>CM046660.1:137233236-142033236 GCA_025594165.1 Tamias sibiricus | reverse complement strand
AAATTAAGAACTAAAGAAATGAGTTAATATTAGATTCTCTCAGTTGGAAAATTAATGAACTAGAAATAAGAGAAAAAAAGAAATCCAGAATGAAACAAGGGGTGGCAAAGGGATGGAAAGCAGAATGAGTAAGAGAGACAGAAATGTAAAGAGAAGGTTAAATCTATGTGTATTAGAGTCTCAAGGACAGTACTGAGTGGAAGCAACATTGAAGAAATAATGCTGTGGATTCTCCAAATGCAATGGAAGATATTAGGAAACATGTAAAATTACAAAACAAAAAGAAGTCCACAGCTAGAATGATTAAAGTAAAGCTTGCTGGGAATGTAGCTCCGTGGTAGAGTGCTTGTTTAGTGTGTGCAAGACCCTGAAATCAATTACCCACTACTAAAAAGAAAAATTAAAGTAAAATAATGATATTTTTCAGACAATATTTATTTAAAATTTTCAGACATTTATTTTAAAATTCACCTAAAAGTCAACATAAAAATAAACTCAGTGGATTTCCTTTTTTAAAAAAAAATTAATTTGTTTGAATTAGTTATACATGACAGTAGAATGCATTTATGCACTGTGATATATCATTCATAGATGGGATATTATTTCTCATTTTTCTAAATGTACATGTTGCAGAATTATATTGGTCATGTAGTCACATCTATACATACAGTAATAATGTCTGTTTCATTCCACTATCTTTCCTACCCCCACATCCCCTCCCTCTCCTCCCTTCACTTCCCTCTACCTAATCTAATGCTATTTTTTCCATAGTGCCCCACCCCTCACCTTATTGTGAATTAGCATCCACATGGTAGAGAAAACATTCAGGCTTTGGTTTTGTGGGATTGGCTTATTTCTCTTGGTATAATATTCTCCAACTCCAACCATTTACTGGCAAATGCCATAATTTCACCCTTCTTTAAAGCTGAATAATAATCCATTGGCTATATATACCACATTTTCTTTATCCATTCATCTATTGAGGGACACCTAGATTGGTTCCATAATCTAGCTACTGTGAATTGAGCTGCTATAAACATTGATGTGGCTGTGTCACTATAGTATGCTGATTTTAAGTCCTTTCGGTATAAACCAAGGAGTGGGATAGCTGGATCAAATGGTGGTTCCATTCCCAGTTTTCTGAGGAATCTCCATACTGCTTTCCGTAGTAGTTGCACCAATTTGAAATGTTTTAGTAGAAGAAAACTGATGCAAAAACTGAGCTGAAAATAATGTAAAGGATAAAAATATAGATATATCAAAGTAAATATCAGCAGTCTGAAACAATAAGTGGTTTCAGGGTTAATATATACGTAGAATTTTATTTTATTTTTATTCTAAGTTCTTATATATGATAGCAGAATGCATTACAATTAATATTACACTTATAGAACACATTTTTACATATCTCTGGTTGTATACAAAGTATATTCACACCACTCGTGTCTTCATACATGCACTTAAGGTAATGATATCCATCTCATTCTACCATCATCATTTTTTTTTTACCCTTTTGCCCCATCCCTTCACTCCCTCCTCATTGGCCTTTCTAGTGTCCCTCAAATCCTCCTATGTTCCCCATATGCTCCTCATATGCTCCCCTACTGTGAATCAGCCTCCTTATATCAGAGAAAACATTTGGCATTTGGTTTTGGGGGATTGGCTTACTTCACTTAGCATTATTTTCTCTAACTTCATCCATTTACCTATGAATGCCATAATTTTATTCTCTCTTATTGCTGAGTAATACTCCATTGTGTATATATACCACATTTTCTTTATCCATTCATCTGTTGAAGGGCATCTAGGTTGGTTCCACAGTTTAGCTATTGTGGACTGTGCTGCTATAAACATTGATGTGGCTGTGTCCCTGTAATATGCTGTTTTTAATTCCTTTGGGTACAGACCAAGGAGTGGGATAGCTGGGTCATAAGGTGATTCCATTCCCTGCTTTCCAGATTGGCTGCACCATTTTGCAGTCCCACCAGCAATGTATGAGTGTGCCTTTTTCCCCACATCCTCTCCAACATTTATTTTTGTTTGCGTTCTTAATAGCTGCCATTCTGACTGAAGTGAAATGAAATCTTAGAGTAGTTTTGATTTGCATTTCTAATTGACAGAGATGTTTAACATTTTTTCATGTATTTGTTGATAGATTGTATATCACCTCCTGAGAAGTGTCTGTTCAGTTCCTTGGCCCATTTATTGATTGGGTTATTTGGGTTTTTGGTGTTAAGATTTTTGAGTTCTTTATATATTCTAGAGATTAGTGCTCTATCTGACTTGCGTGTTGTAAAAATTTGTTCCCAATTAGTAGGCTCTCTATTCACCTCACTGATTGTTTCTTTTGCTGAGAGGAAGTTTTTTAGTTTGAATCTTTCCCATTTATTGATTCTTTATATTAATTCTTGTGATACAGGAGTCTTATTAAGGAAGCCAGGGCCTAATCCAACATGTTGGAGATTAGAATTTACTGTTTCTTCTCACAGGTGTAGTGTTTCTGGTCTAATTCCTAGGTCCTTGATCCACTTTGAGTTGAGTTTTGTGCATGGTGAAAGATAGGGGTTTAATCTCATATTGTTGCATATGGATTTCCAGTTTTCCCAGCACCATTTGTTGAAGAGGCTATCTTTTCTCCAATGTATGTTTTTGGTACCTTTGTCTAATATAACATAACTGTAATTATATGCGTTAGTCTCTGTATTCTCTATTCTGTACCATTGGTCTACATGTCTATTTTGGTGCCAATACCATGCTGCTTTTGTTACTATTGCTCTGTAGTATAATTTAAGGCCTGATATAGTGATGCCACCTGCTTCACTATTCTTGCTAAGGATTGCTTTAGCTATTCTGGGTCTCTTATTTTTCCAGATGAATTTCATGACTGCTTTTTCTATTTCTATGAGGAATGTCATTGGGATTTTGATTGGCATTGCATTAAATCTGTATAGTGCTTTTGGTAGTGTGGTCATTTTGACAATATTAGTTCTGCCTATCCAAGAACAGGGTAGATCTTTCCATCTTCTAAGGTCTTCCATAATTTCTTTCTTTAGTGTTCTGTAGTTTTCATTATAGAGGTCTTTCATGTCTCGTTAAGATGATTCCCAAGTATTTTATTTTTTCTTGCTATTGCAAATGAGGTAGTTTTCCTCATTTTCCTTTCAAAGGATTTGTCACTGATATATAGAAATGCCTTTGATTTATGGATGTTGATTTTCTATCCTGCTACTTTGCTGAATTCATTTATGAGTTCTAGAAGTTTTCTGGTGGAATTTTTTGGGTCTTCTAGATATAGAATCATATCACCAGTGAATAGTGATAATTTGAGTTCTACCTTACCTATCTGTATCCCTTTAATTTCTTTTGATTGTCTTATTGCTCTGGCTAGTGTTCCAAGAACTATGTTAAATAGAAGTGGTGAAAGATGGCATCCCTGTCTTGTTCCAGTTTTTAGAGGGAACACTTTTATTTTTTCTCAGTTTAAAATAATGTTGGCCTAGGGCTTAACATAGGTTATTTTTGTTATTTAACTTGACTGGGTTTCTACTTTTATTAGTTTTTCCTTTAGTGTAATACCTCCCTTTGCTGATTTCATTGTTGTTTTTCATTTCCTCCTCATGGAATATTTTGCTGAGGATGTTTTGTAGTGTAGGCTTTCTAGTTGTAGATTCTTTTAACTTTCGTTTATCATGGAAGGTTTTTATTTTGTCTTCAAATCTAAAGCTTAATTTTGCTGGATGTAAGATTCTTGGTTGGCATCCATTTCTTCCAGAGCTTGGTATATGTTGTTCCATGATCTCTTGGCTTTGAGTGTCTGGGTTGAAAAATCTGCCATGATATGAATTGATCTCCCCCTATATGTGATCTGATTCCTCTCTATTGCGCCCTTTAAGATTCTATCCTTATTCTGGATGCTAAGCATTTTCATTATAATGTGTCTTGGTGTAGATCTGTTGTAATTTTGTACATTTGGTGTCCTGTAAGCCTCTTGTATTTGGTTTTCCAATTCCTTCTTCATGCTTGGGAAGTTTTCTGATATTATCTCATTGAAGAGTTGTGTGTTCCTTTGGTTTGAAACTCTGTTCCTTCTTCTATCGCAATTACTCTTAGATTTGGTCTTTTGCTGCTGTCCATTAATTCTTGGATGTTCTGTTCATGGTTTTTACTATCTTCACTGTGTGGTCAACTTTATTTTCAAGATTATATACTTTGACTTCATTATCTGATGTTTTTTCTTCCAATTGATCTAGTCTGTTGGTGATGCTTTTTATTGTGTTTTTTATTTGGTTTATTGTTTCTTTCATTTCAAGGATTTCTGACTTTTTCCCCCCAGAGTTTCTATCTCTGTGTTGAAATAATCTTTTGCTACCTGTATTTGCTCTCTTATATCTTTGTTGTAGTGGTCAATTTTGCCTGTATTTGCTCATTTAGTTTATTCTTTAATTCACAGATCATTTTAATTATGAACCTTCTGAACTCCTTCTCTGACATTTCATCAACTTTGTTGAGCATGGGTTCTGTTATTGTAGTATCCTGATTATTTTGGGGTACTTTCCTCCCTCGTTTTTTCATGTTGTCTATTTGTCTTTGTTTTTTGCAGTGTGGATCTGAGATATTACGGTTTTTACCCTATATTTTCGTAGTTTCCATGCAGATTGCTTGTGCCTCACTTTAATGTTGGGTTTTCAAACCTTGCAAGTGTCCCTCGATGTATGCTACTGCTACTAAAGGTAGTGTTGGCAGTAGCGAAGGTAATTCGAGATAACAGTGCAGGTGCCCCAAGATGAATGCAATGTCTTCCACAGATAGGGCTGAAAGGGTGGGCCTTACAATGTCTTTGGGATGCCTGCTGTGAGATGCAGCTGCTTTTAGGCCCTGTCTGTTGTCAAAAGGTAGGGACTACTGCATTGGGAAGGCTATGGCTATGTCTGCAGTTTCTCAAGATGGAAGTGGGTTACGCTTGTGCTCCCAGGTGGGGTTGGGGTAGCAGACTCTGGACCTACCCTGGGCCTGGGTCCCACACAGGTTAGTGTGGGCAGAACTGTTTGAATCTGAGCTCTCATGGTGGTCTGCTGGTTGGAAGAGGAGGTCCTATGGCAGAGCCTGAGTTCCGTGGGTGTTTTCTGGTGGCGGGATGAATTGCCTGTGCTTGGCGGAAGTCAGCAGGGCTGACCTGGGCCTGCCTGCATTTGGCGGAGGTCCGTGGGTCTGACCACATCCTGCCCCCTTCAGCGGGTATCATTGAACATGAAAATAAGATATTAATAAAAAAAGAAGCTTGAAGAGAAGAAACATAGAACAGAAATTATTACATATAAGTAAACTAAGTTCTATAAAGAATGAAGATTGTCAATCAGAAAATAAAAGTCATATCTGTAACAAACACATAGAAAGTTGAAAGTGGAAGGATAAAATAAGAAATGCATGTAAACACTAATCAAAACAAATCTTGTGTCACTATACTAATATCAGGCAAATAAATTTCAGGAAAAGAAATATTATTAGAGTTAAAAACCATTCCATAATGACAAAGTTTTGATTCACCTGGAAAATAAATTTCTTATTTATTTGAACCTAATAACATCATACAAAAGTAAAAATTGATCAAAGCAAGAAGAGAAATAAGTAGGTCTGCAATTATAATAAGAGAATTTTTAAACAGTTATTTCTAGACTGATCAATCAAGTAAATGAACCAGTAAGGGTTAAGATTTGACACTATTTGACAGCCAGTTTCACTAATAGACATTCATACCCAAGTGAACATAATACTGTACAAAAAGTCCCTTAAGTAACACATGAAATTTAGGAGAAAAATATGCTGGTTTATAAAACAAATGTCAATAAAACAAACTCCTACCAGTTTCTAATGTTTAGTTGTTTCATGTCTAGATTTTAACCTGTTTTGTCGATCTATGTCTATTGGTTAAATGTGTGGTCAACATATTTTTAAGGATTCAAATGATATTGATCCTAATAAAATTCAGCTAGAAATCAATGTAAAGCTTAACAAAAAATTTTCTACATTTTGTTGTATGGAAATCTAGAAAGGCAACTAATCAATGAATCATATAAATTAATATTTCTTAGTATTAGAAAATGTTATTTTCTAATTAAATATGAAAATGTAATTTTTACATTTCCAGTATAAAAAGTATTAGTTTAAAATATATTATAAAATATTTTAAAACCTTTAATTTTTAAAATACATGAAAATTAAAAGAGGTATTAGAAAATATTTTAAAAATTTGAGTGGTGATGCAAATTGAAACAGAAAATGTATCACTACTGACAATAAAAGGAAAATAAGAGAAAATTATGAACCTTATGCTAATTAGCTTTGACTATTTAAAGCAAAATAGAGAATATAAAATGTTCTATAATTATTTGACAGATTGATTTTTCTAATTAAATGTACTTCCATAAAGAAAACTTCCTAAATTCCTTCTCTAATGACTTGTATCAAACATTTAAAGAATATAATAAAATTAATCTTGGAGAGATAAAAAGAGAAAAAAATTTCCTCACTCATTTTATCAAGTCAATAAACTTAATTCTAAACCCAAAGAAGATGGTACAAAGAAACTTACTAGATATTCTCATTCATGAACTTAGTTGCAAAAGTCCTAAATGAAAGGTTAACTAATTGAATCTGGTAATCTGTACATAAGATAATAAACCAGGACTTAGGTTTATTCCAGGAATTAAAGTGTAAACTGCCTGTCGTGGCCAGCTACAAACGCCGCGGGAGGAAAACTCTCGGAGGCAGAGTAAAGCTATTACTATTTTTACTTCTACTTTCTTAGAGAGAGCTTAGAGAGAGAAAGAAAGATTTTTCTTCTTCTTAGAAAGAGCTTAGAGAGAAAGATTAGAGATAGCTTTTTCTTCTTCTTCTTAGAGCTTAGAGAGAAAGAGAGAGAGTTTGAAAGAGAGAGATTTCTTCTTTAGAGAGAGAGAGAGCTTAGCTTTTAGAGCTTCTTTCTTCTTTCTTCTTTCTTCCTCGGGAGCCTCTGCCTGACTCTGACCAGCAATTACTTCTTCTATCTGGTTTCTCTTCTGTAACCGCTCTGCCTACGTTCTGGCCGCTCTGATTCTTTTCTTCTTCTCCGACCCGAACTCTTCTTCCAACCGAGCGACTGCATGACTGACTGAATGAATTCATTCTTCTCCTGACTCCGACCGCTTTCACCCGGTTATATACCTTTAGCTTTGCGGGTGCCTCACATGCATTTACAGGTGTGTCACATACATACTTATTATCAGGTGGAACTTATGGCTTCCAGCTGACTGCAATAGCCATCTCCCTAATTGGGGCTCCTTCATTAAAGGTTGATTATACAATGAGACAACAATCAGTGTATAGAATAAGAGGGAAAAAAATATCTGTTCAACTTAAGAGATGCAGAAGGAATACTTAATAGGATTATAACATGCATTTGTGATTTAAAAAGTGAATGTTTTGCAAAGTGGGGATAGGGGAAAACTTACTTAATCAATGTTGATTGAATAAAATGTTAAATAAAATTCCAAGGTGATTTGTTTGATTGTATTGTTTTTAAAACACTGTTGTTTTGAAAAATTGATTCTAAATTTGTGTAGTGATGCAAATGATCAAGATTATGCAAGTCACACTTGAAGAAGAGAAAGATGTGAGGCTTTGTTTTCTCAAGTAGAAATCAGAAGTGCAAATCCCCCTTGCCCCCAAACACTCACACATACCTGGATACTTCATTTGTAGCAACCATAGAGCAGTGAGAGAGCTTGGCTCCTAAGAAGCAGTCCCAGAGATGTGGGATGTTTAGTGATACAATGCACCTTGATCCCTTGCCTCACATCCTGCCTCCCCCCCAAAAAACTAAATTGATTCTAAATACACTGGCCTCTACATGCAAAAGGTAAAAGAAGGTAAAGTTTCTAAAATGTAAAATAGGAGGTCATCTTAATTATCTGGATAAAGAAAGAATGTTTACCACGAGAAAAAAATTGATAAGTTAGATTAACATTGAAATAAAGAATTTCTGTTCATCAAAAGATACCACATGGAGTACAGAAAAGGCAAACTAGACACAGAAGAAGACACTGCTGGCCAGGCATGGTTGTGTACACCTGTAATCTCAGTGGCTTGGGAGGCTGAAGCTGGAGGATGGCGAATTCAAAGCCAGCCTCAGCAATGGCAAGGTGCTAAGTAACTTAGGGAGATCCTGTCTTTAAATAAAATACAAAAAAAAAAAAAAAAAAAAAAAAAAAAAAAGGCTGGGAATGTGGCTCAGTGGTTGAATGCCCCTGAGTTAAATCCCCAGCACCAAAAAAAAAAAAAAAAAAAAAAAAAAAGACATTGCTGTGTTATATTATATTATTTCATGTATATGAACTTTAAAAAAATACATAGAATTAACCATCATACTAAGGGTTCAAATAGCCAGGGTGAGAGACAGAAAATGGTAACAACTGAGTAGTGTTGGGGAGAAGGGTTCCTATTTCCTGATGTGGGTAGGATTTATACAGTTTACTTTGTGATAATTTATTGGTCTGAATACTTTTGCTTGGGGTACTTTTCAGCATGTGTTAGATACTTCACAATATAAAGTCTTAAAGGAAAAAAAAAAAAAAAAAAAAAAGCACATGGACAGGCTAATTAGCCACAACCAAGGAAAACTTACCAGTGGATTGACATCCATCCACCTTGGGGTGTCTGGTGTGTTCAGTGCATCGATTCAGGATTTCTGACACTGAAGAAGCCATAACTGAAATTTTCAGTTTAAAACTCAGATGGATGACAGAATCAAGATCCAAAATAGTCTTGACAGACTTGTAATTCTAACTCCAAACCAACAAGAGGAAATAATGTATCCATGACATACAAAACATTGGCTGTCAGGGGGTTAGGCAGGGAAGCCTCAGGCTCCTGCTGCCAAGAAGTGTTTCATCCAGTTCCTGTGGAAATGTCAGAGCTCCATGAGTTGGCCTGGCTTTGGGACACCATTGAACAAGTGGTCCTTGCATTCAAAGAGAATTAAAGACACCCACCTAAGTACAGAAATATGTATAAATCAAACCTCAGAAAGGATCAGTGATGGGCACATGAGAAACTTCTTTTAATACCAAAACCCAGAGTGGTGGCTGTAGCCTACATTACTTCCTCCCACCTGGCTCACAGGAAATCAGGGTTTGGGAGGAAAGCAAAGTCTAATGCTACAAAATGATACTTCAAGTAACTCCATCAATGGCCACTCATTGAAAGCGGTAATATATATGGAATCACAGCCCAGGAACTTCATTACAGGGAACCAGGAAAGAGATGGTTGTTTTGCCACTCTGGTAATCATGATTGGAGAGAATAAGACCATATAATTAAATGTTTACAGATCTCACTACATAACTGAAGTCTGGTCATTCTCACTAAATCAGTTTGCCAAACCTGTAAAGGCCTTGTTAAGTGTAGACACTCTGGTGAAATACAGAAGATACCCAACTAAGGAAGGCAAGATTCTGGCATTGCATATGAACAAGATCAGTTAAGTGGTACACCTTCAAGAATTCTGTCCATAGTCCTAAATCCTTTCTGACTAAGCTAGGGTCATTCATGAAACAGTTGTACCAGTGCAGCACAGGTAAGAAATATCTTATAAGGATATAATTTGATTATCTGAATCTCAGTTCTGTCAAAGCAAGGGCTGTATCTTGTCTTTTTTCCTATTGAATTTCCAGAGCCAAATTCAAGCAATACTCAGCAATTACTGATTGAAGGAGTGAAGGAATGTTGGGAGATAGATAGGTAGGAAGGAACACACAGATAAAACATCCTGTATTGGCCACACCTGCAGTGTAAGACAGCAGTCCATATGACTTTTTAAAAAGCAAATATATCATTAGGTTGCAGCAACAGAAGCTTAGAGTCTAGACAATGGAAGAGAAAAGTTTAGTCTAACCTTAAGTTAGACCACATCTGCAGCTTTGAGTTCACTAGGATGCAACATTTACAAAACACATTAAGAAAGTTCAGCAGTGGTGGCCAGAGTGAGAAGAGATGTAGAAACCAAGCCCTTTGACGGCTGAAGAAACCAGAGCTCCATGGCTTGGGAAGGAAAGAAAACAAGATAGTCATGTTCCAATATAAGAAGAAAAGGGTTGTCATACAGAAGACGGTGTAGGTATTTTCTCATTGCTGGATATGGATATACATCACCTGTTAGAGCTGTACAAAAATATTGAGGCCAGACATCCCAAATCAGAGCTTCTCAGGGTGGTACTGTGCTGGCATGAAGCTCTCAGATGACCCTGATGCAATGCTAAATTTAAGAACCACCAATGGAGATCTATTTTTTTTTTTCTAACGGAAAGTCTTAAGACTATTAGGTAGAAATGACAGTGAGGTAGATATGAGCTTTTAAAAAAGAAAGCATAATCTTGTTAACAAAAAAAAACATTGGGAATAGAATATTTGGTTAGCAATAGTCATTTTAGAAAACCTTAGGAAGTGGTCAAAAAGAGACTAAAATAACAACAAAATCTTCTAAGGATCTTGTCAAAACAATTTCTGTACATGTGGAAGGTCACTATAGAAATCTGAGCTCCTCTCTGAAGGTACTAGTTTTTGAAGCTGGGGACAGAACCTTCTCATTTACCCAAAGGTCAGATTTCCGTCAGCTTTAAGCTTGCAAAATGCAGTTATACAGATCTTCACTGGGTTTTATTTCAAAAATTGACAGTAATGGATAATCAAGCTTATCAAGAATGTGATAAACTTGATTGTCTGTTTCTTCTCTAGCCTGCAGCAGATTAGGAGAAAATGAAAAGTGAGGTTGGGAAGGTTATTGGAAGGCACACATGATGATAGTCCCAAGAGAGAGTGTAAAGAATAAAAAGGAGAAAAAAAAAATACAAAATGCAAATAGAAATCTGTTCCTACACAGGACATTTATAAATGCTGAGAACAATGTTGCTAAGTCACTTAAAAGTGATTGACTTCTGGTGGGAATCATGTTTCTAAGAAGGTGATTTTCACATGATACAATTTGGTGGAAAACAATCACTGTTTTAAAAATTAATTTACACTACCTTTCTTTTATTCTTTTTCTTCTTTTTAATTTTTAATGAAATATAACAACCATACAGAAAAGTGTCATATCCAAGTTCATTACAGTAAAAAAATAAACATACTGCATAACCATCACTTAAAAATTATTTCCAGAAAGCAAAGTCCCTTCCCACTCTCTCCAAACACAACACTCCCAGTCTTTCCCAAGATAGCTGCTGTCCTACTTCTAATAGCATGGCCTTTGTCCTTCATATAACTAGATTCATGCAGTATTTACTCTTTTACTATTTTGTGTCTCAATTTTTTTGTTCAATTTTAAGTTTTTATAGTAATGACTCCCAGGATGTGGCAGTGACTTGTCACGCAAATGATGGTCAAGCAGGGAAAAGAAGCCACAGCTCTTGACCCTCTGAGCTAAAGCTATTCTCATTGAGTTTTTGAAATATTTCCCTCCATAAGAAAGTCTTTAAAACATGTTTTCATCTTAAAAGATTTGTTTCAACTGTATGAATAAACAATGAATATATAAAAACAGCAAAATTAAACATCTAAGTTAATAATTCATTGCTGTATGTGAAGCAAGTAGCTTGAATGTCAAATTTTGTCCATTTACTTTCACATGCACTCCAGATGGAAATAAATTATTGTTTTGAGAAATAGTCACTTTAAACTATTTTGATTTTTTTCTATTCCTCCATAAAATTGATTTTCTTTATTCAATCAAGATATGGAAGGTGAAGTTAACTCCCTGAAGGTTTGACTCTAATAAATTCTCATTTTTGCACAGGCCAGTGTGATGATCCATGTGGCAATAAAAACAGCTGAGAAAATAAACAAAAAATTAGCAAATTGACTCCAGAGTGTTAAGGCCCTAAAATTGAAGGCCATGTCAGCCACAGCCTGGCTGTCACTCACCATTCAAGTGGCTTTGCGTGGTCTTAGCCTGAAAGTTGTTCAGATTTACTTTAGTACCATCATTGCTTCAATATTCAAATACTAATAATATGTATATTTTTGGAGACAAACAGAACTAAGTAACAGAAGTTATCTCTCTAAGGTATAAATTAAAACAGATTCATTTACAAACAGAAAAATATTCCCACATGGCATGCTCTTTTAGGGATTCCTAAAGTTCTTAAAAAGAAATGTTTGGATTAATAATGTTCCAATTTCCTGGCGCTTCTTACTCATGTTTGGGGAATATTGGTGAATGCAATGTCCTGCAATGTTCTTCCTTCAGGTTTGTGATTGATCTTTGTAATGTATCTTTCTTTTTATCTTTTTATTCAATGCTGCACTTGGCACAAATTCCAAATTTTGTTACTTGTTGACTTAAATTAATTTCATAGGCATTATATTGCCCAGTGAAATGCCCAATTAAAAATTATGTCCTAAATCTGATTACACATTTGAATAAAACTCTGGTTACATCTATAAAAATCTATAGGTTTTCTTTTTCCCAAAAAAAAGTTAGAGCCCAAGAAGCAATAAAACCTTGTAACATGTATAAAGTGTAGAAAGGGGTAACTTGGGCAGATAATTAAATAATAGTAGGAAAACAGCCACTCTAGTCATATAAATAAGCAAGTAAATCAGGACACACCTAGAAACAATTTCATTTTCATTCTCAGCTCAGAGGTCTTGTGTGGAAATGATTAAAAGGAAAATTATTTGCTAGTTGAAGTTAACCCTACCCTGACACCATGTCTGTGTCCTGTTTAAATTCACACTTAAAACTGTGAGAGGCATATCTAAACATGAAATTTGTAGTTGTATATTTTTATGAATCACTATAAATCACTCTTCTGCACCAAACATTCATTTGAAAGACATGTAAGATAAGATTTTTCAGGTCTATTTTAAGAAATGGCTGACTTTAGCCAAGGATTTAAAATTGATTTCACTCATTATTTGTCTTTAAAGTCTCCCTGGTAACCTTAGGATTCCCAAACTTTCTACTGCAACATACGGGGGAATCTAAATTATCACAAAGGTTTCACAAACTCCTTAAATCCAGATTGATTTTAATTTGGGTAAATGTCAATACTTTATCTTCCAAACAAGGAAACTTTTTAGAAGCTGAACGACACTGGCTGAGTTATTTAAACAAGTTGATTGAAAGCATGAAGCAAGCTGGGAGCTTGTAATCCCAGCAACTTGGGAGGTTGAGGCAGGAGGATCAAAAGTTTGAGATCAGTCTTAGCAATTTAGCAAGAATGCCTCAAAATGAAAAGGGCTATCCCTAACCTAGGCTTTGGAAACCAGCTGTGGAATCCAATGGCCCATCTTAGAAATATGGTAAAAAGGGAAGTTGAGCATTCTCCCTCTTCCAATTTTTTTCAAATTTTAATACACCATTTCCTGACCAGGTCCCCTTTTCATTGTCACTTCTGATGTTGGATCATGAGTGGAGAGGAAAGAAAGGGGCAGGGAAAAAAATTGGGAAGTCCCAGGAGGAAGAGTGAACCTCAATCTTCTTAAAAAAAAAAAAAAAAAAAAAAAAAAATGGAATTGGAATGTAATTTTCCTAGTTTCTTATCCCTCTGCTTCTGAATTACTGGTGAAAGCACTCAGAGAATTGCCAAGTACTACGATCATCTCCTTACTTTTACTCAACATGCAGATGGAAAACGAGGGTGGGATAAAGGGTGGGAAGAACAGGGAAAAGACATTAACAGAATTGAATTCCAGATGGGACAGAATGAAGAAGGCAAATGGCATTCTGGCTCTCCATGTCTACTATTCATGCTTTTTCCTATGGGAGGAACAGGAGGTGGCTCCTCCTGAATGCTCCAAGTCAGGGAAGACAATAAAACATCACTGCAGTGACAGCCGGGTTATTACTTTCCGGCTTGTGACCAAAATGAGACCCCAGTGTGGCAGAATTAAAATTCACCATCTCATCCATGAAAGGATTTTCTGTACCAGACATTTTGTTAAAGGTTTTTTAAAAATGGCCTAATGTGTTAATATTGAAAATAGATGCATGTAATTGGAGAGTGAGAATAAAATACCATGTGTATTAAATTAATAATGTTTCATTACTCACCCATCACAGAGTCATTATTTTAAATAACCATATTTCATTTCAGTGGACAGAGTGTAAATGAGTATGTATTTTTATGTAAAGTGGACCTGCATCATTATTTATTCATGAGTTTTAAAAGGATCATTATTTTTGACAGACAGCTCCTGTCAAAAGATTTATGCATAAGAGCTCATGTTTCCCCACAATAATCATCAATCAATAAACTTTAGAACTTGGTACTTAAAATTCAGTGTTATAGAGATGCACATTTTGTTCTAATTAAACACATGTTTGAGTTTGGAAAATAAACTGCAACCTCAGTTCAATTATATATAATCTGAAATATCAATATTGCATGTGCAGGGTGAGTCATGGTTTTAGTTTGGGAATGTGTCTCGTTACATTTTAAATGATTGCTTTGTTTCCACACACCAGGCTCTTTTCTGTATCCCTGTGGGGCAGAAGAGGAAGCTTACAAGATTTGGCTTTTAACACTGTAATTGGTTATCAGTGACGGTAGTTTTCTGAGCAACAGTGCCATCGTCCCTTGCTTTCAGCCTGATTTGCAGGGAACTGAGAGGGCATAAAGCAGGCATTTCAGTGGCATAGAAACTACATAGCTTTCCAGTATGAGGCATGGACATCAATTCAGGAAATGGGAAGAAAGGATGTACAGAGGATAACGTATAATTAAAGAACAGCTCAACTCTGAGATGGAGGACAAGGCTGATGGAAGACAGTTTCTGAATCCTCAAGAAGGAACAAAAAGACAGTTACCAGTGCGATGCAAAGATTCACTGCTCAGAGGAGAATGCATACTGGTGATATAGCCTTAACCATAGAGGGAAAAACTGAGTTTTCAGAATCTCCAGGGACCAGCTGTCCCTTCAGGATTTCTATAGACATTCCATTAATTGCTTTGTCCAGATTCATGGCTTCAGATGTGCTGATAATGCTCAAGACTCTTATTATCTGAAATGTTCTTCTGAATAATCTGAACCCAAATGTCAGAAATCATATTAAACATACTTTATACTAAATATACTTTTCTACTTGGGCAAAGTTTATCTTCATATCTAGAATTCTAGAATTTAGATTATCCATTATTTTGATGTATCCATTGACTCAAACACTGAGTACCTCATTTCCCTTCCATCAAGATTTGGAACTGGAAAGCTGTACATTCTCCTCTCTGCCACTCCCAGGAAGCCTAGTACATAGACAGGAGCACCACAGGCACAGAACACGTTCAACCTTTGTCTGGGACATATGCAAATCCTATTTCCAGGACCATTTTTTATCAAGTGACTGAACAGCTAGGCTAATGAACAAAGTGTCATACCTTTTCTTGATGGGGAGAGCTAGAGACAGGGACAGGTAAGAGGGAGGAGGAGAGGGAGAGGAGGCAAGCCAGCTCAGTGCTGGGCTTACCAGCAGCTGGAGGAGTGAATGGCAGCAGAGCGAGGCCTCCTCGGACAATCACAGGAAGAATGGCGCCTCTGTACTTTCCATTAGATTAAAAGTGTAGCTTTCAGACCCGTCAACAGACATTGCCTCTAGGAAAGAAATTGTCAGTTTAAGAACACGTTATAGGGCAAATTCATTTGCTGGAGAGTAAGGCTCTCTGGGCAGTTCTGGAATGAGTTGAAGGAAGGAGGAAGAGAAATAGGAAGTGGAACTTTTTTCCATGGGGAAAAATATGGGGCGGTGTTGGAGCAACTTCTGAGGGGAGCAAACTCCAGGAGGTGGAGGAGGTTCCACCACGGGAGAATCAGACTTCAGAAGAAAAGTCTGCCAGTGAAAAAAATACCCTGAGTGAGGACTACCTGAGAGGCCAAGATTTGGATATTTATTGTGATAAACTGACTTTTTAAAGTATGTTTTGGAGGAAATGAGAAAAAGGGCCCTGCGTAGCCTGTACTCCACAAGAAGAAATCGCTGCAGAGGAGAGAGTAAGAGAATGGGGGAGGGAGGGAGGAGACAGCTATGACCATGGCAGCACAAGCTTCAGAAATTCATAGACATTGTGAGGAAGCTTTCTGTGAGACATGGAACTGGAGCTATGGTTGGGGATGGCAGAGAGGGAAAGCCAATTTTATTTATAGATTTTTTTTCCCCAACTTTAAAAAAAGTCATTCATGCAAATATACTGCAGGGAAAACAACTTATATATTGAGTATTTATTGTGACACAGATTTAAACTTTTTACTTTTGCACTTGATTATCTGGTATTTTTCACTACAAAATCTGTTATTGGGGGTTTATTTTACTTCATGTTTACTAATAAAGTCTTAGATTGTTACAAATTTCTTTCTGGATTAATTTCCAAAGTGTAGATTACCATTTTAAGAAACTTGAAAGATAGCAGATGTCAAATACATGTAGAAGGAAAAGAAGATGCCAAGCTGAGATGCCCAGAGCACCTAGTAATCTTCAGGTCAAAGGCAAAGACCTACTCCCCCTCATTGGAAGAGAATAATTGTATTTATGAAAGTGTTAATATCCTAGAGTGACAGGATTTTTGAGGCTTCAGAGGTTATAGATTTCTGTTTGTCAACACAGGAAAAGCTTTAACATTTGCTTTTAGGTCTGGTATTTGGTTGGTCAGTACATATGTATGTATATAAAACATGAGATATATAAATAGGTATGAGCATATATACTTTAAATAATTTAACTGTTTTATGTTTGTATAAAATATCTTTGTATATATGCACTTAATAACACTCAAGATATTTCTATAGGTTTTTGTCTGAATTTTGATTGTTTTCCTATCCTCTCTTTCTCACTCTCTCTTTTTAACATAAATCTTCATCCTTGCCAACTTCACTGGCTTTAAAGTGAAGTGAAAAGAAAACTTGTTCAACAGTGCTGCAACCAACCGTCTACTAGTAGTTCCCACTTACACCCAGAGTATAGGTTCCAGGATCGCCATGAATGCTTGAAAGCATGGATAGTAACTAACCCTATACAGACTATATTTTTCTGTACATAAATAAATACGTTATCACATGTTATAATGGTAACTTTTTGCAGCTTAAAGTGCAACAGACAAACTAGAATTAATTTATTTTTCCTTTTTTACATTTCCACAAGCAGATGCATTCTTACCAAATATCTTAGCAACCTCAGCATATTATTTTTTCTCTGCCTTTATTGATAACTTTTCACTTAAAGTAATCACTTTACAGCTTTTTCTTTGGCACATTCAAATTTCTAGCATCAGTATTGCTGAGCTTTAGGGTCTTTATTAAGTAATATAAGGATCACTTGAACCTAAGCACTATGACCCTGGGACAGCGGATCTGATGACCAAGAGGGCTACTAAGTGACTAATGGGTAAGTAATGTATGCAGCAGGGCAGGGATGTGCTGAACTAAGGGATGATTCGAGTCTCCGGTGGGTGGAACTAAGCGAGATAGCATGAGATTTCATCATGATACTCTGAACAGCTCACAGTTTAAAACTTAAGAATATTTACACTATTTCTAGAATTTTCCATTTACTAATTTGCCAATGAAGTTCACTGCAGGTGACTGAAACTGCAGAAAACAAAACTTTGGGTCAGGCAGTTTATGGTATGTTTAGATTTTCTGCCCATTCGTATTGTTTATTTTTCTCAGAACTTATTTGAAAGTAATTCTCTTTAAGTAAGCTTTTAAAATGACTATAAGGAGAAGATATACAAAACACAAGTGCGAGTATAAATTTTTGGGACATTTTCCCTAAAAGACACACTTTTTATTCTAAAAATGGAATGATGCCAATGTCCCAAGAGCCTCTCCTGTACCTCCTTCCTGTTGCTCTCCTTCCATCTTCCACAAAAGTGAGCAGTATTCTAACTTGAATCTCCAGAGATCACCTTTATCTGTTTTTGACCTTTCTTTAAACGGAATCATGTGGAAGATACAGTATTCTAACTTGAATCTCCAGAGATCACCTTTATCTGTTTTTGACCTTTCTTTAAACGGAATCATGTGGAAGATATACTTCTGTGTCTTGCTTCTTTGGCTCCAACTTGTATTTGTGAGATTCACACTGGTTTTTTGGTATAAGCCTCTGGCACTCATTTTTATTCCTCTGAACCATTTTTCCATTTTTACATTGCCACAAGCAGATGCATTCTTACCAAATATCTTAGCATAGCATACCAAATATGTTTCTTGTTTGCTTTGGCCATTCTAGAACTAAACCATTATTTCATTCTATCAGCAGTAGGCATTTAGGCTGTTTCCAATAGTGCTACTACAAACTATAATTAACCTATACTACAGTGCTACTACACACATCCATGTCTGTTGGTGAACACATCACCTTTGTCTTGGATATGTATTTCACGTAGAATTGTTAGATCACAAGTTATACAATTTTCATCATAATGTTTCCAAAGTGATTGTATTAATCTGTACATCCAGTGTGTAAAGAGAGCTAGCTACTCTGCATCCACCATCATCATTAGCACTATGTCCTGTCAATCATCTGGATTTCAGCCATTCAGGTATTTTTGCAGTGGCATGGCATTGTAGTTTGAATTTGTGTTTCCCTGATAATAAAGGAATTTGTGTGACTTTTCAAGTTAGTAATTTTTTTCTTTTTTGTTAAATGCCTGACAGGGTCACCAATTTATAGTTAGTTTTTCATTCTTTTTTTAAAAAATATTTATTTATTTACTTTAGTTGTACACAATGCAATGCATTTATGTTTACATGGTGCTGAGGATCGAACCCGGGCAGCGCATGTGCGAGGTGAGTGCTCTGCTGCTGAGCCACAACCCCAGCCCAGTTTTCCATTCTTCCTTATTCATTCATAGCTTACATATAGTGTCTGAGTGGCCCACCTGGATTGGAATTCTTCAAAGCAACTAATACAGGTTTTAATAGAAAAAGAACCACCTGGATTTTGTTTTCATATTTCAGTAGTTTTCTTTGTCCTTGATAGTTTTAACAATTTTGTTAACAACTTTAATAAACCCATGGGACCAGGAGTAAATATTCAGTTCACCTGTTAGGAATAGATGTTTAGGAATATCCAGTGGCCTCACAGGGGATGGCCATGTTTCAGGAACAAAGGTCCAAAAGAACAAAGAAGAGCTTCCTACAGCAGAATGGCATCTAAAAAATTTCACCTGGACCTACCTACTTTTGATTCCCAGTTTGTTTTATTATCTTGTTTATATATATATATTGCAATCTTTACTTCCTTATTTTCTTTCCTTCTTTTCTTCATTTTTCTTGTTTGCTTTGGCTAAGCTTTTAATTGAGGCATAATTTACATGCAATAAAATGCACAGATTTTAAGGGTACACAACGATTTTGAAAATTCACATACCATTGTAACTACTAACTGAGTAAGAAAGAGAACATTTCGAGCACCCAAGACAACTCCTCTGTGTCTCCTCCAATTCAGCACCCCCACAGATACTCATTATTTTGATTCCTACCAACACAATTTAGTTTTTTCTATTCAACAACTTGGCTAAGCATAATTATGTGTGCATCATGCTCTGTTTTTATACTCACATTTACTCAGCCTTGGCAAAATCATTTGAGACCTTCATTACTCCCCTACACTCCTTCACAATTTACCCTGCTTGCTTTGGGTTCTGCTACTGTCCTGCTGTCTTGAAAACCCATAAAAGATTCTGTGCCATGAAACACCTTCTAATGGTCACCATAATATGCCACTTCAAGTTTCTTCCAAACTCCAATGGTCAGAATCTTTGCATTCAACTCAGAAACATTTCGTTTTATGGATTTTTAATTTTTTTCTTTTCTTTCTTCCCTCCCTCCATCTCCCCAAAACCTCCACTTGCCTTTTCTTTTCTTCTCTTTCTATTTTTTGCTAAATAGTAAACTACATAATTTCTTATATAAGCTAAGTCATGGAGTCTTAATATCATTAGAAGAGAGTAAAAATGTGACTGTGCTACCAAACCATTTGGAAGACATTAAAAAAAAAAATCATATTAGTTACCAGCCACCAAGCATTAACTACAAAAGTAATAATACAATATGAAATAGTGAAAGTTTAAAGTGACTCCAATAACACAAAAAGATTTAGGAATCAATGTTCCAAAATGTATGGGATACAAATACAAGGTGACAAGTGTGTCCAAGGTGACATATTTAGTTGTAGTAGTAAAATATCAGAGCTTCTTTATTTACTTATTTATCTATCATTATTCATGTCTGACGGTATATGTTTTCAAATGTTAAAACATAATGTTATGGAAAGATCTCTCCTATAAATAAGTATAAATAAATGAGGATACTCAGGAAGCCTGGGCCCCTACATTCAGAAGGGTTTGGAATGCACATCTGGTGGGCCCAGATGCGTACTCACTGCCTTATCACAAAGCTCATTTGTCTGTACAGATGAGTAATGGGGTTCTTTCATGGATGCCATTTACTCCCTAAAGGATTTCTCTCTTCCTGGTCAGTTTTGAAGTGAATATATACCTTAAGTGTTTGATACATTGTGTTTTTGCCTTATCTGAGGGCAGAGGGGACATGGATATGATTTGAAAAGGCATTGAATCTTACATTTATCTCTATTCTAAACGTGCCTGTAAAGTGCCTGTAAAATTGTCAATAATATTTTTAAAGTGCTTATGAAAATGTCACTACTTTTTGTTGTTGTTGTTGTTTTTTAACACATGTCATGTAGTTCTTTCATTAGCTCTTGGAAACCTCTCTGTGGATGGCATGTACTAGCTCCAGCTCAGTTCCTTGAGAAAGGAAAGGAGGTGGTATCATGCTTTGGATCTTACATGTTCCCAGAGGTTCATATTCTAAAAGCTTGGTCCTCAGCTTGTGATGATATTGGGAGGTGGTGGAATTTTTAGGTGGGGCCTGGTGGAATGAAGTTAGGTCATGGCTGTGTGTCCTTCTAGAGGATATTGGGAGCCAACCAATATCTTTCTTTTTCTTTCTTTCTTTTGTTTCTTTGTTTCTTGGCGTCCATGAGATAGCAGCTTTGCCCCATCACATGCTTCCCCCCCACCCCCAATGATGTTCTGTCTCACCACAAGCCCTAAAACATGGAGTCAGGTGACCTTGGACTGAAACCTTTGAGACTATAAGCCCAAATAAATCCTTCTTCCTTGTAAGTTGATTTATATAATGTATTCATTACAACGATAGAAAGCTGACTACCAAACAAGGGAAGTCCCTGAGAGCAATGGATGTTAGAGATGAAGAGAAATCAGAGCAAGGGCCTGAAATTCTACAGAAACAATCACTGACCTCAGGTGCAAATGCATTCTGGTAACCAGGAACAGGAGCAGTTCTTCAAATTACCTGTTGGGCATTCAAAAGAAATGCATAGACTTTGTTCATGTGAGTGATATCTTTGATATAATGTCAGCCAAATTAATCTTTCTGGGAGAATTGGTCAGTCGTACTGCACAATCTTTCCATGGTTCCTATATGTTCTTCTAAGTGATAAATATTCTATATTTATGCACTTTTTAATTACCTGGATCCTAAATCTTTGTCACTTTATGGATTCACGAAGTATATACTTTGTCCTAAAAGGGATTTGTTAAAATATATTGTTATTCTAACATAAACAAGTATGTTTAAAATGGTGTTTTATCATGACTTTTTACACAACTACACATCCCAAACAAGTTTGAATCAAAGTGGCCAAAGTGGCTATGTTTGTATTGAATATATGAGAAAGGAATACTTAACTAAAGATAATGTGTAAAATATGTGTAATATTTTGTATAATGATGCTGCCAATAATACAATTTTGATGTTAATAATAATAATAAAAACATTGGCAATTGATTTTATTGCTACTGATAGATCTATCTATGGTTCTTTATTATCTTAAAAGGCAAACAAAACAGATTAAAAATGGATAGTCAGTGGTCAAGGGGAGCATTTTTGTAACCCAGGACTCCTGCTTTGCATTAACATCACAAAGCTTTCAGTAGTGAAACAATTTTAATTCATAAACTCCTGGCGCAGAAAAGGAAGCAAGTCCTGTGAATTGTGTGAAACTTCAATAGACTCAACAAGAGATCCCCCACTGCTAATGGGGTAGCATATTTCACCAGGTCTGCATTTATGTGTTTCCTGAAAAACCAACAAATCTTGAGGATAATTTTTCTTGCTTAACCACATTCAAGATCAATAGAAAAAGCTAGATGGGCTACTTTCATGCTTCATCTGAAATCATTGTGCTACTCTATGCTTAAAGAAGAAATCTTATTTGCAACCCCAAATTATGTTTGTCTCATTCAAACCAATAAAACCATTTAGTAAATGTGCTTGCCCTGCAGAGCATGCTTAAAAAACACTACAGTATCTTTAAGGAGAGAGGATTGTTTTCAAAAACATATGTGTGATTACACAACTCCACAGCTTCACTGAAAAATCATCACCCTCTCTGCAACTCTTATAGCACTACTAAAGATACACCATGAACAGTGTCCTCAGTACCATGCACAATTTCAGAGGGCAATGAATTTGCCAGGCAGTTTTCACTAATGGCCTTCAGGGAGAGAATTCTTGAACATGGCATGTTGAAAGCAAATTTGATCCAAACATGCTGTGGCTCTTAGAATGTCAAGCCCTTTGGAAATGCAAGGCATTCAAGACAGCCCCACCTGATCAAAAATGGCACCAGCATCAATTAACGCCAACAACTGCAATTAGGAAACCACAGATGAGTAGGGACATGAGAGGCTCTAATTTCTCTGCGCCCAGGATCTCTGTTCTTGGTGACACCTGTCATGTTTCATTGATGTGAATACTTTTGGAGGCTAGTCACCATCTTCTTGAAAATTGCATTTCTGACCAGAGCTCCCTAGGCGCAATGTCAATTTATCTTCATTTGCAATGGCTCCCTCGACAGACCCTGCATGCTCCCAGACAAGGAGGCTTTACATCTGAAGAAGGGTGCAAAGCAATAACTAGCTGCAGCCATGTAGTTGAATACAGACTTCGGGGGAAAATGAAATTAGTTTGTATGTAGGGAAATCAATGTCACAGGCACTGAGAGAAAATATGGCAGTAGTGCTCAGAAATGCCTCCTTATCACTGTTCAGGAAATTAGGATCAAGGGAAGAAGTTTTACATGTTGGAAATGTAAACCATGAGATTGAAAAATAGTTAATATAATTTCATACTCATGCTAAGAAGGTTATGTGAGAACACAGAGCAAGGATGATCAAGGCAGAATGATCTTCTCCTATCTCTCAATTTTTAAAATGAGTTTCTATGGTTGCAAACATGTCAGTTTTTAGGGGGTCTGAGTTTGGACCTTAGAATAAAAAGTACATATTCACACATACATGTGGACCCAGATACACACACATGCTTGACATTAAATAGCATTCTGTAGGTAAAACATTAAGTGGGAAAAGAACCTGTAGTTGTGTTATCAATTAAAACTCAGAGAACTAATTGCTTTCTTTTCATTTTCATGAGAAATTGACTGAGGACTCAGGGCTGAGATACATGTTCTTCATAACATATTTCTCTTGAAAAGATCTTGGAAATCCTAGAAGAATTTAATCCAAATACAAATGCAAGTTTTTCCTTGTTCAAATAGATAAATTTGAGAACTGTGTGGTAAATTGATGAAATATTGTTTTGCGTTTTTCCCTGTTATTGTAGATCTTTTGAAAAAGCATTTTTCTAGACCTTTAGGTTTAACCTAGAGTGATCAACAAATGTTGTGCCACTGAGATACACATTAAGAGCATGACTTTATATTGGCTTCTTCTTTTTTTTACTTACCTAATAGAATCGAGTTTCACACATGAAATCTTGATGGATGATCCTAAGTAGTTAATCAAATCTCATCTTTCTGCTAATCTAATTTTATTGTCATAGATGTGGTCTCAGCAGTTTATCTTAGGCAGTAATCAGATTTTATTTTTAATCCAAATAAGTTCAAATGGGTTTTAACTTCTACACATTTTCCTTGTTCTGCCAACATTGATCTAGATGAGATTCAGGTTCTACAAGTGCTGCTCTTGTATTGACATTTGTCTGCTTGCTTCTCCTTGTGAGACATATACATGTCCCATAACCAAGACGAATATGCAGCAGAGACAGGAGGCAACAAGTATGGAAGCTAATGAGAGGCGAAAAAAGTTTAGGACCTCAAGGTTAACCCAAGTTCCTCACATGTAAATGGGGAGTTTATTAACATTACCTCACAGGACTGGGTTGTTCATTAAAGGAGAGGTATGTTTGACTTAGGAGACATTGAGAAATGATTGTTATGCACATCATGAATTCTATTGTCTGAAACCTGATATTACGCTGGTGCTGGTAAATAATATTTAATAATGTTTTGAAGGAGAAATTATAAATTTTTAGACAGGTATTTCTGAAGTATCTTTTTCTTACCATTTGAAAAACTAATGGTGTGGATGAGCAGGATATTTAATTTTAAGCGTATGTGGTATTTTGGTGTACAGGAGCAAAGAATGGGTGGTGGGTGGGGACCGTGTGCATGTGTGCTAATGGGGGATGCCACAGAATGAACCAGGTCTGCTTGTAGCCTTGGGGGTGACAATTGGGGGTGGTGGGCAATTCCTGGATGCTCACTCCCTCAAATTTGAAAAGTTCTCATGAGAACAATGAGTGAACTTCATCAGAAAAGAAAAAAGTAAGGTGGCATCAATCAAGTCCATGTGTCACCTGTGTTAGTATACTAAGGTGCTCTCTGACTTCCAAATTCTTGTTTGTTTTACAGTTGTACTGCAGAATACATTAGTGACTGTGCACATGTAGCTATTTATATTGAAATTAATTAAAATTAAGCCTAAGTTTCCTCAGTCACATTTTAAGCACTCAATAGCTACCTATGACAAATGATTAACACTGGATGGTGCAGGCTGAGAACATTTCTTTCATTACAGACAGCAGGCACAGCAATGACAAACTATGATAGGGGACAGAAGGGATAGTGGAATGTGGTGCAATAGGCACTGGCTATGGAAACACCAAGGTAACCTTGGGAATACTTCCCCAAGGTTAACTTCCTGTAAGGCATTTTGCTGGTTATTTAACCTCTCTGAACTTTATTGTCCTTGACTCTTAAGTGGAAGTTAATAATGGTAATCTTTCAAGCTATCATGAACACTACAGGTATGAAAAAAGTCTAGCTTGGTGTCTGACTCAATAAATGCCCAGTAAGTGGCATGTATTATTATGGTTATAATTAATAATAGTGCATGCTAAACTTCAAAAAATAATTAAAGACCCTAAATTGTGAGAACTAAATTGTGGCATTTCTGGAAGACAAGGTCAATACTTAGGGAAATCTTGCCAGCAACATTTCAGTGTTATTATAGTGGTGTGAACTTTTCAAATATGCCACTAGTTAAAATGGGTCTGTACTTTGAATATCTAGTGTGTGTGTGTGTGTGTGTGTGTGTGTGTGTGTGTGTGTGTGTGAAATCCATACCTTTGAAATTAGATTTGGAATGTAAGTGAAAAGTATAAGGCATTAGATGATTTTTCACAAGAATAAAAGGCTAAACGTAAAGGTTAAATATCCATTTTAAATGCATGATAAACTCTAAGCATGAATGTCCCTTTCCAATCAAAAGCATATTCTTTTGTGCAGTTATTAAGATTAGTTTTTTCCCCTACTTAATATGCAAAATACACTGTGACAAAAGGTGGCCCCTAGGCAGGGAGGAAAAAAGAAAACAAAACAAAACAACCAGAATTGCTCATTACAATCACAATGAAATAATGCTTTTCAGAAAAGAATGTTTTCTTTTGTTTTTTCCTATCCTGATAGGAAACTGTGAAAATTGGAGCTCTATTCAATTCATCTTTTCCTTCCACTTCAAACGCATTCCTGACAGCCATTTAAAGAGTCTTTTCCCAAAGTGAAATTAATATTTTCCAGACTAGTATTAAGAACAGCAACTTGTTTGCCTGATTCTCCTGCAACCAAGACGAGGAGCATCACTGCACTGCAAAGCTAGTGGGGCCTGCCGGGGCACAGCAGGGCTGGTGATAAATAATTCAGACTCCTGGGTTATTTCTGCTGGATCATCAGACAGTGGCACTGCATTTGTACGTCAGCCACTTCCAATCCTTCTTGTCTCCATGTAGCTTCTTTGTGTGAAGGATGTCAAATTCCTTTGCAAAATGCCTTCCCTTTTCTTCTCAATAAATCCAAGAGGTGTTGTACTGGGCAGCTCTGGCTCCTGGTTCACCGTCCCAGTGGCCCTAATAGGTACAGTTCGGGTTCTATCTGCTCTGAATGGAGGAGGAGCTGTTTGGTCAAGCTAAGGCCACTTTATGTGTGCATTACTGACTGGCATATTGTCAACATTATGCTAGAGAAACATATTTGTCCTGCTGATGACAGTGATGGTTTATGAATGAGTGGATTTTGATATTGGTTAATTAGAATGAACTTGACTGCAGCATCTGTCACACAGCAGCAAACAATTTCTTCTGTGTGTTGTTCAGATAATTTTCCTTATGGTATAAAAGCTGGCTAATATAAAGGTAGGTCAACAATCAAGGGATGAAAAAATGGACTTTTAAATTTTTTTTCTGAAAACATGAGGTGTGTTTATATGGTGCCATTTAATCACAACTGCCCATAACTAGCATAATAATAATATTGACAACAAGGTTAACATTTGTATAGCTTTTATAATGTAATGATTACTATTTTAAATGTTGTTAGAATTTATTCAATACAGAGATAAGCTCTCTAATTCTTCTAAACATCCAAAAAATAGAATACACCAACTTGAGAAATAACTCTGCCAATAACAAAATACTTTTTCAATAGTGTGAAAATGATAAGCTGGGTGATATTCAGAAACTACCTTGGGCTTTCTGAGCTCCAAGCCGATTTAAGAAGTTAGGTATTCAGATAAAGTGCAGGTGATTAAAGGTCCATAGTGCTAAATCCTCAGTTCTAGAAACTCCCTTCTTCTTGGGAACTTCAGTGTCTCTTGACGTTTTTTTCCCTCCTCATGAGGTTGTTGTTTTTACAATGTAGCATGTATCAAAGCCTAGTGGTAACCTTATAACTGTAGGGTAAATAGTAAGGTTTTATTTTAATAGCATAAGCACAATAAATTCAAGTTAAAAAACAAAACAAAACCGTCATGGGTGCAGAGAAAGGCCTTAGGTGGAATCTTCTGAAACTCCCAAAAGTGGTTTTTGATCTAGACTCCCTTCATGGTCCAAGGCTCCACATCCCTGACTATGTGCTGTGTGGGAAGCCCTGTTAGTGCCCCTGGAGTACTCTGGACCCCGTTTGCTGTAGCTCTCAAGAATGTTTCCCAAGCTTTCCTACCTCATTTCATCACCTGCACCATGAGGATGGTCATGGCTGTTCGTCTCAAAAAGGCAGTCGTGAGGGATAGGGTTGTAACTCAGTGGTAGAGCGCTTGCCTAGCATGTGTGAGGCACTGGGTTCGATTCTCAGCACCACATATAACTAAATAAATAAAATGGAGATCTATCAACAACTAAAAAATATATAAGCCAATCATGAGAATTTCATGTCTTAATGTACACACAAGACTTAAAGCAGTGCCTGGCAAGTGGCTCTTCGGATTACGAACTAAACCTTTATTTATTTCCTGTGCTGACCCTATTTTCCCTCGTTTCTATCTCTGCTTGGCCTCTTTATTTCACCAGGGACTACAGTGGAAACCATAGCTTGAGCATTTTTATAAACACCACAGCCAAAAACTTGTGGGAATTGGAATCCAAATGCAGCTATTATTTCTGTTTCCAGAACTATTTCCCCTGAAATTGAAATAACCCTATTGACTCTCCCCTCTTTTCTAAGTTACCTTTTTAATGTTCAACAACTGTTTAAGGGATAAGTAGAATCCACTGTAGGTGTAATCACCCAGGTGTGGTGTGTGTACGTGTGTACGTGTGTGTGTGTGTGTGTGTGTGTGTGTGTGTGTGTGTGTGTGGAGAGAGAGCGAGAGAAAGGAGAAAGAAAGTTGGAGTGAAAAAGGTGGGAAGAAGAAAAGTTATAAGGAAAAATAAACAAACACAAAAATAAGGCAAGAAAATCAAGCAGAGAAAATACTGAGTGCAGGGGCAAGATGGCGCTCTCAAGTTGGAAAGCTGGTGTCATGAGGTTTGTCCTGTTTTTCTCTTTGTATAACTGAGGGTTGGATAAAATAGTCCTAAGTGGATTTAGGGAAAGAAAGAAATGCCAACAATGGGATCAGAACAGCAAGCGAGATAACAAGGGCAAGATGTTAAACACAGCCGGGCGCGGTGGCGCACGCCTGTAATCCCAGCACTTTGGGAGGCTGAGGCAGGAGGATTGCGAGTTCAAAGCCAGCCTCAGCAATGGTGAGGCACTTAGCAACTCAGTAAGACCTGTCTCTAAATAAAATACAAAAAAGGGCTGGGGATGTGACCCAGTGGTCAAGTGCCTCTGAGTTCAATCCCCGATACCAAAAAAAAAAAAAAAAAAAAAAAAAAAAAAAGATGTTAAACACATCAAAAAATTAGTACTGTAATTTCTCCTGGCTGGAAATCTGTTAGGTATGTACCCACTAACAGGAAATTCATAGACTTGAGTCTTCTATAAAGCCCACCCTGACCTTCCTCTGTCCTCTGATTGAGATGGACACCTGTTCTTTTTTTATCCATTAACCCTAGCAGCATTACTATCTGAAGCACAGCATTTTTGACATTGTATTATGATCATCTGCCCATGCTTCTTGTTCCATTTAATAGATAATATCAGAATTTTCTCAAGAGATGTCTCTATGTGCTCAATAAATGGTGGTAGCATGAATACAATGTGTTGCTATGTCTATTCTCAGCCTTAGACTCTGTGCCCATTCTTGACAGGAATGTCAAGTTAAGGAGATGAGTTGCCATGAGCAACTTCAGAGAACATGAGAGTTCTGAAAAGTGTTCACACCAACAGTTATTTAAGATTACTCCCCTCAAAGGGCCACAAAAGGCAGGGCTTGCCTAGGCACGAGCTTCACATGAATTCTGCTTCTTCACATAGCCTTTATAGTTGATAGCCAGGAAAACTGATTGACCTTAAATGCAGATAGAATGCTGTTAAACAAAATAGACTGGCCTGCATAAATAAGGCATTGTGCTGGTCTTCAGTTTCTCCATGCTGCATTGAGAGTTGCTCAGATATTTCAAGATAGCATCTTTGTCCTTTACATGTCCTCTTAGAGGAGACTTAGCCTCTTGTGAGCTCTTTGATCATTTCTCTCTTCCACCCTCACCAGGGGGTACATGCTAAAAAGTTTCCTCCACAATGGCTTTCCCATCCCCTGGCCCCTATTCTTCCCCTGGTTCACATCAAAACTGCTTGCATTACCCAGATGCCCTGGCGATTGGAGACAGAGAAAGGCAGCCTGTGGCTAGGGAGCTGGCGGAGGAGAATGAGATGGCAACATTCACTCAGAACACTGTCCCTCTGCTTCCAGTACAAATGCCTTTACAATGGATCTTTGTTTATTATCACAGAGGAGATTTTAAAAGACTGCTTTTAATAGATGCAGATCCTCAGGGTGAACTCCTGTCTCAGGTCAGCTTGGCTGGAGCTGCTAGTAGCTTCTGGAAGTGGACTGAGGATATGATGATGATTTCCCATCATAGCTGTAATGCAGAGACAGAGAGAGCCTGACATGGGCCTGTTTTTATAGGACCTAAACTTAATGCCAAGTTAAAAGTTCTTAGCGTTCTATTCTCCATCAGAAAGTATCAACACTAACCAGGATTGAGCAGAAGAAAATAAACCAGAGTAGGAATGTTTATCCTCAACAACTAAACAGTAATGAAAAGGGAACAGGGCAAGAAGTTGACAAGGCAGATGGTAAGTTTGCTTGGAATGCTTTCATAATGTGTTCCATGTTGGATGAGGAGCAAACTGGTCCCAGACACCTCAGACTTAATACCATAGATTACATGTCATGGGCTGTAACCAAGATTAACATGAAGTAAAGAGAAAATACAGTAGTCAGTGTGGCATGGCCACCTAAGGAAGTGGAGCATGGGGGTTAAAACAAGTGAAGATCCTATAGCCAGACTGCCTGGGTCCGAATCCTAGATCTTCTGTGTGTTATCTCTTGGCAATAATGTTTCTCTGTGTCTCGGTTTCTTCATCTGTGAAATGGGAATGACAGTAATAGAATTTATCTACTTACATTGCTACAACAACTATGGGACTTAATTGATTTTTCAAACATAGTAACATATTAGGGACTGACATCTGTATGGATATTTGGTGAACAAATGATCAAGCCATTTCATACTTCTTCAATATTTTACTATACATTCTCTGGGAGTAAAACTGTCTCTAAATGGAAAGGCATATGGTATTATACCCTATTTTGATGGTACAGGCATGTTGCAAGAGGCACAGAATATGGGTCTTATTCTCAAAGAAATTACAGTCTAGTTGGGGAGGCAGGACACACAGATGTGAAAGGTTGAACCCTCTTAACAAGGATAACATCATTCAAAAGAACTCAGTCAAACACATATCATGTCAGAGTAGTTTCTGAATGGGCACTTGGATGATAGACGTGAGAGCAGAGCAGAAGGGGAGAAACCTCTTTGTTCCCCAGTCATCACGTAAGGCCTGTCTGGAGAATGTCCCGTGAAGGTGACGGCACCACTTGGAGCAGCTGGCTTTCTATCCAACAGTAATTTTCACGATGGAGAAGATGGAAGGCCTGCTTTGGGATGTGATGTACACCCTGGATTGCAATGCTTTTGACTAAAGGGCATGATTACCTTAGTCACTCACTCACACATAGGCAGCAAGATATCCCTGCATTTCTTATTTAGTAGTAGCACATTTTACACCAATCTTCTCACCAGTTTGTGAGCCCAGAAAAAAAGTTGCTGCAAATCTTCGCAGGTTTTTTTTGTACTCCATCCAAAGGAGCACATCTGGTCCACATGACATCAGGCTTTGCTTTCTACGTCAGCACAAAGTCTATTTTTCCTCATATATGATATTTTTTAGAATCTAAGGCTGTTTAAAATAAAATTAGTTATGGTTAATAACATACAGGAAACAAATAATCAGTAATGCACAACACAATTAGGAATTACATTTGTTCACAAAAACCTTAGTTGTTCATATAATCAAAATAATGCTCATGATAGTTACACTATGAAGCAGGGGTCCTGAAGATAATTTGTTGTTTTTGTTGTTGTGCTCTTTCTTCTTCTCTCAACTCTATTTTCCTCTCATATTTCCCTTCTCCTGCTCCTTTTTCTTCCATCTCCCCATTTGTTTGTGTAATTTGACAATTTTTTTTTAATTCTGAGAAGTTATCATAGATAACAAGAACACAATCTGAGTTTTCCATGTTTTGGTTTATGCTATTTTCTTTATCTTGGCAGATTTATTTATTTTATAACTAGGAAAAAGAAAGCATGGGTCAATATTGTTTTTTTATGACTTAAAACATACAAGGTTTTTCTTAAGGTTCTGACAAGTGGCTTATAGATACTAGTGTATATTCATAAGATCCATTGTCATAAATATCCCCATGACATTGTGACAACATTCCCCAGAGTAGCACACCTAACCTGAAGATTAATCTTGTTGGAATGACATAATAGATTTAAAATGTCATGCTTTGTGCATTATAACCTTAGCTGGATAAAAAAATGCTATGTGCACTTTGAGGTCCACATATCCTATTACAATCATCTTAGTTACTTTGTGCTTATTTTTCCAGATATTGCCTTATCTTTAAAAGCAGTTTTTGAATGTATATTTCTCATACTAGGAGAAATTAAAGTCAGGGCAGCAAAAGCTTAGCATATAATGGGGGAGAATAGTGTCAACAGAGCTAAAATGAAATAAAGAAATAGCAATGACCTAGAATCAACATTAATGAATCATTTACATCAAGTCATCTACTTCAAGCACTAGATGCTCTTGCTTAAATATTTATTTGGAATGGGTACAATGGAGCAATATTTCCCAAGCAGTTCTCATGTTGCTACCCTGAAAAAGTTCCCTTGCTAAACAAGATGGAAAACATGAAATTCTTCTTCTATATCTTGAGATTTATAAAGCACATTAGGTGGAAAATTTCTTAGAGAGGTTCTTTAGTTTTTAAGAACTGAGATGCAATTTACACACCATAACATCACCATTCTTAAATGCTCAATTGAGTGTTTTTTAGTATATTCACAAGTTTGTACAACTGTTACTACTATCTAATACCAGAATACTTTTATCACTTCTTAAAAAACCTCTATACTTTTTAACAGTTCCTCTCAATCACCAAGTCCCTGGTGACCAATAGTTTACTTTCAGACTTTACTGATTTGTCTATTATAGAAATTTTACATAAATAGAATCATATGTGAACTATTATGTCCAGCTTCTATTTAGTATTTTTTGAAGTTCATCTATATTGTAGCATCTCTCAATTCTTAATTTTTTTTATGGTTGTATTATGTCCCATTGTATGAATATGCCATGTTTTGTTTATTAATCATCATTTAATGGACAATTAGATTATTTTAATTTGGAGTTATTATGAATAATGCTGCTGTGAACAATCATATGCAAGATTTTGTGTGAATTTATATTCTGTGTCCGTGGGTCTATACCTACGAGTGGAACTCTTGAATAATATAGTAACTATGTTTACCCTTTTGTGTGTGTGTGTGTGTGTGTGTGTGTGTGTGTATGTATGTGGTTCTGGGGATTGAACCCAGGGCCTTGTGCATATGAGGCAAGCACTCTACCAACTGAGCTATATCCCCAACCCTCTGTTTACCTTTTAAGCAACTAAAAACTTTTATCATTAGCTGTACCTTTTTGACCCCCATTAATGCCCTAGGGGCCCAAATTCTCCAAGTCCTTACCAATATTTGTCATGTTCAAGTTCATCCCTGTGGATGTGAAACAGTATGTCATCATGGTCTTGATTTGCATTTCCCTGAACTCTAACTATTTTAAGCATCTTTCATGTGCTTATTGACTATTTGTGTATCTTCTTTGAAAAAAAAATGTGTCTTCAAATCCTTCACTTATTTTTAATGGGCTGTCTTTTTCCTTTAAGTTGTAGAATCTCTTCATGTATTACAGATACTGGACCTTTACCTTTATCAAACATATGACTTAGGGATATTTTCTCAGTTGGTGGGTTGCCTTTTCATTTTTCTGTTTGTGTGATCCTGCCATTGATTTTTTTAAAAGTGTTCATTTGTATTTAATTTTAAGCTTTCAAATCTGATTTGGCATCAAAGGGAACATCTTTTAAATAACTTTGCAAAGGCTGAGATAAGTCACTGTCCTAATTTCCTTTTCCTTGTGTTACATAGATAAGAGCCATAGCAAAAGCACTAAGCAATAGAAACACAAGATAGAAATGTTCATATTTCAATATGGTTAACAGACTTGAACAGAGATGGTGATCTGCGTTTATACTAAGAGGGAGCTCTAAGTTGTTCACCTTTGATATATATCAACCCTGAAACAACTTTGCAGGGTAGCTGGCACTGTTTCTATTTTACAGTGGAAAATACTGTCAATGTGACCAGTGTTTACCCAAAGCCAAACAGATAGAGGGTGTGTCTGGAATCACACACCATCTGAAAAACAAAGAGAACATAAACAATTCTGTCTCATTGTGGGCTATATTTAAGGAGGACAGTAAATCTGAAGAATAAACTATTGTCCATTATCAGATATATAAGGGAATTCTATGGTGAATAATATCTTTTTTTTTTTTCTTTTTCTCATTGGTCCCTACAGCAATAAGGATTAATGATTCCCTGGAGCTCCTTCTCTGCCCCTCTCCCACCCCCCACCCCCACCACAACCCCCAAGGTATCCTTGACCTACAGTGATTACTAAAAGCCTACCTAACACTGGATAGATTGTACATATCTTTCTTCCTCTCATCCCCTAAGAATTTAGAGACCATATTATCTTGTTCACTGTTCTATTACCAAACTATAATCTATGTCTGACACATAGTGGGACTTTCTAAATGTTTAAGTGAAAGAAATCAATAAATAATTTTATGGATAAAATAATGCAAAACTAGTAAAAGTTAATAGTTATATAATTCTTAAAATGTCTAGATACTTTTGCCTAAATTCTTTTCACTCATACAAACCATATATCAAAAAACAACCACAGTTAGACCAAGATGACAGAATAAAGAATACCAGCCTTTGTCCCCCCATAAGAAACAAATATAGACAGCTTTCCACAAGCCAAAATAACCCAAAGAGAGGGCTCAAGAGCTCTTTATCTAATGTGTTTACAAGAAGACAGTGAAGCAAAAAGATAAATTAAAAAAAAAAAAAAGCAGGGTGTATTTGTGCTGAAAGGATAATCTGTGAAATCAGCTTATTGAGATGCCAGGAGATGGGGAAAAACCAAGAAAAAAAGGCAACTGCTATTGGTGGTAGAGGCTGATGGTCCCCAAGAATCTCTTCCATAGAAGAAAACAGCATTTTTGCCACTGAGGTAAACAATAACCATTCCTACTGGGAACCCCTGAAAGGGAGACAGGCTACACAGTTCCTTAACAGCAGCTGCTTCAGGACCAGAGTCATCACCTCTCTCAAACCTGCGTGCCCAACACCTGGTCCTTGGCTGTCCCATGAGTGCCCGTACTCCAGACACAGGCTCTGTGTTTGCAGTGTTCCTGCCTGTGTCTCAGCATTAGAGCCATTCACATAGTGATCTTATTTGCACTCTGACCCTAGAACCAAGGTCTCTTTAAGTTTGCCTGTCCTCTGGGTGTTAGTTCAGCAGTCAAAGAGAACTAGGGTGTGCCTGAACTTTGGAGCCTCTGTCACTCTGTGTATATCTGTGCCACCATTTTCAGCTCCCTGGCTGCTTGTCAAGCACCCATGCCTGAGAGCTTGTGACCAATACAATGATTGGGGTGACTTCATCCCAGGTTCTGGTGCCATTATCAATCTGGCCCCTAGAACTGTGGTTTCTGAGTGTGAGACCAGATTTCATCAGCTCTGTGATACTTCCGTATGTGCCACTCTTCGAGCACCTGGTGTCACCATCACCATAAGTGGCCCACAAACCAGATCCAATGCCAAGAGGAATTCCCTCAGCTACAACATCTCTGTTGGAAGAAAAAGATCAGGAGGACCTTAGCAGCCAGCATATATATGGAAAGACATCCCTTATAAAGAGGCCTTGGCTGACACAACTATAGAGACTGAGAAGTCCCACAACCTGCCGTCTGCAAACCAAAAGGCCAGGAAGCTGGAGTAGTTCCAATCCAAGTCCAAAGGCCCCCAAATCAGGAACGCTGATGCTCAAGGTCAGGAGAAGATGCAAGTCCCAGGTCACCCTTCATCTACCTCTTTTTGTTCTATTCCTACTCACAATGGGTCAGATAATACTCACCATCATTGGTGAGGATGATCGTTACTCAGTCTACTGATTCAAAAAATGCTAATTCTTCTTGGAAATTCCCTCACAGTCATACCCAGAAATGATGTTTAATGATGTTTAATCAGATATCCGTGCATTCTATAGCCCAATGAAGGTGACACAAAAAGTTAAACATCTTAACCTGTTACCTGGGTGTTCCCTTCTTTTTTTTTTTTTTTTTTTTTTTTTTGTGGTACCGGGGATTGAACTCAGGGGCACTCGACCACTGGGTCACATCCCCAGCCCTTTTTTGTATTTTATTTAGAGACAGGGTCTCGCTGAGTTGCTAAGTGCCTCGCCATTGCTGAGGTTGGCTTTGAACTCGCAATCCTCCTACCTCAGCCTCCCAAAGTGCTGGGATTACAGGCGTGCGCCACCGTGTAACCCCTTCTTTTCCTCCATTGATGACTGACACAGGGAGCAATGCCCCTCAGACTTCATGTGTGCTTGTGATGCCAAACTTCTGGGAATAGCCAGGAATGTTCACAAAAAGACCAGATACTCAAAGTGACCAAAGAAAGGGTGGCTTCAGAGGACTCAGTCGATGAACAGTACCTTGTCGGGAGTGAGCAGAGTATTTTTTTACTTCTACTTTCTTAGTGACTCTGAAATTGCACATCATTTGAATAAAGTGACCTGGACTTGATATAATGTTCCTGTTTGATACATAGTATATAAAATGCGGGCTACCACCATTTTTCCCTGCGTGGCTGGGGTTTGCATATGCCAACTGGGAAGGCTGTTTAAACAGTGGTATCAGATTAGGCCTATTTTTAGGAGATCATGGAAATGTGTGTTCAAGCATCTTTGTCCTGGTGGCCTCCTGAGGGAAAGTCTGAATTTGTGTCTGAATTACTTGGTCTCAGGCACAGGGGATGCTCTTCCTGCTCTCACATGGTTGCTGATGACCCATGTTGATACAACTTCCCTCTCGGAGCAGAGAAGCACAGCCAAGTTTACGAGTGATGAATGTATCACTGGGTGTTCAGCTTCTCAGCTCATCCTTAAGATTATAAACCAAAGATTCACAGATTTACTTAGCTGTCTGTTGAAATTACCTGGGGAGTTTAAAAGACACTGATACCTGCATCCTGCCTGCATCATTCCCATTCAGATGTCTTGGGGTGGGGCTAAGATATGGGGATTTTCAGAATCTACCAAGTGGGTCCAATGTGCTGTCAGGCTAAGATCCACTGCCTGGAGTGTTGCTTTTAAAATGTTCGTACCCGAATTAGCATTTTTACTACAGCTGTTGAGTTGGCATGAGATATCTTGTAGAATAAAAAATCAGATAATGTCTATAAATTGCTCAACACAGTTCTTGACAAGACTAATGTCTCAATAATACTGTGCTTAAATTGCATGCAATATTAGTCCTTATTTGTGTCACATGCACGTGCACACACACACACACACACACACACAGCCTATATAACCACCCTACAATCAAACCACCACTGATGATGTTACAGGAATTCTGTAGTTAAGGGACAAATTCAAATGAACTCTTTTTTAGCCCTAACTGTATAAAATTCTTCCAAGTTATACCGGTCTATTTCTCTGCTTAAAGATGACAAAAACATAACTTTCTTGGACATTTACATGTTGCTTTAGGATTATTTTACTAAGTCATATTATTTTCTACATATGCATAGTACTAGAAAGTTTATGAGAATTCAGGCTTCAATCAAAAGCTAATATTTCAGGCCTTTGGCATAATAAACTCTAATCATTTAATTTAGCTTTTAGTAATTTTTCCATTATCTCTCTCATCATGGAAACCCAAAAGATATTTGGTCAATTTAAAGTCCTGCCCAGTTAGATTAAAATGGTGCTTTGTTGAAGTTCTGAGTATTTTTACCGTGAAACTATGCTCTTATAGATCTGTTCATTTAGAGCATACTCAAACTTCAGGGAAATTATATAAAGTATGTTTCTATCAATACAGCTGTTTTTTGTTGATCTGCAGGTCAATATATTTTGAATTTTCTCTCTAAGGCCACTGGAAATGCATCTTGAGAACAAAGGTGTTCCATCCGCAGAGAAGGTAATGGCTATGTGAAGGGATTCAGGAGGTGGGGGTGGTGAGAATATAGGGTGAGAAAGCAGCATGTACCAGATCTTGAGGCATGAAGGGGCTTGACCTGGAAAAAAGAATATTAAGATAAACTAAAAAGGCAAAATGGAGCATATTAAGCAGTGAAGCAGGAGTGAGGTAGGATTGGATCTGCATCTTTGGTGAGATTTCCTTCTTCATGTTGATTCTTATAGACATCCATTCAATTCCAATCTGCTTTGGTTCTACAGTGTAGGTCAACTATTTCCACAATAATTCTATGGGAAAAAAAAAAAAAAACCACTCCAAAAGTTACGGGCTTTCATCACAATTATTTATTCTCTCTTAAACATCTTAGAGTTGTCTGGGAACTGGCCCATCTGGGCTGGGCTTGACTCCAAGCTACAGGTTAGAGCAAGATCTGTTGCAGGAATCTTTCATCCTTCCTGGACTAGTTAGTGGGCTGCTTGGGGTAGTTTCTATTGTGTCCATGGCACAAATGCAAGTGAGTCAGCCCAGCTACACGAGCACATTTGAAGCTTCTGTTTGAATCATACCTGCCTTCTAATGTCCCATTAATAGAGGCAAGTTATGTGGTGAACTCTATATCAAGGGTCAGAGAAGTATAATTTGTAGTAGGAGAAATATAAGGTTATATGAGTTTAATAACTGAAAGCATGGATGGAAAGAGAGGTAAGAAATCTGGAATAAAAATTACTCTACATCCAACCATGGTGGGTTTTGGTAACTAACTACCTTATGATGTCCTGGTCACCCATGCTGTCTTCCATCACGGGATTGACTTGGCCTTTCTTGACCCTGACATTTCAATCTGGTCTTTGTTCTCTTATGCTGCATGAGTTATTCTTCCCCAACTTCCCCAAAAGAATAAGAGCACTAATCACTATTCATTTACTTGGGGAAAACATCTGGAGGGTTGTTTTTGTTTTTCTTCAGTTTTCATCTGGATGTTTGGCATCGTGTCAAAAGTTTTACTTTAAGAAGTTTTAAAAAGTCTAGTTAGTGTATTACTTCCTCTCCACTTTATAATAATACACTAGAGTCTCACTCAAATGCCACCCTTGGGAGGCATGCTGGGAGCCACATTATAGGGGAAGAACAGGATAAATTACTTCAGGTGCTTATTTACAACAGTACATCTCCTCATAAACCTAAACCAACTGGCCCATATTAGAAATCATCCTGGGTATTGTTTAGTCACTTTACATGAGATTCTAATGCATGGGAGACCTTTGGCATCCTTGGATTTAACCACCACAGTTTCTACTATCTGCTAATTATGCCTGGGACCATAAAGTATAATCATTGTCATTTTTGTTGAGATATACATTGTCTTATCTCCCTGTCTTGGAAGGACAGTTTTGTTCTGTAATTGTTGTTACTTTTTCTCTTCTTGGGGAAATATAAATTTAATAACAATGTTTGAAAATTTGGAAAATTTCCAAATATGTTGGGATATGGGATAGCACTTATTAGTGTTAGGAGTCTTTCTTGATATTTCTCTCTGAAAGGAAAATAACTATGAAATCAGAGTTTAAGCCTTCAAATAAAATAAAGCAAAAACATACAGGTACAGTATATATTTATCAAATAATAAAATATAAATATCCATTTATTTATTTTTTTCCTGACATGTTTTTTCTGTATCAGCAAAGCACATATAGAATTAATATGCTAAAGTACTAGATGCAGTTTGTGGCACAATATGGTGTCGTAGGGGTAACTATAGAAGAAAAAAAAATGTATGTGGTGCTAAATTCTGATAAAGAAAAGGCAGACATTGTGAAATAAAGGCAAAGAGAGGGAAAGAAAAATCAATAAAGCATGGATATGACCACATATGACCATTTAGGCAAGCAATCAGCAGAACCAGCAAAAGGTTTCAGGATGCCGTGACACAACTTAGCATCCTGGAATCCAGACTTAGTATGATAGGTCCATGTCAATAGGTCATCTTCCATGAGACTGTGTGCTTCTGGAAAGAAGGGATCACATCCTTCTGCTTATTTATTTGTTTGTTTGTTTTTTCATCTCTGATATTTAGATCACTGCTTGATTCAGAGTAGGTGCTTAACACATTCCTGATGAACAAGTGAGTAAATATGCATAAAGCCTATATGGAAGTCTGTATTGAATAACAAGGTCTGACCTTTCAGGGTGATGGTAGATGCAGAGGTGTCTCTCTGCAGGGCCAGTGAGAGAAGGCCATGGAGATCAAGGCCACTGCCATGGTATAGAGGACTAATAGTAGATATGACAGAGACAAGGCCTAGAATTAAGATTACTGTCTATTTGCAAATCTAAGGAACAAGAATTCACATTGCAAGAGTATTAGACATTAGAATGGGATCACAAGTTCAGAAAAGAACAAGAAAAACTTCCTACTGCATGCCTTAAGTGTTGAATAAAGCTCCTTAAGCAGCCCTAAGTACAGCAACTATCATTTGGGCAGAAGTGAGATCAAGTGACCTGCACTGATGGAAAAGAAGGTTCGGAGTCTTGGGAGGTCATTTAGCTATGTCTTCATCCTAGTGTGTCACTGAATGTTGAGAAAAGTGTAATCTTCCCAAAGCAATCTGAATAATGCTTAAAATTGAAATAAATATGGAATTCCATGCTGACTAATTTTGCTGTTGTGGTACATTGAAATGAAAGCAAATATTTCTTATTCTTAGTTACAAATCTCTAAGAACACTGCAGGGCATCTAATTAATTTTCATTTTTAAAATTCATTTCCTGGGCTGGGGTTGTAGCTCAGTGGTAGAGTGCTTGCCTAGCATGTGTGAAACACTGAGTTGGATTCTCAACACTGCATATAAATAAATAAAATAAAGGTTCATTGACAACTAAATATATATATATATACATTTCCCCTCTAAAACAAAAAAAAAAAGGAAAAAAGAAAGAGTAAAGTATTATTAGTTGGGAAAGGGACAATAAAATGAATATAAAGGAAGAAGAAAGAAAAATGTAAATATAAAAATAGAAATCAACAAACTCTAAAACAGGAAACATGAACTGTGAACTGAGCCCAAGAGTTGATTCATTGAGAGTAAAAAAGTGAGAGAGATCATTGTATGGGGCGGGGGGGGGGGGGGGGAGAAAGAAAGAACTAGTCACTAATAAAAAGAAAGTATTATGGAGAGGGAGAAAAAGGACAAATGCACAAAATTATACATTAGAACAGAGAAATTAGGCACAGATACAAAGACTTTTTACTTTGTTCAACTATGTGAAAATAAATTTGAAATATGGGATAAAAACAATAAATTAACAAAACAATTCAGAAAAGTATACAAAGTTAAAATGAAAAAAAAAATAGGGAGCACCAACAGTAAAAGCAGTTGATGCAGACATTTTCTTGGGGCAATCAACCATATCTGAATGAAATAAGAAAATTATTCTATTTTAAGATGTTTCAGAGATGCTGGAAAAAATTAAAATTTATGTTTTTTTTTTTGTGAAGACATCATTATCAAAACATGACAAATAACATGGAATAAGAAAATCAAATAAGAATCTCACTTATGTTTTGATAGAAAAACCCAAAAGGTTTTGTCAAATAAACCACAATCACATATATAAGAATAATATAACAAAACCATATGAAATTCATACCAGAATGCAGGGATGGTTCAATACATGGAGATCTGTTAAAATAATGTAGATATTAATAGCTCCAGGAACAGCATTTACTTGACCACCTTCATCCATGCATTTGATAAAATTCTTTTAAAACAGAAACAAATTGTTAATACCCTAATCATAATATTCAATTATCATAGATTTAATAATAAAATGCTAGATTTTTTTCCATTAAAATCATATACAGGCTAATAATGCCTGACATGACATGTATTGCTTATAATCTTCTGTAGCTGCTACCAATATCCTTAGCCAAAATAGGATAAGAGGTATAAAGGTTAGAAGGGATGATGCTAAATTTTCATTATTTACAGATTACATTAACAGTGGAAGTTGGGAAAAAAAATCAACTCTGTGTAATGATTAAAAATTCAGAAGGTTAACTGTAGATTAGTACACAGCACTTATTTTCAATGTTCACTTTCTCCCTCTGAAGGAGACTTTTTAGACATTGTTTTATTAATCATTCTTTCCCATTAAATTTTAACAACACATACATACTAAATATTGTTTTTGTACTGTGCATATGTCATCTATCCCTTGAACATAGAATAAGATTTTGCTCCTGAAAGCCGGTTTTGTCTCTTACGGGTAATATAATCCCTGTTAAGAATGCTTAAAATAGGGCTGGGGATGTGGCTCAGCGGTAGAGCACTCGCCTAGCACGTGGGCAGCCAGGGTTCAATCCTCAGCACCACGTAAAAATAAACGCATGGAGTACAACTAAGAGCAGATAAATAAATATTTTTAAAAAATGCTTAAAATAAGCTGGGCACCATGGCGCACATGCCTGTAATCCCAGCACTTGGGAGGCTGAGGCAGGAGGATTGCGAGTTCAAAGTCAGCCTCAGCGATGGAGAGGCACTTAGCAACTCAGTGAAACCCTGTCTCTAATAAAATACAAAAAAGGACTGGAGATGTGGTCCAGTAGTCAAGTACCCCTGAGTTCAATCCCTGGTACCAAAAAATAAAAAAAAATAAAAATAAAGAATGCTTAAAATAGATATTTCCACCTGGTTCATTCAAAACTTCAATTCAGTACCAATCAAAACAGCAACAGTAATTTTTTTCTGGGATACTGATTCAAATTTATAAGTTGGGACAGAAAAATTTTAAAAATTAATAATGAAGGATACTAGATCTCTGGCTATTAAACATATAGGAAACAATAATAAACATTTTATAACAAATTTTCTAGAATAGATATTTTATAAGTGCAGCCAGTACATGTGGAATTTATGATTGAAAAAATGGATTATGAAACAAATGGAATTGGGGTTTGGGCTTTTATTATAATCTTTACATAAAAATAAATAAGATGGTTCAAAGATTATAACACAAAAAGAGATAGCATACAAGTAGTAGAAAAATATGAGAATTATTTTTATCTTCTTGGAGGGAACACTTGTAGAATAAGGCATAAGTGTTAAAAACCAGACATGATAAAAATAAAAATGAATAGCTTTGCATAAAATTAAAATCTTTGCATGGTTAAAAATAAAAAAAATGATGTTAAAATACAAAAATATACCAAAATAATACATATTTGCTAATTTCCCCCCAAATATTGAGCTTAAATTAATTAATGGTAAAGATAGCAATGACACTCTCCCCCCCCACCCCCACCCCCCAAAAAGGACAATCTCTCTCTCTTTTTCAGTACTGGAGATTGAACCCAGGACCTTGCTCATGGTAGGTAAACAGTCTCCCTCTGAGACCCTCAGCCCTGAAAAATGGGCAATAAACACAGAAGGAAAGAAAATACAAGTATTTTCTAAATGTTAAAAAAAATGCCTATCCTCAAAAAAAAAAAAAAATTGAAGCAGATACTGTTTTTCAGATACTGTCCTAGAATGACAAAGATCAAAACACATTGTTATTGGCAATGTGAAGATACAAGAATGCTTACCTCTTATTAATAAGTATATAAGTCAGCAATGTTTTAAGCACAATTTATCCATTGCTATGACATGTGAAATTTTACTACTCTTTAACCAATGTTTTCAAATTTAAGTGTGCTGCAGATACGTTCACACATTGTAGTTACAAACTTTTCCCTCAAGAATATTTGCTATAACACTAAACTTCTATGTATATATATGAATACACCATAGTGAATCTCAACAGCATGTATGTCCACGCGAGTGGTATCCTAATTGAATAAGATATATACCATGTTTGTATAAATATATTAAAACAGATTCTACCAGAATTTATAACTAAAAATAACCAATAAAAATAGGAAAAAATTTAAAATGATTGGTGAGTTAAAAAAAATAATATTTGCTGCATCATTTTTGATATCAAAGAGTATCTGAATATCCAACAATAATAAAAGACAGTGACTATTTTTTATTGTATTTCATATTATACTTGTAGAGCACATGTTTAATATGATATCATGTGTTATCATGTGTTAACTTGGCTAGACTTTGGTATCCAGTTTTTTAAACCCTCATTTCAATGTTGCTGTGAAGGTACTTTGTAGATGTAATTAATATTCATAATCAGTTGACTTTAATAAAATATATTACTCTCCATAATGTGTGAGGACTTTATCCATTCAGTTGAAGGTCTTCAGAGAAAAACAGGTCTTTTGAAAAAGAAGGAATCCTGTCCCTTACAACAACTCTTATCTTAATTTCCAGACTGTTGATCTGCCCTATAAATTTTACACTTTCTAGCTCCTACAATAACATGAGGAAATTCCTTAAAATCTCTCCCACCCTCTCTCTCTTCCCTCTTTTTTTCTTTTTTTTGTTTTTTCTCCTTCCCTCCCACACTTATATCCTATTGGCTGTTTCTCAGTAGAATATTGACTGAAATGCTATGTTATCGCACCTTTTGTAAAAACTTGCTGGAGTTGTGATGATTGTATATGTGGTGGCCCTCTCTGGAAGGACATTCAACAGAGCAGTAACAATAGGCAGAGCCTCAGGTCCCACTCCAGCCCCTTGGAATCAGTCTCTGTATTTTAACAAGATTCCGAGTTAGAGAAGTTCTGGCACGGAGAGTGATGTGAGAGGTTGGGTTCAGATGAAATGTAACAACTTCTTCAGCCTGGATCCCATGTATTGGCTGACCTTGAAGGTTGGGCAGATTATCCAATAGAAGCTCACCTGGTTTAGAGAAAAAGCTGAAATCTAGGTAGGAAGAGAAGAAAGATATATACAAAGATGACTTTGGAAAAAAATCCAACACTGATAGAACTTGAAAACTTTGCTTATTCATACTGTGTATAAGCTATGGCTTTTGTAAGTTCTCCAAAGAATAAGCAAGTATGAAGGCTGTTGCAACTTAGTATGACTTTAAAGTCTATCTTCTAACAGCTCAAAGACTATTTAAAGAAATTGTCATGCAAATAATTTTTTTAGTCCACTATGTGGCTTAGAAAAATGAACTCCATTTTGTAAGTGGCCTTCCCTGCTACTGAACTATGTTGGTGTATCATCTTCTCTGTCCAAATAACCACACTGGAAATCAAAGACCTACCTGTCTCTGCTTGCTGAAGCATTTTGTAAGCTGCTTAGGCCCACAAACCAATCAGATTCTAGATGTATAGCACAGTTCAATACCACAGAAACAGCTCTGCAAAGTACTTCTTACTGAAGCGGATAAGGGCAGATGGGATTCAACTAATGCCAATTTTAAATTATTGTCTGAACTTTTACACTCTCATGACCACGAGCAGCCAGGTCCAAGCCTTGACTTAGATACAGATACAGGGTTGCTCCAAATTCATAACTAGATAAGATTGCTATAAACCAGACACAGCCATGTGTACCTGTGGCTTTAACAACTGGGAGGCTGAGCTGGGAGGATCCCTTGAGCCCAAGAGTTCATGTCTAGTTGACTCTTCTTAACACAAACCAGCAGAGATCCTGTAGCCAGGAACATGCCAAAAACTTAGTGTTGGACTAGAAATCTTTGGTCCTTCAAAGTACTAATTCATAAGTCATACCAAAAGATGGAGGACCCCAGTGTTTTAACGTTTCCCCAGTATTTTGATATACATGAAGCGTTGTAATTGTGGTTTACAAATTTTATATTTTAGTAGTAAATCTTTTTTGAAATGTAATTTTAGGGTAGAACCTCAACATTTAGAATAGAAAAATCAGGATTTCTGTAGGAGGTATGTAGGCCCAATTTACTACCTGTTAAATTTGATTTTGTTCCCACAATATACTCTGAAAAGCAATTATGCAATCCTAGGGATCCATGGAACATGATTTGCAAATTAGTGATTTAAGTGAAACTCAACTTTGATTTGCTGTCTCATTTTCCCTTTTTTCTTTAACTCTTCTTCCAGACCCATAGTCACTAAATCTCTTAACTGTTGTTGTTTTTTCCTTCATATTAAGAAACCCACACTTACAAACATGAAGTTATTAGCCTTGACCACTTGGGGTAGAGTTTTTCTAAAGTACATTGTATATCTGCTAATGCCCTTAAATAGCACGTTGAATGGATTTTGATTCTTCTTGGCTTAAATCCACCATTTTGGAAATGATATATATGCTGTGATTCTAGATAGTTATTATAATACAGTAGAAAGAATATGGCCTACAGAGTGTAGCATACAACCCATTTAGCATCTGTATGACTTTTAGCAAATAACCTGTCACTTTAAAAAATCCACAACATCAGAATGTATCTAATTTGCAGAGATAAGCATAAAAACTTATTTAGAATAATGTATTCCTCATAGTAAATACCAAATGATTTGGGGAGGAAATTAGGAGATGGGAAGTGATAAAGGCTGCTACTGTCCACCCAAATCCATCCTCCCCTTTAAGGGACAAAGTTTCTGGTGAGGATTTACCTTCTTCACCTTTTCAAGGCCTTTCTTAAGTAGCACTGTTCTGTGACGTCCATTTATTTTTAGCTAGCACCAATGCAAAAAAGTTGACCCATTTTTGTTGCAGGGCCATGTGGTTTTTTATCTCATTTGGTTGAGTTTTATGAACCTCAGTGAGGCGAGAGGTGTGAAGTTGTATTACTGCCTTTCTTTTAAAAGGGGAGAAGGATCACCAGTTTCTCAACCTGCTTGTGCCCTGCAGAACTGCTAGAGTACTGCTCTCACATGTACCAGTTTGATAGACAACTGAGTGCAGGGGCACCTGCAGGACTTCATGGCTTAGGAGGTCTAATGGGAGCTTTGAGGCTCATGTTACATATTCACCTGATGCTCCATGTCAGGAGTCAGGTCTGTGCTAAGCTAGGGGCTGCTTTGGCAACAGTGACAAGTTTTCTACCACACAAGGCCCCACATTGCTCTAAACTGCTGTGTGTTTTTGACATCATTCTTTTACTGGCCTGGCCTCCAATGGCCGTGGATACCTCTAGCATCAATGGAGCTGCTGAACCTTGTAAGCTGAGTGACAGGGCCATTTGTGTTGCAGTTAGAAGCCTGATTCTTGAATCTCCAGGCTTCCATTCTGCTTCTTGGGGCCATTTCTAAATAACAGCAGTCTTAGAATAGTTTTTTGGAAAAACAGTCCAAGACACTTGGTGTTCTTTTTTCTTATTAATAAATAGAAACTTTATAGATATTTATAGATACACATGTATTTGGTGTAAATGTGATGGGTTTTGATGTTTTGATATCTGGATACATTGTGAAATGACTAAGTTGAGCTAATTAGCATATTCATTACCTCACCCACTAACCTTTTCTTTGTCATGAGGATATTTTATATATTGTCCTAGCAATTTTCAAGTATTCAATATGTTGTTAATAACTTTAGTAACCATATTGTAGAATAGGTCCTTCAAGCTTATTCCTCCCGTCTAACTGAAATATGTCCTTTGACTATCATCTCCCAATCTTCCCTCTGCCCTCAGCCCTAATTACCACTTCAAAACCATTTTACTCTCTGCTTCTATGAATTTGACTTTTTAAGGTTCCATATATAATTCAGATCATGCCATATTTCTCTTTCTGTGTCTGGCTTGTTTTACTTAACCTAATGTCCTCCACATTCATTCATGTTGTCACAAATGATGGAACTTTTTTTTTTTTTTTTTGAGAAAAGAGTATGCCATACTTTTTCTGTATGCATTCACTTATTGATGGGGACTTAAGTTGATCATATGTATTGGCTATTGTGAATAATGCTACAGTGAACATAAGAGTTCAGATCTCTCTTCAACATATTGGTTGCATTTCCTTTTGCAAAATCCATAAATTATGATGGTTCAATTTATGTTTAGGTTCTAAAATGGCACAAAAATGATATGCATTCAGTAGAAAACATACTTCAAATTTTGAATTTCATCTTTTCCCAGACCAGAGATATGTGGTACAATACTCTCTCTCAATGCTGGGAAATGCCAGCTGCTACAGCTCCCAGTCAGCCCCTTAATCATGTGGGTGAACAAGTGATAATCTGTAGTACTGTGTGGCAAGCTATGATGTTGGTAGGTTAGGTGTACTAAATACATTTTGTCCTCATGATATTTTCAAGTTCTGAAGTGTTTATCAGGATTTAATCTCCTATAAGTCAAGGAATATCAGTTTGCACAGAAAGAGAATGGTTGGATCATATGGAGGTTCTATTGGTAAATTTTTTAGGAACTTCCAACCGTTTTCCATTATGGCTAGATTAGTTTATAGTCCCCAAAATAGTGTACAGAAATTCTGTTTTCTGTGCATCCAAGCTATGCTTGTTATCTCTTGTCTTCTTCATAGTACTTATCCTAACTGGTATGAGGTGACATCTCATTGTGATTTTAGTTTGCATTTCCCTGAGTATTAGTGACATTGAGCCATTTGTATGTCTTCTTGAGAAAACGACTTTTCAGGTCCTTTGCCCATTTTTGAGAGCTATTTGTTTTCCCTGTTGAGTCAATGAAGTTCCTTACATGTTTTCAATGTTAATCTCAACAGATGTATGGTTCACAGATATTTTTTTTTCCATTATATAAACCTTTCTTCATTCTGATCACTATTCCCTTTGCTGTGCATGAGTATTTAGTTTGACGTAGTCTAACTTATCTTTGCTTTTGTTTTTTGCTTTTAGGGTTGTTTCTCCCCAAAATCTTTGCTCAGACTAATTTCAAATTGTTCTCCTATTTTTTCTCTTACTTTTAAGCTTGAGCCCACTGTGAGTTGATTATTGTACATAGGATAAGGGTTCAATTCCATTCTTTTTTTAATGTGGATATCCCATTTTCCCATCACCATTTATTCAAGAGACTGCCCTGTCCTTTCTCTGGGTGTGTTTTTGGTTCCTTTGTTTAAGATCATTGGCCATAGAAGTGCAGATTGATTTCTTGCTCTCTATTTTACTCTTAGTATACATGTCTGTTTTTGTACCAGTATTCTGCTGCTTTGATTGCCCTCACTTTGTAGAAGATGTAGCAAAAGCTGGGCTCAGTGACACATGCCTGTAATCCCAGAGGATTGGGAAGTGGAGGCAGGTAGATTCCAGTTCAAAGCCAGTCTCAGAAACTCAGCAAGGTCTTAAGGAATTTAGCTAGTCCCTGTCTCTAAATAAGAAATATACAAAAGGGATGGTGATGTGGCTCAGTGGTTAATTGCCTCTGGGTTCAATCCCTGGTACCAAAGCAGGGGGGGGGGGGATGTACACATTCATTTTGGAAAACAACTACAAAAAGCAGAGTTTGGGATCTGAAAAGAATGAAACTGGTAAGTAGGGAGGGCAAATTCATAGTCCATTCCAAAATTTTTCACTGTACTGTGTACGAAGTTTAATTTTGGCTAGAGACCCTCTCAGGCTAAATGCCAGCATGGTCCATTCCTTAAACTTCTGTCCAAGGAACAAAAAAAGAGAATATTTTACCCACTTATTCCTGTCTGTGGATCAAGGACAGCCTCTAGGGGTATTAAACCCAAGTTTGCTTAAACACAAGAATAGCCAAGTGGGCTTCTTTTGGTATCTGATTTGGTAATACCTGAGAAGTCTTGGGGCAGAAAGAGAGATTCATATGATACAATCCAGGTAAGAGGCTTTTAAGTGACATCTACATGCGGCCAGTTACTGCACCCACTACTAAAGTGAAGAAAGGTAGGAAATAAAAAAAAATCTCCTGTGGGTGTGCTGCATCCCCAAATAAAGTGGCCATAGTGGGCTGAGCTTCTTCCGTAATGATAAAAATGTAAATGTCATTTCTCTTCTACTTTTTGTAAACTTTTTGCTATTAGCTATCATTTCTCACAGTTATTCATGTGTTTTAGATGACATTATTTCAAACTCTAATGTTCTTTTTTTCTTTTTTTTTCTATTATGAGTTGGAAAGCCAATTGCAAAGTTGGATACAATTGTCCACAAATTAAGATTAAATAGGCCGTGCGTGAAAGTCTGACATGCTTTAAAAAGCACATGATATTATGACTTTGGATATTGCCAATTTGGCCTACAAAACTGCCATTTATTTCCCCTTAATTTCTCACTGTTATTTATATTTTAGCTAGATGAAATGATCAGAGACCTACGTTATAAACAACACAGGCTATTGTTAAGATCTCATAATAAAAGTAATTATCATTATTGTTATTATTTTGTAATGAGGTAAAAAATTAAAAACATGTTCATTATAGCATTTTGTAAGCATCAAGGATTTATTATGCTGCTCAATAGCATATATCTAACAAACATATATGAAATTAGTGCTAAATTAGTATAAATTAGTACCAACTCAATTTCATTCTGGTTCATTAAATTCAAAAATTTTAAAAACTTTTAAATCATACATAATAAGACAATGTATTATAAACAAAACTTCCTATATGGGATTCCCAGTATATGTTTCCAGTAAAGAAGGATATTTCTTTTGAAAATGAAGCATTTAAATCAAATATTTACTTCCTCTAAAATGTTTCCCAAAAAAACTAATAAAGACAAAAATAATAATGGGGGAAAAACAAATCAAATGGCTTTTATCTTTGGTGCAGGCTCTAATAGTTCAAATTAAGCAAAGACTAAAATACAAATATTGATTTTGGTGCAGGCTACATCTCCAGAGTCTCTGTAATGTTTGGAAAACAGTCTGCACATTTCATTTCCTTTCTGTTTGGACAGCACATTGTTGCCAGCATTTCCTTGATTCGTACATCTGGAATCACTAAAACCTACAGCTGGGAAGAGCCGCCAATGATATTTTGTTTTCTTGACTAAGAATCAGAACCTTGACCTCACCAAAGGGTAATTATCTGGGCAAGTTAATGATGAAGTCCTGAGGAGTGATGACAAGGCCACAGCTCAGGTACTGGAGATTGTGGGATTTGGAAGTACATTTGTGGCTGTACTTCTCTGAGGTTTATGAGGTGGTGTTGAAGACATCACACGGCCTGTGTCTCACCTCCTGTGTCTCACATCTGCTTACACACAGGCTAAGCCTGGCCATCCACCCCCAACCCTTGGTACTGGTCAAAGTCTTCTCCACACATGCAGGAGGTGAGAGAAGAGCAGGCCCACTCTCTCACAAGAAATTCACCCCAATGGCACTTCTGACACACAAATCCACAGTGAAACACCATGAAGGAATCACTTCAAAGTTCTAGAGAAGACAGTGAAGAAGAAGATGGAGACTGTATGAGTCCAAAGGATGAGATGGAGTCTAAAAAAGCAAGGAAGACAATAAAACAACACCATTTTGTTTTAATATTGCAAAACTTCCCTTAAAAATACTTACATGAAGAAATGCCTTAATGATAAATATGAGAAAATAAGTTGCTCAAAGGACCTTTTAACCTTTTTATCATTTAAGAAACACACACAGTAGAATAAGTTGGTACAAACCCTTTGGAAAAACTTTTGGCAGTGCTCATGAAAGCTACTTAGCACAAGTATAATCCAACAATTCTACAGCTCCATGTACCCAATAGAAATGAGTACTTAAGCCGGGTGCGGTGGCGCATGGCATGCCTGTAATCCCAGCAGCTCAGGAGGCTGAGGCAGGAGGATCGTTAGTTCAAAACTAGCCATAGCAAAAGCAAGGCACTAAGCAACTCAGTGAGACCCTGTTTCTAAATAAAATACAAAATAGGGCTGAGGATGTGGCTCAGTGGTTAAGTGCCTCTGAGTTTAATCCCCAATACCAAAAAAAAAAAAAAAAAAAAAAAAAAAAAAAAAAAAAAAAAGAAAGAAAGAAAGAAAAAAGAAAATAAGAAAAAAAGAAATGAGTACTTAATCCCATCTAGAAACATGTTCAAGAATGCCTGGACCACAAAAACTCCAAACTATAAATAATCTAAACATCCATTTCAGTAGAATGGGTCATTGAATTGTGGTATAATCATAGAATAATCATAGAATGAAATATTCAAAATCATAAAAAGAACAGAATATTTTTACATGCAACAACATTGAAAAATCTCATAGGCGTGTTAAGCGGAATATGTCAGACTCAAAAAACACAACTGCATGATTTCATTTCTATAAAATTCAAAAGTAGGCTAAGTTAATCTATCTTGATCAGAGGTCAGAGGGTTGTTACCCTGGGCCAGAGATACTGACTGGTAAGGAATATAGGGAAACTGTGAGATGTTTGAAATGTTACATATCTTAATTTTGGTGTTGATACATGAAGATAAATGCCTCATTAAAATTCTTCAGGAATTTCTCATATTTGTGTCTGACTGTAAGATATCTCCTAATTCAAAAGAAAAACCACAGTGGCAAACTCTAGTAATACATAAACAACATGTGAAATTGTTGTCGAAATTAATGACCCAACAAACTGTTATCTTATTTGAACAAAGTTCCACTGAGAAGAATTCCTAAGTTAATTACATAAACCCTTCTGGACCCAACCATTTAAATGAGTGAAACCACTTTAAGTAGTCAATTTAGAGGTCATTGTTCAAATTAAACTGACATTGCTATTTAACTTTTTGGAATTTACTGTCTTCCTAGATTATAGGATATTATTGTGAAGATGTATAAGATGTCAGCTATTTGTTCTTTGACGGTGTGCTAAGATGTTACTAGATATAAACTATTTGCCATTGCTCTGGAAGGTAAAGGGTTTGCAATGTGACTAATGACATTTTTAATTTTTTGTTCAATAGTCAGCTATGATTCGCCAAAATAACAAGAGTAATTATGTTGTCTGGCTCCAAAAATATTCCTGAGGCTAATTCTAAAGAAAGTTTCCTAAAATATGTAGATCTTTGTTAGCATCAATGATTAAAGTTTTACAGCTCACGAAAGCCTGACAGGTTTGTATAGTCAGAAAAAAAATTTGACTCTTGGAACACAAACAAGTCCAAATCCAGGAAACTATGCAACTTCATATTTATTACAGCAATTCCAACCGGAATTTGCCATTGGATAAGCTTATTCTGGGGAATTATCACCCCCTTAATTTACTATAGGGTAGAAAAATAACCTTCGTAAGCTTCATCTCTAGTCCATAAAAGGTCTCTCATCTTTCTTCAAAGGAGACCAGTCTCCTCCATACCTAGGAGAAGGCTGTGATTTGTAGCAAGGACGTTTCGGCCTCTTTACCTCCAGTTTTCAAATAATCTGTCTTGTTCAATCAATCAAATACATGTTCATTGCTCTCACATTTTCACACCTATCTAGGCATTTTCACTCTTCTGTTTGAAAAAGCATTGGGCCAGCAGATGAGGCCACCCACTTGACCACCTCCCTGCAGAGGAATGTTGAAAAAGTTGTCTGATCTTTCCAGGTCTCGACTTCCCTGTTTGTGAGATGTTGATGATATACTTCCTTTTATCATGCAAGATTGTTGGGAAGTGCTTAAGAAGCATTCTTGGCCAAGGATCAGAGGAGATTTCTTTCTCTTTGCTGGACCTTAGGTTGATTAATTTGCTCGTTTCATAAGCATGGACGGAAATTTTCAGAACTCCAAAATAAGCCAAAAGAATTTTCTCCAAGGTCTTTTAGTTTCTGCTCTAGATGGTATTAAATATTATTAACTCTCAGCCATCTTTTTGTAGAGAGGTTTTTTCTTTTCAATTTTCTAAAAATGACTAAAGCAACGAAGGGGCAAATGTGACATAAGCCCCTCTGAGCTCTGTCCCCCAACAAGTGGATGACTCACTCCCTCCTTTACACTGGAGTGAATGACACAGGCGTCGTCAATCCCATCTCTTACTTCTTCCATGAGGCCTTGAAGTTAGAACTTCTCTTTTCTAGCAGAAGTATAACAAAACAAATTTCTATAGACAGAGCAAGATATAAATTTATCTAGAGCATTTAGATTTATCTAGACAAAACAAGATATAAATATTTTGGTATTTCATACTTTGTGTAATATATATAAAGCCTTCCTATGAATTGAGAATAGATGGGTATAGTGTTCTTAAAATTCTAACATATTTTTATTTTGGACTTTTTGGCTCAGCTACATGATAACAGAGTTTTAATTTTCTAGGCATTAATTTATTTAAGTTATCCATGTACAGACCACTGTTTGATTCAAATTACTAATAGACATTTGCCTTATTGTTTTATTAATTTCCAAATCTATGATCTCTCTTGCTTTTATTAGCTTCTCATTCAGCATCAGATGAGATTGTTTTATTCTATTTGTTCTAAATTAACACTTCTCACAAACTGAAGTTTGTACCATTCACCTCAGCTTTTCAAAATCAAAGGCGACACTCCAGTTGATCATAATCATCAAACTAAATTGCAATGTGCTACTTCTGAGGCATGTTATCTTCCTTCCTAGAAGTGCACAATAAATTTAGCACTTCCTATTTTCATAGCCTCTGATGGGCACTAAAAGATTTAGTTGGTTTAATTAAAATGGCATACATTTAATTGCTAAACCTGATGCTAGAATTGTAGAGTTTTTTATTATACTCAAAGCAGTAGCCTGCTATGATAGCCAGTGTCTATTAAAACAATACCAGTGTTTTGGTTTTCTTGCTTGAGTTTTGGTATTTGTGTTGCTATTAAAAACAAGTGCAGGCTGGGCATGGTGGTACATGCCTGTAATCCCAGCAGCTTAGAGGCTGAGGCAGGAGGATTATGAGTTCAAAGCCAGTCTCAGCAACTTAGTGAGGACCTAAGCAAGCCTGCAAGACCCTGTCTCTAAATAAAATACAAAAAGGGCTGGAGACGTGCCTCAGTAGTTAAGCAACCCTGGGTACAATTCCCAGTACACCCCCCCCCCCCAAAGAAAGCAATAAAATTCTAGAACTATTAGGTTGGTTCAGTAAAACAAACTGTACATATTGGTGTACACCCAGGGTGTGCTCACAAGTTGGAGAGAACAGGAGAAACAGACATGGTGATCTTGGTAAAAAGAAAGTGGGTAAACAGGTACCTCCAAACTGGGCATCGTGACTTTTCCAGCCAAATTTATCCATTGGTAAAGCTTGGACACTGTATACAAGATGTATACACTGTATACATGAACCTGAAGGCACATTTTTAGACTTTCATATTTGTTCTCTAGCAATTGCTAATTCTTCCTGCATGAACTTGAAAACTGAAATCCAAGACTCAAATTGAAGCAATTTTCCACTTTTTATTCACTTGCACAATTCATCATTGCTGTGGTTATGTTTACCTGAAATCTTTCACAATCTTCACTTTGAGCAAACATGGCTTACTGGACAGTCCAGTTGCCTACACCAGTGGATGTTATAGTAAATGCTTTGTGATATTAGGCCAAAGTCCTCCCTGGGGGTTTTATTGATTCCCCCACACTGGGCGGAGCTGATTCTTTCCCACAGGAAGTGAACAAAGCTGCCAGCATTTATTTCAGTTGGATGGCCTCAGAGTAATTAGGGTATGCTTTAACTACAAAAGAGTCACTTAAATTTATGCAGAAATTTGAGCTATCTTTTTACTCTGCATGCTTCACATTTCTTGGCCCCCCAGATGGCTCAAAATATTGAGACTTTAAACACAATTAGTCCAAATGTCCCCCATCTGAAGTATAAAAGCACAATTTTTTGAAAACTTTTTCCACACAAAATACGATTGAACATTACTGAACTTTTTGTCATATTAATTGAAATATTTTAGGTAAAATCAGGAGTTTCTGAACATACTCTTTTACTCTGTTTTCATACTATCAATCCAGTGTTGGTTTAGGAATACTTAGAAAAATTATAATCAGCATTTGTCCCAATTCACTGATTACTTTCTATAATTAATGAAACAGTTATTCTCTTCCGTAACGGACTGTATTGGATATGACTGCGTCTCTATTAACAAATAATGTTCAAGCACATCATTTGTTGTACCAGAACATCCATTGGAAGCCCCTGGCTGATCTCCATGTGCCACCTCCTCCACAAAGAGCTGCCAGTACAGATTTAGTTTCCTCCCAACTTCCGCCAAAGAGGGTAAAGTGTGAGCAAGGTTGACTTGCTTCCTATCAAAGATAAAATTCTTACATTCTAAACTCTAAGCAGAGCAGAAAGCCAGGATGATTATGTTGGAACTTCATCCCTGAGAAATAATAGCCTCTGTCAAAAATAATGGGATCATGAGAACTAAATTAGGGAAAGATTGACTGAGGCCTTGGGACTTGGTGTCCGTCTGAGGGGCCCAAGAGGCATGTAGTAACTACACATAAATCGAAGATGTTCTAGAAAGGCAGTTCAGCGGGACCCCACAGACCTTCTAGAAGCCCCATGCTACCATATGTGGTTGAGAGCAGAGACCTGGAGAATACTTTTTGATTCAGGTGATGGGATGAGAGGATGTGAGGCATGCTCACTGGCTGGTACGGAAACTAAAGATTATTTATTTAGTTGATTAGGCCCTGTAAAAACTCTGAAGGCTCTGTAGTCATCTGGTAAAAGTCCTTCCCAACTAATGTCTATGCTTCTCCTCAGGGAGATTCCCTGAGTTAATGATGTACCTCTTTCCAGATTTTTAATTCATTGGAAGACAGCTTCAAATACTCCTGTCTCTGAATTGCCTCTGATCACTAAGCATTTTCTGAGTCATAACAATATCTTAATCAAGTCTCAGCCACCTGTTTAAATTCCACCATAATGAAAATATATACAAAGACTAGCACAGCCCAGGAAGTGCCTGTCCTCTTCCTTTTCTCCCAGCAAGCACAAAGAAATGACGTAAGTGTCACTGTCAAATTGAGTTTATGTATTTTAAAAGCCCTTTACAGAATACATTGGTGTAGAATTTTAAGATAGTATTCTGCTGGATCTTGATTGAAATAAATCACTACAAGTAGTTATTGGGAAAATTTACTTAGGCTCTTTTGTTCAATGCACAATTACTAGTCAGTTCGATCAGTATAATTCCAGCAAAAATTCCTTCAGAATATAATCCAACCTAATAATCTGACATATTCCCCAGTTTATGTACAAGATTATTTACCAGTATTCTGTGTATTTATGACTTTGAAAATTAGAAGCACTTTCATTGTCTGGCCATGGGTGACTAAAGAATATTATATTGCTATTTAAAAAATTAAATCCCTGCTGTAAAATATTATTTAATAATGTAGGGAAATTGCCAAAACTTATTTGTAGTTAAGGAGAAAATATAGGCAGAATACACACACCTATACCAAAAATAAGCCATTTTTAAAAGAGACTTATAATGAATATAAAAAAGTGTTAATAATACAGCAATTCTGGATTTAAAAAAAAAAAATGTCATGGCTTTCCTGGATTGTGTGTGTTTCTCATAATGAATACACATTATCTTATACTACAGAAAAACAACAATTATTGAAAATGAAAAGAATCAACATAGTGAAAACAATTAGTCAAACTGGCCTTAAGAGATCATGTAGGTAAAACACCTGCTGATTGACTCTTCCCATTTTCAGCTGGTTGTTTTGATTGTGCAGGCTTAGTTAACCTCATTTGCTAACTCAAGAACACAAACTTCCATAAATTCCAAACAAAGGTGCTGCAGATAGAAATAGAAGAGGTTACCAATTTTTCCATGACATCAAACCATCTGATTCTCTGAGCCCAGGGTGAATAGGATAACTCCGTATATTAGTTAACTCTAAGCAAATCTAGGTGCTGTCTGCAGTAGCAGCTTTGTGTTTCTTGTGAGTGGTGAGTGACCTCAGGAACATGTCCAAGAAATCCAGATGTTAAGGAAGATCACTGAATGTACAGATTCGGGGATATTTCACATCCCTGTAAAAAAAGAGACACACAAAATGATAATAAAAAATGGCTACAGGGAAGTTGCTTTTTGAAGGGTAAACTTAAGCCCTTTTTGCATATCACAGAAGTCCAATACCAGTCTTTTTTTTTTTTTTTTTCAATTTCTTTTTACTTAAACTAAATACCTAATTTTGCTGAAATATTAGCCCAAATCATGAAAATAAATGCTTGGGCTTTTGCCATGTGCCAGTTACTGCCCCTAAATCATGGTTAATTTTCTTGTCTTGGATGCCTACACAAAAATAAAAATCTGGAGGATAAGTTTAGGCCTGGTTCTTAAGAGCTTGGGGTGGAATAATGCTTTTATAGCAAGACATTCAGCAGGACTAAAGGGTCTAAGTGTCAAAGTCATCCTATTTCATTTTCCAAGGAGTAGTAAGAAATAAACAAAAGAATAGTAAAAGATTTTTTTTTTTTTAAATGCTGGGCTTCAGGCACATTTCTGCAAGGAAATAGTCAAGTATTCTTGGGAAAGTTGCCCAAAATGTATGGAATGGAGACTGTGATGTCCTCCTTGCTATTCTGTAATGTGTGTGACACACAGCCACATACTTCTCATGCCACCCCAACTCCTGTACTCTTGGTTCTCCTTGTTGAAGTTAATTTTTCCTTTAATCCATATTCCTGCCAACTTCTAAACTGTACACAATGCACATACTCACCATTTCTTTAATAGTCTCCTTCCAGTAGAATATAAGCCCTATAAAATCAGGGCTCTTCTGTATTTTGGTTAGTAATTTACCAAACAGCACCCAGAACCAAACTTAGCTTGTACTAGGTACTCATGAAATAGTTTGCAAATGCATGAATGCCTTATGAATTCAATGTGTTCAAATGAGATTTTATGGCTTATAAATATAAATCATTATTTTTATTTAGAGAGCTAACTGCCTAAAATAAATTCTGTTATGTGACTTCCCTCATTAAGTTTGATAAACACATACTCAAGGAAATTTTGTGCAATTATCTTGCAAAAATTCTAAGCATTCTAATTCTGATCTCGTATATTCTTGCCCTCCCTGGGCTAATGTTGAACACTAAGGCTCAAAGCAAACCTCCGTAAATTGCCTCCTGCTTTAAAGTGCATCACACTGTGCTCCCGGGGGCTGTGTACTCACAGAAGTTTTAGGAACACGCTTTCTTTCTTTGAGGCAATCAGGAGACTGCTTTTTATGTATAATAGAATAATGTGTATTTCTGAGATATTGATGCATTGTTTTGATTTTGCTTGTATTTCTGTTGAAAAGTAAAACAATAGGATCTGTTTGTGGTTTTATCTTAATTTTTCTGCTCCTCATTTTAAGAAGAAAACTAGGTCTTTTGCCCCCCCCCCCACCCCGACCCTAACCCTCTTTCTTATATGCTGTCTCATAAAGCAAAATCTGCTGGCAAATAACCTTTACTCAGGATGGTGTGAACTTCTAAACTTGCCGTGGAGCTTCTGTATGTGTCCCAGAAAGTGGGAGGAGGGGGTAACCATGGAGTGGAGGCAGGACTAGACGGGCTAGAGGGAGAGGATGCAGAAGGCATAGAGTCTCATTGCCCATCACAAAGACTTTGGCCCTTACTTTGAATTGGACAGGAAGCTACTAGGGATTTTGAGTAGAAGAGTGATATGTTCTGACCGTTATTTCCAGAGAATTGCTCTGTTGCTTAAGAATAATATGAAGGAAGTAAGGGGTGCAGCAAGAAGAAGTGTTCAAAGCTATTGCAATAATCTTAGCAAAAGGCACTGGTAGCTCAAACCAAAGTAATGACTATGGGTCTGGTAAGAATGTCAGCCCTTGGAGCTGGGTGCGGTGGCATATGCCAGTAATCCTAGCACGTGGGAGGCTGAGGCAGGAGGATCAAGAGTTCAAAGCCAGCCTCAGCAATGACAAGGCACTTAGCAACTCAATGAGACCGTGTCTCTAATAAAATACAAAAAAGGGCTGGGGATGTAGCCCAGTGGTTGAGTGCCCCGAGTTCAATCCCCAGTACAAAATAAAGAATGTCAGCCCTTGGGAGAGTAAGCCTTTCAGTAATGTTTATTTACTGATTTTTAATTATTTTAATTTAAATTAAATTTTATTTTTAACTGATACACAAACACATAAAACAGTACATATGTTGGGGTACTGTGTGATATTTTGATACATGCAAGCATTGTAAAATGTGTAACTCAAGCTGTATATTGTATAATGTGTAAATTAATCACAAACATTTATCATTCCTTCACGGTGAAAACATTCAAAATCCTGTTTTCTAGCTTTTTAAAATATACAATACATATTTATTTTGTTTTTGATTGGTAAATAATAATTGCATATATTCATGAGATACAATGTGATGTTTTAATTATGTATACAATGTGGCATGATTAAATCAAGCTAATTAACATATTCTTCACCTTCTTTCTGTTGTTTTTTATGATGAGACATTGGAAATTTACTAATGTAGTTATTTTAAAATAAAGAACGTATCATTTATTACTATAGTGGAATTTTTAAATAAGAGTTAGAGATGAGACATTTTGACCAATTTAAACTCTCTCTTGCCTAGATCCTTGCACCATATATTTCTCAGAATCACGGATTTGAGTATTTGAGTGGTCTGCAGATGTGGACAGAACAAAACTAGCAATGCCTGGCCCACGTGGGCAAGGAACTCAGAACCCTGATCTCACTAGCTTCTGCCCTCATCAATTGAGCTAAGTCTAGGTCAAGACACTACAGAAATCCACCCACGCCCATTTCCAACATGTCTCATGTAACCTGAGCATTGTCAGGCAAACTCACTTAAAATCCTTGATGCTGCTTCTTTTTTTTTTTTTTTTTTTTTGGCACCAGGGATTGAACTCAGGGGCACTCAACCACTGGGCCACATCCCCAGCCCATTTTTTGTATTTTATTAGAGACAGGGTCTCACTGAGTTGCTAAGTGCCTCGCCATTGCTGAGGCTGGCTTTGAACTCACAGTCCTCCTGCCTCAGCCTCTCAAGTGCTGGGATTACAGGCATGCGCCACCGCGCCCGGCTCTTGATGCTTCTTTACCTTTGTTGTTGAAACAGTATTCAATGCCAATGAAATGGACTTAAAAATACAGGAAAGTTTACAGAGAGTTCTGCTAGTCAAACAGCAAGCCCCAGCTTTCCTAAACTAATGTAGCTATTTTCAAAAAGTAAACTTTTATATGTCCACTTTGAATATCTTTTTAATTGAAAATTAATTAAAAATTTCTGAATTTGCTCACCTTCCCACAAGGGATCAATTTGCCTCCTGGGCACACAATTGTATGTTCTAACAAGCTTTCATGAAGTAAAGAAATGCTGTATGTTACAGCTCAAACGGTAATAAGATGGTGATAACCTCCTCTTGAATAATAATTTTTAAACCCTTCTTCACCCAAGGCACAGTGCTCCTTCACAGGAGAACAGTCACGTGGTGAACATGCCAATTATAAGGCAATTGGTTTGTTTTTCTAGCAGACTTGCTTTATTAGGAGTCCCCTAATGTGTTACATGTTCTGTTACAAAGTGTGACAATTTATGGTGCATTCTGGGAATTTCAGAAAAGGGAAAGATCTTGCAAATTATTATCTGTGACAGAATTATAATTTTACAAATGATTAATCTCAATCATCCGTCGCTTTTTTCTCTTGGGTTAAGCGGGAAAATTATATCCTGCAAAATTAGCTGTCAAAATGTGAGCCTGTGGTTTTGGAGCATTTGTACATCAGGAGAATGGAAAGAAGATCTTTATTAATGAGCTGGATTAAATAAATAAAAAGGTTATTGTAGGAGACATGCTGCTCTGTTGCTACAATATGTCTCATGATTTCCCGGCCGTCACATAATATTTACCAAATTGAATGGGAACTCTATGTGAATATTACCTGTTTCTAGGGATACCCTAACATCTAAGTGAAAATTTCACCTATGCCTCCCTTTTGAACTGGGTACAGATGATAATGCAAGTTACTGTCTGTTGTTTTGAAAATTATAGTGAAGAGAGGTAAATATTTTGATGACATAATCATTGGGAAAATTTTTGAAAATGGGTAAAATTGTCCATACCTCCCTAGATCAGTGTTTAGGTCACCAAGCAGCAGTTTGGAATAGAGGTGCTAGTTCAAAGGAAACATTTAAGAATCAAGAATCACATGAACAAATCAAGCACTCTTGAACGTGGCCATTTCGCCAGACATTGCTTTGCAACTTCTATATGATTAACTCTAAATTGCATCATGCTTATGATGTGTAGCCTCCTACTTTGCCCTGTAATTGTGCATGCATATGTATCATGTCCCCCATAGCTGTGCTGTAAGCTCAGTCCCCAAATGTAGTAGACACTAGATTATTTTTTTTAAAAATAAGAAAAAATAATAAGACACTGAGTGATGCAGATGATTAAAAATAGCAGTTGCTTGTCAACAGGGCTGCATAGATACACAGACACATGATTAGCACCCAGACAATACATGTAATGATGTATTTTTTTTTTAACTTGGAAGAAAGAGTCAGGGCCTGTTATTTTCCAAACTCACACAATAGAGCAGAAAACGGAGCTTTTGTGAAGGCTAATGATGCTCGTGGTTGCTTCATAGTTAAAGATGTTGCTACAGCAGCCTTCTAACCTCCAGCTAAACCTGACAACCTCTTTGGTTTTGTAAAAAAGAATGTGAAGGTTTGGGTCCCACCTAACATCTGCTGATTTTAACCTCACCAGTTTCCAGTTGATGTGCTTTGAAATGGCACAAGTAACCCTGAGTACCTGCCAGAATTGAGGATCCCTGGCAAAAGATTGGTACTGTCATTGTTTCTGAAAAGGGGCAGGAAACTGCTGGATGCAATGCCCTTTGCTCTTTCCCGCTCTTGCCTAGTCTAAATCTTAGTTGAATGAGTAGAAGACCCCACACAAGTTACCTTCATAAGAAAAGAATTGATAATAAGGATGCACTTGCTAGAACCAGAAACTGCCATGATGGGGCTCTGTTCAAGTTCCTTCATTATCCTGAAGTGTGTGTGTGTGTGTGTGTGTGTGTGTGAGCTCTCCTCTTTCCCGCCTCTCCTCCCTCTCCCAAACCAAATATTCCTGCATCTAGTGACATGTCTTTTTTTTTTTTTTCCTTCTCCATTCTCTCTTTCATTGCTTTCTCATTCTTTATATGCTTATTTTGGGGTCTCTGACAGAGCCTCCGTTTCCTCTAATTTCTGCTCTTAACTTCAATTTCTTCATGCTCCATAAAGACTATAATGACCTATCTGCCTCAGTACCTCCTGTTAGCTACTTCACTCCTAAGAGGAGCTCCGATGGGTTCTGCTCATCTTTTCAAAAAAGGCTGTATCTTAGTTTATAGGTGAAACACTTCTAGGTCAGGTGAACCTTCTAATGTGGTCATCTGAGGCTGAATATTGGGAGTCACAAAATTTGCCCCAGGATGGTTTCTTTAAGAGGAGCTATGTATGGAGTAAGTACTTGGTATCTTGTGAACTATGTTTCAACACTTGCTGTTTTATAGATTTATTTATATGCATTTAAATGTATGGTGCATCTTCTATGAACTCCTGAAGATTTAAAGTATTTTTATGTTAAAAGTAGTATTTAGCCACATGCTTGACATACTCTCCATGTTCAATGTATGCTTGTTGCATTGATATATGTAATTATATTTCTTGTTCCTTCTTTCCCATATTTTTTCTTTCTTCTTTCATCCCTCTTTCTCTTCATTCCACTTTCCATCCCTTTCTCTTTTCTTTCCACAACAAGTAAAGTCCCACTATGTTGAAGACATAGTAGGTTCTGTAATCACAAAATTGAAAAAAAACATATTTACTACTATCAAGATGCTACCTGTCTAATGGGGAAAAGAGGATGTTATGTTAAAAATAGCGCATTTATTCCCCTTACAAGAGTTTTCTTTCCTCTCTTTCATATAACTTACTAAATTCTTTATGACCTCATTGCTTTGCAGAATTTCCAGAGAGAGAAACATTAGGAGTAGATGTCACTGTTTTTTCTTGCCTTTTGTAAATGCCTACATTCATTGCACAGATGCTGTAAGTGTCCCAGGGGGAAGTGAGAGAGGATGTTTCTCTGAGGAAAGGAGAAAAGAGGAAGGGAGTCTCCTACAGCTGGAGTAAGTGTGTGCATTGGGAGGGGTTCAGGAGAAGTGGTGAGCTCACCCTTGCTTCAGCAGCATTCCAGGGAGATCACGAGTCCCAGGGCAAACCGTTGTGTGCTGCTCTCACTAAGGCTCCTCACTGCACCACAGCATGGGAACGGCAGAGGCCTTCTGCATGAGAAAGTCATTTGGGGCACAATCAGTGTCCAGAGAGCCCATTTTACATCTTCGGAGGAAGGTAATATTTAGTACTTCTACACAGTAACAGGGAAAGAAAATTGCCACTGAGGAGTGGTATAGAACTATACACTGGCTGGGTGAGAGAGGGCCTAGAATGAAATTTAGGTGTACATAAAAGAGAGGAATGAAAACCACTAACTTCTATAAGAACAGATAGAACATCCCTAGTCCAAAAATCTGAAATCTGAAATGTACCCAAATCTGAAACTCTGAGCACTGACTTGATGCCATGGATGGAAAATTCTATATTATGAAACATTGTTTCACGTATTAAACTATTAAAAATATTGTATAAAGTCACTTTCAGGCAATGTGCATAAGGTGTTTAAGAAACATAATTAAGTTTTATATTTAGACTTTGGTCTTATTCCTGAAATATTCCATTATGTATATGCAAATATTCCCCAAACTAAAAACATCTCTCTTTTTGTTGTTGTTGTTGTTGTTGTTGTTGTGCTGGGGATCGAACCCAGGGCCTTGTGCACATGAGGCAAGCACTCTACCAACTGAGCTATATCCCCAGTCCCCAAATGGCTTGGTTATGAGGAATCCTTTCAAAGCTCATGTGTGAGACAATGTGACAATGTTCAGAGGTGAAATTATTAGATTACAAGAACTGTAACCTAATCAGTGGATTAATCCAGTGGAGTGGATTAATAGTATGATAACTGTAGTGAGACAGGGTGTGACTGAAGGAATTAGATCATGGGGGTAGGGAGATAGGGAGAAGAAGAGAGAGGGTGAGTGCCTTTGGGGTTTACATTTTGTCCCTGTCAAGCAGAGCTCGCTGTTTCCTGGCTGTAATGAACTAAGCAGGTTTTCTCGGCCATGACCTTCTGCCATGATGTTCTTCCTCATCTCAAGTCCAGAGCTATAGAGTCAGCTGACCAAGGACTGAACCACTGAAACTGTGAACCAAAATAAACTTATCCTCCTTTAAGTTGTTCTTGTCAGGTATATATGTCACAGCAATGCAAAGCTAATGCAACATACAAAATCCAAAACATTTCTTGTCCCAAGCACTTCAGGTAAGGTCTGCTCAACCTGTGCATGCAAATGTGACTGGAATATAGTTAATCAATTCCTAATAGTAATAACATACCCTAAGTCCATATAAGAAGGATGAGTTAGTTTGACCTGGAGAAATTTTCGCTTCTAGTGGTGATTAGCATGAATTTGGGGAGTGTGTCTGTAATGTTAAAAGTCAAACTAAAGCTGGAAAGCATAAACTACAGATACATGCTCCTGCTGGCTCCTCCCTATCCTCAGGTAAAATGTGGTGGACCCTTCAAGTTTGCCTCACTCTAGAAAGAAGGTGCTGCTCACATCCTCAGTGTCCTCTAAGTACTATGCTGTTCCACCAATTCACTCAATTTCTTGAAATCTTACTCAGTTCCTTCTTTTGAAAAACAAAGGACCTTCTCTAGAAAAGTTTTAGGCAGATTAAACTTGTACATAGAAAAGTATTTTTAAGGTATAAGACATCTTATTAAAGTTGTGTACCTTCAGTAACTTTATTAGTATAGACAATTATACATTTATCAGTGCTTCTCAAAACAAAGTATCTCAGTTATATTCTAAAATCTCTAAGATTTTTTAATGCATTGAATACTTCTTGGTTATCTCATTCACACATCGTTATCTGCATCAATAAATATAAGAGACCAAGAACAATGTTAGGTGTTGTGGAAATACAGGTGAATAAGAGATGTTTTTGACATCAAAGAGATTATAATTTAAAGGGGGAGTCCAGAATTGACATCCATTTACAACATTGTGGGAAATGCTACCCAGGTCAAAAACAAAATGTTGAAGGAGATTAGAATTTGCTGCCCCAAAATATGAAAGGCATCAATTGGTATGGAGAAGATTTTGAGTTAAAGGCAATTAAGCATCAGGTGATACAGGAAGAGTCCTCTATCTTCACCTTATCTGCCCAAAAGCAGGGTATGAATTTCCCTTGGAGCAAGGTGAAATTTGTGCCCCTCCCTCTACAGTGGCAAGGAAAGAACAGTGACTTAGGACAGTTGATAGCAGTAGAGTGTACTATAATAGCCCTTTGTCTCCTAGCTCCCTTATACACATTCAGCTACTTCTCCAGGTTTATCATCCCTTGAAGCCTAATCCCTCTTTCCTTTCTTGAAAGTTGTGTTACTGTGAACTTCTGTGTGTGTAAATAGTAATAAAAATTATGCTCCTTTTCTTGCATCAATCTGTCTTTTGTTAATTTAATTGGCAGGCCCCAGGAATAAACTTGAGAGGGTAGAGAGAAAGTTTTCTCCTTAACAGTGTTTTAAGAGAAAACAAAGACCTACAAAAAGTGAATCCAGAAAACACTTTATAAGAAAATGAGGGTTGAACGTGCCTTTTTCTCCACATCCTCTCCAACATTTATTGTTGTTTGTGTTCTTAATAGCTGCCATTCTGACTGGTGTGATATGATATCTTAGAGTGGTTTTGATTTGCATTTCTCTAACTGACAGAGATGTTGAACATCTTTTCAAATATTTATTGATTGATTGTATATCTTCTGAGAAGTGTCTGTTCAGTTCCTTGGCCCATTTATTGATTGGGTTATTTGGTTTTTTTTTTTTTTTTTTTTTTTTTTTTTTTTTTTTTTTTTGGTGTTAAGATTTTTGAGTTCTTTATATATTCCAGAGATTAGTGCTCTATCTGATTTGCGTGTGGTAAAAATTTATTCCCAATTAGTAGGCTCTCTATCCACCTCACTGATTGTTTCTTTTGCTGAGAAGAAGCTTTGTAGTTTGAATCTATCCCATTTATTGATTCTTGATATTAATTCTTGTGCTACAGAAGTCTTATTAAGGAATTTGGGGCCTAATCCAACATGTTAGAGATTAGAGCTTATTTTTTCTTCTATTAGGTATAGTGTCTCTGGTCTAATTCCTAGGAGTTGAATTTTGTGCATGGAGAGAGATAGGGGTTTAATTTCATTTTCCTGCATATGGATTTCCAGTTTTCCCAGAACCATTTGTTGAAGAGGCTATCTTTTCTCCAATGTACGTTTTTGGCAACTTCGTCTAATATAAGATAGCTGAAAGTATATGCGTTAGTCTCTGTGTTCTCTATTCTGTACCATTGGTCTACCAGCCTATTTTGGTGCCAATACCATGCTGTTTTTGTTAGTATTGCTCTGTAGTATAATTTAAGTTCTGGTATAGTGATGCCACCTGCTTCACTCCTCTTGCTAAGGATTGCTTTAGTTATTCTGGGTCTCTTATTTTTCCAGATGAATTTCATGACTGCATTTTCTATTTCTATGAGGAATGTCATTGGGATTTTGATTGGCATTGCATTAAATTGTATAGTGCTTTTGGTAGTATGGTCATTTTCACAGTATTAGTTCTGACTATCTAAGAACAAGGTAGATCTTTCCATCTTCTTTTTTTTTAATTTATTTTTTATTTATAATAATTACAATTCATAGTGCACATATATAGCATTTTTTTTACATACAACTGTTTGTATACAAAGTATATTCATGCCATTCAGGTCTTCAATCATGCATTTAGGATAATGATATCCATCTCATTCAACCACCTTTTTTTTTCTTTTTCCCCCTCCCTCCCCCATTGCTCCCTCCCTTCCCTTCCCTTCCCTTTGACCATTCTAGTGTTCCTCTAATCCTCCTATGTACCCCCATCCAACAGTGAACTAGCCTCCTTATATCAGAGAAAACATTTGGTATTTGGATTTTTGAGACTGACTAATTTCACTTAGCATTATATTCTCCAACTTCATCCATTTACCTGCAAATGCCATTATTTTATTCTCTTTTATTGCTGAGTAAAATTCCATTTTGTATATAAGCATTATACAGATTTAAGTCAATTCCAATCAAAATCCCAATGTCATCCTTCAAAAAAATAGAAAAATCAGTCATGAAATTCATCTGGAAAAATAAGAGAACCAGAATAGCCAAAGCAATCCTGAGCAAGAAAAGTGAAGCAGATGGCATCACCATACCAGACTTTAAATTATACTATAGAGCAATAGTAACAAAAACAGCATGGTATTGGCACCAAAACAGACTGGTGGACCAATGGTACAGAATTGAGGACACAGAGACTAATACATATAATTTCAGCTATATTATATTAGACAAAGGCGCCAAAAATGTACAGTGGAGAAAGGATAGCCTCTTCAACAAATGGTGCTGGGAAAACTGGAAATCCATATGCAACAAATTGAAATTAAACCCTTATCTCTCACCATGCACAAAACTCAATTCAAAGTGGATCAAGGACCTAGGAATTAGACCAGAGACAATATGCCTAATAGAAGAAAAAGTAAGCTCCAATTTCTAACATGTCAGATTAGGCCGCAAGTTCCTTAATAAGAATCCTGTAGCGCAAGAATTATTACCAAGAATTAATGAATGGGATAGATTTAAACTAAAAAGCTTCTTCTCAGCAAAAGAAACAATCAGTGAGATGAATAGAGATCTTTCCATCTTCTAAGGTCTTCCATAATTTCTTTCTTTAGTGTTCTGTAGTTTTCATTATAGAGGTCTTTCACGTCTTTGGTTAAGTTGATTCCCAAATATTTTATTTTATTTTTTTATGCTATTGTAAATGGGGTAGTTTTCCTAATTTCCCTTTCAGAGGATTTGTCACTGATATATAGAAATGCCTTAGATTTATGGAGGCATGCTCATACGTTGTTGGTGGGACTGTAAAATGGTGCAGCCAACATGGAAAGCAGTATGGAGATTCCTTGGAAAACTTGGAATGGAACCATCTTATGATCCAGCTATCCCACTCCTCGCTCTATACCCAAAGAACTTAAAAACAGCATACTACAGGGACACAGCCCCATCAATGTTTATAGCAACACAATTCATAATAGCTAAACTGTGGAACCAACCTAGATGCCCTTCAGTAGATGAATGGATAAAGAAAATGTGGTATATATACACAATGGAGTATTACTCAGCAATAAGAGAGAATAAAATCATGGCATTCACAGGTAAATGAATGAAGTTAGAGAATATAATGCTAAGTGAAGTTAGCCAATCCCAAAAAGCCAAATGCTGAATGTGTTCTCTGATATAAGGAGGCCGATTCACAGTAGGGTTGGGATAGGGAGCATAGGAAGATTAGAGGAACACTAGAATGGCCAATGGGGAGGGAGGGGAAGGGACGGGGCAAAGGGGTGAATTAAAAAAAAAAAAAAAGATGGTAGAATGAGATGGATATCATTACCCTAAGTGTATGTATGAAGTTACGAATGGTGTGAATATACTTTGTATAAAACCAGAGATATGTAAAAATGTGCTCTATAAGTATAATATAAGATGTAATACATTCTGCTGTTATTTCTAATAACTTAGAATGAAAAATAAATAAATTTGAAAACAAAAAAGAAAATGAGGGTTGAGTTGACTTCTGAATGATCAACACGGCAGTCTGTGTGTGTGTGTGTGTGTGTGTGTGTGTGTGTGTGTGTGTGTGTGAAGAGAGAGATGGAACCTTCTAGGTAGAAGTACAACATGGATAAAAATCTTTGAAATAAGATATTTCTTAATGCCCTAAAATAATAGAGAATAGTGCACATATTTTTCCTTTTTTATCTTTTTTCTTTTTGTACTGGAGATTAAACCCAGGGGTGCTCTACCCCTGAATTACATCTCTAACACATTCTCTTTTTTTATCTTAAGACAGGGTCTTCTAAATTGTCGAGGCTGACCTAGAACTTGCAATTCTCCTGCTGTAGCCGCCCAAATCACTGGATAGTGCACTTATTTTTAGTAATGTCTTTTTTGTTGCATCATTTTTGAGTGTTAACATTTTCAAGAAACTTCATAATGGCATTCAAAATAGGATTGCATAAAGAGCTTCAAAAAAAAAAAAAAACAACAACAAAGGATATATAAAATAAAGGGAAATAGAGGCAAATGTTCCATATGTATTAAGTCTAGAAATTTTGTCCATGCAGTACATAGGAAACTTAATACTACATTATAGCTTCTATGGAAATGAGGTCAATTTTGGTAACTAAGTTTCATCTCCTCAGGCAATACTTGTTCAGTGTAAATTTTTCTGCCAATATCCACCCTACTATCCATATTTTTTCCTCTTTCTATGTCAAAAAAAAAGAAAAAACCAGAGCATGTATATTGTTTTACAAGACCTTTTTTCACACTTGATTAATTCACTACAATTAGTGGTTCCCATGTAGGACTTTAAGTTATAATTTAGTTTCTTCATTATCCAAAGGATAAAAATTCTGATTATCGTGATATTGCAATGAATAATAACATCAAAATTTATATAATATATGGGTTTGCCTAATTTATACAGATATCATCTTCAAAACACAAGCCTGTCAACAATGGATACAAAGCTTTTTTTCAAAGTGATCAGGTACAAAATAAGCTCTCCACTGAGTAAACACCGCACTTCTTATTCCCTTCGTGAGAATCTAACCATCCCTGTGAACTGCCACTCCATCACTGATCTATCCCTATTGCGTAGCTTCCTGTTACAACATGGCTAAGAGTTTCTCTTATAGAAATCTGCTCAAAATTTCTCTTCACTCAGCTCCAATGACTGCAATTATTGAAGCCATGCTACAAAAGGCACTCTTATTGTTTGTTTCAATTTTATGCACTGATGTTCTTTTCCTAGTAGCCAAAGGTGAAGCAGTCAGAGCAACAAAATAATGGAGTGATAGATTGTAACTTAAAGTACTACATATATATGCATATACACATACACACATACATATATAGACTTAAGTAATGTTTGTGTACATTTTATATACACACACACATACACACACATATATACACACCAGATATGTGTGTGTGTATATATATACATGAATCTATATTGATATGATAAAATATATAAAAAAACATAAAGGAGAAGAAAGTGACAAACCTCCTTTCCTTATAAAAGAATTCCAAACATATTTTTTTAAAATTGTCCAGGATGTAGAGTTTAATTCACCTTCCCTTAAGTTTGAATTGGATTTGGCAACTTTCTTCCTAAAAGTCAATATTGAATGCAAAATATAGTGACCCTATAGTGGCCATTGACAAGTTACATTGATATAATATACCCTTCTGAAATGAAGTACACACCATATGCCTGATATATTCTTCCCAAACCAATGGTCCTGGTCTAATCATGAGAAAAAACATCAGATAAAGCCAAATTCAGAGTGTTCTACAAAATTGTCTTTACAAGACCAATATTATTTAAACTATCAAAGTAGGCCTAGAATTTAGTCAATATCAACAAATCCATGTCTAGTATCTTAAGTTTGACAAATGTACTACAATTATGTAAGATGTTAAGAGGAGGAAATGAGTCAAATATATACAGAAAAACTGTGCTGTCTTTGTGACTCTTTGTAAACCTGAAACTATTCTAAAATAAAAATTTAATTTTTTTTAAATTAAAAAACATTTGAAACACAATATTGATGTTATTTTACTTTTAACAATCATGTACTTTATTAATGAAAGATTTTACAAGATCTTAGTATAGCAATTACTATTAGGTATCCACTGTCACCATTCTAAGTTGATAATACCACTCCATGCTTACAATGCCTGAGGTAAATATCATTATTCCCATTTTACAGGTGATAATACATGTTAGAGGGATTGATAACTTGTTTAAGATCCCACAAATGCTACAAAGCTTTCACAGATTGTGAGATCATCAGACAGACCTAATGATTTTTAGAAGTGTGGTATTGGATGTTGAAGCTCTGTTGTATTTAATTAATTGAGAATCAGCAAATTTTTTTGCTGTGTAGGATATTCAATTATGAAGAACAATCCATTTTCTAAATTACCACATGTTGTATGTGTTTGCTATAAACGTGTATTGTATCAGCAATTTTCATCAGTTCTCCACTCTCAGACACCTGATTTCTAAGGGCAGGAACAGGAGCTATTGTGTATTATCTCCATCAAGTAATTTACCCCTGGTTCCCAGTCCTGAGTCTGTTTTCTGCAAGAGGGAGCTCATTGTGAGCTAGAGCCTGACTATACATAGGCTGTTCCAGAAAGGTTGGTCCACATCAATCATTCCAAATGCTGAAAATTTACATTTGAAAAGGCCATTCCCAGACCCCATGGACACAGCTAGCAATGAAGAAGAGCTAAGTAAAATACTGGGTTTGATTTTTGTGGAAGTGATGATGCTGATTTATTTTGTTTTGTTTTATTTTGTTCTGAGATTAAACAGTTGATATAAGCATTTTCATCCTGATTTGATCCAATTACTTAATTGTTATCTTTGCATAAGGATTTCTGAAGAGGAAACAAAATAATCTGAAACACAGGAGAGAGAGAGAGAAAAAAAAAAAAAAAAAAAAACAAGGGGAAGTAATGGGAAAACAAATAGATACATCTGTATTCACACCTGAGGTGTTTCAGCCCTAGTGTCCCTCCAATGCACATCTTTTGTGAGCCTCTGAATGTGACCAATGAGTGTTTTGCTATGACTCTAACAAGACTCTTCAAATATAACCCTGCTGTTTGCCTCACTGGCCTGCAGCAGCTGTTTACATAGCATGTAGATAAATAGAAAACTCGATCTGCTTATTTCCAGGAACCACATTAGCAAGAAAGAAAGTTAACGAAGGATACCACAAAGGAGTACCGGTGTGTTTAATAAAAAAACACTTTCCACAGGAACCGAAAGAAGCCTCTGCATGTGGGATGCAGCAGCTTATCACTAATTCAGAATCTCCCTTCAGCCTCGGACTTTTGTCTTTCTTCCTCCTACTAGCTGCACTTCCAAGCATGATGGCTTGCTTTGTAGTCTTCCCTGCTCTGGAAGGGAGCTCAGAGGAAGTGGAGCGAGAGAGTTCATTAGGGGTATTTCACAGTCACTCAGATCCCAGGGCCTCCGTCTCATCTTCACAGATCACACTGCTCATGGAGAGTCTTTCTTTATTTTGTTACTTATCCTCATACTGCCAGAAGTCTACAAAGGCGGGGGATCCTGCATGTTGCCATTCAGTGGAATGCGAGCACAATTCAAAGTGGGTCCTGTGCCTGCGTGCATTCACCGATTGCAAATCAGCTTATTGTATTTTTAAAAAACTCAACATTTTCTTGAAAATGTGACATTTGAAGATGAAAATCTTATTCTAAGAGAAGCATATTACAAAAAGGAAGGATAAAATAAAGAGATGAGAGAGGAAGCTGGGAAGGAGAAATGAATAAAGCACGCAGACAAATGGACAAAGAAAATGGTCAGGTAGGATTATGTTGTCCAACCCAGCGAAGCTGACCTGTGAAGACCAAGTTTAGATTAAGGTTTTAATTTACTTCTATACATTTATTTCTATTCAGATACCGCTCCTCAAAGCCAATAGCATTGCTAATGTATTGGTCATGTTTCAGCTTTAGAAGTCAAGCTGAGCCAACATTATTAGCGTTTTTTAAAATCAAAAGAGTCAAGACCCATTCTCCACCAAATGGTCCTTTTCTCTCTCAAGCTATCTGAATGTGGACCCTTGATTACAGCACCTTCTTTTAATTAGAAGGTTTGCTTTGAACACACCGCTTTATTCCTAGAAAGCCAATGGCCATTAATGTTTCCATCGCTGAAATCCATGGCCACAGGTGGGCATTCGCAGTTTTAACGTGTGCTGTCTCTTCAAAGGGAACATGCTTAATATTATTTAACAGAAGCTATACATTTTTGTGGATCCATAGGGAGATTCATCTCATTTTCCCCTAATGAAATGAAACTTCTGAAACTTCTAAGAACGTCTGGATGAAAAATGGGCTGAATTCTCTTAGTTGGAAGCCTATGTGCTTCCATGTCTGCCCAGATGTAGTGTCTGTCCCACTGACTCCATATTGCATCTAATTCTCGCTGGGCCCAAACAGGATCTTTAGGGTAGAGAAACTAGCCAAGTAATGTAGAAGCTGGAAACATATGTTTTCCTAGATTAGGACAATTTTTTTCAGATTTTAAATTATTCTTTCAGAATTCTGTTTCATTGCTTCAGTGGTTGACAACTATATATTCATGTATTTAGTTAGTGTGAATACATATGCAGAGACAATTTTGTATCCAGAAGTGGAAATACATATGGCTTTTTTTTCTTTGATATTTGAGAATCCAGAGATCATTTAGTCAAAGGCAGTGTTGCTGCCTTTGACTAAAGTTTAAAGACTTTCCTTTCCCCCAGACCACTAGAGCAACACTAGACTTTTTACATTGTACTAGACTTCCCTGGATGACATCAAATTATCATGTATTAACTGTGTGCCTACCAGGGCCACATTGTACCACTCCAGAGGCACCATTAACACAGTGTTGGAGTTTGCAGTGCGAGGTGTTGGTGCCTACTCTGTGGGAGGAATTGAGATAGGTGCTGTAAAAGTAAGCATGGCACTGTCCTTGACCTTTAGTTATTTAGACTTGCAATGGGAAGACATACATAAATAGAGATAAAACAAAATAATAACTTAAAAGCTGAGTTACAGTATATGAGAATATACATGTTATAAGACATGGGAGGTTCAAATTTTTGCAGAAGCTATGAATGTTGTAAGTTCAGATGAATAGTATAAACTCAAATTCAATACTGTACCTTGGAGACAGAGTGAATGGGCAGTCCATATTTCTGAAAAGATCTGTTTCCCAAAGAGCAAAACAAGCAGTGGCCACTGGACACACTTGAGGGCCTGTTGGTGTCTGTCTGCATTTTTAATATGCAGGCTTATTTTCATGTGAGCTGTGTTGCTTCTTCTGTGATACTTTTTTCCTTTCTACTTCTACTTTGAAAGCCTGATCTTAGACTCTGAGCTTTACTGCTCTGCATTTCCAATTCTGTTAGTTTTCTCTGCAGCCAAATGTGCTTACATTCTTGTTCACCCAGTATTAATAAAAAGGATGTTTGCACAGCGGGGAAGCGTATTCTCATTTATCTCTGACCAGAAATGTGAAGAATGGAATAGCCTGATGGCCATTATCTTAACCCCGTGTGACTGCAGACATTTTGAAGTCCTGGAAGAGACAATTGGACCACGAAACCCTCATTAAAGTTTTCTTCACTCAGCATTAGACTGCACATTAAGTCCCCAGTCACATTTCTTACAGAGGACTTTCTTTCTGCAATAAATAAATATAAGATGATTTTGTAGTCAACAAAATAGAGTCACCTAACTTGAAAGACTACAAAATCCAGAAGTTCAGAGCGCTCAGTGGGAGTTACTCGGCATATCAATCTCTGAAATTCCTTCCACCCTCCACCCCATTAAAGAGAATCATTCAAGGTCATGACAGTGTTCCTCTGTTGTGATGAACCAGCTATCCTTTGGAAGGAAGGGAAGCTGAAGCCATAGAAAACTGTCTCTATTATGTCCACGGTGACAGGGTTTTCATATTCAATTTGCTGCACACAAGATTAAAACTTAAGTAAATGAAAAAGGATGAGTGTATGGATACCTCCTACAGAATATAAATAATTCTGAGACTTATTCTCACAAGAAACTCTTTGGAAGTAATTTAAGGAGTAGTGACACACACATGCACACACACACACACACACAGGATTAGTAAATAAGTCTAAGAAAACCATAATCAATGAAGCATAATCACAAAAGATCTTTAAGTGGTTGTTCTCTATACTGGCTACTCCCATATTTATGAAAGAATTTTCCAATAATTTTGAATGTTTATAAATAAGTAGCAAGGACCAGATTCTCCATATACTACACCTGATAAATTAATATGTTGAGTGCAAATTAATGTAGTAACATATTTTTTGGATGTCTGCTATGTATCTAACACAGGAGGAAGAAATAAGGAAAGAGACAGTTCACTGATATTCTTAAGAGCCAGTTAAGCAATCAGTAAAAAGTCTGCAGTGAACACTGATAAAATGCCAAGCAAAAGAAAAGCTGAAGCCACGTCAATAGGGAGACTTTTTGGCAAATACAGAAAAGGAGTAGGAAAGATGTTAGGAAATGGGAATACTAGAGGAGATGTTTTCAGAAAGGAAATGTAGCTTTGTAGTAGAACTGAATGGGAACTTGAGCTGTTTAAGAGCTGACAGGCTGTGTGTGGTTTTGCACACTGACACACAGCAGCTCTGCATACTGATATTTAACCATGGGGGCTTGCAGCTGCTAACAGACTGAAGTAGAAGAAGCAGGAAACAATGTAGTAGGGACAGAACAACTCCCCTTTAGGCTTAGTGAAGTAAAAGTCCCTGAAGTGTATGAGCTGAGAGTCCCTAGGCTGTTGACAAGCTTGTACCCATATATAAGGAATGTAGGTAGAATGCACTTTCCAATAGAATCACACCAACTCCCTTGCCTTGAAGCAAGTTTGCACCCCAAACTTGCTTATGTATGAAAGTAAAAGCCCTGTTGCACTTGGGGTTCAGACTTTGGGAATTATCCCTCTGGGCTGAAGTGCCACTAATAAAGTGTTGCTTCCAGATCTCCGTGTCCTGACTCTCATTTCCCAATACAGCTTGAGAAGAGATTTTAAGGATGGCATATCCTTAAAGATGGCACTAGAGAGGGACAATTCAGGACCCAGGTCAAAGTGCCAGGATAGTTGTCTCTCTGGGTTGCTTCCTACCAGAATAATACTGACATCAATTCCTATCGACTTTCTCCTGGCTGTGGTAAGAATCAGAGGGCTGGGGTGGGTGAACAGTGTTCCCTGGTTTTAGCTAGCACATAGGGATCTTGACTGCCCCCTCCTACCACCTGGTGACCCTGGACTCCTCCTGATTCTGGGTTGGTAGTTGCCACTCTTTGGGGAATGTATAACTCTCCCATCACCCTCAATCTTAATGCTATTACCCTGATCTACTGCTCTGTTCTCTGAAGAAAAGTCTAGGGGCCAAGATAAAAGTCAATCTGGGAGAAGAGACTTGTGGGAGCTAAGAATACAAAGTATCAAAAGTGTTGTATGAAAATAGGGACCTTGACAAATAGGGACAGCCAGTTTGGTTTGTGGGTGGTGGGTATAGTTGGGATAGTAAAAAGGAAGGTGAAAAAAATGCTAAATTTCACCTGAACTAAGGCAGTAGGAGTAGAAATCTCCTGTAGACTGCTATGGTTTCAAATTGGTGATTTACTTCCCTTCCAGCACCTATCAGAATGCCTAGTATATAGTAGACACTCAAACTTATTGGGAAAATTGTGTTAGGTCTGATAGAGCTTTGCAGTTGTCAGCATAAAGCTACACCTCAAAAATCACCAATAATGCCAAATTACCATAAATAATTACAATTATTATATTTGCTATCTTTATATGGCAGTAGAAGGGGCTTGGAAGCTAGTAAACTAGGTTTAGTTATAACTGTTTCTTTTATACTCAAATATTGTCTAGACTTTTCCTTTTCTTCAAATAAAATCCCATGCCTCCGTTCAATACATATTAAAACAACACTAATAATGACAACAAGATGAAAAAGCAAAGAGGGATCGCGTTTTTTATAAATGGTCCCAGAATGGCACCTCCCTACCCAGTCCTGCATGCCACTCTTCTGTGGGGCTTTGTGGAGAACTTTTAACCCAGCTTCATGTCTGGTTTGTTGTGTTTGTCCCCACTGCAGTAGCCAGACTCAAACAACAGCACATCAGCATTCCTGGGATCTGAGGAGCTTGAGCATATTTGATGGAAGAATGAGAGACTGTTGGAAGGGTGAAGCTCTTGACTCACAGAGATATTAGGGGAAGGGAGGACAAAATAAAAACATAGGTGGCCTGAGTGGTCATCCCAAGTGGACAACTAACTACTTTCCTCTGGGGTGTCCAAGGTTGTCCATTCACACCCCTTATATGTGCTAGGGTGGGATGGGTCACAGAGCAGCAGCAGCGGCAGTAGCAGCAATAGATGCTGTTTGCTTCCACTTAACATCTGGAATCTACTTAACCACAGTTTACTTCAGCAGACAGACATTTGGACAACATCTCAGGACAGCAAGTTTGGCACTAAAAGATCTGGAAGTTCGTCTTGATGTGCACCCGAGTGAGCTTAGAGCAATTTTTCACACGTTCTCTCTGTTTCTTACTTTCTTTCCTGGGAAAGGGCCAGAGAACAGAGGCTTTGAACAATGCTTCTCACACCCAGTGATAAATGGGCTCTGAGCCTGGTATTCCTTAGTGTCCAAAGGAATATAATCTTTATTTTTTATGCCCTCTGTGAAAATGTGGCAGGTCCACAGATGAGACTAGGGAAGCGAACAAAATTGGCTGATTTGCTACCTGTACCTGAAATGGGAAAAAGTGAAAGTTGTGACATCCTCCTGCAGGTGAGAATTACAGAGCAAGGTTACTCTACCCAGGCAGAAGGTCCTTGTGCTAGGCCTCCTCATGAAACTTTCTATGTGTTGTTTCAATAGATGCTCTGGAGACAACACAACAGAGATATTAAAAATTTCTGATGTGATCAAAGGGAAGATTTATTGTACATTTTATTTTATTAAAATAATATTTTATTTTGACTTTTAATTAGTTTATTGTATTTTATGCACATTCTAAGATTTATTTTACTGAAACACATTTTTATTTATTTTATTTCATTAAAAATAATATCTAGGGCTGGGATTGTGGCTCAGTGGTAGAGAGCTTGCTTAGCATATGTGAGGCACTGGGTTCGATCCCCGACACCACATAAAAATAAACAAACAAAATAAAGGCATTGTGTCCATCTGCAACTAAAAAAAATATTAAAAAAATAATATCTGCACCATCTACGCAACTGTGAAGAAAATAGACACTTAACAATTGTTTGGCTGATGCCAGGATGATTCAAGTGCTCAGAATGCAAGTCAGGTCACTGTAACTATCAGGCAATTGTCTTCTACCCTGTACCTGCCTCTTGGCTAGGCAGCTGCTCCCAGGCTAATGAGGTAGGATTATTAAGTGCTTCTCTCCTCACCATAGGAAAGCCTATGGGATTTGTTTGGCTACTCAGCTTAATTTAGCTAAGTACCATGTTTCCCCAGCATGTCCTGTGGGGCTTGCACAGTTTAAAAATGGAACGAGGAAGCCAAGGCTTGCTCAGCTTGGGTACTGAATCTACTGCCCTGGCTTCTCTGATCCCCTCAGCCTGCCAGGACAGATCTGTGCTGCTTTTAATGTGAAAGGTGAGATGTGGGACAGCACCTAATGACATCAAAGGGACCCATAAATACAAGAGAACTGTGTCCCACAGAGGCTAGGTGTGGCAGAGGGAAGAGCTCTTCTGAGAACGCACCACTCAGGAACTTAACTGTGCTCAAAGCACACATTGTTTATTATCACTGTCGCTTAGGGGCGAGGTCTGACTGACACACGTGTCACAGAAACAGAGGTGGTAGCTTATAGGAGAACAGGAACTCCCCTCACAACCTCTAAGCTACACATGTCAAGCAAACTGAACCAACTCTTTCTCTGTGGTTTCATGGGATTCCTGGGGTTTATAAGGTCCAGGAAGCACTTCCTCCACAATTGTAACCAATACACTAGTAAATGCATATCACTTATATTGATAAACAATGTTTATTAATGTGTCAGCCAAATTGTTAAATTAATGATGCTCTAACTGCTTGCTGTCATTTTATCATCAAAGCTGCAAAATATAATGACGGTCCTAAAGCCTCAGCTTGAAGCCAGAAGGTGTCAGAGCCCCCTCAGTCTACCCATGTGAAACTGTAAACTGGTTCCCAGGAGCCTGCACTTCTGAAATTAGAAGGAGCATGCAGCTCCTCAATTACTTGCACCTAGTGAGAGGTGAGATATGACAGTCACATATCCCCCTACTCTATTCAGAGAGAAACCAATATCCCCTGCTATTGTTTGAATGTGTCCCCCAAAGTTCTTGTGTTACAAATTTAGTCCCCAAACAATGAGGTTTCTGATGAAAGATCATTAGACCCTGAGGGCTTTCCCTTAGGAATGGATTGATGTCAGTGTGGAGTGGGTTATCTATCCTGAGTGGTTTTGTTCTAACAGTGAGTTGAGTCTAGTTATCCTGCTCTTGCTCTATCTCCATGTGATGCCGTCTATCATATTATGACCTTGCAAGAAGGGCCTCACCAAAAATACCTTTCTTTTCTTTATGAATTACTTAGTATGCAGTGCTTTGTTACAGCAACACAAACAGACTAAGACACCCCACAACCACATTATACCCCTCTCTCACTATCATGGAATCTGAACGAGAAGTAAGGTCCCATATACAAATGACTTGAGTCGTATCTACCTCAGAATTTTGGGAATGTCCAATCCTAGGGCCTTCCAAAAAACTTTTTTTTTTTTTTTTTTTTTAATTTTCTGACTGGAAGGAGAACTCCGTTGAAATAATTTCTACCTTCCCCTCAGACTCTCTTTTTAGAAGGTACTAACTCTCAAATAGGGAATTTGTCATTCAGGAAAAGAAGGCCATGGAATCCTAGTTTATGGCATTATATTGCATGAAATAAACTATCATTAAAGCATATTGGGTCTGCACTTCCTACCTAGTGTTTTAAATTTTCATTAAAATCAGAAGATAGCTCATTAAAATCACTATATGGTTTCTCTTGAAAAGGTTGCATACTTTATGATACTGGGCCTGCATTCCTGCCTGTTGACAATTATCTGGAATCCATCTGACTCTCTGGATGGGGGCATGCATTCTCTAGACCAACTCTCCACTGGGCCTCAATAAAGTTTGATACTAAGACTCAGTGTGTGAAACTATTTAGCTCCTAAACTGACCCATTCATGTTCATTCTTCTCCAAGCCTCTTTATGAATTCAAATTTCTGATCCCTGCTCCCAGTCATCCAGTCTCCTTTTTTATATCACTTCCCATATTGCCCATGATCACTGTCCTGGAAATTAGAGTATAGCCCCGGTGACACCGCTGCATAGAGTACCTTATGGTTTGGCTACCAGAACAGGTACAATTTGTGGGTCATTTTGGTGGTTTTATATCCATGTCTGTTTATTAAAATATACATGAACATCTTTGAGAAGAGGTACAGAAAACGTCACTTTTTCATGAAGAAATATGACAGAAGGATCTGGTGGAATTGGAAATAACTTTAATGTCGATGTTCCCAAAGCAAATGACCAAATGTACACAGATTAAGACTCTTAAACACAAATAGTTGGCTCCCCATGATTCCTCCAGATAAAAAGAGTTGCCCTAAGTTTCATATTTAAAGGATACACTGACAGTACCACTGGACAAGCACAGTATCTTTTTTTTAATTCTGTTTTTTATTATGGCATTGTCTTTATATATAATAGTGAGGTTCATTGTGACATATTCATACATGCATATAACACAATTTACTCCGTTTCTTTTCTTTCCGGTGCTTCCCATTTCTATCCCCTTCTACCTCCCCTTCCTGTACCCTACTGGACTCTCTTCTATTTATTTCAGGAAAGTGAGCCATGATAATTCCTTCACTCGACAGTAAGTGCTTGATATCAGAGAAAGGCGAGGTCAGTCAGGGAGGTGCCACTCGGGGAGTGCCACTCCAAAGGTGGCATTTGAAATATGATTTGAATAGGTAGAAAGTGAAGGTATGAGCTTTCTGTGTTGAAGGAGGCATCCAAGGAAAGCACGGGAGAGGGGAGACGTAGGTAGTTCCTGTGACAGAGGACAGTTCAGCTGGAATACAGCTGAGTGCTCACACTTAAGAATCACCAACTATTGGATTTTATTGAAGATTCCTAAGCTTACATCCAAAAGTTGTGTTTCAGTGGATCTGAATGAGGCCCCAGAATCCATTTTTAACAAAAGATTCTACTGTGAAGAGACCTCTGTCCAGACCTTGAGAGAAATCTACATAAGGTGTAGTGTGGGTAAATGGGGAGAGGGGGCAGAGTCCAGACCACAGCCAACCTTGACTTCAGGCCACAGTGGTGGCCAAGAAAAATCTACTTTTCCTGGAAGTTTTATATTTAAGGTTAGATAAGGGGGTGGGCTGTGTTACAGATGACATCCAAGTTTGGATTCTAGCAGGCACTGCCAGCAAAAGCAGGAAACATGAGAGTAAGAGAGAGGCCAGGCATGGTCCAAGGTCCTCCGCTCAGTGGCCTTTAGTTTGTTTGCTGTCTGCTTCCTTCTGCTTGCCTCTAATGCAGAAGCATTGGAGAAGTGGATACCCACAGCTCTGAAGTGGATCCCACTCCTTTTGGGCTGAGCACACAAATTTTCCAAGACTCAGATCCTCATCTATGTAAAGGGATGATGGTGGCATCTTCCCGTTCAGTTGATCTAAATTGGGTAAAGTATCTGAAAGGCCTTTAGAGAACTACATGTACATAAAAACGTACTTAGAAATTGTATTCTCAGGAAGAAGAGTTGATTTTTACAGTTTCTAGCATGGCTAAATATATGCTAGTACTCCTACACCATGATTTACATGTGTTTGCAAAATAAAGATAATGCTCATTATAAAATACTACAAGAAAAAAGGAATCTGGTTACAATGTTGAATGAATGTCTACAGTGATTGCACTTTTTAGGTTACTTTATCATTTGTGAGAAATATAGCAATATTTCAACAGCAATATTTGCTACTGGTGAGATTATATGCAGATTTTTATTTTCCTTGATTTTTTTCCTTGTATTTTCAAAATTCTTTTCATAGGTATCTGTATTATTGTCATGATCACAAAAGAGAACCTTTTTTTTTGAGGTACTTTATTTTTAGTCTTATAGCCTTAATTCTATTGTGAAATCAGTTTGGAAGCAATAGCTCTTGCGACATTTCTTCAAAGACCTTACTGTACTTTCATTTTTACTTCCTGATTGAACATAGATCCATTTTGTTTTAAAGATGGATACAATATCTTTATTTATTTTATGTGGTTTTGAGGATCGAACCTAGTGCCTCACACATGTGAGGCAAGTGCTCTATAACCCCAGCCCCTAGATCCATTTTTAAGTTGTTTGTGTGTGTGTGTGTGCACACTCACACACAGTGTAGTCCTCAGGAAAAAAGAAAAAGCAAAATGGCAAAATGCATGCCTTAAATTTGAATGACTAAGTCAATATATCTCAGACACAGGAATCCTTCCAATATTTACACTGGATTTCCTTCCAAATGTTTGGCTTTTTAATGGGTTGTAAATAAATGGGGAGGGACTCAGTACTGGAGCATAATAAACACAGAGGATGCTAACGCGTAGAGAAAGGAAAGAAGGGAATTTGTAGGAACAAGCCAATTTTAGTTCAAAAAGAATGTGTAATCTTGTTTAGGACTTCTCTGATTTTTTACAGGGAGAAAGAGTACAAAAGCAGGCCTACATGAAAAGAGACTTGAGACATTGGGTTGTACCCTGAGCTTCCTGAGAGACAAGAATTGGATGCCTCTAGAATGTTTAACAGGCTGCTCACAGCATGAAGAATGAGCTCAAGTGCAAAAGCTAGAACTTGCTCATGCCAGTGTGGCAGACTTCTAAGTTCTGAAAGAGAAAGAAGCTCGTGTCTTCATTATGTGCATTACTGGAATGATCAGAATAAATAACAGAGACCACCTGAGACAAAGAGCACAGGTAGTGGTTCAGAAGATGCCCCTAAGATGGGAATCATGACCATCCAAACTGGATCGCCAACCTACTAATGATTCACTTAGAAAATTCATTCAGGTCAATGTTGTCCTGCTTCTTTTGTTCAGAATAATGTGAGAAAGGAAAGCCAAAGGTGATGGGTGACAAGGAGAATGTCAAAATATGGGAAGAAGAAGTGGTTGATGTTCTGTTAATTGATTTGCCATGTAAATTGCAGAATTTGAAAAATTGCCAAGAGAAGAAAGTATATAAGTAAAATAGAGATGGAAGCCTTATATCCCATCAGGCCTTCATGCCTCCATATTTTTCCACCTTCACTTATTGCAGGAAAGAAAATGAAATTTGTATGAATGTGATCTAGAAACAGCATGAAATATTTCACTAGCTTTCTCCTGGTCTTCATAAGAATGCTTTCATAAGAAATGAAGCTTTAATTTTTATTTCAAGGGCAACTTCTTCTCCTATTAAGCAAAAATAAGCACTAAATCCTTTATTATGTTTCAGATCTAAAAATGTTCACCCCCTAAAAAAAAAAAAGTTCATGTGTTAGGCAACATAGCAATGTTCAAAAGTGAAACAATTGAATTATGAGAGCTATGATCTCATCAGTAAATTAATTTATTTGATGGATTTACAATGGATGGACTATGGTGGGCCACTGTAGGCAGGTAGAATATGGCTGAAGGAAGTAGGTCACAGGGAGTGAGTCTTGGGGACTATATCTTGTCCCTGACTCCTCCCTCTTGGCTTCCTAATTACCATGAGCTGACCAGCTTTCTTCCTCCATGCCCTTTTGCCACAGTGCGCTGCCTCACCTCAGGCCCAGAGTAATGGAATTGACCTACCATAGACTGAATCTCTGAAACCCAGATCCCAAAATAAACCTTTCCTTTTCTAAGTTGTTCTTGAAAGATATTTTGGTCCCAGTGACACAAAGCTAACACAATGTCTATCATTTGGAATGTTTGATGATTGAGGCCTAAATTTTGGTATTAGTTTTTGTGTAGTTATTTTTGCTTTTGTTTTTAATTTTGGAGAAGAAGATATGGTCATGGGTTTGTCTGAGTCACCAATCATTTTAATTTTTTAATTCACCTTGCTGGTATAGGACTAATATATCATTTAACTAGAAGTGTGTGTGTGTTTGTGTGTGTGTGTGTGTGTGTGTGTGTATTCCTATAAGAAAAGCAAAGACATATGTGAAATAGATAGATAGACACTTATAAATCTCTTGCTGATTTGGCCTTTTCTTTGAAATATTGATAATACCATGTAAAAAATTTGTTTTCATTTGTTTTATTTTAATAGTCTCCTATTTATCAAAATATTACATTGTTTTCCTTAGGCATAGCCTTAGAATTCTGTCACCAAATAATGACACCCAGGAATACTAAATAAAATTGTAACAAAATTTAATGCTGTGTTTTTCCTTGTGCTAGATTGGTACTGGATGTTTGGAATTTTAAAACAGTTATGACTGGTTTAGTTGATAAAGAATATTCAGGTCTACATTTAAAAGTTTTATAGCATTCCATGCTTAATATATTTATATAACAATTGTTTGAAATGGTCTTTTTTTCTCTATCAAATTTTGAACTCCAAATTTACCCACCCACTTTTAGAAAACTCTGTTCAGCCTAGCACAGTGGTGCACACCTGTAATGTCAGCTACTTAGGAGGCTGAAATAGGAGAATCACAAGTTCAAGGCCAGCCTGGGCAACTTAGTGACAAAGACCCTGTCTCAAAAATAAAGAAAGAAGAAATAAAGGCTGGAAATGTAGCTAAGGGTATAGTGCTTATATAGAACATAAGCCCTGTTTTTAACTCTAGCTTCACACAAAAAATGAATAAATATAAATAAAAAAGAAAATTCTGATTATGGTGAGTTTGTCATTTTATCCATTAAACAAAGCTAATGGGTTATGGTGCCAAGGAATCATTGCTTCTTCATGAAGTACAGAGCCCCTCATAAGTACCTAAAGAGATCCAGAATGCAAAAATGCAATGCTATTTTTAAGTTACTTTTCTTTTTCTATAGGTTGATTATATTAAAATGAAAGGGATGTAGAAAAAGATCATCTTTTTTTAAAAATTGCAGAAATTCAGCATAGACCCAAAATTATATACCGGAACATTCAATTTTAGTGGCTTTTTAAAAACCACATTACCATATAAGATACACCTTTAAAACACTAATTATAAGAGCACACTCATTTGAAAATCAGCCATTGGCTGCATTGTTTTTGTTTTTGTTTTGCTAGTCTTTCTAAATTAAATGACAAAAATTAAATCTAAAACAAGACAATTATAATAACATATCACTCACCTAGTAATTGATAAATGATATTTGGAATGGACCAGAGTTTTTTGTTTTTGTTTTTCTTCTTAATGTGGCAAATTTTATACTTTTTAAATCACTTGTCTTATAGTTTCAGAAAAGGGAAGGGAAAAGAGAGAGAACACACAAATTTAAGAAAGTCTTAATAAGAAGAGATATTCAATACAGAGAAGGGTTGATTTTTCCAAGAGTGATCCTGTCCTCTGTGTGTTCTCCACCAAGAAGTTTCCTTCCCCGGGGATTGCGCTTTCTCCTCTCTTCTTCAGGGGAAGGCTGAGTCAAATGTACTCCAAGAACCTTCAAAAAAGGATTATTTGTGATTTCACCAGAAGAAAGAATTTCTATTGTTAAATATATTACATTTCTGCATGAACAGTAATACTGTGTATTGATTAATGCACTCTTCAGTACACAAATAAGTAAATCTCAGTTTACAGATAAAGCAGAAGCCACAAATCACTGCTCTGTATGTATTGAGATGAACATTTTCTTTTTAGTAGGTATCATATGCCTTTAACTATTTTCCAATGACATCAAACATAAGCCTGAGTTTAAATTAAAACAATTTCCTCACCAAAATGAATGTGTGGAAAAACATTGACTTTATGCTTTGAGAGGAAGTAGTGAGACTCACATCTTCTCTTTTCTTCAGGGTTTGACCGTGAGGCATAGGAAGGACATTGATGTTTGTTTTCACCTGTTCTGCAGCATCCTGTGGATTACATCAGTGTCCTGTCTATAGCATTGAGGGTTATGGAGGTTATAAAACTTGAAATGAAGGCAGTCTGAGAACAGGTCATTCAGTCCTTCCATAGGCATTGTCTTTGCATTGACACAAAAATATGAGTCAGTATGACTCACTGGGCTTCCTGCCCTAACCACTTCTCTGGCTCTCCATATTTAGCACAAGTACCTGTGATGGCTCCTCTGCTCAGTCTGTGACCTCATGGATTTCACCTTTCCTTTGCCAAGCATTGACCTAGAAATTTTACTCAGACTGTAAGACATATTCAATCCCTAGATGTTTCTAACTATATACACAAAACAACTTTTTATAATCTTGAATGTCACAGCTAAATGTTTTTATAGCAAAAAAAAAAGTTAAACTTTCTAAAATCTAGAAGGAATTTACCATGGAATGAAGAAATGCACATAGACACCCTTTGGGCAACCCAGTCTCACCAAAGCTAAAAGCCTGAGAATAGGGAGCCTTGAAATGAAAATGCAACCAACATCTTATCCTGTACTTCCTTGATCTACCCTCTTCCCATTCCTAAATTCATCTGTGCATTGGGTTAGAAATGGTAGCCTGCACAACCTCAGTGATTACCTTTTCCCACAAATTTTCTAGAGGAGTCAACTGCAGCCCAGAAAGACAAACTGTCTTGTTTCAAGTTGAATACCACTCTGAAACCTTGTCCAGCTTGATGACAGAATTCCAAACAGAGTTCAATGAAATGAGTGTAGCATCAGCCCTGGGGGTGGGGGAAGCCTGGGGAAGCTGTACCATTAGCAAATGGGAAAAAGCTTTCTGCAGCAGAGAAAAAGCATTTCTACAGCCAATTAGACAAATCACCCTTAAGGGGAAACATATTTCTCGATTAAAGCCTGCCAGCATGCAATATTTCCCAATTAGTTCAAAGAATGCAGTCACAGATGTGGGCCAAACTATGCTACATCCTTTTAGAAGTCCTCATATCAATAGTCAGAATCTCTTTGATTTTATGAACCAGTTTAATGTTGTATGTGTGTGTGTTTTTCCTTAAAAAAGCAGACACTTATATCATGAGGGATTTAAATACATGCACACCCACTGAAAACAAATCGATGTTGGCAGATGTTCAACACTAGAGCACTGGAACTGGCAAAGCTGTAAGTACAAGTCCAAATTGGCACTGTTCTAGTTTATGGCACTTTTGACCTAAATCCCACCCAAAATGCTAAATAAAATATTCTTCCTTCCACAAAGACGGTTGCCATATTTAGCCAATAAAAAAATACAGGACTTCCCATTAAATTTGAATTTCAGATGACCAAGGAATGATCTTTTAGAATAAGCATGTACATGTAATTTAGGGATATTTAGTTTATTCTTAGTTAGCATGAAATTCAAATTTAATTTAGCATGTATTTTATCTGTGCAATCTATGAGAGAATCAAATCCATATCTCTCAATATATAAAAGTATTAATAAAAAATGAAAGCATTCACATACAAATACTTTTTGGAAAACTTTTCTTCTTGTGGGAATTCTTAACTTAAGCAGACAAGTCACTGGAAAAGCTGTCACCAGTCAGGTATAGATTCCATCTAGAAATTCTGGAGGCTCATGTCCTGATATAATCTGTGATAGAAAAGACTTCAAAGGAAAAAATGCTACAGCAATGCTTAAAAAGTACCCTCTTGTCTACCTTCTAGCAAGTTCTTCTCTGCCGCCAAGCAACCCACTGGTATGTTTTCTTTTCTTTCTTTTTTGGCCAAAGTCCACTTACCAGACATGCATTGGGCTTAGGCTACATCATTGAGCAGGCAGCATCAGCGTACTACAGAACATATTGCAAATTAATTCCATGTGCTGTAAGACTGGGGTGTGGAATTCTTCTTTTCTTATGATTTGAGACTCTGGGAATGCTAGAGGTGAAAACTCTATTATTTAAAAACTCACTGAACTCCTTTCCACAGGTGTGGAGCAGACCTTGGTCCAGGAATTTTAAATGATTTGTCCAAAGACTCACAGCAGGAGCCAGGGCCAATGTCAGGGTGATGACTCCAGGTTTGAGTTATGGTTCCACACCTCCCCTACAATCTAATACCAAAACTGGGCTTGACCATGTGTGGCTGTGGATGAATTACAACCCACTGGATTAACATTTCCAACACTGATGGCCTTCTGTTTTTTCTGTTATTTCACTGGGCATCCATAGTAAATATGGCAGCGAGGCTGCTGCAATTGATTCACAGCAGCAGTGTTTCATGGTGAGCAGACCATCAGCTCTGGATCAAGCAGACTTGTCCAATTTCTGGCTTGACCCCTCACTGATAGTGAGGACTTGGGTGGTTAGGGAACTTCTCAATCTCTGGGAGCATCCCTTTCCTCACTTATGGAATAGGAGTAATTACCATACCTACCTCAAAAGATGGTTAATAGGAAATACACAGGCAGAGTTCTCAGCATAAGCCTTGGCACAAAGTGAGCCCCTGTGAATGTCAGCCACTATTCAAAATCAAAAGTACAGAATTAATTCCTATTTCATTGCACTCATATTTCAACCAGGAGAGACAGACATAGTCATCTCTACTTGAAAAGAAATATCTTAAATATTTCCTATTAGACTCAGGTATAATATCCCATGAAATAAACACATGAATTGAGCCAATTGTCCAACAAAAGTAGCAAGACCTTCCTTCTTACTCAGAATTTAAGTCACATTTGTCCAACAGTCTCTACCAGTGGCGTGAGGAATGAGGCCCCCATGTGTATAAATGTCCCCTCTTTCTCCTCTGCCTCCCTATTCAAATGTGGCTGGACTGATTATTTTATTTAGGCTATTTTAACAACTGTGTCTAACTGCATTGCTGACTCATTTAATGATGATGGAATATAGCAGAAACACATTCACAAAACCAGCAGAACTTCTCTTTGGCAGTATCTCACCCCTCACTCTCCAATCCTCTTTCATGATCCACACCCTTAGCATTCAGTATTTTTTTTTTAACTCTGTGATTTTTAAAAACCAAACCCTATCAACTCTACACACTGTGACAGGCCACCAGGGGCCAAAATGACCTTTCCCTAGGCTACTTCCATTAAATCATCACATTTCTCATTTCCTAAGTTGACTCATCAATTTAGGTATTTTGAGGAAAGAAAATTGAACTAATTTAATACAAAGAGTGCTGGACTAATGGTTCAGTTAATACAGCCAGTGTTTTTGCTCTTCAAAAATGAAGATTTGGTCTCTTTAACCTTCTGAACTCCTTCTCAAAAAAAAAAAAAGAAGAAGAAGATGATTTAGGGCTCTGAAAACAGTGGCATTTTCTGTGTTTTTATTTACTTTGAAGTAGCAATGTCTCAGTGAGAATTTTAATCCATGTGACCCTACCAGGGTAACCCAAATGTCCCCAAGTTCTCTAGGCTTCAGGGATCATTCATCTCCTTAATATTAACTGACGTGGAATGCGCCCTATCCTGCACAGCCATGGGAAGTCAGCTTTCTCCCCCTCACATTTCTGCAAATCCTAAGGAATGCTGACATGTGGGACAAATCTGTCCTGTAGTGATTTGTCAGTTCTTGTTCTGATCTGCTGCTAGGAACATCTTTGCCGGATACCTCTTTCGACATCACAACCCTGCCCGGGGCTGCTGCTAAACCACCTTATGTGTCCAGGCACCAAAATGCTGAATCAAAATCCTCCCTACATTCTTCAAAATACAACACCATGTTATGGTATTTTACAAAATTTTTATTAATGCTTGGGGTGATCGGAGATGAATTATAATGCAAAAACAAAATAAACAAAATAAATTCAAAATCACTCTTCATACACAATCCAACCTCATATTCCTCCTTAAAAGATTTCCTGCCATCTCTTTGTAATCCTCCCTACCCACCCCATCTTCTGATCTCAGTCTCACCATGATCCAGAACACAGATCATCTAATGATTCAGTAGGAATGAGGAAATGCACTAATGGGGTACATTTCTTGCACCAGGAGATACTCAGACCCAATGGGTTGAAATGAACTGCAGAGTTGAAGGACACATAAGTCAACCAAGAGAGAAACTGACTTGTGTGAATTTTCCTCTGGGGATATCCTAGAAGACATGCTGGTCTCAGAGTGATGCTTGGGTCAGGAAAACAGGCATCTATCAGGATCCATTTCTGAGATGTAGTCCATTGAGGGGGAAAAAAAAATCCTTTCCAATGTCAGACCTCCTCTCAGGAGACCTGTAGACTCCTCGCAGTTTTCCCATTTAGCATTGTTCTCAGATATGCATACTCTTGGCTACTTATTCATTCAGCAGTTTTTACTAAGTATTTATTATATGCCAGGTGCTGTGCCAGCTGTTGGGACACAATATTGAAATAATATCATTAGTCCTTCCTTCAGGACCTCAGCTGAGGTCAGGCAATACACAACTAGAAATAACTCTAAAGGTACAAATAGCTAGGTTCAGTACTCTAAAGGGAAAGGAGAAGACTTTCTGAGTAATTGGAAGCTATCTGTTAGGTTGGGGGGCAGGAAAGTGATTTATAGAGGTGATGTTTCAGTTAAAGAAAGAAGGATAAGAAAGAACTGAGAGAACTAGCCATGTGAAGAGAAGGCATAAACATGGGTAGGAATGTGGGGTGGGAGTAGAGAGAAAGAAGAGGGAAAGCATTCATGCCAAAGGAACTGCACGTGCAAAAGAAAGGTCCTAGGGGCATCTGACAGGAACTAGGAGAAACCACCACCACCAAACCAACCAACCAACCAACCAAGACACAAAGAGGATACCTAGAATGCAAGGAGGTGAAAAGTAGAAGATGAGATTGGAAGGGTGTCAGGCATGCCTTTCAAGGACATTCATCATAAGGCTCAGTAACAAGTCCCCATCTTATTCTAGGCATAGAGAAAAGTTAATGATAAAGGGAAGGGCCATGATCAGGGTTTTGCTTCTCAAGAGAAGAGTCTGAAGAGATAATAAATGGCCAATGTAGAAGTGGGGCAACAGTTATTGGAGTGGTCCAGGTGAAAAGTGTCCATGCTGAAAACACAGGGGGATGGGAAAAGGTGAAAAGACTTAAGGTCCAGCATGAAAGATAGCAGGGCTGGAGAAGCAAGAGCCCCCTGACTGCCAGAGGCCCCCCCCCCAAAAAAAAACCTGGCATCCTGAAAATGATCAGGCAGGGGTTGTGTGTTTGTACTCTATCTTCAGCTGTGTGTGGTTTATGCTCCTTATTTTTTTTGTGGGCTGTGCTTAAATAAAAATCTTTACATACAGCTCCCCGGTTGGAACGTGTCAGTATCAGTGCTGTTTTCTTCAGTGGGGAAAAGTGGAAGAGGAGGGAGGGTGAGGCATCCAGAGACCCATTCAATGTGTGAGCACCAGGGTCCCTGAGAGTCATGGGTGGACATGGCCATTGAACAGCTGTGTTTGTGTATCTGGGGCTTAGAGGAAAGACCTGGGGTAAATATTAGGGATCCTTTTCATTTTTAGAGTTTTACTTGCTGCATTCTGAGAGAAGTCAGAGAGGAAATAATAAACATACCTTCTGAAAAAACAAACTGTAGGAAGTTAAACAGGTTTATGAAATCTTAAGAAGCTTTTACACTGGGTGTCCCTGGTTTCCACTGAAATTCCTAAGGCTTGATGGTAACCAGAAGGCCCCCTGGGCTTTCACTCTGTGACACTCGTTGAGGGTCTAGCAGCAGGGAAAAGTCCCCTAAGGATCATTTTTAAAATCATGATTGGCCTAGATTTTATTACTACTCAAAACCTTTCACAGAACCACGATGCAACTGTTAACTACTTTTGCTTGTGATTCTGAAGTGATTAAATAAAATATAAACCAAACATCATGGTGCCCATGCCTTTCAAACTTTTGAGGACAAATAATCATGGAGAAACATTCAATTCAAATATTTTAAGACCTAAAGGATATGGTGTGTTACAAAGTTAATTTTGTTCATTTAATATGTAGTAGTTATCAATCACTGGCAAACATATGCACCTATGTATACAAAATTTATATTTTTTAGCATGAACTTAGAGCTATAGCAATGGAGAATTGCGATTATACAGATAATTAAAACAAAAAATTACTCTTTATTAATCATATGAGTGAATCATATAACCATTTGGCCTGAAATTAAATTATCACTGAGTGCCTTGATTATACATTACACTGTATCACTAATCCTTTCAAGATGAGGGAACTTCAGATGACACCATAAAAGTAAAATAAAAGTAGGTATGGACTTTTGTGTTTTACTGGTACACACACGCATTTTGTTACTGACATGTACAATGTAACTGCTATGAGACGATGTTTACTACAAAGAATAGTTAAGAAATATAAATCCTGCTAGGAAGTGCTCTATGAAGAAATATGTTCAGAAACAGATCTGCCACCCACTGAACAGCGTACACATCCAATCTGCAGGTTATTGTAATTATTTCAGAATGGGTTGACAGCAAACTGCATGGAGAGTCAAACACAACATTTAAGCTGCCTCCAACTTAATCATGGTGAGAGCTACGCAATCATCTCTGCAGGGCTGGGAGAATAATTTTCTGGCCCATCACCATCCAGTTTATACCAAGTCACTGGAGATATAAAAACATTTTTAAGACTCCTACATCCCAATAAATTATACAAATTATCTGTCAAAGGCAAGTTTGATTTAGCAAGCACTAGTGCTAGGCAAGATACCCAGGGGAGCAAACCCAAACCACTGATAGAAAATACAGAAAGACTCGAAGGCACAAATTCAGTAGGAAAGGATACAAGGGCCATATGGCCCCATGCAGTGCTTGTGACAGTCATTTCTTTGTGCAAACTCAAATTGTGTGCACACTTTTAAAAGCCAGTACAGATTCCTTTACAGAAGAAGGCAAGCATAATGCAGATACTCGATGCTTAGAATAGGAAGAGACATGAACAAAGGCTTGCAGAGGTAAATAGATGACAGAATTAAAGAGGGAATCAACATTTACTTTCTAAATAGCTAGTGGAGTTCTAAGAGTCAGGGCTAAACTAAAAGCAGAAAAGAGAGTCCCAATTCAGTTTATGGGTGTGAAAGAGATGGACAAGTTAGCAGGTAGTGTCCACCCAGAAAACCAGAACAGTGTAGCGAGATATGAGCAAGTCAGCAGAAAGCCAGACCGCCTGGTCACTCTGGAACTGAGTAAGCTGTGGAAAAACTATGGCTACTCACTGTGCCTCACTTCCCTGTGAAATGGAAATTGTAATGGGACCTTTCTCACGAGGTTATCTTCAAGATTAAAAATCTCATTCTTGTAAAGCACTTAGAACAATGTTTGTTCAATAAGTAGGCTTTTAATAAGCATTAGATATCATGGAGAAAACAAAAATAATTATTTCAATAGCAAATTTTCCTTAAACATTATTCTCATGGGCTTATTTTATGTTTTACATAATAGCAAGAAGAAGCAATTTATAAAGTTTGTCCACATCCTCACTTTGCTTCATCTTCTACTGGAAATCAAGGTTGACTGTGTGGATTGACAAAAGTTCCTTTTCTCTGTTCACTGATCTTGAAGAAAATCTGTGGCCATGTTTCTGCTATCCCAAGAAGGGGCTAACATTCTAGAGAGACACAAATGTTTAGTATATGAGAACTTTAAAAAATGGCATGCTAGGCTATGTGCAGGGGTACAAGGTGCACTAACACGAGGTACCTGGCCGTGGGCCTTCAATAACAAATTGTGTTGGCAGCTGTGTGAGTCCTAGCAGAGTAGGTGGATAAGAAGTAGGGGAAGAGCCAGGTTTCACTGTCCCACATATAATGTTCAGTAAGCCAGCTCTCTTCCCAGTCTCTCTTCACTACAATTTAAAAAACTCTCTATGACATCTCCAGCCCTTCGTAGATGGGACATAGAAAAACTAAACCATTACATTTCATTATCCATTTTAGTTTTTAATTCCTATTACAGTTTTCATGAAATGGAAAAAAAAAGTTATTTTCCATTGTATTAAAGACTTCCTTTGGTGATTCCGCACACAAAGGAAATGCAATGCATCTATGACCTATTATGTCATTTTATAGCTATTTTTACCTTATATAAGATTATTCCCCATACAACAATTACCTATCTAACTATAACTGACTCATGTCCTGATGCTTCCTCCGCTAAATCTGAATTGAAATAATGTCATATTGTAACTAAAGGATTTTACTAATTTGAATAATAAATCTAGTTTATAATGGAAAATAGCAAGTACCAGAAAACTCACTTCAACAAGGCAAATAATTTTAGAAATATAATAAAAAGCCAAAATTTAAAATATGTCCCCAATGTCTCAATCTGAAACTAACAGTCCATATTATCAGAATACTGAAAAGCTTTTGTTCACAATTATTTGTCCATTTTGAGTATCATGAATGTTTGCCATTATGTAAGTCAAAATTGAAACTAAACATTTATTAACTACTCAAAAAAGAACATTTTAGAGTATAATTCAGTGAATATTGATTTCTAGAAGAAAATATTTTTCCTGTTCTAACACCATACATACTTAATACTTGTCGTAGCTTGGATCTGGAATGTCACCCAAAGGTCTTTGTGTTGAAGACTTGGTCCCCAGCCTGCAGCACTATTGGGAGGTGGTAGAATCTTTGGGAGACAGATCCTAGAGGAAAAATGTTGGACCACTGGGCCATTGGTATACCGGTCTCTTTCTCTCACTTTTACTTCCTGGTTGCCATGAAGTTGGCCACCTTCTCTGCCATGTGTTCTCGCAATGATATACTGTATAACCACAGGCCCAAAGCAAAAAGACCAATGACCATGGACTGAGACCCCTGAACTCATGGGCCAAAGTAATCTTTTCCTCCTTTTAGATTGATATCTCAAGTATTTTGTCACAGCATCAGAAAACTCACCAACATAATACTCAAAATCATAAAAAGTGGTAACTTGGATTACATTAATGTTCTAACATACACAATTATCAAAACAGGATAATTTTATTTTTGGAATAGAGTTTTGTCATGTACAGAAAAGTCATTATCCCTGATTTTCTATGATTTGATGTGTAATGTCATAATCCATTCACATTTTTTAACTTACCTACTCCATTTATTTACTAATTTGACAGATATATTTCTAAAGTATATATTCTATATCAGGTAGTAGGATTTGAGTTGCAAAAGAGAACAAGAGAGATGAAGGTTTTTGCTCTCCTGGAGCTGCTATCCTGGTTTCTAAAACACTTTATATACCATGGCATATAAAAAGCTTTACATACCATGGAAGACAAAGATTCCTCTACACTCAAGGCTGATAACAATAGTTAGAATAAAAGCAAACATTTTGCTTGCTGTTACAGTAATATAATAGAAAATGATTCATAGCAGGAACTCTCTTCATTTATTGAATACCTATTATGTATTAGGTCATGAGATAAATATTTTATTTATGTCACTTTATTTAGTCTCTTCAAAATCTGATGAGTAATGTTATAATTTTTCTCATTTTACATATAAGGACTATATGTTTTACCCAAGGTCCCACAGCTCTTAAATGATAGAATATGTATTTCAACATAGATCTAGGGTCCAAGTCTGTGTTCTTAATATTATTACATTATGCTCAATCAAATCCAGTTGATGCAAGATGTTGATGTAGCTCAATAATATTCTAGAAAATAAAGCTCATCTAGATTAAAGGCAGATGAACCATTTAAATAAGACAATAAGTGTTCAAAAATGATCTCTTAGAAAGCTGGGCTATAACATTATAGAATTAGCAACTGCACAAGAAACCAAGGGTGTTGCTACATGATTTTATAGATACGTGTAACTGTAATGCTTACCATATGGAAAGGTTGGGTGGCCAACGAGAAAGCATTGTTCAAGAAGATGAAAGGAGGATGCAGCATTCCTAAGCTCTGTTTCACATTGGCTTTTGCCATTCAATTGCATTATGTCATGACATGTTTTGAATCATTAAAAGATCATCTGATTAAAGTTGTCTTCTCTTTTTCCAGGCAACTCCCATCACGTATACAGTTGATTCTCTGTCTTCATTCAAGCAGAGAAGTTTGAAAATAGTCTAATTCTTTCCAAGTCTCAGAAAAGAGTGTCCAACAATTGAGCTCAGTCACACGAAGAGCAGGGGACAGCTGTGGAACAAGTGACAGGTGCGGCCTGAGTCAGTAATAGCTGGATTTCATCTCCAGGACAGATTCCTCAGCGTCTGAGTATTTGCATCACAATGGGTTTGACTTAGTTTGGGAACTGTATAAAATAGTACAGAGGACTTCTATTTTGTTGATGATGTTATATTATATTAATAGCTTTAATGTACCACTTGAAAATCAACTAAAATTCTGAACAAAGCTGAAGTTGACTTTTATTGTAAGGGCTGAAACTGGTAAGTCTGGAATTCAGGAAAGATGAAGAGATAAGAAGGGATGGGGAATGTTCCTTCCTGTTCTCAGACCATTGCTATGGACACAGTTTCTGGCTTACTGCTCTCACTGTACCCTTCACCAAATGAGTCAGCTGCAAGAGAGCAAGGAGGAGATGTGGATAGAGCAGAATTGCCTTTTCTTTCTGTTAAACTATGAATGGAATTTCCTCTGAGAATTACCTTTTCTTTCATCCCAATGGTATAAGGACTATCAAGAGTTGTTTTCTTCTCATTATACCTCCTCCGGGGTACCCTAGGAGCCCCTCAAGCTTTCTCACAATGATACTGGTAAGAGTGCATGCTTGACCCAGTCCAGGAGAGAGCATGGGGATAATGGAAGCCAAGGATGAAAAGTCATGCTCTTGTCTTCCTAAAATCCCAGAGACAAGTCTGAGTGCTAGTCCTTTGCTGATTGGTACAAGGGCTACCCCTGGCCGGTGCACAGAAGTTAAGTTTATTTTCAGTCCTGGTAGTATTTACTCCATTTATACTTCCTTAGACCATGCCCTCAGATTCCTGGCAGAGTTCCTTTGTACCATTTTCTTTTTACTCATGTTGAAGTCAAGGCTCAGAGAGATCTAGGTACTCACTAAAGTCACACAGTTAACCAGTAAGTCAGGATTCAAATGCAGCCCTGTCTGCCCCTACAGCCAGGACTCCTTCATGTTGCATCATACCACCTCTGAAAGAATGGCTGCTTCAGTGTCACCGGCTCTGCTCAGGAGCTGGCAGAAGTGTCTTTTGGAGGCTATGAGCAGTGGCTGCTTCTGGTGTCCATATCCTATGACCAACCTAGTGATTCAGTTGTGGCAAGAGTCTGGATGTAAGTAGCACTTTTAATCTGGCAGACTCACAACATTCAGTATATTTTAGATAAAATGGGATTTTTAAAATTCTAGAGTTTAGTTGCTTCTAGTCTATTATTGTCTAGCAGCTAGATGTTTTATAAGAACAGACCAGTTAAATGATCGTATTTTTATTTTAACTGAATAAGGACCACATGTGGCAAGGTGAGTGATCTCAAGGCTTCTTGCTTTCCCAGGAGGTGGAGATATCTCGTGACTCGTGGAGACTCTAACACACAATGTCTTCGGAATCTTACAGACAAATCGCTTTTTCTCTGACTGAGTTCATATTCAACTGTTATTGAATAGGTCGTTTCTTTGGCTTTCTGAGGCCACGGAGTAGATTCCTGGAAACTTACTTACTCTTTTTCACCCATCACCTTTTCTCAAAAAAGCATGAACCTGGCTTGAGTATAGAATATTGAATTATGTTTGAGGAGAGTGCTGAGAAAGCTGAACTCCTGATCCTCCAAAATCTGCTTGTCACCTGCTGTGAGTTTCTGAATCATGCCATGAAGAATAAAGTAATGCCGGGAGTGTCTCAGATAAAGTGTCAAAAGTGTCTTGATTTAACTGTTAGCGTAAGGATTTAAGATGCTGCTTTTCCCTGGTACTAACACCTCTCATTGATTCTGGAGCATTTCCATTCGTTGTTTAACAGAAACAGCCTCAGTATTTATAGCTCTATCACTCTAGAAGGGAAGCATTTGCAATTTGCACTTTCAATTTTGACTCTTAGGCTTCTTTTCCTTTAAACACCCTTCAAATGGGTGTCAGACTACAATTGAATGAATGCTTTGCAAGCAGTTGCACATAGCAATCCTCATCTCCAAAGGCAACCATTTCAGAAGGACCTCACAATCTTATGCCAATTGAAATCTAAATTGATGAGCCCTCGTTAGTCTGAGCCCCTCTGTAGTCAGGGCTCAGGTGTGGATTTCTGTGTGTTGATGGGTGTCTGTCTGTATACTGCAACCAGAATCATCCTCAGTGGCAGATTGCTACGTCTAAAGTTGGGTACCTGGAGATGTGTTTATGTAAAATTCTACATGCTCTTCTCATAGCAGAACATTAGTTTCCCTCCATCAAGATGTTGGCTCTTTATTCTTTATTCTCCTCTTGGACTTTAGGGGATCTTTTAAAAAATGCAGCAGAAGTGGTACTGCATGACTTGCAAACTAAGGTATGAAAGAAAATGTGCCTTCTGCCTCTCTGAATCTCTCTCTCTCTCTCTCTTCCTCTCCCTCTTTCTCTGCCTTTCTGTCTCTCTAATCTCTCTGTCTCTACCTCTCTTTGATTCTATTTCCGTCTCTCTTTTAATGTTGTTCTTAGCGCTGAGCCACCATGTCAGGAAGAAGCGCAAGCCAATGGTAAGACCATGGAGGATGTTCTGGCCAACAGTCCCAGATAAACACGAGCTGATATCTGACTGCAACCTTGTGAGAGAACTTGAGTCAGAACCACCCAGCCATGCCCCACCCTGTGAAAGGTAATGTGGTTATTGTTGTATAAGTCACTATGTTTTGACTCTTGTGCTCTTATGTTGTGCTCTTCTGTTTAAATAGAGAAGAGTAGCCAGTGTGCCTTGAACCCAAGCATGCTCCCTAGTGGCTCCTTCTTTAAGACCACCTCAGAAACTGTGAAAGGTAATGTGGTTATTGTTGTATAAGTCACTATGTTTTGAGAAGATTTGTTGTTGTTGTTGTTGTTTGAACCAGGGATTGAACTCAAGGGCACTCGACCACTGGGCCACATTCCCAGCCCTTTTTTGGTACTTTATTTAGAGACAGGGTCTCGCTGAGTTGCTAACTGCCTCGCCATTGCTGAGGCTGGCTTTGAACTTGCGATCCTCCTGCCTCAGCCTCCCAAGTGCTGGGATTACAGGCATGCACCACCGTGCCCGGTTTGAGGAGATTTGTTATGATACAATAGGTAACTGAACCCATTTCTTGTTTTCCCTACTGTATATATCAATCAATGAACATGTACATTTTTTCCTATTTTGGCATTAAAAATGTACATTGATTTTTTTGTTATAATCAAAAGACTTGTTAAAAATAACTGATGACATTTATTGAGGGCTTGCTATGCTAGACATTGTTCTTAATACTTGGATACATTAACATATACACACTCTGAAGAAACCTGTAAGGTGGGAACTATGAAGCACTAGTCTACACTACCACAGAAAACTTACGCAATACTCAGGATACCCAGGTTCTGGGACAGAAGGAATAGGTATGCATGAAGTTTGAGTGAAGTTGGGGTAAGGGAAGCCCAGCCATTTGAAGAACAAAGGAAAGCTGTCAAATCATTCAGTCATTCAACAAGAGTTGGCTGACCACCTACATGTACCAGGGGCTGAGAATACAGCAAAACGACGTGGGGAAAATATTCTGCCCTTGGGGAGCTGATTTCTAATGCACTAGACCACACCCCTTCAAGTTTCCTAGGATGACACCGCGCACTCCATGCTGCTTCCTCCTATTCTGCTGGGTTCCAGCTACTGAAAGAAGGAGCCGCTAGGGAGCATGCTTGGGTTCAAGGCACACTGGCTACTCTTCTCTATTTAAACAGAAGAGCACAACCAGTGGGATGCAAAGCCAAGGGAGAGAGAAGGAAATATGAATACCAAATCAAATTCAATGCAATTTTTTAAAAAAAGAAAAGAGTTTGGTAAGAATTTCTGATGGGAAGAAGTAGGAAGGTAATTTTGAACACTTTGGAGCATGGGAAGATTTATTCCACTCAGTGGGAACCCCGGGGACATAGGAAGCCGTAGGTTATGAGTTAGAAGGTATTAAGGTTTGGGTGTAGTCTATTCCCTCCAAAACTCATGTTGAAATTTGAGCTGCCAATATTTCGATATTGTGTTGTTGGGGGTGAGACTTTCACCAAATGATAAGTTTTGTAAGAAGGGTAATAACCTTCTTAGGGAACTGAATTCATTACTTCCAGAACAGGCTGTTATATAGAGAGGCTGCCCCTCCTGTGTTTTCTCTTTCTCATGCACTCTCATGAACTTCTGCTTTTTGCTATGAGATGAAGCAGTATGAACGCCTCCCCCAACACCAGATGGTGTGCTATGCGCTTGAACTGCCAAGCCCCCAGAACCATGAGTCAAAATAAATGTCTTTCCATTGTAAATCATCCAGCCTATGGTATTTTGTTGTAGCAACAGAAGCCAGACTGATACGGAAGGGGAGATAGGAAAAATCCAATGGAACATTTTGTTTCTTGGAAATTATGATCAGTCAACCTTGGTGGTGGTACTAATAGCAGCAATAACTGCAAGCATTTCTAAGTCACCCCAGAGCTCACACACAAAGGCCAGATCATAGAACACATTGCCTGCAATTTTTCCTCCACTGAGTTCTGAGGATTTATAAAGGAAAGAATAAAGCTACCAAGCCTGGCTTCTCCCTAAGATGGTTCAACTGGCTGCTCACCTTAGACAAAGTGCTGATTTTTCAGACACTTACCAAGTTGCAATTACAGACTGACTCTTCTAGATGAAAGGAATGCTTGTGCAAAGCCATTTGGAGGTTCCAAGCTGGATAGAAAGTCAGGCCACACAACTCTGGGTGCTTCATGACTCAGAAACCCAAGGCAGCAGGGCAGCTTGTGAGAAAATGACCAGAAGCACTGCCAGGACCTGCATGACTTCCCAGCTAGCCCGGCAATGCAAATGCAGGGCCTAGAATTAACTAGCTGGAAATTTAGATTTCTTTGCACTCTTGTGAAAAACAATGATTTCTCTTCATGCAATCACCGAGTTAAAAATCTTATTTCAGTAGCCTCTAAAATTTTTTTAAAATGTCAAAAGGTTTTGGTATAGTTTTTTCTCACAACTATTCACTAAGAGGAAGCAAATAAAGTCTGGGAATCTTTTTTATTTTAATTTTTATTTATAGTAGTATGTATTACAGTTCATACTATACATATATAGCATCTTTTTACACAAAACAGTTTGTATACAAAGTATATTCACAGCATTCAAGTTTTCAATCATGCATTTAGAATAATGATATCCGTCTTATTCAACCACTTTTTTTCCCCCTTCCCCCTTGCTCCCTCCCTTCCCCTCCCTTCCCTTTGATCATTATAGTGTTCCTCTAATCCTCCTATGTACCCCAACCCAACAATACTGTGAACCGGCTTCCTTATATCAGAGGAAACATTCGGTATTTGGATTTTTGAGATTGACTGATTTCACTTAGCATTATATTCTCCAACTTCATCCATTTACCTGCAAATGCCATTATTTTATTCTCTTTTATTGCTGAGTAAAATCCCATTGTATATATATATATATACCACATTTTCCTTATCCATTCATCTACCGAGGGACATTTAGGTTGGTTCCACAACCTAGCTATTGTGAATTGTGCTGCTATAAACATTGAGGTAGCTGTGTCACTGTAATATGCTGTTTTTAAGTCCTTTGGGAATAGACCCAGGAGTGGGATGGCTGGGTCATAGGGTAGTTCCATTCCCATTTTCCCAAGAAATCGCCATACTGCTTTCCATAATGGTTGTACCATTTGGCAGTCCCACCAGCAATGTATGAGTGTGCCTTTTCCCCCACATCCTCTCCAACATTTATTGTTGTTTGTGTTCTTGATAGCTGCCATTCTGAATGGAGTGAAATGACGTCTTAGAGTAGTTTTGATTTGAATTTCTCTAAAGGTCTGGGAATCTTAACATACACTCCTAGCCCTTCTTTGCCATAGTGTTCCTAAGCTAAATCAGTTCTCTGCAATTTCCTCAGACCTCTTGAAATGGAAAAGAAAAAGGTGTCATTTAAATAAAAATGCTCCAAACTAAAACTGGTAAGCTGGCTTAAGTGGAGAAAAAAGTTTACAGAAATCTACCTTTGTTATAAACACTTCCACAAAATGAAGAGTCCAGAGTTTAGAATCTAGATTCTTAAAATGTATTTAATATTCCCTAAAGAATAAGTTCTAAATTTGAAAACAAAACAAGAATAGTCCATCTTTTGGCATTTATTTCAGGCTTATTTTACCTCAGGTTAAATGAGAAGCAGAGAAAAGAAATAAGCAACACTTTCTTTAACCATTAGGAGACAGTCACTCTATACCAAGAGGACCCCTGAGCAGCCTTACCTAGGTGGGACAAACTACTTAGAATACTCATAGCTTAGAAATCTAAGCTATTCTTCAAACAGAAATGCAATTTTTTTCCTACACAATGGGATACATCTTCAGAGAAAAAAAAAAATGAAGCTACTCCTTGGAAGATGCATAATTATAAGGCCAGATAATTTTTTCCTGAGGTCATATATACCCAAAATTTAAAACTTTTATATCAAAATATAAATAACCTCAAAATTTCAAGCAAAAATATTTTTCAATATTTAAAAATTTTTTAATTTATAGTTTAGTCAAATCAACCCAATAAAAATGATATATAGCCAGTAGAAAAATGGGAAAAAATATGAAAAGACAACTAATAGAAAGTCATACAGTCAGTTATTGTACAAAAGATGCCCTATATCATTTATTAATGAACACACCAACCAATCATTAATGAGATATCATGTTTCATCTCTCAAAAAGAAAAAAAAGTATTAAAAATTTGAGCTTATCTTGCATTATTAAAGATCTGGGAAATACAGGCTCTCACCTTTTATAGGGGAGATAATTATTTGGTATAGTTTTACTATAGGAAAATTTGCCAATATCTATCAAAATGTAAAATAAACATGTTTTACAACCTAATAATTTTACTGCACATACACGCACCAAATAAAAATTTACTGCTAAGAATTTCCTGGGATGAACATGGAACAAGTTTATGTAAATGCGTGTATATAATTCTGTGTGTGATGTGGCTATACTGTTACACATATAGATATTCATTTTAGTTTGAAAAACATTAAAACTAGATACAACCAAAGTTTATCTATAAGGATTAAAAAAATTGCAAGGCTATAACACAATAAAACACTATGAAGTCATTTTAAAATAATGAAATCTATCCATCTCTATTGTTATGTGGAAATTTCTCATGAAGTGAGTAAAGAAAGCCAAGCCTGGAATAGTATAACAAATATAACCATTTTACCATAAAATGAAGATACAAATTTAAAGAGGAAAGAGAGTGTGTGCAGATGTGCGCAATGCCCTCCTCACTGTAAGGTGCATAAGAAACCATGGATCACTTAGACATTGGGAAAAGCTTTGAGGGCAAAAGGAAAGCATTTTACTTTTCACATTGTATTCTTTTACTTTTTTATCCCAATACATTATTATTTCTACTTTATAAAATACTAAGGTTATTTGAGTAGGGAAATTGTAGTCCAGCTATTGTTTTGTTTTATTTGTACTTTCTCTTATTAAAAATAAAATAGCATAAGCTCTTACATTAAAATATGCTTGTCAGCCTCACTCTGTTTTGCATGATGGAAGTCAAAGATTTAATTAAATCTTTAATTAAAACTTTCCACATTAAAATAAATTAAGGAAAACATTTTTAAGAGTGGGAATATATAAGGATAGACTATTGATGCTCACTCTACATAAACATATCTGTCTTCATGTAGCAATGGGTTTTCCCATCAATCTTTTATGTAATTCTTCTACTCATGTCAATTCACACTGGGTGATAATTCAGATGCTTTTAAACATTTAACAACAACAACAAATATGTGTGTGTGTGTGTGTGTGTGTATGAATGTGTGTGTATATGCTTATGTATATATATTGATTTATTTTAATCAAATACAGCTCATTTATTTATTTTTATTGTCAATATTTAAGGTTCACAACATGGAATTTTTTAAAATATTTATTTATTTGCTTTTAGTAGTGCACAATGCGTTTTTACGTGGTGCTAAGGATCGAACCCGGGCCGCGCACGTGCTAGGCAAGTGCGCTACCGCTGAGCCACAACCCCAGCCCCACAACATGGAATTTTGATATGCATACATAGACATAGCAAGATGTTGCTATAGATATCACTACAATGAAGCACATTAATATAACCATCAACTCACATAATTGAATTAAACCATAATATATGGTAGTTATAATGAGCCTTTAGCACCAGAAGAATCAGACCCTATCTCTGAATGGTTGGAGACCTTTCCTCAAAGGTGACAGATATCATAGTGTAGCTGATGTGAAGCCTACCAGCACCCACGAGGTGGAAGAGGCAGCCCTTGCTGATGTAAACACCAAGGTGTCTAGAGCTCTTCTTCCCAGTGTCATTCATTTTGATTGGCTCTAATCTGGAGCCAGCAATGAGTACCAGAGTTGTGTTCCATCTTGAGGGGCATCAAACAAATAGCATAATCAGTCAGTGAAGAAAGGAAGAGCGGATAGGTAAAGGCCACAAATCAGATGTCTTCAAGACAGACAGAAACACAGTGAGGACCAAGGAAGCCAGAAATGATAATTTGACAATTCAGAATGGACAAATTCCTTTCAAGACAAAAATAACCAAAATAGCATGAAATGAAGGAGAAACTTCATAACTACATAATTGAAGTAACTGAGTAGACTTAAACCCATTAAACAAATTGAATTTCTAATTAAAACCCAGGAACAACTACCTACTAGAAGTGCTAAAATTTAAAAACCGACAATAGCTAGAATTATCTGAAAGGTAATAAGCTAGAATTGGAGATGTCAGTATGAACTCATGTTTAGCCCAGTATAGTCAAAGAAAGTTATAATAGAAATATTTTCAGATCATCATTATGGTTTAGTTTTGAGGCATCTCCCCAAAGCTCCTGTTAATGTGGGAACAATGAGGCAAATGATTGGATTATGAGAGTTATGACCTAATCAGTTCATCCTATTTTGAATGGACTGGGTGGTAACTGTAGGCAGGTGCGTCTTCACTAGAGGAGGTGAGTCACTGGAGATATGCCCTGGAAGAGTGCATCTTCCCTGTGGCCTCTTCCCTCCACCTGCCTTTCTCCTTCTGCTTCCTGATCCTGCCATAATCTGAGCAGCTTCTCTCTGCTGGGCACTTCCGCCATGATATTCTGCCTTGCCTTGGGCCCAAAGCAATGGCTTCATCCATTTATAGACTAAAACCACTGAAACTGTAAGCCAAAATAAACCTCCTTCTCCAAGTTGTTCTTGTTGGGTATTTTGGTGATGGTGATGCAAAAACTGACCAAAACAATCATCTGCTGGAATGAAAGGCTATGAAAAAGACTGTTATCATCTCTTCTATCACAAGGCATAAAAATTAAATTAATAATTGAAATAGGTCATAGACCTGAAATAGGTCATAGAGACCTGAAAGTAAAACTAGTAAGTATAAAAATTCTAAAAAAAAAAGAAGAAGAACCTTTGTATACCAGGGATAAGGCAAAGACAACATATCAAAAGCAAAACTATACATTTAAAGAATTGATAAATCTTATTTTACCAAATTAAAAACTTGCTCTTTGCAAGGCATCATTATGGAAGTGTAAAGGCACTCCACAAAAATGGGGGGAAATATTTGTGATGTTCAGATGTGACACAGAACTTTAATAAGGACACACCACAACTCAGTGATAGGACAAATGACCTCCTTAACTGATGAGCAGAAGGTGTGACAAGAGAAAAGAACATATGACAGCAAATAAGAAGAAAAAGTGTTCAGCATTATAGGCCTTCAGGGAAGAAAATTAAAGATACCACTGCATACCATTGAAATATAAAATTAAAATCACTAACTGTATAAAATATTGGTGATAATTGAAGTTACTGGAATTTTTATATCTGAGAGGAATATAAATTGGAAAAATCAATTTGGAAAAAATGTTCATAAAGTTTAACATATACCTATCATTAAACCAAGACATTCAACTCCTAGGCATTTGCCCAACACAAATGAAAACAAATAGCTACACAAAAAAACTTTTACAAAAGTTACTGGCAGAATTTTTCATGATAGTCAAAAAGTGGCAGAGGACCCAGATGTCTATTAAACATTTGACTGAATAAACTAAAATATGCCCATACAAAGAATCTAATCATCTGTAAAAAGAAATGATGAACTACTGATTTGATCAACAACATAAATGAATCTCAAAATATTATGTTGATTGAAAGAAACAAAAGAACATATTCTGTATTTTTAAATTTGTACACAATTTAGAAAATGTTAATAAATATGATGACAGAAAGTAAATCAGGGGTTGCCTGGTCCAAAGGTATTGTATAAGATGGAATTTTCTGGGGCCAGAAGAAATTTTGTGGGGGAGATAGTAATGAAAGAGCTCTGTCTCTCCAGGGCTGTGCATAGTTGTCAAAACTCAAGTAATTATATTTATTCAGTTGATATAGTTCATTGTACATAAGTTACACGGCAATAAAGTTGTTATTTAAAGAGTAGTTTGCCTTTTTCAAAAAGAATTCGCCAAGAATTTAGAGAGACATGAACTAGAACTGAAGTAAGGGGAGTCAAAATGGAGACCTTGCTGATAAATATCAGGAAAAGAGGAGAAAAAGATAGCTTGGGTGCTAACTGGGAGAGAAGGAGCCTTACCAGGTCCAACTCTGATGTCTTCAAAAGCTCTGCAGTCCCTGTAGGGTCACCAGGTCTGATCAAGTTGCAACCTTGGATCTGCGCCTTCTTCAACCATCCCTACTCTCCATCCCCAACAAAAAGGAAGAGGCTGACATTCACCTTAGAACTCTGCCAGATAAATACTAAGATATTGTCTCTTAAAGTCTCTCCCATAAGTGTGCCTGTAAATCATTCAATGTCTTTTCTTCATTGACCCTCCCCACTGGAGACATCTGAGTTCCAACAAGGCACTAAGGACGCATTTAGTGAACCCTCAGTGTGAAAATATGAACTCTTTCTGAAGGTGTAATTCAAGGCTCATGTCAGGTGAAGGGTGAAGGTGGGGGAAGCTGAGCTTTGGGCTCTGCTCCTGCAACCAGGAGATGCTCCTTCCTAGAATACAATGGCAAGGTCAGCCTTAGCAACTCATAGGAAAATGCAGACCATTGGGAGGGCTTTTAGTTAAAGGGAAAATCTTCAGCAGAGAAGACAAGCTTTCACCTTTAAAACTTTCTATTTCTATTGCAAAATACTAGGATTTTGACTCACACGAAATCAAAGTGTCTCTAGGACAAATGGCTCTTTGCTGGACAACTTCTGAGTTCTCCATTGTTGTCTATAGTTCAATAGAGAACTCAGGTACACAATAGAAGACTCAGGTGTGCCCCAGGTGACCTTCTCAGGACTCTAACCTATTTCTTTCAACTACTTACTCTCTATAAAGGCCACCTAATAGAATCAAAGGATTTTTTTTTTTTTAAAAGCAAGTGTGTTATATTGAGTGAGCCGCTCTTTTAATGACTTTATTATGGGAAATGTTAATATCTTAAGCAATCAAAAGTTATACAGTATATACAGTAACTGTTTTACAAACTAATAATCTTTCATTTTCCCTCCTCTTTCCTTCCCTTGGCACAGGCTGGAGTGGTTTGAATTGTGTGCCCCCAAAAGGTGAGTTTTAAGCCCTAACCTCTAGTACCTGTGAATGTGACCTTGTTTGGAAATAGGTCCTTTTATGTTGTAGATAAAGAACTCAAGATGCACTTAGAGTGAGCCCTACATGCATTGACTGGTGTCTTGGTAAGAGGAGGGGACCCTCTTCTATATAGAAATAGAAAGGTCACGTGAAGACAGGCAGAGCATACCAAAAACAAACCAAGGAATAACAAAGGGATCAGGGCATCACTGGCAGCTAGACACAGGCAAGGCAAGATTCTCCCCCAGAGCTTGTGCAAGGAGCCTTGTCCTGCTGTCACCTTGATTTCTGACTTGGGCCTCCAGAACTGTGAAAGAGTAAATTCCTGTTGTTTTAAGCCACCCAGTTTATGGTAATTTGCTATGACAGACTTAGAAACTAAATACACAGATGGAGCCAGTAAACCCTCCCAGATCACCAACAATATTTAATTTAGACCATGTCTCAAAGCTGTGTCAGAGAAACACAGCACTGAAATCAGAATCAAGAATTTTTCTCAAATCTAGCATAAGGTGAAAGTCAAAGATTAAGCAATACTATATAGCAGAAAGTGTAGAGAATAAAGCAAAAACTGGCAAAATTGCAAATTTGTACAACTGTTTCGAGAAACAATTTAGTGTTATCCTGTAACGCTGAAAGGTGCATGTCCTTTGACAGATACAACCACAGCAAACGAGAGAGAAATGCACACACTGACAAGTACAGAAAACTTTCTTAAGCATCATTGTTCCCAGTATGTCCAAACTGGAAATAATCCAAATGTCCATCAACAGGAGAGCAATATATGAAATGTGCTATATACTTAACAAATGGAATATTATTTTATAGTGAATATTCATAAAATGTATCTACATGCAACAATCTGAATGACTTTTTCAAGTATACTATTGAACTAAATCTAGATGTATATATATATATTTTTTCCTTGTGTATATAAAATTCCTATATATATACAATTCCATTTATACAACATCCTGAAAATGGACCTCAAAAGTAAAGTATATTATTTGTAGATGGATGTTTACCTAGTAAAACTATAAAGCAGAGCAAGAATGTGATTACTTTAAAAATCAATCGTGTTTAACTGTGAGGGGAAAGTAAGTGGCTGTGATTGGGGGAACAAACACTGGGTGGGTGAGGGGCTTTAGTCACATTCTTTTTATTAATCTGGGCAGTGGTTTCATGAATGTTTGTTATTTTTTCTACACCTCCATTCATTATATTCTCTTTCTTACTCCAAAATATTTTCAATATTCAAAAACACCAAATTTTACCAATTTTAAAGGGTAAAGGATTTTAAAAATGAAAGAATCAATAGAAGTTTTAAAAGTATAAAATACTGTAATTCACCTTGAAGAAATGTGTGTTTTCATATGACTTTTTTCACATTATATTTCCTACTCCGGTTTCCAGCCTGTCAGCTTAATTTAGTCAAGGCATTTTCTACTGAAATCCAAGATTCTGGAAAAGAAAAGGAATATGAAGAAAAAGCTCAACAAATCTCAGCTGTTGCTTGGGGTCAGGGCTGTGTGGGGAATGTGGTATTGACTTTGCCATGGACTAGCTCCCCCAAGGCTGTTCAGTGGTGACAGATTGGTTGGGGACTGGTGTAGGTATAGGAAGAGGCCCCTTCACAGGCAGCTTGTGGTCCTTTCCCAAGGCTTTTCACGTGGTCTCACTTGTGGCTTGCCCAAGCCCTGTGAGAAAACCTTACTACTGCTATTTTTCGTGATTGAGATTGTTATGCTGCAGAAAAGTTAGGTATTTGCCCCAAATTTCAAATTAGGAAAATGACAGGGCCAGCATTGGACACCAGGTTTTCTCCCGTGAATTCAATGACTTTTCATGAAGTTCTGTAGGAATCTTGTTGACATCAGCGTAGGCACAGTGGGTGACCCTCATACAGACCCCATCCAATGGAACATCTCAAACTCAAGCTCTCACAACGTGGGCTGGGAGCCAGAGAACTCCACAGAACACATACATATCTTAACCTAATCAGAGCATGACCAAAGACATTTGTCTCCTGTGAGACTTGTACCTCTGGCGTAATCAACAGGCAAAATTAATATTGCTCCTGATGGTCTGTACTACTCAGCAAAGTCCTCTGTTTATTTTCCACATGGTTGATATTCCATCTCCCCTCCAAATTCTTGCACACTCCTAGCCAAACCTCAGTTCTCTACAAACTAGAAGCAATGAATCACTTGGTAAATCATTTCAGATAAACAGACATAATCAAATTTCTGTTTGGACTTCGTGTTGGGGAAAGTGTGCAGGCCCTGTTTCGTATCGCTGCCCTCCATGCCAGTAAATGGCCCATTTACAATATTGCTTCTGCCAAGAAATCCCCCAGGACCTTGAGTGGTTTCAATAGAGGATATATGAAAAGACTGAACAAATATCCTTGTATTATCCCCATTCCTGTCCTCAAAGCTTTTGCAAACTTAGTGAGCTATTTTTTATGATCTCCTCAACAAATTGTGGAAGTCTATTGAATCCATTTCCAATACTGGGATTTTGGGCTTGGGAACTAAAAGGTAAGTTTGCATCCCTTAAAAGCTTTGATAAAGTAACTTTGATATTAAATGTGGCTAGAATAAAGCCAAAATAAAGGTCTCAGTCAGCATCAAGATGGATTTATTTCTCTTGCTTTTTCCCATTGATTTTCTCACACACAATGCACCTGAGATACAAGCCAATGAATTACCAATTTTGCAGAGTAAAATAGTTCCCCTTGATCCATGGGAGATACATTTCAAGACTCCCAGGAGATTCATGAAAGCACAGATAACACCACACCCTATGTATATTAGACATTTTTCTCTGCATACATACCTATGATAAAATTTAACATTTAAAGATTAACAGTGGGACTGGGGTTATGGCTCAGTGGTAGAGCACTTGCCTCACATGCATGAGGCACTGGATTCAATCCTCAGTACCACATAAAAATAAATAAGTAAAATAAAGATATTGTGTCTATCTACAAATAAAAATATATTTATTTTAAAAAGATTAACAGTAATTAAATAAAAAACTAAAAATAATAAATAGAATAATTGCAAAAATGTTCTAATAAGAGATATTAATGTGGTCTCTCTCTTGAAAGAATCAAGACAAAATATTTTCAGACTGTGATTGACTAAAAAGTAACTGATATCACAAGAAGCAAAACTTTGAATAAGGGTAGGGGGCACAGTAGTAAAACTTCATTGTAATCATTTGACAGAGACAAGTCAAAGATGGTATTGTAAAAAAAGATTTCATGGTTGCAATGGTGTTGGCTAATTATCAATTGAACTACATGAGTCACAGGGTCTGCAATACTCACTCCCTACTCTTAAAATAAGTCTGGTCACCTAGATATTTCAAAACAGCATTCAGCTTATCTCATTTCTGCACCCCCTACCATTACCCCTGAGAGTTACCTCCATAGTACAATTGTACATACCTTCCATCACCTTAAATAGCATCACCATTCTTCTATCCAAAATGAAATACACAAAGAAAATGATTCAGAACATTAGTATATCCCTTTCAAAGAATTAGGAAGTCCGTCATCAAAAGTTTATTTTTTTAAGTTAGAATGGCACATGTGTCAAATTATCAATAAATTGGAAGAGGGCATGAAGTTCATTTTTAAGAGTGTAATAGCCTCTGAGGAAAGGCTATGGAGAGAATTCTTGTATTTCACATGCCTGAGGGATATTACTCCAGCATACAAATAACAGTAGTGTTCCTTGCTCAGTGTTGTTACTACACATTTCCCTGCAAATGACATTGCTTCTTACAGGAGAATGAAGGGAAATAAACAGAAGCAGATCAGTTGAAATTCTTAAACCAGGAATTTGCAGGAAGAATTTAGGCATTTTATGATCTGAAGAAAATCTTTGCATGGTTTTGGTGGGAGGCTTGGAACCAATGAACCTTAATTCTGAAATCTGTAAAATGGAGATAATAATTGCACTTTCTTCACTGGGTTGCTATGGAGGTTTAATGAGATCATATGAACTATTTAATAAGGAGTCAAATACTTAGAATTGCTAAGTAAAAGTTACAATTCATGCTTGTATTTACATTAATAATCAGCTGATGTATTCATCTGCATATTAAATTTTAAGGCCAATAGGCTGGAATGATGGTAAAAATACTACATACCAGAATATTGTGGTATTACATACCACAAACCAATTTTTCTTCCATTGTGCCATTTACTAATTTTAGTTCCCTTAAGGTCCTATATTTCCATATTTCAGGAAAGGAAATAGGATAATCACCCTGGGGAGTTCATAAAAAATAGGAAGCAGGAATACTGCCTTATTTCTCTTATACGCCTATTGTGTCAAAGATAGTCTTGAACACACCTAGAAACTAGTTTCAACTATTTTAAATGAACATACCTTTGAACTTATTTTTATAATTTTGATCCTGACAAAATATTCTTTAAATAGAAGAGTCCTATTCAAATAAATCTCTTTCATTTTTCTTTTGAGCCCCTTTCTTTTAAAAAAAAAAAAAAATACTAAAGGTATAAGATCCAGAGCATGTCATATATACAGAGGCCCCCAGGGGATTTTAATCAGCAGGTGTCACCAGGATCTTTTCCAAGTGGGATGAAATTTGTGTGCAAAGAATTTAGTGAATTTTGTTTGTTTGTTTGTTTCTAACTAAAGCTTTTCCCAATTAACCATAGAATAGGTTGATGACTATTTATCATAGAAAAACTGTGTAAAATCTATGAAGTATTGCTGTTTTCATGGGAAACCTATAGTGATTAAAATGATGTAATGTTTTCTTAAAATAGCAAAGGCACCTAGCTTAGGTAAGGCAATGGGCACCTACATATTAGAATCACCTGGAGTTTTCAGAAGTCACTCATGTTTGGTTGGCAGTTGGGTCTGAACACTGATATGATTAAAACACACTTGAGGTGTTTCTAGTCTTCACTCATGGTTGACAATAACTTTCACGTAATGTGACACATGCATAAAATCTAACAAAACTTAACCACCCCTCAATAAATTTCAGATTCTACTTAAGGAAACTATGCTTTTTAAAATTCATTGACATGCTTTAAAAGCTGTTAAATGATGAATTCCGAATTCCTTTTGTCTCACTTCCTCTCCTGTCCCATTCCTCTTGTAATAAAATGATTGAAGACCAGAGACATTGAGAAATCACACCTTGGAACAAAAAGTAGAAAAATCAAGAGCCAATTAATAATATGCTTTGTTAGAGATACGTTTAATCCTACAGAAAAGGAATTTCTTCTTGAGAAAGGAAATGTGCTCACCAAGTGTCCAGGCATAATTATAGATGCTTAGGGAGTGTGTTAATTGTGAAAACTGAGCATTAAGAATGGATTGTGCTGGCTTTATTTAAGGCTCTGTTGATGCTCATTTGTTTGGTGATAAAAAGCAAGATCCAGGGTTCTCCCATTAGCTTTATCTTCCTCTCCGCCTTCTCCACTAAGCTCTGCGGAGCTGTAACACAAGCCCGGTTTTGTTACTATACCTTAGGAACCATGCTTGCCTTGCTCATGGCTATGCCAGAAAGCTGGAAGAGTCCCAGTGGAGGGGATCTGATTCCAATTTGGGGATGAAAGTACAATCCCCCCTGCCAGGTTTAAATTGAGAGCATATTACTCATTTTTAGTTAATTTCGCAGCCTGCAGAATAATTTGGCACATGTGTGCAGTACATGTTCTCTCAGCAGCTTCCTCAGGGACCCTGACCTTGATGGGCCAGTTGTAAGGATGTGGGGTGGGTGGGGGGGAGTTAATCAATGAGAATTGTAGTTAAACACCCTATTATGTAAGAAAATACATGCATTAAAATTAAAAGCAAAATAATCAAAAACAAGAACAGTAGATTAATAAATGCTTCTTGTCTGAGGCATGTGGAGAAGTGAAATACCATGGTTCTCAAGACACATGTGTAGACAAGAAACGTGACTGTGGTAAATCAGTGTGGTAGAAACCATCCTGTTCCCAGGGAAATTGCACTTCCCCATGGATTTTGCTTAAATCCATTTCCTTGCACATAGAACTCTTATAAGTGAGTTAGATACTTCCAGGAGATTGTGCAGGATGTCCTTTTCTGCCTTTTCAAGTGTGTTCCTCTTTAACATCAATAATTGTTGCCATCTCCTATATGATTCTAGTCTGTCTAATTCAGGGAACTATACCACGATCAAAGCTCCTGTGGAGAAACATAATATACTCCTACACATTTATATACATATTATTTATAAGTGAAATTGAGTTTGCATTCATTTGAAAAGCAGCAGTAGCTGCAGGTCACCTAAATGTCTCCATGTAGTCCATGGACTACTACCTAAATGTAATCCATGGTCATTCTTTTTTTTTTTGATAGCCAAAAGCAATTTTCAGGTCCCCATCCTAGGTGTCTACTGTACGTCTGGACCCTCGCATTGTGTTCTTGAAGATTCTTGAGGATGAAGCTTCTGCCTGCCTGACTCCATTCTCCTTTCTCCACTCCGTAGCTTACCTGTGTGGATGTCATCCTTTTGTCTGAATGCATCACTTGAACATGGATACAGTTCCTCCCCATTTGCTGCACTGTTACTGATAAAACACTGCTGTGCGTGAGCTTTGCCCTCAAGATCTGGGAGTGAAGAAAGAGCATCACCACACCACGCACAAGGAGGCAACTTAAAATGAACATCGGATACTGCCGTCTAGTCACGGGTTAAACATTTCTTACCAAGTGCTTACTTGCTCATTCTGCTCATACTTGCTCAGGAATTCCCCTCGCCCGATGGCTGTCTTCGCAGGATCTAGCTTCTTTAGATGGGCTCTAACTGATCTCCTTTGGTGCAGACCTCCTCCGGAATTTTTCCTCCCTCTAAAACACCTTCAAAAACCCCCGTCCCTCAATTCTGGCCACCTGACACAGCAATCAGGATTTCAAACTACCCAGTCTCTGGCATCAGGAGTAAATTGAAAGTATCTCTTTTGTAATCACATGGAGAAATTGTAATCCCTGTTACTAACCTGTGTTTTATGATTAATCTGAATCCCCAAGCATGTGTCTTTCTTCCTGCCCTCCCAGAGCAATCTGCCCACACTTCAGTTAACTTGTGAAGTACCAGTTTTCCTCCCTCCCATAACCACATCCAAGAACTACTTATTTGTTTTTATTTTGCTTAGTGTGTCCCTTGGAATGCCCCCTACAGCATACCCCATTCATGGTCCCCAGCCACCTTGGCCTGGGGAAGCAGCTGATCTCTATGTGAGTATAACTATTGAATGGGCAGATTTGGCCTTTGACATGTCAGTTTGGGTGAAAACATTTCCTCCTCTCCATTTTATCCTAAGTGTCGCTCCTTTTCCGTCTCCTCACCTGCTTTCAGTAGTGAAACTGGTGAACACATACAGGGAAAGGAACAGAGAAAGACCTGTGGTGAAGTGTCAACTCTCTTGGAAGCATTACATTTTAATGTGCAATAGAATTTTAAGCCAAGATTGCTTGAAGCAAGGATATCTCTGGCTGCGGGATGCTAATCATCCAAAGCCAGTGGAGGATCTATCTTTGGGGAAACGGGTCTTCCAACTACAGGAATCGTGCAACATAACATGACTCCCTATGCAATTTTCCATATGTCCTCCCCTTCGTAGACTAGCTTACTTTAATAGAGAAATTAAAATGGATGAGATTCAAATAGAGTCATGCCTTTCTCTCTGAATCCAGAGCATTTGTTTCATATCTCAAGCTAGTGATTTTATTCATTGTCCTTCAATATGATCACAGCCCTGACTCTCTAGGTACTCAGTAGATAGCCAGTGTCCAGATCTTAGAAAGCACTAATTGATCTCTGAATGTTGTAAGTACTCATCTCTATTCTCTGTAAAAAATTAATTAAATTATAATTTTGCTGGTCAGTGTATACACTTGCATTTTGGAATGGTGCCAAGGAAATATGTGGTGACATACATGATGTAACTGGGAGTCAGAATCAGACCCCTTGAGTGTGCAACTCAGCCCTGATACTCTCCAGGTGCCCTAAAGTAGGTTATTTAATATGTCTAGCTTAGTTTCATCCTATGTGAAAATGGGAAAATAAAGTACCTGCCTCATGGGTCTGTTGCAGGAACGAAATGGAACAATTCCTATTTAATGCTTTGAACAGATAACAAGGAATTCAAATGTGACTCCTCATGTCTGTTTTCACTGAGATATCTCCGAGATAGAGGATAGAGGTAAATTGTAGGTGACCATAATGCTAAATTCAGATACAAAAGAAATTGCAATGAGTCAGCTACACAACTTTAGAACTCCCACATTCTTTGAAACTATAAAATATAAAGAGAAGGAAAAAAGAGGGGGCATTTATAAAGAGACTTCCTTGGAAAGAATCAAGAGCTGTAGCTGTTCTAAGTACCTAAAATTCCTCTTGGTGTGGGTGGTTGGTTGTGGGTCCTGTTATCATTTAACCAATCTTTTTTTTTTTCACTTTGAAGTGGGAAAGGACTTCCGTAGGACCATTTTGAGAGCTTGATATGCTTTGTCGGGGGTTGGAGAACACTGGGAAAGAGGATCTGACCCTGTTTCATCCATCAGGAGGGCTGAATAAGTGAAGATGAGCTCACCGCCTGGGTAGCAGAGGCAGGAGTTGATACTGGGTCGAGGGCAGGCTGCAGAGCCTGAATCTGTCAGGGCAGAGGATGTAGCAGCTTCCCTGTGGGTTAAATGCTGAGTCCTCAGGAAACAGAAAGTTGTCTGGTACTGGTACTGGTACTGTTATGTGTGGAAGGCCCAAGCAGTTAAAGCTGGAGGAGAGCATCAACGTGTTAAAGGAATCCCATGCCACGACCCAACAGAGATGCACTCCTTGTGGCAAGAGGGCAGGTCCACCCAGGCTCTGCAATGAGACTTAGGAAGAATCAAGAACAAGTTCTCAGTTTTTGAACAGGCACAGAGGGATATTCAAGGAAGACCTTTCCTCTTCCCTTGTCTCTTACCCACTTTTCCACCATTGTTCTGGCCTCAAAGGTCAGGACTGGCTGGAAAGTTGGTTGAATGTGTTAGTTAAGGCTCTCAACAGAAACAAACTAAAAGGATGTTTGTACATGTAGAGAAAGAAAGAAAGAAAGAGATTTATTTTTAAGAAACTGGCTCATGCGATTTTGAAGACTGGCAAGTCCAAAACCTGCAGGGTAGGCTGGCAGGCTGAAGACCCAGGGAAGTACTGCAGTTGGAGTCCAAAGATAGCCTGGTGGCAGAACTCCCTCTGGAATTGGGGCAGATCAGTCTTTGTTCTTGTAAGACCCTCAGTGGATTGGATGAAGCTCTCCACGTTAAGGAGGGGAGTCTGTCTTTCTCAAGGCCTAGTGATTTAAATGCTAATCACATCTAAAAAGTACTTTTACAGAAACATCTAGAAACATGTTTGGTCGTATATCCACGCCCTAGTCTTACCAAATTGAAGCATAAATTTAACTACCACAGTTGGTATTCAGGGAAGAGGACAGGAGCCAGGGGATGAAGAGTGAAGCCAAACACACTATTTTCCTTCTTCGCGCGTGGAGACCAAGGAAAGGAGGAGGGGATATTTGATGCTAGATCTCATAGTGAGTTGGATTTATTTTGTGCTGGATATTGTAATTTTTCACATGCATAAACTAAAGGGGACTTGGGACACTAGGACAGAAATACACGATCCTGCCTATCAGGAGAAGATACTAACATTTTTTAAAAAGGATAATGGAATAACAAAAAGAACAAACAAAACAAGCTTTTTGATTACTCCTCAAGTATTCATGCAAATTATGCATGTGCCTGGTGCCTAGTAAACATTCAATAAATATTCACTATAATTACTAAGTGCACATACCCATATGACAGCTTTGTGTAAATAGACCATAAAGTCTGCACCCTTTTATGCGTATTCTCTCTTGATGATTGTTAGGGTTTAGATGTGAGGTTTCCCCCAAAAGCTCACATGTGAGACAATGCAAGAAGTCTTAGAGGAAAAATGATTAGGTTATGAAAGCATTAACCCAACCAGTGAATTAATCCCCTGATGGGATTAATTGAGTGGAAACTGAAGGCTAGCAAGGTGTGGCTGGAGGAGGTGGGTCACTGAGGCCATTCCTTTGGGGTATATATTTTGCATCTGGCAGTTGGAGTCCACCTCTGTTTCCTGATCATTATGTGAGCTGCTTCCCTCGGCCACAATTCTCTGCCACACTTCTCTGCCATGATATTCAGTCTCACTTCAAGCCCCAAGAAAAGGAGCCAACTGCCCATGGACTGAGACTTCTAAAACTGTGAGCCCCTAAATAAACTTTTCCTCCTCTACCATCATTCTGGTCAGGTCTTTTAATCACACCGGTGAAAAAGCGGACTAAAACAATGGTTACCCTTAAATTTGGCCTGACAACCTGAAACAGTGGTATATATTTCACTGAAGTGGTTAATAGGTGGAAAAGAAAAAAACAAGTTTTATATTTACTTCCTTTACAAAAGTAAATGCCAATGGTAGGGCTTTGTGTTCTGGTGTTTCACAAAAGCATCATCCCCTGTGCTTTGTTCCATGGTGGGATGCATATGAACTGTCAAAGTCAAGCCTCCTCATGCTATGGCAAACTGTTGCCTTTGTTGGTGTTGATCATTATCTATGGGGAAGGGGGGCACTATTGACTCTCCAGTAAACATATAATTAGCTTGCTCAGCTGACATAGGAAGGTGTAATTAATAACTTTTCTTCCTGTTCTTCCTCCTGCTCCTCCTCTCACTATTTCTCTCTTTATAATATTCTCGCCTATTTTGCCTCTGGATCCTGAAAAATACACTTTTATATAAATTGATCTGTCTGAGACATCAGTTAATTGGATCCAATCCTGGTATTCAGAAGTATTTTTCAGATATTATTTTCTTGGTTGTGCAAGAAATGCTTTTAAAGTAAGAGGTGAAGATCAGTAAGAAGAAAATTGACAAATTTGACACCCAGGTGTAAGGACATAAAAGGTTTGCATTAAAACAGAAACTGGCTTCATTACAGAAATTAATTTAGTCATGGGAATCTAAATAATTTTTAAGAAAATCTTTTCTTTTGTTTGTTTTATTATGTATTATTCACAGGATTTAGCACTAGATTATGCAACACTTGACTTAAAATTGTTCTAGAAATTTTTACTTTACTGTGTTAAACTGTATGCGGAAGCACCTAGACATGGTTGTTTTTCTTACTTAAAAATGAGATGTGTGTTTGAACTCATGGAACCTGGAACCCAGAATGAGTTACTGTGGGCTCCTTTTTAAAAATAGAGGTAGACTGGAGATGGCACTGTGTTAAGTCTTACTTTTCAGAGCAGTCATGGGAAGGACTTGGCAACATCCTTTGGCAGCACACTGCATGGTACATAATTTGTGGTTAAGGTTGAAACAAGATTCATGTTGGAAAATCAAGCAGTTTCAGGAGTCCTATTCTCATTCCAACCAACCACTTTGGAAATATGATACTGCCAGGTTTTGGAGAGTGGTGTAGAAAGAATGTAAGTCTCACCATTGACTTTTCAGTGCTGTATAAATCAAAAGGCTTGCCAACCAGAGGGCAGAATGCCGGAGTCCACAAGGGTGCAGGCAATTGCTCTGGTAAATGGTGAGTCTGGGAAATTGAAGTTGTAATGCTGCACTCATATTAAGCATCAGGAAGGAGATGATCCTCAGAGTTTCTATTGATTTAAGTGGCTGACACCTTTTGACAACCTGTGGCTTTTTGCTAAACCTCCAAAAAGCACTTTGCAATAGAAAACAATTAGTGTTTCTTTCATCAGTTCTCGAGGTGAGAAATCAGAATCAATTAATGATTTGAACATTGACTAGGAGCTATGACAGATATTAATAACATTAGGTAACAGACTGCTGTAAAAGGAGAAATACAGAAAGGAGAGCAAACTTTCATAACAAGTAGAAAAAAGAGTGGCTTTAGGAAGAACCCTGACTAGTGGAGGGAGATGTTCTCCGGATTCTGTTTCCATGCTGGTGTTCACCGAGCCTAAGCACACGGCTAACCCTCAGCTCCAGCCTTGTTCTTTTCCTTGCAGATTTAAACCTCGTTTTTATCACTGTTTCCAAGGTGCTTTCTTCTTTTAGAGGGAGGGATCCTCAACTTTAGAACTTCCAAAAGTTGTTGAAAGGTAGTTCTTAGGACACTCCAAGATAGAAGAAGGTAGTGAAAGTGGTAGAGCTCTCCTTGCCTTGCAGCAGGCACAGGACTTTCCAAGGAAGTGACTAGGAAAGTAATACCTGGGATAGAACAGGAGGACCTCTGTGGAGAAATAGGACACGCTTCCCCTTGAGACCTTAGTCTGTCCTCCCAAAGAAAAGAGCCAAGCCAGCCAGCATCTCTTGACAGTGGGATCAGCAGCAATGACAACCAGCACATGAGGACACCCTGGCTTTGGGATGGAGCAAAGCAAGGACACAGCAGTGTTTCCAGGCACAGTGATATGGTAAAGATACTGAAGGTTACCTTTATTCTCTGCCTCCACTTGCCATGTTTTCCTGTGGGGAATTTCAGTTAGACTTATGGTGATTTCTTATGAAACCACTTATCGTTTTGCTCTCAAATAGCAAGAGAATATTTACATTTTTATCATATGTGATAACTGAAAATGCAGGGCCCTGTTAATTTTAATTGGGCTTCTGATTAGGACGGAGGATGCTGCATTACTATAGTGATTTTTTGAGGGCTTGTTTGAGCACATGGAACTAGCAGCAATCACAGTGAACACCTTTCTTATAAAAATGATAAATAAACATGGAATGAGACTTTGGGGCCAAATTGGAGTTGGTATCATTTAATTTCTTCTTGTGTTTCTGGCCAATTAAATGAATGGGTGCCTGTGGTAATTAAACTTGCTTTGATAATTAGGCACTAAGGATTCTTAAATTCCTAAATGTTAATGAATATTGCCCAAGAAAGTGCTGCCAACTGGATATTTTTTCCTTTGCTATTATATATAGACATTTTAAAAAACCCAAACAGATAATAGAAACTAGAAACAGGAGTTAATTTTGTTGCACTTTTGCTTTCAAGTCTGAGTGGGTTGATGAAAGTTGAATATAAACCATATTTTGTTATAAATTAGATCTAGTTGAACGTACTCCCTTAGAACTTGAAAGGCCACATAGACCAGCACACAAATTAAAGGCACACATAGGGTGATGGTGGGAGATTCTACACACTGTTTGCAAGTGGACAACTTATACATGCCACTCATATGTGCTAAGAATTTGAGGCTAAGACAGGCAAAGGTGCTGGACCATCCTGGAGGTGTGTTGTCCACTAAGAAGTGTACAATGGTTCTCGCTCTTGTTATTCCACCAGGAGATAAGCCATACCCAACATTCTTATCTGAAAACTGTGCTGTCAGTTTTTCTTAAGATCATTTTACAACCTTTATAATTTGGTCTGCAGGCTTTCAGGACAAACCAGTAAACCAAAACAAACTTAGATTGAACACTTACTGTAAACATTGAGTACTGATGATACCATTTCTATGGTGAGCCTTGTCTACAGTTATTTATTTCAAGTATTTCAAGCATATAAATATTTCAACATTCAACTATTTATTTCCAATATTCAGCAAGCCCTTACATAAACCTCTTTAAAAGGGGAAGAAGAAGCCAAGTCAGGGAATTACTTTTTCTTGAACATCCTGTTATGATTTGAACATTTATATCTTCTCAAAACTTATAAACCAGTGTGATGGAATTATATAGAATGTTTGAAAGTTGTAGAGATCATAAGGGTGAGAACCCTCATGAATGGAATTAATGCACTGATAAGAAAAGGCCTCAGAGATCTGATAGCATTTTGATCTTGGATTTCCTAGCCTCCAGACAGTGAGAAATAAGTTTTTGTTTTTTGCAAATCACCCAATTTTTTGTTGTGAGGCAGCCTGAATGAACTCCACCCCCCACCCCCAAATGAAATCGTTTATGTCACAGACCTGTGCTAGCTCTCCACATATCATGAAATCATCACCAAAGAGCCCAAACACTGATGGGTAGAGTTTGCATTTCCGCTGCACAAAACCATGTTGGGCATTAGAACTAATCCAATGTATTCTATACTGTACCCATCTGTGTGTGCATTGGAAATACTCCTCTTCCCCAGTCACTGGGGTTGAACCTAGCCCTATCTTTTCAGCACCATTTTGAAATAACCTCCTGAGATTTGATAATATTCCATCCATAAAATGTGGCTAGTAACCCCACAGAGCAAGGAAAATTCAGCTGGATGATATGAAAAAAGGCCATAGTACAGCTCCTGGTATTTAATAAATGCCAGTCTCTCCCTTTCTTTTCTACCTTCTTATAATAGTAAGAAATATTCTTCTTGGTTTACACAAATTTGGTTCGAACTCAGTTTTAATTGCACTACCTGATATAAGTAAAATGGAATGGATATGATGAGTCATCAGGATATACATAGCAGACATGGGTTTTAGGTTTTTTAAATAAGGTTATCTTTCCCTTCATATGGAGACATTTTGTTCCAGCCATTTTGTCTATGTTCTCCCCAAAAACCGTGCTTCTTCAAAATTCATAGAACACTTATGTGTACGCACGATCAATCAGCACCTACCTATGGGATTTTATTAGATGCAAGGAAGCCTAGAAAGTGTAGTTTTACTTAAAAGGTCACATGTAGCTAAAAGTCAGGATATATGCCTGCTAAAGAAGGACATATAAGGCGGCACTTGGTATTTGTCACAAGAAAACATTACAAAATTTAAGGTGAAAGGTGATGATGACTTTGGTTCTAGGTGTATTTTGAAAGTAGAGGCAAATTAACTTATTGATTCACTGAGTGTAAGATGTGAGAAAAATCAAGGATGACTGTGGTTTGGATGAAATGACAGATTTGTCTTGACAGTTGGAGAAGAGTTTGACGTCAGCTGAAGTGGGAATTCAATTTGGAGATTGCTCTTCAGAATATCTGCTATATGTGGCAGGAGACCCTCCATGGAGACAGGAAATGTGTAGGTCTGGAGTTCAGAGGGAAGATTTGGATTGGAAATATGAGATGGAGATCATCAAAGAATAGAAGAAAAGAATCTTGATGTTGGAGCGTGGAGAGCGCCAATGTGTAGGGATCTCAAGAATGGAGGAGCCAACAAGACACACTGAAAAGGAGTGATCAATGAGACTTTTCAGAAGCGAGTATGGTGAATTGTTGGGAGGATGTGTGGAAATTCTCTTGTGATTGTTTGTCCTTTGTAAGTGGGGTAATAAGCAAGGCATCAGCTGACAGGAGGTGGGGGAAGATGTTTTGTGCAGGTTTCAGTACAGAGAAATAGTTGAACTGTATACCCATTCATGAGTACCATGGTGGTATTCCATAGTTTGAATCTAGAATGTTCCACAAAGGCCCAAAGGCTTGGTCCTTAGTTTGGTGCAACTGGGAGACAATGGAAGCTTTAAGAGGCAGGGACCAGTGACAGGTCTTAAGGTCATTGCGGGCAAACTTGTAAAGGGGATAATGGACCTGGTCCCCTTTCTCTTCTCTTTTGCATCTGGCCAGAAAGACGAGTGGTTTTGCTCTGCCACGAGCTCCCACCATGTGCTGCTACAGGCTTGAAGCAATAGGGTCAACTGACCATGGACTAAAACCTTAAAACTATGAGTCAAAATAAATCTTTTCTCTTTATAACTTCATTATCTCAGGTATTTGTTGCAGTAAGGGAAAGCTGACTAAAATATGGTGGTATGGTAACTTAAGCCTTGGGAACAAGGGAGTCTCAGAGGAAGGAAAAAGCACTGGTGTGTGTGTGTGTGTGTGTGTGTGTGTGTGTGTGTGTGAGACAGGGTCTTGCTAGCTAGAGTAGAGCTCATGATACTCCTGCCCCAGTATTCCAAGTAGCTGGAAGTACAGACATGCACCACTACACTTGGGAATGTTCTTACATTTGGAGAAAGAAGAAGAGCAACAACCAATGAATGGGACAGAGATAGGTCAAAGACACAATCAGAGATATCAAGGTAAGATAATGTTTAAGGGTGAGACAACAAATTACATAAGAGTATGAATTAGGGAGTTGTGTTCAAATTCCACACCCATCTATTTCTAGCCTTCTAACTGGAAGCAAGTAACTCAGCACTACTGAGTTGACTTTCTCCATTTGTAAAATGGGAGTAATAATGGTACCTGCCTCACAGCACTGTGGTGAGGATTGCATGTGCTAATGTTCATAAAGTACTTAGAATAACACTGGTTCATAATAAGCTAGTGTTATCAAAATCAGAATTAATGCAGGGAAGGAGTTTCCAAAAGGCCAAGATAAGCAAGCAACCCAAAATATGGGCAGAGACAGGAAAGTGCAGGGGCCTGATTATTTGCTTACCTGTGACAGACTCTGTCAGATATGATATAATGTAGTAAGAAGACACAGCTGAAATATCTCACAAAGTTCTAGAAGCTGAGTGTGAGCAAGCATGAAACTGTGAAACCTTCCGGTGCTACAGATACAGGAGTACTTGCACATGCACACTGGTGGTGGTCACAAGCAAGATTTGGGAGAAAGGGAAGAGCAGCCAATGCCCAAGTTGTACCCAGTTCTTCCTCCTCTTACTCTGCTAAAGAATGAAAGAAAAACGCAGCAGCAGCACCCTTCCTTTGGGGGATAGGATATCTGCTGGGTCCATCTGGAGTTCCTTGGTACTGGAGAAGAGGCAGAGCACTTGTGACAGTTGGGACATGATCACCAACAAGTGCTCTTTCCCTACCACCAGTAAAAATAACCATGCAATACAGTGGGGACTGCTGCAGGAGAAGAGGAACAAGGAACAAGGCAGAGGGAGATCAAAGCCAAGGAAAGAACACACATTGCAAAAAGAACTCTGTCAAATCAGCCCGCACTGTCACCACAGGTATGGTGAGGGATTTTAAGCCTGAGGTGCCCTCAGGGGAACCATAGAGCAACAAACCCCAAATTCAGCTTCACTTCTGTGTAGATGAATACCCTACTTAAGGTCTAGCTGAAGAAAAAGCATGCTCATCTTCAGTCATCAAAAATATTTACCTCAGTGTCTATAGACTTACACAAAATGTCTGATCTTATATTAAAAATTATAAGCCATGTAAACCCCTCCCCCAACTCACTGTAGAGGCAAAGAAATAATCACAAACAGACCAACAGACCGTCTGTGCCACACAGGATGAAAGTGTTTGTTGAACAGAGAATATAAAATAATTATGCTTAATAGGTTATCAGCTCTAATAGGCCAAAGGCGACAGCTTGTGTAAGAAGCGATTAACTTGACAGAGAGATGGAAAGAAGCTCTGACAATCAAACAGATATGCTGGAAGGAACAAACCATAGCAGATCTGAAGCCTTCAACAGGTTCATCAGAAGAGTCAACACAGCCAAAGAAAGAATCCAAGAACATGATGACAGGTTGGTGGAAATAATACAACTGAACCAGAAAAGAAGAAAGAGTGAATAAAAGACAAAAGACCCAACAGTGTGGAATGGAATAATTGCAAACAGAGTAAAGTGTGTAATTGAAATCCTAAAAGGAGAAAATGGAACAGAAGCACTATTTGAAGAAATATTTGTACAAAATTAGAAACAGATATGGAACCATAGTTTTAGGAAGGCGATGGAACACCCAACAGAATAAATATCACAAACACACACACACACACACACACACACAAACACACACACAGCTAGGCCTACAGTATTCAAATTTAGGAATATGAAAGACAAAAGTCTTGAAGGGATCCAGAAGAAAAAGAAAAGAAGAGAAACACTATCTACAGAGAAATAAGAATAAAAATTAAAATAGACTTCCCATTAGAAACTATCCAAGCAAAATGAAAATGTTACGAAATATTTAAAGTTTTGGTGGTGGAAACTGATTTGGGGAAACTGTCAACCTAGACTTCTTTACCTAATATAAAAGAAGTGAAAGAGAAATAAAACATTTCCCAGGCAAACAGAAACTGAAGGAACTTATTGCTCGACATGCTTTACAAGATACCTTATGCAAAGTTCTTCAGGCAGAAGAAATTTGATATGAGTCAGAAACTTGAATCCTACCCAAATAAACAAAGAAAATAGGAACCAGAATGAATGGAAGTGGGAATGTGGGGAGGGCTGGGAATATTCCATTGCAGACACTTTACATATGGAGCAGTGTAAGATTATCAAAAAGTAGATTCAGATCAGTTTAACATGTTTATTGCAAGCCCTAGGATAATCCCTAGGAACTTTTAAAAAAGAGGTGAAGTTAATAAGTCAATAGAGGAGATAAAATGGAATCATGAAAATGTTTAAATCAAGAAAAACCAGTCAGAGAAGAAACAAGAAACCAAGAACAAATGTAACAAAGAGAAACAGCTAGCAAGAGGCTAGATTTTAACCACTTTAAATAATAATAATTTTAATAATCACTGAAAATATGAGTGGTCTAAATATATGAGTTTAAAGACAAAGATTATTATTTAAAGTCAGACTGAATAAAAGCAAGAACTATATTTGTGCTACCAGAAGACACCCATCTTAATGTAAAAACACAAATTTTTATAAAAAACATATATTCGAAGATTAATAACATAAAAACATAAAAGAAATATATAAGAAATGTATATTTCTTATATATTTAAGAAATATATAAGTTTAAAATATTAATAAGGTGAATAATTAATTTCTATGGATGCTTATGCCATATACATATGTATCCTTATAGTATCTTATAAGGTACTTTGTTATTATCCCTAACTTTAAGGACTAGAAAACTGTGGCTTAAAAATCTGAATATGTGCTGTTTCTTGGCTAATAAATGGCAGAGTTGGGGTTAACATCAAGGCTGTCTGATTCTAAGTCCCACACAATGATTCACTGTTTAGAACTACCATTGCAGATAGTTGTGGTTATGAGTTTAATAGTGCCTGTGTGTCTATTGATTAAGAATGATTTTGCAATATTTTCTAGTTCTCCTGAGTGCATGCCTTGAGTAATTATGAAAACAGGTCCATTTTATTATGGAAACGGGGAGGTGGTAAAACATAACCTCAATTTGAAATAGTTACAATCTCACATGCCAATATTTTATAGGTCTATAATAGTATATTTATAACTTTTTAACTACCCAACTTTACTTTGCCCCAGTGATCTTAACTTCTTATGCTCTCATATGTTCTAAACCTGAACTATATTATAATATTTATTTTACTCCTTTCTTAATACTCTTCTGTTTTTAAAGTAAATATTGGCTAGAAAACCCATACCTTGAAAATATCCAAGTTTCTATAAACTTCACATAGGTATCAGTTTTTCAAACACTTTATCTATTACTTGTGTACATTTTGAATCCATTAAGATATATAAAAACGCATGTTAAAGATAAATCTAGGAACTGGAAGTAATTTTCTGGAAAGATTGTAATACTGCCCAAAAATGTTTTTATAAAAAAAAAAAAAGCCAAAGGATTAATAGGATGTTTTTATTTAAATGTTATGGTTGTAAATTTTATATTTTAGAGTTTTACTTTAGGTATGATTGAATAGTCAACATAGAACAAAATGCTGTATTCCTCACTTAATAGTCACAAGGGCATATTTGGAATGGAAAATTGCAAATTCATTTTTAGCTACAGATGGTGGTTGTAAAGAATACTAAAAGCAGCCATAAAGCAATTGGCCTATAAACACTCTAAAAACAATAAAATGTATCTGGAACAAACTGGCTTTCATAGCACATACCACCCATTGTAATCACCGATATCAGTTTCAGCGACAAATGGGTCTGTACTAGGGCAGCCATTAACCTTAACCAGAGAGGGCTGGATGCTCACTGGGAGCGAGAGAAGACAGCTTGGGGACTGGGGTTGTGTCTCAGTGGTAGAACGCCTAAGGCCCTGGGTTCCATGTCCAGCATCTCAAAAAGAGAAGACAATCGAGAATAAAACTTGGAGAAAAATGTGTCACTGATTGGCAGTAAGACATGTCCCTGTAGAGCAAATTGGACAATACCCCCAACTCTAGAATTTTTCCAACTCCTCAAGCCAATCTGTCAGTTTTTCTCATTGATTTCATTCACCCATGTGGTAAGATATACACTCGACTGCTCTTTGGTCCTTAACGTTACCATCATGCTCCATTTCACCCATTAGAGAGAATAACAAATCAGAGCAAAAGAGTGATAGATACCAACTGGATTTCTTTACAGGTCAGGATAACTGATGAGCTGTTTCCTCTCACATGCCTCATGACATAAACACAAAGGTACTTGTCTTTGTTTTCAAACTGGTGTATGTAATTCCCTCAACAAACACTTCCTTCTGTTGGTAGTTGAATAAAATCCCTTTGCATGTATTATAATCAATATTTCAATATTATGTTTCTTAAGGGCTTATTACCTTTTAGGTACTGGAAAATAACTTTACAGATATATATTCATTTGTCATTTACAATCCTCTGAAGTTGGTTTTATGTTATGATAATTCTATGGGCAAAAATAGTAACCAGTTGGAACTGATGTACCAATGGGGAGCAGCACAATTAAAAGCCCACAGTGTGTTTAGTCAACAAATTATTTTGTATTAATGCAACCTAAGGTGTGAATGAGGACTTTAAAAGAGACAGATTTTCAGTGTCTAAATCATACACAAGCTAGTTAACTCCAGAAAGACTTGACTTTAAGACTTTGGCAGGGGCAAGTTGCTCAAAAGTGTTTAAAAGGAGGGATATGATATAACTGGGGTTGTTTTTAACTTGTAAGAATATTAATAACTTCTACAGCAGGTCGCAGGAGGTACTGCAGGAATCTAAGCCCTACAACAATGCTAATGAACATGAAGTGAGTTAGAAGGGATAGTGCTTAGTCTTGAAATGAAATAGGAAGAACAGGAAGATAAATGAAAGGTACTGGCATTAACACCTGGGTGGGAAGTAGTGTGATGAGGAATTTACAGAGGAGGAAAATATTGCATATATTTCATTTTAGGACATATGGTATGGCCACATCCTCTTGGATATGTCTAGCAGACTTGCAGTAGCAGTTCAGTTCACCCGACAAATTGAGAAGAAGATGAAAGAAACAATAATGCAGTTCACCAGTATGAAGGAGTGATCAAAAGATAAAGTGTCTGTGAATGAAACTGAGAAGGAGTAAACAAAGAGACAAACAAGAGGTACAGAGGTTAAGCTATGCTAGAAACCAAAGATTACAGAGTTAGAAGGAAGAAAAATCTCAGCAATGTCTAAAGCAAGAGAAAGATCATGTCAGATTGAGCACTGAGATGTCACTGGATTTTGCAATCAGCAGATCCCTGAGCACCTCAAAGAAGGCAAATTTGGTTAAGAGTTAGGAGTGGACTTTTGGTCACAATGGACTGAAGAGTAAATAGGAGGTAAAGTGGAGATAGCAAGTGCAGATTACTTGCTTTCCTGAGGAGTTGATGATTAACAGAAGTAGCATGGCGAGACTATATCTGACAGGAAATAGAAATGTTAGGAATTATTTTCTTGGTTGGACTATTTCGTTGTCTCTGTTTATGGTTGTGAGAAAGTTGGACATATTAATACACTGCATGTGAGTTTCCTATAGGAAGTTGTGTCCTGGGGACTGAAGAGCAAAAGGAAGGTGAAGAAGAAAAGGCCAAGGGAAGCCTGACTGTGGCTAGAGGGGCATGAGGTCAATGAGTGCTCTAGGTCACACACCAGGTTCAAAACCCTGAATAGCAGACATTCTTCTTCTTCTCCTCTTCTCCTTCTCTTTCTTCTTCTTCTAAGATGAATCATGATCAAACTACAAAATTTCCCCTATCTTATCTCTTCAAGCTAGTTTAAGGCAAGTTACACAGTGTAAAAGTCACTTTTAAGAAAATCTAGAGCTGGGCACAGTGGCGCACACCTGTAATCCGAGCACTTGGGAGGCTGAGGCAGGAGGATCACAAATTCAAAGCCAGCCTCAGCAATGGCGAGGCACTTAGCAACTCAGTGAGACCCTGTCTCTAATCAAATATTTAAAAAGAAATATAAAAAAAGGGCAGGGGATGTGGCCCAGTGGTTGAGTGCCCCTGAGTTCAATCCCTGGTACCAAAAAAAAAAAAAAAAAAAAAAAAAAAAAAAGAAAGAAAGAAAAAAAAAAAAAGAAAAAGAAAAATCTAGTTGTCCTGTTTAGCCACCATGTGCTGGTAGTTCTTGTTTGTACATCCTTGAAACCCTTCCAAGTGAAGTAGGTCTCTGGCGTGGCTCTTCTATTTACCCTGGGTGGTGGCTAGTCCCCACATGTGGCTGCCATAAGTTCCTTTTCCCCACAGAAACATTTCAAGTCACCCATTAGGAAATGGAGTCTTATCTCCCCTTGTCTTGCACAGGGCCATCCTTGTGTCTTGCTTTGCAGGAATCCTGTCTCCACACTTCTCTCCAGATAGCCCAGTTTTAGACAAGTATCTTCTTAGTCGCATTCCATTCAGATGGAATTTCTAGCTCCTTAAAACTTGTAATTTTGCTGGGATGAGGAAATGTACTCTTCCACTCCCCTATTGCTACTTCATCTTTCATCTTGGTGTGGGGACTTGTTTATGGCATGGTCTGGTTGAGATGGGCTGAGAGTTCCCACTCAGGTGTCACTTGATGGCCCTGCAAACCTTAGAGAGATTTTTCTGTAAATAAGGTTTTCAGAGATTGTTTCTGCAGGTCAAGGGTTGAATTCTAGTGTCACAAAGTCAGAGGCCCCATCACATACATTTATATACATACCATCTGAGCTTTTTTGTTTGGGAAAATGCTTTGGTTTCACCCAGATTGCTTGTGAATAATTTCCAGCTTAGAACAGATCACAGGAATTGTTGAACTAAATATTTTTTTTAAATTGATTTCCTTTAAAAAAATAATCCACTAAAGCCATTTGCAGATTTTAATTTCTGCAGAATATGGAAAAAAAAAAAAACAGTATTTAATTTCTAAATGGAAACCTGCTTCCAGCCTTAAGAGATCTGTGGAATAAACATGATGTCACTGCAGCAAAGGAGTGTGACAGTCACAATGAAGTCCAGGCTACCTGAGGAAACAATCCAGTTATTAGATCAGGTGCCTTCAAAAAATGATGTGCTTGGCTTTACAGTACAATTTCAATTTCTTTGTGATTATTATTTTTGTTTGTTCTTTTCCCTTTTATTTCAGATAATTGAAATTTTACTATAATCCCACTTAACCAAAGATGTTTAGCATGTTATGTTTTTAGTTGAAATATTTCTCAACAAGCCTTGATTTTTCATGTTCTTTTTTTTTTTTTTTTTTTTTTGGTCGTGTCTAGCTTATCTTGTGAATCAGGAAAACAAATGCCATCTCTTACCAGGGACACAGCAAAAACAGAATGATTGATATTACTTGGCACCTACTGCGCTGAATGCCTGAAGTGAAAGGCTGTGGATCAAAGGCAAAGCCAGAATGGCTGCTCATCTGTATACTGAGTTCAGAACCAGACAGCCATTGTTCTGATGAAAACAGACTGTGTGCTGAAACTTAAATACACTATGGCACAATTTGCACAAGGTACGAACATTGTATTCATCTTTCATTTATGATTTCCCTATGTCACCAAAGCCTTCATAACAAAAGTGTATCTAATCATGGACTTCAATCACGAACACCGATTTTCACATCTGTGTTCTGCAGATAAAATGATAAGCTATAGATAACAGGAATATGCATACTGTTTCGGCAGCATAGGTACCAATATGACTTATGGCTCTATTAAATCCATCACATACACATTATGCTCAGGAATGTTTTATAACAGAGATTTGAGAATATGTGTCCACAAGCCTTCAGTTAAGATGGTGTTTTCTTTCAAATATGTACATAATTTTACTAGAGTACCATAGGCCAAGATACGATAAAAGACAGCAGCTGCTACTAAGTTCCAAAAAACTCACAAGAAAGATCTCACAACAACAGACACTAAACAAAAGGGATGAAATGAGCAGGTTTGGAGCAGTGGTCCAGACAATTTTTTTGTACTTGATTTTAAATGATTTTGATTGGTTTATAAAGAACCTCAGTTCCTATCTCAAGGCATTTGTTATCAATATTATAAGCCATTGCATTATTCTTTAAAGCAAAATCAGGTGGTGGGAATCAAGAGAACAGGTTGATAGTGTGCTTAGGGAGCGGTGTGTGGGTTGTGTATATGCATGTGAGGGAGAGAAAGCTATTCTTAGGTGGTTTTGAGCATGCATTTGTTAAGGTAAAGGAGGCCTGGTTGAAGCATCGATACCTTTCAGGATTGTTGACAACATACCCTGAAGGACAAAGGTATATTTGAAGATGAATACTTATAGCTGTCCTCTAGCTTGTCAAGCAGCAGCGGCAGAAAAGAGAAACAATCTAAGAAGGTTGATCTGTGCATACATTCTGCAGAGTGAAGCAAATGATTGATTATTTTCTGATGCTATTTGAACAGAAAAAAAATATTCCAGAAGGAAAGGAAGCACATAGAAATATATCTTAAGAACCTCTCAAGTCATTTTTCCAGGGCCAGTAATGATAGCAATACACATGGATTATCCAATATTTTTAGCATTATGAGCAATTTTCTTTGAAATTCTGTTTGCACTACTATTGTGTATGATTTCTCTTTGAACAGTGAACTCAAGTAATTCTCATTCCTCCTCTTACCACCTCTACAATGCAAATACACACACATACACACACACACACAAGCACACACGCACAGTCCTGGAAGTCACACTAAGAATCCACCAGGTTTCCTTCTGAGAAATACCAGAATAAAGGAGCTGACAACATAAAGCACTGTCTGGTTTTAACCTTGAAGGATGACAATAGAGGGTAAAATTCTCTTGCTTTATCTGAGTTTCCAAATCTTTCATTCAGAAAGGATCACTAAAATAATCTACTCCAACAAATGTTTTAATTTTGAAAACTGATTTGCTTAGAAAAACCTCAAACCACAAATATAACAGTGACTCTTTCTGGATTCAAACACTCTTGCAATTTATTATCCTCTACCGAATAAAGCATAAGCTTTTGGGCAAAGCTCTTTCCACTTTCCCAGGGCTATCTCCCACCAAATTCCCTTCCATGATGTTGTTTGGCAACTTAGAAGTGCGTAGGCCTCCCCACACAGCACACTGATTCTGGCCCCAGGATTATTTGTGATATCCTTTGACCTGGAGTGCCCTGGTCTTCTGATTAACTCTTATGCAAGATATCATTCCATCATAGAGGCATTTGATTCCATCAGTTTGGTTTAGGGTCCTATCTATGGCCTCATAAGACTGATTATCTTGATCATAGTTTTTAGGCTGTTGCAATCATCTGTTGATGGATTTCTATGCCATTATTCTGTGGATACTAGGAGAAAAAAGATAGTGGCTTTTGATTTTTGCATTACTAACATGTGTCTGGAACAAAGTAATTGCTCAGTAAATTTATGGAATTTCTATTTCTATTGAGAAAATAACTTTATCTTCATCCCAATTCCTATCCACGTAGCATGCATGGGTCTATTAGATTTATACGGTGAGTGCATTTTAATAAAAATCTGCATAAACTTAAATAGAAGTTTTGAAAGCACATTCACATACATCCTTTAAGCAACTAATACAATTACTTTTACAGATGTATTATATCAGGATTTCACCCTGTATTTCTGTTAAGATATTTGAAACTAAATGCAGGAATATAATTCCTGTCCTATTTAGATTTTGTTCATTCTTGAAGCAGCATTCTATTTTAGGTGCTATTTCAACAACTCATTTAAAACAAGCATACCTGGGAACTTGGATGCAGGATTTTCACACACATTAAAAATGCTTAATTTTTAGCTCCCACTAATATGTGCTTATTGTTCATAAAGCATGCAAACAGTGATAGATGAATGCTATAACATTTCAGATGTAATCACTGTAGAGCAGTGGTTAAGCATGGGCTGAACAGTCTGAATTTAAATCCTAGCTCTACTTTTTAATTGCATGACTTCAGACAGATGACTTAATCGCTCCCGGCCTCAGTTTCTTCATCCAGATAATGGGGATAGTAATGTACAGCATCTGTGAGGGTAAATGAACTAAAGTATTTCATATTCCTGGTTTATATAAGGACCCAGTGAGGCAATTATATATTATTTGGGTTCATTTAGATTATTACATTAGTTGCTACTCTTGTTTTTCACACTTTAATACAACTTCATAAAAGGTCAAAGAAATGAAAGAATAATTTGCTCAACATTTTCTCCTTCCACTTGATTGACATTTATACTAAAGCATTTCATGTAATATTTTCAAATGAAATTCTTATTTAGGCTAACAATATTCAAGACGATCATGAAATTAGTTCCTATGTGCTTTCATTTTATTAAACACAGTCAACAATTACAGATACTTTTAATATTGTAGGAATTAGGAAACGGTGGAAATAGCACCTTTTAATGAAGTATACAAATAAAATCAATAACATTTGTGTGTTTTGATTTCTGCCGACACTTGAGCATATTATCAGTTTATGGAGGCTTTCAATGAGTATGTATTGTGGCAGATGCTGCTAATTGTCATTCCCCTCCCTCTTTATCAGCAGAACGTCATTGTGTCAGCTAAAGAGACTCAGTTTTCCAGAAGGCTTGCCCTGGAGGCATCACGTGGCTAACCTCTGGCCAGTAAGGTGATAGCAGAAGTCCTTGGGCCACACCTGTTGGGAAGCTTTCCAAGGGGGCAACCTTGGTGGTGATACTCTCTTCAACCCTTAGCCTTTGTACTAAGGCTTTTCCCTGCCTGCAGCATGGGCTCTGTGCCTCTGCAGCATCACAGCTATCCAGCCCTGAAATCAAAGACAAAAGAAGGGCAAAGCAGAGGAGGAAGAAAGAAAAAAGTCTCAGTCTTTTAAATCATATTTTTGAGATGTTATACCAGCCCTGAATTTCCTACCTCCCAAATGTTTTGCAACTTAAACAACACACCTCCAAGTTTAAACAAACATTTGTGGGGTGATCGGTCAGTTGCCACTGAACTTAATTTCAAGTGAAAAAACAAAATACAATTTATTTTTTTCTATGAATCACTATGTTGAATCTTGGTTTTATTACTTAGCAAAATTTGGGTAGATTCAATGATTTCTTTATGACTTTTAATTATAAATACTATGTTGAATTTAAAGCTTTAATTTTGAAATTGATTCTCATTTCTTAAAAAAAAAAAAGAAAAAAAAGATTGATTACGAGGATTCAAGGATAAAAATGTGCCTAAACCTGAGACATAAAAAGTGTCTAGATTTTTAGAAATAAAGGACAGTTTATGTGCTTTAGATATTTAGATTCCTAAAAATGTCAAGGGGAGTCATGGCCAATGTTCTGAAATATCTGATATGAAAATGTGATTCATATTGATAGGAAATACAAGAGTAAAAAAGTAGATGGAAATAACAGGACAGAAGGTTTGTGATCACCAGTTCAAATTGGCTACACAGGATTCCTGTAAGCATGGACCCTTAACCTACTGAGAAATACTAAAGAATACTCAAAATAAGAGATTTAGCTTTATTATCTGTAGAAACTTGAATTGTTTTCAATAAAATGTTAAATGATTATAACTGTAAAAAAATATACTGATTATTTTTTATATAAGTTCTAAAAGGAAAACTTTACTACAATAAAACTAAACTACTTCACTGGAATTTATGGGGTTGGCAAAGCACAAGCCAAGGACTGGTCATATTTAGCCATAATCCATGATACTATAATCATTCTTTTGCATTAATAAATATATCATATAGTATATTTTATTACCAAATGATGGATTGAGTTCTATAGGAAATAAGATAAAAATTAGAAAAAAATATTATTTGTTCATTGAGAATATATATCATTCTGGTACTTTCCTTCTGACTTCCTGGCAACCTCCAATTTTAAATTCCACCAATAGGCGTAGCCTCCATAACATAAAACTTAGATGGCAGTATATGCATCTTTCTATTTGCTTTGGCAGACTTCTCATTTCTCTTAACAAGACTTGAGTAACACATGAAAAATCAATAAAATTATAGTTGGTTATGAAAGACTGCAGTCTTTGCTTATTCAAGGTTTGTATTCCAGATCTTAGGGAACAAAAATTCCATAGATTTTATGCCTCACAGGGTGGGTCAATACAGTTACTTGCACAAACAAAAGAAGAGGACTTATATATTGTTCGTGGTAGTGTCCCCCAGGTGCTAAGTTTTCTTAAAAAAGAATAACACCTTTATAGCCTCTTCAGACTTTCCAGGGAAACTCAAGCATTCTTGAGGAAGTATGCAGTTCCCCCACTCATCCCTTTATACCATTCATTTTCAGTAATTTTGTAAGGTCTTCTTTTAGATTGTTCTCCAACCATCAGCATGTAATCCAACAGTTTATACATATTCCCATGAGTATACACAGATTTACTGGGGATTCTCTGAGGACCAATTATATTTAAATCCCTGTATTTCAAGCTCAATAAAGCATATCAAAATGCTAGTAGGAGTGAAGTTATGTAGATAGTCTCTGAATCTGTTCTGGTGTTATTGAGTAAATCATTCTCAAACTTTGATGCTGTTAACTTATTGCTAACATATTGCAACATCCCCAACACCTGATTGCATCAGCCTGGTTTCTTCTCTACTGAGTTAGAGAACTGTTTTTTAAAACAGAAGTGGAGTTTGACCTGCTCATCCACAGTGTACCCAATTTCAAAATATATGTTTTGAGCTTTCAAACATTTGTCCTGGTCAACCTGCTTTGCTTTGCTTTGCTTTTCTGTGTGTTATTTCAACAAATTCTACCACTTATATCTGTTGAAACATTGAAGCTGTTTTGTCCATCTGAATTCTGTGACTTTCATTCCTATACTGAAGCATATATTGGTTATTTTTTTAACCTAATCCTAAATCTTGTATCCTATAACATGCTGGCTGCAGCACATTCAAGATGGATTTAGCTCTGTAGTGCCAGAAAATGGATCATTGCTAGCACATGGGTGTTGGATTAATGTGCAAAGTTCTTTTCATACAAGCATCAAAAAAAATCCCAATTGGCCAATTTTGCAAACAAAGTCCTAATATTCTTGAAGATGGTGGGCAGTTTGGTAGCTTATAAATTGATGTGTACAGGGACTTTTCTCTGAGTGTGTGAAAAAGGGAAAGGAATGTTTGTATTCACTGGGAGAAAGACTAGAAAAATCCAAGAAATACAGAAGCATGGCATGGCATCTCTTCAAATCAGCTTGAAATAGAGTTGCAATCAACAGACAGGGTGGGAACCTTAAGCTGAAGAGAAGATTTCCAGGAAAGACTGTGCGATTCTAAGCATAAGCAGTACTGCTTTGGAAAACAAAAGAACAAGTGCAATTTAAAACCGGGGATGGAGGGGGTGCACTCCCACTTACATTTGGACAGCATCTCATTAGTCTCCTGAGGCGTCAGGGCTCTCTCTCCAACTGCACCTCTCTCTTTTGGTAACCGGGTTCACCTTATTTATATTCACTGACATGAAAACATGTTGGTTCTTAGCTCTTATATGATTTGTTTGTACAGCTTTCTAAATTATCTGATTTATATATATGGTCTGTCTCTGTGGTTTCTTTTGACTTCCCCTCCCCCCCAACTGGTGGCTTAAAAGAGCACATAACTCCATTCTGAGATTCTTTAATTTGATCTTATAGTTTGAAATGTTAACCATGATAACTAATGATAATAATTATTTTTGGTACTGGGAATTAAAACCAGGTGTGCTTTACCACTTAACATAGGTATGTAAATATATAGAGAGATGATAAATAGGGCTGGGGATTTACCTCAGTTGGTAGAGTGCTTGTCCTGCACGCACAAGGTCAGGGGTTCAATGCCCAACACCAAAAGAAAAAGAAAGAGAGAGATGATAAATATATAATTAATAAATAAAATATATAATAAATAAAAACTAAGTACATATATAATAAATATACATATATTATTATTATATACAATATCTATTTTTTAGTTGTAGAGGGACACAATATCTTTATTTTATTTTTATGTGTTGCTGAGGATTGAACCCAGTGCCTCACAAATGCTAGGCAAGCACTCTGCCTCTGACCTATAGCCCCAGCCCCGATATACTTAATTTTTATTTTGAGACAGAGTCTTGCTAAGTTGCTGATCTCGCTAAGTTTCTGAGGCTGGCCTTGAATTTGTGATCCTCCTACCTCAACCTCTGGCGTTCTTGGTATACACACCATGCCCAGCACAGTAGTCTTAATGTTTCTTTCTTTTTCTTTTTTTTTTTTTTTTTTTTTGTAGTTTTATAAAGTGCAAGGAGCCTGTCCCCTTCATACAGTGAGTAAACTGAAACACTCATATTTTCTCCTGTTTGCCTTTTCCACTCTATCTCCTGATGTTGATTGTGTCATTAATTTAAATTTTTCTTATAGATTTCTTTATATCGTGAAGTAATACATTTAGATATCTATTGTTTGATTTATCTGTTTAAGAAAAATAAATTAATTCCCCAATATGAAAGACTAGGAATTTAACCTAATTACATTTTTTTTATATTTCATATTATACTTACAGAGCACATTTTTACATATCTCTGGTTGTATACAAAGTATATTCACACCATTCGTAACTTCATACATGCACTTAGGGTAATGATATCCATCTCATTCTACTATTTTTATTTTTTTTTTCTTCACCCTTTTGCCCCCTCTCTTCCCTTCCCTCCCCATTGGCCATTCTAGTGTTCCTCTAATCCTCCTATGCTCCCCATCCCAATCCCACTGTGAATCAGCCTCCTTATATCAGAGAAAACATTTTGCATTTGGCTTTTTTTGGGATTGGCTAACTTCACTTAGCATTATTTTCTGTACCTCCATCCATTTACCTGTGAATGCCATGATTTTATTCTCTCTTATTGCTGAGTAATATTCCATTATGTATATACGCTACATTTTCTTTATCCATTCATCTACTGAAGGGCATCTAGGTTGGTTCCACAGTTTAGCTATTATGAATTGTGCTGCTATAAACATTGATGTGGCTGTGTCCCTGTAAGTATGCTGTTTTTAAGACCTTTGGGTAAAGACCAAGGAGTGAGATAGCTGGGTCATAAGGTGGTTTCATTCCAAGTTTTCCAAGGTATCTCCATACTGCTTTCCATATTGGCCGCACCATTTTGCAGTCCCACCAACAATGTATGAGCGTGCCTTTTTCTCCACATCCCCCTAATTACATTTCTTTCCACCACTCTTCACTTTCAAGAGTTCGTTAATTATATTGTTACTTCTATATTTTCAAAGCTTTTAGCATTTATATTTTGATGAAAACCCACAGCCCTTACATTTGCCTATTGTTAATGCTGCATCTGAACAGACTGACTGTTTATATGCAGGCCCTCCCCGAGCTCTGCTCTCCTCCATGTGTTTTTTAAGGACCAGGGCTAAAAGCTGCTTCCAGAGGTTGTCTTCATCCCCAGCACTTGTCATTGCAACAAAGGAGTGGCAGGTCCATGAGATGCCCTAGTTTTTGATGGCCCTCTAATATTAGTATGTTTTTAACTGCAAACAAAAGAGCTTGAAGCACCAGATCATGCGCCATGTCTCCAATGAAGGATCAGTGGGGAGGTACCTTAGGTTGACTGCTCAGGGTTGCAGAGACCTTGCTAGAGACTCAGATTCTTCACATTTCTTCTGACTGCCAAATTTAGCACACTCTTTTCCTTCACGCTGACTCCCTCCATGATTCCCAAGACATTTCCCATATTCCCAAGAGTTGTTATGATGATAGCATCAAGAGGCACTAAGTGGGCTCATTCTTATCTGTGTCACTTTTTTTTTTTTTTTTTTTTTTTTTTTTTTTTTTTTTTTTTGTATTTTTTAATTTAGAGACAGGGTCTCATTGAGTTGCTAAGTGCCTCACCATTTGCTGAGGCTGGCTTTGAACTCGTGATCCTCCTGCCTCAGCCTCCCAAGTGCTGGGATTACAGGCATGCGCCACCGTGCCCGGCTTTATCTGTGTCACTTTTTAAGGTGAAGAAAAGTTTCCCAGAAGCACACTGCCATGTCCATTTTCTACAATGATATCACTTCTCAATCTCAAATGAGGAAAAGTTATGATAATGGACCATAACTAATCACAGCTAATCTCTGAAGTTCATGGCCACCCTAATAGTTAATAAAAACCCAGGGTCTGTCGGAAAAGAATAAAACTGTGGCAGGGGTATGTCCATGGAGGAAGTGGGAGAAAGGGGTGACTGTGGAGTGGACAGCAGTACCTGCTGTAGCTGAGACATAGCCCAAACTCAGCAGAGGGTGGGTCTGCGCTTGGGACTATCCTGTGGGATTTGACAGTTACTTTTTTAATTCTGTGCAATGTGGTTGGAGCTATTTCCCAACTTTATTGAAGATGGAGTCTTTTTCCATTTTTTGTCCTCTTTGTTCATTTTGGTGAGTTTGGAGACAATGGTGAGATGAAACACTCTGATTCTGCAATGTTGTCAAACTAAAGATCAACAGAAGGGTTATCACTTAGAGATAATTAACTGGAAAAGCAGTGGAGAAGCTTCAGCAATGCTGAGAGGGAAGAACAAAAACAGGCTTATTCTTGGAGCATTAGGAATGCTTCCTTCATGGGGATGGGTCATTTCTCTTCTTCAAATCTCAAGGAGACCAAATTTTCAGAACACTAGGAAGACATCAGGTCAAATGATTTCACACACCTTTTTCCTTCATATGGAACACAATGTTCAGAAAATTTAAATATACCCTATCCAACTTTCTTTCAGTCTTTTCCAGAAAATGGGAATCTGAGTTCAAGGAGTCTTGGTTCTCAGACCTGGAACAGTTTGGTGATGGGAGGGGACAATGACGTATTTGGTCCACAACACATAGCTGATCTTCTGGAGGGACATTCAGATCAGGCTTTTCACAAAAGAAGGCCATATATTTATAATTTTTATAACCTTTCTGGGTCAGAGATTGAAGGCTGATGATGAAATCTTCTCACAGTCTCTCCATGTCCTAATCCCATTATACTTCACCCAGGGGAAATTCCAGGAGACCTTAAACAAAGGGACAAGGCCCTCTCAGAATAGATTAGAGAACATTTATCAAGCAAGCAAGCTTTTCAAACAAAGAAGCGCTAAGCATGGTTATTTCTTTTCCTTCAATGCAAACAAAGCAGATCTTTTAAAGGAAAGGATTCAGTGACCCTTGGCCAACTTGCTTCAGAGCAATAACTGTAATCTCAGTGCAGTCCTTGCCTGTAATAAGGATAAATCACGGCATGGCTAAGGTCATGTATGAAGAGGTATTTCCTGACATCTTCCCATATAGAAACACATTAGGAGGGCACCACAAGGCTATGGCAGAGAAGAACCAGGTAGAACCCATATCATTTGCACATTTATGCTACTAAGACTGTGCTAATAGTCTATTTTATGAGGCTGAGGGACATTCAGGTTATGGATTCATGCTTAAGCAAAACTAAGGCTGTATCTCTTAAAGTAAGTCCGTCTTTGCTACTTTTCAACAGACTTCTGCCAGGAAGAACTTAAGCTAATTGTACACAGGACCCAGCCTCGAGTCGGAGGCAGTGGCTGTGGTGCTGGCACTGGAAACGACTCTGAGTACACCTTGGGTGGTGACTTCAGGCCACTGCTCTTCATGACAGTACAATCAGTACAATCAGGCATCAGGCATGAAATTTTCATGGAGTAGATGGATCTCTGGGTTAAAGTGATAAAAAAGTAGAACCAAAAGGAACCACAGGACTTCTCTGATGTTAAGATTATCCCAGGGTAGAATATAAAACCAAACAAGTGGGGGAGCTGAGGAAATATGAAACAACTCTCATGTGTGCAGAACAAGTAGGGAATCAGATTAGTTAGACAACAACCTAGTCAGTCCATAAATACAGTGTGTATGTTACCACTTCTCAAGGAACCGGATTTAATCCTTAAGGTTATGGAAACTTAATACATGTATTTTTTCTTTTATCCCTTTTTGGTTACACAGGAGGCACTTTTGATCTTGGACATTTTCCCTGAGTTCAATAATCTCCAACTTGTATTCCTATGGGAGGGAAAAAAATATGGCTTTCTGAATGTTTTAGGGACACTTTCCACATTAGACAAGGCCTTGAAGAGGGAAGTGGGACACCTTAACTACTGTGATTTATTTATTTTGAGCCTCCTTCATTATTCCAGTCCCTAAACACTAATCAACAAAAACCACCTGATTTTAACATCTGCCAATATACTTTCCATAGCTTTTTCAAGGAAATGCTCTTAAATTGAGTAAAATGCAAAAAGGAAAAAGGAATGTGATTTTAAAATTTGGAATTATCTAGGTAATCATATATTTTCCCTATGGATCTATACATACAAACAAAGCTGAAGCAATTGCATATGTTTAAGGGCTTGCAAAGGTAAAACTCAAGAGTTACCTGTTTCTATGGTGCCTGTCTCCATGGTACCTGGTTAAAAGAATTTGTTCATGACCCAGCAGGTCTTTTACCTCTAATTTATGTCAGTGGTGCTAAATATCCTTTATACAATCTAAGTCAGACGTCTTGTTCAAATCTTGCATTTACAAAAATTATTTCTTCATATTATGGTGCTCTTTGTGAAATGGGAATATTATTCTATCCATGACGTGATTATTTCTAAACCACCAATTTAAAACAGCCCATCTCATGTCATCTTTTGCTCACCAAATATGTATAAATTACATCAAGTCAAAGTAATATATAATAATGATTACAAGACAGCATAAGATAGTGATAGAAATACCAGTCCCTTTAAACAATAGAGTCCACCAAAGAGGTTCTTATTTTACCACTAAGTACTCTATTTTCTTGCAATTAAATCTAAAATCATCTTTAATTTGTACTGTGCATATGTTTTTTTGAGCCACAGTTAGTAATATGTGTGAAAGTAAACACTAAATTGTGAAAATTCGATGTGACAACACATTAACATAAAAAGCCCTCACTAGAAGGAATCCAAAGAAAATGATAGTAAAAATAATACTATTGTTATAGACCATGAATTAATTAATTTGTTCTAAAGTTAAAATCAGGAAGAATCTTAGATCTACTTTATTATGATGATAATAGTCCTGAAGTAAGATCAAAATTAACACAAAAGGGCTTATTAAGTGCCAAGTACTGTTTTAAAAATTCTCTATATATGACCTCATAGGTTATCCCCCCCCAAAAAAAAATCCCTCCCATTTTATCACAGGAAGAAAATGAGGCTCAGAGAGATTAAGTGTCTTGTCTAAAGTTACACAGCTGGAGACTGCACACAAACTGAAGCGCTCTGGCTCCAAAGTCTGTTTTAAGCCACTATGCTAATTGCCAGGCATGGTAATCACGATGCAATTAACAAGGGTAAAGAAGATGGTAAGGGTAAAAGTCAATGGTGGAAAATGGATTTTTTTCCTGAAATATCACCCTTTCTCCATTTGCAGTCATTCTCCTACACCCAAGCACTGATTCTAGTCCCAGTTTACAGTTTCTGCTTCTCCCCTTGGACCTTGCTTCTTTTGGGGGCAGGGTGGGGTAAGCTGGGTACGAGGTATTGAACTCAGAGGCACTCGACCACTGAATCACCTCCCCAGCCCTATTTTTGTATTTTATTTAGAGAGAGGGTCTCACTGAGTTGCTTAGCGCCTCGCTTTTTTGCTGAGGCTGGCTTTGAACGCGCAATCCTCCTGCCTCAGCCTCCCGAGCCACTGGGATTACAGGCGTGCACCACCGTGCCTGGCACCCTGCTTCTTCCTATGCTCTGTTCTCCATATCCCTGCTGTCTTTACCTCAGAGAAAGCAGGCAGTCTAAACACTTGTCTTGAGGACAGAGGCAATGAAGAGACATTGTGGCTTGTCACAGGAAAATAAAGCTTTTGAATTTCAATTCTATTTTCAGGGCAGTTGGGTCTAATAATACCTACATAGTTTTTTTTTTTTTTTTTTTTTTTTTTTTATCCACTTGAAAATAGTGAAGGACATCCTGTGATTTTAATGAAGTGGAGGGCTGGCTGGGAAAGTCCTTCCTGGGAGTGACTGTGAACTCTGCCAGGCAAGCTGGAAATGCTGTTGGAAGGAGCCAGAAGGGTGGGTGAAGCTGAGGAGCATATGACTTTCTTCCTGGTGTTAGAGACTTTCCATTTGTATTAGCCATGTTCCCATGTGTTCATTATGAAGGCTCATGGGCCTAAATTTATTATGGTTACTATTATCATTTCATTGCTTAGGAAATTACTATGGGATATGCACTGTAACAGGACTTAATTTATATTGTCTCATTTACACTTCACAACAATCCATGAGGTGGTTACTAAATTATAATTCTTTGGGAAATGAAAACTAATTCAAGAGAGGCGACTGGGCCAGGGTCACATGGCTTATAACAGTAATTGTGCACAAAAAGCAACACCCTTAATTGTGAGTAGGTAGCACTGTTCCTGTCACTATGTTACTTTGTCTCTCAAAGTATTGGGACTCAGAATACTTTAAAAATATTACACATTGTTATCCTCCATCAGGAACTTCTGCAAAATAATTTACCTTATATTATCACACCCTGCAACTATTGGCTCAGATAAATTTATTGCTACAAGAAAACTATAGTTGATATGGCCAAAATATTAAAGAAGTATTGTCTAAAATCACAAGCACACATTCAAATAAATAGACAGGAGGTGTGATATGTGATTATTCAGAGACAACATGCACTGGAGTGAGTGACTAGTCCCAAAATGCTGGCTTGCATAATACAGAGATCACATGGCTGATGCTCATGCCCTTACAATCAAACTAGCTCATGATGTAAGAATTATGCAAATGTGGCTACACAGTACCTTACACTTACTTGCAAGAGTATTCTAAGTTCTTTACTTAAAATTAATAATTTGATCTCATAGCCTTCCTGAGATAAGAACTATTGTAAAATTCACTTTGCTAATGAGGAAACTGACGGACAGCGTGTTAAATAACACACCTAAGACTCCTTCATCAGGGCAGTGATGGAGCCAGGATCCAGTTACAGGTTATCTGGCTCAAGATTGGAGCTGGAAATCACTATGTCATAGGCCCTTCACAGCATTTTTCACATCCTTATTATGTATGTATCCAATGGACATCATAGGTATGAATTAGTATTAAAAATCTCCTTAAATCTACGTTGTTTCATTTTATTTGTTTTCTAGGATACCTATGAGCATTTCTTAAAATCTGTGGAATGCAAAGTGTGTATATGTGTGAGGGATACAAAGGAAAGTAGAGCTTTCCCTAATGATAAATAGGAGATGAGACCAAAAACAAGAATCTAAACTTGATATTTAAGCAAAGAACAAGCTTTTAAAAGTCTAAATGCATAGGTCAACATGGGCATTCTCTTTATTCCCACAATGTACATGTGACATTGCCAGTTGAACTTTGTGTCTGAGGTTGTGCTTTCTTTTTTTTTTCGTCCTTTTAGGAGCATTCTTCCTTGTATTTTATGTGATTAGCTTTGCTCGCCTTGATGCAATTACCTGCATCTTTGCTCCTCAAAGGGAGGTCTGTGGAGCAGCTTTTCTATCTGCTTGATAGAAAAGCAGACTTGGAGGCCCTCCCCACCCCACTGCTACTGATCTAGAATCTGTACTTGAACAAGATTCCCAGCAATTTTAATGCACATTAATATATGAAAGCATTGTTCCACAAAGCCATGCTGAAATTCTTCACTGATGAGAAACGGTCTTTTTTTTTTTTTTTTTTTTTTTTTACATTCTAGAACTAATCTAGTGGAGTTAAAGTCAAAGCCAGCCATCTTTCTGAACCAGAGACAGGAATGACACTGGGATGAGAAGAAATAAACAAAGCTGCACTCCTGCCTCTCTTCCACCCCATCTAACCTTGCACACAGCCTGCTCACCTGAGCATCCCCAGCCACACAGGATGATGACGTCCTTAATGTTGTTTCCAGGTCAGAATAAAAGAAGACACTAAATCTGAGAAAAGGAGCCTACAAGGCAGTGTTGATAGAAGGGAGTTTTACTTTTTTTGTTTATTTTGATGTTACTCAGTTAACATATAATAAGGGGTTTGTGGGCTAAATACCTAAGTTGGCTATGTCCCAAAAGATTCAAAATGGGAGTTACTGTGTATCTACAATATGCTGTATGTACAAAATCTCCTTCTATCCTCACAATTAGTTAATGAGGTCCTTGTTTCCATTTAACAGATTAGGAAACTGAGGCACAAAGAGGTAAATATAATTGCCTGCCCATGGTCTCACAGTAAGTTGAGGTAATCAGGTTCCAGTTTCAGTGAGTTCTCTGATTTCTAATCATTGCTCTGTCTGTGGAAACTGGAGATATAACAGAGAGCAGATAGAAGGTCTCCTAATCCGAGTGCCTCTGCCTTGTCTTTCTTTTTCTGTTTCACTTTAATGTACTGTGCATGATTTTTAAGGTGCTCTTCTGGTGAATTCTTTACTACAGGAAGGGTCTTTTACTTCCATGAAGAACACAAAAGAGGTGAAAGGGGGTGTCCCTGCCATGAGAGAGTTCACAGTTGGAGCAGAGAAGTTGAGTCCGCGTGAGAAGCCAAGGCATATTAGCCTTGAACAATGTTACCAGTGGTCTCTGCAGAGTTTTCCAGAGGGAAGATCACCTGAGTCACTGCAGTCATCTGAGAAGTCTTTTAAATGAGATGGACCTTGGCATAAGATCTCAATTTATGCTGTTGAGTTGAGTTAATATGATTCTAGGACTTGACCTACCCACCCTTGAGAGGCTTGTTTTATTTGTGCTTCCAAAGAAGATTTCACTTGAGCAAGGATTACATGGCTAAACTAATGAAAATAAGTATTTTATCTTTAATAAAGATGGGCTGATGAGGTAACAAACTGTGGGGAGGCGATGCTTGGGGTATGGAGCAGGAACAGGATGCTGAAAGAATGTAGGGAGAATGCCATAAGCAAACTTAATTCCCTTGAAAATTTTACCTAGGACTAGGGGGTGGTCAGAATTAAGACTATGAGCTAATCTGTTATAGACATGGAGAATTCAAAATTAAAGGCTTTTCTAAGTGTAATGTTCATTAAAAATATGGGCCAAAAGTGTTCAAGCCTTAGCTGAATTCAAACCAGGTCCCACTGACTTCTCTTCCTCTGCCTCTTTGTGGTGTTGGTGGCTTCCTATTGAGCATGTTTAAAGTGTCACCAGAGTGCTCCTTTTGCTGAGCCCTGAGAAAAACTCATCATTATCATTATCTATAGGTGCCCGGGGCATACTCCACAGACCCCACCTTGCCTGGACTCCTGAGCCACAAGTACCTAGAGGTATCCTAGTGTAATGTTTAGCCCCATTTGGGGATCAGTTGAGCTTAGAACCCTTGATGCACCACTCTTGAAAAGGAAAACAAAAAGTGTAACTCAAGAACCTAAGAGAAAAACTACTGAAAGTCACTGCTGGAGTAGGCTGGACCACTGCATGTGATGCTACACACATCATTTAGCTTCCCTTTTCATACAACAAATCTTTATTTTGTACCTACTGTGTGCAAAATATGGAAAGACTAACTGATGGGGTTGTTGTGATTGTTAATTTGATGATATTTTTTTAGCCATTTAGCCCAGTGTTTAAATCATAATATTCCAGAATAAATGGTAATTCTTATGTTAATGAAAATAATCAAAAGTGTATTCCACAACCTTAGTACAAAACACAATCAATCCTTAAGTTGAAATAACTGTAAAATATCTACTTACAAAGATATAGCATGCACAATTCCCATTGCTAATGTGAAGTACAAATCAAATCCCCTTTTCCAAACCTGCAAGACCCAATTTAAATTTTTATATATACTGGAATTTTGCTGAATTAAAATCATTCCAATACTAATAATAATGTCATATTTTTATGTAACGTAAAAACATTTTTCATATTCATTAACTCTAAATGACTTATTGACAGCAGGTTTGGAAATATCTAGTTTTATAGGGATTTTGGCATGTAAAAAAATTTTAAGTGAATTTTGTCTGGATCAGCAGCTAAAGTAAAACAATTAAAATGTCCAATTTGGGGGAATTCTTGGTAGCTTTCCAGCATGCCGTTAGTTTTTATAATCAAGCTGTTATATGATCACTTTTTTTTTTTTCATTATGCATGAGCAAATAGACTCCACTACACTCAATTTGAAGCAATTATTATCTGTGGCACAATATAATCAAAAGGCTACTGCTATTTGTTGAAGGATTCTTTGTTTGCCAAGATTATTAATAAAGTTATGCCAGGAGCACATACAGTGCTGGTTGGCACTCGGCAGCTGGCTCTGGCAATGGGAAAATAAATCAGCCTTCTTGATGCTTGTATTTTTCAATACTCCTGCCAGTGTGTGTATTGGAGAACATTTCATATTAAATAGCACTAATTGTCTTAATTGGCTTATGGCTAACAAGCCACTGTACTGTTGGTGTGTAGTCAAAGTTACTGGCTTTATTGGGAAACTTAGTGTCTTCCTCAGTGGTTCAGAGGTGACACACATAGCACAATAGTTCGAGTGTATATGACCCCCAGGGCCTGTGGAATGGGGCCTGTAGAGGGACAGGTAGCCATCTGGTGAATTCAAGGTGATAACCCTTCGCACAGCTCCCCAAAGTAAACAGCTCCTTATAGAGAACACATGGAGGTATTCCAGCCAGTCTCGACTGATTCCCATGCCAACCCAGAAGCAAGCAAGACTTCTCACTTTTCTGACAACAAAATTAATAACAAACAAAATTTAACTCCCTGCCCATCTTATCATGTCCCAAACACTGTAAAACTGGATCCAGCCCTAATTGCCATTGAGTCTTTCCATTTTATTTTTAGTGAGGTATGCAGTGACCCAAAGGAAAACCTGTGGCTGAGTGAACACTAACTCAAGCACTGTTCAGTAGTGTCATGAGAGTGTTGCCACCACCGATTTCAATTTCCTGTATTAGGCCCTCTCCCAGATAGCAGATACTGGAAGTTCCACAGACAAGAGAGGTTCACCCCAATGAAATGCAAATGCCCCCCACCTACCTGCACAAACAACACTCATGTAAATATTTGTCCACATTCACATCCTAATATACTTGAGTTTAAAATGCTGGAGTGGAACATGAAGAAAATGTTGTCAGAGTGTGCCAAATGGAAGGGGGTTATGAATAGGTCCAAATATGGAAGAGAGCTTGAGATAGGGGTCATTCTCCTAAACGATCAAGCTGCATTTTTCTTAAGAAGTACGGTTTGTTTTATTTACTGATTCATGTAATTAAAAGCAAACAAAAACCAAGTACATATTATGCCTGTAACACTTAAGGAATAATTTCACTGCTTAGTGGTGTCAAGATCACATGTGCTTGAGAGGAGCAAAAATACTAGAATGATAAGATTTGCATTTGTAGCTGAAAATAGAGCTGAAATTTTAATTCAGGAAGAATTGGAGTTACGTTCAAACGAATGGGGAAAATTCATCATCTCAAGAACATTTGGTGGATGGACAAAAATCATGTGCCTAAAAACCTTATCTGAGATGTACCAAGTGCTCAGTACCCACTTGCTGGAGTAATCAAGCCACCTCATTGTTGAACGGGCTGTGGCTGGCTCTCAGCTGACAGGCAGGTGGGGCTCAGCCTCAGAGGCAAGGACCCCTTGGAACCTCATGGTGGTTAGTCTGAGAAAGCCTTAAGTTCTTTTTTTCCCTCTCTCTGCCTCTGAGACAATTCTGTAGAACACAAGGACAGATGGGGACACATTACTTTTCTGTGGAGGTTTTGCAAACATGATGAAAAAAAAAAAAAGCCCTGAAAAGTAAAAGCAGAAGTGTCCCCCTCCAATGTGACAGGGAAGTGTGACCTGTTTTGCCCCTCTTCTGCTATTCGTATAAAATCTGAAGTTTACAGTCACTTCCCACCCACTTACAGTCACTTCCCATTGCTTGTGAGCAATGAAGAGCATCTGTCCAGACAAGGAAACAAAAATGAAAGTGAGTAATGGCATTGAAGGCAAAACGAATGTGTCAAGAAACACATTCTTTATCATTGAAAACAATAGCAATTTTTTCTTATGAACGAGTAAAGCTTGAAAACATGAAAACATAGAGATATTTCCTTTTTATTCCAGATAAAAGGCTCTTTCTTATGATTTTCAGTGTCCATGAGTTTGAAAAACATCTCTAGAGGATGGCATTCTGAAGCAAACTGTTTCTAAAGTACTTGCATTGTGTTTTTCACTTCTTTGGATCCTACAGGGAGTGAAATATCTCCATATATAATATAAATCCATTCGGTTTTTTTCATTCATCCAACAAAAATCTGTGTAACCATCACAAACGTCCAGGCACTGAACTGGCCCCCTTAGTTACAAGAAACATCTTGTAAGTCAGGAAGTGCATTAGGATCTGGTACAGAAAAGCCAGACGGGAGGTTGGCTCATAGTAAACTGATCCAGTGGCCAGCAATGTCATCAGGAACTCAGGTTCTTTCTCATGCTCCATTCTGCACAAGTCATGGCACGCATGCTTTTTCTTCCTCATTCTCCTACGGCTGCTGTTGGCATGTATGTTTACTTGTGGTGGGAGTCAGAAAGGGCATCGCTAGCTCTTAAGACTAATTAAATTCTTTGCCCCAAATGCTAAACAATATTTTATGTATCTCATGATCCAAAATTGGCTCAGACCTAATATCCCTGAACCATGCTCTGGTAAGGGGATTGGAGCTGCCATAATTGTATTAGTCTAATCAGGATTCATCTCTGTGACACGAAGGAGCCAGAAGCACATTGGCTGGGGCTGGGAAGAAGGACAGACATGGTTCAGGCTATGTCGTTTCCCTCATCATCTTTTGTAACACTCAAAACTTGCAGTAATGTAGGGCTTGACTGGCTGATGCTGTGGTTTTTAAAGTACACATTTTCTGCTGGTCCAGAGGTACTCAGACTTGAGAAATTGGAGGGTTTATTAACATAGCTTGGATGGGCCCCACCCCAGAGCTGTTGATTCAGAATATCTAGGGTGAGGCTTGAGAATTTGCATATCTGACACATTGCCATGATGGTGCTTCTGCTGACAGCTTTGAGAACCACTGTGTAGGTGATGCGTCTAGCAGCAATTTAGCAGCCTTTCATCTACGAAGATCACTATAAGAATCAGACAAATTTTCTTTCAGATTTTGCAAGCATTTCTCTCCTGGAGGAGGCACAATTTTTCATTTATTGTTCAGATGCGTGGTAAGCTTTGAAGACACTGTTCCCTCCTTTGGACATGGCTTGGTCGGGTACATAGAAGAACATCAGATATTTTTTTGAAAGCTATTGCTGCTGTTGGTTCAATAAAAGTAGGCTTCAAAATTATTTTGTACAATCATTAGTGTATATGTCAGATGTAAATTTTCTTTACAGCCAAGCTTTAAAGAAAGTTACAATTCTTATGTCTGCAATTGTGAAAATACCTATTATTGTGCAAATTGAGCTCTTCTATACCAACAAAAGGAAATGTATTACTGAAAATATTGGAAAACCAAATCAGGGAGTAAAAAGAACATAACGTATTGACTCTGCACATGTTGAACACAGTCTATTTCTTGATATTGAATAAAGCAATTTAAACCATCTCTTTACTGTTCAATTTTTAGAACAGGTGTTTATTTAACCAAAGCAGCAAGTTTGGTAATTCTAAGGAGTCCAGGTAAGCATGATTGTCCTAAGAAAATTACCTGTTAAGGGTTAGGTATTTCTCTGGGAAATGTGTTTGCTATTTCATTTAACAATGAAAAAAAAAAAGATGAAAAAGATTAACAACTAAGGACATATTTTAATGATTTGTTTTGAATTATTTTGAATGCTTACACTCCACTCCACACGAGTTTTTGTATTGAAACCCTCCCCCTGTTGTGGTAGTATTAGGAGGTGAAGGACTTTTGCTGGTGATTAGCTCATGAGGGTGGAGCCCTCAGGAATGGCATTAGAGTCCCATAAAAGGGATACAAGGGCTGCTTTGCCTTTTCCACTGTGTAAAGATACAGCAAGAAAGGCTCCTCTATGAACCAGGAAGTCGTGTCTCACTATAATTTGACCATGCTGACACTCCAGTCTTGGACTTCCAGCCTTCAGAAGTGAAAGAAATAAATGTCACTTGTTCATAAGCCACCCAGTCTATGGCATTTTGTCAAAGCAATCCAAATAGACTAAGACATAACCTGGGAAATGTTGTATCTTAAAGCCAAGATCTTTTAAAAATGCCTTCATCAGCTTAAAACCCTTCTGATCATTCATGGCAGAAAGATCTAGTTAATGGCATTAAGACCCCACAAGACTGCTTTCTTGGTGGAGCCTCTCCTGGGACCCCATCTCCCAGAGCATCCTAAAGCCAGCCACTGACCTTTCTTCCAGGTCTGGGCTGGACTCTCCTTCCCACTGTGGAGTCTCTTCTCTTCCCCTCAGTGCACATGCCCTGCACTATAGGAAAAGATCCCACCGCACCATCCTTACTTGATTACCCTACTTACATCTTCCCCTCTGTAACCAAATCTCACTTTCTTAGCAAAGATTTGCTGGACAATTAGAATCTGTGTAATGAACACATGAACACTAACGCTTAAGAACCTATCAAGAGGCAGGCATGTGTAATATGAAGTTTAAGCCTTCTATGAACTGATCAGCCAGTTAGCAATTGTCATTCTTCCACATGTGAGGTCCATAATTTGTTTGATGCTATGCTAGGACGGTACTAAACATGAGGGCACATATACTTCCGGTAAGCAAAGAAGAATCTTCTCAATTTCTAGGGAGCAAACAGGATTATCATAGGCTGTCTGCCATGATTATTTATGGTCTGGTACTATCTGGCAAAATGTATGTTGTGCGTCCCCATACATAAATTCTGACAGAAAAATAAGTGAGATTTTTAAAAATTTCTTTTCTTCTCAATATTTGACCCTGTTTTGAACTCAACAAAATATTGTATGAAAATATTTCAAATATGAAAAGCCCAAGATCATGTACAGTGCTACTTTTATGAATAAATGTTTGAAGTACTTACAGATGATGCTTAAGAAATATCCTGAAATTTTTCTAAATTCTATGTGTAGCAGAAATTGTAAAATTGGACAGAAAAAGATGATCATGACTCATTAAGAAAAACAGATAATTTAAGACCCATGACCTAAATTACATTCATGGAAAATACCTCCAAATTTAATTTGGAGTTAAAACCTTTTTAAAAACAACATCCACAGCTTTCAGGAGAAGCCTGAATTTAAGACATGCCTCTTCCTCTCAGCTAGATCATGACATTCAAACCCACCATTTACAGGGCATTGTATATTCTTTACATCTACCATTTAATCAAAACCCTGTCAAACAGTCTTCTACCCAAAAGAGCTAAGCTCAACATTATGGCTTAGACTTAAAGAAATCCTAAATTGTATGCATTCTTGGAATTCTAAGCCATTCCTGGGTTCTTAGAGAACTAAGAGCTTAGAGCTCTTAGTCTCCTAATGAATAATTACTAAGATGTGGTTGAGGGAAAGATACAAAACTAAAAGAAAACACAAAGATAAAATTTCAACATAGCTCTTAAAAATTGGGGAACATAGAAAACATTTTGAGCAAGCCTAAGAAATTAAAATATGTTTGGGAGACTTAGATGACTGAAAAGCTGAAAGTTTCCTAGAAGGTTGCCTATGAACCCTAATGTGCTGTGTCTTCTATAATCAACTCAAGTGAGGTTTGAAATACAAATACCTGTGACATTTCTAGAGTTTTCCTTTCAGGGTGGCTTTTTATTATTTCCTTTTTTTAGCCTGCTGTATTACCACTGTCCAACACACAATATTTCAGGAAACAGTCCACTTTAAAGAGCTTCATAACAGTTAATGAAGATAAGTCCATATGGCATAATGTTGTAATGAATTTTCTGGTGGAAATTAATTAGATGTGTGAATGTGTGAATGCTAACATTTATTTACATCCCAGGCTAAATGTTCAAAGAGGTGTATGTTAAGCACACAATTAGAAGCAATGGTGCATTAAATTGGCCTCACCAAGAAATAATATTAATTTTAATAATGCAATGGAAGCTCCTTGGAAAATCCAAGATAAGGTTTTCTGTGACCAGTTACCTGCTTTTCAGGCTCCTTGTCTGCCAAAGCCACTTCTTTACATAAAGGTTGATGGCAAATTGAGGATGGAAGAGCAAAGTGCATTTTCTACCTCACATCATAAGGCTGCCTAATGCTCTCATTAACCTATGGACTTCCTCCAGGCTCCTTTTGATTTGCACTGTGCAAACAGTACCTAGCAACTCCCTTTGCAAACAGCCAGGGACCTCTTATACCAGGGAAGGAACTCCTCACAGCTGGAGACCTTCAGTAACTGTTCCCTTTTTTAAAGTGTTACTTTACTTGAACTATAAAGGAATAGCAACAGTCTTTTTTCCTTCCCAGGGTTTCCCTTAGTTGCTGACAAGCTTTTGGTAGACAGGAAGCACAGGACCAGAGGCCAGCAGTGAAGATTTCCTTCCAGGTCAAGTACCAACCGCATGAATATTCTGGGATTATTTCTAATTTATACTGAGAGTTTATTATTCAAATACTTTCTTATTTCACACTATCACAAAGTAGTAAGAATAATAAATGACTACCATTTAATGAATTCTAATACTATGTAGAACACTGGGCTAGAGCACTTCATGGATTATCTAATTAAGTTCATTCACAAATGTTGATCCTGCATATTTTTATTTACATTTACATTTTATGGGAATGAAAAGTGGAACTTGTAGATTTGTAGTTTACTCCAAACTTAGTAGGTGGTAAGTGTCTGAACCATTGGGTCTAAACCAATGCCACTTAGCTAATGCTAAATATTTGGGGCAGTTTTCACTCTAATCCATAAAAGCACTGGATCATTATATCATAGTTCTTTTGTGATTTTGAGCCACAAAAATCCTGTTGGAACTCTCAAATAAATTTCATATATATATAATGCAAAACATAAGAAGCCCTGAATAAAACTTTTATGTCAGGCTGCACAGAGAATATATATGATTGGGGTAAATACTTTGTAGCGATAGATTGTGAACTCCCTCTAAATAGATAAATCTTGATTTATACATTTTTATAAAGGTTCTACTCATGTGACGAGACTTCCCTCTACTTCACCCAATTTTCCCTCTTCTTCTAATATTCTTAATTACTGAAGATTTTACAGAAACAAAAAATCACAGTTGGTGAATTCAATAAGACTAGTATTTAGAGAAATGCAAATCAAAACTACTCCAAGATTTCATCTCACACCAGTCAGAATGGCAGTTATCAAGAATACAAACAACAATAAATGTTGGCGAAGATGTAGGGGGAAAAGGCACACTCATACATTGCTGATGGAACTGGAAATTGATGCAACCACCTGGAAAGCAGGAAGAGATTCCTTAGAAAACTTGGAATGGAACCACTATGTGACCCAGCTATCCCACTCCTCAGTCTATACCCAAAGGACTTAAAATCAGCATACTATAGTAACAGAGCCACATAATGTGGCAGCTCAATTCACAATAGCTAAACTGTGGAAGCAACCTGGAGGCCCTTCAATAGATGAATGGTAAAGAAACTGTGTCATATATACACAATGGAATATTACTCAGCATTAAATGAGGATAAAATTATGGCATTTGCAGGTAAATGGATGGAGTTGAAGAATATTATGCTAAGCTAAGTAAGCCAATCCCAAAAAACCAAAGGCCGAATGTTCTGTCTGATAAGTAGATGCTGATCCACAAAGGGGGGAGGGAGGGCGGGGGCATGGGAAAAATGAAGGAACTTTTATTGGGCAAAGGGTAGGGAGGGTAAGGAGGGTACAAGTGGGCAGGAAAGATGATGGAATGAGATGGACATCATTACCCTAGGTACATATATAACTGCACATATGGTGTGGTGCTACATCATGTACCACCATAGACATGTGAAGTTGTGCTGTGATTGTGTACAATGAATCAAAATGCATTCTGCTGTCATATATACCTAATTAAATTAATTAATTTTAAAAAGACTGAACAAGAGAAAAGGCATCCCCAAATGAAGGAAAATATTTCAATAAATAAAAAAATTAAATAATATCAGAATTCTGGGTTGGGGGTGTGTGTGGGAGAATGTTGTTTGGCCTCATTAAGAAATTTATGGGTGAAAAAGAGCAAATTTGTGATTCTTGGAAACATGAACTTGGTCAACACTTGTAACCTAGCCCCACTGTATAATATTTTTATTTCTTATGCAGAAAGTAAGAATTTCATGTCAGCTCAAGGCAACAAAAAGAGGCTGCAATGTAAATGAGTAGCACTAATGTAGGGAGGGCCTCACCTCGCTCCTTTCCTCACAATTGTCATCTTGTAATCTGCAGAATAGATGAAATTGCTCAGTAGTAGCTGTTCTCTCTAATTTGTTGTATAAGGAAAAGACAAAAAGATAATAAACAAGTAGACTTGTATTCTGAAAGCAAAAAAGAAAGGGAAAGTACTCTGTATTTTGACCTTGCCAAGAACTGAATCTCTGAGATCACAGGTTTCCTTGTTTGCAAAACAGCTATTAGAGGTCAAACCAGCTGGTGCACACCTGTAATTCTCGAAACTAGGGAGCCTGAAGCAGGAGGATCACAAGTTCTAGGCCAGCCTCAGCAACCTAGTGAGGCCCCTCTCAATATTAATAATAATAATAATAATAATAATAATAATAAAAATTTAAAGGGCTGGTGATGTAACTAAATGGTACAGCAACCCTGGGTTCAATCCCCAGTACTAAAAAATAAAAGCTATTAGAGGGCTGGGGATGTGGCTCAGCAGTAGAGTGCTTGTCTCTCATGTGTGAGGCCCTGGGTTCGATCCTCAGCACCACATAAATAAAATAAAGGTATTGTGTCCACCTACAACTAATAAAATATTTAAAAAAAAAAAAGCTATTAGAAACTGTCTCAGGGTTTTGATCTCATGCAGGATAATTTTACATCAACAATTATAACACTTAAAGGGAAATTACAAAAGAACCACAGAGTCTAACTTTATTCATTTAATCTACTGCTGAGCCTAATAGTGGGATGGAAGATGGGGGAAGTGAATAAAATAACATAAAATCTTTGCTCACTTTAATTGTATGCACGCAATTTTAAAATCACAGCATATTCTCAAATTTGTTTCTTAGAAGAAACATATTGTTATAAATGTATGAATATAAAAGAGTGATTAGCCATGGTAAAAATCAAATCATAAACTCCTATGAAGAGGGAGACCTGACTGATCTTCCAAACCATCCATTGTTGCCAGAAGAACTGCATTAATAGGAGGTATGCTATATTGTTGTGGAACTACATGGAAGTTTTTGCTTTTCCTTTAGCCTCTCAAACTTGAAATGCTTCTCTTTCCAGTCTCTTATCAGCTTCCTGAGAATTTGAAAAAAGGAGATTACAGTATTTCTTACCTGGAAAACACCTTCAAAAACAATATGCAAAAAAGGGAATAAAAAATGATTCAGGCAAATTGAATTTCATAAGAAACATAGGTGGTGGAACAAGTCTATTGCTCCCTACTTTTCTTAACTCACTTCCTTACTTCCTTCAACTTTAGCTTAAGAGCTGCTTAAAAAATTTATCTAGGGCCCCAATCCCAGAATCTCTAATTCAGTAGATAGGGTAGGGCTTGAGAATTTATAATTTAATAGAATTTCTAGGTGAAGCCAGTGATGGGGGGGGGCGGGTGGAGGGATAAATTGAGAACTTTCTTGAGATCACTGGGTGACCTGATTCAATTCACTGGGCTTCAATTTCCACATCTCTTAAATGAAGTGCCTTTACCTGTAGTATTACTGCAAAGATGAGTGCACTTAGCAGGGTTCCTGCCACAGAGTAGACACTTGAACACTGTTTATTCCCAACCATGCATCAGTGTACATGCTGAAATTCTTAGGACCGCCTGAGTCATCCATATATGACAAAAATGCAGGTGGAGGCAAACATGAAGGCTGTTTTTTGTTGATCACTGTGATTCTATTATTCCAAAAATTCTCATTATTCTAAAAATAATCTTGATTTCTTTCTATTATATATATTATCCCTCACCATAAATATCAAATATCAAACTCATGGAAAAAAATCGTTAATACAGCGTCCAGAATATCTATTATCTTCAAATATACTAGGTTTTTTTGAACTGGAAGTTATTGTAGGGTCACCTGATCAGACCTGCTTTTCTTTTCTTTCTTTCTTTTTTTTTTTTTTTTTTTTTTTTTTTTTTTTGGTACCAGGGATTGAACCCAGGGATGCTTTACCACAGAGCTACATCCCCAGCCCTTTTTATTTATTTATTTATTTTATTTTGAGACAGTATCTTGCTAAATCAGACCTGCTCATTTTATAGCTGGGATAACTTGCCCAAAGTTACAAATTTATTTAGCTACTAAACTCCAAATCAATCAGGTCAAGCCAGCCTGGTGCTGTGCAACTCACTACCTCAAGAAAAGGACATCAACATATTTTTTGATTCTTGTTTTTACTATTTAACAATATTTTTATTAAATAGTAAATCAACGACAAGGCAAGGCAGGCAGGCAGGCTCCTGGCCTGGCCTCAGTAACTAATCCCAAGCATCTCTTTGGCTTCACTTCTGTGGAGGCCTGCCATAGGAGGGACTGGGAGGTGCAGTCAGCCATTCTGATCACTGGGGTGTTGGGTTAGAATGGGGAGGACACACAACCCAACCTGGCATCTAGGTGAGGACCTGGGTATGGGGCAACTTCTACTTCCACTAGAGCAGGGAGGGTGGTCAGTCTCCTGTGGCCAGTGTTCAAGTGGACGAAGCCTCTCCCTTTGGAATACAGCCATCACCATGTCAGATCGATGTAATTGTTTGGCCTCTTGTTGCTAAGTAATTATTCTGCCTTCCTTCCAGGTTGCAGAAAGTGGTGTTCTGGTATCCACTGCTCATGTGCACAGACCCCTCATCTCTACTAGCTCAAACACACAGCCTCCTCTCCACCTCAAGATGAAGCGTAAACTCTCCCATACCATTTTTCCTTTGTCATTAGGAAAACTACCTATTGAGATGTGCAGTCTATTTTAGGAACAATGCCGAGATGCCCTGTGAATTTCTCTGCAAACACTTCTACCTTTATAGCATGAAGCTGCCTTTGAGATAAAAATTCCTCTAAGGGCTAGACATCTTCAGGGATGCCAGCAACACTCCTGTGGCAGGTTTTCTTTTCTGATAACACCCTCCCTTTGTGGTGGAATTATTTTGTCTGTTCTTGTACCTCTTGTGATTATCGATTATTATGGCACAGAAAGGAAATGCCAGATAAGAATCTGGACATCAGCAGGTAGGAAAGAATCTTCATTGTTTTCACTGGATCCCTCTTACTGGATTCTTATCTAAACTATTTCAAGTATTTATTTATTTATTTATTTATTTATTAAAGCCATGCAAGAATAGAGCAAAGGTTAGCCTGGAAATTTTGACCCTACTGCCTTCGAGGTTCTTAAGGTCCTTGGCATTTTTCTTTTGGAACAGTAAAACATTTGCAAAGGGAACAAAGGCTATTTGTCTGGGGTTACAGCTCAGACAAAGAGTTTTTGCCTAGCGTGTGCAAAACCCTGGGCTCAGTCTCCAGGACTGGAAAACATATATATGGTTATTCAAACTATGATGGTCTATTGTGGGTAAATTTGAAGTACAACCTGAGGGGATATATAAGAGATTCCCAAAATTAGGGGAAAAGAGAGAGAGAGAGAGAGAGAGAGAGAGAGAGAGAGAGAAGAATAAAAAGGACTGTTTGGATTGAGTGCTTACGTCCCCTTTAAAGCTCTTATGTTGAAGCCTTAACGCTCAGTGTGATAGTATTTGGAGCAAGGGCCTTTGGGAGATAATTAGGGATAGACTGGGTTTTTAGGGTAGGTCCCTTGTGTTGAGATTCATGCCCCTATAAATAGACATGGAGATAAAAAAAAAAATCCCTGTCTGTTCTCTGACATATGAAGATATGACAAGAAGGTGGTCACCAGCAAACCAAAAATAGTGTCCCACCAGACACATACCAATTGGCCCCTCGATCTTGGACTTCCCAGTGTCCAGAACTATGAGAAATAAATCTGTTGCTTAAACTATCCAGTCTATGGTATTTGGAGGGGTGGGTACTAGGGATTGAACTCAGGGGCACTCAACCACTGAGCTACATCCTCAGCCCTATTTTGTATTTTGTTTAGAGACAGGGTCTCACTGAGTTGCTTAGCACCTCTGTATTGCTGAGGCTGGCTTTGAACTCTTGATCCTCTTGCCTCAGCCTCTCGAGCCACTGGGATTACAGGTGTGTGCCAATGTGCCCGGTGGTATTTTTATTATAGCAGCTCAAACTGACTGAGACAGAAACCAAAGTCAAAAATCTTGGAGGAAATAAGTCTAAGAATTGACATTTTCTTTCCATTAATTGCAGAGGATACATAAGAAGTTATAGGGTAAAAGCATATATTTAGCTATACAGGAGAGCCTTATAAAAGCAAAGAAATGGTTGTGAAGAACAGAAGAGGGTAACTCTTGAGAAGAGGAAGGAAACTAGGGAGATAACACACGCAGGAGAGACAGGGTGTCCCGGGCGCCTCACATCCCATTTCTCATCCTAGATGGCTTTGGCGTTTGTCTAATAGCTCTTGGTAGATGATGCATATGCTTTTATGTACCTTTTTGCATACATGTTATATTTCCTAATATCTTTGGAGCTGTGTAACAGATATTAAATGGACTAAATGGGTGTTAGATATTTGGAGTTTCTTTCAGAAATCCTGAAGAATTTGAATTACATTTAGAAAGGAAAAACGAAGTGTCTTTCAGCCACACATTTCTGCAATTTGTGGTCCTTGATTTCTTGTCTTTTTCCAAAAGTGTGAATTTCTTTTTTTTTTTTAATATTTATTTATTTGCTTTAGTTGTACACAATGCAATGCATTTATGTTTACATGGTGCTGAGGATCGAACCCGGGCCGCGCTTGTGCTAGGCGAGCGCTCTACCACTGAGTCACAACCCCAGCCCAAGTGTGAATTTCTTGAGTGCTCTTTTTAATATCTCACAATTACCATTATTAAATTTTGGTCATTTATTGTGTGCCTGGGCTTTTAAGATCAATTAGAGGAAGTAAACAAAAAATGACTACTTATTTTATTTTGAAATTGAAATAGTAAAAAGCAGCATGCAGTCTAAATATAAATTGGATAACCCAGATTTATATCAATTGAAAAATATAAAAAGAGTTAAAAACAAAGGAAGAGACCTGGAGGAAGGAAAGAAAGGATGTAGGAGGTAAAAACAATATTTATAGAGTGTTCAGTATATGCTAGATGACTTCATTCACATGTTAAATTTACTTCTCATGGACCACAGAGGCCATTTATTTTTTTTTACAAAGGAAGAAAGACACTCAGAGGAGAACTTTTTTGTGTCCCTTCAGTTTGATTGAATCTGATCACAGCTCTAATCTTGGTGGTTGTTAGAAGATGGGGGAGGTGATAGAACCCAGTTCTGGTGATATTGACAATTTTCCAGTTAAGGTGGCCTTGGGTGACACCCAAGTTGGAAAAGTTTCAGTTGCTTCCCTGTCAGATCATTAGAAAGGAGACTGGGGACTCCACAAGCCTTCTACACTTACACTTTTGAAAGCAAGAGGGTTAACGTTAATAGGAATCTATGTGAATAGATATTTTCTTACAAATCTGATATGTCACCTGACTCCAAAGAGAAGACAAATTCACACCTTAGTGGGGGATGGTGAAATAGACTTTTGAAATTAGGAGAAATTGTATGATGGGTCATTAAATGCAATTTCTTTTTAAGAATTCTCTCATTGGTAATTATTCTTATTATGTAGGTGGACAGTCTCTTAATATAGATAAAGACCTTTGCAGCTGCTCTCATCGTCGGCCTCATGTTTAATATGCACTTTGTAATTAGCGTGAATGTAAAGCCCCACATTTGCAGTCAGCCTCCCTTTCTGTCAGATCGGTTTTTAATCTGGGCTGTGTTCAGCTGCGAAGGGCTGATAAGCATTTCTGAAATCTCTGTACACGACAAACAGCACTTTAATCTCGTCTTTCAATTTCCAGTGCACTCATTACACAAATTCAGCTCAAAGAACCTTGATGCATGAAAATTAGCCTTCCTGGATGTGGTACAATCTCTTTTAACCTTTTCTAAAATACTCTGATCCTCCAGGCCATTCGTCCCAGGAAAAATGTAGGCAATGGCTTACTTACAAAATGGAGAGAATTTATCCCCAAGGCCCACGAATGTTAAAGTTGAGCTAAATGTTAGCTATTTGTTTTAATTGAGGATGAGGGAAATGATTTCTTCAATTTTAACCTAATTTCCAGAGAATAAACATCATTACATAGAGATAAATGATATTTCCACATAGTACTTTCATATACAGAAACCTCAGACAAGACCAGCTGTCTGAGGGAGCTTGTTCATTTAAACCTCAAGCCAATTAGCACCAATTTTCAATCAGTTATGTAAGTATTAACCTGTTCCTTTCTGTGTGTAATCTGTCTGTGAGCTGACTTGGAGGAAATGAAATTCTTAGTGTCAAATTGCTTTCCTTAATACGTGCTCAGGTCTTTATTTGCATTATACCCTAGGCTCTGATTTCAAGCTTTCCAAGACAGTGTGAAATAGCTGCTGAGCCTTGCTGCTCTTTAGAGGTGGGTTGGGAACCAGTAGGGATGTGTGTTACCTGTGGGAAGATTCACAGGTACAAAGACTGAGTTGTCTTGCTGGGAAGCAAGAATCACTTTGTTTTATTTGGCTCTACACAGTATTCCTCAAACACAAATCATGGAGAATCAAGGACAGAAGATAGTCAATGTATTTAATCCTGTTTGGATTATTTTAAAAAAATAGAGCTTCTGAAATTCTCCAGTTAAAAAATAAAAGATTACTATATGTACATAAATTGCTTTAATAGAAACTGCAAACACCGTTGGTGAGAAAGAATTCCAGAAGGACTGCAGAGCTTTCCTAGAAGTTTCCAGAGGAATACCCCTGACACATAACACGCAAACCGCCTCCTCACAATACCAAAACCTGAGCTGGGCTCAGCTCTTGGGGTTTTGATTCAGAGCCTTGCTCCCCACTTCCCCACCGTCCCCCATTCACAGGCCAGGAGAGATTTGAGAAAGTCACTGAGATTTCTGTTGAAGCAAAGAATTAACCAAATGAAATGCAAGGCATCTCATGAAGGCAGAAGCATAATATTCACGCAATGACTCTTCCTCCCCAGAGCTCTAGCTGAGATCTACCCAGGGGTTCTGCTAAATGCATAATGAAGAGGACCCTTTATTTGCCAGGAAGAAATATCTGTTTCCTGAATATAACATGGATTTATAAAGGAGAAATGCACAACTTGTGTATTTCTTTCCAAGATTACAGAGTCTGGGACATCATCATTTCTTCTTGCACAGATAAGCTCACCTTCTGACTTCACTGATATAGAATTCTGAGGTTGACACAAGGGAAGAAGAAAAGTGTGGAGGAGAGTAGTGGGATGAGACCACTATACTGATCTGTTTTCAAACTTTGTTGAACTTGGTGCTTGTGGAGAACTGTTTTAATGACTTATCCAAAGGCAAGTTTTAAGTCACAAGTTACTAAGTAAATGGCTGTAGATAAATTAAAATTATCTGTCACATTCTGGCTGTGTATGCAAAACTCTAAGTAGGGAAAGGGAGTAGATTTCAATTCTATAATATCACTGGAGGCAAATTATAGAATTTTTCATTTGGTAAAGTTTACTTTTTTGCAATTATAAAATTCTCTTTTAGTCTTCCTAAAGCTGGAGGCAGCTGTGAAAGAAAAGGCCTGAGTGGCTTCCCATCTTTGAGGACTCTCAATCTGAAAATCAGATGACTTCTAAATTCCAGGGCATCCAACCTTTTCTGTCAACAAACTTCCAATGTTTTTGCACTGGCACTGTGCCAGCTGTATGCACACTATTTGTGTTTACCCCACAGTCCAGATCAGGGCCCTCTGACTGACCCATGGCTACCAGACTGACCCATGAGATATACTCTGGACGACTGCACAGTGGCCGAGAGGTCGCTCAAGTGAGCACTTTAGACTGTGGCAGTTCCTTGGTGTGGTCTAAGAAGTGATCTGTAGCTTCTGCTCTCAGGTCATAAGGTGCCACTCAGTGCTGTGTGCTTAGCCCCTTACTGGTTGGAAAATCATTTGTTTCATTCATTCATTCAGGAAATGAATGAGTGTCCTTCCTATCTCTGAAACTGTGGGTAGGTGGCGAGTAGTGGGAGTATAAGCATGCTGTGGGTATAGACCATCCTGTTGCTTCCTTCAAGGATCCCATCTTTTAGTGATCCTAATGCTGGAGTCAAAGAAGCATCTGGAAGGCCAAGGCCATTTCCTCAGCCCTAGAGCATCCTCCTTTCTTGTAGACTTTGGGCCAATGACTCCCTCTTACTTTGCTTTCTATTTATTAAGGCTTAGTTGATTTTCATCTTCCTGGAAGAAAGTAACTCTTTCCAAATAAATCTAACAGAGCTCTCTCCAGCCACCAGACCACTTTACTTTATTAATTCAACAATTAATAAATGTACTGAATTATAGAAATAGAAAGACAAAAGAAGCCAGAAGTTCATCCCTTAAGGACCTCTGAGAAAGAAAAGCAGAAACATAAGCAATTATTATACAATCAAGGTGTGTGTCATAACACAGCATTTCTTAAGGTAGATTTCACAGACTTCCAAATCTCTCCTTGGTCTGTGAGTTTTGGTCAGACGGTCCAGTGTACTTGACTCTCAGCACTGTTTCCCACTGCTCTGGTCATCACAGGCAAGCTCCTGAGTCTTAGTCTTACTTAGTCTACTGTGAACTGTGCCTACTACTTGCAAATTTTTATGCTGGAAATCAAATGGGAGATGATGCGCAATGAATTCATGGATTACCTCTTCTATGTTCAGCAAGATGCCTTGTGTGTCTTATTTCAGTCACACACATTTGAATTTGTGCTCACTGTGGCACAAAAACAGCACAGGTATATAAAAGTGTTAAACAAGTTGATGGGAGGCTGTTTTTTGACCAGCTTCCTGCACTACCCCCAGCAGAACAGATTACACCAGATTGGAGACACTTGTGCTGAGTGCTGCCTAATAAAACTGAAGTTTAAATTGGGCCAGTTTTCAAAACCTAAGAGTTATACAGCACTCAATCTGATGGGGCCTAGGTTACCCGAACAGGTATACAAGGAAGTCCTTCTGTTTTAACCCTATAAGGAAAATATCTTTGAAACAATCTATCTATTTATTCTCTGTTTCTTCTTCCTTCAGCTCTTTTCTGACTATAAAGTCAAACTCCTAGGCATAGCTCATTGGAACATTCATTCTACTTTCTAAAATGAGTTATTGCCCAATTTGAAAATCAGAAATAAAAGTCAATTTGATTTTAAACTAAATTTGTTGCAATTTTATCTTTTGGCAAAGGTTAACAGACTGGTAGCTTATTTATGACAAGGGAAAGAAAGAGGTGGCTACAGCATGTCACTGGTAGAATGTACCTAACATTAATTTACTCTTATCTTTTCTGAGGAATGCCAAACTCCTGCTTGGGAATTCTTTCCATACCAATCCAAATTCAACACATTCCACTCTTAAGTTTAAACAGATAAAGTCCAGATGAAAAACATGTCCTAATGTTTAATGAATATCTCAACCCTTGTTTTCAACTGAACTCTAATAAACAGTCAATTGAGATTATTTTTCTATTGCAACAAGTTATAATAAAATCATGTAGTAGTTTAACTTCAGATATTTTACATCTGCTTTTGAGGCAAAGATTTGAATGTGATGATAAAATGTCAGTTGTTTACAAATACAATAGCTCCAGAAAAGAGTTCGTTGCTGAACTTAATGTGAATAATATGGCTACCAAGGAAATCATGGTTGTCTTTGAAAAACAAGTAAATAAAAAGTAAAAGGAGCCAGGCACAGTGGTGCACGCCTGTTTGTATTGAGGCTGAGGCAGGAGAATCACAAGTTCAAAGCCAGCCTCAGCAATTTATCAAAGCCCTAAGCAACTCAGTGAGACCCTGTCTCTAAATAAAATACCAAAAAGGGCTGGGGATGTGGCTTAGTGGTTAAACATCCTTGTGTTCAATCCTTGGTACAAAAACAAACAAAAAAAGGAAACCAAACTGGAGTATGAACCTGAGTCGCTAGACCCTGTGGGGTCATCCCTAAGGTCAGATAGATCTGTAAGGTAGGCGTGACAACTCCCCCAAGGCCCATATTAGTGCTAACATTCCACTCTGAAATATACGGGCACCGCTTCTCAAGAGCCATGGACAGTGTAGCAAAAAGACTAACTGTGCATATCCATCCAGTGCCTAGTGGATGCTTCAGTGTGCAGAACAGAAAAAGCAGGTGTAATAATAGTTATTTTGAATTAAATATTTCATTTTTTTCTCAATTCCAAGATACCTTTGATTTTAAGACAGTAGACATTAGATGGCAGCATTTATGGGAAGAAAACATGCACTTCAACACAAATACAAACAGTACTTTTAGTAAAGAAGCTAGCATGGATTTATCATAGGATTGTATGTCACTTTCTTATTCACTGTCACTATTAGCCTCAATCCCAAGCTTGCTTCACCTTCAGACCAGAGAGATCCTTAAATCCTTCAGAGTCACTTTTATACACACACACACACACACACACACACACACACACACACATACTGAATGTGCCTTGGAAAATCCACACCTCTTTCCCAGATGTGGATGCAGAGTCATAAATTCCTTCCCAGACTGTTTAAGCCACACATAATACCAAAGTCTTGTCATCATCTGTTTACTCTCCAACTCAGTTCAATCTGTATGTACTTCTCTGGCTGTTTAAAAGTGTTTAGCTCTTAATTGGGTAGTGTCTTGTAGTGCTCTTAAGATTTTCATACGATAATAAGTAGAAAACCCTTCAAAACTTTAAAATGCTTCATAAATACCCATTCTTCTTATTTAATTGTGTAACACTTCTCCATCCCTTTCCAAGTCTCCAAACTTACGCCCTTGTGAGAACACAGTGGTCTTCTGCTTACTTTATGTCCTGCCTAGCTCTTGAAGGTCTCTAGCCCACTTAACATGTGCTTGGTATACAGTTGGTCACTTAAAAAACTTAACAATAAAGGATGAACAGGTTAGCATTTTTACTTAAAAAGTGAATGGTGTTGACATGTCCAGGAATTAGCTCTGGCAGCTTATCAACTTGCCCCCACAATTGATCTGCCTTAGTTTATTCCTATGAAAGATAAAGATTAAAATAAAATAGTCACCTAATATAATTGCTAGGATCTATTCAAATCACTAGGCGTAATGGATCCTAGCTCAGCTCTGCAGTCCACATGGAGGCTTTGCAGTAACACAGATATCAGAGAACCACATTAGTTTACTCTGTAAAATCCCTGGTGGAGTCCTCACCCACTTTTCCTGTGAGTCTTCCTATTCTCTGCCTCTCACTTGCAATTAAAAACTGATTCTCAGAAATTGCTAGATTAGTTAGCAGTATTGACAAAAGAAAAAGATAGACACTAAAAGAAAAACCTACAAGAGAAGTGTCTCAACATAATGGGGATAAATGGCTCTAATTTTATCCCTGAAAACGGGTTCAACAGAAATTGGAAATCTATCCTTCACCTTCAAAACGTCTTTGATTCTCCTGGAAACACTAAACACTTTGTAAGGGTTTTCTTCAATTCAATAGTGTCATGGGAAAAGCTGTCCAGTTTAAAAAACAAAGAAAAAAAATTATCTCCTTCATTCCCATAGAACAGACACAGCAATTATAATGTTTGTGCTTTGTAGGAAGTGAAACAAGTTTCATTAAAGTATGACTCTTTGTTGACTGCCACCATTTTTTCCATGGTCATGTCTGGTAGGTGGTAAATATTTTTCATTGCATCTTCTCAGAGTACCAACTGTGTTCTTATAATTTATCTTCAACAATAAAGGTTAATCTATAGTTCTAAGATAAATTGTCTGTTACTACTTGTACCCATTTGATTCATTGCCTATAGATGATAAAGTACAAATCAGAAGCATTTTATGCCACATATAAGATATGAGAAGAGTAGGAATGGAAGGGAGAGGTGATGTATCCATCAGGATATGCTGACATCTATCTACCTGTCAATTGTGAAATTATTCAGTGTCTGCTAAATGACCCATGTTAACAAAATATGAACACCGAAAATGAATATTGTTGAATTCAGTTTTTTAGGGGGTCCAACATTTCTAACATTTAGTATGAGTCATTTTGTATTATCCAAATATTTTATTTACCTTCATTTATTACATAAACAAACATACCATCTAAAAAGATCATTTATATCCGTTAGGACATTTTAATATGATTCACTAAGAATGATTAATTCAATTAATCCACTGCCAAATATTTGCTTATTACATACTATATGTGAAGTATTACTCTAGATTTTGGGAAACAAAGTCTCTGCTTCTAAGAAAAATTTTCATATATGAGGAAACAGACAATAGAAAAACAAAATAAGATAATTTTAAAGAAAGTATCCTGTGGTAATATTAAGTGCTATAAATAAATTAAAACAATATGAGGGCTGGGGCTGGGGCTCAGTGGTATCGCACTTGCCTGGCATGTGTGAAGTGCTGGGTTCGATTTTTAGCACCACGTATAAGTAAATAAAATAAAGGTCTATCAACAACTAAGAAAATATTTTTAAAAAATATGAAAAGTGGGGGAAGCTTCAGTAGTTCTTATTTAGTCACATTGGCCTGGGAAATCTTTTCTTGAGGAGGTGACATTCAAGGCGAAACCTGAATATGAAGAAATAGCAGTCATGTGCTAGACGAATAATTGTTATAAGGTATTGTGGCTGAAGAGTATCAAACATGGGAGGGAGTACAGGAAGATGGGCTTGAGAGATGGTAAAGTGTCAGATCATGTAGGGACTGGGTGAATCATGGTTTAAAAAAAATTATATTATTCCAACTATATATAATGAGGCAAAAGGACTATGGTGGAAGAGACTATTATGGGGGGTGCAATTTAGAGATAATTAACTTTTCAGTTATGGCAGTCGAGTAAAAGTTCAAAAATTATAAGTAGAACAAGTTATTCTGATGATGGGATGGAAGAAGTGACAGATTAGATAGGATTTTGATCCTAGAAGCGAGATGAATAAAATTACCATTTACTTAAATGTCAAAGACTTGGTAAGAAAAGGATGAAGGAGCCAGGTGTAGTAGCACACACTTGTAGTCCCAGCTACACAGGAAGCCAAAGCAGGAGGATCATGGGAGACCATGACTTTGAGACTTGGGCAATATATTAAGAACCTGACTCAAAAAAAAAAAAAAAAAAAAAAAAAAAAAAAAAGAAAGAAAGAAAGAGAAGAGAAGAGAATTCTTGGGTTTGTGTGTGGAGTGGAGTTGAAGGGGAATCAAGAGTTCTGTTTTTTTGTGGTTACTCCTAAACCTCCACTTGGAGATGGCAGGTAAGCCATTGAACATAAATCAGCAGTCCACCAAAGTCAGAATTGCAAATAAATATTTGAAAGGTATCTGCATAAAGATCACTTTCAGTCACGAGACAAGGTTAATCACTTAGAGTGTGAATGTAGTTATAGAGATGTCTGGGGAGAGAGACCTGCGGGCCATCACTGGGGGAAGACTCTGGGGGTGAAAGAAAGCAAGGCTTCCTCTAAGACTAGAGATGAATATATTTAGAACAAAGCAAGAATCAAGAACTTCCAAGAAATCAGGTAGAATGGAGACAGAAAAATGGATTGACAGCTGTGCCAAGATGTGGGTCATTGGAGACCTTAATAAATTGAGCTGTATCACTGATGGAATGGCAATGTAAGCTTCATTTGAACTGGATTGAGGAAAATATAGGAGGTAATGAAGTGGAAATACTAAATACATATAGGGCATCTTTCAAGGAGTCTTGCTATGTATGGAAGGAAGTAAGGAAATGGGGGGTAATAAAAGAGTTTGGAATCAAGGTCTTTTTGTTTGTTTGTTTTAAAGATGGGTGATATTAGACTCATGCAAGAGGGAAGGATCTCCCAAAATAAGGAAAAAGTAATGACCCCAGAGGAAAAAGGGAATTCTGCTAAAGCAAAGCCTCACAGAAGTTATGAGAGAAAGGGAACCAGAAGATAAGTGGAGGGTTTATCACAGATGAGGACAGAGCTGCCTCATCTATTGTCACAGAGTTGGTGGGTACAAGTGTCGGAAAACTAATGGACTTGGTGGATAATAGCTCAATAACAAATTGTAATGGTATGCTTCCTCAAATATAGCAGTCAGTTAATTCTTTTTGAAAAATTGCTTTAGGAATAGATGATCTTTACTGAAGTTGCCATACAGCAGCTTCACAATTGCCAGGAGAATGGCAAAGGAAATAATCTGTTTTCTCTGATATGCATATCACTAATATTTAAATTTTTCTATTAACCCTAACTCTATTAAATACAGTGGTAGAGACAAATCCATTTTAAAGAAGAAAGTAAAACAAGATGAATTTATCTGCTTGAAATATATATATGAAAATGATACCAAATAATGTTGATTTTAACAAGAACCTTCTTTATTGTCAGCAGACACATTTTCAAGACTTCCATTTTGATTTATTTTTTTTAAATAGAGCAACTGTCAATTTGAATTATTCCATCCTGCTTTGCATAATAATTTACATATTTATCCACCAAGAATGCTCTGATAAAAGGACAATATCCCACAAGAGAGATGAAAAGGCTTGATTCTTGAATCACACTTTTGCATTCTTGAATAGTAAGTCTTCTTTTCCAGCAGTGAAATTGTAGCATTGAGAAAGACAATGGCCCAGGTCAGTGGTTTGCAGTTAATTTTTTTTTTTACTGTGAAATTCCATTATACAAAATTGCTCAGAGCAATTTTTGTCTACATCTCCCCAATTAAAGCACAGTTTTTGTTTTTCAACCATGAAAAATAATTCTTGCCTAATACAAGAATGATCACAAGGAAGCTGTTTCAGTTTCCAATAAGAAAAACCAAGCTACTTTTGGATGGGGGGAGTGGGGAGAAAACCTCATTTGTTCAAAGTTTTTACTTAACACACTTAGTAATATAAATGGTTATTGATAATTTTACTTACCAAATCAAGATTTTGGTCTCTAAAACTCAAGTGTATGCTGAGAACTCCTCAGGGCTTTTAAGAGTTCTTCCAGATATTTTATTTTCAACCGAAAGGTAAAGTTGTCTGGATGCAACCTAAAGTCTTACATGTTTTGTTTTGTTTTCCTCTTTCTCCATGAGAGAGGCATGTCCCAAGGCTGTTGGGACAAGCTCCTGTTTAATCCGCTCTCTGATATGCCTCCTTAGTGTCATGTTCTCTATTGCTTTCTCAATTTCTCCAAGCAAAACACAACAAAAAAGACCACACGGAATCCTAAAAGATCACATATGGACTAGAGATCTTTGGCATCCAAAACTTAGCCATGGGATTAAATGCTGGAAACACTTAGGGATTCCTGAGATATTAGTGAAAACCTCCTGCTAACACTTGTGTTGATGGTGGAATGCCAACACCAGTTGCCTCACTGTGACTCCAGAGAACAGACCTCATCGGTGTGACTCTGCTGCTCACCCTCCCTTCCTCCCACCCCCATGAGATGACCAGTTAGTAGCGCCTTCACAAGGTTTGGTGGTCCTTTCTTATTTGAGTGCTTTTCCAAAATTGTTCTGTACAATAGAAAAGGATCTGGATGGGCCTGAGGGTCACTTCTGGGAAGCATTTTTTCAGGGTAAGTGGCAAACCTCTTGTCTCGGGTCTGGTCTTTTCAAACAGTGCATCCCCATCCTTCTTTATTTTGTGATAATTGACTTCTGCCTTATGCGTTCTTGTGAAGGAGTGCTGTGGTTTGGAAGAAAGAAAGTCACAGAAATTATCCACACTAATTAAAATGAAGGGTTAGATAGTGAGTCCTCCAAGGTTGAATTTTTAACAACAACATCCAAGAAACAATACTTTAACCTTGTGGAACCAAGGAGAAGTGGAAGGGAAGGACAGATCTTCACGGTCAGTTTTCATGTGATCTTAGCTGACAGCTCATTCACTTTAGAGGTAGAGAAGTGGGCATCACTTCCACTGTAAAGCAACAAGGGAGGCATTTGCTCTGGATATCTTAGAAATAATTGAATCTTACTGTGCTATTCCCCCTTTTCTATTTCTCTGTGCCCCCTGACTCTTTTTCAGTATTTGCTTTAGTATAGTGCTAGGGTTACAAATAGGAATTTGTATTTTCCATGAAAAAACATAAACCACAGTTAAATGAGAGCTCGTTTACAATGTCTCCCGCTTCACCTTGTGAGTCACAAATAGGATGATAAATGGCGCTTCAGCCTCTGAACACCCACAGCATTAATCAGAAAAGAAAACCATTGTGTACAAGGTCTTTTTCCTTCTGTAATGGATTAGAACCACAAGATGGGGGCTGTCTTCTGGCAAAGCAGAGCCCCTGCCCCAGCCCAGTTATTCCCAGGCCCCGCTGGTGACCAGGTAGCAAGGTGGCAGGGGAGTACAGGAAAGACCAGGGTCTGAGAACACCTGAGGTTCTACCCTACCCAGAACTGTGTACCTTCAAGATTACTTTTGCTGAATTTTTACTTTCTCAGGAACCCTTTTCCTGTTCAGTACCCAATATCTCTATTTTTAAAAATTTCACTAGATTGTAGGGAGTTACTTGTTTTGGATGGGGGACTAAGGGTGACAGAGCACAGAACAGAGATTTTGCTCCATTCACCCTCACTCCTTCATTCCAAGGACCACATAGTTGACTGTTTTGTGCAGCATTCTTAAGCATGATCCTGAGCCAAAACTGTGGCTTTCAACTAGGAAAAGTGATTCTGATCTTTTGTGTCTCCACAGTCAGCCAATCTCCTCAAGCCTCCCTTTCAGTTAGGGTGAGTAGGAACAGAAGCCATTTCATTCGACTTGGCTAACCACCATGTTCAAGGAGAGCTGGACCTTGCTGCCTGATGATGCTGCTAGGAAATAAATGTTGTTTTTGTCTGATGTCGCACTCTCACAGCCGGGTATGTGTTGTAAAACGGAGGAAATTATCCAACGGCTGTAATTATAGTGACTCATTGACACAAATGCTGAGAGGCAGATGTGGCATAAATAATGAGGGAGCACAAAGAAGACTCTTCATTATCAAATCCAGCTTTCACATCCTCATCAGGCGGGAAGGCCACAGAGGCCAACGGTAAGAACCCCTGTTTCCCCTAAGGCACCTTGATTATTTCTCAACCTGGAGAAAGGGTGGTGGGTACCAGAGCCCTGACCTTTTAGAGTAAAGCAAAATGCAAACATGAGCCGTCCTCTAAGACAGCAAACTGGGTGGCATCAAATGAAAACCGCCATATGGATGGAATAAATAGGGAATGTTGAGGGAATGTGCCAGAGCCACAGAGCAAAAAAAAAAAAAAAAAAAAAAAAAAAACCCCAAACCCAAACATGACTCCAACAGAAGTTGGCTGACACATGAAGACACAGACTCAGTCAAATCAATTTCCCTAATGATGTAGATGGTAACCACCTCGGGAGGACACGATGTTTCTGGAATCGGATACACTGGCATGACTGTAAGGAGTCACATTTCCCTGCTGTCTTCAGTTATCTCCTTTATAGAATGGGGGAACTAGTGGCCCTTACCTTAAAAAAGTGTGAGAACTAAGATATCATGAATGTGAACAAAGAGAATGAGTGTGGCACAGTGCTTTCTTTTTTTTTTTTTTTTTTTTAAAGTATTTATTTATTTGTTTTTAGTTGTACACAATACTTTTATTTTTACGTGGTGCTGAGGATCGAACCCGGGCCACGCACGTGCTAGGCAAGCGCTCTACCGCTGAGCCAAACCTCAGCCCCAGCACAGTGTTTTCTAATCAGAATGGGGTGTGTCTGTGGATTGAGAGGCACTCAGTTTCTCACACCCCGTTATCCTCCTTTTCTGCCCACAGCCTTCTATCCTCCCTTCTCACTTGCAGATATATACCCATCCATATGCTGGGAAATGGAATTCCTAATGACTGTATTGACAGAGCTGGTTAAAATAATGGATGTTTAGGAGGAGAACAAGTTAGTTTGCAGGCACTTAATTACTTACATAATTAATGCAAGTTTACCTTAGGATCAGGTACTTAGGAAACACACATGGTCTTGAAGGGCATGGACTTAGGAGACTGCCTTTATTCAAATCTCAATTCTTGCTTACAATGTTGTGACTTTAGGCAGTTAATCTTCCTACACTTCAGTTTTCTTTCTTTTAAGTGAGGAAAGCTATCTACATAAATGCTATGATAATTACATAAGTTAATTTGGGTGAAATGCTATGAATATTGCCTGGCACCAAAGAGGTGCTACTTAAATATTTTTAAAATAAGTAAGTAAACACTAGTAGACATGGTGTGGTGGGATAACACCACATACAATGGATAACTAATAAAAATAAAAATTTCAGCATTTTATTCTGCTTTCTACCAGAAATGTGCAAAATTTAAAATGTAAAGATGCTGATAGTGACCATGAGTACTTAGTTTACCTTTGTATCCTTCAAGAAAACAATATGAAGAAAGGAATACATACCTTTCGATTTTTAAATTATGAAAATTGAAACTGTCCTGGTCATACTTGTCTTACTATGAAGTTTTCTACTTTTTCTTATTCTTGATTCCTATATTACCAATGTTGATTTATCATTGCTATAGTTTTAACATTTATTTCATTTCTTTACTTTTTCAGGGAGTGAGCTACTGGGGATTGAACTATTGAACTCAGGGGCATTCGACCACTGAGCCACATCCTCAGCCCTATTTTGTATTTTATTTAGAGACAGAGTCTCACTGAGTTGCTTAGCGCCTGGATTTCGCTGAGGCTGCCTTTGAACTTGTGATCCTCCTGCCTCAGCCTCCAGAGCCTCTGGAATTATGGTATGCGCCACAGCGCCCAGCTGATTTGTTGCACTCTACCAACTGAGCTGTATCTCCAGCCCCTAAATTGAGCATTATTAAGCCCAACATTTCATTTGTGACCTTACTTTGTTCACTAAAGTGACTGTATTTTTCATTATCATACAGTAGCAATCTATATTTTTTTAGTGTCAGAAGTTTAAGGTTCCAAATGCATAGACTTTAACACACAATTCTATACTTGTCTTTTTTCATTTATTTATTTATTCTTCAAATATTGACAATTTGTGATATGCTAGAATTTTTTTAGAACTTAGGTACTAAAATGAGCAATTAAAAAAAAATTCTTCCAATAATATTTGCTACAGCTAGTAGTTATTACATATTTTGGGGCTCAGAGAAAAAAATGAATGGATAAAATCAGCAGCTTTGAATAGTCATGTAAGAATATTGAAACCTTCACCAAATTGTGGTTTTCCCTTTGCAGAACTGTGGCATGGAAGCATTTCCCCTTTGGAAACAAGAACTTCAGAACCACAAAGGGTTAAGGTTGTAGAAATAGAAAACACCAATCTCTCAAGTGTGTTCATGGGAATGCTGATAAGCAGGGCCACACACACACCCTTCATCCCTGGGCACCCAGACCTGGGCACACTACCTGTTGTAGGCACAGACCATAAATTGGTCAGTGATTTAAGGTGTGTACCTGACTTGAAGGACACTATACTTTATCCCAGGGTAACATATTCAAGTTGGCATTTCAGGTCATTTTCAGAAGGTTTTATTATACCATGCCAAGCTGGCAGCTTCTGGGTGATGTAGAACGTGATGGGACCAGTCGATTGCAGACTCATTTACTGTAAAGTGTGTTCTTGTTTTGAGGCAATATTCTGCAGGAACCTAGGTTAGGAGATGAAACAAGCTCTAAACTCTGGTAGAAGGGTGCTGGCTAAGGTCTTGTGGACAGGAAAGGCAAATATGTGTTAATCTCAGTAGAGATTAATTGCTGCCCTTTGGCAGGGTGAAAGGAGTTCAATGTAACTTGTCACCAAGTAGCTGATTGATCTTCTTGATGGGTGGTGCCATAATGGAGGTTCAGCATTGGTCTTCATCACTGACAGGTTGGACAGTTGGCAGAGCCGAAGGCTGGATGAGGCCTGGTGAGTGGGAGTCCACGCTGTTGACTTCTGTGTAGGCTCTGTTCCTGCTACTGTGGCCACTCCAGACACAATCTCCTTGTGCCAGAACAAGAGAGTCTGGTTAATATCGAATCACTGAATCATTCCTCTTCTTCATGGCTTGTCTCTTCTTTGGTAGGTGTTAACGCCTGATGCAAAGGTATTCATCCTTCACACCTACTCCATGAGTCCATGTACTACATACGTCCCCAAATCTCCCTTCTCATTTCAGGACCTGGCCACATGGCCATAGATTTTTCTTACCTGGACCTGCTTCTTTTTCTATACAAAGTGGACAAGAAGATTTACTGCTGAAAACTAGTTATTATGAAGATTTCCCCTTCTTCCTTCCTTTCAGGATCATCCCTCAGTAGAACTATGTTTCACGAGCAGTTCATTTTTAGCTTGCACTTACTAAGCCCAACCATTTTTAAACCACCGTGATCTTGCTCCTCCTTTGTGAGCTGCCCATAGGGGACTTCCTGCATGGCCACAGTGTGACTTGAGGGTGAAGAGCCAATGCAATGATAATAGATGCCTGGGGGCTCTGTGATACCTGCTCAAGCAGCTCACTTGTGTCTTTGGACTTGCTCATGCCTAATCCCAGATGTGCCACTTCTATCTTATAATAAAATGCAATTTTATTACAAGGCCCATTTTTTTATAATTTGGTGAATCTGGCAGAAGCCAGTTCATGATATATAGTTCAGGCAATGTGGTCTTCTGACAACCCATGATCACACTTCCAAAACCTAATGGCATATCAGGAACTGATTTTTTTAAAAATATTTGTTTTTTTAGTTATAGTTGGACACAATATCTTTATTTTTATTTATTTTTATATGGTGCTGAGGATCAAACCCAGGGCCTCGCATGTGCTAGGCAAGTACTCTACCACTGAGCCACAACCTCCACCCAGGAACTGATTTTAAAATGGTTTATAGTTCTATGCTACAGGTGCCATGACTTCACACCAGAGCCTTAGAGTTACTTGCTATAAACCCTACCCAGAATCTTTTCCTACACAGAAACCTGCTGGGTTACATGAAGCAAGTGATAGGTCTGCTTGCATCACAGAAGTAGAGCCCTTTCTACCTCTGAGTCCCGCACAAACCTGGGAGTTTCTAACTCATGCTGTGAATGGGTTACAGCAGTATTCCCAATACTGTGGCTGCAGTGTGGTAACATGGTATTGTGCTTTCTTCTTTCTTTGTGATGGGTGTTGTGAAAAACATTATTTTGTACTTTATTTTGGAGGGAATATTCCAATATACCACAGACCACTGACTCCTAAACCCTTCTATTTGTAGGGATTATTTATTACCTCCTGGAACATTGTCAACTTACTAAGACCTCCAGGAGTCAGCAACGCCATGCTCATCTGGGCTGATTAAAATGTGGGCCAATATAACACTGTAATGGTATGTCTAGACAAACTGATTTTTGATCCTCTTTGCTGATGTGAAAGAAAAAGAATGTGTTCATCAGATTAATGGCCACTTATAATACCTCTAAGACCGCTTTAATTTGTTTTAGCAAAGATACTGTATCTGGCACATCAGCTGCAATTGGGGCCACTAATTGTTTATGATCATTTACAGTCATCTTCCAGGATCCAACTCTTTTTTCTAGTGCCCAGAATGATGGACTATGTAGGGATATGATGGCAACTATCAAGTCTACATTTTTTAAATCTTTTTGGGTGACACTAATCTTTGCTATGTCAATGGGATAATATTATTTTGGATTTGATATTTTGACTGGAATGAGAGCAGTTTCTCTGCTTCCACTAAGACTCCCCCACTTCAGAAGCTCTTCAACCCATAGGCCAACATAAAGGTTTGGCCATGCCTAGTATATTGTTCCAATTAGACATTTTGGGATAATGGAAATGTCTACCAGTTTGAATCAGCAGACCCAGGAGATACACAATTTCTGATCCTGTGATATAACTCATATTTTTTCTCCTGCTCCTGCCAGTCCCCTCTTTGTCGGGGGTCCAGGATGACACTTTGAGTCCCTAAATATCATTGTCAATTTGGATCTTGTGTTCAACTACTTTCAAAATATTTTGGTTATTTTTCTTTTCCAATATATGGTTATCTGTGTAATAGCTTTGTGAGGACTGGGGGATATTTTCAATCTATACTTGTTCTGGTGTTGCAAGGTCCTTTTTCATTTTACTCAATGTCACTCTCAGACAATGGAGTCTGGATATTTTAATTGGCTCAGGTCTGGAAATTAAGCAAGGAATTTATGACTGTTCCTTAGGGTGGCTGGTCTCTGCTTTCTTGTCTTCCATCTTTGTTTCCTTCTAATTATATAAATAAACACTACCCTTGTTAATTGCCCATCTATTTTGCCATTGAACCTCAATGTTTAATTCACCATCTACATGCTCTGTGGGTCAGTGCCCAAAAATATCATTATGAATTTGCCATTCATTATAATAACTGTGACCACTTTTCTTTAATGCTCAAGTGTCGCCAACTGGCCTCCATTATTTGTGTTCCTGTCATCTCACTGTTGCTAGAGAACCCAGTGCTGTGGTAGCACCTCCTTTTGTCGGCCTTGGCATATAGCAATGGAGATCGCCAAAACTGAGTTTCTAAAGCTCATACACACCTCACCAGTCTTTGTGAAGGAAAAATGAGTCATTTAAAAACCTTTAAAGTCTCAGAGAACTAGGGTTTCAAGATTCTAGAGTGCATCAACTTCAAATATTCTCAACTGAAGTCTCGGAATTCTATTGCTTCTTAGCCAAAATTTTGATTCAACATAATTGTTGGTCCTTTGGCTTCAGAAAACAAGTCTCTCTATGCTGCCAAGGAGGTCTTTGGTCTTTCACACTTCCTCCTAAATTAATGATTAATCATTCTCAACCTGTCATTGTTTTACTCCAATTGATCAAAAACACTAAGCACCTGCAATTTTATTCCATAATTCTTATAATCACCACTTCAATACCTCACAAAAGCCTTATATATTGAACCAACTAGTCCATTTTTTCCACCAGTATAATTTCAGTTCACAATCGTACCACTGCAGTATACAAACAGCTACTACCAGTGATGGAGTTTTTGTCAGCCATCTGGCAGGTGACCCAGCTCCAAAATTCCATTCACACTTGACTTTATAGCTGGATCCAGTAGTTTTAGGTTAGATTCTCCAGAAAGAAATTGCAAGATGAAGGTTTCATTTTGGGATATGCTTTCAGATTTGTCCTGAATCAAGGCGAGAGAGATCTCCATTACTTATTGGATGTGGGCTGTCTGTCGTGGGTATAATTCTGGAAGATGCATCTCCCTCAGGCCCAAGCAACAGCTTGACGAGGTGCTTCACTGTAAGCCATCAACCGTCAGCATCCTAGCAGCTTAGGACATTAGTGCCTCAGACTTGAAGTGACAAATATGAATTCATTCTAAAACTTTGCATTTCTTCCTCTCTTATGACATAATTTTTTGTTAGAAAGAATTTACACAGTTTACTTACACATACACATGCACACAGGCACACACTAAGAAAAAGAAAAAGTTGTGCTACTTTATCTTCATCTAGCCTATAGTGCATTACATTCATTTTTCCTTTCAACTTTAGATCCTTGTTTCAACCTTCTCGATCTTCCTCAATTTTGATTATTAGACTTCTCAACCAGTAAAAGTGACAGTTTTATTAGTAGTCTTCAGGCTCCTGATTAGGTGCCTGTATTAGGTGGAATTTCTTTTATAATTTAAATCAAATTATTTATTTTATAATTTAAATAAAATTATTATTTCAAGATAAATGTAGAGTCACATGTAGCTATGAGAAATAACAGAGAAAGTGTGTACCCTTTGTTCAAGTTCAACCAACATTAACATCTTCCAAAACTATAAAGATAGTTAAAGATATATAGCATTTCTATCACCACAGTGATCTCCAATATTGACCTTTTTAGCTATACCACTTTCCTCCCAACCCTCAACACATACTAATATGTTCTCCACTTTTATAATTTTGTCATGTCAAGAATGCTATGTGCCAGGCACAGTGGCGCACGCCTGTAATCCCAGCACTTGGGAGGCTGAGGCAGGAGGATCTCCAGTTCAAAGCCAGCCTCAGCAATGGCGAGGCACTTAGCAACTCAGTGAGACCCTGTATCTAATAAAATAAAAAAAATGGGCTGGGGATGTGGCCCAGTGGTTGAGTGCCCCTGAGTTCAATCCCTGGTACCAAAAGAAAAAAAAATGCTATGTGAGTGCTATCATACCATATATAACCACTTAAAATTGACTTTTTTCGGTCATCACAATTCTCTTAAAACTCATTAAAGTTATTGTATGTATTAGTCTATTATTTTCATCCCTGAATACCACTCCATAGTATGGATATACCACAATTTAACTGTTTTTCCACTTAAGGATATCCAAGTTACTTCAGTTCTGGGTTACTATGAAAAAATTGTTGTAAATATTCATGTACAAGTTTTTGTGTGAGCTCGTTTTAGCGTGATTTTCATTTCTCTGATGTCTTTTCACTTTACCCAGGAGATAAATTGCTGGGTTATACTCTGATTGCTTGTTTAGTTTTTGAAGAAACTGCGAGACTCTTCAGAATGCCTATACCATTTTACATTTCCAGAAGCAATGCATCTGTAACAAATTTTCTCTGGATCCTTGATAGCATCTGGTATATTTTCCTAACTCATAAATATGATATATTTCTTGATTTATTTAGGTGTTCTTTGATTTCTTACCTCAGCATCTTGTCGTTTTCAGCATGCATTTCTGTACATGTTGTTAGATTTGTACCTGTTTTCCATTATTTTTTTTTGAGTGTCTGCAAGTGGTAGGATATTTTTATTACTAATGTCCATATGTCCATATGTTCTTTGCTAAAATATAGAAATAAAATTGATTTTTGTATGTATATCATGTATCATGAGACCTTGCTCACTAAACTTATTAGTTCTAGGAGAAAAAATAGATAAATTATGTATGTATGTATGTGTCTGTGTATATATATGTATATATGTGTTTTATATATATATATATATATATGATTTTCTATGTAGACAATCATATCTGCATGTTTGCAAATGGGGAAGTTTTATCTCTCCATGTCTGATTTTTAAGTGTTTTCTTTCTCCTTGCTGGCTTTGTTACAATTTCCAGCGTTGTGTTGAAAAAAAGAAAGACATCAGTAGATATGCTTGCTTTGTTTCCAATTTGGGGGGAAAGCATTCACTCATTTTCCATTCAGCATAATATTACCACTAGGACTTTTCCAGCTATTCTTTATCAAGCTGAGAAACTCCCCTCTATTCCTATTTTTTCCTGAAAACTTTTATATTGAATGGATATCATTTCATTAAATGCTTTTCCTGCAATGATTAATATGCTCATGTAATTTTTCCTTCTTACATTTAATGTGGTGGATTGCATTGATTAATTTTTATGTATTGAACCAGTCTTGTGTCCATGGAATAAATCCCATTTGGTCATGGTGTAAAATTCTTTTTACTTGTTATTGAATTATAGCTTCTATATTTTAGGGATTTGGGCATCTATATTCATTAGGGATAATGGATCATAGTGGGCTTTTTGTTTATTTTTTCTTGTGCATTGACCTTCTTTGATTTTTGGTAAGAGGATAATGGTAAGCTTTATAAAATGAATTATGAAAGACAATGTTACTCTTTATTCTTTAGAATTGGAGTTATTCTTTGAAGTTTCTCAGATATTCTCTAAAAGAATATCTATGTGTAATTTTTTTGTTTTTAAAATTAGTAATTCAATGGGGCTGGGGTTGTGGCTCAGCGATAGAGCAAGGCCTAAGCACCACATAAAAATAAATAAAATAAAGGTATTGTGCCCAAGTACAATTAGAAAAATAAATATTTTAAAAAATTAGGAATTCAATATCTTTAGTAGTATAGTTCTATTGTATTATCTTTCATACTGAACAATTTGCAGTAGTTTTTTTTTTTTTTTTTTTGAGAAATTGTTTTGCAGTAGTTATCAAATTTATATGTGTACAGGTGTTCATAGTATTCTTGTAGTGTCCTTTTGTTATTTGCAGAAACTCTAATGAGGTCCACCATTTCATCTACAGTGTTGGTAATTTATATCCTTCTTATTTTTATTCATTGTCTGTTGAAGGAGCCTATAATCAAGGAGATAGCTAAAGATTGCGGTTAGCTGAGAGCCATAAAAGATGTTCTAGTTTCCACCTGATAGTAATACATTATTCAAAGAATCTTTGTATGCCCGTGAACACTGCGTGACGCACCTGTAAGCTCGAGCTGTAAGCACGTGTCCTTGTTAAAGCTATATGTATATAACTGGGTGAGTTTGGTTAGTGTGTGTGGGAAGAAGAAGAAGGTGCTGGTTGGAGTTAGAGCGTTTGGAGTGATTGCTGGAGCCAGAGAGAGAAGAAGAATAAAAGACCTTTTTTCATTTTCATCCTGCCTCCAAATTTTCCTGCGGCGTTCGTTGCTCCAAGCGGCTTCCGCTTCAGGCAGCAACAGGTGGTGGCCTGTACGGGGAATTCGGCGGCCAGGTAAGAAAAAAGAAAATTTAAAAATATGGGAGCGAATATAACAAAAAGTCGGTTTATAAAAGCCATGAATGAAATTTTTGATATCGAGAACTCAGATAGTGAGAAAAGTGAACAAGAAAGCATATCCTCTGACTCAGTGGAGACCAGCAAGGAGAGTAGTAATGTAAATTTAAAAGTAAGAACTGCAAAAGCCATCAGAAGCTTAATAAAATTAGTTGAGGAGTATGTACTCTCCTTAGAAGCTGAAACTCAGGATACTAGTGAAAGTGATAATAGTAACAAGGAGCCAAACCATGAGAGTACGGTCTCCTCCACTGAGCCAGTTAGGAATTATGAAGCTAGTAGTGAGGAGGAATCAAAAAGCGATTCGGGGAGCACAGTCTCCAATAAAAAGAACAAAAAGAAATTAAAAAAGAGAAAAGACCGTCAAATAGAGGAACCACTAGTGCCCTCTGCTCCTTCATGGGTAGAATACCTAACAGAAACAATAAGGAGTATTGATCAGAGTGTACGTGCCCTTGAGGTAGAAATTGGCGGCCTTTCTGAGCGCTTATACGCTCTCGAACAACATAGACCGCAGGAGCACCTAGAACTGCCAGTATTTCAAAATGAAGAGGGACAAAGATATCACAGGTCCCTAGACTTTAAAACAATAAAGAATTTTAAAGAGGCGGTAATGACCTATGGGCCTCAAGCTCCGTTCACATTAAGTATGATAGAGTCACTTAACACCCTAATCTTAGCCCCCTCAGATTGGAAAAGTCTATACAGAGCGGTACTAAGTGGGGGACAATACCTAATTGGAAAACTCAATTCCAGGAACTTTGTTCAGAAACAGCAAAGAGAAATGCTGCAGCAGGTTTCCCTCAACGCAATATAGATATGCTCACAGGGGAAGGTCAGTTCGCCGAACTACAAAATCAGCTACAATACGATCCTGGTGTGTATGCCCAGATACACACTGCAGCTGTGAAAGCCTGGAAGACAATATCAGGCACAGGGGATCTGCAAGGCAGCCTATCAAAAGTTATACAAGGGCCTAACGAACCTTACGCTGATTTTGTAGATAGACTCTTAAAAACAACATCTAGAGTTTTTGGCGAAGTCGAGCAAGCTATGCCTCTAGTTATCCAATTAGCGTACGAGAATGCTAATAAATATTGCCAGGATGCAATAAGGCCGTGGAGAAGTAAAAAAGACTTATCAATTTATATCAGACTGTGCAAAGACATTAACAAGGCTGTTATCACAGGCAACGTAATTGCTGCAGTGATGAAAAATTCCTCCCCTCAAAATTCCCAAAGGATTCAACCTAGAACAGGATATTCCAGACAAAAGTATTATAATCAACCAATATATGCTAAGCAATATCCCCCAAGGGTAATAAGATCAAATTCATACCGCGCTCCAGGCCGATGCCCCAGGTGCAAAAAGGGTATACATTGGGCCAATCAATGCCATTCCGGATATGATATATATGGAAATGATTTATCAAGGATTTCAAAAAACGGGGCACGGGGCCCAATGCCCCGGGGCCCACAAATGTACGAGGCATTAGAGGAGGAATGCGCACTAGAGGAGGAATGCCCTCAGATCCAAATGATTCCTCGTCACAATCCCTCCTACCCATTAACTCCCTTATCAGAGGGACAAGAGGAAGTGCAGGATTAGATCTCTGTTCTACTGCCCGGATGGTCCTGACACCTGAAATGGGGGTTCAGCTGATTCCTACGGAAATCAGGGGACCTCTCCCTTCAGGAACTGTGGGACTAATCCTTGGGCGTAGTTCCAAGAGTTTATTAGGCTTTAATGTTATACCAGGGGTTATTGATTAAGATTATAATGGAGAGATTAAAATAATGCTAAGTACACACAGGGGCATCATCTCCGTAAATCAAGGAGACAGAATCGCACAGCTGCTCCTCATTCCCAGTCTCCATAGTTCTTTTAAAAGCATGCCACAAAATAGAAATAGCAGAGCATTCGGTTCCACTGGTTCAGGACCTATGGCTTTCTGGGTACAGGATTGTTCACGGAGGCCGATGTGCAAATTAAAAATTCAAGGTATAGAGATGGAGGGGCTGATTGATATAGGAGCTGACTCTTCCATCATAAATCTACAACAGTGGCCTAAGCACTGGCCTCTACAGAAAGCCTCAACCAGTTTAAGAGGCTTGGGATATAGTAATACCCCAGCACAAAGTGCTGTAATCTTAAATTGGCAAGACAATGAAGGCCATACAGGAACATTCCAACCTTATGTTTTAAACAGCTTGCCAGTTACCCTATGGGGAAGAGATATCTTACATCAAATGGGGCTACACCTAGCAACCAAGCCTGCAGGTGTTAAGAATAAAAATCCTAATCATAATAAAAAAGGCAAAGGACATTTTTTCTAGGGGCCACTGAGAAAACAATTTTAAAAATACCATGGCTCTCTAATAAGCCAGTTTGGGTCCCTCAGTGGCCCCTATCCAAAGAAAAATTGCAAGCAGCCCATCAACTAATTAAAGAACAAGTAGAAGGAGGACACATAGAGCCTTCCACCTCTCCCTGGAATTCTCCCATATTTGTAATTAAGAAAAAATCGGGAAAATGGAGACTATTACAAGACCTAAGACAAATTAATAAAACAATGCAAATTATGGGACCTACCCAACCTGGACTTCCTAATCCTGTAGCTATTCCAAAAATCTATTACCTTATAACTCTTGATATAAAGGACTGTTTCTTTTCCATTCCCCTACATCCTCTGGATGCCCCCAGGTTTGCTTTTTCAATTCCTTCTATCAATAATAATGGCCCTGATAAAAGATATCAATGGAAAGTATTGCCGCAGGGAATGGCAAATAGCCCTACAATGTGTCAACTATATGTGGACAGAGCTATACAGCCCATTAAAAACAAATATCAAGACCTCATGTGTCTACACTACATGGACGATGTTTTATTAGCTCACCCTAATCAAAAAATCTTATTTAATATATTTAGTGAAATAACAAAAAATTTTAAAAAATATGGATTATATATAGCAGAAGAAATAGTTCAAAGCAGATCACCTATACTATATTTAGGCTTTAAAATCATGGATACTTTTGTTAAACCCCCAAAAATTCTAATAAGTAAAGAACATTTGACCACCCTCAGTGATTTCCAAAAATTATTGGGAGACATTAATTGGCTTCGCCCTACACTAAGCCTCACTACTGGACAATTAAAACCTTTATTTGACATCCTTCGTGGGAACCCTGATCCATCCTCACCGCGAACATTAACTCCTGAGGCCAGGAGAGCTCTAAAATTAGTAGAACAGGCCATTGAAAGATCCCATTGCAATAGATTTGATTTTGCACAACCACTAATATTGATTATTATTCCTTCACAATATACACCAACAGGAGTATTTTGGCAACAGGGACCTATATTATGGATACATTTGCCTGTCTCTCTTAAAAGTACAATTGAGTCTTATACCTCCATGGGCTAAACTTATTCTTCAAGGACTTAAAACCTCTACTAAAATATTTGGAATTCATCCCGCTACTATTATTACTCCTTATTCATCATCACAGGTTGAATATTTGTGCTTCAATGATAATGATTGGGCTATAGCTAGATGCTCTACTTCTGCAAATTTTGACAATCATATTCCTAAATCTCCTATATTGTCCTTTTGTATCAATCATCCTATCATATTCCCACAGGTAATAAAAAATCAACCCATTCCTAAAGCATTTAATGTATTTACAGATGGATCCTCTAACGGTACTGCTACAGTAGTCACTCAAAATGAAAAAATGATTCATATCACTAATCAAAAATCAGCTCAATTAGTGGAACTCTAAGCTATAATAATAGCTCTGGAAAATTTTAAAGAACAGCCTATGAATATTTTTTCAGACAGCCACTATATTGTACATGCTGTCCCTAAATTGGAGCTAGCAGGTCCAATAGCACCACATACTCCAGCTTTTAAATTGTTTTCTCAAATCCAAAATCTCCTATGACAACGAAAAGAACTTTTATTTATAGGTCACATAAGAGCTCACACTAATCTGCCTGGTCCTCTCCATGAAGGTAATCAAAAACTGATGCCCTCACTAAAACAATATTTATATTTACTACAGTACAACAAGCTACTTTATTTCATTCCCAGTTCCACGTTAATAGCACTACCTTAAGACAAAAATTTAAAATCACAAAAGAACAAGCTCGTAGAATTGTAAAAGAATGTCCATCTTGTGTAACACTTCTGCCCAATCCACATTATAGGGTTAACCCACGAGGTTTGATGCCCAATCATTTGTGGCAGATGGATGTCACACATGAGCCAAGTTTTGGAAAATTACGATTTATTCATGTCACCATAGATACATGCTCCGGCATGATTTTTGCTTCTTTACATTCCGGAGAAAAAGTTAAAGATACTATATCTCATTGTCTGCAAGCTTTTGCTGCATTGGGCATCCCCCAAATGCTTAAAACAGATAATGGCCCTGCATATACATCCACATCCTTCAAACAATTTTGTACAAAGTTCAATATTATCCACAAAACAGGTATCGCTTATAATCCTCAGGGACAAGGAATAATTGAAAGAGCAAATCGGACACTTAAAAATATGTTACTAAAGCAAAAAGATGGAAACTGGAAAAATCCTAAGGACAGATTGGCAGTTGCCCTGTTTACCCTAAATTTCTTAACTTTAGATTCTAATGGACATTCGGCTGGAGATAGACACTGGAACCCACACCAACAACATAAACCTTTGGTTTACTGGAAGGATGTTCTCTCAGGTACATGGAAGGGTCCAGACCCAGTATTAATTTGGGGGAGAGGATCTGTTTGTGTTTTTCCAAAGCATGAATCCTCTCCAATATGGATACCATCTAGATTGATAAAGCAAGTACAAAGTCAAAAGGATCAAGACGAAGTTATTGAGGAGTCTAGATTGAATAAACAAGTACAAAATCAAGAGAACCAAAATGAAGGTATGGAGTGATTCCCTTAAAAGAGTCCTCCATTAAATTTACAACTTAAATTTCATCTTCCCGGCCGGGACAAGAAGATCTCTCTTCAGTGTATACACAATAGTATTTTTTTTCTTTTATATATGTCTTTATGTCTGTGCATTTGTCTAAATTTCATGTTAATGTGATGTCACAAATATATGTTTATATGTGCGTCTGTCTAGTGTGACGTCACAAATAATTAAGCGCTTATGAAAAAAATAGGTAGATAGATATAGATCCAAATAACGTTAATTCATTTAAGCTTAGAATATTCTAATTAGATAATCAATAGATAGATAGATATTCATATAAGTTCAGAATATTCTAATTAGATAATCAATTATAATGATAATCAATTTTGATTTATAGTTGTCTCCGGGACTTCTCTTCAGCTGTGAATATGTTTAATGTTGTATAACCTGATATTTTGGTGTTCTGACAGAGGATCGTTTATTTGTTATTAACTTCATTTGTTTAATAGCTGATTAATTTGAATTATTTTAACAGGTATAGGATTGCTGTGTATATAGAGACTCGAGGATTCCAGCTAACAAATTATTTTTCCAAAGTGCCTTTAGCTTTTCTTTATCTTTAATGCAGTAAACACCCTCAGTTTCTCTTTGATTATTTCTGAATGTGATATTTTGCCAGCTTATGTTTGTGGGAGCTTAAGCAGCAATGTGTGTGAGCAGAGATCAACTTTTATTTTCTACTCTAATAATTCTTTTTTTAGTTGGACAGCTCACCTTTTGATCTCAGTGCTGGAATAGCACTGCCTTTCCCTTAATAATGGATGCTTGAGTTTTTAGGTAGCGGGCCCTGAAGATTTGCCGGTGGAAATGTCTAGACATAAAAAAGACGGCTGCTGCTACAACTGTAGGGACCGCGGTAGCTGCAAGCATCCCTGCTGCTCAAGCATCAAACAACCTCACCAGCAGTGTGGCCTCTGCTCTGCATGCATGGGGCCTCCTGAATCTATGTGTTATAACTTATGGACATTTTGATTTTCCATTATTTTGGGACATTACGGGACAATGCCTTGCGGGTATTTGTCTAAGAGAACTCAGTGCGTTACTTGATGAAACTAAGGGCAGCTGATTGGCTTAAAGAACTTGATACGCTATGGAAACTTGGCTCGTCAGCAGTAGGCTTACCGCCTTAAAGAAACAGCATCTCCTAAAAATTGGACGGCTGTTAGTCAACACACAGTCGATCCTGAAGGGCTCTATTGGATGGCTGGTTAGCCTATGATGGGTAAGATCCCCAGAAGGGGACAACCTAAGACACGGCACAGTCGCACGGGACAGTCTAATGTGGCCGGCATGTCAACCTAAGCCAGGAGTCAGGACAGCCTCGATTCCCATGACAGGTAAGAATGTCGGTTGCACATGGACGTCCTAGAACATCCCCTCTTTTAAAACTAAAAGGGGGATCCCCTCTTTTAAAACTAAAACTAAAAGGGGAAAGGAGCCTATAATCAAGGAGATAGCTAAAGATTGCGGTTAGCTGAGAGCCATAAAAGATGTTCTAGTTTCCACCTGATAGTAATACATTATCCAAAGAATCTTTGTATGCCCGTGAACACTGCGTGACGCACCTGTAAGCTTGAGCTGTAAGCACGTGTCCTTGTTAAAGCTATATGTATATAACTGGGTGAGTTTGGTTAGTGTGTGTGGGAAGAAGAAGAAGGTGCTGGTTGGAGTTAGAGCGTTTGGAGTGATTGCTGGAGCCGGAGAGAGAAGAAGAATAAAAGACCTTTTTTCATTTTCATCCTGCCTCTGAATTTTCTTTCCTGAGGCGTTCGTTGCTCCAAGCGGTTTCCGCTTCAGGCAGCAACAGTCTGTCATATTAGACATTTGTCAATTTTTATTGATATTTTCAAAATACCAGCTCTGTTTCATTTACTTTCCTTTCTTTTGCTTTCATTGGGTTTATTTTGTTCTTCTTCTAAGTTCTTGAGTTAGAAACTTAGAATATCAATTTCAGATTTGGACTTGTTCTCTTTTCAAATGAATACATTTACTATTAAAAATTTCCCTCTGAGCAATACTTCAGTTGTGTCCTACAATTTTGATATAAACTATATTTGTTTTTTTTAATATTTATTTATTTGCTTTAGTTGTACACAATGCGTTTTATTTTTACGTGGTGCTGAGGATCGAACCCGGGCCACGCATGTGCTAGGCGAGCGCTCTACCACTGAGCCACAACCCCAGCCCACTATATTTGTTTTAATTCTGAACCATATATATTTTGATTCCCCTTGGGATTTCCTCTGTGACTCATGGATTATTTAGAAACGTGCTATTTAAAGTGTTTGTAGATATTTCTGCTTTCTTTCAATTATTGATTTCTAGTCTGATTCCATTGTGATTGGAGAACACACTTGTGAAAAGCAATCTGGGCACTTCTCTGAGTTACTCCACGATGTTTAGAGCAATAGTTTTCAGGCTGTGCCTAACTACAAATTGCTCCCTTTTGTAAAGCAGTAGTTTCCCATAAGCTACTCCATTTTGAATACAAGTGCCAAGGTAGAATTATCCTATACTTCATTTGTACAACTAAACAACCACCTTTTGCCTGGCACAACCATAAAGCACAAACTTATAAATAACTTATGCATGCCAACTTATCAAACTAAATCAGGAATACCTGGACATATGGACATCCAAAATCATATCAGAAAGATGCAGGAGCTTATTAACCCCACCAGAGGCAACTCTGCACCTAAGACTCTTGAAAGTGGGGGGGCCTGCTGGAACTGGAAATGGCAGCACCGTGACCCTGCCACTTGGTCACTTTCATGAGCCTTGCCCAGGGAAAGTACCCTGTTAATGAGCTTCCAATCCTGAATTTTTGAGGCTTTAGCACAGCTGCTTATAATCTAATGCACATCCCTCTCCAATTGGACACTTCAAGGCAACATTCTAAAACTAAAGCTGCTGTCAGTCCAGACTCTGGCTTCTGACAACTCTGTGAAATTGATTCATTAAAACCCTTATCTAATCACTTACAATGGCTCTTTGACTCTTTGCTTTCATCTCTCTTTCTACCTGTGCTCTTGGCACAGCATCCTGTGTATTTGGTTAATCATCACTGTTGAAAGTGATGTATCTTGTGAATTTATTGTTTGTTGTTCAATAAATTCTGACTTTGCAGAAAGACACAAATGTGTTTGGCCTCTGTTAATGGCATAGCTCTGTCATGACAACACTGTATGATTTCAATTATTTTAAATTTGTTGAGGCTTGTTTTATGAACCAGGATACAGCCTATTTGGGTATATGTTCTGTGGGCACATAAAAAAAAAAATGTTTTTTCCTGATGTTGTTATATAGAGTGTTCTATATATACGAATTAGTTCCTGTACATTAATGGTGTAGTTGACTTTTATGTTGTGCTGATTTTATGTCTAGTCATTATATCTGTTGCTGAGAAATGGATGTTGAAATCCTGAACTGTGCTTATGGCTTTGTCTGTTTCTCCTTTTATTCCATCTGGTTTTTGCATCATATAATTTTTGGTTCTTCTCTTTTCTGCATAGACAGAAATGCAGATTTAGACTTTCATGTCTCCTAGATGGATTGACCCATTTATCAGTAGACAATATCTTTTTTTTCCTAGCAATAGTCTTTGATTTGAGAGTAGTTATACAATATTAAAATAACTATTCCGGCTTTCTTTTTATTAACTTTTACAAGGTAAAAAGCATTTTTCATTTTTCCATACTTTTTTATCCCAATCATATATGTACATCTTAGTGTGTCACAGTATGGACTTTATTTGTGTTTATCCTGTTTGAAATTTGCTTATTTTCTTGAATTTGTAATTTATCTCTACCAGATTTGTGTGTTTTTTGGTAATTATTCTTTCTGGTACATTTTGAATCCCAATCTCCTTCTTCTCCTGCTCTGAAATTCAGATGACATTGAATGTTGGATATTTGATTATGGTTTCGTAGGCCCCTGAGTCTCTGTTTATTTTGTTGTTCTTTATCCCCCACCCCCATCTACATTCTCTCTGCTGTTCAGATTAGGTAATTTCTCTTTGTTCTGTGTCCTAGGTCACTGATTCTTTCCTCTGTCCTCTATATTCTGTTCTTGTGCCTGTCCATTTTTTTTTAATTTCAATAACTATATTTTTTAAATTTTAATTTGAAGTTTGGCTTAGTGGTGTACACTTGGTAGAGTATACTGTGTTCAATCCCCTATATTGCCAAAAAACAAAGCAAAACAAAATCCATTTGATTCTTTTACCTTATATTATTTGCTGATACTTTGTGGGTTTCTTTATTTTCCCATTTGTTTCAAGTGTGTTTATAATTGCTAATTGAAGAATTTTATGACTGGGTACTTTAAAACCTTTGTCAGAGTCAATCTAACATCATTGGCATCTGGTGGTGACATCTATTGATTACCATGTAATCCAGTGACTCAGGAGGAGGAGGTAGAAGGATTGCAAGTTCAAGGGCAGTCTTGGCAACATAGTGAGATCCTGTCTCAAAATAAAAACTAAAAAATAGGAGCTGGGGATATAGTTCAGTGGTAGAGTACCCTGTGTTCAATCCCCTATAATGCCAAAAAACAAAACAAAACAAAAAAAAAACCCATTTGATTCTTTTACCTTATATTATTTGCAGGTACTTTGTGGTTTTTTTTTTTTTTTTTTCATTTGTTTTAAGTGTGTTTATAATTGATAACTGAAGCATTTTTAAGACTGGGTACTTTAAAACCTTTGTCAGATTCAATCTAACATCAATGGCATCTGATGGTGACATCTACTGATTACCTTTTGTAAATTTTGAGGTTTTCCTGGTTCTTTATATGAACAGTGATTTTAGTTGAACAATTAACACACTAACACAAACACTTGGAATATTATGGCCAGAGACTCTGGATTTTATTTAAGCTGGCTTTCTCTATGGAGGAAAAGAAGTGGGAAATCATAGAAGCCCAGGTTCCACCCACAGCCTTCATAACACCCCAGAGAGGCTCATTGAACTGATAATGAGGCTCCTCACCAGGTTCCCACTGGTATCCCTCCGCCTGGGATGGATACAAGGGCATCAAGACTGCTTTCCCCTTGGCACCCATTGCCACCATGGAATGAGGGATGACCTTGCTACCACCCTGTGATGTTGAAAGTCCTGATAATCCACTTGGCCTTTCTGACACCACCCAAGGGCGGGGTTGAGACTGACAAACTCCTGTGTAGCTGGGAAGGGCGGGAATCTTGGCTTCCTACTCTGTCTTTGCTGGTGTGGATGGAATAGGGCTACTGTTTGTGCTGTGGTGTCTGGCTGGAGTACTGTGGTTATTGTCCAAAAGTTGTCTGTCAGGCTAGGCCACACCTCTTTCTGATCTTTATCTAGACACCGGAAGCTTTTGTTCGGACTTTTTCTGTCCGTATTCAGCGGCATTTCTATGTTATCGACTTTTTCAGCTTTAATTTTAAGATATTTGAACAAGAACAACAAAATCCTAGGGAACTTATCTCCACAGGCTTCCTTAGGTCCCAATTTCTCCAGCCAGCCCTCCTTCTCTCTCTACATTAACTTATTTCAGAATATTAAACTGTCCAGGTTTTTTAGTGCTACTCAGTTAAAAAAAAAAAAAAAAAAAGGAAAAATAATATGCTTCTTCCACCTTTCTAAAAGCAGAAACTGTGGATTATCTTTTGTGTATTGAACATGTATCCAAAGCAGTTCTAAAACGAAAACACTGAATGGATTTGAAGAGACAATTTGAGGGAGACGTTAGACATAGTTTCTTACAAAGGAAAATGGGGATTATATTGTTGTTTATTGTATTTTTTCTGAGTATATGAAACAAATCTTGACATTTATATTGATAGATAGGTTACCCTCCCCCGCCCTCACAGTTTTCCACATCCTGAGAGAAGCAACCTTGTTTCATTCTCGGCAGGATGTTTCTTCCCTGGACAGGATGTATTCCCCCCCCCCCCCCCCCCCCCCCCCCCCCCCCCCCCCCCCCCCCCCCCCCCCCCCCCCGGGCAGGATGTTTCTTCCCCGGGCAGAATATTTCTTTTCCCCAGGCAAGAGCCAATAGGCTTAAAGGACACCCTGTTCTAGCCAATGGTGTTTGGGGTTGCTCTAGTGCACCCCCCACCAGAAATCCCTATATAAGGCCCTGTCTGAGAGACTCAGATCAGACAGAGAGAGAGACACACGGACACAACATCAGCTCGTTGCTGCTGAGAGGAGGAAGACAGATACATCGGCTCCTCGCTGCAGAGAGGAGGAAGCCACTGCAACAGCTCCAGACCCATCGCCTCCAGCTTGACAGCAGCTGCCCCAGCCGGCAGCTCCAGACCCATCACCTCCAGCCGACGGCAGCTGCCCCAGCCGACAGCTCCAGACCGACCACCTTCAGCCCGACGGCCGCTCCCAGCTGACAGCTCCAGCCTCCAGCCAGACAGCAGCTGCTTTAGCCGACAGCTTCAGAGATCCCAGCCGGTGCAACCAAGCACCCACCTTCTGTCCAGAGCTTGCACACTCCCCTCTCCCTGACTCCCTTCTCCTACCAGAGCTTGCACACTCCCTTCTCCCTGACTCCCCTCTCCCACCTCTTCGACCTTCGACCAGAGCACCTCTTCTCCGGTTTTTGCTACCAGCCACGAAGGCTGTTGAATAAATCTCTTGGCTGCACGGCTGTCCCTGGTGTGATGCTTTGCCCTTCATATATAATTTCTTATTCATAGAATCTACAGCAGCACTTAATATGTATAGGAGGTCATTTAATATGGGTTTTGACTGGTAGGATAAAAAGACGTTATAAATTAAATTCCTATTAATTCTATGAATAAAAAGCTGGATTTTTGTCTCCTTAAACTTATTACCTAACAATCATATGAAGCCTTTAGCAAAAGTCACCAAGTGAGGAACTGAAAAATTAATTCAACAAGAGAAAATTATGTATATATATCCATGCATATGCATATATATTATTTATATGTACAAAATGTTTTTGTTTTCTATGTTGGAGTGTACATATAAAATATTTTTGCTTAACATAGTTTTCTTTATTTCCATGTAATTTATAGGCACTATGGGCAATAAATGTTAAAACTAATTTTTTACATTATAAATCTTCCTAGACAGTTGTCATTTATTAGTATTCCTTTCAAAGACAATTTCAGGGAAATAGATATATTTTGTTAATTGCCTAACTACCTAAAAATAAACAAGACTTTGGAGGAAGTGCTCAGAATTAATTTAATTTCTCTAAACACAGTAATTTAATTGGTGTGCATGTTACTTTGTTTTTCCAAAGGACAATAAAAAAGGTCACAAAGTACATTGGTCTGAATATTTCTGAGCTTTTGTGCATTACATTTTCATTTTTAGAAATGAACATTGCCTAAAATACTAGATTGCTGATTTAGTATAAACTGAAGATTTTTTGTGCATTTTTGTAGAAGTGGTCTCAGCATGAGCCAAAGTTAAATTCATCACAATTGTTTCTTGAACTGTCTGGAGAAACTGAATAAGTGGCTACTTACAATACAGACATCTCAGGAAAGAACTCATCCTAAGAAAACAGAGTTTAAGCAATAATTAGGTAGGCAAAAGCACTCATTACCATGTCAAATTAGCCATGAAGCAGATCTCGAGTGATTTTGTTATTTATACAAGTCTAAGTTCATAGTGAAATTGAAGAATCATTCTTGTTAAAGTAAGAAACGAGATGGGGGAAAACTTTTGTCATCTTTATTATCTACTATTTGCTTGAGGCCCTAATACTTGCAATAAGAAAAGAAAAAAATGAAGTGTGCCTTAAAAGTTTGAAAAAGATACAACAATCATCACCATTATATGTTATGAAAATATATCTAGAACTCTGATGTCCAATATGGTAGCTATTCTCTGTATGTCTCTGTGGAGCATTTGAAGCATGTTTTGCCAGAATTGGGACAAGTTATAAGTATAAAGCGCGGATGGGATTTGAAAAGGTGAAAAAGAATGTAAAATATCTCATTAGTAATATTTTTATATTCATTAAGGTAATATGAAGTAATGTTTCAGATAAAGTTAAATAAAATGTGTTGTTAAAACTAATTTAACTTCTTTTCCTTTACTTTTAAAAATGTGGTTACTGAGAATTTTTAAATTGTGCACTGCTATTTTCTATTGCACATTGTCCATGAAAATTTGGAAATATAAATTAACAAATTATTAGAAATCATGTTTCAAATGTTTAAGGAAGCGTAAATTTAACTTTTTATAAGATTAGGTCAGATAAAAAAAATTTATACATTCAGTAATTTTTTTAAATGCCTGTTTAGCATTTTAACAGCTTTATTGAAACAAATGCATATATAATATCGTTCAACCATTTAAACTGCCAAGTTCAATGTTTTTTAATATTCATAATTATGCACCATTATCAAAATGCAGCTTTAGAATGTCTCTTCACTCCTTAAAAATAAAAACAAATACAAATTTTCATCTTCCTATTTCCTCTCCTCCCTTAGCCAAAAGCCAAAATTAATTTATTTTCTATCTTCATTAAGTTGGTTTTGTACACATTTCATATCAATGGAATCATACAATATGTAGGATTTTTGTTTGTTTTTTGTTGTGACTGGTTGTTTCCCTTAGTAAAATGTTTCTAAAAATCATTCATACTATGTTATTTTCCATTATTTCATATATTTTTATTGCCAAATATTTCATTATACAGATATACTATCTTTTATCCTTTTATTATTTATGGGCATTTGGGCTGCTTATATTTTCTATCTATTATTAATAATGTGCTATGAAGAAGTTTTTGTGTGAATGTGTGTGTGTGTGTGGTTTCACAACCATAATAAAATGCCTGAAGCAATTAATTCATAAACAGGAAAGGTTCATTTATCTCATGGATCTGGAGGTTTTGTGTAATGGGGTCTATTTTATGCTATGAATATAAACTTTGCTCCTCCACCACAGATTGCTTGTTTTAAAACTGACATGTTTCTATTCTACCCCCTTTTTGTTCTTCCTCCACTCACCATCCCTAACAGAAGGGGAAACAAAACTAACATTATTCCCAATCCCAGGCTGAGCTATCATGTTCATCACTGCCCATAAGAATAAAGAAACTCCAATACCTGGGAACTAGGTTTTCTCAAGGATACACAATGGACACTAATTAATTTTATCTACTGATAGTATTTGGATCACAGCTCTTGTAGTCCTCTTTTTTTTTTTTTTTTTAGATTATTTATTTACTTATTCATAATGCACAAGTATATCATCTTTTTACATACAACTGCTTGTACACAAAGTATATAAGTACAATTCAGATCTTTAATCATGCATTTAGGATAGTGATATCCATCTCATTCAACCACCATTTTCCCCCCCTTTTCCCCCCCTGCTCCCTCCCTTGCCCTCCCTTTCCTTTGACCATTCTAGTGTTCCTCTAATCCTATGTACCCCCATCCAATCACACTGTGAACTAACCTCCTTATATCAGAGAAAACATTTGGTGTTTGGATTTTTGAGATTGACTAATTTCACTTAGCATTATATTCTCCAACTTCATCCATTTACCTGCAAATGCCATTATTTTATTCTCTCTTATTGCTGAGTAAAATTCCATTTTGTATATATACCACATTTTCTTTATCCACTCATCTACTGAGGGACATCTAGGTTGGTTCCACAACCTAGCTATTATGAATTGTGCTGCTATAAACATTGAAGTGGCTGTGTCACTGTAATATGCTGTTTTTAAGTCTTTTGGGAACAGACCCAGGAGTGGGATGGCTGGGTCATAGGGTGGTTCCATTCCCATTTTCCCAAGAAATCTCCATACTGCTTTCCATAGCGGTTGCACCATTTTGCAGTCCCACCAGCAATGTATGAGTGTGCCTTTTTCCCCATATCCTCTCCAACATTTATTGTTGTTTGTGTTCTTGATAGCTGCCATTCTGACTGGGGTGAAATTAAATCTTAGAGTAGTTTTTATTTGCATTTCTCTAATTGCCAGAGAGGTTGAGCATTTTTTCATGTATTTGTTGATTGATTGTATATCTTCTTCTGAGAAGTGTCTTTTCAGTTCCTTAGCCCATTTATTGATTGGGTTATTTTCTTTTTTGGTGTAAAGTTTTTTGAGTTCTTTATATATTCTAGAAATTAGTGCTCTATCCGATGTGCATGTATTAAATATTTGTTCCCAATTAGCTGGCTCTCTATTCACCTCACTGATTGTTTCTTTTGCTGAGAAGAAGCTTTTTAACTTAAATCTATCCCATTCATTAATTCTTGGTAATAGTTCTTGTGCTACAGGATTCTTATTAAGGAACTTGTGGCCTAATCCGACATGTTGGAAATTGGAGCTTACTTTTTCTATTAGGCGTATTGTCTCAGATCTAATTCCTAGGTCCTTGATCTACTTTGAATTGAGTTTTGTGCATGGTGAGAGATACAAGTTTAATTTCATTTTGTTGCATATGGATTTCCAGTTTTCCCAGCACCATTTGTTGAAGAGGCTATCCTTTCTCCACTGTACATTTTTTGCACCTTTGTCTAATATAAGATAACTGAAATTATATGTATTAGTCTCTGTGTCCTCAATTCTGTACCATTGGTCCACCCGTCTGTTTTGGTGCCAATACCATGCTGTTTTAGTTACTATTGCTCTATAGTATAATTTAAAGTCTGGTATGGTGATGCCCCCTGCTTCACTTTTCTTGCTCAGGATTGCTTTGGCTATTCTGGGTCTCTTATTTTTCCAGATGAATTTCATGATTGCTTTTTCTATTTCTTTGAAAAATGACATTGGAATTTTGATTGGAATTGCATTAAATCTGTATATTGCCTTTGGTAGTATGGACATTTTGACAATATTGACTCTACCTATCCAAGAGCAAGGTAGGTCTTTCCATCTTCTGAGTTCTTCTATGATTTCTTTCTTTAGTGTTATATAATTTTCTTTATAGAGATCATTCACCTCTTTTGTTAAGTTGATTCACAGGTATTTTATATTTTTTGATGCTATTGTAAATGGGGTCGTTTTCATCATTTCCCTTTCAGAGGCTTTGTCACTGATGTATAAAAATGCCTTTGACTTATGGGTATTGATTTTGTATCCTGCTACTTTGCCGAATTCATTTACTAGTTGTAAAAGTTTTCTGGTAGAGTTTTTGGGTCTTCTAGGTATATTATCATGTCATCAGCAAATAGTGCTAATTTGAGCTCTTCTTTTCCTATGTGGATCCCTTTAATTTCTTTCATCTGTCTAATTGCTCTGGCCAGAGTTTCCAGTACTATGTTAAATAGCAGTGGTGAAAGGGGGCATCCCTGTCTTGTTCCAGTTTTTAGAGGGAATGCTTTCAATTTTTCTCCATTTAAGATAATGTTAGCTCTGGGCCTTGCATAAATAGCTTTTATAATGTTGAGATATGTTCCTGATATTCCTAGTTTTTCTAGTGTTTTGAACATAAAGGGGTGCTGTATTTTGTCAAATGCTTTTTCTGCATCTATTGAGACAATCATATGATTTTTATCTTTAAATCTATTGATGTGATGTATTATGTTTATTGATTTCCGAATATTGAACCAGCCTTGCATCCCTGGAATAAACCCCACTTGATCGTGGTGCACTATCTTTTTGATATGTTTTTGTATCCGATTTGCCAGAATTTTGTTGAGGATTTTTGCATCTATGTTCATTAAAGATATTGGCCTGAAATTTTCTTTTTTGGATGCGTCTTTGCTTGGCTTTGGAATTAATGTAATGTTGGCCTCATAGAAAGAGTCTGGAAGAGCTCCCTCTTTTTCTATTTCTTGGAATAGTTTGAAGAGCATTGGTATTAGTTCTTCTTTGAAAGTCTTATAGAACTCGACTGTAAACCCATCAGGTCCTGGACTTTTCCTTGTTGGTAGCTTTTTGATGACATCTTCTATTTCTTCGCTTGTAATTGATCTGTTTAAATTGTGTATAGCCTCCAGATCCAGTTTAGGCGAATCATATGACTCTAGAAATCTGTCAATGCATTCAGTGTTTTCTATTTTGTTAGAGTACAAGTTTTCAAAGTAATTTCTAATTATATTCTGTATATCTGAGGTGTTTGTTGTGATATTCCCTTTTTCATCACGAATGTTAGTAATTTGAGTTTTTTCTCTTCTTCTTTTCGTTAGCATCGCTAAGGGTCTGTCAATTTTGTTTATTTTTTCAAAGAACCAACTTTTAGTTTTGTCAATTCTTTGAATTGTTTCCTTAGTCTCAATTTCATTAATTTCTGCTCTGATTTTAATTATTTCCTGTCTTTTGCTACTCTTGGTGTTGATCTGTTCTTCTTTTTCTAGTGCTTTGAGGTGTGATGTTAAGTCATTTATTTGTTGTTTTTTTTTTTTTTTTTCCTTTTAAGGAATGAACTCAGCGCAATGAATTTTCCTCTTATTACTGCCTTCATAGTGTCCCAGAGATTTCTATACGATGTATCTGTGTTCTCATTTACCTCTAGGAATTTTTTGATCTCCTCTTTGATGTCTTCTTCAACCCCTTGTTCATTCAGTAGCATGTTGTTTAGCTTCCAGTTGATGGAGTAGTTTTTCTTATTCCTTGTTTTGTCGTTGATTTCCAATTTCATTCCTTTATGGTCCGATAGCATGCAGGGTAGTATCTCTATTTTTTATATTTGCTGAGAGTTGCCTTGTGACATAATATATGGTCTATTTTGGAGAAGGAGCTATGTGCTGCTGAGAAAAAAGTGTATTCTTTTACTGCGGGATGAAATATTCTATATATGTCCGTTAAGTCTTAAGTTATTAATTGTTTTAAGGAGGCCTACGGTTTCTTTGTTTAGCTTTTGTTTGGATGATCTATCTATTGGTGAGAGAGGTGTGTTGAAATCCCCTAGAATAACTGTGTTGTGGTCAATTTTACTCTTGAATTTGAGAAGAGTTTGTTTGATGAATGTAGGTGCTCCATTATTTGGGGCATATAGATTTATGATTGTTATATCCTGTTGATGAATGGTTCCTTTAAGTAGTAAGAAATATCCATCTTTGTCCCTTTTGATTAGTTTTGGCTTGAAGTCTACCTTATTTGAAATGAGAATGGAAACCCCTGCTTGCTTCCGCAGGCCATGTGAGTGATAAGACTTTTCCCAGGCTTTCACCTTCAGCCTATTGATGTCTTTTTCTATGAGGTGTGTTTCTTGGAGACAGCAAATTGTTGGGTCATTTCTTTTAATACATTCAGATAATCTGTGTCTTTTGAATGGTGAGTTTAGGCAGTTAATATTCAGAGTCATTATTGAAATGTGATTTTTATTCCCATCCATTTTTATTTGTATTATGATCTTTAGCTTGATTTGGTTTCTCTTCTGGTTGGTATTTCCCTTAGTTTAATGTCTCCCTTTGTTGATTTTCATTGTTATTTTTCTCTTCTTCTTCATGAAAAATTTTGCCCAGGATGTTCAGAAGTGCTGGCTTTCGAGCTGCAAAATCTTTTAATTTTTGCTTGTCCTGGAAGTTTTTTATTTCATCTTCGAATCTAAAGCTCAGTTTTGCTGGATATAAGATTCTTGGTTGACATCCCTTTTCTTTCAGAACTTGAAATATGCTATTCCAGGATCTTCTTGCTTTTACGGTCTGGGTAGAAAAGTCTGAACATAGTCTGATTGGTTTCCCCCTATATGTAATCTGCTTCCTTTCTCTTGTGGCTTTTAATATTCTCACCTTGCTCAGTATATTAGGCATTTTCATTATAATGTGTCTTGGTGTGGATCTGTTGTGATTTTGTATGTTTGGTGTTCAGTAAGCCTCTTGAACTTGGTTTTCCCATTCATTCCTCAAGTTTGGAAAATTTTCTGTAATTATTTCATTAAATAAATTATTCATTCCTTTGGCTTGAAACTCTGCCCCCTCCTTTACCCCAATCACTCTATGTTTGGTCTTTTTATGTTGTCCCATAATTCTTGGATGTTCTGTTCTTGGTTTCTTTCCATTTTTTCTGTGTAATCTAGATTTTTCTCTAGGGTATATATTTTGTCCTCATTGTCTGAGGTTCTTTCTTCCAAGTGATCTACTCTGTTGGTGATACTTTCGATTGTGCTTTCAAATTTGGTTTATTGCTTCTTTCATTTCTGGAATTTCTGTTTGGTTTCTCTTTAGAGCCTCTATCTCCCTATTGAAGTAATCTTTTACTTCCTGTATTTGTTTATGGAGTTCTTTGTCAAAATGATCTTTTGCCATCTGTACTAGCTCCCTCATCTCATTTTTGAGTTCATTCTTAAGTTCCGCAAGCATTTGGCAAATGTAATTTCTAAATTTCATCTCTGTCATTTCACCAACTGTGCATGCCATGGAATCTACTGAGGAGGTATATTGATTTGTTTGTGCCACTTTCCTTCCTTGTTTCTTCATCTTGCTTTTATGTCTATTCTTCTTGCACTATGGGACCTTGACTATTTTGATTTTACCTTAGAACCCTACGTTGCTCCGGTAGTACAATGCTATCAGATCCCCTTATATTTCCTTTACACTTTAAAATCAGACACTTTCTATTCAGAGAATCCCAGTTTGATCACAATGTACAGATTTAGTTAACCTAGATAGTGATTCCAATTTACTCTGTATGCTTCTGATGGGGCTTTATAGTTTTAAGTAATGGACACAGAGGTGATATGTTTAGTAAGAGGGAAGTGAGTGAACTGACTTGTTCTTTCTTAGAAAGTATGAAAAGAGAGTTCTATGGAAGTGGTTTAGTATCAGCAGATGAGAGAGGAAATAGTGAATGATTAGGTGGAAAGACCAATTTATATATAAACCTAATTTATGCAGTGGTTGAGAGAAGAAGTAAAGAAAGATGGAGAAAAAGGAAAAAGAAAAAAAGGAAAAAAAAAAAAAAAAAGGAAGAAAAAGAAAAAAAGTGACCAAGGAGTAGAAATTAGTATGAGAGAGAGTGAGTCTAGAAAATAGAGAATACACTATATATAATACCACTTTGCTATATATTTCAATTGTACTCGTTCAAAAAAATCCCAATTTCTGTGTATAACTTGTTTTTGCCTTTGTTGAGTATGCAATGGCAGGGTGTAAATTGGGAAGATTAAGGAAGAAGAAAAAATACTAAAGTAAGAAGGAAGAAAAGAAAAAGAAAGCAAAGAAGAGCAGAAGCAAACAAACACACTGTCAATCAGAACAAAACAAAACCAAAAAACCAGAAACTAACAAACCATCCCCCCAAGAAACAACAAAACAAACAAACAAACAAAAACGTTGAAACCAGGAATAAGTCTCAAGCCAAATGGACCCTTGGAAGCCCTTCTTATTTCCCTTCCAGATTAAGCCAATTGACCTGGCACATATCCAGTCAGCAGTCCTGTTAGTGGAGTCGAGGCTGCACCTTTGGCCCTTTGCAGAATGGCACAGTGGAAGAGTGGAGGGGGCTTATCCTCAGGATGAGCCCTGCGTTCAGCAGCAGGGAGCTGCCACTCTGGGCCCTGTAGGCCAGGCAAACTGGAGGCTGGATCTCTCCTTCCCGCAGGCAGGCGGATGCCTATCTCTTGCTCTCTGTAGTCCTCTTTTAAAATCCCTGTATTCCTCCTAGAAGGAATAATCATAGACTCTGGGACAAAAGTCCTGTGTGTTTCTCCTTTGCAAGCAAATTATTAAATGTTTCTCCTTTTTCTCAAAACCTTGTTCTCATTATTGGATTGGCAACAGAGACAAGGACAGAGCTTTTGGCATCATATGAAGTTCAAGATAGGTTGTCCCATGGCTTTGGGCCTCTGGTGAGGCCACCAGAGGGCAACAGCATGGGGCACATGCTAGAACAAACAGTTCACATGGTGAACCAGGAAGCAGAAAGGAAGATTGGGAGACCAGGGACCCACCATCTCCTTCAAGGTCATGCCCCATGACCTAGGACCTTTCAGTAAGCCACCTTCTGAAGGTACACAGCATCTTTCATCACTGCTACCCTGGTGACAAAGCTTTTAACACATGAACATTTGGGGGACATTCAAGAATTAAACTATAGCAACACATGTTTTCATTCCTCTTGGGTTTATTTGTTGAGGTGAAATTGCTATGTCATGTGTTAACACTATGTTTCAATTTTGAGGAAATGCCACAGTGTTTCTCATTAGGCTACACCATTTTACAATCCCTTGCAACATATAATGGTCTTGATTTTTCCACATCCTCATCACTGTTTGTGCCATTTGTGACTATTTGTCTTTTTCCTTTTTCTTTTTCTTTTTTTTTTTTTTTTTTTTTTTGGTACTGGGGACTGAAACCAGGGGCACTTAATCACTGAGCCACATCCCCAGCCCTTTTTATTTTTTGAGATAGGATCTTGCTGAGTTGCTTAATGCCTTTCTAAGTTGCCAAGACTGGCCTTGAATTTACAATCCTCCTGCCTTAGCCTCGCAAGTTGCAGGGATTACAGGCATGTGCTACCACACCTGGCTTATTTGCCTGCTTGATTATATCTAATATGATAGATGTGATTTGGTAATGAATTGTTCAGCTTACGTTTCCTTAATGACTTAGATTTTTGTGTCTTTTCATATGCTTATTGTCCATTCAAATATCTTCATTAGAAAAATATTCGAAATTTTTTGCCCAGTTTTAGTTTCATTAACCCTCTTTTTTATTATTGAGTTGTAACAATTTTCTTTATATCTTGAATACAAGTGTTTGATCACTCACATTCTCTTGTGAATCTTTTCTTTTTCTTGATTGACAGTCAAATTGGTAACATGAAAGATTTTAATTTTTGTGGTCAACTAACTTACTTACTCCCTTCCTTCCTCCCTTTCATTTTCTTTCTTAGTTTGCTTGTGCTTTTGGTGATATGTGTAAGAATTCATCAACTAACCTAAGATCATGAAGAATTATGCTTGTGTTTTCTTCAAGGGGTCTCACAATTTTGACATTTATGTTTGGAACTGCTGCACAATTATAGTTAATTTTTGTTCATGGATGAAATAATGGTCCAAATTCATTCTTGTACAAGTAGATGTTCAGTTTTCCTTGCATTATTTGCTGAAAAGACTGTTTGCCACACCCTCACTCTATGTGTTTGTCTTGATGTTCCTCTGGAAATCAATTGACAAAATACTTTTGATTTTTAGACTTTCAGTTCTCTTCCATTTATCTCCATGTCAATCCTTATGCCTATGTCATATTATATTAATTATTGAAAGCCTGGTAGTAAGTTTCAAATTTTGGAACTATGAGTCTCTCAACTGTTTTTTTTTTTTTTTTTTTTTTTTCAAGACTATTTTGCCTGTTCTGGGTCCCTTCTGCATGAATTTTAAGATAAGGATGTCTTTCTCTTCAAAAGAAGCCAACTGAGATAGTGATAATTTTTTTTTTATTTCATAGATTAATTTGAAGAATATTTCCATCTTAACAGGATTAAGTCTTCTGATCTATGAACATGGGATGTCTTTTAAACCTTTATTTTTTTCATAACATTTGGTAGTTTAGCATTTCAAGTCTTGAGCTTCTTTTATTCAATTATACCTATGAGTTTAATTTTTGATGGTACTTTGAATAAAATTATTTTCTTACTTTTATCTTCAGAATTGATATTGTTACCAATTTGTATATTGATTCTGTATCCTTAGACTTTGCTAAATTTGTTTATTAATTCTAATTTTTAAAAAAGTTTTGGTAGATTACTTAGGATTTTGTGTCATCTTCAAATAGAATAGTTGTACTTCTTTCTTTGCTATTTGGAAATAAGTGCATATATATATATATATATATTTGGAAATAAGTGCATATATATATATATATAGTCCTGCAAATAGATATGTCAAAAATGGAAACCCTTGTTTTGTTCCTGATTTTAAGAAATATCATTTAGACATTTACAGTTAAGTAAAATGTTAGCTGTGGATTTTTCATAGATGACCTTAATGGTGTTTGTGATAGTATTTTTAAGTCTGGCTTCCTGGGAGTCTCCTGGGTCAAAGTAGTGTGGTGTTCAGTCAGTGTTTTACTGAAAGCTATATTTAAGCCCCTGTGTCCTGAAGCTTCTTCCCTGTGTTGATGGGTCTGTGTGTGGCTTGAGCATTCTTGGGAAGGCTTTTAAGTATGCCCTGGGTCCTGTTCTGATTGCCCCTGGTGAGAGCACCTACTGCTTGCACACTGCCTTGCTCACCTCTGAAATCTCAAGAAGGCTCATCTTGATCATCTATTCTCTTGGGTCCTGTTGTTAAACTTCTGACTTCTCTGTTATTTTGCCTTTATCCATTCTACTGGCCTTATTTTAGTGTCTATCAACAATGATCATTATTTCAGACAATGAATTTAGGGATGAAGTTCTCCTCCCTTAATCCCAAATGAAATATGTTCCTATAGCAGATGTGTAAAGCTCTTTGCCCTTATGGAGTAACTTTTTCCTTGTATAGAAATCCTGCACCGATTCCCCAGAGCTTAGACCACTTTCATAAAAGTGCCACACTAGTTCTGTACTTAGTCATGGGGAGGGAGTGGCGACCCTCCCAGGCATGAAAGGTCTACCTGAGGAATCTGGGGCAATCAGGATCCCAGTATTCTGGATCTGCTGTGCTTTCTATCCTACAAAGTGAGGACTGGATAGAACAAGAGACATTTAGACGCATTGGCTGCTTCTATCTCAAGTAAAGCTTCTGCAAAGGAGGGCTGAAGGGCAAGGATGAGAAATGTCTGTAGTCTACCCTCCCCACAGTATAACTGCAGCCTCAGACTAGGAGCTGGGGGATGGGGAGCCTGGGTCTTCTTGTCCACAGATATGCAGGGGTAGGGCTTCTGGCTCCCATAAGAGATCTGATGGAAGATAAACATTACTGTGGGATGTGGCTTAAATGCCACAGACTCTTGCTTTCTGAAATTTAGTAGATTTTCTTGAACCAAGATTTCTTCACTGCTGTATGCCCCTAGGATGATTTCTAGACACTTCAATGATTTTTTTCATAACCTCCGAGTTAAATTGTTATGTTGGCAGATAGTCAACCAATTGTCCCACCTCTGATTTGTGTTTTACTATGTTTTCTTGAGTGAGGAAGAAAGAAAGGTGTTTCAGTTTCATTCCTGTAAGAGCACATGGGACTATATAGCTGGGAATGAATGGGTAGCATCATGTGTGTGATATGATTAAATGTTGAGGATATCCAAAATAAACAATAAGTCATTTTAAAGGTTTTGAACAAAGGAAGGATAAGAATGTAACTGCCCTGAAATGACAGTTCTTGCAACTGCCACGGAAGAATGTAAATTTGATAAAAATAAGATGGGAAACAAAGAAACAGATTCAGAACTACTAAAATTGAATCAAATGTCTTATCAGCTCTTTCATTTGCAGCTTGTCCAGGAAGCAAAGCTCTTGCAAATGAATTCATAAAGACCTATATTAGAATGATAATGATGACATTTGAATGGAAAAAAAGTGGGTGAGGGAGAGGATATTGTGAAGGAAAACTCTATAGGTTTTGGCAGTGGATTGGATGATGAAAGGCAAGAAAAATAAAGAATCAAAGGTTACATTGAGTTCCTAAGGCAACCAGCTGAGTTGCCATTTACAGAAACAGGGAATTCAGACAGAGGCCCATAGATTTGAATATTAGACTTGATGGGGATGAAATACCACTGCTTCATAAAGGAGATCTGGATCCATTAGGCAATTGTTAATCCATCTGTATTTTAGGAGAGAAGTTTTTTGCTAATGAAGCTGTGAGTGTGGATTAGATCACTGAGATAAATCTACAGATAAGAGGGCCTAGGGGAACTTCCTGGAAGGCCAGCACATAAAGGAATAGAGGACAGAAAAGACAAAGGGTGTGGTGGTCAGGGGAAGAAAAAGAATCAAGAGGGTAGTCTCCGTTCTCCTTAAAGCTTCCTAGATTAATTATGCTAGGTAATATTTAGCTTTTTCATGTTTTCATAATTCTTTTAAAATCCTATGCTCAATGACACTTTGGTACAGGTTAGACATAGCCAATGGCTTTATCATTGAATTACTTTACACAAAAATATTTTTTTTCTCCTATAAGTTCTTTATGACCATCTATTCCTATGACGTTGTATAGGAAATAAAACACAGAAACACAGCATAGCACGAACACACTGGCATCAGCTGCCTGCCTGTCTCTATGTGTTTGTCGCAGTGCATGTATTTAGAGCAGGAATTCCTATCCCTTTGTCTAAAGTTTAATGAATTCTTAATTCACAACTAAGTGACATATTGAGCTTAATTATCAGGATGCTTGCCTAAATGAGTCGCGTTACTTTGGTATCCAAGACTGAGTGTCAATTCTACTTTCCAGTACCTTCTATTTCTTCTACACATTTTTTCCTGTCACCTTCTTTTGTCCATAAATATATTGAGTCTTATGAATATGGCCAGCTCAGCACAAGTTCCCCTCAAAGAGAGAGTCATCATATTTCATACCTTGAGATGACAATAATAATGGGTGATATTTATTAAGCACTTTAGTATTCACCAGATGCTGTCCTAAGCATTTTAATATATTGACTCTTTTGATCCTTACAAACACATTCAGTGTTCAGGACAGTTGTTATCTCCATTTTACACAGTCAAGGCTGATGCAAAGAGAGCTGCCGCCTTGCTCAGGCTTGCACAGCCAGGTCAAGCACAGAAGCAGGACTCAACCAAGGCTGATGCCAGCCAGGCCCATGGTCAGTAGATCTTTACCCCCCTAAATCTGAAAAAATGTATCCTAACTTTCTCAGACCTAAACTACTTGGAGGTTAAAATTCAGGCCAGATACTATTTTATTGAAAAAGAACTTAGAGCAACCTAATGTCAAAATCTGCAGCTTCAACAAATAGGAACCTAATAGACAACCCAATGTGAAAACTATAAACAGAGAAGGAATGGTCACTTGCAAATGAATTTGGAAAAAAAAAAAAAAGTGTCATCTTATAGGCAAGTCTTTCACTAATGTCTTTTTATATACATATAATAGTTTCCACACTTTATTTTCCCTTTCTATTATTGCACTCTTTCAATGGTTATTCAATCCCAGTACAACTAGACTCCAAGGATCAACTGTTCAGCCATTTCAATCCTTGGGTAAATATTATTGTCCTCAACTTGCAAAAAATTGTTGGATGTAGAGACAACGGTGTGTTACTCACAGTTATATTCCACAGTAGAATGACAGACAGGATGCCATTCAAATATTTCCTTCTGTTGCAAATTTCAGACAGCACTTGCACAGCCAGGATGGGGCCAAGCTGTTAGGGCTTCCATGAAAAAGGAGCACACAGAGTCCACATATCAGGTTTATTAAATATTCTTACTTATATTTTCAACTTCATCTTCAGTTAAAGATCCAGCTGCTAACTGTAATATTCAAAGTGATATTGAAAAAACTTGTTAGATTTGTAAATGGCATTACAGCTGCCAGTTGAAAAGAAACAGTCATGACCAGTCACGTGTTCAATCTGGAAAATACATAGTGGAATAAGTGTTAATTGTTAGCAAGGAAAAAAACAGTACATGTAAAGAACTTACAATTAACACTTAAAATCTGTTTTGGCTCAGGTTATTTAGTCAGTTGCTACAATAAACCTTTATGTATTTTTGTTATGAGGAGTCGACCAAAATATTGTTTTGCTTCTCATATGCTCTTTAGCTTTGTGAACAAGAAATACACCAACATCAACTTTGGAATGTATTTAAATCCAGTTCTTTGACTGGTCACATAAATAGGTCACAAACAGCAAATCTGGTAAAATGAAGTGTTGTTTATGGAAAAATGCTGTAGAATGCAATATCCTATCCCATGTAAGACTGAGACCCTCTCAGAATTACACAAGAAACTAATTATGAGAAAAGTCTATTTTTCTTTGGGTTAAGATGGAAAAATGCATATTTGTTTCCCATTTTATTCATCAGTATAAAATACAGATGGGGGTGTAGAAGGGGAAATTTTGCTTCAGTGACTCCTATCATATTTGTGAGTGTGTGGGGGGCAGGGAGATTCCTGGGGATTGAACAAGGACCACACACATGCTAGCAAGTGTTCTATCACTGAGCTACACCTGTGGATATTTATTTATTTATTTTGAAATTAGGTCTCACAAAATTGCCAAAGCTGGCCTCCAACTTGTGATCCTCCTGCCTCAGCTTCCCTAGTTCCTGGGATTATACGTATGCACCACTTTGGTGGCTCCTAATACATTTTTAAAACAATTTCCATTCTGGGATCAGAAAGCTTGTGGATTGCCCTAATTTCCAGGTATGTGATAAGAGCTTTACTATCTTACTAATCTTTTTCTTTTACTGTACCAAGGTAGCCCAATACAGCAAGTAGGCCAAAAATAATTCAATTTCACATATAAGAAGACCCTTTAGTCTCCTCTCCCTTGAAATATAAGGAATAATTAGACTCACTTATGAGAGTCAAGTATTTAATCAGACTGAAAAATAATACTAGTGCCCTCCTAGAAAGAGCCCATGAGCATTTGGGACCCTAATTAAAAGTATGATTTTAAAGTTTTGCCCTTTGGGAACTACTTACATTTGCAGACATTTTCCAAATATTTCCAACCACAGGAATTTGCCTTTAATTATTGAGTTGAAACACACACACACACACACACACACACACACACACCCAAAAACACTGAAGCAAGGAATTTAATCACAGCTGGATGAATTGTGCACAGATGTCCTGTACAAGTTTCTGCAGAGCTGAAAGACAAAAATAAAAACTGACGGAGAAAGCAGTACCTGTTATCGAAACAGGGAAGAGCAGAACTGGGTACTTTAAAGGTGTGTAATAACTATTAGCTAATTGATTCATTAGTTGATTCTTATGGAATATGAAAATGATTCTAAGTCCTCCTTCAGAAACTCTCCTGTCTTGTTTGCCTGGCACGTTTTATATTAAAAATAGTGAACATGGCTCTGAAAGGTCATAGAATAATCCAAATCAAAAGTATCCATTGAAGAAAAATAGGTGGTTTAAAATAGATTCCTTATCTCCCCTAATCTTCTGTGCTTCCTGTCTTCAATTCATTCTTTAAAATCCCCATTATCATCTTCTAGTTTATATGTCAGAGCTAGAACAAAATCTTATTTGAACACATGCACATGTTGATTTTGCTCTGTCTACATGCAGCACAGGGTAGCATTGAGATTAGAGAACATGATTAGGAACAGCTCAAAAATAAAATGTGTAAATGTAAAAAACTGCTGCCTTTTCTCGAGTTCACCATCTTGCAGGAATTAGTGAAACCACATTTACAGCAATAATTTTATTATTACTGACTTCGCTAACATGGGTCCTCTAGGACTCTGTAATCAGGGGGAATCTTCCAAGTGCTCACACACATAAATACGAATCAAAATGTAGCCAATACTCCATTTTTTAGTAACCTAAACAAACAAACAAACAAACAACAACAACAACAAAAGAAAAACCTGACCCAATACTGATTATTTATGGTACAGTCCGAAGGCTTTTTGTCATTTTGTGTCACATTCTATTAAATGCTCCTCCAAACAGCCCTACTTGCACTCTGGTTTCTTAGAGCATCTGATAAGAAAGTTCCTCCAACTTTGAGTTCTTTTGCTCTCACATACATCAACGATTACTTCTAGAACCCACATATGCAACTGTTGTGTTAGGCCATCAGCAGGTGCAAATGAGACTTACAGTTCCATGTTCAGAATCACAAGTATCACCTTTCAGTTGACTCAGCATCTGAAGTGTGCACAGCTCCTTCTTCTTCCAGATCTGCTTTTACTATATGGGAAGGTACCCAGCCCTTCAGCTAACAGTTGTTCTGATATGCCACATCTATCCCCAAACCAGCTGACCTCAAACTGGAACCTCTGACAGACCATGGAATTGTCCTTATAGATAAAAAATTGTGTTCCCTCATGTTTGCTGCATTTTAAAAAGTAGGACATTATTTCCAGAATCAGTAGTTTTTAAGTACATTGTTTTCTGAGTTTGTATGTTCCAAAGAGGTCCAATTTGATGGTCCCTGGAGAAAAATCTCCTATAGGAAACCATAAACAATACCGACTGTTACTAAAGTATCATAAAGCTGCCCAGAAGAATTAGCTAAAGACCACATTTAATAGAATCTTCTCTTCTTTCATCTGGGTAACATTTACCAGTCTTTCCATGGGGAGGAGAAGAAATAACAGTTGGCATTCTGGTCTGCTGAGACACATAAAGCAGGCACACATTGAAGGTCAACTCTGCAGTCTGTCAAGTTGCAGCATGTGTGTGAGGAGGAGCATTTGTTCATTCTTCTCTCATATTAAGGAAAGTCTCTTACCATGTCCCTTTGAGCAACTGGAGGGAAAAAAACCTTGGAGAGCGTCAGTGTTCTTTGGATCACTTGACAGTGCATGAATTATCAACATATACGAAATTATTCATTTATGCAAGACTATAATTTGTATAGCCTCTTATTCAGCATGAATCCCACCCATGTGTGCCAAACACACACAGTCATAACTTCATTAGAATAAGTATTCAAGGCAGGGATGTCCAACCTCTAATTTCTTTCCTTGTCTTACATACACGCACACATAAATTGCAAGAGAAAGTTCATATTTCCTCATTATAGACTCTTTGGTTAAAAGTAGCAACCAAATGTAGAAAATATTCAATGTTCACAGGAGAACATATCTACAATAATATGAGCAGAATTAAAACTCTAAAGCAATCTGGGCAGGTTATATGATCCCTTGAAAATGTCAGAAATTTCACATTTCTGAAGGAATGTTATAATATAACAGCAGAGGAAAAGTGGGTTCATTTTAAACACTCTCGTGCAGGCAATATCAATAAAGAAAACAATTACATTTATCTTCCTGATCACCCCACAAATTAATATTGTTTATCTCAGCATTTTAAAAATTTTACAGTAAGAATGAAATTTGTCTACAAACGAAATATTGTCTACATTCAATCTATAATAAAGAACCAACTTCCCCATTATCTGGATTACTTCTTGGTATTTGATGAAAAAGAAGGAAGAGAAAGAGGAGGAAAGAAATAAGACAAAACAACTAAAATTTCTTATCTTACTTAGCCAAGTAAATAAAACCCAAACAATAATCAAAGATTTTTCTTTGTGGCCAATTCTTATCTGCTTAAAAGTCTTGTTTATATTTGTGGTTCTTCCATGGACTATGGAATGGGAGACCAAGGGTGATGTACAGTAACCAGTTCTACCTATTCTTTCTAACAGAGGAACTGCCATTTCTTAAGTGGGGGTAGCTTTCCAACTCTCTTTATGGACAGGCACAAAGCAAAGGGCAAAGGGAGCCAAAACTCCAGTCTCAATGCCTTATTAGTGTCTAATGTGAAGCCTAGCAACACAGACCTTTGTGGAGAACGAAACACCAGGAAGCTATTTGCTTCACTTTTCCTCCAATCCAATCCTTACCATGCCTTTTAACTGAGTAAGCATTTAGTATTTTGATTTTTTTTTTTTTTTCAGCAAAGAGAGAATGCACTCCCAAGCAACCTGAGCCAGAGGCTTAACTGCATCAACTAATAAATGAACAAGCACTTTGAAATGACATCTCATGGTAAAGAGAAATGTAGCCAAATATTCTAAATTTGATTTACCTCATATAAATCTAGCTACAAAGGCAAGTTTTAAAATTATTATTAGAGACTTCTGGTTTCATCTCTGAAATACAGAAGACATGAAAATGGTTACTCTCATTCTTACAACAAGAAAAAGCTAGACAAGTTAATAATTATTTTCTTGGACTCATCAGAACACTGAGGATGTAGGGCAAAGCCACACCCCAAAATTGGGAGAATGGCATGTAGAGAAGCTAATAGATGACCAGGAACTGAGCAGCTAGAGTTCATAAACAAATTTTAGTCAGATTTTGTGTTTCTGTAACCCAAATACCCCACAAAAACAACCTACAGGAGGAAAAGACTTTTTTTTTTTTTTTTTTTTTTTTTTTTAGCTTTAGCTCATGTTTCAAAAGTCTCAGTCCATAAATCTCTGATTTTATTGCTCTGGGCCAAAGATGAGACAGAATATCACTGCAGAAGGGCTTGCAGGAGAGAAAGTTTTCCACGTACGGGAGCCAGGAAGCAGGGAGGGAGCCACAGGGGAGATAAATCCTTTGGGGGCACCCCAGTGACCCACCTCCTCTAGTCATGCCCCACCTACTACATACAGTTACCATCCAGTACATTCAGATTTGGATGGGCCTATTGGATTATAGCCCTCATAATCTAATAATTTTACCTCTGAATATTCCTGCATTAACATAGGAGATTTAGGAGGACATCTCATATCCTAATCCTTAGCACTGGTATGACACTACATAGTATTTTGAGAAAACTGATGGAGGCTGAGTGGGAACTTCTTGAGAATGGGAAACTTCTTGGGGCTGTAGCTTTGGTGAGCCCCACACTTTTAAAAGGATTTTTGACTCTAGCAACCACACCAGGGTTTTCGTGATAAATAGTTGAAATTTTCTCATGCTTCTGATAAGGAAAGAAGGAAAGTAACCAGGAACCAGAGATTTCTCTATAACAAAGGCTTACTCTCCAGGGGAAAGACTTTTCCAGAGTCTTATCCCAGCTGGAGAAGGCATTCCTCCCACTCCATCCTCCATTAGCCATCTTCTCTCACTAAAATGTGCATGTGGTGGGGAGACAACAGAGGTTGTGACAGCAGGGAAAACAGACTGAGAACTCTACAGCTAGAAATTAGGGAAATGGGGTCAGAGGGAGGAATAACACTGAGAAACACTTGTGAAGGTCAGGTCCCAGAGGCAGAAGTCCACGGAAAGACTGAAACTTAACTGGAAGCTTTTAGAGCATTCCCTTCTCCCAGGCCTTAGCACTATATCAACAAGGCTCCAATATACTTCCAGTGTGTTACAGTAGAAAGGTGTAAGACACAACACTCCCTGAGGAGGAATGTTTATGAAAGGTCTAAGTCGATGTGAGTACTAGAGGAATTTGCTCAGTCACCCAGAGCTAAAGCAAATATTAAGAATAACTAGATTAACATAAAACTTCACGTTTGAAGCACATTTAATCAACAAGCTAAAAAGCAAGGGGTGGGGGGAATAAACGTATACTCTGAAGAGATAAAGCAACCATTAGAACCAGGAATGTAACACAGAGATTGGAATTATTAGAGGATTTGAAATGACTATGATTAGTATGTTGAGGACTCCAATGGAAAAAAAGTAGAAAACATGTTAAGAACAGATAAGTAATATAAGCAGAGGAACTGAAGCTCTAAGAAAACACAAAGAGAAATGCTAGAAACTAAAAACACTGCAGCACAAATAGAAAGTCTCTTCATGGACCCATCAGTAGACTTGATATGAGCAATGAAAAACATCAGTAGTTTGAAAAAAAGGGCAAGAGAAGCCTCACAAACTAAAATATGGAAAGACGAAAGAATTTAAAAATCAGAATTTCAGAACTGTGGAAAACTTTTAAAAGATGTAAAATATGCATAACTGAAATTCAGATGAAATAAAAGAATGAATGAAACAAAAGAAATATATGAAACAGTAGCTGGGTGCGGTGGCACATACCTGTAATCCAAGCACTTGGGAGGCTGAGACATGAGGATCACGAGTTCAAAGCCAGCCTCAGCAATGGCGAGACACTTAGCAACTCAGTGAGACCCTGAGACCCTGTCTCTAATAAAATACAAAAAAGGGCTGGGGATGTGGCCCAGTGGTCGAGTGCCCCTGAGTTCAATCCCTGGTACCAAAAAACAAACAAACAAAAAAAAAAGAAACATTAATGGCCAAGAATTTGTCACAATTAATGATAGGCACCAAACCACAGATCTGCAGTCAGGAATCTCAGGGAACATCAAGCAGGATGAATGTCAAGAAAACCGTACCTGCACATGATATTCGAACTGCAGAAGAGGCAATGAGAAAATCTCCAATGTAGACAGCGTTAGCAAAATTTTTGGAAAATTAAAAGCAATGGTTAGTGGAAAATATATAGCATTAAACATTAACAATTTAGATGAAATTGACCAATTTCTTGGTCAGTATTCACAGAAGGGGAAATGGATAACCTGAATAGCCCTAGAAAAAGCAAAACTATAGAGATGTTAGGTCAGCCATTGTATTTGTCAAAATTCATAGAATTTTACAGCACATAAAGTGATTTTTAATATGTATGAACAAACACAATAGTACAGAGGAGGTAGAAAGATCTCAGAATGGAATGTAAATGATTCAATGAAGGGGGTGGGCAAAAAAGGTACGGTCCCTTGTGACTTTGGAAATGGGTGGAATCCATAAGAAAAAAGGCTAAAGGAATTATATGCAGGAATCATGTTTGATAAAATTATTTTCTCATAGGAATAGTTTAACAATTTTAAAACCACTATACATGTAAACTGAAATTGAGCAATTAAATAGACAGTGGGTGGAGAAAGCCAGGTGTCTATGTTGGAGTGGGAAATTACAGGAAGGCAGTGGAAGAAACTGGAACGACCCAGATGATGATCATGATTAGATTGGAAAATAATAAGAGCTTGTGCTTAGCTTAAGGTGGACACAGAAGGTTACACAGAGAGGTTTTTATAGATCTGTGTGTAGACCACGGCTAGTGTGCTCATGTATATGTTTCCTTGCTCTGACAGCTGAGATGGACTAGAAGCAATAACTCCCTGGTTGTAACTAGCACATTTAGAGTTTATGTTTTGGTTTCTGCTTCTATTTTCCAATAAAAGGAAACAAGGATTCTTAACAATTGATCCTAGAATTGAGTCATGAAATACACATTATAAGCCTGGAACATCCTGTAGTGCCAGAAAATAAGGAACCTCTCAAACACTTGAACATGTGCACATGGACATACATGAACATGCGTGCGCGCACACACACACGTTAGAGGTTTGTCAAAGAGATACAAGAGCCAACTGAAAGAGGTCCCAATGGCCAAATATCTAGCAATTTGGTACCAGGGATTGAACTCAGGGGCACTCAACCACTGGGCCACATCCCCAGGCCTTTTTTGTATTTTATTAGAGACAGGGTCTCACTGAGTTGCTAAGTGCCTCACCATTGCTGAGGCTGGCTTTGAACTCGTGATCCTCCTGCCTCAGCCTCCCAAGTGCTGGGATTACAGGCATGCGCCACCACACCAGGCTCAAAATTTTAACAATTTGAATACCAAGAAAAAGACATTTTGGATTATAATGCAAAATACAGAATACCTGTGAGTCAATACTGATATGAATAAATGACTAGATAGATATATAAAAAAGAAAAAAAAAAGCAAATGACCCCTTCAGAATTATTCCAAATAATTTATGTAGATATTCCAATCTCATAGAGATGGAGCGCAACTCCCTACCCCTTTAAAGTGGATTTTGCTTACTGACTTCTTTCCAAAGGGTTTTGTATGGAAAGGAGGGGAAGCTGGCAGTTAAGGTGGAGAAATCTAACAAATACTGCTTCAGTCAAGCTGTCCAGGTGCATGTCAGTAGTGATGACATGTTGACGGCATGCACCCTTAACAGGATATGATGAGGACAGCACTTGACCTCTGTGATTTTTCCACCCCAAACCCCTAACCCCTGTCCAATCATGAGAAACACACAAGACAAATCCTACTAAGAGATATCCTAGATTTTCCTATCCAGTATTTTACCTATCCAGTGCTCAAAACTTTTAAGGTCATTAAAAACAAGAAAAGTCTGAGAAACTATCACAGCCAAGAGAATCCTAAGGAAACATGGTGACTGAATGTAATGTGGTCTCCTGAATGGGCTCCTGGGATGGAAGGACACTGACTAAAAAGTGAGGGAATCTGAATAAAATATGGACTCCATTTAATAATAATATATCAGCGTCAGTTCACTAATTATGACCATGTCGTATTAATTATGACATATTAATGTAAGATGTTATTAAGAGGGGAAACTAGGTGTGAGATTTATGGTAATACTCGGTATAGATTATCTCCATGGTGCCCTTCTGGAAATTTAAAGCTTCTCTAAATTAAAATCTATTTTTAAAAATGATTATTGGAGCTATAATTTCTTAGCCCTTAAAATATTTTAAAATAACACAAATAGTATTTGGGCCCTGAATAAAATTCATAAAATGAATAAAAGCAAGAAGAAAGTAAATATTACCAAATATTCACTATCCCATAATAACCACTGATTATTATTTTGTTCTTTTGTTTATCAGACATATTTCCTCCAAAGTAGGACCAAACCATATTATATATATATATGTATATATATATACATATATATATATGAATGTGTGTATATATATATATGTGTGTGTGTATGTATATATGTGTGTGTATATATATACACATACACATATATAATTTTTAATTTGGCTTTTTCTCACATATACATATATTTTTAATATCAAGTCACTATAAGAGTAAATCTTTATCATAATGTTTAAATGTGACAAAATCTGTTATTGTACTTTCATGGTTCTTACAACCAATCTCCCTTCTGAAGCATGATACAGTTATAGATTTCTCTCCAAACTCTTTGTAAGCATATTAATGAATTTTCTTAGGTTAAGAATCTTATAATTAAATGCATTCAGTTAAATTGTCTGTTCTTTCTAAAGGTTTTTGAGTCATATTGATACATGTTTTGACAGAGTGGTTATGTAAATTTATATTCCCAGTATAAGAGTTTGAAATTTTCTATATATTCTGTCTTAGTCTTTTTTGTGCTGCTATAACAAAATACCACAGACAGGGTAATTTATAAAGAACAGAAATTTACTTCCACATTCTGGAGACAAGGAAGTCCAAGGTCAAGCTGCTTGTCTGATATAGGTCTTGTCTCAGCTTGCAAAATGACACCTTGAACATTGTGTCCTCTGGAGTGAGGAGCACAGACCTCACATAGCAGAAGATGCAAAAAGGGATAAACTCTCTCCATCAAACTCTTTTATAAAGACACCTAATCCTATTCATGAGGGTGGAGCCCCCATAACTCAACACCCTCCAACAGCCACACCCACTAATACTGTTACAGTGCAGTGAACTTTCCATATGAGTTTTGGAAGAGACAAAAACATTAAAACCATAGCATATGCTCTTCAAAGTTGGTATTATACTATTCAAATTTTTTAAAAAAATCTTTGTAGAGCTAAAATAAATTATTTCAATTTGCATTTCTTTAACTATTAATGGTTCACAGATGAACTTGTATACCTAATGATTATTTTCATTTATTTTGTGAGTAGCTTCTTCATACCTTCTGCCTATTTTCCTTTAATTGTTTATATATTTCATTTGATTTTTAAGAATACTTTATTAATAAAAGTATCTTCTTCATGTAAATGCTAGCAATATTTTTCTATTTGGTTTAAATTATTTTTATAACTATTCCTTCTGTCTTTCACTCCTTCTTCTCTCCCTCCCGCACTTCCCCTCCTCCTTTTACCTCCCTCCCTCCCTCTCTCTTTCTCTCTCTTTCTTTTTTTCAATAAGTCAATGATATTAAGCACTTGCTTTATGAGTATCTTTTAAAATTCATACCTTCACAAGCCTCCCTAATCCTAGGAGCATAAATAGTCACCTCAGTATTCTTTGCACATTTCAACTTCCAATCCAGTTTTGCTATTTTGTAAGATGAGGATATAACTTACATTTTTTTTCAAGAAAGTGCTAACCAACAATCCTGAAAGTCATTATTCATGCTACATCCTTTTCTTATGGATTTACAATCCCACCATTATCATAATTTGAATACTTTTATTCCCTTCTTCTTCTTCTTCTTCTTTTTTTTAGTCTTCCAATGTGTCCTTTGAATTTCACTGTCTAGTCTAGTTACTGAACACTCAGTCTGTTGCTTCTATATGGGTGGCTAAATTGATGACTTCTTGTATCTTTTTGCATTGCTTAATGAATAGCCTTGGGAATGTGCAGATTTGAGGCAGTCCTTTCTTCTTTGACCTTATCCTGGAGAAATGGGGCATGGAATTCACTAATCTGAGTAGAGGTTTTAGTGTCAAGTACTGGGACTCTAAGCTTTGTGAAAGAAGAGGCCATTTCACGACCAATGATTATCTCTATGTTAATTCCATTTTAAAAGGGGAGAGATTTGGCGACCTGTATGCTCAGATGTTAACACATGCTAAGTACAATGGGTTCTCCTGTTTTAGGTTGCAGGCTTAACTCTCAAGAGGTCGGGAAGGTTTAGTCTCCCCAATACCCCATCCCTCTCCCCCTGCAAAGGACAGTCTCCTGAACCCAGTCCAGAGCTTACCCACTCCCACTGGTGAACACCACTCTCCTTTACAGTGTTCATCTTCTGTGACTGGTCGTAGCTCTTCTGCTTTGATCAGGACTCTGCTATCTTTTTAACATTTCGGATGACCCTATCATTTTATCAGTAACAGTATGTTAGAAGAGAGGAGGGGGGGCTAATTACCAATTGGAGTTTTATTAGTAGATTCCCTTATTAAGCTTGGAAAAATTCCAAGGATTTAAAATACCAAGAAGACCCAAATCACCCATCGGATCCATGAGAAATTTGGATTGATGGGTTAAGACTGATTATTCTGTTCTTAGTTCTTCTTCCTCCTCTGCTTCTTTCTCTTCCTTTGCCTCCTCTTCTTTTTCCTTGGCCTACATACATAGTTTTTTTTTTTTTTTTTTTTTTTTTTTCCTGTTTTGCTTGTAAGACCTCAGGAAAAAGAACACTCCTTCCTTCTAACCCCTTCTCTCCCCCCACATCCTAGGGAAACCCATGGGGGAGGGAGTTAGTGTGGGAATGAGGGAGGGAGGAAACTATGAGAGGAGACTGGGTATCAAGCCACCAGAGCAAAATCAAATTCTAATGTGACTATTCTCAAAAATACAAAAATAGTCCAAGATGTAAATGCTTCTGCTAATGTCTCCCATAAACGTAACTTTCCAAAAACACTTTAGCCATCTCATACCTTCTTTAATAAAGATGGTGAGATGAAGCCAGAGGGACTGTGATGCTATGCTTGAAAATTTTCTACAAGGGCAAATGCTCTGTTAAAGGAACCTAAAACTCAGCTCAGCTCTCCCCTGCAACTTCCGCTTTGCTTCTGTTGACTCATATATTTGCCAGTTATTGGGTGAGTGCAAAACATCTGACCAGAACACAAACAAACCTTCAGTAGAGTCCAGTGGCTCCAGCCAGAATGTAGCCAGGAAGTGCAGTCAAAGTAAACTCTGAAGAGCGTCCACCAACCGGCTCCTGAGCCCAGACTGCAACATTTACACATATGTATATAGTCATAAAAATAGTTTAAGTAGGAACCAGGAACAAGCTACAATTGTCAAGCTACTAGTAAGGTTTTTTCCTTCTTCTTTTTTCTTTTTCTTACTTGAGGTGGAGAGAAGTAGAGAATTGAAAATTATTCAAGCAGGAATATTTTTCATTTTTTGGTAGAAACAGATTTTGCCATGGAGTAGATCCATCCTTCCTTCCTCATTATGTAGGACATCATTTTGTTCAGCCTTTTCAACCCTGTAGGTGCCAAGTCTTCATACTCGGACAAGCAAATCCAAATGCTGAGCCTGCAGAATGAGATAGTGTCATTATTGGTGCAAACTCTTTTCTGGGCTTCTGCTGAGGTATGACTGTGACTGGCTCTTTCTAGTCCAGAGGACTGAGTCAGGGCAAGACCCCTGGACTTGATTTTAAAAAAAAGACCAGGTAACAACTCAATTTTATTTTCTTAAAAGAGAACACTCAAACAATAAAGTTTTTCCTTACTATGCTTAATTTTCTTCATTAATATTTTTATTTCACTATGCTTAACTGTGGTTTTTGGTGACTTTGAGACTTTTTTTTATCACTGTGACTCCATATTGGTAATTCCATCTTAGATTTTCAGATTGTCAAATTTCATGAATTCTCTATTCAGTTTTGCTCAGAGAAGTTTGCAAGATTTCAGAGCATTTCCTATTTTCTCCAGCAGTAATTAATCTTAAGCACTCTTTGAATTGATAACACTCATTAGCTAATTTATTAATGTCCTCATTTTCATGGCTTATTATGTTTTATATTAACTTTTGTAAGAAATCCATTTTGTCAAATCAAACATTTAAAGCTGTTTACATTTACTCACATGACTGCCTCCTCTCTACAAACAATCCAATGACCTCTTTAATACTTCTTTTCAAAGTTTATAATTTCCTCCTAATGAACTACTTATTTGGTATGATCTGAAAAATAATTTTGTTGTGATTTCCATACCCACTCAGCACTTTGGCATGGGAATTTCTTGCTAAGTTGATTAAGGCCACACTAAGTTTATGAGGCTGGCTTTGAACTTGTGATTCTCCTGCCTTAGCCTCCCGAGCTGCTGGGATTATAGGTATGTGCCATCATGCCCAAATCTTAGGAGGTGTTTTTGGGTCACATTAGACAACTGACCCAGGAGATGTTGGATGGTTATGAGCATTTTAAGGAACTAATTGATTCATCCAACATCTCCTGAATCAATTGTCTAATGTGGCTTAACAAAACACAAGTTCAAAGTCAGCCTCAGAAACTTAGTGTGTCCTTAAGCAACTTAGCAAGACCCTGTTTCAAAAAAAGACAAAAAAAAAAAAAAAAGAGCTGGGGATGTGGATCAGTGGTTGAGTACCTATGGGTTCAATCCCTGGTACCAAAAATAAAAATAAAAACATCCTAATATACAACAGCTTGAATAACAAACATTTGTTGCTTTATAGTTGCTATGCATAAGGAAAATGGGATTGCTCAGTTGGGTGCCCCTGTCTTTAACCATCTATGCTGTCAAGTTGTTGGTCAAAATTGTGCTCTTGTCTGAAAGTTCCACTGGGGGATCATCCACATCCTGTTTCACCCAGGTTACCGGTTGGCAGCTCCAGAATGTAAGCTTCTAAATTTACTCTTGTAGGCCTCTCTGCAGAGATTCCTCAAGATATGCAGCTACCTGGCACAGAGGGAGAGACCCAGGAGAGTGTATTTTCTACTTGCACAAACAATACTGAATAACTTCTGTCATATTTCTACTGTGTGCAGTAAATGTGGCCCACAGTCAAGGGGAGGGAATTAATGAAGGCATGTAGACCCAGAGAAGAGACCACCGGGGACCATTCCACAGGTTATTTACTATGCCTCTAACATCAAGCAAGCATGGAAGAGAGGTCAGAATAGATGAGAAAAATGTCAATAGTATCACATTGGGATTAAAATATCTTATTTTGCTAGGGCTACTCAGCAGCTTCGAGGAGGCACAAGTGAAGGCCCTGAACCTCCAACCCTCTTAAACTCACAGAAAATCTCCCTCTTTGTGCACTCTTGCAAGGCAGTAACTGGCCCTTAGTGGACTCATGGCTAGTGATAGTCCATATTGTCACTATTAATATTCATCTAAATATGGGTAGCATGCATTTCCCAGATAATACACAAATTTTAAATATTTTGGTCCATCATTCCATTGTCCTTTTTACACTCTATTTTGGCATCCCATGTGTTCTTTAGCTCACTTCTCACACATAATACCATAAGTTAGAACTTGAGTTGTTGGTATTTAATTGGAAATTCTCTTCCAGGTAAGCAGTGTACAAAGTTAAGTGTACATGCTTGAGATTTTTAAAAATATGGATATGGACTTTTTTGTTTTGTTTTGTTTTGTGTGTGTGTCTGAATTCCATATTCATCACATACCATTTTCCAGGCATGTGAAGGTGGCAAGAAGTTTCTTAACTGCATGAAACTTTGGTAAGTGTTCATCCAGCAACACCATTCCAAGCAGGCCTTTGCAGTGCCCTCTCAGTTATATTTAGTGATCTTAGCTGTAGTTGTTCCAGAATACAGCAATATGCCAATTGCCTGTTCTAGATACTATTGCTTTATCTGTATTACTGAATATTTGTTTCCCCAAAAATTCAAAGGTTGAAATTTTAACCCCCAATGGGATGGTATTAGGAAGTAGGCCTTTGGGAGGTGATTATGTCATAAAGGTGGAACCCTCATGAATGGAAATTGTGCCCACATTAAAGATATTCCAGAGAGCACTCTCTTCTGTTTTCTGCCATGTGAGGATAAAAGAAGAAGGCAGTCTGCAACTGGAAGGAGGACCCTCAGCAAAACTCAACCATGGTGGCATCCTGATCTTGGATTATCCTCCTCCAGAAACATGAAAAATAAATTTATATGCCACTCAGTCTGTGGTACTTTGTTATAACAATGTGACTAGACCTAGTCCTTATGGCAGCCCTATGAAACAGATATTTTTACTGTGTACATTTATAGATGAAGGAATAGCAGCTCATCACCACAGGGCTAGTGCTTTACAGTTGGGATTCAACTTAGTCCATTTATTTATAGAGCTCTTGTCCCCAACATAGGTTGAGATATCATAAGAACCACATTCCAAGCGAAGGATACTTAGGAAGTTGAAACCAGTTGTCAAAGTTCTGATGAAAAGTCTAAAGTTCATTATATGGTACATTCTCATCAAAAGATATATAACAACTGGCATTGACAACTTTGAAAACAAGTTATTCCTTGATGGAGAACTTCCAGGGACTTTACCTGTGCAAGTTCATCAGCACCAGTATGTCCAGAACATAGTGCCTATTTAAATTTGACTATGAGTTTGTGCCCCAAAGCCCTTGTGTTAATGCAGGAATATTTGATGATAAAGGGATTGGACCGTGAGAGCTGTAATCTAATCAATATATCCCACTTCGAATGGACTGGCTTGGTGGTAACTGTGGAGGTGTGTCACTGGGAACATACACTGGAAAGAAGGGCAGTTCTTCCCTGCCCCTCCCTTTCCTTGCTTCCAGAAAGTGAGATGCTTCCCTCTGCCACATCCTTTCTCCATGATGTTTCACCTCACCTTGGGTTCAGAGCAATGAACCCAACGACTCCATTGCTCTGAACCAATGGAGGGCCTATGGACTGGGCCCTCTGATATGGTTAGCCAAAATAAACTTTTCCTCCTCTACATTGTTCTTGTTTGGGTATTCTGGTCATAGCAACACAAAACCTAACTAAACTAGAACCTTATCCCTGCTTCTCCTTTCCCTTTCCTATCTCTTTCTGCACTCCAAACTATTTAGGATACTGTCCTCTCTTTAGCTCCTCTGAGCAAAATAACTCATTCATTTCCTTTCCCATCCCCAATAAAAATTGCTTGACAAACACAAACAGTAGAATAGATCATTTTCATCCTTGAAATCAAGGACCCAAAAGGCAGCTTAAATTTTGTCTGTGTTCCTGGAATTTGCTGGAAAGACTTGTCCTACCTCTTGTGGGCAGAGTACCCTCTGCTTCAACAGCAAAATTTAAATCCTAAGTGAGTTCTTGGATGATGACTGTGCTAGTTAAGTCCTGGTTGGTACATTTTGCCCCTCTGCATTGTTTAAAACTGTATTATTTTATTCATTTTAGGAAATGTTACAAATTTATATACAAAAGTGAATGTGGAACACTGTTTCTCAGTATTCAAAGATGAGTGTTTACTAGAGAAACAGCCAAAAGAAAATAGCTCTTATCATGCCCATGTCCATTTGTGAGAACAGAATTAGAATAGAAATGAGGAGACGTGCATGGTGTGTTTCTTTTTCTCTCCTTTCCTGACTGTGGAAGTGAAATCTCTTCCATGGTTTCAAAGACTCCAGAGAAATCTTTATATAATCACTAATTCTGACAGTTTTCCATAAATCTCTGGGAAAAATACAGGAAAAAGCTTCAGCCTGTGTCCCCGGGGACGCTGAACTTGGAAAGATGCCTGAGACCTTATGTGACTCAGTGGAGACACGTGTGGCTGGTTCCTCCACAGAATTCCTTGTTTCCTGTGTGCTTTCTTGTACACCAGCTTCAGAAGTTTTTTTTCCACAACCTTTATGAACCTTACCAAAGGTTCTGGAATGAGAACTGTCCCTTGGAGATAGTTGGCACCATAATGCTAATCCTTCAGCAGAGGAGAGACTATTTTTATATGTTTGGTGAGCAATGACAACCAACAAAAATAAGTACTCAGGGAATGCATTAAATAACCATTTCTTTATGCAAAATGTCTGTTTTTAAAGCCCCAAATTAAATTTTCTCTTTTATTACTCATTCATAATGAACTGAAGAGATTTTAATGAGAGCTGTTTAGCAAAGCTAAAATCATATCTGTGGAAAACATACTTATTCCTTTATGCCAATATGTACCCCCAAATGACTGCACAGTTCTATCTATAGCTCCTTTGGATGTATCAATGGCTCTGGGCAGGGTGGTGCTTGCCTATAATCCCAGCAACTAGAGAGACTGTGCAGGAGGATTGCAAGTTTGAAGCCAACCTCAACAACGTAGCGAAGCCCTGAAAAACTTTGTGAGACCCTGTCTCAAAATAAGAACTAAAAAGGGCTGGGAATGGAAAGGAGGGAAGGACAGTGGAATGAGATGACATTGGCTTGGTGGTAAGGCTTTCCTAGGTTCAATCCTCAGTACCGAAAAAAAAAAGAAGAAGAAGAAGAACAGGGAAAATTAATTGGAGGAATCAACCTTTTGCTGCTCTCATTTCTGATTCCTAAAAGCTTGCTCAGTTTTCACATTTGACAAGTTTCCTGTCTCAGTTTCACTGCGGCTCCCACATCTGTTTCTCACTTTGTTCCAGAAACAGATGTGACCACTCCAAAAACTGATTTGCTAAATACAATCCTGTTTTCGTGGATATAATCTTTGGGGTTGATAAATCCTTACAAAAACCTTACAAAATAGTGTTTCATCTTAATTCTTGTCCTTCAAACACTTTCTGGAGTTTTGTTTATTTCTTAAACATAGGAAAGATTTTTAAAGAAAAAAATGGGATTCATAAATAAAATAGAGTTACTCAGATGGGGAACTGAGTCTTGACTTTTTAAAAAATTTTTTAGGCTCATAGGAAGTTATTTTTTAAATTTATTGTAATTAGTTATACATGACAGTAGAAATGCAATTTGACACACTGTATACAAATGGATCATAACTTCTCCTTCCTCTGGCTGAACATGGTGCGGAGTCACACTGGTAGTATCATACATGTATATAGGGTAACAATATCCATCTCATTCCACTGTGCTTCCCTCCTTTCCATTCCCCAACCCTCTCCCTTCCCCTCATTCCCTTTTTCACTATCCAAAGTCCCTTCACACCCTGCCCCCCATTATGGATCAGCATCCACTGGAGTCTTGACTTTTAATAGCAGAAGCAGGTCTGGGCAGGAGAGGAGGCTACATTTGGAGATAACATAGTGAGATAGGAGCAAGGCTAAGGAATTGATCCAGCTCCAGTATGCCCAGAGGAAGGGACTTATGGGCAAGCCAAAAATATGTCATCTCAATTGCAGGTAATGCTATGAGAATACAGGTAAGCTATACTCAAAACCTATTCTGTGGATGACCCTCCCATCTGCATAACCTTTCAGTGCAAAAGTAGGATTTTGGCCACCTGGCTATGGTTCAGTGTTATTGACTTTGAGAAGCCAGGGGAAGGCAAGAGTAAGAAGAATTCTGAATCCTTGAAGGTGTTGGGATTGGGGATGGGAAAGCAGATGGTCAGGTCAGATACTACGCAGCCACCATAAGGTTTAAAACCTGTTGCACAGATTATGGGAAATAGACAAAACAGGGGCAGGGTGTGAAGGGACTTTGGATAGTGGGGAATGGAAAGGAGGGAAGCACAGTGGAATAAGATGGACCCTATATACATGTAGCTACCAGTGTGACTCCGCACCATGTTCAGCCATGGTAAAAGGCACAAAAATTAGCATCTATTCTAATAAGCATCCAGAATGTAAATGCTGAGCTACCAATTTCTTACTATTTATTTATTATTTAATCCACAGAGACAAATTAATGTAAAAAGAAGACTCAGATGCTTCCCGAAGTGCTCTAATAGTGGTTATTACAGTAGAAGAGTAAAAATGTTAGAAGAACTCAATGCTCCTCCCCTGCATTCTCCCCTGATTCCAATGACACTGTTTCCCTGGCCCCTGTTTCCATGGCAACTCACCAGTGGAGAATGTAGAGTGGAGGGTGCTACAGGGGCAGGGGAGATTCTAGGGAAAAACAGAAGCTACCCTGCAATGGCGCAGGGCGACCCCTCTTTTCAGCCTATGAACGAAAGAGTATTGCTGTTGCTCAGCGTTAGAAAGGACTTCCTTCCCTTCCTTCCTCCCTCCTGCTCCACTTCCCACCCAACTTCTTCACACCTGGGATCTCAAACCAGCCAAGGATGTATAGAAATGGAATTTAAGATGTGTTGAGTTGTTTCTTAGTGGGGAAAGGAAATGGAAGCCGTAGCCCACAACTAGAGCAAATTAGGCTTTTCCGCAGAAAGCAACCAGCTGCCTCTAGGAAAGAAGGAGTTTTGAAGAGTCCTGTTGTGCACCAAACCCTCCTTTGTGCGCACTGGAGTGAGTGCCTGCACTCTTATGGGCTTCTGTGTCATTTCCACATGTTTACAACTGCTGCGCCTCCATGCCAAGGTCATGTGATGCGTGTTAACACCTATGCTGGGTGTGTGAGCCCGAGCAGCTGCCCGGCATGTGTTTCCAATGGTCTGGGGTATGTTCTAGCCAGAATGTGTCTGTGGGAGTCTAGTAAAACACTCCATCCTGTCTTTCCCTTTGGTTCCTCCAGATAAGTGCATGTGGGAATTGTGAGCTGAATGTGCGGAACAGGAGGGGTGAAATGAAATCTGCCCCTGGAGTTGATGCAGGAGGTGGGGGAGATGCACAGGGGAACTTCTAGTTTTTGAATGAGGCAACAAGCCAATGGGTCACTGAATTGAGGTCTTGGGAGTAAAATGGAATAGCCTCAATAGTCCAATCTTTCAGAATATGTTTGACCTGCAGTTACTGCCAAATCCAATAAGCATTAAGTTTCCTTCCTCTTTCCTTTCCTCCTCTCCCTTCCGCATTCTCTGCCTTTTTTCTGTCTCTATCTCTCTCTCTCTCTCTCTCTTGAAATACTGCCAGTGACTTATGTGGTCCAAACCCCTTTCAATTTCCCTGTGTTTCAGGAATGTGTCAGAAGCACTGGAATGTTATTTATTCTCTGAACAAGGATACCGTGAGTTAGTCACTAATGCAAATCTCCAAAGAGTGGGTCCTCATTCATTTGGAGCATCTAACCCCCTAGTTTACCATGGAGATAATTAAGCTCTTACTTAATATTTGACAGGTTATTTGGAAAATAGAACATCTCCCTTTAAAAGTTAAGATTGAAATAATGCTAAGACAACCAATAATTATTGTGCAGCCACTAGACACAAAGTCTTTTTGTGCAAGATGCTTTCTTTGCTATTTTGGATCAACCTTTCCATGATTTTGTTAGCCCATTGCCCTGTCCACTCAGGAAAATATTCTGATTGCTGTCTCAAGCACAGGCAGCATGACTGATTCATCCAGAGTTGCTTTCTGAGTTGCTGATGTAATTTAAAAAGACAGTAGTAATGGTCTCAACACAGCTGCCACTTCCGCTCTGTTCCCATGCCCCGTTGTCATCTATATCTTGAAATGCTGAGCTCTATTCTAGAGTAATTTGAAACAAGATGTTTAAAACATTATCTTGCACTTATTTTCAAAAAAGAAAGTAACTGATTTTTGCTCCACTAATGAAATAATCCCTTTGTGAAGCATATCTGTTTACAGAGGGAAAGGACAGCAAGTTTCTCCTAAAATAATTTAAAATGTAAAAGATAAAATATGCACAAACAGTTCTTTCAAAAAAACACACATAAGGGATTATTATGTGCATGACAAAACAGAAAGTTATATCTTTGAGAGATTCTTGAGTGAATTCCCTTTATTCCTTGTATTTTGTAGGGTATCTAAAAGATGACTTTGTTATTCTTCAACAGGTTCTAATTGTAGAAAAGTTTCAAATTTTTTAAACATAGTTGAAAAAGTCCCTTCCTCCCCTCCCTCTCCCCCATCCTCAAACCAGTTCTTTCCTAGTACTTAGATGTAGTTTGGCACAGATTTAGCTTTGGGCACTATACAGTGCTAAAGCAGTAACTTTTGCTCCAATTAGTCTCCTTCGATTTTAAAAATCTGCGACAGAATTACTAATCCTTTCACTACTCATAGAGAAAATAAAGATTAATTTTATTTTCCTCTAATAAGCTTATTTTGTCCTACAATAGGCTCATTTTCTCCATGTCCACCACCCCCCCACTTATGAAGAGGAAAACTTATCATTAAGTTCCCATCTAGTTGATTTGCCTCCATAGTGACAGAGTACGTGTGACACACATACCTAAACACACACACACACACACACACACACACACTTACTTTAATTTTTTGAGTCAATTGGATGTTTGGCATCCAATGGTATTTTTCTAGTTCCTAGACATAGTTTAGTTAGAACTCATTAGTGTGTAAACTTTTCTTATGCAGAAAGGGAGAAAAATCTGGAACAGGGGTCTAAAAGCTTTTCTGTAAAAAGCTCTATGATCAATATATTTTGGCTGTGAGGGCCAAGTTGCTTCAACTCTACCAGTATAATGTGAAATAACTATTTACAATGAATCATAAATGATCTGTGTTCTAATAAAACTTTATTTGTAAATAAGGACAGTGGGCCAGGTATGCCCCATGGGTTGTACTTGCTGATCCCTAGTCTAGACCAAAAAGTTTTGCCTTTTCTCAGGATTGGACCTTACTCTATAAAAGGAATTTGACATTGCTTCTTATTCTTTTCATCCTACTTTTTTATTTGAGTCCCCACATGTAGATAAAGTAGACATTTGAAGCAGTTAGTCACACTAGTACTTCCCAAAGTGTCTTCCATAGAACAGTAAAAACCCGAAAAACCTTGTTAATAAAATAGGTTTTTAAAATGAATTTTGGAATCACTACATACTGTATTCTCCTACAGTCTCAGTGGAAACCTAAAGAAATCTGTTTAGCTCAGAGTTCTGGGACTTGGATGCCCTTTTGAACATATGTCTATGAATATACTACCCAGAGAAGGTATGTTCTGAACAACATGCACGGGGGATGCTGATTTGGACAGCAAGGCCTTTGAAAATGTTTTGCATAATTCATTTGAATATTTCCAATAAAGTTTAACTTTTCTTAAATTTGGAATTTCTGTAAATTGTGTTAGTCCTTTCATTATTTTGTTCCAAATGTGTGTGTGTGTTTATAACAGATAGGCAATATTTATTTTTTTATTTTTCATTGCATGCTTGATCAGGAACCCAACTTCCATTACAATACTGTTCTTAGGGAGACATCACATCTACTCAAGAGTGATTCACTTCATAACATTGTGTCCAACACAACATTAGGGCAAAACCAGAGCAGAAATCATTAAGAACAAATCCTATGTGTGACTGCTTCAGTTTATATGTACTAGAAGAGAAACAACTGGAGAGAAATAGAAATTGGAAACGTTTCTTGAGTACATTAAATTCTTACATGTTTTCTGTCTCTATTTTGTTACATTGATCTGTCAGTCTATTCATTGATCAATGTAAATTATTTTTAGTAGTTGCAATTTCATGTTTTAATTTTGACAGACCTATTTTTTCATTAATCTTTTCCCCCAGATTTTATTGTTACTCATGCAAGTGTTTTTGTCCATCTATAAACTCGATATTCAACTTTTCTAGTTATGCAAGAAAAAAAAGTGTTAATGTTTAACCATTCTATTAAATACACATATATTATTTTAGAGAAAATTAATATGCTTGCAATAACAAAAAAATAAGCTAGACAGCACCTTTCTATTTACATTTTCTTTATAGTATTCTATTTTTCATTACTTTTTATAGATCATGCCCATTTGTTGAGTTTATTCCCATGCATTTGTTATTTTGAATACTTTTGTAAAATAATTTCCCACCATTAAATTTTGGTGCTAATATTTTTATTATGCAGGAAAAATAGAGTCAGTGTCAAATTCGTAGAAAGTCAATGGACTTAATGTTTTATTGTATGCCACAGATTTCACTTGCTTCTTTTGGCTTCCTAATAATACTACTAAATCATCTACAGATAATGATAATTTTTCATTCCATTTTTCTGTTTTGTTTTATGCTACTTATTTTTCTTTATTTTTAAATTATATTGATTAATATTTTCAAAAGAAATATAAAAATAACTGTTTTCTCACCTTGATAGGATTTCATCTAGTGTTTTGTCCAATCTAATGTTGGATTTAGGCTTGTAAAATCCTAAATAAGTAACTAAAATAACCATCATGCTAATATTTCATTAAGGCTCTTTTAAAAATAAGTAGCAAAAGTAAAAAAAAAAAAATAGTGTCATTTTAGGATCAATGTGCATGATATCTTTATCTTTGATATAAGTATGTGGTATTTTATTAGCTTTACTAATACTGCATTACTCTTAAATTTTTGGTATAAATTATTTTTTATTATATCATTCTTTCAAGAATATTCTAGTAGCTAATATTATATATAGATTTTTTTTTTTTGCTTAGGTATACATAAGAATGATCTACAGATATGTCTTATTGGACTACTTTATATTTTTGCATCAATGTCTCATTAGACTCATAAAATATTCTGCATGCTTACCTTTGTGTTTTATACACTCGAATATTTTAAACAGCATAAGAATAATTTAATCCTTAAATGTTTGAATTGTGAAACTTCATATACCTCTTATAAAAACTATTTTTATGGACATAATTTTTTTCTTTGACCCTAACTAATGAACTTGCAAATGTTTTTCTTTTCTTTAAATATATTTGGTCAAGTTCTGGTTGTGGCATGTTTATTCATAAAATCTTGGAGAATATAGTGTTACTGATGTTTAGATAACTGAAATACTTCAAAGTAAAATGCAGCCCATTTCCTGCTATTTCTGAGTTGACTCACACCACCCCATGATCAATGTAATTGTTTCAAAGTTTGTCATTTACAGCTGACATTTTGTGTTAACTCACTGTCCTGGAATCAATCATATTTAACTGCTTTTGTATAAGCTACAAAAAAATGTGCACATATTATTATCCTGGGGATTTTACAAAATGAAATTTGTATGTAAAATACTTATTTCTTAGGTGCCAGGATATAGCTCAGTGGTAGAATACTTGCCTACTATGTGCTACAACATGAGTTCAAGCCCTAGCACCAGTCATACACACACACACACACACACACACACACACACACACACACAAATGATTTAGTTCCAAAGATTGGTACTGTTTATAAGAAAAATGTTACAGATTTTATACTATAATACCATCTGGTTAGCTGACATTGAAGGTTGAGATTGAAATAGAGAGACAGATTTGATTTCCCTTTTTCCTCTTCTTACTACTCTTTGCTCACAAAAGATATGAGATAGCTTACATCAAATCATAGAATCAGAGCTCAAAGAGAACAGCCACATTATTTGTCCTAACAGTACCTTATAGACAAGAAACTGAGACCAAGAGTTTTGCTGAACTGGTTATATGGGACTCACTATTCTTCCACCCTGAGAAAGGCAGGTATGCTGTGTCTCAGAAAGGCAATCAGAATGGCCACCTCCCATTAGGTCCCATCTCCCAACACTACTGCATTGGGGATTATCTTTGAAACACAAAAATCTTGGGGAACATATTCATTCCATATCAGGCCTGAAGTGTCTACTGCAGGGAGACCCTCTTTAAGGAAAAGAGCATCTTTGCAGACTGCAGTGGCACACACCTATAATCCCAGAAGCTCCAGAGCTGTGGCAATAGGATCACAAGTTTGAGGTCAGCCCCAGCAACTTAGTGACACCCTCAATTGTTTAGCAAGACCCTGTCTCAAAATAAAAATAAAAAGGGTTAGAGATGGGGGGTTAGCTCAGTGGTGTAGTTAAATGCCCCCTGGGTTCAATCTTCAATACAAAAAAGTAAAAAGAGGAAATTAATGTGCAAGTATAACAAAGCACATATTAAAAAGAAATTTCATTGGAAGGTCATTGGGCTAAAATGTCTCCAAAGCCTTAGATTATTAAGTACACAAATAAACAATAAAACAAAAGTAAACAATAAAACAAAATTTAACTTTTACCAGTTAGAAACTGCTAAATAATCTTTTAGAATTTTCCACTTTTTAACAATTCAGATATATTTTCTTGGTCTTGCTTCTGTGAACACCTTAGAAAAGTCTTCCTCATGCTCCTAATCTTGCTGATGGAGTGTGGAACCTCTTCTAGTCTCATAATGCCCAGTTCATGAATTGCTATCTATGCAATAGACTCTTTAAAATATAAACATTTTTGTTTATATTTTATATATTTATCACACCACCATGTAATCACATGGCTAAAGATCATCAAACAGCCTTGGAAAGGACCTGTGGACAGGAAGAACTTCAAGTCCTAGCCTGTATTGGCTTTATAGTGGGTTCACCTCTGCTTCATATAGTTTTTGGAACATGAATTTGATGCTTTTTAAGCGCATGTCTGTGTGTTAGTATTAGTAATGACAACTGTAAGGTTTTTTTTTTTTTTATATATCAGCCCAGGACTTCTGTTATAGTAATTATCAATAATCTTCCTAATTATAAAGTCTAGAATAGAAATTTTATTTTGGCTATTCTTAATTTTCAGAAGTCATAATCTACAGATAAAATTTCCTTAATAGAAACTATATATATTCACTCCATTCATGACCTCCTCAGATTATTTTACTTAAAACTCTTGAGTAAAATTGGTGTATTCCACAACTGGTGACATATTCATATACCATTCGTCAACCTGATGTCTCTCCTGTCCACTTCATATTCAGGAACAAAGAATACCAAGGCAATTTCACCCACTGCAAGTGAATATTTCCCATTTTCACAAATTCTATGCTGATTCCTAGAGATCCATACCTTGTGTTTTTCTACAGAATTTTCTTGGCAAAATTCAAGGAATTGTACCTTGCTTCTCTGTTACCACAAGAGTTTATTGTTTTTTTTTTTTTTTTTCATCATAAGAAAGCATGTATCAAGTGCTTTATTGGATCCATTAATATGTGCTTTATCAAATATTGTCCTTTGATGGGTAGAAAATTGACATTTATTTGTCAATTTTTTGACTTTTTTTTTTTTTTTTGAGATTTTTACAGAGCTGTAGGAAGATACTACAGAGATGGAAACTATGGGAAAATGAAAATAAGTAGACCTGGCATGAAACCCTGTCTCTTCACTAATTGTGCCACCTTAAGTAACTTACTTAAATTCACTGGGAATATAAACTTACCAGGAAGAAGGGTTGGAAAGAGTGTATGAAGCTCCTGATACTTATAGGTTCTTAGTAATTATGCTATTGTATTGTAACCTCATGCCCCAGTGCTCAGAACCTGTGAGACAATGGAGTTCCCATCCAGCTCAATTAATGTTTGAGTTCCCCTTGCCAGACAAGCTCACCCTGTTCTCCCTCTATACTCCCCTCATTTACTGCTGGAAATCTCCAAGGTGATGGTGTTGAGTATGAACAAATAAATAAGTCCACACATCTTCTTCTGCCTCATCATCACCCCTCACCCCTGCTTCTGCTGCCTGGGCTTCCACAGTAATGTTTCATTATCCTAACGGGCCCATCCTCCACTGGGTGTTCTAATACTTCTGTATGCCAAAGGTGCAATGCAGGTTGGAGTGACAGAAGGAAGGTATAGGGTAGTAGCCAAGACTCTCTGGGTCATAACGAAAGAGTCTAATATAAGTTTGCTCTTGCCATAGGGAAAAAATAATAATTTATTAGTACATATAACAGAAGTGATTAAGTACTTGGTTTCAGAAACAGCTGTATCCAAAGATACTTAAAGTGTCAAGAGACTTTGTCTCTTTCCATCCTTGCCCCTGCTTTCCTCTCTGTAAACTTCACTCAGATAAGCTTTTACCAAATGATGGTCCTCACAGTTTCAAAATTAAATCACCTGAGTCTTACATTTAAAAAAAAGAGAAAAGTTCTCTATATCACTTGCTCCCATGGAAGACTTATAAATATGTCCCATTGGCTTGTTGTGATGTCTGTGAACTAATCAACGTAAAAAAGAAAAGACCCAGGTTTGGGTCCTGTTCTATCTCCTATATACATAGTGTGGAGTTAGCTTTACCAAAATTCCAAAGATTTTGAATGAAGGAGGGGAAGTTCCTTGAGATGCCTTTACTAAGAGTATTAAAGCAAAGCTGGACAGAAAAAAATAATGGCTGTCTACTTGTACTGGTCTTCCTAATGTCGTGTCAGACTTTATCTCCAAGCTTTCAACCATACTACTTATGCCAGTACAAAGTCTGACAGTCTTTTATAAACAATCCTTCTTCAGTCTGTGGCCCTAAACCCTCTTTCAATACAAGCCCATATCCAGTCCCCAAGGCAGCAGAGACATAAACGTTATTTTCACCAATACCCAACCATTGTTCCTTTCATTCCTATTTCCTATCTTTCCTTACATTGTTACACATGGAACACCCTTCAGCCAAAAAATGTAATTCTCCTATGCATGACAACCAATGGTTATGGGCACAAAAGAGTATCAATTATTGCCAGTCCTGCAAATATTAATCCATTCAGAACTATTTAGGCTAAATAACAGAATGAAAAGACAGGATTTATTTCAGTTGGAACATCATCCCAGTAATTTTTTTTTGTTGGTGCATATTAATTACACAGAAGAGTAAGTATCATTGTGGCATATCTGTACATGTATATACCATAATTTGATCAATTTACTCCTCAATACCTCCTTCTCCCCTTCCCTTCTCCTCTCCACTCTCCCTTTCCTATACCCCAATGAACTTCCTTCTACTTTCATAACATCTATTTTTTTTCTTTTTTTCCCTTTACCTTCCACATATGAGAGAAAACATACGACCCTTGTTTTTCTAGTCTTATTTTGCTTAACATGATGCTCTCCAGTTCCATCCATTTTCCTGCAAATGACATAATTTCATCCTTCTTTAGGGATGAAATAAACTACATTGAGAATATATACAATATTTTCTTATCTGTTCATCTGTTGATAAATACCTAGACTGATTCATAACTTGGCTATTGTGAATTGTGCCATGATACGTATGGGCTTGCACAAATCTCTTAAGTATGCTGACTAACTCTTTTGGGTAAATACCAAGGACTGGTGTCACTGAATAATATGGTAGTTCAGTTTTTAGTTTTGAGGAAACTCCATTACTGATTTCATAGTGTCTGTGCTGATTTACATTTCCATCAACAATGTACAAGTTCTTTTTTTTCCTGCATCCTCACCAGTTATTGTTATTTGTGTTTGATGATTGCTGGATCTTACTCCATTCTAACTAGAGTAAGATGGAATCTCAATGTTGTTTTCATTTGCCTTTCCCTGATGTTGAATTTTTCTTTTCATACAATTGTTAATCATTTGTACTTCTTCTTTTGGGAAGTGTATTTTTAGTTTATTTGAACCCATTTATTGAATGGGTTATTTATTTACTTATTTTGGAGTTAAGTATTTTTGTTCTTTGTATATTGTGGATGTTAGTTCTCTGTTGGAAAAGAAACTGGTGAAGATTTTCTCCCATCTTATAGGCTGTCTCTTCATTCTGTTATTTTTTTTCTTTGTTGTGCGGCATCTTTTTAACTTGATGCCATCCCATTTATCAAATGTTGGTTTTATTTCCTAAGCTATAGGAGCTATATACAGGAAGTCATTGCCTGTGCCTATGTGTTAGAGTGTTTACTCTGTTTTCTCCCAGCACTTGCAGTTTCTGATCTTATATTTATGTTTATTTTGAGTTGACTTTTGCTAGGGTGAAAGATAGGAGTCTAGTTCAATCTTTTACATATTCTACAACCTTATACATATACAACCTGCTATTATTACTCTCATTTCAGATGATTGATTTGCTGTTCTATTGTTTGTTAGATGAGGCATGGAAGCTTATCAAGAATTTAGCAACAGCAAGGCACAGTGGCATACACCTGTAATCCCAGCAGCTTGGGAGGCTGAGGCAGGAGGATTGCAAGTTCAAAGCCAGCCTCAGCAACTTAGTGAGGCCCTAAGCAACTTGGCAAGACCCTGTCGCAAAAGTAGAAAATAAAAAAGGGCTAGAGAGGTGCTCAATGGTTAATTGGGACCTGGAGGGAGTGAGAACAATTGTTTCTCACGGTGTGAATGGTATAGTCAACAGTCATCATAACTGAATGAAGCCCTTGGAAATGAGGTTGTCATAGTGCTGCCCTGAGCAAGAGGACTGCAACATCATAAAAGTGGCTTAAAACATCCAGCTTGCTTTATCATTTCTGTACCAAGCTTCCAGTTCACTGTGAAACAGAAACTAATACAGCTTACCAGGTTCCTATTTGACCTTCAGAAATAGAAGGGCAGCAATATCAGCTACATTTATTTTGCACCTGACTCCTAAAGTATAGTGTGAGGTATTGCAAGAAATACGTAAAAAGAGACACAGGAAGAAAACTCTCTTCCCTCTGCATTCTCAGAGATAACATTCCTGAGCCAAAGAGGAAAACTGAACTCAGGCAGTGGAATATTTAATAAGGACAAAATTTTATTACCTAAAGGCAATTCCATTTACTTAGAAAAAAAGCCTTAATCCATGATGTGATTGCTTTCATGACAATGTTCTTTTTGCTGACCATGGTACATGAATCAGAAACTTTATACACTGCAAACTCAAATTCCTACAGTGTGACTAGTGATGGCAACAGAATTTGATATGACTTTCTAATTCAAAAGGCTCCATTTACCTTATGCCTTAAACAGGAACACTCCCTCAGGTGCTATAAGCTTGGAATGCCTTCTCAATAGGGGTATTTTATATGAGTAAAGAATGGACCCAACTAAGTTTCCTAACTATCTCCAATTGTACCATAAATGTAAAGGCACATTCACATTTATTTGCATATTAAAATGTTGCTAGAATCAAAATAATGGAACTATTGCATTTGATCTACTCTTTTTTCCCATCTTGGACAACTCAGTATGCAGACATTGATTTTTAGTCTTGTTAAAAGATATAAACTCCACTTAATTTTATTCCATAAAGATGGAAGGAATAATAATAACTTGTAGAATGAATAGATTCTGCAGTTGTCTGCTTGGTTAGGGAACTCTAAGACTTTAAAAGGTCTATTGCTTTATATGCATTTTCCCAATCAATAATTTGAATGAGACTTGATACTCAACCTAAAGTGAATTACTAATGAATTAGAATTTATCAATGCAGTATACTGAAAACATTTTATTTTTGATAGCTTTCATAACTCCAAAATTGTAAATATATACTTAAGAAAATGTTGATGTGCATCATGAGATAGATCCCCAGAAGCTAAGTTTCTGGACATGTCTTCTCCTTAGCTATAAGAAAAAAATATCAGAGACTTTTCATAACTTGCTCCTTTTTTTACATGATATGTTAATTAGATTAACTTAGAGTTATCAATCCCCTAAATGCTTTTCTAATTTAAAGGGGCTTAAAATATTACAAGAGTAGTTTATTTTTGTTCACATGCGTGTATTGTACATATGGAGGATTATTTTTTTAAATCAAGTAACATCCATTTCTCTAAGAGATGACTGATTAGCACTTTCACAGAGATTTGTTTTGGGCAGTGTAGCCTGACTCATAATGAACTTTTTAGGCAGTTGATCAAGTGCCCAAAAGTTTTAGTCCTTTGGTGCAATGTCCAAGTTCAGTGGCCCTTTGATTGAAATACATGGCTGAAAGCATTAGGGATTTGGCAAAGCAACAAGATTGACAGCATGACACTCTCATATACATAAAAGAGACAGAACAAAAAGATACATGTGGATGGTTTTCCATCCAAAACAGAATTTTAGTCTCAAGTGGAAGGATGTCCAGTGCTTTCCCAGAAATAAAAAAAGAACTATCATTTCACTCTTCTAAATGGAGTCATTGTTTAATACACACAGATGCAACACCACCAAACACACAAACTCACACGCCAACAGAGGAAATGATTAAATTCTGGCCCCAGGGAAGCAACTCCATATAGTCTCTTATTTTTATTGTATTTTATTTTATTTTACCTTGATTGATTTACACTTTATAACACTATTGCCAATGAGTCTTCTATGACTGTTGCAAAACACCTGGTTAAATTGGCAATTGCTATGACAGAGCTTAAATGCCTTGGTAACATTAATTTGTTCTTTTACTTTTTAGTTGTCTGAATGGCTGATTGCCCACAATCAATCACATCACCATGTGGCCAACCTACTATAGTAATTATTCCAAAATAGAAACTGCATGATAAGTTCATTAGTAGACAGTGAGCAAATGGTCCATCCTTTTGGGCATAGACTCATCCCTAAGATGAAGGTAGTTCTTGATGGCTTCTGAAATCATTAGTATTAGAAAAATCTTATTAACTCTGGTTAACTAATTCATTTTAGCTTGGGGTTCTTTGTTTGAACTCAAACACATTACCTTCTGTGTGTTATTTGTCAATTCTTTCCAAGTATTTTCTTTGTTTGTTTGTTTTTGTTGTCCATTAAATTATTAAATTCACTTGGTTGAATATTTATTTTTAGTTGGACATGGTGGTGCATGCTTGTAATCCCATTAACTGGGGAGTCTGAGGCAGAAGGATTACAAGTTCAAGGCCAATTTGGGGAACTTAGTAAGACCCTATCTCAAAATAAAAAATAAAAAGGGTTGGGGATGAAGCTCAATGGTAGAACACCCCTGAGTTCAATTCTCACTACCAAAAAAAAAAAAAAGTGTGTGTGTGTGTGTGTGTGTGTGTGTGTTTCTATGTGTGTGTATGTGTGTATGTATTTGTATGTGTATATATGCATTTTTATGCAAATTTTGTTATTTTAAAAATAAAATATAAAGATGTTAACATTTCTCTAAATAAGGTTTTATCTGTCTCCATAGATTTTGATAAGTGTTCGTTCTTTGGTTAAATGTAAAAACATTTTTGCTGTTTAAAATATTTTTTGTTAATTTAAATTCTTATTTGAAAATTATTTTATTAAAATATAATATACCTACCAAAGAAAAACTTATAAGAGCCCAGCTTATTCACATAAGACAAAGTAAACAAGTCATGTGTGTACGACCCAGCTTCAAAGCATTCTTTCTTTCTCCTTCCAAGGGGAATTACTATTCTGACTTCTAACACAATAAAATAATTTTGAAAGTTCTTGAATAAATATATTGAATGCATATAAAGTGAATCTCGTGATACATATTTTATATGTACATATACATGATATATTTGATGTACACATGAAATATATTTTTATGTACCAGGTTTCCTTTGATAGCTGTGGTTGTCCTAAACTGTACTATGCAAATTTTCATTGCTTCATAGTGTTCTGCTGCATAAATATAACAAAGTATATCTATTCTAATATTGATGGATATTTATGTTCTTTCCTTTTTCAGAAATATGCAAATAATGCATCTATGCATATTCTCATATATATGTGTACTTATAAGTGTGTATGAATTTCTTTTGTCTATATTTCTAAGACTGAAATTGCTGGTTATAAAGAAAAAACTAAAATATTTTCTGATGGTCCTACATTGTATTAAACAATGGCTGAATTGTCGTATCACTCCTTATTTCCACAATGACTTTTTATTTACAGTCTTTTAAGTTTTCAATATTTTTGGGACATGTAGCATTATCTTCTGATCATTTTTATTTGCATTTCCCAGAATATTTAGAGAGGAGGGAGGGTGAGTAGTTTTTCAAAAGCTTCTGGAGTGTTTGACTACCTTCTTTTGTAAAGTATTCTAAGGCCTCAACCTTAATATATTCCATCTTATCAATATTTTCTTCATAGTTTCTATTTGTATGTACTTTTATTGAAGAAATTTTCATCTATTTCAAGGACATCATGTGGTATGCCACCTGTAAAGCTACTTGAGTGGTCTTTTACTAGGTACTGAGCCATGGGGGGGCTTATGGCTCTCCTTGGGAAAGATCCTGGCATTTCCCGCATGTAGACCTCTCAAGGCGTGAGCTCTTTGCCCTTCTTCTACCAATGGGACAGCTCTAGAAGCTCTGGAGTTGGGTGTAACCTATTGGGAACTAAGAGCCCACCCCCTACCTTTTTGGGCAAAAGAACATTCCATGGAAGACCTTAGAAATTCCTTGTATAAATAAACCAAACAAGGATGCTCCTGCACTCTCTTCCCAGTGTGGAAGCTCCACAGCTAAGGTTGCACAGTCGTTGGTCCTGCCCCCCAGCTTTTCAAAATTACTTCCATGTCGTGTGGTCTTTTCATTGCCTTTTTTTCCTTAGTTTATTTCACAGCCTGTCTACTTCACGCAGAGAAACTCCATTTCCACCGCCCACGCGGGACCTGGGTGAGACCATCATATTTAAATAGTAAGATATTTTTCTGTTTGTATCTTTTTTTATGTGCTTTATTGCTGTACCTTTTACACTTATAATAAGAGGTCATTTCCATCTTTCCAGTTGGATATCCAATAGACTGAACATGGTTTGACAAAACCTTCATTGCCTGAATACTGGGTAGTGCCCGTTCTGTCAGGTCTGGTTCCCAACTGTCCGTCTGTTTAAGCAGTCTCTTTGTGTGCTTTGACACCACTCTCAACATTATGGAGTTTTTTTTGCGGGGGTGGGAGGGTACTGGGGATTAAACTCAGGGGCACTCAACCACTGAGCCACATGATCCAGCGTCTCGCTGAGTTGCTCAGCGCCTGGCCATTGCTGAGCTGGCTTTGAACTCTAGATCCTCCTGGCTCAACCTGGAGAGCCGCTGGCATTACAGGTGTGAGCCTCCGCACTGGACTCAACATTACTTAATTTCTATGTCTAGTGTTTTCTAGATATCCTTTTAAACAACTTGTAAAACAAATTCTCCTTTGATTTTCTTCTCTTTTTCACCCCCTCGCATTTCCATGTACATTTTAGAAATAGATTGTTAATTCCAACAATTTTGTTGAGAGTTTGTTTGAATTGTGCTGACTGTGAGAGTCCATTTAAATTGACTAACAGTCAATTTAAGCAGAATGGGCTGTATATGATCTGAACAAGGTACACTCATCTCTTTATTTAGCTGAGTTTAACTATGAGTTTCTCTATATTTATAGTCGCCTATATAGATTTCTATATAGATTTCTTGCTCATCTTTTATTAATGTTGTTCCTACAAAATTGAAATTTAGACAATCGCTAATATATGATTTTTTTTTTTTTGGGGGGGGGGGTTGGTACCAGGGATTGAACTCAGGGACACTCAACCACTGGGCCACATCCCCAGCCCTTTTTTGTATTTTATTAAAGACAGATCTCACTGAGTTGAAAAGTGCCTCGCCATTGCTGAGGCTGGCTTTGAACTCGTGATCCTCCTGCCTCAGCCTCCCAAGTGCTGGGATTACCTGCGTGTGCCACCGTGCCCAACTACTAATATATGTTTTAGCAATTCAATTTACTGTTTCTTATCAATACATGGGAATATAATTTTTTAAAATTTTGATCATGTATCTATTAACTTTCATAAATACATATATGTATATATACGTACATGTATATATGTCTATATGTTCAGTTTTCTATGTATGAGATCATGTCATTTGTCAATAATGAATTTCATTTCTTCCTTTCTAATATTTAATTTTTTTCTGTTGCATTATTGTACTAAGACCTCCACATTAAAATTAAAAATTAAGCCTGAAGAGGTAATAGCAAGCATCTTGTATCATTCTAAAATCAGGAGGAATATCTTTTGATATTTCAGCATTAAATAAACTATTTGCTAAATAGGTATGGAGAAATTTTAGTGAGATTAAGAAAATTTTATTCTGTTCCAACTTTTATAAGAATTCTTATCATAAATTTCTATTAAATATGCCATCATGTGAATTTGGTGCATCTATTAAGCTGATCATTTGATTTTAAAAAATTTTTATGCTATGTACATCCTGGAATAAAACTGTTCTTTTTTGTGATATACAATCTTTTTTTTTTTTTTTTTTTTTAAACAGGTAGTAATTTATTGTTAGACATTCTGAAATGCTTTCTCTGGCAGAAATAAACATACAATGAAATTATCCAAAAAGCATTCAGGTGAGTGTATTGATTCAACAAATGACAGGAAAGTTTAAAATTTGAATATTTTCTGAACTGTGGTTGTAACTTTAGCAATTGAAGGGATATGAAGACAATCAAATGAAAGGAATTTTGATTTTAATTTGGAATATGTGCAGTTACATAGAAGATACTAAAGTTACTAGAAAAAGACTTAAATATATAAATAACTGGAACTTATATTTTAAAAAACCCAAAAGATTAAGAACATGGTGATTGACAAGTATTAATATAGTTTAAATATGTTTTTGAAGCAAATGCACATAACATATTTCAGTATTTCTCCAATGATTTCAACAAAAGATTTTGTTTTTGTTTCCTGGTTGAAGCTTAGCAAATGATATGTAAAAAAGCCAAATGGCAACATGGTAAGAAAAGGTTGTTAATTGGCTGTCAATCCTTTCAAACATCTGTATATTAAAATACGTATATACAAATATGCACATACCCCAAACAGAATAACCAGATGGATTGTGATTTCATAACTGGTTTCAGGATATCTGTTGGAATATCACACATCCAAAAAAACAAAGAAAGAAGTTATGGATTTATCAGTACCAGAAGCAGAATACACAAGCTTAGATGGAGTTCAACAAAACAGTCCATATTGTGAGTTACAAAACAAACCTGGTTAAATTTAAAAGAATTGAAATTATTCAAAGTGTGTTCTCAGTAACAAAATTCAACTAGAAAGCAAAACCAATTACATCTGGAAAACCCCCATGTAATAGAAAATTAAAGCACTACTGAATAGTCAGTTAGTCAAAGAGAAAATCTCAAGTGATATTAGAAATGATTTTGAATGGAATTTCTTTATCAAGTTTTCCTTTATGTATATGTGAGCCTCATATAACAAGGTGGTAGAAGTTTCTTCCTTTTTTTTATTTTCTGGAAAAGTTTATGTAATTTAGCATTATTTTTTTACTGGTTTTTGTCATGATTTATCAGCATAGTCATTGAGGTCTGGAGTTTTCCTTTATGAAAACATTTTTTTCTTACATATTTAATTTGTTTAATTTTAAGTCTACTTTTTCTAGTGTCAGGTTTTAAAAATTCTGTTGTTCTAAGAAGTCATTGTTTATGGTATATTCATATTGACATTTTAATAACTGCTCCATATATGATTTCACCTTTTAATTCCTGGCATTGTTATTAGTACCTCCGTGGCTATTTTTTAATAACCAGTATTTCATAGTTTTCCATCTTATTAACCTTTCCAAGAAACCTAGTTTATCTTCTCTTATTTTTTATATTTCATTCTAGTTTTTTTTGTTATTATTTCTATTTTTAAGTTAATATTGTCCTTTATTATTAAAAGTCCCTTTTTTCTACTTTTTGAACCTGAATTATTTGTACTTGAGATGGATTTTCTGCATTGACTTTCAGTCTCTGTTTTCTAAGATATGAATTAAAGCATATAAATTTCCTTCCAAGGCATGAATTTAGCTGTGTCCCAAAGATTCTGAAATGCAATGTTCCTTTTTCATAAAACGCACACTATTTTTAATTATTTCCATTGCAACTTTTTGATCCATTTACTATTTAAAAGTATGTTACTTAATTTTCTAGCAAATGTGATTATCAGGTTATTTTTTTTTCTCTTTATTCCTAGGCTAATTTTACTGTGCTCAGAGATTATTCTTTGTATAATTTTAATAGTTTAAAATTTGTTGAGACATGGTTTCTAGCCAAATATGTGGTTGGTTTTGCCAACTATTCTATGTACTCTTGAAATGAATGCATTTTATATAGTCATTAAGTATAGTTAAGTTGTAAGTTAACATATAAATTAAGTCTGTAAATCATGCTGTTCAAAACATGTATATCATAACTTATTTTTTCTATGATCATTCTATCAATTATTAAGACTAATGTATTAAAAGTAGTTTATTCTGATTATAAATTACCTATTTTGTTCAGTTATTTTTGCTCAATATATTTAAAAACTATTACATTATCTTTTCTTAAATAATAAAGAATTATTTTAGCTTTCCAATGAATTAAACATTTAATCAAAATTAAGTATCCTATATATCCACTAATGTTTTTTGCTTTAAGTTCCAAATTGTCCAATAATAATCTAGATTAGTTGTGTACTTCTGCTTTCATGCATTTTATATAGCTATTATCCTATAACTAAGGCCTGATTCTTGTAAGTTGTGTGATTATTACTTGTTTCTATCCAGTCTTAAATCTTTATTTTTCAAGGTATTTAGTTCATCTATTATGTAATCAGTAATGCACTTGAGTTTAAATTTACATTTAATTTTTTCCTATTTCTTTTAACTGCTTTGTTTCTTTTCCTCTCATTTCTATTCTTAAATTAATTTTTTAAGTTTAAGAATTATTCCACATTACCCCTCTACTAGTTTGGTAATTTTGGTAATTATACATACTACTACATAGTACCATTTCAGAGCCTTACAGATAATAACTTCATGAATTCTAATATAAACTGGTACTTTTCCCACTACCCTGTTAATATAAATAACTGGAATACTTAGACTATTTGTGATGTGTCTGTAATATATCTTATTGTTTTCATGAATTTTCACTTTCTATATCCTTAAATTCCTGGATGCATTAATATTAAATTGCTTTATGCATCCAATATTCAGTTAGATATCCCAATTAATGTCTCTTTCCATTGCTCTTTAGTCCTTCCTGCATATCAAAGTTAGCATCTGATACAATTTTTTTTCTGTCTGAAGACACCCTTTATTGTTTTCCTCCATATGTGTCTGATGCTCATTAATTCTTTCAGTTTATATTTGTCTGAAAATGTCTTCAGAGAAAAAAAATGCTTAATTTTTAATAAAATTTTCAGTGATTATAGAATTCTAAGTTGACAATTTTACATTCTTAATATTGAAGATGTCATTTCATGGTCTTTTGACTTCCATTGTTTCTGTAGAATAGTTGCCTCTTTCTTCAAGTATTATTTCTGTTACTTCAGAGGTCTCTTTTTTCTTTCTCTTTGTCCAACATCTAGTTAAATAAATCTAAGTAGTAAATTATTTCTGATAAAATTCTTTTCTGTTTTCCTGGCTCATTTGTGTCAGATAAAAGTAGTTATTTGGAAATGTGTACCTGATCATTGTAACATCTATTTGTGGGTTCTCTTTTTTCATTTATTATGTTTGTTTCTATATACCTAGTTTTTGTTGTTGTTTTGTTTTGTCTAAGTCCTGAACTCTATATGAATAATTGCAGAGATAATTTGGGAGTCTGAATCTATTAGAGCAGGGGCTGGCAAGATTATTTTCTGTAATGGCCAGTTGGTAAATTTTATTGACTTTGCAAGACTTGTGTTCTCTGTTACAACTTTTAAAATTTACCATTGTCGTATGAAAACTGCCACATACAATATGTAAATGAATGAAAGAGCCTGGATATATTTTAATAAATCTTTATTTTATCAAAAGCCAATAGGCTGAATTTGGTTTAAGGACTATAGTTCTCAGAAATCCTTTTCTAGAGAGAATTTTCTTTAGTGTCTCACAAGTGGATAATTTAAGATTATTAGTCATTCAGTGCTACTTTATTCCAATAAAAAATGGAGATAATTTAAAGCCAGACTTCAGTCCTCTTGAAAGGTAGTCTCTACCTAGTTCATCCAATCCTTTAGAGTTTAGAACAAAGTGCTTAACCTTAGTACTGTTTGTATCTGATAATTCTCTATTGAGTTGGAAGAGTTTATGCATTGTAGAATACTTAGCAGCTTTCATATCCTTTAACTCCAGATCCAATAGCATACACTAGCTCCCTGTTGTGACAACTAAAAATATATTCAGAGATTGTCAAATCACTTAGGAGAAAAAACTGCACCCAGGTGAGAACCACTGATTTTGAATATAGCCCATCAGGTTAAACTGAGGTTCCCTTTATAACTAGACCGAAACCCTGTTTTTTTGTTCTCATAGTGTTCCTACTACTGTGACCTTGAAAGCTGTGCTCAAAATCTTAACTTTAGGCCACCTGTTCAAGAATGGAATGACTATTCTAGTGTAAAGCTCTCCCAAATGTTAGTCCCATCTCTCTGAATTTCTTTCTTTTCCCCAAACTTGGCACACTCTGATTTTTTTTTTTTCTTTTGGCCCTTTTCTAGTTTCTTTTTTAGATCATTTTTCCAAACCTAATAGTCTCATTACTATAAGCAGAACTCCCCATATGTAGCACTTTTAATGAATTTTTCCCATAAAATCATTGCACATGAGAAAATATATCATATTTTCATAAGTGTTATTTAATTTAATTTTGTCTTTCAGTAACTGTAATTTGTGAAACAAAAAATAAGAAAAAAAGAAAGCAAAAAGAAAATAGTGATAGATTTTGCAATATATTTTTAAATAGATTCCAGTTATACAAAACATAAAAATTTAACTTATTACAGAACTTTTCTATGTATATTAATCAGTTAATTATAGAGCCATTATCAAGCTTAAAATTAAATAATTCAATTTCCATAGAAAAAATGAAAAGCCATTACATTTCTAAATTGACTTGGAAAAGCCTATAGTATAATTGAATCTTGATATAATTTATTTGTTAATCATAATTTAATACTAAAAAACATGCAAATCATTTGAGGATATTAGATTTTTAAATGGACAAAAAGATTTAAGTAAAAATTATAAGAAAATTTAAGCTTTAGTCTTTTCTTATGGTATTGCTAATTGAGTTTGTTAAAGAGTTTTAATTATGTGATTCTCAGACAGTATGTACTCAGTGTTCTTTTATTAATATCTGTGTGATGATGGTCTATTCAATATGTCTTTCTGGGGCTCACTTTTATCTTCTATAAAATAAGTACTAGCAAACTTTTTTTAATACTTAATTTATATATGGATTTGCTTTTATGTATTTTGTGTTTATTAACTTGATTAAAATTCTTACAGTATCTGTATGAGGTTGGTGTTATTATTATGCCCACTCTTCAGATGAGGAACCAGATATACATGTCTATTATAAATGTAAATGTACTGTTTACATTTGATATGATTGATGATTACAATTGGAGATTTGCTGTGATGAATTTCTTTTATAAAGTCACTGTTAAATAGCTTTAGTTGTATTCAAGAATGTAAAAACTCATAGTATAACTTACAATACATAAAAATAGCATTGGAAAACACTTTGGTCAGTGATATTTTAAAGCACTATTGTCCTCAAATGCTGGAATATGCACATGTATCCAATTTCATACTACTCATATCGTCTTATTGCCTTTAAGGAAAGTTTTAACCAAACTATACTCAAGTACTTCATATATTCCCTTAATCAGAATTGCTTCTCAAACTATGGATTTTTAAAATAATTTACTGTGATGTGTCATATATTTCTTGTGATCCTGTGCTTAAGAATCAACTAAGTTCAAAAGAAAAACAATTACTTTAATTTTCTTTATCCTAAAAGTACTAACTAGCCAAATTTAAAAAATCAGATCAAAAGTTATAAGATTATATTTTTTAAATTCTTTGTTCACTAACCATCTTTATAACAGCAATAATTTTAAAAATATGTTTGCATCTTGAATGGGTAATATATGGTATAAATTAAAAGACATCCAGTGGAAAATAAGTATATTATATCCAGTTTTTCTCCAAATACTGAGTTTTTCTCCCTAGAGTTCCTAGAAATTAGGTAAGCATTTAGAACAACTAAAGAAAACTAATTTTAAACTAGCATTTTTCTTGTAAGAATTTTATATTTTCTCACATATAACATTTAAGTTTTTATAACTGTTTAACATACATCTCTTCTATTCAATACCTATATGTTCCATGCCTAACAGTTTCTCAGTGATGAGGCTTAGATCATTGGTTTTAAATTTTAAATCTGTTGCAGATTAGATAAAATGAGAAGCTTTCAAAAAAAAAGATCAAAAACAAACAAAAAGTCTTTGTTACCCAGGGCAACTAAGTCAAAATCTTGGAGATGGGCTCTTTATATGTCAAATTGCATTTTTTCTATTTTAAAATTCACCAATGAATCCCAATGTACCAGATTAAACATTGGTTTCACCCCACATTGTAGGATATATAAAGATATGTTTGGCACCAGTGCTTTCTTCAAGTTGCTAATAATCAAGTGGTTAAAATATCCACAGTGTATTATAATGTTTAAAACTGGATATCTGAAGAGAAAGCTCTGATTTGTAACATTTGCTGATTTTCACAGTGTAAATACTTTCATCATAGCCAATTGCAAGCTTTCAGCATGCCTCACCAAACACAGAGTTGGGTAGAGCATAACATTATTTCTAACATGAATATATTATAGATGTAAATAACCTCTAGATAACAGGTAATACTAGAATGAAGTAAAATAATGAGTTATGGGTTTTGGGTATGTGTTAGTTACAATTTTTAACATGATTTTTTTTTAAGTTTAAGTTTATATAATTTAATTTTTAATAATAGCTGTGTTTAACAACCATCCTACAATGTCCTTGACAGTTTGAAAATCAGTTCTTACGAAACTTGGACATACTTGCTCTAGCACATCAGCATCTCTAATATTTATTATGTTAACTATGATAGAATACTGGAAGTAAATAAGCATTATATAAGTTTATCATCTTCTTCTCTCTTGAAACCCAGTTATTGAAGGTGACAGAATGAATGTTATCCCTTTAGTGATGGGGACATCAAGACTTACAGAGATGCCAATTTGCCCCCTGTGAGTAAGCCTCAGACCTGCACCAGAACAACATTGTCTGGTTTCTACTGTGTACCAACATTCCTTCTAGATTCATCTGCAAAATTAAAAATTAAAAAAAAAAAACATGAATTTGGGAACAATTTTCACAAAAGGATTTTAGTCATTGTCATATCTATATTTAAAAGTTGTCTAACCTAATCCTTACTGGTCCTTGACCTGATTTCCTTTTAATGATGAAACTTGGGGTAGCATTTCTTTTTTTCTTAATGCATTTTTTTATTTATAATAATAGTATGTATTACAATTACAATTCATAGTACACACATATAGCATCTTTTTACATACAACTGTTTGTATACAAAGTATATTCGTACCAGCATTTCATATGGAGTTTCTCTGAGACTATAATAATATTCACTCAGCATTGATCATGAACTCTTTCAGATATATGAAGATCACTGAAGAAATGGAAATCTTCATGCAAGGAGCTATCAACCTCCAAAATAGCAAAAATAGAGCAGATGAACTTAGTGTCTTAAGGATATAACTTTTGGTGTTTAGGAAAGTTTATATCAAGTCAGAGAAGCTTCTAGAGGTTATGCTTTATCAAGGAGAGGGGACTTGAGTGGATCTTCTAAATTGGGTAGGTACCTATCCCAAGGAAAGAGGAAAAAACATTTCAGACAGAATAGGGCTTCTTAATTTCCTCTCTTCTCAGGCCTATCTGTTAAGGAACTGCATTAGGGCCCAGTCCTGGTGCCCCTCTCTGATCACTCAATAGGAACATCTTTCGGAACAGTGGCAAAGAGGTAATGTAAATATACTTGGCTTGCTTAGAGTTGTGTGGTTGCAAGCTAGGGTTTTCCCCTTCTTGATTTCCCCTCTGGTAATATTTGAAAATATTGATTTTTTTTTTTTTTTTTTTTTTTTGAAGGAAATTTTTCCAATAAAAACCTCCTTATTGTGAATTGTGAGTCAGGTCTACCCTGCTCTACATTTTTATACTCCTTTTCTGCATTTTTAAGAGTCTGTCTGATTTCAGGTAGGTATATAATAGAGGTGGGCACAGGAAAGGTTTAGGATCAAACAGAAAACCACAGTTCTTAGATACATTGGATTTCAAAGTGCCACTTATACTGTAGCCAGTGTATCTAGCCAAAGAACTCAATTCCAAGAACATATTTTTAATGGGGAAAATGATGCAATTTTAAAAAGCTTTCACCAGTGGACCAAATGAGCATTCAGTGCTCTGAAACCATTTCTCTAAGTCATCTAACACAGAAATATTAATTTACCTTATTGGTTTCCTCCCTCCCTCCCCCAACTCTTTCTTTCTTTCTCTTTGTTTATTTTCACTACTAGAGATTGAACCAGGGACACTTCACCTTTGAGCCATATCTCCTACCCCTTTTATTCTTTGAGAAAGGTTTCATTAAATTACCTAGTGCTAGGGGCGATCTATGAGCTGCATGTGAACTGAGTGATGTTGAGTCATCAGGCAAGGAAGTCGCTGTTTTGCGAACTCCCAAGCACAACCACCCCCCAACTCCCCCCAACTGCCCGGTTCAAGAATGCCCAACTCACTGCTGGCACCCTGATCTAGCTCACAACTCAAGTTCAAACACAGCCCAGGAGATGGGAATGACCTGCCAAGAGCCAAATAACCTGTTTGCTGTAGGAATCTTGCCACACTGAGAAGCAAGCACCTAAATAAGACTCCTTCCCACACTGAAATCTTATACCTGCCAAACCCCTTATGATCTATACTGCTATAAATAAAGCAAGCATGGGTTTCTTCTTTCTTAGGGCCATAACCTTCTGGTTGGCTCAAGTGGTCGTGCCCCTGCTTTAAAAATATTCTTGCCTTTTGTCTTTATTTCTGATATATTACTTTCATAGCTTTTATTTCTCAGCCAGCCCATCCTCCAATGGGTACTCATTCCCTCACCTACATAAGAAGTGAGTGGGAAACTAGGTTGCCCTTGAACATGGAATTCTCCTGCCTCAGACTCCCAGGTGACTGGGATTATAAGTATGCACCACTGCACCCAGCTAATTTACTTTATCCAAGCATCAATTTAATTCCTTAAAAGGGATATTGACTCTTGTGCCAGCACATCCACACATGTGTGCATACATGCACATATGCACACAACATGTGCATATTTCCAAAGAAGCAGGTATCTAGGATTTTTATCATCTGCATAAAATTGATTTGCACTCTTATGGTGAAGCACTTAGTCTAGCAATTATGAGTTCTGTAATTGGAGTCACATAGATCAGCACTTGAACCCTGAATCTTCTGCTTAGCAACAATGTAATTTGAGCAAGAGAGCTGACTTTCTGAAGCCTGGCCCTCTTTATATATAAAAAAATATAGGGGCAAGGGTTGTGGCTTAGTGGTAGAGCACTTGCCTAAAATGTGTGAGGCACTGGGTTCAATTCTCAGCATCGCATATAAATAAATAAAATAAAGGTCCATTGACAACTAAAATATATATGTGTGTGTATGTGTGTGTGTGTGTGTGTATATATATATATTATAAATAATAGTTTATGTCTCACTGAAAAGTTGTTAGGTAATTCATGTAGAATTTTATAACAATGACACATAATAAATTTTATATATAGAAAAACTGTATATAATTACATGTATAAATACAACTGTTGTTATATATGACATATAGCACTAAAAAAAAAACAAGAATATAAGAAACATCAGTTTTTCAATAAAATAAGAAAGTCAACTGACAGTATTAGATTCAAACACTGGAAATACCAGGTATGCACCTTAAAACAATTATACAATATCAGTCACTCTCGAGAATACAGAAACTAATCTAGGTATTTTTATCATGCAGAATTGAATACAGACATTCATTTAAATGGGTATGGGAGGAGTGAGGAAGTAAAAAGGGACTTCTGAAATAACAAAGGAGTAGTACCTGAATAATGGTTTGACTTTTCAACAAAAATGATGAAGCCGGATGACAATAGAATGGTGTCTTCAAAATAATGAAAACAAATAACTGCCAACTTACAATTCTATCATCAGTGAAACTATCCTTTAGAAATTGAAGGTAAAGGAAGAATTTTTCAGACAAAACATTAAAGTCTTCAACAGTTGGAGGCATGCACAGAAGTAAATGGTGTTCTTCAGATAGAAGAAAACTTTATCTCGTATTGCAGCTTGGATATGCAGGAGGGAAGCAACAGCAATAGGAAGGATTTTGATGTTAGGAACTAAATAAATATTGCATGAATAAATCAATATTAATAATGCATGAGAAGTTTATAAAATAAATATTCACGAAAACAATATGTTTTAATATAATGAATTGACAAAGAAATATTATAAGTAAAGATATATGTATACTATCTTTCTGCCTATATCTCTATATATACTTATATTATCTCTCTAAATAGACATTTTTTGATCCCTTCTTTTTCTTCTTTTTACAAGAATTTTTCTACAATAGTTGTTTTGTATCTCTCATCTATTTCAATGTCTGTTTCCAAGAGAAATCAACCTGTGATGAGTATCTTCAACTTTAGAAGTCAATGCCATTGTTATTTTTTCAGTTGTACTTCACTAACTGTATAAGAGTTCCAATTGGTCCCAATTATTACAAATACATGGTATCATCAGTTTTATTAATTTCAATCATTTTGATGGGTGTGTAGTGATGGATCTTTGAGGTAATGTTGGACTCTTTCCCAGTTGATAGTGGTCAACCTCTTTTCATTTGTGTATTTTCAAAGTTATTATCAAATGCCTCTTTATGTTTCTCTTTCCTTTGATTTTACTGGTTTGCATTTAGTGATTCTGATGGCAATTTCATGTTCCATAGAGTATTATCTATAGGATTTCTTTGAGGCATAAAACAGAATTGGATTCCAGTAGACAGAAATATCATTTGCATTTACAGAGTCCCCTATGAACCACTGAAAGCTAGCAGTTAAATGTAGAGATTTTTAGGACAGGTAGGGCATTCCATGTCTGAGATAAGGGGAAGGGTTTGTGGTTAGAACCTCTCAAGGCATTCATTGTTTTTTTCTCTTTCTCTCCTCTCAAAGCTGAAGATAGACCAACTTTTAGAGTAATTTTTTTTCCTCCTTTTTCTTCTATCTAAAGAACACCTTGCTGTTTGCTTCTGTGCATGCCTGCTTGCTGATAAAGAACAAATTTTTGTTGTTGTTTTCTGAAAAATCTTCTTTGCCTTCTATTACTGAAGGATACTTTCACTAATGATAGAATTCTAAATTAAAGTCATTGAGAGTATTCTCTCTCAGGGTCTAGTGTGAAAAGAGGATTCCCCAGTCCATCCCCCTAGTTGGTTCACAGACTTTGTCTCATTTCCATTGAGGTGAGGTCATTACAACAGATCTTAGCTACCAGAGTTTAGATCTTGGCTACCAAAATTTTACCTCCAGGAAAAAAATTTGGCCCCACAACTTATTATATTTTTTGAATCCTGCTCTCCTATCACATTAGTGGATAGTGCTGTGCAGGTAACTATTTAGCAACCAAATCTTGGAAAAGAAGACAGAGGGTGGTGGGGAGGAGAGAAACAACTGAGATTCATAGTGTTATCGATTCCCATGATTAACATATGCCCAACATGACCAATTTCAAGCTCCTAATGTAACCTTGTGAAACACAGGGTTGGGAAGAAATGTACAGTGTCATGCAATTATATAATTTTTGATACATTATGTATAAATATACCACCAAATATTTCTCCTAGATGCTTAGTGCCTCATATTTGCCTGAAGTAGAAATATCTTCTAAGCACTTTCATAATTAAGTGATAGACATAATTATGGGAAATTTTTTGATTTTTTAAATTCACCATTTTCCATGTGTTATGTTATTTGATCCTCACAGCAATCCTAGAGGTTTTATACTATAATTGGTCCCATTTTATTGATGAAGAAATTAAGCCACAGAGAGAATAAATTCCCTATGTTCTCATAGAGAACAAATACTAGAGCCAGAACTTGGACCCAGATAAGTCCAAGATTCAAACTCTATCCTTTTAACTATGTGCTATCTTTCCTCTGGAATGAAAGACTGTGGTAGGGATGTTTGTTATTTGTTTAAGCCCAGTGGGGTTTAAGGGGAAAAATATCATTCAAATGTTCTCTACTTGCTCAAGGAAATTCAAGGGATCTACCCTAAGTCACAAATAAGACTTGCATGGAGATCTGACAGCAATATTTCAACTAGGCTGGGTCACAAACAAAAGGACAGGGAAGTTAGTTCTATGCTTAGGGCACTGTTTATAGCCTGAATCTAATTATGGGGAACCATCAGATATACCCCAACCAAGGGATATTCTAACAAACAACTGGCCTGTTTTCTTAAAAAAATGTCAATTAAGTACAAAGAAAGATGATGAAACAGTTCCATGTTAAGGAAGAGTAAAGAGATGCAACAATGGGAGGCAACATGTGATTTCCAATTCTCTTTTGCTATGAAAGACATTATTGAGACTACTGACTAAAACTGAAATAAGGTCTATAGATTAGATAATATGATTGCACCAAGGTTAATTTAAAAAACAATTTTTTGTAGTTGTAGATGGACAGAGTGATGTTATTTATTTTTATGTGGTGCTAAGGATAGAATCCAGTGCCTCACACATGCTAGGCAAGTACTCTGCCACTGAGCTACAACCTTAGCCCACCCAGATTAATTTCTCGATTTGGGGAATTACACTGTGGTTAAGGAAAATAATTATTTGCTTACAGGAAATAGATCCTAAAGTGATTAAGGGACATCACAAATCAACTTGCTCTTAAATTCAGAAAAAAAAAGCAGCATATAAAGAAATATGTTTGTATGTGTGTGTACATATATACATGCACACACACACATATATACCCATGTACACAATGCACACACACACAAACAAACACACAGAAAGAAAAATATAAATGCAGTAAAATGCTATATTTGGGATATACAAGTCAAAAGGGTACCTACTGCTCTTGAAATTTTTCCTGTAAGCCTAAAAGACTGTCTAAATAAAAGATTAAAAACAATCAAAAAAGGCCGGCGCGGTGGCGCACGCCTGTAATCCCAGCACTTTGGGAGGCTGAGGCAGGAGGATCGCGAGTTCAAAGCCAGCCTCAGCAATGGCGAGGCACTTAGCAACTCAGTGAGACCCTGTCTCTAAATAAAACACAAAAAAGGGCTGGGGATGTGGCCCAGTGGTCGAGTGCCCCTGAGTTCAATCCCCGGCACCACAAAAAAAAAAAAAAAAAAAAAAAAAAAAAAAAAAAAAAAAAAAAACAATCAAAAAAGAATTAACTTTGTTCTCATGCTCATCATAAATGTGACTTAACCAACCCCCTGTGTGTTCTCATGCAGGTGTATGTTCATTTTAACTTCTCTTCCTGTACTCCTTATTCTCTGCAGTTCTAGTTCCATTCCGTTTCTGAGATGACTTCAGACTGGCCCAGTTTATAACCTCAAACTTTAGTGACTGGCCAGTCTCTGGATTGGCTCCCCTAGGTGCGGTTCTCTTACCAAGATCTAGTTCCCACTTGTCTTTGTGGCAGAGGTTGTAGCAGAGCTGCTTTCCTTACCAAAGGTCATAGGTAAGCAGGCAATAAGGTTCGATATGCCTGGTACATATAGAATAATTTAGGATCTATAAAAAGACAAGTGAAAGATTCCAGTGTTCAGAGTTCAACCAGTGGTTGTAATTGAATCAAAGCAACAATGATTTGCCCAATGCAATAAATTCTCAAACCCAAATTCTATGAAAAAAAGTAAAATCACTTTTATTATTCTACAAACACAGCTTCTTCTTTAAAAACTATTTCATATTAATTCACTTACCTGACAAGCATCCCCCAAATTCCCTTTTAGCTTAATAGTTTCATAAAATTTCATTTAATGAGTTTTACATCCTTTTGCTTCCTTGCTCAGTGTCTATTTTGTGCTTTAGGGTGTGAGTTCAAAGGTTGGTTGCATTTCCTTTATTGTTCATTGTGGTTCCATATCACAATTTATAAGAGCTAAAACCACAGTTATTTCCTCTCCTTTTTAGTTTAACCATATCTGAAGATACCAACAGTTTTCATGACTTTTTTCGAAAAAGACTTTCTCTAAAGAAAAACTAGGAGATTTGGTTTTATGTTATATAGGTCATTTAATCAGAAAGCAAATCATTTGTCTTTGATCGTGCCCTTGCCAGAAGATCCCTAACTCATTAGTGTGCTATTAATGAGGCTGGATTTTAAAGCAGGTGTTGTTAAGTGCAATCAGAGCAGCTTTATTAAGCCGCAAATTGTCTTGCGATGACAAAGGAAGTCAGATTGGTCCATGTGCAGTTAACCTTTGTCTATATGCATGACTTGGCTGATTAAACAGCAATTGATAATGACCTTCAGTCTGGCAAAGCCGGAAAAAGGTGATGCCTGATGTTGGCATTCATTGTATGTGAAGAGTGACAGGCAGGCAGTCTCTTTAATTTAGAAATCTATAATGCAATTTCAAAATTAACTAATATTGCAGTGCAATGAACCACTAATTTATGTGTATTAAACTGATATTTTGATGTGCATGTTATTTCAGAGTAGAACATCATTGCTGTGAGAGAGAATTACCTTCAAGTCAAAGTTGTTTTCACTGGCCATCATTTAGTAGCTGGGAAGATGGTGAGAGATAAAGAAGAGTTGCTTTTGGAGATCTATTAATTTCTTTAACAAAAACAGACTGAGCTCCTGATATGTCAAAGACCGTGGCCTGGTGAGTTAAACACAGACCTTCCTTCTGAAGAGCTCACAATGGGGTGATAGACAAGAACACCAATTTTATTACAATTTATTCAGTGCCACTACAGTTTATCATTAGCACCTGAGAAAAAAATGCTTTCTGTCATTCTCAGGACCTCAACTGATTCCAGAAATGTGGAGGGAAATGCAACAGACTATGGTGAAATTTTAATTGAGTATACGTTATATGCCAGATACTTTGTTCATGTACCCCATTGAATCCCTGTAGCAATTCCTAGGTGAATATGACTGGTCTCATTTTACAGATAACAAAACACAAGTTCAATCACAAGTGGAATATTTTGCCTGAGTTTAGCTAACTAGCAAAGATCTGAACTCAAGCTCTGTTTGTCTCTAAAACTCCCACCACTCTAAAACACGGTGAAAAAATACCCAAGATTATAGAATAAGTGAATGGCAACTTTTTAAATCTTTTGTGCAGTGTGTGTGTGTGTGTGTGTGTGTGTGTGTGTGTTCTAGTTTGTTTGCTGCCTGTTTTGGGGAACATAGCAGTGGATCACATCGTCTGGAAATCAATTTCAATCAATGGCTTCCATCTCATGGCATCCTATACTGTCTGTATTTTTTTGAAAGTTCATCTACATAAACAGACATTTGATGAATTCACCATTTATCTCAACATCTGTTCTTTGCATCTGAAAGGTTTTACAAAGTACTATACTAAAACATTATGCAGCCCAAAAGTGATCATAACTTGAAGTTTTGCTAATACCTATGCCTCCCAGCTTTGAATTAAGGACATTTTATTCTGGGCTATGTTAATAAATTGCTGGGTTCAAATAGGTTTGTTTAGCTGTTAAACAAAGTCAGAGAGGTTTCTTTCTTACTGCAGGAGCTTTCAGAGCCTTTAACATGCTAATGGTATTGTGACTTTCCAAAGAGAAAATTTGGTATTCCACATTTCCCAAGCTTTCTTGATCACGAGGCTCTTTGTTCTTCGAGCTCCAATTAACACTCCCAAGAATTAGTGTGTGCAGAACAGAGTGAGCCCCTCTATAAAACAGCAGCCAAATAACAGCATAGAGCAGGCTGAGAAAAGAAAGAGAAAAAGATATTGATATAGGAAATAGGAAACCCAATAATTGATTGACCTTTTTCACAGCTTTGCTAAAACCTATTGTGATTATTTAAATGTTGAAATAGTCTTAATGAATGTATGATCATTAAGTTTATAAATATGAATGATATTCATCTAAATTGCCTAAAGCAAATAGCAATAGTCACTACAAATGTTAGTTGAGTTTCCCTGACTCCTATATCTGTTCTAAATGGCACATGAATGAAGGATTCATTTTCAGATTACATAAAGGTAATCAAAAGATTAATTGGGATAAAATGTGGGATTTTGAAATAAACTCTGTAGATTTGATAAGAATGGACTAAAACCCATAAAAGTATGAATTACTTGCAGTTTTATTAGAAACATTTTTCTAAGACAACTCTGATTGAAATTTTAGAAACATCTTTTAAAGTACATTTATAAAACTACCTTTCGAGATCAAAATCTCTGATGGACAGTCAGGGTCAACTTTCAATCTTTCCCCACTAGGGCATTATCTCCTTCATCCTGGCTGGGGTCCTTCACTTTTGTCTTTGCTCTACAACATTGTTTCTAATGCCTGTTCATCCTACTGGTTGCCCTCCTGGTAAAAGTACTATGAAACCAATAACACTAAATTCTCCAACTCTCCATCTGCAAGTGCAAAATCTTAAATTGCAGTTTATCTCTGCCATTACCAGTCCATTTTCTATGTTCTAATTGTTATGGCTATATAGTACTTCCTGCTCGATCCTGTTACTGCTTCAATCTAAGCAGCATAGTAACCGTGGGAGCTGACCTGTCGAGCACTTCCCCCTCAAAGCCCCTGGAATGTTTCCAAACATGCCCTAGAATAGTATCATTGCCTGGAAATGCTTTCTGCTCGTAGGGAAAGAAGTCAGTCAGGAAGACCATCTGGGAAGTGTTATATTTAGGAAGGCATAGAGTTGATTTGCCATGGTTCAAAATTATTTTTGTCCATTCAAAAGTTATCCAGAATTCCTTGGAACAGCGTTTGGTTCTACCCATTTTAAAGGAATCTGTTTCCTCCCATCTCTATCTAACTCTTGCACCAAGTAGATACTGAAAATAACAGATGCTAAAAGTTACAACTGGCACTATTGTCAATGAGACCACCTGTTCAGCCTGATGACAATCTCAAGTGACTTTCACAAGTAGGCTGGTGATCCGCTGATAGATGGAAATGATGCCTGGTCATTTGGCCATTAGGACAGAGCAGGAGCAATCCATGTCTTCCTCTAAGGCCATTCATTTCCCTGTCAAATAATGAAAAAGTTTGAATAAGGCATATTTTATAGCTTGAGCAACCATAAGTTGTGATTTGGATTGGTGATTATTTTGGAGAAGAGGATAAGGAAAGTGGACTTCGGCTGATAGATATTTCAATTTTCCTGAGAAAATAAATGCATTTACTAGATCATAATCATTTTGGTAAATTACAGTTCACTGCTGAGTCATCTGCGCAGTACTGAGGTAGCACACACCCTTCGGAAGATAAATTGCACAGCTATATTATCCAGATCTCTGAATTAGAAATGGCTTGCAAGGAGTTGCAAAAGGAACTCAGTGCATGCTGAAAATCTAGCTTTTACAGTTATCTTTCAAAAAGGAAAATGAACCCAAAGATCTTGGAAATAATCTCCAGGAAGCATTTGCTCTGGAAGCACTGTGTACATGACTGCCTTGTTTTAGACTTCACAAAAATTGTGACTTTGAACATCAGATGGATAAGAGCCATACAAAATTCAAGGTGTCAACACTGAGGCTAATTAAATTAAATTGGAAAAAAAAATCACTGGTATTCTTTTGCTACTCATCACCTTTATCTCTGTTGTTTTGTGTTTTTTGTCTGTTTGTTTTTAACTTCACAGTTACATGAGAAAAAGAGTCATATTCTAGGATAGTGTTTCTGGAAGTGTGGTTCCTAGGCCATCGGCATCAGCAATAACTAGGAAACTGCTGGGCAAACAAATGCTCAGGCTGTAATGCAGAATCAGATACTCCGGAGGTGGGTCAGCAATCTGTGCATAACCTGGTCTCCACTTACCAAAGTGACACATGCTATGATTTTCATCCAGCCACAGTTTGAGAATCTTCCTACTCAACTCTTTGGAAATAAGAGACTCTAATTCACCAAATCAGCTGAGTGAAAATAAACACCCCCCCCCCAACTTCCCTGGGATCTGAATCTCTTATCTGCAAATTAAGGAGTGTGCGCTGTCTGATTTCTCAAGTATCTTCAAATTCTGTAATTCTACATGAATACTTACACATTAACATTGAAATTCCTCCACGATAGCTCAGCCTTGAAAATCAGAAAGCCATGGTTTCAAATTCTGACTCTGCTTCTTATTAGCTATATCCTGTCCACATGGTTAGCCTCTGAGAGCCTCAGTTTCCCCATAGACAAACTATAGATAATAAATGTTTGTGTCATGGATTTTTGAAAGGTAAAGGAAATAATGCATGTAGAGCATTTAGCATGGTAGTTGGTATACAAGGCTCAACAAAGGATGATTACTGTTATTTGGAAGTAGAGTTCTGAAAAAAAAGACAATCTTCAAAGTCACAGAATTAGAAAAGGGGCTTCCATGTGAATCCCTGTTCTGCAAATAAGGAAGACTCAAGTTCCAGAATGACTGGGCATATTTAGTTTCAGTTAGTTGTGACTGACTCAGGCTATTAGAAAAGTCATTGGCACTGCAGACATATTTTCCAGGAGAAAAAATATGTGCATTTTCATGCTACTTGATTAACCTACAGTTATTTTAAAATATGGAGAGGGATTTGGTACTATTTTGGTGGAACAATGAGATGCTAATATAATGATTTTTCATCATCTTCCCAGCTTTCTTTATTTTTGTTTGGCAAAAATAAAAAAAAAAAAAAAAAAAAAAAGAAAGAAAGAAAAGAAAACAGAAATTGTTTGCACTGTATTTGCCAACAATCAACTAGGAAATCATGCATTAATTGTACAGATCAAAGCATGATGCTGCTTATATTTATCTGTGTTTATCGCGGCACCAGCCGGTCTGATTGGGAAAGTACTTCATGGCAGGAGAGCCTGGGACTAGCAACTAAATAGATGCCTCTTTAATGTGAGGTGTTCAGTATCAGACCAGGCTTTGTTGACCTTGTTCGGAAACACAATGAATCTGTGTGGAGGGTTGTATGCAGCAGCGCCTAGGCCTCTGTTTTAGTTCTTAATTTCTTTCACAGCATCAAAAGGCTTTTCTATTCAAAAGCTTTTCTTTCTCTTTTACCCCTGAGCCTCTGCAATTGAGGCAGAACTGCAATCTACCAGCAGCAGCCTTTGTTCTGGCCTTTCAGGAGGCTGGGGAACAGTGTGAGTCCTTCCTAATTAGCCTGTGGACCAATGAAATACTTCTCCAAGCCAGGAGAGGCTGCAATCCCACAGCCCAAGTGGCAGAAAAGGGGGAAAAGGCCTCTTTAATTAAGGCCCAACAAAACAGGGTAAAAAATGGTATTTTGCTCTCCACAAATGTCCTTTTTTAAATCTTTATAAATGTTGGCAAATGCACATGCTTTTAAACCATGCCTTCACTTTTGCCAATGTACTGTTGCTCTGCTTTGGTTAAGACTGCAGGAATTATGAGCCTCTAAGAGTTTAGGACCCAGAAGCCTTAAGCTGGGCCTGTGTGTGCATTTGCACAAGAAGCACAGGCTGCTGTAGCCGCAAAGAGCTAATAATCAGGAGATGCTCTCCACTTATAAAAGTGATGCCTGACAGCCCACCTTACAAGCCTGGCATTTACACAGGACACTCACAAATGTCACTGCAAAAAAACCTCGCTGAAACCACAGATGTATTAATTTATTGGTTTTCTCCATCGTTTGTCCATTTTTTCTGTCGTTTAACTGTAATGCGTGTATTTTCTTCTGTGACCACTTTAGTGGCTTAATAGTGTGCAAGTTAAGAAGCTAGTGTTGGACAAGACACTGTCCGTTTTCAATCTGGTTCACCTTTATGTATGCCAAATTATATCTTACCATGTATAAGAGGTTTTGTTCCTTTATGTGCACACTAAAAATACATTCCCTTGGTTTTAAAAAATTATAAACATTTCCTGCAAAAATATGTAGAAAAATTTTATTGCAAATAATTATAATGGAAATGTTGTTAAAAATCAAGCAAAGTCCTACCATTTAGAGATAATCTCCCTTAATATTTTGTGATTTAATCAGTCCATCTGTGTATTCCTTGCAAGTTTACACAAGTAGAATGTTTTCATACAATGTCTTGACAACATGTGTGGTTGTTCATTTAAGTTCATTCATTTAAGTCAGTACATGTAACTACATCATTGTTTTATTTATTCTTGTGAAGAACAAAAAGCCCATTATTAAATGTAATTTTTGTGTTTACACATATTTAATACCTGATTTGATTTTGTATTCTTTATAATTAATTAGACAATTTCAAATTCCCCTATTTGATGGTTTTTCTCTCTTGCAGTTAATATGGTCTAGATAGGAATATATGGGAAGAAATAGAACAATTGCATGTATTTTGTATCATGAGAGTACAAAATACAAATAAACATTGTTTTCATTTTATTTTCATTACACAAAATTTTTTTTCCAGCAGGAAACCCACATATAATGCACTCTTAGTGAATGTCCATGCTCTCTTGAAGGTTTTGTTTGTGAACATCTCAAAATAGTTTGGAATATTTCAAAAATAGCCTATGAGCTGGCCATGGTAGTGCATACCTGTAATCCCAGCTACTCAGGAGACTGAGGCAGGAGGATGGCAAATTCAAGGCCTGCCTCAGCAACTTAGTGAGGCCCTATCTCAACATAAAAATAAAAAGAGTTGATGATGTAGCTCAGTGGTAAAGCACTTGCCTAGTATGTGTGAAGCCCTGGATTCAATCCCCAGTACTAAAAATAAAACTAAAATAAAAAAAAAAAAACTAAAATAAATAAAGTAGTAAAGTACAGTAGCCTATGACTATACTACACCAAACAAAAATAGCCTATATCAGTACTACACCAAATGTTTTATCCATTCACTACAGAGTAGTGACACATATTGAAATGTTTGGCAGATTTTGTGTTTGAGCTGTCATACACCGAGTATCAGGTTGGGACAGTCTCAGTAAATGAGAACAAAGGAAAATAAAATAACTCCTTGAACTCTGTTGTATTTAGTCTCTAATTTTTATCCTGAAATATGCACGCCTCTCTCATAGACAACATAATAGAGAGCATGATACACCATGAGAAAGACTAGATTTAAAAACAGGCTATTAAACTCTGCTTCTTCTATTTAGTCATTTGATACTTCATAGCCTCAACATCATTATCTATAAAAGGAGGAAAGTGTCTCAAAGGAACGCTGTAAGGATTGAGCTTTACAATGTCAATAGTAGTACTTCATATTTTAATTACATTCAGAAAAGATTCATACTATGTTGTAGGCTTTGTGAGAAGCACAGAACCAGTTTCATTTTCATAGCGTATCATAGCACACAGAGGACCTTCACGTGTATGGTCCCATCTTTTACTAAGTCTCTGTCATTGTTGCAATTATCACCCCTTTTTAGAGTTGAGGAAACTGAAGTGAAGAGGTAAAAATAATGATTTCAAACCTGAAAAACTCTTTTGCGTGTTCGAGTTGAAACAGCCTTGGATCTTCTTATTGCTTGGTTTACCGTCTCCCTCTTTAAGTGGCAAAGACGGCGAGACAATGCAATGCAGTCTCCAACAGTGGATTCACACACATTTTGTCAATTTTATTAATGTGATCATTTAACTCATCAATGAAGGTGTGTGGAGGTCAGCTTTGGACATCCACAAAAAGATGCCAATCAAGCAGGTGAAAATGTGGCTGAGCGCTTGGGAAAGATGCTCGAGCTGAAGTTATACCAGGCAGGACCCACTCATCTCAGGAGGCACCAGCGCTGTGGGCATGGGTGAGCAGGCTCGAGGAAGCTGCCTTGAAGCCCACATATATCTAAAGGTAAAACGAGGAAAGACAGTCAAGAAAAAAGACTGGGACCAATCCTCAGAGAAGGAGGAAAACTCAGATTCTATGACATTATGGTGGGATATGTGAGGCTATTATAAGAGGACATAGGCGGCCATGCAAAAGAAAAGGGGTGGATTGCCTGGTGTGGTAGTGGGCATAAGTATGCAGGTACACATCTTCACATGCATATTATTACTTAATTTTCCCAATTATTGTAGGAAGTTTAGGAGGGATGGGGAAGTTTGGGGAATTTGCCTACCATTATGGGCCTTGTGAGCACTGGAGTTGTACAGCAGAGAGCCGTCTAAGGCCCAGGTTTAGCACTACCCATGTGCAGAAGTGCATCGAAAAGAAGTGAAAGAAGGAAATGAAAAGTCCTTTTAGACACCATTGCTATATTTAGGTGATTTTTGTCTCAGTATAAAGGAGAGGTTTAAGGGGAGAAAAGTCAAAGAAACAGAAGCCATGATTTTTGACTACATATTTCCATCTTTTCCATTTTTTTAGTTCATTATTCTTGTACATGATTGTGGGATTTGTTGTTACACATTCATACATGCACACACTGTAACAAAGTAATTTGGCCAATATCATTCCCTGCTATTTCCCCTTTGCCTTCCGTCCTCTCTCCCCCTGATTACTTTCCTCTACTCAACTGATTTTTCTTCCATTTTCATGAGACCACCCCCACAACTTATCTTTTCCTTTTTCCTTCTAGCTTCCACATATGTGAGAAAACATATGAACCTTGACCTTGAGTTTGGCTTATTTTGCTTAACACAATGATCTCAAATTCCATCCACTTTCCTGTAAATTACTTTCATTTTTCTTTATAGCTGAATAGAACTCTATTGTGTGTACATATATACCACATTTCCTTTAGCCATTCATCCTTTGATGATACCTAGGCTGGTTCCATAATTTGGCTATTGTGAATTGTGCAACTACAAACATGGGTATACATGTGTCACTATATTATGATGATTTTAATTCTTTAGGATAAATACTGTATAGTTGGGTCATATGGTAGTTCCATTTCTAATCTTTTGAAGAAGGTCCAAAGTAATTTCCATAGAGGTTGTACTAATTTACAATCCCACCAACAATGTAAAAGGGTTCCTTTTTCTCCATACCCTCTCTAGCACTTATTGTTGTTTCTATTCTTGATGGCTGCCATTCTGACTGGAGTGAGATAAAACCTCAGGGTACTGATTTCCATTTCCCTAATTGCTAATGATGTTGAACATTGTTTTGTAGTTTTGTTGACCATTTGTATTTCTTCTTTTGAGAAGTGTCTGTTTAGTTCATTGGCCCATTGATTAATTGAGATACTTGGTTTTTGTTAGTTTTTGGTGTTAAATTTTTTGCATTTTTTATACATTCTGGGTATTAATCGTCTGTCAGAAGAGTAGCTAGCAAAGATTTTCTCCCATTCTGTAGGATCTTCTCTCACATTCTTAATTGCTTTGTTATGCAGGAGCTTTTTAATTTGGTGCCATTCCATTTGTTAACTTTTGGCATTATTTTCTAAGTTTTAGGTATCCTATTAAGAAAGTCACTGCCTGTTGCATGGTACAGACATTTAAAAAAATAATAATACATAGACCAATGTTACAGAATAGAAGACACAGAGACAAACCCACACATCTATAGTCATCTGATCCTTGACAAATTATTTGTCAAAATTGTACATAAAAAGAAAGCATACATTTTAACAAGTGGGGATGAAAGAACTAGTTATCCATCTGTAGAAGGATGACTCCACCCTTATCTCTCACCCTACACAAAAATCAACTCAAAATGCATCAAAGACCTGGGAATTAGACCAGGAACTATATAACTCCCGGAAGAAAATGTAAACTACTTATTTCTAAAAAGTCACTGAGTACAAAGGAAAATCCATGAGTCATTATTCACAAGGGCAATTGACAATTTTATAATTATTTCAAACTCAGAGGATCTTGGAGGTAAAGTGTCCATGGGGGAGGGGAGTGAATTATTTCTTGAGGCTCAATGCAATAATTGATTTAATCTTTGTATCAATTCAGAGTATTATCTATTTTAGCATTAGTCTTTCTCTTCTCATATTTAACAGTTCTTTTCCTGAATTCATTTTTTATAGTAGCATGAGGACGTCAATTTTTCTTTTCTCACAATCTTGATTTTATTATTTCAAAATGTTAGCTCAGAGAGCCTTTCCATGAAGACATTTTAACATTATCATCATGCTCTAGGCTCCTACATGCTCACCTGATTTCGAAATTTAGGGTCTGCCTATTTGCCTGAGGTTGTTATTGATGAAAAAGATTCTAAGAAAGAATATGTGTGTGTGTGTGTGTGTGTGTGTGTGTGTGTGTGTGTGTGTGTATGTATATATATATATACATATATATATATATTTTTTTTTTCCTGAGACATTTGCCTTCATGTGCCTGGTGCATCAAACAGTGATGGGTATTAGTAGCTGTGAATCATCAAGAGTAAAAGACGGCCCTCAGTGAAACAGCACCCTGTGGACAGCAATAACGTTCCTTCCTCAGGTTTCTTCAGCACATTTCTTTTCCTCAGTGGGTCATCCTAGGATTAAACACTGGATTGACAAGAAGGACCTTGGAGAGTCTACTCCAGGTCTGCTTAATGCAGCAGTCTAAACAAGCACAGTAGAATCTGGGGCCCTGGGTGGAAGCCATCCCCAGTGGATCCCTAGAAAAGCCACAACATCTAAAGAAGTAATGACAGAGAGAATTGTGACTAAGGCTCCAAAGCCCATTAAGATTACTAAGTGGTGTGATCTTATGGTAGTGGAGCTGCCTCCTTGCTATCCAGAGCAGGGAGAGTGGAATTTGTCCTTCAATTCCAAAGGCAAGGCTGCCAAGTTCTGGCAGGACAGAAGGAATTGTCAGAAGAAAGCTGCCAAGAAAAGCATGCAGTGGGGTCCACTCCCGCATGTGCAAACATATGTCAGCCTGTGGCAGAAAGTGGACGCCTAATGAGGAGGTGTTGAGTGGCAGGGGCGTTTCTGTGGCACCCGGTTCTAGACGTGTTAACATTATGTAGACTTGGTTAAAGCAGTTTTTTGTTTATTTTTTTTTGTTTACATTTTGTTTTGTGTTGTGTTCTACCTTCTTACACACAGGCTTTCTGTGTCGGCATCCTATTTTGTTTATTGAAATCAAGAAAATTTTTTTTTCCCCAATTTATAATCAGAAATGGGTGGCCACCTTCTTATTGCCAAATAAAAGTAAAAAAAATGGAAATAAGTGATAATTTTCAGCTTCAGGCTGGAGTCAAATTGGACAATGGTGCATTTGCTGTATCTTGCTGGTTCCCTTTAAATTGAAATATATTATGTGTAACAGAAGAGAAAGATTAATAATAAAGTAGAAAGCAGCTAAAGGAAGGCCAAATTGGCTTCTTTATTACAGCCTGTCAAAGTAGTAATTGATACAAAATTCAGAAAGACTGTCAGAATTTTGTGAGAGAAATCAGAATGTATCTTAAGGTAGAATTAGAAATGAGTGACAAGGAATATTAGGTTTGAAATGTTTCAAATGAACATTTTATCCTTGTTCTTTTACTGTGTCTCTTAACTGCTCTATTGGCACCTTTTTTTTTTTTTTTTTTTTTTTTTGCCTACTCTGATATAATTTAGTTCTGAATTTATAAAGAGATTATTTTGGGGCTGTGTCTTTTAGGGTCATAAAAAAATAGATACTCAATAAATACTTCTTGGACAAATAACCATATGCAAAGGTATAAAGGAAGGCATATAGCATAGCATATTAGTCAGGGTTCTCTAGAGAAAAAGAACCAGTAGGATCTATAGAGAGATATATGGAAAAAGATTTGTTATGGTAATTGGCTTATGAAATTACGGAGGTTGAGAAGACCCAGGATATGCCATCAGCAAGCTGTAGACAAAGGAAGGCTATTGGTGCAGGTCAGTCTGGATGCCAAGACCTGTGAAAGGAGCCGCTGTCTGTCAACCTAACAACCCAAGAACCTGGACCTCTGATTTCCAAACACAGAAGATGAATGTCCCAGCTCAAGAAAAGACAGACAGAAACAGAGGCAAAGAAAGGGACGCAGAGAGAATTAGAACAAATTTGCACTTCCTCTGCCTTTTTCTTTTCTCCGTGCCTGCCATGGACGAGAGGAGACCCTGCTCACATGTGTCGGAGGTGGATCTCTTCCACTGAATCTGCTAATTCAGACCCTAATCCCTTCTAGGAACACCCTCACAGACACTCCCAAAAATAATGTGTTATGAGCTATCTGGGGACTTCTTGGACCAGCTGACACACAAAATTAACCACCATACATGGTTTTGTTCAGTGGTCCTCGAAGTAATTATTGAGGACATCTCACTCCTTCCAGCCATTTTTATTTCCTTTTCTATTTCTGTCACTCTTCTCATTTCCAGCCCTCCTCCTTCCCTCCTTTCCTTCTTTACCTTCTCCCTTTTCTTTTTTCTGTTTATTTTCTTTTTCTGTTCCCTTCCTTCTTTATCTCTATCTTCTCCTTCCATTCCCCCTCTCCTTTCTCCTTTCTGATTCCTTCCTTTTCTGTCTTCCTTTCACATACTTTTTGTTCACTTGCCGATAATTTATGTAGCAGTTTCCAAATGCCAAGGGACATTATGTTTTGCCAGTAGAGGCCACAGGGACTAAAGTGATTGTCCAGTGTGCTGAATGGACCACTCACAATCAAAAGTGGGGTGACCAGCATTTGTGTAATTCTGTGTGTCTGGACAGAATTGTCTACACTCAGCCAGCTTCCTAGATGTTGAGTACATTTGTCTCAATGTATTCTGAAAACCATTTACATTTGGATAACTATCCACAATGGAATTCTGAAGAGATTATGAAAATTGAAACAATAGAGGGCAAAATCACACATTTTACTGGGGAATAAGATTCCACTAATGGCATATTGTCATCTATTCATTGTATCATGGTCCTGCATTCTCTAAGGAGTGTCTGAAATCTATGAGATATTCCTACGTCCAAATTTACATTGGTCTCTCAAAATGTCTCTGAGGATATTAACCGCAAAATAGATCAAGGTCTCCCCTTGGTTTCCATTGTGTTTGCAGCAAGTGCTCTAGGCGATTGCAATTCTCTGGCTTTAGTCTCTGAGGCCCTGAAATTAATATTCACCCAGGAAGAGTAACCAGTCTGGGGAGAACCTGGGCTATGCATTTTGAATTTGAAAGGGCAGGGAAAATAGAAAATGTTTACTCAGAAATTTATAAGTATGATTGATCAAAACTAGTCCTAGTCCCTAGTTCTGCTTCTTTCCTGCAGTTGCTTTTTCTTCTCTTTTCTTCCTCTTCCCTTTCTGTCACCCTCAGAATGGCTTGGATCTCCACTGGTTCCTTCAGAAGGTCTTATGCGGAACCTTCATCTCTGAGTACCTACCTGACTTCTTTTTTTTTTTTTTTTTTTTTTTTTTTTGGTACCAGGGATTGAACTCAGGGGCACTCGTCCACTGGGTCACATCCCCAGCCCTTTTTTGTATTTTATTAGAGACAGGGTCTCACTGAGTTGCTAAGTGCCTCGCCATTGCTGAGGCTGGCTTTGAACTCGCGATCCTCCTGCCTCAGCCTCCCAAAGTGCTGGGATTACAGGCGTGCGCCACCGCGCCCGGCTTCTACCTACCTGACTTCTTAACCCTCCACTAACCCTCTCCTATGACACATGTATGGCTCCACGTGCCCATCACCCCCAATTTTATTTCAGAGCATTAATTAGCCATAATGTGAATGAAAGTCCTAATCTTAGGACACAGAATCCACATTCACTCTTTTACATTTGAAACATAGTTCAATTAGGCATTTTCTATTTCCCTTTCTCAGAAGAAAATACCCCAAACCAGATCAAGCTACTTTTTACTTGTATTGGGAAATCAATTAATAACTGCTCCAAGAATAAATCTCCCCTTTTTCTCAGGATCCCTCATAAGTTATTCTAGGGAGATAAAAAAAAAATTCAATTCAAATAGTTGAACCACTTTGCAACATACTTTGGTGATTTCTTGTAAAACGAAATATACTCTTACTATGCAATCCAACAACCATGGCCCTTAGTATTTTTATTCAAAAGAGCTGAAAACTTATGACCATGACATGCACACAGATGTATATAGCAGTCTTATTCATAATCCCAAGATATTCTTCAGTAGGTGAAAAGATAATAAACTGTGGCACATCCTGACAATGGAATATTATTTGGTACTAAGAAGAAATGGGCCATCAAGCCCTGAAATTACATGGAAGACATTTAAATGCACATTACTAAGAAAGAAGACAATCTGAAAAGCCACATACTATATGATTCCAATTGTATGACCCTCTGGGACAGCCAAGACTACAGAGACCATAAAAAGATCAGTGATCACAGGGATAACAGGAAAAGAATGGATAAACCAGTAGAGCATAAAAGATTTCTAGGGCATTTCTAGTATCTGTTTGAAACCACCATGGTAGACACATGTCATTATACATTTGTCTAAATCCATGGAATGCACAACACAAAGGATGAATACTAATACCTAGACTCTGGGTAATAATGAAATCTCAGTGTAGGCTCATTGATTGCAACAAACGTACAACTCCAATATAAGATTCTTATAAAGGAAGAGACTATGCATGTGTGGAAAGAGGAAGATTGTAGGAAATATCTATGTCTTTCCCTCAATTTTGCTGTGAAACCAGAGATGCTCTAAAACTGGGCTATTAACAATTATTATATAAGTAAGACAATTTTATTTTCTGGTACAAGGGATTGAACCCAGGGGCTCTTAACCACTGAGCTACATCCCCAGTCCTTTTCATCTATTCACTTATTTATTTATTAGTGAGGGTCTCAGTAAGTTGCCCGGACTGACCTGAAACTTGAAATCCTCCTGCCTCAGGCTTTTAAATTGCTGTGATTACAGGCATGTGACACCATGCTCACCAAGTAATACATTTTTAAAATTTTCATGCCCATAGTGTATAACATCCAATAGAACTTTCTGTGATAAAAATGTGCTGTATCTGCATTAATTAATACAATAGCCACTGCCCTAAGTAGCTAATAAGCACAACATGTAAGGGATAGAAAGTCCAGAAACTGATATTTGTCAATAAAGGAATTCTATTAGGACATGAATGAAGAAACAGTAGCCAACAGAAAATAGATAAGAGACAAGTGTTGGGTTTTGGAAGATCTCAGGTCTACCTAACATTTAGTTTGGGTTAGCAATTTTAAAACTTCAGCCAAAGTTCCACAATTTATGTTCAATTGGTATTTTGATAAATTTTACCAAGTTAGCTTGTATACATAAAATCAATTTAGGAGATATGAAAATATTGTTAATTTTAAAAATGATGCTAATAAAACATTGTGGAGCAACTAGGTAAGCACAGTTTGATGTGATGTAATGCATGTTTGAGACTCAGTAGTTGGCATAAAGTTACAGATTTGAAAATATGTCAATACTGCATCGTAGGCCTGTCCCAAACCAGAATCCAATATAAGTACAAAGTTTTTTCTGACAAAATTCTGGAAGTTGATTTCACTCCTAAGAGACATACATTACTGAAACATTTAGTATTTGCCTCACAAAATATAAGCTTCTAAAGATTAATTGGTTTGTTCATAGTATCCTTTGTGTACGCTTTTTGGAAAGGAGTAACACTCTTCTTTAATACTCTGTCTTTTCTCAGTAACAGTGGGAATTGAAATTGAAAACCCTATTGCATTACACACGCACGTTATGAGCATTATCTACAAGCTCTATATGCATTTGTCAAGTTATTGGGATGACTGTGGGTGTGGCAAAGAGAGCTGGAGGTAAGATTAGCTAGACATTAATTGTTACAAAGAGATAGGGCAAACAGGGGAAAGTCATTCAACCTTCCTAGTACTCAGTTTCCTCCTTTGTAAGATAAAAAGTAAACAAGTGGTTCCCAGGGTTTTTTGTTTTTTGTTTTTTTGTTGTTATTGTTTTGTTTTGTTTTACTATCCAATTGCAATTTAAATAGATACAAGATATGATAGATATTACTGCCTTAGTTTTGCCAAGTGAGAACATTAAAAAGGTGCTATTTACTGTCACCACAATTTCATGAAGGGGAGGAAATTTTGGCACCAAAAGTTATTTACCTTAGCTTTATGAACATCGCTATACATAGTTCTTATTTTTCTAGCATTTTATCACTGACAATTATGGATCCTTGGAATGCTGACTTTTTTACTTGATGACTGATGTTTTGTCCTCCTGAAATTTAAACATTAAAGCCTTAACCACCAAGGTGATAGTATTGGGAAGTGGAGTCATTGATAGGTGATTAAACCATGTGGTCAGAACCCTCACAAATGCGACTGGTGCCATTATAAAACAGGCCCCAGGGAAGTCATTTGCCCTTCCATCATGGAAGATGCAATGAGAGGGCACCATCTAAAAACCAGAAAAGAGGCCCCACCAGGCATCAAATCTGTAGGGGACTTAATCTTTGATTTCCTGGCCCCCAGAACTGTTGGAAATACATTTGTGTTGTTCATGAGCTATTCTGTTTGTAGTATTTTGACATAGCAGCCAAATGACTAAGACATTGACCAAACAATTATTAGACATACATATCCTCCAAAGTCTGCATCACTCAATGTTTACAATGCACTCATTCTCTCCTGTTTACAATTTCTTTATTCATTAAGTTCTCTTAGTAAGCCACATTGAGAAATACCAATCTTCTAAACTTTCCTTCCTACTGCAGTGATATTTATCACTGAGATACAGGTTTACTAATGTTTTTACCTCTATCCCAAACCCTTCTTCTTGTCTGAACTTTTGTTTGTTTACAACAAGGAAAACACACTCATTTCAGATGCTCCCTTCTACGGGTGGCAAGGGCTGCCTCATTGGACAACTGGAGAGTCACAGAACAGAACGTTCTCCTGTTCTCTCGGAAAGGGCTTGCTTGAGGGTATGAACAACAGAATACAAATTTTCCTTTTCCACCCAGAATCAGTGACTGAGCAGTTTGAAAAGAATTGAAGGATTTAAGCTTTGTGCATTCATCAACTAAATTCTCACAAGTGGCCAGATTTTGCTTAGGGATTTCTTAACCTAGGTCTTCAAGACCATCTTTGTCAACTTCTTTCTTCTTGTGCTAATAGGGCAAAGCAAAGCATATTTCGTGATTTCAGTTTCTTGAAGGCCAGTTCTGGGTTCCAAGATCTCATGGGAAGGGTTTCTTGGAAACATCTGCTCTGTCTGGACAACCCTGCTTTTCCCTTTCCAGTCCTCCTGTCCCTGCCACTCCCCTCACAGTCTCCATTTACTCAGTCAAAACGGCAAGCCTGCCAAACAGTCTCAAATATGCTCCATCTGCTCACTACCCTAATCTCTATTTAAATCTAGCTAAATAAACACTTTTTTTTTTTTTTTTTTTTTTCCTGGGGGAACTGGGCACATTTCTGCAGTGGTATTGTATGGAAACATCTCTGCTCACATCTTCCCCAGCATTCATTTCTGGGGTTTGTTATTCTTTAAGATCTTTTCAGACCATACTGTAATTAGCACTGCAGCTTTCACTTATTTTTAAAATGATTATCTGCCCGACACACACACACACAAAAAAACGAAAGGCAGAGCTTGTGGTTATTTGGTTAATTTAGTCAGTGGAGTCAGCCACAGCAGATAATTATGCTACTCTTTTGAAGAAATCATTCTGAGAATGGATCTCTGTTAAGTTACCTGCATTGATCCCATCTATCAAATTACGAGCATTTCCTTTTGTGCTGTCTAGGGAAGGGATATATACATCTCTATTTCTACACCCAGCCCTTTGCATCCTGTCCATCCCTTCTCTCCTGGCCCACAATTCCCCTAATAAAACAAGGAAAGAAAAACGAATATGACAGGTTGTTTTCATGGTCAGTGTGAGACGTGATACAAATTGTGCAGTCTTCCACCATTTCTATATGATTGGGAGGGAAAGTGTGTCCTATCAAATCAAAGAGGATTTTTAGCCATTTTCAGAAGGAGAAATGAAGAGCAATGGATTTTGAATTTTAATTTTAATACATTTTTTGAGCACCAAAATCTTTCCCAGAAGGTCTAAGTCACCAACTAGTCACCAGTTGGTGACTAGTTTTTCTGCAGAGATTATTAGTGGTAACTTATTCTGGTCCCAGAAAAGACAGCTGGTGGAAGGGCCATTTTAGTGTTTATAATGGAATGCCACGAGAGGTATTTTTTCTTTTGTAACTTTAAAACAGAATGTGAAACTTATATATAGACCAAAAACCATAAATGAGTTTCATTCTTTATTTGCTGTTTTCTTGATAGTCCAGTGTTTTTCAAGGCCTGTCCAGATTCTGTCTGGCCCCCAAAGGAGCATAGTGCAGTACTGCTCCAACACACGTGACATCATGCTCTCTTGGCTCAAACCCTTCTGAGTACTCTAGATGTCACTAGCAACTTCAATTACATCAGGCCTATCTTAATTTTAAGTTTTTCTTTACTTTAAGTTCCTCCTCCTCATGTTGTCTACTCTCAAGTGCCTGTGCACCTACTCGTGGTCCATTTAAAAAACTCTTCTCTTCTGACTTGTCATTATTTACGTTCAGTATTTACTTTTGAGAGACCAGAAGAATAGTCCTGGTTGTTATCACCAAATATCCACCAGCAATAACTTCACATGCTGTCCTGCAAATGCCTCTTGTAATGCCATTTTGGCTATGAGGCCTCATCAGTTTGGATTAGAACATGTCTTAGACTTCAGGTTATTGATATAAAAACTATTACTTCTTTTATTTTATAGATTATCAGGAGAGGTGTGCTTAATGACAAGAAGACTGCTCATTCCTTGCATCTAAATACCCCCAACAGATGGGGGAAAATATAAACATTATAACGTATCTGAGGACTTGGTTCCAATTTTGTCCCTGTCACTTTCCAGCTACACACCATTAGTTGGGTTAATTAGCCTTCCTGACCTAATGGACCCATCTATTTAAAAACACAATACAATGATCTCTACCTTAGTGTAGAGGAGGTATGGCATGAATAAAAATGATAGTGTTCTTTGAGGATAAGAACTGTTTTTCATCTTGGTATGTCCACACCTGGTGCTTTGCTTGGGCAAAGAGCAGGAAATCATGAAAATGGTAGTTCAAATCCATGAGGAAGTGACACCCATGGTGGGTGTCGATCCATTGACTGGATTAGTCAACAGATATATAGATTCTCTATAAAGATAAGTCTTTTAGTTTCATCCAAACAAAGAGAACAAAGTTTAGTATAGAAAACTGAAAGTCTTAAAATCAAAGGTAACTATGACTTTAGGCACTTCTGTTTTCTAATTAACACCCAGAAACTAGAGTCTAAATCAGGAGCGGATTGGATGACAGTGTTTCCAAAGCATTTCTAAACTTAGTAATGATGTCAACGACCATTACAACCATAATAACAAACATTAACACAGCACTGGCAACATACGGGGCACTCTATAAATATTTTATCTGATTTATTCCATTTTATCCTAAGAATGACCCTAAGCGGTAAATGCCAACATATCCCTACACAAAGAAAAGTAACGTGACCAAAGTCACACATCCAGCACACATGTGTCCAAAACACAGTTTAGCACTGTTTCCTTATGATCGAAGTCACATTGTCTTATAATCTTTACTTTGCTGGTCTCATTTGTTTGATAGAAGCTACAGAAGAGAGAGAATATTAGATTTTAAGTCCTCGGAACCCATACAGGGCCTGGTTCATGGTATGTGCTTAAATGTTGAATAAATTAATTGATGAATCAGCATATACATAGACTTTGTTTTCAGGCATCCCAAAAAGTTAGTTGTAAAAATGCTCCTTTCATTTCACTTCTCCTCTCCTTCTATTACCCATTGCCTCTCCTTACATTCAGCCAATCAAACCTCAGAGTCCCACTCCTTCCCAATTAACATCATGACCTTGGTTTAGCTGAATTGCTAAGGTTGAAAATTCAACCTTCTCTGGAAATCTGCTACTCATGTAATGAAGTAATAGGTCTGAGCTTCACTTTTATCTGCCCTGTGGTTACAGAGGAGGGTCTCTGAGCTGCCAAGGAGACCCTCTGGCTTTCACACTTCACCCTGCATTATTGATGTATCATCATCAGTCTGTCATCATCATTCTCCAGTGCTTCATTTGCTCCCAGTAACAGTCCTCTAATCCATTTTAACCACTTTCCCAAACTGTCCCGAGTCTGGGGAGACTGCCCCACCAATGTATTTCTATCCACCATTGTCTTAGTTGGCTTACCCCTGTGGTATGCCAAGGGTATCATCACTGCAGGGAAGGGGTATATTTTGCCAGGCACCCAGTTACAAAATACAATTTTGGTTTCTGCTTCCAGTATCACTGCTGGTTCCCTCTTGCATATCAGGTTTTCTGGCAAATATATTCTTACATAGCATTTTACATTTAAGGAGTTCACTCCCTCTCAGGGACCTTATCTGAGAGTGAATGCATGAAGTAAGACTAAACGAACAGGAGGCAAATTGTGAAGCATACCCTTCTTAAGTCCCAGATGATCCATAATGGGCGCTGGAGCTGGGAGAGTTTGTTATATTTGCCCCATCCTAAGGTAAGGAAGCATAGATTTTACTTCCTTACATCAACCAGCTGCTTCTGACAAGTAAATGTGCTTGAGCATAAGGAAGGCAGCTCTCTTCATTTGGGAGAAGATCCAGGGGAGAGAGCCTCCAACCCTCCCAGCAGAGAGACAGAAGGCCATTTGCAAGAGGAATCTGGGCAGTACACAATGTCGTCCATTTGTATACTCCATGAGGTAGTAATAGGTTTCATTCATATTTATAAAGTCAGCTTCTAGCATGGTGCCTGGCACAGAGCAAGTAGAAAATAAATGTTGACTCAGTGAATGTAGCTGGGATGATAAGAGAAAGAAAGAGAAAGGGGACATGAAGTTTAGGAATCTAGACCTGTTGAGTTTAAGAGACCATCTTGACTTTCCAGTGTATGTGTCCAACAAGCATTTGTATGAATGAATTTAAATACAGAGGAAAGGTTTAGGGTGAAAGCAACAATTTGAGGTCCATCAGAAGGTAAATATCACTTGAGTCCCTCTTCTTTACTGACAAAACTATAATTTTAAAAATAAAACAAATTATATTTCCAAGTCTTCTTTGCAGATGGACGTAGCCATAAATTTGATAAGTGCATGTTATTGAGTAGAGGGTTCTTTAAATACTCCTCCTAAGAAAAGTAACAGGCTTAACACTCTCTTGTATTCTTCTCAATGCCTGAATATATACAGGCAAAAGCTCTGGGAGCTTAGCCATCACTGATTGACCTGGAGGGAGAGGACAACAGACACCATCTCTACCATCCTTGGGCCGCCATACCAGCTTAGGATAGCCTAACTCAAGCTCTGTCATATGAAAGTAAAATAAGCTCCTGTCCTGTGGACACCTCTCTTTTCGATACTTGTGTGCTAAATGTACTCTATAACTGATAACAATCCTAGTTGACAGAGATGCCCAATGAAAAGAATTTAGAGAGGGAAAAGCAAATGCTGAGAGAAAACTCTGGAAGATATGTATGTTTAAGAGTACAATATTTATGTTTATGACATACCACAGGGGTAAGCCAGCTAGGATAATGGTGGATAGGAATACATTGGTGGGGCAGTCTCCCCAGACTCAGGACAGTTTGGGAAAATGGTTAAAATGGATTAGAGGACTGTTGCTGAAAGCAAATGATGTACTGGAGAATGATGATGACAGACTGATGATGATACATCAATAATGCAGGATATTTATGTTTATGAGTAAAAGAGCAGCCCATGAAGAAGACTGAGAAGGTATCAGAAGTCAGTAGTGGATATGGGAAGAGGCTCTGAAAAGCGACATCACTGAAGATAGAGGAGTAATCAGCATTTGAAATGTGACAGACTAAACCAATAAGCATCGAAATGTGTCCACTGGATTTGGTATTTAGGAATCTATGAAGCTTAGGACTCCAACAGAGAAGGTGATTAGTAAATTCCTACCAACATTGCCTATAACTGATTCATTTATTCAACAAATAACCATTGAGCACCAACCACGTACAAGGCACTATACGTGCAATGATAATCAAAAAGGCCAAGAGCTTAAACTCTCACAAATTTTGAAGATGCTTACCACTCTATTAATGAAAATTTATAACATTAAGTTATTGAAATACCTGAGTTAAATTTGCCTTAAAAAGTCCTTTAAACAAGGATCACAATATAGCCCATGTTGCACGAATATTTATTCACACTCCCTCATACATCATGAAAACCCAAATCTTTTACCATTACAGATGCTGAAAGTAGCCATGGGGCAGAACTTAGGGGTGCATCTTAGGAAACACGTTATGAAATTGGGTGGCAAGTCAACTACACTTACTCAATCCAATGTGATTGGTGCTGTGCTATTCCGTCTGTTGTGTAAATAACTGAAATAATGGAGGAGACGCACTTGAATCAAAAAAAATGTAAATAATAGATAATAATAACAGAGGAATACATACAAAGTGTTTTTGAGATGAAATGGTCAGGCTGCTATCAGGATGGAGGTGAAAACTTCTAATTTTTTTTTTTTCACTTTCATTCATTTATCTTTTCTGTAAAAAGAAAATTTGTGGGTCTATACCCCAATCATAGCTAGAGGCGTACCTCCATAATTTAACCTCACTTTGGAATTGTTGGAAATCACGCACAGCTCATGGTAAAAAATACCTAATGGAGTAGAAGCAGTCTCCACATTCCCTTGTCCTGTGAGTCCCAAAGCCAAATCCCACTTTGGGAGAACTGGGTTGCTAGGCTTGAGCTCTTTTACAGAATGAATGCATTCCACTCCTTCCCCAAGATGCCCCAGTCCTACAGATGGGAAATACTGCCCATTTAAGGTGGTTACAAAGCAAGCCAAAGCAACAATAGGAACTGGTTATTACAGGAAGAAAAATGAAAGGAGCTGAAAAGATTAAAAACATGGGCTGAAAATATCTATTATTTTTCACACTGGGTTTGTTAGCTATAGATCAGAGTGGGCTTGAGAGGGGTGATGACAAAGAAAGATAAGCAGATTTCCACTCCTCCTCGGAACCTGTTTGAGATAGATGAGTGAGAATTCTTTCTGTTAGGGTCACTATAATTTCAATTTCTAACCCTTCCACCTCAACAAGAGCTTTCTCAAAGGACTTCACAGAATACAAATGTGTTTCACAAGTTTTGAAAGATGTTGTTTCCTCAAGGTATTTTGTTGCTGTTACCGATGAGATGTACAGAAAGCACGGTGTCAGGCAAAATTATGGTAGAATACATTGTTATTCACACCATTGGGCACTTCCACATGCTTCATTCAGAATCCACACGGAAACCTTACTGAGCACTCGTCGTTCATAAAACAGTAAGAAATAACTCAAAAAGGGATGGGGGAAATGCAATCATAATTTAGTAAACCATTTTTCACTTAAGTACATAACTAACATATAATACGTATTCCACATGGTGGTATGGAGTATATTTAAATGACAAGTCTGAAGAGAGTGACAATATTTTCTTATACAGTATATATTTCATTATCATATTTATTAAAGAGATTCCTTTAAGAATGTGAATTTAGTGAAGCACCTAATATTTTTCAGCACTCTGAGTTTAGATTGACAGTTTTTTGAGGGAATATATGAGATGCATTAGTAATAAGGCCATAGAAAAATAAGCAAGCAAAAAAAATTAATTTGTTTGAAAAATAAAAAAGGTTGCAGGAAAGAAAAACTAATATAGAATCCCACATTTCTCAAGTGTGACTAGTGTAAAATAAACTCACAATGAAGGAAATACTAAATATTGTTCTACTCAAACTACTCCTTGGTTTGGAGAAAAGATGATTTGTGTGCATGTGTGTGTGTGTGTGTGTGTGTGTGTGTGTGTGTGTGTGTGTGCATATATAAACATAAATGACTATAAACATAGAAATGAGAGTTAAAAAATAATGCCTAACATTTGGGAGGCTGAGGCAGGAGGATCGAGAGTTCAAAGCCAGCCTCAGCAATGGCGAGGCACTTAGCGACTCAGTGAGACCCTGTCTCTAATAAAATACAAAAAAATAAAAAATAAAATAAAAGGAGGTGGGGCTGGAGATGTGGCCCGGTAGTCTAGTGCCCCTGAGTTCAATCCCTAGTACCAAAAAAAAAAAAAAAAAAAAGGCCTAAAACTGAAAAGAAAAATGATAATATAAACGTACTACCAACAAATATAACGGTAAGTACTAAGACAAATAACAAAAATTTTTCAAAGTGGTTGTCTCTGGAGAGCCAGAATATGGAACAGGATGATATTTGGGAATTGCTGTTTCCTTAACAAACTCTGGAGGACAATTTGATTCTTTAAAATCTGAAGGCATATAATTTTGACAAAAGTAGCTACTTACATCTAAAAATGCATGTTACATCAAAGCATGTTATAAAAATAAATCTACTTTTACATATGTATTAAGGAGATCTGTAATGATTAATTGTAGTTAATAATTCCTATTTCTGAAGAGAGGGAATAGGGCATTGGGAAGAGGAGGGTGAGGATTTTTACAGAATTCAGTAAATTTTTTGAATAAGTACATGGGGTTTTACAGAAGCTAAATTTCTACACAAGTAGAAATTTGTATAATTTAAAATTGAAATATTGTAAATAAAATAAATAAATATTTAATTTGTATTAAAGTTTGTTCTCACACAATCTTAAGTACTCTACATGTATTTTGAAACCAAAAAAAAAAGTGGCTAACTTATCCATTCATCATTTGGATACTGGGGACAATATCATGGTGAGATTAACAGGGACGAAGTCTGGTAAAGTGCCATATTTGATGAGGTTGAATGAGACCCTTACCCATAAAAGCATGTTGTGCATTTTAAACTGCACACCAAACAACTGTATGAATTTTTATACCTGGAGCACATGCAAGCAAATGATAAACCACAGATGGGCCAGTGGCAGCCCAGAGACAGGCTGTTTTTCAAGATGACCCAGAACAACTCAGAGCCTTCTGAAATTGATCATCACTCAAATGCACGCCCAGAAAGCTAAATGTTTGGCTACTGTGAGTCCTGGAATCAAGTGTAGCATTTAAATGATGTTCAGTCTCCCTGAGTTGAAATTAATCGTTGTATGGGAAGCATATGTGGTTAGCTAGTTGCTTAGCCAAGTTTCTTGCTTTGATCCCCAAGTAGGCTGCCTGGCTTGGTTCTATGCCCTAGCCACAGACAGTACTCCCAAACCCACCAGCCTTAGAACTGCATGCCTTTGGCCACAAAGGAGATTAGAAAGAGAAGGGTGGTTAATCCATGCAAATCCATCCACTTAATTAGACAAAGAGTTCAAATAATGTTCCTCTATGTTAAATAACTAGCAACACATTTTACGAGTAGGCAACATTTTACCATTTCATGCCGATGCTGCTTTCCTCTTGCTGTTGGGATCTGCAAGTCTTGAAACACTTTTGCATTCTTCATGAGAAGGTACTGAAAGTCTCAAATTTGGAAGGAACTAATGAGCAACAGATCATTTGATCCACTCCATAGCATGATGCAGAATTTTCTCTACAGAATCCCTGGAGAAATCATTTAATCTCGGTTTGATCATTGCTCATGGTTGAGAGGCTGGGTGGGACTCTTTGTATCAAATGGCCACTAACTGTATTGTTGGGCAATAATAGTCAAAAGTCACTCCTATCATGGGCCCAACAATCCTAGTGTTGCTGTTTGTCAGAATATTTAATAATTTTAATCTTTCTTTTAATTGTATGCAGCTAAATTGTATTTTTTTTATTCCTGAAAAAGTGATTTTTTTTAATAATCTGTAAAGGTCTGCTTTTCACATGCTTTATGATCCATATGTGTTTCAGATTGTTAGTGTACCTCTGAAAAGGATACCCAGACCGGAAAGAAATTTCAAGTAGTGGCTCCCCTTGTACAGTAACTCTCATCTATAAAATGTCTTACTTGTGTAGTTCTATGAAGACAACACAAGAAAAAAGAGCTGTTGGCTGACTGCTCTAATCCCAGTGTATGTTGGTCTCCTGAATCTGAAGGCCAAGATTGTCATCTGGGCTATAGAAACCACCAGCCAACAATTCAGGGACCAAATTGAAATACTGAGTCAAATTTTAAAAGGTGAATAACTCAAATAGTGGCTAATAAATTCTTTTGTAAATAATGTAGCTTCCAAATCATCTCTATTTTAAAAAAAAAATTTGAGGACCTAATCCAATTAGGATATATCATTAGAAATAACTTTTTAAAAAATAGAACACTATACAATTATGTAAGTCAGAAAATGTAAGGAAAAAAAAACTGCTGAAAATTTATCCCCTTCCAAACTCATGTAGAAAGTTAATTGCAATTATAACAGTATTAAGATGTGGGACCTTTAAGAGGTGATTTGGCTATGAGGGCTCTGTTCTCATAAACCAATTAGTGTCATTATCATGGGAGAGGGTTCGTTATTATAGGAGTATATTTCTTATAAAAGAACAAGTTTAAACTCTTGGGTCTATATCCCCCACTTTTTTTGTCCTTCTGCATGGAATGATACAGCAAAATGCTCTTACCAGAGGCCAGCCCCTCAGTCTTGGACATTCCCCACTCCAGAACCATGATCCAGTACATTTTGTTCATTATAAATGACTCAGTGCGTGGTATTCTGTTACAGCAGCACAAAATGGACTAAGATATATATGGAATGACATTTTTATCAGTTATCATTTATTAATTCATGTGAACAAATTTTCTTAATGCTTATAACCATAAAATAAAAAATTAATAATTATATTAAGACTGAATCCTGTTTCATTCTAATAGTGAATAATATTTATTCATGAATTTATGAATGAATTTTTAAAGAGCTCAATTATTAAGAAATGCATCTCCACTACAGTTTTGCTTTTTACACTCAATAAATATGTAGTCAAATTTATAATAATTTATACTTTTGGGCAAATTACATGCTAATAAAATTTTCTTAACATGGAATATTTTAAACACTGAGAACCTTATGTCCACATGAATTTTTAAAAATGTTTTAATTTGTGTAAATGTTCTGTTTAGACTATTTTAGAAAAATTAATAAAAAACTTTCAAACATAAAATTATGGAAAAATGGAATGATATTAAAATTTCATATAAAGATATAACATGTTCTTGTATTTCAAAAATGAATGACCATGAATGTCAAGAAATTAAATTATCTAAATTCCACTGGATATATTTTAAAAATTGAAATAACCATTTCATTTTTAAATGTCAAAGTTATCAACATGCCAGAAATTACAATCTTTTGAACTACTTAGAGAAGTATGTTCTTCACAACTACTTATGGTAAAAATTTATAGATGTCAAATTAGAGCTTTATTAAGGGATACATCTCTTTCTTAATGAAAATTAAACACATATTAGGTTGTTTCCCCTCATATGTGCAAAAGAGTTGAATTTTACTTCGCTAAGCTATGTTATCATGCTGGACTAATTAGGACACAGAGAATTCTGTGTCTTGGGTAGAGTCTCTCAACCACTTAATCACTTGGCGCCCTTTGTTAAAGGCAAGGTCTGAAAGCTTCATTTAATAGTCAAGACTAGTGTGGGAAGGGGCTGGTGGGGCAAAGGCAAAAATAGCAGACATGGACCTATGAGTAGTTCATCTCATTCCTCTGGCATGTTGCAACAGACCTTGCCTACAAGACTGTATCCAGTTATAGGAAAAAGGTATTTCCCTCATCCGCTATGCAGGAATCAAGTATTTGATGTTTGCACTTTGGGTTAAAGAAAGTACCTTAAGCATAATTCCCAAAGAATAGCTATTTCACCTACTTGTGTGTCTTTTTAAATTGCCAAAGGCTTAATGACTGTCAGAATTCCATTTGGGGGCTCTCCATGGCCAATTTTAGTTAGGCTGCACTTAAATGATTGAAACCACTCCTTGCTTATTGATTTTTCATACCACATGAAATGAAACCCTGTCTCACGGAGTTTTGAAAAGCAGATAGAGATGCTGCCACAACCTTTGATTTAATTTGAGGGCCTCATTTCCTGCCTGATTGAGTTCATGTACTTTTATGGAAAATTATTCAGCCTCATCCGAATAATTCAGTCCTTTGAGGAAAACAGGAGTGAGGCACAACGCATCTCCTGTTCAAGAAAAAGAACCCCAGACATTCCAGAGCCCAGCAGGGAGAGATTGCAGCCTGGAAGAGATTAACTCAGGTATATACCCTTGGGGAAATGCAGCTCTTTCTTCGGGAAAGTCAGGAGGTTCATTTGCAACCAACAAAACCTGACGTTTCAGAAATTACTTGGTTCTCACTTAATTTTGCAATTGCTTTTAAATAAACCTTTTAACGCTTACAAGCATTTCTAGGCTCAGCTATATTTGAACAAGTTGACACACCCCAATTAAAAAGTAAATAGTTGTAAGGAATAAAAGATTGAATCTTTCTGCCTATATCAGTATCACCAATATAACTATACTTCATGGAATAAGAGAGTTGTATACTCCATGGTCCCCATAGTTTCTTCTGATTCCATCGACAGTGATCTACTCTCCTAGACATGGCAAAATCAATAGAAAGCCATCACTGGAATTAGAAAAGTACCAAGGAATACCCTGTTGGTAATGAATTAAAAAGTTACAGACTTTCTGAGTTAGGGGTAGTCAGTCAGTGCCTGGTTCCAGATGAGGTGACCTGAGACTCAGTGAGTTCTTTTCGAGTCAAAGATGAGAATGGCACACAGGAGTTGGAATCCTGCTCTAGAAGTCCACTGTTTCTCGTATCCTTTGTTTCTGTCTTTATGTATGAAGTGATATACTTTAAAAATAATGACAGTCTTCTCTCTTTCTGGCAGTTCTTTTCATTAGCAAATCTAACAGACAACCCAATTCCCTTCTTTTCTGTCACCTCCGCTGTCGAGGACAGAAGCAAAATCTCCCTTTCCAAGTCACCACTGCAATTAGAGGTGCTCATGTGACTTACATCTGGCCAATGAAATGTATAAATATGTCTGCCAAGGGCTCAAGGGAAGACTTTTGCCTTTTCAGATGAAAGATATGTAGAATTATTGTGGTCTTTTTCTTTCTCCCTCTCATGAATATGAATTTGTAACCTAGAATGGTGACAGCCATCTTGTGAAGCGAAATAAACATTTCATGAAGAAATGTCCAAGAAAATTATGAAGATACCCTTACAACTTGGGCTACTAAAGCATTACCAACCACTGTTTATTTGTTTCCTGTAGCCAAAAACATTCTTTACTCGCATTTCTGTTTCCCATTTTGTACATGAATGAGGATTATACAAAGAAGATTCAGGATATCAACATGGGAGACCAAACTGAGGCTAAGTGTGCATCTAATGGCTTCAGCCATCTAAGGAAGTTTAGGAATCATGCCCTTTGCATCTGCTGCCTTTGTGAATTCTCTTCTTATTCTCCAGCCACGCTCTCCAGAGTGAGTTAAATAGTGGCCCCCATAATACATGTGCAAGTCCCAACATTTTGTACCTATGCATATGAAAATAGTATCTTGCAGATGTAATCAAGACTCTTGAGATGAGGTCATCCTAGATTTAAGATGGACCCTAAATTCAAAGTGTCCTTATAAGAGAAAAGAGAAAGAGATTTGAACCGCTTAAATTCAAAAATAAATAGAATTTGTGAAGATGGAGGCAGACTCTGGAGGGCAGCCACAAGACAAAGATCATCAAGGATGCCTGTAGCCAGATGGCTGGGGAGAAACTTGGAAGGGACTCTCACTGAGCCTCTAGAGAGGGCATGGCCCTGCTAACATCTTAATTTCAGGCTCATAATTCATGAACTGTGAAAAAATAAATTTCTATTGTTTTAAGCCACTAATTTAGTGGATATTTGTGATCACAGCTCTAAAAACTAATAGATACGCAAAGGTGCCTGGTGCTTTGATGTTACAGAACAGTCTGAAAAAGGGAGAGTGAGCTACACTTAGCACAAGAAAAACATATTTAATCAATAAGATGCCCTTTAAACCATGTTCAGAGCACACATAAGGCTTTCCTGGCCTATTTTACATTTTTGTAAAAACCCTACTTCAGAATATAGCATAGGATTGGAAGAAGTGACAATGTGACGGAAAAATGCCACTTCACCAAGAGCCCTAGGAGTCGTCCAAGAGAATGGAGGCAAGAAGTAGGCAGGGGGGGGGGGGGGGGGGGGGGGGGGGGGGGGGGAGACACTCCTCCCTAAGGCCAGGCATTATGGAGAACCTTACCTGCGTATATAAAGATCTGAGTTGAGAGGATGTTTGGAAATGAATGGGGGAGCTTGTCTTCATTTTTAATCAGTGGTATGGTACAATGATTGAGGGAAGAGGGAGGCTGTCATTTAATTGGTGAAAGCCAGAGTTGCTAATAGTTCTGCATCTCTCAGGATTTCAGAGGATCAAGCATCCTCCCTTCTGAAATATGCACAAGCCCCCATTGAGAAAAACTGCACCAGAGAATACCAGGAAAGCTCAGTACCACACTGCTAATTCCACTAGCAGCCCTTGAGATCCACATACTGGGCCTGCAGTGCAGGGGCAGTTGTCTGCCTCCTCTATTGGACACATTGGCTAAAACCAGCATTCTAAGTTTATGCTAATACTGTTTTAGTCTCACTTCTTTGGCTAGGAAAAGAAGAGAGAATTTAGCAAATTCAATAATTAAATAATTAGTCAAGAAAAAGAGGCCGGAACTGGGGTTATAACTCAATTGGTAGAGTGTTCACTTAACATTTATGAGGCCCTGGTTGGGGGTGGGAGGGATATGGAATGCTCTTTATTTTAAAACCTTCTCCCTCCATTATGAATTCTAGTAAAAGCAATATCAAAACTGCAATTAATGGAAAAACTATTAATTCAAGTGATCTATTATTTGAGTTCACAATTCATTTACTTAAGAAGAATTAATTTGTTTGTATAAAATACATCTTAACAATGGAATTTTATTAGATTTTTAATTTTTATTATTTAAATTTTTTAAAATGTACTATCATGTTATTGTCATTTAGTGTGAATGATGATAACACATTTAATAAAGTTAGGAAAATTTCGGGTAAATTTTATAGATTGAATGAATAGTTATGTATAATGGTTTTTTATTATATATGAATTGCACTATTATTCATGAACTCTTATAAGGCAATTCTAATATAATGACTAAAATTATAAAATGCTCTTCTTACTTTTATGACAAAAGTTGTTCAAGCCACTGAAATGAGCCAATAAAATTAAAATTGCATCCCTGCAATCAATTTTGTTAAGAACAGTTGTATTTGCCAAGAAAAAACACAGTGATTTCATTTTACCTGGGTTGATAGAATATTCTCCAATGATTACAATCAATTTAAAGTCTACCTGCTCTCAAGAAAAAAATACTATATGTGATAGCCTTGTAGAAAGAGAGCATTATACTAGCAATTTTTTATTCTTATGCTACAGAGTTAAGAAAATTAAAAAAATGTAACTGTGAAACTCAGTCCAAGACAATTGCTAACTCTTGGAGACAATATTCGGCTCAATATTTTCTCTTCCTATGTAGAAAAAAGAGCACTCTTCAGTTTACCGAAAACCGGCCACAGGTACAGTATCCATCCTCTTCTTATTCACAGTCAATTTCTGTGGTTTCATTTACCCACAGTTAACTATAGTCAAGAGTACTAAATGGAAAATATCAGAAATATTCATACATTTTAAATTGTGCATCATATCGAGTAGCATGAGATTCCACACCATTCCACCCACTATGTAAATTACTCCTTTGTCCAGAAAATCCATGCTGTATACACTACCAGGCCATTAGTCAGTTGGTAGCCATCTCAGTTATTACTTTGACTGTCACAGTACTACAGTACTGTGTTCAGGTCACCCTTATGTAATAGTGGCTCCAAAGTGTTGTTTGCTGGCCATTCAGACATGGTTAGGGGGAGCTATATGTGCTTCCTCTAAGTGAAAATCACCACCAAATATTTGGAGAGAGAGATTGCATGTACAAGACCTTTATTATAGTACATTGTTATAGTTATTCTGTTTTTTTAATTAGTAGTTACTGTTGATAATCCCCTCCTGTGACTGATGTACACATTTAACATTATTATAGATATGCATGCATAGGAGATATATATTTATTTGAGTACTATCTGTAGTTTCAGGATTCCATTGGGCATCTTAAACATATTCCCCACAAGTAAAGTGATCATTGTAACTAAATCATCATAATGCACATAATTATTTTGTCTTAACAGACATTTATTATATTATGAAGCTCTAAAAACAAATGGTGCAGCATTAATGACCAAAAGAGGAAGGCTATTTTATACCAAGTAAAACTGAGACATAGATACATGAAGGGAGATGTCCCAGTCAGCTATGGGAATGAGACTGGAACCCAGATACCCTGAACTCTTGCCCACTTATCGCCCACTTATCCATCTTTAAGTTGCTAGAAAACTACTTCAGAGAAAATGGGGAGAAAAAGAGAAATCTATAAGGAAAAGAGAAAATAATCTGTTATGCCTGTGGCAGATGTTACTCATTGACAAGGAAGTCATGCAAAAGTACACAATTTTTCCAGAAAGCCTGCCCTCTTAACATTATTATTCATGATTAAAGGAGTTCCTTCTGGTTATGCTGTATCTGTGGTTGTTTGGGGCATAGCTCCTTCAGACAGGTGGCCAATTCAGTGTATATACAGGGGTAATGCTATGGGAACCCCTAGTACGCTCACTCTGCAGCCTCCAGTGAACAGCCTTTTCACTATAAGGTAAGTCACATGTAGATGTTGAGAAAGGAAGTACAGACTTGGAATTGTGCCTAGGAGATCGCAGGAAGGCTAAATGGACAATATGTACTCTCACAAAGTACACATCGGTGTCTATATTATTTTCACTTCACAACAATCATTATACAGATTAATAAATCCCAAATATCCACCTCAAGGAAATAGTGTAGACATGTAGACTTAGCTCTGGCTGTGGTATAGACATAGCATGTGAATTGAGTTAGAATGCAAAATCCTTTTATGTACTAGTTTATGGAAGGGATGAGATTCATCATTCCATGTACAACATCACAAGCACACCAAACCTTTCTTATCTATATTTTCTTAAGTATCATCAAGAATTTATTAATTTATGAATATGATTGGTTGTTTGGTTGACTGGCTATTTAGTTTACTCATTGATCTATTCATTGGGCAAATATTGATTGAGAACTTTTGGTGGGAGAAAACTGGGATGTAAATAAACCTGAAGGGCATTAAGAGGCTTATAGGGAGTTGGGAAGGCAGGTAGTAATGGGAAATCAGTAACAATCCAATAATGAACAGCTCAGGTGGTGTGTGGGAACACATCAGAGGAAATGGCCAACCCTGCTTGGGTAAGCCAGTAACGTTTTCCCAGAAGGGAAATTCCATTTGGACTAGAAAAAGGAGACAGAAAGAAAAGGAAAGGAGTCAGAGGCATTATAAAAAAAAAAAAAAATGAAATACCACATAAAGCCATGAAGATATAGAGAAACTCTAGGTTATAATTTCTGAGTACTTTCTTTGGGCCATTTACTTGTATTGACTCATTTAATTTTCACCAAAAAAAACCCTATAAGATGGATGTATTCATATTCTTTAGAACAGAATATGAATACTCAGGTCCAGAAAGGCCAAGCCACTTACCAGGATTTCAGAGGTACCCATGGCATAGGTGGGGCTCCAGAGACCTCAGAGCCCAATACCCCATACCCCAATGGTGAATTTGGATGTGGAGAGGAGTTTGGTGTAGCTAAAGCACAGTCTGTATGAAGGAATGTGGAAGAAACCCAACAAAAAAAGTACACAGGGAGAGTGCATCTCAGTTTCCAGGCCTCACTGATGACAAGTGAAGATAGTCAGAGTCTGTGAGAAACAGATATTGTTCAAGCTCACTGTTGTGAAGGCCAGAAATCATAAAGCAAGTACCGAGAAACATTCATCACTTGCATACGCTGGTCTAATTACACATACAGATGAATGATTCTCAGCTACCTTAGTGTTGCAACGCTGGTTTTTGTTCTTTTGTGACATCTTTATTCTCTAGCCATCCCCCCTCAAGTGTTATATGACACGTATTTATTTTCAATGCAGATGTTGTATTGGGAATTTTATGACACTGCTTAACATACCAGGAGATATCCTGAGGTGTGACAATTACCAGAATGGCTGGTGCGTGGTTTTATTGCTCCACTTCTCTTAGCATAACACATATGCCTAGGGTTTCCTGTTCTCGTAGGCATTTCTTTTTCTCAGTCACAAAAGAGCAGAAGCAGCTAGTGGAGCACTTGACCTTGGTCTGTGCCCAGTGTCATCCAGGCCCTTGTGCAACTCAATTCCAGTCATCTTTTCCCCTTGGAAACCGCGTGTCTGCTGTGACCCAGCCAGTCAAGAGAGCTTCAAAGCTAATGACTGGTGCCTGGCTTATAGGCTACAAATACGTCCCCAGTGTTTCAGGTAGAAAGCAACAAATCAAGAGATCAGCCATGGGGAATTTTAATCAGTGGACTTTGAGGGCAAAAATGTCCTGTGGGACTCCTGAACTGACACCTCATGGTGTCATTGTAGTGACCCTGATGATGGAGTGCCACCCTGCCCCTCTGAGCATGCGCAACTTGCCTTTGCTCCCCACCTGTTAGTGGATTCCCTTAACTTACATCCTTCCCTTCTGGGTAGAAGTATATAGAAGATAAGAGTTTGTGATATGGAGAGTTATTTTGTCCTAGCCTTTTTATTCCTGTTGGATTCTAGGCAGAGGCTGCACCTCCCAGGCAGAAGGCCACACCTCCCCAGGTGCCTTGTGAAAAACTACAGCTCCCAGGATCCTCAGCGTGACCAAAAACCTGACCAGCAAGTCCCCTGTCCACTACCCCCCCTGACCTCTGCTGGCCTATAGGACAAGGGCTCACTCCAAGGGGGTTTTATGGCCCCTACTCTATTTAAGCCAGCCCCGGACTGTTCTGCCGCCCTTTGTTCCTGCTCTCTGTTCGTGCTTGCCTCGGTTCCTGCCCATCCCTTCCCTACCCCCCTTCCCTTCCCTTCCCTACCCTTGCCCACGTGGCACCCCAATAAACCCTTTTATTTCACTAACACGGTGTTCCCAGCTAAGTTAACTATGTTTCAGCAGTTTTCTAACAATTCCGATTCTTCTTTGAAGCATAATATGGAGGAAGAAAGAGTCAAAGACAAACACAGAGAGAATGAGAAAACAAAACAAAGCCTTCCTGCTAAGGCAGCATAAAGTCCCCATGTGTGTCATTCTATGGTCTAAGGGTCATCTGTCCCCACCCAAAGCCACTTGCCTGATCCTTTGGTATAAAGCCACAGTGAAGATCCAGGTAAGGCAGATCCAGCCTCTCAGAGGATAGATACCAGAACACGCCTGCCAACTCCTCATCCACCCTTCCCTCTGCTATATTTTTACACCATTTTCATCATTAGCTGCTGTGTTTGGGTTGGTGATTTTGTTCGGGTTGGTGACATGCCTCTGGCTACTCAAGGAGAAAGGGACAAGTGTGTACATTCAATACCTGTCAAAAGCTCCAATCAACAGAAGACCAAATGAGAACTCAAACCGGATGCTGCCTCCTATGAGAAGCCTTCCACAGTTTCTCATATTTGCTTTATTATTTTTAGCTACACTTTCTCAAGTATTTATATTATTTTTGGCAATTATAAAAATTTTTATGTGTATGCTTTATCTCACTTAAATCTTCAAAACAACTTTTTAAGATGGCATAAATAATTCCTATGTAAGGTCTTAGAGACTTTAAAGTGATCAGGGCCAGAAATGTTCAAACTATAGAACTGAGATTCAAACCCAGACTCTAAAGTCAGTGCTTTTGGCTGCTCAGTTACAGTTCAGAATGTATTGGGGAAGGGCCATGACACTATTTTGGTACCATATTCTGCCTTCTAAGATTCTGGGCTTGTTGTTTAAAACTCATTAAAAAAAATATTTCTAATGTGGAATTAAATAAAATACGCACTGAAGCCCCACTTTTGCTACTTATCAGGCATACAAACTTTAGGAAGTATACCCAGTCTTCCAGAATTCTTATTCTTTCCTGCAAATATGTTCTCATATGGTGGTCAGGGCCAGCAAATGGGTGCTCAGTGTACCTGCCTGACAGGTACTTTAGACTTTTTTTCTGTTTTCCACAGCACTTAGTATGCAACACTGAATAAGAGAAAAATGCTAAAACATTACTTTGCATTGGATTGGGTTTTTAACACTGAGGAAAAAAAATATTAAACTTATGCTGCATCTAAATTGCTGAATGTTTTTGCCATGTGGTCTGAACTAAGCTTTATATATATGACGGTTCCTATATCCTTCGTCACTCATATATTTGTTTTAAGTAATTAAAATTACTAGTCTCCAATCTTTTCCCAGTATGGTAGCAAAATATGCATAACTTGCATTATCTGCCACTTTCTCTTAGCTGCACCAAAGGTCAGTGTCCAATGCTGCCTATTAATAGTTGGGAATAAGTTGTGACAGGAGTCTAGGCAGTTCCAGCCAATTCTCTGACATGGGATCGTGTATGAACTGATTAACTCTCTAGTCTTTGATTTTCCTATTTGTAACATGAGGTTCAAAAGAGGTAAATTCAGGAACTCCTTCCAAATTCCATTCAGTGAAATTTATTTCTTCACCTACAATGTTGGTGGTGTGGTCTAGGAATGAGAAACAGTGTGCAGACTATTTGCCAGTAGCCCGGTAGTAGAACAGTCTAGTGACAACACTACTTCATGTACAAACCTCAGAGCTCCAGGTCATCCAGAGTTCTCTGTCCCAGAACATAAATGTAGCATGAGATTTAGTGTTTTCCTTCCCAAGATAGCTGGTCTCCTTTACCTTCTTCATGCATTACTATCCCAATATTTAAAATATGGTTAACAAAAAAAATAAATATCTGTCTTCCTCCTCCAAACACGTCTGCTTTCTTGGCCCAAATATATGATTTTTGTCCATGATTTGCACTAGTCAGGATGCAAAACAGGACATGCCTTAACATCTGAATTATATTGCTTAGACCAGTCACTTTGACTCTGATAATGTCTCAGGCTGGTGGCTTTCACACTTAACATTTCCCACCTCCCTTGCTTTCTGGTTGCATTATTTGCAGCATTACTTGTATTTGTCTGTCTCCTCCACTAAATCCCAAATCCCCAAATGGCAAGTACTTCCACTTTCACCTGCGTGCCTATGGTATGTGATAAACCTTTGGCTGAAGTTCAACAGAAAGTAGCATTTCCACATTGTAGGAATCCCCCAAGTGTGCAGATCCCTTGACCTCCCAGGAGTCTTTCCAAGCTTGGGTTCTCAGACTCTAAAATGTGCTCTGCTGCTCAAGCATGGGGACTTTTGAGATTTCTCCTTACTTTGCCTCAGTGATCTGCTAGGTGACTTCTCTTGGTTAGAAACACAAGAATACTCAGTCATTTTCCGGGCTGTAGAGCTTTGGTCCAAGAATGTGTGCATAGCAGATGTACAGTAAAATATTGATAAAGTCAACAAATCAATAAGCCTCTCCTTCTTTGCAAGTCTTATTCTTCTTTTTGCTCACACAGGGTGTTATGGGTTAAATTGTGTGCTGTTCAAATTTACATGTGAAGCACTAACTCCCAGCTCCAGAGAATACAACATTATCTGGGGAAAGGATCATTGCAGTTGTAATTAGTTAAGATGAGGTCTTTAGGGTGGGCCCTAATACCATATGACTAGTGTCCTTACAAAACGGTGAAATTTGGACACAGAGATTCCTATGGGGAGATGCCGTGTGAACATAAAGATGGCCGTCCATAAGCATCTGGAAGAAGGACAGAGGTCTGGACAGAAGTCTGGAATAGATCCTTCTTTCATGGACCTCACACATAACCAACCACCCCTGCCAACATCTCAATTTCAGGTGTCCAGCCTCCAGAACAGGGAGGCAGTAAGTGTCTGCTTACTGTCCAGTCCAGTACAGAGTACAGATGTGTACTCTTGTGTACAGTTGTGGAACAGCTGTACCAGCAAACTAATGTACAGGGCCATGGTGCACTTTCAAGTTTCTTTCCAGGTCTGCCTTTGAGAACTCCCCCACATTTGGAGAATGTAGAAGAGTGTCAGGAAAATACGGTAGTGGGCTGAAGTTTCTAGCTCCCGTAGACCCGAGATGGACCTTTCTTTGTCCAGCGAAGAAAGGTAGGGGAGCGTATCTCAGCAGTGAGATGAGACTGGGAAGGTAGAAGTCGCTGGCGCCCCCTCCACCGCCTTCAAAAGACCCAGGGACACACCAGGGAGCCAGGTCAGCGCTAGAACTCAGGTTTATTGAGGAAGGTGGACAGTCTTATAGTGGACATGAGCCAGTCAGCAAAGAGATTATAGAAACAGGTAAAGAACATGGGCACATCCCTTTGACAGAGTCTCCTACCCTATCCTTAGGGTGGTTTTGGTTCTCATGATACGTCAGAGCAATGCCCCCTGCTCAGGACAGGTCCATAATAGGGTGTGGAAAGCAGCCAGAGAGTCAGGGCTTTTTACCCTCTCGGCCGACATGTTCCAAAGGCCCCAACAGAAGAGGAGCTGAGAAATAGTTTCCTCCCAGCATTTCTGTCCACTGGTGTGCTTATCTTGTTTTCTACCCTCTGAATTCCTGTGACCACATTTCTTAACCTCTAAGCCCAGTTTACCTCCTCCTTCCTGGACAGATGCTAGGCTCTCAGTCTATGACTGGTAACTGAGGGCCACAGTTAACCCTGAGGGTCTCCAACTCACAGTCTGCAATTCCAATCTAGTCTAGGAAGTTGATGTTTATACTCAAGTGTTTTTGGCTTCCTTGTGAATTAAATTTAATTGCAATGTCACTGTTTGACATTTCACACAGAAATTTTTTGTGTCTTAAAACATAGATTAGAGAACTTGATAACACTATCTTATATTGTTCCCCTATGACTTTTGTAACACTGACCCAAAATAATCTGGTCAGGTACAACTCTTGGGGTCTTTTGATAGACAGACAGGAACCCTCAAGATCCTTGAAGAAGGCAAGAGTTACCAACTCTTCCAAACTTCATAGTAAGTCTCAGACCAAATCCTGCCATAGTACCGTGTTTATTAAAAAGCATTTTCCAGAGCTGGGTGTGGTGGCGCATGCCTATAATCCCAGCATTTGGGAGGCTGAGGCAGGAGGATCACAAGTTCAAAGCCAGCCTCAGCAATGGCAAGGCACTTAGCTACTCAGTGAGACCCTGTCTCTAATAAAAAAGTACAAAAAAAGGGCTGGGGCTGTGCCCCAGTGGTCAAGTGCCCCTGAGTTCAATTCCCGGTACCCCACCCCCCAAAAAAAATAAATAAATAAAAGCATTTGCCAGCAAGCTGTTCATTCTGTGAACCCTACCAAGTTTTCAGAACTTTCTGGGGCTCTGACCAAACTTGAAATGAAAATTCAAGATGCTACAGGATTCCAGAGGCAGGATCTCCAGTAAACCAAGCTCTGATCCAGTGGTTGAGGCAGGGATAAGTGTTGGCCAGCATTTTTATAGGCAAAAGGCCACAAGGGGCATTAGAGTCTTAGACAATGTCCATGTACTAGATGGGAGTATTTCTGAAATATGCTTGAATTTAAAAAAAAAAAAAAAAAAAAAAAAAGCCTATTTCTGAAATGAATCATGCTAATTAAGAAGTCTCTGACTTTTTTAAAAAAAATGACATTCTATATGCTATTTAACTGAACTTCTCATGCCCACCTGGCAGAAGCACTTGTAACAGCCACTTCTGAAGTGTGGCCTTTGGAATATACTATTGGATGACCCTCCCTGGCATGTGAATTATTCACGGATTACAATGCCTGCTGCACCCGGTTTGTAACTACCTTTAATCCTGCACAACATATCACATTGTCAAGGCTCACAGTTCTTTACCCATGCTTCATATTAGAATCACCCTGAGAGCTTTAAAAAAATTTCCAATGCCTAACCACCAACTCCAGAGACTCTGATTTAATGGGTCAAGGGTGAGGCCCAGACACCAGTATATTTTAAAAGGTCCTCAGGTAATTTTAAAGACCAAGACTGATGATCACTGGTTTCTGCTAAAGTATTTTAAAATACATTTCTGCCATAGTAACAACAATTAGCTGGAGCTAAGTGGAGGCTGCTCTGATTCAGTGGGGATGGTATGAACCAGTGGCCCCCTAGACACTTAAAATTAACCTTGTGGTTTGTTAGACCCTTGGGCAGCCCTGGAACCCACAGCAACTTTACTTCTAGTCTCCAAAATATTTCTAGACTCTCTAAATTTAGCCTTTGCATAATCAGGCTAGTCTTTACTAGCCAGGCCTGTGCATAATATAAAGCAACCAAAGAAAGATAAAAATTAATTTGAAAATTGTATTTTCATGCAAAAGAGAAGAGTTTTTTTTTTTGTTGTTTTTTTGTTTTTTTTACACAAAGGATTTTTTTTCTTTTTTTTAAGATCTCAGGCCTGAAAAAGGTTTGTGAGATGCTGGGATAACTCTATAGAAGAAGTTTAATTTTTTAAAACTCATGAGGAAGCTGCCCAGGTAAACAGACCAGACATGAGCATTAGCCTTAGTTCAGCTGTGATGAGTGAAGGAGCATTTGGATGTATGGACTGTATCTTACCATAGACTTGATTATACTTTTATGCAAGAAAAGTTTTATTAAGAAAAAATACTTACTAGTTATTTATCTTATTCATTTCTATTAATTACTTATATTACTTGTTTCTTCCTAGTAATGCAGCCCTTCCAGCAAATTTAAGCAAATGGTAAGCAGAGAAGAAATTGCTATATATTAATGAGTTATGTAGCCATTTATAGTACTAGAAAGAAGTTCTGTTTATTCTAAATATTTCATCGCTTTTCTTTCTTCCTTCGTGGTTGTCCTAAAGCTATTTTCATGGCTTCTTCCTTCTTTTTTTTTTTTTTTTTTTTTTTTTTTTTGGTACCGGGGATTGAACTCGGGGCACTCGACCACTGGGCCACATCCCCAGCCCTTTTTTGTATTTTATTAGAGACAGGGTCTCACCGAGTTGCTAAGTGCCTCGCCATTGCTAAGGCAGGCTTTGAACTCGCGATCCTCCTGCCTCAGCCTCCCAAGTGCTGGGATTACAGGCGTGCGCCACCATGCCCAGCCTTCCTTCTTATACTTTGGCTTGTACCTACTATTGGCTGGAGTAAAGTTTTTCTAACTTCCTGTTAAAAGGATAAGGGAAAAGAGAAAGTTTCAGATTGCTAGGATAAGGAATGAACTAGATTGGTCAAGTACAAGTACTCAGAAAATGTTGCCAGGAGATTCTTAGATCTATCATCAACTTCTCTCTTTCTTTCCTCCTTCCCCAACTAGCCCAAACCCTACATCTTTACCATACAAAATAAAGAACTAAATAAATAAATAAGAGGATCACTGACTGCAACTCCTAGGGCTTCATTTATTGAACACCTTAGTGATTTCTGAATTGTCACTCAGGACATTTAATGTTATATTCCACTTGTTCTGCCATCTTCTTGCCAGAATCATAGTTTCAATGGTCTCCCCACCACTGTACTCCATCATGGTTCTCAACTTTGGTTACATGTTGATTCACTGAAGAGCTTTTATAAATGCCAAATGTGTGAGGTACACCAATCAGAATGTCTAGAAGCAAAGTGGGACCCAATAATTTGAAAACACCTCAGATGATTCTAGTGACTGAGAAGCACAGCTTTAAATTGAATAAGAAACAGAAGTTTTATGAATCCATTCATCAAAATCCCCACAAGAATTTCAAAATACAGTGATTCTTAGATATTTTTATGAAAAGATTCATCCTACAGTTTTGGTCAGATTAGCAAATAAAAATAAAAATTTAGTTAAATTTGCCTTTCAAATATACCAAGCATAATTTTTAGTATAAGTGTATACTATTTGGGTTATCTGAAATTGAAACTTAAAGGGCATCCTGTATTTTATCCAGCAACCCTACCCTACATAGCTCATAACAGTGCAGTTTGTCAGCCTCTACCCTAGTCCAGTAAGTCAGGAGTGGGTCAAGCTAACTGGATTTTTAAGAAGCACATCGGATGATACTTTGGCCAGCAATAGGTCACACTTTTAGGAATATGATTTTATTTACCAACCTTGTTTTTTCCATTGGTGGTCAGTGCCTATGGTTTCTAGTGTCTTAAAGGCATTAAGATAGAATATGAAGCCTTGCTCCCTGAACATTCCCTCATGCACCCAAAAAAGTCCAGCAATGGGAAAGCTAGGTTCCTCTTTCCTTGTCAAGGGGACTCGGAGAGTTAGCTAAGGGAAACTATAGTGTTCTGTAAAGAATGGGCACTATTGGTGTCCATCCTGACAAGGAGCTAGTCAGGAAGCAGTCTGGAAGTGTATGGTCAGGATGGCCTTATGGAAATCCAGCAGGTGGCTCTCAGGAAAGTATACCTAGTCTGGATCATCCTCATGGCAGCTTTGCATAGGGAGGTGACAGCTCCAAATACACTGAACTGCCTTAAACATGCTTGACCAAAGCAGTGAAGAAAGCGGCCAGTGCCTATGAGGACGTGGGTGGTAGAGAAGAGGGAGTGTTTCCTGCCCAGTGCTTCCTTTGGCCTTGGGCTGCTGGAGCTGAACAGCATGGTTACTACTGTTATTGGAACCACGGATTGGTTAAAAGTTTGTTTCATCCCTAGCTGTGAGTGCCTTTTGGTCTGGAAAGTTGGCTTGTCTTATAAAACCCACAGCCAGGACATTCTCTGTAATTATGAATTGTCCTTAGTTTACATTGGAAGAGGATGTCTGATCACTAGATTTTGTCACTATTGGATTGTTTCCACTGTGAGGTTCTTAAACTTTTTTGCTTATAATATTAAAACAACTCATGTAAGAGACACTTTCCACATGAAATGTTTGTAGCTGAAATGTTATATACATTTTATAGTTCATAATAAAAATCATCTATACAAATGAAATCTTGGGTGTTAGTTTGTTGCACAAGATTTGTTTTCCATGATATATTAACATCTTCAATTTCACTAACTGTTAATGTTATTTTCTATTGAGATTTCTGGAGCCTAGGGAGCTACTTGTTCTTTTTGTTTATTTTTGTTCTTATTTCCCTAAAGCAAGAGACTATATGGCCTTCAGTACAAAGACTTCAGACCAATTCTTTGTATTACACTTGGTTGCCTCTAGGCTATGTAACTTCAGAGTGTAAATCATTGAACGCGTTAATGAAGTATTGTAGAGAATAAATCATAATGGTTAAAAAAAAAAAAAAAAAAGAATATGAGTGGAAGTTGAGGTGTTCAGTCAACCTCTTTACAAATTGAACTCATTGTTCAATCAGTCCAGGGACTAGAACTGGACTTTAGTTGCTGGAGGTGTCATTAATTCCACTTAACATTTAGACAATAAACCTACTTGCTTCACATCTTGGCCTGAGCTAGAAAATGAGAATGATAAGAACCTATGTACACCTGTGAAAAAGAAGATAGCACAAGCATCATTGGGATTGTAGCACAGAGATGTTAATTCTACCCAGCAAAGGTAAGGAATTCACCATGTAGCCTGTGAGATTTAAAATACAAAAATAGTCACTCAGTTATTCAATCATAAATTCTAATTGGAGCTTCTGATGCACCAGGCTTTCTGCTGAATGCTAGAGTCATACAGATACAGTATGATCCTGCTCTAGGACAGCCGTTCTCAACCTTCTGGTGCCAGGATCACTTTAAACTCTAAAAAATTGTTGGGAAGGTCAAAGAGCCTTTCCCTACTGATTAAATGCCTATTTATTTATTCATTTAAAATTAATAATCATAAACCAGTATGCAAATTGTTTTGGTAACATTTTTTATAAAAAAAATGACTTTTATAAACAACAGTAGGAAAAAATGGCATTTTTGACCATTTTTTAAAATTTTTGACTTAATAGAAGACAGCTGGAATCTTGTATTTGCATCTGCATTCAATCTGTTATGTTGTTGGTTGAAGTACGTGACGAAAATCTGGCCTCATGCTGACATGCAGGGCCATCGGAACACAAGCTGCACCAAGGGAACATACAGTGTGGCCATGCGATACATGAGGCCCAGGAGGAGGTCACTGACTGGATCAGTAGCTTCCACACAAACTTGATTGCACATCTTTGCCAATTAAATAGTTTCATCAGGAATACAGACACATACATAGACATTATCACTCAAGGCACAACATTCACTTAAAATGAGATCTTTTATTCTACGGAGCATAAATCTACATTGCAAATAATCCTGAAATTTTCACATTTTACTTTCCCTCAAATCTTGACTGATCTGATTTCCTAAAACAGCCAATAAGAGCAAAAGTGCCAGTTCTGCCATTTTCTTATTTTTCTTATACACTTTCATCATTAGCATTTATATTAACTCATGATCTCTAAGAGTCTTTTTAAGCCTCTTGTTTATTTCATAAAAGTTACTTTAGTTAACCCAGAAAATATAACCCATGACTACATTCACCCAAACCACATAAACTACCAGGATACTGAGCCACCTAAGGTGCCTCTGTCATTCCTGTGCATCACAGAATCCCATTCTCTTCCCAGAATACTTTGGGCAGCACAACATCCGACATAGGGACTGAGGGCCCAGATCAAGCAATGTATCAGACATATCATGCTTATTTATTTATTTTTCTTTCTGACACCCCTCTCCAAATTAGAAATTCTAATATTTTCTTTTTACCCCAGGTGCATGGGCTGGGGGACACCTTCAGGGCGGATCATTGTTATTGAAGTTGGTATCATCACAGCCTATAAAGAGACCATGGGTTCAACAAAATTTCATTTTGTTGCATATGGATTTCCAGTTTTCCCAGCACCATTTGTTGAAGAGGCTATCCTTTCTCCAAAGTACATTTTTGGCACCTTTGTCTAATATAAGGTAACTGAAATTATATGTATTTGGTATCCCAAATTAGCATTAGGGATACCAAAGTAACATGGGTGCTTCAGGAAAGTTGCTGGAGACAGGGATTCTTGAACTAAGGTTTGAAAAGAGTTGGTATGTGTTGGTGGTAGTGTTAGAGCATCTCAAACAAGGTGTACTTATTTTAACTGGAATGATTTTTTTAATCTCCTTCACTAGAAATCATTTTTTAAATTCAAAGTTGTTGTATATATAACAGTAGCATGCATTACAATTCATAATACACATATAGAGCATCTTTTTACATATCACTGTTTGTATGCAAAGTATATTCATAGTATTCATGTCTTTAATCATGCATTTAGTATAGTAATATCCATCTTGTTCTACCATCTTCTTTTTTACCCCTTCATACCCCCCTTCTCCCCTCCCTTTCCCTCATTCCCCATTGACCTTTCTAGTGTTCCTCTAATCTTTCTCTGTTCCCTGACCCAACCCCACTGTGAATCAGTCTCCTTATATCAGAGAAAACATTCGGCATTTAGATTTTTGAGATTGGCTAACTTCACTTAGCATTATATTCTACAACTTCATCCATTTACCTGCAAATGCCATTATTTTATTCTCTTTTATTGCTGAGTAATATTCTATTGTGTATATATACCACATTTTCTTTATCTACTCATCTACTGAGGGGCATCTAGGTTGGTTCCACAACCTAGCTATTGTGAATTGTGCTGGGATAAACATTGATGTGGCTGTGTCCCTGAAGTATGCTGCTTTTAAGTCCTTTGGGAATAGATGCAGGAGTGGGATAGCTGGGTCATAAGGTGGATCCATTCTCAGTTTTCCAAGGAATCTCCATACTGCTTTCCATAATGGCTGCACCATTTTGAAATCCCACCAGCAATGTATGAGTGTGCCTTTTTCCCCACATCCTCTCCAACATTTATTGTTGTTTGTGTTCTTATAGCAGCCATTCTGACAGGAGTGAAATGAAATCTTAGAGTAGTTTTGATTTGTATTTCTCTAATTGCCAGAGATGTTGAACATTTTTTCATGTATTTGTTGATTGATTGTGTATCTTCTTCTGAGAAATGTCTTTTCAGTTCCTTGGACCATTAATTGATTGGGTTATTTGTGGGCTTTTTGTTGTTGTTTTTTGTTTTTTTGTTTTTGTTTTTGTTTTGTGGTATTAAGATTTTTGAATTCATTACATATTCTAGAGATTAGTGCTCTATCTGACATGCGTGTGGTAAAAATTTGTTCCCAATTAGTTGGTTCTCTATTCACCTCACTGATTGTTTCTTTTGCTGAGAAGAAGCTTTTTAGTTTGAATCTATGCCATTTATTGATTCTTGATCTTAATTCTTGCACTACAGGAGTTTTATTAAGGAAGTCGGGTCCTAATCCGACATGTTGGAGATTAGACCTACTTTTTCTTCTATTAGGCGTAGTGTCTCTGGTCTAATTTCTAGGTCCTTGATCCACTTTGAGTGGAATTTTGTGCATGGTGAGAGATAAGGGTTTGATTTCATTTTGTTGCATATGGATTTCCAGTTTTCCCAGCACCATTTGTTGAAGAGGCTACCCTTTCTCCAAAGTACATTTTTGGCACCTTTGTCTAATATAAGATAACTGAAATTACATGTATTAGTCTCTGTGTCCTCAATTCTGTACCATTGGTCTACCAGTCTATTTTGGTGCCAATCTCATGCTGTTTTTGTTACTATTGCTCTATAGTATAATTTAAGGTCTGGTATAGTGATGCCATCTGCTTCACTTTTCTTGCTAAGTATTGCTTTAGCTATTCTGGGTCTCTTGTTTTTCCAGATGAATTTCATGACTGCTTTTTCTATTTCTTTGAGGAATGTCATTGGGATTTTTATTGGAATTTCATTAAATCTGTATAGTGCTTTTGGTAGTATGGCCATTTTGACAATATTAATTCTGCCTATCCAAGAACAAGGTAGGTCTTTCTATCTTCTAAGGTCTTCCATGATTTCTTTCTTTAGTGTTCTGTAGTTTTTGTTATAGAGGTCTTTCACCTCTTTCGTTAAGCTGGTTTCCAGTTTTTTTTTTTTTTATGCTATTATAAATGGGGTAGTTCTCATCATTTCCCTTTCATAAGATTTGTCACTGATGTACATAAATGCCTTTGACTTATGGGTATTGATTTTGTATCCTGCTACTCTGCTGAATTCATTTATTAGTTGTAAAAGTTTTCTGGTAGAGTTTTTTGGGTCTTCTAGGTATATTATCATATCATCAGCATATAGTGTTAATATGAGTTTTTCTTTTCCTCTCTGGATCCCTTTAATTTCTTTCATCTGTCTAATTGCTCTGGCCAGAGTATCAAGTACTATGTTAAATAACAGTGGTGAAAGGGGGCATCCCTGTCTTGTTCCTGTTTGTAGAGAGAATGCTTTCAATTTTTCCCCATTTAAGATGATATTGGTCTAGGGCTTTGCATAAATAGCTTTTATAATGTTGAGATATGTTCCTGTTATCCTTAGTTTTTCTAGTGTTTTGAACATGAAGGGGTGTTGTATTTTGTCAAATGCTTTTTCTGCATCTATTGAAATGATCGTATGGTTTTTATCTTTAAGTCTATTGATGTGATGTATTACATTTATTGATTTCTGTATGTTGAACCAAACTTGCATCCCTGGTATAAACCCTACTTGATCGTGGTGCACTATTTTTTTGATATGTTTTCTTATTCAATTTGCCAGAATTTTGTTGAGGATTTTGCATCCATGTTCATTAAAGATATTGGCCTGAAGTTTTCTTTCTTGGCTGTGTCTTTGCCTGGCTTTGGAATCAGTGTAATATTGGCCTCATAGGATGAGTCCAGAAGAGCTCCCTCTTTTTCTAGTTCCTGAAATAAGTTGAAGAGTACTGGTACTAGTTCTTCTTTGAAGGCCTTGTAGAACTCGGCTGTGAACCTGTCTGGTCCTGGGCTGTTTTTGGTTGGTAGCTTTTTGATGGTGTCTTCTATTTCCTCACTTGAAATTGATCTGTTTAAATGTGTATAGTGTCCAGATCCAGTTTGGGAAACTCATATGACTCTAGAAATCTGTCAATGCCTTCAATATTTTCTATTTTATTATAGTAAAAATTTTCAAAGTAAATTTTAATTATTTTCTGTATTTCTGAGGTGTTTGTTGTGATATTTCCTTTTTCATCATGGATGCTAGTAATTTGAGTTTTTTCTCTCCTTCTTTTCCTTAGCATCACTAAGGATCTGTCAATTTTATCTATTTTTTCAAAGAACCAACTTTTAGTTTTGTCGATTTTTTCAATTGTTTCTTTAGTCTCAATTTCATTAATTTCAGCTCTGAGTTTAATTATTTCCTGTCTTCTACTGCTCTTAGTGTTGATCTGTTCTTCTTTTTCTAGGGCTTTGAGGTATGATATTAAGTCATTTATTTGTTGGTTTTTTCTTCTTTTTTTTAATATTTATTTATCTGTTTTAGTTGTACACAATGTGATTATTTTTACATGGTGCTGAGGATCAAACCCAGGCCTTGCATGTGCTAGGTGAGCGCTCTACCGCTGAGCCACAATCCCAGCCCCTTTTTCTTCTTTTAAGGAATGAACTCAATGCAGTGAATTTTCTTCTTAATACTGCCTTCATAGTATCCCAGAGATTTCTATATGATATATCTGTATTCTCATTCACTTCTAGGAATATATTAATCTCCTCCTTGATGTCTTCTGCAACCCCTTGTTCATTCAGTAGCATGTTGTTTAGTTTCCAGGTGTTGGAGTAGCTTTTTTTATTTTTTATTTTATCATTGATTTCCAATTTCATTCCATTATGGTCTGATAAAATGCAAGGCAGTTTCTCTACTATTTATATTTGCTGAGAGTTGCTTTGTGGCATAATATATGGTCTATTTTAGAGAAGGAGCCATGTGCTGCTGAGAAGAAAGTGTATTCATTCACTGAGGGATGAAATATTCTATATATGTCCGTTAAGTCTAAGTTATTAATTGTATTAGTGAGGCCTAAAGTTTCTTTATTTAGTTTTTGTTTGGATGATCTATCCAGTGGTGAAAGTGGCGTGTTGAAGTCCCCTAGAATAATTGTGTTATGGTCTATTTGACTCTTGAACTTGAGAAGGGTTTATTTGATGAATGTAGGTGCTCCATTATTTGGGGCATATAGATTTATAATTGTCATATCTTATTGATGAATGGTTCCCTTAAGCAGTAAGAAATATCCATCTTTGTCCCTTTTGATTAACTTTGCCTTGAAGTCTACCTTATTTGATATGAGAATGGAAACCCCTGCTTGCTTCTGCAGCCCATGTGAGTGGTAAGATTTTCCCCAGCCTTTCATCTTCAGTCTATTGATGTCTTTTTCTATGAGGTGAGTTTCTTGGAGACAGAATATTGTTGGTTGATTTATTTTAATCCAGTCTGACATTCTGTGTCTTTTGAATGTTGAGTTTAGGCCATTAACATTCAGGGTTATTATTGAGACGTGATTTGCATTCCCATCCATTTTTATTTGTTTATGGTATTTAATTTGATTTGGTTTCTCCTCTGGTTAGTGTTTCCTTTAGTTTAATATTTCCCTTTGCTGATTTTCATTGTTCTTTTTCTTTTCTTCTTCATGGAATATTTTTCCCAGGATGTTCTGAAGTACAGGCTTTCGAGTTGTGAAATCTTTTAATTTTTGTTTGTCATGGAAGGTTTTTTTTCATCTTCAAATCTAAAGCTTAATTTTTCTGGATATAAGATTCTTGGTTGATATTCCTTTTCTTTCAGAGTTTGAAATAAGTTGTTCCAGGACCTTCTAGCTTTTAAGGTCTGGGTTGAAAAATCTGCACATAATCTGATTGGTTTCCCCCTATATGTAATCTGATTCCTTTCTCTTGTGGCTTTTAATATTCTCTCCTTGCCCAGTATATTAGCCATTTTCATTATAATGTGCCTTGGTGTGGATCTGTTGTGATTTTGTACATTTGGTGTTCAGTTAGTCTCTTGAACTTGGTTTTCCCATTCATTCCTCATGTTTGGAAATTTTTCTGCTATTAATTCATTGAATAAATTACCCATTCCTTTGGTTTGGAACTCTACACCCTCCTCTACCCCAATCACTCTTAAATTTGGTCTTTTTAAGCTATCCCATATTTCTTGAATGTTCTGATCATGATTTCTTACCACTTTTACCATGTAATCTACATTTTTCTCCAGATTATATATTTTGTCTTCATTATCTGAGGTCCTTTCTTCCAAGTGGTCTAATCTGTTGGTGATGCTTTCAATTGAACATTTAATTTGGTTTATTTCATTTCCAGAATTTCTGTTTGGTTTCTTTTTAGAACCTCTATCTCCCTATTGAAGTAATCTTTTGCTTCTTTTATTTGTTTATGAAGTTCTTTGTCAAAATGATCTTTTACTACCTGTATTTGTTCCCTCAGATTATTCTTGAGACCCATGAACATTTGAATTATGTACCTTTGAATTCCTTCTCTGACATTTCGTCTACTGTGCTTGCCAAGGAATCTGCTAAGGAGGTATGTTGATTTGTTTGGGACACTGTCTTTCCTTGTTTTTTTGTTTTGTTTTATTTTTTATATTGCTTGTGTGACTTCTCTTCTAGCACTATGGAACCTTGACTTTTTCATTTTTACCTTACAGTCTTATGATGCTCCTGTAGTACAATGCTATCAGATTCCCATATAAACACTTTACACTCTAAAATCAGACATTTTCTATTCATATATTCACAATTTGGTCACAATGTACAGAATTAGTGAATTCAGATATTATCTCCAATATACTTCATATGTTTGTAAAGGGATTTATAATTTCTAATAATGGACACAGAGGTGATATGCTTAGGAGAAAAGAAGTGAGGACATTGAGTTGTTTTTTCTTAGGAAGTGTGAAAAGAGAAATCTATGGAAGTAGTTTAATATCAGCAGAAGATAGAGGAAAAGAATTGGTGTGAACAATTTAGTGAAAAGACCAATGTATATATAAAACAAACTTATGTAAATGTTGAGAGAAATAAAAAATGTCAAAGTAGTAGAAATTAATGAAAAAGAGAAGAGAAAGTGAGTCAAAAAAATAGAGAAAAAAACTATATATATATATATATATATATATATATATATATATAAAACACTGCTTTGATGTATTATTCAGTTGCCCCAGTCTCAAAATCCTAATTCCTGTATAAAATTTGTTTTCATCTCTGTTGAGAGTGCAAGGGCAGGGCCTAAGTTGGGAGAGGAAAGATGAGAGAAGAAGAAAAAAGAGAAAAAATGAAAAAGAAAAAAAGAATAATAAAAATAGTAATAATTAAAAAATATGGGGGGGGGATAGGACTAACCAAACAAAACACTAAAGACTAAATTAAAGAGAGAGGGGAAAATGCTCGTGCATACATGCTCACGCACGCGCACACACACATAGACACACATACACAGTTAAAAAAAAAAAAAAAAAAAACACAAAGTCGAACCCACAAATAAGTCTCAGTTGAGCAAACTTTAGGGAAGCATTTCTGTTTCCCTTCACGTCTAGTGGATGTGGATGCTTGAGTCTGTTTTCCGGGTTCTCTCCTCACTCAACTGGCTGTTAAGCCAGTTGCCGTGGAACCCGCCCTGGCGGGTTGTGGGTGGAGTTAAGTGAGTAGTTGTGGGTGGAGTTAAGTCTGCATACCTGGTTATCTGATGATTGGTGCCGGGAGTTGGGCCACCTGGTGAATGGCCCCGAAAGATGATCCATCCAGTAGGTGTCCACTCTCCACGCCCCTCCACAGTTGCAGAGTCACGGCGGACCATCACGAGCACGCTGGACTCAGCTACACGTTCCCCCACTGGCTGACCGTGGCCCACCCAGCTGTACGTGCCCTCGGAGCACTCGCAGATTCCTCGGATGCCCGCTGGTTTCCACACGCAGCTGTTTCTCCCCTCCTCTTTCCTTCCTTCTCCATCAGCTGCAGCCACTTTAAAAAATGCCGGCAATCACTCTCCCTGGGATTAAAGGCAACTCCCAGGATCTGAGTGCCGTTCAGTGTAAACCTACCAGGCAATCTGCAAGAAAGTACTCCTGGCCACAGGGTTGTCTGCATCTATCTTTCTGCGCTGCTCCACTTTGATACTGCTGCCAGGGTTCCCGCTCTACCGCGTCGTTCCCCGTTGGCTCCACTGTCGATATCTCGTTCTGGGTTCCCGCGAGTCAGTGACACCCTCGCTGTATTCTGCCATCTCAGTGCCCCAGAGAAGCACGAATGCCTTGGCTCCCCACGGTTGCAGGAAAATCGCTGGTAACTCAGCTGAATTCTCTATTATGCCTTTTCTACAGACTGACTCCCGATATCTCCTCTCTCCTGTCTGCCGTCTTCCCCCCAACCACTAGAAATCTCTTTTAAAAAGATATATAGCATCAATTGATTAATGACTAGGGGCCAGATTTAGCTAAGTGATGGTCACACAGCTGCTCATCTCTTATCACAACTCAGTGTGTTATGGTTACACCTGAGGAAACAGGCTCACACATGTAAGGTGCCCAAGGCCACAGAGCTGGTTACCACAATTATGGGGCTCACATTTTTAATAACTCTGTAATACTCCCTCACAAACACCTGAGCAAATAAGCCTAAATTCTTATTGGAATGCCTAGAGATGTCTTCCATGTATTTGTTCAATATGTGTTTGTTAAACTATAACTATAAATCAGAGACTGAGGTCAGGTCTAGTGATATATTGTCAACAAGAGAGATGAGTCCCTGCCTTCATGGAGCATATGATACACACACACACACACACACAAAAAAAAACACAGTAAAGAGATGACAATAATTTTAAAAGATGATGAGTGCTGTGAAGGAAGACAAATGGGGTGAGATAGAAAGTAATAGAACTTATTTGGATGGTCAACATAGTATTTCCAAGATGCTATTGAGTTGAGCTTTCAAAGATGAAATGCTGGTCCATGCACAGAGAATGAAGAAAACCTGTTTCAAGAAGAAGCAATGGTACATGCATAAGTCCTGCTGTGGGGTAGAGTCACCCACAGAAATCTACTCTTCCTTTAATGGCCACATGGGTAGATGGAAAGCAAGGTGGGTGGTTGTGCATAGTGCACTGGGAGACTAGGTATAGTTCTTTGATTTATATTGCATGTTACATCTCTTTTGATTCCTCTTCAAGTGATTAGGGTATTAACACACAAACTTTGCCATCTGAGCCATGACTAGTGTGTTGTCATCTAGAGACTCTTGTCTTGATGAAATCACTCAGGCATGTGTGAACATGCTACATACAGCTTGACCAGCACTCAAAAGGGAAATCTCATATAATTTGCAAGGTAAAATTCAGAGTTGAGAAGTTAATTAGGAGAATACAGGCATGAAAATCTAAGGTTTTGTAAGGAAGTAGAAATGCTTATTTCTAAGATGCATTTAATAATCTAGTCTATAATTCATTTATCATATCTTCATATTTTATCTAAAAGAATCTTCAGAAATAATAAATATGGCATTGCTATGAAAGAAGTTATGCATAATATTAAAATCTACCCCCCCCCTAAAAAGTATTTTCATGATTGCTGGACAGATGCTGAACGTTAGGTAGTGCTCACAGCCGCTTTGCTTTGTCTTGTAGGCACAACACTTTGTATGCAATTTCACTGAAGCAGTATCCACTGGGAGCACAGAGTTTTAGAACCAAAGGAAATGGGATTTAGATGTATGTAGGATACGTTTCATTTTCCTGGTCTCTGACACTCACTTAGCAACAATCAATGAGGCACTGATAGCATTATTGATCACAGTGATGGTGTTGTTGATCTTAAGAGTCATTCCAAGCCCGGCAGGACTCTGAACAGGGGATCCTGTTTCACAAAAGAGAATGATTTTCAAGATGTGGTGTTTGACCCTTTACCCTCTTGCAGAATAAGGAGCACATGGTTGGGAATTAGGATTATTAGCCTAAGAATGAACCTTAGACTTAGTTCATTTTCAAATTTTCTTAGCACTTGGAGAAATTCTAGGCCTGATAGCCTGACTTCTGACCATGCCCTCCCTCCTTGGGGGGCTCTATTTCACTCTGGGCTGCTGCATGCAGTGCTCAGTTCATACCTGTAAATTCCAAGGGGATGCCATTCCTTGGAATTCTGCACTGTAGCAGGACTGCTTTTGATGAGAATGGTTATTACAGTGCTGTCGTTGCGCTGAGCAAGCACAACCTGTGCTATAATCAGAACTCAGCTCTTTCATTGTTTCACTGTCATAATATAGTCACATTGTATTTTCATTTTGGATGAAACTCAAGCAGGCCCATGACACCTTTTTTTTCCGACTCTTTCTTCCTAACTAAATCACAGTCATATGGTCATTTTAAGTCATAACTTGGTTCTCAAATCAGGAACTCTAATTGAATCCAATATGTTAATCAGTAGCAAACTTGATTCAGTGTCAGATGTTTTCCCATATCCAGTTTAGTCTAAAAGCCTAAAATGATAAAAGGGGCAGAATTGACTTAGCGGCTGGCCTCATACTCCCAGGTGATGGCGCATGCTTAAAGCAGACTCCTTTGAGCACCTGCGGTCTCTCCATCTTCCCTCGTGCCAAGGCTTCTCATCTAGGCTGGAAATGAGCAAAGCATTGGAACTGGTCTTAGAAAGAGAAGCTAACATGGTGTGATCAGCACACTGAATATACTAAATTTGAGTCTGAATCAGAATCTCTCTTATTTGTCTTTTGACTTCAATCAAATGAGCAGTCAGTACTTCCCTTCATCTGGCTACTGCAACCTTAGCTACTCGCAAGCATTCCCTGCTTGGCTGTTGTTCCTCCTCACTCACAGGCAGCCTTGGGGTGTTCTTGCCAGCTTCAGGCAAGTGCTTTCTCTTTGTGTGATCCACATCTGGATGACAGGCACACCTGGACATTTTTGTCCCCGGCAGGCATGCAGAGTCTTTGTCCTGCTACCACAGGTTGCTGTGGCTGGCTTGAGTCTTGATTTCCCTTCCCCTTGACTCCAAAAAACACCCAGCAACTATCTGAAAGTCCACTTGAAGAACCTCCTCGTTAGGTTTGAAATCAGAATCCAGCTCACTCTGTCCTCTCATCAACAAGAAGAGGTATGGGCAGCAGCTCTCCTCACAGCAGCACTGTTCTATAAAAACACAATAGAACCAACATAGGTCATTTTAATTTTCCAATAGACACACTAAAAAGAAACAGATGAAAACATGCTTGATATAGCTTATCTGTATGTTCGAAATATTATTTAAATATATATCTAATATGCAGAAAGTATTGAGATCTTTTCTCCCATAACAAATTTCTAAACTCTAGTCTGTACTTTACAATTAAAGCACATCTCAATTTGGATTAGCTAACTGTGGTTAGGAACAGCGAAGTTCTATCGAAAATCTCTATTTTCTCCATTTTTATAAAATGTCTAACTAAGGAATAATTTACATGCTATTCATCTCTCCCATTTCGGTGAACCAATGTGCAATGATTTTTAGTAAATTTAAAGAGTTGTGTAACTATCTCCTCAACCTAATTTTAGAACATTATCATCATTTCCAAAAGATCTTTGTAGTCACTACCAGTCCTACCAGTTCCTAATCTCCTTTCAGGACATTTCATATCCATCAAATCACATGTGATCTTGTTCTTTTTTCACTTAGCATCTTTTTTTAGGTTCTCCATGATGTACCATGTTTCAGTGTTTTAATGCTTTTTACTGCCAAGTAGTATTCCTTTGTATGGATATACCACTGTCTGTTTATCTGTTGCCAGGTTGATGGGCATTTTGGATGTTGCCTTTTTGGTGTTATTGTGAATAATGCTGCTATAAACATTTGTGTTGAAATCTTTATGGGGACGTATACTTTAATTTTTCTTGGTAGATTCCTCAGAGTGGAATTGCTGGGACATATGGTAAAGTTATGTTTTACTTGTAATGAAATTGCCAAATTCTTTTCCAAAGTGATTGTACCATTCCCATCAACTTTCTGATTCCTTTTATCCTTACCAGATTCTAAAAGAACTAGTTGTTTACAATTCCCTTTAGAAATTTTGCATATGAGGCTCTGTACATTGGTTATACGGTGGCTATTATGTAATCGGTCTGTAGATGTTAAGTCTGAAAGTGCCCTGTTTGACATTTCATTATTATATATATATAGGCACAAGCAGCTCTTAGGAATAAGTTGAACACCCTTAAGAAGGCTCCAGGTGATTCTTTGGAATGAGCAAGAGAATGTAGGATTGAAAAGAACTGGAAAACAAGGTCTGTGCAGTATTTCTAATATGTTGCTATTGTGAACAATTAATTAGTGAAAGGTGTACTTAGGTATGGAATTTTCTTTTGTGTGTAATAAAGTCAAAAGTCTTAAAAGCTCTCCTGGTATCCTGGGAGACACAGACTTTCTGAACGAGTCTCTACTGGGCAGCCTGACTCTGAAACAGACATGTCTCTCTCATAAGTGCATCTAAGACTGCTAAATTTTAAATAAAAGGACCCCAGATGGAGAAAGAATGGAGAGAAACATTGGATACAACCTCTGAGAAGATTAGAAAGAACTATTCTGTTGTTTCTTGTTTGTATCAGCTTAATAATCCTGTTGGGGTTTTGAGAAAGCTTGAAGCCAAAATCTTATGATTCCAGTGATTTCTCTTGGTGTTCACTGGAGGGGAATGGAAAAGACAATGTGTAGATTTAATCAGCATTTGATTTTCCTCAATCCTTTTGCATGTAGAGAGGAGCAGCTGGTCGTAGGTAATCTTGCTCTTGGGAATTATCAAGTAAAAGCAAGAGAAAAGCAGTAGCTTCTACAAAGGCAGCTCTTATGAGGCTGAGCTAAAGAATCACCAGGGAAGCAGCTGGGTTCACCATTTTCATCCAAGTAATTACGGGAAGAGATAGATGGTTTTCAAGGTCAGTGATAGAATGGGGAACTAATGGCCAGCCCTTCCTCTGGGAGAACATTCACAGAAGAGAGGATAGATGAAGTTGTCAATTTCCCAGGCTCCTGAAAAAAACAGGGCAATGAAGGCTTTTCCCATTGGGCAAGAAAGACCAGAACTCAAGTTCTACCTCTATTATTAGCTCTTAGCCATTTGACTGGGCACACACCAAAACCCCTTAGCCTTGCTTTCCTCATTGGAAGGAATTTCTGAACGTACATCAGATGATTAGGGGCTTGTTTCCATCCCTTCCCAAGTAGCTAAGTTAACTAATGTATCTAGAAGTCTCCATCAAACACATTCAACATCTAGCTGTCCTTTTCTTTTGAAATTGTTACTACTGGAAAAATTTTGGAAATGTTATTTTCTGGTCATTACTACCATTATAACAAATCAGACCTAGGATAGTTTAAATACCTCACCTTTAAAGGTAAATCAAAGTAAATTGATCTCTCTTTGGAAACAAAATTCACTAAAGACTTATTTTATTGCATAACTGCTCCTTTGATCAAAGCCACTTAGTAAGCTATGGTGATCCACAAATTCCTCTGCTTAGACTTGAGCCTGACCTTGTGGCTCAAAATTGTTCTACTGAGAGCTGGTCTTTGCTTTGGCTGAATTAGGGCCTCTGGGTTCTCTGGACTTGGAAGAAAGCAGATCTAATGCTATGTGGAGGTGGGATTTGGGAAGATAGTTTTACAAGACACCCCTAGAGGGCCATTACTAGTAATACCAAGTTAAAGATGGTTGTTATAGTCTCCACTGAAAACCAAATGGTGCAGTGTTAAGTTCGTACCCATCAGTCAAGAAGCTGGCTTGACTGCTGAAGATTTTAAGTTTGGAGAGGGGTGGGGGATACAGACTGGCATACATGCCAGTTTCCTTGAAAGCCCTGGTAATCAGTGTGCCAAAGAATGTGTTCCAGGTTCACATAGATCAGAATCTCCTGGAACATCAGGTAAAATGTAGATTCTTGAGTTCAATGTATTGATACAATCTCTGACATAGCCTAACAAAACAAACTTTAAATAGTTTTCCAAATGAGGCTTTCACATTAAAGCTGGAGAAACCTTGCATTTTGCTGATGGCCAAGAAGATCCTAGGTATTGAAGCTAGAAGAAGTTAGGGTATGCTCCTCTCCATTCTCTGCATACATGTTCATTTTCCCCATATTTTTTTCTGTACATGCTCTATGTCGACTGTCCAGAGTCATTAAGGAAGCATCAGACAGCTGAGTTTAACTTTTCCATCAACAGAGAAAGCAATGTCATGCACAGGGCCTCAGGCGATTTTGAATTGTTGAGAAGAAAGACCTTCACAAAGCCAAGCATTTGTTCCTGACTCCATTTTCAAAGATATTCAAAGATGCTACCACCTGAATTTCAGCCTTTGGCCTCCAGTTTTTAGAGTTCTGTTCTGTGCTTTTAAATATCAAAAGCAACAGAAATGATACTGACAGTAAGAGTTTTGGGAGGAGGGTTAACTCAGTTTTTGGTTTTGTTTTTTTTTTAATAATACTTTTACCTCTTTATTTTCTTATTAAAAGCTTTCATCTTATTGTTTCCCTCCCACTAAAGAATGATTGATAGACATTCTAACTTCTCTTTTAGGTTTAAAAGTAAAATAAATCTATTTCATTACACATATAACTAATTCTCAGCATTTGAACCTCAAGCCCATTTGGTCCTGTATTCCCTTTCTGGACAGGCGTCCCCCCTACGGGATTATAAATGGGACCGGCTGCAGTTTGCAGGTGCAGTCATTTTGTGGGAACCCAAGTCAAGATTTACATATGCAAATGTGGATGGATGTGCCCAAACTGAGTAATTGTGCATGCAAATAGGTGATTAAATAGACAATTACCAAATCTGCATGAACAAATGAAAGTTGTGCATATTCAAAAAGCAGGGGCACCTGAACATTATGCAGGCAGGCAGCTTTTGAGGCCCATGGAAGCCTGGCCCCAGGGCCTCACAGTTCCCTAAATCCCTGAGCCAGCCAGGTTCTCAAGTTGCACAAGTGGAATTTACACTTTGACCTCAGCTGCCATGGTAATGACCAGATCTCTGATAGGGTCATCTCCAGGAAGTACCATGGGAAAGGGGTTTGATTTCTATTTTTTCCCCATATACTAGATGAAAGCAGAATTTTAAACTAAGTTTTCCTGTATTGTTTTGTTTTGTTTTGTTTTTTATGATCAGCAGCAAGAAATAAGATTTGTATATTTCTGTGGGCTATGCTACATGGCCATGCCCCCAAATTTCAAAGCAGGTATACAGAATTCAATCCAAGTCCAACTACCATATCACACTGGATGCAACTTTATAACACTTTTTCTCACATCTGTGGTGCTGAAAATGAGAGTGGGGTTTAATCGCTTTTAGGTAGCAGGTTTTGGTTTGTCTTTGTGGGGTAGAGAAAAACACCCATTGGTTTTAATTCTTCATTTCTTCACCATTTGGGATCTCTGATCTCTCCCTCCCACGTAACAGTGATAGATGGTGTTGTCAGCGGAGTACATCAATGAGAAATGATTTCACATAACCAGGGGGGCTTTTCTGACAAAAGATTAGTGGCAATGCCTAGACTGGACCACCAGGAACCAGAGATAAGTAGAGTCTGATACTAAAGCGGCCAGAAGTAACAATTGCTGAAATCTTTATGTTTTAGGAAGATATTTCATCTCCAGGATATTCTGCTTTTCCCACATTTCGTTTCATATGAACCACTTTAAGTCTTTTACTTTACAAAGTATGGACTGATGTGACTGCAGACCATAAAATCAATTACTCAATTCAATCAATAACCCAGTTAAGTGGAATGATTTCTTTACTTAGCACCTGTCAGGAGGAGATTTCAAAATATTCTCAGCAGGTGTCAGAAGTGAATGGAATTAACTGTGTTCTACAGATAAAGAAGCCAAGTCTCCTATGCAGAGTGGTAGGCAGTCTCTTAAAACACGCAGATAGAGAGAAACATTGAGCAGTAATTATCCAAGGCAGAGGAGACAGTGTGGAGACCAACTTCCTAAAAGTCCCTTGCAGCATTATCTGCACAGATGGCACATTCTTTTCTCAGAATTGTTAGTGTTGAGATTGGGCAATTGAGGATTAATTGCCACCCAACTGTGGGACTAAACACTATTTCAAATGACCAGGGAACAGAATGAAATGCAGGCATACATGGGAGATTAAGATGAAGCAGCAAGGCCAGGGCTGAAAGGAACTCTTCCAGGTGGCTCTGGGTTTTGGACAGGCAGCAGAAGGGACAGGGAGTATCCAATTTTCAAACAGTGGAGTCCCAAGTCTCTGTCTTTAGTGCTGATGTCTGTCCTGATATCCAGATTAAAAACAGCTTCTGGGCTTTCATTTAGTTATTGCAAAAGCAGCTCAAATTTACTTTGATCTCTATTCTAGTTCTATGTCCTACATCAATTATGTCAGCATCATTCAGGCTGCCAATAAATCTAGATGCTTTGGAATCCTAAATAATAAAGTCTTAGAATAGACAAATGTCATGGGGAAGCAGTTCAATATCCAAACCTCCCTTACCAGTAGTGAGACAGGAGGTTAGGAATGACAAGATGGCTCTTCCCACATTTGCCAAGATGTTGGCTGAGTCACAATGCACCTGCATGTGTCACCATGTTGCTATGGGAACATTTGCCCTCAGCTCAGTAGGACCATCTATGTTGCTGTGGGAATTTCCTCCCTGGGCATAACAGGACCAAGAGTAGAGGAGCAAGGCCAGGTACCAGACCTTCTGGAAAAGCCCTACTGATGGCAGTTATAAGCCACCGGTTTCCTAGTCTGGGGTCCTTGAGCCATTCTCTCCCGCTTGGCCAGCATCGCTTTACAGAAAGCTCTTTCACTTTCAATAAATTTTTGCTCTGGCTGCTTTTCCCTTGTGTCTTGCTAAATTCTTTGTTCCAGTTGCCAAGAGCCTGGACATTGACTGAACCTTCTTCCAATCACAGTAGAGGAGAATCCACTAGAATTATTCACAAGTTCCCCTCCTTTCATGGAAAGAAAGACACTTCCTTCGTCCTCAGGCTTGGCACACAGAATTTGGAGTCCAAGTTTGTTTAGCACCATCGGAACAAGGTGCAGACTCAGGGGCAGCAGGTTCAGGGGGTGTCATGCCAAGTGGCAGCAGCTGCATCACCACATGGGCTACATTTTTCCTCCTAAAGACAATCGGAGACCTCCATGCATCTGCCTGCCCAGAGCCTTCCTTGTCTTGGCCTGTTTGCTTCCCATTTTTTTGAACCTGGTCCTCACCCTCACATTGGTTAGCCAAACCAGTCTTGATCAGATCCCGCTGATAAAGCCTTTTTGTCTCTCATAGCCCATAGCCGGAGTCAGTCTTTTTTGCTTGCAGTCAAAACTTCTTGATCCACCCTCTAATTTTGTTTTATTTTCTTTTTTAAATTTCTCCCCTCCAGGCATAATTTTCCACCCCAGTTCAAACCCTTATCTTTTGGACAAAGAACAACTGCTTCTCCCTGACACCAGCCCCACTCCAACCCAACTTCTACACTGGTATTTTATCTTTCCAAAGATCAAGCCACAGCACAGCATTCCCTTGCTAAAGAACAAATTGGCTGGATCTCCGTGGCTCCCTTTCACTTACAGAGTGAATTCTAAACTCGTACCTACCATGTAGAGCCTCAGCCAACTTTACTATGCAGCGCTCAGCTTCTTGAAAATGAAAGCCAATTCAAAATTATATCTGCAGTCCCAGGATCTGTCACAATGCCTGGCATGGAGTAAATCCCCAAAAATGTTTAAAATGAGTGAATGAATGAATGAATGGATGGATGGATGTCTTCTGCGATACTCAGAAACTCTGTGCACCAGACACCATTAAGCACCACCCAAACTCTCTACAGAGACATTCATGTCTTTCTATATTATGAAATGTGTATTTGGGGTGTCTAAGTCCCACAGGGCTTTCCTTCTCTTGCTAGCATATATGTTCCACGATGTTTTAGAATCAGTTTGATTTGCCTGACTTGTCCAATAATGCATGAGCTCTCCCAGGGCAAGAGCCATGTGGTATTCATCTTTGTGCCTGCAATCCTTAAACAGAGTTGATGCTGATCTTGCCCTGCAGAGAAGAAATGTGTGGTATGGGAAGCTAGTGGGTAACTGTTGTGCTTGGCAAAAAATTTCACTTCCCATAACTCATGTAGGAACATGAGTTAAATATAATCTTTGCTGTAGTTTTTTTGCAGACTTTTTGCCAAATTAAGGGTCTGTACCTTCTGCTCTCTGCTTCTGACAGCGGTGACCCTGAGGACTTGACATCTGCATACCGGAAACCTCCTTGACTTCAGCACTTCCTCACATCCCTAACAACAGAGTTCCTGAGACTTGGTGCTTGCACTGTAAATAGTACAGACAAAACAGAAATAAAATCTCCAAACTGCTTCTGATAATAAATAGGGTTCTGAAAGCCTATGTAAACCTCTATAATTATCTCAAGTGAAACCTTCTTATTAAACTTTAAACTCTTTTCATTTTGGTTATTGTCATTTACATTAAATGGGTGAATGGGAGGGAAGCCTGGGAAAATTGTGAAGTTGTTAATGCCGTGTATGCTCATTCAGCACAGAGTTTGGGCTTAAAAAGTGGAGAGTGTATTGGGGCAGCAATTGAAGCATCTTTATGAACTAAATTCAAAGAGTAATTATCAGATGCTATTGTTTATTGTCCTTTAATTGAAAAATTGCTCACAATAGGCAATATCTTTTTTATTGTTGTCTAATGTTGGACAACTTTGAAATGTCCAGTGTGTTCACCAACTCTTTTGGATGAGCAAAACAAGGAATTTTATTTGTCTGATTCTTGTACAACCAGACTAAAACATACTGAGAAAGTAAAGGCTTCCAGCTTAGGGACTGGTTTTCAGTGGTTATCAATCTGTCTTCAAGACTCTTTCTTAGGTCTAGTGACCCTCTTTTTTTAGGGATGTGGCAGCAAGAGGAGCTATGCCATGTGGGTGGGAGAGGCGTGGATGAATAGCAGCCTGGGCATGCCAAGTGGGGATACCTGCTCATCCATCATTCCATTTAGACAAATGAAAGATTACAGCCCTATGAGAAAAGGCAGCCACAGCCACACAATGCTTTGTGCACCAAGTAAATTGCTAGTTTCCTGTGATCTTTCTGACAAGTAAATTACTGCAGAAAATAGCATAGATGGGAACACAATGACAAAAATGCAGAGACTTGGTCCTTCAAAGGAGTTATTAGACCTCAGATACAACCATTTCTAAAGAGTCCCAGAAGCTCACCCACCCTCAATGGAATGAGGATTTCCCCCCTCATCTTTCTATAGCGTATCTTGATGAAAAATAGTACATAAGTGGGTAGAGTGAAATGGGGGTTCCTCAATAACCAAATATCTCCTTTTCAATATCAGGCACATGGTAGAGAATGTGTGTACCAAGAGGCACATGCTGCAGGCTGTGCTGTGCCTATACTCAGGCTAGTTTGCCGTGGAAACCCACGGTGATGGAAAATACTCTAGGTGACAAAAGGTAGCCTCTGAAAAAGGCCTCTTTATGCCTTAACAATCTCAACTCTCCATAGCATTTTTGTTCAATAATAAAATGTAAATTCTTATTTGGCTTCTAAACGAAATAAGAAAAATCCATCTCATTAGAATTCATTTCCCTTTGCAATTCAAAGCCAAATATCTCAAACAGCTTCTAAAGGCTGTGCGAACCCATGAAGCAGAAAAAGAAATGCTTTGTTAAGGTAAGTCTAGCAGAGGAAGCAAAGGTATGGAATACCTAATAGATGTAATAAACATATTACATATATCAATAGACAAAACCACATGTCATAAACTTCTGAGCTTCAAATTCCTCAGAGAAATATCTTAAAGCTGACAGACTTCATCAAATTACAGAGTCAGGTGTGGTTTTTGCAGGACTTGGTGAAGTGGAATGACCTCCCAACACCTACTATGCTGGGTGCTCAAGCTGACACCAGAATACTGATCCTGTAGTCTGTGGAGTTTCTACTAATAAAGTAGCATTTTCTTCTAGAGACTCTTACAGAAGAATATTATAACCCACAAAGTACCTAGGAGGAAGATCCAATCCTAATCCCACTCAGTTGCTCCTGTGTGATCTTACAAAAAAGAAGAAACTCTTTGGGCTTTGTGTGGAGAAGGGCATGGGATGAAATTAGACCCCCTCAAGAGGCACCAGGTAGAATATGGACCTGAACAGCATATATTCAGAATTGTTTTCACAATTTTAGATTTACAACAATAAAAATGATCATGTGTGATGGTGCACATCTGTGATCCCAAAGACTTGGGAGGCTGAGGCAGGAGGATTTTAAGTTTGAGGCCAGGCTGGGCAAATCAGCATCTCAAAATAAATAATGAAAAAAAAAATTACAGATTGGGGTGATGTAGCTCAGTGGTACAGCATCTGTGGGATAGATTCCCAGTACTCAAAATAAACAAATAAATATGAAACAATAAAAATTACAGAAAGCAGAATTCAGATAAATAGGCTTGTGAGGCATATACAAAATACATTAAAAAGCATAGGAAGCTGGGCGCGGTGGCGCACGCCTGCAATCCCAGCACTTTGGGAGGCTGAGGCAGGAGGATCGCGAGTTCAAAGCCAGCCTCAGCAATGGCGAGGCACTTAGCAACTCAGTGAGACCCTGTCTCTAATAAAATACAAAAAAGGGCTGGGGGGGTATGTGGCCCAGTGGTAGAGTGCCCCTGAGTTCAATCCCCGGTACCACAAAAAAAAATAAAGCCAGCCTAATAATAATAATTTCTTCCTTTTTATATGTAATAAAATTTCTTAGTGTATCTTTTCAAACAAAATACACATAATACTAAGGCTAAAATCTTACTCTAACAACCAGCAGTATTTATTCATTATTATTATTATTATTAAACAATTATTATTATTATTAAACAATTAAAGAAAAAAGTCCTACTCTTTCTCATGAAGTGATACATCACAATAAAAATTTTTTATTGATTATTAATTATCTGTTCAATATTTTTAACATTTATTTTGCTTTGATCAACTATAATTAAAACTCACTTTAAGAATAATTTAGTCCAAGAAAAAATTTTAGACATAACTGCAACTTCATATTCTCTAGCCCACATGTTCCCATTTCACCCAGCTCTGGGTCACCTTGCCTTCACCCCAATTTGACCCTACCATGTACGTGAGTTCATGCAGAGCATGAATGGACTAATTCATCTATGCTGTTGTAAATGGTAGAATCTCATTTTACAAAGCTAAATAATATTCCATTTTCTGTATACATATATTCTATTCTCTCTCTATATATATGTATATATATATATATATATATATATATATATCTGAATTGATATCTTATATATATCTGCATATATACCCAAAGGAGAGACTTTGGGATCATTTGGAAGTTTTATTTTTAATTTCTTTAGGAACCTCCATACTGTTTACTACAATGGCTTCATCAAATTACTGTTCCACCAACAGTACACAAGTTTTCACTTCTCTCCACCCCTAGCCATCTCTTGTTGTCTCTTGTCTTTTTTATGAAACAAATCCTAACAAGGTGACATATCATTGGGGTTTTGACTTGTATTTACCTGTTGATTAGTAATACTGAGCATCTTTCATATATTTTTATATTTGGGGAGTAATATTTACTCAGCGTATTTGCCCATTTTTAAAGTATTCATTGTTTTTCACTGGTTATGTTGCATGAGTTACTTATATATTTTGGATATTAACTCCTTATCAGAAATACATTTCACAAATATTTTCTCTCAATCCATAGACTGCTTTTTTACTTTGTTGTTATTTTCCTTTGCTGTGCAGAAGCTTTTTAGTGAGATATGGTCCCACTTAAATATTTTTGCTTTTGTTGCCTGTGGTTTTGGGGTCACATTCAGAATGTAAATATATAAGGCCAGTGTCAAAGAAATTTCCCCATGCTTTCTTCTAGGAGCTGTATGGTCTCAGGTCTTATACTTAGGTCTTTAATACATTTTGAGTTGATCTTTAGACACGGGGTAAGAGAAGGATCCATTTTTATTCTTTTGTTTGAGGCTATACAGTTTCCTCAGCCATTTATTGAAAAACTTTCATTTCTCCATTGTGTCTTCTTGGTGCCCCTGTCAAAAATTAATTGACCAAAAGGGTTAATTTCTTGTCACTGGCTTTTCATTGTTCTTTTATATATTCTATATAGACATCTTTCATCAGATATATTATTTCTAAGTATTTTTCCCCAATCTTTGTCTTGCTTTTCAATTTTTAAATGGAATCTTTTGAAGCACGTGAGTTTTTAATTTGATCAAGCCCTATTTATCAATTTGTTATTACATGGATCTTTTGGTATCATATCTAAAAATTCTTTGCCTAGTCAAAGTCTATAATAATTTACCTCTATATCTTCTTTTGAAAGTTTTATAATTATTTATTTACATTTAGGTTTATGATCTATTTCAACATTTAAGTATATAATTGTCACAGTGACATTGAGAGAAAAGAATTCTCCTGATAAGCTGTGGGATTTTCAAAATGGCAAAATAGAGGAAGTCACTTTCCTGGCTTCTGCATAGCATAAAACTAAGAAAGCCGCAAGGTGGGTTTAAAAAAAAAAAAAAAAAAAAAAAAAAAAAAGACTTTAATACTGGGCATTCAAAGGAGATCAGGGACTCAGGAGGTTGGATATAATAAAATAAGAAAGGACTCCCCAGTGCTACTGCTGCCACAACTACCGCCACCACCACCAGACCAACAGGAGTGGTTCCCCCATGAGCAAAGTGGAGGGATAAAGTAACCTGCAATTTTAGGAGGCCTGTGGCATGTCTGGGTACAGAGAGATCAGAGATCAAAGATGCTGCTGGACTAACCTGAAAGTCATGCTGCACAATATCCTAGTGAGGGGAAGAAGCCACATCTCTCCTGGCTAACCATGGAGGACAGAGGAAGGAGAAATTTTGCAGCCATGCTGTGGGGGCCAGCAGCTGGGGAAACAAATTTGACAAACCTGAGCTGGGTCCAAAATACAGGCCTCGCAAACCCACACTGCATAACATAGAGTGTGCCTAGGTGACCAGGAGAATATTAAATGTGCAGAGGAGTTTACACAGGGGAATATAGGTCCTGGAAACCCATCTGGCTGCCCTCTTCCCCCTTGAGTCTCCTGGCTTACAGGAACAGCAGGGAGAGATGTGCCTGACTGGGAATTGGGAAGGGTGGGGCTGGGAATGATTGAATTTAGAGACTGAACTTGGGTGAAGGAGGAGAGGAAGGACTGGCTCCTCTGCTGCACTATTGGAACCCAGGGGAGATCCCTAGGACACAGTCTCCCACTGTGCACCAGCAGCTGCTGGGCCCTGGAGGTGCACTGATATAAAATCTTCAGACCAATTGCCATTCAATGAAGAACCTGGAGCCTAGCTTAACCTAAATCCTGCCTCCAGAAGCTCTGCCCCGGGGAATTTCCTCTCACACTCCAGCAATCCCACCCTGAGGGTGGAGCAGACATCACACTTTATTCCACCCCATCTAACAATGAAAGGGAAAGCTGAGAATTTTTTGAACACCAAGGAAAACAATTCTTTGAATTTTCATTGCAATTTTTTTTCTTTCCTGTTTAATTGTGAACTGAATAGTTCATGTACAATTATATATGTATATATTTGCTTATTTTCTCATTTCTGGCATATTTTGAAAGTTGTTATTTTTCATAGATCAATATTTTGAAGCTGGGCACAGTGGCACACTCCTGTAATCCCAGCACTTGGGAGGCTGAGGCAGGAAGATCATGAGTTCAAAGCCAGCCTTAGCAATGATGAGGCACTTTAGCAACTCAGTGAGACCCTGTCTCTAATAAAATACAAAAAAGGGCTGGGGATGTGGCCCAATGGTTGAGTACCCCTGAATTCAATCCCCAGTACCAATATATATATATTTAGGACTAAGATGTTTGGTATATTTTTGCTTTGTTTTGTATTATTTTTATTTTTATTTACTTATTTATAAAATTTGTATTTGATATGTAATTTTCTCGCACTTATTTGTTTCACTTGAATCTTTTCCTTTTTTCTGCTCACAGCCAAACTCTATTACTCTCTCTTTCACTCTTCCTATAATTTTTTTACTTCTGTTTTCTCTCCTTCTTCCTCATAATCATCACATCCTACATCTCTTCTGTTCTCTTACTATTCACCATTCAAAATTGTAAACCAAAATAAATAAATAATAATAAATTTTAAAAATTAAATGAAAAAAAAAATTAAGAGGTTGACACCATAAACAGAACTTCCAAGAAATATGGGGAAACATCAAATGATTTACTGGAATAGATGAAAACTCAGAGATACAAACCAAAAAAAATGCAGTTTTTTTCAATGAACTAATATCTGAGAAATTTCTAAACCTAAACAATAAAGTGGAAAATCAAATGCAGGAAGTATACAGGACCCCCAAATATACAAAATTACAACAGACTCACACAAAGTCACATTATTCTGAAAATGCCTAATATACAGAATAATAGTTTTAAAGGCTACCAGACAAAAACAACAGTCACATTTAGAGGGAGACCAATTCAGATCTCAGCTGATTTCTCTACCTAGACCCTAAAAATACAAGGTCTTGGAATAATATATACCAAGCTCTGAAAGAGAATGGATGCCAGCCAAGAATACCATTCCCACAGAAATTAAGCTTCAGAATTGATGAAATAAAACTCTTCTATGATAAACTAAAGTTAAAAGAATTCACAATTAGAAAGCTTGCACTACAAAACATACTAATTAAAATATTTCATTAAGAAGAAATAAAAAATAAAATTGAAAACCAGCAAAGGGAGGAGCTACACTAAAGGAACAGTCAATCAAAGGAGAAACTAATTCACATTAAACACCGGGAAAAAAATCAAAATAATAGGGTATAAAAATAATTTTGCAATAATAATACTGAATATAATGGACTAAACACAACAATCAAAAGACATAGACCAGCAGATTGGATTGAAAAACAAGACCCAGCAATATTCTCTCTCCATGAGACTCACCTCATAGGCAAAGACATCCATAGACTAGATGACGGAAGGTAGAAGGATTAAATCATTCAAATGGATATTGTAAAGAAGCAGGGGTTTCTATCCTCTTATACATAAAGTGGACTTCAAGCCAAGATTAATTAGAAGGGACAAAGAAGGCAATTTCATACTGCTGAAGGGAAGCATACATCAACAAGACATAAAAATCATAAATGTATATGCCCCAAACAATAGAGCAACTACTTACATCAAAGAAACCCTTCTCAATTTCAAGAATCATATAGACCACAACACAATAATACATGATGAATTTAATTTGCCTCTCTCATCACTAGATGGATCTTCCAAACAAAAACTAAATAAAGAAGCTATAGAATTAAAAGTTACAAGCTGGGCACGGTGGCGCACGCCTGTAATCCCAGCACTTTGGGAGGCTGAGGCAGGAGGATCGCAAGTTCAAAGCCAGCCTCAGCAATGGCGAGGCACTTAGCTACTCAGTGAGACCCTGTCTCTAATAAAAATACAAAAAAGGGCTGGGGACGTGGCCCAGTGGTCGAGTGCCCCTGAGTTCAATCCCCGGTACCAAAAAAAAAAAAAGAATTAAAAGTTACAATTAATACTTAAAACTTAACAGACACATGTTGAATATTTCATCCATCAATGACTGACTACACTTTCTTCTCAGCAACACATGGATTCTTCTCTAGAAAAGTTTATATCTTAGGCCACAAGGCAACTGTTATCAAATAAAAAAAAATGGAAATAATATCTTGCATTTTCTCAGATCATAATGAAATGAAATTAATAATCAATGATAAAATAAAAAATAGAAGCTACTCTAACACATGGACTCTAAAATTACAGTAGTGAATGGCCAATGGATAGCAAAAGAAAGCAGGGATCAAAAAATACCTAAAGCTAAATGAGAATAGTAACACTAAATGAGAATAGTTGGTTCTTTGAAAAAATAAATAAAATTGAAAAACCCTTAGCCAAGCTAACCAAGAGAAAGGGAAAATTTCAAATTAATAAAATTTGTGATGAAAAAAGAAATATCACCATGAACCCTACCAAAATATAGACAATAAACAGAAACTATTTTGAAATTTTATATTCAAATAAAATAGAAAATATTGAAGCTGTCAACAAATTTCTAGAGACTTATGACTTACCCAAATTGAATCAGGAGAACATAGAAAATTCAAACAGATTGATTTCAAGCAATGGAATTAAAGCTGCCATCAAAAGCCTATCAAGAAAGAAAAGCCTGGGACCAGAGAGATTATCATGAGTTATATTGACCTTCAAAGAAGAACTAACCCTCCTAAAATTATGCCATGAAATAGAAAAGGAGGGAACACTTCCAAACTCTTTCTATGAAGCTAGTATCACCCTGATACCAAGACCAGACAAAGGCACATCAAGGAAAGAAAACTTCAGACCAATATCTCTGATGAACATAGATACAGAAATTCTTAATAACATACTGGCAAATCACATACAAAAACATATTTAAAATATAGTGTACCGCCGGGCGCGGTGGCGCACGCCTGTAATCCCAGCACTTTGGGAGGCTGAGGCAGGAGGATCGCGAGTTCAAAGCCAGCCTCAGCAATGGCGAGGCACTCAGCAACTCAGTGAGACCCTGTCTCTAAAATACAAAAAAGGGCTGGGGATGTGACCCAGTGGTCGAGTGCCCCTGAGTTCAATCCCCGGTACCACAAAAAAAAAAAAAAAAAAAAAAAATATATATATATATATATATATATATATGTATATATATATAGTGTACCATAATCAAGTGGGGTTCATCCCAGGGATACAAGGTTGGTTCAACATATGAAAATCAATAAAAATATTCACCACATTAATAGTCTTAAATAAAAAAAAAAACAAGAATCACATAATCATCTCAATAGAAGCAGAAAAAATAATTTGACAAAATACAGCATCTATTCATGTTCAAAACACTAGAAAAATTAAGGATAGTTGGGACATATATCTCAACATCATCAAAGTTATATATGTTAAACCCAAGGCCAACATCATTCTAAAAAAAAAAAAAAGTGAAGGCATTCCCTAGAAAAACTGGAACAAGACAGGGATATCCTCTTTCACTACTTCTAGTCAGCATAATCCTTGAAACTCTAGCCAGACCACTTAAGCAAAAGAAAGAAATTAAAGTTACAAATAGGAAAAGAAGAACTCAAACTATCCCTATTTGTGGATGACATGATTCTATATTTAGAAGACCCAAAAAACTCCACCAGAAAACTTCTAGAAATCACAAATGAGCAAAGCAGCAGGACATAAAATCAACACCCATAAATCAATTGCTTTCCTATACATCAGTGATGAACCAACTGAAGGAGAAATTAGGAAAACTACCCCTTTCACAATAGCCTAAAGAAATGAAATATTTGGGAATCAATCTAACAAGAGGTGAAAGATCTCTACAATAAAAACTACAAAACACTAAAGAAAGAAATTGAAGAAAACCTTAGAAGATGGAAAGATCTCCCATGTTCTTGGATAGGCAGAATTAAGATTGTCAAAATGGTCATACTATCAAAAGTGCTATGCATAATGAATGCAATTTCTATTAAAATTCCAATGATGTTCCTCATAGAAATAGAAAAAGCAGTCATGAAATTCATTTGAAAAAATAAGAGACCCAGAAGAGCCAAAGCAATACTTAGCAAGAATAGTGATGCAGGAGGAATCACAATACTAGACCTTAAACTGTACTACAGAGCAACAGTAATAAAAATGGCATGGTACTGGCACCAAAACAGACATGAAGACAAATGGAACAGAAGACACAGAATCATATCCACACAAATACAGTTGTCTCATACTAGACAAAGTTTCCATAAACATACATTGGAGAAAAGATAGCCTCTTCAACGAACAGTGTTGAGAAAATTGCACATCCATATGTAGCAGAATGAAATTCAACCCCTATCTTTCACCCTGCACAAAACTCAAATGCAAGTGCATCGAAGACCTAGGCATTAGACCAGAGACCCCATGCCTACTACAAGAAAATGCAGATCCAACACTCCATCATGTCAGCTTAGGAACAGTCTTTCTCAACAAGACTCCTAAAGCACAAGAAATAAAATATAGAGTCAATAAATGACATGGTATTAAACTAAAAGGCTTCTTTACAGCAAAGGAAAAAAAATCAAGAGCAGTAAAAGAAAGCCTACAGAATGGGAGAAAATCTTTGCCACCTGCATATTAGAGCATTGATCTCCTGGATATATAGGGAACTCAAAAAGCCTAAACCCCCCCCACCCCCCCCCAAAAAAAAAAACAATCAGTAAATGGGCAAAGGAACTGAACAGGCACTTCACAGAAGAAGAAATATAAATGGTCAGCAAATATATGAAAAAATGTATAATATTTCTAGTAATTAGAGGAATGCAAATTAAAACTACAATAAAATTTCATCTCACTTTATTCAGAGTAGCAATTATCAAAAATACAAGTAACATAAAATGTTGGCAAGGATGTGGGGGGAAAAGGTACACTTGTATGTTTCTGACAGGACTGCAAATTGGTACAACCAGTAACACAGTAGCGCAGTCCTCAGAAAACTTGGAATGGAGCCACCATTTAACCCAGTTTTCCCACTCCTCAGTATATACCCAAAGGATTTAAAATCAGTGTACTACAGTGATGCAGCCACATCAATGTTTATAGCAGCTCAATTTACAGTAGCTAATCTATGGAACCAACCTAGGTGTCCCTCAACAGACGAATGTGTAAAGAAAATGTGGTATATATAAACAAAGGAATATTACTCAGCCATAGGGAAGAACAAAATTATGGCATATGCCAGTAAATGGATGGAGCTGGAGACAAGTATGCTAAGTGAAACTAGCCAATCCCAAAAAACCAAAGGTCAAATGTTCTGTCTGATATGCAGATGCTAACACTTAACAGGTGGGTGGGAAGGAAAAATAGAAGTTAATTAGATTAGACAAAGGGGAATGAAGGGAAAGGAGGCAGGGTAGGAATAGGAAAGACAGTGAAATGATTCTGACATAACTTTCTTATGTTCATATATGAATTCCCCACCAGTAAAAGTACATATCATGTATAACCTCAAGAATGGAATCCTAATTAGAATGTTATACTCCTTGTATATATAATATTCAAAATACACTCTACTGTCATGTATATCTAAAAAGAATTAGAATTCTTCTTTCTCCATTAATTGCTTTGTCTTTACCTGTGTAAACAATATATGTGAAAATTTATATTTTGTTCCACTGATCTATCATTTTAGAGTGATATCACACTGTCTTAATTATCACAACAGTCACTCTTAAAACCAGGTTCTATTAGTTCTTCAACTTTCTTCCTCCTTTTCAAAGGTGGTTTGTCTATTCTAGGGCTTTTCATTTCCATATGAATTTGAGAATCAGCTTGTCAATTTCTAAAGCCTACCTGCTAGATCCTTGATTAGAATTAAGTAGACTCTATAAATCATTGTCAGAATAATCGATCATAAAAAATGTTTTAACATCTATAGAAATCTTTCTTTTGTAGTTTTCTCATATGGTGAGAAATTGAGCATTCCATTCCTTGAACAAGACCTATTTTTTCAATTTATCATATCTTCTCTAATTTCTTTCAGCAACACTTATGGTTCTCAGGGTATGGGTCTTACACCTCCTTTTACACATGGAGCTTTTAGTATTTCAAAATTGTTATACTCTTTTAATTTCTATTGTATTGCATTCCTATTTCTCATTGTTGATATGAATAGAATTATAATTTATTTTTCTATTAAATTATCCTACATTCTTGATAAACTCCTTTGTTAGTTTTTGTAACTTTTTTAATACTCCATCTGATGTTTCATGTTAGCAATCATGTCAAAAGTGAATAAAACAGCTTTACTTCTTTCTTTCCAATCTGGAAGGCTTTTACTTCTTCCTGGCTCATTGCCCTCACTAAAGCATCCAGTACTATTAGGGAAAAAAATGGTATGGGCATACATCCTTGCTGTATTCTTGATCTTAGAAAAGGATTCAAACTCATCACTAGGTATGATTTCAGCTGAGCAAGTTCACATTGAACACCTTCTCTACTAGTCCAAGCATGCTAAGAGTTTTTTTTTTGTTGTTGTTGTTGTTTGGTTTTTTTGTTTTAATGAATGAGTGTGAGATTTCATCAACTGATTTCTTTAACTTCTATGGATATTTTTCTTTTTTAGTTTGCTCACATGGTGAATTACATTGACTTTCAAATATTGAACTAAACTTGCATCTCTGGAAGAAGGTCACTGAGAAAACTTAGAGGCAGACTCAATTTTTAAAATTGTCAAAAGAGACACATGTTTGTAATCCCAGCAACTCAGGAGGCTGAGGCAGCAGCATCGCAAGCTCAGTGCTATCTTTAGCAACTTAGCCAGACCCTGTATCAAAATAAAAATTGCAAAGGGCTGGGGATGTAGATCATTGGCAAAGCACCCTTGATTTTGATCCTGAATACCAAAATAAAAAATGGGCCAAAGATTTGAATAAACACTAAATCAAAGAAAACATACAGGTAGTAAATCAGCACTTGAAGGTATGTTCAACATCATTAGTCATTAGGAAAATGCAAATTAAAATTGCAACAACATATCACCCCATAGCTATCAGAATGAGTAAAATAAAAATGATACAATATGATGTGTTGACAAGAATGATAACTAAACTGAACTCTTAAGCACTGACAATATGAATATAAAGTGGTACAGCCGCTTTGGAAAACCATTTGATAATTTTTTAAAAAGCTAAACATATACATATCATATGTACTTGTCATTCCACTCCTATATATTTACATATGACATACAATATCTGATAAGTCAATACTTGCCAAAGCTTGATTTGAAATAGCTCAAAATTGGAAACAATACAAATTTCCATTAACAGATAAAAAGTAAATTATTTATCCATATGGTGGAATACTACTCAGCAATATAAAAGGAATGAATATAAAGAAATGAAATATTGACAAATGCCAAAACCTGGATAAATCTCAAATTTTGATGGGTAAAATAAGCTAGTCAAAAGAGTCCAAATATATTACATTTTTTTTTTTAACAATACTAAACTCTAGTAATAGAAAGCAAATCCATGGTTGCTTGAAAACATGGCAATACACAAAGACAAATGGAAATCAGGAAGGATACAAGGGGGCAAGAGGAAACTTTTAAGGGTAATGGGCATTTTCATTTTCTTGATTGTGGTGATGCTTCTTACAGTTTGAAAGTGCACTTTAAATATGTTCAGTTTGTTATGTCAGTTATAATTCAATAAAGACGTTTTCAGATGGTTTATATTCTTAATCCCTGATAAATTCTTATGATTCATATAAGAAAAATAGAAACACCAAGTAGAAAAATTGGCAACGGATGTGAACATCAAAGTCACAAACAAAAAGGAGAAATATAAGTTGTTATACATATTTTTAAAATGCAACCTATTTCATAGTCAAAGAAACTGAAATTAAAACAATGTCTTTCTTAATTGAAGTAGCAATATTAAATAATAATAGTATTTTGTGTTGGAAGGAATGCTTAAAGAAACAACATTCTCATATTTTCTTAAAAGAATGAAAACTGATACAACCTTCTTCAAGTTCAGTTAGGCAATATATATATCTAGAATGTCAGAAGTAATAAAAACCTTTGACCTCAGTATTTCCACTGCTTGGAAATTATCCAAAAGAAATAAGCAGAAAACACATACAGATTAATATAGTGAAGACTCAAAATATTATACATTATAACCAGAATTTTGGACATACATTGATATCCAAAAACAAAGTTACTTAAAGATTTTAGGATATGTCTAGTAATGTTTTCAAGCAATATTAAATGATGTAAAATACATTGGATGCAATATTTATGATCCATACATAGGCATGCAGTCTGGTTTCAATATTGGCTCACAATCATAGGTAATTACACAGATACAGACACACAAACCCACACAAACCCATGCCCCCAGTTTTATTTTTTATTATTATCAGTAAATCTATTGCAATATTTAAAGATGCTACCTTTAGCTAGTCATAAAACATGATGTGCTTTTTATATTTAATCTTCGTCTTTTTTTTAATCTCAAGTTATTTCTATCATGAAATATGTAATTCTATAAAGATATAATAAATGTCATGGAGTATATTACTTGATAAAGATATAAGTAAATGTTGTAAGGAATATTAAATAATTTTTGGTTATGTTTTATCATCCATATATAATCAGGCTTGAGGATGGAATAGAGGGATAGGGACTGTCATCCGAAAGACTGAAAAGAATGAATTTGGGAATTTCTTTTACCCAGAGGATGAAAGTAATCACCATAAAAAAATTAACAAGCATGACTGTACACAATGTCACTCTTTCTGCCATATCAGCCTCATTCCACTCTTCTTTTATACTGTTTTGTTACGCATCGTGTCAAAGGATGCAAAACGTGCTTCTGGGGTTTCTTTTGGAGAGCTTGGGGGTGGGGAAGGTTTGTCCCTCCAGGAAAGTTAGTCGAAACCAACCATGAAGAAAATGAAGAAGGAAATACAGACAGAAAAACATACATAATGATACCATTTCAAGGTCAGAGCCCTAAATTTCACTGTTTCCAGGAAGTGAAGGGAGGGACTCAAAGAAAGGAAGAACACTGATTGATGGCAGCAGTTGTGGCAGATGTTTTGATCAAAAGGAGAACTGGTACTCACCCGTATCATAAGGTCTTTTTCCAAGACCAGAAGTCACCTCTGCCAAGTCCAGCTTTGGTCCACTATGATTAGCAAGATTGGCTCTGTGACCGGCAAACTCCAATTTCCCAGAGGAATGATCGTAGGTGTTTTGACAGTTCTGAATAATGTCACTGTTAAGGTGTTGTGACCTTTACCATACATCTTATTTTATGGGCATGTTAATCAGAACTTTCTGTGATGATGATTCCATATCTTCTAATTTACAATCTTTTTTATTTCCTTACAAAGCAGCAAAACCATTCCCCCCATTCCTTTTTTATATGACTCTAACTTTTGTGGGAGGAATTGTTTATTATCGTTTTGATGTAAATGTTTAACTCTCAGGTAGTGGAGGCCCCTGTGGCATCTTCCCTGACCGTGGAGAATGGCTATAAGGGCATCTTTCCTATAAATTGTATCCTACCGAGTTGCTGGTTTCAAATGATCTGCCACATTCTTACTTGTCAAGGTTAAGCCATGAATTGACAAGAATGGACACAAACAACGTCAAGTCTTTCTGAGTTTGATTGTTGTGTTTGACCATTTCAGCTCCTTCCTGCTACGGTCCTTGGTCTACTACTATCGTGGGTTTCAGCTCTGATGCTAAACACCTGGAATTTCCACAGGTTCAAGGTTTCAAATGTGCAGATAGATAATTATATCCTGATTACAGATCTTTACCATTTACTTTCAGCTTCTGAAAACACATAGGAACCAACCGTATTTTCTGTCAAAAGAATAAAATTATGCTACTACTAATTGTAGTTGTTTATATTTCAAAGTAACTTTATAATAGTAAACATTAAATTGACTTAGAAAACAATCTGATTATGTACATACACATATGTATTACATATGCATAACATTACATATGTGTAAGATATGTAATAGTTCTGAAATATCTGTTCACTGGACTTTTTACTGAGTGTCCAACACAAAACGCAATAATAGATCTACCTTAAGGAATATTGTAAAATGTTTAATTGCTGGGAACATAGTAAAGATTGTACACATTTGCAGAGAAACAAGAAATGTTCACATACAAATGATTAGGAATTAGAATGGCTTTGGACTTCTCAGCAATAGCAGAAGCAGAAAGATATGGAAATGCGTTTTCAAAATCCATATAAAAATGTATCTAAAACTAGAATTCTATACTCAGTCAGACTATCAGTTAAGCCTGAGGGCAGAACAAGGGTATTTTCAGACCTCCTCTGCATGATTGCCTAGGAAATTTTCTGAGAGTGTCTTCCACTAAACCAATGAAAACAAAGATGTGAGTTCCTGGGCTGGAGAGAGGCCAGGGACTCCAGCAAGGGAGCAGGGAGTCTCTGCAAGCCACCAGCGTGTGGGAGATGCAGTCCAGACTAGAGCTGTTCAGGAGGCAGCAGACGAAATTTCTTCAACAGGGAAAGTTGATTGACAGCCAGATACATCTGAAAATACTGAGAGAAGATTTTAAAAACTGGAAGACAGGTTGGGGTTTAATTACTGATAAGTGTACAGAAAACGAAGAAAGGAAGAACCATGATTAACTCCAGGGAAAAATTTAAAAAATTTTTTAAAGTTAATCAAGGCATACTACATAGATCATAATTATGTCAGCACCATATATTACCTTAGTATAATTAAGGCTTAATTATATTGGAGGACAGGGGATGAGAAGTGAGAAGAGTGGCAGGGTGAGATGGTGCGAGAAAGTTCAGTTCTTACCTTTTATAGTGAGAAATCAATAGATAAGGAAGGAGTAAAACCAAGGGGGGAAAAAACAAAAAATCAAGTGATTAAAGGTATGGAGATAACAGAAAAACAAAAAGACAAAATAAGCAGAAAGTTGTTGTCTCTCAAAATTTTGGTCAGGGTCACTACTGTTTTGCCACAAGCCCCTCTGGGGCTTTTTAAAATAGTTCAATAACTATTTTAAACCATGTATATCAACACTTGATCTAGAACTATTAATAAAAACTGAACACAAGAGAGTTGTGAATCATAAAAGAAGAAAAAAAAAAAGCTGATGCCTAGTTTTTTTTTTTTTTTTTTTTTTTTTTTTTCTCATTATTTCTACTTAGAAATAATTGCCCTTTGCGTCTTCTTTGTGCTTTTGGTATACAGAAGTGTTGGATATAATCCCTGTCCTTCAGGATGTGGTCTAGTAGAAGTGAGATGGTCTATAATGGCATAAAAAGTAGAAGCTCTCAAGTCATGAGAAATGAACAAAATACTGTGAAATTTAAAGGGAAAGATTACATCTATCTGAACTAAGTCAGGTGCAGGAGGTCGAAGAGCCTGCGCTTCCCCTGGAGGCTATCAAGAGCTGTGCACACCCACAGGGCCCAGTAGAGAAAGTGCAGGCTATGCGCAGGAGACCTCATATATTTCAGGGTGTTGCAGCTCAGAGTATGTGTAAGAGGAATTAAGCCAGGAAGGCTGGCGGCAAATATGTTGCGGAGGCTGGTTCTGCCAGCTTAGAGTTTTCTGGGACTTGAGATGATTTTCCCATGTACTTTGACCCTTTGTTTTCAGAAATGTAAATCTGCAGAAAAAGGATGGCAAAGCCAAGCTATTGCATTATTCATAAAGCATGCTGTCTCTTAAAGTTTTCACCTTCTGAATCTTCCTATATCCCACCAGAGACTTTACCAGTTTCTCTAATTAAACTTTCATTTCCCAAAGGATTTTTTTCATGTTACAGATACCATTATACTGGTAAAACTAAGTTGTATTCTTTCCCTAACTTAAACTAAGGCAATAAAAGCAAATACCAAAAAAGTTAGGGAATGCAAGAAAAGTAAATATCATTAGCTTCCTGGGTGATTTTACATTTCTAGTGGTTATTGAAATGGTTTGGATTTTGTACTGAAGTGGCAGTGTCAATTGATGAACATCAAGTGACCAAATCATCCTTTCATACAATAGGAAAGACTTGTGGGGAGGTCCTCATTGTCCTGCCCTTCTTAATTCCAACTTTCCTATTGAGTTCTACAAGGATAAACTGGTCTCTAGTCCCAGCGGCTCACTCTTCTGAATCCCTCAACTACAGGAATACGTCAAAGCCTAAATATTCTTTTTAGTGTAATGTGGATTAAAGTCCCCTTACAGACAAGCAGCTCCTATAAAACTGTAAAACACACTGAAAAGTCAGCCATCAAAGAAAACTTATCTGATTCTCCTGTGTCTCTGTCTTTGCTCTTTTTTCTATCCAATTAAGTCTTTGCTCCCTCCTTGGCTTCACCCCAATTCTGGGCGTTGGATTGTTAACACCCTACAGACATTTCTCAGGATTGTACTGTGAATCCCTTCATTGGCCCCCTGGGATCTGCCACAAAGCTTACTTCCAGATTATGAATTCAACACAACCTCTGATATTACAGTCTGTTTACCAGTCCAGCACATCCCAGATTTTCTTTGTAGCCAATCATTGAGCTTGGTAAAAGTAAAAACAACAAACTGATTTAAGCATGAAGTCTTTTTAACCAGTGGACTCATTGAACAATACCTCTCCTTCATGGACAAGGTCTTTTATTTTCATCTCCTTCTTCTTCTTGGTTTCTATGGAGCACAGCTAAATATTTTGGGCTGGCAAACTGAAGGCTCTTATCTTTTGCCCCTGGAACAGAATTTGGGGAAAGAGAGCTACCATATAACCACTAATCTAATACTAGAGACGTTGACCAACACTGGGCTTTTATCAGGGCAAAGGCTAGAGAGCAAACTTGATCCAATCATGGGCTTGGGTACTTAAAGTAATGGTCTTGTTGGTTAGAAAAGTGAGTAATAGCTTCATTTACTTATTAACTGGATCCCAAACAAAAACCAGAAAAATTGAGAAATCAAGAGGAAAAAAAAAGAAAAAAGCAGAGGTCACCACTATGTGCCAGTTGCTGGTTTAGGAATGAATGTAGATTACATCACTTCGTTTATCCAAAACTCTGTTTAAAAAAAAATAGGAATGATAATGATATAAACATTTCTTGAGCACTATATTTGTCCACTTTTGCAGTTAAAAAAAAAAAAAAAAAAAAACACCCAAATCCATTATTTTCTACAAGAAACTTCAAAATCAGTGTATGTCTTGCACCAAGTCTGGAGGCTGGGCCTGGCTCTGCAGGAATAGGAATCAGCTAAACTTGGGGGGCCTGCACCTGTCTTCCTATTTTGGGAGAACTCACAGGATGTGCTTTTTGTGATGGAGCGAGAATCTTAAGAGGAGCAAACAGAATTACCTATGCTTATAAAAGTCTCTGCTCAGAACTGTCACTTGAGGAAGCAAGTCACATGGCCAAGCCACACTAGAAGCCAGTGGCCTAAGTATGCTATGATGGCATGGATAGGTCACATGATGCTGGGCTGATAAGTATGATCCTCCTAGGGCATAAGGTATTGCTGGATGTGATAATCCAATTAATTTTAAGCTGTCACATACTCCTCCCCCCATTTTTAGATTTCCTTTCCTTTCAGTAATATTAAGAAATAAGAGATAAACCTTTCTGTATTGATCAGTATACTGAAACTTGGAGAAGTTAACTAATTTGTCCAAGGATGGGCAAGTATTAAATCAAGAATTTAAACCTAATCTGTCTCATTTTCAGATTCATGGTTTTTTTTTTTTCCCCCACAACACTTTTGTCTAGAAGAACTCCAAGGCTAAGATTTAAAATTATCTAAGGTGACCAGAAAAGAAGTCTGCATGAAGTAGATATTTGGGGAATCATTTTAATATAGTTAAAATAGAAACCTAATTAAGTTTAATAAGTCTATATGCTAGGAATAATTTTCTTAGAAATCTTTTATATACCACCCTTTGGAAGGATGGGATAGGAAGGGGTAATGATTAGTCAGCCTTAAACAAAATCATAAAGACATTTCCTTCCCATGCCCTTCTGTCCCTGTTGCATCTATTTCTTAAATCAGTAGAGTCCTCTCTGACTCAGAGGCCATCTACACTGCTCCCTGATGCAGTCCCAACAGCTGTCCAGGTTGTAGAATGTCCCTGTCTCCTGTTCTGCATACAACCTCCAGGTCACCAGTATTCTCATTAGAAGGAATTCAGTTTGAAAGAGCATTCCTGAAAAAGTGATTTCTGATCCCAGAAAATATGTTTCTTATATTACCATCTGACCCTAGGACCTATTGTTAAAAGAAGTAAATTTGAGGAAGTAGAACTTTATAATAACTCTACAACCAAGTATTTACCTTCTAATTAATCTGTAAGCATGAAAAATGATTTAATTCTTGTGAAAGGGAAAAAAAAAAAAACCCTCCTTCCTTCTCATTCATGGTCTAACGTCAAGTGGATTTTATGCCCTGTTGAAAATAGATGTGTGCTTGCCAGCTGGGATGCCTCTACCTTTTTTCCCATGAGATGCTTCTTGTTTGGAGGGGAAAAAAAAAAAAAAAAAGGTTTCGTCTCTTCACTTGGGAAAAGCCATTCTATGCATATTGATGGCAAGGCACAGTTTTAAGAGAATTGCTTCTATAAACCCTGCTAAAATATCTTCCCTAGCTCTGTGACTCCACTAAAACTGAGTCCTCCCTTTAAGGGAAGTAGGACATCCAGGAAAGAGAGAATGTGGTGTCAGCACTTCTCTTGCCTTCATCTTTCTCTCTTGTAAAACTTGTAGAAATACAAGTTTTTTTAACTAGTAAATCACAAAATCGGATCGTTGTAATTTTAAAAAGAGAGAGTAATCAACAATTTTCTTATTATGTGCCTGGGACACAGTTGGAATTCAATATCTATTTGTTGAATGAATGAATAAATGAATGAGTGAGTGAATATGTTGGTAATGATAATAACAATAATAATAAGGCCTTAGAATCTTCTAAATATATTAGTAGACTTTCATTTGTGTTTATTTAATATTTGCACTTTCAGAAATATTGGGGATAAATATATGTATACACATATACACATATATGCAAATCTTACAAATCTTAGTGATTTAAGCTGGTATCTAAACCCTTATAAATGTTACTGTCATCTGACTACATGCATAGCAATTTTCTTTAAAAGGCAATAATGTGCACTATGATGTCTTGCTTTTACTTGCTTATATATGCATTGCCAAAATATTTTTATAATATGATAGAATTCTGAATAAATTAACAACAGAAGAACTACTCTTTTCTAAAGGTATTATATTTGTACATCTAAAAGAAACACGTACAGTTTAAGAAACCTTCGGCTCCTGTGCAGAATATACTCGTGGGTGTGCAGGTCACTGTGTCTTTGTGGTGAGTGCTTCCTTCATGAGCGGCCTTTCCTTGCCTTGGTTGACTGACCTTATGGTATGGCTTGGTGAGAAGGGAATAGAGGTCAATAAGAGGAGAGTGGGGTGGTAGGGAGAGGACAAAGAGTGAATAAGTGGATCATTGCTAATGTCAGAATTCCAGAAATGCCTCGCATGCCTGCAGCATTCCTGCTGGAGATTGAAATAACATAAGAGAGTGACCCCAGCTCTGGAGATTCCTGCCTCATTTATTTTGCACTGGAAACCACTGTAAAAATGGTCCTTAGCTTTGCTTGAGCGCTGACCTACCCTTAAATCGAAAGAAACCAATAAGGGCTTTACTCTCAATCCCCAATACCAATACGTCTGAAAAAAATATGTTGTGAAGGGAAAAGAAGGAGGGGGAAAAAACTTTCATGAGCATAACTTATCTTTGACTGTCACAAAATCAATAGGCTTTGCAGAGCAGAGGAAATTCAATAGCTCGGCATTCATAATAAAGATTGGTTTGGGTGATTTGTCTCTCTCTAATAAGGCAGGCTCTGGACCCCAGCTTCTCTTCCTTTAACACTCAAAGGGGGTGGGGATTTCTTCATCACAGCCAAGTCCTCTTGCTTGTCTATTGTCAGGACTTTACAATGGTGCTGCTTGTCTGGCCAAGCCTTGCTTCACCCAGGAGAACAGACCTCACATTGGGGCGTGGAGTAACAGATGCCCAGCTTTATTCCAGCATTCAGCCTCCCTCGGCCTGCCTGACAGCCTTTTCATGCATCATGGATTCATCTGTTTCAATGAAAAACCCAGAGCAATGCCGCAAGTATTTATTTATTTATTTTTCCTGGAAACTACTTTACAGAACGAGTCCAGATATTCACTCTGGAAACTGGGCCCACTGCAGAAACATGTGGAAAAGATTTGAGTGCCCAACCTGACCCAGCTCTCATCTGGAGCAGCTTGTGCCCAAGCACTCGTCAATCTGCTTAGTCAAGTGGAGACTTAGAGGACAGGGGAGAATGGAGAGGCTGGCTATCCTGGGGGTCGTGCCACGCTGAGGCTTGCCAACGCAGTGGCTGTGTGGCACCCACCACGGGTCCCTGAACGTGGCAGGGAACGAGAAGATGTCAACTGAATTGAGGTAAATGTCTACTAAACTCCTAACATGTGCCCGTCACTTTACGTATTAGTTCTAATCTCCAAAAAGTGCCTACAAGCACATGCATTCATATCTCTACTTTGGAAAAAGAAAGAAAAGAAAACTGAGACTCAAAGAGATTAAAAACATGCCAAAGTCACACATACATACAGGTAGTGTTATAAACAGGAATCCAATCAACAGCCGTCTTGCTCTAAAGCCAGTAGTCCTTCTAACTACACCCCAAATCCTCTTTTGGCTCTAATTCCAGGCCAAAGAATGAGCAAGCAGAACCCATATTAATTGATATTTCTTGTGACCTGTATGTATTAGGTTTCACCTCAAACTTAAGCTTGTATCACTCCATTGGACTTTATAAAACCTAGGTTATCTTCTTGTTTCTGCTGCTAACTCACTGTGTGATCTTATGAAAGTTAGCCCTTCTGAGCCCAAGTTTCCTTTTTGTAAAACAGGGAGTCCACCCTGAAGGATAGGAGAATAAATCCAAGGACATTTTCCCTGAGCTTTTGTCATTTTAAATCCCAGGCCTCAGCCAGAGTGCAGGAACACAAAAGGAACTGGCACCTGACCACCCACACTAATGGATCAGCTGACCCCCAATACCATAAGCCCCAGGAAATTCCCTATTCACATTCCTGTCCCGCCCTAATGAATCAGCTGACCCCAATACAATGAACCCCTGGAACTACTCTCCTGTCCTGTCCTAACCAAAGCCTATATAACCCAGACCCTTGCTTCAGCCTGCCGCCATTTCTGCCCTGAAAATGAGCCACACCAGGTGTTCCACTGATTGACGCTGCCACTGAATACTGAATAAAGAAAAGCTTGCTGATCTGAGGTTTGCTTCCTATCTCCCGCCTTCATCGTGTGTGCATCATTTGTGATAACACACCCTGCTTCCTTTGTCTGCGTAAATTCATGAGAAGAAATATATAGATGCACTAATTCTAGGTAGTCTAGAAATGTGAGCTAGCAATACCAGTTGTGGCAAAACCCTGTCTTGGAGCAGAAGGAAGGATGAGCAGCAGAACAGAGGAGGGGTGGAGCAGTACCAGAGGGCGACAGGTGTCTTTCCTTCCAAAGCTGCTAGGCTGGGACATCCTGGAAAAGGAGGAAATGAACATCGATTAGTCAGTCAATAAGTAACTATTGCACACACTGGCTTCGTATTTGCCCTTGATTAATCTGCAACCTACCTGCATTATGGATCAAAGAATTGGAGGCTGAGGCCACAATGGAGACAGTAGGTGATGAGAGTCTGGTTCTGTGTAACAGCAGAGGGTGTTACAGAGCTAGGGCCCCTGGAAAACTGAGTCAGGGTGAAGACCCCCAACTTCCAACACCGATTCCTGAAAGATTTCAGGCATGTCACTCAAAATAACAGGAATGAGTTTGTTAGAAGGAATGGGAAAGGGGAAAGAGGACACTCTCAAGGGAGAGGGGAGGGACAATGTGTCTCTCCTGCACTCTAGTTTTATTGGGGATCCCAGAGAAGTCTGCAGAGAGTTCAGCTCAGTTTCCACCTCTTGACTTTTGTCTGACTGCAAGATGACATCCGACTTTTAAGTCCCCACTTCCATGACAACTCTAGCTCACCTTGGCCCATGCTAACCAGTTCCAACTGGATTCTTAAACATAAATTCATATAGATTTTATGGTAGGAGGAATTATCCTTATCTCCCTGAGTTTCAGAATCTTGACTAAGAAAAAGCACATAAAAGTCTCCCCTTCAGGGTAACTTGGGTTCTCCTTATGGACATTATTTCAGACTCAGACTTGTGTTTCTTCTGCAGATAACAGGTAGTTTGCTGAGGAATGTGACAGATCCTGGCCACTTAACCCAGGCAGGGCTATAAGTATATTGTTTCTTGGAAAAGAAAGCATAGGGGGTCAGCACAGTGGGCCCATTTTATAGAATTATTCCCTTAACCTCGTGTTCCCATGATTCTCATCTATCTGTCCCCTAACAAGGGAACAGTTTAAGGTAATGCATGTAGGGTCACAATCCCTCTTCTACCTCCCTAGGCAGGAACCCTTCTGCTGACTAACCTTACCTGCATTCTTTCACAGAACTTCCAGAGGGAAGAAGGTTTGCTCTCTCTTTCCCAGGATGAGGAGCAGGCAGATGATCTGCCTAGTTTAAGGGAAAAGATGAAAACAATGCACAGAATCATGGAAACAACTGTCAGGTACTTGAAACACAAGGAGAGAAGGAGCATGGGGCAAATGCCAGTCAACCCGTCCCCCACATGGTCAATAAGCTTGGGGTTTAAACATGGACATAGCTAGGGAAGGGAATAAGGAGATTTGTGTTTGTTAAGGCCATCAGTAGAGTCATATATGTTGCATGTGTCAGGCCTGCGTTTATTGTGAGTGACAGGAAATTAAAATTTGTGAATAAAGTAGCAGTCCATTTCTGTCACATATACACATTTGTACACAGTCTGAAAACTGTGATCCAGGCCTGATAGGAAGACATCACAGTCACAGGGACCGGCACTTTCTTTCATGCCATTTCACCATCCCATCTTCAATTTCCGACAATCTGTCTACTGTCCAAGATAAACTCAGACTCTAACCACTATCTCTGAACTCCAACCAGCAGAAAGGAAGAAGGAGCAAAAACAGAAAATTCTCTATTTCCTTCACTGAATTTCTGCAGAGTCTCACAAGACACTTCTTCTTATATCTCATTGGCCAAAACTCAAGAGACTGAGGTAGCTGTGAGGGAGATCCTTGGCTATTGGTATGTTTTTCTGTTCTATCATTAAGGAAGACAGGGAGGATGGATATTAGGAAATAATTTGCAGTATCTGTCATCCATTCTTAATCCAAAATAATGCCGGAGCTTCTTCACCAGAAGCCCTAGAAGAAGCTGGCAGAAAAGGCTAACAACTCCTTCCTATCTTGTCTAGATGACTGACATACAGCCACAGTCAACAGGTTGAACATACAGCCACCACCATCCCACCAACTGAGCTCACTTCACACTTCAGAAGGTAACACAATGAAACTTCCAAGAAAAGTAGAGGAGGAATGGGGGGTGGGTGGAGAAGGGACAAGAGAAAAGGAAAACAAATGAGTTCAAAGAGGGGAAAATTTATCAACCTTGGCAACTGATTGGATTTGGAAATTTTATTACTCTGAATAACTTGGCATAGATGCACAGGGAACCCTGGTTCTTAGTGTCCCTTTTAAAAATACACAACTATAGACACAAAGACAAACATGTATACCCCTACATACACACACACACCCCTTACACTCAGTCTTGCATGTCCACAGCTAAAATTCCTCATTCTGATGCTATATATGTGTCTCTGGGACTTGATGACAGCTAACTCTTGTCTGAGAGCTACTGTCATTTCATAAAAGATGATTTACATAAATTCAACTTCCTCAGTACCCACAATCAGGAACATGTAAAATTTATATTATCTGTGATTTCCTTTGGAAGTGTAAGACATAAATTTAATATAGAGAAAGAAGTATTTTCCTCCTCCATCCTCTGTCACCAGAGATGGTAGATGGGAATAAAATTATTTGACCTTTGCTTTAAAAGAAGCTTTTGGGATTTGGGGATTTGTGACAGCCCTTTCACAGATCTAATCAGACTGCCAGGGAACTTGTATCTGTTTAAAAAAAAAATGCATTTTTTTTCAGATAAACAAGTCTACAAAGTAAATAAATTAGTGTTAGGTGATATGTGATTCAAAACGTTCTTAAGTGAAAGGCTCCAGAAACTTTGGACTGTGTTAGTGAATGCAGAGCCAAACAAGGGCCTAGTACCTTTTGGGAAAAAGTAAACTTAATTGTTTATTTTAATTGCAAATAATGATGAATTAGCAAAAACAAAGTTGGCTCCTAGCCTAGAAATAAATGCTGAATCTTACTGAACTAATTTAGAAATTGCCAATGCAAGAGAAATAGAATATACAGTAATGTTCACCAAATATTTAATTTGTTTCTCTATATTTCTCAGTTGCTTTGCAATTATACTAAACCTTTGGATTAATTTTGCCCAATAAAATGTAAACAGATGTGACTTAGTATTTCCAGTCTGAGGCATAAAAAGTCCATCTCAATTTTCTTATTTTTCTCCTTTTTCCTATCATTATGAATGAAAAGGCCTTATAGTCCACTTTCTAGAGCTACAAAATGACCAAGTCTCACTTTGCCTGGCTTCCTGAATGATAGAGAAAAGCTCTGGTCAACCAAAGTGGGACATACAACATGAATGATAAATAAATCTTCATTTTGTTAAGCTTCTATGATGGGATTATTTGTTATCACAGCACAATCTAGCTGATCCTGACTAAAACAAGAAATAACTAAATATCTCAGAAAGGCAGATTTTAAAATTTGAAAAGAGACAATGACAAAACCCCCAAAACTCCCAGGTTCTCAATAGCTCTCTAAACAGAAATTTTGCTTATATTATGTAAAGTTATTGCTAAAATGTTCTATTGATCTTTACCACCAGTTCTATTTTATTCAACTACCAAAAAATGTTTCTGAATTGAGCAACTCTGGGTTATCTGTTGGTCAACCAAGTCTACAAAAAAAAAAAAAAAAAAAAAAAAAAAAAAAAATTTTTTTTTTGCTTACTTTTTTTTTTTTTTTTGGTACCAGGGGTTGAACTCAGGGGCACTCGACCACTGGGCCACATCCCCAGCCCTTTTTTCTATTTTATTAGAGACAGGGTCTCACTGAGTTGCTAAGTGCCTCGCCATTGCTGAGGCTGGCTTTGAACTTGCGATCCTCCTGCCTCAGCCTCCCAAAGTGCTGGGATTACAGGCGTGCGCCACCGCGCCCGGCTTTGCTTACTTTTTTTAACTGAGCTATTTTACAATTGAATTCAATAAAAGTCCAATGTGTATAAGCCCTTTCCCTGGATGCCCGATTTGTTGATTCTCTAATAGTCAGGAGATTGAACCTCTATAGACCAAATCTTTGATAGAGGAAATTATCACAGTTTAGGAAGAATACATTTCATACATTCTGCCAAATTGCAAAATATACTGTGACCACGTGCTGGAAAACCTGACATTAGGACCCAAACTACAAAATGTTAACAAGACAAGTTAGGGACTGAATTGGCTGCCAGAAATAATGAGTCAATGAGGCCCAAGTCAAACTGCTGAGAGATGCATTTATACTGTCATTAGCCTGAAGCACCTGGTTGTCAACCTTAAGTACCTGAGGGTGCTCTCTAATTTCATCTGCTTCTCAGAGTCTGAAGATTTGAAGCTATCTGTTGGAAATACATAACATTAATTAAATGTCTAGAGTCTGCTAATTGCCATGCTATCTGTAAAAGATAAAGTAGATTTCCATTTTACGGATAAGGTAACTGAGGCCAAAAGTAGTGGATAACTCAAGGGTCAGGGTCAGGATCCAACTGAGGTACCAGGTTTTGTCATCATATCGTGTGGCAACATTGACCAGCATATAAATGGGTCCACAGGCCACACTCATGGTATGGAAAACTTTGGGGTAGAAAGTTCTAATAAAAATTGATTCTACTTTTTAACCAAAGTATCTGAGTCAGTGTGTATAGATACATGATGTCACAGTCTCAAATGTCCAAAATATACAGATTTTGGTGAAATTTTACTTTGGAATGAAAGAAGCAATAAGGCAGTTCTAGGAGACAATATTTATCATATTGAATTACACAATCAATAAGGAGGAAGAATGCTAAAAGTTATAATTAAAAATAACATCGACACCTTGCTGGTGAGGACTCAGCACAGTGGAAAACATTTCTTTGTTCTCTCTGTGCTGATTTTGCTGCTGAATAATGCATATTAAAATTCATTTAGAGTTTCGCCTTTATTTTTTAAAATATGCATAAGAAAGGAGCATAGACAGGAATCTAAGGCAAAATACTTTCATTTCATTCTTTTTTTATTTAGAATTTGGAAATAATCATATCTCTTTCCTTTGAAACACATTCATGATAAATAATCTTTCTGGTCATTGCACATTCCTATTCTTACGCTTATTTTATTTATTTAGTCAGTGAATTTATTCCTATTGTGTATGAGTAATATTCATCTCATCTTCACCTATGATTCCTACATTATACCAATATGTAGAGACTCTTGTCTTTTACTGAGGGATTGAGGGGTACAGGACAGGCTGAGAGAACTAAGGTAGGGGAGGATGATCTTCCTTGTCTCTTTAATTGACCATCTGTTTCTTTAAGCATCCCACCTTCAGGCAGGACAGAGTCCAAGTCTTGAGCTTCTGATCCCTGGGCCCAGGGTAGAGGTGTTCCTGGGGGGGGGGGGTTGTTCTCTCATCCTGAGATAACCCTCTTCCACTCACTCCCGGTGCTATACAAACACTATCATTACCTTTGTATTCTATATCTGAAAGAGTTTGGAAAGCAATGCCCTAGAAAATTCAACCTTTTATCTGTATTCTTATAAATTTCACTTTCTAGAAACAAGGTGATAACATTTCCATGTGAATAACATGCTATAACATTTCCACGTGAATGAACCCTATTTTGCTTTAATAACTTCTTTATCTGTAAAGACAGTTTGGTGAGAACTGAAAACCCCAGGTAACTGAAAGGAAGCACATAGCCTGAGTCATAGTATGTATTCAAGAGACATTAGCTTGCTTTCTTCTGAATCCTATTTTGTGTCTATTCTAAATGCTTACTGGAGTTCCTGCACCTTAGGGTCGGGCACTTTTTCATTCATCTCAGTTTCTGCAGTGCCCAGAATAATACCTGGTACCTGAAATATTTCTAAAATGAATGACCATCTTTCCTTTTCTGAGAATTTTTATATCCACTCTCAATTTCCCATTTCTTCCCAACTTCCTAAAAATTAGGGTCCAGCAGATGACACTTCTAGATTTCAATCTCTTGGGACTCTTTCTCAATACATCATTCCATATGATTTCCCATCTCACTGAAATATGCCTCCAATTTCTGAGGGATTCCACAAAATCACATTTGTGCTCAGGCTCTGAATTCTTCTTCAGAATATGGTTTGGATGAGTAAACAAAGGTTTAAAAGTTTCAATCTATTATATGCGTAGGTGAAATGCTTAAGTCTCAGGTTACCTCCTTAGCCTGGCAAGATGGCGCACGCCTGTAATCCCAGCACTTGGGAGGCTGAGGCAGGAGGATCACAAGTTCAAAGCCAGCCTCAGCAAAGGCGAGGCACTCAGCAACTCAGTGAGACCCTATCTCTAATAAAATACAAAAAAAAAAAAAAAAAAGGCTGGGGATGTGGCCCAGTGGTTGAGTTCCCCTGAACTCAATTCCCAGTACCAAAAAAAAAAAAAAAAAAAAAAATTACCTCCTAAGACTGCTATAAACCTGAAGTAAGAACTAGTCATTTAAGAATTATAGAAACAAAACAAAAAATAGTAGTTGTTAAGCCAGAACTTAGAAATACCAATCTGCCGAGGAGTATTTTTTTTATTGTTGTTATTTTGTTCTTTTCTGTTTTGCTCTATATCATAAGGAACTTGAAATGTAGTTTCCCAGTTACCTAAGAAAGCAAGGACTAACAAAATGATTAGTTTCTGCTTTTGCATATGCTCTAGACATGTTCTTGGGCCCCAATTACATTTTTCCACTTTAATCCTCTTCTTTTTCCATATTAACATTATAAACTATCATTTTCTAGACATTGCAAGAGAAGCACAAACAGAACAAACAAAAACTTAAACCTTTGTTCAAATAAAAGCCAGGCTGTGGTCTTGTATTTACCTTTATTCTGGGAAAAAAGCAAAACAAAGCAAACATTCTTTGCCCTTACCCTCAATCTCGTCTTTGAAATGGTTAGATAGTGGCTGATCTCTGTCAGATCAACTCTGGCCCTGAATAAAAACTTCTATTTATAATGTCTGTGCATAAGCCCAAAATGGAGAGAAGAAGAAAATTATATGCATAGAGCTTGATTTAGGCACTGGAATCAAAACCCAAAAGTGAGCTGGTTAACCAGAAGAACGGGGAGTGGGCAAGGGTGAGGAGTTTATTACTCTCAGTGTAAAGATAGCCGGGTTTCTGTGGGTGCCAGGGGTAGCCCTCAGTCCCCTCACAGCCCTGAACTAGCAATGGCTGTTTCTGTGCAGTCAGGAAAGTGTGGTTGGCCCCTTCCATCTTTATCAAAGGAGAAAGGCTGAGGCTGAGTGAAGTCAGTTGAAAAGCCTGTGAAAAACCTGAAGCTCAGAGGAGAGAGCAAACAGGTAGCACCAGGGAGTCCTCACTTAGGAAACCAAACCAGGCCCACCTTCTGTGTCCACTTCAATCACTTCCTCCCTGCTCAACTTCCTTCCACCAATCTCTGTTCTCTAGGCCCTTCTCCAAGCTGAACTATTTGGAAATGTGAGATTGATGATGACTCTCTCCATTGCCAAAGTCCCAAAGACAAGGTCCCAAACTCTTTTTGTACAACAGGAAATACTCCTAGAAGTTGCCCCCTCCAACTATGCCTTGCAGTTATCTCCACCTACCACCAATTATTGCCCCAGTATTATCAAGCTCCTTATCTTTCTCCTGATTTGACACCGGCTCTTCTTTGCCTGGAAAGCCTTTTGTCCTTATGCATTCCCAGAAGTCAGTTGCTTCCTTCTTTGTGCCATCTTTGTGCTTTGTGTACATTTTATTATTGTATCTGTCACAGTCCTGGGTTATCTGTTGATAAGTCTCTTTCAGACTCCAGACTGCCACATATGGCCATGCAAAGCTTCCCCCTCACAACTTCATAAGACCCTATTCACATTGTAAAATACACAATTTGCCCGTGTGACAGCTCTGTCAGTACTGTACGTATTAGCCATCGTATAGCTACTTATTGAATATAGACTAGGCCCTACTTCTCTATTATCTCATTTTATCTCCACAACAGAATTATGAAGTGAGCACCATTCCTGTCTCCAGTTTTTGCATGAGGAAACCTAAACCCATGGAGTATAAGTAATCTGCCCACGGTCCCATTGTGAGTGCTTGTTCTTCTATATAGTCCCAATGCCTAGCATAGTGTCTAGAATAATATGATACCCAATACATGCTTGGGTGAATGAATGGCCTAAAGGAAAATGTGCTCACTCTCTCCAGCTACTAGAAGTGCTTCACAGAGGCCAGGACTCTTGACTGTACAGAAGTCTGGAATGTGAATCAGTGCTATAGTTTAAATGTTTGTCCCTAAAGGCCTGTGTGTTAAAGGGTTATCTCTGGCCTATACTGCTACCAGGATGGAATCTAACCTCTAAGAGGTGGGGCCTAGTGAGCATTCTTAGGTTATTGAGGGTGTGCTCTTGAAGAGGGCTGGTCTCCTGCTCTCTCTCTTTTTCATTTCCCTGCTTGAGCTGCTTGTAGTATCACAGCTTCCTGCCATGATCATCTGCCTTACCACAAGCCCAAAAGCAATAGGGTCAACAAAACATGGCCTGAAACCTCCCAAACTGTGAGCCCAAATAAACTCTTTCTTTTTAAGTTGATTATCTCAGGTGTGTTGTTACAGTAACACAAAGCTGACTAACGCAACCAATACAGGCAAAAGGAAAGTTACATGCTCAAATAACTTAAATAATATAAATGAGTTTCAGGATAAGGGCAAATTCTCTGTCATTCACTCAACACTTGTTGGTTACTGACATGTCAGACAATTTTGAAGTTTGGAGCCTTTTTTGAGCTCACCTTCTGGCAGAGGAGACAAATAATAACCATAGACATAATAAATAACGGAGGTGTATAATATGCTAAGGTAAGATGTGCATTGAGAAAAGGAAATGGAACAGGGTAAATTTGATGGGGAGAAGGCAGGGTGATAAGCGTGAAATGTAAGAGGACAAAATGTCCCCCAGAGAGAAGCACATTTGCCCAAATATTTGAGGGAATAAAAGTTCAGCAGGTAGGTATATGATGGAAGAACAACCCTGGCAAACAGAATATCCCATACATAGCTCCTAAAGCAGCAGAGGGTCTGGAATGCCAAAAGAAAGTAAAGAGGTAATATATCTGAACTAGGGGTGCCAGATAAAATCCAAAATGTCAATTTTGAGTTGGCCTTGCTATAGTCAGTTGCTGGGGTAGTAAGTAGGAAAGGATCTATGGTCAAGGAAAATTTTAAGTGTTACATGGATCATGGTTATACTAAACAATTATTAGTTGTTTTTTTTCCATGACATTCCAAAGTAACTAGATGTCTTATATTTTTATTTGCCCAACCTGCAACCCTAATCCAGTTTGAGTTAGAAAAATAAAGTAAAATAAAATAAAAACAGTCCCTGTCCCTATCTCTACCTCTCTCTGACCCGTAGCCTTTATTTTCCCTGTACAACTGTGTGCCTTCCTTCACAGGAAGGAAGGTTCAGAACTTCAGAGCTTCAACCCACAAATTTTGCAACTAAAAGAGTCTAATTCACAAGTGCTGTGGTTCCCAACTCAAGAAACCAAATGAGGATTCGGAATGACTTAGGAGGAGAGGGGAACACTGCAGTCAAGAGGACTAAGTACTGGAGGAGAGTCAGCTTGCCTCGATGGAGTGCAGTCAATCACGTTAGATGGGTCAGCTCCCTAAGGAACTGCCTGATTGTGGCTGAGGGAAGAAAAGTGGTGTTCAGGGATGTGTGCACACAAAGCACTTCCACACTTAGGACCAAGGCAGATACACAGCAGTAATTGCTTAATTAGATTCGTTGGTGGATGGAACCACCAATGATGTCAAAAATCCCCCAAGTGAAACTTCCAAGTGTAACTTGCATTTGAAATGTATTGCCCATTTATTTTTATTTGTTTCTTTTGTTTTAAAGTATTGCCTTTTAAATTAGCATTTTATTAATGGAACCAATATCATTCTTAATTGTTTTAACACATACCAAGAGCCTTTAGGGAGAGATGTTCTACAAGCATGCTTGGTAATGAATGGGGAGAGCTTCCTGGAACTAATAATTTCTCACAATAATCCACCATGGTGATAGTCCACATTTAGCTGATTACAATGTTATGCTTCCTATTCTGGTTTTCCCGCTGTTGGGACAGAAATAAATTTCCTAGCAGAGACTTACAATTCCACCTGAATTATAGGAGTTGGGAGTCATGTTAATGTTTGGAGACCATCGGAGGGCCTGTACACCTGCAGCCCTCTCCCTCAGAGGTTTTGGATACACTGGTAACAATAATTTCATAGAATTCAAGGGATTTATCACCAGATTTTGCAATATATCTTGCCCGATAACTGTAATTACAAGGTGTCACCACTGTAGTTGGCTGTCGGAGTGTCGAGATGGAGAAGTGTCTGTGATGAAGGAAATTTACAACTAAACTTGGGTGAGAGTGTTTTTCTGGCAGGAGAAGAGTGTGTGGGCTCTGGTGTTTAGGATTTGGGAGGCTGCTGGGCACCACACAGCCAGCTGTATAGAAGCTGTGCCCGGGGGTCACCGCCAAAACCCATCAGGAAAGACACATTACAGCGGGAAGTGCTGTCTCTGTGCTTCCTGTGGAGTCAGGGCGTCTTCATTTCATACATCATTTATTCCTCCCATGGAGGGATTTCACAAAGGAATGGCCTGGAATAGTTATCAAGCTGCGTGTGACACCAGCATGCATGGTCCCTTGTTTGGGCTACCATATCTCAACTACTCGGGTTTTGCACTGTCCCTTTCTTTCATGACAACTTGTTTGTTAATCTGTCCATAAGCCTTTATATTTCTCTGGAAACCTATTTCCTAGCCATACTGAGATTCATGTTCTTAAGATAACATTCAGTGGAGGAAAATGTTCTGGTCCTTTCTCTGTGACCCCATATAAACAGACGCTGGCCCGTAGCAGAGCAGAGAAGAGACCCTTGGTGGCTTTGTCAGTGTAACTTCCTGATCATTTTCACAGGCTCTGCTTAATGACTGCGCTCGTGCATGGAAGATTCATCAAAGATGTGTTCATCAAAAGTAAGGTTAAAATCTATGGTGAGAGTTGTTGGTTGGTACCACTGATGACCTGATACTGACGGGATACTCAGAGAACCTCTGGGTATTTTGAGGCATGTGACAGAAGCTCAAATGAAAAGGATATTTTTTTTTTAATTCCCTTTACTTTGGAAATGGCAATATGCTCCCCAGTTTTGTCGAGAAGAGGGGAATTCCTAGTAAATAATGCAAAGGTTCCATAAAGGTGAAATGTGAGATTTGTTGGTCTCAAGCACTGGGTAACTCCCCACATACTAACTAAAACCTGTTTCTCTTTGTATCAACTGATTTAAACATGGTTCTTTGGAAGTACCCACTAGGTGCCAGGCTTTGTGTGGGCAATATGAAAAGGTAGCCTCTGGTCCATAGCTAGTTTCACTCTTTAGTGTTCTGACATGTTCCTACAGAAACTTTCTTTCAAATCCTAGACCCATACGTAGAGGGTTTTTTTTCTTTTCACTGTCCCCACACCGCAGGCCCACGGGAGAATAATGCTGAGCTGCCTTCCGTTGAGTCCTCTGTGCCTGCGTGCAACAGAAGTAACCTGAGGCAGGAGGGCCCGGAACAGAATCCCACCCCACACTTGCTCTTTGTCCATCAGACAAGGCACCCTTGAGGAGAGATGGTAGTGGTTGTTGGGTTTGTATTGGAATCCCTCCCCTCCCCGCCCTTTGTTGTCTGTCAACTCAAACTCCTACCAGGACACATTGGGAGAGAAGCTGTCACTATGAAAGGCTTCAGCTGCCTCGCTCTGCCAGCAACCCGGGCCTGAGCACTGGCATGAAAGTCGCGCTTCCATTTAGAGGGAAATGAAAGGGCGAAATGAATAGACTTAAGCCCTTTTACGTCTCCTTTTCAACTACACCCCACCTCTAGGCACCCCAAAATGGCCTCCTCAGGTTTTTCTTGCCTCTTTTTTCTGGTAGGAAGACAATGGGGTAGAGAAGAAACACTGCTGGTAGGCTTGAAAGGCTTCAGTACTGCATTTTCTATCCAGACCCAAATTGCTGCTTAACAGTGGAATAGGGAAATTTCCTCCTTTCACAAGATTAATTTATGTAGGGCCTGCCCCAGTTTCCGTCCTCTGACTCCATTTGAATTGCCTTATACCCGCTTAATGAAATGCTGTTTTCATTTCCATCCCAAAGACCTTTGTGCATTTTGGGAAATTGGACAGAGGAGGTGAACTAGTCTATGTTGCCTTTAAAAGGTGGCAGGAAATTATCCAGACCAGGGTTTTCCAATGGTGAGGGTAGACCATGGGTGGGTAAGTAGGAACTTGTATTTGGAAAGAAAGGGAGAGAAGTGTCCCCTGTGCATTTGAATTTTGCCAACTCATTCTCTTTCTTCAGCCTTCCAGCAGGCTTTTCAGTTCACTTACCTCTTCTCCTTCTTGGAGCAAAGCATTGATTGCCACCAGGCCCAGAGCTGACTATTTGTTATTCGGGTCTTTTTGGAACAAGACATAGATCACCATTAGCCACAATTTCAGACACTGCTTCTGTTAGAGGAAGAGAAGGAGGAAAGAAGATAAATGAGCATAAAATATGCTAAGCTTAATGAAATATTGTTAGCATATGGGTCACCTTTCCTCCTAGGGTATACCTGTACCATTGCTGAAGAAAAGGGATTTGTTGTTGTTGTTGTATTTTTAAAAACAACCTCATTTTTTTTTAATACATCACCTTGTTTCAGTTCTTTTATTTCCTCTTACTAAGCCTATCTTATTGCTATTTTCTCATTTTGATTCCTCTAGCGTGCATGGTTAGGACCAAGCATTTCTTGGGAACCATCTGTTGTTCATGATGAAAAATAATCTTGGAGAACAGAGCAGAAAGAAATGAAGGGACATTGTTGAAACATGCCTGTGAGAACCCTCCATGAGACCCCCAAGACCCATCCGCCCCTTCATTTACCTCTATGCTCCAGGCTCTTCTCATGATGACTGTACTTACCCCCATCTTGCTAATGAACTCAAACTTGAATCCGTGCTTCAGTACCCAGCAAGAAATGACCCTCTTCTGTCAAACCTCGTGAGGTTTTGCAAGCATGTTTCCACTTCCTCTCCTCTGAAAACCTCCTGTATAAATATGCTCTGAGTATTATCTTATGCATGTCTCTCCCCAGTGAGAACCACTAGCTCCCGAAGAATAGGAATTGTGCCTTTCATCTTCAGAGCCTGGTGCCTGGCACACAGTGGGGAGTCGGTAAGTGTTTCCCCGGTATGTTTAAATAGACTGTTCCCCACCTCTTTGTCACCCTTCTATTTTGCTTGAATTTCTGCTAATTGACCCAGAATATTTCCTTTATCTTCATCATGGCCCACTGTGATAATGATGCCTACTACCAAGGCTCTTTGAGTTTGGAGTGACAAGAATATTAAACAGGTCGCATGTGAGTGTGGTGAATGTTTTTAAAAAGTCTGTACATATGCATATATATAAATACACAGAATATATATAGACAGTAGCATTTTTATTGTTGTTTAAATTGGATACTCATGAGCTTTTTTTCTAAGTCAGAAACAGAACCCCAGACTCAAATTGTACTGAAGCATTTATTTAATGAATGTGTTGACACTCCTTTCCCTCATCTGTGAAATGCAGGGGTTGAATCTGAGTCTCTCTAGAGTCTCTTTCAGGTCTAGAATGCTCACTGAGGAATAGCCTCTGTGTGGGGCAGGTAAATTTGGGCTGGGAAGCTGAAGTAATCATAGAGCCCCACCCAATCCTTCTAGACTTGAAGCCAAATTCCACAAAGGGCAATTTTGATGAGTACCCCTGGCTGCCAGCTGCGACACCAGCCATCGTGACAAGAGCTGAGGAGTAAATTGCGCCTCCTCATTAAGAGGCCCAGTTGAGAAATGTACTGGGGTGAAGTCAGGGACAAATCAGAACACAAGCAACCTTCTCTTGTACAATTAATCATTTCTTGCCTCCACTCGGTGTTATCTTATAAAATAACAAAATCGACTTTTAAAAATTAATTTATTGGTCTTTTTCCATTAAATACTATTTGGCAAAATGCAGTAAACATATTCTTTCCTGGTGTTTGTATTTTGGGGGCAATCTTCCAAAGTAACAACAGTATAGTAAAAGTAACAACAGTATACAATCACAGCCTAGTACAGTATTTTACTGATTTATTTGTATGGACTTGTTTCAAGCCAGGTTTTTCAAAACTTCACCACATGTAAAAATGTCTAATATAAAAGCATTAGACTGTAACATAAGCAATGGAATGATTATTGTCATAATTGTACTTTAAAAAAAAAAAAAAGATTTATCCGTGGACTTAAAAGTAGACTTGTGTCAGGTCCAAAGAGAAAGAAAGATTTTGAAAGATTTCCAGTGATATGGTACTCACGAGAAAATGTGTTATGGCTACTTCTGCTTTTTTGTTGTTGTTTTGTTTCCTTTTTTAAAAATACTCACTTGCTAGAACATTAAAAACCATAAAAAGAATAGATCAGTATAAGAATATATTTATTTCGATATGTAAGAAAAATCTTTCATTTGTGCTATAAAATACCATTTGGAACATTTCAGTTTTGCTCGAATGTTTTGACACTCCGTTCAGGAGATTTGGTAATAGAGGTAGCTCGTTTATTCTGCTGTTCATGTCTAAATTCTACATGGCTGGCTAACACAAACATGCAAATTATATTTAAATGTTCTTGACCTTGGCAAATTTGTGTGTGTGTGTGTGTGTGTGTGTGTGTGTGCACGTGCGTGTGTTGCTGTGGCTTTGCCCTTCCTCAGCTGTAGCTGTAACTATATCTTTTTTTTTTTTTAACACCCTGAACAAACATGTACTCAGACTGTTTTGAATTCAGTGCCAAATCCAATTTCTTTCTTTCTAGTTATGATGTTTTAAATTCTAAACAGATTCCTTCAAGAATGAAATTTCTGTGTATAGCCTACGTTCTTAAAAAAAAAATCACTAAACTTAAAGGAAATATGGAGATTATGTATTATTACTTTATTCCATATTTTGACTTCTCTTATTACCACACTCTGACTTCTCTTCTTTCCTTTCCCCTTCAAGCACTGTGTCGGTTCCCCCTCCGTTCCTCCCTCTCTGTGCCCATTCGCTCTCAAGTACAGCAGCTTCTATGACATCCTGTGATGAAGTGGCGTGAGATGATGAGGAGCCTCAGTTACAGCCACTGCTGGTGTCCTCAGGAAGCAAACCTCTCCATTTACCTCAAGCTCTACCAATGCAAGAAAATTGGCTTGGGAATAATTATAAATCAAAAATGTTCATCTTTCCAAACATTCTTGTCTTTAGTTGTGCGTATATGTGATTTTAAAACAGTTATTAACTTACGATTGTCAAAATTCTTGCTCTGTTCTTTTTTTTAATTTTGTTTTGCTAAGCATTAGGAGGAACTACATCTAGCACTTGGGAGCCTGTTAATGACTTCCCCCATAACTGGTTTGTCCCAAGAATGCTGAACAAGAAGACAAAGACACAGTACCAGGGTTGAGAGAACCCAGACCAACTTAAGTGAAATTGTCAGCCCCCCAGGGAGGCATTAATAGTTTATTGTGTATGGAAGATGCATAGCCAAGTAAAGGAAGAAGGCTAGTAACCTTTAACATTAAGAAAAATAACTATTATTGTGACCAGTGTAGCATGAAGCACAAACAGAGTATTCTCCGGGCAACAAAACATAACATGTAGCCCACCAGAGCAATTAATAAAATGAAAGCGCCGTTTCTTGCAGATGGATATGTAGGAGAATAATGGCGTGGGGCTGCGCTGAGCTGTCATGCATCAGATACTACATCTGTTATGGAAATCAGGGGAAGCGGGGGCCTTTTGTTCATGCGAGAGCCCTCCCAACAGGGATTTGGCTGGAGTAGATTTTCTTGTTATTAAACATGATTTCTAGCTACTCGAGAGCAGATGCTTCTGCAGCATTTGGAACTAATAACCAACCTTCAAGTGTATGCCACCCCTCCTTAAAGAGGCTGGTACTGTCGGAGAGACCAATTTCAGCTCAAAGATAATGTGTTCAGTTCAGTTTCTACTTTGCACATGAATGACACCGATACCAGATGAGCCTTCTGGCCTGGGTTTGTTAGAGACAGTGAAACAATGACTCCGATCCTAAAAATGATTACATTGTAAAGTTTCCTACTTTGGTCTTAAAGTAAAGGTTGAAGACTTCAGGTGTTCAGAGTGGGAGTCAGCAATGTGGTGGACTTTAGTTGGAGAGAAAGGTGTGGGAATGGAGGGAAACATTCAAACTCATCCTGAACCTGTCAGGTACCCTAGCCCATGCCCTTCCCTGGTAGACCTCTGGGCTATGACTTTTTTTCAGTAATTGGTGAGTCTGCAAGTCACCACAGAAAAGTAGGTCTTCTTCATAAACCACCCAGATCAAACTTCTCATATCTTATGCTTGAGTTATTTTATTATGTCTACCTAAAGACAACACACTAATTTTACAAAAATAATAATAATAATAATAACACCAAAAAAAGAAAAAACAGAAAACTAATCAAGTATTTACATTTTTCTAATTATTATATAGATGACAAATAGGTATTCAGAACAAAATCTGTGCAGTTATAAATGAAATTCGAGTTATGGTAAAAAGGTGTCATGTGGAAAAATTTTTCAATCAATATCCAAAAAATTTTAAAACACAAAAACTAGAAAAAGGAAATAAGAATTTTTACATGTTATTTGCTGTTCCATTACAGATGATTAAAGGGATAATACAGATACAGATCATGCTCTTATTTTATATTTTACTTCTGAATCTTTTTGTTTTATTTCAAGAACTGCCTTGTAGTTTCTTTTTACTCCTTATAAACTGGACAGTAACTCAGGAATGCAGCCTATGCCAACTGTGATGCAGCTTGAAATGGCAACACATTAGACATTTCTTAACATAGAAATAAGAGTAGGTATTCTGTTTTTGGAATTTTGCCTGGTTATAGCTTGAAACACTCGTCCAAGGCATGTGAGTTTTGACTTCCACACCCTAAATCATCTTCTGTGATTCTGTTTGGCCTGTCCTATAAACAACGGTCTCAACCTGTTGAGTTCTCAACTGCCCAATAGACTGATAGGGTTCTCTCCTTGAAACTAATTCAATCTGATATATAACTAATAAGTAACCTGAGGGCTTTGTCCAAAGCACATTTTGATCAACTGCAATCAAAATGTGTGGTTGATTGATCAAGTCTACTCTTGAGAATTTGCCTCTCTCTTCACAGGTGAGCCATTCCCTTGTTTTTCCTATGTTCTTGCAGAAATATTATTGCCTAAAATAACATAACAACAGCAGTTTGTGTTAGAGAGTTTATTTCAGCTTTTCATGTGCTTTCAAATGCTTCTTAACATTTGATTGAATCCTCATTGTTATTTGAAAAAAAGTAATAGAGGAATATTATTGCCTTCATTTTCCAGATAGGGAAACTGAGCCTAAGGAAGATCAAGTGTTTCACTGGCTAGCACACAGCTAGAAAGTAGTGAAGCCAGATCTGAAATCTGGGGCCTCTGGCCCAGTAAGAAAGTCCATTAAAAGTTTTTTATTTTTTTTATTTTTTTTTTTTAATTGACTTATGCTATATTACTTTGAATATGCCATTGAGTTTTTATTTCTGTGATTATAGTTAGAAATCTTGATAAAATATCCAAGCTAAATGAGCATATTTCAAGCTAACACTGTCTTCCCATGGCCGCTAAGGTTTTGCCATGTTTTGAGCAGGTGTTAAGTGATTTGGTATGTGAGAAAGCTTTTAACTGAGATGTGAACCTGGACATTCCAGTCACTGGTGATCCATAAAGACGTGGTGGGTAGATATTTTTTCTTATTATTTCATACAAACCGTGTTGTTAACCCTAATGCCCTGGCCAGTTTCCAGATAAAGGATTACAATTTGCCTTGCTAAGAAACATTCCCTGCTGCTTTAATTAGATATGGTATTTCCCTCCCTTTCGGCACAGTCTGTAGAGCCGCTAGGTCCTGTCAACCAGCTGCTATCACTCACTCTAGGAGGATAAACGATTCTTCTAATACCAAGAGACAAAGCAAAAGCCACAAAGCTGCATTTCCAAACAATATGCAAACTTAAATGACTGATGGTTAATATTTTAAAAATTAAATCATAGAGTAGGAAAGGAGCTTTTAAGATTATCCCTTTAAGCTGGATCATAGAGAGGCCACATTCACAGGAAACCAGAACACCAAATTAATTTAGCCAACTCTGCTTTTAAAAATCCATGCAATTCTGGCAAAAAAAGAAAAACGAAAAACAATTAAGCCAATTGACTTTTGGATAAATGTCTGTTTATTCAATCTGCTGTTTGATATAGACAATAACAAGGGTCAACACGGTCCTAAACATTACCACCACGGTAGTAGATAATTTTAAATTCTCTTGTAACATCCTAAATGTCATTAGTAAGCATTTACTTAACTGAATGAAAATCATTTAAACCAAGGACCAAGAAAACAGAAGAAGGAAAAAAAAATGAAAAAAAAGAAAAGGAACATTCCACACTTTGCAAGTAGATTTGTGAAGAAAAATGAAATATTCATAATGTGTTACTGTAAAACAGTTTTCATGGGATTATGTGCAAAAGGCTATATCCCATATGGTGTTTCCAGACTGCCATCCCAGAGAGCTGCCATAAGGTGAAAGCTGGCTTGACAGAGGCAGTGCCCATCTGCATTTGGAGGTGCTGCTGCTGCTGACAGGGCACATCTCCCTGTCTGGGCCTGGCTCAAAAGCCAGACAGTCCTCCCTGAGCCTACACAGCACCTGTCCTCTGCTTTACCATTGAAGTTGCTGGGTGTGACTCCACCTCTTGGCTAAGGCAAATCCTTGCCTCCCCACTACCAAAAGAAAATCCATTTGGGGTTGCTTCCTCCATATTTAAATATCTGTCAATTCCTTTATCCATACAGCACCTCACAGTTCACACACTTCTCCCTCTTCTTCTGTTTACTTAGATCCATTTTCTTCCTTCCGTTCCTAGTGAACCACAAGGCTGGGATTTGAAGAAGTTAACCGTTACTTCTCTGTAGGTACTTTGCACTGATTGAAGAAATTACACATCTGCATATTTGCCTACATCAATTGAGTTTAAATGCCAAACACAAAAATGTGATGTTTATGACTTAGCACAGGAAGCCTGTCTTGAATGCTTTATATTCAGAAACGTTGTCATTAAATGAGGGAGACAGGCCTAGGGTGGGGCAATATAGAGTGGTAGGGATTGTGGAAAACTGGAGACCTCATTTGTCTCATAAAAAAGAAAGCTTCTATTGGGCACCTATTTAATTTGCAAATTATAGTTACTAATATAAAAATTTTAAGAAATTTTATCAAAGTCAAGCTAAACATAAATATACCCCCAGGTGTTCTGTGTTTGTGTCCTCAGAAGAATGGCTAGGATGTTAGTTACACTGACATCAATTAAGCTCAATAAGAGGCCAAGTTAGAGAACAGTGTGAATTGTTCAAAGATGGGAGACTGGTTTTCCCAGTCATCCAATATGGGAAGGATGTCCACCCAGCAGAAGTTCTAGGAAGGAGATTAACTATCATGTGAAGAAAAAGGGGATTATTTCTGAATCTAATGCAGGATTCTAAAAGTAGGTAGGGACTTTTCCAACCACACCATGGCACTTTCTTTCTCAATACTGTACTTCACCCTCTCTGGAAGACTTTTTTTTTTTTTTTTTTTAAGTGTCCAATGAAAGCAGAAACAAAGTGGGATACTCATAGGACTGCAGAATGAATGAGTAACACATGTTAAAAATAAAGAATAAATATCAACAAAACAACTGTTTGGTTAACACGAGAGTAGCTGTCAGATCTGATTCTCTGGCTCTTATACTCACTAGATATGTGTTCCTAGGTAATCCTTTTAACATTTCTTGACCCATTTAAGCCTTAATAAAATAAGGTAGTTAAACTGTATCAATCTGTTGATAAGACTAGGTCAGTTTTGCATTGACAGTGGACTCATTCCTCAAGCGAATTTGTCTACCACAGAAACCACTGCACAGAGCAGATAGAAGTAGAGTTGCTTCCATGGAAGAACATAGGGCCTCTGAAATTGTTCTTCCAAGCATGTTTTGAAACCTCTGGGGAAAATTATCTTTAAGTTTGTATTATTGAAATTCAAAACTTAATTTACTAGAGACACATTTTAATCCTAAAATAAAATATTTTTACTTAAAATTAGAATGATTTTTTTGCCTCAAAATAACCTTCTGTCACAACCTTTTTTTTTTTTTTTTTTAATCAATATTAAATCATCTTCTAAATGTCCATTGTCTGATAAAATAGAAAATACTATTCTGGCCTCCAAAAAACTAAACAATAATGTTTTTGTGAAGTCAAGATTTTTGTGTGGAGGGAAAAACAATAATTATAAACTAATAAGAACGATAAATAAATTGAAAAATCATAATTGTGTTCATATAACAAACATGGCTTATCTAGTAATATATGAGGACAGTTTTCCTTTTTGGTCCAAATAACATTTGGATCAAACTTCCAATGCCACAGTATCTTTAAATTATTCCTGGGCATCCTTAAGGCTTACTTCAGTTTTACTCACAGGAGAGCATTTGCTAGACTCAGTTCTCACTGCCATGATTTTTCTATCTGTGGCTGCAGCTCCCTCTGCTAATGTCACTGCTTTCCAACTTGTCTGCTAGGACACATTTGTTAGCCCGCTGCTGCTACTCTTCAGGAGACAGTACTTTTTTAAAAAAAAAAAATATTTATTTATTTACTTTAGTTGTATACAATGCAATGCATTTATGTTTTTACGTGGTGCTGAGGATCGAACTCGGGCCGCGCACGTGCGAGGCGAGAGCACTCTGCTGCTGAGCCCCAGCCCCAGCCCCAGGAGACAGTACTTTTATTTATTTATTTATTTATTTATTTATTTATTTTGGTACCGGGGATTGAACTCAGGGGCACTCAACCACTGGGCCACATCCCCAGCCCTTTTTTCTATTTTATTAGAGACAGGGTCTCACTGAGTTGCTAAGTGCCTCGCCATTGCTGAGGCTGGCTTTGAACTCGCGATCCTCCTGCCTCAGCCTCCCAAGTGCTGGGATTACAGGCGTGCGCCACCGCGCCCGGCTGAGACAGTACTTTTGATACTGCAAAAATTCCTCCCTCCATGTATCACAAAAGTTCCAGTTGCTGTGGAGATAAGGGGTCGAGGCAGGGAGCCTTCTCTTCCTAAGAACTTGCCACATCTGTTTTAGTTGATCTTCAAAGTCCTGGAATGACTCTTCAAAACTGGCACTGAGGTTCTCTACTCTTGATCTTCTGCTATAAATGCTCAGGAAACTTGCTCATCAGCTTAACTCCCTTATCATTTAAGTAAACAATGTTGTTATTTCTCCCAAATAATGAATGGCCATCTACTATATTTGAGAAACTTGTGAATTTTGGAAATTTTCTTAAATAAAGCAAATCATTCAGGGTGGGTTTGGTTATGCAAAAGAAATAATTCCTAAATTTTAGTGGCTTAAAAAATCAAAGATTTTTTTTTAAATCTTTGATTTTTTAAGTGGTTACTTAAATTCACATCTCATTGGCCATAGCAAGCCATGTGGCCATATCTAACTCCAAGAGAGAAAGGAAGTATATTTCCACCATATGATTAGAAGGCAAAGAACTAGAAATATTAAAACCAATGATTAAAACCAATGAGGGCCACATCTCAAAACAATCTTCCACAGAATTGAATTAGAGTGTCTACCTTCAGAGATAGAAAAACACTTGCAACTTTACAGGCCAGCTTCCCTATTCCATCCCTTCTTAATATTTCAAAACTCTCAAGAATTAGAAGTGTCCAGCAACTTAACTCAACAGGTAGTTATTTTAATGGATCTCCAATGACACTGGGAACATTTAAGAAATATAACAAAATAAAAGGTGGAATATGAACTGGGCCTCAAAGGAAAGGTCTCAGATTTTTTAAAAGCAAATAAGGGAAATGACATCCATAAAAACACAAAGGGAAGAGTGGACATCTCAAAGTGTGGGGCAGAGTGGGGTGCTTCACTAGCGGGTCTGTAGCACAGTAATGGTTGACGTGAGCTGAGTGGCACCTTGCCAACAGATCCCAGAATGCCAGGATAATGAATTTGGTCTTTATGTTACAGAAAATAAAAGGTTATTACAGGTGTTTGAAACTGGAGTGCTGATTTCGATTTAAGATGAGAAATCCTTTTATGGAAAAGTTGATGGATTGGAAGAAGAAAGAAAGATAGAGGGAAACTAATTAGTCCACTCTTGAGATCATTAAGGGCTGGACAAGGTTGGTGACAGCAGGAATGTGAGGGAGAAACTGACGGTGAAAACTTGACCAGGGAAGATTTTAGAAGACTCGGTGTGTGAAGGAAGGAAAGGAGAAAGGAAGAGTAAACAAGGCCTTGCCTACTTAGGTTTGATAACACTGGCAGAATTGGCAGCAATTACTGAATGGACTCCTGAGGAGTGTGTGTATGTCTGTGTATATGTGTGTGTGTGAGAAAGAGAGAAAAACAGACAGACAACAGTAAAGGAGGGAGGGAGAGAAGGAGAAAATTTTCACCTCAGCTCTTATTTGACTCAGTTTTCTTCCCTTATTTTTTTTATTTTTTTATTTTTTTGGTACCAGGGATTGAACACACGGGTGCTTTACCACTGAGCTACACACCCAACTTTTTTATTTTTTATTTTGAGAAAGAATCTCACTAAATTGCTAAGGTTGGCCTTGAACTTGTGATTCTTCTGCCTCAGCCTCCCCAGCCACTGGAATTACAGGCATGTACTGCCATGCCCAGTTTCTTCCTTTAATTGTCCATCAAGAGAGCTATCAAAAAACAAACAACAATAAATGCTGGTGAGGATGTGAGGAAAAAGGCACACTCTTACATTGCTGGTGGAACTGCAAATTGGTGAAGCCAATCTGGAAAGTAGTATGGAGATTCTTAGGAAAACTTGGAATGGAACCACCATTTGACCCAGCTATCCCACTCCTTGGCCTATTCCCAAAGGACTTAAAAACAGCTTACTACAGGGACACAGCCACATCAATGTTGATAGCAGCACAATTCACAATAGCTAGATTGTGGAACCAACCCCCCCCCATGCCAATCAGCAGATGAATGGATAGGGGAACTTTGGTATATATACACAACGGAACACTACTCAGCACTAAAAGAGAATAAAATCATGGAATTTGCAGGTAAATGGATGGAGTTGGAGAAAATAATGCTAAGTGAAGTTAGCCAATCCCAAAATACCAAAGGTCAAATGATCTCTTTGATAGGAAGATACTAACTTATAAAGGCAAGAGAGAGGGGATGAGAGGAATGAAAGAGCTTTAAATAGAACAAAGAGAGGGGAGGGAAGGGAGGAGGCAAGGGGACAGGAATAATGGCGGACTGAGTTATCCACGATTACCCTAAATACATGTATGAAGACACAATTGTTATAAAAATACTTTATATAAAACCAGCAACTTGAAAAACTGTGCTTTTTTTTTTTTTTTTTTTTTTTTTTGTGTGTGTGTGTGTGTGTGGTACCAGGGATTTAACTCAGGGGCACTCATCCACTGGGTCACATCCCCAGCCCTTTTTTGTATTTTTATTTAGAGACAGGGTCTCACTGAGTTGCTAAGTGCCTCACCATTGCTGAGGCTGGCTTTGAACTCAGGATCCTCCTGCCTCAGCCTCCCAAAGTGCTGGGATTACAGGCGTGCGCCACCGCGTCCGGCTCTGTGCTCTTTATATGTAATATGAAATGAAATGTACTCTGCAAACATGTATAACAAATTAGAATAATAATAAAAAAATACTTTAAAAAAGATTCCAATCAGACTTTCTTTTTAATCTGGTTGTACAAATTAATAAGGCTCTAATAACTATAAAGATGATTCAGTGTTCAATAAATTGAATAGTGTTGTTATGATGGGTACCTCCTATTTCTAGGTTAAATCATAATTTTGCTTGTTGACTGGTTTATGGCTGAACCAGTCTCATGATTCTGAGTTGTCAACATTATTTTTTTTTTATTTTTTATTTTTTTTTTGTGGTACCAGGGATTGAACTCAGGGGCACTCGACCACTGGGTCACATCCCCAGCCCTTTTTTGTATTTTATTTTGAGACAGGGTCTCACTGAGTTGCTAAGTGCCTCACCATTGCTGAGGCTGGCTTTGAACTCGCGATCCTCCTGCCTCAGCCTCCCAAAGTGCTGGGATTACAGGTGTGCGCCACCGTGCCTGGCTAAATTGTCAACATTTGACACTTAAAAATTCTCGGTGGTACACACCTGTAATCCCAGAGGCTCAGGAGGCAGAGACAGGAGGATTGCTAGTTCAAAGCCAGCCTCAGCAAAAGCAAGGCACTTAAGCAACTCAGTGAGACCCTGTCTCTAAATAAAATAAAAAATAGGTCTGGGCATGAAAAAAAAAAAATCATCCTTCTCTTGAAATTTTTCCATTTAGGAAGCTGCCCTAAAAGGTAACTGATTTGGCCTTTTATTTGGTGCCATCAGTATCTCCCTTTCCAGCTCAAACCATCCCTCAGGGTTGTTTTTCTACACAAGCACTTGACTGGATTTGTCAGAGTGTAGGTCTCCAGTCTCATCATGATTTGTCTGCTGATGTTTTTCCAGAAATACAATATTAATATTTGCCACTGTTTCAACTTATTCAAGAGGTTTTTGCTCATGGCATTTTTCCAACTGACAGATTTAGAATGTCCCCACAGCCAACTGTAATTTCTCCAAGTGATCAAGAGAGAATGGGCTGTACTTTGTCCTTCATCCTCTGTGGCTGACAACTTTGAGAGATAACATAAACCGTTGTTCTTATAGTATTCAACAATGTGTGTTTTCCTCATGTTCCCCTCTCTTTCTCCAAAGGCCCCACAGTTGGAGCTGCTACCATAAAACATAATTCAAGACATTTTCATTTTATACTGCAGACATGAGCTTTTTCACAGCAGAAGTGTACACTCATCGGACTACACAAACCATCTTTATTGTAACTTTATTAAAGCCACCATTGCGCCCTAGTCAATTATGTGTGAGGAAGTAGATCATTTTAAAGAAATGATGTTTCAAATTCCAATTTCTTTTTCACTTTAGGATTGCATGGTTTTATGCACATGTATCACCAACAGTCAATACCCAGTCAGTTTTAACCATATGCTGAACTAAAATACACTGATGAAGGTCTCATGCTGATGAAAGAATATGCTGATCATCAATGTCATGCCGGGTAAGTAAATGATTACTGTCTGGTGTTTGGGGTGGAGTTTGGCCTAGCTCCAGTAAGTGTACTCCTAATACCACTCTTGGGGTCACTTGCCTATAAGATATCAGAGCACTATACAACCTTAATAAGACAAGGTTGTGCAGCCATAATCATAGATAAATAGACCACTGGAGTAGAAAGTAGATTGTAAGAAGCATCATGTCTATGTGAGAACACTGACATTCCCTTAAGAAAGAAAAAGATAAATTGTGATCTCACGGCAAACAATGTACAAAGATAATTTTTGGATAAATTAAAATGCTAAGTATAAACAACCAAAACTATAAAAAGCATTGGAAACAGTGTAGGTTATCCTTTCATCTATATTTATATGTTGTTCAAGTATTAAGAATAATTTTAACTGCTAACATGAAAAGTCATCATACGTTTTCTGATAATATGAATAGTATAAATCCTTTATGTAATATAATACACATACATGTGTACATATATACACACATATTCATGTATATATTGTGTATGTATATAAATATACATTCTTATACAAACACATGGATGTATATGTGTATTTGTGTTTATAGATATGCACACATACCTGGGAAAAGGTGAAGACAGATAATTCTCAGTTTTAACATAAGACTGGTAAGAAAAGTGTTCATAGGTAATTGAGATACTGTTTCTTCTCTTCTGTATTTTTCTCTATTGTCTATGTATTTTGATCCTTAAAAATTAAACAGGCATTATTACATTTGAAAAAGAATATTCATGCCAAGTAAAAATATAGTTAATATTGTCTTATGCTGATGAAATAAGACAAGTTACTTCTGAGTCCTCCCGTATTTCTAACACATCTTTAGCCAGCCACCTCTCTCTAATGTCTCCACATAGAACAGGTAGAGATCAAGTTCTCAGTCTACATCTATGCCAGCTTGAATGTCTTTTTTCTTGAAATTTCTCTTATCTAAATTGCTGTGTTGTCTAATTTCCTCTGGCTCTGCATATTTTCCTGCTGTCACATAGCACAATAAAATTTTAAGTTTGGGGATTTTTTTGTTTGTTTGTTTTGATACCAGGGTTTGAACCTAGGGTGCTTAACCACTGAACCACATCCCCAGCCCTTTTTTAAAAAATATTTTACTTAGAGACAGGGTCTCTATCAGTTGCTTAGGGCCTTGCTAAGTTGCTGAGGCTGGCTTTGAACTTATGATCCTCCCAATGGATTTCTTTATTTAATGTTGCTTTATTAATTCTGTAGATACCATGAGGACAGAGACCAGGTGTGTTTTGTTACATACTGAAACTTCATCATTTGACACAGTCCCTTGCAAGCAGTAGATAAGTATTGCAAGCAGGTATTGAATAAATGAATGAATGAGTGAATAACATGAATGACTGAATTGCATGCATAAATGAAGAAATAACTTATTCAAGACACAAACCACTAATTTCAAAGTATATTCACTAAGGAGAATATACTTAGGAGAAACACAAATATCATTTACACATAACCTGCTGAGGACTTAAAACACCAATACCCAGGGAAGGAGTGGGCAATTGAATGAACACTAGCTCTTGATTTTCTTATAGTCTTTTCTAACAAGAAGCATGCCAGGAAGTGCTGAGTGAGAGTGATGAAGGTCAGATTTGTTAGTTACAAAGCTGCCTGCATTTTCCAGCCGTATTTCAGGTCAGGACTGGCAAGATAACTGGATACCCAGGAGAGTTCTTCTTTGATTCTGTAAATGAATGTTCTAAAAGAAACATACTGGTGAAAGACACAGCCCTCAGACCCTGGAAGGAGCATAATACAGGGCTGGCCTGAGGGAGGGACAAAGAATCAATAGCTTTAACTGTGAATGAGACCTGCCTCTTTAGAGCTAATGTTGGCAGAGGGGAACCCTTGGGGGCACTGATGTTGGCACTGTCTCCATCAATTTCCTCTGGTTCTGCTTGATAGCAGATAACAGCAGGGCTTGGGGACACAGAGGATTTGGCTGAGGCAGGGAGAGGGAACCAGGGATGTGAAGGAGCCCTAATTAGGAAGGGCTGTTGTAGCTAGCTGGAAGCCATAAGTTCCACCTGATATGTATGTGACGCACCTGTAGGCACCCGCAAACCTGAAGGTATATAACCGGGTGAAAGCGGTCCGAGTTAGGAGAACGGAGAATTCAGTCAGCCGGGCAGTCACTCGGTCGGTCAGAAGAATCAGAGCGGCCAGAACGTAGGCAGAGCGGTTACAGAAGAGAAACCAGATAGAAGAAGTAATGACTGGCCAGAGTTAGGCCGAGGCTCCAGAGGACTGGTCAGAGTAAGGCCGAGGCTCCCGAGGAAGACAGAAGACAGAAGAAAGAAGAAGGAAGAAAGAAGAGAGAAGAAAGAAGCTCTAATCTTTCTCTAAGCTAAGCTCTATCTTTCTTTACTCTACTCTAAGCTAAGAAGAAAAATCTTTCTTTCCCTCTCTAAGAAAAATCTTTCTTTCCCTCTCTAAGCTCTAAGAAAGTAGAAGTAAAAGTAGTAAAAGCTTAACTCTGCCTCCGAGAGTTTTTCCTCCCGGTTTACGGTACCAGGCAGCTTACAGGGATGCCCAGCTGGCTTGCAGAGATGATTCTCTCTGCTTAATTCCCTCCTCTTGGCCATGGGAAGCCCATGGGGCATCTACCAGGCAAGAGCCTGACCCTGGGAACATTAATTATATTCCTGAATTGAAATTAGAGCTTAAACATGAGCTTTCTCTTCATCAGACATTGTATTATGCTACATAAGGGAACAGAAATTAAAAGATTTTCAAAATTAAGATCCCACCAATGAGGCAGATGCCTCTCCAGTGATGAGAGAAAACTAGGCACAGTCCTTCTCAGTCCACTGGCTAATGATAGGAGTTTAATTCCCAAACTTTTTCCTACTCACAATGGTCCGTGTTCTTTCCAAGATAAAGAAAATGGTTTCCTATGACAGGATCCATTAATCAAAATCAATAGCCGTAAAAGCAATTTTTTTTGTTTTTGAGTTAAGGGAGGAGAAACCATCTGGAAAGAGAAACCTGACTCTTCAGCAAGGAAACACCCTCAGTCCTGACCCAAGCTAAATTATCCCCTCAGCAGGAGAGCCGGGCTTTTTTGTTTTTGTTTTTGTTTTGTTTTTAAACAATGAGGTCATCTAACCCCTTTTGCCACTGGTATAATCTTACCGTTTGGGGTTTTTGTTTGTTTGTTTGCTTAAGATGTGGGCAATTACTTTAGATACCAGGCTTTCCTTCTTAACTTTAATTATGGCTTCATTCTAAAATCCCACAGTTGAGAACAGTGGACCACCTCCTCTTGGTCCATTTCAGGTAAATAAAAATTCTCCATGTCCAGGCCAATCTCATCACTCTATAATAAGGACTAGGCCCCAATTTGAAGTACACTGTACACATAATACATACAATATTTATGGGTTTATAGATCTTTCATTTATAGGTTGGTTTATAGATTTTAGTATCCACTGGATTTTAATATAAAACTGCAGAAAATTAATTTAGAATAAGCATGGTTACAGATTTGTAGTCTTTAAAGATAATTTAGGCTGGGAGAAAAAAATAACTTCACATGACAGGGAAAACTGCCCTATTTTTCCATTTTCTAGAATGTAATAGGAAAAATAAGGCCTAATTATAAATCAACATTTCCTCACTTTACTATTTATAGAACAAAAATTATTACTATTCATGCAACATCAGTGTAGTTCTGTGCCAATATTTCTATTGGGTTCTTCTGATGTATTGCAGTGAATTGGAGAGTAAAACTCGGAGAGAGTCCACCTGGTCTCAGTCCCAGAGACCCTGACATCTGCCTCACCAAAGCTGAGATTTGTTGAGCTGAAGTTCTGCCTGTGATCCTTGCTGGCAGCAAGGAAATTAAAGCTCTACTTGGCTTAAGAACAGAATTGAAAGAAAACGACTTCAGGCATTGCTCATTGTCTCATGACTCCCCAGGACAGCATTGTTTAAATGCAGTGAAGCAGCTCTCCTGGCCTGAGAGAGGGCCTGAAAGTGGAGTGCTGGAGCTGCTTGCGACATGGGCAGGTCTGTGTTCAAACACCAGGTGCACAGCTCCTTAGCTGTGTACCCTCAAACAGGTATTTCTCTGAGTTTCAGTTTCCTCTTTTGAAATCTAACTTAAAGGATTAAAATAATGTATGTAAAGCCCTTGGAATAGAACAGATAAACCGATTGTTACTTTAAATATATTTGATTTTTATTACATTGACAAGTACCACGAAAAATAGAAACTTAATAGTTTCTAGTGACATAAAGTCAATATGCCCATTTCCTTTTCTTGTGAATAAGTTCGACTAGAAAATCACGATTAATATTAGGTATTAAATGGAAGCCTCAGTACTTTTTTTTTTTTTTTTTTTTTTAAGGAACTGTAGTTGTCTGGCAATGCTAACCATGACTGCTTTAAATATGTTTTTCCAAATCACTAATCTTGTGATGCTCTATGTTACAGAATTTGGAGAAATTATCACTCATTCATGTGCTATAACTGGTAAAATTTGCACCTTAAGCAAAGGTCTACCTTTATCTGTAGGGTCTCCTACTTATCTCTATGAAAAGATAGGTGGATGTCGGCTTAGAAACCAACTTCCTCAATAACACTCATAAAGCACAAGAAGTAAAATCAAGAATCAATAACTGAGACAGTATTAAACTAAAAAGCTTCTTCACCACAAAGGAAAAAAAAGAGCCTGCAAGAATGGGAGAAAATCTTTAGCACCAGCACTTCAGATAGAGCATTAATCTCCAGGATATACAAAGATTACAAAAAACTTAATGCCAAAAATAAACCCCGCAAATAACCCAATCAATAAATGGACAAAGGAACTGAAGAAACACTTCACAGAGAAGAAGAAATATGAATGGTCAAAAAATATATGAAAAAAATGTGCAACATTTCTAGCAATTAGAGGAATGCAAATCAAAACTACACTGAGATTCCATCTCACCCAAGTCAAGAGTGTCAATTGTCAAAAATATAAGCAGCAATTAATGTTGACGAGGATGTGGAAGAAAAGGTTTAATTATACATTACTGGTGGGACTGCAGATTGGTGCAACCCCTTTGGAAAGCAGTATGAAGATCCTCAGAAAACTTGGAATGGAACCATTTGACCTGGTTATCCTACAACTCAGTTTAGACCCAAAGGACTTAAAATCAGCACACTACAGAGACGCAGCCACCTCAATGTTCATAGCAGCTCAATTCATAATAGCCAAGCTATGGAACCAAACTAGGGGCCCTATAACAGATGAATGGATAAATAAAATGTGGTATATATGCACAATGGAATATTACTCATTATTCAGTCATATGAAGAACGAAATTATGGCATTTGCCTATAAATGGGTGGAACTGGAGAATATCATGCTAAGTGAAATAAGCCAGTCCCAAAAAACCAAAGCAGAATATTCTCTCTGATATGTGGATGTTAACCCACAACAAGAGAAGGGAAGATTAGAAAGAAGTTCATTAGACAAAGGGGAATGAAGGGAAGGGAGGGGGAATGAGAATAGAAAAAACTATAGGATGAATCAAACATATCTTTTCTATCCTTACATATGAATACGCGACCAATGTAACTCCACATCATATACAACCGCAATAATGGTATCCTAATTGGAATATGTTATACTTATTCTATGTATGTATAATGTCAAAATACATCCTACTGTCATGTATATCTAGAAAGAACAAATAAAAAAAGAGAGAAGAAGATAGGTGGCCTTCCCTACAGCACTTTCAGAATTTCATTCATTTATTTATACATACCTGCATCTATTCAGCAAATAGTTATACTTTAATGAGAAAAGAACCTGAAATTGCCTGATCTATAAGTACTACAAAAAAACTTTTCTAAAGGAAAAGTAATTTCTAAGGGTAGTTGTTTTATTATTTTTTTCTAGGACTTTTATTTATTATCATCATCATACAATAAGAACTTAGTCATTGAAGGAAGCATTAGAAATACAGATTTTTTCAAATACTCAATCCCACTGTCAAATATAGCTGTTAATAACAATTAATAGTAACTTTAGACTTTAGACATTATATATTTATACATATATTAATTTTTAAAATGACACTGTATACTTTGACAACTGTCATTTTCCTTTAAAAAGATATCACTAGTAGTACTTCAGTCACAATTAACAGGACACTCAATACCATATGGATGAAAAGACAGAATTTATTAGCTCTTATAATTGAAAGATAGATAGTCTGAAGCATGATTTCATTCAGAGTAACTTAACATGTTAGACAACCCTGTGGGTCTATTGTGAAGGGGAAAATAAATGTCCACCACACAATAAAAGGTAAATATTGTACATCTGACTGAAAATAACTATATTTACATACCAACAAATATGTATGTCCAATTTTTAGACAGATCATAATTTATTTAACCAATATTCTGTTGTTGAACTACCATTGGTAGTTCACATACAATAGTATTTTTTTTTTCTAAAAAAAAAAAAAAAAGGTTAATAACTAGCTGATTAACTTTGGGCAAGTTTTTAATCATTTTTTAAAATCTAAAAATGAAGACAATGATAGGGCTCAATGGCATAGTCCAGAATTCCAGAGACTTGGAAGGCTGAAGCAGGGCGATCACGTGTTCTAGGCCAGTCTTGGCAACTTAGTGAGATCCTGTCTCAAAATAAAAAGGGATTAACGTGTAACTTGGTGGCAAAGTGCCCCTGGGTTCCATCCCCAGTATAAAAAAAATTAAATTAAAATTAAAATTAAACAATAATAATGGAGCCTGCCTAATAGAATTGAAGTTTGAAATCAATTCTAAAAATTTTACAAGAAGTTTCTAACATACAGTAAGCATGTTATTGTTATTATTATTTTATTTATATTATTATTTACTAATTACTGAACAACAACGTAAAAAATATATTCCCATATGATGTGAGAAAATTAGTTTTCTATTCTTCATTTCTATAAGCTTAGATATAGCATCTCTATTTCTGTTATTATGGTATTTTTTTATTTCATTACTTTTATAAGAATTTGTATGCTGTATTGTTATAGTTGTGTATGTGTGTTTTAAACTGTTTTAATGTTAACAATAAAACACTTTATAACACGATTTATCTATCCAGCTTCTTATATTATTTTTTACCTCATAGAATGTTTAATGCAAATCAAAAGTACACAGAGATATCATCTCACTCCTGTTAGAGTGGCAATCATCAAGAATTCAAATAACAAGGGTGTGGAGGTGGGTGGGGGAGGGCCTCTTACATACTGTTAGTCAGAATGTAAGTTAGTACAGCCACTATGTAACATATCAGTATGGCGGTTCCTCAAAAAGCTAAAAATAGAACCGCCATATGATCCAGATATACCACTCTTTGGTATTTATCCAAAAGAATTAAAATCAACGTACTTTAGAGATACAGGCATATCCATGTTAATTGAAGCACCATTTACAAAAGCCAAGCTAGGTAGCCAGCCTAGGACCCTGTCAACAGATGAATGGATAAAGAAAATGTAATATATATACACAATGAAATTTTATTCAGTCATAAAGAAGAATTAAATTGTGCCATTTGCAGGGGTGTGGATGAAACTGGAAACCATAATTATGCGTGAAATCAGACTCAAAAACTATCAAATGTTTTCTGTTGTACTTGGAAGCTAGAGAGAAAGAGGAGTAAAAGGGATGTCATGAAAGTAGAAGACCATTATGGGAGAGGACAGGGACCAGTGGGGAGGGAGGAAGAAAGACTAGGAAAGAATTGGGAAGTGAAATCCATCAAATTATATTTCTACAAATGTGTAAGTATGCCACAGTGAAACCCACCATCCTGTATATTTACTACATATCAATGAAAAGTACCTTTAGGAAATGTGTTTCAAGAAAATATATTGTGTTATATTCTTCCTGCCTATTCATATCTGAATATTCATTTTTTATTCCTTTACACATAAAGGACAAGTGGACCAAGTATGAAATTTTTGACTTGCAATTGTCTTCCTTCAAAGTCCTGTAGATATTACTTTATTACTATTGTTGCTTTAACGTTCTTTGTGTGTGTGTGTGTGTGTGTGTGTGTGTGTGTGTGGTGTTAGGGATTGAACCCAGGGCTTTGTGCATACAAGACATGCATGCTACCAACTGAGCTATATCCCCAGCCCTGTTGTTTTAAATATTCTGTTTCACACATTGAGACTATTTAAATTTTGTTACATTTGTAAATAAACTGTCTTTCTTGAACTCCCTATGGTTTTAATTTATTTTTGGCCAAAATCATTCAGGTGTATGTCTTTTTCATTGACATCACCAAGAGTATCGTGATACCATTCTATATGTACCCCAATTGCTAAGAAAAGTTTTCTTCTATGATGATCTCTAATTGTTTATCTTATTTCATGTGACCTTTTGCTGCACACAATTTCTAAAAGCTAAGCCTCTCTCTCTATGTGCTGTTTTTTCTCCCTAAGAAGAAGAAGAAGAAAAAGCTATCTCTAATCTTCCTATCTTTCTAAATTTTCTTTCTCTCTCATTGGATTGAATAGTGTTATACATGTTTGGATGTGAGGTGTCCCCTTCCTACTAAATTATTCATTGCTAATGTATGAGACGATGCAAGAAATTTTAGAGGAGAAATGATTGGGTTATGAGAGCCTTAACCAAATCAGTGAATTAATCCCTTGATGGGGATTAACTGAGTGGTAACTGAAGTCTGAAGTCAGGTAGGGTGTGACTATAGGAGGTGGGCATTGGGGGTGTGCCTTTGGGGTATATATTTTGCATCTGGTGAGTGGAGTCTCTCTGCTTTCTGATCACCACGTAAACTGCTTCCCTCCACCACACTTTTCTGCCATGATGCTCATCCTTACCTCGAGCCCTGAGAAATGAAGCCAGCTGTCTATGTGGATTGAGACCTCTAAAACCGTGAGCCCTCAAAAAAAAAAAAAAAAAAAAAAAAAGCAAAACCACTTTTCTTCTTATAATTGTTCTGGCCAAGTCTTTTAGTTACAACAGCAAAAAACGCTGATGACAACAAATAGTCTCCACTTGTCCTATTGATATCTTCTCCATTTTTCTCCACTATGTCCCATGCCTCGAAAGTCTGACCTTTGTAGCTGTATAACTTGGTTTTCTTGGCTCTCTGCCTTTCATTGTGTCAGGCCAATGAGGGGCATCTTCAGGCGACTGGAGGATAAGAAAAGTTAGATGTTTATTTCCTCGGTTTCCTCCCTACTGGGAAAAGGCTCTGCAGTGCCTGATTGTTCTACCTCTATCCAGAGCTTCTGCAGGCAATCTTCTATTGCTTTTTCCAAATTTCAGCACTGGCTACTCTCTCACCCCTCTGGCCTGAGAGTGGCAACTCATTTCCTCTAAAACTATTTTCAGATACTTCAAACCCTGTTGATTTCCCTTCACCATATCCATATACTATACATAGGCCTTTCATTAAACCCCCAGTCACTCTATTTGATCATCTATTTATTTCCTGCCAGAACTTTTACTTATTTACTGACATCTTCATTTTTGTCTCATTTTGTTCATATTCTTTTCTTTCTCTTCACTGTAGAAATTTCTCAGTTTTGTCCATGAATAATGACTCTTTCATGCCTTCAATTTAGACATTAATTGTAGTACTGTATTTTTCAATATTCTTGCCTTACTTGCTCATGCAGTAGTATGCTACAATGATCAGGAGAACAGACACACCTCCAATGATGACCAGGTTATGTCCCAATAAACCCAGAGTAAGTTAAAAATACCATAGGTTGAAAATGCATTTCACACATCTAATATAGCAAATATCATACATCAGATGTGCTCAGAGCACTTACAACTAGCCTTCATTTAAGCAAAATCATCTAACACAATGCCTATTTTATAATAAAGGTTGAATATTTTATTCTTATATAATTTACTTAATGTTGAACTAGAAATGAAAAACAGGATGGTAATAAAGATGACTTGGTACACTGTAAAGTCAAAAAATTGTTAGGTTGAACAAATATAACCAAGCGACCACACATAAAGGTTTTCTCAGTTTAAATGCCAACACCATCACGGGCTAGCTATATATAAATTAACTGAACCTCTTTGAGCCTCTGCTGTCCTCAACTGAAGAACAGGAAAAATAATAGTCATCTGTTTTCTTTGTTGTTCACATTAATTGATTAGAAGGAGTAAACTACTTAGAACTGTGCCAAACACAAAGTAAATACCAAGTAACTGCATCATTGCTGTGAGTTGCAGGCTGGGGGATTTTCCCTCAGTCTTACTTCTCTGAAGGTAAACTCAAGTGTCTAAAACCTTAATAGTGCATCTGTTGTCAGTATTGTTTGTTGATGTTGTGAGTGTTTTGTTTCTTTTTTGTGTTCCCTGTACTTTGGGGAAAGGTATTGAGAAACTTGGGAATCTTCAGATCTTCTTGGAATTTTCCAAACTTACCAATTAGCTATGAACCTGACCTATAGTTTTTGGACACTCTTTTGAATTGTTTCCACTAAAGTAGGTTTGTAGTAATTTATTGGTCTTTGTAGACTGAAGCTAAGAAAACTTAGTATATGAAACCTAATATTATAATTTGTAACTTTGGAGGCATTTTATCCTAAAAAAAAAAAAAAAATGTAAAGAAAGAGAGAGAAGACGGGGGGAGAGAGAAGAGAAGAAGAAGGAGGAGGAGGGGAAGGAGAAGGAGGAGGAAGAGGAGGGGAAAAAGAAGAAGAAAGAGAAAGAAGCATCAGGTAAGGTGTTTCTGAAAAAGCAAACCAAAACTCTTTGTTATGGTTTGGATATGAGGTGTTTCCCCAAAGCTCCTGTATTAATAAAGGAACTTTTGGAGATTAAGTGATTGGAATGTGAGAGTGTAACATAATCTGTCCATTCAAGTTTGAATGCACTGGGTGGTAAATGTAGGCAGGTGGAGCATAACTGGAAGAAATGTGTCATTGGGGATGTTCCTTGGAAGAATGCATCTTGCCTATGGTTCCTTACTCCTTCTTTTCTCTTTGCTTTTTAATCCACCGTGAGCTGAGCAGATTTCCCCTGCTGGGCCTTTCCCCCATGATGTTCTGCCTCCCCTTGGACCCAAAGCAATGGAATCAGCCATCTATGAACTGAGACTTCTGAAACTATGTGCCTCAAATAAACTTTTCCTACTCTTAGTACAAGAACACTCTTTTTCATACCAAATGTGTAAATTTTCTACATCTACAAATTCTCAGATTCTCTGTGGACTCCAACTGCTGCACTGCAATTTAACTCAATCTGGACAGTAACTACCCAGAGGTGGCACAGATCCCACAGCTTAAGGACCATGTCAGACACAAGTCACAAAATCCCAGATTATGATATAAACTTACCAATGGGCTGTGTGGTGGAGGTACCCACATACCCACTGAGGTTGGATAATTTGCTAGAATAGCTTAGTACTCAGGAAAGCACTTTACTTATTACCACTTTTTTTTTTTTTTTTTTTCCAAAGGCACAACTAGCACAAGCAAATGGAAGAGATTCATTACTTGGGTATGGGGTTGGTGATTACACATCTTCTCTGGGCGTGCCACCTTCCCAGCACACTTTCCAAAATGTGTTGCTTAGTGTTTTCAAGGAGGCTTCATTGATTGGGCAGTATAGGTCATATCATTGGCCCACGGTGATCAGGTCAGTCTTTTTCACCTCCTTCCTTCCTCCAGGGAGGTCTAGAGGTGGAGCTGAAAGTTACCACGTTCGCATAAACTCAGCTATAGCTATGATCGTAAAGGACTAATTATGAATAAAAAAAATATTTTCTTTTCATCCCATCACTCAAAATATTCCAAGAATCTAAGAAGCTCTGCCAGAAACTGGAAGCAGAGACTAAATACATATTTCCCAGCATGTCACAGGAGTATATGTTACTATATTATTGGAGAAAGGAACAATATCAACATCTGCCTTGGCAAAATAGCTCCAGATGACCTGGAACCAAGTTTCAGATCCCAGCAGGTTGCCTCTTATTTAATACTACTTAAATGAGCCCCATACTTTTCACAGGAAATTATAAAGGCAAAAGTTATGCATGCTTTGAAAACATTTGAACAAGTGAATTTTTTCACCTTTTATTCCTTTCTGTTTGCTCAAAATTTTGTCAAATGGTAAAAAGAAAAGGTATTTAGATGAAAGAACGGCCTCTAACTATTGATATTATCCATATCTTTTAATCCATGTTTTAATTTTGGAGTTTCTAACACTGTTTTTTTTCTCATTTGAAATTCCAACAAGAAGATATTATTGCATAATAAAAAGAAAAAAAATTAGAACAATATTAAAATGAAAACCAGTTTGATAAATAATTTCTGCACCAAGTTATCCACATCAGAGTTTATATTTGACTTTTTGAATTCAACTTTTAAATTCCATGTACTTTCTATAGGTACAGATTTGCACTGTCAACTATGATTTAAACTACCTGAATTATAAAAAATTACTATTGAATAAACTGTTGAATTGTTCAACTAATCTTTAATATACTAAACTAATACATTACACTATGGCTATGGTTGTATTTTAAACAGTGTCAGCAATTTAAATGAAGCTGATAATTGAACATGAATTATATAGATTGAAACACTAAAGAAGAAATACATTATTTCTACCATAGTAGTATTTTATTTAAGTTGTGTGATAAAATTATCTCAACTCTAAATAGACAAGAAATGTGTTACCAAAACAAAGTAATGTGCTTGGGAGGCTGAGGCAGGAGGATCTCGAGTTCAAAGCCAGCCTTAACAACCAACCAAGGCCCTGAGTAACTCAGCAAGACCCTGTCTCTAAATAAAATATAAAAAAGGGCTAGGGATATGACTCAGTGGTAAAGCACCCTAGGTTCAATCCCTGGTACAAAAAAAATAATAATAATAAATAAATGATGCTAAAGAAATTTAGGATGTAACCGTGTACGTGCCAAATCTGACAGATTTATCTAACACGTAATAAAGTTTTTGACTATTGTCTAATTTTTGTAATTTAATATTAAGAGCCAACTTGAGAAATATTTTAATAAACCAGGAAATGAACATATCTCTGTTTGATTGTGGCTGTGCAGACAAAAGCTTAGCAACAACTCAGAGAAGCCTTTTTTGCTTTTAGTGGTGTACTTCTTAAATGTCTGCAAAGATCCAGTATCAGTACTACACACAGAATGTGGGTGTCCCTGTGTGTGTTTTTCCTCAAGTGAAAAGCACAAATATTGTATTAAAACTGAAGAAGGGAGGGGACCACACATGTGAATGAAAGCAATTTCAGAGATTAAAATAAAACTAATTATGTTGAGATTTCTTTCTGGCAATGTGTGCTTTGAAGAAGATGATGGCAAAGCCAGGAACTTTTATGTGTGAGGAGCTACAGGGAGAAGCATGCCTTTAGCAAGAAGGCCAGCATAAACTATGCAGCAAGTTTCCCCTTCAAATGGGTGGAAGAGCAGGTTTTTTTGTTCCGGAGGTTACCCATACAGGAAGCAATTGTTTCTGAAGATGAAAGCCTGTCAGAGGTCCTGGGAACCAGCCAAGAAGCACTAACATCCCTGACAGGATGTGATGGATGATTAAAAAAAATGTAACGAAGAAAGATATTATCTTTGGGTGAGTCAACTGATCTTTTATAAAGGAAGATTTGAAATATAAAAAAAGTGAATAAAATTATCAGTATTCTAATTTTTAAGAATAAAGAAAATTTTTCAATGGTATTCACTGCTTACCTAATCTAAAGCAATATGGAGTCACTGAAAAATATAGTTATCTTTGAAGTCATATTTAAAAATAAGATGTGATAAATTTTAAGTATAAGTCTAGAATTGTCTATAGCATTTTATGTGAAAGAAAGAGACCCAGAGAGAAGTGTATACTGTTTTCATAAGTAGTTTAGTAAATGTGTTGGGTCATTTTTGTGAAAACAGAAATTTCAACTTTTTATGTATCACAATTTTACACCATCTTATTTATAAAATTCATTCTTAGCAAATCAAAACACAAAGTAATTGAAATTTATGATGTCTTTTCTTTGTCCTTACTCATCTTGCATTTTTAAATACACCAACCCCCTGAGTAGCCATTTCAGGGTTAAGGAGGTATCATGCTATGTCTTGTTCCAAAATGTATCCCTCTTCCTTCCCTGTGAAAGCAACCTCACCTTTTATTGTATTTTTTGAATTGTTGCAAAATATACAAACATAAAACTTACCATTTCAACAATTTTTAAATATACTATTTAATATTCACAATAATATGAATTCACAATAACCATGACCACTACCATTTCTAGAACTTTTATATCATTCCAAACCTCTTTGGATGCATGAAGCAATAGCTCCCCATTGTGCCCCAGCCACTGGTAAACTCTGGTCTACTTTCTCTCTATGAGTTTGACTATTTTAGGTACCTCATGTAAGTAGAATCATATAATATCTGTACTTTTATATTTAACTTATGCCAACTGCCATAATGATTTCCATATTCCCTATGTAGTATATATCAGAATTTCATTCCTTTTTAAGGTTGAATAATATTCCATTTCATGGATATGTCATTTTTCTGCTTATTCATCTGTTAGACATTTTAATTATTTCTACCTTTTGCTCTAGCTAGAAATAACAATGCTGTTATGAACATTGTAAAATATCTGAGTTCTTGCTTTAATTTTCTTTGGGCATATAACTAGAAGTGGAATGGCTGGGTCATATGATAATTCTGTTTAACTTTCTTAGGAATCAGCAAACTGTTTTCCACAGAGGCTCTACCATTTTATATTCCCACCAGCACAAGGGTTCTAATTTTTCCAATTCTTCATCAACACTTATTATTTTCATTTTTTTTCTTCTCTCTGGCCCTCTCCCTCCCTCAATTTCCTTTGTTTCTTTTCTCCCTTCTTTTTTTTAAATAACCATCTTAATGAGCATAAAGTGGTTTGCCCTCATGGTTTTGATTTCCATTATCCTAATGGTAAGTGATGTTGAACATTTTTTTTATATGCTACTGGACATCTGTATAGCTTTTTCAGAGAAGTGTCTACTCAGATCTTTTGTCTACATTTCAAATGGGTTGCTTTTGTTATTGTGTTTTAGGGGCTTGTTTTTAATATTCTAGATATTAACCTCTTACCAGATATAGGCTTTGCAAATACTTTCTCCCGTTCTGTAGACTGTCTTTTCACTTTCTTGATGGCATCTACTGATGAAAGTTTTAAAGTTTGAGTAAAGCCATTTTTTCCCTTTGTTTGTGCTCTTTTTGTGATATCTAAGGAATCATTGCAAAATCCAATATTATGAAGACATTACCCAATGTTTTTCCCAAAATTTTTATATTTTAAGGGTATGTTTAAGTCTTCAAACCATTTTGAGTTAATTTTCAATATGGTGTAATGTGAAGGTCCAACTGCTTTGTTTTAGATGTGAGTATCTAGCATTTCTAGAACCATATGTTGAAAAGACTATCCTTTCCTTATTAAAGAGTCTTGACACTTTTCTCAAGAACCAATTGGCCATACGTACAAGGGATTATTTCTGGGCCCTCTATTGTATTCCACTTGTCTGTTTGTCTAAACTTATGCCAGTGCTACACTGTTTTGATTACTGGAGGCTTAGAGTGAATTTTGAAACCAGGAAACTAAGTCCTCCAACTTAGCCCCCTCCATCCAAGGTTGTTTTGCCTATTCCTTGCCGCTTCACATGTCATATGAGTTTAAGATGAATTTCCGAAGTTCTGTAGATGACACCCTTGGGATTTTGATAGGAAGTTTTTTGAATCTGAAGATTGCTTTGGAAAAAGTGTGCATCATAACAATATTGTCTTCCAATCTGTGAACATGGGTGTATTTTCATCTATTTATATTTTCTCTCATTTATTTCAACAATCTTTTTTATTTTTCACTGTACTAGTCTGTCACTCCCTTGGTCAAATATATTCCTAAGTATTTTGTTCTTTCTGTTGCCATTGTAAATGGGATTGTTCCTTCCATATTCCAATCATCATTTTTAGTGACTAGAAATTCATCTGGTTTTTATGTATTGATTTTGTATCCTGCAACTTTGCTGACTTTATTTGTTAGTTCTAATGGGTACGTGTGTGTGGAGGGGTGTATATGCATGTGTAAGTAATCTTTGGGGTTCTTTATATATGCCAGCACCACACAGAAATTTGTCAACAAACTTTATTTCTTTTTTTCCAATTTGTTTATTGCTCTTGCCTAATTTTTCTGGCTAGACCTTTTAGCACTGTGTTGAATAGAAATGACAGAAATGGAGATCTGTGTCCTGGTCCTGCTCTTAAGGGAAAAGCTTTGGTCTTTCATCATTGAACATGATGTGAATTGTGACAACCCTACCTTTGACTAATTTCATGCTCTGCCAGAGAACTGAGAAATCAATTTGACCTAAACCAAATAGATAGTAATAATTGTGATAAACGTATTTACATGTGTTTACCATTTTGTGCCATTTATTCAAAACACAGGAAGTAAACAGAACAGCTTTGGACTACTATGTTAAATGATTTCTGAGATACAGTCTCATTACTGTAGCTGAGATCACAGAATAAATATTAACCATTAAATACAACTCAAGCAACATTTTAAAATTTTTAATTGGTACATACTATTGTACAAAATGGAGGGTTTTATTGTGTCATATTCATATCAAGTACAATTTTTAAAGTCTTATCTAATTTGATCATCTAACTCTAATGTTAAAAGCTTAAACAATTTTCCTCACCAGAAGGAATCAAAATGGATTTCTTATCCATATCAGCTCTGTAAGAAATGGAGTAAGACAAAAATCAGTCTAGGCTGTAGTCATAACATATTTTTCATAGTTATTATCTAGTGAATGCCACATAATGGAAAAGCTAATGATAAGAATATTTTTATGTGAGAACAATGGAAGAATGTCCCTAGCCAAGGGGAACTGCATCACCAAGAGGCCAGACACTGAGTTAGCATGTGTCATGTTATAGCTCTTAATTCTTTACCCATTCACTTATTCAATTGTCCCTTTATTCAGTCAAAAATTATTGAGCATTTACTAGCTTCAAGGCACTGGACTAGGTACCAAGAAAACATACTTGTCAAAAAAATCACAGGTACAAATATGATTACATCTGTGATGAATGGTAAGGAAGAGCACAGGTGCTATGAGAGTGTCTGATGGTAAAGTGGCACTGTTGGAGTGTTTAGAAAAGCTTTCCTGGGATGGTGCTCATCGTGTTAAGATCTAAAAGAAGCTAAGATATCCATGAGTGTGCATTATCATATAAACCTAAGTATTATCATATCAACCTCTTAGAAGACAGAATTGTAATGGAGAAGGGGGTAAGCCAGGATTTGAGGCTGTGTCCCCATGGTTTTTACAATTCAGTATATATCCACCACACCAAGTGACTCTGTGAATCCTCTTGTTACATATTCTCGCTCTGCTGGAATTGTGTGTCTTCCTAAATAGACTGAAATGTCCTAAAGAGAAGAAACAGTAGATTATATGACACACATCTCCAGTGTCAGTCTCTAAAAGTTGACTAAATGATAAATTACATATTCACTGCGATTTTGTTAATTAAAAAAATTTTTTTAAGAGGGAAGGGATTTGGAGAATTTTTGTATCTTCAAATGTTTGCAAAAGTTTGAACTGATGCTGTTTCTTTTCTTTTCCTGCAGTTATAGAAGTATTTATATCAAATTCACTTTATTGAAACTATAACTGCACTTAAATTTGTATTATTCTTTAAAAACGACCTTTGGGGCCAATAACCTCCCCTCTTTAATTGGCTGAGACAAAAGTAAAAATTTAGTCTAATTTAAAGCAATTACAGTTATATAAGGTATAGACCTTGATTTTATTTATTCATGTATTTTATTTTATTATCTTGCTTTGTATATGACTTAAAAGTCACTTCTCTCTCTCTCTCTCTCTTTTTTTTTTTTTTTTTTTGAATAAGGCAAGATATAAAAGAATAAATAATATCTTAGAAGACCTTACAAAGGAATTCAGATTTCGAGAACTGAACTGTCATAAGAATGGTTTGTTATTATCCTATTTTTTAAATTTTAATTTTCTTATCTGAAAAACCTTTAAGAACTACTTTTTGGAAGAAAATAGAAAGAGAAAAGAAGAGTTGAAGGGAGTGTGAGGAGCCAGAGCTGTCCACACAGCTAATGATTGGATCTTGATGTTGATGGTGGTGGTGGTGATGAGGTGGGTTCCGGAATAATTGTGAGGATGTTGTCTACGGGACCTTTGTCCCAAGAGTAAATGGTTCTGTCATCTGGTTTCTGATTCACTGCCAAGTGCTCAAATTGAATGGGTAAATAAAGGTGTAATATAAAATGACATATATGGATATTATGACTGGTGAATAAGAAAAGTGAAATGGAAAAAAAAAAAAAAAAAAGAGGTCAAGCTGAAATTCTGGGCAAAGGGGGGTGAGAGAGAGGGTATGCATTTCATGAGACTGGTGTTATGTGGGACTTTGTTTTCTATGTCTTGTTTTCCTAAAAGGAGAATGCACTGTATCTAATCAATTAATTTCTAGATTCAATGTCTATACAGCAAGTTTTGTGACTAGAATTTCTACATTTCAGAAATTCACTTGCTGCACTGTTATTATATAAATAGCTGTGTAATTAGAGTCCAAAACTTATTGTCCCTAAAGTCCCCAGGGAGATTTAAATCTTAAACTGGAAATCACCAATTTTAAAAACTGCATGAACCCACCTCTTACACTATAGATACATAAGTAGGTATAAAACCAAACACCTGATTTGAGAGAGTTGGTTTCCAAAGCATATGCTAGATTTTGGTGAAATCCTGAACAACAGGAAGATTTAAATAAATGTGTGTTGTTAACACAAAGAAATTCTCTTAGAATCACTTAAAAACCAGAGAGCATCCTATTAGATTGGAAGAGAATAAAATTTGAGTTTTGTGCAAATAATTCTTCTGGGCTAATTTCATTATCTAGTTTTATACAGAGATGGACATTTGACAGGAAGAAAAAGAGCACCTTCTATATAGGTATTTTATATTGGTGTGTGAGCAAACAATCCATACCTCATGGAAGATTAATCTTGATTCATTAAGAAGCACATTCAGAATCATTCCCTTAGAAAAGGAAAATGTCAGCTGGTGGTCTCCCCCAAATCAAGTTGCTCATAAAAGCAAAAGGGCAAAGGAGGTAGAAAACAAGAGGTAGGTAAACCAACTCAAGAAAATTCCTCTACAATATTTATTAATCCACTGGTAGAACAATATCTAGTGAACATGTGGGAAATATGCTGTAGAGGAAAACAAAACAGAGTGTAGCCAGCAATGTGAAGTAAGGATACAATCAGTCAACACTGTAGAATTTATTTTAGAAATGACTTGGATAATTTTAACAAGAAGCTTTTGCATGTCTCTGTTACTCTTTACTTTGGTCACCATGAGAATACTGGAAATCCTAATAATTTGTTTCCATGTCTGAAATACTATACTATATTACAATACTATACTACAGTATAGCTCAAAGAGTCTTAATCACACAGAGAATAAATGTTTTTATTTCAATTTTTATCCAAATGTACTTCATTCATTTTTCAAAACACCTTTTTTTATAAAGAAGGCTCATGCTTTCAGTGTACAATAATTTTTTATTTTTTATTGAACAAATACATATTGGGTAATCATTATATGCTAATTCTGTATTAGGTGCTGGAATATAACACCGAGGCTCATCGATTTTACAATCAGGCAGTCTTTATTATAATCCACATGACATATTTTGGAAGATCTCACAAAGGAATTAAAGAAATTCAGATGTAGAAACTGAATCCTTAAGACTTTAATTTTAATCCTTTAAATAAAACAATTTTAATTTCTATGATGTTTGTTTGCCTCAGCAGTACACTATGGGAATGTTACCAGGAGAAGGAAAATTATGGTGGGCTATACATAGAAACAGAAGCAAGCTACATTGGGTTAAAAGAACAGAGTCATGAGACAGTGAGAAAAAAAGCAGGGAGGATGAAAAATTATAGATAAGCTAGCCAGAAGAAAAGTCACTACTGTGTAATTATCTGTTACTTAAGGATGTGGTCCTTGTGGTTTCGGGTAGACTTGTTCAAGGCATGTTTGTCTGAGGGTTGGCTGGGGTTGTAGGTGGTGATGGGAGGACAAGGAAAGATAAATCTCCTTTGGGAACATTTGTGGACTGAATTGAATTGTTAAGTCTTCCAGTTCCTAATGCTCCCCATTATCTCCTGGACTCTCTTGTTGGCAGCTGTAGAAGTTATACACATTTATGAAGAAACAAGAGCACAAACAGAAAGAGAAAGTCCTGGTGATATTTTCCCAGGGGAACAATGGGAGAATGCTCCCAGCCAAGGACATGGCTTCTCCCTGGGCTGGAAGACACCTTGCTTTGGGAAGCTTCCCTAGCCTCACCTCCCAACATGGGGGAGTCTGTTCTTAGACTCCAACGCTTCCATCAAAGAAGTTCCATGAAAGACTGACTCTCAGTCTTTCCCATTGGCATGTTTTTCTTTACAGCAAATGCATTTTATATTTTCTGTTACCCTTTATTATTTATTTACTCAAGAAAAGCGTTGCCCATACTCTCTCAGAGCTGAATAACGACAACTGAGTGACAAAGCTAAATTCCAGAAGCCACTTTTGAAACATAAATCTTGTTACTGTATTTTCTTACCTTGAAATCAAATGGATTCCCTGAAGGCAGTAATGAGGATACTCCTTCTATTTAGAATATTCTCATTTGGCTAGAGCAAGTTCTATTATAAGGTGCATTCTAGATCCTTCCAGCTCCTCTTTTATGTGACAGGTCTGATTCTGTGTCAGGCTTTGTGTTGACAAACCCTCTGAAGAGTTTGTGGAACGCAAGGTCCTGCTTTCCTGAACACCTCCCTCCTCAGCACCATCCCACCCCAGGATTGAAAATATTTTCTTAAACATAATTGCTTGCTTTTCTCATGTATTCACTTGGGGTCACATTAAAAATGTCCTAGATTCTTTTCTTATTTTCTCAAATACAGCTAATTATGTTCTATATTCTCTATTTATAGTTTTTCATGCTCTTCCCTTCCCAAGTCCTATGTGTAACTAGCACGTGTTCTTACTGAGTTTTCAGATTTTGACTTCAGATAAGCACAGCTATGGTTTTATCTTTCCCTTTCTGCTGAAGCAAGCTAATATTAGTAGTGAGAATGAAAATGTTTTGCTGTTCATTGAACAAATCTGTATTTATTGTGGGCCAGATACTTGGTTATACAGATTTTTCTTTCTTGCACTGTGGCATGGCCCATGGCATGGGAAGCCCCGTAGATCCAGATAACAAGAATATCTAACACAACTTGTAGGGTCAGTGGGATAAATCTCTGAATTAGCAATACCCAAGTTGACATTTGAAGTATCAGGATGAGTTTTCCACGTAACCACAGCTAACCATGGGAAGAGAAGTGTTTTTGGCAGAAGAAACAGCATACCTGAAGGTCAAAAGTGAGAGACCACAGTGATAGGATCTTGCTTTGTCTCTGCATTTTTAAAAAATATTTTTTTTAAAATATTTATTTATTTGCTTTAGTTGTACACAATGTGTTTACTTTTATGTGGTGCTGAGAATCGAACCCGGGCCGTGAACGTGCTAGGCGAGCGCTCTACCGCTGAGCCACAACTCCTGCCCTGTCTCTGCATTTTTAATTTTCATTCAAACTCAAGGAATGTGGAAGAACATACATTAATATTTTACTAAGTTATTTGAGAGGGGGGAAAAGCATTTATCTTGTAAATGCAATATTGCATAAATATCCTTCTTCACGGAATAAATTCTATAAGGCTAGAGATCAGATTGTGATCCATTTGGAAGCTTCATTTGGATCAACTAGTGATCCAGGAGCCTTGGAAATCATGAGAGAATTTCAAGGTGTTCCTGCAGCTGGAGCAGAAGGGAACCTACCAGTGGGAAGAGGAAGAATGTGGAAAGAGATAAGGCTGAGCTGACAAACAAGGAGCAGACAGGGCTGGACACTGCAAACCCTGTGAAGTTGCTCAAACATGATTGTAAGAGCAATGGGAAGCCACAGTTTTAAATCAAATTTCTGTTGTTTCACCTGAAAAAGTAGCAGGGGTTTTATTCCTCCATCTCTTCTCCAAACACATCCTTTTCTCTCTCTTGTTAAACAGCAATAAAAACGAATTAACATGATGCTTTGTCCAATCCCAGTTTCATGAGAAACAACTTCATTGATAATTCTAGGATGCTTTGATTAGAGCAAAGCTGTATTTAAGTTATCATGGAAAAGATTTTTCTCAGCATTTAATTGTGGAATGCAATTAAGAAAGTAAGTACAAAACTTGGAGCCATCTGGGGTGCACTGTCTGGGAACTCATCATTTACTGTTTTGCCTGTGGTCTCCCACAAACTGCCATCATTCCTCTGCCTTTCCCCAACCTGTTCTGTCTCATTAAGGAACTGGAAATCCAGCCCAGTTTTCCTTTTGATTGATGTCAAGAGATGCTAAGGAAGGTGTTGCAACGTTCTAACCCAAAATTGTCTTTCACCTTGATAGGACCTCAGAGAAATGACAAAATTGTCTTGATATGAAAGGGATAACTGAGAGGTTATGGTTTTTCTTGTTTGACAGTTTCATTTCAGGACCTTGTTTTGCCAACCACATCTAGATCTATGCAGCTGGAAGATAGACTTCAAAAAATCCAGATGTGTCTTTAAGAATAGAGGGTAGCAAGATACCATTTAGTATAATTAAATCAGCATTAAAGGTCCCCACCATCTTCTATCTAAAGCTTCAGAGAGGATGACTAGCTCTTGCCTGAAGTGGGTTTAATAGATCCTGGGGTGAGCATTAGTAAAGTCTCCTACAGAAAAATGGCTTGGTATGAGATGGAAAGAAAGATGACATTCACATGGTTTCTTGCCATGGAATTGAGGATTTGGAATTAAATGTCTGAATTCTGTTCCTTAGGACAACTCAGCTGTTATTCCTATTTTGTGTTTAAAATTAATTATTCCTATTTTATAAATCAGTCTCCTCCTTTTTGCATCAGCATGTGTTCAGGCTGTAGTATCTGTGCCTTTATTGAAAAAACATGTCACTCCTTTTCTTATTGATTATGAAAATTAATACCTTCCTGCTTCCACTCGTGGCATTGGGAGAACATCTGAGCCTTGTCCTTTTTAGTTCCAGGAAAATATGAATTTGCATTTGAAGGACAAAGAAACACATTTCTTAGTGGACAGAATCAGACTTCAGTAATGTCCCTTTATTCACAGTCTTACTTTCTGCCATTTCAATTATCTGCAACCAGTCAGAATTTATATTAAACAGAAATTTCTAGAAATAAATCAGCCTTACATGCCATTCTGAATAATATGATGAAACCTTGTGCTGTCTTGCTCCACTCCATAAGGAATGTGAATTATTCCTGTGTACAGCACCATCTGCCCTGGATGTACCACCTGCCGTTGGTCAGTTGGTAGCCATCTTAGTTTTCAGATTGACTGTCGAAGTATTGCAGTACTTGTGTCCAACTAACACTTGTTTTACTTGACAATAGCCCCAAAGTACAGGAGTAGTGATGCTAGCAATTTTACCAAGGCATATTGTTATTATTATTCTCTTTTATTATTGTTGTTAATCTCTTGCTCTGCTTAATTCATAAATGTTATCTATCGTAGGCTTGCAATGTACACATCATTGTGTGTGTGTGTGTGTGTGTGTGTGTATTTCTGCACTATGTATTGTTTCAGGCATCAACTGGGGATCTTGAAATGTATCCCCTATAGATAAAAAGGGACTACTGTATTTATTATTCTCCATAGAATTTCAGAGGAAACTATATATCATGAGAGTGAAATCTGATTTCAGATTAGTTGTCCTATAATACTGCAAAGAATCTTTGAGATTTAGGACATGGACAGAGGATATCAACAATAATAATAACAGAGAGGAAAAGAACTCTGTTTATGTACTCCTCATTAAAATTAAAATTTTGATTTAATTATATTTGTATTTCTCACCAATTAGATAGTTCTTCCTAAGGGAAAGGACAGGACAAAATGTGTATTTCTTTATGCCTAGCACAGAACTCAGTGTCTGAGGCATAGAAAGTATTCAGAAAATATTTGTTGATTATGTAAAGGACTGGGTCTATAAAAGCAAAAGCATCATGCAAACAACTATTTCCATTGTGATATTTTCCATTCAGGAAAATTCCACTGCCAGTGGAGCTACATCTGGCTTTGAAAGAAACTATGCATTCTGATTCCATTAAATGCCAGACACATGGTAACTGGGTCTTTCATGCAATAGTTTCCTCTTTGACTCAGGTCTGGGAGAATAGCTATACATGAATTTGAAGGCTGAGATTTGGTCCCTCCTATTACCTTCGTAACCTTGGACAAGACTCTGAATATAACTGGCTTCCATTTTCTTCTGTATAAAGTAGAGGAGTTGGACAAGGGAATTCCTAACCTGAAAGCCATAGATTCATGGATGAAGATCAGGAAAAATCTATGAGCTTCCTGAAGTTGTGTGCATATTATGGCTATATGAGTATGTTTTTATGCATTTTTTAAGAAAAGGGGATTATAGCTTTCTATATTTTTTATTTATTTATTTATTTATTTATTTATTTATTTATTTGGTGCTGGGTATTGAACTCAGGGGCACTAGACCACTGGGCCACATCCCCAGCCCATTTTTTTTTTTTTTTTGTATTTTATTAGAGACAGGGTCTCACTGAGTTGCTAAGTGCCTCACCATTGCTGAGGCTTGCTTTGAACTCACAATCCTTCTGCCTCAGCCTCCCAAGTGCTGGGATTACAGGCGTGTGCCACCACACCCAGCTTCTATATTTTTTTAAAGAAAACTATCTTTACAAAAAGTTGAGAAAATCTTGAATAGCTATATTTTCATATCCTTTCTCTTATAAAATTTCTATATCTTTATAAAAATTTCTAAAACAGTATCAGCCCACAATATTTTCTCTTTACTCTGATAGTTTGTTTTCTGTGTGATCCTTTGCCATTTCATTTCATGACACTTTAAATAAGGATGTCTATGTTAAACTTCATCCATATATCCAAACCTGGACCTAGACCTTTCACTTCTCCAAATCCCACACAAGAATTCTTAGTTATTCCCATAGTAAATGTGGAAATGTTATTTTGTAGATTTACCTTACCTAGAACATTGGTTGCATTACCTTGAAAACTCTATGCCTCTCAGGAGCAGGGCCATACATACCACCTATTCAAATGAAACTCAGAGGGTGGAAAGTAGAGGGAAGGTTTGCTAAGAATGTCCACAAAAGGGGGCAATGAGGAAGGATGATAGTTCAGAAAATTTAGGGATACAGATTGACAAGATGTTGAAGATTCATGACACTCAGGAGTGAGGGGTAGGCCATTCTTAAAAGAAGTGGCCTGGGTCCGTGTAAAAATTTCACGAACAAAGGCCATCACCTCATGCTTTGAGGAAGTCAAATTTAAGGGGCGAAGAAAGAGGGGTTTATCTAGCATACGCATGTTAGTTTCCTATAACAAATTACCAATAAAAATAACACGATTTATTATCTTACAGTTTTTGAGGTCAGAAGTCTGGCATAGGTTTCAGTCTCCAGTCTTTCTGGAGACTCAGGGGAGAATCCCTTCCTTCAACCTTCCCAGCCTCCAGAAGCCAACTACATCCTTTGGCTCATGGTCCCTCTTCCTCCCTCTTCAAAGCCAGCAGTGTGGCAGCCTCGAATCTCCTGCCTGTCATTCTCCCTAGCCTCTGTCATTGCATTGCCACTGTCTTGCCTCTGCTGTGCCTCTCTGTAGCTTTCATAAGGATTTGTGACCACACAGGGCCCCGCTGGAGAAGCCACAATGATCTCCCTATCTCAAGGTTTTTGGTGGATCAGTTCTGCAGTCTCTTCTATAATCAAAGGCAATCTTCAGTTAAAGCAATTGGGAGGGGGACCTCCTTTGGGGGTCATGATTCAGCCCACCACAATATCTTATGTTTGCATACTTGTATTTATTTATTATGCCATAGTTTTGTGGGAACGGTTGTGTTCATAGATATTATGTGCAGAGAAGGAAAAAGCAGAAAGAGAATTTAGTTGGCTGAGTATATGAATAAGTGGTCAGAAAAGAGGACAGACTGTGCCTGAAGCTGAAGGGAACCCAGAGTTTTTAACAAGTCACCATTCATCTCTGGGGAACGTAAAGAATGAAAGAGTCTCTCCTCACTAATGATCTAGCACATCATCCATTTCTAAGTTAGTATTCATGTGGGAGACTGGAAAATTGGGAGGGTTTAAAAAATAATAACATTATAATACAATTATGTGCTATAATAATATAATAATCTAATAGATGTGCATTAGTGCTCAATGAAATGAGAGTATTCTGTAATAATCTCATATGCTGGTTTCTGAGTCCTTTTGTTCTGCTAGAGCAGAATACCTGAGACTGGGTAATTTATTAAGAACAGAAATTTATTTCTCATTGTTATAGAGGCTGGGAAGTCCAAGATCAAAGTGTCAGCATCTGGTGAGGGTCTTTTTACTGCATTCTTACATGGCAGAAGGCAGAAAGGGCAATGGGGAGAGAAATTCTATGGCAGAAAAGCAGAAGAAAGTGAACCCTCTATTCAAGCCTTTTTTTTTTTTTAAAAAAAAAAAAAAACAATGATGATCCATTCATGACAGCTCTACCTCATGACTTAAACATCTCCCCAAAGGCCCACCACTCAACACTGCCACACTGGGATCAAGTTTCCAACATATGAATTCCCAGGGACATAGTCCAACCATTAAAAAATTGATATTTTCCAGGAGACAAAGATGTGTGCCATGCAGAAGTGTGCAAAGGGTGCAGGGAGGGTGGTGGTGGAGCAAATATATACCAGATGACCACATGGACATAGTCTCTTTCTGGTGAGTCTAAGTGTTGGAACATTTCAAGATGTTCCAGAGTTCCTGCTTCCTAGGAAGAGGAGACCTAGCTGTCCACACTCATGATTGGGGAAATATAGTCACAGTGTGACCAAGAAAGTCTAGGTCTTTTGTTGCTTTTAGGATGATGTTAAAAAGAACATGAAGGTCATATTGGCTGTTGGCTTTTGGTCCTCTCTTCATGGAATATGATTGAAGAAAGATGGATAAAGGATTACAAATGATTTTTTTTGGTTCAGTAGGACAGGGAGTAGATGAAGGGCAAGAGCTGAACAGGTTGGGTTCTAGATAAGCAAGAGCAATGAAACAAATTTATTTTCCAGAAGTATACAGTGGCACCTTAAGAAGAGAAAACACCACACCATTCGGATGACAGGTGGCATGGAGCACCTCTGTGAGCTCTGTTGACAGTTAAGTCACTCTGATGACCATGGTCAAATGGAAAGTACTGCATTATTTTAATTGAGTCATATTTTCTGTCCCTTTCTGTTTTTAGGGACTATGTCAGCCCCAGTCAAGGAAAGTAACTCACTCTTAGCTACTTTTCAACATGTAAATAACAATTGATTGAGAATGAAACTTTGGGAAACTAAAAGTGAGCAAGGTAGGTATCTCTCCAACTGGATTCCTCAAAATAAGGGACCTGCAACAGGAGAAGGTGGTTAATACAGCTGATTGCCTATTATCTTCATTTATACTACAATTTACTCATCTTACCCACAAAAATTAGAACCAACTTAGTAGTTGCCCAGATGTCTGTCCAATCTTTTTCTTTTCAGTTATTTATTCATTTTAATTCTGGCCTCCACAGCATTTGTTTTGGGTTGAAGGATTCTAGGCTATTGCTGTGGAAACTTTGGTTCTAGAGGAGTTCAAGAAGCCCTGGATTATGGATGAACACATGTGTCCACCATTCTTTTTTTTTTAATTAATTTATTTTTTATTCTAAGATGCTATAAATGACAGCAGAATGCATTACATTTCATATTACACATATAGAGCACTTTTTTACAAATCTCTGGTTGTATGCAAAGTATATTCACACCATTCGTGACTTCATACATGCACTTAGGGTAATGATATCCATCTCATTCTACCATCTTTTTTTTTCCCTTCACCCTTTTGCCCCCCTCCCTTTCCCTCCCTCCCCATTGGCCATTCTAGTGTTCCTCTAATCCTCCTATGCTCCCCATCCCAACCCCACTGTGAATTGGCCTCCTTATATCAGAGAAAACATTTGGCATTTGGCTTTTTGGGATTGGCTAACTTCACTTAGCATTATATTCTCTAACTCCATCCATTTTCCTGCAAAAGCCATGATTTTATTCTCTCTTATTGCTGAGTAATATTCCATTGTGTGTATATACCACATTTTCTTTATCCATTCATCTACTGAAGGGCATCTAGGTTGGTTTCACAGTTTAGCTATTGTGAATTGTGCTGCTATAAACATTGATGTGGCTGTGTCTCTGTAGTATGCTGTTTTCAGGTCTTTTGGGTAAAGACCAAGGAGTGGGATAGCTGAGTCATAAGGTGGTTCCATTCCAAGTTTTCCAAGGCATATCCATACTGCTTTCCATATTGGCTGCACCATTTTGCAGTCCCACCAACAATGTATGAGTGTGCCTTTTTCTCCACGTCCTCTCCAACATTTATTGTTGTTTGTGTTCTTAATAGCTGCCATTCTGACTAGTGTGAGATGAAATCTTAGAGTGGTTTTGATTTGCATTTCTCTAATTGCCAGAGAGGTTGAGCATATTTTCATGTATTTGTTGATTGATTGTATATCTTCTTCTGAGAAGTGTCTGTTCAGTTCCTTGGCCCATTTATTGACTGGGTTATTTGTTTTTTTGGTGTTAAGCTTTTTGAGTTCTTCATGTATTCTAGAGATTAGTGCTCTATCTGACGTGCGTGTGGTAAAAATTTGTTCCCAATTAGTAGGCTCTCTGTTCACCTCACTGATTGTTTCCTTTGCTGAGAAGAAGTTTTGTAATTTGAATCTATCCCATTTATTGATTCTTGGTATTAATTCTTGTGCTACAGGATTCTTATTAAGGAACTTGGGGCCTAATCCAACATGTTGGAGATTAGAGCTTACTTTTTCTTCTATTAGGTGTAGTGTCTCTGGTCTAATTCCTGTGTCCACCATTCTTGTATCCTTTCATTGTGACTTAATGATGCTTCCACTGCCCCATATTCAGGGAAAACAAAAGGTAAAGGAAGAGTGGACACAGGGGCCAGGAGTTAGAAAGTAGTCAGAATCAGGAGGACTCATGCCGGTGAAGACTTTGGCAGGTCTGGATGGATTTGGCCACATTGCAGCTCAGAAAGCAACAGTGGGCCTGGTGTTCAGCTGTCATGTGCCTGGAACACCACAACCTACTCAGGAAGGGTTTGTCCATGACAAAGATGGTGTGGAGGAGCATGGAGTTACCTACCCAAACAGCCTGCTTGCATGCTAATCCTGGGTCCTCCAACATGATCTGGAGAAGTCTGAATTCCCATGGGCAAAACAGGGAACTTGTTGGTACTTAATATGTTTGTGGTGGGAGACCAAAGAGTCATGGGAACCATTTAGAACAGTGCTTAGAACATATTTGTGCAATTTAAATGTTACCTATTACTTTGGCACCAGGATTGACCATAAATTGATCTAGTTTAAATTTCTCACTGTGGACTGTTTTGTTGTTGTTTTTTGTTTTTGCATTTAGCTGTTTTAAAAGAAAGGCCCACTAGGTGACCACAGAAAACAGGTACTAGCAGTTTCCTTCAAAGAAACAAAATTTGAAAGTAAAATCTCGAAGAGGATTTGGCTTGAAAGTCTTGTAAATTTCCATTTTGGGGTTCATTAGGTCTTGATTCCTGTACTCCCAAGTTGAAGAGACATATAACAGCCATAGACTTCACTGTGAATGGATAGTTTTTAAAAGATGTTTTAGATTGCCACAAAATAAATATTTTCAATGTTATATAAACAATGGGTTCTCTACCTTTGACCAAAATGTTTATAATTTCTTTGAATTTTGTCATCTTCTAAGAATTAAAATTTCAATTTTATAATAGAATTTTATTTCATTTATGCCAAGCTTTATTTCAATTTCTCTTTTCCAGTTTACTCAGCAGTTGAGAAAGTACAGCTCTATATAGTAAGTCTAGCACACGTAACAGACAACTGTTTGAAAGGGTAGCTTGTGCTGGGTTGTGACAGACATTTTCCTACTGAACCTCCAACTAGCCACAGAAACCTATGATCGTTGTACAAATACTACACCAATGACTGGCAACACTGGACTCTAGCCTTTAGGATTTACTGAAATATATAATACTGTTGCATTATAAATATGTTGTAATATGGTTATTGCTTTGGCATACCTGGTTCCATATTGGAATATTTGCTACCAACTCAATATCCATGATTCATTTAATGTCAGTGGAGATCAAAACCTGACAGGATGCACTGTGGTTTGTGACTCTCTCTGTCCTAGATTATGAAATCTCCCTGGCTCAGAGATTATGCTTAAGTCAAGATTAAATGCCAAATCTAGAACAGTGCTAGTCATTAGGCAATCAATAAATATTTGGTGAACGGAAAAATAATAAAAATTGTATGGTTTAGAACAGAATGCTGATGTCAATCCATCAGAAGGAGAGTAAGCAGCTTTTAGTTTTAGGAATCTTAGAGAACAAGGTCATTTAAAAAAAAATTCCTTTTGATAAAACAGAATTCCCTGGGTTATGTCTAACTTTACACTTAAGACACGTTCCCTCTAAGACTAAAATCTTCTCAAGCAACTATTCCTGGAAAAGATTAATAGAGGTGAAAGAAACACAGCTGAAGTCTTACTCAAGAGTATGAAAACCACCTTTTAGTATTTAAAAAGGCATTAATCATGATCATTTATCAACAGAAAGGAATGTTCACAGAATACATAGAAGAAATGTTTGCAAAGGCAAAAAGTCAGAGAAAAGGAAGGCATACATGCCCAGGGCTGAAGACTTTTTTTTTTTTTTTTTTTCTTTTCTTTTCTTTTCTTTTCACAAATTAAAGCTGCTGGGAAAGAACAATTGACCAGAGGGAAACATTACTGCACAATCTATAAAATACTGCCAAGGTCAGCACAACCTCAGCTTTTTTCCCCCCTTTTCTTTTTTTTTTTTTTTTTTTTTTTTTGTGGTAATGATTGTTGAGAAACGAGTTTCTTGCAAGCCTTTCTTAGATGTCATGTTTAGAAGTTACTCAACCCCAAGGATTTGGAAAGTACTTTTATTTCCTTTACTAGTTGATGACGGGAATGAGTTAAAAATATATCCAGTAAATCTCTGCTTTAAAAAGATTTTTTTTAACATGGCTATACCTTAATTCCAGTGCTTTTAATTGTTCATTCATGGTGGATGCTGTTGGTAAAAATGGCTCCCAGGTTCTCAAAGGCTCTTTAAGTTTCTATTTCCCAAACTCTCTAGTTTCACTTCCTTGTTACAGACCCCCAACTGATATTATGACCAATCAGCGATCTCCCACACCCCTCACCTATAGACTCTCGGGGGCCTTAGCCAATCTGTGTATGCCACGTTTCCAAGTAACATATAAAAGAAAAAAAATTTCTGTTACCATAGCTCTCTCTCTCCCTTGCTTTTTTTTTTTTTTTTTTTTTTTTTTAATATTTATTTATTTGCTTTAGTTGTACACAATGCAACGCATTTATATTTACGAGGTGCTGAGGATCGAACCTGGGCCGCGCACGTGCTAGGTGAGCCCTCTACCACTGAGCCACAACCCCAGCCCTCTCCCTTGCTTTTGACCCCAGATAATCTCTTGTGTGTTAAAATAAATCTCTCAGCCGGACTCTGCTTCTCCTCTTCGTGTGGTTCTTCTTTGGCTCCAACCCTAACAGATGCGCTGGTTTTTCCAAGCCAGTAACTATATCGCAAAGATTTCTAAAGCCATTAAAAAAAAAAAAAAAAAAAAAAAAGCCATAAAGATGCAGTTCTTATATGAAGTGTCTTAGCTGTGTACAATCTAAGTTTTTAAAGTCCCACATGGAATATCTTTGTACATTTATGTCAAATTTATAGACAAGTATTTTAGCTTAAGACTGAGCACCAACTTGGCTTGTGGGGATCCTGGCTTCCCTCTATCCCAAGCTTTTCCATGTTTACTTCTCACTTTTCAGGGCAGTGGGGAAGCCTGTACATTGTTCTGTGCTTTAAAAAAAAAAAAAAAAAAAAATGCTACCACCATAAACAGGATCATTTTTGTTTTGCTTTTTTCTTCCCTTCAACCATTTGTCACAATAGCAGGGTCCTGGGTCATCTGTGCGTGTGGCTGTTGTGAACAAGAGAATACCTTGCAAGGCAGACGGCTGGGTTAAGGACCAAGACTTTGGACCCACCCCAGACGAGAGAGTAGCAGCCAGGCTCACACATCAGAATTCAACCTGTGACCTGAGACCATGTCATACTGTTTCACTCTGACTTCATGGAATTTCCATACTTTCTTCAAGTTAATCCTAGGGCAGTATCATGGCTTGTTCTGGTGATCAAACTGCTGTCTAAGCATTAGCCCTGTTTACTTCTTGTCATTTGAAATTACAATGAATATCTCTTATATATGAAGATTTATTTTTCTCTGAGTAAGTACTACTGCCCCAAATCCAATTAATTTCAGGAAAAGTTAGGCCAGATTCTGTAATTATCTCTAGACTAAAAGAACAAAGCTAAACTGCAAAACCAGGAAGTGGATAAGAAAAGACAGATCACATTTAGACAAAGACATGGTTACTTTTTTATTTGAAGGGAAAAAAAAAAGTATGTTTTAATAAATACTGCGGAAACATTGACCAAACAAACATACAAAGTGACTTCAACATTAAAAAAAAAAAAAAAAAAGATGCAACGCAAGTTCTGCTTTATAGCAGTTATAACTTATTTTCTTTTTACAATATTTAAATACAGAAAGCACTTGCCAGCTATTTTGTAATACTGCCCAAAGCATAATGCTGCACCAATCAAAGCATATATTATGTTGGTAAAATGTCTGTATTTTGTGGGAAATGACTGGAATGGTATTTTCTTGCAGAGACAAAACAAAGTGCTTGTAAGACATAGAACTGAGTGTTGTAATTACCTTAATCTCCTCTCCTGCCACAACTTAATGGGAGCACAGCTTCAACACTTCAAAAATGAAGCATTATCATTGGAAGGAAAGCTTGTTTTCAACAAGCGCCAACAATAAACAGGTTCGATCAGGTTTATTTTCTGAAAGAATCTCTAAATGGAACTGATCAAAAAATATCTGTAAACTGGTTTAAATGCTTATTATTTTATGTAACAACAATCAAGTTTTGAATATGGACCCTGGCTGAATCTGATTAAGTGAGGTTTAACAATCATGCTCTAGAAATGGCCTAGTGTTATGTCAGGACTGACATTATATAATTTTCTACTAGGGATTCTCTAAAGCTTGGGTAAGTGGGTCCTTCTCAAACTGAGGTTCATTTAAAGAAAGTGAAAGAAACCGCAGGTCATTAGATGCTGCCAATTTGGAGCTTCATCCCCAAATTGTCCTTTTGCTTTGTATATTTGGTAACTTGTTCCAGACAGCTTTACTCACAAAGTGTGCTTTCTGTTACTATTCCTTCATTATCTCTCCTGGTGAAAATAGTACCTACATTTCCCCCCTTGGATCATTCTATGACATCAAACCAAGACAACTTTTATTTGACTTTGCATTTTTATCAACGGTGGCAAAAAAACAAAACAAAAAAAAAAATCACACACCTTCTTTTCTAAACAGCACACAAAAATATTACATTGAGCAATTTACCACTTGTTAATGACAATCACAATGATCAACAGAACCATCCGACTGAATAAAAATCAACACTTTTTTTCTATTTGATCTATGTGATCTGTGCAGTGCTGGTCTACACATCTTGCAAGGCTGCAAAAGCCTTTCTTTAGAACCATCTCGCTCCGCAGTGATCTTCAGGAAGGCAAGATTTCAAAGCCTCATGAAGTTTTCCTCTGGAATCCCACGGGTCCTGATATAATTTCCATTTTAATGATGAGCTAGGAGGAAATTAGATCACATCCTCTAGAAAACTAAACGCTAAGGTCACAGTGCCAGTTCCCCAACGAGGACGGTATATTAATATATACTTTTGCAAAGGAGATTAAAACATTTAAAAATTAAATCAAAGTAGAGATCCATGAATAGATTGGAACAACAACAACAACAACAACAACAACAAAAAAGCCAAAATAAAACAACAAAACAAAACAAAAAAAAAAAACGCAAGCACCATTCAGAATGATTTTTCTTCTTGGTGGTACTCGCATTTCTCCTCATCTACCTCTAGCGCATTTGAATCTCACTTTTTTGGCATTTTTTCAAGTCACACTTCAAAACTCTTTAATGTATTCACTTCTCACCACTTGGTCTACATGCCGAACCTAAGAACAGGATTCCAAAAAGGTGGGCACCCTTTCTGGGGGGGCCTCCAGCCTGTGGGACACGTGACTTTGGCTGTGCACTTCACTGACTTCAGCTTTTTGTTTTGCTCCTGTTGTTTTTTTACACTAGATTCCTTTGTCCTCGTTAAAGATAACGCAAGTTTCACATCACACTGCAGCTCTTCGCTTTGTCCTTTCGTAAGTCCGTAGCAACTGCAGAGAGTTCTGGTCTGCTAGGCATGTGTGAAATCCGCTTTGTGGCCCTCTGTGATTTGTTCCGCTTAACGTTTTTATTTGTCTTATTTACACATGCCAAGGTGGCAACGTGAAAAATGTCTCTGACGCTATTTTCTGACTGTAAAGCTGAGCATTCAATGTAAGTAGCTGCTCCAATCTGTTTGGCCATATTTGCCCCCTGAGAAGGAAAAGAAGGGAATTTAATCAGCAATAAGACTTTGGAGGAAACTTACAAAGTATCTTCTAATAACACACAACAATACTGCATTGTCAAACATTTTCTAATGTGTCAACGGAACTTTCGAAGTGTCCTTACGAAAAAAATAAAAACTGAACTACTTTATTACTTCATAAATATTTGCAGTCAAGATCCAGTTCTGAGCTACTCAATTGTCATGACTCAACAGATACTGCTATAGCTCCCCATGGTGCTAAAGGCTGATCCAAGGTCACTGGGTCACTAAGAGATGAAGGCCCTGATCATCAAATACTTAATGGTGAAGTAGGAGAGGAGCTAAGGGGATGAGTCATCCTATCAAATGTAGCTAAGAGTCCCTGGTTCCTAGGTTGTTCCAGGGTCACAGAAAAACACAGAATCTTACAACTGGAATAAGTCAGCCCAAGATCACAAACACAAACCCTGCACTTTCCACACAGCTCTGGCAGGGTCAATATAGCCTCTAAAGCCTGTTTAGGCCCTCATGGGGACTTGTTTTCTAAAACTCTTCTTGAATATAAATGGCAGCTGAAGTTAGTCAACAGGTTATACAAAACACAAGGACAATGAATAGAATTTAAAATGAATTTCAAATAAAGTGAGTTTGCGTTTGTGTTTTAGGGCCAAAATAAGTTGAGAAAAGGATTCATAGTACTTTGACATCAGTTACCTTATGAAACACAAAATAGCTAATTTTTCAATGTGGTTGATTCTAGCAATAGACACAATAATAATCATGTATACATGATCAAAATGATAGATGAAGAAGATGAGTGTCTTTTTTCCCCCACACTTTTATGGTGCTGAAGATTAAACCCAGGGCCTCACTTATGCTGGGCATATGCTCTTCCAGTGAGCTACATCCACAGTCCTAGATTGTAGTATTTTAAGTGATGAGTACTAAATATCATTCTAGTTATTTCAACACAAATTCTCTAGAATCTGACTGTGGGCTTTAGAGAATGAACTTATGGGAAACCCCTATAGAAGTGATGTATCTTTAAAAGACTGTTTTGTGGTGCACGCTTGTAATCCCAGCACTTGGGAGGCTGAGACAGGAGGATCACGAGTTCAAAGTCAGCCTCAGTGATGGCGAGGCATTTAGTAACTCAGTGAGACCCTGAGTTCTCTAATAAAATACAAAAAAGGGCTGGGGGTGTGGCCCAGTGGGCCAGTGCCCCTGAGTTCAATCCCTGGTACCAAAAAAAAAAAAAAGACTGTTTTATGGAGTGCAACTTGCAACTGCCTGTTTTAGTATTCTATTGGGCTGCTATGTGTAAAAAAGAGTACCTCTCTTTAAGAGAACTATTGATTTTGACTACATTCTCCCTAAAACTACTGAACTTAAAATTCATGGGGATTTCAGAGATACACAAGGGTAGCATATGATCAACCATTTATGTACTCGGATATCATGTAATTATTCTACTGAATAACAGGACATTTTACATTCCACAGTTGACCACTGGCTGAGTCTTTAGAAAAGCAGTTATATTTTATTTGATTTATTATGAGCGATATTCCATTTCTTTCACTCTTTCTGAAATCTACTTTTACACACTGACAACATACATACCTGGTCATATGACACTGGTGTCTGCCTGTGATTTGAGAGCTCTACCAGGGTACTAACATCCGTCCGCAGATCCGACTTGCAGCCGACCAAGAGCATTTTAGTATTGGGACAAAACTCTTGGATTTCACCTTTCCACTGTGAGGGGGGAAGAAACAAAAAGATGGAAAATTAACAGAGCACCGCTATTCACAGAGTGAGAACAATTTTTCTACTGGCAGACATTGGAAATGGGACTTTCAAAAGGACATTAAAATGAATGTCACCTCAAATAAAGAAGCAAACTTGCACGTATTTCCTAAGTAGATATTAAGTTTTATTACTTTTTAAAGTGGATCCATTAGAGAATGTCTATGCCTATTATTATCCATTCCCTCTCTGTGACTCATGTGCTCCTACAATAAGAGTCTTATTGGGTGTTGTCTGAAGGTAGCCTCAACAATTTCTTAATTTGGGGGTATCTCTGAAGGATAAAAGTGCCTTAAGAATGATTGCAATGAGTGACTGTGTCCCTCAGATATGTTGAGCGGGTAGCTTCTAGGGAGAAGGCTGGAAATCAAGCAGAGGCAGCACCAGCACCAGCGTGCACTCACTGGCTGGTGAGGGAAGACTGACACTCGCCACATGCGTCAGGATCCTGAGCAGGAATTAGTAAAACAACCTCCTGCCTTCAAGGAGCTGCCACTCATGTGGCTGAATGAATAGACGACAGCAAGTGTAAAAAACCATTTCTTGGGCTATCAGCAAGGCATCTGGTCCTATAGCTCACTTGACCTTGAGTGAGTTTTTAAGGTACACAAACTGTAAATATTTTAATATAGTCCAGTTTGACTAGTTGTTTCATGACCTAACCAAAATTATTAGAACCTCCAGAAATGTCTGGCAGGGAATGCTAATTGTGCTCTTTAAAAGCAGGCTGTGGTTTCATTTCCTGGGGCTTTTGCTCTCTGCCATCAGGATGGAAGTCAGGGGTTCCAAGTGTGTCCACAAGATATCTCTGGCTCTCAGAGATGAGGGGTTAAAGGGGCTTAGGCTGTTCCAAACCATATTCACCAATCTGTCCTAAGTGCCCTAAGAAGGATTGTGGGGATGACAGAGATTCCTAAGACATTGCTGTTTCTCCCAGAAAGGAATTCATAGAACAGCTGGACTGATGAAGTAATGCATGTGATACTAGGTAAGAAGGACATCCTGCAAGAGTAACTCGAGAGACCACCAGGAGACAACCCCAGGTTTAGAAGTGTGCTTTGGGCAGTGTACTCTATAGTTCAACACCCAGTTTGTGTTCTGATGCCTTCTTTCCCATAATTTCTTTCCAGAAATTGTTTAGGAGAATCTATCATGGCTAGATAGCACTGGCATTAGAAAAGGAAGATGAATTGAAAACAAGAGTAAGAAATCTATCTTGCTTTAATTCACTCTAACCTCTGTGACAGTCACAGATTTCAAGGACTCAATTAATCAAGATGAACCACAGCAAGGGTTATTCTCAGTCTCAAAACTAACACAAATCTAAAATACACTCAGTAATATCACTAAGGCCAAAAAGCCACTGTTCATTTGGTCTTAAAAGACAAAAGCAAAAAAAAAAAAAAAAAAAAAAAAAGCCAGGAGAGAAAGGCTTTTCATTATAAATTATGCATAACCTGATACTACATCAAGTAAAAACCCAGTAAATAAGCAACCTCTTTTATCTACAGACAGACCCAGACATGCTGTTATGTTGATCTTCAGCTGTGTAATGACTCTGGCCTCCCTCTGCATGTCTAGCAATTGTTTACAAGCATTAAAGACAGGAAAGGTGTATTCCTGCCTGAATCTGACAAAACATCAGCCCTATTTGTGTTTGATATGTTACTTAAAATTGAAAGAAGTTAAAAAAAAAAAAACAACCAAACCTTTGATCTATTCAGAAAGTCACATTTCCTTGAGCTATGTTTGCAATGTTTAGTAAAGATAGAGGGATGATAACTTCAAACCCTAATTTTTTAATGGCACAGAAGCCAAGCCATCAAATACCACAGAGAAGTATAAATTAATAAAAGCACAAGAATTTCAAACCCTGCTAAAGGTAAAAACCAAAAGAACCCAACCCAACCAAACCAAAATAAATAAATAAACTCCAGCCTTCTCTATAGGTGTTTGTCTTCCTCAACCCCTTCCATGCTCACTCTGGGACACGTGGTGACCACGTGGCTGACACCACCTTGCTCTCAACTTCCTGTGTCTAAGCCACACTGCATGGAGAGAGGAGTGCTCCAGCAAAGGTCTGACCCTGAATCCCCACAACACTCAGTCCAAAGTTGAGAAAAGAGCTTGTGGCTAATCAGTGCTGCCCCACTGACACTCATGCGCCCACCTGAGGGCTGAGTCCCGGGCTGGTGGAGGCCAAGGAACGTCTCTTCCCTCTGCTGGCCTCGCTATGGTCTCTGGCACATCCTCAACTGGTTGCATTCCTTCTGACCTCCCCATGGTCCCTTTGGTATGGAGCGGCCTCAGGTTCCTCCTCCACTACAGAATCCACCTTATCTTTGCCTCCAGAAACTGGGAAATGTGATAATGTGCAATGTGTTCACAACTACTGTCTTGATTAGTGTGTGACATGCCTCATCATAACCCACGCTGTCCCATGTCTGGAGACATACCCCTATTTCTCCTATTATCAGTTCCGTGTTTGTTTCTAATAAATAACATCATGACTGAAACATGGCTTCTTTATTAAAATATCTACTATTGCATTCAGTTCAATACCTAAGCTGAGGCCAAACATAAATGTATAAACTAAGGCTTAATCCGACTGGTAAATGAAGAGAAGAGAGAAGGGAGGCAGGAAGCAAGGAAGCCAGGCATGAATGATAGTACTCAAATATAACTATTTTGATCTATACCACTTCCCCTAAAAAAAAAAAAAAAAGAAAAGAAAAGAAAAGAAATCTCACTAACATGGAAGCTTTTAAAGTGTATTTTGTTTCAGAGCTTTATGAGAAAAAATTTCAAGCAGATTCATCATCAAAAATAGTGACGCATATATGTGGAAACCTTGTTTTGGTGTGTCTTTTCTGGTGTTTTAATTACAAAATATATGGCAAGGAATTAATTAAGAGTCTTGGAGCTCCCCAGCCAAGCACAGGTTTCTGTCTTACATATTGCTTAGCACTGAACCGTGTCACCAACTCCCAGTACTTGCCTTTTTAAGGACACTGTCCAGTGTCTCTGGTCTACTGATGTCAAAGCAAATCAGTACGGCATCCGAATCTGGGTAAGAGAGGGGGCGGACGTTGTCATAATAAGGAGAACCTGAGAAGAAACAAAGACACACAAGTTTTAGGTTAAAGTTCCCTGTGTTTGTCATGCATTAACTCTCTGCTTTTGACCTAAATCCCTCCACTGTCACTTTGTAGCACCACCCCTAATTCTTGGGAAAGAAAGGCAAACAGATATACAAAAGCCCATTTCTACCAGAAGATGAATGACAACTCATATGTATCTAACCTGAATCAGAGAGCAGGACCAGGATCTTAAGGTGAAATCTACACAGTGCAAAGACTAGAGGCTGAAGGCACCTGGGTGAAGTGGGGCAACACCTGGGGCCAGGTGTCCTCGTGTGCAAATCCACCGCCACCATGAAAGTGGGAGGGAGTCAGGTAGTCTTAGGTCTCTGTGCTCTGATTCGTCACTCATAAAATGAAGATGACGACAACATGTCTAACTGGGATTTAAAAAAAAAAAAAACACCCAGGCAATGCCTGGCATTTAGTAAAGGATCAGGAAGTATTGACTGGGATTACTGTGGTGGCGGTGTCACTCTTGTTAAAAGCTGAGTGGTAACAAGCTTCTTAAACAGAGCCACTTCCTGGAAAGGAGAATAAAACTCAAGATTTGCCTGATATTCAGACAGGGGAAAGAGGGGGAGGAGGAAAGTAGGTTCAACCATGCAAAGGGAACCACAGTAAACCACATCAGTGTCCCCTTATCTCCAAGTTACAAGTTTGGTTAGGCCTTTGACCTTTGAGCTTACTTTAACTTATTCCCAGACCCTATACAGGTTTTCTTCCTGTTATAACAAGGAATGCAATAAATGCCATACTGGATCACATCATTTTTCCACACAGATCCACCTCCAAGAGTAACTCTGAGGCATAATACGAGGATCCTGGCTTGAGTTAAATCCAGGGTACACTAAAAGTTCATGCCACCAGACAGTTAATTTAACCACAGAACTCTCTGGTCGTTTAAGAAGTTTCTTTTACTCCTTTAAAAATTCTTAAGGACAGGTAATTAAATGAGGCCAGTAATTACAAAGTGGTATGGCTATAAAATTAAATACAGCTTGCCGATTACTGCTTTTTAAAGAAAATGCTTTCAGTATACTGACATTTCACAAACCTCACATGAAAACTAGCTTATCAAGCAAACACATATGTACATACATATTTCACTCCAGAGAAAAGAAAGAAAAGTGAAAGCACCCAAGTCTTTTTGAAACTCTATTTCATTTTGATATCATTTTCCATTTCTAGAAGAAAAACATGACATGTTGTCCCCTGATAAATCAAAACCTCAACAGTCAAAGACAGGAGAAGAGAAAGAAGCTTTAAAGTCATCTTTTATACTTCTATCAAAATAGAAAATTTCAGAAACTTGTTCTTGTTACCTAGAAGTTACTGTGTGTTATCTCATCACATGTCCATAGTATCTGGGTCCCAGACATTCACTATGGAACCCCAGGCAAAACTGGCTTTCTCACCAGCTGCTTTAGGGGTAGAGAGTAGTAACTTCATACTGGGTGTGTCTGCTACCAAGGAAGAGTGTCCCAGGAATCAGGAAGAAAAGTGAGAATAAGACAGAATTGTTCAGGAGCCTCAGCAGCTCCTGTAGCTGAGCCTGGCAACTGAAAGATAGTTCCTCAAAACTCACAGGGCATAAGCTTTAAAGTTTAAAAATTCAAGGTATTTTAAATGTTAAGATAATCAAAATGAAGCCATCCCTCAAAACAACCACCTGTGGCTGCCACTTAAGGAAATGTGAGGTTACAAACAGTTCACCCATTTTAGAAAGGCATCAGAAATGAGCTAGCTTAACACTATTTATGGCTATATTGGTATCTTTATGTTAGTGCTGAAATGCAGGCAGTCTCTGTTGTAACTTTCCTTGTTTCTGTGTCCAAAGTCAAACTTTGACACAGCTCCTGCTGTAAGCATTAGAGCATTTCTTTCCAAATAGTCAGAAAATTCCAGATCACAGAGTGGAAATGCAAGCACTAGTCATGTATTAGGAGGGTTTCCACTGCTCTTGAAAGTTAGCAAGAGATGACCTGACCCCAGATCCATAGTCGGAACTGCGGACAGGGCTGTCCAAAACCTAACCAGACTTCAGGAATCTCCTTTCTTGGAAGTTATTCATATTACGAACAACAACTCTCTGAATACTTTCCAGTCTCCAACAGATCTGAACTTGAGGACAGCCCTCTCTAGGTGCCTCACTTCTCCAGGACAGGATGTTGTATGATATGAACATACTTCCTCTTTGTCTGGCATCTTAGACTGTATGATACTGTAGACCATCTTTTCCAAATGCAAAAATTAGGAAAGGTAGTGGGGAAAAAAAATCCCAAGAGGTCAGACAAGTCATTTAATTAAAATTAGGACTACCAGGAAAAAACCGAGTGGAATGATTTCAACATCCAGGTCACCACAAGGCCGGCTGCAGAGAACAGCCCACCCTCTGTAGACTGATTCCCCTCCCCCACCCATTTTATGGCCACAAAGGAGATCTGGCTTTGTGTTCAGTCCTCTGTCACAGGCTGGAGACTGTGAGCCAGCTTCTATGCTTAGTGAGCGTGTGCAAATATCTGCAAAATTTAGACTCCAGCCTGATTTTCAAATGAAACAGCTTTCTTAAGCTAAATCAAATCTTCATGGAAGTGGGTTTTTGCTTTTGTTTTTATTTGGTTTAGCAGTCTGAATGACAATACATATGTAGTGTAAAGGTTCATGAGAAATAAACCTTGGGGCTTGTGGAGGTGAACAGGTAATTTTTAAGGCTTTCACAAGATCTGATTAGCAACGACACTTTGATCTGGTACTATTACTTCTGTTAATAAATGTGCTGCTTTTGGATCATCAAGAGTGTCCGAGGGTACTAATAAAACTGATCCCTGCATTTATTAGTTTAAGTATAATTTGTCTGACCACTGACAATACGACTAACTTGACATTAAAAATAATAAGCTAACTTTTCATTTGTTTTTTGATAAGTTAGGGTTTTTTTCTAGATAGAGAAAACTATTGCCTCTATTTTTTCATAGCAACAAAATGGATACAGAACTGTAAAAGAACCATTCTACCAGGATCTATTTAACAATTCATCAGCTAAAGAGGAACTTCAAGGGGAAAAAACATCTTGTGTAACTTTACAGTGTTTACGCTGAGTTTAACCACTTTGAATTCTCCCCTGTGAAGCCCAAGCTACTGCACAAAGAATGCAAAGCAAAGCTGGAGAGGGCCTGGCAGTCCCAGGCCTGTGCAGGCTACCACCTCCCAAGCAAAGAGAAGAGGAAGAGGAATCCCAGGAATGCCCATGTAAGTGAGAAGCACTACAATGAAGCAGAAATGACATCCAAGGAAGGAGGCAAAAGTAAGGCAAGAAAGCAGGAACCACACCTGCCCGATTCCTGCATTCCTCCAGAAAAGTTGTCCAACACCACATGAAGCCAAGCAACAAAGTTTCTATAGATTATTTTTTTTAAAGCTGCACGTGAAAAGCTTCCAAGGTGCTAAAATGTATAAACATGACATGCGAAAGAGAGCTGAATGTATTTTACTATGTATGCAAGTATTAAACTTTAACTGCACTACAAAGTAGGTACTAGTGTGCATGCAGTCTGTACTCAAGGACCTAAGAATGCACTACAGTTAAAGTCCAATAAATCTGGGCACTGAGCTTTGCTTGCCAAATAAAACTTTTTCTCAGCATGTGGAACAGGCTTCATGCATATGGAAATTCTCAGATGCCAGCATCTCTCTTATACTCTATGAAACTTTAAGCCCACAGCACTGTTCCATGGTCCTTTCTAAGTAACTTAGCAGACCATCAAAGGGAAAACTACAGGAAAATCCATTATTATTAAAAGAAAAACCACACTGCATATGCAAAATATGCCCCCTCCCTAACCAAAAAAAGTATAATTGAAGGGTTTTGTTTTGTTATATATTGGAGGATGTACGCTTTGGGGGTTCTTAGTTGCTCAAGTTTGCAAACATCAGCAAAGTCTTAAAAGGCTTTTGAAATTGCAGTTCTACCCATCTCTGTCTTCAAGATCATTAATTTCAGGTGAGAGCAAAATTTCCAGACCAAGAATAGTCACAAAGTGCCTCGCCCAGAAACTAATTCTTCAGACACATACCTACCTGTTGAAGTCACCCTTTTACAGAGATAGAACACACCATATATGTACATAATTAAATGTATATGTCAGAAGATTCATGCCCAAAAGGGAGGCTTTATGGACCTTTGCAAAACCGGTTCAAACACTGGGAGGCTTTAGAGGAATCTAAGAACAGAGAAGTCTTCTTGTTGAATATTTCATAAGTCTAGCTTCTAAGGCTTGAACCTTAATTTGAAAAGCATCCCTTTTCCCCATTACAAATTCCTACCAGGAATAGTAAGTTAGGGATACTGCAAGTTTGGGGCAGAGAAAATAGGTTAACTTTTGTTATTTTTAGTGACTACCAAAGAGCACATCTGTACCAAATAGCAGCTAACGTGAGACTGCATGATCTGCCCAAGAGTACGCTTCCTCATGCCATTTCTGTTCACTTTAAATGAGCAGCAGTCTCAAGAATGTGAATCAAGTCTGGGCAGAACTTTTAGATCTGGCTCAGTATCAGACTCTTTTTGCCTATTTTGCCAACTGTTGACACTTCAAATATCGTGCCCTAAAATATGCCACAAACATTCCCAGGAAGGATATTTTATTTGTTTCTTCTATAGAATCCGACTTAATGTTCTGAAATCTTGTGGGCATTTATGTGATGCTGTAAAAATTGACACAATATATTCTACTTCTGGGGGCAATGCACAGATGAACAGAAAGTCAGGTTGAAATAAAATTGCTTTTGGGGGGCTTTAAATAAAACATTAGCTTTAAATTCCTAATCATATTAAGATACTTAAAAATGTAGAACAATTCAAATATTTTACTAGTGGTGGAACCATAGTGAGCTTCATGGATAAAAGTATGTAGGCAAGATTTTTTTGAAAATTACATTATCATTCGGTAACAGATTGAAGCTTTTATGTTTCATATGATATACGAGATTCAGATTCCTTAGAGTGAAGTCCCAGGAGTGAATTCCCCATTCCACATACTATGTCATCAGGCTCATTTTTCAAAACCAATGTGCACAACACCTGGTCAAACTCTGGAAGCAACTCACATTCCGTGTCAGTAAAAATTTCTGTTTTTGCCAAAGGGGACTCTAAGAAATTTGCCAATATGTAGTAATTGAAAAGATATGTCAAGGACACTAGAAAAGGACTCAGGCACAGTTAATTCATTTGGCATAGCCCACCAGGCACCATGAACTAACTGGGGACAGTACTGGTCCTTGGTGTCATATTTACATGCAAAAGAACTGGACTAATAAGGAAACATCTGGTTATTTCAGATGGCATCAGAATGACCAATCTGGACACCTCATGGATATGTACAAGTTAGCAAGAAAATAGTTTGGAAAAACTAGTACTAACTGGGGTTTAAAAAGAAAAAAAAAAATCTAAAGACAGATGAAGACTCCTCCTCTCTTCTGGGGAGGTTCCATAGTTTAAGTGAAAATTGTTACAAGGTAAACAAATTTCCAAATCTCCAAAATTCTGTATTGTTTATTGGAAACCACCACCCAAGCTATCTGTTTTGCCTTATCCCACATCTCTTCAGAATGTGAACGCCCAATTTAAAAACTGAACCTGGTTTTGAAACCCTAAGCTCCCAGTGATCATTACCACTTAAGGAAAAACCTGATTTTCTGCAACTTTATCCTGGATAGTCATATCACCAGCACCAATGCTTCTATGGTTTCTCTGTAAATTCTTGCTCTCTCCCTTTCTCTACAAAGGTTAACTTCTGTTGGAATTCTGAACTTAACAAAATCTTGTTTTCCTTGATAGCCATTACTGTAAGCATGTTTTCAAGTGGGAGGGGCGTAAAGAGTTGCAAGAAGACCTGAGTCAGGGGGCCTGGGCCTTCAACAACCCTTTGGATCTTGTTGCTACTTGGAGAATCCAGCTTTCAGAACTCTAGGCTCACTCTTAATGTTTCCGTGACCTCCACTTGTCCTGTGCATATTCTCAGAAGGATGCCAAGCCAAGAATTCCTTACCCTATTCAAGCTCCAGTTCACTAACATTTCTTTCCATCTTAACTCCTGACACCTAATCTGGGCTCCTCACCTGGTTTCTTACATTACCTTGGAAGAACCCGAGTATTTGTTTTTATAGTCACCCATTTTTCTACTTCTCTAATTTGTCTTCTCACTCTGACCAGACTATAAGCATCTTGCAGGCAGAAGCCAAACTTTCTCAGGTGGGTACCAACTCCTGGTCCCTACAGCAGCAACAGTGTATGCACACAGTCAACCAACCAGATTGACTGGTTTTATACAAGTCCGCAAATGTTGCTCAGATGTATTCATTTGTATGTTAAATCACAAAAAGTGTATGGGGGGGGATGTGGGGGGGGCAGTGACCTCTTTTTAAGCCACTTTTCTGGATTAATTATATACTTAAGTCCAAAGTTGCTGATACACTTCCATTCCTATTAAGAAATATTTCATTGGAACAACTGTCACCAAGACCCTTCTTCAAATTTGATAAGCAATAAATTTAACAATAGAGATAGATTTATGTTTACAGAGGGGGTATGTCTTTCTGTAAGTATAAGATTTAAAGAATACCACAATCTGTTAATAATGCTAAAAAATATTACAGGAAGTGCTAACTTTAGGCCTCAGGGCCTGAAAGAAGCTCATAACATGACAAGATTCTAAAGAGTATTCATGAGGCATAGTTGTGGGGAATTTTAGTAGCTGAATTGAATATTTTAAACTAATAGTATGCCTTAAATAATATGTGCACTAACTTGCCTTGGTTAAAAGCTGGCTTGAATGGTTATTACTCCTTAAATCATATGTGCTGAAATTACACTGCAATCAAACCTCCTAGAAAAAGATATGGTGATCCTTAAATGACTAAGTTTCTATTATTAGTAGGGATCTGGCTTCATACTACAAATTGCTTCTATGCTTGGCAAATGTGGCAGATTTTGAAGCACAAGATACTAGACTTACTTTGGTCTCACTTATCACTTTAAAATGTTGAAACCATTGCTCACTGTTTTGCATAAACTCACTGGATGAATCTGAACATCAAGCAGAGCACTTCTGCAATAATTAATAAAAACGTTTATAATAGCATGTTAGCAAAATGAAGGAAATATGGACCAAAGACTATCTTTATAAATCTCCTGTTTTAGATAATTTCTGTGGCACTTTTTTGTTTACTTTTGGGAAGCATGGAGTGAAACCAACTGGCAAAGTGCCATTTGTGGTTGCTTTAACTGGCATGTGCCTGGGGGAGGGGGTGAGTGGGATTTCCTACCTGAAGATGATCTAGAGGATCTATAAAGCCCTGGGAAGCTGATATGGGAAATACATTGGCAACCAGGTGGAAGAGGGCACTAGGGCTCAAAATCTTAACAATATCAGGCTCTTCATAAGGTTGACCATGAGCTATACCAAGTGGGGAGTCTCCTTCTCCCCATTGCCCCACTGGGCTGTAATGGGAGTAGGGCAGGACCATGTTTTAATTAGCACTGCATCCTACACCCTGACAGAGGGCCTGCTTATAGCAGATACAGAAAAAAAGAAGAGAGGGAGAAAGGAAGGAAATATTAGGTCTTAAAAAGTAGGAAATAAATTATTTCCTTTTTTTCTTGATGCAAAAAGATCCCACAATAGCCTACTTTCATTTGATCTTTCCCATATTCAAACTGGCAAAGTTTTGATTATGAATGATCACGTAGTTGCTGGGAGAAAAAGTACACCTGTTATGAGATGCTGAGCAATTATATAGGCCAGATAAGAGAAAAATTGCTTCTGTCTCCCAAATGGTTGCCCCTCTGGTAGGAGGCTGAACAAAATAGAAAACCATGCAAAGGACAAAGTTTATGGTATCTCTATATGTTAGAGAAATAAAGTGCAATTTTAATTTTTCTAATATAAATCCCTTTACAAAGTTCTGAGAATGAAAAATTGACATTTAGAACTTTACAGACTAGGCTGGGTCTTTTCTCCAGAGTTGATAGCAGTTGTAAAAAATACATACAACAAGAGACATAAGGTATATGCAAATATTTTCACAACTTGAACTATACAAATGTCTTCAAAGGCAAAGAAAATGCCAGACTTTTGACAAAAAAATGAATCCTGTTCAGAAAATTGTGATGTAAAGCTTGAGATGACGTGGAGAAATTCTGAAAGTTGAAATGATTAGTTGTTAAAGCAATGGTTCCTGCTAGATGTATTTCATTCATGAATGACAAACCACTTTTGGTGTAAACAGGCTATTCTTAGAATATAAGCAGTGCTTGGTGACTGTTTAATTAACTAACAGCTCACAAAATACAGCAATAGACTTCTAAATAATTCTCTTATGGTCTTTTTCCAAGTGTAGACATTTAGGTTCTAATTAAGATTTCATACTGGAAAATTTTGCATTTCAATTCTTTTGTAACCACAATTTTCAAACCTTTACATTTTGTTAAGTTTGCATAGGTTTTTGTTTCATTAAATAAAAATATAAGTGACTATTCCACTACTGACTTCATTTCAGGTGATTATCTTTACCTTGATGAAAGGCAATGTTTATAAAGTTGCCATTCTTAAAGCACAGGTAATTCAATGTCAGAAATGTCAGGAAACCTCATCTCCTTGGAAACCATGCATATCATTATTCATCTGCTCATTCATCAGATTTTATTGGGTGACTACTGTGTACAAGGCATTCTGTTATGTGTGTAGACTATGAACTGCAAAGTTTTGTTTAAATGCCTGAAAATATCTGAAGTGATATTTATCTGCATGCTTGAGGAACAGCTCCAACTACAAACTGTGCCTATTTTGTTTATTTTCTAGCCTTTAGAAAAAAGTGCCTCTTCTCATTTTTCCCCTTTGGGTACCTAATCTAAAATCTCTGTTGGTGGTCCTGTGACTCTTGAAGCTTGAGTCGGGGATGCATAACCCAGCATTCCTGTAAGCCCACCCATTCCTCCTCCCTATCCAAATAAGTCTCATTCCTAAATTCACCAGGAAGCCTGGCTCTGCGCAGAACCTGGCTTGCTTTGTAGGCTGTGAAAACTCCATCACAGGACGCCAGATCCACTGGGACTAAGAGCTGAAGCCAACCAACATCCTGGGAAACAAAAAGACTTGCCTGTCCAGTGTACTAAAGCCAAGAAGTGCATAGCTGGGACAGACCCTGCACATTATCTAGCTCAGTGTCCTCTTTTTACAAACGATGAAAATGAGACCCAGGGAGGTAGAGGATTTGCACACAGAAATCCTGGTAACCAGGAGCTAAATCTAAACACAGCTTTGTATCAAGGACTGGATCAGATCCACTGCCCCACCCCATGCCTAAATAATTCTTATCAAGCATTAGGTCCAAACAGGATTGGGTGGGGGAGAGAATACTGGTGTTAATTACTGGTACCATACCAGCTGTCCTGCCCACTAGGCAAATGATTTCCATGATGTCTGGGAATTGGAGCCCATTAGTGCTAGGCTGTGAATAATTCTGATGATAGTAATATTGAAATAAAAAAAAAAAAAAACAACACTGGAATTTCGTCCATCAACACCTTTTCGATAGTATCGTGTCTGTATGGGAAACCCTCAATACACAACACAAAACACGACAAGGTCCTGGTTCTGCTGCCCTTGGCGCAGTTCGAGGAAGAGCCTGCGACTCTCCAGGGAGAAAGTAAATCTGCCCTCCTAACTGCAGCAGTCGGAGCATCTGGCACCCACCGTGAGAGGCGCTCGTGCGAGACTTCTCGCTTGCCTTTGTGCAGGGACTGCCTCTGGCGACCCTGTCAGTCTGGCCCTTTCCTCTTGCTCTATGATGCCCCACGTCTTTCGGGAGCTACAGAGGTTCAAGCCCAGAGTTGTGGGAAGCTCACAGAAGCACCTCCATGAAGCCACTCCCAGCTGAGCCCGGCTCCACCTCAGAGCCTCCCCGCCTGACAGCAAAACCTGCTTGTTGGCACTTGTGCGCTCCTCCTCGCTAGTTTCTCCTAGGATTTGGCTCAGTCCACCAGCAGATCAGTTCCCTATGCGCAGAGGCCTTTCCCTCGCCTTGCCTGGTGGCTTTGCTCCCCTAAAGACACCCTTTCAGCAAACAGCAATTCTTCACAGCGGAGCACTGCTGACCAAGGCTAGAGGTGCTTGGATCCCAGCCCCAGATACTCAGGTGGTGCCCCCGCCCCCACCGACCTTTACCGGGTGCAAACCCTTAAGGTAGAGGGCTGGAAGCCTTCCCACTGGCGGGTATTTGACCCTCTCTGCCACCGCGAGACAGGTAGGTGGGTGGGCCCATGGGAAGGCAATAACCCGACCTTGAACCCCAGACCTTGAAAATAACCCACCACGGCGCCAATAATTCAAGTAGACGGGAAGGTCAAAGGGGAGTAGTGCTAGCCGCGGCCCCGCAGGCAAGCGGAAGGTGATGCAATAGGGGTCGCGAGGGACTGACTTGGTAGAAGGGAGCTGCGTGATCACTGGGAGGGCTCAGAGGAGGTTGCGTGCAGGTGGGTACTAAAGGAGGGCCCGTGGCGCATGCAAGAGGCCCGTCTACTACCCGGCTCCCGCGCTGCCCTAGCCGCCAGCGCATTCCTGGCAGTAGGCGTCATGGGCGCCGGCAGCCGTTTTGCACGTTACTCTGCCCCAAGCGCGGAATCCGCTTGTAACCGCATCGCTCCGGGGATTTTCTCCCACTTCCCCCCACCACGGCCAGAGCTCCCCGCCTCCCAGCCGAGCATCAAGTCACATTCAGTAGGGGCGCCCGCCTACTGCTGGTGGTTCCACAGGGGCGCGCGCACTCCCCCAGCATCGAGCCACCTTGGCAACCCAGAGGCCACTCGGGCAAGGCCGCAAGAACAGACCACGCCGGGCCACCCGGACAGAGGCGACTCCAACCTCGGGGTCACCGTGAGGGCACACGACGCTCTCCTCTCCCTATTGCCACCCCTCTCCCCATATTGTACCCCGCCCCCGCGCAGAAAGGGTAAAATTTTCACCCAGCAGGGGCCGTGGGAATCCCTCACAGGGGCAAAATTAATGGAAGGGCGCAGAGAGCTGGTGGAAACAAGCCTGCCGCGCACCCCCCAGCGACTAGAAATCCGCCCCGAGCGCCACGCGGTCCGCTGACTCTTACCCGAAGTGTCCCAAAGGCTCAACTCTATTCTTTGTGTGTCGATTTCAAAACTGGCCGTATAATTCTCAAACACTGTAGGGACGTAATTCTGGACAAACAAAATGGACAGAAGAGGAAGGAAAGGGGGCAAAGAGGTTATTTTAAAATACACGACACCATCGAACACTGAAAATATCCCCTCCCCTAGTTCCCAAAGGAAAAAAGAAAACACGCAGTACACACACACACACACACACACACACACACACAGAAAAAACCGCACACATCAGACTACACACTAAACACGTGGGCTCTGTCCGAAACCCTGTCGGCCCAACCGGCTCTCAGAGACAAGCTGACCCAAATCTCCCTACCTCAGGCTCTGCACACAGAAATGAACAAGTTTCAGGAGCCAATAACCCAGTGTGCAGGCGCGTCCCAAACCCTGAAAGCTTCCAGTGCGCTTTCCCTTTCCGAGCAGCGTGACCGGAGGGAAAGTGGCAAAGGGTGAGAAGCGAGGGGAAGCACCTCGAAAAGGGGTATCTCATGGGTTGCCTCCCTACAAGCCGGGGCTTGCCACACTCACCTCGGGGAAGCAGTCCTTGGCGAAGACGTGCAGCAGCGCAGTTTTCCCACACTGACTGTCTCCCACCACTACTATCTTGCATTTCACGTTCTGGTTAGGATCCATGATAGATTTACTGGATAGTTTCTGGCTGGCTCTTCTCTCCTTCATTGATGTTGCCTTATTTTCTCTTGGAACAGGAATTTTCTCTTAAGAAGAAAAAATATATATATTTCTCTCTATATAAAAAGCATGTATAAAAATAAATCGCAAGGCTGGTGGGAACCCCTGAAGCGCAACGCAGACGAGGAGGAGAACGAGAAGAGCCGGCTCGTTACTCCCCTCCAACAAGTTTTATGCCTGACTCCACACCGCGCCTCCCAAGTCCAATTCCGATCTGACTGCTTTGTTTCACGCTCTCTGCGCGGCTTTATACGCCCAGCCTTCCAATCCTCTTCTTTCTCAATGAGAGAAGGAAACTGATCCGCCTCCTCCCCTTTTATGGAGCCTGGGAGCGAGCGCTGTAGCATTGCTTGCTGAAAATGTAAGCAGCGCGCCCTCTAGGGTGGCTGGGCAGGATGGATTTCAGAGCAGAGCTCGGGGACAACTACAAGACCCCAAGTAGGATTTTCTGAGGGATGGGACTGAACCAGTCCAGAAGGAGGCAGAAAACGGATATCTGTGCACATCGATTTGTACTGGAATTCCTTTAAAGATGTTTTCATAGGTGATCTTCTCCAGAAGCCTCATGAACGTTTCTGTGAGAACGTAAATATTTCCCACTCAAGTCAAGGCATAGTTACAAAACATAGGAAGCAAATTTTGGGTGTCAAAGGGTTAAATAGTTGTATTACAGAGAAAATTAAAAGGTCTTTGTCAGGTACATAGGCCATGGAACAATAGCTAAGCCAAGTTGTTTCAGATGCAAGAATTGGTTTGCTGGGTCGCAGTAACAGGCTGGCTTCTGAAACCTGGCAATTTCAGTCATTCAAGAGGAGGCAGAAAGGTTTGGAGGATTGGAAAGAGGGAGTGGGAGGGGAGAAGAAAGAGAAGTAGAAGATGCTTGTAACAGCCACTGGAAACAGCCTTAGTGCACTAGGGACCAAATACAGTGTCAGCCTCCTGCCCACCCCTGCCCTTGGACCTCTCTGCCTTTAATTCCTTTAATTGTAGCCACCATCTGCCTTGGAATGAAAGCACTCTCAGATGGATTCTTAGATGAAAAACTTAAGTACAATTATCCAGCCCTCTCCACATCCTCCATCCATACCCCTAGCCTTTCAACTCTTCCTCCAGCAAGAACCTTAGAAGGACCAAAATAGCCCACATATTTTGTTCTCTCTCTTTTTTTCTCTATGAAAACTCATCTTCATCTCTTGTACCCCACATGATCAGAAGGTTTCAGTTATTAAATAGTAATAAGGATATTGGCCCAAACCAATTTATAGATCCTCCTATGGAAATTTCTGGGCTTCTAAATGAGAAGGTGAGGTAGAAAAAAAAAAATCAGTGTCGTAGTGGAAAGGCACAATGAAGGGTAGTTAAAACCCTGATGTAAACAGGAACAGCTAGAACCAAGAAGTGTAGGGCATCCCCTTTCATTCAGAGCTAAGAACACTGGAGTCTCCCCTGAAAGGACAGCCCTGACTTTGGATTTATGGGTTTGTTTTACACAGGTGCAGAGCCACAGAGAAATGGGTAGCTGGCTCTGCTGGGGTTTTTTAGAGCATCATTTGCTGGAATTGCTTTGAAGAGCTTTAGCTCTCTCCTCACACAAATGGTCCCCTAGCCAGTTTGTGAGGAAAAACTGCCCATATCTCCCGCAAAAACTTACCAGGCACTTAGATTTGTTAGGGTCATGAAAAAGTCTTACAGAAAAATGGCCCAGTGAACATAGTTTAAGAACCTAGCACTTTCCAAACCTACTGAAGCACAGGAAACTTTTATCAAATTATTTACATGTTCATTTGAGAAGTAGTGGGCATAAATATTGGGGCAGGAGATCACAAAGAAGTATAGTTGGATCTTGAGATTCACATATTCTGGTTATGTGACACTGGATGAATTATTTAACCTCTGTAAGCCTCAATTTCATCATCTTGAAGATAGGAGATATCATAGTATTTATGAGGAAATGCAAATGAGGCTTGCAGAAGAGTTTCTGGAACAATAAAGAGCCCTGAACTTATATTTCCCTGTAACTCTTATTTGCTTTTCCCAGAACCACTGAACACGTCTTGGGGACATGGATTTAGTCATTGGAATTGGCTCCATCTCACCTTCTCTCATATTTTCACTTGTGAAGTTGCTTCTTTTCAGAGATAGTCCTTGACCTTTCATGTTCCTTAACTGTTGTGGCCTATGTGGTTAAACCACTCTGACTAGTATTAATAGTTATTTGTTTTGAATTGAATGATCAGTGAACATGGTAACCACACAATTTACTACCTAAGCTGGCTTACTTTGGCAAGCAAATGGGGCACTACCAATGGTTACAGCAGGAACACAGATGTAAAAGGGTCTGTCCCAGGCAAGACCAGAAGCATAACCACCTCACTGGTGAATAATCCCAAATCATAGTGGATGACTTTGGTTGGCAGTCAGATGACCTGAATCTCTAGGAATCTGCCAGTTGCTGAATGAAATTTGATGAATGCACTATAAAGTAGAAAACCAATGGCCTGAAGTCCCCAGCTTTTAGTCTTTCCTAGGGTAGGAAATCATTTTTATTTTTTTAATTCTCTAGCACTCAATGTGTGATGTATATTTAATATATATTTTTTGAATCACCTAACATTCAGTTTGTCAATTATTTACCAAGTATCAACCGTTCCAGGAACTACAGATATAGCAGTAAATATGCCAGACCTGTTTTCTGCTCTCATAGAGCATACATTCCAGAAAGAAGATAAACAACATATGAGGAAGCAATCACAAAAATAAGAAGGAATGTATTAAGCCCTGTAAAGAAAGAGAAAAAAAAAAAAAAAAAAAACAGAATGGAATGATAAAGTACACTAGTGTGGCAATTGGATCCTAAGACCTGGCAGTGCCTCTATATGAAGGTTGAGTCTTTAATGATGAAGACAAATTAGCCATGAGAAGTCCCAGCAGAAGGATCCTCAGGCAGGGAACAGACCATGGAAAGGTTATGCGGAAGGAAGAGTTGGCAGCATTGAAAAACAGAAGGAAGGCCAGAATGGCTGAGGTCCACTGAAGGCGGGGAGCAGAGGTGGAGACAGAAGGATAAGCAGTGGCTAAATGACTGATCATAGGATCTGCACTTTATTCTCAGGGCAATGGGAAGTCAGACGCTGGAAGGCCTGGAGCAGGGTAGCAGCATGATCACACCAATGAATGAGTGAATGAATGAAGGCTAAAGTTCTAGGTCTGCCTCAGTCACTTGCTAGCTGAGCCATCTTAATGAAACTGCTCATCTTCAATAAGACTACAAGATCCAAATACACCAAAAGTCCTAGAGAGGACTGAAATTTCAGACTGCACTGAAAAATTTCCCCTAAGAAACCTGTTTATTTGGAAGATCTAAAGCCCCATCTAGGGGATCATGTGTTATCTAATGGTCTTCCTTATGTTAGCCCTCCTATTTGTGTTTGTCTTCTTATTAATCTCTCCTTTCTTTGATTTACCCCTAAGACAAACCAAACAGAAAACAAATAGCAAACATTTCTATGTGGTTTTGTTAATAATGCATAGTCAGTTTCTTCCAAAGATTTGAGTTTAAAAATTATTTTCTTAGCCGGGCGCGGTGGCGCATGCCTGTAATCCCAGCACTTGGGAGGCTGAGGCAGGAGGATCGTGAGTTCAAAGCCAGCCTCAGCAATGGCGAGGCACTTAGCAACTCAGTGAGACCCTGTTTCTAATAAAATACAAAAAGGGCTGAGGATATGTGTGCCCATGAGTTCAAACTCCGGTACAAAAAAAAAAAAAAAAAAGTTTTTTCTTTGCAATGAACCCTTTAATTATTAGAGGGAATCCTCCTCTCATGGAAACTTCATTCCCTCTGACACAAAGAGGGCTGATCCCAGGTCTGGAGGAAAGGCTAACTGAGAGATACCCACATAGGGATGACAGAGGACTCATAAACAACAGCTCTGTGTTCCCTCTTTGAGCTCCCAACTACTAGTCAGGGACTTGGGTTTAGTGTGATTAAACCAACACACTGCCTGACCTTGGGCAAGCCCAAAATTCTCTTCCTTTGTTTCATCCTTTGTAGGAGGTAGGGATTCTCTCTGCCTCCTAAAGTTGCACAATAAGGCTGCTTAGAAATCTGTGCCCTATCTTTTCGAGTATTCCCCTTTAGATGGACACTACAGACACCTCCCTTTTCAAGTTCAGTGCCTTCACAGAGCTCTCAGCTCACAGTGAAATACTGTAAGGCATAATCTTATTGTTCGCTCTTGGTTGCCTGCCTCTTCTCATATTCTAGGCACAAGTGTTTGAAGAAGCAATTACACAATGAGGAGAAAACACAAGCAACTTACAGTCAACATCAGCAAAGCAGAAAGAAAACTGATGCAAAAACAAGAAATCTGGATGCCTTTGTAGACATTATGTCAGAAAATGTGGATGTGAGTCATGGGCTTTCTCTGAGAATTTAGTAAGATGATTGATATTAGATAGTTTTTAAAAGCATGAAGAGTAAGGGCAAGAGTACAAAATAAACTGTACTTAATGGTGGCAATTTCACAGTTGTCTTTGTAGGGCATGATCAGCCTTATATAACATCTACAAAATAAGAGGGTTCTCCTCCCTTTGCACCTAAGAAAGAAGAAATGAAAAAAGGAGGTTCATAAAATTCAATAGCTTGAACTTGTTATTTGAGAAGAATTTGTTCTCTTGGAAGGGAATCTTTTATTTTCTGTTAAAATTAGGCCTGTCTCTCCTGCTGAGGGCATTGATCAGTTGTCTAGGCTATATGTAAAAGTCCTCCAGTATTTGGTCTTGTTTTTCCTCATTAATGGTGACTGCTAGTGTGATTTATGCTGCTATGTGGATATAGCCTTTATATTTTAGCCAACAGGAAATAACACAGCTGTGTGAATGTTGAATAGTAAGTCATTGCCCAATCATCTATCCCTTTCTCAGTTTATAACAAATTTGACAAAGAATTTGTTGCATTTATTTATTTTTATGGACAGGATCTTGCTAACTTGCTGAGGCTGACCTTAAACTTGCAATCCTCCTGCCTTGGTGGCCTCCCAAGTTGTTGGAATTACAGGTATGTGTCACTGCATCAGGCTTTGTTGCATTCTTTAAAGACCTGGACCATACAATTTTAGTTGTGTAGATTACAGGGCATACATGAACCTTTCCAACAGCCTTTCCCAAATTTCAATGTCTTCAATTCTTGACGAAATGAAATAAACAACAAATTAATACCAAATTATCTTAATATATTAAATATCCAATTATATTTTATATCAACTAATTAATGTAATATGAAAAATACTTTAGGAACTTCTCTAAGAAAAAGTTTAAAGAATGATTATTTTTAAAATAGATTGTTCTCTTTGAAAAGTATACAGTATGTTTCAGAGATGTAGCTTTTCTAAGGTTTTAGGAGTATTCCAAGGAAAGCAATGATTGTTACTGAACACAAGGCAAACTATCTTTTGGAGACTGTCTGAACTTTAATGCCAATCTGATGAAATATACTGAGCTGAGTTATTTATGGCTATGTGCATTGTTAAGTGGCATTCGATATTTTAATCTAAGACATAAAAGATGGAATCAGAGATGTCCAATTAAGTTTCTGGAAAAATCCTTTTTGGAAATTCTTACCCTAATGTTGAAATATTCAACAAAAGAATATATAAAACTTTGTTGAAGTCCATGCATATTTAATGAAAAGGCTATAGTTAGAACAGATTTTTAAACAATAACACACACATACTAAGCACTATTTTATCATTTCTGAACTCAAACTAAAGAAACAGAAAACAATTGACTTGGATAACTGGAAAAGGGTCATTATCTTAGACAAAGGCAGAGGAGAGCTTAAAGCATTGAATCTCAACTTACTCTTCAGATAAATAGCTCTAGAATATGTTTGGGCTTTGGCTATTATTTTGGCAAACAAAATCAAGCCACTGGACTGCAAATTGGTGCATCCACTATGGAAAGCAGTATGGAAATTCCTTAGAAAACTTGTAAAGGAACAACCGTTTGACCCAGTTATTCCACTGTTCAGTTTAAACCCCAGGACTTAAAATCAGCACACTACAGTGACAAAGCCACATCAATGTTTATTGCAGCTCAATTCACAATAACGAAACTATGGAACCAACCTCCATGCCCTTCAACAGATGAATGGAAAAAGAAAAGCCATATAAAGAATGAAATTATGGCATCTGCAGGTAAATGGATGAAGCCAGAGAATATCATGCTAAGTGAAATAAGCCAAACCCCAAAACCCAAAAGCCGAATGTTTTCTCTCATAAGGGGATGCTAATCCATAATGGGTGGGAGGGGAAAGAATGAAGGAACTTTGGATTGTGCAGAGGGGGTGGGAGGGGGCAGGTGTGTGGAGATGGGCAGGACAGTGGAATGAGATGGACATTATTACCCTATATACATGTATGATTACACTACCCGTGTGACTCTACACCATGTTCAGCCAGAGGAAGGAGAAGTTGTGCTCCATTTGGGTACAATATATCCAAATGCATTCTACTGTCATGTATAACTAATTAGAAGAAATTGAAAAATAAAGTTAAAAAAAAAATCAACCCACCAACCAAGGGAAAAAAATACATAGATGCTCTCCGGGATATGGCACTCAGAATGAGAGGGGAGGTTGTAATAATTTTGATGACACACTTGAGATTGAAAAGAGATCCTTTTACTCTGTGATATTTATCTGAAAATTGAGTAACGTAAATGAGGTTATGTTAAAGCTTGAATCGTTAGTGACCCATGAACAAAGGTCATCATGACTCACTAGTTTTTTCTGACCCAGTATTTCAGAACCACTCCTCTGGACTGTGTGTGTGTGTGTGTGTGTGTGTGTGTGTGCGCACACACACACACATACACACACACACAGGAGGGGGGGATGTGTGGGGAATGTTTCTCTTTAACTCAACCAATTTGACATCATCAGAGCTAGAGCTGATTGTACCTCAGATTGAATTTTTCTCTGAAGAGGCATGACTGTACTTAACCACCGAGTCTATAGCTAATCTGATAACAATAGTAAAAACTATGACAACATCGTTTCTTTATAAATTTTTGTCACAGAAATGGGAGCATAATTATTTCATTTTCCTTTCACTTATTAAAAAGATTTTCTGTTCTTTTCCTAAAAGATCCTTTCAGTTAATTTTTTTTTTTTTTTTTTTTTTTTTTTTTTTTTTTTTTTATGTTCAGGTTGTAAATTGAAACCTCAAATCTTATTCTTTCCATTGAAGGATAACAGTTGGGGAAAAGGAGGCATCATAGAAAATATGTCCAACTGCTTAAAATAGCACTCAAAAATATCTAAGATAGGGTAGATTCAGATAAAGTCTGGAAAACACTATTTTTTAAAAAAGATTTGAAAGGGAGAAGAAAAGTACCCTTTTATGTAACAAACAAGAATCTTGCCTTCTATAAGTATGTTCTAGTCCTGAGGATCCTCTCTGCCCTTTTCTACCACAGCTTCTAGAAGCCCTCCTTGAAAGTCACTGCTTTCTCTGATGCGAGCTGAAATGTTACTCATTCACTGAGCACCACGGAATGTGATTATGAATGGTTAGTGCTTTAAAAGTGGCCATGTAAGGCAAGGACAAATGACTCATCACAATCTGATCCTGGCCTTTATGCAAGACTTCTGTAGGTCATCTCATTGTCACCAAAGTAGGGCAGACTGACCATAGGTTAAATGAATATGAAGCATCATGATGCAATGTCTTGTGACTAGGAAGATTGGTCAATTGTATGGGGGCTAAGGGGAGGAACTGTCCTGTGTTTTAAAAGCAAAGAAGAGGTTCTGATATATCCATGATATCATTTATCTTAATTCTAACTCAGAAAGAAAAGCTACCATCAGCACATAGAGTGTAACCATTGATCTTAATAAATATTTACTGAGGATTTATGTCAGTACCCTTTGCTCTTTCTTATAGTCTCCATGTTGCCTCTGAAAATGCATTGTTCTGGTCCCACATTGTCACAGCAATGGTGACTGTTTTCAGAAGTGTCCTGCATCATTGAATTCCACATGTAGAATTCTAGGTTAATACTATGTGAGGCCACTAAAGCTTCTTAAGGAGGCATAAGGGCTCTTAAAGTGGTTCACATATCACTAAAACAGGTATGTAAAACCAAATTTTGTGGTGCATCAAAAATCATGGCATGGTGAGGAAAGAAAAACAGGGAAAATGTGAACATATTTACTTTTGTTAAAACATAAGAATTAGAAAGAAAGGCAAATACTAGCATCATGAAAGACAGGTTTATTATAAAGTACAATGAAAATCATTCAACTTTGTTTCATTTTCCGTGAAAGCTAACAAGTGGCTTTCTAATTAACAGGTCTTGGAAATTTTCCAAAATAATTCTTTACATTTTTTCAACAATTTATATAATACTTTTAAAAATGTATATAATTGAACTCTTGGTTTTATTTCCCCTGACTTCTCAGTGTGGCTCCTCATCCTGTTTGAGTGCTACACAGTCTGTGCTTCTCAGTCATCATCTTCCCTCCCAGCTGTTCTCTGCCAAGCCTCTCCTTTTTCATGCAGCTTCACATCTCCTGCTTGCAGAAAATTAGCACACAGGACCTGAAAAGTCAGGTGAAAAGAGTTGGAAATAAAGAATCAGAAGATTTTGCAATTCTGTGGAGCTCACGTAACTGAGGCAGCCCATGCACTACAAGATTTCTCAAGTCTTCCCAAACAGACTGATAATGACAGAATTCATCACAGGGCTCCCACCATTCTCAGAGGAAAGGACAGAGACTACGGGCACTGCAATTCAAACCCTGTAAATCTGTTTCTAGGACAGCACACAATGTCTTGGACACAGAACAAGACATAGGCGTGGGGCAAGCACAGAAGTCCTTTGGAGGGCAAATTATTTGGGTAATTCCAGATCCCTGATATCCAGTTTCCAAACAGAAGCCTGCCAAAGGCTTTCACTACTCTGAGGAAAATCAGTTGGCATTAAAATGTAAACATCGTTAGACTACAAACCCAGTCTCCAAAGGAAATCTGGAACACAAGCAAGATCTCCAGGTGTCTTTAAGTTACACAGTGACAACAAATGATGAGGTTGAAATTTGGAAAGCAAAGTTTTGTTTATATCTTAAATATATAAATGATCCTTAAATATCAAAGAGTGAGAATCCATTATTTTACTACTTAAAACTAACATGCAAATGAAATGTTTGTGTTCTCCTTGCAGAATAAACGCAGATTAAATTCAGTGAAGATCTTAAAACCACTGTAGTGAAATTGCCCTTAGAAACTGAAACACAGTTAACTTGAAATAAAGTTCTTTCTCAGTCATGAGGGTTATGGCCACAGGCAAGCACAGTTAGACACTCTTCCCTTTCAAATCTAAATCTGGTTTGAATACAGATCAAAGGGAGCCTTGAAGGGGTTGGAGACACTCAAAAGTCAATGTTTAGACTGAATGTCCTAATGGTCCACTCACTTTGTTTTGAAAATGAGGAATAATTATAGCTGGGAGAAGCATTCAAATATAGTGACCTCTCAAAGTGTTGGGAACAAGGGTATTTTGAGCTTAGCCTCAGATTACCACTAACTAGCTTGTGTTCTTGGGCAAATATTTAACCTCTTTGGATGTCAGGTTCTCCATTTGTACAGTTAGAGTTGGCCTGAAAGACCACTAAGGTATCGTATGGCTCTAGTATACTGTGGCCTACGACCCAGATTATGTTTTTAGATTAACAGGAAGAACTGTGTCCTCTATTGCCTGCCTCCCAGAAACCCACGGTATCTAGGCTCCTAAGTAGAGGACTTTGGATATTTGTCTCATTTTTCTGGGCCTTAGATCCTCTGCAAGCAGTTGTATATTAGGACTTATAAATCCAACCATGTGACATACTTAGATCTCTGGCCAATAAGTCATAGGTTTTCCACTTACTGTAACTAATGTCATTTAAATGGCATTGAGAAAAATCCATTCAAATCTAATACAGAAGAGTAGATTGAAATATGGTCAAGCAAAGTGGTTTCTTTATGTGCACACACAACTATAACTATATAAATATGTCATATCATACATTCCAGATTTGTTTTATTGAGGTATAATTATATACAGCAAAAAGCATAGATCTTGAGTGTATGGATGAATGCGTTTTGACAAATATGTATGCTCTCATCATCAATATCCCAAGCAAAACACAGAACACTGCACTGTTTTCTCATTTCCCTTCCCAGTCAATTTGACTTCCTCTAGGAGCAACCATTATTCTGATTTTATCTCTGTGGATTAACTTTACTTATTCTCGAACTTTGAGTGTTGCATAACATCAACATAATGGTGTTTATATTTATCCATGTGATTGCATATATTTATAGTTTACTCCTTTTTATCATGAGTAATATTTCATTGTATGAACATTAACACAATTTGCTTATCTATGTTTCTGCTGAAAGACTCTTGGATTGGTTCCTATATTTTATGATCATAAATTAATTTTCTTTGAGCATATCTGTATGTGACTATTCGTGGGCATGTTTTCCTTTTGAGGGGTAAACACTTAGGAGTGGAATTGCTAGGACAAAATTTATGCATGTATTAAACTTGAGAAGAAACTGTTAAACAGTTATCAAGGTGATTACATTATTATACTTCCTACCAGTAATGTATGAACAATTCCATTGCTCTAGTTCTTTCTGGCATTTGGTAATTTTCATATTAGCCATTCTAGTGAGTATATAATGGTTTCTCTTTGTATTTTCAATTTTCATTTACCTAGTGTGTTTGCCATATTTTCATGTGTCTATTTGCCCCTCCTATATTATCCTTTATGAGGTCTCCATCCAAAACTTTTGCACATTTTTATTAGGTATTTTCTTTTCTATTGATTTGTAGGAGTTTTTTAAAAAGTGTTCAGAATCTGTTATTTGTCAAGTATATTCATTGTGAATATGTTATCTCAGTCTATGATTTGAATTAGTTTAGTGTCTTTTGAATTTTGGTAAGTCCTGATTGTCTATTTTCTTTTTATAGTCAGTGTTCTTTGCATTCTGTCTGTAAATATTTACCCACCATAAAGTCACAAAGATCATCTCCAGTTCTTCACTGAGTAGGTTTATTTTAGCTTTTACCTTCATCTGTAAAACTGATGTGGTTAATATTTTGTATAATATAAAAAAACAAGTAAATTTAGCCAGGTGCAGTGGTGCACACCTGTAATGCAGTGGCTTTGGAGGCTGAGGCAGGAGGATATTGAGTTCAAAGCGAGCCTCAGCAACTTAGCAAGGTCCTAAGCAACTCAGTGAGACCCTGTCTCAAAATAAAATATAAAAAGGGCTAAAAAGGACTAGGGATATGTCTCAGAGGTTAAGCCCCTCTGGGTTCAATTCCTGGTACCAAAAAAAAAAAAAAAAAAAAAGTGAGTCATCTTTCACTTTTCTGGATAAGAATATTGAGTTTCTCTATCATCTTTTGTCAAAAAATTATTTTATCAGTAAATTTTTGACATCTCCCTAAAAAAATTTTTGAGCAAAAATGGAGAAGACTATTTCTTGACTTTATATATTGTACTACTTATCTATTGCCTAGCCTTACACAAATGTCACACTATTTTAATTGCAAGAGCTTTGTACTAAATCTTGTAGAAAGTTCTCCAATTTCATTCTTCTTTCCCAGGACTGTTTGAGCTATTTTAGGCCCTTTATCTTTCCATATAAATTTTATTTAAAAAAAAAAAATTCTGCTGGGTATGTGATCATATATACAGAAAAATTTAGGGAGAATTGGAATATTAACAATTGTGAGTCTCCTAATTTATGCAAAATAGTCCATCTCTCCCTTATTTGAGTCAATTTTTTCAGAAATATTTTGTAGTTTTTGATGTATGGGTCTTACATGTATTTTGTTAAATGTATATCTAAATATCTTAATTTTTGTGTTATTGCAATTTAATTTACAGTTGATTTTTGATTGATAGTACCTATAAAGATAATAGGTATTCATATATTGATCCTGAATTCCTCAGATTATGCAATCACTTATTTTATTTTGTAGATCTAGTAGGTATTATGGTGTTTGCTTTTTTGTGTAGATTCTTTAGGATTCACATACAGACATGTTGTCTAAAATAAATTTTTATGTCTTACCACAATGGTTAGGATACATACAATGTTGAACAGAATTGGCAAAAATAAGCATTACTAAATCTGTTTTCTTGTCTTAGTGGAAAAGTGTTCAGGATGTGAGTTGCAGGTTATTCATAAATTCCTCTTATATTGAGGAAGTTCCTTTATATTCCCAGTTTCTTGGGAACATGTTCAATTTTCCATATTGAAATGTTCATGTGATTTTCTCCTTTATCATGCAAATACAGTGATTTACACCAATTTGTATATACATGCAAACAATACATTTATTTATTTATTACCAGGAATTGAACCCAGGAGCACTTTACCACTGAGCCACATCCCCAGCCCTTTTTAACTTTTTTTTTTTTTTTTTTTTTAATTTTGAGACAGGGTATTCTAAGTTGCTTAGGGCCTTGCTAAGTTGTTGAGGTTGGCTTTTAACTTATGATCCTCCTGCCTCAGCCTCAAGAGCTACTGAGATTTAAGCATGCACACCACTTAGGCTGGCTGCATCAACTGATATTTGCATTCAAAGTAATACTGCATTCTTAGATAAATACTATTTGATCATGATGCAGCATCCTTTTTATATATCATTGGGTTATAGTTGCTAATATTTTGTTATAGATGATATCTATGTTAAGGAAGGGTGTTGACCTATAAATTCTCTTCCATTGTTCTTTTTGGATTTTGGTATTAGGGTCACATGGTGTCATTGGGATCTTACCTCCCCTCCACATTTTCCAAAAAGGATTGGGTACAATTGTTTCTATCTTTCTTTTTCTTTTTTTCTTAAATGTTGGACAGAATTTATTCTCAAAGACATCTGTGTAGAGTTTTTTGGTATGAAAATTTCCAAATTTTAAAATATATGCAGTTATATATATTATCATCATTATAGTTATATATATTTTTGGATATTACGTTTTTGAAGCATATTTCCTCATCTTTGTTGTCAAATTCGTTGAATTGAGTTGTTCATAATTTTTAACCCTCTAATGTCCATAGGATCTGTGGTGATAACTCCTGCTTAATTCCTGACTTTGGGGTTTTGTAATTTCTCTCTTTTTTCATGATCAGTCTTGTTGGAGATTTATCAATTTTGCTAATTTTTGAAGGAACCAACTTTTGAACTGTTTTAATTTATTATTATTTGAGATTTACTTAATTGATTTCTGTTCTGTTTTTTGTTTTCTTCCTTATGGTTTAATTTCCATTTCTTTTTTCTAGGTTAAGATGAAAGGGAAAATTATTGATTTTAGGTCTTATGGTTTTCTACTATAAACATTTAAAACGATAAATTTCCCTTTAAGCATTGATTTACATGCATCTTACAAGATTCAATGTTTCATTTTTTAATTTCTTTTGCAACTTCCTCTTTGACCAGTGGGTCATTTAAAAGGAGGTTGCTTAATTTCCAAGTATGTGAGGAATTTATTAATTTTTTTGTTATTAGTTTCTAATCTAATTTTACTAGGGTTGGATCATAATCTCTGTGGTTTCAGTGCTTTGAAGTTTATGGAGTATTTTTAATATTTTTTGTCTTTGTTTTGGTATTGGGTATTGGTTTTGCTTAACATTCAGTGTGTTTTTGAAAGGAATGTATATTCTGCATCAGTTGATTTTAGTGCTCTATTATAGTCTATTAGGACATGATAGTGCTGTTCAAAATATAATGTATTCCTATTGATGCTTTTATCTACTTTTTCTATCAATTACTGAGAGTAGAGTGTGTTTAAGGATGATTGTTCATTTGTCTATTTTTCTATTTATTTTTTTGTTTCATGTACTGTGAAGCAGCTATTAGATGTAGCTTATTCAAATGTGTCATTTTGGGATAAATTCAGATTTTATTATTATAAAATATATCTCCTGTCTTTAATAAATACTTCCTGATAAAAATCTACTGTCTCTAATATAGATACAGTCATACTAACTTTTATGTAATTAGTGTTTAGATGATATATTTTTTTCTATTTTTTTACTTTCAAATTATTTTTGTCTAATATTTAAAGCATGTTTTCTTTTTGACAGCATGTAGTTAGATCTTGTATTTTTGTCCATCTGATAATCTGTTTTTTGTTTGTTTGTTTGCCTGCTTGTTTGTTTTGGTATCAAGGATTGAACTCAGGACACTCTACCACTGAGCCACATCCCCGCCTTTTTTAAAATATATTTTATTTTGAGACTGAGTCTCACTGAGTTGCTTAGGGCCTAAGTAAATTGCTGCCTCAGTCTCCCAAGCCACTGGGATTACAGGCATGCATCACCATGCCCACTCTGATAATCTGGGTTTTTTTTTTTTGTGTGTGTGTGTGGTACCGGGGATTGAACTCAGGGGCACTCGTCCACTGGGTCACATCCCCAGCCCTTTTTTGTATTTTATTAGAGACAGGGTCTCATTGAGTTGCTAAGTGCCTCGCCATTGCTGAGGCTGGCTTTGAACTTGTGATCCTCCTCCCTCAGCCTCCCAAAGTGCTGGGATTACAGGCGTGCGCCACCGCGCCCAGCTGATAATCTGTTTTTAACTGGAGTTTTTAACCCATTTGGATTAAATATAGCAGTTGACATAGTTCAGTTTGCTATGATTATTTTTTATTGTTTCTTTTTTTTTTTTTCCTTCCATGCTGTTTTCTTTTGTCATATGTTATCTAAATTGGTTCCTAGGTGTCATTCTCTCTGCATGGGCTGCTTTCTGTCTCTTAAGGGAAGTAGTTCAATAGAAGACATAGTGCACTAAATAGAATCAACCCATAGGGAAATGGAGAATAAGCCAGCAGAGAGTACAAGTTCTAGGGTGAATCACAGAACTCAAGGCCACTCAGTATGCAGGACTTATCAAAGAAGATCAATGTCAACACTGATGCTACTTGGGGCCAGCACCAGCTGTGGCAGTGGTAAATATTTTCTTGGGTGATTTGTGAGAATAATAATTAAGGGAGTAAATGATGTATTACTAAATGGAAAGATTGTCCAGTTTGGGTTGTCTGGATCATATTATAAAATGATATGTTGGAGGAGTAATCAGTTGCAACCTAAAGGAATGTCATTTAATTATATCTTCAGCTGGTAGGCTGGAGAACAAAGGTAAGCCTTTCAAAGCTAATAGGATGATCAAGATTAGCAAGAAAAAAAAAATCTTGAGGTCAACAAAGACAAAGTGATCCTTTCACCCTGGAAGTCCATTAATTTTAAAAGACTGTTGTGAGACTAGGATTCAGACCCAATAGCAATGCAGGTCAGATGACAACATGACCTCCCTGTACAGCTCCAGTGCACTGCACCTAGCTCCAGATTGCTGGTTAATGTGGATGAATTAGATGGACGTCAGGGTAGAATCAGAGCTTGACTTCACAGATACAAGAATCATTAGAGATAATTCAGTCCAAACTCCACATTTCACTGATGATAAAACTCAGAGAAGTTGAAGTTATTTAAAAAACACACAGTTAATTTGTGGCAGAATTGTGTGTACAACCTTGACTTTTAATCCCTGTCTTTTTCTGCTTCAGTTTTCAGTGTAGACTAGGAATTTTGAAATTAGAAATTAGGAAAGAGGCAGGAAAATGAGATTATTCACTGTAGAAAGCAAATTCTAGGTTAGATACAATATCCATCATCAAGCTTATGCAAATCTTTGATTAAAAGATGATCACTAGATACTCTCCATCTTCTTTGACAAAGGACTTCATTTCCACAAGAGGAAGTACATACTAAAATGTAACAGGAGGAATTTAGGAAACACATGAAGGTACTGTTCCAATAGCAATTATTACATATTAGCTTCACGGTTTATAATATCTGCTCTCCAGAGGTTTGGCTTTCTAAAAGAGTGTGTATATTTAAGTATACATTGTGATTTTATTTATTTTTTAAATAAATAAAGAATATAGGGGGTGCTTACCCACTGAGCTATATCCCCAGCCCTTTTATTTATTTATTTATTTATTTTGAGACAATGTCTTGCTAAGTTGCTTAGGGCATCACTAAATTGCTTAGAGCTTCACTAGGTTGCTAAGGTTGATTTTGAACTTTTCTCCTGCCTCCACCTCCTGGAGTCACTGGGATTACGGGTGTGGGACACTGTGCCCTGCTACAACATGCTTTTATAGGATACATGTATAGTGAAATGGTTAACCTAGTGGAACAAATTAGTATATCCATCATCTCACATAAATTATCCACATTTTTGTGTTTGTCAAGAGCAGCCATATTCTATCTATTTAGCATCCTGAATTCAATACACTAGTGTTAACTGTACTCCTCACATATTAGACCTTTATAGTTTCTCCTGGAAGAAGAAAGTAAAGTATTTGCTAAAGATCCTTAAAATTCTATACTAGATATTTTTATTTGCCCTCATTTTTTTTTGTGTGTGTGTGTGTGTATGTGCTTTTTACTTTCCTTACCATATACTCCAAGAAAGAGAAGCAAAACTTGAAGCCAATTTAATATTCTTTGAGTAACAACCATATCCATTCTTGGAGTGAGCTGACTTCCTCACTCATTGTGGGAACACGGCTTCTATCTTTTACTACGAAATACAAGGTTTGTGGGGTTAGTGAGACAATTTACTTATGCACTCATCTTGATGACCAAAATGTGCTCACAATATACACTGGAGATTATAAAGCTGTGTATCAATAGCAAATGAAATTCTTGATAAATGTAGCAAAATTTTAAACTGTCAAGCTGTGAATTGCTCTGCTGAATAATCCTTCTCCAGTTTATTGGGAAAATAAAATCCTGGATACTAGAAACTACATAAAAACTATAACTAAAATAATTACCTGTGGAAGATTTTGCTTATATGACAGAGTAAATAACAATACAGTCTGCATTACATAATTTCAACAACATAAACTGGGAACAAACTTAATGACTTCAGAAATTCAGAGATTGCATTTTGTTGTTATTTATCTTCTCTACAAAATATTCCATGTTATGAACAAGACAATTTAGCATCTTTGAAAGTTGAAAGTGAATTGAATTTCTTTTTTAGGCAAGTACTTTCAGTCAAGAAAAATAACTGTGTTTTAGTTTATTTCAAGGTTGATTCTTTTCCATTATAGAAGAGTGTTTACAAATGATTCTGACAAAAGGCACACAACCAAGTCATTATTTTTCTTTTGAGAATGCAGCTCTGTACGAGATAACAAAATGAGAACCAACCAAGGAAGTAAATAAGTTTGTTTACTTCTCTTGAACATATGTGGGGACCATGTGACTTGTCCACATCCCACCTAATTTATAAAGGAAGAAAAACAATAAAGCTGTAACAGCTGGTTGTTTAGAATAGCTTTAGTGTTCTTAAAAATATCCAATATTTTGGATGGTTTCCTACTGAGTAGTATGTTCATGTTAGAGGATGTTAAAAAATATTTCCGAAAGCCTTGGGCTCTGTGACATTTTTCTGAGGCCCAGTTGTATTCTCCACATACAGAAAGAGGATCTATGCATCATCGTGGTCTGGATAAGAGCTTGAACAATAGAATTTGGGAGACCTAGTTTTGAATTTTTACTTTCTCTTTGCTTCCTATGCATGAGACTGTGGGCGAGTCCCTTAACTGTTAGCTTCTTTCTGCTTGTGGATGATGGCTTGATTTCATTCTGTTGATTGAATTACTTGGAAGGTAGCATTCAAGACTGATTGCTCTACTTGTTTCTGGTGCTAACTCACTGTCAGAGGGCAGAACAACTTCTGCAAGTCCTGGGGAGTTTGGTGTGACAACATCATAGCCCTCCCTGTGTCATGCTCTCAGTATTCTCCCACCTCAGAGGGAGCATATGTGACCCTCTTCATCTTGGACAAAGCAAATCTTTTTTGTTTGTTTGTTTGTTTTGGTACCTGAAGGGCAAAAATCACACAGGGGACAACCATGCAGCCAAGAGATTTATTCAACAGCCTTTGTGGCTGGTCAGAGGTCGAAGAGGTCCTGAGAGAGGGGAGTCAGGGAAAGGGGCATGTGCAAGCTCTGAACAGAAGGTGGGTGCCTGGTCGCGCTGGCTGGGATCTCCCGAGCTGTCGGCTGAAGCAGCTGCTGTCAGGCTGGAGGCATGGGTCTGGAGCTGTCGGCTGGGGCGGCTCCCAATAGGTTGGAGGCGATGGGTCTAAGGCTGGTGCAGTGCCTTCCTCCTCTCTGCAGGGACGAGCTGTTGTGTCTGAGAGTCTCTCGAACAGGACCCTATATAGGGATTTCTGGTGGGGGGTGCACCAGAGCAACCCCAACCTTTGCCCATGGAACAGGGCAACCTTTAAACTTATTGGCTCCTGCCTGGGGAAAAAAAATCATCCTGTCCAGAGAATAGAGCAACCTTTAAGCCCATTGGCTCTTGCCTGGAAAATGAAACAAGGTTGCTTTGCTCAGGATACTGAAAACTCTGGGCGGGGATGGTAGCCCATCTATCAGTACTGAGGATTGAACTCAGGGGCACTTAACCACTGAGGCACATCCCCATCCCTTTTTATTTTACAGACAGGGTTTCACTGAATTGCTTAAGGCCTCACTGAGTTGCTGAGGCTGGCTTTGAACATGAGATCCTCTGCTTCAGCCTCTGGAGTCACTGGCATTACAGGTGTGCATCACCACACCCTGCAACAGATCTTAAGAGTTCCTCTTCAGTGCTTATACATGGATAGACTTTGCCATTGTTTAGTTTAAAATTGCATATGTAAGATACATTACCTGACTGGTCATCCCACAAAGCGTTATGATAATTGGAAATGTGCCAGAGTCAGACCTGCCCTCCTGCAAAACAATAGAGTAAATTTTTATTTTTAGAGTTAGGTTGCACAATTTATAGAGTAAAGTATTTCAGACAACATTGCACTAGAGCTATTCTGAAGACACCCATGGGTTTCCGCTCATAATATTTTTTTTTTCATTTCTGGTATTTTTAATGCATATGGAGAATGTCTTAGAGCAGATGGTCATAACAAAATGCCACAGACTGTCTGGTTTAAACAATAAAAAAATAATTTTTCTTACAGTTCTGGAGCCTGCAAAGTAAAAGATTAAGGTCTAAGAGGATTCAATTTCTGAGAAGAATTCTTTTCCTGGATTGTAGATGGCCACCTTGTCATGGTGTCTAGAGACTGTCTTTCCTCTGAGCACATCCAGGGAGACATTTCTCTCTCTCTCTCTCTCTCTCTCCCCCCCTTTTATAAGGCCATCAGGCCTATCTGAATAGCATCCTGCTTTTTGTTTTTGTTTTTGTTGTTTTGATTTTTTAAGCTCATTTAATCTTAATTACTTCCTGAAAACACCATCTCCAAATATAGTCCTATTGAGGATTTCAACATATGAATTTAGGGAAGAGGACACAGTCTAGAGCAGAGAATAATGCCATTGTTTCAATTACTTAAATCCTTTTTTCTTTTCCTAAAAAAAAAAAAAGCAACTGTTTAAATGCATAAATAAATATGATTTGATTTTTATATCTTTGATAGATTTTTCTGGGGGCAGGTACTAGGGATTGAACTCAGGATCACTCGACCACTGAGCCACATCCCCGGCCCTATTTTGTATTTTATTTTAGAGACAGGGTTTCACTGATTAGCTTAGTGCCTTGCTTCTTCGAGGCTGGCTTTGAACTCAGGATCCTCTTGCATCAGCCTCCCGAGATGCTGGGATTATTACATGCATGTGCCACTACACCCAGCCTTTGTTAGATTTTTAAAGGCAAAATACTTTGCATCTTTGTTCAAATTTCTAGACTTTTTCATTTACAAAATACACATATACATTTCATAAACTGGAAAACAGCCTTTGTTTCATCACCAGCTGCTGAGGTCAGAAAGTCACCATAGCTTTAAGATGCCTCCAGAGCAACTATGGGACAGCATTAGCATCATATTATGAGGTCAGAGACACTGAGTTCAGGGCCTGCACTGTGAGATCACAAAGTGGACATCCAAAGAAAGCCACAGGCTAATTAGCAGCTGAGGAGCTTCTGCAAACCCACCAGCCTTCCCATTTTCACATCATTTTGCTTTCCTCATTATTTCATCCAAAAATCTTTCTTCCTCCTATCTACATTATTTTAAAATTCAGAATAAAAAATAAAATTCTTCTGCAAAATGCATTCAAGGTATAACCTGAATCTGTAGCTGAGATCTGGTGACTCTAAGTGGTAGCTCACCTTTGACCTTAAAAATTGATCCAATAAATCTAAATTTCAAAGTAAATAGAGATTTGTAGGAATTCAATAGGTCATAAAGTGACTTTACTTAGAAAAATAAATAATGAGTATTGTTGGCATATTTAGCAATCATCAGATAGACTAGAATATTGGTAAAATATTGTATGGGGTTGTTTTATGAAATTCATTTATGGCAGTTAACTATTCAGCAATTGTCATTTATCAGTACCTACTGGGAGGACAGTATTGACTAAGAAAATGGCACAATGATTCTGTTTTTCAAATTGTCAGCAACTTTCCAGTGGTACTTAAAGTGTCTTAAACTTATCTGAAAAATATTCAGTATTTAAAATTTGAAAATAAAAATCATAGGTATTTTAAAGATAGTAAATATTTTATCTAAAATAGTATAGTTACATTGTAGTGAAAACTGTTACTTCACTCATTAGTAGAGGTCATAGAGTTTGAGGAAGAACAAAAAGGAAAGGAAAGGATCCTAAATAACTGCTTTTCTTTGAAGTCTTTCTTTGGGGTGCTGAAATCCCCCCACAACTTCAGCATATTAACTTGTTAAACTTCCACAGCTCTCTGGAGTCAGTTTGAGTACCTAAGTGAGATGGGGAGAGAAAAATAACTCTCTGCATTCATGATGAGTTGTAAAATACCTTTGTTAATAACAGTGCAGATGTCCACCTGGTTTGGAGGGGGTTAAATCAAGGGCATGGAACATTCCTGCTTTGGGTGGAAGAAATCTCGTGGTATTACTGGGCCCAAATGTCATGCAAACTGCTGAAAAGCAATGATTAAACATATGCCTTTGACTTTGTTAAATGAATTATCTAAGAAGCTCCACCCTCTGGGAAAAAAAATAAATTAAGCAGTGTGAGTCTGCTGTTAGCAACTGCACTGATTATATGGAACATGTTGCTTCAAAGTATTTGGATTAAGAACTATTTCTGTGTATGAAGTGCTCAACTCTATGCCTACAGGAAATACTGTGATTCTTCTAGGACATGTTCACTGTATATGCTACAAAATATATTCGGTAAAGCCAAAATCTCCTGAAGTGGGAATCAATTCACATTTGGTAGGTCTATATGTTTATGAAAAATGAGAAAAATGTAAATATGCTTTCTTTTAGCTCTTAAAATAATGAATTTCTGTATATAAAAGTTTGTATATGATTGTGATAAGGAAAATATTGTTGCATGGGCCAAATGGAGGAGACAGAGTTAATTAAATTCAAAAGTCAAAATTTTCATAATATAATGGCAACAAACCTCAATATAGTGGCAGTTAAACTAAAGAAACAAGAGATCCCATTCAATCAAAAAGGGGAAAGATTAATGGATTAATAGCATTCCAGTTGTTAAATTATGCATCTTCTGTTGAGGATATGAACTTTGTTAAGAAGAATCTACAGGCCGGGCGCGGTGGCGCACGCCTGTAATCCTAGCACTTGGGAGGCTGAGGCAGGAGGATCGCGAGTTCAAAGCCAGCCTCAGCAATGGCGAGGCACTTAGCAACTCGGTGAGACCCTGTCTCTAATAAAATACAAAAAAGGACTGGGGATGTGGCCCGGTGGTTGAGTGCCCCTGAGTTCAATCCCTGGTACAAAAAAAAAAAAAAAAAAAAAAAAAGAAGAATCTACAAGCATGAGTTTTTCTCTGATTTAGGTAATAAATGTGTGTGTGTGTTTCTGCATATTTAAGTTCTTCCCTTTTTTAAAGCTCTACATTCATTACCTGCCTCTTTTCTCATTATCTTTTACTATAGATTAAACAATTTTCTAAGGCAGACAGCATACAACCATGTCTGCTGTTCTAGGCTGAATGTGCAATACCCTGGACCAGCTCCTCAATGAAGAGCCTTCCCTCTGGAAGTAAGAGTGTCATTTACTAATTGATCTTTACTAAAGAAACTGGAGAGTAATCTTCTTCCTGGGAAAATTGTTCTTACCTAGAAGAGATTATGTTTCTGAAGAAAGGGTTGCTTACTCTGTGCTTGCTCTGTTGAATCGGCACTTAGCAATTCTTCTTATCTGAAGAAGTCCAAAACATCACTAGTCTCTGGTCACCCCAAGTTGTAGATACACCACACAGTTACCTAGAGGCATCTCAATTAAGTGAGCATGACTGTCCCGATTAGGCAAGAGTCCTCTCTATTAAATATCATTAGATTTAATTTGGTGCCTTGGGAAAATTCTTGGTGAAGCCCATCCCACTAAGGGCAGGGCATTGTATACTTAAATAAAAATCAGAATGCTCAAAACACACAATAAAGTTCATTAAGTCTCAAACAAATATAATTTAGAGACATGTGCTGTAGGCTTACAGGAACATAAACCATGAAAGCTCAAAAGAACTTTGGAAATGTCATTGCATCTGACACTCTAACTTGACAGATGAGTAAATAAAAGCCTATGGAGGTGTGGTTAATAGGAGAAATAAGACTAGATTTTAAGTCTCCTGACTCTTTCAGCCAAGGGCTCTTTACCTGATACCATCATACATCCACAACAATACCAGTGGCTGAAGTAGATGCATCTCTAAGGCTATGACCTCTTAATGTAGTTGTGTTGCTGGCTGGTGATGGTACACTGATCATGGAATTGCAGCACTTAGAGTTGAGTTCTAACTCGTGTTTCAACCGGGAGCATGACAATCTTACTATATTTGATATTTGTTATTTGTAAATTAGAGATAATTTTGTCTATCTCATGAAGTTGTGGTGAAGAGTTAAATCATTGCATGACAGGATACTTTGAAAATGATAAATCTTCTCATAAAATATGTTCAACTAGTGTTGAAAATTTTTCTTTGGAAGCTTCTCTGCAACTTTTGATTCGACATGGTGGGTGGAATATCTGTGTTTATGCCTTTCCTACTTCCATCACCCCACCTAGCATGAAATGCCACTAAAAATAGTAGTAGAGAATAATAAAGATAAAATTCCACAAGGGTGAGAAAGTATGGGGGACAGACATCAACAGATAAGGATTTTAACATATTTTGGGAACATAAGCATGGATGATGGACCAGGGGATGATGAAGCTGGCCAGTGAAAAATACAGCCATGAGTTAAAAGCAGAGAGACCCGTGGCCCTGACTAGAGCTTATCTCTTCTGAAGAATCCTGAAAAAGATTAAGCCAAAAGAAAAAAAAAAAAAAAAAGAAAAGAAGAAGAAGAAGAAAAAAAAGAAAAGAAAAAAAAATGTTATTGCAGATAAAGAAAATTAGTGGATTGACAGCAGAGAAATTAAATTCTTGGCACAGCCCAGTTAATCTCCAGTAACAAAGTGCCTGGCATGGAGTATCTACCCACCACCACTACCATTACTGGCACAAAAACAACAACCAAAAGGTTCTACTCTAAAGAAACAGAAATAACTATCCAGGGGAAATTAGGGCAGATAGTGTGGAAGTTGACAATCCACCTGAAAACCCTCCAAACTCTGCCATTTAGAGACACCAAGATAAGATAGCTGGCCCTTTGCTTGTTGGTTGATAATCTCCCTCCATACTAGAGTTCATAGTGAACTTTTATGTTTCTCTTTTCATTAGTATGATAATGCACCCAAGAAACAAAAGCATTTGTGGAAAACTTGCAGCATGAAAGAGAAGGAAGTAGATTGAAAATCTAACTTCAGAGAAAAGCAAGAGAATTCAGGAAACAGAAGAGAAACAACAACAACAAAAATCTCTAAACAGAATCCGTAGATAGATTCAGGAGGATATATTATTTCCTTGAAAAAGAAGAAAAGTTAAAAAAAAAAAGGCCAAAGGAGAAAAAATGTTCATGGAAGTTAAAAATCATTGCTGAAATGAGAAAACAAATAGCAACACAAAGTTTCTAAGAAAAGTAGCTAAAATTTTTTTGAAAATAAAGTCAAAAGACTAAGTGTGAAAGAAAAAAATAAGTGAAAAAAATTTAAAAATCAATGTAGCAAGTGTATTGTCCAAATAACAAGTTTCAGAAAGAAAGAGGAGTAAGATCAGATGAAAAGACATTTTATTAAAAAATAAGAGAAAAAAAAATAAGAGAAACAAATTTCTTACAAAGAAGGACATGAACACTAAGATAGAAGGGACTCAATAACATCCATACAAAATGGAAGAAAATCATGTACCTAAGGAATATCTGTTGGGAATTCCTGAACACTTAAAATAAAGAGAAGTGTCTAAAATCTTTCAGAGAAAACATATGTATACATCACTTTGAATACGAAAAGCCAATAAAGTTGGAGAATGGGGTATCCAACCCAGCCAAACTATCAAACAGCATGGTACATTAGTCAGCTTTCCATTGCTGGGAGAAAATACCTGAGATAAACAACTTGTAAAACGGAAAAGTTTATTCTGACTCATACTTTCAGAGGTTTCAGTCCAAGGTCAGTTGCTCCCTTGCAACCTGTGGTGACATAGAAGATTATGATGGGAAACACATGGTAGACCAAAGCTGCTCACTTCATGGTAGCCAGAAATAGAGAGAGAGAGGGAGAGAGAGAGAGAGAAGAAGAAGAAGAAGAAGAAGAAGAAGAAGAAGAAGAAGAAGAAGAAGAAGAAGAAGAAGAAGAAAGAAGAAGAAGGAAGAAGAAGAAGAAGAAGAAGAAGAAGAAGAAGAAGAAGAAGAAGAAGAAGAAGAAAGAAGAAGGAGGAGGAGGAGGAGGAGGAGGAGGAAGAGGAGGAGGGGAGAGGAGGAGGAGGAGAAAGAGGAGGGGGAGGAGGAGGAGGGGAGGAGGGGAGAGGAGGAGGAGGGGAGAGGGAGAGGAGGGGGGAGGAGGGGGGAGGAGGGGAGGAAGAGGAGGAGGAGGGGGGAGGAGGAGGAGGGGGAGGAAGGAGGAGGAGGAGGAGGAAGAAGAGGGGGGAGGAGGAGGAAGAGGAGGAGGAGGAGGAGGAGGAGGAGAAGGAGAAAAAAAAAGAAAGGAAGGAAGGAAAGAAGAAAGGAAGGGAGGGAGGGAGGGTCTGATGCTCCAGTATCCCCTGCAAGATCAAGTCCCTCTGTTAGGTCCCTTTCTCTAGAAGGTTCTGCCACTCCCCAGTAGGGCCACAGACTGGTAACTGAGCCTTTAGCCTATGGAACTTCGGAGGCCGTTCAAGATCTAAATCATAACACATGGTTATAAAATAAAATTCTTTTAACAATTTCAGCATTCCAAAAAATCATTCTCAGAAGTTTTTGAGGATATATTTTCAGCAAAATGGTGAATAAACCAAGAAAAAAAGAAACAAGGACTTTAGTAAATAATATTTCCAAACGAGGAGAAACTGCTGAAGGGGGTCCCAGAAGGCCAACTGCCAGGAGGTTCACGGTACAACAGGACTGACAGAAAGAGGACAGACCTCATGGAAGGATCACTCTGACAGGGGTAGAAACGAAATTACAGAGAAGAAATGGTAAAAGGAGGAGGTGTCTGATAGCAGTTGGCAATATGATGAAGGCAAATGGATCACGAATAAAAAAGTGAAAATGTCAAAAGAAACTTACATAAAATGAGAAATAATGACATCATTTTGTAATAGAGACACTATTACTGATTTTCAATCTTCAGTAGTAACCTGTAGTCAAAACACAGCAAACTTAGCTCTGCTTATAGAAGGTAAATTTACCTATGATTATAAAATGCTGTGAACATGTCAGTATAAAAATAATAGATGACAGAAATTGGGGGTTGGTAGTCAGAGGGAAAAAGTCTGTAGGAGGTGATGGGAATGGGTAATACCTCAACTAAGAAAGTGTGAAGTCATAAGATATTGTCATTGATGAGTTGAACGAGAAATAAAAAATATATATTTTTTTTAGAGTCACAAACATAATGCTTAGAGGAAGCAAAACTAAGGCTGTAGGAATCTTTCTTGAGAGAGTAGAAGTGGTGGTAGAAATGGTAAATAAACTAAGTTCCATACATAACATCTAGAGTCAATTAATCAGGATACAGCAATGTAAGAATATCACATAGAAATGCAGTGGTAACTATCTAATGAAGTTAAGAGGATTTAAAAGTTGTTACTTAGAGATTTAATAATGAAATGATGGGGGCAAAGATAGACTATTTCTTCTTATGATAAACGGTAATTGCCATTGTTGGTTGACTATCCAGCATCTACCCCTTCCTCCTTCCAAAAACAACCCTGATTTTGTTGGTATGCATGGAGCTAGATTTGGGGGGTGGGCAGTCCTACTTAAAATTCCAAGGGCAATCTTATTTCCTTTGTCTGTGATGCTAATCTGGCCAGATGAATGAGAAAGGAAGGGTCCCAGGTAGGGGAAGGGATTTAAAAATATATATATTTAATATTAAATATATTTAATATTACAACCAAACAACATATTTAATATTACAAATTTTAATTTAAGCATACAAAGTTCTCACTCTGCATTCACAGGTTTTGTGTTTTGGTTTTTTTTGGGGGGGTACTGGGGATTGAACTCAGTGGCACTTGACCACTGAGCCACATCCTCAGCCCTATTTTGTATTTTATTTAGAGACAGGGTCTCACTGAGTTGCTTAGCACCTCCATTTTACTGAGGCTGGTTTTGAACTCCTGATCTTCCCCTCTCAGCCTCCAGAGCCACTGGGATTACAGGCATGCATCACCTGGCTTGCATTTCTGTTTTAAAACATTGTGTTTTCAAAAATTATCAAGTAGCAACTTAAGTCAATGCAAAACTATATAAAAATAAAATGAAACTCTTTGGTTGTTAGCCTTAACATTGGGCATCTTTTCAGATACTAACATGCATAGTTTTTGTTGTGATTATATATGTTACAAAAACATGGGAACACACTATACAAACTTTCCTATAACTTTTTTACACAGCATTATTTCCTGGATATATTTCCTTATCAATGAACTCCTTATAAAGGAATTCTTTTTGTGACTGCACAGATTTCTACACATGGACAGGCCATAATTTATTTAACTGGAACCTTATTAATAAATATTTAGATTGTATCCAGTTCTTCACTAATGTGACAGCAATAAAAATGCTGCCATAAACTGGTACATACTTCTTTATGTGAGTATTTTTCTAAGATAAGTTGTAAGATGAAAAATTGCTATTTCAAAGCACACAATGTTATAAGTCTTAATAGGTTAGAAACTGAAAAGTCCTTTCCCTAAGTAAGCAGTACCATTTTACATACCTACTAACAATAAGAGTGGCTGCTTCCCTCAACCACTGATCTTATCAACTATTTAAAATTTGACTCCATGAACTGTGCAAACTTAGAAGTTCTCTGATTTTTTAAAATTTGTCATTCTCTGATAAGTTTTCTTTTCATATGTTCACTAGTCCTTTGTACTTTTATTCATATCTGTTAATGATTATTATTTTCTCATTTAGCTATTTGTATTTTTCTTGTTGTAGAACTATTCTTTGTCTTTTAGAAATAATCCTTTTATCAAATATGAGGCAAATATTTTCTCCCATGTAGTTATTTTAGGTTTTTAACTTACAAGTATCCCAGTATTATCATCAAGGACTTTTAAGAATTGGCTAATAATATTTTTATTTGTTTGACCTTTCTCTTTATGTGTATTTAAAAATAAATCAAGCCAGGAACAGTGGCCTAAACCTGTACTCCCAGAGGCTTGGGAGGCTGAGGCAGGAGGATAGCATGTTCAAAGCCAGCCTTAGCAAAAGCGAGACGCTAAGCAACTTTCTCTAAACAAAATACAAAATAGGGCTGGGGATGTGACTCAGTAGTCAAGTGCCCCTGAGATCAATCCATGGCACAAAAGTCAATCAATCAATCAAGATAGTACCAAACTATTGAGCAAATTCTTACTGAATGCTCATTGTTCAGTAATCAGAGAAAATGCTAAGGTGAAAACAATTCCTGTTAGCAAACAGAACATGAAGCAGAAGCACCTATAAAGAAACCACTATAACAAGTTTTTAATATAAAAATACATGGGAGATCAATGAGACGGAACGTTTAAAAAAGGACCTATGGATTATCAGCGAAGAACCCAGAGAAGGAAGAATTAGTTTGTTATTTCTATGTTCTTAACATTTTTGTACACATCAATTTGACTAGACTGTTGAATTTTTAGGATACAGTAATATTGTACGAATAATTTGCAAGTCTGTAGTAGACCTGACTTTTAAAAAATTGATTTTCAAAAATTTTAATAACAATTATTCAAAATCTAGGTATCTTATTGCTATTAAATCTTGATAGTTTTTAAGAGTGAGTCTTAGGAATATGAAAAATATATTTTCTTTTGTTACTATTTTTTTTTTAGATTATTCCTCCTAATATTTCTATTCTCATTTTTAATAACCTGAAACTTCTTATTTACAGAAATGTGGACCGTCTAACAACTGGGAACCATTTTACCCAGTTTTCTAAGAACAATTTATAAATACATGTGATTATGAAAAGTAACGCTTCCTCCCAACACCCTTACAGCCACTCACCCAAACACACCACTTGGAGGAAAACACATTAGAATGTTTTCTCTTAATCTTTGAGAATGTCCTTTTATTGCCTTCTCCCCTCTTTTGACTTAGGTATTTGTCTAGTCTTATATTAACTATCCCACAACCAACTTAAAATAAAGCCATGAGCAAACTGACCATAATGTCTCCACACCTCTTGCATTGTTTAGGGTGTTAAGTACAGTGGGTAGGCTGGCCTACTGTCAACAAGCCCTGGGTCCTGAATGAAAGACTGGTCACATGCCAATCTACAGCCCAGTTCTGTAGCTATGACCTTCATAGCACCTCCCATTCTTATTCTTCTCCACCCTATCTCATACTCAGTTCAGCCTTTTCTCAAGTTCACCTGAAAAACACAACTTTTTTCTCTAAATGCCTCCTTGTTTCTCCATTCTGACAAAGACAAAGCATAACCTCTGAATGTCTTGAGTTTTCTAAAAAAAAAAAAAGTCTAAGTAAATTGGCTCTACCTGCAGTTCCAAGCAATCAGAGACTTGTTTCTAAATAGCTCCAGGGGATTTCACCATATGACTCCTATTAATGGAAATTGCTGAGCTAATCTCTCTGTGTGACATTACAAATATTAGCTTCCTGTCCAACTTTGTTTGAAGCTTTTCTGTATTTCTTTTGCTGTTAGAACAAGAACTGTAAATCTGGAAAGGATTTTCAAGATCAATCAATTCAGTCTTCTAATTTTACAGATGAAAAAATATGGGTTTCTGGGGGTTGTTACTATTAAGTGGCTATATGTTTTGAGCAGTTTAATCCATTAGCTCTATAGACTGATTTGGAATTTAGGAAAGATGTTTTTAAGCATAATCTACATAAAAGAGATGAGGAGACTTGGATAAGGACCCAGGTTATCTGAAGTCAGTATTTGAAGAGTTTTCTTTTGCCCTGCAAGCATTTTTTTTTTTTTTTTAAATTAGTGAATGTGTCAGTACTTAGAAGTTGCCTATTTAAAAGATCATATTATAGAAAACATGGTAAGGGTCGCTGATCTTCTAACTGAAGGTTTGTTATTATTAATAGAACTAATATGGTAGGAAAATCTCTCTGGAGTGTATTTTCCATGGTTACCTAAATTTAAAACCTGAAAATTGCATAGTATCATAAAAATTAGACTTTAACAAGCTTTGGCTGGGTGGTTTCCTACTGCATAGGTTACTATAAACTCTTCTTGGATTTTTTAGTGAGGTTCAAACAATTCTGAATAACTCTTGAATTGGTTATGGACAAGCCACAAGAGACTGCAAACAACTTGTGTTTTGCATGCCACTACTTCTCTTTCTCAGTAGCATTGCAACCCTTTCCAGCAACTTGCAGTAACTGAAATTCTTCGACTTTTATAGGCTTAGTTAATTTATTTAAGGCATATGAGACACCTGTTTTTCTTCCATAATATTCTGGCTTTGTTTTGTTTTCATCTTAATTTTTTATTTTAGACTCATCATTTTTGCGATTTTTTTTTCATTATTCAATACTTTAACACCTTACTAGGATTACACAGAGCATATGGTATACTTTACAGGCTCTTATTTCCTTTTCAAATATCACCTCAGGTAGAAAGAAATTTTTTGCATTCATTCAGGATCATTTGACTTTGTATTTATAGTGACCATAGTGACCGAGGTCATAGAAGAGACTTTCTATTTTGGTTCAAATCTGCCTTTTATCTTTTTCTTTTTAGCTTCTGTTCCAATTAAGGTGAAATACTGTGAGAACCAATAGGGCATACAGTTGGTTTCACCTCAGGAAGAGGCAAATGTGTGACTAACTAAAAGAAAGCCCAGCGTATTAGTGTTGCATGCTTAAACCTAAAAGTTTCCCAGAAAAGAAATCCTCTCTCAGTGTATGTGTTTCTATATGAAAACTTGCTTTTTCCTCAACATATTTCTTTTGAAAAATGAATGATCACTTATCTTACTCCACAAATATCAAAATACAATTTTTCATGTAGGAGAGTCTTGGGTTTTTTTTTGTAAAGATCTTAATTTTTCTCATTGCCTAGAAAACAGATGACTTTTAATTCACCATATTCTGGGTTTTATTGTGGTACAAAGATGATTTAATAATTGCAGTATAACTATGCACGTTATTCCTGCTTTCTAATTCCTTAGGAGTGGCTCATTGCATGAAGGCAAAGCCAGATTCTACAATTAGAAAATGGTTTGTATTAACTGGATTTTGAAATAGAGAAGACAGAAAAACTACTCAAAATTCTTTAGACAACAGAAGGGAAAATACAGCAAAAATAGCTTTATGCATTTTGCCATTTGCTTATACTTCTTTTAACCCTGCTCCTTCATAAAATAAAAACATGGAGGAACTGTTGTGAACAAATGGTCTTCATGGCAAAAAAATTCTTTTGGCGTGTTTGAAAGGAAATGGCAGAGAGATTTATTGAGTCTGGACAAAGCATATTTGTCTTACACTGTTCAGTTTTATCATGCCTAAGTATTCATTTAGAATGAATTTAGTAATGACACTATTGGACTCTTCCACATACAGTGTATAGTGAAGATTAGTGAACTCATGACAACCAGTCAACCAAACAAACAAAAACATACTTAGGAACACAAGCTGTGAGGCACAGCTCATACAAGGAAATTCCTCTGTAGGTATGTGTCAGCTTTGAGAGAAGAATCAGTACTCTAAAACTGGAACCCTGTGCTGCTAACTTTTGCCAGTGCCTTTTAAAAGGCACGGAGATTTGTGTATAAAAGCATTTCTGGGGTATTGGTGACAGGTGGCTGTTCTCTATGAATAGAGGAAGTTAGGTACAATAGATGACAATTTTCAGATACTGTGATTTTTTAATATAGTTGGAAGCCATTGTTTTAGAAAGCATGTGGTTTCAATGGCACATACTTGAGTTATGACAAATAATTTTTTCTCAATCCTACATTAGCTCCCTCATGTAATTAGTTTTCCTCTTGAAACTTAGGTTGGACTGTTTACCAAGGAACGAATATGACATTATTAAAATCTGCATGGGTAAGTAATTGTTTAAATAAGTGCAGAATTGAAAAAATGATGTGGACAAAAAACATTAGACATATGGATGATTGAGATGTTTCCTTTCTTGGATTTGAGTTTAAATCCGTCGTTCCATCACACTTGGCAGACATAGTTATGATGTTGGTTTGAATGACTTTGAGAATCCTTACTTTCAGCTGTACCTCAGTCTTGTCAGAATGACATGGGTGTGTGAGCTTAGATGGATGTAACTGGATATGAACCTGAGCACATATTTCAAATGCAAATCAAGCCTCCATTGTTTTAACCATAAAAGGTATGAACATGAATTCCAAAGCTGATTTCACATGAAATGACGTGGGATAATAATATTACTTCCTTTTGTGGACCTGTTTCTCCTCCCACAGGACTTAGAACTTCTTTACCTCTCTTGAGGCTTGTCAGTGCAAGTCCATAAACATTTATGCGAATAAACTATAATTTAAAAATGCATCCTAATCCTTCAGCAAGTAATTATATTGAGTATTATTCACCCTTTGCAAGAAATCCCTTTAAGATCTAAACAGTGACAGCCTCATCCAGTCTCCATTGCTCACCTTGATACATCTCCATTTTTGGAAGTATCCTCTCACTTTCTACTTTACATATGGGCACACAAAAAGAAATTCAAAGGAAGGTACCTTGAAAGAAGAACTTCATTAAATAATTATCAAATTAGAAAATTACATACTCAAATATCACACACACAAGAAGATGAGATATACATGTGTTTGCATGTTTGTACGGGGAGATGTAGTCTCTGGCATATATAAATATGCATAATTTTCTCATATAACATAATTAGAGAAAATTACATATCTAGCCAATTAGTCTTCAGAACAATTTTCCTCATATTTTCTTCCTCCTTAGCCAAAATGGACTTGATAACCCTACCTTCATTTTCTGCAGTTTCAGTCTCACCCACTGCCCTTCTCCTCTGCTCCACCATCCTTCACGTGCTTTCCTAACAGAACATCCTGCTCCCCCAATCCAGTCCATCTTCCCCAGCCTCTTCCCAAGTCTCAGATACTGGGAAAGACTCCAACTGTTTGTGGGTGGATAAAACAATTACACAGAAACTTTAATAGAAGCAAAGCTGACTCTCTGATGTCATGGGTGGCCCCCGACCACGGCTGATTCTCTCCATCTCTTTGTCCCTCAGCCACAAACAGGAGAATATGTCATCACCCCAAGCAGAAATTGATGGCCAAAGTGTCTTTCAGTACCAGTCTATTGGTTTACAGAAGACCCAACATGTCAAATACTTCCTCCTGAGTACCTCATATCCCATGGGAAGGCAGAGACATGAACCTTTGAAGAACCAGCACTTAAAACTAAGCTCAGCCTTGCTTGTCTGTCCCTGGGTGGAGAGCAGTGCTGGGGGAAAGCCCAGCTCTGTCCTTACAAGCCTGAGCTCCAAGGAGGACCATGAGAAATCCCCACCCTCAAGCTTAACATGCCACTCCTAAGCTGCCTGAGCCTGTCACTTCCCCAGCTGCCACCCAGCCAGCTTTCTCTGAAATCTGCAAGACTGGGAATTTCATACTCTGTTTCCCCTCTCTGAATAGCTACCTTCAACCTTGTCAGGGAGCAGATGCTACAGTATTTAGACAATTCCACCTTGGCTCAGGGACAGAGTCAGGTGGGGTTTTCTCATGAGTTTTCCCCTCCCCCTCTCTCCACTTCCCCTGTGAATGCACTGCAGCTAGGCTGAGGCTCCTATGCTCCTACAACAGCATTTCTCAATCTTTCTCATCATTGCTCTCTTAAGGAGATAATGTCAAGACATTTTGTTCCTAATACATTGGTAAGTTAATAAAATTTTCCCCATGACAATTTAATACTACAGATATACTATGTAGTATATATATATATATATATATATATATATATATATATATATATATATATTGTTGTTTTTTATGCATAACACCAGTTAAGATGTTTTTACTCCCCCAAGAAGCAAACTTGGAGGTGATATTGCTTCCATTAAAATGTGGGCTGGCCAAGCGCAGTGGTACACATCTGTAACCCCAAAGGCTCAGGAGGTAAAGACAGGAAGATCGCGAGTTCAAAGCCAGACTCAGCAAAAGCGAGGCACTAAGCAACTCAGTGAGACTCTGTCTTTAAATAAAATACAAAATGGGGCTGGGGATGTGGCTCAGTGGTTGAGTGCCCTCAGTTCAATCCCCAGTAGCCCCCCCCCCCCCCCAAAAAAAAGTGGGCTATATGGAATCTCTGTGTCTCTGAGCTAAGGCCTGACACTGAATTTAGCATATCAAGGTCCGTAGCCTTCAGTTTGCCGACCTTGGATATTCTGTGCACACCATCTCACTGCATCCTTTCAGTGCTAGTCTATTTCATTTTATATCTCCTGCACATTAGGAAGCACCAGGGGATCTCCATAGGGCTGTTTGAAGTCAGAGGGAGGGCTGCAGAGGAGATAGGAATGGTCCAAAACCAACGTGTAGAACAATCCTGTGAAGTTAACCAGTGTACTATCCAGAAAGCATCCCCTTGATCTCAGGCTGTTTGTTGCCTGGTTCTTTATCTAAATACTAAGAGAGAGATGGTGCACAGTGCATGCATTGCTTATGAAACATCCTCAGTGTAACAGAAGTTGAAGACAGAGGGGGCTTATCTATATGCACAGTACAGGAAAGCAGGCTGGGATGGTGGGAAGGGGTGAAGATGAAATGCTGGAGGCAGCCCTAGTGAATGGGAGAGATGATAGTCTCAGTATTGTGATGATAGACACCTTGGCCTTTCTGGAGTCCACAGACCATGCCTGCTCTTAAATCCCGTTTGCATTTGTCTTATACAGTGCTTCAGGATATCAGTATGTGGTCAGGACTGCATCTTAGGAAACTTGATCCCTACTTAAAAAAAAAAAAATGCTCTTAGTCCTTTCACTTGCCTGAAGATTGAAGTGCATTCTTATTAAACTCGCAGAGCCTAAAATGAGCCCATTTACTGATCTGTTACTGGTCTCTGAGCTGCAATCTACATTATCCCTGTAACCCTAACTCTAAACTCATCATGGCCCAAATGTCAACTCACATGCCTTTGCTGAGGCTGCAACCTGCCTCAGTCCTGTTCTTCCTGCATCTTCAGGGTTAGCCTCTAGAAAGTAACTTCTCATATTTCCAAACAGACATTAATTCTTCCTCCTTAGAACTCTCACTTCATCCCTTTGTGCAAGTACAAAAGAAGAAATCAATTATAATGAAAGGTAAACAGCTGGACTCAAAGAATCTTTTGTTCCACCTCTCCATCTTACTTTTATTTCCCCCCTAAAGTTCTCTGACAAACTTTTTCTGGGTAATTTTCTTCCTGTTCAGTCCCCTCGGATTATTTAAATAATGTAGCTGAGTGCAAAAGTCTAGCTGTTATGAGGAGTGTAGAAGATGCATGATCTTGTTTGACTGTGGTATTGTTGCATTGTTTTTGAAGGGAAGAAGGCAAGTCTTGTTTAAATCAATTGGAAAAAAAAAAAAATGAAACCATCTAGGAGACAGTGTTCAGATGAAAGTCATTGAAAATGATGAAAGTGTGTGGGACTGAACAGTAAAGCAGTTGAAATTTGAAGTATATTGGTTATTTTCTCCCCTTTTGGTAACCATGGGGATAGCAGAGTAACTTATATACCAAGCTTGTGGGAAGGAATAACCTTGGAAATTCTTCCACTGAAGAATGATTTAAACCTTGTTGTGACACATGAATCATGGGGTGGTGCTTTCTGTCAACATTCTTCTGAACCAGAAAAGCCAGTATCTGTATGGTTACTGGAGCTGCCACCACTGCTGGGAAATGGCACTGTGACAGCAAAATTAAAAAAAAAAAAAAAATTCTGAAATCATTCCCAAATAGTTGTATGTGTCCAAGAACACGCCAGTGTTATTTTCATCATAGGTATTTTTTGGACATATTGACATTCTGAACTATATAAATAACATTGTGAACAACTTAATTTTTATTCTTAACTCAGAGAAGGAGAAAGTACTCCAAGAAATTCTGTTAACATCTGAACAATGCCTAAGCATTGGAAATGACTGAAGTACTGGGCTTCTTGTTGTTCATTTTAATTCAATATTATCTTCAATCTGCATCTCTGAAAGTGTGTGTGTGTGTATTTGTGGGGTATATATGTATGTATATGTATGTGTGTGCACATGTTTTTATATATATCTAATTCGAATGATTTTTATTTTTCTGTTGTTTCTTTTGTGGAAATAATTGCTTTGGATCATTGTTTTTCTTTAAAAACAGAAATAAATATGAAGATTTATTACGATAGTCTAGAAATTATTAAATCAGATCTCTAAATATAGTCTTAAAACATTCTAGAAATTTTAAAATTAGATTTCTTCGGTGGATTTTATACATTAAGCAGAAAGAAGAGCATTTAAGAAAAATATATAGATAGAGCATGCAGCCTACTTTTTATTTGCTTATCTGAACACTTTATCAGCATTTTGTGTTTTCTTTCCAGTCTATAGTTCTTTGAATAATTGTTTCTATATCACACCTCACTTTACTTTTATTTACATTTATTTTGATTAAGAAAACTTCATCACAAATTATTCCCCTAACAACTCCATTAAAAAACAAGCAGTATTGACACATAAAATGTGTCAATAGATAATACTTTTTCCTTACTGACTTTTCTAACATCACAGCTCTCTTTGCCACAGCTCAAATACATGTTCACCTAAAACCATGTTCAATGTCAGAGGGCACCTTCAACTCCACTTTCCCCACCCCTAAGCAAAGAGTCACAGGAAATCGAGTTATCTTATTCCATCACATCCATGTTTCTCCTCTCTGTATATTGTTGACACTGGCTTTGATCTTCTTCACTTAGAGGTGGTTTCTTCCTGTGTCCAGTCCCCCCTTTGCTTGGATGGCTTTCTGAATTTTTCTCTTTTGCCCACTCTTGCCCTGAATAGTGAGCACGTTTGCATGTAAGGGTTCAAATCATTTGACTCTGGGACCAGGTCCTAGGACCCCACATGCAGCCAGAAGGTGACTGTAGGCATACCTTGCTACTGACTCATGCACATTATCTTCCACTGTCACTGCCACTCATTTCAACCCTGCTTGACTCCAGGAATCTACTCTGCCTGTGAACATTGACTACTGAAAACAGTTTTCACCACCCCCAAATGGATTCTAAACCAGCCCTGCTTATCTGCACCACCCATACCAAACTGTAGCAATGTCAGAATACCTTTAGCACTCAACTGTCTTCATTTATTTGCTCATTCCTTCTCTCTACAAGATCATGATTCCCTTGAGGAGGAGACAGCAGCTGTTTTAGCATTTTGTCCAGCCCCATACCTCACTCTGTGCACAGCATATTACTTATGGCCAATAATTGACAAATAAAGAGAATGTTCTCTCCTTTGCCTGGCTCAACTTAAAAAAAAAAATGCAACTCTTTTTATCACTTTGAAACCTTTGTGGATTTACAATAACTTGTAAATTGTTCTTGTAAATTTACAATAACTTGTAAATTGTAACTTGTAAATTGTTCCTATTTCAGAAGTTACTTCTGCATTTGTATGAAATAGAAACCCATTAACTATCTGTGAGGTGGAGTCACCAAGGTACTGTGTTGGGTGGGGTCCCATGAGTATGGTGAAGGGACTGTGGCATACCTTCCAGGAGCAGGTGGCATGGAAAAATGCAGGAAGAAAGAAGAAAAGAGCACTGCTTGTGGCTTTGTCAAGATTCTAAAATAGAAAAAGGTTATTTGGGATATTATTCCATGATTTTACTTTTTTATTTGCAACTGTCTCCCAAGTCATGCTGTGCCGTTCTTATCCACTCTTGCTCCCCACCCCCACAGTGACTTTGCTGTTTTTTGCCTTCTCTGGAGAATCTCTGCAGGGTGGGCGAAGACCAAAGCTAAAAGAGGAAGCAGATTTTAATGAGTATAACAGAAGCCCAGATTAAATTAATATTCACTATGGTTTGAATGACTAAGAGAATTTTTAATTCCTCTGTTATTTGCATTTTGAAGTTTTGCCCAATGGCGAATTATACCAGTTCCTGCTTTCCATTGCTTCCTTTCCCCACATATGTACTCCACATCCTGTGCTTAGATGGAAAAAGACTGGACACATTCAAGTGTCCTTCACAACATTCATATGACAATCGACACTTTTGCATAAAGGTGAGTGTGGGTTCTGTGGAAATAGGGGATTCTGTGAGCCGGACATTCTGATGGGTGACTGTGTTTAGAAGTCAGGAATGCATAGTATGTGGGAAAACTTTTCTGCTCAGATCCCCTTTTGGTTTCCATTTCAGTCTTTGCAGCTTAAAAAAATAATCCGGTGAAAATCTTTGGTGGGGAATGTAGCCTTCAAACAAGTTTTCTTTATTCTTTTGTGATTCTAGAAATTTGATTATATCAATTAGGTAAGGTTTATGTTTCCTAAGTGTCCCCAGGGAGTTTCACGTTTTACTCTTTGGTAATTCCCATAAAGTTATGAGTGTGAACAAGCCTTAGACATCGGAGCACATTGCCAGCTTCCCTGAAGAAATCAGAAAGGAACATTTTTTGGGTTAATAATATGTGACATAAAGGAATATATGAACTGCAATGGTATCGTCCTACATTATTCTTCTTTATAAATAGTGTGAAATATATAAAAATTATATACTGTATTTATGTAGTTATGCTATACACACAAATTTATATTTTATATATATGTATATATATATGTGTGTGTGTATATATATATGTATATATATGCATATATATATATATATGTATACCTGGGCAATAATATAACACACATATTTGTATAGTATGTATGTTCTAAATATTGTATATATTTACATATGTTGTATAACATGAATATATATGTCTGTATATGAATGTGTGTCATGTAGATAAATTAGAATATAATTATTTCTGAATCGCAATGATTATGTTACATTGGAAGTATGAATATGAATTATTTGAAGCCCCGAAATGAGCTCTATTCTCCAACTCCTCTTTCTGATCAGACTTGTGCTGTGGAAGGGCACAGCCTGAATAGTGGTATGAGTGCATTGGTTCCCCAGCTGCCTCAGTCCTCAGCCCTCTGCCTTTATCCTATTGAGAAGTTAGATTAAAGTGTGGGTTGGTGTATGACTGTCTCTTGTTGACACATTCTTCCTTGCTCAACTGTTCTTCCTCTGTGGTCTAAAACAGCAGGTTCTCTGCTGTAGCTATAGTCATTGCTCTTATTTTTGAACATGTCTTCATATGGTCAACACATTCCTCAAGCACCTGCTATGTGCAGATACCAAGGTGAGAAAGGCATTCTTTTTGTCTTTAGGGGGCTCTACCAAAGAGAATCACTGTCTTATATTATACTACAGACCTATGGACCTGCAACCATGTGATATAAAGCTGAGTTCCAGTTTAGTAGTTCTCTACAAAAGGTCTTTACATGCAGATGTATTGAAATGTAAGATAATTACATGACACAGTTGTATGCAATTAAATATCTAGGAACTACATCTTTTCAAAATTACTGTAATGAGAAGATAAAGCATATCTTATAAATGAAAAATGGACATTTTAGCCTGTGGGAAAAAATAACAATAAAGTACATTTTTCTGACAATGATTGGTGAGTTTCTGAATATCTTGAGCCTAAGTTATTAAAGTTGAACAGTAAGACAATATATCTTCATAAGTCCTTGTGTTCTTTGACTTTACAACTAACCATGTTATTGATCAAATGTGGTTTCCTTTTTCTAAGAAAATAAAAGCCTTTAAAAACCTTACATAACTTATTGGTGATCAAGGGCCTTGTACAAAGTAATGTTCTGATAAAGAAAGTGAGAATAAATCATGAATGTATGGATTACATTACCTGTAAACACATGGACTTTTTAAGAAGTTATAGGGAAATTCCTGGCAAAATGCCCCTTATTTGGAGTATGAAACAAATCTGAAAAACATACAAAAATGGTTGGTATTAGGAAAGCTTTATGTTTGGACTCTGCTAGAATTTGAATTGCTTTCCAATCCATAAATATCTAGGACTATTCTAGAAATATACAGACAAGTCCTGGATGACTGATCCATATTAAAAATGCAGTTTTGCATGAAATTTGCAAAAAGTCCCCAAAAGTAATCCATTGCACAATTTTACACATATTACCCTGAATAATATGGAATCTCCAATAAGTAGCTTAGAAAACCTTTTTCCAGTAGCTGGAGGAGTATACAGAGAGAGTGGGCATATGGGTGTTTGTGTGTGTGTGTGTGTGTGTGTGTAAAATATCTTTTACCAACATGGTTTTGGAAATAGGGCATTTGCATTTCAATAACACACTCTTCTACCACTTTTATGGCATAATTGTATTAATTTATTTTGCTTGTGCAATGATATCCATGTTTGGCTTAGTTAGCGCGTGTACTAGCCTTCTGGAGAGCTAAGTGTGTACACCTGAGCCTTCAGAAGAGGACAAAGGAAGACACTAGGGCACATTCTCCCTCCCGTGCAGGGACAGTGGCATTTTTTTGTAGTTTTCTCTAATCTCTGCACTTCTCTTATTCACTCACAGCCTGTGTGGGAGAATTCCGAGCTTTCTAAAACAGCAGTGAGTCTGCCTTATGCCCTACAAAAGCTCCTCAGGTGAGAGTGATGATACAGTGAGTTTTCCTGGAATGGAGGTGCATCATCCTTTCTTCCTGCATCTCCTCCTAGGCAGGAAGAGGACACTGTGAAGCTCCAGGGTGTGACACGGGGAGATGGTTTAGAAAACAGACCAAAAGTAGGGCCACAGCATAGTGGTGGGTGGTCCTCTAGCTAAAGCGGTAACCTGAGTACAGCCAGCGGGAGGGACCAGGTAATCAGAAGATGGTCCCATCCACAAAGCCTCCTGGCTTAAGTCTCTCATAACCTCCAAATGTCTTACACTTCAGCACTGCACTCAGAGTTGACTCCAAACCTCAAGGAATTCCGATTGTGGTTTTAGAATTGAATGTGCACCTGGGGCAGAATGGAACACAGAATTACCCGAGTCATTGTCTCTGATCCCCAGAGCCAGCTGCCTCTACCTGCATGTGGCTTCTCTGAGAGCCTCAGCTTCTCTGCAGCCCATGATGTGCAGAGTGGCTGGTGAAGGTAAGGAGTAGGATGAACTGCTTGCCACACTCCAGTAGAAACCTCTCTGTGCAAATTCTCCACCGGCATGAATATTTTTCTTTGGTTAATAAAGTACAATACAAAGTTCTTGAGTGATAACTTTTTTTTTTTTAAATAATACCAGACATTGATCACTTAACGTTGCTTACGTCATGAATATAATTATTTCCCATGAACACTATAAAGTTTCTGATCTTATGACATTGTTTTGGAATTTATAAAACACCTGTCTCATTCTGTTCTGACCAGAGAATACAGAGGGATACAATTCTTGCTTTATCCCCGTAAAGGGGTCGGTAGCACACGCTTTTAGATACCAGCAATAGGAAAGCACAACTTTGCTTCCCACCGACAGATCTTGCTCTATGTTAATTGCAGCTTCCACTCCAGGGGAGGAGGCAATGCTCTCAAAGTCTCTAAAGCTTGTGTGAATTCTAGCATAAAATCCTTATAGGAAAATCTCAGAGCTTCACAGCAACCATATCAATTGCAGATTGGCAGTCAGTCCTCCCTTCCCTCCATGGCCAGGGACTTCCTGGACCTGAGCTTCTGCCACCACCTTCCACAACATTCTTGTTTCAACATACTGTAAATAAAATGGTTAAAAATGGAACAATGCATCAAAGATTTGGTGCTATTTGACCAACTGGTCTCTAGAGACTCAGGCTGACTCTCCTCAAAAGGAAATGGTACAGAGATGGAGGTTGACTGCTATTTCTTTTCTATTCTGTTTATTAATCTACATGGTGCTGTTGGTACTCAAGAATAAATCACAGTGATTTAAGAAACATTTTGTCCTTCCGCCTAGTACAACACTCTTGGACCTGTGAGAGCACACAGGAAATCTGCTCACCTGTGGACGTTCCCAGCCATGTCATTGGCTCCTGGCATTGTGTACCTCTCTGCTAGGCTGGATGCTATCGCATGTGTTGTTTTTCCCTTGGATAGAGGCTAGTTGTCTATTTACACTGAAGGATTATTTTACTTTGCAGTTCACATAAAAACAAAAACAGAAACAAAATCTGTCTATACTCTTCCATATCCTGGAACAAGCCTTCGTGACCAGTACCAGCAGAGCACAATGTACTGTGTATCTCCAGCTAAATGATAACTTTCATGTGTTGGGTTGGTAGAGCTTCATTCATTAGAGCCTTACAATGTCAGCCGAACTCAATATATCCGATGACAGTCATGAGACATTAAGAAAACCAGAAGTTGTCCACCTTAATACAATCTGCTGGCCAAAACCACAGTACGGAAGCTGCAGGAATATTTTATTTATTTATTTATTTATTATTATTTTTAATCATTTCCTCTGCCTCTTTGAGAAATAAAAAAGAAGAAAAGGGAACTGATTGTGATTAAGTAGGAAAGAAGTTACAAATATAGGCTTTCAGGAACTTTCAACCTTTCATGTGATTTATTTTTTTTAAATACAAAGTCATAAAGGCCAATTCAAATTCAAACATCTGTGGGATATGACTTGTCATAATAGGCCAAGAGGTAAACATGACAGAGGAGTAACAAAAAACCAAAAAAAAAACAAAAACAAAACAAACGCAAAAAAAAAAAAAAACCCAGAAGCTCCCTGCCAGACTGAAATTAAATGTCATCCAGAAAAGAATGTTCAAAGTGCTCCCTAGCAAAGTGGGACCAGCATGGATACAAGTAAATTTCTAGATATAATGATCTTAAAAAAGACATACCCATAAAACAATGTGCAGGATTACCCAATAACAATTATAAGGAGTAAACAGTCCTCTGGCACACCATTGACAATATTTGCCTAAAAGTCTAATTGCTATTTGCATAGAAATTTTTGCATTAGTGATGGTGTGCTGATGTATAGGAGTGCTTGTGTGCCTTCCTCTCCTGACTTTTCCACTTGCCCTGAAGATCTGCTTGGAATGACAATAATCAAAGGTTAAAGGATTCTGCTGGGTGTGGTGGTGCACACCTGTATACCAGTGCTCAGGAGGCTGAGACAGAAGGATTATAGGTTCGAAGCCAGCCTCAGCAACTTAATGAGGCTTTAAGCAACCTAGTGAGACCCTGTCTCCAAATAAAAAATTTAAAAAGAGCTGGGGATGTGGTCCAGTCCCTTGTACCAAAAATAAGTAAATAAATAAAAGATTCTGGACATAACTTTACTTCCTTTGAGTTACATTGGTACTATTTTTAAATTAAACCCTTTATCTCAATATAAAAATTGTACATATTAGTAGGGCACCATGTGATATTTTGATAAATATTTCCATTGTACAAAATTTAAAATCAGATTAAACACGTCTATTTCCTCAAAATTTTATCATTGCTTTATGGTAGTACCTTGAACACTGTTTCTTCTGGCTTTCTGAAATATTTGGTACATTACTGCTATCTGTAGTCACCCTACTGTGCAGTAGCACTCCAGAACTTACTCTGATGTAACTCTAATTTAGTACGCATGGATCAACCTTGCCTCGAGCCTCCCTCCCCTGACTCCTGGTGCTATTTTTAATAGAATAGAACCTTAAATATTTTCCCATCTGTTTATTATACAAACATACTTATATTGCAAATAAAGGTTTTTAAGCTTTCCCCTGGTAAATCATGATTTACCAATATGTCACAAGACCAGGTGTCAATCATGTCTACTTATCCTGAGCCTATAAAAATGCCTTTCTTCTCTATCAGAGACTTAGAGTGGCAAAACTTCTCCCTCTCTTCCTTGACAATCTTAAGACACCAAGAGAATTTTGACTTATCAAGTACATAAGACCTGGAAGAAACTCTGACATGATATTAAGAGGATATTAAACTTCATAAGGCCATCTACCTTGTCAACCTATGAGTATATAAGATGATGGGAGCCCTCAACTCCTGGAAGAGAAACCATCCAAAGTAGCTTAGGAACACTATACAAACCTGATAGATAATGACCATTAGGGCAAAATACCCAGTATGGAGTTCAGTCTAATTGGCTAGTCAAACCTACATTCACTCACTCAAAGGACCATTCCCAGGAAGCAAAATTAGTATCTTTTTTTTTTTTTTTTTTTTTTTTGGTACCGGGGATTGAACTCAGCGGCACTCGACCACTGGGCCACATCCCCAGCCCTTTTTTTTGTATTTTATTAGAGACAGGGTCTCACTGAGTTGCTAAGTGCCTCGCCATTGCTGAGGCTGGCTTTGAACTCGCGATCCTCCTGTCTCAGCCTCCCAAAGTGCTGGGATTACAGGCGTGCGCCACCACGCCCGGCTAAATTAGTATCTTTTATTCCAGTGATGGTTTAGGAAGTCAGACCCTCCTGAAAAATCAGAGAACTGAATTATTATTCATCAAAACTCACCAAGGCTCTGCATACCTCCAGGCTATTTTCTATTTTTTTAGCTTAATTGTAAATGTTTTAAATGTTTTGTGTGATATATATACATATATATATATATGTATATATATACACACACATACATATATATGTATATATTATATGTGTATACACACACACGCACACACACGCACACACACATATTTTTTTAAGTTCCAAAAGTTAACTCTAGCCATGTGCACTTTTTCCACTTCTCTCATAAAACCCCTTAGGAAAAGCTACATTTTAAGACTGTTTTATGTAATATGACATCATACAAAATAAAGCAAAGCAGATTTTGTGAGCATACTACACATGACAACACATGCCAAGATATGGCTGCTGTCCAGAGGAGAAAAGACATTAATTTTTTTTTAAAAAAAGCTAAAGATATTTTCAAATGAAACAGATAAGCATCACCACATCACAGTGCTTTGTTTCCCATTTGGCCTTGCTGGGTTTTCAGCACTTTTTTTTTCTTTTTTTTGTCAGACTTTCTGCATTTCCCATGCAGAATATAAGACAGCTAACAGCAACATTCCTCGATCACGCTTCTCACGCAAGGTCTTGTGATTAGCAATAACAGAAGTCACAGTATAAACAAAAAACAAGTTCATGACCCTCAAAACCATGGATTGTAATTATTTTACACAGTAAAACATTGCAAAAATGTATGCTAATATCTCTAGTGTACAACAGCACTTGTAACCAAAAGCATTCTTTCCATTATGAGAAGTATGTGAAATGTAAATATTCTACTTTCATTTTCTCCTGATCCTGGGGGAGACTTTGAGTGTAACAGGAATATTTAGACATAAAATTTCCAAGTGTGAGGTGGGAATACTGAGTCCTTTGTAGCCCCCAATTTACCACTGGCTTCACTGCTTTGGGGCTCAATTTCCTTATCTAAACTTGAGTGCTATGCAAAAGACAACATCTAAGATTATTTAGCTCTAAAATCGGGGAGTATATGATTCTTTCAAGACTTCCTTTTGAATTTTGTGTTTCTGCGACAACCTTCTTCCTAAAAGAAGTGCAAGTTTGTTTTGCACACTATGTTGTTTGCCTACACACACTGACCTCAGTGTCATGGTTCTTACCAATTCCCCACTGGAAATTGTGAGTTTGATGATGCCATGTGGGGAAATATCCTGTTGCTACATAAAGTAGTGTCATAATAAACAGCCACAGACTTATGAAGCTCTGGCAATATTTGCTGTCCTTCAGGTTTGACTTATGATTTCTTAGAAATGAAACTGCTGTTAAATAGTTCATAGTCCAATTAGAAAGAGTAAGATAATTTTTACAAGTTATATGTCCTCTGTCATTTACACTTCTGAATAACCGAGTAGTGCCTAATATGAAGGCAAATATTATTTTAATATCTCACTTTATTTGTACCACACCTCCAAGATACAGATTACTGGAATGCCTTATTAGTGGGTATTAGGACACTATACTCCTAAATAGCCCCTCAACATTTTAAAACACATCCTTCTCAGTATACTTTCTTAGTTTAAGGCTTATGTTTAAAGGAGGTGAACTTTATTTTGCTTCTTTTAAACTTCATCATCATTTAAATGGATGTGCTTAGGTGTGCAAGGAAGAGAAAGAATGAAAGGGTAGAAGCTCTGTTAACTTAAAGAAGATTAAGTGAAATTGAAGGAGGAAAAACAAATTCATCATAGTTTGAGGCAAAACCCTATACATATATTCCAGATTACTTCCATTTTTAAAAATGTATTGCATTCAAGTGACTATTTTTTCTAGTCATGTTGTTTATATTTATATGAACTAGGTAAGTAAGAAATTAAGACTCCCAATTATGCATGGTGGGATGAACTTCTGACTTACAGAGATGGTAGAATTGAGAAGGCATCAGTGGTGCTGGCCAGAGCCAGCTCTGATTGGCAGGTAGATCAGTCAGCCATCAATAATTAGGTTGGAAAGGACAGTAAAGGGCGATAACTTACAGGAAGGAAGTCAGACAGGAGCACCAAAGAGAGTCCATAGGTCACAGGCCTGGAGTAGTAGAGAACTTTATTAAAGCAGGAAGAACAAAACAAACTGTTACCAGGAAGCTCTACTACCAGTTGAGAAGCAAGGAAGCTAAGCCACAAAGCTCCCTGCTACAGAGATATCCAAAGACAAATTGGTAAGAAAGTGGGTTTATTCAAAACCAACTTTGGGGAAAATTGGAATAAAACTTCACTATTTCAAAAGCTCTATTTCCAAAAGCTTTTGGAGCAAGATAAATTTTAAAAGGATAAAGGGATGCATTGGGACAAAAGATGAAACTTTATGAAATTTTATTTAACTTCTTCTGCATCCCTGGAGTTTTATGTCAAGGGAGTGAGACTTCCTGGGTCCAGTATCTGCATCTTTCAGAGGGGGGGAACTTACAAGTTCAGTCTTTAAAAAAAAAAAAAACTCAACTCTGTAAGGCCAATGTCAACCTCCCTGGGATGACTCATTCAGTCTGTCCTAAACGTCTATGTTCTCCGTCTTTCAAATAAATTCCTGCCTACTACTATATGCAACTCAGCTGAGATTCCTCCTGTGATATTGCAAGAACAGGTGCTTGAGAACTCTACAGCTGCTTCAGGTCAGTGGCAGGTCTTACTCTATGACACTGTCTGCTATGAAGACAGTTGTTAAATATTCCAGACTCTTGCAAGCCATTGTTGAACTATTGGTAACTTGAACATAGTCATAATGGGAGTGTTTACACCATTGACATTGGTGTAAATCAGAAATTTTCCTTTCTTCCTTTTTTCCTCAGAGAGCCAATTACCATCATGTCACTGAATAAAAACCCTATGAGGAAGACCAGCAGGTACATCAGGAAGGCAAGAATAGCAGGCGGGAGTTTACAGTATGAATTAGAGTTGAGGAAACAGATATTTAAGAGTTAAGCAACTTTGTAGGACTGAAGAAAACAAAGGAAACTTCAGAGGATTAAGATGTGCCCCATCATCAAAAAAGAGGTTTCCCAGTGCAAAAAACCCTGCAAAGATTTATGAATTTGAGAATTCTACTACCTGTGAAAGCAGAAGAACAGGTGGGACTGAAAGTGGGAAGAAAGTTTGAAAGACTGTTAGAAAAAATGAATGCTTGGATACCCTCAACTACCACATCTAGTCAGATGATCACTCCTTCCATAACCCAAAGAAGACAGAAGAATTTAAATAGACAAGCTAAACTGTGGTACAACAGGGATCCCGAGAGTTAGTTTGATGTGCCATATTAGAATCAGGGAATTACAGAAAAACTAACTTTCTAAATGGAGACACTGAAGCTCTCTTTTCCCATTTAATTATCAGGATGCTAGCAACCAGGTTCCTAATCTCTAGAGTGAGATTGGAGGACTGAAGTCTGCAGACACAACCCTAAGGCATGCAGGATGGTTAGTGATGGATAACCATCTCCCTGTAAGGGCCTCATCCCCATCTGTTTGCTCTTGGTAAAGCCCATTAGCCTATAATCTTCACCCATGTCAAAACCAAAGTTTATAATCAGCAACTTGCTCTTAAAATCTTTAAAACTATCACGTCAATTGACAATCAAGAATCAATAAATGTCATCAGGAAAACTTAGATAAAAAGCAATGACCAAAACAACAAAGAAAAAGTCTGGAGGAAATTGAGGTAATGTGGAAAGTAGGAAAACCTTTAAAACTGAATTAATCTTCTCAGACATATAAGGCATTACATCCATGAAACAGAGAAATTTCATGATAAACACTAAGGTCCAATTTCTGAATAATGTTAGTTCTCAAAAGGGAATATGGAACAAAACAGAAGAGGAAAATTGTTAAACAACTAATATGAGAATATTTTTCCAGAGTGGAAATGAACAGATTTTTGTATTAATAGGTTCCTGGGTTTTTAGAAAAGCGGATTTAAAACATTCAAATAAAGACATATGAATGCCGAACAGTAGGATGCCAAGAATAGAAGAGTCACTAGAAAAGATGGAGAATGAGAAAGAGACATTAGCAAGTAGAAAATAATAGGCCAATTCCTTTGAAAATCTGAAAGAAAATGATTTCTAAGTTAAAGTTCAATTCCAAGAAAATTTAACGAAACTGTGTTATGTTTAAATATAAGGTGTGTGAGGCAATACAATAAAGTTTAGAGGTGAAATAATTGGGCCATGAGAACTTTAACCCAATCAGTGAATTAATTAGTCCCCTAACAGGGATTAACTGAATGATAACTGAAGGCAGGCAGCGTGTGCCTGGAGGAGGTGGCTGTCTTGGGGGCATGCCTTTGGATTTATATTTTGTGAGCTGAGCTGAGCTTTCTCTCTGTACTTCCTGATGTGATGTCTGAAACTACTTTCCTCTGCCACGCTTTTCTGCCATAATGTTTTGCCTCACCTGGAGCCCAGAGGAATGGAGCTGAGACGTCTGAAACCATGAGCCTCCAAATAAACTTTTCCTCCTGAAATTGTTCTTGTCAGGTTCTTTAGTCACTACAGTGACAAAAATTGACTAAAACAACCTGTGTGAAATTAGAAAATAGTTGCAGATAGTAAATAAATATTTTCAATTGAAGGATCTAAAAAAACCTCTCCCATATACTATGCCTTACGTGCTACTGGAGGATGTGCTTCTGTGTAATAAGGAAATAACCCAGGAAAGAAGAAGCTAGAGGTATCAGGAAGCAGATACTGCCAAGCAGAAAAGGGAATTCCCAGGATATTGAGGAAGAAAAATCCCAGAACAACAGCTGCCTTCAGGCTAGTAAAGGAACCCGACCAGATTGGAGGGGAGTTTGCAGGGTTCCAAATGGAATAACCAATATGTTGAAATGCCTCATACACTTTTTCCCCCCCCAGAAAGTTTAAGGATGAATTAGAAATTGATACATAAAAAAATTAAGTAAAGGGAAAAATGAGGTCATGCTTAATTCTAACACAAGCAAGTTATAAAAATAATAATTATAATTAATACTCTGGTTCATTTGTGACTAATATTTCCATTGAAATATGAATTTGCTTCAATCAAAAACTAGTAGAGAATAAAAGAAAGTGCTTTTTTTGTTGGGGTGAAGGATCACATACTATGAGGAAACTGCATTTTTTTTATTTTCACAGTACTAAATCAATAGTTAAATCAATAGTTAACATCTACAACTGACTGGATTCTTAATTCCATATATATGTGTATATATATATATATATATATGTATATATATATATATACATATATATATTACTCTGATCAAATGTAATTGTATATATATATATATATGTGTATATATATATATATATATATATATATATATATGAAGAAAAAGACACTGATTCCTTGGAAAATTTAAACAAATTTCATTACTTCTTTTTAAATATTTTTTTTTAGTTGTGAATGGACCTTTATTTATATGCAGTGCTGAAAATAGAACCCAGTACCTCACACATGCTGGGCAAGCACTCTACCACTAAGCCATAACCCCAGCCCTCATTACTTTTTGACAACAGCATTTTGACATTGTTGAACAGTTTAGACATTTTTTGAAAACTGAAAGTCATGACTGATTTTATTCCAGGCTAAAAAATAAGATGAGGTTATTTCCAATGTGGTCAAGCCCTTTGAGTCACAAAAACAGTATTTTCAGATTACCCCTGAGATTAAAAATTTCTAAGAAATTGATTTGTTGTACATGGACACAGAAGTTCTCTCCTAGTGTATTAGCCTGCTATTGCTGTATAACAAATTGCCACAAACTTAAGTACCAGAAACAACAACTTTTCATTATCTCACCATCTCTCTGGATCTGGAATCTTGGCACAGCCTACATGAAGTTTCTGCTCAGGCTTTCATGAGGATACAATCATGGTGTTGCCAGGGCTGCAGTTTCATCTGAAGCTCAAGGTCCACTTTCAAGGTCATGCGGTTGTTTCCAGAATCCATTTTCTTTTTGTTGTAGAACCCATAGCAACTTGCTTCTTTAAGATCAGCAGGAGAGAGCACTCTACCACCGCCAGATTCTTTTTTAATGCATTCGCCTTATTAATTCATGCCCACTGAGTATAAGCTCCCTTTTGAGTAAATTAAAATCAGCCAATTTGGGGCCTTGGTTACATTGCATACTTCCTTCCCCTTGCCATATAAAGTAACCAAATCACAGGGGTGTCATTCCATCATAAACACAAGTCTGTCCACTCTTAATGGGAGGAGATGGTACAGGACTACAGGTTATATAGACCAAGGGTTAAGTATCTGTGAACTATCTTAGAATTCTTCCCAGCAAACTTGGTTTTAGATTAGCTTATCCACAGCTAATCTGCTCAAAGTCAACTTTAGAACTTGGAAGCCCCCCCGCCACAAAAAAAAATATCCTAGGATGGATCACTTCTATTTGTACTCCATTTTCCCTGTCATTATTTAATGAAAACCTTATTCTCAATTTGAATTTATATCCACAAATCTCTTTGAAAATTGAGAGGAAAAATTCAGAGTATCCAAATCTCAAGGTCAACCGTATGTTGGGTTGGTTTCTTCAAGATCTGCCTAATCAAGTTTAATTCTTGAAGTGTTATTATACAACCCCACCCCAATTAAACAGCTGTCTCGCAAAAGCTAAGTACTCCATCCCTATGTTTTGTCTGAACCAGCTTTCCAAAAGACCCTTTTGGAATGGAGTATGCATGCTGGTGACTTTTCATTTCTGCAAGTACAAGTAGTTCATTCAAATTCAACAGAAACAATTTCTTTTGTGTATAAGCAGTGACTGACAAGACCTGCATTAATGTTGAAATCCATTGTTTTTATACAAATATCACAGCAAGTTCTTACGTTTTCCCTCTTTGGAGGTGCAGAACTGCCAATATTATTTCCTATTTGAGCACTAAAAAAGTCAATTTTCTTAGACTATTGGAGCAATAATTTTGAAGGATTGTTATCCTTTAGCAATGGTAACTGGAAAAAATAATAGATACAGGAAGAAAAATAAAAGTTTGGAGGATTTATAGGCCTTGAATAGTACTTTGAATGAATCCAGAATGAATTTTTCAATATAGACAGACTATTTATCAGTGAGAAAGAGTGGGGAGAGAGGTAACAAACAAAGAGACAAAGAAAGAAAAACAAAGACCCAAAAAAACGGTTGTTGCTGAAATTTAGTTTTTGGAACTTATGATCTATATTTTTATAAAACTAAAATTGAAACATATGTATACATAGTTAATATATTAGGGAATCTTTTAATTTCAAGTGAATTCTTTTTGGAATGCTAAGCCTTGCTTTTTGTCCTTTTTTTTTTTTTTTTTTTGGAAATTTTATAGGATGAGATATTTTAAAATAAGGTGTACTAATAAATATTTTAACTCTATATTGAGTGATTTATTAGAAGAAAGAGCCCAGTTTAGGAATTAGGATCTTCCAGCTCTAATAAGTGGAAATACACCAATATTCTAAAAAGACATCACTTTTCCAAGGGTGAGAGAATGATGAATGATTTCAATCACTCTTAATCTGTTTTTTAAATGTTTTGTGAGAAAAGGTAAATGAAGGTTGGAAAAAAATCACCTTTATGAGTCCCAAAAAGTATTGTCAAAGACTTTTGTTGTATTTTATTTCTTTTATTTATTAGTTTTGTAAAATGATTTGAATTTTAGCCCAAATGTCATATTTTTATCCCTATCATTCACTAAATAGCTTTATTGGTTTACTTCATTTAAAAATATTTACTGTGTTCTAAGTATGTTCAAATTCCTCTAATCCAGATTATTAGATTTTTCTCTTTTATTTAGGGCAATTCATTTGAGAGACAGTACTTTTTGCTAGTTTTCTTTATTCTGGATAATATTTCTTTTTATGATTTTAGCATTCAATAAGATGCTAGTATTGTACATTTGATCAAAAATATAAGTGATGAGATTTTAGGGGAAGTATGGTCAGCATTAAATCTTCAAAATAAGACCATTTTGAATTGTTCACCATTATTAGTAAATAATTATTAGTAAATAAATATGTTAATTTCTATAGAAGGATCTTTTTCCATTTAGGCAAAGTATATATATTCCTTTTATTTACTTGAGTATAAAATAATCATACTAAGATACACACATTGAGCATTTAGTCCATGTAAAGAGCTAAAATAAGAAAAAATAAGTGCACAGCAATGGTAAATAACAAATTCAACATAGTGATGATTCTTGGCAAGGAATAAATTGATTCATTTGACCGAGTACAGGACAAATTATTTTTCATAAATGGATATTCTTTGTAATATTGAATTTTGTAAATATTCGAACATCACAAACTAAACTTTTTGAAAACGTAAGCACAAAATGAGCAAAGAGCATGAAATTTAGAGTTTCTCAGATTTTGCCACACTCCAGAGGGTCACAAGGGACAAATTCAATTCTAGCACGTTCAAGCTCTGTCACTTCATACTTCCTGTGTGAGTACTGGGGTGGTGCTGTATTAAGGTAATAGTAATTTGCTACATTTGAAGAGCTTCCCTCCTTGTATGGGATAGTTTGAACTACTGCAGAAAGATGGATTCTTAGTCGGGAACATGGAAGCACAAAAATTGAATTTATGGAGGTAAAATATGGAAATAGAGTCCCCCGCCCTGCCCCCCTGTCTCTCCAGCATCTTGAGCTTGGTTTTCAGAATGGATAAATACCCTAGATGGTGAGTAGTATAACATATACCTTCTATGGTAAATAAATCCAGGAGCTACAGGCTACAATGGAGAGGGAGTTAATTACTTTTTTATGTCATTGGTTTTTTGTTTGTATTTTTTTAACCTCTGAAATAATCCCTGTAAACCAGGAAAATACATTATGTAGTTTTATGCTACAGTCTGAACTTGGTTTTTGTTGTTGTTGTTGTTACCTTAGAGCCTATTGTAAAATGTTCATTTTCTTACACCCAACATCTACTGGGGATATCAAAGCCAAAATCTAGCATCCCTATATCTATTGACGAGAATCATGCAGTCATCTCGTTTAAATAGATTGGCTAATCTAAACTCTTTTACAAGAATATTTCTTAATGGTTATATTCCTTGAAAGTTGTGGATAGAGGACATATGTGTGAATGTAATAAGTTGGTTGCACACTTCATAGCACTATTTAAGGAAATGAGGAATGATCACCAAACCAAGGTGCATAACCATGTTCTGATCCATCTTGTCTGCAAAATAAATGTTTGCATACAATCAATTTAAATTTTATTATATTGGTTGTGTTGATTACCATTTTTTACAGGCAAATTGGCAGATCTTGTCATCTAGAACTTCTGAATGAAGTGAGCAATTGTGTAGTCAATGTGTTAACACACAAGTGCAACCAGTCTATTGATGCCAGCAATCTGCTTTTACTGTAAATTAGTCAGAAAATCTATACTTTGTACATAAACTGAAAATTGACAAATTGCCATTTCATTCTACCAAGTAGTACAGACTCAAATAGTGAGAAGAGTGATTTTTTTTTCTATTTGAAAACTGGAATCCCAGAAGAAGTAAAAATGGTGAAGACACCACAATAGCCAACCCATAAGACCACTTCATATTGTTGCAATAGAGATTATTCTCTCACTAAATGGGTCATGTGATAATATTCATAGGTGTTGCAGAACTGTCAAAAGATTATGCAATTTTTTTAATTGATTAATTCATTTCTTAATTAGAGGCTAGAAAAAACTGCTTCAAATGCTCGATTTTATAAAGCAGTGGATTAGGCTGTGGTAGTGAACTCTGTGTTAATAATCACATTTCTTAAAATAGGGAACTTGACTTAATAAAGTTTTTCTCTCTAACACTATTTTTATGAGAAAAGTCATTTTATCTTCATTCTTAAAAGGACTTCATGCATGAGATTGCCTCTTCACAGAGCATTTATCAAACACAGACAAGCTTTTTTTAATCAACATATTAGGAGAGGTAAGTTAAAAAAAGAGTATAATCCTATACCTAAGAGGCAAGATGAATTTTTAAACTGTAACATTAGAGAAATGTCCCACTGTATAAGGCTAAAGGTCTTCAGCTGGAGCTTCTGCCCTTGATGGGTACCCTTATGCAATCTGGTAATAAAGATAGCATCTTCCAGGTAAAATTATGGGATATGCTGTTGATTTTATTTTATTTTATTTTATTGTGGTACCGGGGATTGAACTCAGGGGCACTCAACCACTGGGTCACATCCCCAGACCTTTTTTGTATTTTATTTAGAGACAGGGTCTCACTGAGTTGCTAAGTGCCTCGCCATTGCTGAGGCTGGCTTTGAACTCGCGATCCTCCTGCCTCAGCCTCCCAAAGTGCTGGGATTACAGGCGTGTGCCACCGCGCCCGGCTGCTGTTGATTTTTAAAAAAAATAATAAATTGCATCTCCCTAACATTTTAAAAGTAGTTTTGTCCTATCTATAAACTTTTGACTAAAGTCAGCTTATGCATTTTAGTACTTACCTATACACACATTTTTTTGTAAGCAAAAATTCTTCAAAAAAATTGTTCAGAAATAATTCTTCAAAGCTGCATCTTCTTGTGATTCTTTAAAGAGAATTATTGGAAACCTGAAGAGTTTGGTAAATTTAGGTCAATGTGATTTGTGTATGTCTGTATGTAATAATATGATGGCTTTTCATAGTTAATATAGTGCACATTATGCAGCTTGTAAATGTTAAAAATACTCTCCTATGAAAGAGATCTTCAGGCAAAGAATTAAATTGTATAAATGTCATGTCTTCAAAACTTTCCTTTTATCCATTTCCCCTACTCTACTCTCCTCCTTCCTTCATCCATGGTTAAAAACATAAACTGAGTTAAGCAGGCAGGTGTGGGTCCTGATTTCAGGTTTTTGAGCAAGTTTCTTCCTTCCTTGCTTTTTTTTTTTTTTTTTTTTTTTTTTTTTAGTGGCTTTAATTTATCATCATAAATTTATCATCTTATTATTTTAGAAGTTAGAAATCCAGCACAGGTTGCACGGGGCCTAAAAATCAAGGTGCTAGCAGCAAGGCTGTTTTCCTTTCTGGTGGTTCTAAGGTCCAATCATTTTCTTGTCTTTTCCAACCTTTGGAGGCTGCTCACATTCATTGGTTTGTGGTCTTCTTCCTCCATTTTCAAAGCCAGCAATGCTGCTTCTCTCTTCCCTGCTTCTGGTGTTATGTCTTTTAGTTTTGATTTGTTTTGGGGATTTTTGGTACTAGGGATTGAACCCAGGGGTGCTAAATTGCTAAGGGCCTCACTAAGATGTTGAAGCTGCCTTTGAACTTGGTGTTATGTCTTTAAGCAAGTTCCTTTACCTTTCTGCTTTTACACGCCTTCATCTGTAGAATATTGATAAAGCTAACATCATAGGGATATTATGAGAAGTTCCTGCCTTAATATATATGAAATGCTGGATTCAGTTCTTGCCATATAGAACACATTAAAGAGGTTCTCTGATCTGTCATCACTCCCATAATTACAAGGACAGGAGCAGGAGGAGAAGCAACTGCAGAGAAGGTTGGCACAATTATAGTTGCAATTATTGTTGCAACCCCTTGTCTCACACTATTTCATTCCTTTCCTTATTGAAACATCTTCACAGGAAAATGTCTGCTATAAGCTCATAAGCATATATGATTAATGGACCCTTGGGAGTAATTATCATTTGTAGAAATACTTATATTTAAGAGAGTGAAATAAATGACACAAAAATAATAAAACCTAATGAAGAATTTTAGGCATTGATGAATCAATCAAATAGCCAAGGTACCCTCTAACTTTATGTTCTTATACTTCTACTTTTTTTTTTTTTTGTCTACCCTGGATCTCTTGATTGGGAATTACTTCATTGCCAAGAAAAAATAAAACTACATATACTATATCAAGAAAAAAAATAATAAGAATGTGTTAGGAGGAATCAATGTATCTCACACAACTGAAGACAGGACATGTTTCTCATATCACATCAGTTTTATTCTTCTTTATGGAAACTGTTATTCTCAACTGTGTATGCTTCATGGGCTAAACGTGACCGTCCCTGTCCTAGAGTACATTCAGGGACACTGGAACAGTTACTTTTGGGAACTACTTGTCCCCTTCCATCCCCCACCTTGTAACAAAGCTTTGTTGTTAACTTATGTAGCTAATGTCTATGATAGTAGTTGAAGCCTGTCTGCCTTAAAGTGTGAAATAAGGCAATTTAAATGGAGTCTAAATATTACATCCAATTTTAGCATACACCGTAATCTGCCTAAGAAGTAAGAAGGTGTAAGCCTTTATTACTTGTAAGCTATAAATTCTCTTTGTTTTATATACTTGTTCTTGGGAGCATAGGAAGTAGTATTAAATTTCTTTAAGTTTTACTCATACTGTGTGGGTGTGTTTTCTGTAAAGATATCTATCCTACAACTGAATCTTTATCTATATCTGTATCTGTCTGTATATTTGCATATTTTAGTTGCAACTTTGGGTTTAGAAAATTTGCCTTTTATCAATGAATGCACTTACTTTCTATTGCTTCTCAATGCCAAGTGAAGACTGACCAGTCTTTGGGTCTGAATGATGATGATTCACCAGTGATTCCCAGGCCAATTCTGCCTCAGGGATCAATCTCTGTTCTAATTACCAGGAACAATTTGCAGAGGCTGTAGCTCTGACTTCTCAGACGCAGGGGGAGGGCAGGGTTTTAAAGAAAAGATTGAGAGAGGGGGCAAGATTAGAAATGAGTATTCTACCATTATGACTGACAGACTTCACTTTTCAGTAGGCATGAGAGTTATCTGGATCATTCATTTAAAACAAAAGGCCTTGTGCCCCATCTTTTGGACAACATGATTTTTGTTTTAATTGAAAAACTAGCATCACACAGTTTTACCTATGGATGAGGTCCATACTCCTAAACTGTGGTAAATAACAAGAGTAAAATTTATCTTTTCCATACAGATAGTTTTTGAGTAGTATTTTATGTGTTCTATGGAATTAATGAAATGGGAGTGGAGATTCTTTAAATGAAAATGATATATGACATTTGATTAAATTGAATTTAATCAAATAGGGTTACTGTGACAATAGGTCACTGGGATTTGATTACTTCTGCTGATTGTTATTATTTAAAATGTAAAGCATATCTCATGAAATATTTTTTAAACTTCAAGCTTCCTTTATTATAACCTGAGAGCAACAGTGAATTACATCTAGCTGTGGAGAACACACTAAATTAATATTTCTTGTGGATGCTTGTTTGTGTCACCATGGTACGACAGCTTGAAAATATTACTTGAAAAATAGTACGTGCTTATTATGAAAGATGCAAAAAGTGAATTATTAGTTTTAAATATTTCTGAGCAACAAACCTAATTCTAGAATTAATTATGGTGATCATCTACATAAAGAAACTGAAGAGATTCAGTAAAGCAAATGTTAAAGTTATACATTTGTTTGGCAAGATTTAACTATGAATAGTAATCACCTTTCAATGTATCAATAAATTGTATAAGATCATGCAGTTAGAAAGTGATAGAACCAGAAGGCAAACCCAATCTGTATTCAAAGCCCAGGAACATTTCAGCCCACTAACCTGCTTTCTCAGGCTTTTTTTCCCCTTTTACTAGATCCTCTAAAACTTCTCCCTTAGAAAATATAAGAGCATTCATTTATAGCATTCCTAATTATTACATCAATTTTGATAAATCTACACCACTACATTTGGCTACACTTAGTGGGCTTTGGCCAAGTTACTTCTATAAGCCTCAGACTTATCAGCAGAAAAGGGATTGATAATAGGATCAGTCTCTTCAGGGATTTTGTTGGGATCAAATGGTGTGATATATGTAAAGTTTTTGACACAGAAACTGGCAGGAAAGAAGCATTCAATAAATTTTAGTTATTGCTTTGCAATTTACAGAAGATGGAGAATTAATTTTTAGTAATTAGATGTTCAACTTATATTCCATCACTACATATGTTTTTTACTTCTGGATGAATAACAGAGATTTGATAAAAACCACCTAGTGATGTCATAGAAACTTCACACTGGAGTTACAATAACACTATTAATTACTCTAATATATAATTCTTACAGCTTTTTCTTTTCTGAGGACAACTAGGGAGACTAGTAGGTAGATTGATAGATATGAATTCACAAAACATATGCATCTAAAATATATGCGTATAGTACAATCAATAGTAACGTAGCTTGCAATATCTTGGTGTTTTTCCAGGAATTTGCATACATGCTTTTTAAGACAATTAGGCACTTTCCCAGTAAAAGGAGTATACATTTCAGAGTTACTGTTTTCTTTCTTTAAAATGTATTTGGCATTTCCATATATCCAATCCTGCAACTTTCACAAATTCTATTTTAAATTATTCTCTGACCTGGTCCTAAATTACAGGTACAACTGAAGAACCTGGAGAAATTTCTGCTTTCTGGAAGGAAGCACTGCTTGGAACAAATGAGCACTCATAATAAGTCTGTCACACCTTCTGAATCCTTTGGGCCACTTGACTGACATGTAACTTCTCCCATTTTTGTTCTTTCTTCCGCTCGTAGCACATCTTCTCTGAACTAGTCCTGATCTGCTACTCCTCCCCCTCTCTTTTCCAACATCTGAGATGGTTTCCCTGAGGTTACAACTGCCAATCGGCAGAGCTGGCCACTTACAGAAAGGCTATGAGGGATGCTGAACCATGGTCCAGCTAGCTCCCTGCTCCCAGACCAGTTCTTAGTGCCTGACAAAGGAAAACTCCTCTCTGCTATGAAAACCATTTTGGAAATATGCCGTAAACATATTCTTCCCACCTGTACCATTCAGAAATGTGTTGAATATTAACTGCATTCTGTGTCCTTTGGTACTGAGACTGATGATGGCATCGCAGGTTGTGTTGATGGTGGCTTCCACCAGTGAGGCTAAGTTACAGGGCAAAGAGTTATCATGTGGACCGATGTGTTTGCACTGGGTGAGTCTAGCAGGAGTCATAAATGTGACATGCAAGCTCTAAAGTTACCTAAGAAGTGTTAATATTTAAGAGTAAGGCAGATGAGGAATTTGTAACTCAGCAGTTTTACTTTGAACAGACCTCCAGCCAGTTGTGACTTTGTTGAGTAAATTGGCAGCCTGTTTGCTGTTGTTTCCTCTTTCTGAAATTTAACCTCTTGGAAAAACAGTGTTCTGGACTGTTATATGTCTTCACATAGGCCACCAGAGGAGACCACTTAAAATTGTTTTGGCCTGGACTATGAATCCCCTCCAGCAACTTTCTTTCCTCCTTTTAAATCATTTTGACAGAACATCTTTGCTGGGTGCAATTTCTGTGCCCTTTGAAAACTGGGAACAGAGCTTTTTCAATGGAATATCTGCCTTGGAGTTTCCTTCAACTCACAGTGTACAGGGAGAAAGTTTTGTAAACTTTCATGCCATAAATAGGTGCTGTTTTAAAGCCAGTTACCCTTGTTTAAATCCATGCAATAGTATTCAGATGTCAGACTTTTTCTTTCTTTTCTTTTCTTTATTTTTTTAAAAATCACAAGTCAACTTAGATATAGCAGGGTTTGGAATTGCTAATAGTAATAGACATTGTAATCATAGTGATTCAAGTCATTGCTGTAAATAAATGTTTAATATACCACAGTTTTGTGTTTCTTTTTTCTTTCTTCTTCTTTTTTTTTTTTTTTAACATTGCAAACAGCATTTTACCATTTGCAAGCAGCATCAAAGGAAAAGTTTGTAGGAAAGGTACAAGCTCTGTAAGGAAATCACTTCTAGAATATATATACCCTGACTAGGTGTCCCCATGCAGTGTTTAAGAATCTGGATATAACAGCTTGATGACTCATGATATTCTCCTGAATTCAAATTAGTTTGAGTTTTCCTCTACCACAAGTAACACTATACAACCAGCCAGAACCTACTTTTTTTGGATCCTTTTTTTGCTATTGTCTCAAATGTCAGTTGGAAGAATTCCTTAGAAAGGAGACTTTGAGACAGTCAACCAAGTTGGTAAAGTAATGTTTTGTTTGGAAATATCACAGACTTCTGCTTCAAAGTGCTTAATGAATGGGTATGTGTATGTTTGTACAGCATTTTTTTTTTAAAGGAAACTAGAAGACAGGAAACACAAACCTACATATTAAAGAGCCATGCCAAACAGAGAGCTCTGCACTCCTTTATTAAAAAAATTTTCTGCTATGAGTTTGCCAAAGCCCTACTTTAAATGAACATCACAACTCATAAACAAATTGGGAAATCCTGTGAAAGGATGCCCAGGGCTTCTGCATGTGTTGCCAAGAAATCACTGCCCACTGGGCAGAGATAGGAGAAGAAATCTATTGCAATGTCTCATAATGAGTATCCAATATCCTGCAGTTCAGACCATAGCTTCAAAGCCTTGGTCATCCCTCATTTGCAAAGCTTTTATTTTCATAAATGTTGGGCAAATAAACCAGACAGAGGGAGGATTTTTATAATTTGTAGTTTCTTGTAGAAAAAGAAATGTTGTTTTTTTTTTTTCTCCAAAGGACGTGGAAATATGGATTTCAATTTAGTTTTCTATAAAGAGTCAGCTCAGTCTCATTTCTAAGCAAAGAAGCTAAAAAAATCCCAAATATCAGAACAAAAATTTATGGACTATTATTTTCACGGCAGTACTTAATGAGCAAAATATCTTACAAGGCAGAATTTCATTGACTATAATCAAAACACAGAATATAATTTTCTAGACGATTGTGATAGGCTCTATACTAACTGCTGTAAACACTTATGATACAGTTAAAATTTTGAATCTTTATGAGTTAGGTAAAATAGTTCCCATTTTATGGCATTGTAATAAATTTTTCCAGAGTTCAGGAAATTTGTTTCAAATTATTTAGCTAGCAAAATGGCAGGTCTAGATTTTGAACAGAATTTCGTCTTACTCCAAATATTGTACTCTTTATGACTATATTCTAATCATTTCCTTATGTCAAGAATAAGAAGAATCTTGCCTGACCCCAAAAGAGAAGTTAAAAATTCTCCTTGTAATTGTATTCGAATCACTAGTTTTATTATCCATGGAAACAAATCAGTATTTATTTGTAGAAAGTCTTTCATATCTTTCTTCTTCCTTCACCTCTCATCATATTGCAGCAGCATAACCCACATAACCGTGGCCACTATCTTTACCCTTTATCTGACCCAACACCAGCAAACAGGAGGTGTGGCTGCTGCAGCCTCTCTCCAGGGCCCACATCAGGCATCTCCAATCAAAACCAGCACTCTTCTCTCAGAGGCAGCCTCAGACCCATTCCTCATCACAGTGCTTCAGGTAAACATTGCTAATTATCTGAGTTTGCACTCAAGAAAAATCATATTTGCCATTGACCCTCCTTCACATTCTGTGCACTGTTATCCGAAAAATTCCCTTAAAATATTGCTTTCACAATTTCACTGTCCTGATAAAAATTAGTCAATAGCTCAATGCTACTACTACCTAAAATCAGTTCCCTTGGCTCCTCTAAGATCCACCGAAAGGTTTGTTCTCAGCTTTTTCTTCCCCTCTTTACTCTTCTGCATGAATTTTTACTTCTTGTGTTCTGTGCTTTGCATTCTTTTACCATTTGTGTGCTTACTTTCTAAGAATGTTTCTTTGTTCTCTACCATGGCAAAAAGCACACCAATCATTTTAAGCCAATCTCCCAACTAACTTCTACTTTTTCCAAGTTGCCTATAATGATAATTGAATTTCTTTAATACTACTGAGAGCAAGACCAGTAGTTGATTCTTCAGTCAACTACAAAGAAAAGAATGGTTGGAGAGGAAAATGTGGTAATGTTACATACATTTCATAAGTGTACCAATGTAAAAATTAAAAAATACATGAAACCATCACACTTTTGATATAGGAGTCTTCTCTGTGGTTAAGATTTGTCAGTAGTAATTCTAAAGTATCTTTCTCATCCATAATACATCTTACATGATTCTTAGTCATGGATTATTTTTAAAAGAGCAAGAATCATCCAAGTATCATGAGTGCAAAATTCTACTAAATATTTGTGATATTTCCCCACTAATCTTTTATGTTTTTGTCATTACTTAATTTGTTACTAATTATTTTTAGGGATTCATGTTTTCAAGTCTTTATAAAACGATTTAATTTTTACACAAAACGCACCCCCCCCCATTTCCCTTTAGGTCCCACTGATTTTGTTAATGTATATTATATGATTTTAATAACTAGTACCACTGAGTTTGAAACAAACACACGTAGGCAGCACCCTACTCAATTGACCAGGCAGAGAAGGCAGGTGTAGAAGAAGTGAGCAGCTAGCTCTGAGCAGGCAGCATGCTATTTAAAGGTCAGTGTATTTTACAGAGTGTACAGACAGGTGACGTTATTCCAGAGGATTGGTTAAGTGGATGTTAAAGAGAGATTCTTCTCATTTATATTTATAGTCTAGCTCATTACTTGACTGTGATTATACACTGCTTTTGGGGAGATAATTATCTTTTCACATAAACTGTTTTTATTGGTTCCACAGGGCAGGGACATTGTTTAAGTGTTGAGTGTCTCCCTGATAGCAATACAGTGAAATTATACAGAAAAGTATTTAATAAATCATATTTGCTGATAAACTTCATAAGGCAAAATGAAATAAAGAGACTTCAGAAATCTACCAAAGGGAAACACTCCAAAGGTTTCCAACTCTAAACAACACACAATCATTTAGACTGAGACAGATAATCAGAACACAGGAATATTTAGGAAACTAAGGCTATGGTTCCCGTCCTAAAGTTTTGGATACATTATGAAAAACATGCAGTGTCCAAAGTACAAAGTTAATTAGTGTGCTTGGGGTGATTGTTAATATATAAACAAGGTTGCTTTATTTTTTAATCCGGGCTAAAATGTGGATTGAAGAATTGAAATAATGTTCTGGAAGTTTAAAATATTTAAGTCTTTCTGATTGTGTTGTCTAGATATCGACAAGCCACTCTATTATTCTAGCTTAACAGGAAAGAAATGGAAAGGCTGAGCCATATGTCCAAGGTCACAGAGCAAGTGAGCTAAACATAGCCAACCAACCACAGGGTACCCAAAATGTTCTTAGTCAAAAGACTTAATAGCTTTTTACCAAAAATAACTACTTCAGTCAAAGAGAGAAGGATAATTACTAGTTTCACAGACAACATAAGAAACCACATCATTTCAGCCCAGAAAGCAACATTAAATGACCACCCACATGCCCCATCACATATTTATCTCCTCCAGCTGCAAGACCCTCTTCTCTTTGGCTTCCCATTGACCTAGAAAGAAGAACCAGTGAATAAACAAAGTCTAAAGCAGATGCAAAGGCAGATGCAATTCAAAGTGCTACTACTCTGGGTAAGCGAAAATTGAATCCCCAGATCACTTTTCCCTTGGTCATTAGTGCTTCAGTCAAGGAGCCAGCCAGCTCTTTGCAGAGTCCAAGGTGGCTCCACATGTGCCAATGCAAAGAGCTGACTATGCAGGGAAGGACACCTCCACCAGGCCTTAGACAGGTCTCAATGTAAGCACCAGGTAGGTAGCCATGTCTAGGATTAATTTAACACATTCTTTTTTTTTTGTCTGGACTATGAGCAGTTGGTGGTTGCTGAGGTATCCTGATGGACCAGATGTGTGGTTGTGTCAGATGCCTACACTGAAATGAGTGCTCTGGTTGGACTTCCTGGGATTCATCCTCTAGAGATGCAATTTTTAGAACAGTGGTCAAAACCTGGTGGCCCACAGTCCCATTCTGTTTATAAGTACATTTTCTGTGGCCAATACAGCTATCCATTTATTCATATTTTTTAAAATGTAAATGCATTTAGATGAGCAGTTGTCAGTTTCTGTGGTGTAGATATTTTCAAAATGTCTGATTTCAAGCCACCCACATGATATTCACAAACTTGACTTTGAAAGAGATATGCAGTAGTGCATCATTTATAATATTTGAAGGGCGAAACATCACACCAGGGACAGCCGTGCAGCCAAGAGATTTATTCAACAGCCTTCGTGGCTGGTAGCAAAACCAGAGAAGAGGTGCTCTGGTCAAAGGTCGAAGAGGTGCTGGGAGAGGGGAGTCAGGGAGAAGGGTGTGCGCAAGCTCTGGTGGGAGAGGGGAGTCAGGGAGAGGGGAGTGTGGGTGCTGGGTCACACCAGCTGGGATCTCTGGAGCTATCAGCTAAAGCAGCTGCTGTCTGGCTGGAGGCTGGAGCTGTCAGCTGGGAGCGGCGGTCAGGCTGAAGGTGGTGGGTCTGGAGCTGGGGCAGCTGCCGTGGGCTGGAGACAATAGGTCTGGAGCTGTCACAGTGGCTTCCTCCTCTCCGCAGGGTCGAGCTGATGTGTCTGAGTGGCTTCCTCCTCTCAGCAGCAACAAGCTGATGTTGTGTCCATGTGTCTGTGTGTCTGTTCTGAGTCTCTCGAACAGGGCCCTATATAGGGATTTCTGGTGGGAGGTGCACCAGAGCAACCCCAATGCCATTGGCTCTTTGCCCATAGAACAGGGCGACCTTTAAGCCTATTGGCTCTTGCCTGGGGAAAAGAAACATCCTGCCCGGGGAAGAAACATCCTGCCTGGAGAATGAAACAAGGTTGCTTCTCTCAGGATGTGGAAAACTCTGGGAGGGGGGAGGGTAGCCCATCTATCAATATTTCTATCATAAAGGTACAATAGATAAAAGTAAACTCAAATGCACATACTATGGTAAAATGTAGTACAACAATTAGAAAGTGATTTTTGAGTAACACCTTTGCCATTGCCCACAGAGGCTCAGGCTTCGGATGGTGAATTTAAATCCTGACTCTTTCATTTACTGGCCATGGAAGCTTATAGAAGCTACTTAACTACCCAGAACCTCCATTTTCTCAGATGAAAAAATAAATTAGTGTATTTTTGTGAGTTTATAGTAAGGAATAAATAATATAGATGTGAAGGCTTAGTGCTAAATTTGTCATGTAGTAATCACTCAATGAATAATATGTACTTATTTTAACTCTGGGTAGGATAATTTCATTAGATTTGTTTTTCCCCTCTCTTGAAAATCTGCCTAAAGCACCTCAAAGAAATGAGAAATGGAGGAGATCAGAAAACACTGAGGTGAAAGGCAACTTGAAGGCACTAAGAAATAATAAGATGAGAACTGGATCAAAAGATGCAGAATCAGGATGAGAGAGAGAGACAGTAACTGAAGGATGCTGTTGAAATTTCTAGCGTAAAATATATCTATTCTACCCATTAGAGATTCATTCTTAATTCCTCACAAAAATTGTCTAATCTCTGCAGAAGTGATTAAAATAATTTCCTTGTATGGACAGTACCAAATGCCAATCTTATCCAGTCTTTCTGGCCTAGATAATTGGATTTATGTTTGACTTAAGGTCTGCACTCAGCCAAGTAAGATGTGCCCATCTTGAAATTTGGAACTCATATCCAGCTGCTGAAGTGAGTCATCCCTGCGTCCTGCTATGTGGGTAAGTCCTGACTGGCCATGAGCAAATGAGGGAAGGCCAGTCTGCAGAGGTGGGGAAAAATGAAGTACCAGTGGATTAAAATGAACATCACTTGGCCCATGAAGAAAAGAGAGAGAGAGAGAGAGAGAGAGAGAGAGAGAGAGAAGACAAATGAAGATTTTTCATTTCCTGTGAAGTCTAGTTAGGTACCCTTCAACTTGGTTTCTATGAACTATACCATTTTTCCTTATAAGAAATTTCCTTTCCCCAAATAAGCTTGAGTGCATATCTCTTCCTTACAACCAAATGATTCCTGACCAGATAATCTCTGCCAGTTCTAAAGTTCTGTCAAAATGTCTAAAATCATAGTATTTGCAAAATACCATAAACTTGAAGAGATGAAATTCCAGCGCTCTTGATTTACGTGGGAACAACTGACTCAATGGAATCTAAAGAAATCCAAGGTCTTGTGCAGTGTCCACAGTTAACTAGCAATGAGCCTATTCTAAAGCTCAAATGAGCTGGGCCTCAGGCAGTGCCACACTCCCCTGCAGGAAAATGAGGACAGTATGCTTCTAATTTTAGATTGTCATCATGTGATAAATTCCCCAAGAGTAATACCAGTATCAAAAGCCAAAGCCCATTTTCTTTGCCTGGTGTCTCTCTTTATAAAAACTATGTCTGATAGAACAGAGAAGCAGGGAGTTGGTCAACCAAGAAGCAGGGTTAAAGCACAGTCTTTGAAGTCAGATCAACCCATATTCAAATCCTCACTCTTGCCTGACAAGCAAGAGAAATGACCTAAGGCTAAGTATTTTTCTTTGAAAAATGGACATTAATAACACTATCTAATTTATAGTATTGTTGGAAGGTTAAAGTAATGCATAGAAGTCTCTTCCATATAGTAAACACTAGGTGTTAATTTGTTCTTGATCTTGGTTATTGTCAATGGTAACTGATCAGGCAGGAGTCAAGAATCAATTCTAGTGCATATTTTCACCTTGATGATACAATGATTTCTTTCCTCCATGTAACTCTATATCATCCTACCAACATCTACACATGGTACCAACTGTTCCTTTAAAACACCATTTCTAAAGGATGCGAATGACATTAGTCCAGAATGTAGTTGGAATTAAATGTGCTTTGAAAGTGGAAACTTTTATATTGGGTGATTAAAAATGTGGCACTAAATGTAACAAACCATGAGTGTTAACAGTCAGTATTAAAAGCAAGCAATACCTTTCCTGGAGCTTCTATAAGGAAAAGCTAGCAATAATCATGAGCCCAGAAGCTCAAACCAGGAAATACTCCGTAAGCACAGCCACACTTCATTAATGCACAAGAATCAAACTGTTTTCAGCTGCAAGGAATGTACGATGCAACATAATTTAAACAAGGGGAGATGGATCTGCCTACAGACACTAACGGACATTATTACAGCTTTGCAGCTCCAGGATGCAGGATTTATTAGCAAGACCAAGATATTCTAGGCTGGTGATCCTCCAGTTTTCATGGCATAAGGATCAACACGAAGAACCTGTAAAAGGTGTATTTTATTGAATCTCAGTCCTAGAAATTCAAATTCAGTGATTCTGTAGTGCTTACCAGTTATCTATCTTTTTAAATTGAGCTCTCCAGGTAATTATAATCCAGGTGACCTTGGAAGCACTCCCTTGGAGAAACACTGATCTAGAATGGCAGATTGAATAACACTTAGCTTAAGAAGGAAGAAAAGACTCTGCAGAAAAAGCTCTTTCCAGCAGACTAGGAATGGAATGCAGATCTGATCCTTAAACAGAAGAAGCAAAACATAGCTATACCTTGACTCCAGTGAGCCTTACAGGGTTGGCTCTGTGCAGATACCAGGCATTAATGTGGTTCTGTCTTTCTCAAGGGAATATGGACAAATTGGTCTGAATGAAACATGCCAGACATGGGAGAAGTACTTTTTTCCCCCAAAGTATCTGTAAATGTAAGTAACCAAATGAATTTCTGCAATAGTAATTACTTAATATTTATCGTAAGCACATCTCAAAATCTAAGGAATTCCAAATTCCAGTAACAATACACTTCTGATAGACTATTATTGAGTTTCACCAGTCAAGGAAAACAGCAGGGAAGTCTTCCAAAACAGTTGTTGGATTGGTATTTAGGACGTCAGAATTCTAAGCTCATCCCTGATTATGAACTAACTTCAAAACGTGGGGCAAGTCATTTTGCCTTTCTGGATCTCAAAGTGGATTTGATTTCTTGAAAGTTCCTTTTTGTTACAATTTTCTGTAATAAAGCATTCACTATGTGCTGGGCACTATTCTAAACCTTTCATTTAAAAATCAACTCATTCAATCCTCACATTCATCCCATAAAGTACATACCCAAACTTTTAAGTCATCCCATTTTATAGATGAGCATACTGAGAAACAAAAAGGTGAAGGAACTTGCCCAAGGTCATGGTGATGGTTTAATTTATGTATCAACTTGGTTAGTCCACAGTGCCCAGATATTTGGCCCTACATCCAACATTTGTATCATTCTGTGAGGATATTTTTAAATGAGACTGGCATTTAAGTTGGTGGCCTTTGAGTAAAGCAGATAGCCTTTGATAATAGAACTGAGCTTAATCTAAAGAGCTGAAGGCCTGGATAGCAGAAAAGACTCACTTCCTGGAGTAAAGGAATTTTTCAATAGATGGCTTTGGGACTTCATTTGCAACATCAGCTCTCCCTGCCTTTCTAGCAAACTACCTTTTGATTCAAACTGCAAATCTTTCCTGAATCTCCAGCATGTCATTCTCCTCCACCAGATCTGGACTTACCAAATCTACACCATCATGTGAGACGATATCATAAAATACATCTCTTTCTCCATATATATAGTTATACATTCTTCTGGCTCTCTTTCTCTGCTGAGCCCAGATTAAAAATCATTAATACGATGGTGGAGCCATGTAGCCTGACTCTGCTGGTAGAGGATAAGGACCGTTCTGTGCTTCCAGAATAGCCAAGAATCTCCTGTATGAATTCAGAATCATCCATGTGTGAAGACTCCTAAATACTTTGTTCTTAATGATTTTTCTCTGTATGGATAATATCATTCAAATGGGTTTAATACACCAATGACACATGAAGTCCCAAGAAGTAGTACTGAAGAACTTAACATCACACATGTTCTACTGAAAGAAATTATGTGTTTGGTAACATTCTGAAACTTTCAGAGTTGATTTTAGGAAGTAACTGCCTTCTTACACAAAGTGTCTTATTGATGGGAAAAAAAAAAACATTTTTAAGTATAAGATAGACTCAGTGGGCAGCTTATTATTATTTCTTTTAATGTTTACCTTGCTCTCCACTATGGACACCATCCTGGAAGTATAGCCATTTCTGTTGGCAGGAGATTGATTTTCAAATATCATCACTTTAAAATCTCATTTTATTGTATTTAAAGACCAATTAAGTGGCAGTAGTTTCTTTTGCTTCATTCATAATGTGTGCATATATGTTAATCATTTTCCTTTTCAAAATCCAAATTCAATTCTAACCCCTACAGGAAGGTGACCCTAGAGGCATGGCTTTCAACTAGACCATGAATGGACCTCATTAACTAGTTACCATTAACTCCAAAAATCTAATAAAGAGGGGGAAAGACAATGATGTCCTGAATCTGTATTTCTGTGGAAGTCAGTTTTAAATCCCAACAGAGAGGCCAACAAATATGGAAGTCAAGAGAAGCCCCTGCCTTATGTACACTCAGTTAAAGATTGAGAGGCTCCATTGGTAGAGCTTCCCTTCCCCTCTGTAGATGACTGTAGAGCACCAGGAAGCTGAGAACTGCAGAACAAGAGAGCTTCCGAACAGGAAGGAAATACTCAGCTAAGGTTCAGGACCCCTGGCTCATTTTGGTTCTCATACATGGCTCAGATGTTGTCTGTAACTCTCCCGACCCAAACTATTAACTCTGAAATTTGTATACCTGTGGAGGAGCAAGACAAGGAACTGTTTTGCTTAAGACAGAGGCTGAGTCATTGCAGTTAGATTCCATTAGTGCAGAGAGAGAGGTTTGGAACATTTCATTAGTTTCCAACCACCCAAATGTCTAGACACCAAGGGGCTGTGCAGACCTGCCTCGGACTATTGCTGTTAAAGGCGTCTCTTCACGTACAATGTCACTGGCTATATGGGTTTGTTTGTATTATCTTTGAACTTAATGTGTACTACTCTGCCTTTGTCAAAATCCATTTGCTTTTGCTCTGAGCTTTAAACTATCCCAGATGCTGAGTCGATGCAGAGTCTTTGGAATGTGGCTGGCCTCTGTGATCTGGTTGCACAATCACTACTCTCCTCCAAATTTCATGTAACTGTCAATTCTAAGCATGCAGTGTCTGGGGCACTTACATCCTGTAGTTTAAGAGGGATGCCAAATGTGTAAAAAATGTAACCTTGACCTACCACTATTGGCATCTATGCACTTTAAGAGGAAAATAGACTCTTGAGAAAGTCTGAATGCTTATCTGCTGTTCACAGTCGCTTAATGCTCCAAAGCGTATGCTCCCACTATCGATTCTTCAGTTGCCTGTCAAGGCCCTTCCCACCATGCACTTGGCTTCCAGCATGTTCAGTGCAGAATACAGCCAGAATTTCCAGGATGTCAATTTGGATATTAAGTAGACGAATCAGCAGCATAGTGTGACCAGGTACATTGTATCTAAACTGTGGAGATATAGTGTATGGTTTGATAAAATTGATCTTCCTAAAATGACACCCTAAGTTGCCTGTGAAAATGAGCATAATAAAAATTCATGGCCTATGTATTTTTCTGAGATATGTTTACATGTGTGTGTGTGTGTGTGTGTGTGTGTGTATACATGTACACATGTGGGTATTTTTTTTCACTTTTTACATTAAACTCTAAACAGGAAAAGATGAGGAAAGTCACAAGAAAGAAAGAAAAGTGAGCATATCTAACTCAGGGAAGCATTGGCCTGGTCTCCATAGATATTGTACCACAGCTTTGTGCATTATTTATGAGTTACACAGACAGGGCTTGGTAACAGACCAAGAAAAGAATATTTAAAAAAAAAATCAGATAGCTTTAGGAACCATAAGGTGGGCCTAGAGAAAATACATTTGCTTTTGTCCAAAAACAGATCAATATCATCCTTTTAAAAGGAAACTTTAGAAAAAAATCTCTATGATAGGCAGACTTCCTGAAGCTTCCCAACATTGATGGCTCTCTCTTTATGATGGCACTTTAATTGATTTCCCTCTACTCTTTTTTCTTTATTTGGTCAAACTTTTTAATGAACAAATTTGTGTAGTTAGTTAGGCCATGTAATAGATCAAATTCTGTTGAGAAAGAAGATTGAAAATAAATGTAGTCCTAACAGTCCAGCTGAAGCTATTCAATCATTGATTAGCCAAATAAAAGCTAAATCATGGTTTTGGTTTAACTACTGGTCTCAGTTATATGTCAGCCTTTGTCCTATAGGAGTTAGAAGTGTGGTTGATGAAAGCTGGAATGAATTTACAATTCTTTCCTTTCTGGAGGAAGATGTGATTTTTTTTTTTTTTTTTGAATGTAGCTTTTACACTCTGATCTCAAAGCTAAACAGATTGTTTGTATTTTCAGGATTTTTCTCCATTTGACACCAGCCATAGCAGTGTGGACTGGTGACTGGGGAAGAGGCAGCTGCGGAGGTGGTAGAAATTTTAGGATTCTGTGCTCACCCTCTGAGTAATACCTGGCTCACATAAAACATGATTATCAACATCATAGTGGGTCTTTAAATCTTTAGGGCCTCTAAAAGTTGTAATCAGTTCAAAACTTTAGCTTAATCAAGGACTTGTGAATAAGGAAAAAGATGCTCAAAAGAAAAAATCTTGTATAAAAATCCTAATTTTGCCTCAGTCTAGATCTGAAGCCCTAACCTGACAGTTATCCTGCTGGGATTTAGTAAAGTGTTAACTGTATTTTTATCTTGGATACAGAAAGATGGTGAACTTCCTTCAATCTCTCTTTGCCCTGCCTGGAAGCAAAGCAATTGCAAAAGTCTAATCCATTTCTACTCAACAAGAAGCACACTGAGGCTGAAAAAAATGAGTGGACCCACCTCGATTAAATAATCACAGCATAGCTGGAGAGCTTCGCATGCAAACAGATGACTCTGCAATCAAATCCAATATATGAAATAATATTGTAACTGTGTATACAACCTAGAACTAAGACAGAGAGAAATTATTACTTTGCTGTTCTAACAACGAGTTCAAGGTTCCTATATATTAAGGTAAGAGAAAATGTTTATTCAGAATGTTCAATAGACAAGAGATCTTAACATTAGAGTGCCCTGTGGCTTTCATAAGAACCTGAATGTCCTCATTTTCAAATAGTGTGTTTAAGTAGAAAAGGTGGTGAAACAAGTCTTTTCTTCCTCGACTTCCAATCCCTTCTAAGTCAACCAAATTGTCCTTGGGTTTCTCTGCTGTTAGTTCCATTTGTGGGCAAAATTTGGCTTTGGCTTATGTTGATAACTAAAACAGAATAAATAAAGAATAAATGAAGTGGGAGCCATATAGACTCATAATTAAGATCTTTCATGGATTAACATAAAACCATATGATTTATTGTTTAATTCTTCAAAGAAGCATCACATGCAAGTGAATCATTTTTGTATGATCTCAGCTAAGAAGACGGTGGATTGAAAGAAATTCTGAGGACATGGAAGAAAGGAAGCCAGTTTATAAAAGGTATCTGGAAAATCACATGCTTCTTGCTCATTCTGACACAGCCAAAACCACAGAACTGACCTTGCAGAAGCAAATCAAATAAAGAACAAAAACACCAAAAAGGCAGCAGAAGCTTCTCTTAATGGTGAATGCTGCAAAGGAGAAAAGAAGGGGACCAGGGGGGCACTGTTCTATCTTTAGTGACAGAAGTGTCTAGTAGCCACCAGCCACATGTGTCTATTGAACACTTGGTATGTTTCTAGTGAAGAACTAAATTTAAATTTTTTCTTTAATATAAATTTAAGTAAATTTAAAGTAACTTTTGGCAGGTAATTTTGTATTTGTCCAAGTCTCAAAAACAGCACTAAAGAGGAAGAGTACTGAATTTGACTCTAAAATCTTTCATAATTTTATTAGTTGATATTTATCAAACATTTCCCTTGCACCTCCTTCTTCTATCTTTACAATGGTGCTAACAATTCATAATCCCTAAGTAAAATCATCAATGACATAATATGATTTTAAAATAAAATCTTTACATATGGATCCTTACTGATGGACTTCTAAATCCAAAAGATAACCTATTTGGAAATGAATGAGGAATTTGTCAAGAACTACTTGGGGTATCACAATTATACAAATGATTATGAGGCAGTCTCTGCCTAAAATATTGAAAGATAATGGAAAGAAAGCATTTATATGATTTTAACTAAGTGTGATAGAAAATAAATTAGGGAACAATGAACTCTGACTGGGAGAGGATGAAGGTATTGAAACACGGAACTGGAGCAAGGACTAAAGGTGTTCTGAGCAATCCCAATGACTTTCTTCACAGAACTAGAAAAATCAATCATGAAATTAATTTGGAAAAATAAGAGACCCAGAATAGGCAAAGCAATCCTTAGCAAAAAAAGTAAAGCAGGAGGCATCACAATACCAGACCTTAAACTATACTACAGATTAATAGTAAAAAAAAACAGCATGGTATTGAGACGAAAATAGACATGAGACCAATGGTACAGAATAGAAGACACAGAGACCAACCCACATAAATACATTATCTCGTACTAGACAAAGGTGCCAAAAACATGTCTTGGAGAAAGGATAACCTATTCAACAAATGGTGCTGGGAAAACTGGAAGTCCATATGTAGCAAAATGAAAATAAAACCCTATCTCTCACCATGCACAAAACTCAACTGTAGATCAAGGACCTAGGAATTAGACCAGAGAAGCTGCATCTTATAGGAGAAAAAGTAGGCCCAAATCTTCATCATGTCAGATTAGGCCCCGACTTCCTTAACAAGACTCCTAAAGAACAAGAAACAAAATCAAGAATCAATAAATGGGATGGATTCAAACTAAAAAGCTTCTTCTCAGCAAAAGTGACAATCACTGAGGTGAAGGAGCACACCAGGTACATAGACATGGAGGCGGCGAGCCATAGTTGGTGTGGTGTGGCTCAAGGGTAGGACACTGTGGGTAGGACTGGAAAGAAGGGTTGGTTGAGCTGCTTGTCTTAAACCCCACCTTCAGACATGGATTTGTGTTCTGGAGGTAATGATGTGAAACTATATGATTTAGGGCAAATGAGAAACAAGATGATAGGATCTGGGACTTAGAAAAATAAGCAATGTCAGTGTCAATGGACTTGCAGAGAAAGACACGGAGGTATGAAGACTAGTTAGAGGGACATAGGAAGGCGTCAAGCAAAACGTGCTAAGATTAACGAGGATCCTAACAAAAGACCCATGAGAAAGGGGCTGGCTATGGTAAAATAGAATCCCAAAATGCAGTGACCTAATAGATGTGGGCATTTCCGGAAAAGGGAAAGACAAAGGTTTTAAGTTTGGGTGACTAATGATGACGTTCAACCAACAATGGAACCAAGACAAGTCTGGGCTTGTTGATTTTGAGGCATTGGTTTGGCATCCTTTTAGAGATGAACAAACAGCACAGAGCTGGACTGAAAGTTCCCAAATGGATACTCAGCCACAATCTCAAAACCAGCATGCCTAAACCTGACCAAGTCAGATGTCCAGCTGGTTGTTGAAAATGCAGGTCTCGAGGTCAACAGAGAAGTCAGAAGCAGAGACAAGATTCACCTGCATTAAATCAAAACTACTCTAAGATTTCATTTCACTCCAGTCAGAATGGCAGCTATCAAGAACACAAACAACAATAAATGTTGGAGAGGATGTGGGGAAAAAGGCACACTCATACATTGCTGGTGGGACTGCAAAATGGGGCAACCATTATGGAAAGCAGTATGGAAATTTCTTGGAAAACTGGGAATGGAACCACCCTATGACCCAGCCATCCCACTCCTGGGTCTATTCCCAAAGGACTTAAAAACAGCATATTACAGTGACACAGCCACTTCAATGTTTATAGCAGCACAATTCACAATAGCTAGGTTGTCCTAGATATTCCTCAGTAGATGAGTGGATAAAGAAAATGTGGTATATATACACAATGGAATTTTACTCAGCAATAAAAGAGAATAAAATAATGGCATTTTCAGGTAAATGGATGAAGTTGGAGAATATAATGCTAAGTGAAATTAATCAATCTCAAAAATCCAAATACCGAATGTTTTCTCTGATATAAGGAGGCTAGTTCACAGTATTGTTGGATGGGGGTACATAGGAGGATTAGAGGAACAATAGAATGGTCAAAGGGAAGGGAAGGGAAGGGAGGAAGCAAGGGGGGAGGGAGGGGAAGAAAAGAAAAAAAAAAGAAAAGGTGGTTGAATGAGATGAATATCATTATCCTAAATGCATGATTGAAGACTTGAATGGTACGAATATACTTTGTATACAAACAGTTGTATATAAAAAGATGCTATATATGTGCACTATGAATTCTAATTATTATAAATTAAAAATAATAATTATTAAAAAAAAGATTCATCTGCATTGACTCTATAGTGAAAGTCCTAAAAGTAGGACTTCAGTTAGAGGAGAAAAAATTGTGTGGCTCAGAAAAGAAGATAAGAGCAGGAACTTGGGATTTGAGCCAGCAAAGGAGACTGAGAAGTAAAAACATATTGTGAAGAAAAACTCAGGAAGAAAATGACCAGGCAAGGAGGATTGTATATTCATATGCTGAAGTCAACACACTTATTAAAATACAAATACCAAAACAAGCCATTAATTACTTTCTCTAAATTACTGTCCCAAGGTAGGACAAGGTTATGGAAGCCCCATGTAAACAGGGGCTGTTCAACAGGAAGACCAGTGTCTGTAGGCAGGTGAGGTTGAAGGGGCAGCAAAACAAAAGAGGAACCTGACCTTGGGAAGGGAAATGTAAGAAGTGAAGCTCAGGTTGCTTACAATTGGGACTTGGGAGGAGCCAGTGCTGTCAGCAGGGGGATATGGTCAAAGATCATCTGTTTCTTTCTACTTAGACCCTGAAAAAGTAACTTCAACTCTCTGACTCTCAGTTGCCTCCCATCTCAAAGAGGTGTAATTACAGGATGCAAAGGACAGGTGTGAGGATTAAATGAGATGTGGCCTGGCAGACCAGAGCTCTCTAAACATTAGCTCCCTTCCACAGTTGCCCTCTCCACAGTTCTGTATCAGACATGCTGCCCAGAATGCATCAGTTGAATGCAGAGTATCTCCATGTACTTGGAAGGAATCCCATGTCCCTGGCAAAGGACAATTTCATGTCATCCAAAGGTACCTCACCACAGTGACTACACTCCTGTGTCACCTCTGATTGCCTGAAAACCAGAAATCTTTGGGTCAGTATCTCTGCATTCAGTTTGAAGCTTATCAGTTCCAGTTGTGGGAGCACTCAATTGAAAAAGAGTGGCAGGTAGCCAAAAAAGTAATTATCTACATCAGAGAATTTAGAGAAATTAACCCATCTTTATTCATATAGCAGCACAAGTATTGGTGACTATTTTCTAAGATAAAAGAAATGGGGGGGGGGGCAGATTTGAGATCTGTCCACATTTTGCCTGAATGATCACACAGTTTAGATCATTTAATAAAAAAAAAAATAATAACCATTTGAGTAATTTGAATCAATTTGTACGTGGTGGTCAGGGAGGAACATTTTGGGTTAGGTTCATCTATCAATCTGATCCATAACTCACCATGAAAGGCGCAGGTCTAGTTTTGAAAGGTACACTCAAAGCTTATAGAAGAAGTGAGTGTTTCTCTGTAATGAGTGAGTGAGTTAAAATATACACATATTTTACTTTTAAAAACTGGCACATAAAGGGAGTTCATTTAGCAGGAATGATTTAATGATTGATTGATTCATCCATTCATGTAACAAAGTGTTTATTGAACCACACTGTGTTCCAACTATTTACCAGGAGCTGGGAAAAGCTGTGGCTTAGATAAACAGGAACCCTGTGTTCATGCAAAGTACAGTCCACAGTAAGTCTCATATTGGACAAGTCATTGTAAGTAAGATAATTCTTAGGAAGCATTACAGACACTTGCAAGAAAGGCCCCTTACCTAATCAGGGGAATAGTAAAAATTATAAAAATGATAAGAATTAACACATGCACAATATTCACTATGGCTTAGACACTGTTCAAAAACACTCTGCACATATTATTTTTAAAAATCTACTTGGTAACAGTATAAAATAAGTACTATTATCACTTCCATTTTACAGATGAAAAAACTGAGTTGCCAAAAGTTTGGGTATCTTGCCCAAGGTCATGTGGTCATATGGACAAAGGCAAGATTTTAATCAAGATGTGAGACCCAAGGTCACATGAATTTTCTAACTGCAGTTTAGAAAAACAGACATATCTAAGCAATATGAAAAATTGGTCTGTTTAATTTCATGTATTTTAGGCCAGAAAAAGGACAAAGAAATCCGTTTTTTAATGATGTATTCTCTTAAAGACTTATGTATCACAGTCATTATTAACCAGCTGTATTGGTAACCAAAAGTATATTTTTCAACCTGTTTTCTTGTGGGCTAGATCTAGTTTTCAAACCTGTCTCCCTTGGAAGCCTGTTTGGGCAATAGCTAGAGTGCACCAAGTCACGTGGCCGTGTTTGTTCTCATGGCAACAAGAACAGCAGCAACTGTTGCTGTTGCTCAGAACACAGAGAGAAGATAAGCTAAAAAATAGTCTGTGTGAACTGATCAGCCCTTGTCACAGCCTTTCCCACGCTGGCTCATGTCATAGAGGTGATGCAACCTGAGGCTCAAACATGATATCAAAGCTGGACTGATGCTGCATGAATTAACACCCACCCTGCTGCGCCCGCCAGAGCACATGCTCATGACCCTCGCGCTCACATCACATCCCTGGACACACTTTTGCAGGCTGTGCTGTGGTCTGTGCAGGCTCTTGGCTCTTCTTCCTTAGGGCTCTCTCAAAGTCAAGGAAGCCTACTTGGCACAGAAGCGGATAAGGGAGTTCTGCAGTGAAAGCTAAGCAACCAGAGGCAACCCTGAACCCAAAAGGGGTGGGAATGCAAAATTATTTAAGCCGACACAGTTAAGTTTCCAAGGATGAATCATATTTAAAGGCAGAAAAGCAAATATTAGGACAAAACATATATAATCATACAAAAATTGGATGGTGCCAGAAAAGAGAGCAGGAAATAGAACAATGCATTGTCACTGATCATAGGAGGGAATTAACAGTCTTTCAAAAGAAATAGAGAATTAAGGATATTGTATAACGGCAATCAAGCAGAACAGACACGAAAGCCTTCCAAATTATAAGAATCAAGATATGCAAAAGGAAAGAAAATGCAGGTCTTATAAAAAATAAAAGGCAAGAATAAAAACAGAGATGATATCAAATGTTACATGTATCTAAGATCAAACATTATTTCCATACTAATAGACATATTAAGAAATGTATTTCCCTAGTAAAATATAAAGGCCGTTTTTAGAATTACAAAGCAAATTCAATTGTATGCTTTATATACTAGATGCTTAGTGCAAAGATCTCAGAATTGTTGAAAATCAGAATACAGCAAGGGAGAAAATGTAGGCAAACAGATGGAAAAGCAGAGGCTTGATCTGAATACAGGAAGGAATTAAGAGAAAAATGCAGTAGGTGATAGAACTGTGAGCAACTTAGAAAGGATGAAATTAACAATTATATTCACAGTTATGAATATCCACATGTCAGATCCTCTAGCAATCACAAAGCAAATAGTACAGTAAACCCAAGGATAAGAAGAATCATACTAAGAGGAGGAGACTTTCATTTGCTATCACTCTGTGCTTGGTCAAGTTTAAAAACTAACTAAAAGACATAGGAGACCTAAAGCAACAGAATTAGTAAAATAGTTCTATTTGATTTTTAACTCTGAAATCAGAATAGTTTTCCTGGAACACTCATGAAACTTGGCCACAAAGAAAACCCAACAAATTCATTAAAGTAATAATAAAGGTAACAACCATTATGTAAAGCAGTATGGAGATTTCTTGGGAAAAATGGGAATGGAACCACCCTATGACCCAGCCATCCCACTCCTGGGTCTATTCCCAAAGGACTTAAAAACAGCATATTACAGTGACACAGCTACTTCAATGTTTATAGCAGCACAATTCACAACAGCTAGGTTGTGGAACCAAACTAGATGTCCCTCAGTAGATGAATAGATAAAGAAAATGTGGTATATATACACAATGGAATTTTACTTAGCAATAAAAGAGAATAAAATAATGACATTTGCAGGTAAATGGATGAAGTTGGAGAATATAATGCTAAGTGAAATCAGTCAATCTCAAAAATCCACATACCGAATGTTTCCTCTGATATAAGGAAGCCTGTTCATAGTATTGTTGGGTCGGGGTACATAGGAGGATTAGAGGAACACTATAATGGTCAAAGGGAAGAGAGGGGAAAGGAGGGAGCATGGGGGGAAGGGGGAAAAAGTGGTTGAATAAGACGGATATCATTATTCTAAATGCATGATTGAAGACTTGAATGCTGTGAATATACTTTGTATACAAACTGTTTTGTGTAAAAAGATGCTCTATATGTATAATATGAACTGTAATACATACTACTATAAATAAAAATTTAAAAAAATAAATAAATAAAGGTAACAATCTCTCATAATTATGAGTTTATTCTAAAATTCATATAGAAATTAGGAAACAAAAATATCATGCTACTCTAAGTCAGAAGAGTCTTTCTTTAAAAACTCTTAGATCAAAGAATCAAATACATATTAAAACTATGAGTTTGGTCAAAAATTTTCTTAGAAGAAAATATTTAACACTGAACTATCAGGCAACAAGAAATAATACAAATAGATGAATTAAACACCCGAATTAAAGGTTTATAAAAAAATGCTACAACAAACCTAACAAACAGAAATAATAAAACAAATGGCAATATTTTATACTAAAATAAAGAACATAAAATTACATAAAATTAAGAAACAAAGCCATGAGTTTTCTTCTATGAAAAGTCTATAAAATTCCAATTCTTTAGCTAACCTAGTTATGAAAAATATAAAGAATGTAAAAATACATAAGTACAAATTTACAATATAGGAAAAACCAGAAAGAGTATTAAAAGAAACTTAAGACAACACGTTGAAAATAGTTTCAATAAATTAATGAAAAAAGGGAATAAGGGCCATCCCAAATTACCGAGTTATAATCCCTCAAATTTGTAAATGTTAATTTATTTGGAACAAGGGTCTTTGTACATGAAATTAAGCTATAGATTTGAGATGAGGAAATTAGCCCTTATCATACAGATGGACCCTAAGTCCTATGTCAAGTGTCCTTATAAAAGAATAATGAGCCGGGCGAGGTGGCTCACACCTGTAATCCTAGCATTTAGGAGGCTGAGGCAGGAGGATCACGAGTTCAAAGCCAGCCACAGCAATGGTGAGGCACTTAGCAACTCAGTGAGACCCTGTCTCTAATAAAATACAAAATAGGGCTGGGGATGTGGCCCAGTGGTCAAGTGCCCCTGAGTTCAATCCCCAATACTGCACCCCCCCCAAAAAAAAAAAAAAAAAACAACAAAGAGGAGAAGGCAATGTGACCACAGAGGCAGAGACTAGAGGAGAGATGTGGCCAGAAGGCATTGAATATCCAGAGCCACCAGAGGGTGGAACTCAGGAATGAATCATCACCTGGAGACTTGTGAGGGAACCTGATCATGCCTATACCTAGATTCAGACCTGTGGACTCCAAAACTGTGAGAGACTAAATTTCTATTGTTTTAAACTTACTGGCTTGTGGTAATTTGTTACAGCAGCCCAGGAAATTAATATACAAAGAATTAAATACACAAATATTAAATATATGATTCTCCACTAATTTTTAAATCTACCACTTTCATTTCCTTTCCCCATGTTAGCTCCTGCCCTCATTCCTGGTAGCTCAGGGCATTCAATGCCTTCTGGCCACATCTCTCCCCCAGTCTCCTTTAGTCCCAGCTGACAGCATATGTAAAGGTCCTGAGACTAGAAGGAAAGTGGTCTGTTCATGAAAGTGCATGTGTGGAGAGATGGTACAGCTGAGTGGAGGGCATGTGGTGTAATTTTTTTTTTTTTTTTCCTGACAGAAGGCAGTTTCTAATCTAAGAGGAAGTCTGGTATCAACTAGTAAGATAATACACATTGCAACTCACCTAAGTATACTCTCTTCATAGGATATGATTCCCCAAATTCTGGCTGAGTTAATAATGCAAAAAGTTAGAATGACACAAAGGAAAAAGCAATAAGATGAATTGGTAAGACAGAAAGCAAGATCGCCTTTATTTTTTAAAAAAAGTTAAATATATGACTTCTAATTTTTCAACTCAAGAATGGATTTTAAGAAACATGTATGACACATCAAAGAATGTGCCACAGCCACAACCTAGCTGTTTCATCAACAGTAATGGTTATTTCAACATCTTGACCCACTGGATACAGTCAAATAAAATGGATGGAGTTAGAACAAGAGATTGCTTCTGCCTGCTTTCATTTCATTGTTTGGCTGTTTGCATTACTGTACACTCAATATTTTTGTCACGGATTATTAAAGGAAATCAGGAACAGCTGTTGGTGGCTGCAAGATTATTTATTTGAAGTAACATTCCATTCCTCTTAACACACACAACACACACACACACACACACACACACACACACACACACATGCACACGCACATTAGCATTGAACCATGGTTGAGTAGGCAGTGAAAAAAAAAAGTCCAATCAGAAACAGTCTGCATCCCAATCTCCCCTCCACTCCAAGATAAATACATCAACTCTTTAAAGGGCAAGGGATTAATCACTGTTCCCATCTCTTTCCTTCCTCTCTCTAAAATAATGGATGCCCTTACTTTGGTGTAAGCTTTTTGTTGAATCCTGAAAGCATCAAGCTATTTCAGAATAACTCCCTGCATCATGCTACAATGTCTTCATCTGCTTTTGCCAGGGCTCCTTTGCTCTAAGCAGTTATTGAATGGCATATATGTCGTATTGATGGAGATACAGATAGAGACATATCAGCATGTGGGGTCAGACTCCTTCACCCAGATAATTACTTAGGTGCAACTCTTTCCCTGTTCTAATGAGAAATTCTACTTTTCACACCCAGGAATTTCAGATCAAAGTTGTCTTCTGTTTTCTAGAAAGCTAAAACACAATTGTAGGAATTTCTGTTTTTATTCGTCACAAGTGCTCCTACCATTTTGGAGGTGTTGGAAAATCAGAGGTCTTTCCCTTCCTAACAGCATGGGTTACATTAGAAGTTCATACAGAGCCTGACATCAACTGAGAAATTTACTGCCTAGTTAAACTAATTAGCCACCTTTATCTTTGTCACTTTAACTCTGATACCCTCTTCTGTGTCATTGTCACATTTTATGGAGAAGTGCTGCAGACATTGCACTGACCAGTGCAGGGGAGAGAGTCTGGAGAAGAGTTGGTGCTCTCATTCCTCAACTGGGCCTTTCTCCATGCCGCCATGAGCCTCTGCCCGCAGCTCTCCCCCAACTGATGACACCGATTTGGTTGTACTCATTCCACCTCTGAGACAGAGACACAGAAGGCAGAAGATAAGTAATACGTGAGTGAACAAACATGATATATCACGTGTCTCATTTATCTAAATATTTATTGAATACTTTATATGTTCTAGGAACTTTTGTTAAGCACTAGAAATCTGGTAAGGCATAAGCAGGCTCAATTCCAGTCCCAAGAGAATTTAGGAACTTGTAAAAGAAACAAATAAGGAATTCACAATCACACCAATAACCATATAAATAAAAGTGGTAAGGAATTAGTTTAAAGAAAAGCATATCTTTTTATAAGGTATTATGAAAAAATAGGTCTGTGGAATTTTTTTGAAGATTAGCATTTAAATAGATACTTGAAGATCAACAAATTGAAATAAGGGCATGTTAGATTGTATGTGCAAAGGCTGGAAGGCAAGAAAGACACTGGCACATGCAAATAACAAGAGGAAAGTCAGAGAGCCTGTGAACTGGGGTGTAGGTGGCACCTGCAAAGCTAGATATTTGCCTGTTCATACAGAGCCTTGTGGGTGTACTAAGAATTTTTGATATTTCTTCAGTGAAGTGGGAAGCCAAAGAAGTGTCAACAGGGAGCAATATATTTTGGTGTCCATTGGTAAAATAATTACTATGGCTGCTGGTTAGAAAGAAGGATAGAAGTCAGATGATCTAAAGGACTCAAACTAAAGATGTGATAAATATCTGTTAGTCTTTTTCTTTCCTTCCCACATAGCCTAATCTCATTTTGCTAACTTCTGTAATCTGAGATCTCAGGTACCTTGGCACATAAATATTCTTTATCTGCAGCTGATTGCTTACTGGTGGCATTAGTTTATCCAGTTTGCTTTTAGAGGCAGTCCAGGCTCAATTCTTTGGAAAACACTGATTTTTAAAAATACTTCCTTTTATCTGAAGCTACACATCTGATGTGAGTTCTTCAAAAGAATGGTTTATTCAGACATTGTGGATCCTGGAGATGGTATTAAGGAAATATTAATTTTTCAGAATCTTTAGTTGAGCAGAAGCAATGAAGGACTCATATTTTCACAGAATCCACAGTTCTCTCTACATTTTCTCAAGTGGCTCTCTGGTATCTTTGATTCCAGATCAGTGACAAGGATGACAGAAATTGTTGCTATTGTAACTCATTTACACGCAAGATGAAACCAGCAGGGCAGATGTTCCCAGAAAAATAAAATGCAATTTAAGAAAATAACTCTCTTTGAACTTCAAAAAAATGACATGGGGAAAATTTGGATTCTGATTTCAAGGAGTAGGGTTTGTGAGTCGTTCTTTAAAGCATTCTACCCCCTTACTCCCTTCTTTAGGTTGAAATTAGGGATGCTTCAAGGCTGACTGCATCTGTGCTGACTCTATATTGATCCTTTCCTGCATTGGTCTAGTCTTAAGAGAATATGACTGCAGTGGGTCAAAGTTAGTTGAACTCTTGGTTACTGAACACACTTCAGGCAAACTTTATCTTCGTCACCTTGCCTCTGATACTCTTTTGTGTTATTGTCACATTTTGTGGAGAAGTGCTGCAGACTTGAACTGGTTGGGAGGAGAAAAGCTTAGCTGAAGATGGTGTTTGTACACCTGATTCATGTCAGGTATGATATCTGGTTGACTATGGAAATCAATATTCAGATTCCTCAAAAGATCAGGAATGGAATCACCATATGACCCAGCTATACCACTCCTCAGTATTTATTTTTTAAAAAATGATATTTCCTGAATATCATTTCCCACAACCACAATGTTTCTGTATAATCCATTCAAATGAAGAACACACATCAAATGTGCAACTTCAGATAAAAGAAAGTATTTTTTAAGAAATCAGTTTTCCCAAGAATTGAACCTGGATTTCCCATAAAAACAAATTGGATAGACTAGTGACACTAATAAGAAATATGCAAATAATGAGTAGAATAGCTATTTATATGTCCAGGTATCTTAAAGTATAAAATTATGGGCTGTGGCTCAGCAGTAGAGTGCTCGCCTAGCATGCCTGAGGCACTGGTTCGAGCCTCAGCACCACATAAAATAAAATATTGTGTCCACCTATAACTAAAAAATAAATATTTTTTAAAAGAATAAAATTATGTCATTTGAAGGAAAATGGATGAAACTTGAGAACATTATGTTAAGTGAAATAAGCCAAACTCAGAAAGTCAAGGATTGTATGTTTTCTCTTATATGCTGAAGCTACAAGATGAAAAAGGGAAAGAAAGATGTGGAGGGATCTCATTAAAATTGAATGAAGATCAGTAGAGTAGAGGAAAGGAACTAGGAGGAGAGAGGAGGGGAAGAAAAGGGGAAATACTAGGGATTGATATTGGCCAAATCATATTGTTATATTGTGTGTGTTTACAAATATGTAAGAATGACTCCCACCATTATGTACAACTATAATGTACCAATAAAAACATGGAAAAAATAAAAAAAAAAGATACCTGGATGACATGCAATAAAAATGAAATGTAGATTTCTTTGGAAATGCGTGTTACAGAGTTCACTCATATGGGCATTAAAAAACTCCAACATGATTGCTGTCTTGGATAAAAGTAAGATTTTTAAGTTGAGACTTAGTGGAAAAATGCATTCCTTCTAGACATGCATCTTCCATCTGAAAAGAAACACTACCTTTTTTTCTTCTGTTGGCACAAGTCAGAGAAAATGGGATGAGTGTGTTTTCTTTCCAAATGGTAAAAAGTCATTCAAAGAATGTCCTCTCAATGTTTACATAGGGCTGAATTTTTAAATGGGACACAAGTCCATAATCTGTTAGCCACAATTCTAAAATTTTAAATTCTGAAATTATAATATTTATGTGAGTTTGGCTCCAAAACTCATTGGGCAACACAAGTCTGCTCTAATCTGAGGTGAGGCTACTTACATACATAATTCTACTGAAAAAAAAAAAAAGTTAATTTCACTGCAGAGATCTTTATTCATAGCACTGCCTCGGGCCTATATACACATGATACTCAGAATAGTCATTGTATTTCCTTTTTAAATCCAAAATATTTTGAAATTTTGCCCAAGGGTTTTGGACAAGAGAATGTGGATGTGTGCCACAGAGAACAGAACATTCACTCAGTGAGTCTGACCACATCACAGCACCTGTCATCGTAGGCAAATGTGGATGCACTGAACATATCGAGAAATGAAGCCCTTTTCAAATGACCTGCTCAGTGCCTATAAATAACTCCCTCCCCTTTGGCCAGTCTGGTCTGCTCCTGGATTGCTGAAGACAGGAGTCAAAGATTCATGTTTTTCTAGAACAGAAGTACTCATCTGAATTTTAGATTTTAATTCCTCTAAATGTACTGGTCTCTAAACTGCAATGCCAAGAAATAAACACAATTAAGAAGAGGATTAATTCACTCATTCATTAAAATAAAATTTATTAAATTCCTATCACAGTATAATAAAAAGAACTGTTACATATCTGGAGTTACATGTATGGAGAATTTGGTTCTAACTGGTTTAACTCTCTCACTACTGTATCAAGTTTGGCAAGTCACTTAACTTCTCTCTCTCCAGATACATGTGATAATTAAATCTAATAACTAAAAAGGACATTTGTACTTTTTATTGAGCTTCCATGCTAGATGCTCTGTGTGTTTCGTACAAAAGGTTATAGGCAGAGCATAAGACTGGGCGGGCTTACTAGGATGGCTAAGACACACTACCCACTGTCCAGGAGCAAAATGAGGGAGAAATAAATGTGCACCTACAGGACCATGCTGGGCTGTTCTTTTTTAATCACTGATATGCAGCATCAAGAAAATTTTGGAAGAAAAGCTGCTGTGAGTCCTCATGAAAAAATATGGAAGGGGGGGGGAAGGGAGAGAGAACCATTTGGAAGGAATTTCATCTAAAACAGCTGCCTTGCTAAATCCCTGTTTCAAATTGCCTGTTAGCTGATCTGACTTAAGACTCCTTTTTTTTTTTTTAATCAAGAAACAAAATCTGCAGGGTTTGCTAGTTCAATTCATTTGCACATTCCACATAGCTACATATGGCAGGACTAAAATGATCAAGTTTCCTTCAGCTTTATCATAAATCACAGAGATTCCAATGTGTCCTTCACAGCTTTAAGTTTTCAAAACCATCATGACTAATGAAATATTTATTCTAAGATCTATAGCCACTTGCACAGAGTCACGTTCCTCAGAAGAAAGACTTTGACAGAGAGCCCATCAGGAAAGCATCTGGAAGCCCCCAGTCCTGGCCCCATGAACGTCCTCCACTTTTGGCCTTCACATCTGCCACCTTCAGGTTACCAAATGGCACCCTCATAAACTGTGAAGACAAGGCTCTTTGCTCAACTCGACAGCTTTCTGTTGGAAACTAATCAAACTTTTAAAGATTCTACTTAAGAGCAGAAAAAGCCTTTCTCGAGGTTTTACTACTTTGTAAAATTTATTAGGTTACAAATCAAGTTAATTTTAAAAGAGTAACTAGTTATTTTTATTGGATAGTTTAAAAGTTTTCACTGACATATAAAAGCCAAACAACCAAGATCAGGGAGATTTCCCCCAAAATTGGATATTGGCCAAGTGTTTGTAGAAGAACTGTGATGTACCCATTTGCTGCAAAAGCAGCAGTAATACAAATGGTGAAGGGACTGGGTTTACATAGAAATGTTATCCTAACTTACTGATGTTTAGAACCTCATGGGGAAGAGTGTTTTCAAAGATGCTCCGGCAATTCCTTCCCTGCTTGCAATGTTTCTTGCCTGTTCCTCACATTAAGAAGTGAAGTCCATTTCTCCTCCTCTTACAGCAACATATCCATTGGGTACATGTTCTCAGTGGATGCCTCAACCAAGATAGCACCAAACCCTATGTATAATATGACTTTTTTCCTATACATATCTACCTATGATAAAATACTCATTAAATAGTTCAGTATCCTAGACACAGGTGTTGTTTTTATTTCCTACTTTACAGTTGGGGAAAATGAGGCTCAAAGGGGTAAAGAAACTTGTAGAAAGTGCTATAACCAGTAAGTGCGTGACCACAATTGAAACCCAGACTCAACAGAGCACCCACACAGTGTAATGGAAGCACACAGCCCTGGCACCTAGTAAATGCTTAGTGCATACATATTACTATTTGTCAGTGTAGCTCAGTGAGCATGAGAGACCAGATGTTAATCTGCCCTTCCAAGTATAATGCTCTGGTGTTTCCTTTGTACTTTTATGAATGTAGGTTCCATCAGGCATCTTCTTCTGGAAGAGCCCAATTTCATCTCAATTGAAAACTTGCATTCGAATGATATCCTTTCTCCCTACTCAACTTCTTCAACTCTGGCAACAGCAGCTTCTTCACTGACAGATATAGCCTTGCCATTAATTTTTATATTTTTCATTCCAAACCTATTTCTGCATCTGTGTAACGCTGTCTTACTAGCAACAAACGGCTTGGTGTCCACATGTTTCAGGGCACATGTTACTGACATCTTCATATTTCTGGTGCAACATGTTACCTTCAATTGGAACATGTTTCTGTTCATGTCTCTCCACTTCCACCCCCAAATTTAATAACTTTTTTCCATCTTAACTAAACATTTATCACACATGGTGGCCATCATTTTTTGCCAGCAAAACTGGTATGAATGTGTTTCCCTTTTCATAATGCCATAGGTAGATGATTTCTTCTTACCATAGACCTTAGCAACCTCAGCATGTGATTTTTTTTCTTTTCTTATTAAATTGAAAACTTTTACCAGTTTGCTTATAGGAAGCACTTTGGCACATTCAGATTGCCAGCATCACTCCTCTGGTACAATGGGACTATTATTAAATAAAGTAAGGGTGACTTGAACACAAGCACTGTAATATTCCAACAGTTGATCTGATAACGAAGATAGTTACTAGATGACTAATGGATGGGTAGAATACACAGTGTGGCTGCGCTGGACAAAGAAATGATTCATGTCTGGGGGAGGATTGAGTGGGACAGAACAGCATACACTTCAAAACATATGAATTATTTATTTCTGCAGTTTTCCATTTAATACCTTCAGACCACTGTTGACCACAGGAAACTAAAACAACAGAGATCTTCACTATAGATAAGGAGGACTACCATTTCTGATCTGTCCATACAATCAGCTTTCACCAATAAAATGAGACAAGAGTGCTGGTGCCAGTTCTGGGACCAGATCTTAAAAGACTTTGTAGCTTTTGCTTTTGCTCTCTTGGAACATAAGCCTGCTGGTCCAGCCCCCTTGAGGATGAGAGGCCACTTGGAAGGGAACTTCAGTGTTCCAGCTGACAAGATGAGCAAAGCCGTTTTGTTCCTTCTGGCCCAGATGACCGTGCAGCTAAGTGCAACCACACACATAAGGCCAGCAAGACAGAAGAAACCCCTCCCACCCAATTCACAAAACCATGAAAAATAAATCTCTGTCATTTTAAGCTCCAAAGTTGTGTTGTGATTCATTAGTTGGCAATAGATAACTGAAACACCTATGTTCTCAATTTGGCCTTGCTACTAGTTAGTTGTGGTGTGTGGAAATGTAAGCTAGATAAAAACAAAGGTTCCTTCTTGTTCCAGTGTTATGGGAACTTCCCCCAAACCTGCTATCTTGAATCCCTCTGTGAGTTGACAGATAGCTGTAAAGTTATAGGATAGGTGACCAGCAAGGGAAATCTTAAAGATGAATAAGTAAGGTCATTACTGTTGTGGTGGGACAACATGCATCTCAAAAACACACAGGCAAACAAAGTTGTCCTTATGTGCTTCATTGGCATGTAAATCATAAATTAATGCTTTGGAGAAAAGTATGGGCTTGGGCAGCCAAAGTATAGGAGGAATAGAATCAGTTCAAAACAAAATTGTTCTGTTTTATTTCCCATCATTGTGGTTGAGGAGCATTTTGCAAACGAGTGTGGGTAACAATGAATATAACATTACAAGTTGGCTGTTATCATGGTCACAATCTGTTTGAATCTGTGCATAGAGTTCACATAAGTCAACTGTCAGGAGCCCAAAGAAGCCCATCTGCTTCCTTTAAAGTTCTTACCCTGTTATTCGTTTCTGCACTTTTATGAACTAACAACATCATCTCTTGCAATTCTGTGTAATTGGTGATTTCTGATTGCCTGGCTGAAACTCCTTCTTTATGCTGGTGGTAATCATTGCCTGATGGGAACGTTTCACTCTCCAGCATGTGTGGGCATAATTATTTGAGATTCCTCGGTAACGTTAATCAACCCTGAAGGGGATTCCCCGGATGTCACCACAGAGGTAACATCTAATGCGTCTGCTATTTTACTTCCGCTGATCTCTGTTGAAGAAGTAATCATCTTCTATTTACAAAACTAGTCTAGTGAGATTGGACATGTTATATGAAGCAAAATCTACATCTTGGGCAGACACCTACACCTGGTTATTGATATGTGCTGAATAACATTAGCAAAGAAATGGAGATACTCTGAGTGAAAGAAAGATGCACCAGGTAACATAACCTCATCCTTTTTAAATTGCCTAGGAAAGCTAAGTTAAATGAGGACGTATTAGTAATAGCTGCTTTCCCCATTCTTTCCTCAGATTTTTCTTACCTGCAGTGACTGCTACCAGGTACTGTTGAATTGAAATCTGACATTTTCTATAATAAGACAATTTCAAAACTAATATAACATATAATCTCAAAGATATTTCTAGATCCAAATACCTGCTGCTATGGCAACTTCCAAGAACTCACTTATCAAAATATTTGGATATACAGAGAATACTCTAAAAATTTACTAACTTTTCCAAAACTCTCTCATTTGAACTAAAGCCTACTTTTATCTACCTGTTAAAAATATTTCTGTTCAGCTGCGCATGGTTGTACTCTTCTATAATCCCAGTGGCTCCAGAGTCTGAAACAGAAGAATCACAAGTTCAAAGCTAGCCTCAGCAACTTAGCAAGACCCTGTCTCAAGATAAAAAGTATTTTAAAAAAATGGGAATGTGGCTTAGTGGTTGAGTATCCCTAGGTTCAAACCTAGTACCAAAAAACAAACAAACAAAATAAAATTTCTTGTTCATTGTAACATTTGTGAATTTGTTTTGGAGTTTAAACCTCAGCTGATGAAAACCCAAGCATATCAGTTATTTTGAGAAACATATCAGTATTTTGAGAAACAAATCATGTAAAGTTTGAAAATATTACATGAACATTAAGATTGTGACACAATTCAATTAAGTCCAGCATTATTCTGGATTCCATAGGTGACATTATTTCAATAGAAATAAACTGGCAAAATTCCACACTAAGGCTTTTTTTTTGTTTGTTTTTTTTGTTTTGTTTTGGTGGCAATTTCATCTACAAAGGAGACTTAGCCTTGACCCCATGTCTTTTACTCAGAAAAGTATAGGAAACGACAACAGGTTCAGAAATTACAAGGGAATGCCCTTTCCACATCTGCACATTGTCATGTTTAAATGGCAATGTCCATTGCTAGAACAGTGGGAGTTCTCTCTCTCATCTCTTTGAAGGAAGCTGTGTAGTTTGGGAAAGAAATCTGGCTGGAGGATGCTATGATTGCCCCAATATGGCTGCATTTATAGCCAATAAGATACCAAGGAAAAATATTCCACAAGCCTAAATCTTCTCTATTGCTTTCTAATGAGAAGCATTTTGTGGGAACGTTCTGCATAGTGAGTGAAAGTTGCTGGGCTTGAGTATGCTAATTGAAGAAAGAAGTTAACCAGGGGGAAATTTCTCCACCTCTTGAACACTTGGTGGGAAGCTCTGATGCTATCTGGAATTTTCTTTTATTTTTGTAAACTTGATAATAAACCCAGGTTAGATATTATGTTTTGCCTTTATATTAAAAAAAAAAAAGATTTGCCTGAATTATATAAAAATCATTATAAAAGACATGGACCGTAAGGAGAATTATCTCACAGACAGAATTTCATTGATTTTTCTTCCAAAGTTTAGACAATTTCTTTTATTTTCTGTGAATTGTAATTGTCCTAGAACTAAAATTGAATTTAGGTGAAATAAAAATGAAAAACACTTTGGAATATTCCACTTTCGACATTGTTTAACACAACTTTGTGTGCAAGGTGAGAAAGTCCTTGCTTCTCAGCACATTTATATTTCCATCATGCTAACTGAATAACTGGTATTAACTTAAGAACAACATAAATAAATATAAATAAAATAAACAATATGTAAACATAACCATAAATAAAATATGCAAGTGAGCTTAAAATTCAAAAGCCAGTTTCTAGACTGAACTACTCCATTCTTCACTCCATATGTTTAGGTAAAACTCTTAAGAGTCTTTGAGTTTCATGACACAAATAACAATTAAAATGGAGTTAAGATATCATCTGTTCCAATGCTTTCATTTTAGAGGTAAATCAAGGCTAAGAGATGGTAAGAAAATTGTCTAAGATCACACGCTTACTCTGAAGTACAAGAACTAAAATCTCTGCCTCTAGAACCTTGATCTTTGACCCATCAGGAGAGGTTGGATAGGATACATTTAAAGCCTACTTTTATTACATAGAACACTGGGAAAGCACAGAAGATGGATAACTGGGCACCTTTGCTAACATCTAGGGATATTTCTAACGGGAGGGAGGAGAAAAAACTAGTGCAAAGTGTACATCCTTGTAAGCTGCCTGGTACCGTAAACCGGGATAAAAACTCTCGGGGGCAGAGTTAAGCTTTTACTACTTTTACTTCTACTTTCTTAGAGCTTAGAGAGGGAAAGAAAGATTTTTAGAGAGAAAGATTAAAGCGAGCTTTTCTTCTTGTCTTCTTAGCTTAGAGTCTTAGAGAGAAAGAAAGATAGAGCTTAGCTTAGAGAAAGATTAGAGCTTCTTTCTTCTCTCTTCTTTCTTCCTTCTTCTTTCTTCTGTCTTCTGTCTTCCTCAGGAGTCTCGGCCTAACTCTGACCAGTCATTACTTCTTCTATCTGGTTTCTCTTCTGTAACCGCTCTGCCTACGTTCTGGCCGCTCTGATTCTTCTGACCGACCGAGTGACTGCCCGGCTGACTGAATTCTCCGTTCTCCTAACTCGGACCGCTTTCACCCGGTTATATACCTTCAGGTTTGCGGGTGCCTACAGGTGCGTCACATACATATCAGGTGGAACCCATGGCTTCCAGCTAGCTACAACAGCCCTTCCTAATTAGGGCTCCTTCACATCCTGAGCTGAAAACTCCCTACTGGTGTAGCCAGTGCCTAGCAGTCTAGTCTCTTCCTCAATATTCATGAGAGATTATCTCATTAAAATATAACCCCATCAGGGCGCAGTGGCACGCCTGTGATCCTAGTGGCTCGGGAGGCTGGGGCAGGAGCATCGCAAGTATAAAGTTAGCCTCAGCAAAAGTGAGGTGCTAAGCAACTCAGGGAGACCCTATCTCTGAATAAAATACAAAATAAAGTGGGGAGTGTTGCTCAATGGTCTAGTACCCCTGAGTTCAACCCTGGTACCCGTGTGTGTGTGTGTGTGTGTGTGTGTGTGTGTATAAATACACACACTTACACAGATCCCCAGCTTTCTAGGAACAGTAGCCAGAAAAGCCCTCATTAAATTGCATTTCTTTTTATGCAGATGGCCGTTTTTGCTTCAAAAACTCATGACTCAGTGCTGCATTTAAAGTTTGCTTTGTGGCTGCACAATGGATCATGGATGAGTGACTGGACTTCAGCTTTCAAAACTCTTTGGCTGGAATTGAAAGCTAGACTGTATAGAACAGCATGGCACAAACAGTTGCCCCACCCCATATGTCCATTCTACCCTTTGTAGTAATAAAATCCCTGATTTTTAAATAGGCACATCTTAGAATATAAGCTACACTTCCCTATCCTGCTACGCATTGTGGCCACATGATCAATTTACAGCTTAACTTTGCAGGGTTCCTCAACATTGTCCCTCCTGACATTTGGGGATGCGTAATCCTTTGTTGTGTGGTCTGTCCCATTACAGAATGATTAGCAGCATCCCTTGTACCTCCTACATTCTAATAGTCTCCCACTGCCTTAGATTCCATCTCAGTCAGTTGTGACAACCAAAATGGTATTGTCAAAACTTCCCCTAGTTGAGTAACACTAAGCTAAAGTGATGTAAGTGGAAGCATCCTGTTCTGTTTCTAGGAAATATCTTTAAACCTCTCTGAACAAGGCATTCTTTCTCCTCCTTTCTTGTTGTAATGTCTGGAACTTGTACAACTGTTTTGAACAAAGACAAGGAAGCACATTAAAGATAGAAGTGGAACAAGGTCAGAGGAGAGGGGGTCCCTATGATCAGTGGAGTTTGTGCACGTCTAGACATTTTGTATAAAAGTGACACAAACTTCTACCTCCCTTACTCCATTGTTACGTTGAGCTCTGTAATGAAGACCAAGCTCCCTCCTTACCTTAATCTCTTTCTATTTTTCTGTAACATAATCATCTCAAGAGGGAAATATTTATGCTCACAATTCAGATACACATGACTTGTCATTAAGGCATCACCACTTAAAGCTCTCCCTCCTCACAGGAATTTTTCAATAAGTCAGATCTAAGGTGAACAGATATAGATCAGTGGTTCTGGAACGTTGCTCCATTTTGGAATCACCGGGTGTGCTTTAAGATTCTGCACACACAAGCTACAAACCAGATAACTCCCAGCAGAACCTCTGGGAGTGGGATCCAGAAGTCATTATTCTGTAAAACTTTTCAGGTAATTCTAATATGCAGCCAAGATTGAGAACTACTCACATAGAGCATTTTTTTCTTCTTGCAATTAATTAAGCTTGGTTGCTTTTCTTTGGCTTGCACTGGTGACATTCTTGTGCAAACTATAATAGACAATATTTCTACTTCTGGGCATACTCATATTTGGTGTACAAATGTTGAAAGTGGGTCATATATAATTGTAAATCAGTCAGCAAAATCTGATTGAAGAAATATTTCTACATCTCATATTGTTGAAAATAATTGAGCACATTAAAGTAAGTTCCATCCCCACCATTCTCTCAAAATACATGTACATACCTACACACACACGCACACACATGCACACACAAAAATACACACACAGAATGTAATGTAATCAATAAAGGCAGATGAACTTGAGGAAAAAAAAAAAAAAGGTAGCTGTGCTCTGATGGTTGTAAAGTTCAGTGCATAGAGTATGAAAAAGAGTGAAACCCTGTAAAGACAGGTGTGGGCTGCTACAGAGTTTGGATGTATTTTGAAATCAAAATACATATCTTTCATTTTTCCCCAGAAGTATAAGTTAAACAAATGGAGTCTCAGCATCAGCTACCACATGCAGTTTTAGGACAAAGTCTTTAACACCATCATCAACTCCATCTATCCAATAAGAGCTACCACCTTCCCATTCAAGGGTCAGGAAGGCATACGACAATTTGCACCATTCTCATTTCTGTTTTGTCCACTCTTCTCAATAAATAAGCCACGTTCAGTACCAATGATAGCAAGAGTTGTTAAGTCACAATATGTGAGTGTTCTGAGAATTAAAACAGGCTGTCACCACAAAAATCATTCTCATGTAATGGGGTTTCTCTTAATGTTATGAAAGGTGAAAAGAGGTAAGAAGAAAGAAAATGTCACGAAATGCATTATATTCCTACCATCTGCCAGGCACTGTAGTAGGCAATTTACTCATATTATCTCTAAAAAGCAACTTAAAAAGCAGTATTCACACATCAAAGTGCTTATGAGAGTCATAGGAGGCTGGAGGTAAAATAAAATTCAAAGAACATCTATGGGCAAGAATGTTAATGATTTGCCTAAGCTTACTTTGCAAGTTCCGACAAAACTAGGTCCAAAATACAGATCTTCTACTGAAAGTGTGGGTTATTTTTATTTTCTGCCTCTCTCCCACCCATCCTTTGCTGCTCACCACTTACAGAATTTAGTGAGCAGAAGCAGGTCATCTTCATCCAGAACAGAATAAGGAAATTGGTCTAACCTACACTCAAAAGGACAGAGGTAAGATGCAAGACAATCTCCTGATGCCAGCATCTGTTTGTCTTTAGAAAAAGTTGGAGAACTTTGTTTCCCGTTTTTTTTGTTTGTTTGTTTGTTTGTTTGTTTGTGTTTTGGTTTTTTTTTCCCTCAAGATCTAATTGATTGCATCTTCTTGTAAAAGTGAAGCACAGTATACTTGCCTAAAAGCAAAGGGTGGAAGTTCCAATGTGGCAACCCCATGAAATTCCTTGGCTTCAATCAGGTGCAGAAAAAGACCAAGCGTCCTGTCTGGGTTCAACTTATCAACACCTTCCTGACCCTGGTCAAGGGTGGCCTTCTCATCACAGTTTATTTGAAAATAACAACAATAGTGTACACTCATTTCACACATACTGTGGGCTAGCATTGTACACAGTACTTTGCTTCATTTTGTTATTGCCATTTTGTAGATGAGGAAACAAAAAGGTTGAAATTATTTGCATAATGTCATACCATGCAGCCAGCAAGTAGTAGAAGCTGTATAAAAACTTACACGCTCTGTTTCTACAGTTCTGACTTTAAATTACTACTCAATCTTGCCTCCTTTCTGCCAACTCTGCCATAAATACAATGACTAATATTTAATATGTGGTTCTAAAAAGAGATATGTGCCCCAAATGCCACATTGTATGTTCCACCAAGATAACCAAAACATCAAATTATTTCCAAAATCATAGTAAAGTGCTTTTCAGAAATAAACTGTCAGAAGTGAAATGGATAGTGGTGGCTGAGGATTTTACATTATTATCATGCTAGGGCTTAGATAATAGAGTCTGCCTGGCACCCATTGGCCCACCAAACCCTGGGGCAGGATGACTTGTAGGGTACAAAGCTTGTTTTGTTTTGGGTTTAGCAGTTGCCTTGATGGGAACACCAGAAGAAAACCACTAGGAGGAATAAAACCCAGAAGGGGAAGAAACCTACAGATATTGGTAAATGGGTTCCTCAAATACCAAAGCTATTCATATCTAGCTAGTCTTATTCTAGACCCCATTTTCCTGGCTCACAGAGATCTAGAACTTACTAATTATCCAAGATAAGTAAATGATATAGAAGTCTACAGCACATTTAAATTGTGTGTCTCAAAATCTGCTGCTTGCTGGGGAGGTTGGGAAATGCCAGGAGGGTATATAGACTTAGCACCAGATGCTAGATTGAACAAGACAAACTAAAGCTCTCTTTCAGCCTAAAGTCTGATAAGCCTAAAGGAAATAGAAAGATAAAGAAATAACATGGCCAATTCTGGACATAACATGGTGAAAACCACAAAAGAATCCCAAGATACACATGCAACACTAGGAAATAGAATGGGTATGATCCAGTGGTCCAGGTGGCTTCAGTATCCCTGACCGCCTGTGAATCTAATGGTCATCAGGGCTAACGATGAAATGACTGAAAGCTGTAACACATCAGGAGTGTTTTCCAAATCCTCCTGCTTACAGATTTAAACACATGTTCCAAAAGTGCTAAATGAAATCCTATTCCCAAATTATGAAACTAAATATTTTCCTTAGACATATCTCACATTGCTCTGTATGCCAAGGAAATTTCCCATGACCCTTGGAGTCACCTCCATCTATTTGTTCCCATACACACTTCTTCTGGGATGTAAAACAATCCAGTTGAAGGCAAACGTGTAAGTATCCAGTGGCATGTCCAACAAAGCTGTTATTTTATCTGGAACAAGTGAAAGCTCATTTCAGAAACCGAAGCTTCTCAAGAATGAATTAAATGGGTTGGTAGACATGCCTTGCAGTCTATTACAAAGTCACAAGTATTGTTTCACTAGGAGATAGCAATTAACTAGTTTCTAAAATGCCTAAGTTTTAGATCAAGAATTCCAGCAACTTGATGCATTTGTGATGGAGAACCCAATGGGGGAGGGGGGAATGCCACCTACACAGTTTTATCACTGTAAGAACAAGGAATGGGTTTATGCTATTATATTAACAGAGATTTTAAGATATATCATGGAAGAAAATCGCATTTCAAACAGCCTACACCCCAAAGGCAGCTAAATTTGGTTTAATTGTTGATTGCTTTGCAAAGTCAGAGGAAGAAAATTAATTAAAGTCAATACTCAACAGATTTGGTTGCTATTAAGTAGCATTTGAAATCTGATTGAATTCACAAACTGACTGATAGAAAGAAAAACAGTGCAATTTTTTAATTTGTGCAACATTTATTATTTAACTCACTGATAAATGTTTAAATCTAAATGAGCTGGAGAACACAAACAGTTTCGAGTGGCAAAATCAATTTAAAACTCACAAGGACCCAAGCGATTATCAAAGCTAGTGACAGTAGTAAACATATCAGTGGCATAACAGTGAAGGGCTATACTGCCAATACTTCTAATTCAAACTGCCCTAATCACTTAAATTCATCATGCCCTCTCAGAGTATGGAGCAGTTGTTCTATTTTGTTGTCATCTCTTTTTTTCTTCCTTTCTATTTCCTTATCTTGAGAAAAGAAAATAGAAACCAGAGGGAAATAATAATAATAATAATAATAATAATAATAGCAACTTATTTAGGATTGAGGGGTTGTAGAACAAGGGTAGAAGACCAACAATGTCTTAAAATATGACATTTAAAATATAATTCCAAATATTTTTATTCTTCCTATGAAAATCTCATTTCTACCTAACATGGCAGAAAAAAGCTTCTCTAAGATTCTAAGAGCACACACCCAAATTCCTGAAACTAGTCTCCTAATGTTGTACATATTGGATTTCAGTAATCCAAATGCATTTTGTCTTATCATTTCTGCAATTAATGCTCTGAGTCTTTTACTTGACAGGCTAATAGAAATGTACAAATTTTCTGCATTTCACACCAAGCCTTCTATTTAATTTGTGTATAGTTGAAGGCTGGGCAAAACATGCAAATAATTCTTATTTTTAGACTTTTGGTCATGATGAGAATATGCTATGAATTTTAATTTTATTTTTTATTGTGAAATTATATGTACTCAGAACTTTGTCCTTTTAATATGCTGAAGTTTATATTATTAGATGAGCATGGATTTCTTGAATTTTGCTTTTTAAAATAAGTTTATTGAGACAGTTGTCTCTAGCCTAAAGAGTCATCTCTTTTAGGGATTATTTATTTCCATCACTAACTGTGTTAGTCAGCTGTCACTATAACAAATTTTTGAGAAAAATCAACTTATAAAGAAAAATAGGTTTACTTTGTTTCCAAATTTTGGAAGTCCCAGTCCAGAATCGGTTGGTCCCATAGCTTTTAGGCGTGTGGTCAAGCAGCACATCATGTTGGGAACACCTGGCAGAGCAAAACACTCACCTTATGGCTGGAAAGGTGGGCAAGAAAGAAGAGGAAGGGGTTGGAGTCCCAAAGTGTGCTTCAAGGGCTTGCCTCTGATAGCCTAAAGATCTTTCATTAGACCCCACTTGGTAAAGGCTCCACTAACTTCCAATAACACCACTCTGGTATCAAGTCCTTAACACATGAAGAGTTGCATTTAAAATCCAAATTATGGCACTGACTACTGCCAGATATACTGGAGATCTTCCTTTTCATCTCCAGAGGCACCCAACACACTTCTCCAATAAATGCTGTGCCCCTAGAGAGAAGCTGGCCTTTATGTACCGCATGGATGGACTCCCTGTCCTTCCTATTGGGTTCGGTATCTGGCAAGAGATCATAAAGCAAGAAAAGAGCCAGGGCTAGAGTTGTGGCTCAGTGGTAGAGCACTTGCTCCACAAGTGTGAGGCACTGGGTTTGATCCTAGCACCACATAAAAACAAATAAAGGCATTAAGTCCATACACAACTAAAAAAAAAAAATGAAAAAAATTGAAAAAAAGAGAGCAAAGTCAGGGTTCTGTTTCCTTTGTTTCCTCCCTAGGAGGTCTCCTTAATTGGGCAGAGAGAGCCACACCTAAAGGCCACAGCTGTTTCCAGGGGGCCCTTTTTACACAACTACCCATTCTGAATTCCAGTCAAGAATCCTTTCCTTTATCACCTTAAGACTGGAGGTAGAAACTCTGCTGCTGTCACTACTCCCCAGCAATTGCATCCTAATTTTTAGGCTTCTTAAGCGCTATTCTCAACTTTATAAATAGTTCTTTTTATTCATCAAAAGATCCTTTTTGGATGTGTCATTCATTAATTTTGTCAAGACGTGCCCTGATAGAAAATTAGGCTAAGTATATTTCTGTTCATTTGGATAATTTTCATGCGGTCAATAATCTTTACTTACCTATGATTTGTTCTCTAAAGGTTTTGGTGAATTTTTAAATATTACACAAAATGCACAGGTCAAAATAAATATTGGAAAGAAAAAAGGCAAAGGGAAAAAAGGGTCCAGGAGTTACTTGAAATTAAAGTTTGTATTAGCGCCTAAGATTGAAAAGAGCCATCTTGCCTCTTAATAAATAGCCAAAGCTAAAGAGAAACATAGATTTAAAAAATCACAGGAGAGGTACAGCACTTTTCATACCAAAAATCAGGGGAAAAAATCCATTAAGGTAAAGAGGAAACCATAATGCAATGAATGACATTCTCAATAATTCCCTGAATCAGATGAAAATAATTTCCCCAGAACATCAAAGTGTTAATGTCTGACTTCTGTTTTTGCTAAGGGGAATCTTTACCCAATCTAAAAACAAAATCATGCTTTCATTTTCAGGAGATGGATAATTAAAGAAGCCAACTTTTAATGGGTTTTAACTTTTAATGAGCTATAATGATGAATGAGTTTGGAACATTGTGAAATGTGTCTATTTTGTTTAAAAATATGTTAAACCTATTTGAAAATTTGTTGGCTACCATCAAAATGAATGGGCACCAAGAACAAAGCTAGACTGAAGGTATATTTCACTAAAAGGATTTATTTAATCAACCTAGCATTAAAATGATCATAAATGGGCAGAATTATGGAGATGGATTGGCATATAGATTTTTTAAATCAAGAACCCTTAAAATATTATATAAAAAAACTTGCAATTATTACCACAGCCAACTGGTAGTACTGATTTGGATATGTTAATACTTCCATAATATAAACTCATATTCACCATCTTCATAATAAAGATATAGGGCTTTACAATTTGGAGAATATGAGCATACATACATTAACTATTTTAACCCAACCACTATTTAGTAAGACAGACATTGCTGTCCTCATTTCATAGATTAGGAAAATGAATGCAAAAATATGAGGTGTCTTGCCCCATGTGTTATAGATGGTATACATGGGATCTCAAAATGGAAACCACAAAGTCTCCCAAAGTAGATCTAAACTTTTTATTATACCATGGTCTATGGCTTGATGCTCAAGGAAGTAGGGTGCAAGAGTCCTCATGCAGAAAAGCAATGTTATACCAATGTATAAAAAGAAAGGGCCTAATCATACAAATACCAGCGACATTATTTAGAAAGGACTTTAGGAAACATTTAGTCCAGTCCCAGCTTTCTGTAGAAGCCCCAAAATGGTTCAAACCCAAATGGTCTCATTTTCATTCCCACTGGTTTGCTATACCTTCTATGGTTAAACTAAGTGAATGATTCTCTCAAGTAAATATATATAAAGCTTTAAATAATGAAGCTGACAATTTTGAATGTAATTTTTGATAAGTTCTATTTGAATTAAAGCAATCACAATTCATTTCTTTCCCGGGTACTACACTCAAGTGGCATCATTGACTTATACTACTTTTCTCAAACTGGGCTGAGATGCCCCAGGGTGGTGCAGGGAACTCACAGGCGCTACACAGAGTATTTTAAATGTTGGAGAGAGAAACAGTGTTACCTGACATCTGTCAACAGCATGAGAACTCATTGTAGTGATTCAAATCTAAACATTAGATCATGTTACATTCCCTTTAGTGATGGACAGCTTATTCTTGTGAGACTGAGTGTTGCAGTAACTATAATAAAAAGCAAACATCTCACCATAATGAGTGTGGAAATGAGCATAGCCATACCCCATCTGATTCAAGATCTAGGTTGTGCAGTGCTCAACAGGTGCACATAGCACATGAGTAACTAATTATGGCTACATATGAATGAATTAAAATATGTTTTCTGCGTGAGTCTGCTTTATATCAATATGACCAAACACCTGTAATAAGCAACTTAAATAGACGAAGCTTTATTTTGACTCATGGTGTCAAAGGTTTCAGTTCATGGTCATTTGGCCCTGTGGCTTTTGGCCTATGGCAGCACAGTATATCGTGGTGGGAATGTGTGCCATACCATTCAATTCATGGTAGCCAGATATCACAGAGAAGAGGGGCCAGGGTCTTAACATCACCTTCAAAAGGCACCACTCCACCAGTGACCTCACTGCCCCCTTCTATCCCCAACCACCTCCAGTAGTGTCATAGCTGGAGACCAAGGCTTTGATACATGGGTGTTTGGGGAACATTTCAGATGAGATTAGGCTCATCTCATTTCAAATTATAACACTTTCCTTCATTGTATGTATATATTTTTTAATGGCTTGCAAATTGTTAGAACTTAAATTGGTTTGATTTAAACAATTTATAAAGGAACATCTTAGGTATATCTTGGCCTTAGGACAATATGGGAAAAAAAAATACTGAAAACCAAAGGCACCCTGAACAAGGAAATTTGGGAATCTTTGTCCTCTGATCAAGAATGTGTACTCTGGCTTCACTACATACCCACTGTGCCACTTCCAATTAAAGCTCTCTAGGCTTCCATTTCCTTGTCTATAAAATGGAGATAATAAAGGACTTGCCTCAGCGGAGTGGTTGTGTGGATTAGTAAGTCAACGTAATTAAGCTGTAGAAGAAAGGTAGGCCCAGGACCAATGTTGTCTGTGTAAGCATCAGCTCTGTGCTTCTAAGACAAGCTTTCATCTAGCATTCTGCTTGCAGCACATGCCTGCTACAACATCAGTCAGACAGAGAATGGCCAACCTAGGGAGCCTACGCACATGGAGCCCACAAACTACAGAACTTTCTTTTCTCGATACTTTTCCCTCCTACTGTATATGGGAGAAAACATGTCAGTTTTTTTTTTTTTTTTTTTTAAGAAATTTCAACTACTTTGCATGTTTTCTCAGTCACAATTCCAGAAATGGTAAAATGGTAAAGAAATATCCCATACATAGGATCAGGAGCTTCTTCCATGCACCTTTTGCTTTGTAAACAGATCTCAAATAACTTGAGGCCCTGAAGCCAGAAAACTGAGTGACATTCTGTTCTGATCAGACCTTTGAGGAAAAGAGCTTTGAAACAATCACTTATCCCAACCTCAAAGATGAACTTTCATTTCCTACTCTTTTTAGCTCTTTGAAGTTATCCACTGTAAAATTTAGGAAATGTAACCGACCTCCTGAGTTGTATTTTGTCTGACTTCCCATGAGATTTTTAGAAGGTGTATTTTTATTTCCTTTAAAAGTATTTTTTCCTTAAAAATTACTGTTTATCTATTCTTTGTCCTAAAACTGGCATGATAGTTTTAAGGCAACAAAAAATTCTGTCTCACTCAAATATTAAATAGGAAAAAGTATATTCTGTCTAGCAATATGCAGATGAATTACAGCACATTTAAACTATTATACATCATGGTTTTAGAGATTATTCAATAAGAGTGTAAGATACAATATACTGACAAGCATAAAGCTGAATACAAAATTATGCATCAATATGATCCTAATTATAAAATATAATTTACTTGAATACTTGCATAGAAAAATGTCTGAAAGGAAATACAGCACCTATTTTAATTAGATCTACTTAGATGCAAGAACTTCATTGTCACCTATGTCTGGTTAAGATCCAATTTCAACAGAAGGAAATAGAATCCACAACTAATACGGATTGAAAAATGAAGGCATTTCATCATTGTCTAGGTCTGGAGATGTGTGACTCAGTGGGTGAGCAGCTTAAAAATCAGGCCCTCCTGCAGTGTTTCTAAATTCTCTGCCTGTAGCTCCATGGAACCAAGTGTTACAGAAGCTCCAACCATCACGTTCTTACATGACCAAAAGGAAGGAAGGGAAAATGCAGCCCTTCTCTAAAGCCTTCTCTTCAACAGAGAGAAAAATGTTTCCCATTACACTGGCCTGACTTCAGTCACATGTCCTTCCTTGGACACAAGATTACATAGATCAATTATGATTCTTCCCTGGGGACTAGATGCATAATTGCTGGAGATGAGGAATCAAGGTTATATCACCAAGAGAAAGAAAGATTTTCCATAGGATAAGTAACTAAGCCTACATAATTAGCTTATATCCTTTTTTTTTGCGTTTTTTTTTTTTTTGGGGGGGGGGGTGCCAGGGATTGAACCCAGGAGCGCTTAATCACTGAGCCCATTTTTAACGTTTTTATTTTGAGACAGGGTCATGCTGAGTTGCTTAGAGCCTCATTTAGTTGCTGAGGATAGCTTTGAATTTGTGATCCTCCTGCCTCAGCCTCCCAAGCTGCTGGGATTACAGGCATGCATCACCATGCCTGGCCTAAGCTTATCTCTCTTAATGTGTTTCCCAAATAGTCTATGATAGTCAAGTATCCCAATCCCAAAACACTATTTAGAGAGAGGGGATGAGAGGAATGACAGAGCTTTAAATAGAACAAAGAGGGGGGAGAGAAAGAAGGGGGCAAGGTGATAGGAATAATGGCAGACTGAGTTATCCATGATTACCCTAAATACATGTATGAAGACACAATTGTTATAAAAATACTTTATATAAAACCAGCAACTTGAAAAAATGTGCTCTTTATAAGTAATATGATTTGAAATGTACTCTGCAATCATGTATAAGAAATTAGAATAATAAAAAAATTTAAAAAACAAAAATTATAAAATAAACAAAAATACAAGAAATATCAACCTCATTTCCAAAACAACCCCTTGTAAGTTAAGAGAAACAAGATACAGGAGAATGGTGAATGTTGTTTATTCATCCTTCTGCAGGCACATCTGGTGACTAGACATGGCAATGTCTACATTCTATGTATCTAATATCAATGGTAGAATTCCTTCTTATAAGTAATGGCAACAGCCTGAATATCTCATGAGTTGATAAAAGCTGGCCCAACAAAAATAAATACTTTTTAGCATTTCTAAAGGAAGAGTGTTGCTTTCCCAGATACTTAGCATGCCAGGAAAAAGGTCTCTCAAGCACAGTAGACTATTGTCTGAAGATACATGTTCACAGGACTGCTAAAGCCAAGAAGATCAAGAAAATGTTGGGTGTTGTTGAAAAAAAAAATGTACATCTCCTGTAAAGTCACTTCATGCTCTGGAACCTGGAACCTTCCATTGGAACCTGGGACCTGGTCCTTTGCTATGGACCTTCCTACCCGAGTTTCAGGGTAAATAATACAGAACAGCTAGAACTTCCATAATCAGGTGTGGAAAGTTCTAAACCATGCCAGAAACTTGTTTTTATTAAGATACTGGACCAGGAGATGATTGTTCTCAAATCCTAGGACTCCAGGATAAAAATGCCATCTTTGAAATTGGACATGACTCTACTATTCTGAAGTGCCTGCAAAGAGCTGGCTTCCATGGCACCACTATGAACAGAGAAAGAGCTAACTGCAGCTACAGTTGTCCGATCTGAAGACTCTGAGAGGCAAAGAGGGGAGTCAGACAGGAACTGAAGGCAAGCGAGGAGATGTCCTAAAGCAGATGTTTCTAGGAGGAGAGCATACCAAAATGGAAAGAGACATGAATGTGGAAAACTGGAAAAGATAAACTATGTAATGGGAAGAAAATGTAAGACTCTAGGAAAACTGGGTAGATATTACTTTTCTTGTTCATGGCTTTTGTTAAGACCTAGGTTCCTGCTTTTCCTATATACCCCAGGGCATCTTGTAGGCACTTTCCAGCAACATCTGTGGCACAGGAAGAGGATGTTGGTCATCTTATGAATGGATGCTCCACAACTAGGAGAGGTTTGAATTACATTCTTTACTTTTTTTAATTGATACTTAAAAATGGCCTTTCTTGGGATCACTGTCATTTATTCACTAAAAAAAAAAAAAAAAAAAAAAAAAAAAAGATTGAAAGTCTATACTATTTCAGACCCCATTTTATGTTGTGAGGCTGGTGCTGAATATAAAAGCAGAGTTCTTGCTCTCACGAGCAGATTTGGGAGTGAATGGACCCAGCTGAGCTCACTTTGGCACTTGCTGTGCTCCTAAATCCTCAGATGGTAGACATACAAAAATAAGATATATTAGAAATCTGACCTATCCTCTTTTTGACCAGAGATGAACTTACAGAGAGCACTAAGCATCTATAATAAGAAAACCGTATGCTTCTTTAAATCTGTATTAGTCACACAACAATTTATCAAACTACCTCCATGAACAAAGCAGTACCCTTTGTTGGTTCATAGAGGTACAAAAGGAAAAAGAACACTTATGTGTCCTGTAGAAATATAATGTCTGGTGGGGGAGACATTTCTATCATGATATTAAAGAAGGCTTAGAAGCAAACCCAGGAAGTCAAAATAAGCAAGTCGTTTTATTAAAATCATCTCTGGTCATGGTCAGCTTACAACACATGTGCATGTGAATATTGAAGGCCTAGAGGAGTTCGTAATGTAGGTCTATGTATGTGGCTTTGCCCACAAATAAACCACAGCAAGGTTCTTGCTGTAGAAACCTCTGAGGGAAATGTGTAGCATAATGTAACTAATGAGTCAGTTTATAAACTAAGCATTTGTGTACTTACTCACATATAAAATCTTAACCAGATTTAATCCTTTTATTCAATTTGAGCATTGAAGTATAAAAGTAATAAAATTAATGGCACATGAATGATAAGGCATGATGACTTGAGGTTATCACCAAATTGTCCCAACAGATGTTACTTTTAATCATCTTAGAGATTCTAATAATTATTTATTTGTCTAATTGGAGATTGTGTATAGTAACATTAAACTGGTAATATTAATTATGTACTTCAATTATTTCTAGACTCTCCTAGCTTTTGTTGTTACCTAGAATACCATGAAATTTCAAGATGATTATTCAATATGAGTTTTAATACACTCCCCAAAGTGGGGACTTTGTGTAGCATGTGCTTGCAAATGATAGGAGCTAATAATATAAATGCTAAATGATGTTAAAATAAGTTAAACTCATACTGATTATTTTCTAAAAATTCCCCAATGTAGCAAATAAAATAAACCCTGATTGTTGAGTTACTCAGCCATTACTCAGTTTTACAAAAAGTGGCAAGGATTAGAGAAAAAAAAGAATGAGAAAATGTATCTAATAGCAAAGGTAATAAGCATGCTAGTAAGGGTTTGGCTAAATAAGATCCGAAATGAAAAATATCTCATGTATCTATGTAGTTGTAGGAAGGCATAGGGAATTATTCAAAGTGTGGGCTACAACAATCAGATGGAATGGTTTCACGCCTACATTCTATTATGAAAATTTTTAAACATAAGGAAAAATTGAAAGACATATACATTAAGTAACCACATATGCCTATACTCTAGTGAATAATATTATTTTGTACCTGAAAGAAGTATGACAAAACATTAAAGATGAGAATCACTTACTCAGGACATAATAAACATAAAAAGCATAGTAAACAACTATCCTTCACATTAAAAATAAACGGTAAGAAATGAAATTAAATATAAGATCCCATTTAAAATAACAACAAAATACTAAAATACTAAGGATTTGATGAGAAAAGTGAAGCATGTATGTGCAGGAAAATGTTTTTAATATTTTACTGAGTCCCGTAAAACTTAAATAAATGGAAAAGCATACGCTTATTCTTGAAAACAAATCACTCAACATTATAAAAAATGCAGATTTGCCCTAAACCAATGCTGAAATTATTTGCAATTCCTATTAATAATAATCAAATTATTTTAAAAAACTATTTTAAAATTTGTTTCAAAGAATGAGGAAGCAGGGGAAATACTTTAAAAATTAACAAGAAGAATAATATAAAAATATTAAAATGTTTCATTAAGAAATAATGTTTAAATCCATGGTATGAGAATATCTAGAGAGGTCTATGGAGAAATATCTCTTGGAGAGAATGAAGCTCCAAGAAATACATTTATGGAAAATTGGAGATTTTTTGTACATCTTAAAATGGGTTTGAAAAAACAGAAAGCAATGTACTATTTAATGAATCTTGTTGGTTCAAATACATAACTGTTTGAACGAAATACAATACTTTTTCCTATCTTCTAACAAATTCCGACAGAACAAAAGTTTAGTGTCTTAAAGTAAAATACATGAAAAAAAAATGAACACTGTTTTTATAATCTTGGACTAAAAGGAACCCTTCTCAGCATGATCAAAAACCTGTAAGTAATAAGTGAAAACCTACATAAGTTTGGCAAAATTTTTTCTTACATATGTTTTTTAGATGTAGGTAGACACAATACCTTTAATTTTATTTTTATGTGGTGCTGAGGATCAAACCCAATGCCTCATGCATGCTAGGTGAGCACTCTACTACCGAGCCACAACCCCAGCCCCCCAAATTTTAAATACTTATGTTTAACAAAAATTATTATCAACAAATCAAAACAATAATATCAACAGCCTAGAAAAATATTGCCACATAAGTGACTCTTAAAGTGTCAATTTAATAGACAAAAACTCTTGTAAAACAATAAGAATCAGGCAAATTATTCTGTAAGAATTTGGTTGAAGAAATATGTTAATGCAGGCCACATGGAAAAAAACATGAAGCATAAAACAATAAATAAACACAAAAATTTTACAGCCTTGATTGTAAAAAAAAAATAAAAAGGCACATTGCAAATCTTCTAAGCAAATATTTGAAGATCACAAACAGTACTGTCAATAAAGGTCATAAGAAACAGAAACTTTTATGCATTTTCTTTTCTTTTCTTTTTTTTTTTTTTTTTTTTTTTTTTTTTGGTACCAGGAATTGAACTCAGTGGCACTCGACCACTGGGCCACATCCCCAGCCCTTTTCTGTATTTTATTAGAGACAAGTTCTCACTGAGTTGCTAAGTGCCTCGCCATTGCTGAGGCTGGCTTTGAACTCGTGATCCTCCTGCCTCAGTCTCCCAAGTGCTGGGATTACAGGCATGCGCCACCGCGCTGGCGCATTTTCTAGGTTCATAAATTCAGTATAAATTGTAAAGTGGTTAAGAGTTAGGAAGGTCTAAATGTCCTCATGTAAATCGTTGCCAAAAACATATTGTTAAGAGAAAAAGCAAGTTATAGAACAGCATGTGTATGAGTATTTTTAAAAGTACAGTATTCAGACCTATGCATTCATATATTTATATATACAAAGAAAATGTGTAAATGTTCATACACCAAACTATTTACAGTGTTTACTTCTAAGGACAGAGATGATAAAGAGTAGAAAAATAGATCTATAGGAACTTTCATTTATTTTCCTTTATAAAATTCTATAATTTTGAATATTTTAAATTTAACTTTATAATTTTGAGTTCATCAGATTCTTCATGAATCTCCTTGACAATGAACATTTGTTTCATAATATGAAATAGTGAAATATTAGAACATATTAAGCAAAACAAAGAAAAAAAATAATAATATCAATAATTGAAAAAGGAAAAGAGAACCAATTCTGTATCTTCCTTAGTGAGGAGAGACTGTACATTAACACCACCACCCTATGCTTATTGTCTTACTATGTTTGAGTTAACTGTGTAGTGAGCTTTGTATTATATGTACTTTTTCCATTGGGTGGGCCCAGTCATTTTCAGCTAATAATTTTGTTATCTCCATAAAGTCCTCATTTAAGGAGCAGACCAGCCATTATTACAGATAGACATCTGAACCCCACCTGCCAATTGTGGTTGAGATTCTATTGCTCAAGAAGGACAGGACAGTGGAATCTGCCTCCAACATGGTGTTTTCACAAAGTTCATTTGAGACTGGGTGGACCACACCTTCAATGGATAGCAGGTATTCATCATAGGCTACAACCAATATGCATAAGAGCTACGCTTTGTTGTATACTAAGTGCCAAATAGTGCTCTAAACTCTTTATATCACTTACTGATTTGAATCTTATTAACAACTCCATAAGATTATTATCCCTTTTATTACTCTAAGTGTATAGATAAAGAAACTCAAGTTAAATAGACTCAGCACCTCCCTGAAGGAACACAAAATGGAGTTCACATTCTATTCCAGGACTTCCTAATTCCAATGTCTGTACTTTGCCAGTACATTGCACTTAGGTAGTGGAGTATCTATTAAAGGGGATTATTTTTGGAATGGAAGGAGAAAAAGTAGTTATTGATATATGAACTTGTATGATGTCTAAAGAAAGTATGGAAAAATTTGCACAAGGCCACAGGCCTCTTAAAATTTTACTCAATTTTCGAGGCTATTGTGACCTGTCAGAGTGGTCTTTACCAATTCCCAGTGATTGGCAAAGGAAACAAAAATTCCAGAAACAAACTTTTCTTGATGGCAAGAACAAAATAGGGGACATTGTCTGACCCATGTGCTGAGTACCTGAATACCAAAACCTGACCTGGTTTTATTCATGTTAGTCTGAAAGTGTTTCTGTGAATATAGAGGCTTTGGGAGAAAAGACTATTTTGGAGTGAGAAGCTCCTGGATGAAATTTCAAATCTTGAAATCTCTGGGCACAGGGCAAAAACTCATACTGATGCAAGTGATCAAAAAGAGTTTCAGACCCAAGCAATTCTGCTTCAGATGAGTGACATGCATTGACATGCTTCTCAAATAGAAGCAGAAACAGACCTCAGACAAGTTAAAATCCAGCAGATCTCTAGTTTTGCCAACCACAGTCATAATAAAAAGTTACATTTGGTCGATAGAATTGGTTTTGATGTGCTCCAACCTGAGCAGAGCATGTAGAAATCACATTTTGGGGGCAAGAAGGAGCAAGCAAGACCATCACTTTGGACACGTGAAATACCTTAAGGGAATTCTTGGAAATACTAAAGATTAGAGCAAGGAGACTAAACTCCTCTTAATCTGAACTGCAGGTTATCAATTGATGTACATTGGGGTAAAATATTAACAGATCGCATTGTGAAATACCATGACCCCAGATTCTTCACAGTGGGATTTTTGAAGGCAGAACAGCCCTACTTTGGGTCATCATCCTGCAAGTTTTGAGAAGGGAAATGGTTTCTGATGGACAGGCATGTGACTATCAAATTAATGCTCAAGCAAGGAAAATACTGTGTCATTTGGCAAAAGTTTCAGAATATTGATTAAGACAGAAACACCACAAACAAGCAATCCTGGGTGAAATTTAACCTGAGTTATGCTGTCATTGGCTTTTGGTCAGCGAGTTAATGTCACCTGCTGTCTAGTATTCAGTAACACTTCATGGACTAATAGTAAACTGGCAAGTAATTAAAACACTTTTCTAATAATTAAGTGTGAATGTCCCACGGGAGAGATATTTTATGGATGGCTGGATGCAAAAGCCAGGAGACCTCTTTGTCTAAACAACAAGTCAATATTCTTACTTCATACAAAAACTATTTCTTCATGGCCATTTCCATGGAATTATGCACTGAAGATTTCATGTGGTGAACTCTGATTCAAAATTTTCCCTACTAAATCAAGGATTTTAATTACCAAGAAAACAAGGGAAAGAGCATACAATTCTTTCCTTACACGTGGCAGGACTGAGCCTGTTGCCTCATGGCTGTGGATACTCACCAAGTGTGGGCACTCCCTTCTGTGCTTTATACCTTCACAGACATGAGGAATAAAGCTAGACTGTTTCCCAATTGACTAATGTAGACAGCAACCATTCCAAATATGGAAGAGACATACTATGCCAACCCATTTCCTGGTATTACCAAGCATTGAAACTTGTAGTTGACCTTCATGCAACTTTTAAGGGATTGTGTATCTGGTTTTGCCTTCTCATCCTCACCTCTTCTAGTCCCAGGCTTTATTACCACCACTGCAATGGGGTTCTACTGTGTGTTGAACACCTCCTTTGTGGTAAGTGCAAAGACTATTGTATTCATCATATGGAATACAAAGTGATCCATTGTGAAAATTAGGTCATACATGCTATACCTAAGTTGTAAATACAAATGCTACCTGGATATTATTTTTAGACAGTAGTATTTATTTTCTTCCTGGCATGTGTCTTTCAGAAAGCCTTGATCAGTCATTACTGTGTTTCTCTCAAGATTGTCTGAGCTTCTAACAGTTTCACATCTTCAACTATTTTCTAATACCACCATGCCCAGAGACTTTCCTCTTTTTTTTTTTTATTTATTTTATTTTATTTTATTTTGGTACCGGGGATTGAACTCAGAGGCACTCAACCACTGGGCCACATCCCCAGCCCTTTTCTGTATTTTATTAGAGACAGGGTCTCACTGAGTTGCTAAGTGCTTCGCCATTGCTGAGGCTGGCTTTGAACTTGCGATCCTTTTGCCTCAGCCTCCCAAGTGCTAGGATTACAGGCATGCGCCACCACGCCCCACTGAGACTTTCCTCTTTACACCACAAAATTCTCTTTTTCCCTGCTACCTACTCCTGACACCTTCAGCCTCTGTGCCCCATCATATCAAAGCATGAAGCCAGTGATACCACGTAGGCCCACTTCCAGACTCATGCTCCACACAGTCTTTGTGGGGAATTTCCCTTCTTTTCTATTCTGTTTTCTCATGAAAAACTGACTCCTAACTTTTCTTAGCAGAAGGAAGGTGTAGGCCTCATTTAGAAGTAGGGGAAAGTTTTGAACCTTATTCAGGCTACTAAAAATTGGGGTTTGTGCATGTATGTGTGTGTGTCAAAGGGGATAAACCCATGGGTGCTTTACCACTAAGCTACTTTTTTATTTTTATTTGAGACAATATTTCACTAAATTGCTAAGGCTGGCCTTGAACTTGTGATTCTCCTGTCTCAACCTCCCCAGTCACTGGGATTCAGGCATGCACCATTGCTCCCAGCCAGACTTATAATAATTGTCATCTTATGATACTTATTTGGGATCTTATGTGCTGCATTTTTATTATTATGTTGTTTGGTTGATGGTTAAATTTACTTTATAACAATTATGAGTTTATAGGTTTTCTCAAATTATTTGCTTTAAAAAAAAAAAAATCCTACCTTAAATCTTTAGGAGTCGCATCATATCACAGGAGCACAAGAATTTTGTATTTATCTTGTCCTATATAAATGCTTTCTCACTGGGTTAGCCAGTTTGGGTTTAGAAAGAAAGACTGTGATTTTCTCTCCTTTGGAAATGCCTCTCCTTCTCACTCTGCGTGGGTCCTGTGGTTGCTAACTGCACACTTAGGGGACAAATGCAAATCAGTACTTTAAGGACTATAGATTTCATATGGAGAGCTCCACATATGTTTCCCATTTCTCTCTCTTTTCCGCCACATACTTGTGCTGAATTGTTTTATTGGTAATGGGGGAGATGCCAGGATATTTACAGGATCATGGTCATGGGAGTGTGCTGCTATTTGGACTATGTCTGGATAATGCCAGTGTAATCAATCAAAATGGAAACGTTTGTTCAAATAAGCACTTTCTAGGTGATCAGCATAATGCTTATAGTTTTGAGTATTTAACCAAACTTAGTCACTTTGACGTGATTCAGAAAAAAACTTAGCAGAGTCCCTTGTAAACACTTCTCTTTCTGAAAAAAATGAAGAAATGTAATTACACGAAATTCGAACACCCCTTATGAAAATAAGGAACTCTGCCACTCAGTGTCCAAAAAGGACACGAACACAATGCTGAACCATGCTGTGGCTGGGCTTCCTCCTATATAAATTGATTTTAACTTAATCTTATTTATTTGGGGACACATTTTGGAATGAAATGAAAACTGGGAACTCTCCCAATGGATGAATAGACACATGGAATTTACAAACAATTTCAGGAAGCTTCCAGACTTCCTAAAAATAATCTATGGACCTTATAGAGGTTTATTAAGAAATCTCAGGACTGTTGGCCTTTAGGCTCTTGCTCAGCTTAAAATGTTGATTTTGTGAATTTTTCTTTTGTAGTTTTGATGGACGCATACATATCCAACTATTCCTTCAATACAGACTCTTCTGGTACATCTTACGTCGAAGCTGTGGATGTATCAAAGCCTTATGCTTTATTTCCAGCCTAGTGATGCTTCTGCATTCATTGGCTTCTTTCAGTGAGGGAGACTCTTAGAAGAATCGGGATATATGACAATCAAGACCTTGTCCTTTCTCACCGCCATCCGGGAGTAACTGACAAGCACCACCTTCTGGAGAAAATGTGAAGTTAGTGTCAAAGTTGATGATCTCTGACACTACTGTGCTTTTCTCAGGTACCCAGAGTTGAAGCTCGCTCTGATTCCAGCACCAGTCTAACCTCACGTTCTTGAAGCACTCTCTTCACCTTTATTCTAACCATAGTGATCTACCTTTTGCCTCGAGGATGATACAAAACAGTTATAGGTTGGAAAATCAATTTATGTTAATCAAAAATTTCTACTTTTCACTGGATATTTCACAGTAGCAAAATTCATATCATTTGAAGGTACTGGGAGGTAGTTTGTATTACAAGCTGTGTGTCAAGTTGGGCATGATGGTGCACACCTGTGTTCCTATCTATTGGGGAGGATGAGGCAGGAGGATTGTTTGGGCTCAGAAGTTGAGGCCAGCATGGGCAACATGAGTGACCCAACTCAAAAGAATTAATCAATTAAATAAAAGGTGTTTATCAAGTGACATAAATATGGTTTGTCATTAGAATGTTGGTAAAGTATTTTAAGTACTTAAAGAGAATAGGGAAGCTATTATGAAAATAGCAAATAATCTTGGAAGTAACAATGATTAATAAAAATAATGCTCTGAGCAAGCACGTTGGTGCATACCTGTAATCCCAGCACTAGGGAGGCTGAGGCAGGAGGATCTAGAGTTCAAAGCCAGCTTCAGCAATGGCGAGGCACTTAGCAACTCAGTGAGACCCTGTCTCTAATAAAATACAAAAAAAGGGCTGGGGATGTGGCCCAGTGGTCAAGTGCCCCTGAGTTCAATTCCCGGTACCAAAAAATAAAAAATTAAAAGAATAATGCTCTGTTGTACACCCGTGAATAATAAAGCAACAAGAGAGTGGTTTAAATGATGCATTTTAAACAATACAAAATATATTAACAGCCGGGCGCAGTGGCACACGCCTGTAATCCCAGCACTTGGGAGGCTGAGGCAGGAGGATCATGAGTTCAAAGCCAGCCTCAGCAATGGTGATGCACTTAGCAACTCAGTGAGACCCTGTCTCTAATAAAATACAAAAAAGGGCTGGGGATGTGGCCCAGTTGTCGAGTGCCCCTGAGTTCATTCCCTGGTACCCCCCCCCAAAAAATATATATATATATATATTCACGTATATTTGCATTATGGTAATTAGCTAAATTTGCTTTTTTCATGGGTCTAGTAACTTTCCATACATGCTTTGTATTTAATTGTAAACTCCTAATTTATTAAATACAGAATTGTTAAAAAGTTGAACTCTTTGTGATTATATTCTTTATGACTCAAAAATACTTACTTTTTTGTTATTATTTTTATAGAAACTTGTTTTTGTTTCAGACTTTTTCTGTGTTCCACTGGTATCAAACCAATGCTGATTTGAAGCTATTTACCCTGTAGGGATTGCTAAGAGTATCAAGTTCTATAAAGGTTTGCTTCATTGCCAGATTTAAAGATCCCCCCATCCAATCTACATCTTTTTTGTTTTATTTTGTTTTTAATCAAAGAGGAAAGAATGACTTTGTGTCTTGAGAAATGATTCCTTTCTTCATAATAAAGCAAATTTACAACACAGCTTAGAAAATGTTTGAGGATTGAGTCAGATAATGGAAAATTCCTTTAGACCCATCATATCCTAGAGCCGGGTTGGTCTCCTAGGGAGATAAATTGAGTACAATGAGGTTTGCTGCAGGGGAGTTGCAGAAATGGACCTTTGGAAATAGACTCTAAACCTATTAATATATTTCTCCTGGCATTTTTAATAAAAAGTAGGCATTGATTGTTTACTCCCAGACAAAATTTCTATAACCTACCTAAAAACCCTGCCTGCCAAGTGCTTTGTGCCTCTCAAGGGACTATTAGTCATTCTGTAGAGTTATATTTATTTTCTTAAACTTACTTTCCAGATGGACAATATGTATCATTTCATTAAAGCCAAATGTGGTTTATGAAATTTGAGAATAATAATTAATCATGCCAGGGAGAGCACCTGAGTGAGGCAGACAGAGAACATTCTCAGGAAAATAAATCATAAGCTTAAAGCGGCTCCCCTATTTGTGGTACTTACTACTTTCCAGGCACTGTTTATATATGGATGTGTCTTAACTACAATCTCACACAATGAATATCATTCCCATATTGCAAATGGAGAGATGAAGCCCTGGGAGATAGTAGATTGTGGGAGCCGGGAGTTGAAGCTATGTCTGTCTGTCTTAAGTCGCTGTGTCTCCCACCCTGCAGTTTTGCCTCCGGAAGTTCGGTGTTCCAACTCGACAAACTGGGAGGCTGACTACATCATACAGGTTCTCTATAACTGGTCATTGGAAAGTGAAGAATTATTAAAATTTTACACAATCCACCCAATCCACCCACGAACAATATTTTATCTTTAAATAACAAACCTTATTGGTAGCTGACAAATGACTTTTGCTCAGAATTACTTGTCAACCACCTCAGATGTTTTCTTCAGGTGAATAATCATTAACACAAACACACGTGACAATACAGACTATCATCCTTTACAAGCACATTTAGAAACACATTTTTTTTTAGAAGTATGGCAATGACAAGAAAAGAATCATAAATACAGCTGAGCTGCCAGAGTCGCATGCATAGACAATGAAAACCACAAGGTGGAGGCTGATAAATACATCCAAGACACAGCACTGATTCAAGACAATCGTTGCAATTATAGAAATATTTCCAAATATTTTCATAAAATGGAAAAAATACTTAAATATGGTGGGGAGGTAAATCCCAGCAAAAGGAAATCTCCATCATACTCTTATCATCAGTGCCCCTGGGAGAAGTGTTGATAATTACCTCAGCAAATTTTGGAGGTTATATCATTTTAAACTAGGGATCGGGCCAAAGAGGAGGAAGTGAGGAGCATTGCCAACATCCAGGCCAGCCTAGGTGCCCCTGAGAAGCAGATGTAAACACAGTCAGTTGTTCAAATTTGTCAGCAGAATCTCTCAACCCTTCAGCCAGTAGTTAAAGTGTAGAAAATAACCAGAAATCCTTTCCTATAAACAAAGGGAATTGGAAAAGGTATGGGAAACTAACATCCAGGTTTTGAAACTGCTGAAAAAGGAGAGGACGTTCTATGCTGAATTCACACAGAACAAAGATACATGTCAGAGTCGCAGCACCCTGAGTGCTGCAGTGTGGCCAGGTGCAAAGCCCTCTCTGTGATGGGATTTGGGGCCAAGACCAAACAGACTGGAAGGGGATGGCCTGTGAAATTAATGGGAGTCAATGCTGGAATTGTTCACACAGTTCATCATACACAATGAAGAAATTTTACTAAAATGCCCTAGAAAAGACCTGTAAAGTCTTAGTGGGGCTGATTCCAAGTTACAGAACACTCACAAGCTAGAAAAAGAATGCAAATTTTTTCAGTGCTGGGGATTGAACTCAGGGCCTTGAATATGCCAAGCAAGCAATCTACCACTTTTAACCCCAAATTCATTTTTATTGAACTATATCATGTTGTAATATTGTGGGTTTGAGTTTTCAAGTTCACTGCTCAAAGGTTCCCTTTTTTTCCCCTTAGGTATTTTGCTTTGGTTCTATTACATGTTTGAAATTGCCAGGATTCCAGCAGAGCCTTGGTTAACTGAGAAAAAGATTAACAAGCCTTTTTACTCATCATTTACAACTCCAAAGAAGAATTCTTTTAATAAAGTTAAACACCGGCATTAAAGAGCACTTTAAAAATGTGTTATAAAAATATAACCTTAATAAAACCAGGCCTCTCTGTGACCTATCTCAGCATGCGTCAGACAAAAAAGAAACACCCACCTGACATCCAGAGGTATTGCAAATCAATTTAAAACAGAAAAGTCAATGAAGATGCAGCAGTAAGTTCTGCCATTCACAATGCATAGTAAAACTTCATCAAAACTCTCTTTCCTCCTTCGTCTATAGAGTTCACATAGCAGAAGCACTACTCTAAGAGTTGTCTCCACACACAAACCAGTTCCCTTAGGAGAGCCCGTGGGGGCTCCTCTCACTTCAGTATTTCTCTCTTCTTTCCATCCTGCCTCAGTACCAAAACTAGTAATTAATCTTTATAGCAAAATGATACATGCCTTCTCATGGAAATTGGTCTAGCCCTTTTAGCAATGTCCTTCGTTCCAGATCAGGACAGAAAAAACCCAAGAGTCAGGAGGACCTCTTCCTTCAGTGGCAGGATGAATGTGCATTTACTAGTGTTTATTTATTTATTTATTTTTGTTGTTGTTTGTCATATAAAAAAGACTTAAAAGAACCAGATGGTTAAATAGGTCTTGGTATTTTTCCCTCTAATCCTTAAATTGCCAACTATTATTTTATGCATGTATATTTTCTCATTCTTGTTCACACTGAATCAAACCTTTAGAAAGACAGCTCCATGCACAACACAGACTCAACTCTGTGGTTTTTCTTATGATGTAAAATTACCGTATGCACTTCCCAAAAGCTCTTTCCCATGTGGGAACTCTAGATACATTAGAAGATAAGAGCCGACCTCTAGTCAGAGCTCAGATTATCTTGTATCCTTGTGGAGTAAGCTGAGATGTCAGAGAGAACAGGGGAGAAGAATGGGTCATGGAATCAGGAAGTCCTGAAGGGGTGGCCTGAGGGAAACGGGGAGTGTGCCAGTCCCAGACTTGCTTGTCTGACACCCTTGTGGCCTCCCCTGTGCTCTGCGTCCTAGTCTTAGGGAGGCTCACCCCATGGACTGTATTTCCTATCCAGGCTTTCTTGCCTATGGGTTAATGTCAACAAGTCATTTGTTCAAGGATGATGTCTAGAAGAAGAGAGGAACTAGAATCTGCTCCCTATGACTACTTATTTCATTCAGGCAATGAGCCATTTTGTGGCCAAACTTGATCAGAACTAGCAAGAGGCCATGTATTATCTTATTTACTCCACTTTGGTGAATATGTGCATATTTTGCTGGATTTTATTAAAAGTGCTGCTCTAGGACACCCATTAGATACATATTGCCTTTCTAAAATCTGAAAATATTTTAGTTATGAGACCGATCTGCCCCCAAAGAATTTCAGATAAGGGATGGTAGACATGTAATTTACAAACCTTTCATGATCTTTAATTCACAAAATTTAGACATTAAATTTTTTTTTTCTTTTTCTGTTGTCTTCAATTTTCAGAGTGAAAAATTCAGTAGCCCCTCCCACACTTAAAACAAATGCTAAACTACCTGTGTAGGATATACTTGGAGGTTGTAATACTTATTCTGTCAGGGTTAGCCCATTATCCATTTCCAGCCTATAGAATACAATGGTTAGGAATTCATTTTGGAGCTAAAAAGGCTGGTAAAAAGATTTCTTTAAAGGGACAGATTTTAGGTTGTTGGGCATTCATTCCTCCCTGTTCGTGGAGGATATGAAGGGGTATTTACCTCTGTATCTAAGGGAGGTAAGGGTCCAGTAGGAACTCTGAGAGAACCTGACCTATAAATAACTAGAAGATGCAAAGACTTGAATCCAACTCATCCTCAAAGAATGTCAATACATGCAGTTATATCTGGAGTTTCTTTTGGTTGGTGGCAAGGGAAGAGACAGGTCAGAGTTGGGACAGGAGTATACTTCATCAATATAGAAGAGCAAAAAGAAAATATTCTTTATGATTTACATGCCAACCCCTGGAAGGGAGTGTCCTTGAGAGGGACCTTGCAGCAGTCAGGAGATCTAAGGAGATGGGTGACTGCTCAGCACTTGTTGACTGCCAGCAGGTGGAAAGATGAGTCCTAAGAATACCCAGTTGAGATTCCCCCTTGAGTATGACTGCATTATGAGGTCTGAAATGGCAGATTATAACTTTTCCAGTTACATAAAACATTTTCAGACTTCCATATTTAAACTGGTCTTAGAAAATATAAGATACACTTTGGGGATTAGTAATGTCAAAAGAGAGGACTGAGTTCATCTATCTTTTGTACTGCAAGTTTCCTACCTTGAAGGAGAGGGAGAAATTTTAACTGAATGAGTGTAAGTTTTGAATGAATGGTATTGCTCTGGAACAGGCATTTCAACACAGGAGGAGGAAGTGACCACTTGATGTAAGGCAGGTATGTGATAAGCGATAAGCAGTAGCTCATGGGCTCCTTTTGCAGGGTATGTCTGAAGACTGACTATAGATCTGTACTGAGCAGAATCCTAAGTGTGGACCAGGCAGAGTGGGAAGATGGCTACATGGACTAGGGAGCTGGGAATGGATGTCCATGTGTCATGTCCCTGACATCTGTGGGTGAGGAAAACAGACTTTCCTCCACACAGTGAGAGTTCTGACAGTGAGTTTGAGATAGAGAAAAACATGTTGTAGGCACTCAGTAAACTTTTGTTGAATGAGGATGATGTGAGTAGTGCAACATATCTATTTACTTTGTTGTAGGGACAAATGAGGAAGGACATCAAAGAATAGTAGGAAACAGTTTTATTTGGCTGCAGCCAGGTTCAGAGGGTACAGGTTTTGCTGTAATCAATTAATCCCCTGAACCCCAAGTTCAAGTAGTATCAGAACTTTATACCCAGCATGTAAGGGGAAGGGCTCAGAAGTCCACAGTCTGCATAAGTTCACGTAAAAGCAGCTTTATCTTTCACTGTTCTGGGCAAGTTAACCCTTCAAGGACAACACCTGAGAAGGGGAGAGCTTCTTCTCCCCTTTCTTTCCTCCCCCTGCCAGCTGTTATCATGGTTACAATTGGTAACTTCTCTTATCTTAGAAATGTAGACATCTCTGTGAAGCTCCAGCTCAAGGCCTTGTTAAAGGATCTGTTTTTTTTTTTTTTTTTTTTGTTTGTTTTTTTTTTGTTTTGTTTTTAGATTACATTTTGCATTTGCAAACACACTTCTGCAAACTGGATAAATGTTTGTGAAAAACTAGTAAAGGGGTGTTCAGCACCTGGAGTGCTGTTTCTTCCAGGCCAGTGGCCAAGTAAAATAGAGCAACAGGGAAATAAGTGGTTCATAAAATAAGTTTACCTACATTGAACTCTTTTGTAGAGACTCTTTTGTTGATAGTCCTAAAATCAATTATGGTGAAGATTTCTGGAGAAGCTTAGTTAAGATTTTCTGTGGAGGAGGGGGTGCCATTAAAACTTTATGTTCTAGAGGGTTCTTTGCACATTTGAGTAGAAGCAGCTACTAAGGAGGAAAATAGGCTTTAATTTATCAGCTGATGGTAAGACCTGCCATTGCTACCAATAGCACCAAATGGCTAAAGGTGAGGAGGACAGGTCAGAAGAGACCCCTGGACTTGAGGTGCTACCACTGAAGGATGACTACTAACCACCCATAAGTCTGGCTCTGTGATTTACTAATTAAATTGGCCTGTTACCTAGACATTGTCTTGAACAGGAAGCAATCAATTAGAAGTAGGATAGGATGATCGAAGCACATTAAACACTCCTCCTTTATCGCCCCACCACCTTGCTTTTGGGGGATTGGAAGCTTCTCTTGAGATTTTTCTCAAATTTACACCTGATCACATCAGTCTTTTCTACATTACTAGGATTAACTACCTGAAGGGACAATTTCCCTCACTCTAACACAACTTATTCCTGGTCATCAGACTTTTCTTTGTGAAGTACTGCATTGTCTATATTCTTTATTGATTAAAAAGTATTTAGTGGTTCTTATTACTTACTGAGTAGAATCCAAATTCCTTGGTGAGGTATACAAAGATCTCCACAATACTGACTCAAACTGCTTTTCTAGTCTGAGCTTCTACCTTTATAGCTATCCTCTCTAGATATATCCATGACACCTACTGAGAGCTCCGTAGGCCTGTTTTTCTCCTCTTGGCTCATAATATTCCAGCTACCAAAAATTATGCACTTCCTTCTGCTTGTCATTTGAGGCCCATTTCCAATGCTGTGTTCTTTATGAGGTTTTTCATAATCAAACACCTGGCAACCACAAATCAAATGTTAGCTCTTCCTTAGGAGGTGTCATTTTAAAAATACAATTTGTCATATATTAGCTTGCATTTTAATAGCAAAATGGTCAAGCCACCTACTAAACATTTGCTTCTTGATAATATAAACCATGTTTTATTTTTCTTATATGGCTTATCTTGCTTAGTACAACAGGGCTTATATAAAAGGCTTACCTCAATAATTTAAGAAGAAATTAGTATTTCAAGTAATGAAAATGTTTTGAATTTAGGTAGAGGTGGTGGGTATGCCATATTGTGAATGCATGAAATAACATTTAATTTTTCTCTTTTATGCTATTTGAACTTCGCCTCCATAAGAAGAATAAAATAATTATTAAACAAATTTCTAGCATTTATCTTGCTAAATGAAATCACTTTCTCTCTGACTTCTTCCATTTTACCAATGTGAGCAACATAAATATAAAATTATATTTCTGAATCCATAGCATGAATATGTTCCATAACTAAATTCTCCCATTTTTTTTTTTTTTTTTTATTTCTTGGTCATATTACCTTTGCATAGTGGTGGTTCCTGGAGGCCCCATACCCTGTGGTCTGAGGTAACTGGATGGCTTTATTTTCTAAGTTCCTCATGGAAGAGTTGAGCTCCATTGGCCTGTGATCAGACTATGTGAGAAAGAAGTTCATCTAACATAAACACGAGAGAAGAGGTCTGAGGATATCCATATCTCTCCTTAGTCTGAAAGTTCATGGACATGCAAGGAATTTGCTCCTACCTATTATTGCAAATCTGTGTCCGCTGGTGACTTTCCTCGATACAAATGCGTTTTTGAGAGTGTTTTATCATGTACCACAGAAGAAGACAATTTAACATGAAATTCGAACAAAATAAGAGGGCTGAAACAAAGATTTTTAGTAGAGTCACCTCATCCACAGGTTACCCATCCATCCAGTCTCTCCTTTCTATAACATATACTGAAAAATCACCACATTGATTTTTCTTGCACTCTCCCTTACTCAGAAACATTACTACCTATTCATTATCTACCCCACCCATTCTTTTTAAAGCTCCCCAAGTGCTACTAGAGTCAAGAACCACCATGTCAGATGTTCTTTCTAGAACTCTGGATAGGAAGAGTCAGGGTAGATGTGCAGTATATATGATAAGGATAAAATCGAGCCATTGAGATGATGTTTGCAGATGTTGGCCATATAAGGAAAATACAGCTTTTACTCTCTGAGTACAAGTGGAGAACGAGCCTCCCAATCAACCCTTGCCAGTTAGGGTTGCTTAGGCACCCTTGGCCTTTTATATCTAGTTCTGACAGAGACAGGGGCAGTGTAGCCTTTACAGGTTCCTAATGGTGTCCCTGTAGGCCTCCATCTCCATTCTGTGCCTTGACATCCCAACCTTGTCCCTTCTTAGCAGACAAGACCTCTGAGAGGCAGATTTTCAAGAGAAAGATTTTATTGGCTTATAATCTTTCCCTTACATAAAGATGACCAGGAAAAAGAGTTTGTCTGTCACAGATACTCACAGCCTCTTTCCCCCAGGGCAGAATTAAGTAAAATTTATGTCACATAGTCCAACTGCCAGAATGTCTGTCCCAACATGAAATAGGGAATCTTGAAAGATATGAATGATACTCCTGTGAGTGGCCAGAGAGAACTGGTACCCACTAACTCATTTTAGGAGGTATTGACGTCCAAGTTTTGCACAAGGCCTAGGGTGGGCTTTACCAAAGCACTTTATGACTGTGCTTTTGAAAATGTTTCCCTCTAGTCATCATTGTGAGGTAATGTATTAGGTAATGTCTTGAAAAATGGCCAGAGGGCTGTAGTGGCAGCTTTCAGCTCACATACATGAAAATAACATTGTTGGTTATTATTTTTATACTACAATCTCTTTGGAATGCCTCATAAACAGAAATTAATAGTGACAACTCTCTGTATTTAAACACTGCCCTATCAACAATAATGGGAAGAAAAGCCTAGGCCACTAACGATGCTTCAGAGAAAAGTGTTTCTGTCTCTCACTGCATCCAGGTACATTCCCAGTCCCTTTGGCCTCACTCATCAAAGCCAACTTGAGTTACCCCACGTTCAGTAAAACCCACAGAAAATCCCCAATCACATTTATTTTTGGAGCTAAAACTTTAGTTTCAAGGATTCACACAAAACACATCACCATAACAGCATAAAACAAAATCGTTGCATATAACTCACCATTTAGCTATAAGTCTACCCTTAAACTGGCAGGACATTGGCATATTGAAATCTCAAATTTCCACATAAGAATGTTACAAACAGCTGAGTGTGCATATGTAGCAATCCTATAAGGAACTTACGATCTAAGAAAAGGTCAACTTTCTTTTTAAGATTTTATCAGATTCCATACCAACAAGGCACCCTCTGCCAGGGAGAAGACTAGTTGAATTTTTAAGATCTCTAGTTTAATGATGCAGCTCTTATATTTACGAGTTGGCCTGTGTTCACTGTGGCTTTTAAAGACTGCTTGTTCATCTAGAGTTGCATACCACAGCACAGCTATGAAAAAAAAGTAAATCTTAGTTCAATTTTTGCCAGTTTCATTTCAATATCCAACATCACAATTAGCAGGGAAAGATTTAAAGGCTTATTTTTAGTCTATACAAGACTAAAGTGCAAAGCAAATTCAGTATTTCTTAAGAGAATATTGTAAAATAACGAATCACATTTTTTAAGAGTGTCAAGCTCTGTTCCATTTTGTCTTCTATCAGAATTTCCCAGAAGTATATAGAGAAATTACTTGATACCTTCCACTCAAACTACATAAAGGCTGGCCTGAAAATTAAGAGTGTTAGCAAAGAAATAAATAGATCACTCAAACAATGTACATATTTAATTCATTTATTTTCTCTTGAACCATGTATGTGTGATCCAACACAGCTTTTTTTATTTTTAAGATCTTCTCAATAAATGGAAAGACAACTTAATATCTGTGCAGTGTAGCAAAAAAACTACATGGATTTGGATAGGTCATATGCAGAAATCATTCCAGCAAAGAACTTCAAATGCAGTTGGCCACTTCTACAGAATAATGCCTTTTAGACTTTAAAACCCAAACATTATTAATCAATAAAATACTAATTAAGCATACACCATGTGCAAAACAATGTTTTATCTGTTTAAAAATGTCAAGTAGTATCACTATACTCCTTGATGCTAGGCCACTGAGACCTGAGGACATACGTACATTCTCCTATACAATTAATTTCGTTGGGCCCTCAATAAAACTGTGATCATTTTCTTATACAAGATTGATCAAATTATTCATTTTCACAAATGTTCTCCTGCTAGAGCTTAGAAACCAGATTGTACTCTTTTGTTTTATCTCCAGTGCTTCATATAGGAGCTACTTCATATGAGGTTATTAATCTAAGCTTATTGAACAAAACCATTCAAAAACTGTATGGACACATGCATGGGTATGTATATGCATGTATACATATGTATAATAAATACACAGACATGTGAAGTTCTACATACATATATAGTTTGATGTGTGCATGTAATTAAAAGGCAGTAAATGACAAATGTCCTATAATCTCTCTACCATGCTGGCGTTGAGAAAGCAAGAACATGCTCAGTTTGCTCTATGTCACAGTGTAAGTGGGGAACCTACAAAATATATGGGTGGGAATGGTTTGGTGTACATTTTAAATGATTCTCCAGCACAACAAGATCCTTTAGTCCATTTTCCAGGTACACTTCAAGAATTTTCCAGTGAAGCAGATTTTATTATTCTTGGTTTTAGTGAGGTCCTATAAAGACAAATGAAAAAAAAAAAAAAGTAACTTCCATCTAAATATATGTTACATAGAAATATATATTACATAGACATAAAATATGTGATGTGATATACATTTTTACTACCTGATTACATATTCTGAGGTCCAAAGACTATAAAAGTCTGTTCTCTTACTCCCACCCCCAGTATGCTTGCAGACATATGTCCTTTAAAATTTGCTCATCATGGGAATGGAATGTGCTCAAAGATCAGCTGAAAGTTCTAGAAATGTGAGGCTTTTGCAGCTGTGGCTCTGTGCTTCATTTCTGCAGGAGAAGATGGGCTCCCTTCTGGCTGTGCAGGAGTTCTGATGGGCTCACCAGGGACTACAACAATACGCTCTGCCCTGACAAAGCTTATGCAGGCTTTGGCCAAACGGATGCAGGTGTAAAGTAATAAGAATATCCTTATTTATATAGCACAATATAATCTGTTTCCTACTGCAAATCTTTGAAGTAGGCAGAAAAGATCATTGTCCACAGGCTATAGAGAAGGAAAACAAACTTTGGGGATGTCTGGTGGCATTCGGGTTTCCATAGTATAAAGGGATTTAGTTGGAAATAGGATCTAGTATCAGATTCCCTGTAGAAGTCAGAGGATGTAAGCATTTCCAGTCCTACTGTTTTCTGGCTGTGTGACCCTTTGCAAGTTTCTCAGGCACTCTGAGCTTGAGCAGCTTCATCAATAACAGAAGAAAAGAGTCACAGCATTGCTCTGAGAGTGAAATAACATGTGAAAACAGTTTTATCAGTAACACAGCATTGTTCAGGAGTTGATGTTGGCTTACTCTCTTATTTCTCTCCAGACAGTAACTACAGTTCCCCAGAAGCATCCAGTTATAATAAGACTTGTACACAGCCCCTTATCTGCAATTTCAAAACCCCCAGAACTCCCAAATCCAGTACTTCTAAATTTATTTAAGCAGCGAAATCTTATCTGAACTAACAGACCTACTTGTTATCTCAGTTTTCCTTATTTAGTATGAATATTCATTTGTTTTGCAGCTGATATATCAATATAATTACAGGGTTATGAGTGATTGACTCATACCTGTAGGAGCTATTCCACAATAATTGCTAACATAGCAGATTATCTTCCTAGAACTCAAACATCCTGTATCCCAATACACAGCTCCCTTGGAGATTGGACTTGTAACATGGAGCGGAATCCTGCTGATCCAGCTTGGAGACTAGACTGCCTGATGTTGGGATGTGAAGTTCTGGGTGATGACTATATGGATGACAGAGACCGGTGGTTCTGGGGTCAGTCACATTGGATAGCCCCACAGACGTCCAATGCTCCAGTCCTTCTTTCGCCTTCACCTACTGTGACCTTTTCAATGGCTCTTTTAGGGCAGCATGTCCAAGCACTAGAAGAAGCCACAAAGGAAAATGGATGAGCAAAAGAAAATGGATGGTTGATACAACCTGAATATGAATCCCTGACCATCTGTGTTCCCTTGACATGGTTATCAAGTTTTTAAAACCTCAGCTTCTCCTCCTTAGTGAGAATGCGAATGGTTTTGAGGGCGGTGCTGAGTTTTAAATGGCGCAGCACACGGAGAAGTTCCCTGGTGATTCATTCTTACTTTGTGTCCAGTAAAAGTTAGATCCTTTCCCTTGTTGTTTGTTGGCATTCCCGTGGTGTTTCCATCAACAGAAATCTCTACCATAAGGTTCTTTGTGAAGTTTGTCTTCAAATAGCTGATTTGTTGTTATGGTGGCTGTCAATTAAAATAGCCAAGGATTCTTATTTATTTATTTTTTTTCTGAGTCACAATCTAGGTCTCTGCCATTTTAAAGTCCAGAAAGTTGAATTAGTTTAATTTCATTATGATTCAGCCAATCTATCTTTTTTTTTTTTTTGTAAGAAAACAAACTCTTTTAATAATGTATGAGGCTTATAATTCTGTGACGTGTCTCACAGTTTGCAGGAAACAGACCAAAACACCCGAAGTGATAAAGTGTGTTTATTATAGGTCAACTAATTACATTTCTTAAACCTGTAATCTATGAAATTTGATGGTGGGCTCTAGTCTGTGGGGACTTCCTGGGCACATGTCACCCCTTGGCGGTGATTCATTCTGTTGTTCTAAAAGCTGGAAGTGCATGACAATAGTACACGAGCTTGGCATGAATAATTCACTCAGAATTTTAAATGGATCTTGGAGTCAGAAAGTTTCCTCTGAAGTTAAAGTACCACAAGGCATACATTTACAAGGGGAGATTCCCTCCAGTGTTGAAGAGCCTCTCTTAAGCTGAGAGAATTGGACAGCAGAGCCATTCCTCAGACCAGCAGGAGCCTCCTGGTGAAAGGCTGGATGTCACACTGGGCTTTATCTCCTCAAGTGGAGGAATGAAGGAGCCCCAATTAGGGAGATGGCTATTGCGGTCAGCTGGAAGCCATAAGTTCCACCTGATAATAAGTATGTATGTGACGCACCTGTAAATGCACGTGAGGCACCAGCAAAGCTAAAGGTATATAACCGGGTGAAAGCGGTCGGAGTGAGAAGAATGAATTCATTCAGTCAGTCGTGCAGTCGCTCGGTCGGTCAGAAGAAGAGTTCGGGTCGGAGAAGAAGAAAAGAACCAGAGCGGCCAGAACGTAGGCAGAGTGGTTACAGAAGAGAAACCAGATAGAAGAAGTAATGGCTGGTCAGAGTTAGGCCGAGGCTCCCGAGGAAGAAAGGAGAAAGAAGAAAGAAGAAAGAAGCTCTAAAAGCTAAGCTCTCTCTCTCTCTAAAGAAGAAATCTCTCTCTTTCAAGCTCTCTCTCTTTCTCTCTAAGCTCTAAGAAGACGAAGAAGAAAAAGCTCTATCCTTCTCTCTAAGCTCTAAGAAGAAGAAGAAAAAGCTATCTCTAATCTTTCTCTCTAAGCTCTTTCTAAGAAGAAGAAAAATCTTTCTTTCTCTCTCTAAGAAAGTAGAAGTAAAAGTAGTAGTATCTTTACTCTGCCTCCGAGATTTTTCCTCCCGCGGCGTTGTGGCTAGCCACGACAGGCAGCTTACAGAGGAACACATGTACAAAAGGAAGTCTTGGGTATTTATGAGTGGGCCCTGAGGTCAGTGGGGAAGAGAAGGTTGATTCCAGAAATGGCCAATGGGCAGACAGTCATCACAGGATGAAGCCAATCTCACCTGTGTGGCACGAAGGAAATCCATGCCAGGCACCGGAACGTAACATATGAATAGGATAATTTTTTACAAGAAAATACTATATGAATTTAAGATAGGAAAAGATCTTTTAGAAAGACAAATGCATAAACCATAAAGGAAAATGTGGCCAAACTTACAACATAAGTTTAAATTATGTAGGAGAAAAGGTATAAAAAATAGCATAACATTAGTTTTATAAAAATTGAGAATTTAAGCTGGGTGTGGGTGGTACACATCTGTAATCCCAGTGGGTTGAGAAGTTGAGGCAGGAGGACTGCAAGTTTGAGACCAGCCTCAGCAACGTAGTGAGGCCCTAAGTAACTTAGTGAGACCATGTCCCCAAATTAAAAAGGATTAAAGGACTGTGAGTGTAGCTCTGTGATAAAGTACCCTTGGTTTCAATCCCCCTTCCAAAAAAGGAAAGAGGGAAAGAAGAAAGAAAATTATGTATTAATTTGATATGTTTACATTACTTGTATATAATATGTGTGTGTGTGTGTGTGTGTGTGTGTGTGTGTGATTATATGTTTTTTTCAGTAGCACTTTAAAATATGCCTGTGAAAAATATTCAGAAATTGCTGGAGTTACCTCTGAGAGCATGTAAGAGAAATGTGGGAAGAGAGAAAACAGAAGGCCTCATCTGTATGTGAAATATTTCATTTCTTTAAAATTTTATTTCTTTGAAAAATAAACAAGAATGACAGATGTGTTTGTACTCAAAGGATTTGCATAGTGGATACACAGGTGTTTGTTATTTTAGTTCATTCTTGTATGTTTGAAAGATTTTGCAATACATATTTAATGTAAAAATATGTAAAAATACTATTCACTTGATAATTCACTGCGTGTCTATGGGGGCAATCATAGGAAAGAAGTAAAAAACTTCAGAGTCCCAGGGATTTTTGCATCATCTTCAACTTGGATCAAAGACTGATTCTCTGTCACTTTATTTATTTTTCCTAAGTTTTACTTAGGAGGCAACGTGGGGAAATCTGATGGACTCCTGCTGTCTCTTTCTCTACCATTGGAGTGGCACAGACAATTTCTGCATCCCCACAGCTGTCTTCTACAGCTCTATAATGTATGCTTTGTTTCACTTCCTGCCCTACTCTACACATCCTGGAAGTCCAAAGAGCTTCCTCCTCTGAGTCCTGGGACGTGCTGGGGCATGGTAGTATGGGCAACTGTCACTGAAACTAGGCTGCAGCTGCTGTTGCTGTGACACTGGAGAATGTGCACTATACCATCATGTGCCACTCTTCGATGCTAAACAGCCCTTTTCAGTCTTTTAATAGATTCTTGGGGGAGGAGGAAGTGGAGGCTGAAATTCACTTTATTCATTCCTGTGCTTGGCTCAGTCGGATTGGCATCTGGCACCAAGTCTACAGTTTTGCCAGATGACATTGTTTTCTGTTACCCCACACGTACTCACATTCAAATGCACACACAGTACAAGCTCAAGCATATGTCTCTGTGCCTGCAAGTTACAGTGCACTGGCCAAAATCACATTTAGCCATACACTGAGGTATAAGCTGAAAATGCATGTTCTTTGACATCTATAACCATGTCCAGTGAGGTTCATTTTTTTTTTTTCAGGATGACAATGGAATGGAAGGAATAGATGAAACTTTTTTCAACTGATTTCTGTTATTTTTGTTGAAAAAAAACTTGTGAATCACAATATGAATGGGTTTATGCAATTCTCTCTTTGAATCTTTTTAGGATAGCCTCAATGGACTAGTAATGGAACTAAAACTCCCAAATCTTCCCATCTTTGAACTTCTAAAGATGGCTACCATTCATGAGGAACCTTACCTCTTCTTCCATCATGATGTGGAAGGCTAAGTTCCCAGAACTCCTTAAGACCTGCCTTCTCACTCCCTGTAGTATGTCCAGAAACTTTAGAATTATTGAAGCCAAAGCCAGAAAGCTATGGCCTCATGGGTCAAATCCAGCCAGTTTGCTGTTTTTGTAAACAAAACTTTATTAGAACCTAGTAATGCCCATTTCTTTACATATTGTCTATGGTTGCTTTTACACCACAATGGCAACATTGAGTACCACTGACAGAGGCCATATGGCTCACAAAGCCCAAAAAACTTATCATCCAGCCCTTTACCAAAAAAATCCAGCTTACCCCTGTGTAATAAAATCTTGTGGGCTGGAAGAATGACTAGATTACACGTTATGGCCAAGAGATAGCAGGTCAAAAAGATGTTCACATTCAATTTATGCAAGGCTTATGCTTATACCAAGTGGGTAGAAAAAATAGATAGCATATTTAGTTATTTTTTTTAAGTTTACAAAAATCAAAGTAGTATTCTCCAAAATATGATCCCCTTACTGATTAGAAAATGATGCCTTCTTCCCTATGATCACTCTACTCAACAAAACCAATGAAATAGTACAGGGCTTTAATTTCTCTGTGACTCATCCTCTTTGTTGAAGCTGTGACCACTCCCCAGACTTGTTATCCCACACCCAAAAGCCAGGCACTCTGATGACCACGACATTGGCATGGCCCAGAGTGTCTGGGAGGCTGACAACACATGGCTAATTACGTGTTCTTTAGAGGGAAGTACTAACAAGCTTCCCCAATCTCTGAGTCTTATATCCACCACCAGTGAGTGAAACTACAGTCCCTTTTGTCTTAGAAGGACCTCGGGCAGAACTGAGTAGACAGAGAAGGCAAACAATACACCTTTTTTTGTATTTATACAGCTTCATGAGTTCCAAAACCACCTGAGTGATCCAAGTCACAGGAAAATGACCATTTCAAAGAGATCCTATCCATGGCTTACTATAATACATGTATAATACATGCTTATTGTATACAAGACTTGTGCCTTCCTTACTCAGTTTGTCTCAGCATCCCAGATATCACATTTACCCAATGCCCTATTTCTAGGATGGCCTATACAAGTGAAAGACACTATATTGTCCCAGTGTTCTAATTATAAAGCAATCTACTTTAATTTTAATAATAAAAAAAGCATATATAAGCTCTAGATTATGATTTCCAACCCATTTTAATGTACTTCTGTCAATTTCCTTGAAATATTCGCAGAATTGAAAACTTGGGGCTTAACGGGTTAATTATGTTGATTTCCAGACTGATTGTACCAATATTATATGCATAAGATATATTTGGAAAAGTTTACTAGGCCTGAAAAAATCTGCTCTGGATTATTATTATTATTTTTTTAAACATATGTCTGTTTTGTGGTGATAGACTACAAGCCAAGAGACTATAAGTCATATGACTCAAGGCAAGTCAACAATCTCTTTGGATTTAGATTAACTTCTGGAAAAGAGTTTGGACTACATACCAAGAAAATCATCTTCCTAGTTTAAAATGTGTTTTCACAAGTGTCATTATCCTATGTTGCTACACTATGATTTTAGATGAGTCTTAAACCTCCAATATATTTAAACACCATTCAAAATGCCAGAAACAGCTTGGCAGCCCTGCCATGGTCTTGAAATAGCCGGTCAAAGTTCGATTCTTGTTTTCCTCTGTGCTGTTCTTTATCATAACAAAGGTGTTGCACAAGCGACAGAGTGCTCTAAGGTTTGGCTTTTCTGTGTTTTCTAATACTAACCTATGCTCACTATTTATCTTGTCCTCTTTTTATGCTCTTCGTAGGCTACCAGCTTCCGTTAGTTGTGCCATTGGCCTGACTGGAAGAAAGCTAAGAAACACTGGCAGATGTTATGAAAACACCTCAAGCCTCAGTGCTCCAGCATTTTCTGAACTAAAGCCTGAATTTCAGGACTGTAGAAGGCCCTATGAGAGGTTAGGCGTTTTCCTCCTCTTCCACTAGAAATGCTCAAAGGCTGTGATGTGTTTTGCCTGGCTCCTCTCTTTCCCAGGCAGCCGTGTTATCCTGGCGGGGTCCTTGTGGTACAAACCTCGAGACTCTGGTTTTCATATTCAGAATTCCTGTGCAGAGAAAATCTGTGTTTCTGACAGTGTGGGCATAGGGGTGCAGTTTTGTGGATCACAGTGTGTACTTTTTGGGTGAGCCTGTGGAGTGCATGAATTTTTACCAGGTTGAAGTGGTGTATGGTATGTACAGGCGTTCCTACACACTGTGTCCAGGCCTTTCCAAGTTGCCAAAAGTTTTCTCCAGCCCCAAGTGTACAGTCAGGCTTGGATTTCCTCTCCTAACATTCTCAGCTGGCTGCATGGGTACTTCTGTGGGAGTGTGTACCTGAGTGGTTGTACAAAATGGTTGGCATGAAAATCTATTGGAACAATGATTAAAGAAAGATATAAGATCTACCCACCCAGAAGCTGAGGGTTTGATGTGAAAAGAAAACAAAATCAATTTCCAAGTCAGTTTCTTGTCTGGTAACATTCTGCTTACTCAATTAAGCCATCTAATCTCACATACTTACGGACTTTAAAAATAAATTCTGGTGTTTCAGAACTAAGGTATGGGGGCCAAACATCAGGAGTCTTAATGAGATGCTCAAGCCTAGATAAAAGAAAGAATTAAACTGGGAAAAAAAAAAAACATTGCTATAATATCTCTTCTGATGAGTTAGTTTATTTTATATGCCCTAATAAAAATGTTGCACTTGAGTTAGAAAATAATAAACTGATGTACACACATACTAAGTTTTGAGGACATTCTTGATGTTTCAAAAAAGAATGTAAGTGGCATAGAAAGATATTTCAGAGAATAGCACTTAAGTAAATACCACTGTATTGGTTTTATAAACTTTCATTTAAGAATGATGGTTTCCTAACTTGTTAGGACTCAAATGACACTCATCTGTTTCAACTAAAGTTTTCCTTAATGGTTTCTGATACTGAAGTTCATTCATATATGTATTTCATTTGGAGAAAAGTTTCCACCACTAAAAAACTGGAAAAGCTTGAGGTTAGTTTTTTTTTTTTTTTTTTTTCTGAGCATGCTTATAGCCCGGGTCTTCATGTCTGTGTGTGTTACTTGGATCATCTTCATCTATCTGATCTGATATGATGGAATGGAAAAGGAATAAATCAGGGAGAAAACAGAGTGAAAGACACTACTTATTTTCTACCTAAATCCCACTCCCCACTCCACCCCATCTCATCTTTCCTTGCAGAATCATGACTTTGTTCTAATGTTTGGAGTAGCTGTGGATTCAGGGATAGACACCATGCTGGACCAAAAGCAAAACTTGATCCATCTATGTTAAATAAAGGAGTCTCCATTGCTGGCCAGTCACTGTCTCAGGCATAGACATATGCTCTAACTCTGGGCGATGTAGAACTAGAATCTACTGGGAGAATCTGGAAAAGACTTTCTTTGACAGAGAAAGGAATGCAGAATTCTATTTTTGGGTCAGCCAAGTGAAATTACAATGTGAAGATCCTTGTTCAAAAAGAAGATAAAAGAAAAAACAAAAACATTTCTTTCTACTTTTCAACCATCTCTCCATTTCAACCTGGTTCTTATTTGCTATGTAGGTATGGGACACCCTCTATTCTGGAGCCATATTCTATAACTCAGAATGCAGAATACACTTTACCTGACCCTTCATGTACCTACACCCTGACCCCTTGTGGAGACATAATGTGGCAGTAGCTGTTCAGAAGCTTGGGGAACAGTCTAGAACCTCAACCAGCAAGGAGATTAGGCAGAACTGCGCATGAGTTGAGGCTCCAAGCCCTTGGCATGTGTTTCATCCATCATATTTCACTTATAAAACACAAATATCAAGATGTTGACCACAGAGTATTAATGCCCAAACCAGGGGCCTTTCCCACTCTGGGGTCCAGTAGGAGTGTACTACCGACATGCCCAGAAAGCTAGCTTTGTGTTCATGTCTGCATATGTTATTTGGACTGGATTCAGTCATCTCAAGACTACAGGAGATACATGACCAAGTTAGAAAAGAAAGACAAAAACTACCTGTGCCCTTGACATTATTAAGATACTAAATTAATCAGCTCTAGAAACTGCCTAGATTCAAAAATCTCATTGCATGAGGTAATAGACTCCTTCTTTTAATGGCCACTTTTTCTTGGGTATTTTATTAATCATAACTAAAAGCATTTCAGCTACTTGGAAAAGTCGCATTGGTGAAAATGTCTACAAAGGGAGGAAGGATGAAGCTGGAGGAGTTCTGGCCAATTGCAAAGGTATGGTGAGTCACCTAGATGATGCTCTTCCTGCTCTTTCCTGGCCACTCTGCTGGACATGGGAGGGCCAGTGTATTCTTTGGAACCAGAGAATAGACAATTCCCTCTCACTCCACCCCCTCACATTCCTCCACTCATAGTAGGCTTAACAAGTTCAAGTAGGGCAAATGCAAGCAAACTACAACACAAAGCCCAAACACAACACCCACATTGATTTTTAGATGCATAAAAATCAATATGGTAGAAAGAGGTCACTGTGAGCTTAAGGGATAGCTTGAGGCAAAGTTATAAATTCGATGAGACTATGATTTGAATATATTCCCCCAAAGTTCATGTTTTGGAAATTTAATCCTCAATGCAACCAAGTTGAAAGGATGGACCTTTACGAGATAATTAGGTAATGAGGGCTCTGCCCCTATGAATGGGTTAATGCCATTACCACAAGACTATGTTAATGATCTCAGAAGTGGGCTCCTAATAAAAGAATGAGTTCACCCCCCTTCCCTACATCCTCCCTCTCTCTCTTTTCCTCTTTCTCCTGTGGTGCCTTCTATTATGTTATGACTCAGCAAGAAGGCCCTCATCTTGGGTTTTCCATTCCCCAGAACTGTGAGCAAAATAGACCTCTATTGTCTATGAATTTCTCCCTATGTGGTATTCTGTTACAGTAGCATGAATAGACTAAGACAAGTGAGGTTTGTTTGGGGCTTACATACCTCCCTTATAATGTATTGTTTTAACCTGCAGAAATCATCTGCTAAGCAAATATCTTGGGGTTTGTTCTTAGTCATTCCTAATCATGGAGATCACTAATAACTTGACAGTATCATTTACATGAAGAATTGGCTGACCAGTCCCTTAATTTCCTTCATGGGTTTGAGATTTTGTGATTCTTCTCTGCTTAATTCCTGTCCCTCTTACTGGGTCAGTGGACCTTTGGGATCTCAAGTTCTAAATCCATAAAACTCTACCTTGAATTATGATGGAGTTAGAAAAATAAATTAATAACATCCTTTGGGGAAAAAAGCTTCAGGGAAATTTTATATGAGAAAAGGGCTTTGAAGGGTATGGGTGGGATGACAGATCTGGGGGAAAGTCCATTTCACCTAGGACACCAGCAGGGGCAGACTCTGGGGCATCCACCTCCACCTGAGAACTGGGATGTAGCCCTGAGGAGCTACTTCTTTCCCTTTCTCACAAATGGTTAGGCATTAAGCACACTTCCTGAACATTTCTAGAAATAAGCATAGGAGTCTATAAATGATGAGTCACTCTTCTGCTTATAGAATTTGCAACAGATTAAATATGAACCCCCCTCCCCATCAATTAGTCATTCAGGATCTCAGAATGTGACCTATTTAGAAATAAGTATAATTAATGAAGATGAGGTTGTACTAGATTCAAGTGGTCCCTAAATTCAATAACTGGTGCCCTTATGAAAACACAAAGGAACTATAACCACTTTTAGACAAAGGCAGAGGCTACAATTACACTGACACAGCCGAGTCATGCCAAGAGCCACCAGCAGCTGGAAGAGCCAAGAGTTTCTCTCCCAGAACAGTCACAAGGAGAGTGGCTCTACCAAGACCTTGATTCGGGGTTTCTGGCCTCCAGAACTTTGAGAGAATAAATTTCTGTTGTTTTAAGCCACCTAGTTTGTGAAAATTTATTGTGGCAGTTCTAGGAATAATACACAGGTGAATTACAGAAGTTATCGTTAATATACCACCATGGAATAATAGGGAAGATGATCACGACTGGACCCTAAATTTCATTAAGAGACAATGGAGGAAGAACCTCTTCAATAGAATGTCCACCACTGCAGCTCCCGAGACCTTTTTCTGTGCAGCAAGAGCATGTGAGATGAGGAGTTGGATGGGATGCTGTGCGCATGCCCGCACATGCCCTGGTTTCTCCCACTCGTACCTCTTCATCTCAGCCCTCTGCCAAACACAGTCCGATCCCAAGGTCTTCCTCTTTGAACCAGTCAGTTTTTCTCAGTGACATCTGACAAGAAGGCCCAAGTTGTTGAAGTTTCCTCCTTACAGATTAGCAGCACATGGATGAGCCAAACTCATACATTATTCAGAGGGGAAAAATGTGGGCTCTGACTGAACTTGGAAGGAATCAGCCGCTCTGCCAGAGGAGAGTGCCCTATTGTTCTGCCTCACAGAACACAAAGAGCAAGTGGCATTCCTTACCGCATAGCTAATGGGGTGCACGCAGACGCTGTGATGAACTGGCCAGCAGACATCTTTTGTGAGCTCCGAGAGCCTGTGCAAAGTGACTTATTGCTAATCACACGAAGGATGTTCACATTTTATTTTTCTATTTATGTAAGGTTACAACTCAATGATACTCAGAGCAGAAGTTTCTGGAAAATAAAATGGTGCCCTGACCAGGACGTGGTAGCGCAAGCCTGTAAGTTCAGCAGCTGGGGAGGCTGAGGCAGGAGGATTGTGAAAGCCAGTTGCAGCAACAGTGACTGCTAAAGCAACTCAGTGAGACCCTGTCTCTAAATAAAATACAAAATAGGGCTGGGGATGTGGCTCAGTGGTGAAGAAGCCCCTGAGTTCAATCCCCAGTAACTCCCCCTCCAAAAAAATGGTGCTGTCTACAAGCATGTACTTATCAATACCATCAAGGTCCCCTTGAAAGAGGGCACCAGAAAGATTAGGTTGACCATTCTACCACTATCTGCAGGTGTTTCCTGTACCATGGAACAAGAAGAGAAATGGTGGTGAAATTAATTTTTTAAAAAAATAAAGTTCATATCACAAGTGTTTTCTTGAGACTAGAAAAGCATTTTCCAAAAATAGGAAAAAGAAACCCTGACCAAAATGATTAAGTAAAGTCTCATTGGGCCTTCAGCTCAGAGCATATGCAAAGGTTCTGAGTTAATTCCTTGTAAAGGCTCTATAGGAAACAAAAATTAAAAAGTAAAAAGCTGCTACTATACTCTTTCTGAAGTCTCTTCAGTCCTACTTTATCATCCAGTGTATCAGAGTAAATCTTGGAGTGACACACCTCATTTAAAAGTTTGCCTGAAAATGCCTACAACTCTTGTTCACAGAGCACCCCAGGCATTTTTCTGGTACTTATTATTATTATTTTTTTAGTTAAATAATCAAACAAAAAATAAACACAAGTGGACATATCCAATGGCAGAGAAGAAAACAGAAACAAATAAAGGAAAAAATAAATGTTGGAAAGCAGAGAGATAGATGGACCTAAAGAGTAGACTAGTTTTCTCCCTGGATCCAGAACTTTTCTCCCAGGTAGTAGATGCTGGAGCTCTGATGTGGAGCCAAGAAGATCCATGCAGGGAGGAGAATTCTTAAATAGGGGATTTATCAGGAATGGTCCTTCACTAGCACTGGGCCATTGGTGATGCCATAGCTTGCTAGATCATGACATGACAGTGTTTTCAATTTATATTCAGTCTTTAGGTTTCACAGTAGAATTATAATGCTTCCTAGGACGGCTTAATAATTACACTGGAATTTTTGATTCCCAAGAAGTTTGGCAACCACCTCTATCCTGGTCACCAGAATTTTCAAGGTTGGATGGAGGGAAGGAAGACAAAAGTAGATGGATGAAGAAGAATGTGAGCAGTAAATGGTTATTATTTGATTTAATGCAATAGTATACAAATTATAACTTAAGATACATCAGAGGCTTGGCCAAAACAACATCATAGCAAAACTGTTTTGTTTTGTTTTAGTTTTTCAGGTACTTGTACCTTACACTATTTGGGGAGTTGAATCAATTTACATTATTGGAGAAAATACCAATGGCCAATAAAGGAAGCAATTAATAACATGGAAAATTGCTCTTTGAATATTTGTAAAACTCAGTTCTCTTTAAAAACTGAGTTTAGAAATATACTATGATAGAAACAGGTCAATTAGTATTGAAAGGCATCTAATATTAGCTACTATTTGGAAGTTAACAACCTTGCAATCAATCAATCAATCCAGCTGCCCAGGATATGATACTTTTCAGTGACCAAAAAAAACATTCAGTTTAGTTAATAGTATTCAGTTCAGTAACTTAATAAAATGTACTGTGATCAAACTCATAATTTACTAATCAGCAGTGTTTATGGATTAAAAAATACATTGCGTTTAAATTTTTTCAATCATTTATGTAAATAAAATCAGAAACAGACAACTTGCCTGTAAATACAGTTCTTACCCAGTAAAAATTTTCAAGATTCTGTTAAAATGAATTTGTTGTAAACAGTTTTATTAAACCTCATGTTGCTTCTTTTCCTCCATGCCATTCATTTAGCAATTAATTATAATCAGCCTTCATAATTAGCCTTGCTTTAGTCTTATTTCTCCAACTGGGTTATAAACATAAAATTACAGACTCTCAGATTAGAAAGAACTCTTTTTTTTTTTTCCTCTCCCACCTGAACTCCCTCTCCTTCTTCTTCTTCTCCTTTTTTCTAGTACCAAGGATTGAACTCAAGGGCACTCTACCACTGAGCTATTACATCCCCAGCCATTTTTTATATTTTATTTTGACACAGACTAAGTTGCCCAGACTGGCCTTAAAATTGCAATCCTCCTTCCTCAGACTCCCACGTAGCTGGGCTTACAGGTATGTGTCACTGCCCGGCAAAAGGATTCCAAGTCATCCATCTAATACTTGTCCTCAATATAAGGAATAATTCATATTTGGTTTTAACAGTTGTTTGGAAATCTGAAATGACTTCCATTTTTTGAAGGTAATATATTTCATTATTATTCCAAAGGCAAATAATATTTTTTAACTAATCAAAATATCCACCAGATTTTCTAACATCACCCAGTGGTTGTGCACACTGTATTGTGGTCAATCAGGAGGACACTCTTCTCTAGCTTGGTAAATCTAAGCAAAAGCAAGTCTCCTTCTTACTTATTGGGACACCACCTGGGATTACCAGGCAGTGCATATCTTGTCTTTAAATGTTACCTATAACATAAAGGGTAATTCAATATTTGAGATATATGAAGCTGAATATAAAATTTTTCCTATTTCATTTTGAGTCTCATGATTGAATTCAATGTGGAGTAAAAGATCTGTTGAGACTATGTTTTATTTTTTAAATAGCTAATTAAAATGATAAATAATACATCTATCAGTGAAATTGTCCTACGTTTTGAGTTTCTTTTTTTTTTTCTATTTTTAAAGTTATTGTTTTTAGTTATATACAAGGAGAAATAAGACTAAAGCAAGGCTAATAGATAGATAGATACACCCTGACACTATCACAAAGTATGGAATTCAATCTGCTCCAAATTGAATTTCTTATAGCACAGAAGTTCTACTCCATATAATGCATCTATTTACCAATTATATTCTTGTAATATTTAAATATGTATGTAAGCAAAGTTATTAAGTAGGCAATTTCTGGTCAGTAATAAATTTTAAGTATCTGGGAATAGAAACATAGAACAAATCTTAAAAATGAAATTAGCATATATTTATTTGCCCCATGTTACCAATGTGTTCAACAAATACCTAAGAAGAAGGAGAAAAAGGTGAAGAGAGAGTGAGGAGGAGGAGAAGGAGGGAAGAAGGGAGAGAAGGAAGAGGAGAAAGAGGGGGAGGGAGAAAAAGAAAAGAATAATGTTGTTTATGTTTACATTTTGCTGGCAAATATTTCTAAATACATGATTACAAAGTTGGGAAGCTGACTGTTAAAGGAAGAAGAAAAATAAAAGCAACTGTGTTGATAGTCCAAATCTGATTTTAAAAAACTACCAATATCTTGTATTGCTGGTGTTTCATATTTTAGAAATGTAATTCACCTCCTCTACTACTTACAAAAAGATAATAAAAATTATCTATAAACTTACTTAGCTATACATATAATCCTTTTAGGACTATCAGAATTTGCCTTTCAGCATTAGAATTCCATCATCCCATTAAGGGAGAGTCTTATAATGCTTAAGTAAATCTTGGAAATTAAGTAATATTTGAGTGAACTACATGAATCATTTCAATTCACCAGAGTCTCCTTAATAAAAATCTTTAGCATTTCTTAAGCATAAATTGTATTTACAATTCAATCATTCATTCCACATAATTTTTTTTCATGCATTTTACTAAACTCCTATCATTTTCCAAGTTCTCTATTATTGATAACTGGGAATTTAGGCAAGATAGAAACAAATTAAGAGTCTTTCTTATGAATATTTGTATTAGGAAATATGTTCCCTAAATTAACCAACCATCTCCAAGGCTCCTCTTTAATGTCATGTTGAAATTCTAAAGCTGAAATGCATTTTATTTTATTGCTTACAAAAAAAGAAACAGTCATCAGAATTTTATATATCATTTAATTTTAAGAACATAATTGGATTTTTAAAAGTTTTTAAAGTTTTATTATGCTTTTAAGTTAACTACTTTAGATAGTCACAAATAAAGTAATGGTCAAATATTTAATTCCTATATTTCATGAATTCATACCTATTCTGTACCACTTGGTAGCTCTCCTGACCAAACTACTCTGAGTCTTACTTATCTGTGAAGGAGAAATGATAATGGTATGTATTTAGCAGGATTGTGGGGATGATTAAATACTTTAATGGATGTAGAATATTTCCTGAAACATACTAAGTTAAAAGAAGTATTTTTCTTTTGTTTTCTGCAGTTTAGTTCATGGAATGAATGACTTCAATAAGGTAAACGCACAAGACGCAAATGAGAACTACTGGCCTTGGTTCAAGAAGACCTGAGTTTGAATGTTAGCACTGCCACAGAAGGGTTCTGGCAAGCCATAAACAAAGCTTACAATACAAGGATCCTTCTCAAGTGTCCATTATTCTCTCCTTGCAGACCCTCGCCTGGTTTTTGTTATTCTCATAACAAATGTAGGAATTGTACTACATGGTTTCTAATACTCTGTACACCTCTAAAAGTCTGCAAAACTGTGATTTGATCCTGGTGGGTCCATAATTCAGGACTTGGCATTGTTTTTGTCAATGAACCACTTGGTTAGAAAGGCATTTTTTCAAGTGGTACCAGAGCAGTAGTCATCACTGCTTTCCCCATAATACTGAAGGAGACTCCTCCACACAGTTTCTTCTGCAAATTAAAACAAGCCAGTAAAAGACTTTCTTGGTGAAACGAATTTTGATTTTCACTCACCCATTCCAAAGGATCTAGTTTTTAGAACTCAGGGACTTGGAACTATTCTGAATATGGAATAAAAGGAAACTGTTCTGGCTTATTAAATAAAATGACTGCTGAATATGCATAGTATTTTTTTAAGTTTTTCAAAGTGATTTTGTATTTATTACTTTATTTTATCTACCTTAATGATGTTTTCTCAAGAGTTGCACACTGGAAACCTAAGAGTCTAGGCTTTCTAATCATCCTATCATTGATCTATAAGGAGCAGATCACATACACTTGGGTCACCTCACTTCTTTGATGCACTCTCTAAGCATTTAATCTTTTTTAAAAAAGTTAGTTTGGAAAATTTAGCTAATAGTCAAGTTACAGTTATATAAAGAAAAATGAATTACACACCCAAGCACAGCCTTGAAATTTAGCAGCCTTCATAAGCAGCAGTTATATTTCCATACATAGATTTTGAATCATTGGCACATCCTACTCAAAAACTATACATTGAAGACTAAATAATTATTTGAAGCATTACCATGGTATTCAGATATATACAAGAAATCATGGTGGGCTAAAAAGAAATACACTTGCAGAAATAAAAAAAAATGTTAAGCTATCTTACATTGCCTAAAGATTTTCTTATTAAAATCTCTTACAATATTGTGACATATTGAGGACACATCAGAAAATTGAAAAGTGTTAGCAAGGTTCAATTTAGTAGATCGGTTCTGTCTTGACTATCACTGCTTGGGAAGTTGAACAAATAAATTGTGCAGGTATCCATCATGGTGATGAAGAGAAATACTCAGCAAAAAGAATGGTCAATTCAGGCACTATACACCATGAGTTTTTTGTCATTTAAAAAAAATAAAGCAGAGGTAAAATTAAGTCCAATCACTTTGCTAACATATATATGAGAAACATCTGCTACGTGCTTTTACCCGTGAAGTATTTCATGGGTTAGATATGGCATCTATCTGTGGTGATTTTAATACAGTAGAATTCACACATAAGCACATGAAATAATTTCCCAAGCTTCATTACTACTACCCTGGCCCAAGACACCATTGCATGCCTGGACTTCCACCCATCCTTCTTATTTCTCCTTTTGCCATCTTATAATCCTTTCTCTACATAAAAGTAAATGATCATCCCCTGCACTTAAAATTAATGTTACCTTAATTAGGTATAAGGAAGTGATGGGATGGGAGGGGAAGGGAGGGTATGTGGGGATAAGAAAGATAGTAGAATGAAACAAACATTATTACTTTATGTATATATGTGACTGCATGACCAATATGGTTCTACAACATGTACACTGAGAAAAATGGGAAATTATATCCCATCTATGTATGATATATCAAAGTGAATAATTTCATTCTACTGTCATGTATAACTAATTAAAACAAATAAAAATTTTAAAAAATCCATACTGTTGATGGATGGAGAAAGAGAAGGAGGTAGAGGAGGAAGAAGAGAAATCATCTAGGTCATAGTTTCAAATTCCAACACAGTCTGGCCCTGCCTCTCTCTCTTACTCCATCTTCTGACACTTCTCAACTTGCTGGAGATGCAGTCATCTTCCCTCAGAACTCATCACGGTGGGTGTAGATGTCCTTATCTGTCATATTCTTTGTATCTGCATTGTCTAGAACAATGTGAAGCATGGAAGAAGTATTTGTTTAAAATAATGAATGAAGAGTAGTATATCCTTGTATTTTAATATATTAAATTTGCAAATGTGTGCATACACCAAAGAACAAGGTAATATTTTATAAGGCTATAACATATAACAAATTCAAAAGTAAGATAATTTTTTTAAAAGATGAGAAGAATGATGGGCATGAGATAGAGTTCATTGGTGTTTAAGGCTTGACAAAAATAATGTGAATTCCAGTAGGTGATCCTGAGGAATGAGGTGTGTATTGCAGAGTAATCGCACTCCCAGCAGGAGTAGATGGGGAAGCACCTTTGACTGTGATGGTCTCTTTGACTAAGAAGCAGAGCATGAAATCTGTGATCTGGAGATGACTGGCCAAGCATGCCTGATGTGACCACAGAGCAGGAGCGTGGCCACACTCAGGTGCTCAGGGCACAGGCTTTTGAGGTCCTCAAGGTGGCCAGAACTTACAAGTTTCCCCAGCATAGATTTGTTGCAGGCCAGCTCAACCATCTCAGTGTCACCAAGAATTGGTCCTCACCCTGAGGACCAATATTTTTTTAAAGATTAATTTTTTTTTTTTTAGTTGTAGATGGACACAATACCTTTATTTTATTTGTTTATTTTTATGTGGTACCGGGGATCAAACCCAGTGCCTCACACATGCTAGGCAAGCACACTGTACTACTGAGCCACAACCCCATCACACCATGCTTCAATTTTATAGATAACTGAGATGCCTGTCTTTACCTGGTCTTGGAATTGGAAACGAAGCAAAAAAGTCTTATATGGTTTATATTAAAATGTGTGCCTTAGGCCAGAATCTTATTAAAGCAAACAAACATGAGCACAGTGGTCTAGACCTATATATAAAATATCTGGGGCTCCAAAGGCCCTGATACTTAAAAGAATAATCAATGACCTATTGCATTTTCTTGTTTCTTTAGCCTGATAGGGAGATATCAGGAATTTTCTGAGTCACAGATGATATAGAAGATATTTTTCACAAAAGCTGTAATAATAAAACTGCAAACTTTGATTTGGGGTCTTTGCTTATGTGTAAGGTACCCTTTGCTTAAGTGTGAGGTACCTGATGGTGCTTCATGGTGCAGCAGTAGTTTGTTTACCTTCCATGGAGAATAAGTGCCTGGATTTAAATGGAAATAAGAGCTTTTCCAGTCAAACACACTCTTAATAATAGCATTTTCTTCAGGAAATTGACTATTAAAAGTTGACGTTTAAGTGAGGTTAGATGTGTTTATTAGGACTGTTAATATACCATAGCATTCACCAGTTGAAGTTTTTTTTTAAATAATACTTTTCTGAATATAATAAAGATACCTATGCACGTAGTTACCAAGAATGCATTCTTGGTAATTGTTTCTTGTGCATTCTTGGTAATTGTGATTGTTTCTGCCTATCCAAGAGCAAGCTAGATCTTTCCATCTTCTAAGGTCTTCTTTGATTTCTTTCTTTAGGGTCCCATAGTTCTCATTGTAGAGGTCTTTCACCTCTTTCATTGATTCTCAAGTATTTTATTTTGTTTTTTGAGGCTACTGTAAATGGGGTAGTTTTCCTCATTTCCCTGTCAGAGGGTTTGTCACTGATATACAGAAATGCCTTTGATTTATGGGTATTGATTTTATACCCTGCTACTTTGCTGAATTCATTTACTAGTTCTAGAAGTTTTCTGGTGAAACTTTTTGGGTCTTCTAGGTATAGAATCATATCATCAACAAATAGTGCTAATATGAGTTCTTCTTTTCTTATATGTATCCCTTTAATTTCTTTCCTCTAATTGCTCTGGCCAGTGTTTTAAGAACTATGTTAAATAGAAGTGGTGAAAGAGGGCATCCCTGTCTTGTTTCGGTTTTTAGAGAGAATGCCTTCAGTTTTTCTCCATTTAGAATGATATTGGCCTGCAGCTTAGCATAGATTGCTTTTACAATGTTGAGATATGTTCCTGTTATCCCTAATTTTTCTAGTGTTTTGAACATGAAGGGTGCTGTATTTTGTTGAATGCTTTTTCTGTGTATATTGAGATGATCATATGAATCTTATCTTTAAGTCTATTGATGTGATGAATTACATTTATTGATTTCAGTATGTTGAACATTCTTGAATCCCTGGGATGAATCCCACTTGATCATGTGCATACTACAAATTTAATGCAATTCCAAGGAAAATCCCAATGGGATTTCTCAAAGAAATAGAAAAGGCAGTCATGAAATTCATCTGGAAAATAAGAGTCCCAGAATAGCTAAAGCATTCTTTAGCAAGAAGAGTGAAGCAGGTGGCATCACTATACCAGACCTTAAACTATACTACAGAGCAATAGTAACAAAAACCGCATGGTATTGGCACCAAAGTAGACTGGTAGACCAATGGCACAGAATAGAGGATACAGAGACTAACCCACAAAATTACAATTATCTTATATTAGACAAAGGTGCCAAAAACATACATTGGAGGAAAAATAACCTCTTCAACAAATGGTGCTGGAAAAACTGGAAATCCATATGCAACAAAATGAAATTAAACCCTTATTTCTCACCATGCACAAAACTCAACTCAAAGTGGATCAAGGACCTAGGAATTAAACCAGAAACCCTGCATCTAATAGGAAAAAACGTACACCCCAATATCCATCATGCTGGATTAGGCTCTAACTTCCTTAATAAGACTCCTAAAGCGCAAGATAAAAATCAAGAATCAATAAATGGGATGGATTCAAACTAAAAAGCTTATTCTCAGCAAAAGAACAATCAGTGAGGTGAATAGAGAGCCCACATCTTGGGAGCAAATATTTTCCCTTCACACATCAGATAGAGCACTAACCACTAGGGTATATAAAAACTCAAAACGGTAACATAAAAAAAAAACCCAAAACAAAAGCAAAACAAACAACAACAACAACAACAAAAAACAATCAATAAATGGGCCAAGGACCGTAACAGACACTTTTCAGAAGATAATACACAATCAATTGGCAAATACATGAAAAAAATGTTCAATATCACTGGCAATTAGAGAAATTCAAATCAAAACTTCTCTAAGATTTCATCTCACTCTAGCCATAATGTCAGCTATTAAGAATACAAACAACAATAAGTGTTTTTGGAGGATGTGGAGGAAAAGGCACACTCATACATTGCTGGAGGGGCTACAAAATGGTGTAGCCAATATGGAAAGCAGTATAGAGATTGCTTGGAAAACTGGGAATGGAACCACCATTTGATGCAGCTATCCCTCTCCTCTGTCTATATCCAAAGGGCTTAAAAACAGTATACAACAGGGACACATCCACATCAATGTTTATAGCAGCACAATTCACAATAGCTAAATTGTGGAACCAAGCTAGATGCTCTTCAGTAGATGAATGGATTAAAAAATGTGAGATATATATATATATATATATATATATATACACAATGTAATATTATTCAGCAATAAAAGAGAATAAAATCATGGCATTTGCAGGTAAATGGATGGAGTTGGAGAATATAATGCTACATGAAGTAAGCCAATCCCAAGAAACAAATGGCAAATATATTCTCTGATATAAGGAACTGATTCACAGGGGGTAGGGAGGGGGAGCATGGGAGATTAGACGAACTCTAGATAGGGCAAAAGGGTGGGAGGGGATGAATGGGGGCATAGGGTTAGAAATGATGGTGGGATGAGATGGACATCATTATCCAAAGTACATGTATGAAGACACGAATGGTGTGAATATACTTTGTATACAACCAGAGATATGAAAAATTGTGCTCTATATATGTAATATGAATTGTAATACATTCTGCTACTATATAAAACAAATTAGAATAAAAAATAAATAAATAAACAAATAAATTGTGCTTTTTTCATATATGAGGAAACTTTAGGAACCTGTCCAAAGTCACAAGTAGTGATGAGAGAGACTTGGGTTTGAATTGCTGTATAATACAGAAATCCTGTTAACTGTTCTACATACATTAATAGAAAATTTACAAAGTACATAGAAGAAAATGAATCCCATTATTTATCAATAAAATCATCTTCATATATTTTTCTTTTAGTCTACTAATACACATACTGTTAACACGCCTTGAAATCTTTGATAAATGTATCATTTAAATGTTGTGATGCCAGATTGCTTTCCAGAAAGAACAGACTCCATCCAATGTATTAGTGCCAATCTCATTTACCAGCATTGAAAGTTAAATCTTTCAATGAATAACAAAAATACCATATATTGTTAATTAGATACATCACATTTTAATATCTGCAATTAGTATGTATAGGCTATGCACACTGAGTTTTTTTCTTTTATTGCACCTAACAGAATACTTAGGCATTTGTTAGTTTACTGCTTCACCAAATTGGACTATTAATATGTCATATCTTTAATAGCTTAGAATCTAATACATTACTTCTGTTTTTTTTTTTAATAATCCCTTGTTTTCTACTGTGTAGAACTCAAAGAGACAATTAATACTTTATCTATCAAATGGTATCTTATATAGATATAGATATTTCTAGTGGAAATGAAAACAAAAATGAGATGAGAACAAATGTAACTTTGGACCTGCAAAAGAAAGCTTGCACATTAATAAAATGCTTTGTAAAAGGCAAGAAGCACTTGACTCATGAACACAGGATTAGTTCTCTACTTTTCTTTCTCTCCCAGGGGATTATTTCTCGTAGGAGGTTTTCCTACATTTCCCCATCTCTCCACCTTCTTCATCAAAGGGAAACTTCTAAACTTGGAGGGTGTAAGAACAGATCATCTGTGGTCCTATTTATAAAGGTAGTAGGGCATAAAAGTTAAATCACCAGAAATAAAATGTGAGTTAAGAAAGCACAATTTAACAAAAGGTGATGCTGGGTTCCCCTGGTAACTGGAATTCTAGCAGTACAAATGCCTAGCAGGGTTGAGACACCCACTCTCCCATGGGTGGAGAGCAAATGAGAAGAGCAGGGCCTATTTTTATAAGTGGCATCCAGGGATGCTTCCACTCACCCAGAATACTATTTCAGGTCATTAACTAAAATACTTTCATAGGATGGTTGCTTGGTCTTGTGTTTTAGTTGACTTTAGAATTTTTTTATAAGATGTTCAAATGAGTGGGTTAAAGAATCCCTTGGCCATGTGTATTTCTTTATTTAGAAATATTTTGTGCTCTTCCAACTATGGTACTAGAAAGTGGTTGGTTTGTTTTTTAATGTATGTATTTATTTTATTTTTTAATTTTTCATTTTGTTCTAATTAGTTAAAAAGTGATTTTACAAGTTGTTTCTTTGTTTTAAAGATATGTTTCCTGTTTGTATGAATATTGCTCTGGCAGAGAGGCAAGCATCAAACAAAGGAACATAAATACTAACAAACTGTGAGAAGTATGCAGCCATATTGCTTCAGAGCCAATCCTCTGCACACATATGAGCTCATGTGCATGCCTCAATTTCTATATCTTTTTCTTTATCTGGATGAAGGTAAACTGAAGAAAAACTTCATTATATGATGCGAAACCAATCAGTATTTAATTTAGTTTGTAAAAAAAAAGTTCAGGGAAATCCTCTCTGAGGAAGTCCTGTTGAGTCTGGAAGACTAATTGTGTCTTAGCCAAGAAAGGAGGTGGAGCAGGCTATGAAGCAGAGAAAAGGTACCATGGAAAGAGTGCAAGTGTGGATGAGGGTTTTGTCACAGGAAGAAACTAAATGCCATTGGATAAGTGAACCGGGCCAGAGAGGTACAGCACAGTGAGGCAGGGGTGGTCCAGAGGAAGCTGGAAGGCTGAGGAGGCTAAGATGACATAGGTTCTTTAGGACAGGTTCGGGACTTTCATCCTGAACCTTTGAAGATAGTGGTGTTGCTATGAATATCACTGAAAGGCTGTGAAGACGAAGACGTAGCCTGCTGTATTGAGAATGGGTTGCTGCAACCAACAGTAGAAGCGGGAAGACCAATTTGAAGGTCAGACAGAAATTTAGGGGAAGCAGGAGAAGCTACAAGTGGAGCACAGTGATTGAGAAACACAACATAGTGGTTTGTGTTGGTCCACTTCAAATCCTCCAGAACCTGCCTGCTGCCTGGAATCTACTTTAAAGGCACAGGGATAGCCATGTGGCATCCGTTCATCTGAGCGGTTTTTGATTATTTATTTTCTTGTGCTTTTAATATAAAAATGTTCTCTAGGAAAAGTTGAAAAATAAAAGTTTATGGAAAAAAGAAAGTCACTGCTATATCATTTAAAAAATACACACACACACACACATGCACATGAACTTATCTAAATGGAAAAATCGTATTATAGGAACTGCTTGCCACTTGAGATTTACAGTTGGCAGTAAGTCATAGATATGTGTGCAAATTTTTCTAACAATCTATTAGTATTATTGTACAAACCTGTCATAATTTGTTCAATAATATATTTTATTGGTAAACAAGTGGTTTCTAATTATTCATTATTACAAATTATGTTGCAGCAAACATCTTTATTTATGCCTGCATATTTTGAAACACTTTTAAAAATGTTTCCATTACCAAGAATTACTAAGCATATGATTGCCAACTCAGTGGGATTATATAACATTTTAGCTACCGGAAACTTGCCCTTGAAACAGCTTGTTTTGAGTTAGATTCCTGCTGACATTAGCCCTTTGACTATGATCATCCAAGTACATGTTTCCTTTGATGTTGTCTTGTCTTTTCACATCCTCTTTTGAGCTGTTTTTCTAGTGCAGAAGTTTTCATTTCATATTTAAGGAGTCAAATTTGTTCCCTTTAAAAATCTTCTGACTTTGAGGTTTTATATCCATATTTTCCCTAAGCACTGCTTATCACTAAATACTTCAAAACAAGAAGAAATATGCATAATGTGTTGATTTTCTTAAAAGCAGTGAACTCTATATTTCTATTGAGAAATTATAAGCATAAAAACATAGATTCTGGCCATTCTCATTCTTTTTTAGTCTTAAAATATCATGAATGTGGAATTAGTTTTCTCTAATTAACAGGATTTTCTTCATGTAGACCTTCTGTCACTGAATACTTTCTAGATCCTAACCAAATAGTTCAGGATGATGTTACCCAAAAGTATGAGAACATACTCTTAACTCTTGAGACTACAATTGTTGCTAGTTACGTAGGATGGAGTGCATTTAGACTATAGAAAGACATAAGGATGTAGACTTGAATTCTGTAAAAAAATATATAGTGATAAGTATGACTTGTGATTTTTGTTTCCAGTATCCAAATCTTAAACTAATTAATATGATATTAATATTAAGGTCTCTGTATGGGTTAGAAATAGACACAGACAGCTGTGTTAGTCAGCTTCCATCACTATAACAAGTACCTTAAATTTATAAATTCCAGAGCTCACAGTTTCTGTAGTTTCGGTCCATGAACAGTTGGCCGGGTTGCTGTTTGGGGGCGGGTGATGAGAGTGCACACAATTGTAGAAAACGTGGAGCAGAACAAAGGCACTTACTTATGTCTGGGACTCAAAAAAGGGCACGTCCCCAATAACCTGAAGATCTCCCATTAGGCCCCAACTCTCAATGGTTTGACCACCTTCTAACAGTGCCATGGTCTGGGAACCAAGCTTTTAACACAGGGATCTTTGGGGGACATTCAGATCTAAACTGTAGCAACAACTGAATGCATATTATTAAATCCATAACAAAGAAGGAAGCAACTAAATTTGATGCTAAACTTTAAAGAACAAAAATAATTATTATTGAGTTTACCAAAAACACTATTCAGCCTTGTGCTATATTTGTATTTTTCTATAAGAGTTCTGTGAAGTGTGATTCCTTGTGCTCCTGATTTTATATTCCTCATATGAACTAGCGTTAAGCAACATCATGCATTCTTCATCATTACTTTTCTTTTGATAATTCAGTGCAAACAATAGTAAATATATTTGAAAGTTTATAAGAGACTGTTTGTTATAGGCCATCAATTGTTAATATTTTGGAGGGTAAATAATAATCATTTAAAAGATCTTTAAAAGACTCAACAGGAAAAAAATAGATTGAGGAAGTAGATAGAAACTCACAAATTCTTGGCACCATTGAGAAGTGCATTTCTATGACTCTAGCGAAAGAAGAAGGGATAAAAGTACCTAACTTCTTCCTCTTTAGTGACTCTATTTTATTTATTTCTCTAACAGTGTGTAACAGAAGATTTTTAGAACAATCATCCTAGGACATGAAGGAAGGAAGGAAGGAAGGAAGGAAGGAAGGAAGGAAGGAAGGAAGGAGGGAGGGAGGGAGGGAGGGAGGAAGAAAGGCTAGCAGGCATATGGGCCTCCCAATTATACAAGTTTGAGAAAAAGGAACTAAAAACAGTTAGAAAACTCCATTACAGAAGCACTTTCAGGGCCTGTTATGGTTTAGATATGAGGTGTTCCCCAAAAGTTCATATGAGAGGTGCAAGAAAATGAGAGGTGAAATGATTGGTTTACAAGAGTCTTAACACAATCAGTGCATTAATTGGGTGGTAACTCTAGGTTGGTAGACTGTTACTGGAGGAAAGTGGGTCACTGGGAGCATGCCTTTGAGGTTTATATTTTGTCCCTGGTGAACAGAGCTCTCTCTCTCTCTCTCTCTCTCTCTCTCTCTCTCTCTCTCTCTCTCTGCTTCTTGGTGGTCATGTCCTGACCTACATTCCTCCACCACACTCTTCCACCATGATGCTCTGCCTCAGCTTAGACCCAGAGCAATGTAAATAGCTGTCTATGGACTGAGATCCCTAAAACCATGAGCCCCAAATAAACTTTTCTTCTTCTAAAATTGTTCTTTTCAGGTGTTTTGGTCACAGTGGTGACAAAGCTGAATAAAACAGGACCCTTAAGGTAATGATATTTTTGTCAACCTCTAAGATAAGATATAGCTTTCTGTTTTCTTAAAACAGAACCTGTCTTTCAAAGAATACTGAAAAATACCTTTGAATATTGCTTGGATTTTAAAAATAATAATTAGGGACATGCTGCCCCAGGGCATCCATTTGCCTTATATACACTAACTTCATGTCTCTCTTTAAGGCAAAAAAGAAAATTAGCTTTCTGGTCATTTGTTATTAACCAGAGGCCTAGCATATTATTTGCATCTTCTCCAAGTCACCTCTTTCATTTCTCCTTCCTATTCTTTCCATTTTTTTTGCCCTTTTCAACGTTTTATTCACTTAAATCACTTAATACAAATTTACTCTATAGTTTATTTATTTATTTTTTAATTCTAATTTGTTATAAATGCTTGCACAATGCAATTCATTTCATATTGCATATAAAGAGCACAATTTTTCAAGTCACTGGTTTTACATAAGGTATTTTCACAACAGTTGTGTCTTCATACATGTACTTAGAGTAATGATGTCTAACTCATTCTGCAGTTATTCCTATCCCCTTGCCCCCTCTCCTCCCCTCCCCCCTTTGTTCTATTTAAAGTTCCTTCATTCCTCTCATCCCCCTCCCTTGCCATTATAAGTTAGTATCTTCATAACAAAGAGATCATCAAACCTTTGGTTTTCTGGGATTGTCTAACTTCACTTAGCATTATATTCTCCAACTCCACCCATTTACCTGCAAATGCCATAATTTTATTCTCTTTTAGTGCTGAGTAGTGTTCCATTCTGTATATATACCAAAGTTTCCCTATCCCTTCATCTGCTGATGGGCATCAGGGTTGGTTTCACAGTCTAGCTATTGTGAATTGTGCTGCTATAAACATTGATGTGGCTGTGTCCCTGTAGTAAGCTGTTTTTAAGTCTTTTGAGACTGCTAAGGATGTGTAACTTCCCTGCACTAGTTCAGTTATTATGCACATGTTTTATTGCACATTTTATTTGTATTCATTAGTTGGTTTTCATTTTTATTTTATGCCCTCATTAAACTATCATCAATACCTTTAGGTTAGCAAAACATGTTTTCTTTTTTGTGTGTAATCTCACCTCATTCTTCACCACCAGGACATACACAGTCTAGAATACTCTTCTCAGATTTGATTCCAGACAATGGAGCCACCTTACATCACTTGGGAGCCATACACGGTTGATGTGTGAGATCCATGAGTGTGAGTTTGTGTGTACATTCATGGATGGTGAGTGCCCGCAAGGGCAACACCCAAGCAGCATGGAACCAAAATTCAGCAGAGTCATTTCTTTGGCTGCTGAAATGAACCTGCAGGAATCTGATTGTCACTGATACATTCTTGGATACTGGCAACTGCAAATTCACCCACAGACCTGTACCCACTCAGGGGAAATAATTCCCCTCAGTTTGGAGTCCATCCCCCTCACAGTGGGTAGCGTAACAAGCCTGAGAGCAATGTGACAGGAGTCATGAGAGACTGTGAGAGTTAAGTCCAAGTGGTATTTACGGGAACATTTGGTGGGCAGAGTGTAATTACAGGATTCAGGCGTAAGCTCTGCTCTTGATTAATCATCTTCTGCTACCTCATATCTCCTTCCTCTGCCTCATCATCACAAGACAATAAGTCCCCTTTTATTTGAGTGACAAGAGAATGGGATGCTTTGTTTCTGGAGATATTCTGGTTCCTGGCTACTGCCATAAGAGTTTAGTAGCTAATTTTGATTAGTGAATGTTCTACATTTTACTGGAAGGCTTTCAAAATAGACATTTGGATGAATCACAAGGATAGTCAAGGTCTTGTGATGACAAGTTGGTTTTCATTAGGAAAACCAACTCTCCATGTGAATTATTACACCTATGGAAGACAGGTGGAAACTCTCACAACCATAACTCATGCCTTAGAAGTCGTTAATTTGGGGGGGGGGACTCTCAGTTTCATTTATTTGCATTGCCTATTTAAAAAAAAACTCTGAATGAAGCTTCTTTCTATGCAGTCAATGTTTCCTGTTGTTAGCAAAAACACAAAGTTTATTTTCTGTTTTTCTGCAACAATAATGAGCTTATCGTTGCTTTTCGACTTTGAATTGAAGTGTTCTCATTAAAGGAGGCCATTGTCCAGCGTGAGAAATTGTTGTCCTTCCCTGAGATTCTCTCAGTGTTCACCAGAAACGTGTTCCTACAAACACTGACCCAGCTCAACCCCACTTTGTTTCTCAGAGCAGATGAGGTCATATCCTGGAGTGGTGGCTCTCTACTGCCCAGTCCCCATAATCTGACCATAGCTGGTGCATAAAATGATGCTCAGAATTTTAGATTGTACAGCTAGCTAACAGAGGAGGGTACTGTCTGTGTGGGGAACACTAGATGATTCATATTTGCTTTGAAAAATTAAAGTCATATCTCTTTGATGTGCCAACAGTGATGACTGAAAGCAGTTTGCTGATTCGTTGTACTAAACTAGAGGAAGAAATCTGGAGAGAGAGCAAGGGAGCAAATGAGAGACTTTTCTTCAATCAAGCAGGGAGAACAATATTCCCAGAAAATATACCTAAGTCAAGTATGTAGTTCTGGGAAAGGACTAGCATACACTAATGAGGTGAGGGAGGCCATACAAAAAGGAAAATGTGAGCAGAAATAGTTTTTCTTGGCTGTCTAGGAAAAGAAACAGACTGAGGGCACTGAGGACATCTGCATGCCGGTGTGAGGCAAGAAAACAAGGACACTCATTGAGAGAACAGGAAGGAAGAGGAAGAGACTGTTCCCGAAATAATTTGGAGCCCTGACTAGAGGGCTGCTCTAAGGCTCTCTTGTCTTCTCTTTCCTTCCTCTGTTGACATTTTGCTGTGATCCCATCAGGATCTCTTCAAAGATACAAGATCACATTTATGTCTATGTCAGACATTGATCATACCTGCCTAACAGGTGAGAAAATGACCCCTATGCACAAAACAGTCTTTCTAAATCTATTAAAAATACATACTTTAATCTTAAGTCCTTGAAGGGCATTGGTGATAGGTAGTAAATAGGAAGTTTCCATTTACTGAGGGAGGACAGAAATTTGGGGAAGAGGTCAAGAAAAGGAAGGAAGGTGACCCACCCTTTTCCTCTTTACAGGTGTAGCTGTCTAAAAAACCTCTGGCCTCCATGACTCCTGTGATTTAGGGTCTGGACAGTCATCTGATAATTTCTTCATGACCCAAATGACAGCACTGTACTCCCCTGTTAACTGCATATTCGAATTAGGCTTCTCTTGGAGGCCTCCATGGATGTGTCTGCCATTGACCCCTGTCAGTGATTCTGCCCTCAAACCAAGCTAAGACAGAATCTAGGATGGGCTCCAAGTATACAAGCTCCACCCAATCCTACATCAGTGAGCACTGCTGGAAGAAAGAGGAATTCACTGCTATCTCTGGAACTGTACAGAATTCCAGGCATTCCATGGAGAACTCTAGGATGTGCCAAGCAGCATCTGCCCCCCTCCTAGATGAAGTACACATTCTCTAAAAAAGTTCATCCCACTCTCAGAATATGGCCCAATATGTGCAATCAGAATCTTGTTGAAAAGACAACAGACTGAGAGTGGATTAGGCTGATTGCAGAAATCACGGCTAGGGTGGTGAATTTGAAGGCACTATATATAACGATAATTTCTACTAGTGGAATCAAATGCAATTTTACATGCTGAGACCTTATTTTTTATTTTTTTTTATTTTTTAGAAAATAGAAGCATAAATGGTGACAAGAATGATTGGATGCCCCAGCACATCAGTAGTGTAGAGCTGTTGTTGCTGAAATCTTAAAATATTCTTATTAAATAGGGTTAGAATGAGTATCTGGCAAGGCTCCCTCCATTGCTTTTCAGGAAGCATTACAAAATAGTGAGGGTGGGAGTCATTCCAAATTACAGAATATCAGACTGACAGCCCTAGTATCACTGGCTTGCAAAGACCTCATTGAATGTGACAGGCTGGAAATCTAGGTGGCATAATGAGGCACATAAGCAGTATTTTCAAGGGTGCTAGAAGCTATTTCGTGGCTCCTTTCCCCTAAGGCAAGTAAGCTCCCCAAATTCATCTGTCTATTTTCATATATTTTCTTTTTCTTCATTGTTCTTCCCCCTATAGCTAATGCACTGACATACAGTGGATTGCGCCAGATTTCAAATGTACACATCCCTTCAGGAAATAAAAGATTCCCAGACTTCTTGACCATTTGAATTAAAAGTGAACATCTTACTAGAGGATATATGATCATAATAGTTATTTTCTAAAGATAGTCTCCTGTAAGATTTATGGCTTGTGTTACCCAGGAATTGTATTTTGTTTGAAATCATCCATGTTATTTGAAATAAATGCTTTAAAAGTTCTTTTAATTAAAAGAACAAATCATGAAGGTTCATATATGACAAGTGAGTATGATATTTCTTATTTTAGAGATGGGCAACATACAACAAGATTGAAGTTGTAAATAATAAGAATGGTGGTGTGGACTCAACTGAGATTATATAATTGAGATGTCCTAGTTTTCTGCAGAGATTGACTTCAGTTATATACAGAATGAAGAATCCAAGTTTGCAGTTTCCATGATACACAATTAAGAAAAATATTATAGCTTTAATTTGAAAATTTTTACATGCCAATATGTAAAGAGGAACAAAGAAATCATTACATCTATCTATTTTATGTAAGCTGCCTGTCGTGGCCAGCCACGGCGCCACGGGAGGAAAACTCGGAGGCAGAGTAAAGCTATTAATACTTTTACTTCTACTTTCTTAGAGCTTAGAGAGAGAAAGAAAGATTTTTCTTCTTCTTAGAAAGAGCTTAGAGAGAAAGATTAGAGATAGCTTTTTCTTCTTCTTCTTCTTAGAGCTTAGAGAGAAAGATAGAGCTTTTTTTTCTTCATCTTCTTAGAGCTTAGAGAGAAAGAGAGAGAGCTTGGAAGAGAGAGATTTCTTCTTTAGAGAGAGAGAGAGCTTAGCTTTTAGAGCTTCTTTCTTCTTTCTTCTTTCTTCCTCGGGAGCCTCTGCCTGACTCTGACCAGCAATTACTTCTTCTATCTGGTTTCTCTTCTGTAACCGCTCTGCCTACGTTCTGGCCGCTCTGATTCTTTTCTTCTTCTCCGACCCGAACTCTTCTTCCGACCCGAGCGACTGCATGACTGACTGAATGCATTCATTCTTCTCCTGACTCCGACCGCTTTCACCCGGTTATATACCTTTAACTTTGCGGGTGCCTCACGTGCATTTACAGGTGCGTCACATACATACTTATTATCAGGTGGAACTTATGGCTTCCAGCTGACTGCAATAGCCATCTCCCTAATTGGGGCTCCTTCAATTTTATAAATAATATTTCAAGTATATGGAACTATGAAGTTTGGGTGTTCAACATACTACCTTTACTTGTAAGATGATACACATGAAGCTATAACAATTATCTCTTTTTTCCGAACAATGCCTTTGTCATCTAAGTAACCACAGTGCATCAGCCACATAGCCATTTTTCTCTTCACAAGAGCTAGTTGTTTTAACAGATCCATGATTCATTCATCTGACATTTTACATGCTCCCATACTTTGTGGGAATTAAAGCAGGATTTAATACAATAGGCAAGTATAATTTACAGTTGGTTGATCTGAGTTGATGATCCATTTCCTGACCTTTTCAGCTATAAGATCTTAGGCACATTTCACATTTCCCAGCTATAAAATGAGAATCATAGTCCTTTACTTATAGGATATTGGAAATGAGAATCTCTTCTAAGAGATCTCTCCTTTTTCACTCTCATCCTTTCCTCATCTTCTTCCTTCTCCTCTATTTCTTGCTTTCTCTTTTATTCATATTAGGACTGAAATTTCTGAGTGTGGCTAGCGGCTCTCTATGGGAGATACACAGTCACTACCCTTTGCCCCAGAAAAGACTTCCATGAGTGGGTGTATATAAGTAGGATAGGAGAAAAAAAACACAGGATAGCAGGAGATGCTGGCTCAGGAAGTCCAGTGAGTACAGTTCTGGATCTTTGGTGCCTAGATCAGGTCTCTGACCTAATGCTCTGCTCACTGAGGCTCTGGTGGAATCTTCTTTCACCACCTCAGGTGCTACCTGTCTTCTCTTCCTGGGAATTTCCCAGAGAATCGTGAATGTATACAACGATGTCTTATAGGAATATTGCACCTCTTACCCTCTCACTTGGAGTGCCAAAGACAGTCATTATCACAGTACACATTAGCATAATGTGATTGTCCTAAGTACAAAACCATCATCATCACCATTGCTAGTGCTTTACTATGCTGCATGTCTAGGTACAGTGTACAGTGCTAAGCATACAACACCCAGTGTATTACTTCATACATCCTCTCATCACAACTGGGAAAGACAACTTGACTCCAGATCCAGCACCTCAAACTACCAGTCTTAGCAACAATTGAATTCTCCCTTTAATTTGTGGCTTTGCTGTTTCGTAAGCCTCACTCTTCCTTAGATTCCCACTTCCTGCATCTCTTGCCAGCATCTTTGGTCCTGAAAAGACTTGTAAGTGATGCTTTACCTCCTGTATTCAAATGGGAACCTTTTTTCAGCATTTCTGTCACTGTTTGCTCCCTCCCTCACTTTGTCCTCCCTTTTCTAGTCTTTTAAGTAGTCTTCTGAAATCCTCCACCATAACAATTAATGGCTGAGAAAACACTTTACAAATTATAAGGTATTGTAAAAAAAATTGTTAGTAACAATTAATTAAAATGGCATTATTGAGAGGCAATGTTATATGGAATGAAATAAGCATGTATATTGCTCTCACTCTAAAGTAGGTTTAAATTCTGATATTACCGTTTCTGGGATGCTTGTACCTAGGTGTGTGAGGCAAGCTCTCTGAGCCAGTGAGCCAGTTTTGTCATGTCCAAAATGAGCATAACAAATGCCAATTTCACAACATGCTTGTATTTGATTAGAAATAAGAAGTTGGTAATAACAACGTTTCCTAGCACAGCTTAAGATCTGGCATTGTGTCCCTGAATTGTGTCCCCATCAACATTCATGGGTTGAAGTTCTAACCAGCCCCCATGTGACTTCATTTAGAGATCTGGCTTTTTATAAAGAGGCCATTAACATTAAACAAAGTCATAAGGGTACAACTCTGATCTGATAGGATTATTGTCCAAAGAAGAAGAGGTACCAGAGAGCCATCTCTCTCTCTCCCTCTCCTCTCTGCTCCTTCCCTCCCATGAGCACAAGGAAGATGCTATGTGGGGACACAGTTACAACGCTGCTTTCTGCAACCAACTAAAAGAGCCCTCTTCAAAAACTAAATCCTCCAGCACTTCAATTCTGGACTTCCCAGCCTCTAGGAAAGAAAGTAAATCTCTGTTGTTGGAGTTACTGTTTTATGGCAGCCTGAGCAGATTAATACAACATTAAGTGTGTTACTTTATATAAGGATAAGAGTTAGGGCCTGTAATTATCCTTATTTACAGAAGAGAAAATTGAACCTTGGAGAGATTAAATGAAGTGTTTTTGGCCCCATGAAGTGGTACACCTGGGACTTGAGCTGAGTGTTGTCCAACTCCAAATGAAGCCTTTAATAATATGCCACTTTGCATCCTATATCTAATAAAAGTGCACAGTGTCCTGTGTAGCTCAGAGAGGGTATCTCCTTTCCCCATAATATGTGGCCCAGATGTGTCTGCTGGCCTTTTACAAGAAACAAGTCTAGCATTTTACCAATGCAACCCTGAGTCTTTCTATAAGAATTCCTTAGCTCTTCTTCAGTTCCCTTTCTAAATCTTATGTATGTTAAGTATTCCTTAAGGTAATAAGGAATTTTTTTTTCTTACGTAAGAACATTCTAAGAGAGACTTATAAACAGTAAAATTGGAATTGTTTCTATAAATGGGTACCATTTTCCTAAGAAACATGTGTCAAGAATTGTTGTGTGCTGCTATGATATTTTTAGCATAGTTTTTTTTTTTTTTTCCCCTCAGCTCCTATTCAATACCACAGATAATCAATCTGCTGACTGCAAAAAATCATGGGGGACTTTAATTGAATGTTGGACATTGCTCAGATTGGCAGGTGCTCTTTGAAATATACCTTCCTGTGAGATAACTCAGAGCAGAAGCTCTAAATATACATTCTGCAATGATATTTTCATGTAATATACATAAGTATTTATATAACTTTTAAAAAGAAAATAATATCACATCTATAATTAAAGAAGAATTAAGTGAAATAAATGTAGGATGATAAAGCATTTCAATGTGTTTTCAATATAAAACAAACTAATACAGATATTTTATCCTTTATATAGAATTAGGATTTGATAGCTAGAAATCATTGAATTGAGGAATTGAATATACTAAGTAGATTATCATCAATGATGGAATTTTCTAAAAGGTGAAAAACTCTTAGTAAAGTTCCATGATAAACAAAGTACAGAAAAATATCACATTAGAAAATGGGGATAACTGCTCCTACCCTCTGCCCACCCACTTCTCAATGGAAGGTGGTTCTTATTTTAATAAGAGTTGAAGACTACATGCAAAAGAAAAGCCAGGCAGGAGCAGAACAGGCATCAGGGAAAGGCTGGATGGATTCCACCAGGACTATAGACCAATAACCAACTAATCAGGCAATTCCTGAAATTCTTACTGTTGTTCTGGAATTTCCAGTCAACCAAAAAACTTAATATTTTTCCCCAACAAATGCCTAATAGCAGTGTTACACTGCATCAGGAACCTGGACGTATTTGGTCTGTGGATCTTATATTTAAGTCACTGGAACCATCATTTACCAGCTGGCTATGCAGGTTTTACTCTGGTTATTCTGTTAATTAATTTATTGTTCATAAATAAAATGTATGAATTTAATAAGTTATAAATCATCCTGCATTTTTTACTATATTAGATGATTTTGGACCCCACTTATCAAATTTTTAGGCACTTTCTCTTGACTTCTGTGTTACCTTCATTATTTAAAAATGCGAAATATTTTAAAACAATGCAAAGGTTTGTGTGCATTTGTGTATTGGACATAGGTTCCAGGTTCAGATCATTTTTAAGAGCTTACTTCCCCTGTGAATATCTGGAAGTGCTCTCAAAACTCCTCTGGGAACCAGAACAGTCCTTTGTTGTGTGGGGTTGTCCTCACACACTGCTGTGTGTCTATGATTCTTGGCCCTCACACTAAATTCCAATAACTTGATCCCTTTCCATTGTCCTTGAAAAAAAGATGTAGATTCCAATTTTAACTTTCAATTGGCACAAATTATTCAAAATTAAGCCTGTATTGGAGTCTTATAAAGTCCTTCGAAATACTTGGACCAAATACAAAGTCTCCTGTGCATAAAAATCCAATCACATTTTTCTTTAAGCTAATTGCATGACTGTCTACTATGTGTCCTAGGTCTTCCAAAGACGTGGTAGAAGCAGGCAGAATTGAAATATGAGATGATATAGACTTGCTGATAGAAAGGAGCAGGAATCATAAAAGAACTCAGGACATCTAATTAAATTTAAATTTCAGTTAATAAATGAATAAATTTTTTAGTAAAGTATGGCCTACTCATTGGGCATATTTAAATTTTATGGAAATTCCCAATGCATGGAAATCCTTGCACTAGAAAATATTTGGTATTTATCTGAAATTCAAATTTAATTGGGTGTTCTGCCCTTAAGTGAAAACTTTCCTTAGTTAGTGATGAGAGCCAACAAAAATATTAGCATTAACTCTCTTCTTATCCATGTTTAGTTTAAATTCTTGGAAATAATTTAATCATTAGCATATACAAAATTGTAAAGTCTAATAAACCTTCATTGTAGATGACTGCTTATATTTTTAAAAGGTCTGTTTATAAGTAAGCCAGCCTCCCAAGTGCTGGGATTATAGGCGTGCGCCACCACGCCCCGGCTCCCTAGGCACTTAATAGACAAAAACCTAGAGTAAGCTTTGTAAAAAAAACGGATGTTATTTCATAAAGCCATTTATTTTTTATAATCTAAACTGTGTTTCTGAAACTTGGGACTCAGGTAACAGATCCATCTGAAATAGTAGGTAACATTGTAATATAATAAATAATGTCATAATATTATAATATTGTAATAACATTGAAAGAGTAGGTGACATTATAATATAATAAATGTAAGTAGGTACTATATCTCTGCACTTTTCTGGGGAAAGGAATCATAGAATTTGTCAGATTCTCAAACATTTCTGAAACATAAAACATATCAAGAATAACTTGATTCAAAGCAAAGTTTAAAAACAACTTTTAGAATAAACCGGGAACTCTCTTTTCCAAATGTACATTTGCCAACAATTTCATTCCCTTTACTGAAATTCTTTGTTTCAGAGGGAGACCACCTAAGTAACTCCTTGGAAGTTAAAATAACTACCTTGGCATCCAACAGTGTGACTTAAAAAGTAGCATTTCCAAAATGACTAAAGCACTTTCCTTCTAAATTCATTTTTCTTATCTCTATGCCAAATGAGATAAACCAGAAACACAACACAAATTTATGGAAGACTTTACTAATCAAGCATCATGTGTGTATGTCCCCTAATTCTTTACTACTTTGGTCCCAAATTCTTTTTCTTCTTATTTTTCTAGGATCAACATTGCTACTGTTTACTAGTCAGCACGATGAGTATGTGTTGGGGTGTAATTCTTTTAGACTGATCACCATTCGCTCCTGGCTAGTATCTGAATGTTTATGTCCACTCCACATCTACATATTGAAATCCTACTCTCCAAGGTAATGGATTAGGAGGTAGGACCTTTGGGAAATGATTAGGTCATGAAGATGGAGTCCTTACAGAAAAATCAGAGAAGGGTCTCTTTCCTCTCCCACCATATGAGGACACTGCAGAAAGATGCTATGAACCAGAAATCAGGTCTTCACTAGAGACCGAGTTTCTAGTACCTTGATCTTAGATTCCCCAGCCTCAAGAACCATGAGAGGTCTCTTGTTTACAAGCCACTTTATTTATCAAATGTTGCCATAGCAGTTCAAAAGGGCAGACAATCTTATATACTCCAATAGTAAAAATTCTCTCTAGCAAAAATTCTATCATCCTAGTCACTTTATATTAATTTCACTGAGATGAAAAATGAAAATAATATTGCCTACTCTGAAGGCTATTGTGCTAATACATGTAAAGGGGTTTCATAAACTCCGAAGTCCTGTATCAACTGAAAGTGTTGAACCTATGAGATAAAAATGAAGTCAGATGCATAATAATAACAAAAGAATCCACCTTCATTAAGTACTAAAAATATGCACATCTTTATATACATTATTTAATATTCAGACACCTCTGTATGATCAATATAATTCCCAATGGAAAACACAATGAAATAGATTGATCATACCCACATCATGTTCTTTGGTTTGGACAATGAAGGAAACAAATTTCTGAAATATCTGCTCTAAGGCAGAAGTAGAAATGACTGAGGGGCACAGAAGATCTGTCATATTTTGCTCTGAATACATTAACACTCTTATTTCTGCACAAGATGTCTCATTGAGGGTATGTATTTGGGTACGAGTATTCATTTTACAAACATATACAAAGAATTTGAGTTCAGAGTTCTCTCTCTCTCCCTCTCTCTCTCTCTCTCTCTCTCTCTCTATATGTGTGTGTGTGTGTGTGTGTGTGTGTGTGTATAATTGATATACCCCTTATATATAATTGATATACTATATATATTATACGTGCTGAAGAAAGATAAGCACTGCCACAGCAAGTTTTAGTTTCAGCTTACTTCCAGACACCTGCTGAAATATTAAAAAGCACCATAAGTGACAATGAGGAATAGAAACATAAGGGTTTCTATATAACAGTTTTCAACATTTGAAAGCTAAATTCAATCTCCTTTACTTATAGGCAGCATGAAAACTTTTACTTTGTTTCAGTCATCCGAATTGAGTTCTGGCTGTCTGAAATTAGCTCATATATAAAAACACTCTTTAGTGAATAGATAAATTCCTCAATCCCCACTGGTATTTGCATTTCTAAAAAAGAAGGGAAAAAAAAGTTGCTCTGTCCTACGAATAGGTATTTAGTGTTTATACATGTTTATACATTCTTTTTTCTCACATTTGCAAAATGTACTTTATGATTATGGTGTAAGATAAAGAACAGTTAATTGCAAATTTACAAGGTGACTTTAAGAGACATCCTGAAGTCCTGGATCTACCCTCCACTATAAACATCATCTAACTACAAAAATAACTGGTTTTGTTTTGCATAACTCTTTTTTTTTCTCACATGTTTTTCATTATCATTCATTGACTGTTACAAGAAAAAAAAATGGGTAGAATTGCTTTGAATAGAATTTTGAAGCTTGTTTGGGATGGAGAAAGTGGTATCGTTGAGAGCTCACCTAACCTTCTTTGGAAGACAGCTTCTCCACTTTCATGATCTATGATAATCTAAATAACCAATTAACCTGCGTGAACTAAAGGACATCAGTGTTCATGGGGGCAAATTGGCAATCAATCACTGATGGTGGTATAATAAGAGAGAAAATATTTGTTAAATACTATGTGCCAAATATTTTACCTTTTTTTAGTCTTTAGACTAGCAAGGATTTATTCTACCCCCCCCCCCTTTTTTTTAAACAAAGTTTTTTTTTATAAATGAGTAAAATGAGGCAAAGAATCCTTAAACAATTTTCCCAAGATCTTACAGTTAATGAGTTGGAATTTGAACCCATGAGGTATTCTAACTTCATAATCTCTATTAACAGTTGTGTTCTAGTTAGTGTATGTCAGAATGACATGGTTTCTAATACACAGGTAAGAGATAATTCTTCTTGCCCTGTGTTGGTGTAGATGTCTCAGTCCTCGGAAATGATTACCTTACAAAATTATAAATTCAGATTAGCTTTCAAGACAATGAATGATGTAGAACATTCAGGAAAACCCAGCACCAAGTGACATGAGTTGAGGTCCATGAGCTTTGACAGTCAACACAATACCGTCTGTGAGGCATTAGTTCACTGGAATGTTTGTATCAGCCTCCTGGCACCCCGCCATGCTGTGTGTTTCCCATTTTGCTCACCTCATTTCAAATGGGCTTGTTTTATGAGGGGAGATGTGAGAATGTGTAATCAATAACATGAAAATAGAGCTGGCAGCTCTCTAGGAGATTATAGAAGTTCATCTGTGACCTGCACATGTGCCCATGGACACACAGACCCCCCTCCCCGCCCCCGAGAAACATCAAGACAATGCATACTGCTTGGAAGGAATCCGTCAATTAATTGTATTACCACAGAGTGCCAGTGAGCAGGAGGCCAATTAGAATTAGCTGCATTGGGTCAGAGTGCTGATGGGATGACTCATGTAAGAAAACCATCCAGGGTCTCAACACCTTTCAAGCCGATGTATTGACAGTGCTTAATTTCATACTGACTTTTCTGGATGAAATACTGTTTTAAGATGACAAGCAAAAAAAAAAAAAAAAAAATGCAAATGCAGACATAATGAAATCAGCATGAAAACTAACCTTATTGCTTTAAGTACTTTGGAAAACTTATTGGAGTAAATGTATTTTAAATTATGACTTAAAGTAAGTATATCAAGGCTTTGACTCCTAGAAAAGGTGAAGAACCCCATAGACAGCATTTCAATTTTACAGATAGGTATGGATGTACGTTGGAGATGTGTGTGGATGCATGTGAATAAATTCTCTGAGGGAAGTGAGGAATAAACCTCTTGTTGGTCAAGTCAGGGAAGTTGCAGCATATATGTCACAAAACTGAGCGTAATCTGATTGATTAGATTGTAGAAGTACATTTTACACTAAATGTGTAACACAAACGTACTCCCTGCCACGGAGATTCCATTCTTAAGTTCATCTTGGATATAGTCTAAGACAATTTAGTTGCAGAAGTTAAAAAAAAAAAAATAGATGAAGTATGAATCAGGTTGGCCTCCAAGTAGGTTCTATGGCATCATGATGGAAATGACAGAGCTGCTACAGGAAAATTCTGCATTTGAGAATGACATTGCTGTTTCAATGCGTGAAGATGGCTGAGAAGATTTTCCACACTACAAACACCACTGTGCTCAGATTCTAAACCACACCCATTCCTCTGTGTAGCCTTGACAGTTCAGGCCCAGACAGCAACATTCTTTCCTTGCACCACCTTCCTGACCTCACTTAACACTGGGCTCTGCAGTCCATGACATCCTACCCAGGCCCATGGGGGAAAGTTCAGGGCTATTGCTATTTTCAGTGCCAAGAAACTCCCCAGACTAGGGCAGCCTATGATACTCACTGGGTCCCTAACTCTACTGTGAATTCCCTCTAATCCATCTTCTATACTGGCTGCCAGAATGATAGTTCTAATATGAAAATATAACCATGAAACCTTGACTTAAATCCTTTAAAACAACTACAGAGTAAACTATAAACTCTTTCACTTGGCATTCAAAGAACTTCAAGATTTGGATACTGCCTAAATATCAAGTCTCATCTGTCATTTCCTGCATTGCTCTTTGCAAGCTGGCAACATGGAACCACTTAGGGTTCCTCGAACATACCAGTCTCTCTGCTGGCGCCCTGCTACTACCTCTGCTCGTGCACCTGACAAATTTGTTCATTTTAAGCCTCCAGTTAACTGCTACCTCTTCTGAAAAGATTTCTTTGACTCCACCAACCAGTCTGCTATGCTCATTTTCTGGCGACCTCATTTAAGTTTGTGCACATATCCTTTGAAAGAATCATCCTATTGTTTGATTGCTCTTCTTTCTGTCACCCTCATTTAAGCCACAGGAGAACAGGAACCACTTATTTCCATTTTTTTTTCCTCCTCAGCATCTCAGATAGTTCCTGGCACAAGGTAAGACTCCATATATATAATTGAAAGAATGAACAAGTGAACATGACGTTGACATAAGCCGTCTCTCCAAGCGAACAGGAGAACAGTTCAATTAGCAGAAACAACTCAGATTTTAAAGACTTGATTTGGTACGCAAGGTAATTTTCCAGTGGTCTAGTTGGGCAAGTCACCTGTGCTCTGTTCAGCCAACTAACCAACTAGAAAGAACATTTCATGAATGACTGACAGACCCATCTTAACTTAGCCACCATTTTTGGGTTTTTTTGTTTGTTTGTTTGTTTTTGGTGCTGAGGATTGAACTCAGGGACACTGACCACCGGGCCACATCCCCAGTCCTTTTTTTTTTTTTTTTTTTTTTTTGTATTTTTATTAGAGACAGGGTCTCACTGAGTTGCTAAGTGCCTTGCCATTGCTGAGGCTGGCTTTGAACTTGAGATCCTCCTGCCTCGGCCTCCCAAGTGCTGGGATTACAGGCGTGCGCCACGGTGCCTGGCAAGCCACCATTTCCTTAGGGTAGAGGTACTAAGGAATACTGTCTGCTCTGGCAGTTTGTCCAGAACTACCTACAACTGAGTATGAGAAATTTCCTAGTGATCACTGCTGTCCAGTGTTTTGGTAATGAAAGTGAGGTCGTATAGCACTGTGGTTAAAGTGTAGATTCAGAGGGCTAGACAGCCTTAGACTAAATCTTGACTCTGTTACATAGTCTCTTCCTTAGGCTTCATATCTGTACAACAGGGATACAAAATGTATCTTCCTCAGAGGGTTGTTGTGAAGATAAAGTGCATAAGTGCTCAGGATAGTACTGGTTTAAAAAAAAAGTGTACTTATAATTACCATGTTTTCGAAAAAATGTCCACCCTATTTTTCTTGATCTTCTCATAAAATGCACAATAGCACCCTGCTTTGCAATCTCATAGAACACTTCAGTAAATCCAATCTCCATGCACACTACAAGCAACAAATAAAGGTGAGCCACAGAAGCCCAAAGCCACATTTAACAATTCCTTGGGGTTCTCTCTTTCTCAAAACCCACTACTCAGATCTGAGTTATACCTGGTCTCAAAGTTTTAGTTCTTCAGCCAAAGTTGGATGTGATTGCTAACCCTTTGGGAATGATTTGTATTGAATCTTACTAAAAATCTTTCCTTACAGGCTCTGCTGCATTTTGCTTTCTGTCTCCCCAGTCCTATGTTACCTCAGGTAAAATTCTCAACAAATTTGAGAATTCCAGAACTCAGCCAAAACAGTCCCATCATTTCCATCAACCCATTTATCCCACAAAATGCAAAAGTGTTGTAAAGAAGGGGAGGATTCTGTCTGCAGAGATAAGCACTGACTCAAAAAGGATAGCTTTCTTTAAATACTCCAGAGGTATTGAGTTAAATGGTGGGTTCCTTGGTATTCCCCTTGGGTTAGATATTCAGGACTTTTCCTTACCTAGGGAGCAGTAAAAAAGATAGATAACATGGGCCTGAGAAAATCTCCAAGATGTCAGAAAGCTCAAAGATGGCACCAATCCTGTAACAGTCTAGGTCTTTAGCCAAATGGTCAAGAGACATCTTTGCAGCCTAGTCCAGCTCATGGACCAAAGTGCAATAGTTATAATGAGAGTAAACATTACACCAGTATGGTCCACTCTCAGAACGGCCTCACGAACCTACAACAGTCATCATGCTCATCAAGAATGTGAAGGTTTTGAATCTTAGTCAACACAGTTTTGAAACTCTGCTATCGTTCAGAAGTTTGGCGTTCCATCCATTTGGCCCATGAACAGTTTGCTCACAAATCCATCTCATTTCCTGAGATTCTAAAATCTTATGATTGGAAATAACCTTAAAAGTGTAATATTGGACACTCTGTTGACCACTACTGCACCATAATAAGTTCAGGCTGCATTGTTGAATGTTATTCTTCAAGATTTCCACATACACTCTCCATGTCCTGATGTGCTAATGGATATGTGTGCACTTAGCATTACAAGTCCTATATAAAAGACACCCAAAGAAGAGAGTATTAATTTACAAGTCTATAAATACAATTATGCCTCAAATTGTCTATCTCAATTTAATATTTAATTTGATATTTTTCTTCATTTTTAGAATTCTGTATCTGAATACCTAAAGTTATTTTTCTGCTTCAAATATTTTTTTAAGTTTCTTTAAAATTGATCTATACTTATTTAATTCTGAGTTTGTTCATAACCTTCTAATATTCTAACAGGGCACCAGACTTCTGGTCATTTGATGAGAATTTTGTCCATAATTTATACTATTCCATCCTATTATGTATTTAGGCTTGAATTATTTTCATGTATTGGCATCCCTCTTGGCTAAATCTAAAAATCCAGTAATAAAATCTAGAGGCCTGGAATAAATGAGCCAAAGTGGGAACTATAATCCAGCAGTACTATACATTTTGGTTGTTATATGCTATTACAGCTAGTATAAATTGGCGCAGTATGTATGTATTCATTCCAAAAAGAGTCATATAAGTATAAAAAAGAACAGGTGGTAATCTAATTAGAATTTGAAAACAAATTGGCTAGATATTGGATTGTACCTCATAATGAACAGGTAAAATGCAGAAGGAAGCTTTAGCTGAACATTAAAAATGAAAAGGCTTCAGAGGATTGCAATCAACCCAAGTTTTCACTCAGTCCAAGGTTAAGTTGGAAGTAGACAGTTAATAAACATTTTAGTTTCTTTAGGGAATGTTTTCTCCAATAAGATTCTTGGCTAAAGTAAAGATCCTAAATTATTTTCCTAATGCCAGTATCAGTGCTAACTTTGTATAAACAAATTTGTCAAAATTGAGTCTTTGGATTCTGAAAAGTAATATGATTTATTAAAAACAAAAAGAGATTTCTTACATAAATTCTCCACAAAATGCCACTTCCTGGATGTGCCTGGTGATATACATAAAACATGTTAATAATTCAAAAAAATTCAGCCATTTGCCATTAAATTGTTATTGTTTGTTATTGTTAATAACAAAGGGACATGAACTTCATGTTCATAAAAGGTGCATTTTAAAACAACTTCTTTTTATGTAAAATAAAAATACGAAAGATCATGGATGAGATCTCTGCCAATTTAGTTGGAGTTAGAACCATTTTGTTTTTCCAAAATAGGGTACTGCCAAGATTGGAAATCCTGGCCATAAATGACAAACCATGATGAAACTGAAGACAAAATATTTGGGACAGTCTGGTTTGACCAGTCTTTTGTGATTGCCATTAAATTCCTCTGAAAGCCTGGTTTAAAATCAGGGTAAACACAGAAATCCCAAGTACCTAGTGAACCTCTTCGAAAAGATGCTTTTTATGTAACTGTTATACTCTGGGCACTACATGGGATGTGGGGACTATAATTGTAAACATGATGGATAAAAATGTTATCCTCAGGATATACTATCTAGGAGAAATACAAACAATTGCAGTAATGTTATATATGTTTTATGGGGTGCTTATGCCAGTTCTTTTTTTTTTTTTTTTTTTAAGGAAAGATAACTTGGAGTTATAGGTTTGGTGTTTGGATTTGGGTTTGGCAACTCTTATAGACTCTAAAATGGCTGAAATATTACTAGTTTTCCTCCCACTGCTTCCCCAATGACAGGATAAGACTTAATGACAGGATCCAGTATCACTATGAATCAGAAGTCAGACTAAGTTTCCAAGGCTCTACAGATGATCAGAGGAAGTTATGTTATTAGGCAACAGAAGGAATTCTGGGTAGTTTTCATCAGTTCACAAGATGCAGACCAGGCAACCAGTGTATGCCCTACAGCTGGTCAGGTGCTACCACCAGGGCAACCTGGCAGCAGGTATGACTATAAGCAAGCAAGTGGCTTCAAAGTAGTGTACTATTGTAGATCTTATAAGAGGCCCAATTACAGAGGTTGAAAATCGGGTTCAAAAGAAATAAGAGAGAACAAGTATTGAGAAATGACCTAAGATAGTGACTAAGGGTTGAAAGTTAGGAGGCTAGGCATTAGGCAAGGTATATTCATATTTTGACAGTCATGCCAATCTACTGGGGAGTTTGTCGACATGCTTATGCATGGACCTCATCCCCAGATACTGATTTGTTTGACTATGATTAGACCTAAACTTTTATATCTTTAAAGAACTCAGCATGAGATTTTGATGCACATCCAAGATTGAAAATTGCTGGATTACAAGAATGAAAGCCTAAAGGCAAGTAGATTATATCAAGGTATGCTGCAGCTGGGTGTGAAGGGATGCATGTCTAATGTGCTGGGGAAGCCGAGCAGCAGGAAGACCTTTGCTGGGCAGAATAGTTCAATACAGGCTTTTCTGCTGAAGAGGGGGAAATTTTTTGTTTGATCAAGGGAAGCTGACAAGGATTTCAAACTGTGCTAAATATCTGTACATAGAAAGGTTGGCTCCAGGGTTTCTTAGAGAAGTTAAAGGAAATACTAATTATATCTCCATAGCAACAGGCTGCTTCATTCTGTCTCTGGCTCTTTACTTTCTTACACTATCCCTCCAGAGTCACGTCCTTATATGTCTCCTCTGTATCAGGCACAAGCCTCATCATGAAAGAATAACTATCCTTTCCTTTGTCTCCTGTACTATTGAAATTCATGTAGAGTATGTTAAGGCTTAAAACCAACACTTGTCCACTAAACAAGAACTAACTAATCAGTTGCATTGAACCTACTCTGGGAGCATGATCTTACAAAAACACTCCTTGCCCCTGAGGTGGGAACATTTTACAGGATGTGGTAGGCTATAAATTTTCTCTCTCTTCCCCACCCTTCCCCCCAAATAAAGAGACATTCAATTTCTAATCCCCAGAACCTAGGAATATTACCTTCGTGGCTAAGGCGTTTAAGTTTATTATTAAGCATTATAGTATATGTTCCGTTATATGGAAATGTGAAGTATCACTGTGTGGCTGAAGATGTGATTAAGTTGAAGGATCTTGAAAGGCAGACTTTACCCAAGCTATATATAGAGATGCAGGTGTGCCCTAAATACTATAAAGAGTGCTGTTGTGTGAGAGAGGCAGAGGGGAATCAAAGAAGACACACAAAATAGAAGGAGGTGGTGTGACCACAGAGGCAGGGACTGGAGCCATGCAGACACAAGCAAGAATGCTGCCAACCACGAGGAGACGGAAGAGGCAAGGAAGGATCCTCCTATAAAGCTGTAAGAAACGTGGTCTGGCTGACACCTAACTGTGGACTACTGGCCTCCAAATCTGTGACAGAATAAATTCTTATAGCTTTAAATTCACCCAGTTTCTGGTAATTTGTTACAACATCTCCAGGAAACTAATATTGATTTTGGTACCAGGAAGTGGGGTGCTAGTGTAACAATGCCTCAAAATTTGAAAGTATCCTTGGAATCCAACAATGGATAAAGTCTGCAAGAAATATCAATTGCATGAAAGAAAAATTCTAAATTGCCTTGAGCGGCCTTTTGGAAGAAGTGGGGTGCAAAAGACACTACAGGGTGCAGGCTCAAAGCAATGAGCAGCACAGAAGAGAACACTTTTACTGTCGAGGAGAACACATGCATTGTTATGAACACACTGTTGTTAGAAATATGAATGTTAATGGCACTGCCGGGTAGGGTTTAGAAAAATGAGAAATATGTTATTAGAAATAGTTCTTCCAAGGAGAAGAAGACTTTTTCCTGGATTCTCCATATGGGCCTTAAAAGCTATCACAAGTGTCCTTATCAATTGAGAGAGCAGGAGAGAGATTAGACAGAGACACACAAGAAGCAGGTAATATGACCACAGAGATAGGGATTGGTGGGATGCAGCTACAAGTCAAGAGATACTAAGTGCCACCAGGAAATTGGAGGGACAAAGAACAGATCCTCCCTTGGAGTCTCTGCTGGAAATGCTGCCTGCCAACATCTTGATTTTGTCATCCAGGACCATAAAAGAATAAATCCCTATTCTTTTAAGCAATCAGTTATGGAAATCTTATGGCAAACCCAATAATAAGTAAGTTGAGTGAATTATATCATTGGCATGTAGAGAGATTGCTTATGCTCACACCACCTCCACTCCACCACACTTTGTTCCCTGATAACCTGGAAGTAAAACTGCTAAGGTCATTCCCATGGGTGCAGGCCACAGAGAGAAAAGCAAAGGCCTGTAGATTATAGTAATAGATTCTTGAATACCCAATTTTAATTTTCCTTCTGTTCTCAGGGAACAATGCCTAGGGAAGACCTGCAAAAACTAAATTAAAATTTATCACAATGCTCCTAGATATTATGGTACGTCTTAGGTCACTGCACTAAAGGCAAGGTACAGCAACAGACAAAATCCTTCCATGATTTCTAGCTGTTTGGCCTTGCTAAAGGCATTTTCCTGTTATAAGTCTCCATTTACTTCTCCTTATTGAAATGGCAGTAGTGGACTGACCTCATGGGGTTGCTGTAAGTTATACATGAAAACAAAGGCACTAAAAAATTATCATTCCCCCTGTGGCCAACTAGGTGAGCTCATAATTTATCCATTTTGCTTTGACTTTCAGGAGACTCAGAAGTAAATTTAATGCTTGTTATGATAACTCATTAGTCTGGGTAATTAGCATATGGTGTTTATTTTTCTATTCATATTTTTAACTTCTATCAATTTTAATAGCCTGATTGTGTATTTTTCTTATCATAAACTGCTTTCTGGAAGCAGATTAGGTAGGCATAATTAATAAATGGCAAATTAGAGTCTGTTCATATTGTCCATGAAGATAATATTTTAATATTTCCTGTCCTACGTTTGTTTTGGTGGGAGGTGGGGCTTGAAACATTATCAGGGAGAAATGCCGAGTCCCTTGAAATGGTCAGTTTGTCTTTCACCCAGAAGATTATTCCCACCTTGGAAAAGGACAATCTTTTAAATAAACCTACTTAGAAATGTAGCAAGGCCCAACTGTCTCTCTACTTATAGGAGAGAAAGCATTGCCAAGGAAGCTAAACAGCTGCTTGGGGCATATAATGCTAAGAATAAGTAACAGAAATGTGTGAGAGACATAAGTCTGCAGGCTAAAATTCAGTTAACTGAGTAGAATTGACATTAACATCTCAAAAATCATATAGAATAGTCATATGAGAGAACAAAGCACTATATATTCAAAATAGGATTTAAGCTAGTATATCTCAGTGCACTTATAATACCTCCAGACTAACACTTATTTAAACTGACCATCTGTTGTACTTTGTGCCTATAAACTCAATTTAACTCAGGGAAATGGAATTCTCTCACTTTCTCAGGTGTGCATGTTTGAGGTAAGATTGCACAGTTGGCTAGTTTTCCATGCTCAGAAATCAACATTGACCACAGCATTGATCGCAACAGATTAACACAGTGATAGAACACTTTAATACAATTTTCCAACAACTATAGCTTTTAGGTCTCAATAGACCAAAGGAAAGCACAAAATTTTTACACTTTGCACCTCACTAAGATTGTTTAAATGCATCAAAGTAGCTTACTTTCTTTTCATTCATCTTTAAATACATACTTCCCCAAAATAAAGTTTCTAAATGTATTGGTCACCTCTTGGGGTCAGGTGGGAGATCCCTGATTCACAGGAACACTAGAAATGAACACAAGTGGCACAAATGGACACAGCACTGGCCTCTGCTTCCTTTCCACACATTCCAGGGAAGACCAACCCTTCCCAGCCTCCAGGCTGCCACTGGGAGGAGGGGAAAGGAGGCCACCACTCTGCTTATGACAAGACCCCGCCTCCTTCAATCTGCTCCCCACACTCACAGACTCGGATTATGTGCTCTGAGGCAACCTGGACAATTCTTTCCATGTTTTTGTTCCTGTAATGTTAGCCACCTGAAGAAATCTAGGACTCCCAATCATCCCTCATCCCCCAGCATTGAATCTACAAAAATGACTCTCCATATGCCCCTTTTGATCCCATATCTGTCAATTTTCCAACCCTCAAAAGCCTTACAATGCCTTCTGGTACATTTTGTTCAGTAAGACCTTCATATCCTCAATTTCTTTTGAAGATTTCTGCATCCTCTTGTTCTAAAGGAATCTGGCATCACTAAGGAGTCTTATTCTTTAATCCCTGTGGATTAATGACCACTGCTTTATCTCCTGTCTTCTCTCTGGGGCCCTGCAAGTGGGTTGGATGACGTCCTTGCTCATGTTGCTTCCAGGCCTTTCTCCTTTCAACATTCCTTTAAAACTCCAGCTTGGTGTCCAGTGTCATCTAAGATAGTCCCCACCCATCACATGATGATTGTTAGCTCCTGGCTTATTATCAGATGTTTCAAACACTACATACATTTTCATCCTTCCAATGTCCATATTCCAATAGTCTTAAGCTCCAGCCTATTTATTGCTCGTTTGCAAGATCCTGGAAATCACACCTTGTCCTCCACACCACTCCAGTGACCATTCCATGCTCATGTCTATGCATCATCATAACCAGGAACTGCCCCCTCCATCAACTCAGTTTCAAGTGTCTGTCTCATCCAACTAATTTCCTTCTGATGTGTTATGGGATCCTTATTCCAATAATCCTCCAACCCTACTGGAAGCACCAATCCATTGATTTTAACTTCATTTATTTCATAAGACCTTAACCCTCTGCTTAGTACAAGTAGACCCCATTTTATCTTCGAGACTGCATGCTCTGACTTGAGCTGCTTCTCTGTCCTCTTTACTCACTCCTCCTTATCAGTATCCCATTATTGGAGTCTCAAAACTCAAACTTCATATCTCTTTTTTTCTCTGCCCTTGTGTCTTTGATTTCCTCCAGACTTTACTGAAAGTTAAATCATATCTGTATGGAAAGCACCTGAATTTTTACCTATAAATAGGTAGGTTGTATGACCCCCCTACACACGTCTAATGTCTACTCAGCATCTTCACTTGGATTGCAAATAACCAAGTGGAACTCATACCCACAAACAAGCTCTTATTTTTACTTACATCAGTTCTTTCCCTTCTCTTCTGCATCTCAGTTAGTGACATATTTTGTCTTGCTAGTTGTTTAAGCCAACAACTTTGAAGCCATATTTCACTCCTACTTTCTTTCCCCTTCTGAACTCAGTGTGGATGTCTCCACCTTCAAAATCTAGCATAGAACATTATCTTTATCACTCCCAGCATTGTCCCTCTGTTTTGCCTTGATGATTACCATTGACTCCTAACTGCTGTCCTTCTTATGCTGTACACAGAAAAAAGAGTGACCTTTATAAAACAGAAGTTAGGTTTCTTCATTTTATTCCTCAAATCCCTCTTACATCTTTTCTATCCCTGAAACCTCTTCTTCCTCTTTCCCCTCTAACTTTTCTCCATATCACTTACCACCATTCACTGTACATACACTATAAACTCTTTTTTTTTTTTTTTTTTTTTTTTTTGCGTTTTGTGCATTGTCTGCCTCCTTCCACTTGAGTGGAAACTTCATAAATGCAGGGGTTGTCTATGTGTTGTGGTCTATATGTTAACTGTCTATCAAAGGCTTATGTGTTAAAGGCTTAGTCCCAGCTGACGGGGCTACCAACAGCTTGTGGAACCTTTCGGAAGGTGGGCCTAGTGAAAAGAAATTATGTCATTGGGGCATTCTCTTGAAGGGGATGTTGGGACACTAGCCCCTTCATCTTGCTGTCTTTGCCATGAGGTGAGCAGCTTTGTTCCTGCACCTGCTCCCTGTCATGAAGTTCTGCCTCACAGAGATGGAAAAACAGCAGAGCCCCAAATGACCATAGACTGAAACTTTGAAAGCAGAAGTTGAAATAAGCCTTTCTTTACTCTTTTGTCTATCTCTGGTATTTTGTCACAGCAATTGAGAGCTGTCTAACACACCAGTGTTAGATATGTAGTAGGTAGGTGATGCTCAATTTCCTTACAATGAATGAGTGAATCATTTAGTGCAAGTTGTCTATATTAGTTCAGGTTGTCATCATAAAATACCATAGACTAATGGATTTAATTTTTGTTTGTTTGTTTGTTTTTTGGGTACCAGCAATTGAACTCAGGGACACTTTACCACTGAGCCACATCAGGAGCCCTATTTTGCATTTTAGTAAGAGAAAGGATCTCACTGAGTTGCTTAGTGCCTTGCTGTTGCTGAGGTTAGCTTTGAACTTGCAATCCTCCTGCCTTAGCCTCCAGAGTTGCTGGGATTACAGGCATGTGCCACCATGCCCAGCTAGACTAGGTGACTTAAACAACAGACACTTACATTCTCAGAGTTCTGAATTGATAGATGGGCTTGGGCCGATGGGCCACCTCCCCCATGGAAATTTCCATGTCCTGAGAAGCAACCTTGTTTCATTTTCTCAGGGCAGGATGTTTCATTTTCCCCCGGTAGGAGCCAATGGGCTTAAAGTTCTCTCTGTTCCCCGGGCAAAGAGCCAATAGAATTAAAGGTCACTATGGTACACCCCCCACCAGAAATCCCTACTTTAGCTCCTGCCTGCCTGGAGCTCAGTCACAACAGCTCATCCCTGCTGAGAGGAGGCAGCCACTGCACCAACCTTAGATGACCCACCGCCTCTAGCCTGATGGCAGCTGCCCCAGATGACAGCTTCAGAGACCACAGCAGGCATGTCTGGGTACCCACCTTCTGTCCAGAGCTCGCCCCCAACTCCTCTCTCCCTGATTTCTCTCGACCAGCTACCTCCAGCCAGTCATAAAGGCTGGTGAATAAATCTCTTGGCTGCATGGTTGTCTCCAGTGTGATTTTTACCCGTCATGAAGTCTAGAAGTCCTAGATCAAGGTTCAAGGTTGATTTCCAGTTCTCTGTACTACAGAAAGCCACATTTTCATTGTATACTCATGTGGCTTTTTGTCTGTGTTTATGGGGAGAGAAAAAGAGCTATGCTACTTCTTCCTCTTCTTATAAGGACACTGATATCATTGTATTAGGACCCTGCCCTTATGACCTCATTTAATTTAATGACCTCCTTAAAGATCCTATCTCCAAATAGTTACTCTGGGGTTAGGGTTTCATCGTGTGGGTTTGGGAGGGGCACTGTTCAGTCAGTAGCATTGTCCAAATGGAGAGTGTAGTGCTTGGAGAAACATAAAAGGAGTTGCTCCACAGTGTCAACCTTGTTAGTGATGGACACCCAGATGCATGTAATATCATACCAAGCTTCTATGACCTGCAGCTCTCTTCCACCTCCTGAATCTTCCTCTTCACCCTTCATACCTTCCAGCAGGCAATGCACTCACTGATGTATTTGCATGACTATTTATCTGTACCCTGGAAGAAGTCTTTGCAGTGCAAACTGATTCACTGCCATATCCCTGAACGTGCCTGGTGGCAAGCATATCATTAGTCCTCATTCAGGATTTGCAGAGTGAAAGATCTTCTATAGGAAGATCTTTACTTTTGTACTCCTCAAACTGGCACAGGCAGTAATCTGGGAGATTGTCATATATCCTAGGGGCTATAAGGAGACGTGGGATAAACATGTGCATCTTACAGAAGCACTAATTTGACTTGATTCAAAAATCACTTAAAATATGCTGAAATGTTAAAACAAACTTTGTTTGCTATATGGCAAAAAAAAAAAAAAAAAAGTGAAACTTAAATAAATGTCAAGTCTAAGATATTTTCTTCAAGTGCCATTCTCCCTCTGCTTCCCCAAGGATCTATGACAACTCTGTTATACTCAGTACGTAAGATATATCTTAGAACACGCAGAGGATATTTACATATATTCACAAATTCATTGAAGGAAATACATGTTTTAAGTTCAAAAATGCTAACCACTATAAGCTCTCACTGAAGCTGTGTTCACTACTTTCTCTTAAAAGCAAAATTAAGTATTAGACTATGTACAGGAATCATATTAAAAACATCTTTATAGAGAACATAACATGCAAAATTCAAAGACTTCTGATTTATAAAAGGAGACTGAATTAAGAGCTGCTTAATGATTCATAAAATTAGTCACAGATGGTAGGACTCCTAAGGCCCCCTGGGTCAACTCTCCTGACCCGGAACTGATGTTTTTTTAAAAAACACACTTCTGTCTAGATTGAGAGATAAAACCTCAATTGTTTGCTCAGAATTCTGTCCCGATGGTTATATGCTCCTGCTAATGGATATATTCCCACATTGCTTCTCTGGTACCCTCTGAACATTTCTCCTTTGTTCTGCCACTTCAATGTACTATGGTAAATTCCTAACAAAAAAATCATTCCTCTGACATAACCTATGTAAAACACAGTCAAATCACTTACTTATTTCTCTTTCTTTGACCAGATAGCTTGATTCATTTTAGAAATTCAGTGTGGAATTCTTTCTTTGTTTCCAAAGCACTCAGACTGAATGTGATTTACAGCTCTCTGTCATTCTGACTTCTGTCATTTGCCACTGTGATTTTTATACAAGGTTCTTTTGATCAGAAGAAACGTGTCTATTTTCAAAGCAGCAATATGACTATGATCCCTGATCATGAACCCTCCAACCTCTTGAGATGCACTTTGTATTTCATGTATTTTTTCCTGCTCCAGAAGTGACTTTAGGGAGCTCCCTTTCTGTCTAAGTATTCTTGATTTTCATGCAGTTTACACTGCAGATTTGCCTCCAGAATGAATTCATTTGTGCAATGACCTCAACATCTTTTGAATCTGTCCTCTGTCTGTTTGATCATATTTACTTTGGATTTGATTTCTCATTGTCCTTGCTATTCATAAAAATCAAGGAAATGTTAGCACTCATACTTACTAAATTCCTACCACTGAAAAAATCTTGAGAAATCTATTGTCTTAAAACACATCTATAAACATCCAGAACTGTAACTTAAACCCAGTACTTGTGCACTTATTCAAATTACCTCACAGTTACCTAAATATACAGAGCAGTGATAAACAGAAACTGTATCTGTGTCATTCAAAATTATATCAGGAAAAAAATCAAGTTGATTTATGACTTCTTGATGCTGAGTGGCTTTGCTGAAATACAAGAGTACAATTGAGAAACGTGACTTTATCAGTCACTGTAAGGAGTGCTTTGCACAATTGTAAAGGAAAAAGGAAAGTAAGAAAGAAAATCTTGTCTATAACAAAAATAAGTGATTTATAATACAAGGAATGCTGTTTAGAAATGATGGCTAACACAGAAATCAGATGCCAAATACTTAGATTTGTCTCCATCTATAGTCAAATGAGGTACTAATTTACATAAGAATATTGTGGACAAAATTTATAAACCACCAAGGATAAATCTAAGTAACTTTTAATGCATTTAACATAGCTATATAAATCAGTTGAAACAGCAATTTTCCTTTGAAAATTTTCATTAATGAACTGTGTAAAGTATCCTTTCATAGCCCTTAGATCAGTTTTAAAAGCCAAGGATGTTTGAGCATACACGAAGAGAACTCAACAATCATTTGAAACATACATAACTGGCAGCCAGACTTACTACCTTTGCATATGTTCAATGGTGACAAAGGAGTTACTTCTAGATTTTGTTTCTTATAATCGCTTTTAAAAGAACCTAGGAAATTGACACTGCATCAGCATCAGTTGATTGGCATTTTGGCTTTAAAAGATCAACTCTTAAAAATTGACAATCCAGGAGAAAAAATTAGTTTGAAGTGTAAGTTCAAAGAGAAAAAGCAAAACACACATAAAGATACTAAAATTAATAATCAGAGACATTCAAATTAAATCAACATTTAAATACAATTTTATAGCAGTCGATACTTTTAAATTTATAGGGAAAAAAAGTATTGGTAAAGTTATATCAAACCATCTGCTCACAACACTTAAATCCATTCACCTCACTATGAAAAATCTGGCAAAATTAAGTAATGTGAAAAAGATACATATTCTATGATCCAGTAGAAGTTTCCCTTCTGTGTTCAAGAGGAAAACACAAAAAAGCCTAAAAATGTTCAATACAGAAATATTTGTATTAATATAAATAAAAACAATAGCATGTACTTATAAGGAAGTTCCACACAATAGTAAAAATGAATAAACTAGAGTTCCAAGTATTAAGGAGGTTGAATCTTTAAAGTTGAGTACAAAAAGCAAGTCGCAGAATAATGTATAATTATGATGCCTTGAATATGAATTTTAAAGTATAAGAAGAAATATATTTGAATATTGAATCTAATATAAAGTCATACACAAAACTAAATATCACTAAATATCAAATAGTGATTAGCTTGGGATGAGGGTAGGAAAAATGTAATGGGGGGATGCATGGAGGACTTTAATTGTTTATTAAGTGGAATATTTCTTAAACTAAGTAGTGGGTACATTGGAATTAATCATATTATTCTTTATATCTTTTATGTATGTATGTGAAATAATAAGAATCAATAAAATCCAATGTTTGATTAAACTGGTTTTAGGAATAATTTTAATGGAATCCAGTGAAAATGTGACATCAATTTTCACATTTCCATTAAATTGCCAATTTGGTCACCATACGTGACTTGCTGTCCTGTGCTTTTTGTTTTTATGTTCTTATCCTACAAATTAATGCTTGAGTGGAGTTCTTTAATAATCAGGTTGGAAAGCCTATGGAGATTCATCAAAAAACTAAAAATAGAACTACCTTTTGATCCAATAGTCCCACTAGTGTATATATATCCAAAAAGGAAGGAATCATGATATCCAGGAGACACCTGCACACCCATGTTGATCACAGTACAACTAACAACAGCCAAGAAATGGAAACAATCTAAGTGTCCATCAACTGATGGATGGATAAAGAAACTGTGGTATATGTATAGTAGAATATTATTCAGTCGTATAAAATATTAAATTTTTTCAATTGCCACAACATGGATGGAACTATAGGACATCATGTTAAGTAAAGTAAGCCTAGCACAGAAAGATAAATGCCATTAGTTTTCATTCATTTGTGGAAGCTAAAAAAAAAATGATCATATAGAACAAAACAGTGGGATAGTGGTCACTGTAAACTAAGAAGGGGACTTGAAAATGGGGATAAAGAAGACTAAGATAACAGCTATAAAACACAGAGAAGAAAAATAATTTCTAGGGTCCTATAGGCTAACTATAGTCTACAACAATTTATGATATATTTCCAAATAACTTGAAGAGTTCAGTTTTCTATGACATGGAAATAATGTTTTGGGAGGTAAAAATGATAATTTCCCTGAATTAATTACACACCATGTAGTGTATAATGCTACATCATATATCATTATATACTGTATAATGCATCAAAATATGGCACTACACCCATGAATGCATACAAATACTATATATCAATTAAAATAAAATAAAGTACAAAGAAAAATTGAGACAAGCTCAGTCCTACCGGTGTTGAACTTCCTTTAGCCAATTTTTTATACTATTTTAGAAGTGCAGACCAATAGACACAAATATGCCTTGACCACAAGTCTTTCTTCTCTTTGCAGAATGACAAACTTTCGCTAACCTAGAGTGAGTCAATGTCTTGGTTGTGGCTTTGTATCATCTTGATATTCAGCATTTTGTTATTGTTGTTCTGGGCTTATAAAGATCACACAAGATTATTGCATGCACTCAGTGAATGGTTTTAAGTGTTTAACAGCTTTCTATCATAATTGAAAATTTATCTGTGCCCCTCTTGTTTGTTATCCAATTGTATTTCTATCTTCGTGCAGAAGTACAGGCACAAAAACAAAAGATACAGCACAAATGAGTTGCAAATTCGGGTGTCACAGAGGGCAGGTAAATGGATAAGTGATTCAGTCCACAGGTAAAAGAGATATTGGAGAGTTTATGTTTCTTCTTTGAAGCACAGACACAATTCAAGTCCAGGCCATTTTTGTAAAGTAAAAATGTAGCTTAGATCTTTCCAGATCTTCCAGTTGCTCAAAAAATGCAAAAAGTTCAGATCTGCCTTGTGAAATTGGCAATTAACTAAACATGTAATTTTAACCCTATTTGGAGCAAACCAAACAGATCTGCAGCCATAATTAGCCCCTGGGCTGCCAGTGGAGTCTTTTGCTCTACATACTATGGAATCTGCTGATGAACATAAAACAACTCTCCACGCTATGAAAGAAAAAGATAAATAAAACAGCAATAACCAAACTATCCTACTTTCCTAAACAAAGGGCAGGGTTACTCCATAGTTCCTTAGAGAGTACCCAAGGTGAAGGGTACTGTGGGTACATTTGGAAGTCAATCAGCTTCAGGAAACCACGCCCCTTCAGGATGGGTCTCATGCATGGTACTTGTCACTCGCTGGAAGTGTCTAATAAGAGTCAAAAGACCCTTGACAAGAGAGCCATAGAAGACCTTCTCAGTGAATGACTCTGCTTGGTGACCTTTTGACTCTGTCATTCAGTAAGCTTCTATCTTTTGTTTTGACCCTGTGGTATTTATGAATGTTTGTCCTAAACCCTAAATGTCTAAAAGTAGAAACAACATAATGTCTGAAGGTAGAAAAGTAGTAAAAATGTTATATATATCTCAAATAGAATCTTACATAGGTAGTAAACTTACATAGGCCTGAGATCCATATGCAAAATGACAAGTGTTAAGAGAGTGCTAAATAATTAAATGGGAGATATTAGACTGGGGTGGCTCTACTGTCCTGGGTTCCTGTGCAAGCAAACTGAAGCCTAATTCAGAAAAGAAAATGGAACTTTAAGCTCAGCCTATTCATGATAGCCAGCTAAGTGTTGGTTACATTGTCTTGACACCCACCAGGATAGTCCAAACAAGGCAGTCACACAGATATTAACCAACCAAAGATTTTCTTTGCTCTATCTCCACATTCACCCTACAAAAGCCTTCCCCTGGCACTCCTTCAGCAGAGCTGGTCTACCCTGGTTTGAAAACGCCTGATCATAAATCACCATCTGCTCAAATAAACTCTTCGAAATGTAAAGTGCCAAAGATAATCTTTTAACATACATCTTTTAAAAAGCAGGATTTTCTAATGCTATGATTACAACTGTTAACTATATAAGTGGGTCCATATTATCATACTTGTTTTAAAGCAGTGAGATTAATGGTCACTTTTTATTCTCTTCTAAATTTTCTGTTGTGTAACTATATTACCTACAGAATTAAAATGATTTTAAACTTCCTTTTCTCATGCTATACCTGTAAACAGTGGTATTATCACCTACTTTCTCCCCTCAACAGCCTTGGGGCTACTAATGTCTCTCTCTCCAGTAACTGCAGACAAAAGAATCTCTTCACCTCTTTTTTTGTACTGTCACATCAGGATTTACCAAAATTGTACAAGGAAGCTTCAGAACTGAGAAACACTCTCGAAGAAACTCTTGTCATGTTCCCTCTCCAGATCTGTTATCCCACTAGCTGCCTCTGGAGTAGGGCAATCGGCATCTACACCAAATTGCTCTCAGTTCCCACGGTGTCAGAAGGGGGAACTGTTTTAAATGCTTTTGTGAATTTCCCTACCAATTTGGTTCTGGATGAAAGAAGCAAAGACTGGTGGCATTTGGGAGCTATGGTGTTCTGCTGCAGGAGCACGGGCAATATTCCTGAGATACCTCAGTCCTAATGGACATATGACCAAAAGAAGTTCAACAAAACACCCGACTCAAAGTCTGTCTTTTGATCTAGGTGGCTTCAAACATTAAAATCCACTCTTTTTCAAAGAAAGAAAGAAATCTCTAAATCAAAACTGAAATGTTCTACCAGTCTTCTGTTACTTGTAATAGTTGTTAAAAAGAAAATTTATTTATATAAGAATGGGAAGGTTAGATGCATAACTTATTTTGAAATACATATGTTCCCCAGTGGCATTTGAATTCATTGAATAAATTCTACGATAGATACTGAGCAGATTTGGGGAAATGTGGGGAAGAAAAAGTGGAGCTAATTTTTACTGAGTATCTATTATGCCCTAAGAATTATGCTACTTCTTTTAATGTGCTTCATTTGGTTGGACTGTTATCCTTATTTTGTAAAGGAAAGAAGCAAGATCAGAGAAATCAAGTAACTTGCTCAAAGAAAATTCAACTGCAGGTCTATCTGATTTCAAAACTCATACACTTTGTGTTATATCACTCTTCCTTATTTAAATCCACTGAAAATGTTCTCAAAATTAAAAAACCAAATCTTCTCTCTTCAGAGTTCCATGTTAGATTCATTTCTGAACCCTGTTTCACAGGTAGTATGTCAATATTTCAGAGAGCATAAAATTTGGAAATATTATTTTCTTTAAGGGCTATGATTTGGTGAATCATAACAAACAAAAATTGGATGTCACTCTCACCCACTGCTTTAAGCAATAGTTCCCCCAAATAAGTGTTCTCAAAGTGTTCCTAGCCTTTTTTGTTTAAGTTTTCCGAAACTATGTTAGCAGGAAACAATAGTTTGATCATTTGTATGTGATTATCTATCAAAAAAAATGACAGCCAATTCAGGGTTTTAAAAGAGTATTTTAAAAGTCAAGGAAATAAAGGAAGCTAGTTTGCTTAGCTTTGCCTGGTATTTTCCCTTTCCCTTTTCTTAGTTTTCTTTTTCCTTTCTTTCCTTTTTATTTTTTTTTTAACAATAAGTTAGTATGCTAACATCCCTGGCAGAATAAACAAAAATCCCTACAACTGGAATTTAGGCTCAAATCATTATGAAACACAGATGTGACCATATTTCCCAGAGCTTGGTTCTGGTTATAATATTCTTACCCCCCTCCCCAAGTGGTTTCAGGAAAATGCATATGTGGCCAAAAGAAAAATTTCTCCCACATTAGCCTAAATTGTTATAAACCACAATAGCTTTTCAAATTTTTTGAAAAATATCCTGGTGCAATACAGATATTGCATCTATATATTATGTATGTGGATGCAGGTATGGTAGAGGCTGCATTATAGATGCTGATACAGATAGCCAGGTGCAGGCAGAGCACAGCAACACACATGGACCAATAATTTGGAGCTCATCTACTGCCTCTAGGGACAACAGCACTGGCATAGCTAAATTATATGAGGTACACGCCTGCTTTAATATGATGAAGGATAATTCTATGAGGATCTATAAAAGTGACCTCTGGGTCAGATACGGGATGAAATGGCCCTGGAATAATCACCCTAGAACCTCAGCGAAATGATGAGTCTCCCAGGTCCTGCCCATATGCCAACTGCATTGTTGACAAATATAGTGATAAAAATGTATCTGACAATTATTTTTCTTCCTACACTTCCGAAATCAATCTTCTTGTTCCCATGATTATCATATCACAAGTACTGGTCATTCCTAGAAATTCAATAGATAAATATGCAATAAATATGCAATGTTTACCTCTAAAAGATACACAGAGCTGGTCATTTGTCCTGCATATTTGGAATGTAGCTTATTCCAGCATATGATTTAAACAGACTCTGTACAGCCCAGTGTCATACAGATGCATGCGTCATTGCTATTTCTTCTCATTTTGTAGGTTAACAGATTGGTCATTGTTACACATTGGAAAGCAGTTGTCACACTCCAAATATGAAGGCTTGAGAGCTACCTCTGTGATCATCTGTTATGATACTCAGCATCTAGTCTGCAGCCCTGGGCTAAGCTCCTGTAATACCACCAAAGCTTTTGTACAGCTAAGATAATCACACAACAACAATGGCAAATTGTGATTCAAGTAGCATTACTGATAATCTTTTACAAAATTCGCTAAAAGTAATCCACTGTTTAGGTGATTCTGGAGTAGAGACTTCTAGATAAATGATCTCCTATATAAATAAGTCATTGGATTATCTGGTATTCCCAAGTGCCAGGAAATGACGAGCCTTCAAGTCTTGGTTTCCCAATTCTTTGGAAGTTGTACAGCTCTCAACATGTCTTGAAGCCTAAATCAAGGCTAATTCTTCCCTGGATTTTTCAACCTGTGCAGATCATGTAATTATCTTAATTGCACAGCAATTACTAGGAGTACATGTCTTTAGATACTTAGTCATAGACTGTTTTGTATTATCATTTAACAATTTGCATATATGATGTAAGTTTTCCTGAGCTCAAAGATCCCTGAGCTCAACTCCTATGGCATATTTTTGGACCACTTTATCACAATCACATCCAAATTTCACCATATGAGCTTAGTAAGTCAGTTATTAAATTTTATTTTTTTTCAGTTTAGCAAAAGAGAAATGCTAAATCCCTACTCCAAGACATCCTCTCACTTGGAAAAATAGGGAAAATGTGCAATAGAATCTTTGAATGGGTTTCAGAGAAGAGATTAGTCAACTTTTTCTTTAAATGGTCAGGTAGATATTTTAGGCTTTGCCATTATTGCTAGCATTTTGTATTTTAAAGTGTATAAAACCCAACCTTAGTTCATAGGCTATGCAAAAAAGTGGGCCACAGATCACATTTGTATCATGGGCCATAGTTTGATGACTCCTGCTCTATAGCACACAGAAAAAAAAAAAAAAAAAAAAAAAAAAAATGCAAGTGCTCAGTACCACCAACAATGGGGGTCAGACTCTTCTGGGTATAATTAGAAGGAGCAATAATCATTCAACTATCAAGTTAGCCAGCTAAATGGATTTCATCATCTATTTATCTGAGTTAGCATCTATCATGAATCATCTATGTATTATATATATAACCATCATCGATCATGTATAATTGAATAAACCACTCTCAATTTATCTATCTGTCATCTATCTATATACATAGCTATTTAAAGATTCAGATATGGAAAAGGAGGAGGGTGTCATCAGCATCTTTGGCCTTGACCTCATAAGAGAAGCTATATTAGTCTTCAGAGATTATTTCATACCTGCTGTATGGTGTAAAGGGTGGCTGTGCATGGAGACTCCAAGAGACTCTCATAAAGATTAGAAGATGCCTTCAAAATGGATGGGTTACTGTACCTTTTTCTCCACTTGGATGGAGACTTCCTCATCTACCTTGAGCCTATATAAACAGGAGAGGAAAACAAGAATAAAGAAATGGGTGAAATTTCCACATGTCAAGGGGACCTCTTAGAGTTGAGTGGGGATATAGTCATCATGTTGACAGCCCACCTGGGACACAGGAATAAAAATTATGGAGTTTATTTCTGAAAGAAGGAACTAAGGTTAAAAAGAAAAAAGAGGTAGCATTAAAGTCATCTTTCCCATAAGGACCTGTGCAGTTAGTGGCCTTGCCATGCCCTTTGCAGTACTCACCCATGTGCCCATGATGGCCAACATCGAGGTGACTGTCCAAAGAAGGTATGATACCTGGTCAACTACTCAGAGCAGAGATGACTACAAACAGAAGAGGGACCACAACTGGAATTAGATAAGCCTGGGAATGCTCACAATTGACTGTACCCTCTAAAATTCATACATTGAAACTGTAGCTCTCAATCAGACTATATCTGAACAAGGGCTTTGAGGCATTAATTAAGTCTAAATGAAGTCATAATTGCAGAATCCTAATGAAATACAATTGGCAAACTTAAAAAGAGCCTCTCTCTCTCTCTCTCTCTCTCTCTCTCTCTCTCTCTCTCTTCTTCTTCTTCTTCTTCTTCTTCTTCTTTTCTCTCTCTCTCTCTCTCTCTCTCTCTCCTCTCTTCCTCTCTTCCTCTCCATGAGAACTGAGGAAAAGCTGTGTAAGAACACAGTAAGAAGATGAATAAGCTAGGAAGAGAGCACTCACCAGAAACTGACCATGCTAACACACTGTTTTAGTCATCTTTTTCACTGCTGTGACTGAAAGACCTGACAAGAACAACTATGGAGGAGGAAAAGTTCATTTGGGGGCTCACAGTTTCAGAGGTGTAGGTCCACAGACAGCTGGCTCCATTCCTTGGGGATCAAGATAAGGCATAACAACATGGCAGATAAGTGTGGTGGAGGAAAGCAGCTTGCATGATGATCAGGAAACACAAAGAGAGCGAGAGAGAAGAGAGAGAGAGAGAGAGAGAGAGAGAATCCACTCACCAGATACAAAATATATATTTCGAAGGCACCCCCCAATGCCCACTTCCTCCAGACACACCCTACCTGCCTTCAGTTCCCACTCAGTTAATTCCATCAGGGGATTTACTCATTGATTGGGTTAAGACTCTCATAACCCAATCATTTCTCCTCTAAACCTTCTTGCATTGTCTTACATGTGAGCTTTTGGGAGATACCTAATATATAAACCATAACCTACACCAATGTCAGATTTGCCACCTCCAGGATTCTGAGGAAATAAATTTCTATTCTTTAAGCAACCCATGCTATGGCATTTTATTGTGGTAATTTGAAATAACTAATATACCTCACTCTATCATTCTCCACCCAATAGCACCAACACACAAAAGGAGCTACAATCTGGACAAAAGTGTGGAGGGAGCATCTCAGAAGCAGCCCCTGGTGTACACCAGGTACTAACCTAGCTGAAGTCAGTCCTGGAGAGAAAGGAAGAGATACAATCTAAATCAAGATTGAAATCTATTTTAAACTAGACTATGAATATTGATAACCGTCTAAGATGTTAGTAAGGGAAAAAGGATGAACAAAGAAGGGTTGAAAGTATTGTTTTTTGGGGAAAAAATGAAGGTTCCTATCTATACCCTCTTATCAAAGTAGACCACGTGTATCTTCTTCCATTCTTCCTTTTCCTTTTTTTCCCTTGCTTTCTTCCTTCATTAGTTCATTAGTTTGTTCCTTCCTTCCTTCTTTTTTTCCTTCCTTCCTTCCCCTTCCTTCCTTCCTCTTCCTTCCTTATCTTCTGATTGATGTACCCATAAACATTCAACTTCAGGTCACTCCAGGAAATGCATTTGTCACTGCTAAGATCTAAAGCCTGTAATGAGACCCAAGATCTATATAGTCTCACAGTTATTCCCCAGACATATACCTGAGAAGATGATTCCAGTTCAAGTGACTTCTTAACCAAGTGCACCAGGGGAAACCAGAGAGGGAATAGGGAAGGGATTGGTACAGCAAGACAGGGAAGGGGAAGAAGTCAAGCAGGTGGAATATCAGCAGAGTCTCTCAGAGGCTAGCTTCAACCTGATCATGTAGAAAACCACAGATTGTGAACCATGCTTCCGAGGAGTCCCACCCTAGTGAAGAGGTTGGGATTATCATTCGTGATGGGAGTCAATGGTGATGGAACAACTTTGGGGAATGTAAGTACTCAGTCCTTCTAGCTCTCAGTCCTGGAAAAGTGGGCTCCAGGACCCCAGGAACAGTCTTCTAATGGTAAAACAAATATTGTAAAATAAGATCCAAGAAGACCTGGGTCAAGAACTAGCCTAATCAACCACACACATTCACAGAATATTAGGATAGAAGGAAGAGTCCTTGGAGGATGCATTATCATGGCATGCCTTTATTAGGTTAAAGTTGTGTATTACAAACACACACACACACACACACACACACACACACACACACACACAAATGTCATCAATAACAAAGACCCAAGTTTGTAAACTACCACCCATAACTTGTTTTGAGTACAAAGCTATCCCTATAATAAAGTCTGTCTTCCTAATAATCCCCCATGCTTTCTTTGTTGAGGGAGGGACAGTTGGAGATATGGCTGGGACTCTGGGAATGGCATGTAGCTCAGTACTGCTTCGTTTATGTTGCAGTTCATCCTACAATTCCACAACTATGGTTCTGATGATAGTTCTGACAATTTATAATGATTTAGAGCTTATGAGTTGTGAATTTATGGTTACTTTGGATTGTTAAAAATTTATCTGTGAATAAATTTGGGTTTGTTTCTTAACAGGCCTATAGAAAGTTATACTGTTTGCTAGAAAAATATGCCAGAAACCATTACTCTAGTAGGCTCCAGAAAGCAGCCTAATGCAGAAGTAAGGTAGCTATGCTAATAATTGAAAGTGTGTAGTTCAATTGCCTGGGATCAAATACTGCATTAACTACTAACAAAATGTTTTCAATTGTATAGTTTGATTAACCTTTTAAACTTAAATACTCTTATCTATAAATGGGGATGAGATTGAAACCTGCTTTATCAGACTGTTGGCAATTAAATAGTACTGTCAAAGGCTCAGGCATGGTGTACTACACAGGAAATGCTCCACAAATGTTCACTGTTGTCAAGAACATGGGTTCAGGAGTAGGAATCCATGTCTAATTCTATGTCTTTATCCTTGGGCAAGGGAACCTAAGTTTCCTCTCATAATACTAGTATGATTTGATTTCTGTAAGGTTCAAATGCACTAATATGTGAAATATCTAACAAACCCAAAATGTATAATAGCTAATAGCCACACATCTTTCGAGTCTCTCTTTCTATTTGTGCATATACAAAAGATGACAGTGCTGACCATTCCACATCCATGAACATCTGGCATTTGAATAGACTCCCTGGTTAAACTGAAAATTGTGTACAACTAACTTCAACCTTGTCTGTTCCTGGAACAATGTGAATTTGAGTTGTTCTTGAGTGAATCCAGTTGGCCATGGAAATTGTAATTCCCCTTAACTTAAGGGCATACTATCAGAAACTGAACGTTTAAGATTTAGCAGCACACCATTGGGGTAGTGTCTGTGCTTTGACCATGGTGAAGCTTCAGTGCAAAGAAAACCAAAGTATTCCCAGTACAGAGCAAACTGTTCTGTTCCCTTCAAAATCAGTCTTCTCTGGAGTCTGCTCCATAGTTTCTAGCTTCAGTTGATCCCGAGAGCTTGTTTTTTTTTTTTTTTTTTTTTGGTGTTCAACACAAAATCTGGACTTCATTAACTGAACTGAGACAAAGTTGGGATTGGATAATGTGATATTTCCTTTCAATTGTTGTTTTACTTTTGGTGATGGTTATTATTTGGAGTAACAAGTATGAAAAAAGTCATTTAAAAAATTCCCAATTGTGAGGAATGAAGGAACTTTGGATAGGGCAAAGTGGGGGGAGGGGGCATGGAGGTAGGAAAGATGGTGGAATGAGATGGGCATTGTTACCCTAGGTACATGTATGAAGACATGAATGGTGTGACTCTGTATACAACCAGAGTCACATATGTGTGTACTATGAATTGAAATGCATTCTGCTGTCATATATAACAAATTAGAATAAATAATTTTTTTTTAAATTCCCGATTGCAATCTGTTTAGAATCAAACATTACACTCAGGAGCAAGTTCAAGATCTACCAGTAGCCCCATGGAGAGTGGGTCCCTTCTCTGGAAGGCTTGAGTAACAGTGTGATGGGAAGGAGGGTGAAAGTATGTATGCAGCCGCTAGGTGCTTTGAGACTCCAACACCTCCACCCAGACAGACTCCCACTGTTTTGATGGACTCTGGAACAAATTGGCCCTGTGCTTGCTGATGCAGTCTTCTAAGTTCCAGATAATCCCTGATGGATGACACAAGGGGACACAGAGCTCCTGGGTTCCTCTTGTGTTCCTGAACATCTGCAGCTCTCCCTTTTGTGTTCCTGGTGTCTTAGCTGTCCAGGGCCTTCTGAACAGCACAGGATGTTCTACAAAAAGCTCTCTGGGAAGCTTCTAGACTGAATCAGCTCTTTCCCTACTCTTCTTCCTCTCCTCCCTCCTCCAGCTGCTCCCAGGCTTACAGTCTCTGGGCTTCTGTCTGTCCCAACTGGATACAGACTCCATCCTAGGATTTCAGCATCCTCCACTTTGTCACTGACTTAGAACACAAGCAAACAAATTCTTTCCAGGTTAAGAAAACAGAGATGATGAACATGAGGAAATATTAAATTCCAGAACCTTCACATGTTCTTCCAGGTTCTGTTTCCAATTAAGTTGAAGCCAGTTAGACTCTGGCTCTCCCCTTTTATCTGAGCCTGGAGTTTCCCAAATTCCATCCTAATTTTCCCTACCCTCTGCACTGTGAACGAGCACATTGACTCCTTCTTTTAGAAATTTTGTTTCCCAATAAAAAGGCCCAGAGAAGAGAAGAAATCAGAACAAAAAGTATAGTGCTCTCATTAACATATTTTTCAACAATCTCAGTATGTAGGGTGCTATGCTTTTAGGTATTTTAATTCTCTCTACTGAAGGAACCAGTAGTTTTATCTTTCTTTCTTTCTTTCTTTTTTTTTTTTTTTTTTTTGTGGTACCGGGGATTGAACTCAGGGGCACTTGACCACTGGGCCACATCCCCAGCCCTTTTTTGTGTTTTTATTAGAAACAGGGTCTCACTGAGTTGCTAAGTGCCTCCCCATTGCTGAGGCTGGCTTTGAACTCGCGATCCTCCTACCTCAGCCTCCCAAAGTGCTGGGATTACAGGCGTGCGCCACCGCGCCCCGGCTAGTTTTATCTTTCTTTAATAATATTTTTATGGAATACTCTGATTTTCAAAATGAGGAAATACAGCATATTTCTACCAAAAATAAACTTGTTTAACCTTATTTTAACCATTATTTGCTCAGTTTATTTAACTGACTCTGGAATCTAGGATCTTAGTACACATCAATATCTTTAACCACACATTCTTGGGAGCAATTGTCTAAAGACAGCTCTGACTTACTGTCAATTTTTTCTTGGCTATGATCTATCTCACTTTACCAGCTACTGCAGAAAATAACTTTGTTACTTGAAATGCTTAGTCTCATTTGTTTCATATTTTGTATGCACCAGGCATTATGCTAAGAGAAGTGCTATTATTTCTGTTAAATACACAAATTTAAGTTAAACAATGCATCAGAGAGTTTATGAGTGCAAATAAAAGAAATCTCAACTCACTCACAGTGGCCTAAACAATGAAGGATTTACATTATCTCATAAAGCAAGAAGTCTTGAGATAGCAATTCAAGGGGTGAATAATTCATCAGATTGATGGTATCATGGACGACCTGGAACCTGTCCATCTTTCTGTTCTTCCACCTTCAGCATTGCCCCTTAGTCAAAGTTAATTTCAGCGGCACAAGCTTGCCATGCAGATATGAGACTGGGCAACAGAGAGAGAGGGAAAGAGGGGGGCAGGGAGAGAGAAGAGAGAGAGGAGACAGGGAGAGAGAGAGAGAGACAGAAAAGAGAGAGAAGGAGGGAGGGAAATGGAGGGAGGGAAGTGGAGAGGAAGGGAGAGAGAGAGAGAGAGAGAGAGAGAGAGAGAGAGAGAGAGAGAGAGTTTCTTTGAACTGTTTTCAAAACCAGTTTTTAAAAATTTACTTTTTACAAGTCTCTAAACTGAAAAAGTCAGGTCCATCATAATCTTACTACATGCTGGTATTTGGCGAAACAAAGTGAAATTCTCAACAAAATGATTGATTCTTAATATTTTTACTGGGACACTGTCATCTTTTTCACAAAGCTTATAATCACAGTCATCAGATACATATTTTTAAAGGTTGCCTACTTATTGTGACAAAGTCTGCTCATCTCTTTTGCTGTGGTTTCCTCCTTCCCTTGCGTGTCACAAAGCCCTCCTCCCCTAAGGACCACAAGATAATTCTTGGAGGAACTTTTAGGACATAGTAGTACATAAAAGAAAGTCTGCAATTATTACATCTTGAAGAGGTGGGCTTGATGGATATCCAGTGGTAGCTAGTTTAGAATATCCTTTGTTCATTCCCACAATGAATTACTAGTTAACAACAAGGTCTAATTGTAAATCCTTAGTTTGTGGTCGAATTTTCCACAATGTTGGTGGAATTTTTCTAAATGTCTCCTTATACAGACTTGCATCCCAGGACTACGCCAGATTAGTCACTGCTGTAGGGAGTGGCCTGAGGAATGGGTCATTTCCATACATTACTCAGAGAGCTGGAAGTGGGGTGTGCTTTCCTGTCTTTTAGAGACGGTGGTGGAGCACCAACTACCTGGAGTGAATCAGCAAGAAGTGGAGTTGCTGTTGGTATGCACCCCATAATTCCTGCCATATCGAACTACCTGAGTGTTTGATTCCTTGAAGATGTTAGCCACACAGTCCTGTCTACACTGCTAGGCACCACCTTGAAGTCAGACTGAGTATTTGGGTATCAGAGGAGAAGTCCTCATCTTCCTGAGTCAAGTAACAAAATGAGCTCCAGGAAGAACTGCTCACCATTAGAATCAGAGATACCACTAAAGATTACTAGTACATATTTAAATTATCATTTATTTATTCAGATTTTAAATAATATCAACCTAATTGTACGGCTCTCAAAGGCTGTGTAGTGGTGAATACTAAACTTGATGCAGGAGAGGTCCAAGATGGCTGGCTAGAGGGAGGCAGCATTCTGTGTCATTCTTGGGACTCTGCAGTCACTGCCATAGTCCCCTACCCAGGGTAGCCTGCCTCCACCTGGGGACATCACACAGGCTCTGAAGACAGCTGACAGCCACTACACGGCACGCCACAGTGCTCATCCCTGAGCACATCGCCAAAGCCATCACCAGGCTCCCCCAACCCGACCCAACACCCCATCGCTGAAAGCAGCTGCCTCCATCTTGGGTCACCTCCCTCTCCATCTTTAGTGGGGGCAATGCCCAGTTTGGAACACTGGCTGGGCAGGTACCATAGTTCCCAACTCCCTCTCCTTGGCAGCCACAGTGACTGCCCAATACAAACCAGCTCTCCAAGACAGGTGCACAGTCCCCAAAGCACAACCCACAAGACCTCTGGAGAGAAAGGTCCCCAACTAGGAAGTAGAAAAAGAAAGGTGAGTGAGAAACTGTTTAGAAACTAATTTAGAGACTAGGAACTGTGAGGTCTACAGGTGAGATAAGGAGATAAGACCAGCTACCCACATCACATGAGCGGGTCCCAAAGGAGATCCTTGGGGTGCAGTCTCCCACTGGAAACTGGTGGGTGCCATACCCCACTTCCAGGTGACCTGCACACAAGACCAACCCTCCCACCTTAGTAACCTTCACCATCCTGAGGATGAAGATACCAGCTTACAACAGACAACCCCACCAACTGGATGAGAAGGGAAGCAGGAAACATACTGATCTCCAACCAAAACAATCCTTGTTTCTTCCTTTGAGAATTTTTTTTTCCTTTCCCTCTCTATTCTTCTACCCTCACATCCCCAACATATGTGAAACCAAGTACTTTGCATGAATTAGAATACTGAGGACTGGGATGTCTGAATAGTACATTACAGTTGTGTTGTATATTTTTTCCTCCCATTTTTATATTTTTTTATTTTCCTTAAAGTTTGTGTTTCTGTCTTATGTATTCTACTGTCTTCCCACTTACTCGTCTACCCAAAATTATTTCCTCTCTCTTCTTCTGCTACTAGCCTTCTTCTTTAGATTCATCTTTCACGCTTCCTAAGATATAATAACTCTATATCCTCACCTCCTACCCCCTCAACATCTCATCCTACACCTCACCCCAGTTCTTTGTTCACCATCAGAAATTGTAAACCTTTTTGCAAACCTACTATTTATATTTTAGATAATAATTGAACTCACCATTTCTGTATATTGTGATCAAACTGTAAATGTCTTAATAGCAACTATTTTGTTTAAGATTGTATATTGTATGTATTGGAATCTGTTAACATTGACTTTCCCCTCAAAGGAGAGGTATTGGAACCTTGCAAGGGCACTATAAGTATATAGGGTAAAAATGGTAATGCCTCCAATCCTCAGTGCTAGAAGGGAAGACACATGAACAACATGAAAAGACAAAGGAGAAAGTGGCCCCCAAAAATCAAGATACTATTTTATTAGAATTCATGGCCAGCACAGCAGAAGAAATGGCAGAGAAGGAGTTCAGGATGTACAAAATTAAAATGTTCTGTGAATTAAAGGAGGATATAAGAGAGCAAATGCAGGCAGCAAAAGATAATTTCGATAAAGAGCTACATAAGCAAATACAGTAAGTAGAAGTTTCCTTCAACAGGGATATAGAAGTTCTAAAAAGAAACCAAACAGAAATCCTTGAAATGAAAAAAACAATAAACCAAACTAAAAGTTCAACTGAAAACATCACCAACAGCTTAGATCACTGGAAAGACAGGACTTCAGACAATGAAGACAAAATATATAATCTTGAAAATAATGTAGACCACACAGTGAAGATGGTAAGAAACCATTAGCAGAACATTTAAGAAATATGGGAAAACAATTAGGATATCTGCAGATTTTTCAACCTAGATTGTGAAAGCTAGAAAATCCTGGAACAACATACATCAAGCTCTGAAAGAACATGGATGCCAACCAAGAATCTTATATACAGCAAAACTAAGCTTTAGATTTGATGATGAAATAAAAAATATTCCATGATAAACAAAAGTTAAAAGAATTTACAGCTAGAAAGTATGCACTATAGAACATCCTAGGCAAAATATTCCATGAAGAGAAAACAAACAACAACAATGAAAATCAGCAGAGGGAGGTATTACACTAAAGGAAAAGCTAATCAAAGGAGAAACCAAGTTAAGCTAAATACCAAAAATAAACAAAGATGGCCAGGAATACAAATCATGTCTCAATGATAACCCTGAATGTTAACGGCCTAAACTCACCAACCAAAAGACATGGACCAGCAGATTGGATTAAACAAAACAAAACAAAACAAAAGACCCAACAACATGCTGCCTCCAAGAGACTCATCTCATAGGAAAAGACATCCACAGAAAGGTGAAAGTTTGGGAAAAATCATACCACTCACGTGGACTGCAGAAGCAAGCAGGGGTTTTCATCCTCATATCAAATAAAGTAGACTTTAAGCTAAAGTTAATCAAAAGGGATAAAGAAGGACATTTCATACTGCTCAAGGGAACCATACACCAACAAGACATAACAATTATAACTATATATGCCACAAACAAACTTTTATCATACAGACTCTTCTCAAGTTCAAGAATAAAATAGAACACAACACAATAATTCTGGGTGACTTTAACACACCTCTTTCGCCACTGGATAAATCTTCCAAACAAAAACTGAACAAAGAAACTATAAAGCTCAATAATATAATTAGTAACTTAGACTTAACTGACATATATAGAACATTTAATCCTTCAATGAGTGAATATGCTTTCTTCTCAGCAGCACATGGATCCTTCTTTAAAATAGACCATATATTATGCCCCCAAGCAACTCTTAGCAAATCCAAAATAGTAGAGGTACTACCATTCATTTTATCACATCATAATGGAACAAAATTAGAAATCAATGATAAAATAAAAAAAAAAAAGCTACTCCAACACCTGGAGAATAGATGATATGCTACTGAATGAATAATGGGTTGCAAAAGACATCAAGGAGAAGATTTAAAAATTCTTAGAGGTAAATGAGAACACTGATACAACATATTGAAATCTCTGGGACACTATGAAGGCAGTACTAAGAGTGAAGTTTATTGCATGGTGTTCATTCCTTAAAAGAAGAATGTCAACAAATAAGTGATCTAACATTACATTTCAAAGTCCTAGATAAAGAAGAACAAATCAACACCAAAAGCCATAGAAGACAGTAAATAATTAAAATCAGAGCTGAAATCTATAAAATTGAAACAAACAAACAGCAACAAAAAAAAAAAAAATTTAAAAATTGACAAAACCAAAATTGGTTCTTTGAAAAAATAAATAAAATTGACAAACCCTTAGCCATGCTAACAAAGAGAAGGAGAGAGAAAACTCATTACTAATATACATGATAAAAAAGGAAATATCAGTTTGCCTGGCCTCCAGGCCCAGAGTGGCAGCTCCCTGCTGCTGCACGCAGGGCCAGACCTGGGGAAGCGATACCTCCACTCCCCGCGACCCGCCCAGCGGTGACCAGAGCAAGAGGTAGGCATCCGCCTGCCCGCGGGAAAGAGAGATCCAGCTGCCAGTTTGCCTAGCCTGCGGGGCCCAGAGTGGCAGCTCCCTGCTGCTGAATGCAGGGCCCATCCTGAGGATAAGCCCCCTACACTCTTCCACTGTGCCATTCTGCAAAGGGCCAAAGGTGCAGACTTGACTCCACTAACAGGATTGCTGACTGGATAAGTTCCGGGTCAATTGACTTAATCTGGAAGGGAAATAAGAAGGGCTTCCAAGGGTCCATTTGGCTTGAGACTTATTCCTGGTTTCAACGTTTTTGTTCATTTGTTTGTTTGTTTTTTTGTTTCTTGGGTGGGGTTGTTTGTTACTTTCTGGGTTGTTTTTTTTTTTGTTGTTTTTGTTGTTGTTCTGTTTCATTTTGATTGACAGGGTGTTTGTTTGCTTCTGCTCCTCTTTGCATTCTTTCTTTTCTTCCCTCTCATTTTAGTATTTTTTCTCCTTCCTTCATCTTCCCTATTTACACCCTGCCATTGCATACTCAACAAAGGCAAAAACAAGTTATATGCAGAAATTGGGATTTTTTTGAATGAGTACAATTGAAATATATAGCAAAGTGGTGTTATATGTAGTGTATTCACTATTTCCTAGACTCACTCCCTCTCATGCTAATTTCTACTCCTTGGTCACTTTTTTTCTTTTTCTTCTTTTTCTTTTTCTCCATCATTCTTTATTTCTTCTCTCAACCGCTGCATAAATTAGGTTTATATATAAATTCGTCTTTCCACCTAATCATTCATTATTTCCTCTCTCATCTGCTGATACTAAACCACTTCCATAGAACTCTCTTTTCATACTTTCTAAGAAAGAACAAGTCAGTTCACTCACTTCCCTCTTACTAAACATATCACCTCTGTGTCCATTACTTGAATCTATAAAGCCCCATTAGAAGCTTACAGACTAAAATGGGAAACAATATCTAGGTTAACTAAATCTGTACATTTTGATCAAACTGGGATTCTCTGAATAGAAAGTGTCTGATTTTAAAGTGTAAAGGAAATATAAGGGGATCTGATAGCATTGTACTACAGGAACAACGTAAGGTTCTAAGGTAAAAGCAAAATAGTCAAGGTCCCATAGTGCAAGAAGAATAGACTTACAATCAAGATGAAGAAACAAGAAAGGAAAGTGACACAAACAAATCAATATACCTCCTCAGTAGATTCCATGGCATGCACAGTTGGTGAAATGACAGAGGTGGAATTTAGAAATTACATTTGCCAAATGCTTGCGGAACTTAAGAATGAACTCAAAAATGAGATGAGGGAGCAAGTACAGATGGCGAAAGATCATTTTGACAAAGAACTCCATAAACAAATACAGGAAGTAAAAGATTACTTCAATAAGGAGATAGAGGCTCTAAAGAGAAACCAAACAGAAATTCCGGAAATGAAAGAAGCAATAAACCAAAATAAAAGCTCAATCGAAAGTATCAACAACAGAGAAGATCACTTGGAAGAAAGAACCTCAGACAATGAGGACAAAATATATACCCTAGAGAAAAATCTAGATTACACAGCAAAAATGGCAAGAAACCAAGAACAGAACATCCAAGAATTATGGGACAACATAAAAAGACCAAACTTAAGAGTGATTGGGGTAGAGGAGGAGGCAGAGTTTCAAGCCAAAGAAATGAATAATTTATTTAATGAAATAATTACAGAAAATTTTCCAAACTTGAGGAATGAATGGGAAAACCAAGTTCAAGAGGCTTACCGAACACCAAACATACAAAATCACAACAGATCCACACCAAGAAACATTATAATGAAAATGCCTAATATACTGAGCAAAGAGAGACTATTAAAAGCCACAAGAGAAAGGAAGCAGATTACATATAGGGGGAAACCAATCAGACTATGTTCAGACTTTTCTACCCAGACCAGTAAAAGCAAGAAGATCCTGGAATAGCATATTTCAAGTTCTGAAAGAAAAGGGATGTCAACCAAGAATCTTATATCCAGCAAAATTGAGCTTTAGATTCGAAGATGAAATAAAAACCTTCCACGACAAGCAAAAGTTAAAAGATTTTGCAGCTCGAAAGCCAGCACTTCTAAACATCCTGGGAAAAATTTTTCAAGAAGAAGAGAAAAATAACAATGAAAATCAACAAAGGGAGATATTAAACTAAGGGAAATACCAACTAGAAGAGAAACCAAATCAAGCTAAAGATCATAATACAAATAAAAATGGATGGGAATAAAAATCACATTTCAATAATAACCCTGAATGTTAACGGCCTGAACTCACCATTCAAAAGACACAGATTATCTGAATAGATTAAAAGAAATGACCCAACAATTTGCTGTCTACAAGAAACACACCTCATAGAAAAAGACATAAATAGACTGAAGGTGAAAGGCTGGGAAAAGGCTTATCACTCACATGGCCTGCGGAAGCAAGCAGGGGTTTCCATTCTCATTTCAAATAAGGTAGACTTCAAGCCAAAACTAATCAAAAGGGACAAAGATGGATATTTCTTACTACTTAAGGGAACCATTCATCAACAGGATATAACAATCATAAATCTATATGCCCCAAATAATGGAGCACCTACATTCATCAAACAAACCCTTCTCAAATTCAAGAATAAAATTGACCACAACACAGTTATTCTAGGAGATTTCAATACACCTCTCTCACCAATAGATAGATCATCCAAACAAAGGCTAAACAAAGAAACCGTAGGCCTCCTTAAAACAATTAATAACTTAGACTTAACGGACATATATAGAATATTTCATCCCACAGTAAAAGAATACACTTTTTTCTCAGCAGCACATGGCTCCTTCTCCAAAATAGACCATATATTATGTCACAAGGCAACTCTCAGCAAATATAAAAAAATAGAGAAACTACCCTGCATGCTATCGGACCATAAAAGAATGAAATTGGAAATCAACGACAAAACAAGGAATAAGAAAAACTACTCCATCAACTGGAAGCTAAACAACATGCTACTGAATGAACAAGGGGATGAGGAAGACATCAAAGAGGAGATCAAAAAATTCCTAGAGGTAAATGAGAACACAGATACATCGTATAGAAATCTCTGGGACACTATGAAGGCAGTAGTAAAAGGAAAATTCATTGCACTGAGTTCATTCCTTAAGAGGAAAAAAAACCAACAAATAAATGACTTAACATCACACCTCAAAGCACTAGAAAAAGAAGAACAGATCAACACCAAGAGTAGCAGAAGACAGGAAATAATTAAAATTAGAGCAGAAATTAATGAAATTGAGACTAAGGAAACAATTCAAAGAATTGACAAAACTAAAAGTTGGTTCTTTGAAAAAATAAACAAAATTGACAGACCCTTAGCAATGCTAACGAAAAGAAGAAGAGAAAAAACTCAAATTATTAACATTCGTGATGAAAAAGGGAATATCACAACAAACACCTCAGATATACAGAATATAATTAGAAATTACTTTGAAAACTTGTACTCTAATAAAATAGAAAATACTGAAAGCATAGACAGATTTCTAGAGTCATATGATTTGCCTAAACTGGATCTGGAGGCTATACACAACTTAAACAGATCAATTACAAGTGAAGAAATAGAAGATGTCATCAAAAAGCTACCAACAAGGAAAAGTCCAGGACCTGATGGGTTTACAGCCGAGTTCTACAAGACTTTCAAAGAAGAATTAATACCAATGCTCTTCAAACTATTTCAAGAAATAGAAAAAGAGGGAGCTCTTCCAGACTCTTTCTATGAGGCCAATATTACATTAATTCCAAAGGCAGGCAAAGATGCATCCAAAAAAGAAAACTTCAGGCCAATATCTTTAATGAACATTGATGCAAAAATCCTCAACAAAATTCTGGCAAATCGGATACAAAAACATATCAAAAAGATAGTGCACCACGATCAAGTGGGGTTTATTCCAGGGATGCAAGGCTGGTTCAATATTCAGAAATCAATAAACATAATACATCACATCAATACACTTAAAGATAAAAATCATATGATTGTCTCAATAGATGCTGAAAAAGCATTTGACAAAATACAGCACCCCTTTATGCTCAAAACACTAGAAAAACTAGGAATATCAGGAACATATCTCAACATTATAAAAGCTATTTATGCAAGACCCAGAGCTAATATTATCTTAAATGGAGAAAAATTGAAAGCATTTCCTCTAAAAACTGGAACAAGACAGGGATGCCCCCTTTCACCACTGCTATTTAACATAGTACTGGAAACTCTGGCCAGAGCAATTAGACGAAAGAAATTAAAGGGATCCAGATAGGAAAAGAAGAGCTCAAATTAGCACTATTTGCTGATGACATGATAATATACCTAGAAGACCCAAAAAACTCTACCAGAAAACTTTTGCAACTAGTAAATGAATTAGGCAAAGTAGCAGGATACAAAATCAATACCCATAAGTCAAAGGCATTTTTATACATCAGTGACAAAGGCTCTGAAAGGGAAATGATGAAAACGACCCCATTTACAATAGCATCAAAAAAAAAAAAAAAAATACCTGGGAATCAACTTAACAAAAGACGTGAAAGACCTCTATAAAGAAAATTATAGGACACTAAAGAAAGAAATCATAGAAGAACTCAGAAGATGGAAAGACCTACCTTGCTCTTGGATAGGTAGAGTTAATATTGTCAAAATGTCCAACTACCAAAGGCATTATACAGATTTAATGCAATTCCAATCAAAATCCCAATGTCATTTTTCAAAGAAATAGAAAAAGCAATCATGAAATTCATCTGGAAAAATAAGAGACCCAGAATAGCCAAAGCAATCCTGAGCAAGAAAAGTGAAGCAGGGGGCATCACCATACCGGACTTTAAATTATACTATAGAGCAATAGTAACTAAAACAGCATGGTATTGGCACCAAAACAGATGGGTGGACCAATGGTACAGAATTGAGGACACAGAGACTAATACATATAATTTCAGTTATCTTATATTAGACAAAGGTGCAAAAAATGTACAGTGGAGAAAGGATAGCCTCTTCAACAAATGGTGCTGGGAAAACTGGAAATCCATATGCAACAAAATGAAATTAAACTTGTATCTCTCACCATGCACAAAACTCAATTCAAAGTGGATCAAGGACCTAGGAATTAGATCTGAGACAATACGCCTAATAGAAAAAGTAAGCTCCAATTTCCAACATGTCTGATTAGGCCCCAAGTTCCTTAATAAGAATCCTGTAGCGCAAGAACTATTACCAAGAATTAATGATTGGGATAGATTTAAGCTAAAAAGCTTCTTCTCAGCAAAAGAAACAATCAGTGAAGTGAATCGAGAGCCAACTAATTGGGAACAAATATTTAATACATGCACATCAGATAGAGCACTAATTTCTAGAATATATAAAGAACTCAAAAAACTTAACACCAAAAAAGAAAATAACCCAATCAATAAATGGGCTAAAGAACTGAAAAGACACTTCTCAGAAGAAGATATACAATCAATCAACAAATACATGAAAAAATGCTCAACCTCTCTGGCAATTAGAGAAATGCAAATCAAAACTACCCTAAGATTTCATTTCAGTCCAGTCAGAATGGCAGCTATCAAGAACACAAACAACAATAAATGTTGGAGAGGATGTGGGGAAAAAGGCACACTCATACATTGCTGGTGGGACTGCAAAATGGTGCAACCGCTATGGAAAGCAGTATGGAGATTTCTTGGGAAAATGGGAATGGAACCACCCTATTACCCAGCCATCCCACTCCTGGGTCTGTTCCCAAAAGACTTAAAAACAGCATATTACAGTGACACAGCCACTTCAATGTTTATAGCAGCACAATTCATAATAGCTAGGTTGTGGAACCAACCTAGATGTCCCTCAGTAGATGAGTGGATAAAGAAAATGTGGTATATATACAAAATGGAATTTTACTCAGCAATAAGAGAGAATAAAATAATGGCATTTGCAGGTAAATAGATGAAGTTGGAGAATATAATGCTAAGTGAAATTAGTCAATCTCAAAAATCCAAATTTTTTCGCTGATATAAGGAGGTTAGTTCACAGTGTGATTGGATGGGGGTACATATGATTAGAGGAACACTAGAATGGTCAAAGGAAAGGGAGGGCAAGGGAGGGAGCAGGCGGGGAGAAGGGGGGAAAAATAGTGGTTGAATGAGATGGATATCACTATCCTAAATGCATGATTAAAGATCTGACTGGTACTTACATACTTTGTATACAAGCAGTTGTATGTAAAAAGATGATATACTTGCGCATTATGAATAAATAAATAAATAACAAAGAAAAGGAAATATCACAACAGACATACAGAAATACAGAAGATAATTAGAAATTATTTTTGAAACTTGTACTCCAATAAAATAGAAAATATCAAAAGCATTGAAAAATTTCTAGAGTCATATGATTTGCCCAAATTGAAGCAAGATGATATATACAATTTAAACAGATCAATTTCAAGCAATGAAATGGAAGACACCATCAGAAACCTACCAACCAAGAAAAGCCCAGGAACAGATGGATACACAGCTGAGTTCTACAAGACTTTTAAAGAAGAACTAGTACCAATACTCTTCAAATGATTTTGTGAAATAGAAAAAGAGGGAGCACTTCCAAACTCATTCTATGATGAGGCCAATATCACCCTGATTCCAAAACCTGGCAAAGACACATAAATAAAGAAAACTTAAGACCAATATCTCTAATGAACATAGATGCAAAAATTCTCAACAAAATTCTGGCAAATCAAATACAAAAACATATCAAAAAGATAGTACACCACGATCAAGTGGGGTTCATCCCAGGGAAGCATGGTTGGTTCAACATACTGAAATCAATAAATGTAATTCAGCACACCAATAGATTTAAAGATAAGAATCATATGATCATCTCAATAGATGCAGAAAAAAACATTTGATAACATAAAGCACGCCTTCATGTTCAAAACACTAGAAAAACTAGGGATAACAGGAACATATCTCAACATTGTAAAAGCTATCTATGCTAAGCCCCAGGCCAACATCATTCTAAATGGAGAAAATTGAAAACATTCCCTCTAATAACTGGAATAAGACAGGGATGCCCTCTTTCACCACTTCTATGTAACATAGTTCTTGAAACACTAGCCAGAGCAATTAGACAGATGAAAGAAATTAAAGGGATACAGATAGGAAAAAAAGAACTCAGATTAGCACTATTTGCAAATGATGTGATTCTATACCTAGAAGACCCAAAACAATTACACCAGAAAACTTCTAAAACTAATAAATAAATTCTGCAAAGTAGCAGGATATAAAGTCAACACCCACAAATCAAAGGCATTTCTGTATATCGGTGACAAATCCTCTGAAAGGGAAACAAGGAAATCTACCCCATTTACAATAGCCTCAAAAATAAAATAAAATAAAATACTTGGGAATCAAACAAACAAAAGAGGTGAAAGACCTGTACAATGAAAACTACAGAACTCTAAAGAAAGAAATTAAAGAAGACCTGAGAAGATGTAAAGATCTGCCTTGTTCTTGAATAGGCAGAATTAATATTATCAAAATGACTATACTACCAAAAGCACTACTACCAAAAGGTGGCATCACTATACCTGACCTTAAATGATACTACAAAGCAGTAACAAAAACAGCATGGTATTGGCACCAAAATAGACTTGTAGACCAATGGTACAGAATAGAGGAGACAGAGACAAACCTACATAATGACAGTTATCTTACATTAGACAAAGTTTCCAAAAACATACATTGGAGAAAAGATAGCCTCTTCAACAAATAGTACTGGGAAAATTGGAAATCTATATGAAATTATGGGGCTGAGGTTGTGGCTCAGTGGCAGATTGCTCACCTAGCACATTCAAAGCCCTGGGTTCAATCCTCAGCATGACATAAAAATAAATAAGGCATTGTGTCCAACTATAACTAGAAAATAAATATTAAAAAAAATAAATTAAACCCCTATCTCTCACCATGCACAAAACTCAACTCAAAGTGGATCAAGAACCCAGGAATTAAACCAGAGACACTATGCCTAATAGAAGAAAAAGTAGGCCCAAATTTCCATCATGTCGGATTAGGCCCTGACTTCCTTTATAAGACTCCTATAGTGCAAGAATTAAAATCAAGAATCAATAAATGGGATGGATTCAAACTAAAAAGCTTCTTCTCAGCAAAAGAAACAATCAGTGAGGTGAATAGAAAGCCTACATTTTGGGAGCAAATTTTTACCACACACACATCAGATAGAACTCAAAAATCTTAACACCAAAAATCAAATAACCCAATAAATAAATGGGCCAAGAAAATGAACTGATACTTCTCAGAAGATGATATACAATCAACAAATATTTGAAAAAGTGTTCAACTTCTCTAGCAATTAGAGAAATGCAGATCAAAACTACTCTAAGATTTCATTGCACTCCAGTCAGAATGAAAGCTATTAAGAATACAAACAACAATAAGTGTTGGAGAGGATGTGGGGGAAAAGGCACACTCATACATTGCTGGTGGCACTGCAAATTGGTGCAGCCAATATGGAAAGTAGTATGGAAACACCATTTGACCCCAGCTATCCCACTTCTTGGTCTATACCCAAGGGATTTAAAAACAGAATACTACCAGGACATAGCCATATCAATGTTCATAGCAGCATAGTTCACAGTAGCTAAACCATGGAACCAACCTAGATGTCCTTCAATACATGAATGGATAAAGAAAATGTGGTATATATTCACAATGGAGTATTATTCAGTAACAAAAGAGTAAAATCATGGCATTTGCAGGTAAATGGATGGAGTTGGAGAATATAATGCTATGTGAAGTAAGCCAATCCCCCAAAAAAACAAATACTGAATGTTTTATCTGATATAAAGAGGCTGATTCGTAATGGGGTTGGGAGGGGGGGCATGGGAGGAATACATGAACTCTAGATGGGACAAAGGGGAGGAAGGGGAAGGCAGGGGGCATGGGGGTTGGAAAGACAGTGAGTGAGATGGCCATCATTACCCTAAGTACATGTATGAAGACACGAATGGTGTGACTCTAATTTGTGTACAACCAGAGATATGGAAATTTGAGCTCTATATAAGTAATATGAATTGTAATGCATTCTTCTGTCATATATAACAAATCTGAATAAACTAAAAAAGAATTACTTCATGGAAGAACATTCTAACCCATGTAATAACCATTTAAAATATATTTAAAATTTTAAAAAGACATAGACAAGGACATTTCCTCCCTGGTTCAACCCAAATAATTTGAGATTTGTTGTCATGATTCACAAAGAATTTGAGTCTTAAAAACATGAAAGCCCCAGCTGGTTTTATTGGCTCAGGCATCTTTTTATGACTATTTTGTAAGAGAAGCCTCCTAACAGAACTAACACTGAATTAAGGTTACTTCTTCCAAACATGTTGAAAAGTGATTGAACCAAAAAGAAGAAAAAGGCAATAATAAGCAGAGGTTTCATTATAAAATGCAAAAGGATCCACCTAGTTTAATAAAATTTCAGAGCCAGAGAACTTGCATGGCAGTGAACCTCAAACATTGTCTCAACTTTATCCAAAAAATGTCACTGGGTGAAAGTCAGCTTAGAGATGATCCAGGCCTCCCCTACCCTCCAAATATTTGCACGTAAAGAAAAGGTAAAGTTTATATGTATTAGATATTTCTCTGAGTCCACCTGGCTGTCTAAGGCTGACAGTCTAAAAACCAAAGGGAAGCCTTCCAGGGATAGCAGGAAATTAGAATTTTTGTGGTTTTTACACTTTTTCAGAGACATCTGCTTACAGTCATCCTTATGGTATCACTATTTCCATAGTTTTAGAATAACTATTTTCAAATTTGGGTCTAAAGCATGTTTTCTTCCTTCCTGCCAATCTGTATTTTTTAGAAAGTTGGACAAAGTGCTAAATTAATATGGAACACAACTCACCAAGATGGGCAATCACAGTCAAAACTGGAAAACAGTGTCTTTGCTTCCTCGAGTCCTCCAAATACCCATTCTTTCTTTCTTTTGTTTTTTTGTTTTCTTCTACTTTTGGTTAGCAAATTTTTTCATCTTGGCATAATCTATACTTGAGAGGAAAAACACTGATATGCATACACCACACACCCACTCTATATATAAAATTATATTATTCATTCATACCCTAGTCTTGATGGATATTTGCATTTTTTTTTTCTTTTTTGAAGTGCCGGGGACTGAACACAGGGCCTTACACATGGTAGGTGTATGGTCTATCACTAAGTCATACCTCCAGACCTCTAAAAACTTTAACATTGAAAATTAAAATGCTTGCATTCTATGTAAAATAAATATAATCCAAATACATCTGTATTTCACCAATTTTGGGATATGGGACAAGTTACATTAAATGTTATAGTTCAAATTCCACAGGTCTTATTCCCATCTGCTATCCAGGAGTTTTGCTCTTCTGCAAATCTTTATCCACCAACCCCATCATCTCTAATGGGTCTCTCCTATGTGTTATAACTTTGTCCATCAACCACAGTCACCATGGGACCATGTAGTGCTTTTCACATTCCTCATGCCCTGTGCTAGCTGGTCTTCCTGGCCAGTGTCTTTTCCTCCTGCGAATTCTCTGTGCCTAAGGTCTGTCCTCGTTCCTGGACCACCACAAGATGCCAATGCTTGCTGAGACAAGGCTTGCAATGGTCCCAGACTTGCCTGTTCTTGAGATTCTTACACTGTGTTAGTGTTTGCTGGAGAGGAAATTGTTCTCCCTGTGTGGGAACACACTATTTCACCTAGAATACGAACATGATGCCTTTATTGGCCTAATTTCTCTTCCTTCTATGCTTCCATTTATAAATATCTCAGTTTCTTTAGTTTAAACAAACAAGTACCTTATGGGAATCAATTCATCCCAGTGAGGGCTTTGAGAGAAACCCTTGCATCTGTCCTTGGGAGTTTTACCAACTTGGAGGAAGAGAAACGTAAAATATAAAAATAGATGTAATAAAAGAGTTAATTTGTGGCTTTAGGGTAGGATGCATTTTGTGGCATAGAAAAGGAAACAAATTCTTTTTGGCTGATTGGGCTGAGGAGACTTCAAGGACAATGTTTTAATAAACAAAGAGAAGATCAGCAGCCCATTTAGACAGCACGGACACCGGTGGAGGTGGGAGAGGCACCGTATGTGCAGAACAGGCTGGGTGTTATTGGGGTCTGGGGCACTGAAGGAATGTGACTGGAGGAACCCAGCTTTTCTCAGCATCACAGGCTATCATAATCCCCCCATTATGAGCCAAGCCCCAGCACAATGACATTCAAACTTGATGGTTGAGTCCAGGATTTTTTAAAGACAAACTAGTTTTTATGTGTGTTTATTTATTTTGGAAAAAATGTGATCACCAGAAGTTGCCCAGAATAGCTTCCTGGTGAATTTTAAGATGTGTAAAAATATAAATTGTGTTTCCATTTCTTTTTCTGATTGAAATGTATCACTTTGGAAATAAGAGTGGGATAAAAGGGATGAATGCATAGCACAGTGTTTTCCTAAGTGGTGAATAATCAACCACTACTCAAAGAAAGAAAGTTAATTTCTATGAATTTCTATAAATAGTAAAGACTTTGCTTAATTTCACCATGTCTTACAAAACTGTGCTCAGCACAACTATGTGGTTTTAAGCTGTGTGACCTAGAGAAAACCTCCCTCTTACACACACACACACACACACACACACCTCCAACTAGGAGATCATCACTTTTGTGTGTTTTATAAATGAGGATTTTGAACAAGATTTCCTTGAAGGGAAATAAGGGTTCCATGGCTTAAAACATTTGAGAACTCTATTCTTAGACTGAATTCACTCCCCTGAAGAAGGACAAGAAATATTTTTAAAACCCTGAAGGATTTGTGGTTCCAGGAAATTCATTAATATGATTAAGAAAGTTTTATAGTAATAATTGCAAAAAGGAGAGAAAAATATGGTGAGCAATAAATAAATTTGGCAATAAAATGATGATATGGAAATACGATTTGAAATAAGTAGCAGAAAAGAAAAAACTCTAATTTCTCTAATTTTTATAAGCTATTGACTAGGTAAAAGTTTTAAACAATTAAAATTAAATGTTAGATACTAACAAATATCATCTTATACAACACCAGCACTTCTTTGTAGTAGGGTCATAGGTAGGAATGCAGAAGGGTAGCTTATTATTTTTCAACAAAGAGATCTTCTAGTAGGGGAACTCTATAAATAATTAATTTACTGGACATCTGAGGAAAATCTCTGGTTGTGAGAATGGAGATCCACATACAGAACATCGTGTGAAGCATACTATGGACAGTGGACCAGGCAGAAATCTTGGTCAATGTTTTATTGGAGTGGTTAGAAGAACCATTAAGTGGTAGGGTGGGGAAAAAAGCCTTAAAAGTGAACAAATTCTACAACAGGGGATGTTCATCAAGGTAAGGACCAGATAGAAATAATCACCTTATCATCATGAGTTTGCCCTATGGGAAATAATTTGGAGGAAGACATGATAATAAAAGTTAGGATCATATCATAAAGGAAGATGAATAGAGAATGAAAGCAAAACTATTTCAGTGAAGGTTGAGCCAACTGGAGGATTGGATGAGTGCCTCTGATTAGAGGATTTTAGAAGACAAAATTCGAACAAAGTTGTAGCTATCATGTGTACCAATAATGGTAATGATTTATGATACTGATGAGAGAGTTAATACAAGCTTTTGAAAACTAACTTATTAACAGAATGGTATTATGAGGAGTGTCAATTAGCATTTTTATTTGGAGCATGTTTATTTCTGTTCATCTCTTGAGCACTATGATAAAAGTATACAATAATTATGCCATTCCTGTGGTCTGAAAATGTGAGTGACGCTCACTCTGTTACCTATGAGAAGTCACACATTGAGGATGCCACTTCTTCCTGACACTTGTCCTGGAATGTCTCTGGGTAGCACTTCTCAAGTGGATTGATAATGTCATGTCTCAGAACATGATACCCCTAAACATGGCACCTTGGCATAGTCAATATTCAAGCTGAAGAAATTGGAGGAAAAAACCCACAAAAGCAAAAAGGTCTCTCTGGTTTTTCTCTGAGCCCTTCCTGAATCCCCCAAGAAGAGTCTTGGAATTATCATTTCTTCCCCCCAAAGCTTACCATAAAACCTGGGAATGTCATGCTCTGGCCTCTTCCCATCTACCCTGAAGATGTGACAGTTGTCCTATCCTTTTCAGGGGGAGGACTGTGACAGAGACAGAACAATCTGAACCATCAGTCCACAGAGAGCCCTCCCGTTATCACCATTAGGTTTTTTTATCCCTTTTTATCCACAACCACCCACTTCTTTCATCAGAGTCACAGAAAAATGCTCAGTTTTCTCTATGTCTTTGGGTTTTCATTTGTGAAGCCTCCTTTGTCATGTACAACTTTGATTAAATAAATTTGCTCTGCTTTTTTTCTGTTAATCTGTTGCATGTTTGTTATAGGAGCATGCAATGACTTGTGCACCTAAAGGTTCATGTGCTAGAACTTAGTCCCCAGGTGGTGATATTGGGAGGGATGCAGAACTCTTAAGGGGTGGAACCTAGCAACAGATCCTTAGTTCAACTAGAGACTTGCCCTCTGAAGGGATTGAGCTATTTCTTGCAAGACCCTGGTAAGTTCTTATAAAAAGATTGTTATAGAAATCTGACCCTGGCCCCACCCAGAGTTTCTGGCTTTGTGTTTTTTGGAAAGTGATCCTCCCAAGTGTGCTTCACCATCCAATATGGGGCTCTTGCCGTAGCCTGTGCCAAGCTGTTGGTATTTTAAACCTCCAAAACTGTAATCTAAACAGACCTCTTTTCTTTATGATGTTAGGCCAACTCAGGTATTTTGTTACAGTAATGAATATGAACTAAGACAAAATGTTAGCCATGAACTAGCAATGGGTGAGGAGAAGATAGCACTTTTTCTCCCCTACAATAAGAAGCAGAATAATAAAATAAATACATATAACTATGAACCTAGTGATGCTGTCAAGCTGTGTTGAGGTTAGACACCTAATCAACTGCCTGAAACATTTATCTACTACCATGAACTTCATTTCCATCATCACAGTTGGGGACAGAAATCATTCTGCCAAGAAGTTGTGCTGAGATATGAGAACTTAATATGGAGTTCTTTCATATGATATAGAATAAGGAGTCTTTAATACAAGCTGGAATCATTCAAACCTCTTCATGAAGTCCCTATATTCAGCATTATAGATACTGTCTTAAAATACAAAATATTTCACCAAACAAACATTCTGGAACAAAAAACTGGAAATGAACAGTTCTGAAGCCTTTGCTGTTGCTGGAGGCAGTAATGCTGTAAGCTGAAATCAAAGGCAACAAAGCTCTGTCAACTTTTAAGGAAGCCAAAATCCACAGACACCTGGGGACACCAGAGTGGTTTTCAGATGATTACTTCTCCTCAGATGACCTGAAAGTGAGATGCGGATTCATAATGCTCATTTCGCTGACTTTCAGGCGTCATGAAAATTCACCTTCCTGCCTAGAGAGCACGGGATGTGGTATGATAAAAATTCTTCCTGGAGACCTAATAATAGCTGTGCTTTTTAGAACAAGCCTGGTCTCAGCTAGTCAAACCAGTGCTGGGGATGGGGGAGGGAGTTGGTTCCACTTGTTTTGCTGATATAGGTGTTTGTCAGCTGAGTGTCTGGCATGTATAGGCACAAAAGTAAGCGCTAAACTGGTTGTCATGCAGAGCTATGTGAGTGAATTCCACAAAGTTTACTTCTTCTAATTCAAGCCAAAACATTGTTGTCTTCTCACTGCAATTTAAAACTAAGCATGTGTAGTTATGTACACAATTTAAATTGATGTAATTTTTAGAGTTAGTTTCCTATTCTGCCTCTGGTGGGAAGTAATATCAAAACTCTGTGTGTGTGTGTGTGTGTGTGTGTGTGTGTGTGTGTGTGTGTTCTGGAAAGGAAATAAATTGCTTTCATTAGATTTTCAAAGAGATTCATGACCTCCGCAGTCAAGACTACTAATAACGACTTCTTTCACAGCATGTACTTGCCTCTATTCAGTTTAACTCTCTAATAAATATTAGGTTAAACCATACAGACCTGCCAACCTGTGACCATTTTTGACTTACAAAATCAACAATCATACAAAGCTCATCCTAATATCTTAGATGAATTCACAGGAAGAATGAAAAAGTATGGAACACAAACTATTATATTGAACCCAAAATTGAGTTTGAAGAAAATCTTGATATTCTGAGATATGAAGTAGAAATGTACTACAATGAAAGACAACAAAGATAAATGTAAAATCCTACATTGAGTTGCATAATTTTTTTCAGGCATTGGGTGGCAGAGATATTTCACCATGCATGTAAAAATCAAAACTACTCTAAGATTTCATTTCACTCCAGTCAGAATGGCAGCTATCAAGAACACAAGCAACAATAAATGTTGGAGAGGATGTGAGGAAAAAGGCACACTCATACGTTGCTGGTGGGACTGCAAAATGGTGCAACCACTATGGAAAGCAGTGTGGAGATTTCTTGGAAAACTGGGAATGACCAGTTTTGGAATTATCATTTCTTCCCCCCAAAGCTTAGTGGGATGACCCAGCCATCCCACTCCTGGGTCTATTCCCAAAGGACTTAAAAACAGCATATTACAGTGACACAGCTATCTCAATGTTTGTAGCTGCGCAATTCACAATAGCTAGGTTGTGGAACCAACCTAGATGTCCCTCAGTAAATGAGTGGATTAAGAAAATGTGGTATATACACACAATGGAATTTTACTCAGCAATAAAAGAAAATAAAATAATGGCATTTGCAGGTAAATGGATGAAGCTGGAAGACATAATGCTAAGTGAAGTTAGTCAGTCTCAAAAATCCAAGTACCAAATGTTTTCTCTGATATAAGGAGGATAGTTCACAGTATTGTTGGACGGGGGTTCATAGGAGGATTAGAGGAACACTAGAATGGTCAAAGGAAAGGGAGGGTAAGGGAGGGAGCAAGGGGGGAGGGAGGGGGAGAAAAGAAAAAAAAAAGGTGGTTGAATGAGACGGATATCATTTTCCTAAATGCATGATTGAAGACCTGAATTGTACTAATATACTTTGTATACAAACAGTTGTATGTAAAAAGATGCTATATTCAGGCACTATGAATTGTAAATATTAAAAATTATAAAAATATATTTAAAAAAAAGAAGCCCCAAGGACTTAGATGAAGATAAGTTCAATATGAGTTAATGTCATGGCAGAGTTAAGTCAATCTTAGCATTAGAAGAACCTTAGATTTCACTGAGTACTGTCTTTTTGCAAGTTCCTGGGTTAGATATTTTATACTTACTTTCTTCTTTAATTCTTACAACAGCACTTTGAGGTAAGCACCAGTGGCTAGACTTTAAAGGTGATGAAACTGAGCCCAGAAAAGTTGTATAAATTATCCATAGCTAATAAGTATCAGTGATGTAAAAGGTAATTATTGAGTTATTATTAAAACAAAAACCACCATTGCTAAGATTGGTTGAGCTCTTCCTCTAAGACAGTTACTAAATTGTTACATTACCTACATTGTCATGTTTCCACATTATTTCATGTAATTCTAATGATAATACCTATTTGGTTAGTATTTATCATTCTCATTGTACAGGTTGCATCTAGCTTGATATAGGTTTTCAAACTCCAGCACCAGACACCAAGACAACCACCTTAGGATTAGCCAGCTCCCGTGGTTGAGAAAATTCAATTCCTGTGTTGTATGTGTATCTCTTAAATTGTTGTGCTTCTTGGATCAAATTAGGAATGATACACATGTATAAACCTATCCATGCTTAGGTTTTCATAAAACTTTGGGACACGAAACACCCAAATGTTAACAATGGCTATATCTAGAAAATAGAATCCACAGTGATTTCTGACTTCTGTTTTCTCAAATGTGAATTCCAAATTATTGACAGTAAGCCTGAGTTTCTTAAGATCTAATAGTGCTAAAATGAGTTATTTTGATCTCTGCATTACTAAGACTATTTATTTGAAAAATATTATAATTGAACCTATGAATTTAAGCTCTTATGTGGTACCAGAAGTGCATATGAGTTCCCCAAAAGTTAAATAAATACAAAGTGTGTAAGAGAGAAGATAAATGCATTAGATAAAGCTTTAGATAAAAGCTAAATTATTTAAAAAGAAAATTAATGGAACCTGAATAGTCATATGCCCTGCAAAGATACAACCCCCATTGGACGGTTTCTTTCTGCAAGAGCCTGGAAGAGAGTTTGGCTGTCACCGTGTTCCTCAGTGAGCAGGCTGCAGGCTTAGGAAACCTAGAGCTGTCTTGTAGGCCCATCAGAGCAACAGGGCCACAGTATGGCCAGGGGTTGCACATGGAGAGGCAGGTAAAAGTCTGAGTAGTGACCTTTCAAGGAGATGAGCCTAGGTTAGCACAGAGACGCCAGGAGGAAAGGAGGAAAAAGAAAAGAAAGAGAAGATCCAGCACAAAGGTCAGAGAGAAGTGGGAGAATAGGTTCAGGCAAGAAATGTGGCTGAAATAGCAGAAGGCAGTTGAGCAAGTTAGGAATAAGGAGAAGAAGTGGGGACAAGAGGAGAAGAAGTGGCAAAGAAAAGTGCAGGCATGAAAGAAGGGCATGGAACAGGAAAGCAGCTCAGGACATGGCACCAGGAAGCAGAAAGCTCCACTCACCGGCAGTAAAATACAAACCCAAAGGCACAGATAACCCCAGCAACAAACTTCCCCTGTCCACTCCCTGTCTGCCTACAGTTATGACCCAGTTAGTCCATATCAGGGGTTAACACTGAGTAAGTTAAAGCTCTCATAATTTAATCATTTCCCCTCTGTATGGTCTTGCACAGGAGCTTTTGGGGACACCTCATATATAAGACATAACACATATTGTCTGTGGCTGCTCTCTCTATAATGACGAGTTCTGTGGGAACAATAGAGGCTGTTGGTCCTTTGGACACAATGTATTTGTTCTCTGTCCCACAATGAAAACCTTTGCCAATCCCTGACAAGCGACATTGTTCTTTGAAAGGGAGAGTCCACCTTCTGACATTGATACAATGATCTGAAAAAAATGAGGTACTTCCTAAGGGGTGGGAGGTCATTCTTATCAGGGTCTTTCTTAGACCTCTCACTCTTTCTTTTTTGCTCCATTATACTGTTGCCCCAGAATGCTGTGTTAGTCTGACTTTTTTAAGTTTTAACAATTTTTTCCCTGTTTTATTTATTTATTTATTTATTTATTTATTTATTTGGCCAGTTAACAACAGCACCTAAGATTATCATCCTGGTGTTCTTGTCTCTATGTGGCAAAATAAGTTTGAAAAATAAATGATGGCAAATATATTCTGATTTTTGCTTCTCATGCTTACTTTTTTTTTCATTGCTGGAGGATGGCATATCAATAAACCAAAGGAAAGCTATTTCCTTCAGATAAACATCTTAGGCAATAAGAAAATTAAGTATTCTCTTAGTTATTTCCTCCTGATCTAGATTTTCTTGATTGTTTAAGATTCTTTTGAATATAATGCAAAGCATTATGCTAAATAAAAATCCATGATAGCCCCACAAGGATCTTGGGCACCACACTGGAAAGAATCTTGAAGCCCAAATAGCAGAAGGCATTGCCAGGTAAATCAGCTTAAATTTCAATACACAGAGTTTATATAGCATGTTAAAACATCAACTTTTGAAGCCGGGCGCAGTGGCGCACGCCTGTAATCCCAGCACTTTGGGAGGCTCAGACAGGAGGATTGAGAGTTCAAAGCCAGCCTGAGCAATGGCGAGGCACTTAGCAACTCAGCGAGACCCTGTCTCTAAATAAAATACAAAAAAGTGCTGGGAATGTGGCCCAGTGGTCGAGTGCCCCTGAATTCAATCCCCGGTACCACAAAAAAAAAAAAAAAAAAAAAAAAAAAAAAAACATCTTTTTTTATAACTTTGAAAAATATGCTGTTTAACTGTGTGATTGCTGTGTAGCTTAAAAGTGCAGGCAGGTCACAGAAACCTCAGAAATGATGGACCCTTAAACTGAGAGTCTTTTCAAAATCTTAATTGAACACTTTAGTAAAATTTAGTTTTTTTGTTTTTGGTTATTTTTTGTTTTGGTGCTGGAGATTGAGCCCAGGGGCCCTTTACCCCTGAGTTACATTTCTCCCCTTTTTATTTTATTTTTTTTATTTTCAGAGAGAATCTCACTAAGATTCTGAGGGTGCCCTCAAACTTACAATCCTCCTGCCTCAGCCTCCCAAGTCACTGGGATTACAGGTGTGTACCACCATGGACCACCATGCCTGGCTAGAACTCAGTTTGAGTTAATCAGGAAGCCCTATAACTTAATACATAGTTTCAGCTATAGTTTATTATATAAGTAGTATTTCTTTTTTTCTTCTTCTTCTTTTTTTTTTTTTTAACAGTAAAGGTTCAACATTATTACGATGGCATTAAATACTTTCACAGCAACCTTTGTAAAACTTCCTTTTTTATTACAGAATTCATCAGCTTTTGTGTAGATGAGATTATTGTCTCTACAAATAACAATCAGAATCAAATCATAATGTTATACAAGAAAATGAGAGCCAAAAGGTCATTTTTCTCTCAATGCATTTGTTTTGTTAGGTTGATTTATTGCATTGATTTGTTTTATTAGATTGATTGCTTCATTACATACATCCTTTAGAATATTTAGAAAAGTGAAATAACATAGGTGTGGGAGTGTGTGTGTGTATGAATGTGTTATACACACACATATATATATATAAACAAAATCAGTATTGTGAAAATCCTAAATGAGGTTAAAGTGGAAGGCCTACACATTGTCTCACTGGCACAGGCGCAAACTCATCCTGCGGGAAGTGGAGTCACCCCATTAACCATCGACCTTCCAATTAGAACTTCAAGGTAGAATTTTGTAATTGGTACAATATTCAAAAGTAAGCAGTAATTATATAACTTATGAAAGTCTCCACTCATTATGACACAGCCACACAGAGGAGACGGGGAGTCCATGCAGTGTTGCCTAACCCACTGACTGTACAAATGGCTCAGCCGCATTATCACAATTACCATACGCTGAACGACAAGAAATGGCTCTGTTCAGTCCAGCGCTCATCTCTTGCAGGGTGCTTGCACCTTACACTGCTGGCTCAGGACTTCCTTTTTAAGAAAACTAGCTGATGATGTGCAATACATCAGAATACAATAAAAAAATAGACTCTCAGAATCGGTGTGAAACAAGTTTGTGTTTCAATTCATCAAAAAGAAGATTGCTCCCAAAATGGGGTTGCTGCCATGAATTAAGAGTAGATGTAGTCAGACACGATACTGCTGGATTCCAAGAAAATCACCCATGGCCTCGGTGCTCTGGTATTGACTCTGTACACAGTGGGTCGGGGGCTTGGGGGACTGGAGTTGACAACCTATTTTATGCAGAAAAACACACCCAGCTTCTTCATTACTATTCAACCACCTATTCTCTTTACAAGCCTTAGGATCATAATATAGCACATACATACTTTCAAATTTGACCTGTTGTGATTTATGTATCAAAACATATACGTTTCACCACAAATTGATATTATTTATGATTGTTTAGATATCAGAAGTCCACCATGATAAGATAATATTTTTAAAACGTAAAATTGGGCAACAATTATTCCTTATCCTTTTACAAGCTGCCATTAAAGCCTACCTGCTTTAAAAATGAAGGACATTAAAAATTAATGTAAGGTATAATTATAATATATTGTTTTAATTATTTTGTTATGTTTTCGGTATGGTGAGTTAAATAGCTCAAGAGGTGATTGAAGAGACAGTTTGTTGGTCACAGTTCTCAAGTGGAGGAACCCCTGAGGTCAGAATCAAGAGGTAGAAAAAGAAGGGGAACTGGAACAAGACACTTTACTGTGATTTCTTTTTTTTTTTTTTTTTTTTTAATATTTATTTATTTGCTTTAGCTGTACACAATGGGTTTTTTTTTATTTGTACGTGGTGCTGAGGATCGAACCCGGGCAGTGCACGTGCCAGGCGAGCGCTCTACCACTGAGCCACAACCCCAGCCCTTTACTGTGATTTCTTTAGGGAGGAATCAGCAGGGCAGGGTCAGCAGGCTTAAGATGGGCTAATTTGAACAGTTTGAGTGGACCCTGAAGCCTAAAGGCTGTCCTTAGTGGCCTGGTACCTGGGCCTGGGGCGATTAGGGAAAGTGAAGGGCGGTCCAGAGTATGAGACCCACAAAGGAAGTGGTTGGGTGGGGAGAGCTCTGCATTGGTGGGTTTACATTTGTTGATGAGTTGTTTACCATGCATGGGAGTTGGCCATTGGCCACTCTGGGAGGGACAGTTTGTCCAGGGTCAGCAAGGCCCCAGATATTAAAGCATCACAGCATAGAAAATTAAAAAAACATAGTTAATACAAATATTCATCCAGCTTTGTTGTGGAGTGTTGAGTACATTCTGTTTACTTTAAATAAATGGCTTTGATTCCTGTTATTATTGATAAGATTGAAACAATTCAATGCAAACTTTTTCATATTACCTTTCTTCTCCATAAACTCTGTTTGTATCTTCCATTATTTTTGCCTTATATCTCCTAAATCAGAGGAAGAATCATCTCTACTCTAATTGTGAATATTGGTCTTCTCCTTACTGCTTTAATGCCAGTTCTAAAGTATGACTTCATGAATAATTCTTTCTTCAGGCATATTTTGAATTTTCTTATTTTTCATTGCTCTCGCCCCTTTCCTCTTACCTATGATACATTCAGGATTTCTGTATTCTAAGCTTATTCTCTCTATATACATTTAGCCCATCAATCACCATATCATTGTCTTTTCTTTCACTGCCAAAAGTGCATAAAATTATTCTACATTTATGTCATCTCAGGCCTCAGTTTCACTTATGAACCCTTTGCAGTCTGGCTTCTGCCGCACACATATGGTTTTCTTATTGTGATCAAATCCAATTATGTTTTCTAAGCCCCTATTTGTCTGCAGGATTTGAGGCTATTGTCCCTCTTGCTCAAACTGTCCCTTCTTTTTTAAAATTGGGCATACAACTATCTATGTGAAACCATTAGATCACTTCTAGTCTCTTCCCACGGTTTCTCTGGGGCTGTCTTCTTTCCTTAGAGAGGGAGTCTCTCTCAGGTCAGTCACACTGCCAGCCACCTGCTGACACATTTGCCTGGATTCCTGCTCATCATCTTGAACTGAGTCTGACCCAATCCAGTGTCTACCTCCTCACATCTCAATGTAGAACTTCTTTTGTCTTCCCATTCTGTCTAGATTAGCATCTTGTTCTGTCTTAAGATCTTAGGTTCATCTTTGCATTCTTTAAGTCCTTTGCCATATTACACCTGTTGGCAAATCTTGCCTGTGCTGTCCCAGTGGACATTTTCACACCTACTTCTTTTCCACTCTATGGTCATCATCCTGTTCAAGTTATTATTTACCCTCATAAGGTTCTAATGTGCCTCCACATCCTTAGTTTCTCCTTTTTCAGTAGTAGTCTGTGTGGAACGTTTCAAACGCCTGGCCTGCTCATAGACTCGCCATTTGCAATTTGCCATTTTCAGTGCTTACAGGGGCACTTTTGTTCTGTTTGCCTTGCCCCAGCCTACAATCTTTATAAAGAAGAAATCAACCCTCACGCACTCTCAGACAATCAATCCTAACTCTCAGACTAGTGATATTGAGAAGATTACCAGTGAAAATGATAAAGCTAACAATGGTAGTAGTCTCTTAAATCCTCTGGTCGTTGAATAATGCATGTAACTTTTGCTTCCTGTTTCATTGCATGCCTGCTTGTGATAACAACTGACATAAGCAGTGGCAGTAAACAACTCTTGGATTTCCATTATGAAAATGAAAAAAGAGCACCCTTGGCCTTCCTCCTTGTTCATGAGTATTGGAGTGGTGCCTGTTATTCCTTGCTTGGACTGACCAATAAATAGACAGACGTAAGTCATTTTGAGTGAGAGTCCATCAACTGAAGAAACCAGATCCATGACCAAAACAAATAAATGAGTTGGGGTCTCTGGGATCTGGAACCCTATTGACAGAGCCCCTGCTAACGACATCCCTTTCTTTGCTGCCACCTAGATATCAGGGCAGTCATGAGAGTGCAACTGTGACAGAGAAGAAGATCAGCACAAGGCAACCTGCATGCCCCTTCTCTTCCCTGACATAAAGTGTGTCCTCTTGTACCCAGGGATCTTTAGTGGCAAGAAATAAATCGCTACTTGTTTAAATGACACTTGGTTAGGATTACCAGTTTTTGTCTTTGTCAAATATATACAGAAGAAATGTCAATTCACGTGGCCCAGAGGAAAGGGAATGAAGGAACATTCTGACATGGACCTCATTATGTGGCAGCTTGTGATATAGGAAACTATTCTTTTGGGGATAGACCCCTATAGAGAGAGCTCTGTTGATATTCCTTGCCAATCTGCCCTCTACATTGCCCCTGAAAAGCTCTCAGCTCTGCTCATCTTACTACTCTGATGGTCTTTCCTCAAAGCTCCACTCAAAATCACTACAGCCTCTTCCCCTGGTATTGAAGGCCCTCCATGCTAGGATCTCAATCCCAGCATAGCTCCTTCTAATCTGACTCTTCCTTTAGGGCATCTCTTTTTTTTTTCACACGGTTTGTCTCACTTGAGAAAAGGTTTCAATGACTTGCCCTCCTGGCTCATGCAATATTTATTCAGTACCTATTCTGAACCAGGCATGCCGCCAGACAGGAGAGATTCTAATGTGAGCAAAACCAGCATAGTTCCTGCACTTATGCAAAACTGAAACTCTGATAAGTGCAAGAAAAAAGACACTTGGAGCTACAAGCATATTTAAGAAGGGAACTTGGCTGAGTATCCAAAAAAGAAAAGCTGAGAACATGGCAGCAATACACATGCATGGTCTTGCTGCTAAAATCCTTTTGGCATGGGGGGCCTCCCCAGAGTCCTGTTCTTAATCTCTTCAGGAAATATGATACCTCGCTCTTTAAATCCACTCCAGACTTGGGGTATATCTTTTATATGGCCCTTCTCTTCCTCCACCTCTTATCTGATCTTCCTTTTAGAGACTCAGCAATTCAATGTCAGAGATTCTGATGTCCACGTTTTTGCATTTTTTGGTCTTTTGCTAGAATAATGTCTTGGTCAGAGTAGGTGCTCTTAACTATTTATTGAAAGACTGACTTTAATTGTCTCCAAAACTATGTCTGAATGATATGTTATCTGATTAAATTTTCATGAGAATAATAAAAACACCACAGGAATCCATAAAATAATTAAGCAATCTTTGGACTACTGAGAACTGGTAAGGCTTCTGTGTGAAGGAAACAGAAACACATTACCTACACGTACCTCTGCATGTTAGTATCTATAGATGATTGTGTATCCATTGTACGCTGGTGAAGATCACATACTTTGGAGTCAGATGACCTGGTTTCAAACACCCACTCTGCCAATTACTAGTTGTGTACCCTTGAGAATATTATCTTTAAAGTAGGTGATAGGTTTCAATTAAAATTAAAAAATAGGTATGATACTAATAGCTCCTCCCTTGCAGGTTTGTTGAGAAGATTAAGTGAATGAAGACATATAAAGATTAAAGATATACGCATATTGACATGTGCCTGGGGAACCTACCGTAGTCCTCTTTCACTTGGTCAACTTGCTTCTGCTTTAACAATTCTTTCTTCCAACTTCCCGGATTCAAGCTTCAATAATTATTAGGGTTCAGCATAGACATCTGCCAAGGTCAGGTTCTAAACAGAAGGGCGAGTTACCATAGAGAAGCTGCAGATGGGATAGGAAGCAGAGCGTTAAAGGCAGATGGTGGGGAGGTGGTTCACAGCTGCCCAGTTACTGTAGCTCTCAGGACCTCAGTGTCCTCCCATGTAGAGTGGGATTATTAGGATTCAGGAATGAGTACTGGCCCTCATGGTATAATTTCCAGGATCTAAGAAAAACCCTTTCATTCAAACAGTCTCCTCACAATCTTCAATCAAGTGAGACAACCTTTTTTAGAAACTAAGATTTATGCCATGGTAACTTGGTCCAGGATTCCCTTTGTGCCAAGATACGTAGAAATTCTATTTTTCAGAGAGCAGTGACACAGATTCATTATCTGTCTCTCTAAACAAGAAGACTGTTTCTTGCTTTATACTGGAAGTTTCATTACCTCTAGTGAAACTACGGATTGTTTTATACTTCCATTTACTTTCCATACACATTGCTAAATTTTTATGTTAAAAATTTTTTAAATTAAAACAAATTTACATTGTCTATTGTTGTAGAGAAGCTTCTAGCCATTCTGCTGATTCCAAGAACTGTAGTCTTGCTCCAGGCATGTAAATATCACTTCTGAAATGTAGAGTTTAGGGTCACATTTTTATGATGTCTCACTCCCTAACAGTGTGTGCCTGTTCAGACTTTTCCTGAGAACTTATCCATAGTCAGTGTTCTGCTTTTTAAACCAGAATCTCTGTGGCCTCAATGTGACCCTTTGCATCTATAGAGCAGACACAACACAAAACGCTCCAAGTAAGAAAAAAAAATATATGAATTTGACCTCATAAATGAACACCTCCTATGGAGCAATGAGGTAAACCTGGAGTGACAGGAGTATGCTCTGATGTTCACACAGTTACTTGAAATTCTGGAGCAGAAACAACACACTTTCAAAGCTCATCACTTAACAAAATTGAAAAGGCCTGGAGTGAGATCTTGACACCCTCTGTGGTATATGCTGAGCTCAGCTCTTTATTAAGCCTTGGGTATTGGTGTTGATCTTTCCATATTTTTAATGTCATCTTGATTTGGATACATGGGCTCTGTTGGGTTGAAATGGATTAGGACTGGTGCCAAAAAAACTTATTAAGAATGTAAAATTTATTTTCATTGGCCTCCACCTGCCTTTCTATTGGCATCCCATGCCTGTTGCTAACCTGTCAGGATCCCCAATCTTCATGATGTTCAGGATCTGCATTACATGCATCATCATCCTGGGAAAATGCTTCACATTCCAATCTGGTGAAATTTACCTGCCAGACATGGCCACCTCTCAGCCCTTGCTCAGTGACAACTTACTCCTATGATTTTCTACATGCATTTTGATGGGTTAGTGAATCTTATTCTCTTGAAGAGTTATCTTTCCCTCTTCCTAGAATATGCTTCACTTCTCTGCTTCTTGATAAATTTAATTCACTGAAGTCAAATTAAATCTCTTTGAAAATCTCCTGATTTCTCTCAGAATAATATCTCCCTTTTTTCTGTGTTCTTACAAGAGCTTATATAGGTAATCTATTCCACTTGTTATGAGACTTTATTATTTTACATTATTTTATTAATTTGGGGGGTTGTGCCCTCTGTCTTCCATTAAACACTTGAGATATTAAAAGATTAGGAACTCAGAATATTTGTTCTTATGTTTCTACTATCTAGCCCAGAGTCTGGCCCTTGGTAATTTCACAATGAATACATATTGAATAAATAAATGACTGCAATGCTGTAAATTTAAATTTCCCTCAGTTCTTTCAAAACATTCAGTCTTTGGCAGGGTAAAGAGAAAACAACATGGTATCAACCACACAAACTGCACTTTTGAGCACATCTTTAATCCAAAGACAACATCTTGCTCAGAGTAATGACCAGTTGTGTCCCACACACTTTATCATAAACTTTGGGAATAACAGAACATACACCCATAGATCCACCTTGTTGAGAGTCTGCTTTACAAACCAGAGTGATTCCACAACATTGCTCACTCTCATGCCAGAGAGAACTGAGTTGCACAATGTTCCCATCCAAGGACTTGGTGAGTTCCCCATGAATAAACTATATATCCTTAAAGGAAAAAACAAAAGGGATATCTTGTGATGAAATCTATTCATTTTCTGAATCTCTTGTCCTTCTGGAAAATGATGGTATTTAGAGATTTCAAACCTGAGCCAGGCTGGGGGGTAAATTCTTGGGATTGTGCGTGCCTTCCTCCATGCCTCCCCTCAAATCACATCAATCAGGAGGCCATCTGTACCACCACTGTGTAGGCTGGGCTATGACAAGGATGTTCCACAGGCTGAAAACACACTTCAAACATGAATTAGAAGATTCCATGTAAGACGAGATGACCTCATCATTCATATTGATTTGATTACCTCAGTAACAAGCAACAAAAGGACAATACACCTCCACCCCTCATCATCAGGTTGGCTCTGCTTCATGCCTTACCATGGCAAGGAAAGCATGAGGGGAAGTATTTGTGGTGGCACGTACCAGGCGTTTGTTCCACTCACTCTAGAAACTATGCTAGATGGCCATTTCTGTTGTTGTTTTGTGATTACATATGTGTGATATACATAATCACAAAATACAACTGCTAGATTTTTGTGGGAAGCTAGACGTGTGATGAGCTAGCCATGGAAAAAAGATCATGTTGATCAACTTTTAATCTCCTGCTTTGGCACATACATCTGTATAATTCCTACATATTTCCAGAAACAAATGTAACATGTTGAACTGTGCGCTATTTGGGATTGTGGTTAAGAAAGACATGATCAATGTTGCCTGGCACGGTGGCGCAGGTCTGCAATCCCAGTGGCTTGCGAGGCTCAGGCAGGAGGATAATAAGTTTAAAGCCAGCCTCCACAATGGCAAGGCACTAAGCAACTCAGTGGGACCCTGTCTCTAAATAAAATACAAAATAGGGCTGGGGATGTGGGTCAGTGGTCAAGTGCCCCTGTGTTCAATTCCCAGTATCTGCCGCCCACCAAAAAAAAAAAAAAAAAAAAACATGGTAAATATCAAGAAAAGGGGGACCTTATCAACATTCCCCAGTTTATCACAAACCTACCTTTATTTCCTCTGCTTCTCTGATTTCTCTCCTGTTCCAGATGTAACTCATTGCTTTTCTGTACACTGATTCAGTTAGCTTTCTCAATATCCAATTCCATTTGCTTATAATCTTATGTCTGAAATATTTCTGCTTGAGTTTCTTACATCCCATTTACCAAATTTCTTTAATTAATTCCTTCAGCTATAGCCTTAGTCCCATCCTCTCCAAACCTATCCAGGACCTTGCCATCAATTATCTTAGATAACTGTGATCTTTTTTCTCCCCTGGCATCTTCTCTTTTGCCTCAAATATCAATATTTCAGCATGAGGGTCCAAAGAAATCCACAACTCACTAGCCATGTATAGTTTTCTGTACATTGCTCTCTGAACCTCAGTTTTCCATCAATTTAATCTATTTCATCTGCTATACTCCAGATGAGCAAAAAATAGAAGAGAAATAATTGACCCAAGGTTGTAACCCTATAGTACACTTCTGAACTTCTTTGTGGGACCCTCACCCCCTCTCGAAGGCTTTTGAAGTTCTCCTCCAGTCAGAAAGTGTTCCAAGGTCTAATCTTCCCTGTAACACACATGCCTCCATGTTCCCTCTGGTTCATCTAGCCCACAAGAGTAGTAGGTGTGTCCTCTGGGGATTCTGGAAGTGGCATCTACGCCAGTGTTAACCACTGTTGCCTTCCAAAAGCTGTAAGAATGCCAATGTGCAAGCCTGGAGAGTATCTATATCTGTAGGAAGGCTACAATTGCCAAAGCTGAAGCCACAGAATAAATTAATAAAAAAGATGCTTCCAGCCGGGCGCGGTGGCGCACGCCTGTAATCCCAGCACTTTGGGAGGCTGAGGCAGGAGGATTGCGAGTTCGAAGCCAGCCTCAGCAATGGCGAGGCACTTAGTAACTCAGTGAGACCCTGCTTCTAATAAAATACAAAAAATGGCTGGGGATGTGACCCAGTGGTCAAGTGCCCCTGAGTTCAATCCCCGGTACCAAAAAAAAAAAAAAAAAAAAAAAAAAGATGCTTCCATCGGTAATGGCAGCACCATCACCATCACCAACATTGCTATGGGGTGAAGGGCATTATTGTCCCTACTATTACTTATCTTGCAAGGACCATCCATTCTCAATGCTATTGACAATTTGTACATCAGTATCCTATGAGGATTACAGAGAAGCAACGTTTTAACTTTCATTAGCTCTGTTGTCATAGCCCCTACTCTATGAGTTGACAGGTGTTTTAGTTAGCTTTTGCATCACTGTGACCAAAATATCCAACCAGAAGAATTTATGGGAGGACAAGTGTATTTGGAGCTCATAGTTTCAGAGATCTTGGTTCAGACACCTGACTACATTTCTCTGGGTCCAAGGTAAGGCAGGGCATTATGGGGAAATGACCCAGCAGAGGAAAACTGTTCAGTTTATGGTAGGGTCAGGAAGTGGAGGGAGGGAGGGAGAGAGAGAGAGAGAGAAAGAGAGAGAGAGAGAGAAAATGGGGGCACTTCTAGGAAGATGCAACCTTCTAGAACATACCCCCAGCAGCCTACCTCCTCTAGCCATGTCCCACCTGCCTACAGTTACCACTCAGTCAGTCCATTCAAAGTAGGATGGACATTGCATGCAATTTTGATTGCATGAAAATTGACCCAAGGACCATCCAACATACACCAAGCTGTCCTCAGAATCATTTCTGTACAGTCTCCAAATATGACATTTTCAATCTCCCCTGAAAGGACTCATCTCCTCACCTGCTCTCACCTGCAGTGTCTTCATTCTGCAGATGAATGAAGCATGTACAATTCCCCAGTAGGCTCCAGATGTGTCGCTCTTACTATATACAAATTACCAGTAAAAGTGACTACATTTGAGGATTAGGTGGCTAGTGCATGAGTAATGTGCTTAAGACATTTGGAACGGCATCTAGGAGAAGCAAAAGTGTTTCAAGGAAAGAGGCAGGAGCCATGCATGGGACTGGTACCTGAGAGATGTCACACCATATCCCTGGTGCACAAAGGATATAAGAGTGATGCCAAAGGAACTATAAGATGTAAAAGTTATGCCAAAGAGCAAACCCCAGAAAAAGGGTTTTCTTCCAGACAAAATGGCTGTGTATTGCAATTATGGAAACTGACCATGCTTGCCTCACAGAATTTCCATTCTTTAGTATAACCTAGGAGAAGCAAGAAAGCTGCCAGGTTGGAAACGTCCTTGAAAATGGGTCTGAAGCTATCTCATCAATGATTATCCAGACCTACGTGAGCATGGAATAGACGGTTACCACATCCCAGGAGAATTAATATACAGGTAAAACTAAGTTTATATTTTCTTTTCTTTAGATGAGTGGAAATTTGAAGTAGAAATTACATTAAGTTATAAATAATATTATTTATTGCTGTCCACAAAAGAAAAAGACAGTCATCCCTCAGTTTCCACAGGAGTTGGTACTAAGAGTTCAAAATCTATAGTTGCTCAATTCCCTTGTATAAAATTGCAAATATTTGCATGTAACTGATGAGCATTCTCCTGTATACTTTAAATCATCTCTAGATTGCTTAAAATACTTACTATGATGTAAATGCAAAGTCGATAATTGTGCACTGTATTACTTGAGAAATAATGACAAGGAAAAAAATCTGTACATGTTCAGTATAGAAGCAATTATTTTCAAATATTTTCAACCCACACTTGGTTAAGCCTGCAGACGTGGAAGCTGCAGATACAGAGAGCCAATGGTGTTCTCAAAATAATATAACTCTGCAGCCTCCTTTCCTTCAGTAGTCACAGGTGCTCACTCTCGTCAGTTTATTGAAACTGGGACCTCAGAGGTCAATGATGCTCAACAAATTCACAAGACCAATACCCTTTGCTCTACCTCATTCTTTGCAGATAAACTGGTGCTTTCCCTGAAGCTTCCACCACCTCTCTAAACCATTTCTCTTTCTACTGCTATTTCTCTATTCTTCCAAGAATCACCATTTCTTTTTCTCTTCTTTGAGCAATATTTTAATCTGTTTGCAGTGTCTGCAATCGGCTATCATTCTCTTCCACATCTTTATCTGCAATCTCTCCTCCAGCTATACTTTCTCACAGAAAATATTATTCACCACTGGGCATGATCCCCTTCATTAGTGGTTCTCAAAAAATTTAACACATTAAAATAACCAAAGAGTGTTTTTAAAAGACAGATTCCTGAACACCGTTCCCTTGATGAACTGATTGAGTATATCCAGAATTATGCCCAGGAATGTTCATTTTGACAAAACACTGCATAGCAGGTACTGATGTTCTCAGATTATCCTTGAGATGTACTAACCTCTATTGTTCATGACTCCCAAGGCTAAATTACCAGTATCTTAATAAGTCTCCTGACTTCTTAATCCATATTTTAAGTAGATACTTAATATTTTCATAACCTATAATGCAATGCAACAATCTGAAAAATAAATTTTATTTTTTCCCTCCTTCACAAACACAATTTATGTCCCTGTTTATATTTTCTATTTTGTCAAAATAACAATTTTAACTCAGGCTGCAAACTAGAGATTCTCTCCATTTCTTTATCACTCAATTCCTTACTTCTTTAGTCAAACTTTCCTCACTGTGGGGAAAAAAACAATTTAGAGGAGGGAAGTTTTATTTTGGCTCACGATTTCAAAGGTTCAGTCCAGGGTCAACAATTCCATAGTTCTGGGCCCAAGGTGAAGCAGAACATCATGGTGGAAGAATGTGGCAGAGGAAAGTACCTCAGGACATGACAGCCAGGAAGCATGGAGAATTGCCCTCTCACGCTCTGATCTCCAGGGACAAAATATAAACCTTAAAATCATGCCCTCAGTGATCTACTTCTTCCATCCACACCCCACCTGCCTACAGTCACTGCCCAGTAAATCCATATCAGTGGATTAACCCAATGAGTAGGTTGTAGCTCTCATAATCTAATCATTTTAGCTCTGAACATTCTTGTATTGTCTCAAATATGAAATTTTGGAACATACTTCATATTTAAACTGTAACAGTTACCCTGTTCTTTCCATTTTACTTTCAAAGTATTCCCAAATTTATCCCTTGTTCTGCCTAATTTAAATATCTATTATTTTTCCTAAGCAGTTAAATTGGCCCTTCCCTTACTTGTCTGGCCCCAGTCTCTCTCATCTCCAGTCTTCTTCTCCTCCATATTTAGTAATGCCAAAACATTACTAAAACAAAAACCTTATTTAGTAAATTCTAATGCCTTAGCACACACAGCATTCAAGAATTTGCCCAATCTGAAAACAATATTAATTGCAGACCCCTTCTCTTCAGCCTCCCCATCATGAACAAGGGCCAGCCCACCATCTCTCCTCATCCCACCCATCCTCCATACCTTCTAGCATTCTCCTCTCAGATCTAGAGTGCCGATTACTTATCACTGTATGTTGAAGACCCTTCCCTGTTTTCAAACCACATCTTTCACTTAAATGTAGCAAAGGCAAAGTTTTTAAGATGGCCCTATAATATTATTCAAATTATAAAGATTATGTACTCATTTATAACCAAATATTGTTGAATATATATATATAACATGAGTATATATATATGTGTATATATATACACATATATATGATATGTATATATCATGTTCTGTGTGTATGTATGTAGATAGATAGATAGATAAAGATATAGGTAGATAGATACATATCATGCAGATGTTGTCTTCATTTGGGTACTGACCATTTCAAGGGAGAAGCAGGGCAAGGGGCTTCCCTGCTGCTTCCCTGTTGGTGTAGACTGTGGTAAAGGTAGCCTGGATCTAGAAAACACACATGTGTAATGATGACTTCCTGAATCCATAGGTCATCCTTTTCTTTGTAAGATTCCTAGAAAGCCTGAGGTATTATTCTGGAAACAGCAGCCACAATAGCATATCCCTGATATCATAATAATTTCCAACAATGACAAAGAATGCACCTCCCTAACCCACTTCTATTGCCTACATTTGGAAAAGTTTCCTGGAATCTCAGTAGTTTCTCTTCAGCCCTCCCAACCACGCAATGCTCCTTAATAACTCTTGCCTGCTTAGCATGAGGGGGTTCTATTCTTGATGATGAAATTCTTAGCAATACACTATCTATGTCTCCAGAAGCAATGATTTTGAAATGAATTTTTAAAAATAAAGTAAAATGAGGAATGTCAACAGTACAGAGGTTGAGAAACCTCTAGCTCATGAGGGCTGGCTGATCACAGCCAGGATGAGGGGCAATAAACTTATCTAATCTTATATTTAATCTTATCATCTCCATTCACATATTATCTCTCTGTATTTGTCCATCAGTTTGTCTGTCTTTCTCTCTCTCCTCTTCCTCCCCCCTCCCCACGAACTAAATTATGGGAGAAGGAGAAGTTGGTTACCAAACAAAATGATTCAGATATTGTAACAATGACTGATTCCTCTTTAGAAATATGAATAATGTTGGTCATTTCTTAAATGCTTTAAAATTTTTACAATACAATATTGGAAAAATATTCCTGATTAAAAGTAATGTGTTTCATATGTTTACATACATATATATGAGAAACACACAGGACAGCTACATATTGAAAATAAGTGGTAGTTTTTCCTCTCTTCCTTTGATTTATCTACTGCTAATTTGGGATATGTTAACCTATATTTTTTCTTGCTTATTATAAGCATAAACATACATTCAAATACAAACATTACCTATCCAATATGATAGTACATATTTTGTAAATTGTTCTCTTTATAAATGTACCATGGATATCTTTAAATCAATTCACATAAACTACATCTTTTTCAAAATGTACAGCATATTTTAGAATATGAATTGCCTAATTTACCCAACATTAATGTTATTGGGGTGTATCTAGTTCTTGGTTTCCAGAAACTATAATAAATTTATTTTACAGTTGACTTTAAATACTGGTATTTTCATACCTAGTAAATAAGGAGCTAAAAGTGGAATTGCTGGTCAGGAGATCATACAGGTCTGAATTTTAATTAGTTCTGCCAGATGACATTCTAAGAAGGCTGTTACAGTGGTTGTCACTCAGGGCATTCTGATGATGATGTTGATGTGTTTAGATTTGTTCCAGAAGAAACAAGAAGACTGAACAATGAAGAGAATCCCACAATAAACAACTTATTAAGTCCACATAATTTATCAATGCCAGAATCGGGAAAGAAACTGTGACTTCTAATTTGTAATATTTATTTCTTCTTTTTAGATCATCACATGTAGACATTAAGTATAATGATTCAAGGGTGATCATTTTCATTTTTTTTATTAAAAGGGAAAATTATATCTAGTTACTTTTAGAGTCTTGGACCCCTGACCTGATTCAGTTTTATGACCCTCATATCAGGCAGAATGGTCAAGGGCAGGGTGCAAATGTGAGGAGCACCTCAGTGTCCCATCAAGTGGAGAGTGGCAGACCCCTGGCATGCCCTTTCTTCATGCTGCTTCCAGAAAAGCACGGGTCAAAAGAGTGATGCCAGGCCAGAGAATGGGCAGGAATATGTACTACCCAACTGGGGCTGAGCTCCCAGGCTCACTTTGCAGCACAGGCAATAACTTCCCTGTTTGTGGTTTCCTTGCCTGTAAACCTTTTATATACCAAGAAGCCTATTCTATTTTGAAGCAAACATTTCAGTCAAGGCTCTGGATATGCAATAAAATCTTATTTTAAAATAATCTTTCCTACAAAACATAAATAAAATGAAAAGGATTAAAACCTGAAACAAGACACCTTACATAGCATATCTTTGTCAGAAGCTAGAATATACAAGTAATTATGTTGCCCTGCTCCGCATTATCTGTTTTGAAAGCATTTTTCCCTAAAAGATGGAAGCAACTACACAAATACTGTAGAGTAAATGGCTGGGTAATTTAAGGTTTACATTCTCTCCAATAACAAAAGTGGCGTACAACCGTTTCCCACTCACAAATTAAATCACTGAAAATTGTTTTCAAATTAAATCACTGAAAATTGTTAAAACTTAAAGGGATCTACACTATACCTTCTTTCTTCCCTTTGTTGGTGGGGTTTTCGTTTCTTTTTTCATTTGTTTTTTTAGCAATCTGCTCAATATACCATACCAATTTCAGGAAGTACAGAAGCAACAGTATACAGTGATAAGCCCTAATCTAACCCTGCTAAAGAAAAGTAAAACTAATTGCTAAAGACTTTGAACGAATAAGTGAAGCAAATAAGTCAAAATTTCAAGGTAACTGGACACAGTGTGGACTGTGGCATTGAGTTAGATATTAGAAGAACCTCACCTTTCTTTGGGCTACCCCTTCTAGTTCTCAGGTACACCAGGGTCTAGGGAATACTCAGATCCTTCCAGACATTCTAAAGCAAACCTTTGAAGGGGCTGTAATATAAGAAAGGCCAAAGCACGAGGGAATGGAGATTGTTTACTTAACTACTAACAAAAGCAGAAAACCTGTGTTGATGGTGTTAACTAGATGCGCTCATGGTCTCATCTTCTGTGAGATCACCATCATTTATGATATTACTTCTCCCGTGTAAATAAAGCAGAAACAGATGACCTGGAGCTGATGCCTCTAACTTGAAATAAATCCCATCCCCAACCCCACGCCAAAGCTCACAGACAAATATATTTCCAGGAACGTTCAGAAATGGACAGTCTATCTCAGCTATTCTAAGTCACAGGGGAATATATTCACATTTTTGGAGGAGGGGGCACCTCTTCCATATTTTAAGCACAATAACAACTTATTAGCCTATAAAAAGAACCCGAGAGGATCACGGTCCAGCTTGTGGCCTTCAGCTGTAAGAGAAGTAATCCTCCCATGATAGACTTAGTTCAATCTAACCCAGTGGTTCTTAATGTGTGGGAAGGGTGATTTTACCCCCCCTCCCCAAGAAAACATGTGGCAATGTCTAAGAGATATTTGGTTATCACAACTGAGGAGGAGAGGTGTCTCTGGCATCTAGTGGGTAGAGGTTAGGAATGCTGCTCAACGTCCTGCAATTCAGAGGCTACTCACACACAATGAAGAATTTTCCAGTCCAAAATGTCAACGTTGTAATACCAAGGTTGAGAAAGCTTGCTGTAGCCCGTGAGGGCTGGCATATCACAAGCAGATTTAGGAACAATAACTTGCTTAACTTTATCATCTCAGCTCTCATTCTTATCCTCTATTCCTCTCCCTCTCTGCCCTCTCCCCTGTAAGCTACCTGGTACCGTAACCCCGGGATGAAAACTCGGAGGCAGAGTATAGCTTTTACTACTTTTACTTCTACTTTCTTAGAGCTTAGAGAGGGAAAGAAAGATTTTTAGAGAGAAAGATTAAAGCAAGCTTTTCTTCTTGTCTTCTTAGCTTAGAGTCTTAGAGAGAAAGAAAGATAGAGCTTCTTCTTAGAGAGAAAGAAAGATAGAGCTTCTTAGAGAGAAAGAAAGATAAAGCTTCTTCTTAGAGAGAAAGAAAGATAGAGCTTAGCTTAGAGAAAGATTAGAGCTTCTTTCTTCTCTCTTCTTTCTTCCTTCTTCTTTCTTCTGTCTTCTGTCTTCCTCAGGAGCCTCGGCCTAACTCTGACCAGTCATTACTTCTTCTATCTGGTTTCTCTTCTGTCTTCTATCTGGTTTCTCTTCTGTAACCGCTCTGCCTACGTTCTGGCCGCTCTGATTCTTCTGACCGACAGAGTGACTGCCCGACTGACCGAATGAATTCGTTCTCCTAACTCGGACCGCTTTCACCCGGTTATATACCTTCAGCTTTGCGGGTGCCTACAGGTGCGTCACATACATATCAGGTGGAACTTATGGCTTCCAGCTAGCTGCAACAGCCCTTCCTAATTAGGGCTCCTTCACTCCCCCAGCTGAAAATATGGGAGAAACGTTAGTTGGTTACCAAATTAAATGATTCATACATTGTGATCATGACTAATTCCTCTTTAGACATATGAGAAATAGTGGTCATTTCTTAAATGTGGGTTGTATGATGAACAGCGCAGAAATTTACTTTGCATCACAAACTATTTGAGCTGGTCATGTTACTATTTCCCTTTGCAATTCCATATGGTCATTAGATTTTAGATTATTTCAAGTAAAAACAAATCAAAGAAAATGCTTGAACCAATGGTAAAAGTGGAATTTAGTTTCTTTGCACACTCATATAAAACACATACAGCCATTTTTTGAATATGAAAAATAATCGTATAGGAGATTTTTACTTAGCTCTAGACTGAGTCATCTGTAGATTACATCAAATAGGCCAAGTGGCAGGTATATTAGTCCAGGTAAATTTGGGCTACAGGTAAACTGAATACAGCATACTACAGGGACACACCACATCAATGTTTATAGCAGCACAATTCACAATAGCTAAACTGTGGAACCAACCTAGATGCCCTTCAGTAGATGAATGGATAAAGAAAATGTGGTATATATACACAATGGAGCATTACTCAGCAATAAGAGAGAATAAAATCATGGCATTCACAGGTAAATGGATAAAGTTAGAGAATATAATGCTAAGTGAAGTTAGCCAATCCCCAAAAGCCAAATGCGAATGTTTTCTCTGATATAAGGAGGCTGATTCACAGTGGAGTTGGGATGGGGAGCATAGGAGGATTAGAGGAACACTAGAATGGCAAGTGGGGAGGGAGGGGAAGGGAGGGGGCAAAAGGGTGAAGAAAAACTAAAAGGTGGTAGAATGAGATGGATATCATTACCCTAAGTGCATTTATGAAGTAACGAATGGTGTGAGTATACTTTGTATACAACCAGAGATATGTAAAAATGTGCTCTCTAAGTATAATATGAAATGTAATACATTCTTCTGTCATTTCTAACAACTTAGAATAAAAAATAAATAATTTAAAAAAACCAGAATGATTCTTGGGGGGGGGAGAGGTAAACTGAAGGTATTCCCTAACCCAGGTAAGATACCACTTACACTGAAAAATCAAAAGCAGACTTAACATAGTTGTATTTATCAATAGTAGCCATTTGCTCATACATGCAATGGGAATTTCCCCTGTGGAGAAAATGTATTATCTGAGTCCTCCTTACTTGATCTTTGAAATACTAAAGGAAAATAGAAAATTACTGTATCAACAAATGCTAGCTTTCAAGTCAGTTGGTGAATGCAGAAAATCTCTCTTGGGTATCAGAAGTTGAAAAGTAATTATTTCTTCCTCTTCACATTTCTGCCATTATAGTCTTAAACCACTCTCACCTCCATTCAGCACCAGATATATAATTCTAGGTACCCAGTCCAAAATAGAAAGATTGGGTTCATTGTTCCAAATTACTAAGAATTTCTAGATGGTAACAGCAGAGCATTAAACCAAGTATGGGGTTCTTCTAAGTGCAACTAGCATGTTACATCATTAAGCCAGCTCTGCTCCCAACCTACCCCAATAGATTTCTGTGAAGTCATGTACTCAGAAATGCAACAAGCCCTTGCCTTAGGGCCCCCACATACAGTTGAGCAATCTCTGCACTGCACAACTCTAAGGAAATTCATGTCAGAGACTGAGGAAATTGTGTACACTGGAATTATGTGTCACACAAGCTAATGTTCATGTTTTCTGGCTCTAACACCAGTCACATGAATTATACTTTTGTCCATTTCAGCAGACTTATATCTACTGCCTTTATTATCCATCAAAAAGCAAAAAGAAAAATGATTCTTTTGATCTTCAAATTCAGCAACTCTAATCTTTCCCTCTCTCATCATTCACTGAAAAAGGCAACTTTCATTTATTAAACTTTCATTCAAAGTCCATAAAAAATCTCTCTTAAATTTTTCTCATAAACAGGAATATTTTTCATGTTTTTCTTAAATATTAGAAGCATTCATTTTATCATATTTCCATGATAATACAACTCACTTATATATCAGAGTTTTGTCCTGGATCATATATTACTTGAGGAAGTCCCAGGGTCTGTGAAAGATCAATTGTTTAGGTGGAGGGAAAGACCGTGATCATTGAGTTAGCACAGAAGATTTACTAAATATCAGAGTTGAAAATTGCCTGAGAAACTTTCTTTCCTCAAGCTCTTGAAATAAATATATTTTAATTCTACACTGAACATGTACAGACTTTTTTTTTTTTCTTTTGTGGATGCCTTTCCCAAACAATACAGCATAACAACAATTTCCATGGTGTTTACATAGCATTAGATATTATAGGTAACATAGAAATTATTTATTTAAGTGTACAGGATAACAGGTGCAGGTTCTATGCAAATACTATTCCATTTTACGTAATGGACTTAAGCATTGGTGGATTTTGATGTGCTATAAGAGATCCTGGAAACCAATCCCTGAGGACACGGAGGGATAACTGTTATGTACTTATATCAGACTTGTCTGAGAGAAAAGTGATAAACGCTTCTGTCAGCATGAGAAAATTTTTGTGAATAATTATAACTGTGATGTAGACTTGACAGAGAGTGTGTTAGCAGCTACCCAGTGAGATCCCAGGCGCCCACAGTGTCACTGTGGCACTACTACTTGAAATGAATGCCACTCATCACAGCAGCATGTTAGCACTACTGGAAAGATCCCCTGCACATTGTCATGGTAAACCCTCTCAGGTGTTTATGACAAATTTATAAGCATTCTGTCCCTGTTCATACATCTGAAACATAAAAACTCTCAGCAGTAAAAATAATGTAGAAGTACTTACTAAAAAATTTAAAAATAGCCGAGGTATTTCAAACATTCTATCAAATGAAAAGAAGAATGAGATAATCAACTTATAAACTTTTTATTTTGTGATAAATTTAAATATGCAAGTCATGACAAAATTATGAAAGAAATCTTTTATTATAACGTTCTCCTTATACATCAAAATATCAGAATTATTGCCTTCTGCAGTGATATCACTTTGTCATTGCCTTTTAGTTTTGGAGTAAATATTCCTCTCACCCTCTGAAACAGAAAATACAGTTCTCATCACAAGAATAGAAAGTGCAAGTTCCAAATTTAAGAAGACAAAGCTTCCAACCTCCTCTATTATACACAGATAATTCTGTGTACAAAAATTCACTCTTCTTGATGTTCTTTGCCCCAAATGGGTTGTAGAGTAAGTATTAAAACTGAATGTCATATTAAATGTGGCTATTGAATCAGTATCATATATTAAGTAAAATCTGGTGCCCCATAATCTAAAAATATTAGTGATTTATATAAAAACTAGTTCTCCTCTTAAGGAAATATATTTGATAACCTTGAAAGTTAATATTATTTTCTTTATAGAAAGCATGGACATGAAAAAGATGTGGAACAGATATGGTTTCTAAAATATTCTGTTACTTATTTCCTCATGTTAATATATTGGCCCCAATTCTTCAGTCATACTAGGTATATTTTGTCTGTTTATTTTAGAGGTGGGGTCTTGCCATGTTGCCCAGGTTGACCCTGAACTCATTATCCTCCTGCCTCAGACTCCCAAGTAACTGGGACTATTGGCCCTAATTCTTCCTCATTCCCAGTACTCTTTGCCATGTGATTTGGCAATCTGCCCTTTGACCTTGGATTTAACCATGTGAGTTATTTGGGTCAATGTTATATGAGTAGAAATGCAGTTGTCCAGTTGCTATTTTACACTTTTGCCATTATCATGGGAAGAGTTGTGTTGGCTGATCTGAAGCATGAAGGAAACTGAGAGGCTGGTTAAAAAAAAAACCTGTTCATTTTCTTAAAAGAAACAATGTGTCTCTAGTTCCTGCAATCTGGAGATGAACCCAGAAAACCCAGATCTGCCAAACTCCAGTGGCCCTATGGGCACATAAGTGGTATGTTAAGCAGCTTTTATGTTTCCTCTTGGTTTCAGAGGCTTGAGCTCATGGTTGGACAACTCCGAGGCAGAAACATCATGCAGGAGAAAAGCTGCTCAGCTCAGGGCAGCCAGGAAACAGACAGAGAAGGGCTGAAGAAGATAAACCCTTCCAGGGCATGTCCCCAATGACCTACCTCTTCCCACTAGGTCCTGCCTCCCAGTAGTACAATCAGTTACCAACAGATTAATTTATTAGTGGATTAATCCACTGATAAAGTCAGAGCCCCCATGGTTCAATCATTGCCTAAGATCCTCACCTCTGAACCTTGCTGCATAGGGGACCGCCCTTCCAGCACAAGAGGACATTCCAGAGCCGAACCATAACAGGTGACAATAAATGGTATTTTTAAAGCCACTGAATTTTGGAATACTTCTTAATCCATAATATTTAGCTTTCAATGTCAAAACCAGAAGCAAGACATAGCTAAAAATAGCAAAGTAAAATTTCCTCTGACGTCCACAATAAAGCCAAGCAAATAAATGAAAAACTCTGTCTTTAATTACCATGCTTATCATCCTCAGACTTAGAGAGGATTGTTTCCATTTGGAGACAAGAAGAGATGAAGATGGTCACTGAGGCGGGAAAAAAAGGTTATTCCACCTTCTCTGAAATCAGTTTCTAAACTCAGACCCTCTGGAGGTGGTTCAATATTCGGAGGATAGAGGTTCCTTACCATTTTGAAAGTATCCCCACTTTGGCTAATCTGCACCTTTCACCGAGAATTGCAGTACTATTTCTCAGCCTGGGTTTCTTAATTCTCACCTAACAAGACTCTGCTAGTCATGGGCAGCTACTGTTCCCACTTAGTAAATAACAGATATTTTTCATTTTGTTTGGTTTAATACTTAGATCTCAAGCTAAAGAATTCAAGTTGGATTAACAGAGACCTTGAATTCTAAATAATTCTCATGAATATTATAAGCCTTTGACCCAAATATCAAAGCAATTTCAATTGTGCTAACATTCAAACAAATGAAAGAATAAAAATAAATGTTAGACCAGTATCTTCTTACATCACATTTGTTAGATTCATAAGGCACTTTCTAACTAAAATATAGATGCCCCCCAACAAATATAATTTCTTTAATGATTTAATTGGAGTCTGAAACATGCTTTGAGAATAAATACAGGCTATTTGTTCAAAAAGATAATAGTGCAAACTAAACAAAAAGCTAATAAAGGGAAAGATATTGTAAATAATTTTAAATATTAAATTAATTATCTAAAAATGGATTGTGCCCTTGGAAACAAATAACTTTTTTCATTTATTTCCTGTACAGTAAGCAAAATGGTTTCAGAGGTTAGAAAAAAAAAATCAATGTTTCATTACCTAAAGACCTTGCTGAGGATTGAGAATATTTTTCTGCTGTTGACATTTCATTAGGATTATTTAACAACTAAGCAATTCATTTGCCTCCTTGGTGCTAAAGTTGATATATTTTTCAAAATAGAGTCGAGAGTTTTTAGAGAAAACCCATAGATTTTTGACTCAGTGTCAATATCTATCACTGAAACATGTGGAATAGAATGAAACAATAAATACGTTGAGTCAAGAGGATAAAAAATATTAAACAATAAGTAAAATCCTGCCCTCATAATGCTATTAAAAGTGGCAATACATAACATGAATATTCTTTTGTAATGAGATTATTTTTAAAAGTGCTACTTTGCATTAGTTGAATATTGAAAAATAAATGCATTTTATCATTTTATAACTCTGCCTTCAAAAGCACGATTATGATTATTTTGTTTGTTGGTATCTAGGTAAGCAGAGAATAGGGGCATTCTCTTTTAGACATAAAAACAAGATTTCTCTCATTGTCCATTTTTGACATAAGCTCAGGCTTACGCAAAAATAGTTCCTAGAATTAGAATTCTCACACAATCTTTGTGTTAGTCAGCTTATCATCGCTGTGACAAATAACATGAGAACAACAACCTGGAGGAGGAAAGTTTTTTGTTTTTGTTTTTTCATTCAAGTTTCCAGAGGTCTCAGTTCATGGTCAACTGTCTCCATTGCTTTGGGCCCAAGGTAAGGCAGACCATCATGGCAGAAGGGCATAGTTGAAGGAAAGCTGATCAGCTCATGGCAGCCTGGGAGCAGACAGTGAGAGAACATCTGGAGACAAAACAGTCCTTTCCAGGGCACACTCCCTGAGACCTACTGCTTCCTACCTACCTATAGTTTCCACCTCCCCCAGGTAGTCCATTCAAATTCTAACTCATCAAATGGTTAATCCACTGATGAGGTCAGAGTCTTCATGATCCAATTACTTCCCCAAAGTCCCACCTCCAAACATTGCTACAATAGGGAACAAGCCTTTAGCACCTGAACTTTTAGGGGACATTCCAGATTCAAACCACAACACTTTTCATCCAGATCTTCTAAATGTTCATATTTTATAATATTTGCTTTATCACATCTTCCTTTACTATACAGCAGAACTGTTCAAATTTCATTGCATGTATTCTACAAAGATAGTTGTGTTATATAGCCACAGAACAATAACCAATGTCCAGGAATTAACCATCATTTAGTACTATCAGATAAACTTATACCTCACTCACTTTAACCAATTATGCCTATAATGTCATTTATACCAAAATAAAGTCTCAGTTTATGCATTACATTGGCTAACAATACCTTTTATATCTCCTTTAACCTAGAATAGCTTTTTAAAAATGTACTTCTTATTTGAGGGTATTTTGTAGCTCATTTTGTAGTATGCCCCTCAAATTAGTTTTAGTTGATGTTTTCTTATGATGAGGTCCAGTGTATGCATTTTTCAAAAGAAACATCATAGAAAAGATATTTTGTTCTTCTTGGTGAATCATCAAGTGACATTGGATGCCAATTTGACTCATACTTGGTAATGTTAACTTTACTTACTTGTTTAAAGAGGTATTTGTCACGTTTTTCCCAAAGTTACTGTTTTGTTTTGTTGGTTTTTTTTTTTTTTTTTTTTTTCATTTTATCAGAAAGGAGCTTGTGCCAGGTAAATAAATATTCTAGTACTACTCACACTTACTTTTTTAAAATCATGATTTCATTTATTTGAAATGTCCAGATTATGCACATCTAGACAAAGAAAGTAGATTAACGGTTTTTTAAAGCTGAGATATATGGGAAATAACTACTAATGGATATGGAAATTTGGGGGGGGGTGATAAAAATGTTATAACATTCATTGTGGTGATAGTTGCACAATTTGGTGAACATACTAAAAACCAGTGTTTTGTACACTTTAAACAGGTGAGTTGTTTGGTGTGTTGATTACATCTCAGAAAAGCTGTTAAAAAGAGGAAGGCATTTGGCTGTGGGATATTCCTCTACAGCAGGAAAATTGAGTTTTTCCCAAAAGCCCACCCAACAGGCTTTTGTTCCTTTTTCATTGACCTGAACTGGGTTATCCCTAGTGGGCTAGCCAGAAGTTGGCAAAAGAAAAGGGAGGTTTTGTAGAAGTATCAGACTAGCAAATCAGTAAGGTCTATGTCTGTAGCCCTCCTCCCTTTACAAAAGAAAAATCAGTCAATTCAGGAAACTTAAAATCATAAAAGAACATAACAGACACCAAAGATATTTCCCCATCAACTGAGATCATTCAGGAATAGTTACTGTTATATTAATAGTTACATGTATATTTTATGTGTTCCTCCTATGTTTTCTTCCTTAATTTTCTCCTTGCTTCCTTCTTTCCTTCCCTCCCTCTCTCTCTTCCTTCATCTCTTTTTTTTTTTTTTTTTCTTTTTGCCTTTGGCATCATGTCTCTCTTACATAGAGCAAAGTATTGGTTCTTAATATGTGAGCCAAATTTAAAATATTGTAGGTGAGTAGAATATTAACAGGCAAGTAAACCTATGGTGGAAGTGGAGAGGTTATGCAGTGACCAGTTTTTGCCGTTTTTTGTTTTGCTTCTTGTTTTGCAGGATCCTTACCTTCCCAGTGCACCTTTGAGTACCTACCCTCTAGGCAGCATCCTAACCTACTGTGTGATTTTTCCAATCTGGGGTTAACGTTCTCTTAAAGGTAATGACTTTAGAATGTGTCACCCTAGAGCAAGCTTCCCTCTTGTCTCGTGAGTGTCGTTTCTCCCTAACTGTGCTTATTCCCTGTGAAGGTTGGAAAGAGCATAGAAGTACAAGAGATGGCATGCTGGGATTTGATGTTTGTTTTTCTACTTAGAGTAAATTTGAATTTTAAACATTTTCTGTCTTATAATTATGCTGAAAGCATGAATTGTTTGACTTAATTTCTTCTTGTTGATTTTACTTTTTCCTTTGGAGGAAATGTTGGGCTGTTTAATTTATACTTCTTACACTACTGCCATTGCTTGGACTATTAGGAAATCTAAGAATCCAAGGTTTTCTAAATTTTCAGAACAACTATGTCTTGCTATATGTTAGGAATGATTTTACAACTGCAAGTTAAAGGAAATCAGTTCATAGGTAGGGAGTTGTGTTTCCCCTTAGGATGTTAAGATAGAATAAGAATATTGTAAGAATGCTAACAACAAGAAAAAGTTGGATATTTTACAAGATCAGCTGCTTTCATTAAAATGAGATTTTTGTATTTCTTGCAGATTCTTTCCCTTTGCATGTTGGTTTTCACTCCTATACATAAAGCCTCATAATTGGGATATGGCTACCATTGCCTCAAGTTCAAGGCAGAAGAGAAGACAATGAGTCTGTTCTAGCAGATTCTATCCTTTTATCACAAAGACCAAAAGGTCTTAAAAAGTGAACCTTAGGCCTCCCGTAACATCTCACTGGCCATAAATGTGCCTACTGGCACTTTATACCTGTAATGAAGACTACAAAAGTGAGTGTTTAGCTTTTCTTGGGCTTGACAGTGGAGGTGGGCAAGAAAGAAAAAAGTTGGGAATGAGAACTGGGTCAACAACACAGAGAATCTATCCCCTGCATTTATTTTATGTACCTCACAGTGCTTCACAGGTTTTAAGCCACTTAGTTAAACTGAATTGACATTATGGCTTGAAATATTTAATATGTATGTGTAGGATATATATGTACATAAGTTCATGCTTACATTTATTTTTTCCCCAGGAAAATCAATAATTGTTCTCTTTAATTATCCATTATTTAACTAAAGAGCTGTGTTATCAGTAGTCTTCATCTTAGGAATCCAACAATGTTATGGTAGATAGCATTATGCTTAGAAAGCACAATGACCCCAAAGGTCAAGATTTATATGCAACACAATACAGAAATTTTAAGTCATGAACACCTGATCAAAAGCAGACATTTTAAATGAGAACATTGACTCTTATTTGACCCAACTGATAAGTCTATAAATCTATCACTTACATAGCGTACAGTATGTTTCCCTTTTCATTGTTGTAGAAATCCAATGGTGTGATGTAGGTACAGCTTCTTGTGTAGTTCTCAAAAAATGTAAGCTATGACTTCTCATATTGGTGCTGCAGTGTTTTACCAAGTCAGGTAGTAACTGCTTTATATATGGTTATGTGTTCCTCAATTCTGTGAGGTAGGCACTATTATCACCGCTTTATACATGTGAGAAATCTAAAATTTATTGACATTATATAACTTGCCCACAGTAACAGCTAAAAATTGGAAAGTCTAGGTCAACCTAATTTCAAAGCTTATAATTTCAACCTTCCCACAGTGGTGACTAATAATCACAAGTTATATATTCCTATAAGAGAGACCAAACAGCTAAAAGCACCCATTGTCCACTTTGTCATATACTTCTGTGCCACCTCTACATCCATACTACTCAATTTTTCCCAAAGCAGAGACATTGAAATTAATTCATTGTGCTGTAGATGTAGCTCCGTGATAGATTGTAATTTTCGTTTTGTCTTCTTTCTCAAAAAACAGAAAATCTCAGATATGTATAGGCCAAATTTCTTTTGATCACAATGATAAAAATATTTCTCAATTAGAAAAATCTTATTAAGTTTAAGAATTTACCTCCTTATCTGTATTATTACTGTAATATTTTTCTATTTGAATTTAATTTTATTTATACTCACTTAGAATTTAGGTGAGATGGACCAGATCTTGAAAAGATGCAAACTGTCAATATTCATTCAAGAAAAAAATCCACAAAGAAAATTTTACACTTACATGATTTCATGGTAAAATCTATCAAATGTGCAAGAAAGCAGTAATATTAATTCTACATAAACTTTCTGAAAATAGAAGTACAATTATATCCCAATTCATTTTATGGGTCCAGCATTATGCTGATATCAACTCCAAACACAAGAAAGAAAACTATAGAACAATATTTAATATGTACGTCAATACAAAACATTTTGAAGCATTACAAAAACAAACAAACAATACTTTAGGGTTGTATATCATGACAAAATGGGATGTCATGGAATAAAATGTAAGCTCAACATTTGAAAATCAGTGTATGTCAACATCAACACATCAAAGAAGAAAAACCTATAATCATTTCAATAGGTGCAAAATAAACATTGGACAAAATTCTATATCCATTCATGATGTTTTAAAAATGGTTGAGAGCAAACTTAGGAGAAGGTAATTTTTTTCACCTGCTAAGTAGCATTTTGAAAAAACTGACAGCTACCATCATGGTCAAGTTTCAAAATCTGAATGAAAGCCCTTAAGATCAGAAACAAAACAAAGATCTCTTCTTTCAACCCTTTTAGTCAACACTGTATGAAGGTATTAACCTGTAGACTCAGTCAAAGAAAAATAAAAAGAAATGAAAATCATTCAGATTTACCAATATAAATAAAACTGGTTTTATTCCATACAACCTGATTATCTCAGAAGGTCTCAAAAAATCTATAAAAATTTTTACTAGAATCAACATGTGACTTTATCAGTGTAACATGTTATATAAGACCGACAGTAAAAAATCAATTATATTTTATACTTATCATTTTTGAACAATTGGATATTAAATTGAAAAAATGGTACCATTTATAATAACATTAAATAAAATAAAACATTTACTTAGGGGTAGTTTTAACAAACCATGTACATAACTGAAGGCTATAACATTTTTCTGAAACAAATGAATTCAATGAAAAAAATGCACTGTTTAAAATAATCAGATATTTAATATAAACATAAGCATGTTTATGTTATTTTGATATAAATTGTATTCAATTTAATCCACAGATTCAAAGTAATACTAGTCAAAATCCCAAAAGTCTTGTTTTTTTAAAATGTAAATTGATTCCAGAATTCATATGGAAATGCAAAGAACTTAGAATAATCAAAACCATTTTCAAAATAAAGGATAAAGTTATAGAATTTATTATACCTGATTCCAAGACAATATAAAAGTACACACCATCAAGACAGTATAGTATTGGCAAAAGAACAGTTATTATCAACAGAACAGAACAGAGAATCTAAATACAGACTCACATATATGGCCACTTGATTTTCAGTAAAGTTGCAAAGGTAACTCAGAAGTAATAGGTATTTTCTTATAATAAAGACTCCTGAATAATTGGACATTCATATGCAAAACAGAAACAAAACCAAAACAGAGGTTTATTTCCTCAAATCATACAAAATTAGCTCAAAATATATTATTTATCTATAGGTATAACTTAAAACATTTGGGATGGATCAAAGGAGAAAATCTTTGTGACTATGGGTTAGACAAAAAATTTTTTTCAATATAACACAGAAAGTATAAAACATAAAATAAAATATTGGTAAATGGTGCTTTATCAAAATTAACAACTTCTGCTGTTTATAAGACAGTTCACAATCCTGGTTAGGAACTATAGATGAGGAATAAATACTCGAAAACATAGATCAGATAAAGGATTTGTACCAACAACATGCATGTCTTCAAAAACTTTAAAACTCAATGTTCAGAAAACAATGAATGAATCTAGTACACATCTCACCAAAGAAGATATAATAGTTATAAATGATTGCCCAAAAGTATGTGAGGAAAAAAGGCTCAACATTATTTAGATAACAGGAAAATACAAATTAAAATAATATACATATAATAAGACACATTTCCCAGAATTTGGGGAATGAAAAAGTTTGAAAATACTAAGTGTTGGTGTGGATACAGAGCAACTGAACCTGTTGTGTACTGCTGATGGAGATATCAAATGGTATAGCTATTTTAAAGATATTTGATATTTTCCTGTAAAGCTAAACCTATACTCACTATCTTGTGGTTGCCCTTGTTAAGGTTGGGATCTATCCATACCATCCATAATTGGCCCAGATATCACAGCTGATGGTGCCACATATGCACTAAGATATGAGAAAGCTTGTTACTCACATAATGAGACTTTCTGAAGAGAGAAGAGCAAACAGCCAAGTTGATCCAAAATGGTTTGGGCATTCTCAAGAAAAGGTGAGAGCTTTGTCTGCTTTTGTGATTAGGATCTTAGACCAAGGTGAGGTTTATGGCATTGTTGGAACTTTGTCAGTGGCACCCAGGAAGGGAGCTCAGGGGCTTTTTTATTGCTTACTCAGGTATGGAAAAACTTGGGAAAGGAAAAGGGTGGGACTTTGAAAGCTGGCTGTAGGAAGCACCAAAACAAGAGTCAGATATTTTATTAATCTTACCATGAACCAGAGGTCCCACTTCTAGATATTTGCCCAAGAGAAATAGTCACATATCCACAAAAATCTGGATGAAAGTGTTAATAACCAAAAATTGAAAAAATTTCCATGAACAGGTAAAGTAATAAACAAATTGTGGAATATACATTCAGTGAAATACTACTATGTAATGAAAAGGAGCAATTTATAGGTACATATGCAACAAGAATAAATTTGAAAAACATTATCCCACCTAATAAAAACCAGACTAAATCATTGCATTTATATTATAATCTAGAGAAGGAAACTATAAAGATAGAAATCAAATAAGTAGTTTCCAGGGGCTGGAGTTTGATAAAATTGATTTCAAAGAGACACCAGAGAAGAGTTTGAGGTGTGATCTTGATTTTGATTGCAGTGCCTTGCTCTTGACATTTCCTCATTGGCAATGTACTATGGAAGAGGATTTAAACTTGCGCCATCCTGAGGGATCATACCAGGTTTTTCAAACTGGACAGGTAAAAGTACTAGAAAATCTGATTTTTTTCTAAACATAAAAATCATACTTGAACAATGAAAACTTTTTGATAATGGGTGACTTGCTGCCAACATTCAGATAAAAGCCAATAGAGAGTGAGAGCAGAAGAGAGGTGGCTGAGGATTTAATATGAGGTGTGCATTTGCAATAGCTGATGTCTAGCCATCATTCCTGCTCGATCAAAAGGTGCGACACATGATGCATCTGATAATGTGAAGTGCATTCCTAAAGTCTGTGAGCATCACAAAATGAAAAAAGGATGCAACTGCTAACCTGAAACATATGGTAAAATGTTAAAAAGTCTATACCTACAGGAACTGATTGATTGCCTTTATCATATGTTCTAAATTCAAATCTATAGCACAATAGAGTTAACTATATTTCTTTATAAAGCCCACCTGAGACAAAAAAGATTATTATCTTCTCAACCAATAGCATAAAATGCTTTGTGAAAATTGCAATACACATTAACAAAACTCTATACATAATGTCTACTGATTAAAATGAAGCTAACTTAATTAATCAGAGATTGAATATAATTCCTTTTCCTAGCATTTTTTGGCTTTACATTTACATTGTATAAGGGTGGTAGGATTAGGCGATTAGAACGTGTTTTTTAATGATTATAAAGTATTTTAATTTTAAAGGCTTGAAGATAAAGAAATGCAACTAATTACTGTGTGTATGAGAATAATGTAAACATCTACTGGGCTGGAACTCAATTAGAGCCCCTGAACTCAAGGGCAGAATTTAGTCCAGATCATTTGAAAATAGCAGCATCCTCCCTTATAATTATGAGATCAATGACTGACAAGATAATTAGTATATCTGGTAATCAAGGTAACAGCTTTTGCAGATCTAATTAGAGTATATTCTGTTGCTTAGAATACATGCCAAAGGTGTTAAACTAATTTTCTGTACTTAAGGATGATGGCTGAATCTTAAGAAACTAATATGAATCAACTGTCTTCCTCACTTCATAAACAGTAGGAGACAGTGAACACCTCAACACTACTCACAGTCCTGTTTTGATTGTGTTTTGATTGTAGTTTTAGAGCAGTTAGGACAAAGCAGCAATCCTGTGAAGAAGATCATCTGTTTATACAACAAAATCCAACCGTCTAACTTTACTACTCTTTCAATCAGCTTGTAGGTGTGTACTGAAGATAAACTCAGGATACTTACCAATCGAAAAGTTCGTCTGTCACCAATTAAAGCATCTGCTTGTGGCATCTTGCTCTCAGAATCACGTAAGCCTGGCTCGAGTCCTTCCTATGACAGGTAGACCGTTAACAACTTTTGTTGTAGGTCCCTGATGCTTTTGCCAGCACGGTCTTTCTTTGGGTCACACTGCCCTGTTTATCTTTGGAAAGTGCTCCCACCCTCAGGGCAGAGGGTCGTGGTGGGGCTATAAATTACTGCTTTTATTAGCCCATTTAACTTTTGTGATGACTCTATGAAGAGGATGTGAATTTTATCTCCACTTCATAAATAAAGAAACTGAAATTTAGAGATGTTAGGAAATCTGTCCAAGGACGAGCAGAATTCTTTAGCATAAAAATAGCCTCAACTTTTCAGTAGCTTTATGAAACAAAGGCAAGTTTCTTTCTCCTACAAAGTCATACAACTTTTTTAAGCAACTCGCCCAGGCAGCTCTCCTCTCCCTGCTGTTTCAAGGATCCAGCCCCCCACCCCATACCCCCATGGTTGTGCTGCACCGTACCTTTGATATCACACTAAGGTCAACAGCCAGCAATTCAAGATGGAGTCCTGGGGTACAGGTGTGAGAAAGACACACTGGATACACAGCTACCCCAACTCAAAAGTGACAGACATAAATTTTGCTCCTATTTCGTTGACTAAAATTAGTCACAAGACGCAAAGGGAGTTAACACGTGACGTCTTTATTTTTGCTCCAAATAAAGGGTAATATGCAGATGAACCCATCTCCCCACTCAGCCCATCCAAGGAACAAATCACTGAGCTGGATCCATTCTGATGGTGTATTGAATATGAATGACACTGAGTTTTGTTGCTATTGCTGTTTCCTTGTACTGGGATTAAATCCAGGGCACTTTACCACTGAGCTGCATTCATGGTCCTTTTTATTTTATTCTTTTGAGATAAGGTCTTGCTAAGTTGCCCAGGCTGGCATCAAACTTGGGATACTCGATCCTAAGCCTCCTGAGAAAATGGAATTACAGACATGTACCACTGTACCCAGCCTCAATGGAACTGTTTTGATACTCCTGGAGTTTCTGCATTTGCAGATATAATACAAATTGTATTCCACAAATTCTCTCTTCATGTATGCCTGAAATTATCTCTTTTTCAAGTTTTCCCAAGTGCTTATTAAAGTTTCAAATTAAGACACTAAAAAAATAGTAAGTAAGGATAAACTGGGAAAGATGAATAGGGAATCAATGAAAGAAAGAAAAAACACAAAAGAAAAATCATTAAAGTTAAAAGCTAGTCCTTTGAACAGAATAACGATTTTGGAAAATTCTTGCAAGTATAATGGTGATGATGAGAAAGAAAGGGAAAGGGAGGGTGAAGGATGAAGAGGAGGAAGGGGCTGCAACACCATTTGTTGAAAAAAAAACTACCTTTGTTCCATTGCACTGCCCTTGCTCCTTTGTTAAAGATCAATTTACTATATGTATGTAAGTCTATTTTACTCCCTTAATCTGTTTATCTACTTTTTCATCAATACTGAGGCATACGGATTACTAGTTTATAGTAAGACTTGAAATTAAGTAATGTCAGTCCTCCAATTTTTTCTCCTTCAATAAGCCTGAGGGTTTTGCTTTTGTATACAAACTTTAAAATTAGGTTTTAATATCTAAAAATAACTATTTGGGGAATATTTTTATTGTGATAGCATCGAATCTATACATCTCATTGCAAAGGACTGATATCCTGAAACTACATCCTGTCTATGAACATGGAATAGTTATTCAGTTGATTTATTTTGCATTTATTTTGTTTGACCCTTCCAATTGAACTTCTATTTTACACATCATGCTTTTCTGACTCAGATTATCCATTTGGTTCTCTTACAAATTTTCTATTTCTCTCAAAATTCTCATCTCCTCTCCCATTTTACCTACCCTTTCTTGTAAATTTTTAAGATACCAATGATACAACTTTTAGAGTCTTCATCTGCTTTTTGTATTGTTGCTATAACAAGTTGCTAAAAACCAAATGGCTTAAAACATCACAAATTTATTATAATTCTGAAGTTTAAAAGTCTGAAATGAATTTCATTGGATTAAAATCAAGGTGCCATCAAGGTCATGTTCCATCTAGAGGAAGGATTTGCATCCATGTGAGGATACTATAGGGGAGAAATCATGTTATTTGTTCTTATAGCTGCTATACTATCTGCTTCATACCCAGATTTATGGCCCATCCTAAATGTTACCATCTTTGCCTGACTGACTGGATGCAGTCACCCACTCACATCAGAAATTTGAGAACATTTTACATAAAAAGGAAAAATGAATTTAATCACAGTTTGGCCCAAACTAGGAAGTGGGGTGTCTAATTATAAGTAGGCTCCAATTCAGTAAGAGCCAGCATCATAGTGTCTTCAACTCTCTTTCTCTGACTCTTCACACACACTTTTCTGAATGCCCCTTCCACTTATAAAAGACCTGTGTAATCACAGTAGATACTCTTCTCATCACAAAATCAGCTGATAAGCAAACTTAATTCCATCTGCAACCTTGATTCTCCCTTATCATGCTATGTATCATATTTATGAGTTCTAAGAATTAGGACTTGGACATCTTTGGTGTTTTTCTGCTTACCACACTTATGCGCTTATCATAATAGCACATCTGCTATTATCAATAACTGAGTCTACATGGGTCTACCCTTGTTGACTATCTTTTCTCTTGATTATGGGTAATGTTTTCCTGTTTCCTTACATATTTCAGGTGTTTTAATTAAGTTCTAGGCATTGGTATATAAGAAAGAATAAAGACTGAAATATGAATTTCTTTTTCTTTTTCACAGGATTTAATCTTTTTCTTCTTTCCAGAAATTAGAGCATGTGGCTGATGGTTTAGATGTTTTTTGAGATTCAAGTTGGGGCTGTGCCCTAGAGTTAATTAGAGTAAATTCCCCTTGTGTTAACCCTGTTTGCATGCTCTTATAACACTGCTATTAAGGGGCTGCACACCTTGTTCTCTACAGCAGTTGAGTAGGGTGGGGTGAAACTGCAGCTTCAAAAACTTTTGGTTCGTGTTTGGATTCAGTTCTCAAAAGACCTTTGTGTTAGTCAGCTTTCCACGACTGAGATAAAATACCTGAGATAAACAACCTAAAAGGGGGAACGGATTGTTTGGGTTTGCAGTTTCAGAGGTTTTAGTCAATGGTCTGCCAGCGATGTGGCTTTTGAACCTGTGGCAAGACAGAAAGAACATCACGGTGGAACAGAGTTGCTCACCTCACGGTGGCAAGGAAGCAGAAAGAAAAAGGAAGGGATAGGATCCTAGGATGTCCTTTCAAGGACACACCTCCAATGAGCTACTTTCTCCAACAATGCCCATCTCCTAAACGTTTTGCCACTTCCTAATAGGACCCTCCGCTGAAACTAAGCCTTCATCATGCAAGATTTTGTGGGACATTTTAGATCCAAACAAAAGTTCTGAAATATCATTACCTCAACAAAAGCATAGAATGGCAGGAATTTACTTTTCTTTCCAGTTTTCCTCCACTGTCACCTTCTCTGCAAAATTTTGCCAGGGAGGATGATAGGAGAATTGCTAGCCAAATGATTTATTTTCATGTTTATAATTTAGTCATATTATACTCTGTCATAACACCCAGATTGTCTTTAAGGGCACATTAGTCACTGTAGTTTCTCCATCTACAGGAGAAAGCTATATTACCCCTTCACTCATCTGATCCAAATAAAATTTTTGACCTCAGGGACTAAAGCTACAGGGTGCCCCTCTGACTTATAAGAGCTCATTCCTCTTTGGAATTAGTTCATTGAAGCTTTGCTGTGTTCTATGCTATTGGATAGCTATAAAGTATGATTTCTAACCAAATTGTTTTCATGTAGTAATAATGGAAGCAAAGTTTTTTTTAACATAGTTTTATATAGTAATTGGAAACAAAATTTTTCCAATAGAGGTACAATTTTTACCTCAGAAAAAGAAAGGCAGAATTTTTAAATGATTAATAAGCACTTTGCTAAAATGATCACTTATATGAAGTTTTTGACAATTATTAAGGTTATAATTTGCAGGTCAGAAATAGTGAGGAAGAGGGTCCAGAAGATAATAAGAAATTGATTTGATCACAAAATGTCAATCTATTAGCCGTCAATTTATCGGTTGACAGTGCTAAATGGGAAAATCAAGTATTTATCAACAATTTCTACTAAAAATTACCTCTTTATGAAATATTTTTTAAGCATGTAGTAAATTCTTGTAACAGGATGTCAAAATGGGACTCTAGTTGTTTTGGTTTACACCCCACAAATGCCTAATGAGAAAATAATGGGTATGAATGACTCCTACATTTTGATGAGGAGGTGGGGTGCTGAATCTTGTATATAAGATAAGTAGAAGTAGCAGCCAAACGGATTTCTGTTTCTTTCAAGCTGAAGTGGTCCAGGAGAGAGACTTTCTGGTGAGAGCAGTCAGTGCCTAAGCTACCATCACCCACCAACCTACATGCCCTTCAGTTAATGAATGGACAAAGAAAATCTGGTATATAAACACAATGGTATTCTATTCAGAATTGAAAGAAAATAAAATCATGGCATTTGCAGGTAAGTGGATGGAGTAGGAGAATATAATGCTAAGTGAAGTTAGCCAATCCCCCAAAAAATAATGGAAATTAAAAGAGTATGTATTCCCCTCCCTCACCTTAAATCACGTGTCAGACAGGGTCTCAAGACAACTATGCAGACAGCCTGGTATTTGTTCCCTTTTGTTTGAGAAACAACATAAACCCTAAAAGCAGGAGGTTATTGTTTGGCCTAGAGTGGCAAAGAAAAGTGAGAAGCCACATCAGAAACCAAAGTCAGTTTCCTTGATGATTACATGATTTTCTGAGGTAACCATGAATTATAGATACAGATACAGAAATATAGATCTGCCTCTTAGTATCTGGTAAATATTGCTGCTACATGATATTTAGTTTTTAAAACTCCACTCACAGTAACTGAATTTGTTTCCTCAGAGATTAAAAATTTGCTTTTAGGGACAGAGTGTGACATCTGTTAGTACCTGTGTATTCTCCACAGGTATCTATATTGTGCCCTCAACATCTGCCATCACTTTGTTGAACAACCTTTCTAAAGGAGGTAGCAGCTAAATTGTTTTAGAAGAGCATACTTATCAAAAACCCAAGAACACAGTCATTTTTTTTTTTAATTCTGAAACTATATTTTCTTTTAATGTCAAGCTGTGGCATGGGAGCAGTGGACAGCAAATAATTGCATTCCTCACAGCCTTGTATCAGATATCCCTGTTTACTTAACACTATTCTTTACTTGCCCTTAGCCTAGTGGTTAGAGAGCCAACAAACAAACTTGTAGAGTATAGCAGCTGAAGATATGAACCTTACCATTCATTAGCTTAGTAAATTACAGCTGAGCCTCAGTTTTCCCATTTGTGTGAGAATCTCCTTGATGAATCATGATGAGGGTAATCATTTCTTGCAGAGCTGTGATCAAAGATACTGAACAAGTCCTGACCTTATCATTGTTGTGACCCAATGTGTAGTGCCTTTACTTATTAATAATATTTATTCTGAATCTAATCATTCAAATCCTTCTCGCTCAATCCAAATTCCACCCCAAAATTTCAACAGTACTTGCTAGATTTTTTTTCTTTCAATGTTATCATTTGTTCAGAGCACTGTTGCTTTTTTGCCAAGAGTCCTTTCTTCATCAGCGAGGAATTGGTGCTACCAAAGTCACCAGTCTGACTTCAGGACACGTATAATGAAGGCTTGATAACTCACATTAGATCTGGAAAACGTACGTTAAACTCAATCCTCCAGCTGTTAATGGGGATATTTAACACCTTTATTAGGGGTTATATTAGTTCAGGTCAGAGGGATTACATTATATAACTATTCTATATTTCAGTCACCATAGGTTTTATGCCAAATTTTGTTCATAGTGATTGCCATTATAACAATACAATAGTGTTCATTTTCTGGACTCTACAATGTCTAGGCAATGTCCTTTTGACTCGCAAAAACCATTCTTGTCATGCTGTACTTTATAAGAGTTTCAACTGGGCCATTCGACATTTTACAAATTCAAAGCAAACTCCATTATTTATTCTAAATGTGACAGCATAGGTTTAGAGGTGAGTAGCCAGCACATAAGTAATCTGCTGATTAGTGCAAGTATGCATATCAGAAACCAGCAAACTCCAATTTGCATTGAATGCCAGCTGCATAACAACTTATCAGAGAAACCCAGATAGGAGGGCAAAGACATATCCTTTCCTTAATTATGAGCATGTGTATGCAGGTGCAAACCTGCATTAGTATGAATGAGCATTCTAGGATAATAAATTAATGCTATTAAGATTCATTACATGTTCCTAATATGCATACCAATACCTCTTAGTTATAATGTGGTAGATCCCAAGCTCCAAGTCTGGGCTGACAAAGTCCAGTGAGAATGAGATAGAAGTCTGACCAGGAATGCCTGTAGATGTGAAATGCCTATAAGTCTTTGCAACAGTGTGGCTATTGCACATCCTAATTCAGTGGTACTCTCAGATAATCTTGATTATTGTTTGGAAACAATAGCAAAAAAAAAAAAAAAAAAAGCTTTCTATTTTGGATGTAGGCATCTAAGTTCCTTGTAATAAGAAAGGAAAAATTAATACTCAAATTGGTGAGATCTCAGATCTGTTTTATTTGCTGAGAATTTTAAATTTGAATGACATGAGGTGGTACATATACTGTCCACAGAATATTGCCATTATACTTTATTTATTCATTGGCATTATCTGATGGGTCCCTTAAAGCATTTAAGCTCGAGACTCCAGTTCTAAAGGAAGATGTGTTTGAGAGACCAAATATTTCCTTAAGAGAGATGTACCAGGCAAATAAGGTGACTGAATATTTTGCTTATTCACTATGTCAGACCCTAACTAAGCACAAATGTTCGTTTGACATAGTAGACTGTAACATAATGAGATATGTCGAGACTGGAATATGAGACAAAGTGTTTCCCATTCATTCATTCATTCAATAATTCAGTCATTTAGATGACAAACATATATTGACTCCACACAGAGCACTATGGTTAGAATAAAACAATGAGAGATAACAATACTACCTCCTAAGACTGTTGTAAGGGTTCAATTTGATTATTCATGTGCAATGGGTACAAACTTCATTCTTGCTTGATTCCTTGGATGACACGGTTTGTCTCTCTCTTGGTTAGCAACCCACATGTGCCAAATTTTATTTTTGTGTGTGATTAGATGAAATGGCATAATCTGGGGTGTGAGATTTAAATTGCTGAACAGACACCAAAATGCTGGGTGATACTCCCTGGACATATGAGGGCATATTCCTCTTATACAGTACATTTCAACACTGAAAAATGAGAGATGAAATTAACTAGGTATCTCTCTTCTTTTTCTCTCTTCTCCTGCTCCAAAGTCCTGTTTTCCTTTGAAAATCTTCCAGAAAGTCCCACATGCCAAGCAAATGTACTCACTAGGTGACCCCCCTAATGTAGTAATCAGTACTTCCCTCTTCTTTCTACCTTTACTGCTCTGGGCTTGTCTCTATCAAATAAGTAGTGATGCAGTTTTGAACTAGATATCTAGATTTCTTAAGCTTCAAGAATGAAATTGAATAATCTGAAGACGTCTTCTATCTCTAAATGTTATAATTCTGTGATTATCAGCATTGATGTCAAAATTATTTACTTGGTAAAACAGTTATGTTCTGTGTTTTTTAAATTATAAATTAACCTTATAGGAATTCAGAAAATAGTTTTCTCTTTATTTGAAAAACTTCTGTGGTCTTCAAAGTCTATTTTGCATGCCCCAGATTTAAAGGAGTTGTATAAGGCAATCTAAGTCAACCATGCAGCTCTACAATTTCATTTTTTTTTTGTTCCATTTGAACAATCTCATGTTCAAACAATTTGTTTAGAGAAAAAAAAGAATTACCTCTTGTTGTGTCAAAAGTATAATTCCAGGCACTAAGCAAGCTGCTTTATATTCATTTTTCTATCTAGTTTTCAAAATTCCTGGAAGGCAGGGGTTATTTTGAAGTTCAGGAAACAAAGGAATGAGACAGTAATAAACTGCCAGAATACACAGATAATAAGGAGCAAGCAAAGATGAAAAGCCATCTGCCAAACTGCAAAATCCCTTCCCCTTGATAAACACATTATCTCACTTTTTAATATTAACTTTGTTCCGTAACCCTTCTTTTAGCCATACAGATCTACCATTTATGAATCATTTTTTGGCCCATAGCTTCATAATTTTACCACCCTTTACTTGTTTTACTTTTTCTGTCCTGAGTGGTTAAAACTAGTATCACAGAGAAAAAAAAGATCTCATTAAATAGCACATGTCACTATCAAAAGTAACTGACAAGTTTAAAAATTCTTTATTTACCAGCATTAAATTCTTCATTACAAATCACTTTAACTAGCTCAATATTTTGTACTCTGCTGTATTATCATCCAGTAGCGTCTGTTAACCAATGCATTTGTGTTTTACAAATATAAATACAAAAGATGTTCACAAGATATTTTTGATATTTGAGAAAGTCTACAGGGAAAGGGACAGAAGATGGCAGAGTAGAGGAACAGCATGCTTTCAAGTTGTTCCATGAATCGGGATTCAAGAAGAATACCATTTCCCAGCACGGAGTTGGGAAGCAACTATAGCACTATAAGTTCACTAGGTAAAAACTCTCTGCTGAACTATATCCACAACTCAGCCAAGTGAGTGCACCTTATTCCACACACAAATTAACCTGCTCAAGCTTCAGTGATAGTTTAGCACATAGAATATGGGTGACAAAATCCTCAAGCCAATGACTAGACCCCAAGAAGAAATGACTACAGGGGGATGTCAGGTTCTACTCTTAGACATCTACCTCCACAGGAAAATCAAAACAAGATTCCAAATCCATGAGTTATATGAACCCACAGTGATATGGTGGCTATCCAAGAGTGAAATAAGTCAGCAGTACCACCGTGACAAACTAAGATGTTAGCAGTGAAGACTAACAATTGCATTATACCAAGCCTATATATTGAAGCTAGGAGATACCGACCACACAGAACTCAATACAAAAGTTATAACTATACACCAAAGGACATCATCACAAAAGAGGAAAAGTAATCCATCTCAACCAATGTGCATGTCCAAGACTTCTGAAAACATGAGGAAAGAGGTAAACAAATCTTCCCCAAAAGTTATATCTGCCAATAAACTATCACACAAACATAAAAGTGGATGAAATTCCAGAGAAAGACGTTAAAAATGATTATTAAAATGATTAATAGCTAGCCGGGCGTGATGGGTATGCCTGTAATCCCAGCACTTGGGAGGCTGAGGCAGGAGGTTTGCAAGTTCAAAACCAGCCTCAGCAATGGTGAGGCACTTAGCAACTCAGTGAGACCCTGTCTCTAATAAAATACAAGAAAAGGTTGGGGATGTGGCCCAGTGGTCAAGTGCCCTGAGTTCAATCCCTGGTACAAATAAAATAAAATAAAATAAAATAATGAGCTAAAAGAATATCTAAGAAACAAAGAGAGTAAATACAGGAGATTAAAGACCATTTCAATAAAGAGATAGAACTTCTGAAAATAAACCAATTGGGATCCCTGGAGATAAAAGACACAATGAATCAAATAAAAAAATTCATTTGAAATTATCACGAACATATTAGATTACATTGAAAATGGAACTTCAGACCTCAAAGACATGGTGTCTGAAATGGAATACAGAGTAGAAACTAAAGAAGAAGGAAAAAAAGGACTATGATCAGAAAATACAAGAATTCTTGGACAACATTAAGGGACAAAACTTCAGAATAATCAGGATAAAAGATGTCATAGAAATACAGATTTAAAGCTTTAAAAGCCTTTTCAGTGAAACAATACCAGAAAAATTTCCAAACCTTAGGAATGAGATAGACATTCACATATAGGAGACATATAAAACCACAAATCAACAAGATCCAAAAAGACCTCTCCAATACACAGCATAATAAAAATGCTTAACTAAGACTAATGATAGAATATTAAAAACTGTAACATTAAAACACCAGGTCACATTTAGAGGTAAACCATTAAGGCTTACTCCTGACTACTCAACTCAGACTCTACAAGCCAGGAAAGTTTGAAATGAGATACACCAAGCTCTGAAAGAAAAAAAAAAAAAAAAAAAAGATGCCAGTCCAGCAAAGCTAGTATTCAAATCAAAGAAGAAATAAATACTTTCCACCATAAGGATAAATAAAAGAATTCACAACCACTAAACTAACACTACAGAAAATATTTAAAAGAAATGCTACACAAAGAAGATTTCAAATATAAACCTCGGAGGTCTCAAATGGATGCAGCTTTTCAGAAGAGCAATTAAGTAAACAAATAAAAATGATTGGAGATAATAAACATCTCTCCATAATAGCTCTGAATGTAAATGAGGTTTTTTTTAAATACATGGACAGGCCGAATGTATTTTGCTAAAAGACCCAACCTTATGTTATTTGCAGGAGACTCATGGTATAGGCAAACATATCCTCAGGCTGAAAGCAAAAGAATGGATAATGATATTCCATCCAAAAGGAGTCTGGCAGCATATTTCAAACAAAAATTAATCAGAAGAGACAATATCACTACATACTGTTAAAGGGAATGCCCCAATGATGAGATAAATTGATAATAAAAATTATGCTGCAAATGTCAATGTACCTAATTACATAAAATAGATACTTCTTGAAAAGTCACAGATAGATCAGAATTCACTAATACTGAGTGATTTAAACATACCCCGCTCATCAAAAAATAGGTCATTCAGACATGAAAATCAATAAAAAAACTCTGATCTAAATAATGCTATAAATAAATACATCTAAGAAATATCAATAGAATATTTTACCCAACAACAGCTTAATATAGTTTCTTCTTAACAGCTTATAGAAACTTTTCCAAATTAGACCATATTTAGGTGACAAAGCAAAACTTAGTAATAAAAAAAATCAATATTATCTGTGCATCTTATCAGATCATAATGGAATAAAATTATAAATCAACAGCAATAAAAATTATAGAAACCACATAAACATATAAAGACTAAACAATATTCTTTTAAATGAGGAATGCACTGTAGAAGAAATAAGAGGAAAAATCTTAAAAATTGCTAGAGTCAAACAAAAATAGTGATATAACATACCAAAATCTCCACGAATCTATAAAGGCAGTTCTAGGAGGCAAGTTTATAGCACTAAGCACCTACATTAAAAAATGAAAGATCCAGAGTAAGCAATCTAATGACACATCTCTCTCTTTTCTTTTCTTTTCTTTTTTTTTTTTTTTTTTTTTTTTGGCAGTGCTAGGGTTTGAACCCAGGGCTTTGTGCACATGAGGCAAGCACTCTACCAACTGAGCTTTATCCCCAGCCCCCTGATGACACATCTCTATGATCTCCATGCTATAAAAAAGCAGGAATAAACTAATCCCCAAACTAATGGAAGACAAGAAGTCATTAAAATTAGAGCCAAAACTAATGAACTAAAGAATAAAAACTAATTGCTGGTAAATGAGTAGAAATGGAAACTATCATGCTAAGTGAAATAAACCAATCCCTACCCCCCAAAAAAACAAAGTTCCAATGTTGGCTCTGATATGAGGAAGCTGACTCACAATAGATGGGGCAGAGTAGGGAGGAGTGGAGTCACAGGATTGGACAGGGGAAAATGAGGGAAAAGGAGTGGGGATGGGAATGGGAAAGACAGTAGAATGAAATGGACAGAACTTCCTTTGTTGTATATGAATACATGACCAGTGTAACGCCACATCATGTACAACCACAAGAATGGGAAGTCACATTCCACGTATGTATGATATGTCAAAATACATTCTACTGTCATATATAACTAAAAAGAACAATGACACACAAACACACACAAAAAAAGAGTCAATGGAATGAAAGAAAGCAGAAGGAACTAATGCAACAAAGGGCAGGTTCAACAAAGCCTGTCAACAAAGAAAAGCCCAGGACCATATGGATTCTCAGCTGAGTTCTAACACACATTTAAAGAAGAACTGTGCCAATCCTCCTTAAACTATTCCATGTAATAGAAATGGAGGAAATATTCTCAAACTAATTCTATGAAGCCAGTATCACCCTGATACCAAAACCAGATAAAGGCACATCAAGGAAATAAAAATACAGATCACTAATGAACACATGCAAAAATGCTTAATAAAATATTAGCAAACTTCATTCAAAAACACAATAAAAAGATAGTACACTATGATCAATTTGGATGCAATGCAGGGATGGATGCAAGGTTGGTTAAATACACATAAACCAAAAACTGTAACTGATCACATGAATAGAATTCAAGGACAAAAATCATGTGACTGACTTCAACAAAAGTCAGTGCCCTTTCATGTTAAAAACACTAAAGAAACTAGGGATAGAAGGAATTTACTTCAACATGATAAAAACTATATATGACAACCCAAAGCTAATATCATATTGAATGGATAAAAACTGAAAGTGTTTTCTCTAAGATTAGGAACAATACAAGCATGTCCACTTTCAACAGTCCTATTTAATATAGTTCTAAAAACTCTAGTCAGAACAATCAGGCAAGAGAAAGAAACTAAAGTTACACAAATAGGAAAAGAAGTCAAACTCTCTGTTTGTTGATGACGTGATTCTATACTTAGAGGACACAAAAAACTCCATGAGACTTCTAGATATGATAAACAAATTAATCAAACTAGCAGATACAAGATTAGCATACAAAAATCAATAACTGAGTTCGCCTGGCCTCCAGGGCCCAGAGTAGCAGCTCCCTGCTGCTGCATGCAGGGCCCGACCTGAGGAAAAGCCCCCTCCACTTCCAGGGGAAGTACAACCTGCCCAGCTACAACCTGAACAAGAGGTCTGCGGAACTGCTGTTGAGCCGGAGGAGAACACTGCCATATTTGAGGAAAGCAGTGGCTGACCAGGACAAAGAAACAAAGAAGAAAAGAAAAGTAGCTGCAGACATCCAGGAATCTGCCAGCGCTCTGAGAACAGCACACACCTGGGTGAGACTCTGGCAACCAGCAGGGGAGCGTGTCTGAGGCTAGCGCAGCGGCCCCAAGAAGGTACAACTGTGGGTGGGCTTGGGGAAAGGGTGCCATCTGGAGGGTCCCTTTCCCGGTGCCATTCAGCTGCTGACACACAATCCCCCTGAGCCACTCTTCAGCTGTGCCATTCTACAACTGCCCAAAGGTGCAGCAATGACTCCACTAACAGGATCGCTGACTGGACGTGATCCAGGTCAATTGGCTTAAACTGGAAGGGAAAAAAGAAGGGCTTCCCAGGGTCCATTATGTTTGAGACTTGTACCTGGGTTCAACTTTTTTGTTTGTTTGTTTGTTTTGTTGTTTTGGAGTTTTTTGTTTGTTTTTGTTTTGGCTTTGTTTTGCTTTGTTTTTGTTTTGATTGACAGTGTGTGTGTTTGTTTGCTTCTGCTCCTCTTTTCTTTCTCTCTATTCTTCCTTCTCACGTTTGTATCTTTTCTTCTTCTTTCATCTTCCCTATTTACACCCTGCCGTTGCATACTCAACAGAGGCAAAAACAAGTTATACACAGAAATTGGGATTTCTAGAATGGGTGCAATTGAAATATATAGCAAAGTGGATTTATATATATAGTTTATTCTCTATTTTCTTGACTCTCTCTCTTCTCTCTCTTACATTAATTTCTACTCTTTTGTCATTATTTTTCTTTTCCATCTTTCTTTATCTCTTCTCTCAACGGCTGCATAACTTAGGTTTATATATAAATCGATCTTTCCCCCTAATCATTCACTCTATTCTCTTTCCTCTCTCGTCTGCTGATACTAAACCACTTCCATAGAACTCTCTTTTCATACTTTCTAAGAAAGAACAATTCAATACACTCACTTCCTTCTTCCTAAAAATATCACCTCTTTGTCCAATTCTTGAAACTATAAAACCCCATCAGAAGTGTACAGAGTAAACTAGAAACAATATCTGGGTTAACTAAATCTGTACATTGTGATCAAACTGGGATTTTCTGAATAGAAAGTGTTTGATTTTAAAGTGTAAAGGAATTATAAGGGGATCTGATAGCATTGTACTACAGGAGCAACATAAGGCTTTAAGGTAAAATCGAAATACTCAAGGTCCCACAGTGCAGGAAGAAGACACACAAGCAATATGAAGAAATAAGGGAAGAAAGTGACACAGACAAATCAATATACCTCATCAGTAGATTCCATGGCAAGCACAGTTGGTGAAAGGCCAGAGATGGAATTTAGAAATTACATATTCCAAATGTTTGCGGAACTTAAGAATGAACTAAAAAATGAGATGAGGGAGGAAATACAGGTGGCAAAAGATCATTTTGACAAAGAACTCCATAAACAAATACAGGAAGTAAAAGATTACTTCAATAGGGAGATAGAGGCTCCAAAGAGAAACCAAACAGAAATTCCGGAAATGAAAGAAGCAATAAACCAAAATAAAAGCTCAGTTGAAAGTATCACCAACAGAGTAGATCACTTGGAAGAAAGAACCTCAGACAATGAAGACAAAATATATATCCTAGAGAAATATCTAGATTACATAGCAAAAATGGTAAAAAAAACGAAGAACAGAACATTCAAGAATTATGGGACAACATAAAAAGACCAAACTTAAGAGTGATTGGGGTAGAGGAGGGGGCAGAGTTTCAAGCCAAAGGAATGAGTAATTTATTTAATCAAATAATTACAGAAAATTTTCCAAACTTGAGGAATGAATGGGAAAACCAAGTTCAAGAGGCTTACCGAACACCAAACATACAAAATCACAACAGACTCACACCAAGGCACATTATAATGAAAATGCCTAATATACTGAGCAAAGAGAGACTATTAAAAGCCACAAGAGAAAGGAAGCAGATTACATATAGGGGGAAACCAATCAGACTATGTTCAGATTTTTCAACCCAGACCTTAAAAGCAAGAAGATCCTGGAATAGCATATTTCAAGCTCTGAAAGAAAAGGGATGTCAACCAAGAATCTTATATCCAGCAAAATTGAGCTTAAGATTCGGAGATGAAATAAAAACCTTCCATGACAAGCAAAAGTTAAAAGATTTCGCAAGTCGAAAGCCAGCACTTCTGAACATCCTGGGCAAAATTTTTCATGAAGAAGAAGAGAAAAATAACAATGAAAATCAACAAAGGGAGATATTGAACTAAGGGAAATACCAACCACAAGAGAAACCAAATCAAGCTAAAGACCATAATACAAATAAAAATGGATGGGAATACAAATCACATGGCAATAATAACCCTGAATGTTAATGGCCTAAACTCACCATTAAAAAGACACAGATTATCACAACGGATTAAAAGAAATGACCCAACACTTTGCTGTCTCCACAAAACACACCTCGTAGAAAAAGACATCAATAGACTGAAGGTGAAAGGCTGGGAAAAGTCTTATCACTCACATGGCCTGCAGAAGCTAGCAGAGGTTTCCATTCTCATTTCAAATAAGGTAGACTTCAAGCCAAAGCTAATCAAAAGGGACAAAGATGGATATTTCTTACTACTTAAGGGAACCATTCATCAACAAGATATAACAATCATAAATCTATATGCCCCAAATAATGGAGCACCTACATTCATCAAACAAACTCTTCTCAAGTTCAAGAGTAAAATAGACCACAACACAGTTATTCTAGGGGACTTCAACACACCTCTTTCACCAATGGATAGATCATCCAAACAAAAGCTAAACAAAGAAACTTTAGGCCTCCTTGAAACAATTAATAACTTAGACCTAACGGACATATATAGACTATTTCATCCCTCAGTAAATGAATACACTTTTTTCTCAGCAGCACATGGCTCCTTCTCCACAATAGACCATATATTATGTCACAAGGCAACTCTCACCAAATATAAAAAAATAGAGATACTACCCTGCATTCTATCAGACCATAAAGGGATGAAATTGGAAATCAATGACAAAAGAAGGAATAAGAAAAACTACTCCAGCAACTGGAAGCTAAACAACATATTACTGAAAGAACAAGAGGTTGAAGAAGACATCAAAGAGGAGATTAAAAAATTCCTAGAGGTAAATGAGAACACAGATACATCGTATAGAAATCTCTGGAACACTATGAAGGCAGTAGTAAGAGGAAATTTCATTGCACTGAGATCATTCCTTAAAAGGAAAAAAAAAAAAACAAATAAATGACTTAACATCACACCTCAAAGCACTAGAAAAAGAAAAACAGACCAATACCAAGAGTAGCAGAAGACAGAAAATAATTAAAATCAGAGCAGAAATTAATAAAATTGAAACTAAGGAAACAATTCAAAGAATTGACAAAACTAAAAGTTGGTTCTTTGAAAAAATAAACAAAATTGACAGACCCCCTAGTGATGCTAATGAAAAGAAGAAGAGAAAAAAACTCAAATTACTAACATTCATGATGAAAAAGGGAATATCACAACCAACACCTCAGATATACAGAAGATAATTAGAAATTACTTTGAAAACTTGCACTCTAATAAAATAGAAAATACTGAATGCATTGACAGATTTCTAGAGTCATATGATTTGCCTAAAGTGGATATGGAGGCTATACACAATATAAACAGATAGAAAACAAGTGAAGAAATAGAAGACGCCATCAAAAAACTACCAGCTAGAAAAATCCCAGGGCCTGATGGCTTTACAGCCGAGTTCTATAAGACCTTTAAAGAAGAACTAATACCAATGCTTATTTCAAGAAAGAGAAAAAGAGGAAGATCTTCCAGACTCTTTCTATGAGGCCAATATTACATTAATTCCAAAGCCAGGCAAAGACACAGCCAAAAAGAAAACTTCAGGCCAATATCTTTAATGAACATAGATGTAAAAATCCTCAAGAAAATTCTGGCAAATCGGATACAAAACATATCAAAAAAATAGTGAACCACAATCAAGTGGGTTTATTCCAGGGATGCAAGGCTGGTTCAACATTCAGAAATCAATAAACATAATACATCACATCAATAGACTTAAAGATAAAAATCATATGATTATCTCAATAGGCACAGAAAAAATATTTGACAAAATACAACACCCCTTGATGTTCAAAACACTGGAAAAACTAGGAATATCAGGAACATATCTCAACATTATAAAAGCTATGTATGCAAAGCCCCGAGCTAACATTATCTTAAATGGAGAAAAATTGAAAGCATTCCCTCTAAAAACTGAAACAAGACAGGGATGACCCCTTTCACCACTGCTATTTAACATAGTACTAGAAACTTTGGCCAGAGCAATTAGACAAACAAAAGAAATTAAAGGGATCCAGATAGGAAAAGAAGAGCTCAAATTAGCACTATTTGCTGATGACATGATAATATACCTAGAAGACCCAAAAAACTCTACCAGAAAACTTTTACAACTAGTAAATGAATTCGGCAAAGTTGCAGGATACAAAATCAATACCCATAAATCAAAGGCATTTTGTACATCAGTGACAAAGCCTCTGAAAGGGAAATGATGAAAACTACCCCATTTACAAAAGCATCAAAAAAAAAAAAAAAAAAAAAAAAAAAAAAACTATCTGGGAATCAACTTAACGAAAGAGGTGAAAGACCTCTATAAGGAAAATTATAGAACACTAAAGAAAGAAATCATAGAAGAACTCAGAAGATGGAAAGACCTACCTTGCTCTTGGATAGGTAGAATCGATATTGTCAAAATGTCCATACTACCAAAAGCATTATACAGATTTAATGCAATTCCAATCAAAATCCCAATGTCATTTTTCAAAGAAATAGAAAAAGCAGTCATGAAATTAATCTGGAAAAATAAGAGACCTAGAATAGCCAAAGCAATTCTGAGCAAGTGAAGCAGGGGGCATCACCATACCAGACTTTAAATTATACTATAGAGCAATAGAAACAAAACCAGCATGGTATTGGCACCAAAACAGACTGGTGGACCAATGGTACAGAATTGAGGACACAGAGACTAATACATATAATTTCAGCTATCTTATATTAGACAAAGGTGCCAAAAATGTGCAGTGGAGAAAGGATAGTCTCTTCAACAAATGGTGCTGGGAAAACTGGAAATCCACATGCAACAAAATGAAATTAAACCCTTATCTCTCACCATGCACAAAACTCAATTCAAAGTGAATCAAGGACCTAGGAATTAGACCAGAGACAATACACCTAACAGAAGAAAAAGTAAGCTACAATTTCCAACATGTCGGATTAGGCCCCAAGTTCCTTAATAAGAATCCTGTAGTGCAAGAATTATTACCAAGAATTAATGAATGGGATAGATTTAAACTAAAAAGCTTCTTCTCAGCAAAAGAAACAATCAGTGAGGTGAATAGAGAGCCAACTAATTGGGAACAAATATTTAATACATGCACATCAGATAGAGCACTAATTTCTAGAATAAAGAACTCAAAAAACTTAACACCAAAAAACCAAATAACCCAATCAATAAATGGGCTAAGGAATTGAGAAGACACCTCTCAGAAGAAGATACACAATTAATCAACAAATACATGAAAAAATGCTCAACATCGCTGGCAATTAGAGAAATGCAAATCAAAACTACTCTAAGATTTCATTTCACTCCAGTCAGAATGGCAGCTATCAAGAACACAAACAACAATAAATGTTGGAGAGGATGTGGGGGAAAAGGCACACTCATACATTGCTGGTGGGACTGCAAAATGGGGCAACCGTTATGGAAAACAGTATGGAGATTTCTTGGAAAACTGGGAATGGAACCACCCTATGACCCAGCCATCCCACTCCTGGGTCTATTCCCAAAGGACTTAAAAACAGCATATTACAGTGACACAGCCACTTCAATTTTTATAGCAGCACAATTCACAATATGTAGGTTGTGGAACCAACCAAGATGTCCCTCAGTAGATGAGTGGATTAAAAAAAATGTGGTATATGTACACAATGGAATTTTACTCAGCAATAAGAGAATAAAATAATGGCATTTGCAGGTAAATGGATGAAGTTGGAGAATATAATGCTAAGTGAAATTAGTCAATCTCAAAAATCCAAATACCGAATGTTTTCTCTGATATAAGGAGGCTAGTTCACAGTGTTGTTGGATGGGGGTACATAGGAGGATTAGAGGAACACTAGAATAGTCAAAGGAAAGGGAGGGGAAGGGAGGGAGCAATGGGAGAGAGAGGGGGGAAAAAAAGAAAAAAAATTGGTGATTGAATGAGATGGATATCATTATCCTAAATGCATGATTGAAGATCTGAATGGTACTTATATACTTTGTATACAAACAGTTGTATGTAAAAAGATGCTATATATGTGCATTATGAATTGTAATACATACTACTATTATAAATTTTAAAAAATCAATAACTTTCTTTTACCCTAAAAATGAGAGTGCTGAGATAGAAATTATAAAAATACTCACAACAGCCTCAAAAAAAATAGTAACTAATAAATCTAACTAAGAAGGTAAAAGATCTCTACAATAAAATTGTAAAACACTGAAAAAGGAATTGAAGAAGATCTTAGAAAATGGAAAGACTTACTGTGTCCATGGATTTTCAGAACTAATTCCATCAAAGCAGCCATATCATGAAAAGCAATCTTCAGATTCAATGTAATCCCCATGAAAATACCAATGACATTATTGACAGAACTAGGAAAAAGCAGCCTTAAATTTAAATGGATGATCCATAATAGTCAAAGCAATCCTGAGCAACAAAGACAAGGCTGAGACATCACAACACCTGATTATAAATTCTACTACAGTGTTATAGTAAAAAAACAGCATGTCATTGGCATTAAAAACAGATACGAATACCAATGGAAGAGACCAGAAAGCACAGAGATAAATCCACATAAATACAGTCATTTGATCCTTGAAAAAGGTGTTAAGAGCATATGGCGAGAAAGGATGGCCTTTTTAACAAATGGTGTTAGGTAAACTGGATATCCACATATAAAAGAATGAAACTAAATCCCTACCTCTGACCTGGCATAAAAATCAACTCGAAGTGAGTGGATCAAAGACCTGGGAATTAGATTAAAAAACTCTGAAAGTGCTAGAAGAAAATGTCTGGTCAACATTCCAACATACTAGCACAGTTATTGATTCCTTTATTTTTAATTTTTTTATTCATCTTAGCGGTACATAATGATATAATGTGCTTTGACATATCATACATACATGGAGTATAACTTCCCATTTTTGTGGTTGTACATGATGTGGAGCTACACTGGTCAAGAAATTAAAGGTACACAAATAGGAAAAGAAGTCAAACTCTCTGTTTGTTGAACATGGGCAAGTTATGTTTGATTCATTCTACTTTTTCCCCTTCTCATCCTCCCTCCCTTCCCTCTACTCCTCCCTGTCTAATCAGATGACTCTCCCCTCCTCCCTCCTGCCCATCATCTGTTGTGAGTCAGCATCTGCATATCAGAGTGAACATTGGGCCTTGGTGTTTGGGGGATTGTCTTATTTCACTTAGCATGATAGTCTCCAGTTCCATCCATTTACCAGCAAATGCCATAATTTCATTCTTCTTTATGGCTAAATAATCTTCATGTGTATATATACTACGTTTTCTTTATCCATTCATGTGTTGAAGGTTTGTTCCATAACTTAGCTATTATGAATTGAGCTGCTATTAACATTGATGCGGCCATGTCACTGTAGTATGCTTATTTTAAGTCCTTTGGGTATATTCTGAGTAGTGGGGTAACTGGGTCAAATAGTGGTTTTATTCCAAGTTTTCTGAGGAATCTCCATACAGTTTTCCAGAGTGGTTTCACTAATTTGCAGTCTCACCAGCAATGTATGAATGCACTTTTACCCCACATCCTTGCCAACATTTATTGTTACTTTTATTTTTGATAATTGCCATTCTGACAGGAGTGAGATGAAATACCAGTATAGTTTTAATTTGCATTTCTGTAATTGCTAGTGATGTTGAACATTTTTTCTCATATATTTGTTGACCAATCATATTTCTTCTTCTGTGAAGTGTCTGTTTAGTTCATTTGCACACTTACTGATTGGGTTATTTGTTTGTTTTGTTTTGTTGTTGTTTTGGTTTGGTTTTTGTTTGTTTGTTTGGGTTTTTTGGTTTTAAGTCTTTTTGGTTCTTTATATACCTTGGAGATTAATGTTCTATCTGAGGTTCAGGTGACAAAGATTTTCTCCCATTCTGTAGGCTCTCTCTTAACATTCTTAATTGTTTCCTTTGCTGTGAAGAAGGTTTTTAGTTTGAAACCATCCCATTTGTTGATTCTTGATTTTACTTCTTATGCTTTAGGAGTCTCACTGAGGAAGTCAATTTCTAAGTTGACATGATGGAGAGTTGGGCCTACTTTTTCTTCTAGTAGGCTCAGGGTTTCTGGTCTAATGCCTAGGTTTTTTATATACTTTGAGTTGATTTTTGTGCAAGGTGAGAGATAGGTGTCTAATTTCATTTTGTTATATATGCATTTCCAGTTTTCCTAGCACTATTGTTGAATGGGCTATCTTTTCTCCAATATATGTTTATGAAGTCTTTTTTGAGTATGAGATAACTGTACTTATGTAGGTTTTTCTCTGTATCTTCTATTCAGTACCATTGATTTATGTGTCTGTTTTGGTGCCAATACCATGCTATTTTTGTAACAAAAATAGCTTATAGTATAATTTAAGGTCTGATATTGTGATGCCACCTGCTTCACTTTTCTTGCTGAGGATTGCTTTAGCTATTGTAAGCCTTTCATTTTTCCAAATGAATTTCATGACTGATTTTTGTACTTATTTGAAGAACATCATCAGAACCTTAATAGGAATTGCATTAAATCTCTATAGTGCTTTTGGTAGTGTGGACATTTTGACAATATTAATTTTGCCTATCCAAGAACATGGGCAATCTTTCCATCTTCTAAGTCTTCTTCAATTTCTTTCTTTACAGTTCTATAGTTTTCATTGTAGAGATCTTCACCTCTTTTATTAGATTGATTCCCAAATATTTTAAATTATTTGAGGCTATTGTGAATGGAATAGTTTTCCTCATTTCTCTTCAGTTGATTCATCACTGATGTATAGGAATATAATTTATTTATGAGTGTTAATTTTATATTCTGCTACTTTGCTGAATTTATTTATGGGTTCTAGAAGTTTTCCAGTAGAGTTTTTGGGTCTTCTAAATATAGAATCATGTCATGGGCAAAGAAGAATAGTTTGAGTTCTTCTTGCCCTATTTGTATACCTTTAATTTTTTTCTTCTAATTGCTCTGGCTAGAGATACCAGGGATATGTTGAATAGAACTGGTAAAAGAGGGCATCCTGTCTTGTTCCAGTTTTTAGAGGGAAGGCTTTCATCTTTCTCCACTTAGAATGATGTTGTCCTTGGATTTAGCACATATAACTTTCACAATGTTGAATTATGTTTCTACTATCCCTAGTTTTTCTAGTGTTTTAAACATGAATGGATGCTGTATTTTGTCAAATGCTTTTTCTGCCTCAATTGAAACAATAATGTGATTCTTGTATTTAAGTCTATTGATGTGATGGATTATGTTTATTGATTTCCATGTGTTGAACCAACCTTGCATTCCTGGGATGCACCTCATTTGATCATGGGGCACTATGTTTTTGTATGTAATTTGCCAATGTTTTATTAAGAATTTTTGCATCTATGTTCATCAGGGATATTGGTCTGAAGGTTTCTTTCCTTGATGTGTCTTTGTCTGATTTTGGTATCAGGGTAATACTAGCTTCACAGAATAAGTTGGGAAGGGTTCTCTCCTTTTCTATTTTATGGAATATTTTTAGAAGGATTGGTGAAAATCCATCTGGTCCTGAGCTGTCAGGATATTATAAGGGATTGGGGTCTTTAGCCCCCCTGTACCCGGGATGGACCTCTTTTGTCCAGCAAAAGAGGTCAGAGAGGCCTACCCCAATGAAGAGACTAGATTTGGAAAGCAAAGGCCGCTGATATTCCCTCCCCTGGCCTGTTAGAAGGCCCAGGAACATATCAGGGAGTCCGGCCAGTGGTCAGCGCTGGAACTCATTTATTGAAAAAGTGCACAATGCTTTATAGTGGACATCAGCCAATCAGTAGGGCAGTTTCGGTTCTCACAGCCACACCCCCTGCTTAGCCTAGGTCCAGTAACAGGGCATGGTGATGTGGCAAGCAGCCAGAAAGCCAGAGCTTTTCCATCCCCTTGGCAGACAGTGTAAGGTCCCAACATTTCCCCATTTTGTTTTTTTCAAAATGGGGCTCCCCCATTTTGTTTTCAAAAATGGGGTGTCCACCTTACTCGAGAGTGTGCCTGTCTTAGGTTGTTTTTTCTCTCTGGAAAAATCTTACCCGTCTTTGGCTACCACCCTAGCACTTCAGGTGGACACACCCAGGGCCAGCAAGTGTCCAGGGAAAAGAAATGGGACCGAACAGTCGCCTTTAGGAAAGCTTTTCAAGGATGGCTGGTTTAGGCCTCCGCATCCTGTGAAGGACCATGGCCAAGTCTGTAGGGCTCTCGCTCAGCATCGCTGAAGGCTTCATATTATTGGCAGACCACCAAGTTGTACCAATTTGGTCCAGTCATAAAGAAGTTGAACAAGTTTGTTGATTACCCAGGGCCCAAAAGTGAACACAAGGAAAATGACAGTCAGGGGTTTCACAAAGGGGAGAAGGTAGGGGAAGCACTCATTTAGTCCAGTCCAAAGGAAGCTGTCTTGGACAAAGTCTGAACAGTTGGCATAGCAATAACACTTTTCTCCCAGGAATAGGCATAGTCCCTCTTCTCTTGTCACAGAGAGTTGAAATACTGACAAAGGGAGAGTCCAAGGCAACAGTGTTCCTGATGAACATCAGGATAGAGATGATGAGAAGTCCAATCACAACGAGACAGAGGGTCCATCATGGTTTTTTCATTCCTGCGGAAAATGGGAAAAAAAATCACCCCTCAAGGGAAAAAAATCAAAGACCTCACCCTCCAATCAAGATCATGTGCTCTTGGGGATATTCATTTTGTTCTAATTGGCAGTATTTGAGGTCCCTAGCAGGTACCCAAATAGGGCTTGGTTCTCCAATTGGAAAGACACATAGGTAGGTCAAAATGGTGCAACCGTTGGTTGGGAATGGACCAAATGTTTGTAGCGTCTCTGAAAAATGGATGGCAGTCAAAGGCTGATGCTTGGAAAAAAAAAGGTTTAAGCATCACTGTTTTTAACTGATGATGGGGGCTGTTTTTGGGTATTCATTTTGTTCTAAATTAATTGGTCCTTTAGGGTTTTATTATGCCTCTCTATGATGGGCTTGTCCTTTTGGGTTATATGGGGTCTCTGTGGTATGTTTAATGTGCCATCTTTTGAAAAATTTTTTGTAATGATTTGCTCACAAAGCAAGGTCTATTATCTGTTTTAACCTGTAGGGGTTATAAGAGGGAGGGTAAAGCACAGGGTTAATACATTTTTAAGCCCTCAGGTGGAGAGGGTTTAATGGGCCATTGGGTGGAGACAGTTTATGTCCAATTTAAGTCACCTTTGCTTATTATATTTCTCATTGGTTATTATTGGGGGAGAATAAATCTTTATTTTTTCCATAATTTGCCGTCTCCAAGTTTAGTTGAGAAACTAGCAGGCAGAATCAATGAGATTGAATGTTGGCATTGGGGACTCCCCTGATAACATGTAGGAAGAGGGATGATATTGAAAGTCTTAAAGTTCCTCTTGGAAGGGGCAATTTCTGGAACAGGTTGGGACAGGGGCAGGGTTTTTACAAGGGTTTTCAGTGGACAGTTTTTCAACAGGTTTCAATTTTTCCTGGACTCATTCAAAATCACCCGTCTATACTGACTGCCCAACAGACTTCGGCTTCATTTATCAAGGATGGAAGATTTTAGAAGAGAAATAAAGAACACTAGTACTGAATAGCAGTCAATAATTTCTCACCAGGAGGTGTGAGGACTGAGAAGTTATCTCTATAATAGGGCCAGAATGGACATGGCCTTTATTTGGGAATATAACTCTTTAATATGTACAGAGTTATTAGAAAAGTAAATATAACACTTGATGGCTTAAATTAACTCAGGTTGTGTTTTTGAAGCAATACCTCTGCAAAACTTTAACAGGCAAACCTTAAACAGTTTAATAACCATTTTGAATTTGACTGAGTTATATATTATAACCCCTGATTTTTAACAACAAGAATACCCCTTTGACCAATGGCAATGAAAGTGATCAAGGAGCATTCTACTTTTAGAATTATCAGAACATGATAAAGCTTTATGTATTTTAATAGTAAGAGCAATCTGATTATTAGCTTTTCATTGGAGGCAGTTTATCTATAGTTCAAAAATGCTTTTACTAAACCAAGGGAAATTTATGATGTAGTTTTCTCCAATTTAGATGAGTGAGGCCGTGAAGACCTTGGGCCATAGTGTTTTAAAATAATAGTTGTTTAATTATAGTTGTATAATTTTTAATTTATTTTAGATTACTTGCTCAAAAAAAAAAAAACCAAAAACCCCCAAACTTAACGAATATAATGTTATAGGTAAATTAATGTTTTAAGAGATTTTTGTCTTCTTAGATTAAGCTTTGGTTTATATCAGTACATTAACATTTAACCTTAGGAAAAAAACCTTAAATAGCTTTTCCTGATTGTTCTATATACTTATTTAATCAACTTTTACAGAGCTTTTATATAATCCCTTTTTGTTCATAATTTTAAATAACTTTTGTAATAATTTGAATTTAGGTAAACCTTTTATCTCAATAAAAATATTGTTACTTGCAGTACTCCCAACGGAAACAGCTGAATCCTTTGAGCCTCTGCATATACAGAAATCTTTTATAAACCTTTATATAGAGTCATACACATCTGTTAACCACTTCATGAGAACATAACATTCATGCATATAGAATTAGACCTGTTGAAATTTTAATCTGTTTCATTGATGACAAAGACCAATTTATGAAAACAATCAATAATGTTACTCGTTGTGTTAGAATTTGTTAGGACAAGAAGTTACCCTGGAATTCTGTGTTGAAAAGAGATGGTTTATTGGGGTGCCACGTGGCGTGGTAGGGGACAAAAATGGAATGGAGGGCAGGGAAGGTGATGGCCAGGGCACCTGTTAGCCAGGTTTGTTGGCCAGTCTGAAGCACCTGGGAAATGTAGTCTTTTCACAAAGTACCTGGGAGGTGTGGCCTTCCACCTAGGAGGCGCAGCCTCCTGCCTGGAAACCAACATAATGGAATTTAAAGAGTTATCTGATGGCATATTTAACAGTTAGTATTTTAACCTTGAAAATTAATGTCTAACAAACAAAGTTACTTATAAATTTACTTTTCTTACATTTACCCCAGAGAAGACACACAATAAATGTGTGAAAAGACACACAAAAAATGCAGAAAAAACATAGAATACAAGACAAGACAAAAGGGAGCAAGAACTAGGAATTATTATTATTATTATTATTGATGTGGCAGTTTACTCTAGTAATCCAAAGGACAGAAGGCACATCCTGGGGCCTTGGAACTTCCAAGGTGCGCATCCCCAGGATGGCATTTTATCCTGGAGTTCCAGAGCAAAGGTCCAGTTTTAGAATTAAAGAACTTTTAAATCACGTGAGTTAAAGGTATTTGGATCCGTATTTTAAATTTTCATGAGTGCTCAGTCTACACACACATAAACACACAAACAGAACACAAGTGTACACACAACACAACCAAAACATCAATATAGGTGCACAAAATCAGAACCATGAGCTCAAAAAATCTTAGAAAAATGACAGGCTGGTAAAAAGTCATTTCAACCTTTTTTTTTTTTTTTTTTTTTTTCCCCTTTGGGGCTTTAGTTTATTTCTCCATTTTCATTTCAATGTAAGTCCTGGGTAAGTCCTGGCTGAGGTAACCCTTTTTTCTCTCTCTCTCTCTCTCTCTCTCTCTCTCTCTGGGGCTTAAGCTTATTTCTCCATTTGCATTTCAATATAAGTCCTGGCTCAGGTCTGGAAGGGTGGGGGACTGCTATTGTGAGCAGATGCCTTCACCTAAGGCACTTTTTTCAAGGCCTTAACCAGTTGAGTTCCCCTAAGAGCTTTTGCAGCTCTACCAAAGAGTAAGATGATTGGAGAAGCAGCTAACGTTTAAGGGGCAGACAGAATCCAATTTAAGTTCAGCTCCTAAGATTTTAAAAGGAGGTATAGTTTGAACATTGTTGACAGAAGGCTGGGCTATCAGCATGCATCCCCAGGGCATGGTCACATGTGTGCCCCCTCGCTCGGTGTGAGCCCCACCCCAGAGGCGGCTCACCAGAGGCAAGGTGGGGGATGGCCGTGGCCGGAGGAGACGGACTCAGGTCATGCCGTCACCGAGCGTGCCTTCCCCGACATCCTCCCTTTTTCCCCTGCCAGGTGCATACGAAAATTGCAGGTTTCCCTGCGCAGAGGTTTCAGACCTAAGTTTGAAGGCTGAAGTTCCCAGAAAAGGGAGAGGAAAAAAGAGAGAAAAAGTGGATGAGAAAGAGAGAGAGAGATGTATGGTTGCCTCATTTTCTAGAGGATGCCTCCACTCACAAGGCCCTATCTGGCTTAAACGATTACCCAATCTGCCGAGAAGTTCATGCCCCACGTTGGGCGCCACTTTGTTGGGATATTATAAGGGGTTGGGGTCTTTAGCTCCCCTGTACCCGGGATGGACCTCTTTTGTCCAGCAAAAGAGGCCAGAGAGGCCTACCCCAACGAAGAGACTAGATTTGGAAAGCAAAGGCCGCTGATATTCCTTCCCCTGTCTTTAGAAGGCCCAGGAACATACCAGGGAGTCTAGTCAGTGGTCAGCACTGGAATTCGTTTATTGAAAAGGTGCACAATGCTTTATAGTGGACATCAGCCAATCAGTAGGGTGGTTTCAGTTCTCACAGCCACGCCCCCTGCTTAGCCTAGGTCCGGTAACAGGGCATGGTGATGTGGCAAGCAGCCAGAAAGCCAGAGCTTTTCCATCCCCTTGGCAGACAGTGTAAGGTCCCGACACTGAGCTTTTCTTTCTTGATAGGCTTTTTATGGTGTCTTCAATTTCATTGCTTGAAATTGATATGTTTAAATTTTCTATGTCCTCCTGATTCAATTTGGGTATTTCATATGTCTCAAGAAAATGGTCAATGTCTTCAAGATTTTCTGATTTATTAAAGTATAAATTTTCAAAATATTTTCTGATTATGTTCTATATTTCAGTAATGTGTGTTGTGGTATTTTCTTTTTCATTATGAATTTTACTAATTTGAGTTTTCTCTCTTTTCTTTATTAGTTTTGCTAAGGGTTTGTCAAGTTTTTTATTTTTTCAAAGAACCAACTTTTTGTTGTGTTAATTTTTTGGATTGTTTCTTCTGTCTCAACTTCATTGATTTCAGCTCTGGTTTTAATTATTTCCTGTCTTCTACTACTTTTAATGTTGGTTTATTCTTCTTTTTCTAGGGCATTGAGATGTAATGATAGGTTATTTATTTGTTAACTTTCTATTCTTTTAATGAATGGGCTTAACCAATGAACTTGCCTCCTAACACTGCCTTCACAGTGACCCAGAGATTTTGATTTGTTGTATTGCTATTCTCATTTACCTAAGTATTTTTTTATTCCATCCCTGATTTCATCTGCTATCCATTATTCATCCAATAGCATATTATTTAGTCTCCAGTCTTAGAGTAGATTCTGTTTTTTATTTTATTGTTGATTTCTAATTTCATTTCATTATTATCCAACAGAATGCAAGTTATTAACTCTATTTTTTTTATTTGCTAATAGTTGTTTTGTGGCCTAAGATATGGCCTATTTTAGAGAAGTATCCCTGTATTGCTGAGAAAAAAAAGTATATTCAGTCATTGATGGATGAAATATTCTATATATGTCTGTTAAGTCTAAATTATTTATTGCATTTTTTTATTTCTATAGCTTCTTCACTTAGTTTTTGTTTGGAGAATCTATCCAGTGGTGAGAAGGTATGTTTAAGTCACCCAGTATTATTGTATTGTGGTTTATTTGATTCTTGAAATTGAGAAGAATTTGTTTGATATACATTGATGTTTCATTGTTTGGAGCATAAAAATTTATGATGTTTATGTCTTGTTGATGGATAATTCCCTTAGCAGTATAAAATGCTCTTCTTTATCCCTTCTGATTAACTTTGGCTTGAAGTTCACTTTATCTAATATGAGGATGGAAACCCTTTCTTGTGTACATCATCCATGTGAGTGACATGTTTTTTTCCCATCCTTTTACCATCAGTCTGTGGACGTCATTGCCTATGAGGTAAATTTCTTAGGGACAATATACTATTGGGTCTTGTTTTTTAATCCAATCTGTCAGTTTATGTCTTTTGATTGATGAGTTTAGAACATTTCCATTCAATGTTACTATTGAGACATGATTTTTATTCCCTGTCATTTTGATTTATTTCTGGGTTTTGATTTGAATTAGTTTCTCCCTTGATTGACTATTCCTTTAGTGTAGTTCCTCCCTTTGATAATTTTCACTTTTATTTTTTATTTCTTCTTTATGAAATATTTTATTGAGTATGTTTTGTAGAACAGGCTTTGTAGTTATGAATTCTTTTAACTTTTATTTATCATGGAAGGGTTTTGTCATCATCAATTCTGAAAGTTAATTTTGCTGGGTATAGTATTTTTGGCTGGCATCCATTTTCTTTCAGAGGTATATATACACATACATATATTAATAATTATAATTATATATAACATATATAATCATATACATACAATATAATTATATACAATATAATTATATTACACAAATTATATTATAATTATATATACACACACATATATATATTTCCAAGACCTTCTAGCTTTGAGGGTCTGGGTTAAGAAATAAGCTGAGATCCAGATGGTTTTACCCTAAATGTGAAATGTTGGTTTTATGGCAGCCTTTAAAATTCTGTCCTTCTTCTAGGTGTCAGGCATTTTCATGACAATGTGCCTTGGTGTGTGTCTATTGTAATTTTATATATTTGGTGTTATGTAAGCCTCCTGCATTTCATTTTCCATTTTATTCTTTAGTTTTGTGATTTTTTTCTCATATTATTTCATTGAAAATATTGTGGCATTCCTTTGATTTATATCTGTGAGGTTTTATCTATCCCAATAAATCTTAAATTTGGTCTTTTCACATTATTCCATATTTCTTGGAAATTCTGTTTATGGTCTCTTAACATCTTTTCTCCCTGTTCAACTTTATTTTCAAGATTATATATTTTGTCTTCATTGCCTGAAACTCTGTCTTCCAAATGGTCTGTCGGTCATGCTTTTCATTGAATTTTTAATATGGCTTATTGATTCCTTCATTTTGAGTATTTCTGTTTAATTTTTTCTCTTTATTGAAATTATTTTTCACTTCCTATATTTTCTCTCTAGTATCACTCCTTGCATGCATCATCTTTTAACTCTCATATTAGTTTAACTATGTATATTCTAAACTCCTTCTCTTACATTTCTTCCACTGTGGTGACAATGAATTCTGTTATTGAAGTATCTTTGTTTGTTTGGGGCAATTTGTTTCCTTGTTTTTTCATGTTGTTTGTTGTCTACCCATCTAACAGTATGGATGTCAGGTAGTAGATTTTCTACCCTGTGGACTTATAGTGTTCCTGAAGGTTTCCAGTACCTCACCATTTAGAGGAGACAAATAATAACAGTAACCAATGCAAACAATATGCAGCATTAAACAAAATATTTCCTGAGCCGGGCGCGGTGGCGCACGCCTGTAATCCCAGCACTTTGGGAGGCTGAGTCAGGAGGATCGCGAGTTCAAAGCCAGCCTCAGCAATGGCGAGGCACTTAGCAACTCAGTGAGACCCTGGCTCTAATAAAATACAAAAAAATGGGCTGGGGATGTGGCCCAGCGGTCTAGTGCCGCTGAGTTCAATCCCCGGTACCAAAAAAAAAAAAAAAAAAAATATTTCCTGCTATGATGTCTACAATAAACAGAAGCGATCTGATCAGTTATTGCCTACCAGTAAGTTTGCAAAAATTTTACAATTTAAAATAGTGGACAGGGAGAGAATAGAAGTGATATAGAATGTGATGATTATGAGGAAATTGGAGAGAGAATAGAAGTAAAAAATTAAAGGAAGTGTGAAAGATAGAACAATAGAGATTGGATGTTAGCAGAAGAAAAGACAGAAAGAGATTCAAGGGAATCAGAAAAGTGAGAGAAAATATATATATAAAAGTAAAAATTTTAAGAATAATAAATAAAAGAATGCAAAACAAAACTGAAATATACTAATCAAACTTTATTATCCTTAAAAAACTGACCCATGAAAAATAACTGGTTTCAAAATGCTAGTAATGAGAAAAGAAAAGGAAACCAAATATCCAAATATGAATATGTATACATGTCCATGAACCATTAATGTCATAATTAAGCAGAGAAAAGGAAAAAAAAAAAAAAAAAAAGATCTCAATGAAAAGTTAAAGAGTTGTTTCTACTGGAGTTCAAAAGATTCTAATCTTTCCTTCTCAGCAGTTAGATAGGGTTGTCTAGAGTATGATGCTTGCTTCACTCTCAGTTGCTAGGTGGGTTGCTAGGGTGAGAGAGGTAATACCATAGCCAGAACTCCTGGAGGGACATTTTAAGTGTAGGTAGGCCCAAGGTTCTTCCCTGGATGCCAGTTGGTCTGGAGATTCTAAATCAGCATGTATCCAGGACCTAATAATTGCCAGTCCATGCTAGAAGACTGCACCACAGGATGTCCCCTGGGTTCCACTCATGTGGTGGAAGAGCCAATTCTTAGTCCTCTGCATCACCTGCAGACCCCAGGTTTCTGGTGTCAGGTTCAGTCTCCAAACTCAGTCTCTCCTGCACCTGCCTATCATATTTCCAGCCTGGTGGGTCTCCCAGACTGTACTGCAAACACCCGGTTAAAGTGCAGGGTGCCAGGCAGGTTTCCACAACCAGTTGTCCCCTGCATAAGCCTCTCTTCATGTTTAATTTTCTTCTGGTCACTTAGGCACACTCTATGTCATGCAGTGTGGGTTTTCCAGGCCTATTTTTGGGACCAGAATCAGGTTTGCCAGAACTCAGCTTCCTCAACTGCTGGTCCCCACACCACAGCTGCAAAAATGGTTCCTACCTCTGTTCTCCACACACCGCCAGGAGAGATGCACCTTCTTTCCTATATAAGGTTATTGTGCATTGCACCTTTCAGTTTAGTCAGGTAGTGTCTTTGATCTCTAAACTCTTTGTATCCAGATGCACCTCAGTCCTCCTAAAATGCAGGTTCCTTAATTCCCTTATCCCTCCACTGTGCTTGCAGAAGGACCACTCTGGCTTGTGCCTCCAGCTGTGGCAGTAGCTGTGGCACTGGAGATTTCCTCCTTATTTTATTATATCCAACCTCCTGAGTCCATGATCTGCTTTGAGTGCCCAGTATTAAAGTCCAGTAAAGCCCCCCCCCCGACTTCTTGTTGTTGTTGTTCACCCACCTTGCTGAAAAGCTACCTGTCTGCCTTTTTTGGTTTCAAGCCACAGAGCAGTGAGGAAAGTGATCTGCTCTATTCCACCATTTTGAAACCTCCTGACATTGACTTTGTTGACAAAATTCCTAAAGCTCAAGAAATAAAATCAAGAATCAATAGGAAACAGGAGGATTGTGAGTTCAAAATCAGCTTCAGCAAAAGCGAGGCACTAAGCAACTCTGTGAGACACTGTCTCCAAATAAAATACAAAATAGGACTAGGATGTGGCTCAGTGGTTGAGTGCCCCAGAGTTCAATCCCTGGAATACCGCCCCCCGATAAATAAATTAATTAGAAGACTTATGCACAGCAAACAAACAAACAAACAAAAAACAACTAAAAGTCTGAAGAAAAAGCCTATATAATGGGAGAAAATCTTTGCTAGCTATCCTTCCAATAGGGAACTAATAACTAGAATATATAAAGAACTAAAAATTAACATAAAAATTAATAACCCACTCAATAAATGAAAAAAAAAGATCTAAATAAGCATTTCTCAAAAGAAATACAGATTGGCAACAAATATATATATATATATATATATATATATTAATTTTCAACATCTTTTCAAGCAGAGAGATGCTTATCAAAACTATATTGTGACTTCATATTACAACAGTCAGAATGGAAATCACTAATAATACAAATAGTAATAATTGCTGGTGAGGGAGTGTGGGAAAAAGTTTCACTTATACATTGTTGGTGGGTGTGCAAATTAGTAAAACTACTTTGGAAAACAGTATGGAGTTTCCTCAGAAACCTAGGAATGGAAACAATATACAATCCAGCTATCCCACTCTGTAGTGTTTATCAAAAAGAAACCAAATCAGAATACTATAGTGATATATGCATACCCATGTTTATAGCAGCACAGTTCACAATAGCCAAGTTATGAAACAAGTTGTGGGCCTGTCAACAAACTAATGGATAAAGATAATATAGTATATATACAATGGAGTTCCACTTAACCATTAAGAAGAATTAAATTATGACTTTGCTGGAAAATGGTTGGAACCAGAAAGCACTGTGCTAAGTGAAATAAGCCAGACTCAGGAAGTTAATGATCATATGTTTTCTATCATACAGGGAAGCTACAGAGAAAATAAGAAATTAAAAAATGGGATCTAGTGGAAAATATAAGGGGGATCAGTAGAGTAGAAGCAGGAAGCCAAAGGTGATGGAGCAAGGGAGGGAAGGGGAGAGATCTGGGGAATACAGTTGGTCAAATTATGCTAGATGCATATATGAATATATCACAATGCATTCTAATTTTATATATAACACACCAATTAAATAGGGGCTGGGATTGTGGCTCAGCAGTAAAGCGCTCGCCTAGCATGTGGGCGACCCGGGTTCAATCCTTAGCACCATGTACAAATAAAACTCATTGAATAAAACACATTGTGTACAACTAAAGCAAATAAATAAAAATATTAAAAAAAAATAAAAAAAGGAAGACCTTTAAAGTAGAGAAAAGAGATGAGGGGGATGGAAGAAGGAAGAGAAAGGGGAAGTACTGGGGATCAAATACAGAAAACTGTGTTATATGCATATATGCATATGTCAAAGTGAAACCCTACCCACTATTATGTCCAACTATAATGCACTAATAAAAATTATTTTTAAAAAAAGACTTTGGCCTTTTACATCTTTAAAGAAAGTATTTGTCATATTGAGTGTTACTTTAACAATAAGTCTATTTCATTACATTTGAAGAGTTTTAAATTATTAATCCATAAATGAACTAGCCAAAACTAAGCTTAAACTAGCCAAAATACATAACTATACTGAATATATTTCTAACTAGCTTTAAGAAATGAAATAAAAAATTAAATCTTTATTAATGTCACCCACAAAAAATTTTAACTGTTTTGTATCACTAAATTATTGATACAATCAAATATGAAGACTTTCCCCATGAATTACTTAAACAATCCATGAAAATTGTTGGGGATGTTAACAACATGCCAATAGATAGAAACTCTTTGGCTGCCTCCCACTTCCTGATACGAGGACTTGGCCTGGCCAAGGGGCATTCCTCTGACGTAAGATGAGAACTGAAACCATCCCAAGGATAGGCCAATGGCTCCTCCAATGGCATCTGCCCATGCTCCTTATGTGTCCCTATGATCTTTCTGCTGATTGACCCATGTCCTCTATAAGACCATCCAAATTCCTCAATAAACCGAGTTCCTGCCTTAAGAGTTCTCCCTGATGCATCCCTGATTGTCTTCCATCGTGAGGGCTGGCATGGGCCACCAGCCGGCCCCTGCCGTACCCGAGTTCGCCTCCGCTGGGGCATGTTCCCCCCAGTCTTCTCCACCAGCCAGAGGAGCCTATCCCCGGTCAGGGGGGGAGCTAAAGACCCCAGCAACTCAAAAAAAAAAAAAAAAAAAAAAAAAAACCTGACAGAAAATACTTTCTCTTTAGGACGTAACCATTTTAAAATTCTATCTTCAGACCATAGCTTTAGTAAATAAGAGAGTCTCTAAAGGTAAACAGTCTTAAATATCTCTGCCTGGCTTCTACACATTAATCTTATTCCTGTGTTTCTAATTTTAAATTTTAGTCTGAGCATTGACCGATCAAAACACTCTGAAAGACCCAGTTAAGATATTCAGTTACTAAAAACATTCCTAGTATTGCATTTTTCACTCATTTCAAATCATCTGAAAAATCTCAATGTCAAAGATTGCAAGAGTGAAGGTGACATAGAAGAACAGAAAAGACATAAGAAAAATATGGATAATATATCTATGGTTTTTCATATTTAACATAAAGCAGGGGCCCTTATGCACAAAACCCTGTGCGGTATCTGGAAGCTCAGCTGAAATTTATACTTCCATAATCTACAATGATACACAGTTTTTGGCAAAGTGGCCCTAAGATGACTGAATGGCCAACTCTTTCTCAGTTATACACAATTTCACTTTTCTGCATTTTAAAAGCATACAATAACATGCAGGTTGTCAACCTAGAGGACTAGACCTCATACAAAGAATTTCATGCACAAATATATGTGTTTTAAACAGCAATAATTCTCCCAGTACCCTCAATTCCCAGGGCGTACCACCTTCCTCTCCATTCAGAATGTTAGTCTGAGCACGGCATACAAATTGTTCCACAATGAATTAAATGGGACATTTAATAAGATTTTAGTAAGTCCTAAAAGAATAAAAGGCAATAAATAACCTCACATTCTAAAAAGCAGCTGCTAAGTGCATCCCTGTAAATTATTAAGGGTTGACAAAAATCAATCCTCACCTCCAAATACTCTAAAGAGTAAAAAGCAGATTAAAAACCGTACAGGTGTATTGGATTTAGAATCACCAGGTCTTAGGCACACTGAAACTTTTCTCCATTTGTTGCCACTTACAGCAATGATGCCGCAGGAAAGAAATCGGAGGCAGACTGGGAATGACTGGTTCCTTTATTCTTGCTTCTTCTTCTCTGCTCTCTCTTCTGTATTCTCCATCCCCCTGTGTTTCCCCCAGAGTCCTTTAAATACTCTTTACCTTAACAAGTATACACGTGTCACAAGCTCAACTTACAGGTGCGTCACACAGTGTTCACAGGCACAGAAAGATTCTTAATTAATTACATTAAGATCGGGTGTAAACAATTAAACGCCTCCTGTTTGGCTCTCAGCCAGCCACCATCTTAGCTACTTCCTCATACAAGGCTCTTACATTCCCCCCCCCCCTTTTGTTTTAAAAGAGGGATAGCTTAAATGGATGGGTGACGACCCTCACCACATCAGGATCGACTGTGCCTGTCTTAGGCATCTACATGTGCAACCAACATTCTTACCCATCATCGGATAATCAAGGCTGTGCCCTTGATTCCTGTCTTAGGTTGATATGTCGGCCACATGAGACTTTCCCGTCTTTGACTACCAGCCGTCCAATCGAGCCAACCAATCATGAGGAGATGCTCCGGTTCTAAGGCAGCAAGCTTTGTGCTGACGAGCCAAGTTCCATTAAATAGCGTACTAAGTTCTCTAGACAAATCAGCTGCCCTAAGTTCCATTAAGTAACGTACTGACTTCTCTAGACAAATCAGCTGCCCTATTAGGGTTAAGAAAAGGGATACCCATAAGGTATTGTCCTGTGTAATGTCCTAAACATCCTATAGTAGAAAGATATGCCAAAATGTCCACTTGCTCTTGGAGAAGATCAACACGTTGATTGACAATTTCAAAATGTGGTGCTGATCTAGGAGGCCCTATGCATGCAGAGCAGAGGCCACACTGCTGGTGAAGTTGTTTAATGCTTGAGCAGTAGGAATGCTTGTAGCGATTGCAACCCCTGCAGCTGTAGCAGCAGCAACCGTCTCTTTTATGTCTAGACAATGCCACCAGCAAGTCTTCAGGGCCCACTAAGACTGGCATAGGGATGTACCTAGAAACTCAAGCAACAATCATTAGAGGAAAGGCAGTGCTATTCCAACACTGAGTTAAGAAGTGAGTTGTAGGAGTTCAATTCAAATTTAAAAATAGAACTATTAGATCTTAGGTCAGGTGTTTTAGTTCTGAAGTTGATCTCTGCTCACATACATTGCTGCTTGAGCTCCCACGAACGTTAGCTGGCAAAATATCACATTCAGAATGGATTAAAGAAAGGCTGAGAGTATTTAGCTGACAAATATTTAAGATAGATTAAAGAAAGGCTAAGAACATTTTAGAAAAATATTTTGTTAGCTGGAACTTTTGAGCCTCTGCATACACAGCAACCTTTTATGAATATACCTGTTTAAACAATTTAACTTTGTAAATTAATAAACAAAGTTAGTTACAAATAAATAAAACCCATGTCAAATACCAAAATATCAGGCTGAACAGTATTAGTCATATTCCTTGCTGAAGAGAAGTCCTAGAGATACTTATAAATTAAGTTTGAAGGTACCTTCATTTTTTATTTGTTTACCCAATTTAATATTTTTGGCTTAAATAAATTAAAGGTATTTGGATCCATTCTTTTTTTTTTGTTTTGTTTTCATGAGCACTCGGTTTTTGTTGTTTGTGACGTCACATTTACATGAAATCTAGACAGACGCACAGACATAAAGACATATATAAAAAAGAAAAAACAATTGTTCGCACACTAAAGAGAGATCTTCTCGTCCCGGCCGGGAGGAATGAGACTTAAGTTGTGAGTTTGTTGAAGGAAAAAGCACGCAGCTTAAAAGTTTCTTAGCTGAAAAGGCAAAGATGAGGTTCCCTTGTTGGAAAAGAGACAAACTCGCGCAGGTGCGCGGATTGATACCTCTTTTAAGGGAATCATTCCACAATAATTTCATCTTGGCCCTTTTGATTTGGCACTTGTTTTATTAATCTTGATGGTATCCATACCGGCGAGGACTCGTGCTGTGGAAAGACACAAACAGATCCTCTCCCCAAATTAATACTGGGTCTGGCCCTTCCATGTGCCTGAAAGAACATCCTTCCAGTAAACCAAAGGTTTATGTTGTTGATGTGGATTCAGTGTCTGTCTCCAGCTGAACATCCTTTGGAATCCAAAGTTAAAAAATTCAAAGTAAAAAGGGCAACGACTAATCTATCTTTAGGAGTTCCAACTTCCTTCTTTTTGTTTCAAAAGCATAAGTTTGAGTGTGCAATTAGCTTGTTCAATTATACCTTGGCCTTGAGGATTATACAGAATACAAGTCTTATGAAGTATATTGAATTTGGAGCAAAACTGTTTGAAAGATGAGGACGTATATGCAGGGCCATTGTCTGTTTTAAGCATTTTGGGAATGCCCATGCAGCAAAAGCTTGTAAACAATGAGATGTAACATCTTTAACTTTTTCTCCAACATGTAAGGAAGCAAAAATCATGCCTGAGCATGTATCTATGGTCACATGAATAAATCGCAATTTTCCAAAACTTGGCTCATGAGTGACATCCATCTGCCATAAATGATTGGGCATTAATCCTCTTGGGTTAACCCCATAATGAGGATTGGGCAAATGTGTCACACAAGATTGACAAGCCTTCACAATTGTTCGAGCTTGATCTTTAGTTATTTTGAAACTTTGTTGTAAAGTAGTACTATTAACATGAAATTGAGAATGGAACGAGGTAGCTTATTGGACTGCTGAAAATATAAAGATTGTTTGAGTAAGGGCATCGGCCTTTTGATTACCTTCATGGAGAGGACCAGGCAAATTAGTATGAGCTCTGATATGTCCAATAAACAAAGGTTCTTTACGTTCCCATAGAAGGTTTTGAATTTGAAAAAAACAATTTAAAGGCTGGAGTATGAGGTGTTATTGGACCTGCTAGCTCTAATTTAGGGACTGCATGTACAATATAGTGGCTGTCTGAAAAAATATTTATGGGCTGTTCTCTAAAACTTTCAAGAGCTATAATGACAGCTTCTAGCTCTACCAATTGAGCTTATTTATGGGCAGTAATATGAATCATGTTTTCTTTTTGAGTGACTACTGCAGTAGTATCATTAGAGGACCCATCTGTAAATACATTTAATGCCTTAGGAATAGGTTGATTTTTTATTACCTGTGGAAATATAATAGGATGATTGATACAAAAAGATAGTATAGGAGACTTAGGAAGATGGTTATCAAAATTTGCAGAAGCAGAGCATCTAGCTATAGCCCAATCATTATCATTGAAGCATAAATATTCAATCTGTGACGATGAATAGGGAGTAATAATAGTAGCGGGGTGAATGCCAAATATTTTAATAGAAGTCTTAAGTCCTTGAAGAATAAGTTTAGCCACCATGGAGGTGTAAAACTCAATTGTACTTTTAGGAGAGACGGGCACATGTATCCATAATAAAGGCCCCTATTGCCAAAATACTCCTGTGGGTGTATATTGTGAAGAAATAATGATCAATATCAGCAGTCAAGCAAAATCAATTCTATCACAATGGGATCCTTCGATGGCCTTTTCTACCAACTTTAAAGCTTCCCTAGCATCAGGAGTCAATGTTCACCGTGAAGATGGATCAGGGTTCCTGCGAAGGATATCAAATAAGGGTTTTAATTGGCCAGTAGTGAGGCTTAGTGTAGGGCAAAGCCAATTAATGTCTCCCAGCAATTTTTGAAATCATTAAGAGTGGCCAAATGTTCCTTATTTATTAAAAATTTTTTGAGGCCTAATTAAAGTATCCATAATTTGGAATCCTAGATATAATATTAGAGATCTAGTTTGAACCTTTTCTTCAGAAATGTTTAGTCCATATCGTTTCAAGTTTTCTGATATATTGCTAAATATGGTGAATAAGACTTCTTGATTAGGATGAGCAAGCAAAACATCATCCATATAATGGAGGCACATAAGCTCTGGGTATTTGTTCTTGATAGGCTGAATAACTTTATCTTCATAGATTTGACACATAGTGGAGCTATTAGCCATACCCTGGGGTAAAACTTTCCACTGAAACCTTTGATCAGGTCCATCATTATTAATAGAGGGAACTGAAAAAGCAAACCTGGGGGCATCCAGAGGATGTAAAGGAATAGGGGAAAAAAATCCTTTATATCAAGAGCTATAAGATGGAAATTTTTAGGAATAGCTATAGGATTAGGAAGTCCAGGTTGGGCAGGGCCCATAATTTGCATGGTTTTTTTGATTTCTCTGAGATCATGTAACAATCGCCATTTTCCTAATTTTTTCCTAATCACGAATATGGGGGAATTCCAGGGAGATGTAGAAGGTTCTATATGTCCTGCTTCTAGTTGTTCTTGGACTAGTAAGTGGGCCGCTTGTAATTTCTCTCTAGATAGGGGCCACTGAGGGACCCAAACTGGCTTATCAGAAAGCCATGGTATTTTCAATTGTTTTCTCAGTGGCCCCTAAAAAAAAATATCCTATACCTTTTCAATGACAATTTCCTTTAAGCTCAATAGGGTTAGGATCACCCTGTAGATTTTTTCCTAGTCCTTTATGGAACTGGAACATATCCCTGTTTTTCCATGAAACTCCAGCTTTTATTTGTCAGACCTACGGGCTTGGTTGCGAGGTGTACTCCCATTTGTTTCAATATATCTCTTCCCCATAAGGTAACTGGCAAGCTGGACAAAACATAAGGCTGAAATGTTCCTTGATGCCTTTCATCATCCTCCCACTTTAAAACTGTTGCACTTTGTTCTTGGGCTATTAGAATATCCCAAGCCTCTCAAACTAGTTGAAGCCTTCTGTAAAGGCCAGTGTTTGGGCCATCGTTGTAAGTTAATAATGGAAGAGTCAGCCCCAGTGTCAATCAACCCTTCCATCTCTATCCCCTGAATTTTTGTTTTGCACATAGGCCTCTGTGAACAATCCTGAACCCAGCAAGCCATAGATCCCGAGCAGTGGAACCAAATCCCCTATTCTTCCTATTTTGAGGCATACACTTAAATGAGTCATGTAGACTGGGAAGAAGAAGCAGCTGAGCAATTCTATCACCTTGGTTAACAGAGCTAATGCCTCAAGGTGAACTGAGCATAATCTTGATTTCTCCTCCATAGTCAGAATCTATCACACCTGGAGTAACTTGAAGTCCGGATAAGTTTTTAGAACTTCGCCCCAGGATAAGTCCTACAGTCCCTAAGGGAAGAGGTCCCCTGACTCCTGTGGGAATCAGTAGAACCCCCATCTCAGGTGATAGCACTATTCAGGCGGTGGAACAGAGGTCCAGACCTGCACTTCCTTTTGTCCCTCTGACAAGGGAGTCCATGGGTAAAAGGAATTGTGTTGAGGAATCATCTGGATGGATGTTTGAGGATACTCCCTTTCCAATGCCTCATATATTTGTGGGCCCCAAGGCATTGGGCCCTGTGCCCCGTTTTTTGAATTGCCAGACAAAATATTACCATCAATATCAGTTTGGGATCTGCACTCACTAGCCCAATGGTTTCTTTTTTTACACCTGGGGCAGCCGCCTGGGGCATGAGACGAGCTTGGTTTTATTTCTATTGTCTCTCGCCTTCTTTGGGGATATTGTTTTCTAAAATAACCTGATTGACTATAACTTTTAGGTCGAGCCCTTCTTGTGAAATTAAGAGGAGAAGCACCTCTCATGGCTGCTGTGATTATACTACCTGTAATGAATGCATCATTTATGTCCCTGCAAAGCTTTATATAGACAGAAATGTCCCTTTTAGATTTCCAAGGTCTGATAGCGTCTTGATAATATTTGTTGGCATTTTCATATGCCAGCTGAACAACTAATGGCATGGCTTAATCAACATCTCCAAAAACTCTGCTTGCTGTTTGCAAAAGTCAATCAACGAATTCGGCGTATGGCTCATTGGGTCCCTGAATTACTTTAGACAAACCACCCTATAAATCACCAGATCCTTGTAAAGTTTTCCATGTCCTAACAGCTGCGGCGTATATTTGAGTGTAAACTCCAGGATCGTACTGAATCTGAACCTGTAAATCAGCATATTGCCCTTCTCCAGTTAACATATCTACATTATGATCTGGAAATCCTGCAGCCGCATTTCTTCGAGCTGTTTCAACACAGAAATCTTGAAATTGCGACCTCCAAACTAAATATTGTCCCCCGCTCAATACTGCCTTTCATAAGCCTTTCCAATCTGTAGGAGTTAAATTCAAATTATTAAGAGATTCTATCATGCTTATGGTAAAAGGAGCTTGGGGCCCATATGTCATTGTTGCTTCTTTAATTTTTTTTATGATTTTGAAATCTAGATATTGATGGTGTCTTTGTTCATTTTGATCTTCAAACACTGGCAGATCCCACAGTTCCTGTGAATTTTGACACTCAGGGGCACGTGAGCACCTAGAGAGACCCCTAGAATTTTGACACTCAAAGGCACGCAAGCACCTAGAAAGACCCCTAACAGTCTCTTCAATTGATTCATCCCAAGGGGGAGCAGAGAGCACACGTGGTTCCTCCACTTGATGGTCCTCTATCTTGGTCCTTTTTAATTTCTTTTGTTCGTTTTATTGAGACTGTGCCCCCAAGATCACTTTCACTTAATTCCTCCTCACTAATACTACTCTCACTGGTCCTAACTGACTCAGTAACACTTTTTTGAATCTCAAGCTCAGTTGAGAGCAGGTATCCTTTAAGTATCTCTAATAAATCCTCAATAGCCTTGAAAATTCGGATCTATGTCATTTTTTATCCCATTTTCCCTCACTCTTAACCGAGGTTCCTCAGTTTACCTGCCATGTGCCGACTCCCCATACGGGCCACCACTTGTTGCCACTTGCAGCAACAATGCCACGGGAAAGAAATCGGAGGCAGACTGGGAATGACTGGTTCCTTTATTCTTGCTTCTTCTTCTCTGCTCTCTCTTCTGTATTCTCCATCCTCCTGTGTTTCCCCCAGAGTCTCTTTAAATACTCTTTACCTTAACAAGTATACACGTGTCACAAGCTCAACTTACAGGTGTGTTGCACAGTGTTCACAGGCACAGAAAGATTCTTAATTAATTACATTAAGATTGGGTGTAAACAATTAAACACCTCCTCTTTGGCTCTCAGCCAGCCTCTATCTTAGCTACTTCCTCATACAAGGCTCTTACATCCATTGAACAAGACTCAAGTGAAGGAAGGAATGCTTTCAGAGATAACTCATGATAATTTGAAGAGCAGGAAGACAAGACACATTTCTCTTTTGTGTAAGTGATTGAAAGCTACAGCTCAAATACTATGGAGAGAAAATCCTTTACATGTTTTGCCTTGAGACTGGGGACATCTGGGTCCCTTAAGACTGGTGCCTGTCTCTACCTTCAGAATTCTGAATATGAGAGATTGACCTAAACATTTGTGCAAAAGAAGAAGAAAGAGAACAGCTGTGAGAGTAACCTGTATCCTGATCATTTGGCTGGTTCAGCCCAAAAGGCTGTCATGCAAAATCCAAGCCAACTCCAAGGTCCCTGATTCATTGCCTACTGCTATTATAATAAATTCCTACAAACTTGGTAGTCTAAGGTAATGCAAATCTCCTTCCATCCTCAAATCTTTCTATGACCCCAACCCTACTGCTTCCCTCTATAAGAAAACTTGATTACATTAGTCTCACTCAAATGATTCATGATTATCCCTACACCTCAAGATTATTAGCTTAACTACATCTACAAAGTCATATTTCCCATGTAAGGAAATATTTATAGATTCTGGGTGTTAGGATGTGGACAGTACTCTATCCAAGAAGCAGACATCTTGAATCATAGCGACCTAGCAATAAGAAGTCGTGAGGCTTGTATTGCAAGGGAGGGGCACCTCAAGGGAGTAAGAAAGAACAAATCCAAGTTGGAATTTTCACAGGGTTCCAGGGCACATCATGGATGTGCTGCTCAAGGAAGCCAACACATGACCTCCACTCCATAGAGGACACCAGTGTTGAATTCCAGTGCTTCCAAGCAATTGGAGATTCCCTTTAGTCTTCCATCTCCTTCCCTGGCCCTGGGAGACCTCAAGATTGTGTCTGGGGTTGAAGTAAAGAGCAAGGAAGAATGAGAGAGCAAAACAAGTCCTGCCCTCTACGGTAAAAATGGGTTGCAGCCAGCAAGAAGGGAGAGGTTGGAATTGTGAGGTTAGAATCTTAATTTGGACAACACCAGCAAAACATGATGTTTCTAATATTAGAAAAGGTCTGATTCTGCATGCAAGTCAGCCAGGGTGCGAGGAGAAGAGATCCAGTGGAGCACGTCTGAAGAATAAGGCTGGAAAATGATTAAGCCTTTCCTGCTTGTGCCATACAAGTGTTAGCCTATTCAATGAAGTGGTTGCAATGATTGTCTGTGTGTTTATGGTGGGTATAGCCCAGTCATCAGCTTTTGATCAGACATTTTTCTGTCTCTGATTTCCTACCTGAAAACTCTGCATGTCTGTGGTGCAACTTCACCACTCCCATACTTCAGAGCAACCTGTGGTGCAAATTATTCTTCACCACCACCCATACTTCAGAGCAACCTGCTCATTCTGGATTCTTGTGCACTCCTAATTATTCACAGCCTGCCTAATTCTCTAAATGCATTAACTGGCACTGGATTGACACCTTCTATGTTGTTCAGCAGTTGTTACATTGGCTTCTAAATTATTTCAGCTTGGCATTACAGAGATAATCTGTCACTAATGCAAAGTTGTGTATTTACAATATTAGAATCACTGTCTTGTTATTTTTTCATTACTACTGTATTTTCTGAGTCCCCCTCATTACCATGTGTATTGTTTCATTATTTACATTTTGAATGCTATTATCTCTAAGGCTGTCAGCAGAAGCATTCTGAGATAATGACTCTGTGGGAAAAGAATTATCTAAATATGGATCTTCCTGCTCACGCTCAAATAAATTATTGTCTAACTCTTCAGATGCTACTTCTGGATGCTCATTAAGACACTTATAGCTTAAGGGAATTTCAGAGTATCAACAGCCTTTGTCTAAGGGTCTGAAGGTACAGAAACAAAACTAGAGATACAGAAATGTGAACAAGACAGAAAATAAAGAACTTACCCATGACAGTGACAGCGGATAAAAAAAATATTCCATGAAATGCATACTTAAGAGCAGCCTTGAGAGAGAATAATACTTGTTTGAAAGTCTGAAGTTAAAAAGAAAAAAAGCAATGAACAAGATGAATATGAAATATTTCATGTTATTTTATTTTTTATTTTTTTATTTTTTTTAGAGATTGCCTGTCCAAAAGCAGACATTCCCCAGGGGACTTTACCCACTGCCATGGCTTTAAATGCCAACTATATTTTCATGCCATCCCTTTCTACCTTGACCTCTGTCCTTCCAACTGACCTTTGTGTTCAAATATCCAACTTCAAATCCGACAACTGCGCTTCCGTGTCAGTTGGCATCTCAACCTCCACGTGGCCAGTACGGAACTCTTGTAGTTTTCCAAATATCTCTTTGTTCCCTCCACCCCATCATCCATTCTCAGTTCATGTCATCATTATATACTCCACTGCTTAAGCAAAAACTAGTAAATTTTCCTAACTCCTCTCTTACTCTTACCCTCCACATTCAATCAGTTGCCAAGTCCTGAGGGGTTTATGTCCAAAATCCATCCTGAATCCAGTGACTTCTCTCCATGTCCACTGCAACCACCCTTCTATAGGACACTGTCCTCCCTTAATGGGAACTACCTCCCATGGGAGACCAGCTTCCACTCTTCCCCCATCCCCTCAGCAGCCAGAGGGAAATTTGTAAGATATGTATTCTGTCATGACATTATCAGGCTTACAGCCCTGGGATCTTCTCACAACCCCAAGGTCACTCTTTAGTGTGACACCTTTACCTACTTCTTGCATCACATCTCCTCCACCCCCTCAAACCACACCACCATTCAAGATTATTCCTGCTTCATGATCCCTGTACATGGTGACATTTTTATCCAGAATATTCTCTTCCAGAACCATTTGTGGATGGCACAGCTGCTTCTCCTCATTTGGGTTTCACTCAACTTCTTCAGCAGGCTTGCTAACCCTCTTCATCACACTTAGTGCTTCTTTTGAAACCATCTGGCCCACCAATTTGTCTGCTTACTTATAATCTATCTTATCCCACAAGACAATAAGCTCCAAGAGAGCTGGAGTCTTGTCTTTCTTGTTCTTCAATGTATGGGTCAAGAATGGTGCGTGGCCCATAGCAGTCTCTCAATAAGTAACTATTCATGAATGAATGAATGAACGGAATCCAAATTACTTCTGATTCAGTGTCAAAGGCCCATATAATCTGTCTTCTAAGTTGTGCTAAATAGCCTCATACCTGGCTGTTTTTCTGCATGTCTGGGAGTGAAGACCTAAGATCCATGGGGTGAAATGTGCTCAGTGCTTTTTTTCAAAAACCAGCTCTGCCCAGCTCCTTCTTGCCTCACACATAATCATCCTACAGAGATGCCCCATGGCCCAGCTCCTATTTTACAAGGAGGAAGACGCAGGGTCATCCTCTCTCCTGCTGGAGCTCAGACCCACCCTCCTTCACCCAGTCTAGAGTGCTTCTGTTGGGCACAATCATCTCTCCTGACCTCTCTACAGATTTCCCAGCCATGAGCAGATCAGATTCACCCTACCAAGTTCTCATCAATAGTGCTATGTTAGTGGAAAGATAGAAATTTCTCAGTTTCAATTAAACTGTTTCAGTCCTTTCTGACATCCTATAACTATACATTGTGGTGTTTCAGTACAGAGTTCAGTTACAGATTTTTATTTTGGAGGGGGCTTATTTAAAGTTAGACAAAGTGGGTGGCAGAATTTGCCACACACACACAACAAATGTTTCTTGAAGCCCCACTTAACATACTTGACCATTTCAATGGGGGAAAAAGTGTGGCCTTAGCTCCTAACATTGAGAAAGATAATACCTGTTGTCGCCGGAAAGGGATTGCAGCCTGGAACGGCAGCGCTGCGGGAAGGAGCCCAGAGACAGGATGGAGATGAAAATATTCTTTAATCTAACTGTCTCTGTCGCTTGTAATTTCTAACACCACATACACACTCTCACAAGAAACCAAGGCACCTACCTGCATATTCCCCCTTTTGTTTTCCCATGCGCTTACCGAAAATGGCGCTAGGGGTCACCGTGCTCTCGAGATCCTCGACCAGGAGATCCCAGGCCCAAGTCTATGGCAGTCAACCAACATTCTCCTGCCATAAAAAAGAGGGGATGCCTAGGACGTTCGTATGTGCATCAGATAATCAAGGCTGTGCCCTTGACTCCTGTCTTAGGTTGATATATCGGCCACATGAGACTATCCTGTGCAACTGTGCCTGTCTTAGGTTGTCCCCCTCTGGGGATCTTACCCGTCATTGGCTAACCAGCCATCCAATGGAGCCCTTTAGGAACGACTGTGTAAGATGACTAACAGCCGTCCAATTGTGGGGGAGATGCTGCGGCTTTAAGGCAACAAGCCTTTTGGTGACGAGCCAAATTGCATAGCATATCAAATTCTTTAAACAAATCAGCTGCCCTAAGTTCTATCAAGTAACACACTGAGTTCTCTAAACAAATACCCCCAAGGTACTGTCCCATGAAGTCCCAAACAATGAAAGATCAAAATGTCCACTTGTTATAACACGTAGATCTAGGAGGCCCCATGCATGCAGAGCAGAGGCCACACTGCTGGTGAGGTTGTTTGACATTTGAGCAGCAGGGATGCTTGCAGCGACCGCGATCCCTGCATCTGTAGCAGCAGCCGTCTTTTTTATGTCTAGACAATGCCACCGGCAAATCTTCAGGGCCCGCTCCCTAGAGACTCAAGCATCAATTATTAAAGGAAAGGCAGTGCTATTCCAGCACTGAGTCAAGAGGCGAGTTGTCAAACTAAAAAATAGAATTATTTGATTAGAAAATTAAAGTTGATTTCTGCTCACACACATTGCAGCATGAGCTCCCACAAAACATAAGCTGGCAAAACATCATATTTAGAACAAAACAAAGAAAGACTGAGGGTATTTACTGTATTAAAAGATAGATTAAAGAAAAACTAAAAGCACTTTGGAGAAATAATTTGTTAGCTGGAACTCCTCGAGTTTCTGCATACACAGCAGTCCTTTACCTGTTGAAATAATTGAAATTAATCATTTATTAAACAATGATGAAGTTAATAACAAATAAGCAACCTTATGTCAAAACACCAAATATCAGGTTATACAGCCCTAGTCATATTTTTCGCTAAAAAGAAATCCCTGGGACACCTATAAAACAAAATTGAAGGTACCTTCACTTATTAAATTATTTACCAATTTGAATACTCTTAAACTTAAATGAATTAGAGTTATTTGGATCCATATATATATATATATATATATATATATATATATATTCACAAGTGCTTTGTTATTTTGATGTCACACTGGACTGACAGACGTACATACAAACATATATTTGTGACGTCCCACATTAACATGAAATTTAGACAAATACACAGACATAAACACATATATAAAAAAGAAAAAAAAAATACAATTGTGTGCACACTAAAGAGAGATCTCCTCGTCCCAGCCGGGAGGAATGACACTTAAGTTGTGACATATTTTGAAGGACTCTTTTAAAGGAATCATTCCATATCTTCATCATGGTCCTCTTGATTTTGTACCTTTTTTATTAATCTTGATTCCTCAACAACTTCATCTTGATCCTTTTGATTTGGTACCTGCTTTATTAATCTAGATGGTATCATATTGGAGAGGATTCATGCTTTGGAAAAACACAAAAAGATCCTCTCCCCCAAATTAATACTGGATCTGGACCCTTCCATGTACCTGAAAGAACATCCTTCCAGTAAACCAAAGGTTTATGTTGTTGATGTGGGGTTCCAATGTCTGTCTCCAGCAGAATAACCATCAGAGTCTAAAGTTAAAAAATTTAAGGTAAACAGGGCAAACTGCCAATCTGTCCTTAGGATTTTTCCAGTTTCCTTCTTTCTGTTTTAACAACATAACTTTTAGTGTGCGGTTTGCTCTTTCAATAATGCCCTGACCCTGAGGATTGTATGGGATGCCTGTTTTATGGGATATGTTGAATTTTGCGCAAAACTCTTTGAAAGATGAGGACGTATATGCGGGGCCATTATCTGTTTTAAGCATTTTGGGGATGCCCAATGCAGCAAAAGCTTGTAAACAATGAGATGTAACATCTTTAACTTTTTCTCCAGAATGTAAGGAAGCAAAAATCATGCCTGAGCATGTATCTATGGCTACATGAATAAATTGCAATTTTTCCAAAACTTGGCTCATGAGTAACATCCATCTGCCACAAATCACTGTCACAGATGGCTTTTTCTACTACCTTTAAAGCTTTCCTAGCATCAGGAGTCAATGTTCGCGGCACCTACTCTAAAGGTTTTAATTGGCCAGTAGTGAGGTTTAGTGTAGGGCGAAGCCAATTAATGTCTCCCAGTAGTTTTTGGAAATCATTGAGGGTGGTTAAATGTTCTTTATTTATTAAAATTTTTTGGGGTCTAACAAAAGTATCCATGATTTTAAAATCCTAAATATAATATGGGAGATCTGGTTTGAACTTTTTCTTCTGCTATATATAATCCGTATTTTTTAAAATTTTCTACCACATCACTGAATATATTAAATAAGATTTTTTGATTAGGGTGGGCCAGTAAAATATCATCCATGTAATGTAGACACAATGAGGTTTGGATAGTTATTTTTAATGGATTGGATGGCCTTGTCCACATATATTTGGCATATGGTGGGGCTATTAGCCATTCCCTGTGGCAAAACTTCCATTGATATCTCTGATCAGGGCCATTATTGTTAATAGAAGGAACTGAAAAGGCAAACCTGGGGGCATCCAGAGGATGTAGGGAATAGAAAAGAAGCAATCCTTTATATCAAGACTAACAACATGGAAATTTTTTGGAATAGCTATAGGATTCGGAAGTCCAGGTTGAGTAGGGCCCATGACTTGCATGGTTTTATTAATTTGTCTAAGATCATGTAATAATCGCCATTTTCCTGATTTTTTCTTGATCACAAATATGGGGGAATTCCAGGGAGAGGTGGAAGGTTCTATATGTCCTGCTTCTAATTGTTCCTGAACTAGTAGGTGGGCCGCTTGTAATTTCTTTTAGATAGGGGCCACTGAGGGACCCACACTGGCTTATCAGAAAGCCATGGTATTTTCAAAATTATTTTCTCAGTGTCCCCGAAGAAAAATGTCTTTTTCCTATATGATAATGATTTCTTTTAGGGTTAAGCTTACCCTGTACTTTTTGATGATTTCTTATAGGGTTAAGATTACTCTGTAGATTTTTACATTTAACACCTGCAGGTTTGGTTGCAAGGTGTACTCCCATTTGTTGTAAAATATCTCTTCCCATAAAGTAACCGGTAGATTAGGTAAAACATAAGGCTGAAACGTGCCTTTATGTCCTTCATCATCCTCCCATTTTAAAAATTACCGCACTTTTTTCTGGGAGGTTATTATATCCCAAGCCTCTTAAACTGGTTGAAGCTTTTTGCAGAGGCCAGTGTTTGGGCCATTGACGTAAATTAATGATGGAAGAATCAGCTCCAGTATCTATAAGACCCTCCATTTCTATTCCTTGGATTCTTATTTTACACATAGGCCTCCTTGTACAGTCCCGAACCCAGCAAACCATGGGTTTCGAATCAGTGGAACAAAATCCTCTATTGTTCCTATTTAGAGGCATATTCATTTTAATATGACTTATGTAAATTTGGAAGGAGGAGCAACTGAGCAATTCTATCTCCCTGATTAATAGAACTTATACTTTGGGGTGAGCTAAGCATTATTTTTATTTCCCCTTTATAGTCTGAGTTTATTACGCCTGGGGTCACTTGCAAACCTAATAAGCTCTCAGGACTTCGCCCGATAATAAGTCCTACAGTCCCTGAGGGAAGAGGTCCCCTGACTCCTGTGGGAATCAGTTGAACCCCCATTTCAGGTGTTAACACTATTCGGGTGGTGGAACAGAGGTCTAATCCTGCATTTCCTCCTGTTCCTCTGGCGAGGGAGTGGATGGGTAATAGGGATTGTGTCGGGGAAGCATCTGAGTGGATGCTTGAGGATACTCCTCCTCCAATGCCTCGTACATTTGTGGGCCCCTGGGCATTTTGCCCCGTGCCCCGTTTTTTCAATTCCTGAACAAAGGATTTCCATGGATGTCAAATTTTGAATAGCATTTATTGGCCCAATGATTTCCTTTCTTACACCTGGGGCAGCAACCTGGAGCACAGTATGAATTTGGTCTTATTTCTCTTTCAGGATTTTGCCTAGAATAGCCTGATTGATTATGATAATTTTGCCTAGAATATCCTGATTGATTATAATGTCTATGTTGAGCTCTTGTAAAATTTTGAGGGGGCAGCATCTCTCACAGCTGCTGCAATCATATTCCCTGTGACAAAGGCATCATGTATATCTTTACATAATTGTACAAGAAACTACAATATATCTATACAATATTCAAATACTGCGATAACCCTGTCTTTTCTCTCTCTGGTCTCTTCCCATGCGCCCGAGCAGCAATGGCGCTAGCTCGATCTGCTGAGTCACCGTTCAAATCTCTCGAGATCCTCGACCAAGTCCCACGAGCCTCGTAGATCCCAGGCCAAGTGCCGTGAGACCCATACGGAAGGCGGAAATGCCCAAAAATGTCTATGGCCCATAGTCAACCGCAATCTTAGCTATCTCCCCAAACAGGGCTCCTGCAAATACCCACATTCAACCCATCTTTTTTCCCATCAGTGAAACAAATATAAGAGCAGTAAACCATCAGTGCTGCTTTCTACAACACTGCCAAGAACCTGAGGAGAAGAGAGAGTGAAGAGTTATTGAACTGTTTTCTTAGAAGATAATATAATCTTAAATTATTCTTCTAAAGTACAAAAAGTAGGTAAGAAAATGATTTAATAACATCTGGTGAACAGTTAGTTAATATTAGCATTTGAATAACACAGGAAATTTATATAAAATACATGGTTGCTATATAGATACAAATAAAACTTAGTTCAACAACATATAAGTTTATAAAACATTGAAAAAACTACTTAAGAAGCTATATTGAAATGAAAAGTATAATTAATCCTAAGCTTTTCAGGCAAATTAAAAAATAAAATTTTGTCCATAAAATTCCTCCATAGTGAGCTCACTTTAGTTATCACGTGCCATAGGCCAGACCCTCATGTACTCATGGGAGGTAGATAGTGATGCACATGTACTTTTGGCAAGTAAAGGAACATAAGAACTGGAAGGTTTTACCTCTGCTCACAAGTACAAACCTGTCAGTGAGTAGGTAGAGATTTGAACACTTCTCTAGCTACCAAACTACACCACCTGCATCCCACTCCTCACGGTGGTAACCAGTGACATATATGGAGTCTTCCCATGATTCGAGCACTATGTATAAAGCATGTTGCAGGTGTTGCATAATCTAATCTTCCCGAGATCCTGGGGTGAGGGAACTATTATTATAACCCTGGATTAAAAGGGATGATGGTATGATTTCATGGAGAATGGCTCCTGTCTTGCTCGCTGCTAGAAACAAGTTTTATGCTTTGTAAAATTTGATAAAATACAAAAGTTGTTTCTAGCCAGCCCATCAGCTCTTTTCACACTACTGTTTCCTCTGTAACCCCACAGGAAGGAGGAGCTAGAATGGCCAGCTACGAGCTCCACTCTTTTTTTTTTTTTTTTTTTTTTTTTTTTTTTTTTTTTGTGGTACCAGGGATTGAACTCAGGGGCACTTGACCACTGGGTCACATCCCCAGCCCTTTTTTGTATTTTATTTAGAGACAGGGTCTCACTGAGTTGCTAAGTGCCTCGCCATTGCTGAGGCTAACTCGCGATCCTCCTGCCTCAGCCTCCCAAAGTGCTGGGATTACAGGCGTGCGCCACCGTGCCCGGCTCCACTCTTTTTTTAATGTAACCTTTATATTTTGCACCTCAAAACATTGAAACATTTTTATTAACTGAGGCAAGCATATATTTAAAGTGTTACTTCTTAATCTTGCAGCTGTGCGGGCATGTCTATGAAGTTACTTGTCTCCTCCCAACCCACAGTTAGAGCTGAGCACGGCTTGTCTCCAGGAAAGGAAGCGCAAAAGCTTCATCTTTGAGAGCCACAAATCAGAAAATCTGAGTCCCTTCTTCAGCTAAATTGATTGAACCACATCACAGAAACACTAACAAAGGCCTTTTACAGGCTCCAGTCAGTGAATCCTTTTCAATGTGAAGCCTGTTATGTTCTTTTATTAGTCCACAAGTAACAAATGTAATGCAGACATCAATCTTGCTGAATAGTAGGGAAACCTCTGGAGCCAACAGAAGAGAACTTGGAGTTCCATCAAGTAGCGGTAACAACGTGATATAGCAACATTCGCCATCAAAGGCAAAACATGAGGGTATAGTTATGGATGTCAACTACTTAATTCAAAACTTGAGGATTATTAATTACAAAGACATAGGAGTAACACTGATTACTTAAATAAAGGCAGGCATTAAAATCACACATTTTAAATTGTTCTAAGCAACATAATAATAATAATACACAGGAGGGGATACTATTATATTATCATTCCCATTTTACAGACCAGGAAACTGAGACTCAGGTCAAGTACAGCAGTGAGTTAAGTTTTGAGCCCAACCAAGCTGAACCCTATGTAGTTTTAGTCTGCTGTGTTTTGTCTATCCTCAGATACATAGAAGTCTGATATAACACAGGCCACCCACACTAAGTCATATGCAGTTCCTACAGTGCCACGGAGGCCAGGCACCTTCTCACCTTGGCATCTCAGCCCAGGCAATTCTTTCTGCTGGGATCTCATCTCCTACCTCTGCCAGTTCCTTATTTGCTCTCTGAGATTTAGCTAAAATGTCACTTCTAGAAGGTTACCTTTATGCCAGCCACCCTTCCCCAGCCTTCTGCCACTAGCACAGTTAGATGTCCTGTCTCTGGCTTAAAATGCATGACCCATCATATGCAATAAAGGAGAAAGGAGTTGAGGAGTCAACCTGGGGCTGCCAACAGTGGGGAGGATACTGATATCTAGAACTACTGGAGTCTCACAGAGACAAAAAAAAAAAAAAAAAAAAAAAACACCCACCTGACCATGGTTAAATACCTTTGTTTTCTGTGTCCCTGTCTGCCAGATAATGTGCATACTCTTTACCTGTTTCTCGTGTCCTTGGTGCTGAACCTGCAGTTAGAGGAACACCCATTATTTATTTATCAGATCTTTTGACAACATGTGGTTCTTCCTTATTTCAAACCCAATTTAATCCCAGCAAACAACAACAATAACAAAGTCATAATATAAAGGTAAGCTGAAAGATTTTTTTTTTTCTCATTTCTGGTATAGGAGGCAAGCAACCATATGGAGGTCTCTGGATAATAAATAACTACTCCACCTTTTGCTTTTCTTGGCAGGCTTGTGAAATATTTATTGCATTTCTTTCCAGAGGCTTAACAGTATCATTCTGCTCCAAAGAATATTATTCTGTGACCCAGTGCATGTCCCACCCTTGCCTCCTTGAGCTGCGCTTCCATTTCCTGCCCCGCACCTGACCCCTGTCTTTCAGTGCTGCCTTTGGGTTAACTTCTTCTGACAATTCCTGTTGCCTTTCGTTTAAGCTGTTACACTCCATATGGCTCCTCTTTCTTTGATGTGGCCCAGAACATAATACAAATCACAGAATACAAGTTCTATGATATAATAATTCACTGCAGAATCTCTGCATTATTCTACTGAAGGCAGAGCTTAGCGCAAAACTAAAAACTGAAGAGCATCTACACAAAGCAGTAGGGAAACTTTCACTTGCACCATACCTCTAAGTGTAACAGAAGCTATGTCACAACCAAATGGCCACTTTTTACCTATGGAACAAAGTTAGAGTCATTATGGACAATCCCAAGGTCCCAAACTGGACATTCTGACCACTGATAATCAGTGGGTCTGAGTTGGGATGCAAATTTGAGATTCAGTGGTTAATTGGTCCAAAGCAGATTTTTAAAAGAAGAAGACAAAAAAGAAAAAATAATCTCAGAACTAGAAACAAATAGAACCAGAAAACTTTTTAAAGAAAAATTTCACCCATCTACACCCAAAGTACAAGTAATTAAGCAAATTCAAGGGAAAATATCTCTCTGGATTCAAGCTAATCAGGTAAAAACAAAAGGATGGAATCAAAGTTGTTCACCTCTCTTTGTGATAGACACTAGTAAATGCTGAAAATGAAATTAATCACTCAACTCAACATTAAAACTTCTCCCCAGTGTTTACAGATTTGATTTTGCATACAGTAAAGTGAAAAAGAAGACAAAGAGGGGGACTGGACTAGAGGTTATCCAGAGATCTTGTGCAGTTCAAGCTGAGCTCAGAATATCCTCAGGCAGGGGGCCAGACCTCTATAACCTAACCTGTTCATCAGTTAGGCAGGGCTAATTAGAACCATCCACCTTCCCTACCAAGAAGTATATTTCATGTTAATTAACTTAGACATTTGTACAGCTGTGTTCCATACACAAAAAGGTGAAAGGGTGTTTCATGGTTGTTAGCAATTATCTGTAAAATTATTTAAGTTGTCTGAAGGATCGATGCAGATCTGCACTAGGAGACCTCCCACACCATTCCTTGATCCCATATTTTTCCAGGGAAGTATCTGATCCTGGGTCTCTCCCGACCCCAGCCCCTACACATTTGTTTGTCTATTTTTCTCTTCGGTGTTCTTGTTCTCTTTTACAAGTACCAATATTCTTGTTGCCAGGCTCTAACCTACTTTTAGAAAGATTAAAAAAAAAAAAACACACAACAATTATAGTAAAATATGATGTAACTTCTTCCATATACTCCCCACCCACCCAGGTCCCAGCAGGCACCTTATATCTCTTCTCCCTCTTGATCTACAAAATCATATTTTCTAGTTATGTTGCATTAGGAAAGAAAAGAATTAACACCCATATTCTCTGATATTCTCTATTAATCCCAAGCAACAGATGAAAATGGATGGACTTTTACATAGTATTAACATATAATTCTGGACAATTGAAACACTGGAAAAAAATGTTCAAATAATGTCCTTGCTTGTTTTGTTTTTGATGACTGCAGGTAAAAGACTAGACGATCCTTACAAAGACTGGAAGGCTCCACTTCAGTTTATGCTAAAGTAAATGTGTCATGAAGCTGTTTTCCTGGCAGGTGTGTTGCTGTCTGATGCCGTTACTTTCTTTTACTTCAAGATTTTGTGATGAGTCATTTCACTCTGACTTGCAAATGTGCTACTGTCTCTGCCTTTTGGATGATTTTAAGGTCTCTTTTTCCTGTAGAGTTAGCATGTAGATCAAAAGGTTCTACAAAGTTAGCTTGATCTTTGAGCCAGAACAGGTTATCTAGGCTTTAATTCATAATGTGTCAGAAATATATAAAACACCTTGAAGGGGGAAGGAGGAAAAAATGAAAGAAAAAGTATAAAGAGCACCACTTTAAATTTTTATATAAACTAAAAACTAATAAAATAATACACCTTTGCATAAAAGCCTAAAACATTAATTAACTGAATATATTTTAGTTTAGGCCAGTTGTATATGTAACTATCTGTAGTAGGCTTAAAAGTAAATTCAAGGAAATCTGAAAATTGCTTAAGCTTTGTATCTAAAGACAGAATCCTTTAAAAATGTTATCACTATCTACTTATTAGATTTATTCTGAAATCTAATGTTCTGTTATACAAATAAAAATGCATTTATTTACTTGTTAACATTTAATTATGAATTTGGTATTCCAGGCCAGGTATTATAATAGCTGGCCGTGAATAAATCAGTGAGAAGATGTAATCTTTTATGAAAGTGTTTATGTTAGGCCAGAATGAAGGATAAGTACCTGAGCAATTCCAAAGGCAAATAGAGAGCGAACATAGGAAGGTTGCTTACAGCTGAATATTTGATGATCTACTACTGTATTCTACTGAGAAATGGCCCCGGGATGAGAACATTCAGGCAAGGGGAATTCAGGGTTAAATAAACAAGCCTGAAGATGCCACATGTTGGTAAACCTCCAAGTGCTTTAGTCCACAAGTGTGCCAGCTCACTAGTACCAGGCTGAGAAGAAAGCTAAGCACAGAGCATGCAGGGTCCTGCCTGACATGAAAAGAATTGTGACTACAGGAAGGTCAGGGAAGGTCTGAGCTGTAGATGGGTGAGATTTCATCAGGGTTGCACTTGAGAAAGACTGCTCCGTCCGCAATACGAAGATATATATGTAGGACTGCCCCTTAAACATGACACATCCAAGCACATAGGTTTATATTGACTCGTTCCTCACCCCACAAAGGTGAATAATGTACTAAACATTGTATGAAGCCAAAAGTGAGATAGGAAAAGAAATAGAACAAGGAAGAAAATAGCATGTTTGAAGGATGGTAAGTCCATAGAAGAGTATTTAAGAATGCAATCTATAATCTAACTGCCCACAAAGAAGCATGTAAGTGAGCGTTGAGTCACAGAGATCCGCAGATCAGGGAAGAGAAACTCCACCTTTCTAAGATGGTGGAGACAATGTATGGCTTAAATTCAAAGGTATGACTGAAAGACTTTAGGAGCCTGAAGGGTTATGTAAAGTAATATTCCTATAAGACAGTCCCCAGGGAAAAACGGAGGGACCATGTTTCTCAGGAGGAGGGAGGAGAAATTAGCCAAACCATTAAACCTCTCCCAGTACACCCTTTCCCAGTAACAGTGGGCCCTGAGGGAAAAAGCAAACTGTCATGCCTTCCTGGGTTCATCCCCAGCATCTCCACCAAAAGAAAACATTCACCCCTTCCCAACCACAATGGGTCCTGAAGGGAGGAGGAAAATGAAATGTGGGCCCTGGACTTTTACCCTTTCCCATTGCCAATGAGTCCTGGATGGAGAAAAGCAAATAGTGAAACTCTGGGTACCAATGGGTCGCAGAGGAAGGAAGATATGCAGTGAACACTAAGTACTGAGTTTTTCCAGTGACAATGAGTTTCAAACTTTTTACAACGGCCTTCCTGAGTTAAAATTTTAACCTGCACAACTTGGTCCCTGACTGTCCAAATAGCACATTGGCAAACCGCGGTCCCTAAATGTTAATTCACCTTCACTGTAATCTATAAAGCTCAGACTCCTTCTGTAACCCGGGGTCATTTTCGTGCCCAGAATCTGAGCCCTCCCATGCCTGATTGATTGACTCCACTGCAGAATAAAGGAAAGTTTCTGATCTGTTTGAGGTCTGCTTCCATTCTTGTTATTTGTATTTTCAAAACCGTGTTGGTTATTTTTGCTTACAGAGCCCTTAAATCCAGTTCACACTACAACTTGGTTCCCAACCTGGAAAAAATGCCACATGTTCATTCCATGGGAAAAATGGATGTGGAAAAGCTCTAGAAACAGTAGCACATAGACTAAGAAAGGATGAAAATGAGATGCCATCCAAAGAATAAGAGGATTAGTGGAATTCTGCATTCTTATCTCTGAGAACGCTCTTGTTTGATTCACATAATTCTGGGAATCAAATATTTTCTGGAGAAATTAACTAGACTGCAGGAAAAAAAAAATCAACATTGGCATTTATGATCTTCCACTGACTTGTTCAAATACCCTCACTCATAAAAGTAACTACATAACAAGTACCTCTCCCTTCAACACACACAATACAACTTTCACTTGGCGATTATTGCTTTAATCGTCAGTAATCAGGCAAGCAAACTAGACATTCATATACATGAAAGAAGCCTCCATCTTCAAAAACAGAAAGGCAGAGAGAAAAAATAAGGAAGGAGCTGGAGGTAACAGAATTAGTGGAGGAAACATAAAATTACTTCAAAACAGTGTTTTATAATTTATATCCTCAGAAAGATGAGATAGTATATCCCCAAAATAAGGAGGTTGTGAAAATGGATCAGGAAGAGATATAAGTAAGGAAATGTCTGAGGAAAAAAATATAGTAAAAAGTTTGAAAGGAAAGCTGAAAAACTCTCAAGTAGGAAAGCACAGAATAAAATAGATGGCAAAAAAAGAAGGAAAAAAGATAAGAAGGTAAGAGGTGGTCCTACATTCTAATTACATGAGTACACAGAAGGCATAGGCAATGAATTAGAGATGTAATAGAAGAACTTTTCCAAGAACTGAAATATGAGTGTCTAGACTTAAAAGCTCAGGAAAAATAGTTGGAAAAGACTCAGACCATTTTATATTATTATAAAATTTCAAAACACCATGGATAAGGAAAAATCCTTAAATATTTCAGAGAAGAAAAAAAAGAATAAGAACAATTGTAGAAAGGAGAAGGAAGGAAATCATAAAGGTTATAGCCAATATTAATAAATTTAATAACAGAAAATTAATAGAAAAACCAATCAACCTAAGAACTAATTCTTGAGAAGACCAATATAATTGAAAAGCTTCTATCTATATTGGTCAGAAAAGAATAGATAAAAGTACAAATGACTCATATTTGAAGTGATATCACTACAGATTTTACAGACACTCAGAGGACAATGAAGGAACATAAAAAAAATTTACATGGGTGAGCTCAACGATATAGTTAAATTAGACAAATTCCTTTATAGGCACAAAGTCCTAATTAATAAGTACCCTCCCACAGAAAAATTTCAGAGCTGGACATAGTGGCAGACACCTGTAATCCCAGCAAATCAGGAAGAGGAGCCAGGGGAATCACAAGTTCAAGGCCACCCTCAGCAACTTAAGGAGACTCTCAGTGACTTATTGAAACCCTTTTGCAAAAATAAAACAAACAACAAAAAAAGGAGACTGTGGATGTAGCTCAATGGTAGAGCACCCTGGGTTCAACTTCTAGCAACACACAGACACACACACACACACACACACACACACACACATACATACAAAAAAAAACCCAGAAAATTCTAGAACCACATGTTTATATTGGGGAATTCAACCAAACACTTAAAGAAAATAATAATAATTAATAATAATAATAATAATAATTCTTAAGAAACTCTTCCAGACAATTGAAGAAGAAACATCTCCTTCCGACTCATTCTATGATGCCAGTAGTACCAAAACCAGACAATGATATTACAAAGAATGAAAATTACCAACCAATACCTCTCAGAACATGGATATGAAATTCTGTTAGCAAGTCTGTGCAACAATATGTAAAAAGTATAAATAGATCATGTCTCAGTGAAGTTTTCTCAGAAATACAAAGTTAGATTAACACTTAAAAAAATTTAATTCACTATGTTAATAAGCAAAAAACCAAAAACAAAAACATAATTATTTTCTACAAATACAATTAACAAAAGCCAACATTCTTTCTGAAACTTAATAAAGAAATGATAAGATTTTTTTCCAAACAAACGCTGCTGGAAAAATTAATTATTCATATGCAAAAACAGAAATGAACTTCAGCTCACACTTTCTATCACATATCAAAGTAAACTTCAAGTGGATTGCAGACTCCAATGTAGCACCTAAAACTATAAATCTTCTACAAGACATGAGAAAGTTTTTATGACCTTATGTTGGACAAAATGTTCTTGTATGCTACATTAAAGCACAATTCATTCAAATACATACGTACATATATTACACCTCATTGAATTTAAGAACTACTTTTCCAGAAAAATTATTATTAGCAAAATGAGATAATTCACTGCCTCAGAAAAAAACTTTTGCAATTCGAATATCTGCTACAATGCTTGTACCTAAGAGATATAAAGAACTTTCAACACTCAATAATAAAACAAAAACCTAATGAAACATGAGCAAAAAGTTGACACGTTTGCTAAACCTGTACCTTTGATAAGTAAGCATACAAAAAAATGTTCAACATCATTAATCATTAAGGAAATGCAATCTTAGAACCAGAAAGTGCTACTACTACATACTATTATAATGTACAGAAAGGACTTCTCAGATGAAGTGTTGGTGAGAATGTGAAGCTATCTAATCTTAACTGATTGCTGAGAATTCGTTTTGCAATTTCATGAAAATGTTAAACATATGCCTTCATCTAATCCAGTTATTACTCTCTCAGGTGCTTACCAAGAAAGATGAAAACAAACATCCTTAAATATACTTGTACATCAATGTTTCTAGAAGACTTTTTATTTTTTGGTAATAACAAAAAGATAAGGAACAACCCAAATGTCCATCAACAAATGAGTGAATTAGGAAAACTGATATGTTCATACAATAGAATATTACTCAGCAATAAAAAGGAGTGTGCTACTGATATATGCAGCACCATGGATGAATCTCAATGTAATTAGAGCTGTGAACAGAGACTCAGACCAAAAAGAATTTATAATGTATGATTTAATTTATTTAAAATTTGAGAAGATGCAAAATAATCTGTAGGACAGAAATCAGATGAGTGATTGCCTAGGGATTAGTGAGATGGATAGGGACAAAAGGAAGGATTAAATAGAACCTCAAGGAAATTTTTGTGAACAATGGATATGTTTACTTTCTTAGTTGTAGTGATGAGTTCACCATATATATGTATGTATATAACTTATCAAATTGTACATTCTAAACATTTGAATTTCATTGCATGTCAATTTACCTAACTTTTTAAAACTTTGACAAAATCATGTGGAAAAAAAACACTATTAGGAAAGATTAAGTCTCAGAGGGGGGAGAATAGGAAGCTATAGGAATATCCAAAGATAATATGGTCCCATACCAAGGATTTAACAGATGGAATAGAAAAAAAGTAGATAAATTTTAATGTATGTATTGAAGCTGAGCAGTTAGAACTCCGTATTTATTTGGTGGCATAAAGTCATGACAAGATTGGTGTAATGGTTAATTTGAATTGTCAACTTGATTGGATTAAGAGATGCTGAGGATTAAGAGGCTTCTGGGTGTGTCAGTGAGGATGTGTCTAGGGACGATTGTTATATGGGCTAGCGAACTGAAGTGGAGATCCTTCATAAGTGTGGGCAGCACTGTTAAATAAATTGGAGTCTTGGATGGAGTAAAAGTTGGATGAACAAGGAAGCAGCAGCAGATGCAAGCTCTACTCTTCTCCAACAGGTTCTTGATTGCTGCTATCCTTGCCTGAGGACATCAGACTCCAGCTTCTTTACCCTTCTAAAGTGGTTTCTGCCAGTGATTCTCCAGGGAGTTTCCAGGAGCCTTCAGTCTCAAACTGGGGTAGCTTGATTGATCCTTCTTGTTCTGAGACTTCAGCATCTTGGACTGCATTGCACAGTTACTGGTTCCTCTAGCTCTCCAGCCTGCAGACAGCCACTGTTGACTATCCAGCTTCTGGTTGTGTAAGCCAATCTAATAAATCCCCTTTTTATAATCATACCTTCTGTTAGTTTTGTTCCTCTAGAGAACCCTGACTAATACAATCCATAAAGAATGATTCTGGTTTGGGGCCTCAATCACTAGTTGACTGGAACATTAGTTTTATGGTTTGGATATAAGGTGTTCCCCTAAACTTATGTTAAGCAATGCAGGAATATTCAGAGGTGAAAAGATTCGATTATGAGAACTGTACCCTAATCTGTGGATTAATCCATTTGATGAATTGATAATTTGAAAGGATTGCTATACTGGGTGGTAACTGTAGGCAGGTAGGATGTGATTGGGGGAATTGGGTCTCTGAGGGCATGCCCTTGGGGATCATATATTGTGTCCCTGGCTCTTTCTCTCTGCTTCCAGGGTGTCAGAAGCTGAGTAGCTTCCCTCTGCCACGCCCTTCCACCATGATGTTCTGCTTCACCTCTGGTACCCAGAGCAATGGAGTCAGATGACCATGAACTGAGACCTCTGAAACAGTGAGCCCCAAAAACTTTCCTCCTCTAAATTCTCCTTGTCAGGTATCTTGCTCACAGTGACAAAATGCTGACTAACAAACCTCGCGCGGGGCAGCCTTGTCAGGAGAACAATATGAGTTTAGTTTTCAACTTACTAAATTTGCACTAGAAACAGAGAAATGCCAAAGGGTAATTGTGTAATGTATCTGAAATTCAGAAGGATGAACTAGAGCTGAAAATCCTCATCAAATGGCGGATGGCTAATGCAGGTATTCATTGTTTGGTTCACCTAAGAGTCAAACTGAGATTTAAAGACTGAAACTTAAACCCTGAGAAAAATTAATATTTTATGATTGAACAGAGCAAAGTAGCTTATGACATTGGTAAACAGAAATTCATTGTGATAATTCACTCTCAAAAACATCTACTTAGAGCCGGGCATGGTGGCACATGCCTGTAATCCTAGCACTTGGGAGGCTGAGGCAGGAGGATCATGAGTTCAAAGCCAGCCTCAGCAATGGTGAGGCACTTAGCAACTCAGTGAGACCCTGTCTCTAATAAAATACAAAAAAGGGCTGGGGATGTGGTCCAGTGGTCAAGTGCCGCTGAGTTCAATCCCCAGTACCAAACAAACAAACAAACAAACAAACAAAAAAGTCTACTTAGAAATTATGATCCATCAGAGTCAGAGAACTTTCACATCATCCATACAATCAAAGTTAACAACAGCTCATTGTGAGTGGGCAGACATCCTTCTCTGTTATCAGTTGGGAGAACTCTATGAAAGACATTGAGACAAGCAGACAGCTAGGCCCCCAAATCATATCTGCACTTAGACGACCTCTGTAGTGAAAGGCTCTCACTCCAGACTTTCCAATAATTAATGCAGCTACCATCTTGTGGTTAAAGGGAAACATTGGCAGAATTCCACATAGCATTTTCAGCCCCATAAATTTGAAATGAGGGAATTTTTCAACCACATTGCTGATAATTTTTAACCTACCCACACCTGGCATAATATTTTAATGTTACATTTAAGTAACATTACTTGGAGTTATTAATACCAGCTTTGACATTTTCCAATATAATGACTTGAGATTATTTTTCATGTTTCTTGAAATGTAAAAAAAAGTAAATCTGGTGACAGACGTACAAATGTGCTCTTATGTTTTCATAACATGTATTTCCATGGGTCACTTTGTAAATATTGAGCAGGCAAGCTATAATTAATCTTACATATAAAGGCAAATATGAAATCATAAATAAAAATGCAAATAAATGATTAATAATCCATTATACATTAGCTACCAAAAAATACGTCCATTAAAACTCATACATTTTACTCCTAGAGAAGTCCTAATCAGATTCCATTAACTCCTGTGTTAGAAATTTCCAACAAGCTTGGCTAACTGGTTTACTACCCACGAGCAAATTAGAAGTAATAAGCTTGATGCAGACTGGATCTTATTTTGACATAAGCACATTAATGGAAGAAAATTGTGATGCCTGGTAAAGGGGAATGTGGAAAGAAGAAGAAAAAAAAGGTTTTGAAAGCACAGATCAGAATTCCAAATGTAGACGAGCTTATGACCATTCAGTATAGAGTAAACCTCTGATGACTAATGATCACAATAGTTACCAAAAAAAATTGAATACAGTAATATTAAATAAAAATCATTTTAATAAGATTTCAGTAAAGTTAAAATTGGTTAATAGTTTCAGAAAAGTATGTTTCCCTCTAAATGGTGTGATTCAGCTTTTCCTTGCTGTGAACAAAATGCCTGATAAGAACAATTTAGAGGAAGAGGGGTTTATTTAGGGCTCACAGTTTCAGAGGTTCAGTCCAAGGTCAGTTTATTTCATTTCTCTGGACCTGAGGTGAGGCAGAACATCCTGGCAGAAGGGTGTGGCAAGGGGAAGCTTCTCAGCTCATGGTGTCTAGGAAATAGAGAGAGAACCAGGAGACAGGGAAAAAATACAATCACAGGGCACACCCCAGTGACCTACTTCCTCCAGCCACATTCCCTTGTGCCTACAGTTGCCACCAAGCAGCCCATTCAAATTATGAATCCACAAAATGGATTAAATCAGTGACTGGGTTATGGCTCTCATAATCTAATTTTTTCACCTCTACACATTCCTACACTGTCACATGTGCTTTTGGGGGACGCCTCATATCCAAACCAGTAACACAAATTATGCCTTTATAAGGTAGTTCACTTTTTAGCAATGTATGTTCTCCTTCAAAACAAAAATCATTAATGAGAAAATAATCAGGGACCCTTTTAAAGACCATTCATGATTTCAATTATAAAGTACATGTTAATTGACCCCCAATAATCTGTGCTATTTATCACTCTTTAACTTCCATCTTGTATCATAATTATTTGTACAAAATTGTTCTCTATTAGATTACTAGCTACTTTAATAAGAATAGTAAATATCATACACTTAAATTCATCTTTGTATTATGTGTTCTCTTCCCAAATTCTGCAGTGCCTAACACGTAGAAAGTGCTCAAGGAATGAAGAAAAACAACTCAAAATACACAGACTTACCTTCCTTATTCTTTTGGTGACAATAAATAATAGTTTTTAAAATTTGTATTTGAATGGCACTGTAAAATTTAAATTCATCTAAAGAAATCATTAAATATAATCTGATCTCAAGAAATGAAAGTGAGAAAAAAATCAGTTCAAATTAGTGCACGAATAGAAGTATACATGTATTAATATCCTTAAGGAATTACAGCATGTGCAGAAACTAATGATGCCTGTTAATAGATTTTCACAATGTATAGACTGAAATTATTTGTTATTGTATTATATCAGTTTTATATACCACAGTAATCTTAGGTAGATTACAATTTACATTGCATGTTGAGAAAAGATTTAAAATTAAAACAGTTTTACTTTAATGCTCCCTTAATAAGTTTTCTTGCATTTCTATTTAAGGGGGTATAAAATAAGAGATTTCATTCTACACATGTTCAAAACCAATAGTCTTGATTTTTAAATTATTTAATTAATTTATTTGTTCTAATTTGTTATACATGACAACAGAATGCATTTCAAATTATAATACACATTTGGTGCACAATTTTTCATTTCTCTGGTTGTACACAAATTAGAGTCACACCATTTGTATCTTCATACATGTACCTAGGGTAATGATGCCCATTCATTTCACCATCTTTCCTACCTCATGCCCCTTCCCTTCCTTTCCCTCCCCTTTGCCCTATCCAAAGTTCCTCCATTCCTCCCATGCTCCCCCCCACCCCCATTATGGATTAGCATCCACCTATCAGAGAAAACATTCAGCCTTTGGTTTTGGGGGGATTGGCTTACTTCGCTTAGCATGATATTCTCCAACTCCATCCATTTACCGGTAAATGCCATAATTTTATTCTCTTTTAATGCTGAATAATGTTCCATTGTGCATATGTACCACAGGTTTTTTATCCATTCATCTATTGAAGGGCATCTAGGTTGGTTCCACAGTTTAGCTATTTTAAATTGAGCTGCTATGAACATTGATGTGGCTGTGTCACTATAGCACGCTGATTTTAAGTCCTTTGGGTATAGACTGAGGAGTGGGATAACTGGGTTAAATGGCGATTCCATTCCAAGTTTTCTAAGGAATCTCCATACTGCTTTCTATAGTGGTTGCACCAATTCGCAGTGCCACCAGCAACGTATGAGTGTCACTTTTTCTCCACATCCTCGCCAACACTTATTATTGCTTGTATTCTTAATAATTGCCATTCTGACTGGAGTGAGATGAATCTTAAGAGTAATTTTGATTTGCATTTCTCTAATTGCTAGAGATGTTGAACATTTTTTCATATATTTGTTAATCAGTTGTATATCATCTTCAATGAAATGTCTCTTTAGTTCCTTAGCCCATTTATTGACTGGGTTATTATTATTATTATTATTATTATTATTATTATTATTATTTTGGTGTTAAGTTTTTTGAGTTCTTTATATATCCTGGAGATTAGTGCTTTATCTGATGTGTATGTGGTAAATATTTGCTCCCATTCTGTAGGCTCTCTCTTCACCTCACTCATTGTTTTGCTGAGAGGAAGCTTTTCAGTTTGAATCCATCTCATTTATTGATTCTTGCTAGTCTTGATTTATTAAATCAATTTTTATTTTATTTCTTTTCAAGAAAATGTATTAAATTGTATTAATTTTTTGAACTTTTGAACTCACTTATATAAATGTGTTTACAACTCTAATACTATAACCTCATTTTTGTTTTGGAAAATATTCTCATTATCATTATACAATATTCATGTTCAAGTTAGGGCTCAATCACAAAATATTTAGCAGGGATTATGATTTATTCAGAAACAAATCAGCAGCTGAACATTATTATTTCCATAAAAACACTCAAGATTTTTCTGATTAATTGTCAAGAATCTGTCATTTTTTCAATTCAATAAAGAGTGGTTTAGTAAAGACTCTGTGGTCTGTAACTTTGACATCTAGGTGCAGGTTTTTGGAAAGAGAGAATGAGAAAAATCTCTGAATAACAGCAAACACATCCTCAGAATGCAGTCCCACCAGAAGAATATTAGAGGTTTTTCATGTACAACAGAAAGTTCTTTCATATCTGAAGCAGGGACAGTTGATGATAAGCAGTTGAAAATAAGCAGGCTAGTGCAACTCATGGAGAAAAGCACAAAGTAAAGTGTGCAAAAGTCATAGAGCCCAGTCAACTTGATGAGTACTTGTTAATATTCTTTTGCTTATTAAATTAATCAAGCTCTTTTATTAATGGAAGAACATGGGTGATCCTGCTTTGAAGAGGGAACTATTTGGTCAGGGCAGGGGACAAATCCGTTCACATTCATTTAATATTGAGCACCTAAAACATGCCAGTCACTGTGCCAGAAGGTGGAAATAGAAATAAGAATATACTCTTTCCTTCCCTTCAAAACTGTACCAACGTCCATGAAAGAAATAATTGATAAGCTGACTTCATTAAAATTAAAAACTTCTGCTCTGTGAAAGACAATGTCAAGAGACGAGACAAGTTACAGATTGGGAGAAAATATTTGCAAAGTCAAAGCACATTTGGCAAAGGGCTATTATTATCCAAAGTACATATAGAACTTTTAGAACTCAGCCATAAGAAAACAAGCATCCAAATTTTAAAAATGGGCAAAATATCTGCACAGAAATCTCTCCCAAGAATGCATACAGATGGCAAAAAAATAAAAATAAAAAAAATAAAAAGATGCTCACTTCATATGTCATTAGGGGAATGCAAATTAAAAGAACAATGAACTACCACCATGAAGCTCCTGGACTGGCCAAAAATCCAAAACACTGACAACACTAAGTGAGGAGGATGGTGGCCATGAGGAGCTTTCAGTCACTGCTCATGGGAACATAAAATAGTCCAGTCTCTTTGGAACACAGTTTGGCAGTTTCTTACAAAGCATATTATTACTATATGATTCAGCAACTGTGCTCTTTGGTATTTATTCAAATGTGTTGAAAACTAATGTTCACACACAAATCTGCTCATGAATGTATGGAGCACCAAATAAATTTGACAATTTATTCATGATTGTCAAAACTTGGATGCAACCAAGATTCAGTAGATGAATGAAATAAATAAAGGCTGGCTTATCCAGACTATGGAATATGAGTCATCATGAAATGGGTTATCAAATGAAAAGACATGGAGGAAACCAAATTTGGTATTATTAAGTGAAAGAAACCAATCTGAAAAGGCTTCATATTATATCGTCCCAACTATATGAGGTCTTGGAAAAAGATAAAACTAGGGACAGTAAAATCAGTCATCTCCAGGGTCCAAGGAAGGAAGGGAGGGAGAGATAGTTGGAGCACAGAGGATTTCTAGGCAATGAAACTACTCCGTATAATACTATAATGACAGACACATGGCCTTATGCATTTCTCCAAATCCATAAAATGTACAGCACAAAGAGTGAACCCTAATATAAACCAATGCACTTTGGGTCATTTTATATTGATGTCAGTTCATCAACTGTAAGAAACACACCTCTATGGTGAATGATACTGATTGAGGGGAAGTTGTATATGTGTGGGGACATATATATTTTCCCCTCAATTTTGCCATGAACCTAAAAACTGCTCTAAAAAACAAGTCTTAAATGTATTGCCTACGAAGAAATGAAGGCAAGTAACCAAATGGTGATTTATGGTGTCTTCAGTGTTATGAAGGAGACATGTTTCCATGGGAAGGTACCATATAAACACAGGTAAGAGTGACAGAACATCCAAACTGAAGGGGGGGAGGAAAGGGATGTTAAGGAGGCAGAGTTCTGCTTATCTCCAAACTCCCTCAAAAGGAAAGAATTCAAATGAATCCTAAAACTTTGAAGAAAAAAATAAGGGAGAAAACCTGGTCAATGGAAATGAGGTAGCTAGGAATCAGTGACACCACGCGAACTTGAGGAGGAAATAAAGGTGAGGTGGCATGAGAGGAAGGCAGAAAGATACTGCCAGACTCACTAGTGACTGGGGGCCCACATCCAAAAGCTGTAGCCTTCTAAGCATTTTCTCTAGATGGCGCCTTTGGAGACTTCATGGGGACATAGTGCCAGGGTACAGAATGTGAACTAAAGTTATACCGACTTCAAGCAAAAGAAGTCCAATTTCTCCATGAGCCACCCATGTGATTGGAGATTCTCAGAGGTCATTTTCAGCAGAGTTCTGATTAAATTCTGCTTCTGAGCCACCATATTATTCAACTGGCACCATGAATTTTAAGGGTATGCCAAATGACATAGTAAAAACGTGTATTAATGTATAACCACTTGCATTAATAAATTGGTATATCCCAAGTTTTTTTGATATTTCTTTTTCAAATTAGTGAATTAGCATTCTGAAGCTGAGATAGAAAAATTGTTGAAAGGGTTTATATTCCACATTATTCTTAAACATTTTTAAGTTAGATTATAAAGTCACAGAAAGATATTACATACTAGAAATAAGCAAGGCAAAACTTTTTCAACAGTAAACTAGTTTGGGGATATAATAGAAGCCATAAATTAAGCTAATATAAGTGCAATAATAATAGTCTATAAAGATGACAAATTTTTCCTAAACAAATAGATGCATTTGATCACTTACACAATCCATAATGTCATTAAGAAAAAAATCTTCCCAAGGAGAAGCTAAATCCAGAAAGAAAATCTATCTAAGGGCCAAGGTTTTTCCAAGTTTGATTAAAACTGTAAAGCCAAGAAGCTTGATACTTCTGAAAATCAAAAACATAAGAAATTTAGACCACAGTATGTCATAATCAATCTGCTGAAACCAGTGATAAAAACAAAAGCAGTCAGAGAATAAAGACCCATCACACACAGAAGGAAATAAGGATAAAATATTTCTCATCAAAGACAATGAAAGTAAGAAGACAGTGAACCAACTTTCTAAAGTGCTAAAAAGAAAGTTGCCAACAAAGAATTCTATATTCAATAAAATTATGTGTCACATAATGACATTTTAGTTACTATTGATGTACTACATATGTGACAGTGGTCCCATAAGATTATTATTATATATTATTATAGATGTGTAGTAGGCTATCAACAGGTTGTGTAAGCACATTTATGATGCTCAAACTGACCAAATAGCCTAAAAGTATCATTCTCAGCATGTGTTCCCATTAATCAGTGACATAGTTTTGCACATATGTACATACATTCATATATATATATATGATTTTAAATGGCTATTTAAATAATTTAAAAATATCATGCATTATTTAGGCTAAAATAATAACAATATGTAGGATTTATATGTATAACTGGATTTTATGATAGTGAATAAGTGAATTGCATAATAACAAAAACATACAAGTGAAGGAGCCTATAATCAAGGAGATAGCTAAAGATTGCGGTTAGCTGAGAGCCATAAAAGATGTTCTAGTTTCCACCTGATAGTAATACATTATTCAAAGAATCTTTGTATGTCCGTGAACACTGCGTGACGCACCTGTAAGCTCGAGCTGTAAGCACGTGTCCTTGTTAAAGCTATATGTATATAACTGGGTGAGTTTGGTTAGAGTGTGTGGGAACAAGAAGAAGGTGGTGGTTGGAGTTAGAGCGTTTGGAGTGATTGCTGGAGCCAGAGAGAGAAGAAGAATAAAAGACCTTTTTTCATTTTCATCCTGCCTCCGAATTTTCCTGCGGCGTTCGTTGCTCCAAGCGGTTTCCGCTTCAGGCAGCAACATACAGGCAAGGAGCAAAAAATGGAAACATACTAATATGAGGTGAAATGGTACAATGCCACTTGAAAACTGACTATGATGAGTTTAAAATGCACACACTAAATCCAAGGGCTATAGTTGTAACAGAGTTGTAACTAATGACCCCCAAAAAATGAGGTAAAATATTTTTTTAATTCTGTTAATCCAAAACAAAAAAGATAGAGAAAGGAGAAAAAGAGAATAATAGATGGCACAGAGAGAAAACAAATAACAAGATGGTAGATTTAAATCCCACCATTTCAGCAATTGTATTAGTGTAAATAATCTAAACACCTTAACTACAAGGTAGAAATTGTCATCTGGAATTAAAATGCAAGACCCAACTACATGATATCTATAAGAAACCATCTTAAAATATAAAGATTCTAATAGATTAAAGTAAATGGGTTTTTTAAAGTGTCATTCTAGTATTGATCAAGAGTAAAGAAGAATGACATAATTGATACGAGAAAAAAATAGATTTCAAAGCAAGGAATATTAACAGGTCTACAGAAAGTAATTTCATCAATAAAAAGAGGTCAATTAACACCATAAAGAAAAAGCACCTAGGAATAGAACTTCAAAAAACACAAGAAGCAAAACACTGATAGACCTGCAAGGGGAAATAAACAAATCTGACATTTTGGTCAGACATTTCATCTCTTTCATTAATTGGTATAAAAAGTAGACAGACAACAAGGACACCAAAGACAGATAACATGGTCAAACATAATCCAACAGACCAACCTTCTTTTAAAATTTTTGTATTTATTATTTTTTTTAGGTATACATGACAGTAGAGTGTATTTTGACATATTATACGCACATGGAGTATAACTTGTTCTACTGAGGATCCTATTCCTGTAGCTGTACATGATGTGAAGTTTCACTGTTCATGTATTCATATATGGACATAGGAAAGTTATGTCCGATTCATTCTACTCTCTTTCCTATTGCCATCCCCTCCCTCCCATCCCTTTATTCCCCTTTGTCCAATCCAATGAACTTCTATCCCCACTCCCTTGTTATGTGTTAGCATCTGCATATTAGAGAGAATATTTGACCTTCTGTATTTTGGGGATTGGCTTCTTTCACTTAGTATGATAGTCTCCAGATTCATCCATTCACTGGCAAAAGTCATAAAGTCATTCTTTTTTTGTGGCTGAGTAATATATACCCCATTTTCTTTATCCATTCATCTATTGAAGGGCCAATTGACATTTTAAAAGCACTCTGCCCACCATGAGCAGAATACACATTCTTTTCAAGTGTACATACACCATATACCATCAGACACCATTTTAGGTTGAAGAGAGCTTCACTTTTCTTCATGTTGTTGTTTTTGGATACTTGAGAAATAAAATGAGGTAAAGAGAGGACAAAGCAACATGGAACAAAGTCAGAGGTCGAACCCTGACTTGGAAAAAATAGGTTAAGGACCTTTTAAGGATGGAGGAAATCTTATATCCAATTTTAAGCTATCTGTACTATGTATGCTCTTTCTCTTTGCCAAATAACCTCAAATTCCAGTGCACACAGCTGCCTTCTGTGAACATAGATAAAGATGTCATAGAATAATGAAGGCAATGCTCCCACGTTTAACTTGAAGCCATGGTAGAGATACAGAAGATTCAGAATAATGGGAATTCAAGAAAAGCAAGAAGCTGGAGTCAGAGGTGACTTTCACAAATATATTTGCAGAAATTCTGAGGGCGTTGGACTGGACATAAAACATGGTGGCAGGGCTGGATCTGACCTTGTCCTGATGCCTGGAGCAAGGTGACCCCAGGGAACATCTGTGTTACATTTTTTTTTATCCCCCACCAGTCACAAGAGAAACGTAGCAGTATGAATTTATTTCTCTGTTGTTATGAATGATGCCAAACCCCTCCTAAGAAAAAGTGACTGCAGGGCTGGGAAGAAGAGAAGAAAAAGAGAGGAAAAAAAAAAAAAAAGATGGTAGAATGAGATGGATATCATTACCCTAAGTGCATGTATGAAGTCACGAATGGTGTGAATATACTTTGTATACAACCAGAGATTTGTAAAAATGTGCTCTACAGGTATAATATGAAATGTAATGCATTCTGCTGTCATTTCTAACAACTTAGAATAAAAAGATAAATTTGAAAAAAAAAAAAAGAAAGAAAAAGTGACTGCAAATAGTTTGTTCTAAAGGAATTTCTCCGTTGCACACCTACCACCCATTTAATTTGAGCACAAAAGCCACGGCAACAAGTTGGTTCTAACAGTGAAACAAAAATGAGAAAAAAAACCTAGGATATCTTCAGAAAATTATCAGTGTTAGCTGGGACTCATGAATCTTTGTCCCCAAACATGTTTAACATCTTTCAATCATAGCGTATGAGAGTAAAATAATGCAAATCAAATGCCCTTTTTGGTTTATTGATATAGGCAGTGGATAAAACAGAACACGAGCTGTAGCACATTTCAACTTTTTCAAAGTATCTTGTCCGTAGAAGGGAGGGTTCAGGGTCTCCATCACCTATGGGAGTTCCAGGAAGGTATTTGACAAAATTCTCTGAATTTGAATTTTTGAGAAACATGAAATTTTAGTACCACTTGTCAGTTCACATTTGGCAGTGTATGGAAAGTTAAAAATCTCCTTACCTTGTCACTTAGACTATGCAATTTCCATGCAAGGGTCACGGTCAGTACCCATCAACAACTGCAGCCAGTCACACATGAGAATGAAACTCAGATGCCAGTGCAAGAGAGGTCCTTTAGAGTCTGAGGTCAGCTCATCATGCTGCTTACTGTAACTTTCTTTTTGTCTGTATTTACCATGTGCTCTTCCATTAGTGATGAAGCTATATCTACACTCTCACCTTTGTGTCTCCAGTAGCTGGTGCTGTGCCTACTTAGCACAGGTGATGACCCAGTTACAGTTGTAGACCAGATGAGGGTACATTCAAGGAGCTTGAGAAAACATGAAATAGAAAGAAAAAAAATTATCATCCTGGCCATGGAAAGTGGTCCAACCACCAAATGGTAATAAGCCAGGTATCCCTCTGTGAGGTGGAGGTATGATATCTCCCCTCTGTCAATCAGGATAATCCCTTAAACTCAACTGACATGTGTTCAAATGAATGTTAATATTATGGCAATATAGAGAAAACGTGTGTGTTTTTCTTTTTAATTTCAACATAGTATCTAACAAAATTAAAGTTACCAACCTACAAAGTAAGCAATCTCATAAGTGCACTCCTTCCGCTTCTGTGCCTTTTTTTTCTAATATTTATTTATTTGCTTTAGTTGTACACAATGCCTTTGTTTTTATGTGGTGCTGAGGATTGAACCCAGGCCACGCATGTGCTAGGCAAGCGCTCTACCGCTGAGCCACAACCCCAGCCCCTCTTCTGTGCCTTTTGACCATCTTTTTCCAGCACTGGGCTCCTTTTCCCTGCTTTTGCTACAATCCACCTATCTAATAGCTGCTCCTCTGCTATCCTCTGAATGAGTCAGCTCCTAGTAAAATAACCACACAAGTAATACTAAACATCTCCTGTTTTAGAAAGTAACAATTTGATAAATACATTCTCAGCAAGGTGTTATGACTGCTGAGCACCCTGTGTGTTAGACTTCTCCAACATGTTTCCATTTGCATGGAAGAAGTTACAGTTTGATTGAAGAAAATACAATGAGGATGTTCACAGAACCAAAGAATCTGGACTTTCAAAAAGAGAAAAATTGAAGGCCATAGAGTAAGAATGGTAATCTAACATGGAGAAAACAATTTGTTTTTCATTCAAATTAAATGAAGAGAAAACAACAATGACAATTTAATCTGTGGTGTTCCTCACACTGGTCCCTGGACATTTAGTCTAGAAAAGCACTTGCAGCATAATTAATCCAAATTAAATATCCAGGTGTACATAACTGCATATTTGTGCTTCTTCACTAGACATTAAGAGAAAATAAAAATTATAATGTGAATGAACAACTGAAAAAAACACTCAAGAGGATTCTCCATTTTGCCTTTGTCCTTGACTTTGGCCTTTGTTTCCTCTCTCCACTTACACATATTTTTTCCTCTGTTTTTTTTCTACCTCACCTACCTCTGAACCATGACTAACCAAGAAACCGCAAGGCTTGCAAAAGCAGCTCTCTGAAAATACTTACATTGACAGTTATTGAATGAGATTGCACCAACAATCTGAGCCACAGGCATGAAAACTAGAACCATCTCCAACTGAAAGTTTCACAGCAATTAAAGACAAACAATACTACCACAGCCAAACCACAAGGATGCATACTTCCTTCTCCTTGCTATATCAGACTTCAGCTCTGCTTCAACTCAATTACCTGGTCTTCAGGTTTTCCCTGGTATACTTCAACTGAATAAAGTCTTTAAGTTCTATTTGAGTTATTTAGTGTATTTTCTTTTCACAGTCTAAATGCAAAGAGTAACATTCAAATACAAGCCTCTGTTCATTGACTAATATAAAGTTTTATATGTATATGTATTTATAAACATGCACACACATATACATAATGTATTAGTTGATTTTCTGTTACCATAACAAAATACTGAGGCTGGGTACTTTATAATGAAAAGAAACTTATTTAGCTCGTCATCTTGGAGGTTTAAGAGTATAGTGCCAGCATGTATTCAGCCTCTGATGAGGGTTCCCTCTATGTTGCTTCACAACATGAATGATATCATGGCAGGTATATATGCCACAGGAAGAGATCAAATGACATGTTAGAAAGCCAGAGAGATTCAGGAGTCTTCCATAACACCTTTCTCTCAGAGGAGCTAACTGGGGTCTCAAGAGAACTACATTAATTCCTCCTAAGGACACACCTCCAATGACCTAATGACCTTTCACAAGCCTCACCTCTTAAAGTTTCCACCACTGCCACACTACAGACCAAGCACTCGTGTGGAACACACTCAAACCTTACCCAAACCATGACACATATATAAGCATGTGCATAAATGTATATGTATATGAAGTCGCGTGTATAAGCCTATGGTAGCTTTGACCACGGACATCCTCTGCTTCATTACTAATTGGGGTCAAGCTGTCAGGTCGGGCTACAAAGGGGTTTGACTAAAGTTGTGTGTCTCTTCGTGGGCAAGTAGTAGATGACTCTCTCCCTTGTTCAGTTTCTCCTCTACATCTGATTCATCTTTCCTCATTTCCTTATCTCTGCCATTGAAAATTCTATCAAAACATAATTTGCAGCCGGGCGTGGTGGCGCACGCCTGTAATCCCAGCACTTTGGGAGGCTGAGGCAGGAGGATCACGAGTTCAAAGCCAGCCTCAGCAATGGCGAGGCACTTAGCAACTCAGTGAGACCCTGTCTCTACTAAAATACAAAAAAACGGGCTGGGGATGTGGCCCAGTGGTCAAGTGCCACTGAGTTCAATCCCCGGTACCAAAAAAAAAAAAAAAAAAAACGAAAACATAATTTGCCACAAATTCCTTAAAATCATTTGTTAAAGATCTACACAGCCTTCTGTTTAAGGAGATCAAACATCAATCTGCTTATTGCTGAGCTACCTCTAATTACCAAATATGCTTTCATGACATAATTTTTCTCTACCTTTATTGAAGAATAATTTACAATTAAAATTGCATAAATTTAAGATGTAAAATATGATGTTTTGTACACATATAATGTATTGTGTTGTATGAAATTGTTTCTAGGATCAAGTAAATTAACAAATCTATCACCTCATGTAGTTACCTGCGTGTGTGCAAATGCATGTGTGTTTAGCACTGAGAACGTTTAATCCCAGCACCTCAAAAAATAAAAACAGAACCAAAACCAAATTTAAATATATTGTTATATGTACTCATCATGCTAAACATTAAATCCCCAGAACTTACAGCTTTTGTAACTGAAAGTTTGTACCCTTCAACCAACCTCCTCAATGTGATGTAATTTTTGTTTGTTAAAACTACAGACTTCATTTGTATAAATCCATAGACTGAGTTTAAAAGGAGAATTTGGAAGTCACCACTCATGTATGTGGTGGTGTTTGACACAAAATATACATAATCTGCATTGCAGACCTTCTCACAGTTTATAAAACATGCACCTATGCAGGCTCTCTAGAGTATGAACAGACAGAGCCATGGGCCATCTAGTGTCTCCTTCCATACTACTCGTAATGGTAGTCAGTACCCCAGGGCAGTCCCCTCATCCTATTAATGCTAGAAATTCTAACAGAAATCACACCAGTCAGTAAGAACAAGTGTAACACTTTGATACTGAGTGCCGAATCTCAGTGCTTCCAATGTCTTTCCTATATAACTGCAGGAAGTCCAGTCTTCACAGAGAATTCCTGAGAATCTTCAGAAGTGCTTTTGTGCCATGGTCCTTGCTCCCCATGGTAACCAGCCTGCATGGGATGTTTGCATAGCAACTCCAGACATTTCTACTTCAATACCAAACTCTGCCCCGTCACTGTTGCCATTGGAACTGGATGTCCTTCTCAGTCTGGAAATATGAGTCTTGCTTTCAGAAAACAATCCTGTGTTAGAAAGCCTAGAGCAAGATTGCTTGGGCCCAGAATTTTCAAAGCAAGATGGTTCTTCTAATTCACAAACACACATTCACTTTCTCCGGAGGACAAAATACACATCCAGAATGGCTGGGTCAAGATAAGACACAAGATCAGCCACAGACAGTGAACTAGAAATACCACTGTCTTCAAGTTCATACACCCTGTCCTTGAATCTGGGCTTCACATTACTCTTTCATGACCACCTTATCTTTTCCAGTAATCTGACTTTGACACAGTCAGTCCTGCCTGTAATATTTTTAAAAAATATATATTTGAAGCCAAGGTTTGGACATTACTAATCTCTCTCTCATCCCACTCACAAGAGTCCCCACCTACTAACCAAAAGACTCCTAAACTTCCCTTAAAAGTCATCACTCATTTATGCAGTAAGTGAAAATCGATGAACAATTAAATACTCTGGAAGATTGCTCTTTGGCTTAATCCGAAATTACAACTCCTAGCAGACCAAGATTCTTTTTCCATTTCTTCCAAGAAAAATGAATTCTACATCTTATTAATTCCCACCCTTTCATTCAAGTTCTGTCCTCAGGAGAAAAATTCCCTTTCATGAAATTCCATTGAGACACCAGATCCCTGTGGACATGCTCCTTCCCAGGTTGGATAGGCCAATCCCCTCCCTCTCTCACAGGGAACAACTGGCACACCATCTGTCAGTCTGGCCACAACCCTGGCATCATTGAAGTTAACTGGCAAACCCCTGCACCTAGAAAGAAAATGTGGCTACAAATATAAAATTAATTGTCCCAGCTACAGCACCACTTCAATAGGATATAGTTGGACATGGCCTTCTCTTATTCTGGGTACTGTATTTCTATCAAAAATTCCTAAAATTTATGATATTCTTCCTAGCTTGTAATGCTGGGCAGATATTGAACTATGTAATTTTCAAGTTAATGGAGTTAAGTTAGCTGTAATCAATCACATCACACAACTCTATTAGTTAAGGTCACCCACACCTTCATGTTTCTGAACCTAGTGATCAGACTTAACACTCATCCGTCCAACTGCTCACTGGCTATCTCCATTAACAGCTATGTCAGGTGTAATAGGTCCAAAATGAAACCCTGTAATTCCCTGTGCCAGTGTGGCCCACCCACACTCTACCTCATCAAAGTTTCTCAATTATTATTATTAGTATCCTCCTTCTGGTTTCTCATGCCAAAAAACTTGATATCATCTTGAATGCTTTCTTCACACATCCCTGTCTAATCAATCAAATCTGTTCAGTTCTTGCTTCATAGTATAGCCAGCATTTCTGCAAGCACACCCCACGCCTACCTCCAGCCCTGACCCCATTCACACCACTGCCATCTCTTAGCCAGTTGTTCAACAACTACCTAACTAGTCTCCATGCTTGTCAACACAGCAGTCAGTATTGTCCTGTTACAATACATGCCATCTCATGGTCCTCTTTCAGTGTCCTCTGACAACTTGACCTCTTTACAACGGCCTGCCAAGTCAGCCTTCTTCTTCCCTTACTTCTTTGTTCCAATCACGCTGGTTTCCTTGGATCCTTGGACATACAGCCGTGCTCCAGGTCCAGGCCCCTGGAATGCTCTTCCCACAAACACCACCATGCCCTGCTTCCTCACCTGCTTCAAGTTTGCATTCAAATAGCATCTTGTTTTTTTTTGTTGTTGTTGTTGTTTGTTTGTTTTTTAATAGAACTGGAGTTCTCATGGACTCTTACTCAAAACTATTTCCATGAAGAGGCAAAACTCTAGTGTTTTATTCTACATTAACTGCCAAAATGTTTTTAGAATTTCAGGATGAGAGATATTTTAGAATCTTCTAGAATTCTAATTTCAGAATAAAATAACCCAAAGCATGTTTGATTGCCTTTAATATTTTAATGGCATTATAGTTCACTGGGTCTAATATTTGATGTCTTGTCTTTTCTAAAACGAGTTTGATTGCCCAAGTTTCCCTTGTCAGATGCTTACTCCACATTCTAGAAGTTGTTCCCCTACTTCAAAGGCTGACTAGTTCTTTCAGGACTTTCTGCTCACCATCCGCTCCTCCATTATCACTTGAACTCCAAACTAACATTGTTGAAATTCCACATGTTCTCTAGGACCCAGATTAGATGCCACCTCTTTCATGAAGTCCTCCCTGATCTTTCCCCCATAGAGGTATGTCTTCTTCCTAGTGATCCAGATCTTTGATTTCCATTTCTTTTAAGTGTATTTGTTCTTTTTTTTAAATATTTATTTATTTGCTTTAGTTGTACACAATGCATTTATTTGTACGTGGTGCTGAGGATCGAACCCAGGCCACGCACGTGCTAGGCGAGTGCTGTACCGCTGAGCCACAATCCCAGCCCCAAGTGTATTGTTCTTATATATAATCTTTTTATATGCCCTTTGTCTCCTAAATAAGTATTGCATATTCCTTGAGATTATAAACTACATTTTATTTACTATTTTATTCCCTAGAGTAATAAGAAGCACCTCACATAACATGAGAATTCATTAGGTGTTTAGAAAAATTAGATGAAAATAGAATGAATAATAAGCAAATTAAGACATATGCTTATACTGCTCTATTTTTACTTCTCATTGGTTTTGTTAATTACACTTTTCCAAATAAGAGTGTGCTAGCTTTGCATCTCTGTGACCAAAATACCCAACAAGAACACTTGAAGAGGGAAAAGTTTATTTTGGCTCAGAGTTCCAGAGGTGTAATCTATGGTCAGCCAATTCCACTGCTCTGGGCTCAAGTAAGGCAGAACATTATGGCAAAAGGGCATGGTAGAGGAGAGCTGCTCTACCTATGGTAGCCGGGAAGCAGAGAAAAAGGGAGAGGGCAGGGGCTGCAGGGAGAATGAACCCTTCCAGGGAACACCCCCAGAGATCAACTTCTTCCAGCAAGGCCTCACCTGCCTGCATTTTCCACCCAGGCAGTCCATTCAAACCAGGTCACAGCTCTCATAATTAGAATGTGCACAGGAGATTTTTGGGGTGGAGACACTTCACATCCAAACCATAAGAGTGTTATTGTTAAATACTAATGATGGTAGTATTAGAATTATCACCAATCATTTTGAGGTCATTATTTTTAAAAATGTATTTATTATACAAATATAAGTATTACTACTATTTTCCTCTGATTTTTATGCTCAGGTATGGCTGCATTTATATAAAATACATAGCACACACACAGTGAAGATCTCTCTGTATACATTTAGTATGTGCACATATGAATAAATATTCAGCATAGTTACCCTCTTAGCAAAGGAATATGAGCATAGGTGCAAGTTACATTGTCTATGTAGGCTTGCATGTTTATGGCTGTGCAAGCCTCACATAACTTTTCAAGTGGGACTATTGATCAAAGATGTGAGTAACTAATATGAAGGCCCTAGGCCTTTCTAAGGACTAGAATACTTTGAAGTATTTCAGCAAGAACATATTGACCTCTTTTGGGGAAAGGATTATGTGCAGCAATCAGACATGACTATCTAATGTTGAAGATCAAAGGGTATTGACTGAAATCTGCAGTTGCCATAGCTACTGAGCCTTGTGAATTTACTATAGTTCTCTTATTACAAGCACAAGATTTACAGTTAAGACGTGCTTTATTGACGAGAGGGGTTATCTGTTCACTAAATCTGGGAGTTTACTGGAATGATTTTCAGCCCACGTTGTTTTGCTAAATTGAATCTAATTCAGTGAAATTAAAATATGGTGTTCTCAAGGCATGCATTCATAATTTACACAACTCTATCAATCTTTTTAGGATGTGCAAAATATCCTAATAGCAAGCCTAATCTTAGAGGATAAGACATTTATAACCTATTTTTGAATAGGGCAGGTTCTCAATTGACTGTAACTCCTAAAACAGACATTCCGAGGTGAGGTTGACAGGGTAAGACCAAGCCAATAGGTCTCAAATTGCCTCCCACGAAACAGTTTCATAGCTTTTCCCTGGTGATACCAAGTGGATTTTATAAGCCACGTTTTGAATCCCCAAATCTTAATCATCAAAGCAGGCCTGGTTATCTAAAGCTATTTTTGAAACCTTCCTTCAAATACAGATTTTTTTAACCTTTATTTGTTTCTTTGTTTATTTATTTATTTATTTATTTTTACTTATTGCTTACCTTATTTAATAGAAAAATAGAATCCAGTTAGATATATTGTCCTACAATTTGTTTTTTAGAATTTTTTATTCAAAGTTGTATTAATAATAGTAGCATGGATTACAGTTCATAGTACACATATAAGGCATCTTCTTAAATGTCACTGCTTGTATACAAAGATACAAAGTATATTCGTACCTTTCATGTCATCAATCATGCATTTAGCATAAAGATATTCATCTTATTCAACCAACTTTTCTTCTTTTTTCCCCTCCAACCCCCTTGCTCCCATCCTTCCCCTCGCTCCCCTTTGACCTTTCTAGTGTTCCTCTAATCCTCCTATGTACCACGACCTAACACCACTGTGAATCAGCCTACTTATATTAGAGAAAACATTTGGTATTTGGATTTTTGAAATTGACTAACTTCACTTAACATTATATTCTCCAACTTCATCCATTTGCCCGCAAATGCCGTTATTTTGTTCTCTTTTATTGCTGAGTAAAATTCCATTGTGTATAGACACCACATTTTCTTTATCCACTCATCTACTGAGGGACATCTAGGTTGGTTCCACAACGTAGCTACCGTGAATTGTGCTGCTATAAACATTGAAGTGGCTGTGTCACTGTAATATGCTGTTTTTAAGTCCTTTGGGAATAGACTCAGGAGTGAGATGGCTGGGTCATAGGGTGGTTCCATTCCCAGTTTTCCAAGAAATCTCCATACTGCTTTCCATAATAGTTGTCCCATTTTTCAGTCCCACCAGCAAAGTATGAGTGTGCCTTTTTCCCCACAACCTCTCCAACATTTATTGTTGTTTGTGTTCTTAATAGCTGCCATTCTGACTGGAATGAAATGAGTAGTTTTGATTTGCATTTCTCTAATTGCCAGCGATGTTGAGCATTTTTTCATGTATTTGTTGATTGCTTGTGTATCTTCTTCTGAGAAGTGTCTTTTCTATCCCTTAGCCCATTTATTGATTGGATTATTTGTTTTTTTTGGAGTTAAGTTTTTTGAGCTCTTTATGTATTCTAGAAATTAGTGCTCTATATGATGTGCATGTAGTAAGTATTTTTTTTAATTATTTATTTGCTTTAGGTTGTACACAATGCGTATATTTACCTGGTGCTGAGGATCAAACCCGGGCTGCGCACGTGCTAGAGGAGTGCTCTACCACTGAGCCACAACATCAGCCCCTGTATTAAGTATTTGTTCCCAATGAGTTGGCTCTCTATTCACCTCACTGATTGTTGCTTTTGCTGAGAAGAAGCTTTTTAGTTTGAATCGATCCCATTCATTAATTATTGATATTAATTCTTGCACTACAGGATTCTTATTAAGGAATTTGGGTCCTAATCTGACATGTTGAAAATTGGAGCTTACTTTTTTTTTTCTATTAGGCGTATTGTTTCTGGTCTAATTCCTAGGTCCTTGATCCACTTTGAATTGAGTTTTGTGCATGGTGAGAGATACAAGTTTAATTTCATTTTGTTGCATATGGATTTCCAGTTTTCCCAGCACCAATTGTTAAAGAGATTATCCTTTCTCCACTGTACATTTTTTGGTGCCTTTGTCTAATATAAGATAGCTGAAATTATATGTATTAGTCTCTGTGTCCTCAATTCTGTACCATTGGTCCACCAGTCTGTTTTGGTGCCAATACCATGCTGGTTTTGTTTCTATTGCTCTATAGTATAATTTAAAGTCTGGTATGGTGATGCCCCCTGCTTCACTTTTCTTGCTCAGAATTGCTTTGGCTATTCTAGGTCTCTTATTTTTCTAGATTAATTTCATGACTGCTTTTTCTATTTCTTTGAAAAATGACATTGGGATTTTGATTGGAATTGCATTAAATCTGTATAATGCTTTTGGTAGTATGGACATTTTGACAATATTAATTCCACCTATCCAAGAGCAAGGTAGGTCTTTCCATCTTCTGAGGTCTTCTATAATTTCTTTCTTTAGTGTTCTATAATTTTCGTTATAGAGGTCTTTTACCTCTTTCATTAAGTTGATTCCCAGATATTTTATTTATTTATTTATTTATTTTGATGCTATTGTAAATGGAGTAGTTTTCATCATTTCCCTTTCAGAGGATTTGTCACTGATGTACAAAAATACCTTTGATTTATGGGTATTGATTTTGTATCCTGCTACTTTGCTGAATTCATTTACTAATTGTAAAAGTTTTCTGGTAGAATTTTTTGGATCTTCTAGGTATGTTATCATGTCATCAGCAAATAGTGCTAATTTGAGTTCATCTTTTCCTACCTGGATCCCTTTAATTTCTTTTGTCTAATTGCTCTAGCCAGAGTTTCAAATACTATGTTAAATAGCAGTGGTGAAAGGGGGCATCCCTGTCTTGTTCCAGATTTTAGAGGGAATGCTTTCAATTTTTCTCCACTTAGGATAATGTTAGCTTGGGGCTTTGCATAAATAGCTTTAATAATGTTGAGATATGTTCCTGTTATTCCTAGTTTTTCTAGTGTTTTTAACATAAAGGGGTATTGTATTTTTTTTTTTTTTTTTTTTTTTTTGGTACCAGGGATTGAACTCAGGGGCACACGACCACAGGGCCACATTCCCAGCCCTTTTTTGTGTTTTTATTAGAGGCAGGGTCTCCCTGAGTTGCTAAGTGCCTCGCCATTGCTGAGGCTGGCTTTGAACTCGCGATCCTCCTGCCTCAGCCTCCCAAGTGCTGGGATTACAGGCATGCCCCACCTCGCCCGGCTAAAGGGTGTTGTATTTTGTCGATTGCTTTTTCTACGGCTATTGAGATGATCATATGCGTTTTATCTTTAAGTTTATTGATGTGATGTATTATGTTTATTGATTTCTGAATGTTGAACCAACCTTGCATCCCTAGGATAAACCCCACTTGATTGTGGTGCACTATCTTTTTGATATGTTTTTGTATTTGATTTGCCACAATCTTGTTGAGGATTTTTGCATCTATGTTCATTAAAGATATTGGCCTGAAGTTTTCTTTTTTGGCTGTGTCTTTGCCTGGTTTTGGAATTAATGTGATATTGGCCTCATAGAAAGAATCTGGAAGAGATCCCTCTTTTTCTATTTCTTGAAATAAGTTGAAGAGCATTGGTATTAGTTCTTCTTTGAAGGTCTTGTAGAACTTGGCCATAAACCCATCAGGACCTGAGCTTTTTCTTGTTGGTAGTTTTTTGATGGCGTCTTCTATTTCCTCACTTGAAATTGATCTGTTTAAATTGTGTATAGCCTCCAGATCCAGTTTGGGCAATTCGTGCAACTCTAGCAATCTGTCAATGCCTTCAATATTTTCTATTTTGTTAGAGTACAAATTTTCAAAGTAATTTCTAATTATCTTCTGTATATCTGAGGTGTTTGTTGTGATATTTCCTTTTTTATCATGAATGTTAGTAATTTGAGTTTTTTCTCTTCTTCTTTTCATTAGCATTGCTAAGGGTCTGTCAATGTTATTTGTTTTTTCAAAGAACCAGCTTTTAGTTTTGTCAATTCCTTTGTTTCCTTAGTCTCAATTTTATTAATTTCAGCTCTGATTTTAATTATTTCCTGCTTTCTACTGCACTTAGTGTTGATCTGTTCTTCTTTTTCTAGTGCTTTGAGGTGTGATGTTGAGTCATTTATTTGTTTTTATTTTTGTTTTCTTTTAAGGAATGAACTCAGTGCAATGAATTTTCCTCTTACTACTGCCTTCATAGTGTCCCAGAGATTTCTATACAATGTATCTGTGTTCTCATTTAACTCTTGGAATTTTTAAATCTCCTCCTTGATGTCTTCTTCAACCCCTTGTTCATTCAGTAGCATGTTGTTTAGCTTCCAGTTGTTTTAGTAGTTTTGTTGTTGTTGTTGTTGTTTGTTTCTTTCTTGTATTTTCATTGATTTCCAATTTCATCCCATTATGGTCTGATAGAATGCAGGGTAGTATCTCTACTTTTTTATATTTGCTGAGAGTTGCTTTGTGGCATAATATATGGTCTATTTTGGAGAAGGAGTCATGTGCTGCTGAGAAGAAAGTGTATTTGCTTACTGAGGGATGAAATATTCTATATATATCCGTTTGGTCTAAATTATTAATTGTTTTAATGAGGCCTAAAGTTTCTTTGTTTAGCTTTTGTTTGGATGATCTGTCCATTGGTGAGAGAGGTGTGTTGAAGTCCCCTAGAATAATTGTGTTGTGGTCTATTTTACTCTTGAACTTGAGAAGGGTTTGTTTGATAAATGTGGGTGCTCCATTATCTGGGACATATAGATTTGTAATTGTTATATCTTGTTAATGAATGGTTCCTTTAAGTAGTAAGAAATATCCATCTTTGTCCCTTTTGATTAGCTTTGGCTTGAAGTCTACCTTATTTGATATGAGGATGGAAACCCCTGCTTGCTTCCTTAGTCCATGTGAGTGATAAGACTTTTCCCATCCTTCACCTTCAGTCTTTTGATGTCTTTTTCTATGAGGTGGGTTTCTTGGAGACAGCAAATTGTTGGGTTGTTTTTTTTAATCCAGTCCGGCAATCTGTGTCTTTTGAATGGTGAGTTTAGGCCATTAACATTCAGTGTTATTATTGACATGTGATTTGTATTCCCATCCATTTTTATTTGTTTATGGTATTTAACTTGCTTTGGTTTCTCCTCTGGCTGGTATTTCCTTTAGTTTAATATCCTTTCCCTTTGTTGATTTTCATTGTTATTTCTCTTTTCTTCTTTGTGGAATATTTTGCCCAGGATTTTCAGAAGTGCTGGCTTTCGAGTTGTGAAATCTTTTAACTTTTGTTTGTCATGGAAGGTTTTTATTTCATCTTCAAATCTAAAGCTCAGTTTTGCTGGGTATAAGATTCTTGGTTTTTGGGGTAAAGACCAAGGAGTGGGATAGCTGGGTCATAAGGTGGTTCCATTCCAAATTTTCCAAGGTATCTCCATACTGCTTTCCATATTGGCTACACCATTTTGCAGTCCCACCAACAATGTATGAGTGTGCCTTTTTCTCCACATCCTCTCCAACATTTATTGTTGTTTGTATTCTTAATAGCTGCCATTCTGACTGGTGTGAGATGAAATCTTAGAGTGGTTTTGATTTGCATTTCCCTAATTGCCAGAGAGGTTGAGCATTTTTTCATGTATTTATTGATTGATTGTATATCTTCTTCTGAGAAGTGTCTGTTCAGTTCCTTGGCCCATTTATTGATTGGGTTATTTGGGGTTTTTTTTTTTGTTTGTTTGTTTTTGTTTTTGTTTTGTTTTGTTTTGTTTTGTTTTTGGTGTTAAGCTTTTTGAGTTCTTTATATATTCTAGAGATTAGTGCTCTATCTGATGTGCATGTGGTAAAAATTTGTTCCCAATTAGTAGGCTCTCTGTTCACCTCACTGATTGTTTCTTTTGCTGAGAAGAAGCTTTGTAATTTGAGTCTATCCCATTTATTGATTCTTGGTATTAATTCTTGTGCTACAGGATTCTTATTAAGGAACTTGGCCACATCGATGTTTATAGCAGCACAATTCACAATAGCTAAACTGTGGAACCAAACTAGATGCCCTTCAGTAGATGAATGGATAAAGAAAATGTGGTATATACACACAATGGAATATTACTCAGCAATAAGAGAGAATAAAATCATGGCTTTTGCAGGAAAATGGATGGAGTTAGAGAATATAATGCTAAGTGAAGTTAGCCAATCCCCAAAAAGCCAAATGCCAAATGTTTTCTGTGATATAAGGAGGCCAATTTACAGTGGGGTTGGGATGGGGAGCATAGGAGGATTAGAGGAACACTAGAATGGCCAATGGGGAGGGAGGTGATGGGAGGGGGGAAAAAGGGTGAATGATAAAAAAAGATGGTAGAATGAGATGGATATCATTACCCTAAGTGCATGTATGAAGTCACGAATGGTGTGAATATGCTTTGCATACAACCAGAGATTTGTAAAAAAGTGCTCTATATGTGTAATATGAAATGTAACGCATTCTGCTGTCATTCATAATATCTTAGAATAAAAAACAAATTTTTAAAAAATTTAAAAAAAAAAAGATTCTTGGTTGACGTCCCTTTTCTTTCAGAGCTTGAAATATGCTATTCCAGGATCTTCTAGCTTTTAATGTCTGGGTTGAAAAATCTGAGTTTAGTCTGATTGGTTTCCCCCTTATATATAATCTGCTTCCTTTCTCTTGTGGCTTTTAATATTCTCTCCTTGCTCAGTATATTAGGCATTTTCATTATAATGTTCCTTGGTGTGGATCTGTTGTGATTTTGTATGTTTGGTGTTTGGTAAGCCTCTTGAACTTGGTTTACCCATTCATTCCTCAAGTTTGGAAAATTTTCTGCTATTATTTCATTGAATACATTACTCATTTCTTTGGCTTGGAAATCTGCACCTTCCTCCACCCCAATCACTCTTAAGTTTGGTCTTTTTATGTTGTCCCATATTTCTTGAATGATCTATTCTTGATTTCTTCCCATTTTTGCTGTGTAATCTACATTTTACTCCAGGATATATATATTGTCTTCGTTATCTGAGGTCCTTTCTTCCAAGTGGTCTAATAGGTTGGTGATGCTTTCAATTTTATTTTTAGTTTGGTTTATTGCTTCTTTCATTTCCAGGATTTCTGTTTGGTTTCTCTTTAGAACCTCTATCTCCCTATTGAAGTAATCTTTTGCTTCCTGTATTTGTTTTTGGAATTCTTTGTCAAAATGATTTTTTACCACCTGTATTTGCTCCCTCATCTCATTTTTTGGTTCATTCTTAAGTTCCAAAAACATTTGGAATATGTAATTTCTGAATTCAATATCTGGCATTTGACCAACTGTGCTTGCCAAAGAATCTACTGAGGAGGTATGTGGATTTGTTTAAGTCCCTTTCTTCCCTTTTTCTTCATATTGCTTGTGTGACTTTTCTTCTAGCACTGTAGAACCTCAATTATTTCGTTTTTACCTTAAATCCTTATGATGCTCCTGCAGTACAATGCTATCAGATCCCCTCATAAATATTTACACCTTAAAAACAGACATTTTCTATTCAGATAATCACAGTTTGATCACAATGTACAGATTTAGTTAACACAGATATTGTTTCCAATTTACTCTGTATGTTTGTGATGGGGATTATAGCTTCAAGTATTGGACACAGAGGTGATATGTTTAGGAAGAAGGAAGTGAGGGTGTTGAGTTGTTCTTTCTTAGGAAGTGTGAAAAGAGAATTCTATGGAAGTAGTTTAATATCAGCAGATGGGAGAGGAAAGAGAATGGAGTGAATGGTTTAATGGAAAGACCGATTTATATATAAACCATCTTATGCAACCATTGTGAGAAGAAAAAAAAAGGATGGAAAAGAAGAAGAAAAGAAAAAAAAAAAAGATGACAAAGAAGTAGGAATTAGTATAAAAGAGAGGAAAAAGAAAGTAAGTAAAAAAAAAAAAAAAAAATAGAGAATAAGCTATATATCACACCGCTTTGCTGTATAGTTCAGTTGCCCTGGTTCTAGAAATCCCAATTTCTGCGTATAACTTGTTTTCACCTCTGTTAAGAATGCAGTAGCAGGGTGTAATTAGGAAAGATGAGGGAAGAAGAAGAAAAGAGACCAAAGTGAGAAGGAAGAAAAGAAAGAAAGAAAAGAGGAACAAAAACAGACAAACAAACAAACTCACACAGTCAAACAAAAAAAACAAAACAAAAAAAACCAAAGCCAGGAACAAGTCTCATTCAAACAGCACCCTGAGGAGCTGTTCTTTTTTCCCTTCCAGTTTAAGCCCATTGTCCAGGATCACGTCCAGGCAGTTACAAAGAACCTGTGGGTGGAGTCAAGTCTGTACCTTTGGCCAGTGGCAAAATGGCACCGCAAAAGAGTGCCTCAGGGCGGGGTGTGTCAGCTGGTGAGTGGTGCTGGGAAAGGGTCCATCCAGAAGGCCTTCCCACAGTTGTAGCGTCTTGGGGCCACCATGCTGGCCTCAGACACGCCCTCCTCTGCTGGCTGCCGGAGTCTCACCTAGGTGTGTGCTGTTCTCTCAGAGCACTGGCCAGATCCGTGGAAGCCTGCTGCTGTTTCTCCTTTCCTCCTTGTTTCTTTGTCCCAGTCTGCCGCGGCATTCCTCAAAAATGGCGAGGGTCGGTAACTCTCCTCGGGTTCAACAGCACTTACCCCGACAAAAGGTGACACTCTTGAGCATGCAAGTCCGGCCTGGCTGATTGTGTGAAAGAAGTGAAAGAACTCTGTGTGGACGTCGTTCACATCTAACTTTCTTATTATTCTTCTGCGTTGTTTAAAGCTGTTGTCCGGATCTCTCCCTTACCATGGGGCTACCGCGCCTGTTGTGCCTTAGCGCCGGTTCGTCCATAGAACTCTAGTACTGGGCCCCTGTGTGTCGGCGGTCTGGAGTTCTTTGTATTTCACCGTCCCACCATCCAGAGAGGTACCTCAAATACAGATTTTAAAACTAAATCCTACCTTTGGCTGCTTCTCCACAATTGATCTGGTTCTCACTTTCTCATTGTGAAGCAAATTCACCAGGCACTAGGTACCCACTTCTCTGAGTCCGGTGAGACAGAACACGTTCACAGGCAACAAGTTGTACGAAGCCAGTTTGTTACGTACACATAGGCATGAAGGGTCAAAAGCCTAGGGTCCATTGTGAGCCAGTCCTCCAAGGCCCAGGAAAGTTACCTGGGGCAGATGTAAGCCTGATCGTTCATGCCCCACTTGCACCACCACTGAAGGTCCTAGAAAGGCAGAATACCCTGGATTATATATTCAGAGGCTATGTGGCTTGTGGGATTGAAGCTTTGAAGGAAATCTTCCTTCCAGAGAAAAGGTGAAAATAGCCTGGGCTATTCCAGGCAGTTCCTCCTTAACTCAAAGCATTACATTCCTTTCAGGGGACAAGGCAGTGGTCCAGGCTACTTCAGACAGTTCCTTTATGTTTCAACTATTGTCTTCTCAGCATATTCTTCAGTTATTCTTGAGAACCACAAGAAAGGAAAGGATGGGAAAGAACTCAGTTGGTCTACAGCTAACTGGAGAACTATCCTGCACTTATTAGGTCTATTATTCTTAAAAACTCCTGTGTATTCATCTAATTCTGGAATAAAGACTTACCTGTGAACCACTGCTACCAACTAGATATTTCCATAACTAAGTGCAAGTGGTTGAAAGATAAGAGAAATGGAGAAAAACCATCCAGAAAGTAGCTACTTTACACTCTGTTCTTAAAGGAGGTTGTATGAGTAATCAGATTCTTCCCAGCTGTTAATTGCTTTATGTTCATGAATGTGCCCTTCTGTTACTTCCTAGGGCCTGAAGGAAAGAATTTTCAAAATTGTCTTCTTCTTTATTATACTGGGAATAAAAAAGAAAGTGCACTATGATGAACAGCATTGTGTGACTGACCCAGGCCCACTTGTTCTGACCAATTCAGAACACCAATCACCAAAACAATGAATTTTGCAAAAGAGAAAGAGTTGATCATGAAGTGGCCAAGCATGTGGAGATCAGAGAGCAAGTCTCCAATCCTCTTGGATAGGGTTTAGGGGTATTTGGAGGATAAGGAAGAAGGGTGATCTAAGGCACAGGAAAATGTGATTGGAAGGAAGGAAGCTAAAATAATTGATGGTCTGCACATGCATAATCAAATTTCATGTCTATTCATAGGATGCATGATCAGAAAATGGCATTAACATGATCTGCAGGTGGCGTTTTGGCCTTCTGATGTCAAAAGTTCACATATCAGACTCGGACACAAGCTAAGTAAGGGGGTCAGAAGCCTCAGTTGGTTTGAGCTAGACAGGGCTATCTCCAAAATCCTATAAAACAACTTAAGCAACCACATTAGAGTTGTTACCTATAGCAAAGCTAGTGGGAATCTAATACTGCATTGTTTAGCTAAGTGACTTCTAAAATTAGTAAAGAAAGCAAGTGACTACAAACAAGTGAAGCTACAGGGTTTATTCAGGTCTTCCTTTAGTTTCACATGCACCTACATGGAAGTTCAAAATTATGATCTCAGCAACCACCTTGCCTCGGTATCAACTATTATTCAAACCACTGAGCCTGTTTCCTCAAATGTAAAACAGGAAAACAGTGCTTCTGTAAATTTTTAATAGATTACTATATAGTGAGTGCTTAGCTGAGTGCCTAGCATAGAATAAGTGTTGAATAATGTTAAGGACATTGTATTTTGCTAGGAAGTTTTGTTTGAAAAAAATCCTTGTGATTTTTTTTTTAAATGTATCTCTAAATTTGTTATATAATCTGCTCCCTTCTGGTCAGGTTCCTCCTAAAGGTTTTTACTTGGCAAACATTAATTTGAAAAGCAATTGACACAGTTATTCTTTAGATCTAAATGGAAATATTTTATAGTAATTAGATATAATGACTATTCAAGTTCAGACCATTTAAGACGAAATGGAATAGTGCATTACAGATTTTGCCAATGAATTACAAATAAAGATTACTCTAGTTCCTCAATTAGGGGTGTGGGATAGTTCTATTTTTAAGCATATTCTCAGGATGCCATTTGCATCCTTACAACAAAACAAAACAAAACAAAAAAAAAACACCCATGAAGTTATTGGAACTTCAAGGCTGAGGGCAATGACCATGGTTTCCTTAGTAATAATGGCCTAAATCCATGTGTTCTTATCTAGCTTTTCATATAATTATATCTAGTAAGCAAGAAAGATGCTTTGTTTAATGTACACAAGCATCACGCCTTCCACCCTTGCTTCTAAGTGTTCTCTCTGTTCATTGGCAAAGAAGAGATAAGCTAATTGTATGTAAAATACTGCAGGGTAGAATCATAAAATAGAAATGAAGCTGAAAAACTGGTACATGGAAATATTCAGTTTCCTCTGGCTACTGCATTCATCAATTGCTTATTCATCCTTAAGTCAAGAATTCTTTTCTCTCTAGTTCAGGTGGTCTGCAGTATGGCTTTCAGGCAATGCATTCTAGAACTTAGAGAACAAATCCCTTGTGTCTCTTCCCAAGGTTTTTTATTTACATTTTCATCTACACCATTTAGCTCTGCATCAACCCAAGAAAAAAACAAACTCTTATCTTTATTCCAAGCATAGGTATAGAAATCAAAAAATTGTATGAAAAAATTTAGTTGATATTGTCATAAATAGAAGTTGAAACAAGCACCGTCCTCTACTTAGAATTAATATATTCTCAGCTGCTCTCATTCTAAGGCAGCTTTGTTGTAATTTGGCAAGACCTAGGAATGTGGGAGGTTTTTTTCGGAAGGCCCATGAATGATTTTGATTTGGGATAGGACAATAATTGCTGGCCAGAGAATTAAAGCCCATAAGATAATTAAATAATCCAAAGGAACAAAGTGAACTTTGCAGGCTGTGTTATCACTTCTGGTTATATTGCTCTTCAGAGAATCCACATGTTACTCAATGGCTTTATTATACTGTCTTGCTGTGAAAAACATTTGTGCTAAAACCTATGTGGAGTTTTCATCCAAAATATAAAAACGTTTAAAGAAGTAAACTATGATACTGTTTCCAAATCTTTCAAATTAGCTGTACTGTGAAAAATATTTATTCTCTTAATTACTATAGATCAAATCTGTGAATCTAAATTGTGAATAACATGAAGATGTATTTATGTAATTTCCTGTTAGATTAAAAGAGAATGTGTTAGGATTCCAAGGCTGTATACATAGATAGAAAATTAGATATTTTCTAATTATTTCAAATATTATTATTTACCTAAAGTTGCTCTTATTAATTCCAATTTTATAAAATTTAATTGTTCTTGAATCCTAGAGTCAAGTTAAAATTATTTTTCTTCCTTGGAAACAGATTTGAAATTGTGGCATAGAAACTCCAGTGACCAATAAATGCCACTGTTGCCACCAAGACAAAAAGCTTTGAAAGTGAAATCTGCTAGCAAAAATCTTCTTTGTAATCCCTAATTGAAAATATCTCTAGAAATATTTTTTTCCAGGTCATTTAGGTAATCAAACAAGGTCTACAATGGAAAAATGAAAGTGAGATGAGAATCATTACCATTAATGGTTTGAATAAGTCCAAAATGAGAAAGATTGAAAATAGTTCATTAATATTTTCTGTGTTAGAACCATCATCCTATTACAATTGGATTTACAGATGTGGACAGTAACAACAGGCCACTGATATCTATATCGAAAAGAGAGAGAGAGAGAATTTTATATTATTTAGTTTTTAAGCCACTAGAAAACTCTGTATTCAAATAAATCTCAAAGACCTGGATTTTTATGAAGAAGGAGACTTTCCTAGGGCACCTGAGGTCAATTGCTACTTTCCTCCATGGGGCAAGTGCCAGGTCTGGGCATAGTTAAGTGGAGTATCATGCCTGCAATAGGTCAGGGGGAGGAAAAGGGTTGCTATGTTGTGGTAAGGAGAAATTAACAAAGCTTCTAACAGTCACAGGAGTCTGCTGAAAGACTGGTATCTGGACTAGTTGCATATGCAGAAATAGTTCCTTCCCACTTCCATTGATTCTCCCCAATTGATTCTCCCCAGCAAGTCTGTGTTAACACAGAATATAAAGATAGATAGGCTGGAGAGCCAAAGACTTCTTGAGTAGTAGTTGTGCTCAGAGCCCAAAGAAGACATTTGGCGTAAGAGGTAGACAGAACTTAGTAAAGTGGCAATCCAGGCTCAGCCCTAGCTCAGTTCCTGATTGGATCAAAGGGATCTTTCTATAGTTATCTAATAGAGGAAATGATAGGTTCTCTATGGGAGAAAGAAGATTTATCCTACTCAGTGTCCTTTAAATATAGTGTCTGCCACGAAATAGAGGATAATAACACCATATGCAAATAAATTGGAAAAGAGAACCTACAATCTAGATTTTAAAATATAATAACAGCCAAAAGTAGCAAATTTCATGATGGGACTTACAAGGGCTTTAAGGAAATCATAAATAATTTAAGGAAATTATAAATAATTTAAAGGAAAATACAGAAAATTTCAGCAGAGAAAAACTGTAAATAAAAAGAACCAAGTGAGGGGCTGTGATTGTGACTCAGCAGTAGAGCTCTTGCCTAGCATATGCGAGGCACTGGGTTCGATCCTCATCACCACATAAAAATAAATAAATAAAATAAAGGTATTGTGTCCAATTACAACTAAAAATTATAAAAAAAAAGAACCAAGTGAATATTCTGGAAATTATAACTACTATAACATCTGATATGAGTATTTCTTACACACTCTTAAGTTACTCAATTCAAGGAAGAATCAGAGAACTCACAGACAGGTCAATAGAAATAATGAAACTGGGTTTACAAAATGAAAAGAAAATTTTATAGATATGTGAGACAATAGCAAATGGTCTAATATATGCATATTACGAATCAGAGGCAGAGAGAAGAGAGAGAATCAGGCCATTTTATTGAGAATTAGTAGGAATGTGCTTTTTTTCATTTGTTGTTGATTTACTTCCACAACAATAATAGTTAACTATACCAAAGGAATCCATGCTTTTAAAACTTATCCTAATAACAAATAATTCAAATGCACATGGTATGTTTGTGTGTGTGTGTGTGTGTGTGTGTGTGTGTGTGTGTGTATTTTAAAGAAAACATTTATACATGATGTACAGTACTAAATTATCTACATGGCTAATCATACAAAGTCAATACTTTAAAAAAAGTTGAGATTAGAATGAATAGAAGTTTTAATACATTCTTCCTACATATTATAGTCTATCCTACCGTGAATCCTCTGGATTAGGGGAATGATCACAAATTGGTGCCCAATAGAATTCACCTGAAAAAATTATTACCAAGTACAAATGCTGAGCTCTCACCTAAATTTTTAAAATTAGAATCTACCACTCATGTGTCTTGCTCCCTTCACCCAGATGAGTACTGAACTTTAGAAACAGCTATACTAGGTCACTAATTACCAAATCTGCTAACCAACAGTGCCAGGCTGGCTGAATAAAAACATGAGATGCTTCCCAGTGTCAAGTCTTATTTTCTAGCTCCTGGAGAGTCAAACTCATTAGGTCACTGAGAAGACTAGAGATCTGGTTTATTAGCAAACAGCCTAAGTTATTCTGTGCACATCCAGTTAGGAAATACTGAAGATCTGCTGAACTCAAGATGTGATAGCATTAACTCATTAAGTTTGCATGTATTTTATAAGCCCATCAGGAGGCTCTCTGCAGAAGCAATGATGAAATATTTAATTCCTAGGAGGAACCCTGCAACTACAATCAATTTTCCAATTATTCAATTCATTTTTACCTTTCTCTCCATGTTCTACCTTGCCAGAAGTATTTCTTATGCTGCTTCTCTTCCCCCAGAACTTTTTCATGAGTTTGGCATGGTGTCCATGAAAACATACTCCTCAGATGTCTCTGTGGAAGCCTCCTTGATGGATGGCTGAAGCTGTGACCATGATGTGCGCCCCAGGCCCACCACCATGTTTGTACTATTGCCATGCTTTTTGCAGGCTGTGCCAGCCAGGAACTGAGTGTAGCAGAAACTCAAATGTAGGCCCATTCCTGCCAGAGGTTGTCCTTTTCCAGGGGGTGACCTTAGTTCAACCCTGTCAGTCAACCAAACTTACCTTGGGAATGTGCTCATCAGAGTTTCCTACTCAGTCCTTCCTTCCCTCTCCCCATTCCCAGGATCAGACCTTCATCAAAGTCTGAAGGCTCTCCGTATTTTCTGTATTTCCTTCCTTGCCCTGTAAATCTCTTTCATGTCTAATCCCACTTGATGATATTTCACAAAATTTGAGGTGTTTTCAGCTTAACTCTATCGTCTCTCTCTGCTGCTCACGTAATGCAAATACACTTGTGACCAGCTCTCTGACCACATCCTGTGTATCTGCTTATCTATATCATTTTTCTACACAATCCTTTGAAAACAAACAAACAAAAAATTTAGGCCAGTTCTCCATATTTGAAATACCCTCCATACCTATATATTATTACCAATTGATATACTCACTCAATGCTTCTCTGTTGACAACTTTCAAAATGGTGCTTGGAAAGCAGTTAACTTAATCTCCTTGCTAAAAGTCTCACTATATTCTCTGGAATAAATATCAAACCTAGTTGATTCTGTCCCAAGAATCATCAGCCTGTCACAAAAATTTTTCAACTTAAAAAATGCTTGCCTGGTGGGGTGGCACATGCCAGTAATCCCAGCTGCTCAAAAGGCTGGGGCAGGAGGATCTCAAGTTCAAAGCCAACTTCAGCAACTTAGTGAGGCCCTAAGCAACTTAGTGAGACCCTGTTTCAAAATAAAAATAAAGGGGGAGGGATGCTGGGGATGTGGCTCAGTGCTTAAGCACTTCTGGGTTCAATCCCTGGTACCAACAAACAAACAAACAAAAATGATTATTCTACCTAGTATATCAAGAGAATAAGATCTTTAACCTTTCTGGGTTTGTAGAATCAGAAGAGACTGATTCTAGCAGATTGGATCCTGGTACATTTTCTAAAACAATCCTTTCTCTACAATTCTGAAGCTCTTACCAAATTCCTTGCTTCCAGGTATAAATACACTTAAAAAATGTGTCTTGGGTTCATTCTAATTGACTTGATAATGAGTGCCCATCACATGGGGTCCATGATATCAAAGTCTCCACACCAACCTTGGCAGAAAACAAACGGTGGCAAGACCTGGACAATCAGAGCTCTGAGTCTCATTCAGATGCCTCCAGGCCTCTCATCAGACAAATCCACATGCTTCTGGCACACAAAAAGTTTTATTACTATGACAGTCTTTATTTGATCTGGTTTATCAAAGGAAGAGTCTGAACTTAACTTTGAATTTGACCCAGTTCACCATTCTGAAATTGTAGTCCAGGATTGCCTTAGAGTTCCAACTACCATGTTAGAGGGTCTGTGAGGTCAAAATTATTTCCCTAATAGTCCTAAGTTATTACTTTCTTTCACTCTTCCCAAAGGTGAAATGGTCTGGAGCACATATCCCCAAACTTTAGCAGGCGTTTTACCAATTCCTAGAGGGTTCTTTGAAACACAGTTTATGGGGCCTTTCCCCAAGAGTTTCTGATTAAGTAGGTCTTCAATTGACTGTGGTTTTAAAAACTCCCCAAGGTATTTAAGCATGCAGCCATGGCTGAGAACCAGTATTTGGTACTCTCTCTGTCTTTCAAATGATGGGGCAGTACTTGTAACTATTCTACCTTTTTGCTGCCCTTGACTCTGTTTGATCTTGAGCTTTGGCGTGAGTCCCTCCACCGGATACAGTCCAACTGTATAAGCAGTCCAAACTCTCCTCCTCCTTCCACCTCCCAAGCCCTCCCCAACTGCAGCATCCAACTCACTTCATGATTATTGGTGTGTAGGCATCTGATCCATCAAATATGGAAAACAAAAGTAAGAAATAAAAGAAAAATAAAAATCAAGTATGAGAATCTCCAAATTTAGTAGTTTCTGAGCACAGGTACAAGCTAGGTTTTATTTCTGTGAGAAGTCTCTTATCCTTAAGGAAAAAGAAAAAAACATAATCCATGTGTTTTGAGTTTGTTTTTGTTGTATTGAAGTTTGGTTTTTCTTATGCTTACTTGATTTTGATACCTATAACTTGCAGTCAAAAAGATAAAGATACTTCCCCAAGGCCACCCACAGAAAGGTGGGGCCAAACACAGCACTGAAAACTGTTCACTGGATCCTCCTTTTACTCTGCACAGTCTCTTCCTAGTAGGAGTTGGACTTATCTAACACCCATGTTGTAAGGCCTTTGTACATGTAATTCCTAAGCCAGACCTTGTGAGAATGAATTGGAATTTCCAGTAATTATTTAGCTACCACTAGCCTATTGAACTAAACAGTATGTTTGGACTTGGAAGACATACTTCTCCGGGATCCATCCTTCATGGTTTCCAACCCTCCTTGGGAAAGGTCAAGTGCACTAATGGCTTTCTTTCACTCTTTGTCAGCTAAGCACGAAAGTCTCACTGGAGGAAGAGTCCCTGACCTGTTTAATAGTATTTCAATTGCACCATTAATGTCTGTAGAATCCACAAGTTGGCCACAATCCTTGCTGAACCACTGCCCAGTCACATGCCTTGACTTTTATGGCACTTGACTAATGATGTTGCACTTTAAAGAATATGAGTAGGTTTTTAAAATTCTGGTCTTGTACTGATTTTTTTGCCTTCATGTGAAAAGTATTTTTTCCACCTGTCTACAAGGACTAGTACAAGAAGCATGGGGAAAGATAAGGGTAATTCTTTCTGTCTGTACTTTTTTCCTATCTTGAAATATGACCCACTCTTTGAGTAGTTGGACATATTTGAAGGACCTCATCACAACTCTCAAGTACCAGAGATGTCTGTGTTCTGGAAACTTGACTCTCACTAGAAAAGTGAATTAATCTCTAAAGATACCAGTCACCTTCATTAAGTGTCCAGATACAATTTCAACAATGCTTAGTAACGGGACTTTAATAAAACCCCATGCAGAGAGATGTGGAAATGAATAAGATGTACATGGCTCCCCAATTACATGCCCCACACACAGAAAGTGCAATAGAGATTTTTTTTTCAGAAATTTATTTTTTCCTCTAGCCAGTAAACTTTACTGGGGTAACTCAAAATACTGGGAGTTTTGTGTAGGTTGTAGGTTATTTAGATAATAAGAGGCTTTCCTGGGGTGGGGGGGGAGCTTGAATTCCAAAGATGATATGATAAGATTAACAAGAGGTTTTTTTCTCCTTCTACAGAAGAAAAAATTCAGGGAGACTCCAGTAGTAAAGAATATGGTTTGGAAACATTAAAAAATAAAAGTTACATACAAAAAATAAATTTACTCTAATGTAAAAGTTTTGCTTAATTAGCCTTATTTTCTTTCTAGCTTTATTCTGTTTTAAAACATTAAAAGATTTTGATTATATTCTAAGAAAGAGAATAATAAGTGCAACTTCTAGTGATTGTGCTATGTGGCCAGGGTCTGTTCTAGAATTCTTCATATGTCATTGTATTTAATCATCACAACCACCCTTCAAGGTTGTTGTTTTTATTATCCCGGTTTGTATTAGCTATCTATTGCTGTGTATCAAATTAGCTCCAAATTTGGCAACTCAAAGCCATAAACATTTATTATCTCCAAGTTTCTGTCTATTAGGAAAGCCAGGCACATTTTAGCAGGGTGTCTCAGGCAGGTGTTCTGGTTACTAGCCAGCCTCAGGAAATCTGCTTCGTGCTTACTCTTGTGGCTGCTGGCAGGTTTCAGGTCTTCACTGACTGTTGGCTGGGGACATCGTTTCCTTGTCACATGTGTCTGTTAATAGGGCTGTCCCCAGTATGGTAGCTTGCTCCCCACCCCGGCCTCCACTGTTGCCTGCCACTCAGAGAAAGAGATTTGAGAAGGAATAATAATAGGTGTCCAAAAAGGAAGATCCTTGTTTCACCTAACCTTGAGTGTGAACTTCTGTCTCATCTGCCATATTCACTCTGTCCAGCTTATACCAATAGGAGGGAATTGATTACACAAGTATGTGTATATGGAGCTGACTACCACAGAGTTTTTGTTATTTTAAGATTTGACAAAACTGAGATTTAGAGAGGATCACTAACTTGCCCAAGGTCATTTGGTTATCCCATGGTGAAAGAGGGATTCATTTCCAGGCTGTTGGAGTCCAAAGATCAAGTTCTTAATTGACATACAGTAGAGAAAAATTGTTCTACGAAACAAAACCTCTTCCCCGCCCCACCCCGAACCCTTTTGATGACCATTTCCCCTCTTATAGGGAAAAGCTTAAAACCAACTGGCATCTAGCGTAGTGTGCTGTTTGTTAATTTTTTTATACAGTTCAGTATCTAGTTTCTCAAGCCTGTCACTCTTTCATGTTTGTGTAGGGGTCAATAAAAAATATAAAAATGACTGAAACACATTTTGGAATGTTTTATGGGCTGGAGTTCTCAGAAGTGTTTATTTGGTTTAGGGTTAATGTCAAAGAAAAAAAAAAATCGCCATTTTGTACAGTCAGCTTTTTAGGAAATGATTACAAACACCCAGCCCTGCCCTTGTTATTCCATTAAATTGGAAAGCTGAAGTTTCTTCTTTTATCTTGGAAAGAAAGCAGATGCAGGACTTGTTAAGGCCTTGGAACTGTAGTCAGTTATTCCCTACAGAGAACTGATATCCTGTTATTTCTTACTTAGATTGAAATCCTTGCCACAGTTGAGTGGTAAATGACTCCAGAAAGTAAGTAAAGAAAAGGACAGATGTAGCTCAGTGCTAAAGGTTTGCCTAGCATGTATGAGGCCCTGGTTCAATACCCACTACCATTAAAAAAGAAAAGAAGAAGAAGCAGGCAGGGGAGAGAACCATGGTTCTATAACAATACAGGAAATGGAACAGCATATACCAACAGGGGGAAATAACAGAGGCTTTCTAACAACTGCATTATCAGTTCAATCAGCCCCTCCGCAAAACCATATGGCCTGAGTCCCAGCCGGCACAGAAGGATTATCCAACTGTCACCCCTCTCCCAGCTGAACATCATGTGGTTGAACTACTACATCATGGTTTTCATTTTTATGTATTGTTCCTGAAAAGGAAACCTTAGCATAATCTACACTCTTAAGATACTCACCTCCATTTCTTTAACACCTAACACATGACCAGTTCTTCCAGTTCTTAATTGACGTTGTGAACTTCCTGCATATTTATGAACACATGGATAGTTTGTGCTTTGGATTTTCATCTTTACATTGATTGGAACCAGCTGGTAACATAAGTGACAAAATTCTCAGAGACAGGTTACTTGTTCACAATATACTTCATTTAGCAAAAGCAGAAAAGGGCATAAATTTTTCAAGACAGTTATTTCTTATGGGGTTTCCAGATTCCTGGCATCTAAACTTTGAGGGTTATTTTCAAAATCGCACTTTTGCTTTTCATTTATCTAAGAGGATATTTGAAAAAAACTAATTTGTTGTGCTGGAGAAAAGTTTCATCATACCAGTTAGATAGAAACATTGCATTCTTGTGAATATTGGCATCTGATAGTCCTCATGAACCATAAAAATGGCAAAGGTGGAAAAATTTACTATTCTTTAGAGGCTGATATTAATACTAGCAAAGAGTCATGTGCAGTGGTGCATGCCTGAAATCTCAGAAACTCAGAAGGGTAAGGCAGGGGGATCACAAGTCTGAGGCTGGCCTCAGCAACTTGAGAGAGCCTCAGCAAATTAGCAAGATCCTGTCTTAAAATAAAAAACAAAAAGAACTGGGGGTTAGCTTAGTGGTAGAGTACCCCTGTGTTTAACACCCACACAAAATGTATGTATAGATATATACATATATGTTATATATGTTTCATATATATACATATATCAGTAAAGAGTTTGAGAGCTGGGGTTGTGGCCTAGTGGTAGAGCACATATCTAGCATGTGTGAGGCACTGGGTTCAATTCTCAGCACTGCATATGAATAAATGAATAAAATAAAGGTCCATCAACAATTCAAAAAAATATTTTTAAAAAAAGAGTTTGACGTAGTTGTACCTCTTATTATAATCCACATTTCTGATTCCAACAAATTGCTATACCTAATACATTAAGTATTATTACTTGAAAAAAAATTTTTATTTATACTCAGTAAATTTCCAAGTAACCATTTGTCATCGTTCTATGGAAAAATGAAAAATGACATTTTCTATGGATTGCATAGCAAAGCATTACCATGTAAAAATAAACAAAAAAAATTGAATAGTTCCACTGGCTACAAACATTTTTAATACAAATAGACATGTCTTCACATAATCATTTAATTTTAAATTAAAGGGAAAATCATATTGAATTTGTACAATATAATTAGATTGGAGCTGGTATCACCAGGGGTTGGAGCCAAAGTTTGTCTCTTCTCAATGTAGCCTTGTTCTATTTTTGTTTTGTTTGTTTTGAGCTCCTTGGAAGGAGAGGAAGTTGGGACAGCTGAGATTTGAACCAGCAGGAAGACAATGGCGGGGTGTGAAACACAGGGGAGGCAGAGGTCAGGTTTGCTCACCCCTAACCTTGGCTATTCCTCCACTTGGTTCACCATCCATCAATGTGTGGACAGTGCCCCCAAATGCATGTCCCTTCACTTTGATTTCAATCACCCAGTCTAACCACCATCGCCAAGAAGGAGAATAACTAGCATTATTGAGTTCTGAATTCTTGGCTCATTTCTAATTTAATCTTTTCTTATTTTTTTAATTTGTTCTTTTTAGTTATACTTGACAGTAGAGTATATTTTGATATATTTATACAAACATGGAGTATATCTTATTCTAATTAGTATCCCAGTCTTGTAGTTGTACATGATGTGGAATTTCACTGTGGTGTATTCATATATGTACATAGGAAAGTTATGTCATATTCATTCCACTGTCTTTCCTATTGCTATTCCCCCTCCCTCCCTTCCCTTCATCCACTTTGTCTAATCTAATGAACTTCTATTCTTCCTCTCTCCCTGCCTCATTGTGTGTTAGCATCTACATATCAGACAGACCATTCAACCTTTGATTTTTTGGGGATTGGCTTATTTTGCTTAGTGTCATAGTCTCCAGATCCATCCATTTGCCAGCAATAGTCATAAAGTCATTCTTTTTTATGGCTGGGTAATTTTTTGTGTGAATTTAGACTACATTTTCTTTATCCATTCATCTGTTGAAGGACCTGGTTGGTTCCATTGCTTAGCTATTGTGAATTGAGCTGCTATAAACATTGATGTGGCTGCATCACTGTAATATGCTGATTCTAAGACCTTTGGGTATACACCAAGGAGTAGAATAACTGAGTCAAATGGTGGTTCCATTCCAAGTTTTCTGAGGAATCTCGACACTGCTTTCCAAAGTGGTTGTTCCAACTTGCATTCCCACCAGCAGTGTATGAATGTACCCTTTTCCCCACATCCTCGCCAACATTTCTTGTTACTTGTATTCTTGATAATTGCCATTCTGACTAAAGTGAGATGAAATCTCAGTATAGTTTTAATTTGCCATTATAATCCCAGAATATGTATGGTAGTATTTTCCCATTTTTCAGAGAAAAAAAGTGAGACTTCAGGGTCAAATAATTTGACTAAATTTGTGGTGGTAGTATGTGATTCAGCTGAAATTAACACTTGAGTCCTTCTGACTCCACACCTATCTTCTATACCATTACTCACTTATTTAATTTTTGAGCGGATCAGTGGGGCTTTGGACGTCATTCATGGACCACAGTGAGTATAACTTGTCAAAGGGGAATTGAAGGTGTGATTTTGAGTTTATTAGCAATATGCTTTAGTCAAACCACAAATTTTTATTTACCTAATCACACAATGCAAAAAAAGTATGTGGCTTTAAAGGGAATTAACAAATGACATGCCACCTACAGAAGTGTTTAAAACATTCTTTAAGAGTGAAAATAAACTAGAAGAAAAAAAAAGCTGCCTTTTTTCACACTTTAATTTTACTCATGAACATTTACAACTAGATTCTTTAAGATTTCAGTGAAGTATTTTTTATTATATTATAATGTTTCCCAAATATCCTTAAAAAGTAGCATTTCTGTCATAAATAAATCCTACCATCAACTCTTCCATGAAATTTATGAAAGTAATAGTATACTTTAAATCCTCTGAATAAATTTTAATGTTTCTTACTTTTTGGGTTAAATAGAACAGGTAACATTTCCATAAGTGCAAAGTTTTTTAGATTAATTCTGTTTTGTTTTAAGCATTTGGTCCATTGGTCTGATCATTAAGCCGTGAATGAAACCAGAAACCTTGCCTTATGGCTTTAGTTACTGTTAAAAGTGCAACACTATTTCCTATTTTACAAAATCTGTCACATGGTTGAACACATGCCACAGAACTCCTATGACTTAACACTACAACACGGCATGTTCCTTTCATTCATTAAACCGATTTCACATTGTTTTAAAGAACAAGCTTAGACATGAAAGACAAATGTTGTATTTCTATATGTAGATATTGTTTTAACCCTCTGTCGCTTCCGGCCAAGATTCAGATTCTTGGCGCTGGTGTCCAGGCTGCTCTCATATAAACTTGTTTCAGAACATGTGCTCTGCATTTGTTTCCTGGGATGCAAATGGCTTGGGCATGTGCCGACTAAAACTCTTAACACCAGGGGGATTTAGTTAGATTCATACAGTTTGGCAAGCATGTTGCTATGATATTTGGGTAAAGATCATAAAATAATGCTTTTTTTTTTATCCTTCTTAACTTCCCACATTTGGACAGCTTTTTCAGATGTGGAAAACAATTTTATTAAGATCCTGAATCAGCCTTTACAATTAGAATGAACATTTATAAATTAATTGAGCTCAGGTAATATCTTTTTGATTAATTTGAGAATAAATTTTCATATCTAAGTTAGTTCATTAATTGAAGAGGATCATCCTTGTGCCTGTAAGGGGGACTCTGACACCACAAACATGGCAGCAACTAGAGTCAAAATATGGAAAGCAGTATGGAGATACCTTGGAAAACTTGGAATGGAACCACCTTATGACCCAGCTATCCCACTCCTTGGTCTTTACCCAAAAGTCCTGAAAACAGCATACTACAGGGACACAGCCACATCAATGTTTATAGTAGCACAATTCACAATAGCTAAACTGTGGAACCAACCTAGATGCCCTTCAGTAGATGAATGGATAAAGAAAATGTGGTATATACACACAATGGAAAAATAAGACAGAATAAAATCATGGCATTTGCAGGAAAATGGATGGAGTTAGAGAATATAATGCTAAGTGAAGTTAGCCAATCCCCAAAAGCCAAATGCCAAATGTTTTCTCTGATATAAGGAGGCCAATTCAAAGTCGGGTTGGGATGGGGAGCATAGGAGGATTAGAGGAATACTAGAATGGCCAATGGGGAGGGAGAGGAAGGGAGGGGGCAAAAGGGTGAAGAAAAAAAAAAAAGATGGTAGAATGAGATGGATATCATTACCCTAAGTGCATGTATGAAGTCACGAATGGTGTGAATATACTTTGCATACAACCAGAGATTTGTAAAAAAGTGCTCTATATGTGTAATATGAAATATAATGCATTCTGCTGTCATTTATATCATCTTAGAATAAAAAATAATTTTAAAAAAATACAAAAATAAGCTGGGAGCCGGGCACAGTGGCGCATGCCTGTAATCCCAGTGTCTTGGGAAACTGAGACAGGAGAATCGTTAGTTCAAATCCAGCCTCAGCAACTTAGTGAGGCTCTTAGCAACTCAGTGAGACCCTGCAACTCAGTGAGACCCTGTCTCTAAGTAAAATATAAAAAAGGGCCAGGGATGTGGCTCAGTGGTTAAGCACCCCTGGGTTCAATCCATAGTACAAAAAAAAAAAAAAGAACTGAAAGTAAATTTACATGCTTGTGTAAGTTAGTTGGAATGAACCCAACTATTGTGTATAACTATGGAGCTCTAATAATAAATAAATAAATTGGACTGTACCAGAAATTTTTTTAAAGTGATATTGCAGAACATTTTTAGTTCCAATGAAGTCTAACTTATCAAGTTTTAATTCTATGGATTTGCACTTTTGGTTTAATATCTAAGAACCCAATGCCATAAAGATTTTTAATGTTTCTTGCATACATTTTGTAGTTTGGCATTTTAATATGGATCCATAATCAATTTTGAGCTGACTTGCATATAAAATGTGTAAGAATTTTTATGTAATTTCTCTATAAGAATTTTGTGTAAGACATGAGATTTAGTTCAAGTTCATTTTTTTACATATGAATGTCCAAATGTTTAAGTTCCATCTGTTGAAAGACTTTCTTTAATCCATATAAGCATTTTTGACAAACAGCAGTTGGCTATACCTGTGTGGGTTTATTTCTGGACTATTCCATTGATCTATCAGTCTATTTCTTTGCCAATAACATTTTGTTTTGACTTCTATAACTTTATGTAGTCTTAAAATTAGTAGTGGTATGAGCAATGCAACTTTATTCTTTTTGAAAACTAAAAAAAAAAAAAAAAAATGGGTGAGTAGAAGCCTTTCTTTCAGGGACGCTGGATTTGAGGAAAGCTCTAATATTTCCTCAAACTAATACCCCAGTTACTACTTACAAAGTCCTTTCACTCAATATCAGCAGGTTTGTTTGGGAAATCCAAAGAGAAATGAAAACTGGCAAATACTTCATTTTCAGTACCAAAATGTAGTTTTTCTGAGAATGTTGAGTGGGCCACAGGGTAAAATAATGTGTACAATGTCCAAATGTTAGAATTTCAAATTATCAGTCAAAAACACCTTAAAATGAAAAATGATTGGAAGTATATAACATACAACTCTAAAGAGAAGACAAATCAATTAACTTTGTCTTGATTTTAAATAAAACTCTGAGAATGAAATAGATATATTTTTCATGTTCCTAATGGCACATATCATTGTGCATGTATCCATTAGAATTTGAGTCACATTTTTTTTAGATTTGTTGATATTTTGTAAATAATTGGACATGTTTAAATTTACTTTTTTAATTCTTATTTGTTTACTATATCTGATATATATATATTATATATATTTATATGCATATAGTTTATATGCACAATTAAACATAAATATACCCCTGAAAAGTAGATCCACTGCTTTTTACCACTACTGAATGAAAACACTGTTTCTAGTATTGTCTTTGGAAGGCATGAGCATTTACAGATAGAAAAGTGTTCATTCATAAATTTGTGCAATAAATGATATTATTACTATGTGTCAAGAATAATAACAACTAGATAATACTCACTGATATTTACCCTGTGGTCTCTCAATGGTGAGTTTGTTGAAGACAACAGAGGATAGTTATTATAATTTAAGCCTTAATGTATATAAGTCAGCAGCACTATCAGATACATCCCACTTAAAAATACTTTGTTTTGAAAGGATTAGGTGAAAAAGAAGAAATCTGGCCAGTCACGTGTTACACACCTATAATTCCAATGACTTGGGAGGCCGAGGCAGGAGGTTCACAAGTTCAAAACCACTCTCAGCAACCTAGCAAGACCCTCTCAAAATAAAATAATAAAATAGACTGGGAATGTAGCTCAATGGTAAAGTGCCCCTGGGTTCAATTCCCAGTACTTAAAAAAATAAGATAAAATAAGAATAACACAATCAGACCTCAGATACCGTCACATCTTTCTTGAGATACTACTTTGGTCTCCATTTCACCTGGATGGCCCAATCTGTTTCTTGTGTGAACAATGGCATCAGCCTTTAATAGAGAACAGATGACTCACCTCTCATCTCTCAGAGAGAAGGTAATATGAGGACCAGCACCCAGAGAATATGACACCTTCTGAGCGCACAGACTCAGCCTGGTAAAGCCCCCCCGCTCCAGAGCCTGCGAAGAGATGGACCCACCAGAAGGCTAGAAGCCAAGGTGGCTGAGGAAGAAGCAAGGATAAAGACCACTCCAAGAGGAGAGGGGAGCTGGGTATGTTGCAGGCCCTGAGGCCTTTCTTCCTACAGACACATACCTCCCCTTCTGACATTAGTCACATCAGCATCTCTCAGTACCCCTGAATCAACCACCAATACAGAGCACACAGGCAGACAGAAAATGCACTCACAGAAACGCACTTTTTATGATTCTAAACTATCTTGAGTAATCACAAGTTACCTAATTGTTACACTTCTTAAAAAGGATTTTGAGGTGAATTTAGCATTGAAGGTCTTGACAAATTAAAAAAAAAAAAACATAACTGATAATTTCATGACTTTGGATAATAACCTGGATTATTTACATATACAGTAGATATTCAATAAGTTAATTACTTAATTTAAATATAGCAGATCAAATATATTCAGAAATCCATTAACTATGATAGTAAAGACGCAATATAAAATAGTTTAGGATAGGGGCTTTGTTAATCTTCTAACATTAGCATTGTAAAATAATCTATTACATTGAGGAATCTCCATGTTTTGATTTTATAAAAACAAACAACAACCATAAAAAGAAATATTTGTAAGATGATGGTCTCTATAATTCTTTTAAGAAACCAGGCTCAGGAGCTTCGGGGACATAGATCATGATCTAGCTCAATTAAATATTTAAGAAATAAGGCTTGAGTGTGGTCAGTCCTTTTTCCTTAGCTTCATGGAATAATTTCACTGTCAATTAGCACATAGTGTTTTTATCAAGAATTTAAATGTGCATGATAACTTTTTATTTACCTTTTCAGATATTTGATGAGAACCTAGCCAAAATTTTATGACTAACACAGAGTTCTGAGCCAAGCATCTAATGAGTATTATGTAAGCCATAATAGAGCTGAACTTAAACCAGAATATTTTTAAAACCCAGAATACATATCTTCCCAAAGTTGTATCTTTTAGTAAAATTGATATAAAACAGATACATATTTATTTCAAAGTCAATGTACTTAAGTCAACCTGCAAAATTCTTCTCTGGGTCACTTTCTTATGTTCTAATTCAGGCATAGTATTTAAAAGATATTTGATTAGTGCTTTTGTGGATGCAAGAGAATTGAAAAAAATATAGACTGTTTTAAAAATTGAAGGTGTTCTAACTCAACCAGGTTCAGCACTTTATAAAAGTAGAAATATATACATGCACACACATAATAGAAATAACTATTCATACATCCCATTTTATCCCATAACAAAACATATAAACAAAGCATTTATTGACAACTAAATAAAGAGGAAGAGGCACAAAACAGCTCTTTAGACTTCCCAGAAAAGCTGATGATCCTATAACCTTATTTCTCTTCCCCTCTTTTCAATCTCTAGTTCCTATAATCATCTAAGTAGTTCTTGAAAGGTTAAAAAAGGGGAAAATATAAAACATTTTTACAGCTTTTTAAAAATTCCTTAAGACAGTGGGTATACATGTCTTATTGTAGAGCAATTAAAATAAAATCAAGAGAAATCCTAATCCCTATAATTTATTATATGTCTAGACTATAAAGGGCCCAGAATTTATCCTAGGCTCTTTGCACTGTTCCATCTGAATCTCCCCACAAGCTTACAAGGTAAATAACTCTTTTTATGGATGATCAAGCTGAGTCCTATAGTTTGGATCTTAAATACCCTCCAAAGGCTAGTATGCGAAAAGGGCTTGGTCATTAACCTGTGACAGAATAAAAAGGTGGTGGTATATTTAGGAGGTGGAGCCTAATGGAAGGAAGTGAGGTCATGTGGGCCATAAAATGGAAGTCTCATCAATAACAGCTGTGTACCTCAAAACCACCTGTCCCCAGCACACCTCAAGTCTTAACATCACAGAAGTTGCCAGAGCGCAACCTCTATATTTACCCTGTGGCCTCTCAATTAATGGTGAGATTGTTGAAGATCACAGAGGATAGTTATTATAATTTAAGCCTCGATGTATAAAGTCGAGCAAAGAAAGGTAACGCTTGAGTTTTTAGACCAAGATCATACTCGTGGTGGTCCTCAAAACAATGCCAAGTTGCTAAAAGGAGATGCATTTGCTTTTCTTACATATGATTAAATTCTGATTTAAACAACTAACTCACTACAGCAAATAAAAAACAGACCTAACCCTGAGCCTTCCAGGTTTAATTTATATTTTATCCACTTTCTGAAAAATGGCTTTATACTTGTTTAAAGTTAAACTGAGTTCACCATGCAAGGTTCAGAAAACATGAAAAAAATATGGAGATATGAATGAAAGTCATTTGATATCTCATCTAATTAACTATCCTTCCAGACTATGCATTTTTAATTTATGGACTATGGACATAGGTTTATATGGGTGAAATGGTCTTCTAAAGATTTGAAAACCTGTTTTTCCCCATCACGGAGTACAGCAAAATAACTCTTGTTTACACTAGATTAGTTCGAAAAATATTTTTGCAGGAAATGAATTTTCAGTTGCATTTTGAAATAATCAATAGATACAAACAAAGGAGAAAAATAAACACAAAGGAATGGAGTTGAAGATGCCAATTTAAGGCAAATTGGGTGTGTAAACTACTCTTCTGAAAAGTATCCATCCATTGTTTTGTTCCACAGACATATGCTTAAAAAAGAATATACCAGGAACAGTATATCTAATAGCATGTCAAGTAATAGGGCATTCTTGTCTTCAAGCTTACAGTTTCATGGAAGAGATAGGCAAGTAAAATATATATTTCACAACACAGTAAGATGAACAAATTCCATTCATTTCTCTGGAGCTGTAGAACACAGATTAGAAACAGAGTCCTTTCTTAAGGAAATGGGGTTTGAAGTGTCTGTAAGAATCAGCTAGTAATAATAGATACTATCTTCCCTTCCTTTCTTCATTAAGCTTTTCAAAAGAGAGGTCTGCTTTGCTGCCTGTATTCCACACAAGCTTTACTTCCTTGCCATCTGGATTCCATGTCTGCAGCTCTGTTATTTTACACAGAGGTCTATAATGACTCCTCGATTGCCCTATCCCTGGGTTTTTGCTCAGGTCCCACTCTGTGGAGCGACCCCTCTTCCTTCCTTCCAAACCACTTTCTCTCCATGTTTTCCTGTCACTTCTGACAACTGTCCCCACCCGTCAAGTATTCCTACTCTACTTCCATTTCTACTCTGCTTCAAATTCTGTCTTCCAGATGTAGGCATTCCTGAGTTTTGTGCTCATCCATCTTCCCCTCTCTCTTTAGATGCTTTCTCTCTCTTCTAGTGATGCCATCTAGTTGTTTGAGCCCTGATTTATATGGATCATTCCAAATTCAGTTCTTAGAATCCTAACTCTTCTTCACATCCTCTAGTGTCCAACTTTTTCTGCATAAGCTCTACCTTAATATATTGCCTAGGTGACTTTTATTAATCATATTTATTGTTTATATTATTGCTATTTTATGATGCTTTGACACCTCCGACCTTTATGAATAGGGAGACATGGCCCTTCTCAGGGTAGCTAATTCCTAGAGACATCAAAGAACGTGCCTATGAGCATACCTTTGATAAGCAAACCTACCAATACTAAGGCCACAGCCACCTGCCTCCTGCCATCCAGTACACTATCCTTCTGCCCTGAATCACCCCAGAGCCAGGTCCTGAACTAGTAGAGACCACATCTACACCCAGAGCTTGCCAAAATTATTCAAGCTTTCCCATTCTAAACTTGCTCAACTCCTTCCCTGCCTTGCTCATTTCTTCCCATAAAAACTTCAGTGAAGACTTTGCCCAAGTTTTCCCCCTTGCTGCTCCTGCTCCTGACCAACCCAGTACTTGGTCATGTGACTTCATGGCATTCTCTGTGCTACTGTTTCTAGGACTCTGTTTTAACTTCCTTCTTCATGACAGTTATTTCCGTGTCTGTGTGTCTTACCATACCCAATAAAAACACAGGGTACATTTTAAAGCACAATTGAATCTACATTTTTGAAAGTAAGCTTGTTTTTCTTCTATACTCATTATACTCATTATCTTATAGTTTTTCTTCTATGCTCATTATACTCATTATCTTATAGTCCTATACCCATTTTTTATCAGTAAAACAATCTTTCAAGTCAATAAGACCCAAAATGTCAGAGCCAATTCTATCATTTCCTTCTCTCTTGCCATGTACATTTTATCTCTTGCTTAATTTCAATGATTCTTGTTACACAGTAGCATCTACCTCCTTCCTTCCATTGTTAACTCTTTTGTCTTTCATTGAGATGATTATGGTAGCCTCCCAACCAAGACCAATCCATTATACCAAGTGGGACCAGGTTCATTTTCCAAAAGCCACCCTCCATTTGCTTGTTCAAAGGTTTCAATTGCTCCTCATTCATTGCTCACTGCATAAAATATCATATCTTTAGTCTAATTCAAAAGATATAGTCCATGAGATAGAAGGACCAAGACCAGGAAAGGTTTTAAATATATGTTTGACAGCTGTTTTACTATATTTTATGGTTTCTTTTTATTTATTTTTTTTCTTTGTGGTGCTGGGGATAGAACCTAGGGCCTTGTGCATGTGAGGCAAGCACTCTACCAACTGAGCTATATCCCCAGCCAAGGAAAAGTTTTAAAAGTTAAAAAAACACAACAATGAATTTAATATTACTAATATCCATTGCCTTGCTACATGTTGTTAAAATATTGGCTATTCAATATTCTACATATTAAAATCTGACTTTTCTAAATCTCAAACATTAGATTAATTTAAGAGTTGGTCATTTTAAATTTTGCAACACCAAATTGAATTCAACGTTAATAATTAAATTACATTTATTAATTCTACTTTGAATTACTATTCATTGTTACATAAAAAATTCTGTTGATTCAAATTTGTCCAAAACCCTCCCCCAGTCACCAATCATATCACCTGAGTTTTCACTTTATCTTTCAATCAATTGTTCAAAACATGCATGCTTCAAGAAACAAGACTCTGGAGGAAAACCCAAATAATTATTATTTCTCAAAATTGCTTATGTCAATATAAATTCAATTTGTCATTTATACCTAAAGTGTTACACAGTGCTTTCTGTTCAATAAATAAGAGTAGTTATCTTGTTAAACTCAAAATTAAAAATGTTAGTTGATTTAGTAAAATGGAAAATAACTAGTTAACATCCATTTATTAAGTAACAACCTTGTGCCTGCACTCAGCTGAGCACCCAAACCATAACATAAAGAAATAATTCTGGCCTTAGAAATTATGACATCTGGGCATGGTGGAGGACACATGTAGTCCCAGCTACTCTGGAGGCTGAGACAGAAAGATCATATGAGCTCCCAAATTTGAAATCTGCCTTGGCAACACAGTGAGACTCTGTCTCAAAAAATAAATAAAATAAACTGAAATCTCATGACAACATGTATTTAGTGTCAGAAGTGCTAAAAAAGAAGTAGTGTGTACAAAAAACAAAGGAAGAACAATTTCCATTGTGATTGCATAGTTTAAGTCAGATTTTATCCAAGTAGCGGTAAAGAAACATCAGCAAAGAACTTCCAAGTTTGCTAAAAATGCATATTTTGATAAACAGTCTCACAGAGAGGGCACCAAAATTTTTTAAAAATTAACAAATTTTATAGACAAGTGGTTTAGAAACTCTTTGAACCTGACTCACAATAAGAAAAAATATTTACTTTGCAATCCAGAATACATACATTATAAATAAAATTCCCATTAAATATGAAAAAGTTATCATTTGCTTCTAGAGAAGTACTATGATAGTTCCTTTTCCTCTATTTTATGAATTGCTGTTTTTTTAATCTAAATAATTCTTGACTCATTAGTGGACTGAAACTGGTGATTCTTGATATTCTTGAAAATTCAAAATCCCGAGTTTAAAATTTGCATGATTTTCAGAATCAGAAATCTGAAAGATTAAAACCTACTATTATATCTCTTAGTAACTGTAAAGTGTTAGAAAATATATGAAATTTCTTTGTCTCATTTCTTTTAATTATAGAATAGAGATAATAATAATACCTACCTCACAGTACATTTAGTGGGAGATCGTCAATAAAATCACATAACATAGAGCGTGGCACAGGATAAACAATAAATCTTAGCAATTTTCATATTAAAACCATAGAATCTACGTAAGCTCTGAAAAATCTAGCAACATAGCTGCAGAAGATACCAGAAAAAAAGAGGAAAATGTTCCTGCTGAATATCACAGGATGTGCAGTCATCCACCAGCTGTGTCCATAGGTAAGGCCAACCCTTGGGTCTGAGTGAGACAAATCAACTTCACAGAATGCTCTGAAATTCACTTTCCCTTGAGTGGGGCTGTTGTTTTTTCTCTTAACATATACTGATATATCCATTCTGGATAGAAACTCTGAATATAGCTCTAAAATGTGGTGCTCACTTAAAATGAGCTGCTCTCTTTAACTCCATTTCCCAGTGGAAATATAGCAGGCTGACATAGATTCTCAAATCATTTAAGTGGATTTAGAAATGAATCATAGTTAGATTCCCAGCCATGCTTCAGTTTTTGGGAAGGAAGAAAGCAGGTACATGGTACAAGAAATAGGAAAAGAACATCAGAAGATAACCTCAAAACTAAAAATTGGATGTCATAAATTTACATATTGGGCCTTACAAAATGCAATTCTCAATGAATTATTTTCTCCTGAAACCATATCATATAAGGTTAGAAAGGGAGACTTCTTAAATTTTTATTTGTTCTTTTTAGTTATACATGACCGTAGAATGTATTTTGATATATTATACACACATGGAGTGTAACTGCCCATTCTTGTGACTGTACATGATGTGGAGTTACACTGGTTGTGCATTCATATAGGAACATAGGAAAGTTATATCCAATTCATTCTACTGTCAGGGATACTTAAAATGATATACAAGTAATCAGATATACCATAGACACTAGAAACCAAGATTGAATTAGAGTCAGTGCAGATCTAGACAAGATTTTGTCAAGGACCCTCAGACAATGATAAGCATTAGAGGTAGGTCAAAGCACCTCCTGCCTTTTCTAACTGAGACACTCTACTCTCAGAGTAATTTTAAGGTTTCCCCAATGTTATGGTTTGGATGTGAGATGTACCCCCAAAGCTTATGTGTGAAACAATGCAAGAAGACTTTGAGGTGAAATGATTGGGTTATGAGAGCCTTAACCCAATCAGTGAATTCATCCCCTGGTGGGATTAACTGAGTGGTAGTTGAAAGCAGGTAGGGTATGGCTGGAGGAGGTGGGTCATTGGGGGGGGGGGTGCCTTTGGGTTATATATTTAGTATCTGGCAAGTGAACACTCTCTCTCATTCCTGATCATCATGTGAACTGCTTCCCTCCACCAAACTCTTCTGCCATGATGTTCTGAGCCCCAAAGAATAGAGCCGGCTGTCTATGAACTGTAAGCCCCCAAATAAACTTTTCCTCTTTAAAATTATTCTTGTCAGGTCTGTTAGTCACAGCAGTGAAAAAGCTGACTAAAACACCAATGATCACTCATTTAGTTTTTCTAGGAAAAGCATCATTTTTCCTGAATAGAAACATATCTATTTATCTCAAGAGTCCAGAGATAATTTTGCATTCAAACTGGACACCAGACCTAAGCTAGGATGTTTAGTATAATCCCAAAACATTTGAACATCTGTTCACATGCAAGTTGAATAATAGCCCCTCATAGTCTTTCAAGGGAGCATATATTGACAACAGATTTTAGTCAAACAATTCATGTGTTGGCATGACAATATAACTCTATACAGTAATAAGGCAATGCTTAAGTCCATTAAAGCAGGAAACAGGCATATGTTTAAATAGTATATGGCATTAGAAAATCACTAGAACTAAGCAAGACATTTGTTTTCCTTTTTCTGTGGTATTTTTTTTTTAACCTAGCCAGACACAGGGTAGTGTTTGTTATAAATAATCTGTATAAAACATTGCCTTTTATAACAGAATGAGAAATATGTAATAAACTACATAGATGTTGTGATATACACAAAGCACATTTCAGAGCCTGAAGAAAAAGAAACAAAGCATGTCCCACCACCTCCCCCATTGGAAGCTCAATGAGTTGTACTTTACTATAACAAACCATTGTTGCCCAGCATCACAGCATTGTGTTACTGGAGCAAGACAGCATCACACTGTGATAAAATAAGGTGGCAGTCTGTCCCATGTAATTGTTCTGAAGTCTGGTGATGTCTGCAGTTTGTCTTGAGATGTTTGATACTTCAAGTATTTCAAAGGGACCCACAGCATCAGTACAGGTGCCTGCCTGCCACTTTGGTATTTTGAGATCTCTCCTCGGGGTGTGCTAAGGAATTTCACACAGTTGAAGCAAGAATTGTTTAAACATATGGTTACTATTTCAGAAAATACAAACTAAAATTTCAGGAAAAACTTAAGTAAAAAGTTTTAAAGCAGTAGGCATTCAAGTATAGCACTTTTTTTTTTATGAATTATACATTTGTAAGTGATATTGGCCAAAATATATTCTTATATTATGTGCATGCATCAATAGGTAACAACAAATGCCACCATTATGTGAAACTATAAAGCATCAATTAAAAAATGTGAAAAGAGAAAAAGAATTATATATTCACAATGGCTTCCTGTCTAGAGCAGATCTCATTTGGATAAAGAAAACAATGAGACTGTTTTTATTATTAATATAGGGCATTTCTCTCATCTCAGTAAGCTGTCTTATCCTAACCCAGAAAGCCATGTTTTTCATTACTATTTTTAAGAAGAAAATATTATCCCAAAAGAAAAAAAATCTTTTTTCCCTATTTGTAGGATTTCAAATCCATTTAATTTCACTGAGCATCATGAATTGTGTTGGGACTCAGAGAAGGATTCCCCAAAGGATGGTGCTGTGGCTTGCTGAACTAAAGCATCAGCCTCCAGGTCTTTCTGACCTTCTCAACCCCACCTCTTGATCCTCTCTCTGCCCTGCAGCAGAGGGAGGGACTTTCTCTGAAGTTTGCCTACTGACTCAGGAAAGCTCCTCTAGAAGCTTCAACCTAGTGCCTTCAATCCCTTCCCTGCAGCTTAACTGATCAGGAAAGATTAACTCTTGAGAAAAAAAGCCAAAAGTCAAACACTGCATCCAGAGCACAGGAAGACTCCGTCCCAGGCCTTGGTCTGTTCTCTGGGCTATTCATCATGCCCTAAAATAATTTGCTTCTCCTCTAAAAGTGCCTGTGACCCCATTTCTTTTGCTCCTGTGAAAAAAGGCATTTAAGCCTCAACTACCTGGCCCCTCTTTGAGTTCCTAATGACTTCCCATGCCCTTAATAAATTCGTATACTCTTTCTCCTGCTAATTTGTCTATTGTCAGTTTGTTTCTGCATACTAGATTATGGAATCTTTAGCAGCTGCAAAGAAAGTTTCTTTGCCCTTTTATATTCGGCAAGGATAAATTAAATCTGAAATTATTATGCCTTCCTTCAGATCTTAGACCCTCAATAGAAGCAACATATATAAAAGTGGAAAGGGGAGGATGCGGGGTACACACCTAGAATCCCAGCTATTTGGAAGGCTGAAGTAAGAGGATCCCAAATGTGAAGCCAACCTCGGCAACTTGAGCCTTGTTTCAAAATAAAAAGGACTGGGGATGTAGCTCAGTGGTAGAGCACCCCTGAGTTCAATCCTCAGTATTGTAAAAGAGAGAGAAAGTAGAAACAAACTCCACTACATGGTGTATTCCGTGGTGAGGTACAGGAGAACAGAAGACCCCAGGAAGTGCAGAAGAGGCATCTAAAGGCTTTTGGGCAAGTGGCTCCCTTAGATCAATGTCCAAGGACATGAAGGAGTTAACCTTATGAGAAGATGTGTCTCCCCGACGGGATTGGAGCATATTGCCAATCCAGGAATTATGAGAGAATGAGTGCCCTTGGAGGCATGGCAGAGTGGTGATAAGCATTTGAGAAGGGTTTGGCTATCAGACCAAAGCATTGCTTCTCAGATTGCATGAAGAGTGAGTGCATGGCCACTTTTTTCTTTTTTTTTTTTTTTTTTTTTCCTAATATATAGCCTGTGGTCACTAACATGCTTTTAGAAACTGATCCACAGTGGAAGTCTGATTTAAAAATAGCCTTCCTCCGCCCCAGCCTCAAAGATTTTGACTCAACTGGTCTGTGGTGGATCATGACATGGCATCTCCCCAGATGACTCAGATGTGAAACTGGTCAAAAAGCAATGGTGAAGGGGGTTCAAGATGGCAGATTAGAGGAAGAACTGCATTCCTACTTGCTCCATGGCTTGGAATTCGAGCAACAAGAGTACTGCTTCTCATCGAGGTGAGAGAAGGATTTTACTAAAATTTAATGTTGGACAGTCAGTGTCTTGGAGACTCAGAAATTTGGGTGCATTGAGCAAAGAAGAAAGGGTAGATTGGAGCTGAGCTAGTAGCAGCAGCAGCAGCAGCAGCATTGATTCACCACAGAGGGGAGGGATAACATCATAGAGAAACACAACAGACAGATTTGGTACAGAAAAACCTGGGATCAAAAAAGCAATCTGAACTTAGCTGATCCAGAGATGCACTGTGAACTGGGGTTTAAAAAGTGCTCTGTTTCTAAGCTGGCCATGGAGAGTGGAGGCGGCAACCACCTTAAGGTGACCACACTGCAGCTACCACTGCAGGCCAGGAGACCACAGCAAACACAGCCATACTATCCTGGCCGTAGGGTATACCTAGCAGAACCTGAGTGAAACAGGCACAGAGAGGATTGTACCCAGGGGGATTCAAGTCAGAAAAATGAAGGGGAGTGCAACCAGGTTTCCCTTTAAATCCAGTGGCTCAGCTGAAGCAGGTCTGGAATCTGAACATGTGGTGTGAATACACTCAGGGACAAAGACTGGGAAGGCTGTGTTCATGGGCAGCAGAGTTTGAGGAAGATTGGCCCTTCTGACCCAGGAGTAGAATTTTTCGAAGGCTCCCAAGATCCAGACCCCTAACAGAAATCGGCAACTGCCAGGCCCTAGGAGTATGTTGATCTCATCTCTCCAGAGCAGACACCACCAACAAAGCCCTTTAGGCCTGATTAGACCTAAGCCCAGGCACTGGAATTCCCTTCATAGACCTCGGCAGCAGCCCACTCTGGGGAGGCATCGATCTGGTCTGTACAGACAAAACTCCAACTGACAGTACTTCCCATTCCAGCCTACCTTAAACTGCTGAGGGTTATTTCTACCACCCTCACTCTTAGATTACTCCAACTGGCAGACAGATGAGCAACACAAAAAGAGGAAAGGGTTAGCAATCCCCAGTCCTTACTCTTTCTCAGTACGTACATAGCCCAAGAAGAAACAGAAAGAAGGACAGTTGGGCATAAACAGTGAGCATCCATCCATTCTGGTCAACTATTTTTACTACCTCAGTTCAGATGATGGCTTCAGTTTTCATTAAAAATCTTTCTTTTATTTATTTTTTTTTTTGAGGGTCTTAATATCCTGATTGGTTCATGAAAATATATATATGCGTTGTTGTGGACTTTTTTTTTTTCTCATTTTTAACATTTTTTAATGTAGTTGTATTTATTTATTTATTTATTTATTTATTTATTTATTTGCCTTTGTGGGTTAGTTTGTTTTGTTTGTTTGTTCTTTGTTTTGGTTTTATTTGTTTCTCTTTCTCTTTGTTCTCTAATAGCCAAATTCTCTTATTTTCTCTTTATCTCTCCTGTTACCTTATTTTTTTCTCTATTTTTTCTCCTTCCTTATACCCATCACCTGCTATCTCTTCTGCATTCTCTCAGATCACTTTTTTAAATCATAAACTCTCTCCTGTCTTCTCTTTCTTTTAATGATCTACATTGTTATCATATTTTAAACTATCTGGTTTATGTAACTCCTTCCCCCACAAATTGCTGCTGCAATTATTACTGCTGTGGATTGTAGGAGCCCTAATTAAGGAGATAGCTAAGATTGCTGTTAGCTGTGAGCCATAAAGATGTTCAAACATTACCACCTTCCATGGTCTCACGAGACTTGGCCCGGGAGATTGTGGATCGGGTCGGCACCATGGTGTGGTGATTGAAGGAGTGTGGATGGTGTTGGAGTTGTTGTTGGAGCCGGAGAAAGAAGCTAGCAGAATAAAGAGCCTATTCATTTCCAGTCTGCCTCTGAACTTATTCCCGCAGCATCATTGCTCCAAGCAGCAATCGCTTCAGGCAGCGACAGTGGATGACATAGTTGACACCTATTAATCTAATGTCAACATTAACACGTGACACTCCTTTAATGTCAGGTCTAGTTCATGGTTACTTATTGTTTTTGATGTTGGAAATTGCTGACCCACCATTTCTGTTTTTGTTGGTAATTAACATTGTAGATGTCATAGTAGGAACCAGGTATTTATTATAATGCTACATATTATCTGCATCATTTGTTGTTATTGTTTGTTTTCCCCTATTCTGTGAGGTGCTGGGAACTTACAGGGACATTATAAGTTTATAGGCTAGAAACTGCTGAATTAAATACAGCCAAAAGACAGCACAAATTAACAACACTGAAACTTCAGCTATATTTTAATTCAAAAAATAAAAGAGACAAAAACCTAAACTAATGACCAGGCTCCAGGTGAGAATGGCTAGGGGTGGGCCCTTCAGTCCTACACATGGACATTTACTGCTACAGAAAAAAAAGAGAGAATTTACACAAAGGCTGTGGATACCACACCTATGAGGGGGTCTCAATCTATATCACCATAAGATACTTTGGCAAGTAAAGGCTGTGCCCTAAAAAGGCCCACATATAAAAGCATAAGAGAAATCCATTTCAATAGATACATAAAATGCAACACAGGAATACAAAAAATATTAGGAAAAAAGGTAACGTTACGCTTCCTAAAGTTCATAATATACCAGCAACTAACCCTAATGAGGTGGATGAAAAAACAGATAAATAATTCAAAAAAGCAACTATAAAAATGACCAATGAATTCCAATTGAACACAGAAAAACAACTAAATGAATTCAGAAAGTCAGTACAGGAATGAGAAATGTAATAAGGAGACACAAACAGAAATTTGGGGGAAAAAAGAAAAAAATAAACCCAATAAAATGATCATTTGAAAGTCTGTCTCTTTAACAGAATAGAGCATCCTGAAGACATAATGTCAGGGCTGGAAGACAAAGTGGCCAACCTTGAACATTCAGACAGCATTAAAGAAAATAAATAAACATGATCTGAATATACAAGAAATCTGGGACAACATTAAGAAACCAAATTGAAAAATGATTGACACTGAGGAGGATTTTGAGATGCAGGCTAATGGAATGGGAAATAATCACAGAAAAAAAATTCCAAACCTTAAGAATGAGATGGACATTAAGATACAGGAGGCATTCAAAACCCCAAACAGACAAGCGCTGAATTTTAAAAGCCTCAAGAGACATTGTCAAGCACATGTAAAGGTAAATAAATCATAATCACTTCTGATTTCTCAGCAAAACTCACAGACTCTAAAAGCATGGAGGAATGATGTGTTCCAAGTCCTGAAAGAAAATAACTGTCAACTAAAATTGCTATATCCAGCAAAACTATCCTTCAAAATTGAAGAATAAATAAAAACCTTTTAAGCTAAGCATAAAATAAAAGAATCCATGACTACTAAGCTGACAGGACAGATCTTATTAATATTGTCCCAGATTTCTGGCATACTTATTTAAATAAATACCCCACAGACAAGAAGTCAAAAACAAACTCCAGAGCTCAAAAATGAACAAATATCATTTGAACAGTAGCTAAGAAAATGAGAAACAGGACCAAATTAAGCATTATAAATAAGTCAAAATGGCAGAAATTAATAAACATCTCTCTGTAGTAACACTGAATGTAAATGGTCCCAATTTTCCAATTAATAGATGTAGGTTTGCAGAATGGATTAAAAAACAAGACCCAACTACATGCTGTTTGCAAAAGACTCACCTTACAGGCAAAGATAGCCACAGGATGAAAGTGAAAGAATGCAAATAAATGTACCATGTGAATGGAGAATAAAAACAAGAAGGAGTAGCTATTCTCATACCTGATAAAAGATACTTTAAACCAACAATCGGAAGAGACAAAGAACATCACTTTATACTGGTAAAGGGAACAATCCAACAAGACATAACAAAAATAAACATGGGTGCAATTGATTACATAAAAGAAACACTATTCAGATTGAAACCTCAGGTAGACCCTAGTACAGTAAGAATGAGTGATTTTAACACACCTCTCACCACTAGATAGGTCATCCAGACATAAACTCAGTAAAGACTCCTTGGATATGAAAAATATTATTAATCAAATGGACTTAATAGACATCTATAGTATATTTCATCCAATAGCTGAATAAATTTTCTTCTCATGGCTCATGGAAACTTTTCCAAAATAGATCATATTTCAGGACACAAAGCAACTCTTAGCAAATAAAAATTGACACAATTCCTTGCATCTTATCCTTACAGAATGGAATGAAATTAGAACTAAACACAACAAAACCTTCCAGAGGCTATTTAAAAACATGGAGATTGAATAATATAATCTTGATGATGAATGAGTGATAGAAGAAGTCAGGGGAGAAACGAAAGAATTCTTAGACTCAGATGAAAGTAATAATACCACAAACCAGAGCCTATGGAACTCTATGAATGCAGTTCTAAAGAACATTTATAGCTATGAGTGTCTACATAAGAAAATAAATAAGATCCCAAATAAACAACCTAATGATGCATCTCAAGGCTCTTAAAAAAGAAAAACAAACTATTCCAAAACCAATAGAAGGAAAGAAATAAATAATATCAGAGCCAAAATCAATGAAGTTGAGAATAAAAAATAATCACAAAGATCAATGAAACAGAGAGTAGGTTCTTTGAAAAATAAACAAGATTGATAACTCCTTAGCCAAACTAAACAAAAGAAAAAGAGAGAAAACACAAATTAATAAAATTAGAGACAAAAAAGGAGATATCAACACAGACAGCACAGAAATCCAGTGGGTCATCAGGGACTACTTTGAAAACTTATACTCCCCCAAATTGGAAAACCTAGAAGAAATAGATACATTTCTAAACACAGACAATCTTCCAAAATTGATCAAGAGGACATAAAAAATAAAATAAAAACTTAAACAGACTGTTTAAGTCAGCTTTTCCACTGCTGTGACTAAAATATATGACCAGAAGAACATTAGAGGAGGAAAAGTTTATTGAGGGGCTCATGGTTGCAGAGGTCTCCATTCATGGACAGCAGACTCCATTCATCAGGGCTCCAGGTGAGGCAGAACATCATCATGGCAGAAGAGTGTGGTAGAGGGAAGTGGCTCACATGATGATCAGGAAGCAGAGAGACTCCATTCTCCAGGTACAAAATATATACCCCATAGCCACACTCCCAATGAAACAGTTATACCAAACCTGTCTCCAGTTACCACTTAGTTAATCCCATCAGGGATTAATTAAATGATTAGGTCAATGCTACAACCCAGTGATTTCTCCTCCAAACTTTCTTGCATTGTCTCACATGTGAGCTTTTAGGGAACACCTCATATCCGAACCATAACAGAGAGTAATATTGGCCAAATTACATTGTGATATTGTATACATATCTGAATATGTAAAGTTAAGTTCCATTATTAAGTGCAACTATAATGCACCAATAAAAAATGTGGAAGGAGGGAAGGAGCCCTCAATAAAAGGTGTCCATGACAGCAATGAAAACCAAATAGAAAAAAAATAAAGAAAATCAATGGCAAAGCCGTTGAGTGATTCTGAGATTCATTACTGCTCTAGAATGGCTGCTCTGAAGCTCAGTAAAATATTAGATAAAAAAAAAAAAATATTTATCAAAGAAGGGCTCTTCAAGTATGGTTTCCAGACTAGTAGCATCAACACGACTTGGTGTCTTAGTCTTAGTCTTAGTTTGAGATGCTAAAACAGAAGTGCCATAAACTGGGTAGCTGAGAAATAACAAAAATAGATTTCTTGTAGTTCTACAGACTGGAAAGTCCAAGATCAAGGCACCAGCATATTCAGTGTCTGGCAAGGGACCATTTCCCTATCCATAGATGGCAACTTCCCACTGTGTCCTCAATGGTAGAGGGAGCAACTGCGTTCCCCAAGGCCTCTGTTGCAAGGACACTAATCACATTCAGGAGGACTCTGCCCTTCTGACCTGATTACCTTCTAGAAAGCTTCATTTCTCAACACTGGCATTTGGGCTTATGTTTCATCATATGAATTTTGAGGAGACATCAATATTCAAACCATCATACCTAGTATTTGTTAAAAACACCAACACTTAGACCTTACCCCAGACTTAACTGGATTGGAAATTCAGATCATATGTTTCAGCAATCTGCACTGTAAAGAGCACTTTAGGTGATTCGGATGTATTTACATTTGAAGACCTATGCACTAAAAGAAGCTGCTGCAGTGTGTGTGTGTGTGTGTGTGTGTGTGTGTGTGTGTGTGTGTGTGTGCGTGCGCACGCACTTGCGCCTGCTTGTGTATATGCGTGCACGTGCATATGTGAGTGCCTGCATGCAGCTATTCATGTGTGCATGTGCATGAAAATGCACATTTATGTGTTCGAAGCAGCAGGAGAAAAGAGGAAGTAATTTACAAACACACCTCCTGAGTTACTAACTGAGGCAGAACAATTTTATAATTTGTTTTTCTTGGCATGAGACATGTTTCTGCATGAAGTTTAAAGCACACACATACCCAAATTAAAAAAAAAAAAAAAATTTATCCTTCTAACTTTCCTTTTTCTGGCGTTTTACCCTCTACTGGCCATCTAGTCTTCCTAAGGCAGCAGTAGTTTGATGATTATTTAAGAAGTGACAGAAAATGACTAAAATATAACCTCTTTCTAATATAAATTCTTAACAAAATCCGAGGTACATTTTCCACATTCTTATTCTTTCAAAATGCATTAGATTTCTCTCCCCAAGTTTTTGTTTGACATTCAAGCTTACTTCACATAAAGGCAGGAAAGGAGTGCCTGAGAGTCTTGAGACATCCGTTGCCCCCAGCCACACATTTGGTTGATGCCAGACATCCTCAAATATCTTCAGTTCCATTCACTCTTTAGAAAATTACATCCGTAACAAAGGATACAAGTGGCCCATCAAGATTCAGGAAAAATTACCTGTGAGTGCTGATATTCTCCTTTATTTGCAGGTTTTCCTTCTTTCCTAGGGAGGGCTACATTTTGGGAAGAGCATGAGCTTTAATGTTTTGGAGTTTTTATACAGACATGGGATCAAATCCAAGCACTATAGCTTATAGCTTGAGGAATATGGCCCAGTTATGTGATATTTCTGAACCTTTATTTTATTGAAGAGTAGACCAAGAATAATAATTCCTCCTTTACACTTATTTATTTATTTATTTTATGGATTGGAGATGAGGTTACCCCAAAATTCTCCTGTTAAATAAAGGAATATTCAGAGGTGAAATGATTAGACTCTGACAGCTGTAACCTGATCATTTCATCCTAGTTTGAATGAACAAAGTGGGAATGGTAGGCAGGTGGGACATGGATAAAGGAGGTTGGTCACTGGGTGTGTGTGTGTCCTGAAAGGGCCAATCTTCCCTGCAAAATTATATTGTAAATCCCTTGCAGCTCCTCCCCTATCCTTTGTTTCCTGAACCTTCCATAAACCGAGTAGTTCTCCCCTCTGTGACCTTTCCCCAGAAGGTCCTCCTACCTCTCCTAAGGCCCAGGGCAATGGAGTTGGCCATCTATTGACTGAGACCTCTGAAACCATAAGCCCCAAATAAACTTTTCTTCCTCTAAGTTGTTCTTGTCAGGTGTTATCTACAGTGACAAAAAGCTAACTAAAACAGAAATTGGTATCACGAAGTAAGGTCCTTGCTGTGACTAACCTCACTACCTGGTTCAGGAGCCTTTGTCCCATTGGTGGGAGGAATTTTGAGAAGTTTAGAAATGCAGCTTAGAAAAGCTTTAGAATGTGCTAAGTGGAGTGGTCACTTCTGGTGGGAGCTCAGGAGACCAAAATGCTGCTAGGAATGTGGTCTATGATCATGATATTTCAAAGGGAAATGAGGACTCTGCTGGGAGGAATTAGACTAGAGGTCACTCGTGTTATATTCTGGCAAAGAACTTGACTACATTTTGCCACTGTCTTGAGACTTTGTGTGAGGCTGAATTTAAAAGTGAGGAACTAATTTATCTGGGCAGAATATTTCAAAGCAGCACAACTTTCAGACAGTGTCATGGATATTTTTAGCGAGGTTTACTGTGAGAATCAGGAGCAGAAAGCAGAGCTAAACGATTTTATGAACTTGTAGTTTGAACAAAAAACAGTGCATGTAAATCCAGGGCCAAGAAAGTTGTACTTGTTGAAGAGATTACAACCCCTAAAGAGGTGTTAATTAGTTTGCACAGAGACAATAGGAAAGATGCCTTGAGGGCATCTCAGATATCTGCAAGGCTATAGCCCTTGCAGGCTGAAAGTTCTAAAAGGGAAAATTTCTTTGATCACAGGGGTGCCTGCTCACAAGGGGATTCCTAGGCAGTTGGTTCACCTTGTTCAGCCACATAGGCACTCACAGGCCACTACTGAGATGACTCCAGGGGACCCAGGTATTGTGCAACCTGGAAGCAGACCTTGGCATCATCCACGTGTTTTCCATTCTGCAGAAATCTAGGATGCTGGAGTTAGGGCTCACAGAGGCTTCCACTGAGATTTCTAAGGAGGCCAGGCAAAGTGTTGCCAGTCAGAGTCCCTACAGGAAACCCCAGAATGGAGAACCTAACAATTAAGAGATGCCAGTTAAATCCACTGCCTGACAAGGAAAACTGCTGGCTGTGGAGAGAGACAGGCTAAAATACAGCCCATGTGCACTATAATCAACAAGGCTAAAGGTAGAGGACAGCCCAAGCCCTGTGGAAAGCCATTCACACAGCAGTGTGTCCTAGTGCTGTACAGATGTAAAGGACCTGTTTGCCCAGCTGGGTTTTGGTCTTGTGGCCCCTATTCTTCCAATACCCCTATTCCTCCCTTTTGGAATGGGAATCTTAGCTCTGTGTGACTGTATATTATAGGATATATGTAACATTTTTTTTTTGTAACGACATTTTATTTTTTTGTTCTATCTATCTATTTATTTATTTATTATTCTAAGTTGTTATAAATGACAGCAGAATGCATTTCATTTCATACTCTACGTATAGAACACATTTTTACATATCTCTGGTTGTATACAAAGTATATTCACACCATTTGTTACTTCATACATGCACTTAGGGTGATGATATCTAAACGTGTTTTTTATCTTTACAGGGTATCACTTAGAGACTTTGGACTTTGATTAGGCATTTGGGCAATGCTGAAACTGTTCAGATTATAGGATTCTTGGAGATAAAGTAAACACATTTTGCATTGTGAGATGGACATGTGCTTTTGAGGGCCAGGAGCAGAATGCTATGGTTTGGATATGAGACGTTAATCTCCTGTTAACGCAGGAATATTCAGAGATGAAATGATTAGATTATGAGAACTGTAACATAGTAATTCCATACTATTTTGAATGGACTGACTGTGTGGGACCTATAGGCTGGTGGGTGTTGTTGGAGAAGGTGGGTCACTGGGAGTGTACCCTGGAAGAGTTCATCTTCCCTGTGGTACCTCCCCACCTCTGCTTTCTGACCCTGCATGAACAGAGCAGCTTTCCTCCCCTGGGCTCTTCACCTATGGTGTCCTGCTTCACTTTGGGCCCAGAGCAATGGAATAGGCCATGTATGAATTGAGACCTCGCAAACCATGAGCCCCAAATAAACTTCACTGTTTCTAACTTGTTCTTGTCAGGTGTTTTGGTTACAGTGACTAAAAACACACACACACATACACACACACACAAACACACATACAACCACTAACTGTTTAAAGTGTTTTACTTACTTGTTTATTTTGGTTCGAGGAGTTGAACTTAGGGGTGCTCTACCACACAGGTACATCCCCAGCCTTTTCTTTCTTTCTTTCGTGTGTGTGTGTGTGTGTGTGTGTGTGTGTGTGTGTGTGTGTCTTGAGACAGGGTCTTGCTAGATTGCAGAGGCTGGCTTTGAACTTTTAGATTTGCAACCCTCCTGCTTCAACCTCACAATAGTTCCTCTTTTAAGTGGTTGTTGTTTATTAGCAGTAGGTAAGTGCATATCCCAGTGGAGATGTTCAGTTACGATATTTCTCTTCCCCTTTCTCTTACTAGCCACCTGTTAACTGAATTTCAATGGGACGGGCTCTCTATGTTGGATCTGAAATATTCTGAATCTTTCTTCCTCTAAGTCTATTGATCTTGAACTTCCCCCAAAGGCCCATATCTTAAATGCTTGGTCCTCTGTTTGCACCATTTGAAGGTGGAACCTTTAAGAGGTGGACCCTAGTGGGAGGTCTTAGCTCTCTGGGAATGTGTTCTTGAAGAGGATTGTGGAATGCAATTTCTCTCTCTCTTTCTGCTTTCTAGTCACCATGAGGTGAGCAACTTGCTCCCTCACATACTCCCTGCCATGATGTGCTGCTTTTCCCAAAATCAACAGGGTCTCAAATGAGCATGGACTAAACCCTCAGAAACTGTCAGCCAAGATAAACCTTTCCTCTTTTTAAGTTGATTATTTCAAGTATTTTGTTTCAGTAACAAAAAAACTGACTAATACATTCTCATTGGTGGATTAAATGAAGAACAAAATGGTTAACATTCAGTTCATGTGTTACCATAAAATAAGTTCAGATCAAATCAAGTACCACAACTAATGAGAAGGAAAAAATAGAGTTTTAAGATTTTTTAGACTTTCATAATTATGAATAAACTACTGAAGACCTGCAATATATCTTCCTATATTGAATTTTACATTCTATTAGATTTCTATATCTCATGGGTCAGATCCAACATAGCATTTAAGACAATGAGTTCAATTATGAAAGGTCATAAATCATTTTAAGTTATGCTATTATACTTTTTACTTGTAGGATGCCTTTTAGTTTTTTGTGATGATTTTAAGTCATAGATGGGAAAATGCCAAAAAGAAAAATAATTATTTTGCCAACTTATTTAATAAATGTTTTCAGAGTTTGATTAATAAGATATTTGAGGTAAAATATTTACAAATTAGAAAAACATAAGACATAAAAACATAATAAAATTTATCTTCTGAAAACTGTGCAGATTGATTATTGAGCTCACTCTTCCAGTGCATTCCCTCCCCTGTTTTACATGAAATGAAGCAGTGATAGCTCTTTAGGACCTATCAGGTCCCTACAGTATGAGGAGACCTCACTGAGGCACAGCAGACAAATGGCCCACGGGGAGGAGTCCAAAGCTCTCATGTGGCTACAGGAAAATAAACTGTGCTCATGTTTCCTGGATACTATTATGGAAAATGCTGTTCCTTGATGACATTTTGGACTTTCCCAAATATGCCTATGCCCAGAAAATCCTTGAATGTGATATTGTATAGAATTCTCATAGGCTTTTATTCATTCAATCAATCATTATTTATTGAGGTGCTTATTATGTGCCAGAAAGAGTACTAGGCCCCTGAGATATAATGGTGAGTAAGAAGCCTTTGTTCTGTTTACAGTGCAGTGGAGAGACATAAACAGTCTCTGAGGAAAATAATTTAAGATAGATATGTGCAAAAAAATAGGAGTTTTTGATCCCACCATCACCACATTTTCTTAACTTGCTCTGCATGCCTTGAGATAATTTGGGATTTCTACCTTGGGATGAGGTAGAAGCAGAATGCAGCTAATAACAATAACTACCATTTATTAGGCTTTTGTACCTGGCCCTTTGCTAAGCCCAGCTATATAATTATCTCATTTTAGCCTCACAACAACTCTAATAGGAGGTACAATTATTGTTCCTATTTTACAAATAAGAAAAGCAAAGATTAGAGGAAACAAAGGACCTTTTCAGGCTCACACAACTAGGTACAGATCCAAAATCATTTAATTATTATTTTTCCAAACCCAAAAAGCTATGAAAACCAAATATGTTTTTCATAAAAGATTTAACATGAAATCCTGTCCTTTGTATTTCTTACTTAGGGAGAAAATTCCTATGTTCATACATTTCTCTAGACAAAATGAGATGCTTGATTAAAGAGTACTGAGCATGCACTGTATTACCTTTTCCCAGTAAGAACAATTCTAATTTATGAACAACATTAGTTTATTTATCTCTAGGCTGTTCCTACAACATGACTTTAAAGCCTATGATACTTAGATAAGATGGCCATACCATTTATCATCTAAACATTTCAGAAGAAAAGAGAGCATTACAAATAATTATTCAGGAACAGTGGGTATAAATTCTCCTCCCAGGAAGACCAGCATATACAGCCTGCTCGGTTCCAGTGGCCATGTGGCCTAAGGGAGAGGGAATGTGCCATGATTGTGATGAAGCCTTACATCTCATCTGGACTACATTTGCCTCCTCGAGGATGGTGAGGGCCTCTACTACAGTTCTTTTGAAGTTTTAGAAAGACTTTTTTGTTTTTGTTTCTGTTCTGTGAACTCAGGGGCTTGCATATGTTAGGCAAGCTCTCTGCCACTAAGCTACACTCTCAATCCATTCTTTGTAATTTTTATTTTGAGACAGGGTCTTGCCAAGTGGCCCAGGCTGTCCTCAACCTTAAGATTCTCCTGCTTCAGCTTTCTATAAGTGGCTAGGATTGTGGGTATGTGCCACTGTGCCTTGCTTAGAAAGATATTAAGTGGTGAGTTGGCTCTTGGTTTTGAGAAAGCTCCCTCTGGCTTAGGGTGGATGAGCCAGGAGTTAGAAAGCAAGTACAGCTATAAAAAGAGAAGTTATCTTAACAATTTGCATTAGGCAAAACATTATAAAGACTCAACATGCAATATTAATGTGGACAATTATGGCTTAGACTCAAAGGAATGAATTGATAGGATTTCAGGTGATAACCCATTGGATATAGAAGGCAAGGAAAGGTCAGAGTCTAGAATGCTTGGAAAATGATTTGCTGAGATAAGGAACCTAAGAAATGGTAGCCACTTTGGGGAAAATAGACCTAGACTTTCAGTTTTAAGGTATCTTTGGGATACTTTGAATTATACTAGCAGAAAAATTTAATATGCAACCAGATAATAACTCTTTTTAATGGAAGATTGTTTCTTTCCACCACCCCACTGCTTGCCGCCAGTGGTGTAACACCTTTGCACATGGTAGATACAAAATTGAGGTTTTGGTCTGCTGCCTGTAAGCATTCTTGAGGTTTTTGCCTCTCATCTGCAGTATTAAGCCCTTGTTCAAGATCATTCAGAATGTTAACTTTTGTATGTTAGGTTGGGAGGTTAGCAAACTATGCCATCCTAAAACATGCCACTCTGGCATGAGGATTATTTTGAACTAAAGGCAACTGAGAAGCAGACATGAGAAAAGCTCTCAGCTCTCTGGCATTTGCCTAAAAGCACTACGTAAATCAACAAGGTGTCCTTCCTCCCTCCTCTACCAGGAAGGACAAAGGCTGATCTATTTCAGGATCAGCATACATCTGTTGAGTACCTGTTGTGGACTAGGCGTCGGGCAAGACAGCCCAGAACCCATAACATGTGCACAGCACCCGGCCACACCGTCCGATGTGCACAATGAGCACTGGGATGGACGAGCGTTTCACCGTGCTGCGTGGAGGAATGATTCAGACCATATTCTGTGTCGAATAATCACATCAGAACTCCTATCTCCAAATAATCATTATTACATCATTTTATGCTATTTTTAAAGAAAATATACTGATATTCAAATATTCTAGACCCCTATGCTGAATATACTAGATCTACATAAGTTATGGTAAGAAGTTGTCAGATAAACATCATATAATTAACATAGTTTGAAGAGGGCCTCTTAGTCTCACTTGTCTTAATTGGAAGATATGCAGCTGTTAAAGAACATGGAAATCGAGGCCTGGGGCAGCCCCGGGGTCCTACATCAGAGAGCCGCCAGGCCCAGGCTCCATCCAGTCCCGCCGACCTCTGCCCCAGAGCAGGAGGCAGCAAAGACAGACCTGCCAACACTGCCTGAGCCCAGGCCAGCCCAGGGTAGTCCCGGGACCTTCACCTGAGCATGGCCAGACCCAGGTCAGTCCCGCCGACCCCCGCTGGTGTGCGACCAGCCTCCAGCCAGCCCCGCTGACCTCTGCCCCAGAGGAGGAGACAACAAGGACATACCCACCAACTCTGCTTAGAGTGCAGGCAACCCGGGGCAGTCCTGGGGTCCTACATCAGAGTGCCACCAGGCCCAGGCTCCATCCAGTCCCGCAGGCCTCCTCCCCAGAGCAGGAGACAGCAAAGACAGACCAGCCAACTCGGCCTGAGCCCAGGCGAGCCCAGGGCAGTCCCACTGACCTTCACCCCATTGCAGTTAGCCCCAGACCACCACAGGAGCTCAGAATCAACCAGTTCGGCCCACGCCAACCAGTGTGAACCCAGCTTCAGGTAGCATACTTTGAGGGTCAGTGGCAGGTTCTGATAGTCCAGTGCTAAGGAGAGGCACAGACAACCTGCAAGGGTATTAAAAAATATAGGGAAGAATCTGTAATAACTCAGATCTACACTGCAAAAAGTAAAGCAAATAGACATCATGAAAAAACAGGGGAGGAAAATACCCCAAACAAACCAGGATTCTACAATAACAGAACCCATGCTCAGCGAAGTTGATGAAATGTCAGAGAAGGAGTTCAGAAAGTTCATAATTAAAATGATCTGTGAATCAAAGAATGATCTAAATGAGCAAATACAGGCAAAAATTGACCACTACAACAAAGATATAAGAGAGGAAATACAGGTAGCAAAAGATTACTTCAAAAAAGAGATCGAAACTCTGAAAAAAAAAAAACAGTCAAAAATCCTTGAAATGAAGGAAACAATTAACCAGATAAAAAACACAATTGAAGGCATCAACAACAGACTAGATCAACTGGAAGAAAGAACCTCAGACAATGAAGACAAAGTATATAATCTTGAAAATAAAGTTGACCACACAATGAAGATAGTAAGAAACCATGAACAGAACATCCAAGAAGTATGGGACAGCATCAAAAGACCAAATCTAAGAATAATTGGGATAGAGGAAGGCACAGAGTTTCAAATCAAAGGAATGCACAACCTCTTTAATGAGATAATATCAGAAAATTTCCCAAGCATGAAGAATGAATTGGCAAACCAAATACAAGAGGCTTATAGGACACCAAATGTACAAAATTATAACAGATCTACACAAAGACACATTATAATGAAAATGCCTAGCATACAGAACAAGGATAGAATTTTAAAGGCCGCAAAAGAGAGGAATCAGATCACATATAGGGGGAGACCAATTCGTATCACAGCAGATTTTTCAATTCAGACACTCAAAGCTAGGCGATCATGGAACAACATATTCCAAGCTTGGAAGGAAAAGGGATGCCAACCAAGAATCTTATACCCAGCAAAATTAAGCTTTAGATTTGAGGATGAAATAAAAACCTTCCATGACAAACAAAAGTTAAGAGAATTTACAAGTAGAAAGCCAGCACTACAGAACATCCTCTGCAAAATATTCCATGAAAAGGAAAAGAAAAGCAATGATGAAAATCAACAAGAGGGAGGTATTACACTAAAGGAAAAACAATTAGAAGAGAAAGCATGTCAAGGTAAATACCAGAAATAAAAATGGCTGGGAATACAAAACACATCTCAATAATAACTCTGAATGTTAATGGCATAAACTCACCAATCAAAAGACATAGATTAGCAGATTGGATCAAAAAAACAGACCCAACAATATGCTGCCTCCAAGAGACTCATCTCATAGGAAAAGACATCCATAGGCTGAGGGTAAAAGGTTGGGAAAAATCCTACCCCTCATATGGACAGAGGAAACAAGCAGGGGTTTCCATCCTCATATCAAATAAAGTAGACTTCAAGCTAAAATCAATCAAAGGGGATAAAGAAGGACACTCTATACTACTCAAGGGAACCATACACCAACAAGACCTAACAATTATAAATATATATGACCCAAACAATGGAGCATCCATGTTCATCAAACAAACTCTCCTGAAGTTTAAGAGTCAAATTGACCACAACACAATAATTCTGGGTGACTTTAACACACCCCTTTCACCACTGGATAGATCTTCCAAACAAAAGCTGAACAAAGAAACTATAGAACTCAAAAATACAATAAACAACTTAGACTTAACTGACTTATATAGAATATTTCATCCTTCAACAAGTGAATACACTTTCTTCTCAGCAGCACATGGAACCTTCTCTAAAATAGACCATATACTAGGCCACAAAACAACTCTGAGCAAATACAAAAAAGTTGAGATTCTACCCTGCATTCTATCCAACCATAATGGAATGAAATTAGAAATCAATGATAAAATAAGAAATAAAAGCTACTCAACACCTGGAGACTAAATAATATGCTACTGAATGAACAATGGGTTGCAGATGACATCAAAGAGGAGATTAAAAAATTCTTAGAGGTGAATGAGAACACAGACACAACATATCAAAATCTCTGGGACACTATGAAGGCAGTTCTAAGAGGAAAGTTCATTGCATTGAGTTCATTCCCCAAAAGAAGAAAAAGTCAACAAATAAATGACTTAAAATTACATCTCAAAGCTCTAGAAAAAGAGAAGAACAATTCAACACCAAAAGTGGTAGAAGACAGGAAATAATCAAAATCAGAGCTGAAATTAATGAAATTGAAACCAAAGAAACAATTGAAAAAATTGACAAAACAAAAAGTTGGTTCTTTGAGAAAATAAATAAAATTGACAGACCCTTGTCCAGGCTAACAAAGAGAAGGAGAAAGATAACTCAAATTACTAATATATGCGATGAAAAAGGAAATATCACAACAAACACTACGGAAATACAGGAAATAATTCGAAATTATTTTGAAAACCTGTACTCCAACAAAATACAAAACACCGAAGGCATAGACAAATTTCTAGAGTTGTATGATATGCCCAAACTTAAGCAGGAGGATATACATAATTTGAAGACCAATTTCAAGTGACAAAATAGAAGATGCCATCAGAAGCCTACCAACCAAGAAAAGCCCAGGACCAGATGGATAAACAGCTGAGTTCTACAAGACCTTCAAAGAAGAACTGATACCAATACTCTTCAATTTATTTCATGAAATAGAAAAAGGGAGTACTTCCAAACTCATTCTATGAGGCCAATATCACCCTGATCCCCAAACCAGGCAAAGACACATCCAAAAAAGAAAACTTCAGACCCATATAGTTTATGAACATAGATGCGAAAATTCTCAATAAAATTCTAGCAAAATGGATACAGAAACATATCAAAAATATAATACACCATGATCAAGTGGGGTTCATCCCAGGGATGCAAGGATGATTCAACATACGGAAAACAATAAATGTAATTCACCACATCAATAGACTCAAAGATAAGAACCATATGATTATCTCAATAGATGCAGAAAAAGCATTTGACAAAATACAGCACCCCTTCATGCTCAAAACACTAGAAAAACTAGGTATAACTGGAACATATCTCAACATCATAAAAGCTATATATGCTAATCCCCAGGCCAACATTATTCTAAATGGAGAAAAATTGAAAACATTCCCTTTAAAAACTGGAACAAGACAGGGATGCCCTCTTTCACCACTTCTATTCAACATAGTAATTGAAATGCTGGCCAGAGCAATAAGACAGACGAAAGAAATTAAAGGGATACAGATAGGTAAAGTAGAACTCAAATTATCATTATTTGCTGATGATATGATTTTATACCTAGAAGACCCAAAAAATTCCACCAGAAAACTTCTAGAACTCATAAATGAATTCAGCAAAGTAGCAGGATACAAAATCAACACCCATAAATCTAAGGCATTTCTATATATCAGTGACAAATCCTCTGAAAGGGAAATGAGGAAATCTACCCCGTTTACAATAGCATCAAAAAAAAAAAAAAAAAAAAAAAAATACTTGGGAATCAACTTAACCAAAGACGTGAAAGACCTCTACAATGAAAACTACAGAACACTAAAGAAAGAAATTATGGAAGACCTTAGAAAATGGAAAGATCTACCCTGTTCTTGGATAGGCAGAACTAATATTGTCAAAATGACCATACTACCAAAAGCACTATACAGATTTAATGCAATGCCAATCAAAATCCCAATGACATTCCTCATAGAAATAGAAAAAGCAGTCATGAAATTCATCTGGAAAAATAAGAGACCCAGAATAGCTAAAGCAATCCTTAGTAAGAGTAGTGAAGCAGGTGGCATCACTATACCAGACCTTAAATTATACTACAGAGCAATAGTAACAAAAACAGCATGGTATTGGCACCAAAATAGGCCAGTAGACCAATGGTACAGAATAGAGGACACAGAGACTAACACATATAATTTCAGTTATCTTATATTAGACAAAGGTGCCAAAAATGTACATTGGAGAAAAGATAGCCTCTTCAACAAATGGTGCTGGGAAAACTGGAAATCCATATTCAATAAAATGAAATTAAACCTATATCTCTCACCACGCACAAAATTCAACTCAAAGTAGATCAAGGATCTAGGAATTAGACCAGAGACACTACACCTAATAGAAGAAAAAGTAAGCTCTAATCTCCAACATGTTGGATTAGGTCCCAAGTTCCTTAATAAGAATCCTGTAGCACAAGAATTAATACCAAGAATCAATAAATGGGATAGACTCAAATTACAAAGCTTCTTCTCAGCAAAAGAAACAATCAGTGAGGTGAACAGAGAGCCTACTAATTGGGAACAAGTTTTTACCACATGCATGTCAGATAGAGCACTAATCTCTAGAATATATAAAGAACTCAAAAATCAAAACACCAAAAAAAACAAATAACCCAATCAATAAATGGGCCAAGGAACTGAACAGACACTTCTCAGAAGAAGATATACAGTCAATCAATAAATACATGAAAAAATGCTCAACCTCTCTGGCAATTAGAGAAATTCAAATCAAAACCACTCTAAGATTTCATCTCACACCAGTCAGAATGGCAGCTATTAAGAACACAAACAACAATAAATGTTGGAGAGGATGTGGAGAAAAAGGCACACTCATACATTGTTGGTGGGACTGCAAAAAGGTGCAGCCAATATGGAAAGTAGTATGGAGATACCTTGGAAAACTTGGAATGGAACCACCTTATGACCCAGCTATCCCACTCCTTGGTCTTTACCCAAAAGACCTGAAAACAGCATACTACAGGGACACAGCCACATCAATGTTTATAGTAGCACAATTCACAATAGCTAAACTGTGGAACCAACCTAGATGCCCTTCAGTAGATGAATGGATAAAGAAAATGTGGTATATACACACAATGGAATATTACTCAGCAATAAGAGAGAATAAAATCATGGCATTTGCAGGAAAATGGATGGAGTTAGAGAATATAATGCTAAGTGAAGTTAGCCAATCCCAAAAAGCCAAATGCCAAATGTTTTCTGTGATATAAGGAGGCCAATTCACAGTGGGGTTGGGATGGGTAGCATAGGAGGATTAGAGGAATACTAGAATGGCCAATGGGGAGGGAGGGGAAGGGAGGAGGCAAAAGGGTGAAGGAAAAAAAAAAAGATGGTAGAATGAGATGGATATCATTACCCTAAATGCATGTATGAAGTCACGAGGTGTGAATATACTTTGCATACAACCAGAGATTTGTAAAAAAGTGCTCTATATATGTGTAATATGAAATGTAATGTATTCTGCTGTCATTTATAACATCTTAGAATAAAAAATAATTAAAAAAAAAGAACATGGAAATCAAAAACATCCCAGTCTTTTATAAGAAGACCTACTTTACTGCTCTAGCCTTCTTTGGATAAGCTTCCTCTATCAAATGCTTAGTCTTTCATATTAATGATTGTGATGTATATATATTATTATTATTGTTGGCAATGACATCTCAGGAGCACTGAATGATACTTGAGCTTCATGGTCCAGGCAGACATTTGACTGTATTGTAAGACTGTGTATGTGTAAAAAAAAGGTCAAAATATGCCAGGTGTGGTGGATCCTACTTGTAATCCTATCCATTCAGGAGGCTGAGGCAGGAGGATTATTAGTTTGAGCCCACTTGGAACAATTTTGCAAAACTATATCTCAAAATAAAAAATTAAAAGGGCTAAAAGATGCAGTCCAGTGGTGCAACACTCCTGAGTTCCTTCCTCAGTATGGGGGTGGGGAGGGCAAATTGCCCAGTTTTAAAAAAAAAATATAGAAGAATTGGTGAAAACAAACATATATCAATCCACGTAGTGATACCAATTCCTTCTCTTCATATCTGGCTTATAAAAATATTCAAGTGAGGTAGACTAGACCAAACTACATTAACAAACTGATAATTTTGTTGGTGTGATATGCCCAAAGAGGATTGTGTCTATAATAGTTTTATTTAAAGAATGTCTTCAATCCATCCAATAGCTTGGAGGCATCAGTGTGGGGTAATATGACAAAACAGGAAATAGAAAGTGTGGAGTTTTACATTTTATCAATTTCATCTTTAATGAACATAGGTTTCCCTTTCAGGCTTTCAAGCATTTAATGAGTGGCTATTATGGACCAGGACCTGGCTAAGGAAAGACTCACTCAGTACATGATAATGCCCGCATAAAGTCTTCACCAACAGTGATCTTACTGCTGGATTCTTTGTTCCTTTTATGAATGCCATAAGCTTCTGGAAATAGGAAAAAGTGATTTTGAGAGTTACTCTAAGCTCCAGCTCTTTGAAGTTATTAATATATGTTTACGTTTTAACACATCTTTCCTACAAATTCATCTTGCTGCCAACTGTTGCAATTTCCACAAGAACATGTTGTCTCCAAGACACATGGGTTTAAATCATTACTGTACTAGAGGATTTGGCAGTGTCCCAGAGGACCAGTATATTTCGTGCAGAATCCTTATTTATAAACACTTTTATAAAGAGAAGAGGGAGGGTCTGTCCTTTGATGGACCCTATTCTTTCAAGCAATTCCAGGCTAAATATTTATATTGAGAACTCAATAGAACACATCCATGATGCAGCTTTATCAACACCAAAGCAAAAATTCCCACCTCTTAAATTCCTATCTCTGAGCAATATTGAAACACATCTAAAATGTGAGCACATTATACCAACCATTATCCACTGGGCACATACTGTGCAAGAGAAGTTAACCATTCAAAACTTGGGACCCAGGGACTTTAGTTGTAATGACAGAGCACAGTCATTCATGTTCACATTTAGTTTTCAAAAGCTATTGATCAGCTGGGCAGGGTGGTGCATGCCTGAATGCCAGCAACTCGGGAGGCTGAGACAGGAGGATCTCGTGTTCAAAACCAGCCTACCAATGGCAAGGTGCTAAGTAACTCAGTCAGACCCTATCCTTAAATAAAATACAAAATAGGGCTGGGGATATGGCTCAGTGATCAAGTCCCCCCGAGTTCAATCCCCAGTACCCACCCACTTAAAAAAAAAAAAAAAAAGGTATTGATGAGAGACTTCAAATTCCTTGAAATGAATGTCTTCTTTGAGCATGTTTATAATGATTTTTTTCTGCCTAGAATGCATGAAGCCCTGGGTTCAATCTCCAGTGCCAAAAAACAAAAGTTAGTTTTCAATGTAGTTTTTAGACAAATAAACAAGAAATGTCCTCTTCAAATTGTTTGCAAAGAGGCTTCAAGAAGCTTATGAAACTTTAATCAAATGACAAACCTTCCCCAAACCCTGATTTCCTGCACCTGGAAGTACTCCCATGCATGGGAACAGTCAGTTTGTAAACTTGGAATTCATCCACAGTGCAGGGCAGATTACACACAACAAAACTATCAGGTTGGCAGAATAAAAGCAATGAAACAGTCACCAGTCCTATCTACTGGCAAGGTGTGCTGCTGGGCCTGAGAGGTTTTTACAAAATCGAAGCCTGAACCAAAACAGGGATAGGAAGACCTTGGATCCAAAGGCTACATTAACAAACTGATAATTTTGTTGTTGTGCTATGCCCAAAGAAAATTGGTGTCCTAGTGGAATGAATTGGGAGAAGAAGCTGGACATTCCATAAAAATAGGCAAATTATCTGAGACAAGGTACGAAACACACACACTCTCTTTTTATAGGAGGATTAGTTTATTTTGAGCTCAGTTACAGAGGCTCAGTCCATGGTCTGTTTATTCCATTGCTCTGGGCCAGAGGTGAGGCAGAATATCATGGAGGAAGGACATGGTGGACAAATGCTGCCAAGAAGCAGAGAGAGCACTTATCTCCCAAGTTTATTGCACCAACTATAAAATATAGACATCCATGGCACATTTCTCATAGTGTTGATGGTAGAGAATAAACGCTACCTCAGTGGTAGTTTATTGTTCAGAAGTCACAATATAAAGGTAGCTTCCACTCAAGTATCTGACATCTGGGAACTCTAACTTACTCCTTTAGTTTAAGGCATTGTCCCCCTTAGGGAAAAAACACAAAAGTGAAACTACTAATAGCTATCTTCATGTTGGAAAGGTCTCAGCCCTGATAAAATGAAGGTGGGGTAATCAGAAGAATATGTGCTTGTATAGGGAGATATCAAAAATTCAGAACAAGTGTGGCCCAAGTGAAGGATTGAAGAGCAGCCACCTAGAGAGAGGAGAATTGTCACAACCACCTCACTCGGTGTCCAAGTTTGCACAGCGTTGGACTTCAGCCCAGATTCATGATAAATACAGATGTACTTAATGAAAATAAGTCAGTGACTCTAAATAGAAATATATGTCATATTCTTCTCTCACTCAATCTGTCTCTCCCTCTCCTTTGTCTTTTCTGCCTTCTTCCCTTCCTTCCTTCTTCCCTTTGGTTGAGTTCAGAATATGCCACTCCAAAATATGACTGTAGGAGACTAAAATATGTCTCCCCAGATTTGCCTTTTTAGCACAAGGATTATTTTGAGTTATTTTTTAAATTACTTTTTATTTTAATTGCACAAATTTATAAACTAAAATGTGATAATTCATTACAAGTATGCAGTATGTAATGATTGAATCAAAGTAGTTAATATTTCTATGTCCTTAAACATTTTTGAGGGTTTTTTTGTTGTTGTTGTTTGTTTTATGTTTTGTTTTTGTTTGTTTTTCAGTACTGGGGATGGAATCCAGGGGAACTCTACCACTGAACTACCTCCCCAGCCACCATTTTTGGTATTTTATTTTGAGAAAGGGTCTCCTTAAGTTGCCCAGGCTGGCTTTGAACTTGCAATCCTCTTGCCTCATATTCCTGAGTCACTGGGATTACAAGCATGTGCCACCATGCCCAGTTTCAAAAAGTTTTTTTAAAAAAATTTATTAACATATAATTGTACATATTAATGGGGCATAGAGTAATATTTCAATACATGGATGTAATGCATACTAACCAATTCAAGATAATTAATATTTCCTGATTATTTTAAGAAACTGTGGATGTATGAGGAGCTCTGAAAAGTTACCCTTTTGTGAAAGAAATCTGTATCTGTTATGTAAATCAGATTTCTGTTGCTGTGACAAAATATTTGAGATAAATAATTTAGAGGCAGTATGATTTATTTTGGCTCATGAATTCAGAGCTTTTAATCCATGGTCACTAGGTCCTGTCACTTGGCCTGAGGCAGCACAGTACATCATGGCGAAAGCACATATTAGAGGAAGTTTCTCAGGTCATGGAAGCCAGGAAGGAAAGACAGAGAGGGGAAGAAGCCAGGGTCCCAATGTCCACTTCCAGGACATTTCCCCCAGTGACCTGACTTCCTTCCACTAGGGCCCACCTCCTAAAGACTCCACCACCCTCCACTAACATCATCAGCTAGTGACCAAACCTTCAATGCCTAGCCTCTGGGGTAGCAATTAAGATTCAAATCATAATATCTATAAAGGGAATCTCCATTTGTAAGGACATCTCCCTCTTTGCACCAGGAAGAAAAGTCTGACTAAAATCAGTAGAGACTCAGTGGAGAAGGCAGCCACTTACATCTGCATAACAGACTTGGCTTTTATTTTATGATGAATTTCTGGACATTTCCTCTTAACCAACCCATTCCCCACACCCTTTCTTTGCTTCAGAGAATGACAGTGTTCATTTCTGAAATTTAAGGCAATCCTCTAGATGTTTACTCGTTTCTTTGAATTATCTTCTGTGTATACAGGCAGTACATATATCATTATACTTTCTTTTTTTTTTTTTTTTTGTTTTTTTTCTCTTGTTAATATGTTTTTTTTTTTTATTACAGAGAGTTCTAGCTAAGAATTCATAATGGATGGAAGAGAAAGTTCTTTTCCCTCTCCTATACCTACTTTCCTTTCTTTCTTCCTTCCTTTCTTCTCTATATGTTCATTAGAATTCAAAGGAAGCATGCACTTGCTTCAGGCAAGTAAGTCATACAGTTCCCAGAAGAGGAAATATTTGCAGGGTTACTTTAGAACTGCATGCAGTGGCATATGGATGAATATCTTAAAATTTTATAAGCCAAAATGAACATTGAAAATAAGCATTAACTATTCCAATGAAGGTAAAATTAATTTATATGCATATATAGCAGTCCAACTTATGTTATGATCTGAAACAGTGAGAGCTCACTTCAAATTTTGTGTGGACTTGACTGCATCAGTACTTAGAGTGAGCTTATCTCCTTTTACAGATGTGAAACCTAACGGAAATGATGAACTTCCTTTACAGGTTCTGTATTAAGAAAGGGATATTTCTTTTACTCTAGGCAAAACATTAAAAAATATATTCAAATGTGTATGTATACACCACACGCACACATACATACATACATATATGTTTGTGTGTTCTGACTATACCCCATTCCCATTTGGAGTTTGTCTTAAGGAAAAAAAGAGCCGCCACCCGGGCTTAGCTATGCCTCCCAAACATGGCTGCGTTGCTTTTTTCTTGATGAGTATTCATCCCTTACATAGAAGGTAAGTTGCATGCACTGTTGACAAACAGGAGCCCACTGGTGATGGACATTGTTCAAAGAAACAAATGAGTCTCACTAGCACTTACAGAAAGACTTTTCAACCCCAAATTGTAACTACCTTTCTGGCAGCAGATGAGCCTTCTCCTGCTTATAAACTAAACCCAGGAGTTTATATGAAACACATCCTTGAGCATGTGGAACAGATGAAATGGTCCAGGCTCCTGCTAACTTCTTCTCATGTACCTGAGACACCTTCATAGTTACCAAGAATTGTGGGTCTAGATTTTTCTGATAGGAGGGAAGCATGAGGCAGAGGGGACAGGAACTATGAGAATACCACTGGGACCTGGTTCCCTTGTTTATCTAAATCTTGAAATTACACAAATAATGAAAAGTAGAGCTCTTTGGTAAGGAAGGCTGAGGGTCATAATGAAAGACTGAGAATTTCAGCTTCTCTTAATTATGAAGCTTATACTAAGTAAGTTCGACATGTAGCCAACATGTCTAACTTCTTCCAGAGCTGCACTCATCTCTCCAGTAGCCAGAAACAACCCCCCACCCCCACCTCCACACACAAAGGTAAACACAAACACAGACTCCTTCAGGCAGCTGATGACTACTCCAGGAGAGAAAAGTGGCCCCCTACTCATTTCAAATTAGTTTTCAGTAGCTTGGCATACATTGCGTCTTATGTGCTCATGACAACAGTGTGAAAAAAGGTAATACCACCTCCATTTTACAGATAGGAAAACTGAGGCTTAAGGCCAAAATGACACTGCTAGAAAGCAGTGAAGCCAATAATAGAACCAGGTTTATAAGACTTCCAACCAATACCATCTCCATGTTGCCTACTATGCATGATAAGCTCTTATTTGTAAGAAAAGCCTTTAATTTTGCCAAAAAAGATGTGAGAAAAAGTACTATATAATATCATTTCCAACTGCCTACATCTATTTTAATAGATTACTCAAGCTGGAAGAAAAGGAAAACTAAGAAAAAGATTTTATAGAAAAACATAAGAATTAAGATTCTCTTCAAATATGTCACGAAAATGACTCATCACATGATATTTCTATAACGAGTTCTCTGACTCTTGAGTCTAGTTTCCATTTGCTGAGGTTACACTTCATTACATAGAATTCCTTGAAAATAAAAACATCAAACATCAAAGCAGAGCTTGTTTTCTGACCTATTTTTGATGATCATTGGAAACAATGAGGATTCTGTGCATCTCCCTCTCCTCCATGCTCTTTCTTTGTGATTACCCCCATCTTTTGTAATTCATTACACCCCAAGGCAATTACTGCATTTTGTGAAATGCAAAGCTTTAAAAGGAATTTCCATGCAGTTACAGAAACTGAATGCCACATTTCTGAGCAAAGCACCCTTCCTTAGGGCATTGTGGATTAGTCTTTCCATGCTAACGGTTATGGATAGAGACAATTTCTTTAGCAGTCCCACAGTGCACTGAAAATTCCCTGAACATAATTGTTCTTTTTAAACCAGTCCTTGGGCAACTGCCTAAGACATGTTCTGTTTCTTGCCCCCTAAACTCAGTTGTTGCTCACTTAGCCCCTTCAGCTGAGGACGACTGCCTCTTTGTGGAGACAAATTAAAATGGGACCATCTGAAAGCTTTCTGTGATTGTGACAGGGTACCTCACCTCTGACCAAAACAGAGCAGAGCTCTGGACTAAAGCTTTGGATTTTCAGGTCAAGTGGGTCAGCTGCTATTTGCCTAAAGCCCAGGCCAACCATGAAGAATTGCCCAGATTCTTCCCAACCAACATTGTACCTCAATACACACAGCCCAAATTTCATGGGCTTTCTTGGAATGATGAAACTTAAGGGTTTTAGTTTTTCTTTTGTCTTGTCTTATTTAACTGAATTAATATTTCCAAGAATTGGATCAAAATGGAATTTCTATAACTTTTATTTTACAAATTCTCAATAAGCCAAAGAGCAAAAGATCTGTGGCATTGACCGGAATATTACATTAGTTCTGTAATAAGTCATTCATATAAGTGAAGATAAAAGGGATCTTTAACAGCATTTCATTGCTTTTCTAAAGAGAAGTAATAAAAAGAGGGTAAGGGAGGTACTGGATAATAATCACCCAGAGGAGGATTCTAACTTCAAATTAACCATTTTAAATATAGATATATTGAAGTCATTACGTAAGTATTCAGGAGCCCGATTATGTCCTACTGTCTGACAACAAACCAGGCACTGACTCTACCAGAACCTTCATTTTCTCACCTGTAAAACAAGGCTCACCATGCCTTCTTCAGAGAGATGTTGTAGTTGTTCAAGGTCATGTATGTGAAAGTACTTTGTAAACAGTATAACTGCTACAGCAGGAGTACCGGGCTGTCAGACAGGACATAAAGCAACCGTTTTTTGTCCTTCCTAGACAACTGATTAGAGAAAACTATGCCTTTCTTTCTTCTCTCTTCTGCTTCTTGTCTCCTCAAAGTCCACCTGTATGTATATGCTTTGTCCTGGTCCTCAACCAAGTATCAAATAATAATTGTAATGAGAATGTTAAGAACAGCAACTAACATTGAAAGTATACTAAAGTGTACTGTGTGCATGTGTTATCTCACTTAACCAGTGAAAGAGCTGTCTTTGCTCACTGTCCGCATCTTCAAGAGCCCTTCTCCTTTGAAATGCCACTATTCAGCCTTTTATTCCCACCTTTCATTGAAATCACTGTGGCCCAATTCATCAGCTCTCTCAAAGTTGCCAAATCTAATCAAACCACTCTCAGTCTTCATCTTACTCAAGTTTCAGGTGAATTTGACAAAGTTGATTCCCTCCCTCTTTCTTGGACTATTCCCTTCCCTTGCCTTCCTAAATACAATTCTCCTTTTATTTTACAGCCTGCTCTGCCTCCATCTCCTTTGCTGGCTCCTCTTAGTTGCCCTGAACTCTCTACAGTGGAGTGTTCTTTAACAGGCTCAGTTCTCAAACCTTTTCTCTCCTCCAGCCTCACAACTCCCCAGGCGATTCCTCCCCTGAGTAAATCTAAATGGCTTTCAAATGCCATCGCTCCAGCTTCTGTGTCCCCTAAACACTAGACTGCTGCTATGGTCAGATATGCTGTTGAAGTAACCGAAAATGGACTAATCCAACTACCTACTCAATTATTCAACCATGTTTATTTTCTGGAACTGCCAAAACAAAATACCACAAACTGGACAGCTTCAAGCACAAAAATGTGTTCTCCTCAGGTCTGCAGGCTAGAATTCTGAGATCAGGGTTGTTTTCTTACGAGTCCTCCTTCCTTGCCTTATACCTGGCTGTCTTCTCCCTATGTCTTTACATGGTCTTCCTTCCATAAGTGTCTGTGTCTTCATGTCCTTTTCTTACAAAAACACCAGGCATGTTGTATTAGGGCTCACCCACATGACTTTATTTTACTTTAATTACCCTTTTTAAAGGACCTTTCTCCATAAATAGTCACATTAAAAAAAAAAAAAAAAAAAAAAAAAAAAAACAAAAAAAAAACTTCAACATATGAATTGGGCCAGGGGAGGGGATACACAATTCAATCTATAACACAAGTTGATATTCAGCTTCTCCACCTGACTGAATAATGGAAACCTCAACAGTAACATGACCCAAACTAATCTTTAAATCCTAGTCCATTACTGTCTTCCCTTCTGCTTTTTTTTTGTTTTCCTCTGCATTCTCATTTCATTCAGTCTCTCTCCCATGTCTCCTCCTGACATAGATCTCTCAATTACTCTCTGGCCATGTGTCAGGTTATATACTTATCTGTATATTGTCTATCTCCCACTATAGTGTAAACAGAGCAGGAGATTTTTCTGTTCATTGTCAACTTGGAATAGTTGACAACTACATAATGGTCACTCAGTAACTACTTGATGAATACATAAATACTATTATCCCAACAACTATATTAAGTAGGTATGCTATTGTGTCCATTTAGAGATGAGGAAAATGAAACTCAGAATAAAAAGTAAGCAATTTTCTTTAGTTATAAAACTGGTTAGGAATGGGAGCTCTGATTTGGACTCAGGCAATCTGAATTCAGGCTGATTGATAATTAATAACATTCTAGAGTGGAAAATGCTACTTCTAGAGGGGCATAAAGAGTATTGGAGCTCTTGGGAGGGACACCTTAGAGTTATAATAAGGACAAGTAGGTTTGCGAAAGGTAGAAGAAAGCTCCAACTTAAACATCTTCACATATACAGGGCGGGGGGTGTGAGATCCTAAACCAGGTTGGTGCTCAGTAATTAGGCAAATGAATGGATGAATGCACATACCATTACTGTATTATTTAAACCTAGAGGAATCAGAGCACATTATCATAGAAGAGGACTTTAGCATTCAGCACTCTATTTATTCGTGGAACCATTAAATTTAAAGAGAAAAAGGAAGAATTGACTACATAACAACCAACCACAGCTCCCAGGCCTATAATGAAGCTGTCAGAATTAACCACTCCATGTCAAATATATTATGGTACCAGTGTTGGTCAACAAGGTCACAACCATAATTAAGATCTATTTCTAACTTCATTAGTGCCTTAGGAAGTAGTAAACTTAGCTGAAACTTCCAGCATGTTGCAGACCTCTAAGATTCTATGAAGAGGTTTATAACTCCCTAGTGGAGGCAATCAAAACCCAAGTCCTTCACAATTCACAGCAGAAAAGCAACAGAAATAATGATCTGCATACATAAAGAGAGAAATGTTTCACTAAAACCAAAATAAAACCTGGGTTGTTTAAACCTGAATGGCTTTTTATTTCACCCAGGAGACCTCATCTTACTATCCATCATGGTAATTTGACAATAAAAATCCATTTCTGACATTAAGTGTAATAATTGGTAAAATTCTGAAAGTTAGGGAAGATATGCATGGCCGGAATTAACTTCTGAAGTGTGTCCCCATCTGAAATAATTCTACCTAGTCTTGGGCTCTCATTGAGGGCCACTGATTGCCCCTGGAGTTGAAGCCATTTTGCATACATACATTCTATGTGGAAGGGGTATAAAGTTGATTGTAAGCACTATGGTCTATACAAGCTGGAAAGGCTGCAAGAGCTATGTTCAAGTTCAGGTGCATACTTTAAGAAAGCATGCCACCACCTGGGCCTAATGAGTTCACCCAAATCCAGCCTAAGGAAAATTCTGTATTGAAAAGCTTACTACAAGAAAAGAAGAAGAAGAAGAAGAAGAAGAAGAAGAAGAAGAAGAAGAAGAAGAAGAAGAAGAATTATTGGAGGAAGAAAAAGAAGAAGAAACATGCTACTAGAAGGTGATCATTAGATTCCCTTTACATATTCCATATTTATCAATTTGTACCATCAGCAGTATGCTTTAGATCCATTTATAGTACTAGGGAGGTTTAAAAAATATGGCAATGGAAAATGTTTATCAAACTCTATGTAAAACCTTGTAAGGATAATGACTGGAACTAGACTAAATCTACAGATGAATATGGAAGGAACTATTATCTCCAAGGTATTGAATCCATCATTCATGGTCATGGTGTATTTCTCTTTGGTTCCCTAGAACAGGGAGTTTCCCAACTTTGACACTATTGATATTTGGTGCCAGAGAATTTTTTATTGTCCTGAACTTTGTAGAATGTTTAGCATTGTCCTTGGTCCCTACCCACCTGATACTAGTAGCACATTTACCCAGATATGACAAGAAAAAAAATGTCCCCAGACATTATCACATGTCTCCATCTTCTGTTGAAAAATCACTGCTCTAAAGAAACTCTTGCAATTCCTATCAGCATTTGTTGCAGCCTGTTTATAATACAAAGTATTAAAAACAACGTGATCATCTGTTAGTGAAGAGTGTGAGTCTGTAAACCTGAACTCTATCCTACAGCAGAACTTTATTCAGCAGCATAAGATAAAATTGAGGAAAGTAGATCTATCATCTACAAACATAATAAACATGTGACAACATAATGTCAAATTGAAAAAATCAGTTGCATAAGACTAGTATTATGTAGTACCATATACATACATGTGCAGTACTTAAAACAATATTCTAAATACACAATGCCTCAGTCCATTTTGTGCTCCTTCAACAAAATACCAAAGAGAAGGCATTTCATGAAAAACAAATTTATTTCTAGCAGTCCTGGAAGCTGGAAAAATCCAAGATCAAGGGCCCAGCATCTGGCAATGGCCTCTGTGCTACATGGCCCCACTGCTGAAAGCATCACATGGCAAGAGAGGGAATGAGAGAGGGCAGCGCTGGCTTCATAAGGACCCACTCCTGCAATAATTGCATTACTGCAGTCATGAAGGCTCATCCTCACCTCTTACAGGTCCCACTTCTCAACACCGGGGATTAAGTTTCCAGCTCATGGACTTTGGGGCACGCATTCAAACCTAAGCCCTCAAGCAATACTTTAAATGTAGTAAAAATTCTAACAACTGTAGGAGATTGGTACCTATAAGTTTCAGGATAGTTGAAGAGGCAAAGAATGGAAATGTGGTGACATTTTATCTTTCTTTCTTTATAAATTTTTTATTTTTAGTTTTTATTTTGTGGTACCAGAGATTGAACCCAGGGGCACTCTACCACTGAGCTATACTCCCAGCCCTTTTTTAAATTTTTATTTTGAGATAACATCTCACTAATTTTCCTGGGCTGGCCTTGAATTTGCAGCTCTGCCTCAGCTTCCTGAGTAACTGGGATTATAGTCATGCACCACCATGACTGGATTTATCTTCAGTTTTATAAATTTTATTTCTTTAAAAAAATAATCTGAAAATTTTATGACAAGATATATTTTAAGTCTGAATGGTGGATTTATGAATATCTGTTATATTATTATCTGCACATTTCTGTACATGAAGGATTTCATTATAAAATATATTTTGAAATAAATCCATGAGCTGTCTTTTGAATGACCACTGAAACTGGAAAGTGTGATGGCCACTTTTAGGTGTCAGTGTAAACAGGTTAAGGGAGCCTAAATAGCTGGTATGTGTCTGTGAGGGTGTTTCCAGAGGAGACTGGAGTGTGAGTTGGGAGGCTGAGCGGGGAAGACTTGGCTTCAATGTGACTGGGTTTTATCCAGTTGCTCTGGCCTGCATAGAACTAAGAGGGGGAGGAAAGGGAAGTTCAGTCTGTCCCATATGGAGCTGGGGCACCCTTCTGCCCCTCCCCAGTTTCACAAACCTTCAGCCTCTGAGAGCTACTCTATCAGCTTCTCTGGTTCGGATGCCTTTGGACTTGGACTGAACTTTACAACAAAATTCTCTGATTCCCCAGTATGTGGACACGCAGCCAGTTGTAAGACTTCTCAGCATGCGCTATCACATGAGCAAATCCCCTCAACGAATAAATCCTCATTCAAATATATTTATTGAATATATATAACCCATTATAAGAATGACTTGTTTATAAATATTTCAGTAACTTTTCAAGCTGTTTTTTTTTTTTTTTTTTTTTTAATTCCCCTCAATACCCATTTGTACATGAGAACTAAACATTTGGTCCAAGTCACTATTATTCAGTCAGTAATGCAAATACTACAGCATTTACTCAGAGTAAATGCTAGATTTGCCAAAAGGGGCTTTAAATTATTCAAATAAAACACATACTTAATTTACCTTAGTGGCATTTAAATATCCAGTCTTTAATAGAGTGTTCAGTATTAAACTTATGCCCAATTGTGTGCTGGGTCCTTATTTTGGAAGGCTTATGTTAGTACTGAAGAACATCTCTATCCCTGGGATGAAGAGAACAACACACATTGGTTGACTTAGATTCAGCTCTATAATTACTCTTTTTAAAAATTTTGTTCTAATTAGTTGTACATGACAGTCGAATGCATTTTGACACATTGTACACAAATGGAGCACAATTTCTCCTTCCTCTGGCTGAACATGGTGCAGAGTCACAGCAGTAGTATAATTATACATGTATATAGGGTAATAATGTCCATCTCATTTCAACATCATTCCCATCCCCACACCCCCTCCCTACCCTCATTCCCCTCTGCCCAATCCCAACTTCCTTCATTCTCCCCACCCCTTGTCGTGGATCAGTGTAAGCTACCTGGTACCGAAACCCGGGAGGAAAACTCGGAGGCAGAGAGAGTAAAGCTATTACTACTTTTACTTCTACTTTCTTTGAGAGAGCTTAGAGAGAGAAAGAAAGATTTTTCTTCTTCTTAGAAAGAGCTTAGAGAGAAAGATTAGAGATAGCTTTTTCTTCTTCATCTTCTTAGAGCTTAGAGAGAAAGAGAGAGAGCTTGAAAGAGAGAGATTTCTTCTTTAGAGAGAGAGAGAGCTTAGCTTTTAGAGCTTCTTTCTTCTTTCTTCTTTCTGCCTCGGGAGCCTCGGCCTGACTCTGACCAGGAATTACTTCTTCTATCTGGTTTCTCTTCTGTAACCGCTCTGCCTACGTTCTGGCCGCTCTGATTCTTTTCTTCTTCTCCGACCCGAACTCTTCTTCCGACCAAGCGACTGCATGACTGACTGAATGAATTCATTCTTCTCCTGACTCCAACCGCTTTCACCCGGTTATATACCTTTAGCTTTGCGGGTGCCTCACGTGCATTTACAGGTGCGTCACATACATACTTATTATGAGGTGGAACTTATGGCTTCCAGCTGACCGCAATAGCCATCTCCCTAATTGGGGCTCCTTCATATTCCTCCCTTTTAGTTTAAAAGGTGCTTTTTAATTCTATTTTCTATATTTTATTTTCTCTATTTTCTTTTATTTTCTTGTCCCTGCCTGGCTTTTCACCTTTTGTTTTAAAAGGGTGGATATTTGAGCCCTTTTTGAGGAGGTACTGCGGCTTTAAGGAAGCCTACTGCTGAGGAGCAGCTAACGCACTTAGTTAAGCACAATTGCATAAGCGGCTTTGACTTTTTTTTTTTTTTTTTCCTATTCTTTTCTTCTCCTGACTCCGACCGCTTTCACACGGTTATATACCTTTAGCTTTGCGGGTGCCTCACGTGCATTTACAGGTGCGTCACATACATACTTATTATCAGGTGGAACTTATGGCTTCCAGCTGACCGCAATAGCCATCTCCCTAATTGGGGCTCCTTCAGATCAGCATCCTCTAATCAGAGAAAACATGCAGGCTTTGGTTTTTGGGGGCTTGGCTTATTTCACTTAGCATAATATTCTCCAGCTCCATCCATTTACCAGCAAATGCCATAATTTCATTCTTCTTTAAGGCTGAGTAATATTCCATCGTGTAAATGTACCACATTTTCTTTGTCCATTCATCTGTTCAAGGGCATGTAGGTAAGTTCCATAGTTTAGCTATTGTGAGTCAAGCTGCTATAAACATGGATGTAGCTGTGTCCCTGTAGTATGATGATTTTAAGTCCTTTGGGATACTGGGTCAAATGATAGTTCCATTCCACGTTTTCTGAGAAATCTCTATACTGCTTTCCACAGTGGTTATACCAATTTGTAGTCCTACCAGCAATGCATTAGTGTACCTTTTTTCACACATCTTCATCAACACTTATTATTGCTTATATTCTTGATAATTGCCATTCTGACTGGAGTGAAATGAAATCTTAGAGTAGTTTTTATTTGCATTTCTCTAATCACTAGAGATGATGAATATTTTTTCATATGTTTGTTGATCAATTGTATTTCTTCTGTGAAGTATCTGTTCAGTTCCTTAGCCCATTTATTGATCGCGTTGTTTGTTTTTTGGTGTTAAGTTTTTGAGTTATTTATATATCCTGGAGATTAGTGCTCTATCTGAGGTGTGTGTGGTAAAGATTTTATCCCATTCTGATTCTGTAAGCTCTTTCTTCACATTATTGATCCTTTCCTTTGCTGAGAAGACGTTTTTAGCTTGAATCCTCTTCACGAGAGATATAGTTTTACAAATGCCATTGACAACAACAATGAACTCACAGTCAGAATTAAAACTTGGCCTTTGTAGTGAATACGTGTAATTTCACGTCACCTCCATATCCATTTCGTGTGGTTAACTGCCATGCGAGAAGCAGAGCTTGGTCACGTTTGACAGCTTCTAGGTATCCCTCCTCCCAGTTCCTCCATATCACGGATGCAGATATTTGTCCGATATCTAGGCCTCCCTGTTGGGCATATAGACACAACCTTCCAGCCTTGCCACAGTCCACATGGGCTGTGTAGATATGCCACCATCCCACTCCACAACCACAGCATGGATCCATAAGCTATATATCTCCTTGCTCTAGACTTGCCAATTAGAATTCCCTGTGGGAAACTGAGTGGGCATCACCATAGACCAGGAAAGGTCTTGGACTACAGGTCTGTCTCTGTGGCTCTGCAGGTGGTGGTTTAGCATGGTGCCCTGCAACTGTCCCATTGGCCCTTCTTGGTCCCCTCTTCTCTCCTGAATCTATCTATTAATACACTGTTTCTCTTTATGTACTTTTTTTTTTTTTTTTTTTCCTGACACCTCTGACTGACATGCCTCAATCTAGCTTCTGTCCTTATCAGGACTTGCCTAAAAAGAGGCTGTCTCAGTAGGAGTAAAATAGGCTTTCCTTAAACAAGAGCTACAAGAGTACCAGTATAAAGTTTTCTGTGAGAAGAACAGCTGGTCATGAGTCTTAAACTAGGCATTTGGCCATCCACCAGGACGAAGAAGTATCCTATGAATGCCACACAGTGACATCCATGACCAAGTCCATTAGATTCCAGTCAGAGCAGGACTAGAGTTGATGGCCATGCTCAGGAGAAACCTAAAGACCAAGAAAGGAAAAAAAAGAAAGGGAGAGGAGAGGAGAGAAGAGGAGGGAGGGGAGTGGAAAGGGAGGAGAGGGCAGGGAGGGGGAAGGAGAAGGGAAAAGAAAGATAGAGAAAATAAAGGAAAAAAATACAACAGCCCTTCATCCCTTCATGGGACCTATTCATTATTTTTCAATTTTTATCAAATGGCTTTCTAAAGAAAATGTTTTAAAAGGAAGAAATACGTTGTATCACACTAAGATTGGCAATCTCTGAAAAGTCTGCAGCTATCTAAGTCAAAGGTCAGTTCAGATGGAAGTTTCAACTTACTTTTCAATTCTACTCTTTTAAAAGGCCATGTGACTTAAAGTGATTCCTTTCATACAGCAAGAAAATGGAAGGTCCCAAATGATGAGAGTAGATGATAATAATCATAATTACGATAAAAGCACCATCAAGGTACTCTCCTAGAAGATATTTTATATAATCTCAAGAGCTTGGTACAAGAAATAGAAAGAGAAAAAATGTACTGCTGGTGTTCAGGCATTTGAAACCAATCATGTGTCACTGATACAAAATAGCAAGTTAGTAGGTTTCAAATTCAGAAACAGACAACAATCTCCCCCTTTACTTTAAAAGCAAATTCTATCAAATTCTAGCAATAAGGAGTGTGTTAGTTTCTAATCAATAAGTACCAACATAATGTTGGTAACATTATGTTTTCCTCAAGGTGTGCAAATTGTTTTCCAATTTGAGTTGTCTGTTTGCCTGAGTCTGAATTAAACTTCAGGACTTAACATCTAGAGAATACAATGTAGAATGTTTTTAAAATTCATGACTCATAAAAAAAAAAAAGAGATTCCCACTGTTTCTATTTGAGTAATGATGAAAATTACTTAAATTTTTGCCATAGTTGGTAATTCCTTTCAGGCCAAACTATTGAATGGCTACCAATTGGGTAGAGATCATCCAAGACTCTTGAGAATCTTAGACTTGGCCTCAAAGCAGTAGCTCTGGAGAGAGCCAAATGGCATCTACCAAGGAACATCTGTTTATATTGCACTTTACAGAAGACAAGAAATTAAACAGAGATTTACTGATAAGATCATCAGCCATTGTCCTGGGATTGGTTCCCAAAATGTTGGCATACAGGCTAATATTCTAATAGATTAGAACTTCATTTTCTAAGAGAGTCTAAATTACCCAAGGGAAAGACACAAAGATGCTGACATTTGGTAAGAAAGAAGGAGGAGGTGTGATGAAGAGGAGGGGAAGGAAGGAAGGAAGGGGGAGGGAAAGAAAGAAGGAAAGAAAGAAATACCACCTTCAGTAAAGTTTATAGCTGATAAGACTGAACTTCAACACAGAGCTTCCAGTTATTTCCAAACACCAAGTTCGTGAACAAGAGCAATCAGCGAAGATCATTGGACAAGTAAAGTCCAGATAAACAGGTTAATTTGAATGCAACTAACATTTAGGGATTTTCTAAGACAATACATGTTGGAGGGTGTCTGACAATTTAGATGTGGCCACACAGGAAAGGAGAATGAGACTTGGAAGGAAGTTTATTGTACTAGAAGATCCCAGAGAAGGGGTCATTGCATGCCACAAAGGAGACAGCAGTGTCAGGAGTAGAGAACTGGAGCAAAAGGAGAGTCTAGGCACAGCCTTCCTTGAGGTTCCTCAGGAAAGACAAAACCAAACAGGGTGAACAGTTTAGGGTGGGTTACTTTGAACAACTATGGCAGGCTTTGGCTATAGGACTGGGTCCCTACTTAGATGTCACCAGTTCCTTGAATGACTTGAGGTAGGGAAATATTGGTTTGGTGCATGAGAGTTAGATTAGGATGGCTGGGGTTACAGACTCTGAATCAATTTGGTGTATGTCTTAGTACATTTGTGCTGCTATAACAATACTACAGACTGGGTAACATATAAAAAACAGAAATATATTTTTCATGGCTCTGGAGCATGGGAAGTTCAAGGTCAAGGCACCAGCATCCGTGAGGGTTTTTAGTCTTCCATCTCATACAGCAGAAGGTAGAAGTGGTAGACAATGCTAGAGAAGAAGAATAGAGGAGCAAAGCAGCCATAAGCCCCCTCTGAAGGGCAAAGCATCACACCGGGGACAGCCGTGCAGCCAAAAGATTTATTCAATAGCCTTCGTGGCTGGTAGCGAAAACCGGAGAAGAGGTGCTCTGGTCGAAGGTCGAAGAGGTGGGAGAGGGGAGTCAGGGAGAAGGGAGTGTGCAAGCTCTGGTGGGAGAAGGGAGTCAGGGAGAGGGGAGTGTGCAAGCTCTGGACAGAAGGTGGGTGCTTGGTTGCACCGGCTGGGATCTCTGGAGCTGTCGGCTAAAGCAGCTGCTGTCTGGCTGGAGGCTGGAGCTGTCAGCTGGGAGCGGCCGTCGGGCTGAAGGTGGTCGGTCTGGAGCTGTTGGCTGGAGCAGTTGCCGTCAGCTGGAGGCGATGTGTCTGGAGCTGTTGCAGTGGCTTCCTCCTCTCTGCAGCGACGAGCTGATGTATCTGTCTTCCTCCTCTCAGCAACAAGCCGATGTCGTGTGTCCGTGTGTCTCTCTCTGTCTGATCTGAGTCTCTCAGACAGGGCCTTATATAGGGATTTCTGGTGGGGGGTGCACTAGAGCAACCCCAAACACCATTGGCTAGAACAGGGTGTCCTTTAAGCCTATTGGCTCTTGCCTGGGGAAAAGAAACATTCTGCCCGGGGGAAAAACATCCTGTCCGGGGAAGAAACATCCTGCCGAGAATGAAACAAGGTTGCTTCTCTCAGGATGTGGAGAACTCTGGGGGGAGGGTAAGCTATCTATCACCCTCAACCAAGACCTTTAGAAAGACCAAGAGCAAAAATACAGAAAATAAGAAAATTGACCCTGACATGGATGGATGCCAAATAGACAAAGTAGCTAAAACCACAATTAGATTGAAGGAGAATAACAGCCCTGGGGGAAACTCACTAGCATTAATATTCTCAAAATGTTAAGCAGATTCTACACATATGAAATATACTTAAGGCAATTAAAAGGGAACATTGTTAATGTTTTCCAATGTATATAAGAACGGGTTTTGTTTACAGAAGAGATAATGCAGAAATTTATTTTTGTATGAATGCTTAGTTACAATTTATTGATTACATTTTCAAAACTTTAATTTGTTCTTAAGCTTTTACAGTGATTTACTAATCTTTTTATTTAACTTTAAAAAAAATACTTCTTAGTTCTCAATGGACCTTTATTTTATTTATTTATATGCGGTGCTGAGAATCAAACCCAGTGCCTCATACATGATAGTCAAGTGCTCTACCACTGAGCCACAACCCAGCACAAACAAAAAAAAATAAAAATTAAAAATAAGCTACTAAGCCTGAGGTATATTCCATGACAGTAATGGAAAAATGGACAAATACAGGTGACTTTATAATTGTAATATAAAGTATCAAATATGTGTGGATTCCTTCTTAACACAAGAACAGAGAGCAATTTTGTTCTCTTACTCACCCATCTTTCCTCCTTAGTTCTAAATTATCCAGGTAAAATACATACTTACTAAGAAGCAAAAATACCTTGTATTTATATAAAACAAAGATGTGGGAACCTCAGACATCTTGTGTCATATACTACTGAGTTCATTTTTGTACTCCCTATCTACAAGAACACATAAACCACTACATTTAAGTTATAATTACCAGATTAAGCCTGTAACTCATACCCATATTGAGTACTTGATTGACTCTTTCATATCTTTGATTATGTATACTTGTTTTGATTCTAACATAACAGAACTTTTAAATAAAATAAGTAAATATATTTTCTAATAATGAAGCTTTTCTTATACAACAGGAATCCAGTTACATGTATTTTCTAATAAGTCCTGTGAATTTGACTTAAACTGTATGCTTATAGTCTTAGCACCATACAACTCTTAACAGCAATTTAAAATGACATGTAATTGAAATGACTGGCCTTATTTACTATAATACTTCATAACTTCCTCTTACTAAAAATTTAAAAAACAAAAGATTCAGTATGTACTAAGAAAATAAAAAAAAAAAAAAAAAAAAAAGCTAAATAGAAACCTACCTAAATTGAGAAAAACCTACCAAAAAGCAGATACCACCAAGACACAAAGATATTTGAAACATTAGAAAATTAAAGGACCAAGAAAGGTCAACGTTAAAATAATAAATGTTCAAAAAATAGAAAATGGAGTTAAAATCATTAATAAAATAGTTTTAAGAATATTTCCCAGAACTAAAGTACAAAAGCTTCCAGAACCAAAGTGAGCAACAGACAAAAATATGCACATAAAAGCCCACAAACAAGAATTTTTGGAAAAGTGATAAATACAAATTTTAAGAACATCAATTATGATGAAAATTGCCTACAAGATTCCAGAAAGAAAAATCAAGTTTTAAATCATCAAAAATCCAAATAAAAAGAGGCATCTTAATAGCAACACTGGCATCTAGAAGATAATTGAAGTAGTGCTTTCCAAATTCTGAGGGGAAATGATTTACCACCTGGAATTTTCTGTCATCAGACAGTTGCTTTATGGTGGAAAAAGAAAAAAAAAAAAAAAAAATTAACATGCAAAATCTCAGAAAAGAAATGTTTCACTTAAGCACTCTTTCTAAAGAACTTAGTAGAAGATATGTTTTATTCATAAAAGAAGGTAAATCAAGTGGAAAATGATATGAGATCCAAGAAATGAGAGGAAACACAAGAAAAGACAGTGGATGGCCCTGAGCCAGTCCTCAGGGTTACAGATGCACAAGGATCCTAGAGGACAACCTGTAGACACTGGCAGAGGCCAGAAGGCTCAGGGAGAGACACTCCGGGGAAAGGAATTTAACAGAATCCTTGATAGGTCTGAATGCATTCGAAGATTTAAGAATTGGGACCAGGCTAGAAATGAATTAATGAAAAGTGCATTTAACAACTTAGACACTAAAGAAGCACAAAAATGGAATATTTATCAACTCTAAGGGAACAAAGGCATAGAAAAAGGAAGAATACCTAACCAAATGTTATTTTTATAACCCTTTCACCTCCTTCTTTCTCTGCCAGAAAGAAGAAAGGTTGATCATTGTGAAAGCAACCTTCAAATAACTTTCAACCACAATCAGCCTAGAGGCTGACTAGACCTAGAGGCATCTACCTGACAAAGTTTACTAACTAGTCTTTATCTACCATTTGTCCACCTTCCACAACTTGCTGTCTCTAGAGATGGAAAGTCTTTTTCCTTTGTCTTGTCACTTCTCTAAACATTTACAGCTCCTTACTGAAGATACTGAAGTTGCTTGTTTGTTGGAATTCTCTTTGAGAATTACTCATTGCCTGTGTGTTTCACATGTTTACATTAGATGTACATGTTAATTAAGCTTCTGTTTGTTTTTTTCTTATTTATCTGTCTTTTGTTACATGACTCTGTCCCAAATAAAAATTACAAATGGCAGAAAGAAAATTATTTTTTCCTCTCTCACAAGTGCAATTGAATGGATCTCTTTGATGTCAAACAAAGAGGACCCTGACACACTGAAAGGGTCTTTGTTTTGTGACTGCTAGATTCAGTGCTAGATTATCCAGGTATCTGACTATGTCTTTGATAATAAATACACGATGTTTCAATGAAGCATCGTGCATTTTAGTATTGGTTACGTTCTGATATCTGCAATGTGCAAAGGAATAAAAAATATATGTTCCTCTTTTCCAGAAATTTATGGTCATAGTGAAGACACAGGATAGCAACATAAATAGACAAAAGGCAATGCTCAGCAGTAAATGAAGCCAAATGGATGAGTGAAGTTGACTGCTGATAATATATGTTTGGAAAAGGGTAGCTAAGTGGGCCAGAGCAGGGCCATAGAAGACTTCATGAATGAGCTGCCATTGGATCAGAATCTCCAAGAGGAGTAGGAGATTAGTAGGTGCCAGGAAAATAGCAAGCATTGGACTGGGATAAATGAGTAAGCAAAATTTGGAGGTCCAAAAACTCAGTGGGTGTTGAGTAGGCATATTGATTGGAAAATATAGTTGGTAACACTGAAAAAAAAAATGGTTACAATGCTTTAGGGTCCAGAACAATCATTTGCATACAGTGGACACTCAAAATTTGCTAATTAAAGGGTGTGAATACCAAGTTTCAGCAGAAAAATGATTTGGATGGTTGGAATTTTAAGAACACCTAAAATAGGTCTGGTAGTAAGGAAAGAGTGGCGACCAGGAGGCATCCAGTTTACAGGCACAAGAAAATCTTAGCTGAAGTAAGATGATGATGATCTACAATGCAAAGACATAGATGAATTGATTCTAAGAAATCATAAGGGTAGAAAGGTGTGATAACTTTCCTCACCCATCGTGAGGGTCATAGCCAACACCCCTATTACAAAGGACAGATTAATAAAAGCAAAATGAATTTATTTAACAGAAGTTTTATGTAATAAGGAAGTCTTCACAGATGAAACCCCAAAACTGTCCATTTTATGGTTATATTTGATGAAACATGAACAGTCATGTAGAAATGTGACTGGACAAAAGAGTATGATCCAGGGAAACTCAGCAAGACACATCTCTGTTCAGATTCTTTTGGGCTTCTGTGTATAGCATCCCTTCCTCCTAGGTGTCGGGCAGGACCACTTCTGGAATGCATCTAATGATCCTTTACCAGAAAACTAGATCAGAGAAATTCTTCTTGGCCAGTTTTTGTACAGAAACATTGGGAAAGTCAAAGTAATATTCCTAAGTTTCATGGATGATTTGGGGAAGAGGTGATATCAAGAAAGGGCTCATAGGCCAATATGCATAGAAGACAACACTGTGGCACTGGGATTTGCAAAAGCAAAAAGCTTTATTATGTGATCAGCCAACAAGGCTTCCAGGAACTGTTAAAGCTTAAATCTGCCTCCCTAATTAGTTGGTTGTGGAATATTATAGGAAGAGGAAGGAAGACTCAATCATTGTCCCAACTAACTCCATTTTGCCTCTCAAATCCATTCTCTCTGTGAGTCACGTTGGTCTTCCCAGTTAATTACAAATTCTAAAAGAGAGGGCCCTGCAGGCTGTACCTAGGATGCTGATGGGGACAGACAGACATGAGCAGTGGGAATATGAGGTTAAGGGAATAATTCTATAAAATGGACCTACTGTGCTGACCCCATATGCTTTCACAGCCCTGCCTATCTGAAGTCCACAGAATATGTTACATTTCTCCACAGACTACCTGTTATCTGCAAAAGAAATGCAGATCCCCAAATGCTGATAAGAAGAACACAAGTTACCCTGTGGTAGGGGTGGGGGGTTGTGACCCTAACACAGACCAGATCCCAGAACTCAAAAGATATACAGATAATTACCCTGACCGCACAATCTGTAAGAACAGGTTCCAATTAGAACCAGTTAGCATGAGCCAAAGTGACCTAGAGTTGTCGTGGCACTGGGGACTTGAAAGTCTGATGTCATCCTGCCATCAGTCAAAAGTCAAGAGTTGGACCTGGGCAGGATACTCTGGAAACTTCCCTGGGACCCTCAATAAAAAACTGAAGGGCAGGAGAAGCATGCCACCCCTCTTCTCTCTGAGAGGACCCACTGTCTCCCTTCCAATAACCTCATGCTTGTTACTCTGAGCGACTACTCTGAAATCTTTCTGACTTAATGGAAAGAATCGGGGTTTGAAGGAGAGCCTTCACACTGCCTCAGTTTCTCAGAAGTTTCAACCCTATAAAAATAAGACTGAAGCCTGTCCCCAGGCTGGAACAATTATCTCATGGCCAAGTCAAACTACCCCCCCTCAAGATTGCACTGGCAGAACAATGAAGAATCATACCTAAGAAATCGACCAACCAGACCACAGTTTGACCAAGACTGCACATACCTTTTGGCCCCTGCCCTAATTCGTCCCCTATGTAACTTTGGAGCCCTTGTCAGTACTCCTGAAGGCAAGGCTTAGAACACCAGTGCCCCTGCTTCTGGTATGGCTTCCCTGAATAAATAATTTCCTTTCCTAAGTTCACCCTCACTTGCCTCCTGGCTGGTCAATTGGGAAGAGTGGCCAAATATGGTCTATAGGGACCCAGAATCAGGCCCCTTGTACCAGGACTCTGGTAACAAAGTGAAAGGGGAGCAGTTGTTTTTTGATTGGATGGTGAGGAGGGTGGTTTGGGGTTCTTTGATGCAGGCATGGTCATCATGCCTCTTTACGGGTCTCTCGTGTTTCTTTTCTGAGGGAGGTAGGTTCTGCATGGGAGATTTTAGTTTGTGATGTCAAAAGATCATTGACCAGAAGAGCAGGTTTCTTCTGCAAGTGTTCATTCTTTAAAGGATTCTGGAGGCTTTTCCTGAAAGACAATTAGAGCACTTTGTTATTTAAGGGATTTATGCCTGGGTTTGTCCAGTCCTTAGCCAATTTTAGAGAGGTTCTAGTTTCCATGATCCACCTTGGGGAAGATGGACTCTAGTTTTTATGGCCTACCTTGGCAGAGAAGGGAGAGCAGGAGAAAGAAGGAGAGGAGAAGGTCAGAAAGACACTTTGCATCAGAGGCCCTTTAGTTCAAAGACGTCAACATGCCAAAGTACCGTACTGTGAGGTACTGTTTTCTGAGCTTCAACAAAATAAGTTGATAGAATTTGGGAAAATGTTCATTAAAATTCAATATCAAGGATAAGAAATCCCTGATGTTTTGCCTCCCCCATCTGCCTCCTGTCTCACAGACCTTTGATAAAGAAGGAATGGATTTAGACAAAAAAAAAAAAAAAAAAAAAAAAGAAAGAAAGAAAGAAAGAAAGAAAAAGAAAGAAAGAAAAGGAAAGGAAATACTGCATTTTGTAACTTGGGGTGTTGCTGAGGAGCTCTGAGCTCTGTCTGCACAGAGTCACAGTCACCATTAGTATCTTGAGAGACAAAAGGCACCCTGCAGGGCATCTCTGAAATCTTCCCCCTCCTGATTTCCAGGCAAAGACATTTATATGCAGATACTTTCCCTTGAGCATTCTTTCTGGTGGTGAAAATCCACAGTCAGTATTCTCATTCAAAGCAGATTTTCCCCAAGGCCACACACATCCAGCCTGGCAGCAAAGGGCTGCCCCCACCCCTCTTCTCCTACCCCCCAGGATACCTTCTGGAAAAAACAGTACAACTGGGGAAAGGAAGAGAGCAGTACTTGGGCACCAAATTTCTCAATGTAAATACCACATACCCCATACAGCTAACCTAGTCATTTTGCATATGTGCATCTGCCCAAAATTAGAAATACTTGTGAATGGAATACCACAAATGTCTTTGAAGTTCTTTACTGTAGAGAGCTATGCGCTGAGGGGGCCTTTTCCTTGTTTATGTAGTCTGTTATGGTCTCATGGAGAGACTGAGGGCAGTGAAGTAACCACTCTGGTTTACATTATAGGATGGTTCCCGCAGATAAAAGGATTTTGTGCATTGAGTCATACCGCCTATGTTATTACCACCGGGGCAGATTTTGCAAAGAGTAAATCAAGCTAATCTGCCAGAGCCTTGGGTTGTGTATGTGGGGATCATTACACAAGATAATTTCATGCTCCTAGGAAGGTTTGAGCTTGCAGAGGGCTGAGTGACCTCTTAGCCTATTCCCAGTCTATGGTTTTTGTCAGGTCTTTGTCGCATTTTTTTCTCTCACTCTCTCCTTGCAAGTTTTAATTATATCTCTATGCTTATTTAATGAGCAATTTGCTTGCATTTAGTCTACTGGAAACCTGTAATTGGGAGATCTCAAAGAGAAAAGGAGATCAGCACAGTCTGGGAAGGAGTGACCAACCCTGGGGTCAGAGAAAGCAGGCAAATCGAGACTTAAAGGCATTTAAAATCTAATTGTTTCAATCACTGTGTGGCCAAACCAAACTGTCTGTGGGAACCCTGTGTTTAATATGTCTAGAGGAGAAACCGCAGAACCAGAACAAAAAGTTCATGGAGAAAAAGTCATGAGATAAATGTAAGTGGACTGAAAGGTGTTTTGTGCATACTCCTACCTGGAAGGGGTTTCCCTCATCTGTATTCGTTTGTTTTGTTACAATGGGAATTGGAGAGCACATGTTTTAGAAGATGTTTATTATAGTTACTGACACTCTGAATCTCACCTGATAATACTTTCTATAGTTCTTATGCTGTACTCTTTAAATATGCCTACAGCTCCCCGTTGAGCCCCCCTCTAAGACCAATTTAATCTGAACAAATAGGAAATTCTGTAACTTAATAGAACGTTCCCTCCTCTCGAAAGCACAGCAGAATTCCTCAAAGTTCTTAAGTAGGTTTTTCTAGCCCAGAAACCTACCGTTAAGTACTGTGTTTGTTTTCCTAAAGGTTTTGTGAAAAGTTGGCAAAGAAAGGACATATCCTTAGGACCCCCTTTCCTTCTTAATTTTTTTTTTCCACCAAGCTACCTACCAAAGGCTGGTAAAAGTTAATAAGTATCCTTGTAGTGCTTGTGTGAAGCTCCAGGCAGAGCATAATTGAGAACATAATGAGATCTATTTTTTTATTTTATCACACAATGTGAAACTCAGTTTTTCTCTCTAGTCACTAGTATGTTTTTATCACTGATATCCATGCCTGGTAGGCTGAAGTATTGGCACAGAGCTTCAAGGAGGTGTGGGCATGTGTAGTTGGGTGGTGGCTGGGGAGAGAAGTAGGAGGAGTGACAGGAAGGAAGAACTGGGTAAACTGACCCACAGATAGACATAGGGAGGAACAGAGAATCGTCATGTAACTTGCACTGAAGAGCTTAGAATAGGGCCTAATTTATAGTAGAACAGCATCCCAAAGAAAGTTCCAATCAGATTTAGTTCCTCATCCTGATCTAACATCTCTTACCATCTCCATTGCATTGCATTCCCATTAATAGATCAAAACACCTCCAATTTGAGTTGCATTATGTCAAAATACAATTTTACAAAGTAATAGACATGAGTTAGGGATGTGGCTCAGTGGTAGAATACTTGCCTGGCATGCTTGAGGCCCTTGGTTTGATCCCCAGCATCACTGATCAATGTACGGGGGGGGGGGGGGGGGGGGGGCATTTTAAAGACATGATTCTCAAATATTTAATGAGCCCTTATCAAGAATTTGTTTGCCTCACTAATAAGGAAACCAGCAGAATGACAAAATGAGTTCAAAGATATAAGAAACCACTATATATTCTCATGAAAGAATGCAGCTATAAGATTGCTGTGATGCAAAAAATCACAATCTTTATTGTTATTTTGTCTACATGACAGGAATCATTTGCTTCTCCACTGAACAACAATCATTTGCAACTTTTCAACTGTCTACAAGATAGCATCTAACTTACTGAATCTGGATCTTAATCAATAGTAAGGAAGACAAGTTAGATCATCTACCAATGATGATCTCACAAACTTGAGTACCCAGAGTGCTTGTTTTAACAAATTGCTGGACTCCACCCCCAGAGTTTCACCTTCAGTAAGTCTGGGGTGGTACCCAAGAATTGGTGCTTCTAATAGTTCTGCTGTGGAGTCAGGGACCAACTTTGAGAACCACTATTCTAATTGGACATTGAAAATGCTGTCAGAAATATTTCTGACTTATTTTCAAGTGTCAACATGTCAAAGATTAATTGTGAAAGAATCTTATATACACAACATGATTGTCATATATGTTTGGTAGAAGACTAGGCATTGTCTAACTTTAGATTTTCTGAATCACCAGGGTTTCATTTTTCATTGCGAATTATTTATAACTCTGTAATTGTAGATAACTAATAGCAATGCAAATGATTCTTATCCATAGACACTCACATTTTGTTCAGGTGGAAGGATAGTTTATTTCCAATCCCCACCTACCTTCCATTCTCACCCTTCTGTAAAAAGGCACTTTTGCATTTATTTTTCAGCATTTATTTTTTTTGCATAGTAACATATGCATTTTTTTTTAATTTTCCTTTGAACTAGTTGTCATATTTTAGTGGTTCCCTTGGCTAATAAGTTAAATAAAGACTTTGGCACACGTTTACTTCATATTGGCATGAGTCATGATTGTATCTTCTTTTACGAAACTGTCCTTTAATAATACTTTTACTAAAAAATAATGTCCAAGTTTGGAATTTCCGTTTTTTTGGCTGTTTCATTGCTTTCAAACCAATAAGTGTCTTCTTCTAGAACAGCCATTGTGATCTTCATATTTCCTAACACTTAACAATCAGTTTTAAAATTTAGTCTACTGGAGCACTGACCAGACTGAGATCCTATGGATTCCAGCTGCCTATTTCCCCTAACAATAACACAGCTGCTCTTACTTTCCAAATCCCTCTTTACCATTGTCATTTATTGAACACAATGAATTTGTATTTGCTCAGTTCACATTGCATTATTTAGGGGATAGTTTGACCATTTCTATCATTCAGGGTGTTGACCTTGCTCTTTGATTAACAACAGCAAAACCACAAAACATGTGCTACCTGTTTCAAAGCCTGGAAACTCTTTGTTAGACATCTGGAGTGTGAGGAGGAGGCAAACTTGTGTGCCAACTGAGAATCCTTTGAATTTCTAGGGTCAGCAGGAAATCCTAGCACGCTAGAGGGGTCACAGACAGATATTTTAAACTCTTAAGTTCATGACACTGGATGCTGCCCAGCTTCTGATCTGAACTGCTTCCTTCCAATAGAACATCTGTGTTCTATAAGAGGAGCTCAGAATCTCTGCACAGCCCCCGGAAGAAGCCCTTCCTGGGCCTCTCAGCTCTGGAATTCATAACAGACCCAAGCTTGACTCCCACAGTCCAGTTCTTCCTCCTTGCACTCTCAGCAAGAGAAGAAGACCATAACACCCAACTCTACCAAGAACTATTACTTGTGATTTCATTATCTCCCTGATGACTACAAAATGCCGTAGGTTGTATTATATAGAATGTGGAGGACAGGCTGAGGTCACTCCGAGTAATTATTTTGTAACAAAGAAATGATACCACTTATTTCATTTGGCTTTTGGAAAATAAGGTCATGGAGTTTTAAACCAATTGCTTTTTCACAGTTACTATTTTGGGTCTTCCAGAATACCACTTAACCTTGCTATTACAAGTACTTATAGGTATTCTCATAGAAAACATAGTCTTCCCTCTGTATCCAGTTGGAAAATATTTGAATAAAAGAATTTCAACCATACTGAATAGGTACGATTTACTTATAATCATTGCTATACGGTATTATTTAGTGAATAATGACAATACAGCTTAACAACTACTTACATTTACATTGCATTAGGTATTACAAGTAATCTAGAGATGATTTGTTAAAGTATGGGGGGATACACATAGGTTCTATTCAAATGCAGTGCCACTTGTCTTAAGGGACTTGAGCATCTGCAGGTTTTGGTATCTGTGGGGGAGTCTTAGAACCAATTCCCATGGATACCAAGGAAAGATTGTGTTCTAAAAATGCCACATTTTGACTAATGCCTTACGCTAGTTTTCACAAGAGGTCATGGATCACAGAACTTTGCTCTAATCATTTCTCCAGGTGCGGAGAGTTCCCAACCATTGTCAGAAGACCCATGTTCTGACATGCCTTCTCAATCTCCCATTCCCAGTTTTATTATTTTCTTTTTATTTCCTTTCTTTTTATTTTTTAAATATATCCAAGCAAAAAGAAATCACAATGATCAAGAAATCATAACCAAGTTCCTTAATTTAAATGAGAATATGAAACAAAAGTGGGACTTAGGTATCAGAACAATTTGCCTCCTATCTTTTAGTTGCTCAAGTTCACCTTTCAGGGTTACAGAAATGTTGGTTGAGACCCCACAATATGCAAGGTAGGAAGTAGGAGAATGCTGCCAAACAAAATTCAGAATTGCACTACATACCTGGAACATGCTTGTACTAAAAAATTACTCAGTTTTCCCTGAAATCCAAATTTAATTGAAAGTCTGCATTTTATTTATTAAATTGCTTAATTCATTGCCTAGATATATCTATGATCCTTGGGCAGAGGGCACAGGTATTACTGCATTCTCAGACCTACTCATTTCTCTCCCTTTTTATTGACTAAAACACAGGACACAGCCTCTTTTACTTGATTTTTTTCCAAATCACCCCTCAGTGCCACTTAAACTTTTAATAAATGTGCAGAGTTAAAAAGGGAGGTGACTTTTGCTTCAGAAATCACAGCAGAAGTCTTTTGGTTACCCTCACCACTGTCCATCTCTTTCCCGTTGATTCAGCTTCCTGATGAGTTTCTGGGCCTCTCTCCGTCCTTCAATCCTAGCTCATCAGTCCCTGTTCCCTAAATCCCCATGGGTTTTTCACTGTAGAGGATGCTTGGATCTAAGCTAATGCCAAGTCCACTTGGTGAGCACAAAGACCCTCATCTTCAATATAAACATGTGCCTCAAAGGACAGTCACCCCCAAGTGTAATTGCTTGATCAGAACTAACATTACAAAATTTTAACTCCCCACTTACGTGGGGAGCAAAAAAAAAAAATTATATGAAGTTGTGAAAATCAAGGCTCAGGAGAAAAGACTTAAAATGTTAGGAGTAAGCATCCTGAAAAGAAGGGCCTTGGGCACAAATGAGTCAATGAATATACAAAAAGTTAAAATAAATGTTAGCCACTCATATCTCCTGTAAGCTTGCAACCAGAGGAAATGGTTGAATTACTACAAAAGGGATCTTGGTCACCTCTATCAATAGGCTTTTTGAGGCTGCGTGTGCCAAAGGCATCATACCCAGAGCAACATCTCAGGCACATATCACACGTGACTCATTTCAACAAAGACTTTCCAGTGTTGGGAGATCCCATTAATTACAGTCACTGCCACTTGACAAAGATTCTCTCCTTTGACCAAAACTTTAGTCAGCCTCCTCGGACTCCTCTGCCTAAGTAGGCCTAAACTTGGCTTTCTTCTGTGTTCTTGAAGAATCCCATTTGAGCAAGATTCCTGCTACTTCAATTTATCAAATGTCCTCTACCCTGATGTCTGACCACCCTTGGTGTATCATCATCCTGGACCATCTTTGGCAATAATTCTATCAAGCCAGAAACTATTTATCCTTAATGTTTCCTTCTAGTAATTTTCCACCCACTGATCCCTCAGGCCATTCCTTGGTTATAAATCCTCACAGGTCCTTGTAGGACCTGAGTCCAATCTCTCTCCTCCATATAACAACCCACTGTAGTGGTCTCTGTATCTATCACCATGGCCCCCTGTGTCTCGTCAGCCTGACCATCATTAACAAGTGTCATCAACAGCTTTTTTTTTTTTTTCTTTAAAACACTAAACTCTCTATTGTTGTTAAAGACAATAGAGAGTAGCATCTCCCCTGCTGATGCCAGTGCCTTTTGTGAGAATTCGGGCATTGCATTAATCATGGTTTTTATTGCCTATATTTTATGATGGTTTGTTTCCTTGGGGCCTTGGAGTCCTGCAGCGGTATTGCCCCTCACTGGGTTAATCTCCAGAGAGAACAAACAACTTGCAGTGAGTACACTTTTGATATGTGAACCAGCTGATCCTGAGTTCATCTGCGTCCTTCTATCAGGCTCCTACAGACAAGGACACTAAGCCCTGCCTGAAGCACCCCAGAGCAGGCACTGGACAATCAGAGACCTCCCTTTCAGCCTAGAGACTACCAGAAGTATTTTAACTAGCTAATCCTTATCCTGCTCAGCTGTTCACCATGCTTGACTCTATCCTGCCCTTTGAAAACCCCAGTGAAGTCTCTGCCCATGCGTTCCCAACCTCCCTCCCACCCCTGACCACTCCAGGCGCCTCTCCACATGGCACTCTGTGGTGTGGACTGCCCTCTCCTCCTGGGAACTGTGAGTCACTCTCTTTCCAATGGCAGTCATCTCCTAATCTGCTTGCCTCTTTGTAGAGAAATAATGATAATAATAATTCAGACTACTTTTGAGAACCGGTGTGGGAGCCAAGGGCTCTCTCTGCAAGGGCTCCCAGGATGCTCAACTCTCAAGCTGTCCTTTAAAGACTGCTTTCCCCGAAGTTTTCAGCACTTCCATCATGGCAGGAGGCTAGGGAGGGGAGAAGCCTCTTCCTCCTCCTTGCTGTCCCCTCTTTGTTGTTGTTCTCTCGCTCCAGAATGCCTTTTGAAGACAGTGGCCTCAGTTTCCATGTCCTCTGCATAGAGCTCAGACACAGGATTTCGGGAGCAGCACTGAGGGGCAGCTCTTCCACTTTCCATCCTCACCCTTTCCAACCAACCACAGGCCCCCACAAAACTGCCTTGTCTGGAACCTTATCCCCAGGCAGTTCAACTGATGTAAGCCATGATGCAAGTGCCACCTCTTAAACTCAAAGAGAGACGGGCACAACTCCCAGGGAGACAGAAGACCCAGCTATTGATAAGGAAGATCCTCAACATTCGTGTGTTGTTGAACAACACGATGAATTTCCAAGGTGGAATTAGACAACCACTTTCTAAAACCTTGAAAATAGGATAATCTAACAAAAGTTTGATTAACATAAGTTGTGAAGGGAACCTGTGATCCTAATTTATTCTATACTTTATCGAACTGTATGCAGTATATAGTGTATATAACATAATGTGCATATATATTTATATACATGCACCTTATGTATGTATACATGGATATATAAATGCAAATAAAATATGTATTCATGACTATACAAAATAAAAATATACTGCCAAACAAAATATGCTCACTCAAATTGCATGTGAATTGTACTAAGCAGCAGAGAAACAGTTTAGATCATCTCTCTCCTGAGGAGATGAACTGAGTTGATACAGGAGGATCTGAGCTAAATGTGTTCCCAGAAAATGAGTGGCAACTGCCTTTACTTCCCTTTCCCAAGACATAAGGCTAACCCCACCCCAGACCTACCAGGCACAAGGCAAACACAGGTTAATCCTTTCCAAATGTGCTTCACAAGAAATGACCTCACTGTGCTAGCCACTAGGCAGGATCCTCTGTGTGTGTGTGTGTGTGTGTGTGTACGCGCGCGTGCGCATATGTGTGTGTACATGTGTTTCTTATGTCATTTTAAAATTTTTTATAAGAGTTGTTTTTGTTCTTTCCAGATATACATGGCAGTACAGTGTATTTTGGCATATTATACATAGAGTGCAACTTATTCTAAATAGGATCCCATTCTTATGATTGTACATATGTGGAGATTCACTGTGGTGCATTCATTTATGAACATAGGAAAGTTATGTCTGATTTATTCTACTGTCTTTCCTATTACTATATCCTCTTCTCTTAATTCTCCTCTGTCTAGTCCCCTGAACTTCTATTCTTACCCCTCCCCCTGCTTGTTGTGTGTTAGCATCCACGTATCAGAGAGAAAATTAACCTTTTGGTTTTGAGGGATGGACTTATTTCACTTAGCATGATAATATAAAGATTCATCCATTTCAGTAAAAGTCATAAGGTCATCCATTTTTCTGGCTGAGTAATATTCCATTGTGTATATATACCACATTTTCTTTATCCATTCGTCAGTTGAAGGGCACCTAGGTTGGTTCCATAGTTTAGCTATTGTGAATTGAGCTACTATAAACATTAACATGGCTGTGTCACTGTAGTATGCTGATTTTAAGTCTCTTGGGTATAAATCAAGGAGTGGGATAACTGGGTCAAATAGTGGTTCCATTCTAAGTTTTCTGAGGACTCTCTATACTGCTTTCCATAGTGGCTGCACCAATTTGCAGTCCCACCAGAAATGTATAAATGAACCTCTTTCCCTACATCCTCACCACCACTTATTGTTGCTTGTATTCTTGATGGCTCAGTGTAGTTTTGATTTGCATTTCTGTAATTTCTAGAGGTGTTGGACATTTCTTTTCATATGTTTTTGACCATTCGTATTTCTTCTTCTGTGAAGTGCCTCTTCAGTTCCTTAACCCATTGGTTGGGTTATTTTATTTATTTTTCAGTGTTAATCTTTTTGAGTTCCTTATATATCCTAGAGATTAATGCCCCATCTGAGGTGCTGGTGGAAAAGATTTTCTCCCATTCTGTAGGCTCTCTCTTCATGTTCTTGATTGTTTCCTGTAAGCTGCCTGGTACCGAAAACCGGGAGGAAAAACTCTCGGAGGCAGAGTTAAGCTTTTACTACTTTTACTTCTACTTTCTTAGAGCTTAGAGAGGGAAAGAAAGATTTTTAGAGAGAAAGATTAAAGCGAGCTTTTCTTCTTGTCTTCTTAGCTTAGAGTTAGAGTTAGAAAGATAGAGCTTAGCTTAGAGCTTAGAGTTAGAGTTAGAAAGATAGAGCTTAGCTTAGAGAAAGATTAGAGCTTCTTTCTTCTCTCTTCTTTCTTCCTTCTTCTTTCTTCTGTCTTCTGTCTTCCTCAGGAGTCTCGGCCTAACTCTGACCAGTCATTACTTCTTCTATCTGGTTTCTCTTCTGTAACCGCTCTGCCTACGTTCTGGCCGCTCTGATTCTTCTGACCGACCGAGTGACTGCCCGGCTGACTGAATTCTCCGTTCTCCTAACTCGGACCGCGTCACCCGGTTATATACCTTCAGGTTTGCGGGGTGCCTACAGGTGCGTCACATACATATCAGGTGGAACCCATGGCTTCCAGCTAGCTACAACAGCCCTTCCTAATTAGGGCTCCTTCAGTTTCCTTTGCTGTGAAAGAGATTTATAGTTTGATACCATCCCATTTACTGATTCTTGATTTTACTTCTTGTGCTCTAGGAGTCTTATTGAGGAAGTCTGTTCCTAAGCCAACATGGTGGAGAGTTGGACCCACTTTTCTTCTAGAGGCATAGAGTCTCTGGTCTAATGCCTAGGTCCTTGATCCACTTTGAGCTGAGTTTTGTGGGGAAAAGAAGAGCTCTAACTATCTCTATTTGTTGACAACATGATTCTATATTTAGGTGACCCAAAAAACTCCACTAGGAAGCTTCTAGAACTCATAAATGAATTCAGCAAAGTATCAGGTTATAAAATTAACACCCATATATCAGTTGCATTCCTATAAACCGATGACATATCAGCCAAAAGAGAAATCAGGAAAACTACTTTACAATACCCTCAAAAAAATGGGGAATCAATTTAACAAAAGAAGTGAAACACCTCTACAATGAAAATCACAGAAAACTAAAGAAAGAAATAGAAGAAGACCTTAGAAGATGGAAAGATCTCCCATGTTCTTGGACAGGTAAAGTGAATATTGTCAAAATGGCCATGCTACCAAAAACACTGTACAGATCTAATGTCATTCCTATTAAAATCCCAATGATGTTCTTCATAGAAATAGAAAAAGCAGTCATGAAATTCATTTGGAAAAATGAGCAGCCCAGAATGGCCAAAGCAATTCTTAGTTAGAAAAGTGACAGAGGAGGCATCACAATTCCAGACCTTAAACTACACTACAGAACTATCTTAACAAAAGTGGCATGGTATTGGCACCAAAACAGACATGAAGACCAATGGTACAGAATAGAAGACACAGAGACAAACCCACATAAGTACGTATATCTCACACTAGACAAAGACATCATAAACATGCATTGGAGAAAAGGTAGCCTTTTCAATAAATGGTGCTGAGAAAACTGGAAAATTTTGTTAGCGTTCATAGTTATACATAGAAGTTGGTTTATCCCAGGAAACTCATACATACATGGAATTCTGTTGCATGATCTCCCCTTCCCCCCCCCATGCTCCATTCCCTTCCCTCTTCCATTCTGCGTCCTCTACTACACTTCCTTTCACTCATCTATTGATTTATATTTGATTAGATCTTTCTACCTATGCATAAAGGTGAAGTTCCCTGCTGTGTATTTATATATGCACATAACATGATTTTTTAAAGAATTCATTCTGTATAGTTTCCCCTTACCTATTCCTCCACTCTGTCTCTTGATCTCCTTCTTCTACATTACTGATCTTCCCTTTGTCTTTGTATTATCCTAACATTCCCTCCCCCTTTCCTTTATTTTACTCTGGCTTCTGTATATGAGAGAAAACATTCAGCCTTTTAGTTTCTGAGTTTGGCTTATTTCACTTAGCATGATATTCTCCATTTCCATCCATTTACTGGCTAATACCATATTTTTTTTTTATGGCTGAGTAGAACTCTGTGGAGCCATAAAACACACACACACACACACACACACACACACACACACACACACTAGATACATAAATGTAGATATAGATATATCTCAAAATTTCTTAATCCATTCATCTATTGATGGGCATCTGAGTTGATTTAGCTATTGTGAATTGTGCTACTATGAACATCATGTGGCTGTATTGCTGTAGTATGCCAATTTTAGATCTTTTGGGAAAATACCAAGGAGTGGGATTGCTGGGTCATATAGTGGTTCCATCCCTAATTTTTTTGAGGAATCTCCCCACTGATTTCCAGAGTGGTTGTACTAGTCTGAAGTCCCATTAAAAATGTACAAGTGTTCTTTACCCCGCACAACCTTACCAGCATTTATTATCGTTTGTATTCTTGATCATTGCAATGCTGACTGAGTGAGATGAAATCTCAGTGTAGTTTTGGTTTGCATTTCCCTGATTGCTAGAGGTATTGAACATTTTTTCATATATGTGATGGCCATTTCAGTTTCTTTTCTTTTCTTTCTTTTTTGCTTTTTTAAAGTGTCGGTGTAATTCTTTTGCTAGGTGGGTTCTTTCAGAGACCATCACCTCTGCCTTCCTGTGGGGAGAGGAGGTTGTTACCCTTTAAATGACAGTTCACACTCCATCAAAGTTGTTTTCTGCTTGTTTCAGGAAAGATTCTCCAAAGAAACTTACAAGGAACTGGCCAAAACTACCAAGTAATTCTGACACAGTCTTTTTAGGTAAATTAAACTCTGCTCATTATAGTGCTTAATTCTCCACCCAGAAGTATTCCCATCTGCTAATTTTCTGAATATTCAATATATAATATTCAACTGAGCATAATCAAGAATGTGTCGAACTCTACATGTGACAGCCAGTCTTTCCTACATGATTATGTAGTTTCCCCCCAATGAAGGCCCTGTGCTCTCTTTGTTTGGGAAGACACTCTCTTGAGAATCACCTCCAGCATGCTACTCCTTACTCACTGCAAGTAATAAAACTTTCTTCACTCTTTAGCTCATGGTTGTGCCTATTGGCTTTGTGTTCACCAATGAGAGAACTCATTGCATTTGATTACAACAGGAACCACATTTGGGGATTTGGGCAACACCTAGCAATTCATCAAATTCCCATTTTCTTCTGCTTCTAGACTCCGAGCACAGTTATATTCCCAGCTTCCCATGAGGTCAGGTGTGTGCCTGTGACTGGATTCATTGACTAGAATGTGAACAGAAATGACATGCACCATTTCCAAGTCAACCCTTCTGAGAAGTGGGCCTGTGGGCTCACGCTGATGGTGACAATGATGGTGAGGCCATGAGATGGAAGGTGCCTGGGTCCTGATGGCTCTACCTGGACAGGAGCTGACCTCTAATCAGTACCTGCTAGGAGCTTAGGTGAGTAAGAATCAAAATAATATTGCATCGAAGCCAGCCCATTTGTGGGGACCTGCTTGTTGCCATAGCTTGTACTCACCTACTAGGATAGATGTCAAGTGTTTCAGCAGCTTGAGCCTCGAGTTGACGCCTCTCTATACTTCAGCAAACACCAATATTCATTTTTTATTTCCTCTGGTTCTCCCACATCAGAATGGATGAAATACCACAGGCTGTGGAACCTGCTAAGAATCAGGTGGCATTCTGCAAACCAGCATCGAAGGTTTCTACCTCAGTGGTTGTGGGAAAAGCATGCTTTGTGATTGCTTTTAATTGGTACCTGTCATCTGCTTGATAGAATTTTATTAACAGAAGTGTAAACATTCATTGCAATCTCGGAACATGGGACTCTTAAGCAGCTTATGAAATTCAATCAAAGTTCTTTTTATTTTTAGTGTTTGCTGATAACTCATTAAATGTTTCTCAATGTTACAAATTCTGCAACAGAAATGTGCCTTGCAAATAAAGTGGTAACGGAGAGATGTTAACACAGCAAAAGGGCTGAGGATTGCTCAACATCATGAAAAATAGTAACTTTTTTTTTTTTTTTTTTTTTTTTTTGCTACAAAAGATTTTACTATAGACAGGGGAATAAATAGTACATAGATATTACTACTTTTCTTAAATAAGCAGAATCTGCCAGATAGTTATTTTTGTACACCATTACAATGTATGGAAGACACATTCTCGTCAGGACAGAAATAAATGTGCACACACATACATACTTTTGTGTAGAAGTCACATATATAATCCCAGGAGAATTTTACACTTAATTTAAATTCTACTGGAGATGGAATTGTTCTCCAGGTCTGTAGTCCATTTGATTTCCCTGGAATGCAGCGGTATTGTCACATTCTTATTCGAGCAGATTTGCTCAAACGTAGATCGATCTTGCAGTGCTAATCTAATGCAGATCTCATTATTTATGTACATTCAGTGGCTAGGGCACTGACGCATTAAGTGACAATATGGCCAACTAAACTTCAATTTCTTTCTTGATTAATGTGCATCCATAAAGTAGAAACAGGTAAATAGGCCGTGGCTTCATTAAAAACAAAGCTGGGTTAGGTTGATAGAGTGGAAATCCTCACATTTTGCCTATTTTGTACCGCCCTGCCCTGGCTGACATGTGTGTTTCTCCTTTTTTTCAGGGAGATGGCTTCCCTGAGCAAAGGAACCAGACATCAGGAGGTATTTCTGGAATTAGGTGGCCCAGTTTCATGGCTGCCACTTTACAGATAGGAAGCACAGGACAGGCACACTCTGCAGAAGTCTCTGTTATACCACCTCCAAACTAATGCCCAGGGAGGTAACTCTCTGAGAAATTAGTCTCAGCAATCTTCTGACTATTGGGGAAAAAATCTATTTACCTGAAGCCAATGTGATTAGGGGCCAACAAAGTGGCATGGAGACTCTTTATTTCTCAAGTGCAATCATGATTGAGAATTTCATATCTGGTTATGTTAAAATCTGAATAAATTAGCCTACTAATATTTGTCACACTGGCATGTCTAATACCTGCCTAGGTTAGATAGAGGTATGCACCACTAAGGAACCTCTAGGTTTTGTTACTGTTGTTCTCTTCTCATATCTGTTGCAATGGTTGGAGGTTCAGAAAACTAATTTAAAAAATATAAGCTGGGGCCCACTGGGGTCTTGCACTGTGGTTTGTCTGAAACCAGTCTTGCTTGGATAGCTCATAGTCCTCAGGGTAGCCAGTGGCTCCTCTGGTGACCTCATTCTCCGTGGCCACAGGGGCTTCACCCCATTTCTAGATGGTGCTGCTACAGTCATCCCCACAGATATTAGTGCAGTCCTCACCCACGTGAGACCATCCTCCCCACACTGCTCAGGTGAGCCAGTTTCTGAGGTTCAAGGGGTGCTCAGTCCCCATTCCCCACCAGTATACCACCAACCATTCTGTTGGTTTCTTATTACTTTAGGAATTGAAATTTCATTGGCTATTGCTGTGGAGTTTAAATCTTTGGAAGACAAAAAGTCTCTTCTACCTTTCCCAAGAAAACTTAGCTTGTAGAAATAGGACATTTTACCTCCCAAGCCTACTTCTTCAAAGTGCATTTTTATAATATACCTCTACACAAAATTCTCAAAAACTCATCCTGTTCAAATAGGATTCATTGCCTGGTGATGTAACTGTTTATATTTACAGAATCCATTACTAGATTAGTTGGTACAAATTATTCATCTTCTCATTCCCAGCATATAGAAAGCAGAGCTTGGCACAAAGCAGATACCAAGTAAACTCTTAATGACTTTCTAAAATTTCATCATTTTAGAAGGACACATTCTTAAGCATGACCCCATAACTATTATCTCTTCCCTTCACATCCCTTTCTACTTTTCTTCCCTTGTAATCACTTCAGAGGAGCGACCACACTAGAAATTGACACCCTCTTTCATCTGCAATAAATTTCACTCTAATCTGACGTGCCAGCAAAATGACTTGGGGCCAGAGCACAGCCCTGTAATCTAATGGGTAATGTGCATTTAGCAGGTAATAGATGCTTCAAAAATTCACTTTAGCTTCCTTTAGCTTTGGTCACAGCAAAATAAATAAGAGCCTTTGGCTACTCTTCCTTCTCAAATAAATACAATGTGAATCTAGGAGATAGTAAATTAAGTTTCCAAACTAGCTGGTTGACCTTATATCTTCTATCAGCCAAGTGGTCGCCAGAGTAAATAACACTCATTTCTCTCCATGTCAAGACTTGGTAAGTTTAGACTGCTCAGAGTGTGGCTGTGTTCTTTCCCTCTGTGCCTGGGACCTCACCAACAGCTCAGCTCTGGGTCTTGGGAAACAGACCTCATCTGGTTTATATTTCCTTTGAGGCCCACTCTAAAGGCTAATGGGGAGATTTCAGATTTTTTTGCTAATACTATGTACTAAGTGATGAAAATCCCAGTAGGATTCAGACTTCCTCAGTATTTATATATGTCTGTAGGGCAATTGAGAGTTAATAATCTTTTCCTGAAACCACTTTATATTTAACAATTATTTCTGGCATTATTCCCTGTTTCCCAAAGGAAATTTCCGTAAGTTTATTGCTAACACATATATAAAATAGTCATTCTAAAATGCTATGCTATTGTTTGACTTTTTCATTTATTTAAACTACTTTGGAAACAGATCTTCCTCTGGCCACTTTTTTATGGTTTTATGTAAAGATACATTGTAAAAACAATTAGGACATAGGGAAATTTTCAGAAGTTCCATACTTGGTATTAACTAGCAATTATTTAATCTAAACAAAGCCATCAATTTCTTTGTTTCTTTCTTGTTTCCTTTTTGTTTTGACAATAAATATATTTGTTCAATGGGACTGAATTCATCACAGTTTAGATCCATTCTCCACCATCCGACTGTCAAATTCTTCAAAATATATATAACATTCATTACCTTGGATATTCTATATTATAGAAATAGGACTTTAAATACCTTCTAAATAAGCTATCTCATTACATCAAAAATTCCTACTGCAGATTACAAAGTTGTGAATTACGAGCTAGACCTCTTATATTTTCTGTTTCTTTGGCTTTGACATTTTATCTGAGTGCCTCATATGTGATACCACAAAGTACAAGTGGTAACAGAGACCAGGAGATAGACAGAGACTGGCTTATCAGAGCCCATATGGAGGAGTTGACTTCTTCCATTCCATTTTAAGAGTCTCCTGTCTCTTCTGAGGCTTCATAGCAATCCAGTGAATTGCAGGAACTGGGCTGCTTTTCATTTGAAGTCATTGTATCAGCTTATCTTGTTTTACAGATACTCTTCATGTTCAATTACAGCTATTGCTAAGGGGTGTTCTGATCAAGCAGGGTGGTTGATAGGCAGGAGGGCAAAGGGGAGGCAAAAGGGAGTGGGAGTGACCCTGGTTCTGTGATCGCCTCCACCATTAGCTCATTTTAAGAAAGCAGGCTCAGCTTCCCCATCTCTCAAATAAAGGCAATAAAACTTATCTTAACCACTTCAGAGGGCTGTTGTAAGGTTAAAAAGGGGTTGATAGTATTTTAAATGTGTTTGGCATGTTATGATTTTAAAGATGATACTATAAACCTAAGGGGAAAGCTGACAATTACAAAAAAATTCATACAAACACTAGCAATCAAAAGGCACATGAACTATGAACTCTTTCGTGATTAAAGAAATGCAAATGAAACCAGTAAAGTTTTAAAAAATTTGACTCCTTTGACTGGTGTTGGTTGTGGTAAATGATAGTTTTCTTATACATCATAGGTGGAAGCACAATTTGGCCTAACAGTAAAGGGCAACGTTTTTCAGATGAATGCAATTTGATGCATGCAACCTCCATCCAAGATTTTTTTTAAATAAAAATCTATTTCAAGAAAAGAATCAGAAAAGTAAGCAAATGCCTCTGCATAAGAATGTGTGGTACAATATTATTTTAAATTATTTTAAAAGTATGTTCAGAATAAACACTAAAGTTGTCATTTTGACAAGGTATAAATAGCATGATGGACAGAATCCATTTTGCATGCATCTACAGCAAAGAGGGAAGGCACTACATTTATTATCAAATGGATTATTTATTTATTATTTATTTATTTATTGAAAATAAGGCTTGAGAATATGGACTGCCCAGCATGCACAGGAAATGCATGAGGCTGCCTCATATTTTGAAAGTTATAACTTCTCTGTCTTAATCATTCCATCTCATTCTATAACCTCCTCAATTGTTAAGTGAAGGTCACAGCTCTTGTTCAAATGCTCTCATACAACTCTTTCCCTATTCCTGACTTGCATTTGTGCATACAGGCATCCCACATTTTAACTATAAATATCATATACAAGGGAAAATGTCAAGGAAGTTTTCCTTACTTTAGGTTAATGATAAAATGAAGTACTTTCTTAAAGCCAAGGAAGTCCATCTTGTAGATATAAGTCTTGGTCAACAGCCTTGTTCTTATTTTCTTGCTTAGTCATTATTTATCATTTAAGTTGTTCACAGTCTGGCAGAGGAGACCAGTGTTTTGAGAAAGTCTCAGAGGGGAGGAAGAATGGAGTTGTCTTTCAGGCCATCAATATATTAATTTTTTTTTCCCTTTCCATTCTGGAGATTGAGCCCAGTGGCACTTCAATACTTCCATTACATCCCCAGCTCTTTTAGTTATTATTTATTTTAAGACAGGGTCTTGCTAAGTTGCCCAGACTGGCCTTGAACTTGTAATCCTCCTGCCTCAGCCTCCTGAGTAAGCTGGAATGACAGGTGTACTCCACCACAGCTGGCATATTCCAATATGTTTAAGAGTAACTAAAGTCTAGTGTTCAACAAACATTTGCTGAGTGAATGAATACTCTGGGGAAGCAGGCTGGAGACTCAAACCATGAACGCGGCCCTTGCTAACAGCCTTGTCACAGCTGACAGGACTAATTCAGAGCTGAATGCACATAAGGAAGAAAATGACAGAGATTGACTTTTTTCCCAAGAAATCTCTCCAACTTCATAATGACTTAATGAGGACATTACAGAATCTCTACTTCCAGCTGGTTCCATATCACTCATTCAGATGTACTGGAGGTAGAATTTTAAAGAAATATTTCATTTGTTTTCTGAAAAGTCATTAAAGTGAAGGGGCATTATTACTGTTCTATCTGTTTATGTCTTTTTTGACATATAGAAATCTGCAGATCTAACGTACAAAATGATGCCTTTAGTTAATAATACTTTATTATGTACTGGAAATTTGCTAAGAGGAGATCTTATAACAAACACACATACAAAAATGATAACTGTGGGCTGGGATTGTGACTCAGTGGTAGAGCACTTTGCCTCACATATGTGAGACATTGGGTTTGATTCTCAGCACCACATATAAATAAATGAATAAAATAAAGGTCCATCAACAACTAAAAAAATTTTTTTAAATGATAACTGTGTGAAGAGATAAATATATTAACTACCTGGATGACAGTATTCAGTTAATTATACATGTGTGCATCAGAATAGGACATTGTACTCTTTTACATACTTTTATTTAAAATATAAAGAGTGCAGAATATATTAGGATAGTTAAAATTTTTTTTAAAAGAAACATTCTGGTCATAAGAGGTTGTGCCCTGAGTCACCTCAAAGGAAGAAGTTCTTGATTGTTCATGCACCGCAAAATGGGGAGAAGCCTTTTTCTCATCTCCTCCTGAGGTCATTTCCCATTCTATCCCATCTGCCTCCTTTGGAGGTCATTTCCTGAGCACTTTCAATAACTCTTAAAGTGCTCCCACCAAGTCAGTGCAACTATATCCATCATGATACATAGAGGTGACCAACTCCATTCTGCAGTTGATTAAGCTATTTTCCTCAATGATAGCCTGTGGCAGTAGGCTAAACCCAGTAATTTATATACCTACCCCTTTAGAAAGAACTCACTCCTTCTAAATAATCTTAGTAATGAGATCTTCACAGAACAGCCAGAAAAAAAAAAAAAAAAAAAAAAAAAAAACTCTTCATACAGGAGTGAGGGAAATATCTCAGATCAGGTCTTCTGCCCCAAATAAATCAGAACTTTGAGCTGATTAAGGGGTTAGTCTAGAAATTTATATGTTTTAATTTGGTATGTTTATTTTATTTTTGCAGTGCTGAGTACTCAACCCAGGACCTTGCACATGCTAGGCAAGGGCTCTACCACTGAGCTATAATCTCAGCCACTTTTATTTTATTTTGAGACAGGGACTCACTAAATGGCTGAGGCTGGTTTTGAATTCAAGACCCTCTTGACTCAACCTCCTGAGTAGCCGGAATTACAGGTATGTGCCAACATGCCTAACATGGTGTGTTTATTGCATTTGCTTTTCTTTAGTTTTGCAGCCTTATAGTTAATCTATAAATGAGGAAATCTATGTGTAATAGGTTTTTTGGCATCATGATTTGATCATATTCCGAATTGAGGAAATAACACCAAAGTAGTAATAGTAGTAATAATGTATATTTCTTTCTTTCCCTTTCTCTCTTTCTCTTTCTTTCCTTTTATTTTTTATTACTATTATTGTTGGGTTGTTTTTGGTTTTGGTTTTGGTTTTGGGTTTTTTTTGGTACCAGAGATTGAACTCAGGTGCTCTTACCACTGAGTTACATCCCCAGCCCTTTTTATTTTTTATTTTGAGATAGAGTCATACTCAGTTGCTGAGGGTCTCACTAAGTGGCCTAGGCTGCCCTCGATCTTGGGATCCTCCTGTCTCAACCTCCTGAGTAACTGGGATTACAGGTGTGCACCACTGCACCCAGCTAATGATGTATATCCTTATAACTGATCTGACCTTTCTCAGGCATTGTTCCATGGGGTAGCAGGGAAACAACTTGGCCTATTGATGAAAACTCAAATGAGCTTGGGGTCTGTTTCTTGGATTGGTCTCCCTGCCATTGGGTCTACCTTCAGCTGGCACTGCCATTCTTACCCACCCAGAGTGGTGGTGAACACCCTGATTTGTCCTGGAAGGCTTCCCAGCAGACACAGGGTCGGTCGCTTGATGCCTACATCTACAAATTGTGCTTTTTTTTTCTTGCTCATATCTACATGTAAGAGCCAAATTTATCTGCAAATCTAACTTTACTACTTCTTCTATTGCAGTGCTGTGACCATGCTTGGAGATGAATCTCAAGTGGGAAATGAGGAAAAATCCTCATAGATTTTACCTTTCCTTCAATCTATCCAATGTTCCCTTTACTCTTAGACCATGGCCTATAACCAAGTTGGGGGCAGATGGGAAAAGTGTGTTTGTCTCACTGTCTGCCTCTCTAATCTTTGTGGTTCTTTCTCCCAAACAGAGTTACCACCATACGCCTTCATTGGAACCCTAAATGATGAGCAAGTTTCAGCCAAGGAGGCAATGTGAGTCAGAAGCTTTTAAACATGTACTTATTAAATTGACGTATAATTTCTATATGATCTTGCAGTCCTACTTCTGGGTGTATATATACTCAAAACAATTGAAAACAGAGAATCAACACAAGGGATTAAACAGGGGGGAAAAATATTCTGTGAGATGGCATGTCAGGAAGACCAGCACATGTTTGATTCTAAGAGGAAGAAAATAAAAATGGATCAGGGAGATCTTGATTAGTGAAGGAGTGTCTTCTAGAAATCAAGACCAGGTATTTTTTACATATGACTAACATTTAAGTCAATACAGTATGAGGAAAGCTTTTATGTACTTCTGCCATCTTCTTCCTCTCACAACCTCTCCGTCACCCTCTCCCTTTCCCTCCCTTTGTATGTGTTTGTTTGTGTGGAAATAGAAGTAGAGTTCTGGGCGGGTGGGATGGCATATGCCTATAATCTGAGAGACTTGGGAGGCTGAGGCAGGAGGATCACAAGCCAGCCTCAGCAATGGCCAGGTGCTAAGCAACTCAGTGAGACTTTTTCTCTAATTCAAATACAAAATAAGGCTGGGGATGTGGCTCAGTAGTTGAGTGGTCCTGAGTTCAATCCCCGGTACCAAAAAGAAGTATAGTTCTATAAATCATCGTGTGCTCCATCTCACCTCATTCGACCAACTGTGGTCGTGAAATCAAGAAGAAAGTCAAAGTTTGGAAAATCCAAACAACAGATAGATCTGGCAAGCATACCCATTAGAACAGGAATAGCAAATTGATTTCACGTCACTTGGCACCTCTAATCCATTGGTAGAAGCTATCTGGAACACTGCACTGAGACTAAATCTGAGGCTTAGCAAAGGTTCAGCAGAACATATTGTAATCAAGGACTGATATTTGTCTTGGACTCATCCTGGGCCATATGTTTGCCATCCTTGCTCTGAATGATAGAACTCAAAATATTTTCTGTGAATACAAATAAGTATAGAGAAATATCTGGAAGATATTACATTGTATCTTTAATAGGCCTCAAATATTTTATCTTCTTGGGGGTACAGAGCTACTTTTATTGTTTGTTTTTGCTTTTTCATTCAGTACTGTGGAAACCTCACTCTGTCCTGCCTTTTAAGGGTTCAGCTGAGAAGACTGACTGGTTTTGTTTAAAATCATTAATGGTGTTACTTCCCTCTATTTATCCTGCTATGTCCATGCTCTCTTTGTTCCTCTCAAAGAAACCCCAAACCAAGGCCTTTGGCCTTATGGAAGTCAGAAAGAAAGAAATAGATTCTAGCCCTTCATACTTCATCCATTCCTTGGTATACCCAGCTACTGAGAAATAGAACTCAAAACCTAAAATGTATAGTTCATCTGTAAATTTAGAAATTATACTTTATAGAATTGTTTTCTAAGTTTAGCTATTTTCTTTTCTATGCCCACATCTCATAAACCAGTAGCAGCTTTGACTTAGAATATAATATTGTTCAGTTGGCTCAGGAAGAGTTTCAATTGAATCCCTCTAAGAAACACCAAATATGATTAACTGCAAAATTAAGAGTGCCTGGCAAAAGAGCATGTTCTTACTCTTGACATACTAGAAATAATTTTTGTGTTCATTCCACTAACTTATTCATTCCTTTATTTATTTCCTCATCAGGTTATGAACATCAGGCTATGACTATCAATTATCAAAAAAGTATAGCCTCGTTCTCAAGGTGGTCAAGTCTAGTGGCAGAAGTCAAATAAACCAATAATTATAATACCATGTGGTAATGCTATAAACGATTTTTCCACAGTAGTTTTTTTTCCAAAAGAGAGGTAACTGGCTAGCCAGGGCAGAAGGAGTATTAGAGAGGTCTTTCTTAAAAAGATAGGATTTCGTTCACATCTTGAAAAACAAGTAGAAGTATTCAGTTGAAGAAGACAGAGTAAAAAGATTTAAGTAGAGAAAACAGCAGGCACAGTCTATAGGTCAGATAAACATGGCCAATACCAGGAACTGCTAACTGAGGGTCTGTAGGGGAAGTGGCAAGACAAGACTTGGAAAAGGGTAAAGACATCTGCATTGCCTGTCTGAAGAAACTTTGTGCCATCAGGAGAGGGGGCCTTGGTCTGTAGGGAAAAAGAAGCCATTGAATTGAATAAAGCAAGGAGATGACAAAGTTACCCCTTGCTAATTAGTTTATTCATCTCTTTCCATACCTGCCCATCTCTCCAACTTGCATGGTAGAAGGGCTACCCTGGTTCCAGTGAAGAATATTTATCAGAGAGACACTAAGGTGACACTAAAGAAGGATCAATTGCAGTGATTACTCATGCAAGAAGTATTTAGGAATGACACAAGGGAATGGAAGGGACATGGACCAGAAAGGGATAGATTCAGGACATATGTATTGACAGAATTAAGCCAACAGTCCAGGAAAAAATAGTATGGCTCAAGCAAAGGAGGTAGATATACCTGCTGGAAAAATTATGCATCACCAATTGCACATGACATAGGGCATATTTCTTGAAAGACTGTCAGCAACAAGCAAGACTAGTGTTTATATTTTCAAGTAAATCAAAATTTTGGTACCTGATTATTAGCTGCTACATATCTGCTATGCAGAAAGCAGATGAGAAGGACCTTTGGGAGAAAGGAGATATTATGTCACACTGGATGGTCAGGAGCCATATCTCCAGTTACTCTGCACAGTGGTTTACTATCAATCTGTGATTGTCCGAGCTTATCGGTTAGCATAAATAATGAACCAGGCACTCCAAAAAAGCAGCAATCAACTTTGGAAAGCATCTTTCAAATGACCCTACTAGAAGTCAATCTCTTTTTCAGGGAATTCACTTTATAAACCCCATAATTAAGTCTGATGCAAAATGTGACTTGAAAGTTGGGAACCACTTCCATGACCTGCCTTCTGGCTCAGCTCTTGTTAATTATCTTATGTCTGCATCTGATTGTAGCATCCAAGTCTCTCGGTTTATAAAATTGCCACCTTCTATTCTTGCATCTCCAATCATTTCCTTTCAGTCGTGTGAAAACAGATAATCCAAACAAGATGTACTACATAATTTGCAAGTCCCAGTGCAAAATAAAAACATGGACTCCTTGTTAAAAAGTAATTAAAAGTTTCCAGAGGGCAACTACAGGGAAATAAACTAAATATGGACCTTTCCAAGTGGGAAGCTGGTGGGAAAGCCCAGACCACATGCTCATGGAGCTGACCTTGAGCCTTGACTTTGTATAAAACTGCTGAGCTAAGTTATGCCATGGTTAGTGCAAAGGGTGAGACAGAAGGAAGAAGCATAGATTTATTACCTTATAACACTTTTTAAAATAAGGGAACTATCTATTTTATTGTCTAGTAAAATCACACCAACCTGAATCTTCCCCATCTGTGGAACTAGCAGTTTACTCACTGATAATACTGTGAAGTCTAGTAAATGACAGTATTTTGTTTGAAAATGAAATGATGCCTGCATATATCAGTTATGAGGATGATACACTAATTAAACTAAGGGTGTTCCCATTTATTTTGTTGGGTACTCAAAGGAGGACAATCAAAGGTGCCGACATTCAGCCACAGTCTCCATGCACGTGAACCAAGCCTGGGGGGTGAGGATCAGTAAGTAGGAACCTTGACTTCACAGAGGTACCACCTTTACCTCAGTTCCCGGATTTGGTCCTCCAACAGTTGTGAAGCAAAATATCAAAGATAGAAATAAAATAAAATAAAAAAAACAAAGATTCAGGAAAGACCCTAAAACTCAACTGTAATTTACCTACAAATCAGCTGGCTGGAGGTACTCCCACTAAAAGGGCAGAAGCTTCAGGAATATAAAATGTTATTCACAGCTCAGTTTTTTTTTTTTTCCAGTTAGTCCATTTATTTATCCATTAAAATAAAATACATACATATCCAAACATACACTCATATTTTGGGTCCTTTTCTGGGTCTGAAGCGTACTAAGAATTTGTGATCTGTGCTATGTAACTAATCCACCTAGTGCAGGAAAATCCCCATGGCATAATCATGATACAGAGTCAGATGTGGGAAGCCATAGGTAACTGGAATATTTAATTACCATTAGGGTCATCCCTTTGGTTCTCAAACAGTCTGCTCAATCACCCTCAGGGGTTCTTTGTTCATTTGCCACAAATTAATGTCAACCCAAAAACCTACAAGATAATTGGTTTGTTCAGATTTAATGTTAATAATGTTATTCCAAAATTATACATTGCAAATGCTTTTGATCTTAATGGCTAACTTATTGCAATATGTCTGTGGGCAGGTTCCCATGTCCTGGACCTAAAAGAAGTTTTCTTATGACTAAAGTAGATAAGAAAGTAGGTCTGGAGAGATTTGATGCTAGCCATGACTTCCTCCCATCACTGTGCTTTTAATCCCTACGAGAGCCATTTGAAGTCATGGCGATTAACCTTTTATGGACTGGAGTTGAATAAAATGAAATGAATTAGGAACTGGCTAGAGCTGGGAAGAAAATATTTAGAACTAATAGATTTCGATGTGTCTAGTATATTTTGCAGACCACATCAAATTTGTAGTGTTTTGGTGGATATTTCACAAATTTTAAGGGGAAAGGCAGTGGGGTGGGGGAAGCACACATTCTAGGGTTAGCAAAAGCTGGCCTTCCAACTCACTAGCTATGTGACCTTGGAACATTCACTTAATCAGTCTAAATTTCAAGCTTCCTATCTGGGTTAGTGAGCCTTCCAGCACTATGACAAAATATCTGGGGAAAAAAAATTAAAAGGAAGTCAAGGTCAAGGCTCAGACCCTGGGAAACATATTCAGGATTCTTGCAGGTAAAAGAAGATACAAGATACAGTTGGGATAATAAATATGCTTTTTTCAGAGGTGACAGCAGCCTCCGGCCTTCAATCCCTAGTTTCCCTTTATAGGCCTTTTTTTTTTTTTTTTTTTTTTTTTTTTTTTTTAATATGCAAGCCAGACAAAGAAGGCACATTGCCAGCAGGTTACACAAGTGAGCACATGCTCAGAAGAAAATGTTTATGATCTTGAGTTCATACACTGAGTCAGGGTGCTCATGACCTTGGTTACATACCAAAAACATAGCTTGTCAGAAGCCTCAGCAAGGGAGTCTAACTATAACCATGTTGGCCTACCATACAGGAAAAAAGGCTTATTTTTGGCTCACAGTGTTAGTCCAGGGTCACCTGGCCCCATTGCTTCAGACTGTAACAATCTGGGACATCATGGCAGGGAACATGGGGGGAGCAAAGCCACTCACCTCATGGTGGTCAGGGAGCAAAGAGAGAAAGGAATCCAGGTCCAAATACACCCCTCAAGACATGCCCCCAATGAGCTGCTTCCTTTAAGTAGGCCTACCCTTCTGAAGTCTCCACTGCCTTTCACCACCATTAGCTGGGGACTGAGCCTGCAACACGTGAACTTCGTGTGCGTGTAGAAAGCAGGGTGTGGGGCACATTTAAGATCCAAAACATAACACTATCTATAACAACGGAACATAAATCCTGTTCATAGGATTGAAATACTGGAAGTAGATGGGTAAAGGCTGAGGTCCAGCAACAAGGGAGCACCTACCCACCCAGGAAGTAGCCACACAGCTTCATCTCCTACCATCACCACTCCACATCCTTGCACTACTTTCCATCTTTGTATCTAGGCATTCTTCTCACTGTTATCTGTCTTCTGTTATTTTGTCTTCACCTTATTGTTTTCCCTATCAAGGGGCAGCATGATCTAGTAAAAGTGCTTTGCAAAGAGACAGAACTGGATTCAAATCATGGTCTTTACCAGCTAGGGAAAACTAAGTGAGTTGCTAAAATCTTTCAATCTCCTCTCTGCTCAAGGAGGACAATCAAAAATGGAACTTCTTAGGCTTGCAGTAAGCATGGAACAAACTTGCCTCTGTAAATTACCTAACATAGGGTCAAACACATTGTTAAAGCTCTTCTTCAACTGAGTGGGATTCTATTTGCCTCCTCAGATCTTGAACATGTTGCTATCTTTCAGTATTAAAGAGGTTTCTAGAGATTCACTATAGTTCCAGAAATTTTATAAGAAATTCACTAAAACAAAGAAAAAGAATCCTACTCTGAACAAATAAAGTCATTGGCCTAGTTTGAACAAGGAGCTGAGTATTTATTCAATGATATTTCATGCTACAATGGTACCTTCACCCTACTCTCACATAAGCGCTGGCTATCAGACATGTTACAGTTTAATAAACTTTTTTAATGAAAGGACTCCCAGATTTCATTTATATTTTCTGGTGAAATTCTATCTCCCAAATAATTTTTGAACATATGGAATTTATTTTCCCTCACACCTGGCTATATTTAATTTGTTGTGAGAGGTTCCCGACTGTGTTACATGACCTATTCCCATGATGCTCAAGGGTTAAATATGTTTCCTGCTTTCCTGAAATCCAAATAAACTGAATAAAATAACCAATCCTTGGATACACAAATGTAATATCCTGAGCCTAGACGCGCACGCACACACACACACGCACACTCACACACACCATGTTTCTGTTTTCTATTAACTTGCAGCTTATGGGTAAGGGCCAGGAGAGAAGTAATAAGGACCAGGAAATTATGAGCCACTTAAAAAGAATTATTTGAAATTTTCATATTATGATTATTCTTAAATGTTTTCAAATATCCTAATAATTTGGTATGTTACTGATACCTTAATAAGTTATTTGTTTGATTTATCTGGGTTTTTTACTGAGGTAAATACTGTAAATATTTAGAATATGTCAATTTAGAAAGGGAAACAGTTTTTAAAAACATTAGCAACAACAACATAATACCCAATTCCAATGTAGCAATATATTTTGGAAACTCAGCCTATCTTAAAACTAAAGATTCAAGTGTAACTTTTGATACCCCTTTTCTAAAGTATAGTTATTTTACACTCATTATGATGTATATAGCCCATCTAGAAAAGAAAATCTTTCATTCTATATCCATAATTTGAACCATTAAGAGTTTTTTATAATACTTGCAAAGCATCTAGACTGTGTTTCTTATCCTCTGCAGGAGAACAGAGAGCATGAAACAGTGACGCAGCACTACCTGTGTAGTGGGTGGTGGATGTGACTCCTTCTGCCCCTTACCACGGACACATATTTAAAAAGCTGCATTATCTCACTGGGCTGGGCCCAACCATCTCATCTAAAAGACAGGGATAATATTTTTCCCACCTCAAACCAGTTGCTAGAATATGATTCAGTACAGAGATTATGTTCTTTGCAATGCCAATCACTAGTTGTGTATTCTTGAGTGAGTCCATTAATCTCTACAACTCTGGGTCCTCATTAAAGGTGAAGGCTAAATTTGATGATGCCTACAATCACTTGGTGTGGTCCCTCATCATGCTGCAGTAAGAGCTCTGTATTGGAGCAGGACACAAGGGAGTGGGTCCTAAAAACATATAAAGGTCTGGGGATGTAGCTCAGTGGTAGATTGTCTCTGGGTTCAATACCTCGTACCAAAACAAAGAAACAAACAAACTTCGAAAGGGTTGGGTAGTTATCATAGTGTTCATAATTCATGATTCCCAAGGATCTATATGACAGTCTGACACTTAGGAGATGCTTAATAAATATTGTTGAATTGCTTTTAACCCACATAGCATCTCACCTTGACCCATCTCACATCCTATAGAAAGGTCAATATCTTACTTAAGAATTTTATAATATATGGGGGGGGGTCTCACTTTTCTCTCTTTGATATGATTAAGAGGTCAGCTTCCCCTGTGTTTTGCTTCATTCTGCATCATAAAGCTCACTTCATTGATTTCTATGATCACCCTTCTTTCATTAGGCCACCTCAAGTATCCACTCATCCCTGACACAGAACACTAGTACCGCTTGCTCAACATGGTTACTTGTTTTGACTCCTGAGGAGAATTTAGAAGCAAGGGTAGGAGGGACTAAATCATAGAGCTATATACACAAGGCAACTTACTGGCACATTTTTACAAAAGTCCCTGGACCATAGAACTTTGCTAAGGGGGAATAAACGATCACAAGGAATAATTATGAGAACTCCTGTAACAACGATTGTGAATACATATATTGTATTGTTCTTCTGATGAAAAATTTTAGCAATCAGCATCAGAGTCTCAACCGTGTGATATTTATATATTTATCAAGTTTTATTTATTTACAATGGGTAGGGATAAAAATAAAAGAGATAAGCATTTTCCAACTCTCCTTTAAGTTGATCTCATAAATACACACCTTTCCATTAATCTGGGAACATCAGAGCCCATTTGCCACTGAATATTGAAATCTCTCTTCTGTGGATTTTGTACAACCTGTGCTAGACATCACAGGTTTCATTTCTAAAGCATTCAGCAATTTGTTTAGAAAAATGCCATTCAGAGAACGGAAAGAGCATCTGTCTGGTTCCAAAATTAGTCTTTTACTCTCTGTGTGTTTTGCTACCAGGAAAATATTCTGGAAGAATGTAACAGAGTGTTTTTCAAAGTATTCTTTTATAATTTAGAAACTGTTATGTTTTAAAATGAGACTGCAAGGAGATGGAAATCAAGTATTACAGTAAATGTTCTTTTGGCAAAATGGATCATTTACTCTAAGAGAAATGTTCTATTTAATGTTATTTTCCCTACTCTCAGGACTATTAAGAATATGGTAGATGTGTTTACTCCAGATGAAGAATGAGAACAATCTTGCTGAAAGAGACCCACAGACATTACCTATGAGAAGAGTTATTTGGGAGCCTCAGATGGCAAGAATTTCCCCAAATGCATAGACGCTGGTTCAGTACTGGGCATTCCTTCTTCCCCTTAGGAAGACTCAGAGATCCAGAGCAGCACTGCCAGAAATAGAAGAACAAAAAAGATATGATACACCTTTAAAGAGCAAGAACTTGAAAAGTGTCCTGGAACACATCTGCCCATTCCCCGTGAGATATTTGTTGTTTGTGCGGTCATTTTATGTTTGCACATATATGTGAGCAAGGCAATTCAACATAGTACGTTGAGGCACTTTGCTAGCTGTTAACAATAGAGGTGGCACAGTGTGATTAAGATCACGGACTGTGGAGTCACTCTACCTTGTTCCAATCCTGACTTTGCACTTATCTCTGCAACCTGGGACACATAGAAAGGCCTATCTGTACTTCAGCTTTCACATGGGTCAGTTGGGAGCTGTAATGACCAAGTTTTGAGGTAGAAAAGAGGCTTTCAGTCACATAAGGAAAACAAACAATCAATCCAGGCAGCATCCAAACAGAGATGTGTTAAAACAATAGAATAAAGCAAGTACCTATAAATCCCAAGGAGCTGCAGGTCAAGACACATTCACATTTGAGGGTGGGAATGGAGGGGTAGGAGAGGTGGCCAAACCTCTCTAAGACACTACAGCAAAAGTATTGTCCAAGATAACACAGAGATAAAGCCTGGAGGAAAAGAATAATAATAAAAAACCAGGGATCTATACTATGCATCTTCTGAGCTATCTCCAACTTACCAACTTATTATGTATTCTTGGATTCAGAACCCCAGGTAAGTTTAATTCAATAAACTCCATTGATGCAAATCCACCCCACCAAAGACAGATTGAAACCACTAGCAAAATAATCATCAGCGGCAAAGTACACAGATTCTTCCCCAAGTATAATTCAAATAATTGTGCAAAAGACTGGTTTTCAGAGTGCCACCCCTGACCCAGGCCTAATGAGATATACTTTTATTCTGAGCTCCTCTTTTATAGTGGTCACATCAGGCTCCACTAACAATATTGTTTTGATCACATTTCCCTCTTTTAGGGACCTAAAAATTCTACCCCAGGTCGAGACAACCCCTAAAGACTGTAACAATAAAAATAAAAAGAGCAGACTTTTAAAACAAGTCTAAGAATGTCACTGTTTCATGTAGCCACCCCATTTACTATAGCCTCAAAAAAATAAAATAAAATATTTGGGAATCAACTTAACAAAAAAAGTGAAAGACCTCTACAGTGAAAGCTACAGCATGCTAAAGAAAGAAATTAATGAAGATCTTAGAAGATGGAAAGACCTACCTTGATCATGGATAGGTAGAACTAACATTGTCAAAATGACCATTCTCCCAAAAGCACTATACAGATTCAATGCAATACCAATCAAAATCCCAATATCATTTCTCATAGAAATAGAAAAAGCAATCATGAAATTCATCTGGAAAAATAAGAGACCCAGAATAGCCAAAACGATTCTTAGCAGGAAGAATGAAGCTGGTGGCATTACTATTCCAGACCTTAAATTGTACTACAAAGCAATAGTAACAAAAAAGCATGGTATTGGCACCCAAATAGACCAGTTGACCAATGGTACAGAATAGAAGACACAGAGACGAACCCATACACCTACAGTTATCTTATATTAGATAAAGGTGCCAAAAACGTTCACTGGAGAAAAGACAGCCTCTTCAACAAACGGTGTTGGGAAAACTGGAAATCCTCATGTAATAAAATGAAATTAAATCTCTTTCTCTCACCATGCACAAAACTTAACTCAAAGTGGATCATGGACCTAGGAATTAAACCAGAGCTCTTGCACCTAATAGAAGAAAAAGTAGGCCCAAATCTCCATCATGTTGGTTTAGGCCCCAACTTCCTCAATAAGACCCCTATAGTGCAAGAACTAAAACCAAGAATCAATAAATGGGATGGATTCAAACTAAAAAACTTCTCAGCAAAAGAAACAATCAGTGAGGTGAATAGAGAACCTACGAAATGGGAGCAAATCTTTACCACATGCACATCAGACAGAACATTAACTTCAAGGATATATAAAGCTCTCAAAAACCTTTACACACACACACACACACACACACACACACACACACACACAAAATCCAATCAATAAATGGGCTAAGGAACTGAACAGACACTTCTCTGAAGAAAATATACAATCAATCAACAAATATATGAAAAAATGTTCAACATCTCTAGCAATTAGAGAAATGCAAATCAAAACTACTCTAAGATTTCATTTTACTCCAGTCAGAATGGCAGCTATCAAAAAAAAACAAACAACAATAAATGCTGGCGAGGATGTGGGGGAAAAGGCACACTCTTACATTGCTGGTGGAACTGCAAATTGGTGCAGCCAATCTGGAAAATAGTATGGAGATTCCTAGGAAAACTTGGAATGGAACCACCATTTGACCCAGCTATCCCACTCCTTGGTCTATTCCCAAAGGACTTAAAAACAGCTTACTACAGGGACACAGCCACATCAATGTTTATAGCAGCACAATTCACAATAGCTAGATTGTGGAACCAACCCCGATGCCCATCAGTGGATGAATGGATAGGGAAACTTTGGTATACATACACAATAGAACACTACTCAGCATGAAAAGATAATAAAATCATGGCATTTGCAGGTAAATGGATGGAGTTGGAGAAAATAATGCTAAGTGAAGTTAGCCAATCCCCAAAAAACCAAAGGTTGAATGATCCCTTTGATATGAAGATACTAACTTATAAAGACAAGGGAGTGGGGATGAGAGGAATGAAAGAACTTTAAATAGAACAAAGAGGGGGGTGGGGGAAGAGGGCAAGGGGATAGGAATAATAGCAGACTGAGTTATCCATGATTACCCTAAATACATGTATGAAGACACAATTGTTGTAAAAATACTTTATATAAAACCAGCAACTTGAAAAATTGTGCTCTTTATATGTAATATGAAATGAAATGTACTCGCAAACATGTATAACAAATTAGAATAAAAAATAAATAAATTTTTTAAAAAGAAGCAAAAAAAACTTAAAAAATAAAAAAAATTTCAACAGAGATGATTAATACTGTTAATCAAATTAAAATATGTAAATTATATTTAACATAATTGGGATTAATCTTCATAAGTAAAGTTTCTTAAATAAATAAATTAGAAATTACACACACACAAAAAGAAATGCAATGATATAAAACTCTGGTTAGAAGCAAGAAAACCATTAGCAGCTGGCATGGAAATTACCCTACTGTTTATTACTGTTATTAGGTGAGATTTGTACCCTGCATAATTCAGCAGAGAACAATATCTATTTGATTGCATGGGATGAGAGTCTGGCCCATTATTATCTATTTTCCCACTCTCTAGCCATTAAATGACTTCTCCTTTGGTCTGTAAAAAGTAGTGCACGAATAACACAAAGATAAGATAATGAATGCCAGTCACCAGTCCAATAAAAGATCCCGTCACCTGCTCAGATGTCTTCCTGTGAGTAGACATAGGAGGAAGCAGCACTGCATCCAGCCTGTGCCTACTGAGAGCGTATTGCTTCTTACCTAGGTTGCTGTGGGTTCTGGGGTTTCTGTGAAAGAGATTTGGGATCACATTGTTTGCTCAAAGCTTTGCACATATTTAATGATGGATCAGACTTTAGCATGTTTCTGTAACACCTCACTCATCTGCCATTACCAACCAAGTGCTTACCTCTTCAGTAACTTTTTAAATATGCTTACCTCTTCGTAACTTTTTAAATAATTGAAGATGTGAGCTTTGCAAAGTTTTTTTATATTTTAAACATCTCTAAAATAAATCTTTCTATAATGGTCTGCACAATTTTCCCTGTTTTCTTTCTTCCTTTCTTTCATTTCAATGTGCCAAAGCTAAGCCGAAATTTTCTTGACAACCGGGTTTTTGATGGGTTTTTCTTGTAACAAAGCTACTAAAGAAAGTCTCTGGCTCTCAAGGACAGCATGAGGGCCTTGTGACCCAGGTTCAAGTGAGGAGTCATACCGAATCTGGTCCTGCATAGCTCCTGAAGTCCTCTAGTACTGAAACCAGTTAGGGTACTCCCAGCACCCACAGAGTTAGGCAACTGACTTACCTTTATGTTCTACTAATTGACTATGTGAGGTTAAGTCTGCTCACCAATATCGCGTCTCAAAACCAAGTGGTCTTCGCCTGAAGGCCATTTTGTTGGTTTCCCTGCTCTTCCCATGGACATTGATATCATACCTCACTACCTCTACTGGCTCCTGGTCAATTCTGCCCTCAAACTTACCCTAAAATCCCAACACAGCAGACTTTTCAGATTGGTCTTTGGCAACTCTTCAAAGAAAGCCATCTCAGGTGGCCTCTGATTGTCACATCCTGCTTTATGCCTGGTTTCTGCCTTTCCTGGATGCTTCCAGTGAGGTCTGTACAGCCTCAGGGACAGAAGGTAAGGAAGCTGATTTCTGATCCACTATGCATGCTGGGGTCAGAATATAAATCAGTAGACTTTGAACCCTGGGACCCCAGGCAATACTGAGATTACAGACCTCCACAGTCATTAGTGCTTTCTGTTTCTCTGTCTCACAGGTTCTCGTTCACCTGTCTTTGTCTCTGTGTCTGTCTCTTTCTCTCTCATGCATGTAAACACACATATATATCTATAAAGTCAACCAGATCCCTCTGACTGTAAGCTTTTATTAGAAAATACCTAGAACTGGTTGTCTTCAAATAAATTTATTCTAATATGAGGAAGAAGAACAGAATATTTTAATATTTTATTTATGTTTTAGCAGGAAAGGTATTGACCAAAGCACAGCTACTTTGGGGAACAGAGGCATTTTACTTACAGATTAGCAACTGCTACTTGAAAAAATCTGGATTTTATTAAGAGAAGTAGAAAGGAAGAGATAGGCACAAGGGTATATAGAGGGCATAGTGAAAAATTCTCAAGTCCTATAGGGAGTGTGTGTGTGCATTTGGAGAGAGAGAGAGAGAGAGAGAGAGAGAGAGAGAGGAAGGGAGGTAGAGAGAGAGAGAGAGGTAAAACATTCGTAACATAAAATTTACCATTCCAACTATTTTTAAATGCATCATTCTGTGCAATTCAGTGGCAATAGATACAGTCACACTGTTGTATGACCATAACCACTATCCAACTCCATAACTTTATTATCATCCCAAACTGAAAATCCATAGTTATTAAATACTAACTCCCCATTTTTCTCTCCTCCTGTTCTTGGCAACCACCATTTATTTCACTTTGTCTGTGTATTTGACTACTCTGGGTACCTCATACAAATGACACCGTACAATATTTGTCCTTTGGTTACTGCTTGTTTCACATGATATAATGTCTTCAAGATTCATCCATGTTATCATGAGTCAGGGTTTCATTTCCTTTCAAAGCTTCAATTTTACATATGCCACACTTTGTTTATACATTTATCCATTGAGAGATGTTTGGATTGATTCCAGGTTTTGCTCACTGGGAATAACACTGCCAGGGATCTATAGACTTCTTTATAACATACATAGGACTGGGACTGGCATTGAGCTGAGATCTTTACTTACACTAACTCTCAGAATTATCACCAAACAATCTAACAAGGAGACAAAGGTGAATTTCTAGCTCACTGCAACCTGGAACAGCAGTGCAGGGTATTGATAGCATCTCAGGAGAGATGGGAAATGTTGAGATGTTTATTGAGATTTTGAAGTCTGGTTTAAGATAGATCTTTCAATAGCAGTTTAATTATGATTTGGTAAAGATCACAACATTATAGTTTACTCAGCACAGCAAAATGTGAATTTTGAGAGAAAGATTCCAAGAATCTTGGAGTGTAAATTATCATTGGATCCTTTCCATTGATGGGTACTTCAGAAAGTCTTGGAATAAACAATAGTTACTTAAAATTTTTATCATTCCAGGAATAACATAGCTTTGTGAATGAAAGCAATGAAAAATAAAATCTGTTTGATGTGGACATTCAATGGTTTTGATTCTCACACCAGTGATTTCTCCCCACACACATCCAAAATTGGACGTATGTTAATCTTTTCTCCCCAGCCACTTGTCCAGAGTCACCAAATGGGAAGGTGTCACCAATGATATTGGTACCCATGCAATGTGACATGAGAGCCTGGGCTCTTACTCACTACTCAGTACTGCCATTAGACCCTACCCCTGCAAATATTGACACAGATAATAACACTAAATCTCTGGTCATTTGCCTTTGTTCTGATTAGCTACCACATAAGATCTAGACTCAAATGTGAATTGTTCTGCTATGATCAGGAACTCTAACACTATCCTTTCCCTCAGTTCAGACCTGTCCCTTACCCACCAACCTGCTGATGTGCTACCATGATGCAGCAAATTCCCTATAAGGACAGCCCCCTCCTAAACTCATCCCTGCCTCACACCCCACATTCATTCCCCACAGCTTTGTTTACTCCTGTCTCTGCTGTTTCCAGAATTATAACTAACACTTTCTGTAACAATATGCCTGGCCCTTTCTGATGGTCATCTCTAGAGCCAGCTTCCACAAATGTCTCCTCTCTCCCCTCCTGTGCTGCATTACTGCAACTGTCCATTGGTTTGATGTTGTGACCTACAAACTACATCCTCTGGGCCTTTTTTACCCATTGACTTTTTTTGGTATAACTTAAAAGCTAAAATGGCTTTTACAGGATTAAGGTTGAGAAAAAGTCTAGAGAAGAGACTTTCAAAACATACAAAAATTACATTGCACTCAAATTTTAGTGTCCATAACTAGTTTCATTGGAATAATCACTCTTCATTTATATTGTCTAAGGCTACTTTCAAAGGTAGAATTGAATAGCAGCAATAGAAGCCTGATAGTCCACAAGCCTAAAATATTGACTAGCTGTCCTTTATGGAAGGAATTTGCCAACCCCTTTGGATTAGGGCCTGGGCCACCTAGGATCTGAGTTGAAGACGACTTCCAGCTTCCCTGTCTGCACCAGAGCGGAGCAGGCTCAGGTGCAGGGGCTTGCAGCTCACAGACAAGCATGTAGTCTGCTCTCTGGAACCTTTGGAATGGCACACAGTCACCCTGCTGCTACACCTCGGTATTCTACCACCGTCTTGATAGGTCTGGCAAGAATCTCCATGGCTAGTGAGAGCTGCAAGGTGCAGCCATTTCCACCCTCCCTCCAACTCTGGAGGACCAGGAGCAGATGAGTAGAAGAACCAAGAAGTGGGTGAGGAAGAGCAGCTGGACATACAGTGAAGACCAGAATCATGCCCCCGTCCTCTGTTTTCAGCTTCTAACCAGTGTAGATTTTTAATTTTGTTTATCGTTCTTTTTAGTAATACATGATAGTAGAGTGTATTTTGACATATCATACACTCATGAAGTATAACTTCCCACTTTTGTGGTTGTATATGATGGGTCGTGTATTCATATATGAACATAGGAAAGTTATGTCTGATTCATTCTACTGTCTTTCCCATTCATATCTCCCCTTCCTTCCCCCACTCCCCCTCCCCCATCCAATTGGTGAACCTTCACTTCTTCTTCTGCTCCTCCAAACTATCATAAGTCAGTATCCACATAAGAGAGAGAACATTTGGCCTTTGGTGTTTTGGGATTGGCTTATTTCACTTAGCATGAAAGTCTCTAGTTCCATCCATTTACCAGCAAATGCCATAATTTCATTCTTCTTTATGGCTGAGTAATACTTCACATTTTTTTTTACCTGTTCATCTGTTGAAGGGCACCTAGGTTGGTTCCATAACTTAGCCTTTGTGAATTGAACTGCTACAAACATTGATGTGACCACATCATTATTATGCTGACTTCAGCATTTTATTCAAATTCTACTCCTCTGTATTACCTTAAAAATGGACTATTTGTTAAAGCTTAGGAGTGATTCAATACACTTTATCTCCAGGGGCTTTTGCCATGGCACTACTATATTAGGGATAGTGGAGTTAGAAGAATAAAGTTGTTTTCCTGCTTTAACTGTCATTCATGCAATAGTCAAGTCACCTGTAGCTTCCTTGGCTAGGAATTTGAAACAGATCTCTACAGATTTGGGTGACAGAATATTGGTGGTACTAAAGCATTTGATAGTTTTGCAAATTTGAATTCTGCTACAGTGCCTGAACCACCACCACTGATTCTTGGATTCAGTATGGAAAATAAACAAAGACCAACCAACTGAGAAGAAAGCAAAGTCTATTTATCCAGAGCTTGTGATGGAAAGGCAGTCAGCCACCATCATTTGTGCTTTGTCAGAGCATCAAAGGAGACAAGGAGTGGGAAGCTTTGTAGAGGGGAAACAAAGAAGGCTTCGGGTGTGCTCTGTTAGAGACTACTGGCATGGGGACGTCATAGCCAAGCTAACTGGAAACAGGGCGTCCTATGGGATTGGTGAGGGGAGCATGTTTGGCTTTATCTGGATGAGCCTAAATTAGAAGTGGAAACAAAAATTGGAGAAACTCTCCAATAGTTATTATGTCCTAGCCATATTGCTCTTGGTTAGCTCCTGGAAATGACAATCTGGCTTCCTGCAGCCTGATTCATAGCAGTCTGACTTCTTGGGTTTTTTATTGTGTAGAGATCAGGTTGGTCTCCTGGCAGATTGCAGGTGACAATTCTGTTTTCACATATGCTCTGGCCATTGTCCATTTATTTGTACAGTCTCTCAAGAGCCAGATCTCTGTGAGAGCTTGTTTGTGCTTCCTCTTTGTATTCCATGGTGTCATTCTCAGCACAGTGTAGGTGCTCGATATATTTACATAGGTAACTGGATGGCTTCGTGGTGGATGTTGGGAGTGGGGGGTCGGAGCTAAGTCGATTGGATAGCTGGATGGCACCTCGTGAGGGGCAAAGATAATGAAATTATATGTAAGAACAGAAGGTTTTGAGGTGCCGGGGGGGAGAGAGAGAGAGTGAAAAATTTCTTGTCATTGTTTCTTCAGCAATACCTTTGAAATCTTAATTTAGGTTCTATTTCCAGAAAACTCTTCTCTGTAAAAAATTAACCCTGAGATGTATCTTTGTTTTCTGCTCTTTTGGATTTACCCAGAAAAGTATGCAGCAAAATGAAACTCAACAGCTAGTTTCAGTGCATATAAAGATGTAAAACGGCAGTATAGAGCATGAAGCACCACACGGTTGAAGAAGACTGTGGAGGGACAAGGACTTGCAGGCGCAGAGTGGCAGAAAGACAGAGGGACAGGGTGAAAGGGAATTTTTAGGAATGGTATTGCTAGTGGATCCTCTTTCACTCAACAGCTCTTCTATCTACAATTACATTGCCCCAGAACCTGGCCCCTATTTATATTTCCTACTTCACTGCTTTATTCATGTATAGAAAAACAGCAGGCAGCCCAACTGGCTACCAAATATACCTACCAAAATATACCTGGGTATTTTGGTGCCATTACCATTTGGTTACTATTAAGTCCATGCTGTTCAGCTTTGTTTCATGATCTTATCTGGTGTGAATGTCCATTTCTGCAGCTACCCCCAGGGATGGAAGGGATGATGGCTTTCAGTTCCTTGCACTTCTAAGGACCCTACATCAGAGTTTCACACACCGTAGACAAACAGTAAATGACAACTAGCTATGGGAAGTTTTAAGTTTCCCTGACACTTGAGAGTTGATTTTAGTGTTAAGGCTTTGTTCAAGTAATAAACACAGCACTTGGTTTCCCCTAAATGAGCTCATAATATATTTATTATATACTAAATGAATTGATCCTATTAAACAGTATTTATTTTCCTCCTTAGAACTGGCTACAATTTCAGTGGTTACAGAAAATCTATTACTGGAAGTTTCATAATTTCTCATTGATGTACCCTAATCTGATTTGGCCTAGAACACAGAGTAACTGAAATATATTACTTAAGTGAATGTTTCCTGAATTTTCACTAATCACTGTAGGACAGTTCACACCCATTAAGTTTCCTGTGTTTTTCGAATTCAACAGTATTAGTTTTATCTTATCATTTAGAGAACCATCTGCCAGCACATGTTTTTTAAATAACCTTTCTCCAATGAGCCAGTGAGTTTTGCCAAACTGTTTACAATAGTAGGCTGCCACTGTAATTTAATTTTAACCAGCATGGTTACCATACCTTTAATGTCTTCTTATTATAATTGCTCGGCAACCATAAGCAAAATTGTATTACATGTTCTCAAAATTCTTATTTATAAAATAAAATCACTTTTTCTACCCCAGAGGTAGGATTTAAATACCATCTAGGGGGTTCTTCTTCTATAAAATGTGGCTGATAATGTCATATTTCTGAAAATGATTTGTATAAACTTAGTCAATTTCTATTAGTTTTGTATGAACTATCCTTTATAGATCTATTTATATGTATGAACTTGTCATTGAAACCAATGTCTGATTTGACTAAATCAGGTGATAAAATCTACCTAAAATTTTTACTTTTATTGTTATTTTGTCTTTTTGATTGGTTGGTTTGTCAAGAAAATGAATCAGTTATTTTGGCTTATGGTGTTTGTATATGAAGACTCAGAAGTGGTGACATTTTAAAGAGTGAAATGAAAATAAGCTCTCCTATACATTCAAGTGGTTGGATTCAATAGCACATTATTTTATCATTTGTGAGCTGAGGAATGAGACAGTGATATGATATGAAGAAGATACTTGCTCAGCTTTAGGCATCATATAGCCCAATTAGACCTGTGTCATGCATGTAATTAGGAAACTTCATCAATCACCAATCATAGCTGACAAGAAGGTAGAAGTTAATGGTGCCAGTCATGACAATCGCTGAGCATATTTAAATGAGGTACAGCTTCTGATTGAATTGCTGGATAACTTAAAGAATTCCAATCATTCCTTTCATAGTTTAAAAATAAGAGGACAGAAATCACCCAAAAACTATGATAGCAGACATGTTTGCATGTAAATACTTGAAGTAGAGTTTTATTGTAAGAGATAGGTCATAAAAGTTGTTACCTTTTTTTTTTTTAACTTAAAAATAATATACCAACCAAAGCAAGTAGAGGCTAATAAAAATAATGTGACTAAATTATGCAACTTGAAAAATGGAGCAAAGACTAGATAGCCAGGAAATTTGCATGGAAAACCAATTTCATTGTCTGGATGAAAAATTAGACTAGAATAACATTGAAAAGAGGTCCTAATGGATAAAACCACAGAAGAATTGTTTTGTGTCGGGTCACATCTGCCAAACCCAGAAAGCCTGCTGAGGACTCTAGTTAATGGTAAATACCATTTTGTTAGGCCTATCCCAAGGGCCACATCAGTGAACTCCCCTAAACAGGAAACTGAAGTCATTAAATCATATTTAAATTTCAAAATGAGAATCTGCTTTCAAAAAGAAACTTATAACAATGTATAAATCTAGATTATTATGTATGTTATACTGAATCTGCTTAAGGTTGATGTATGCCTGTATTTAGAATATGTCACACATATAAAAGTAATATTTTATGAATACAACAAAAGCAGACATTTTCTAGATATGAGTTTTTTTTAGTCTGTGAAATGAGGTTTGAAATGTATAAAAATTGACATAAAAAAGAACCATAGTAATACTAATGTTATAGCAGCTAGCATTTATCACATACCTATTACTTGTAGCCTGAGCTACCTGAGCTGCCTTCCTTACTGTCACTGTTGCAAGGCCAGCATATGCTTCAACAAGCATACTGCTAGTAAATTAAAAACTGCTTGCTTGGTGGGAAAAAGAAAATATGAAAGAAAGGAAGACCAAGGCAAAATCAGAGTCAAACAGAAAGCCAATGTATGAGCTGGTCCTCAGTCTTATTTCCATAACTAGGAAGGGATGAAAAAAATAAAAACAGTAAAAGAAAAAAAATGGACTCTTGCAGCCAGGAAAATGTTTTTGAGGAAATCTTTGGGATATTAGAGCTTAAGCACAGTGTTAATGGCACAAGGGTGCTATGTAAGAAAAATAATTCAGCCTTGTGAGAAGAACTCTGCTCTGTGGTAGGACTCAACTGTCACAGTGAGGGCCAGAGTCAGCCCTTCAGCAGTGTGACCAGTCAGCAACTCTGGGACCACCCTGCTGCCACTGAGCTCCCAAGTCCAAAAAGTAAGGAAAATGGCAGGTTAACTTTATTAATCCCAAGGAGGGTTTTATTTCTGCACTGGAGAGAAAGAGAAGGGGGATCTCTATTCTTGGCTAAGAATCAGAAATCCAACTTACAGGTTCTCACAAACTCAATCCAGAAAGCCTCATTCAAACATACCGTCCACTCACCTGCTTAATTAAGTCCCAGGCTCCTCCCCCACGAAAAATCAAGTCATTCTCCAAAAATTGATGTGTTTTGTGCCCTTCTCAATCTCCACAAGTGGTTATATCTAAGTTACTTTTGCATCAGCACTTCCTGTAACTTCCTAAGTGGGAATGTGGACCTGTGTGTGCATGGTTGGGGTCAAAAGACAGTTGTTGTGGGACTGGATTTTGAGTACTAATAGTTCATTGTGAAACCCTTTCTGGATTCTTTCTTGATTTAAAAAAAAAAAAACAAAAAAAAAAAAAAATTTTCACCTGAGACCTTTCTCTCCCCTAAGTTGTTATCCATTTCTAACAAAAACTTTGGACAAAATTGGATATATAGAAATCCTGCTGTGGGAAGCATTTACTAAATGAATTTATGTATATTCTTAAAGAATTAGGAGTCCTTATCTAAGTGAGCAGCAACTTGTTCATTCAACTAATTAAATAGCGGATAAATAGAAAAAGGTTTTTTTCTTTTTAATATTATATCAATTAGGGTTTATTCTATTTATAGATAAATAAATATGAAACTTGAACTACCTTTATAAAGGCATATATTTGTAATTGAAAAGTCTGACATGTTTTGGACTTCTGGAAAGAGTGGATCCAGCAACCCAGGTCTTTCTACCTGTCTCAGGGCTCTGTCTTGCATGGTGTCTGTCCCTGTCCTGGGGGCAGTTGTCACCCCTGTCATCAATACAATCATCTAGAGGATGGCACAAAATATCACACTTCACCGTGAGTGAACCTATTCATGAGTGAACCTATTCAGGTACCATACTGTCCCTAAACCAAAAGCCATGATCAAGGGGAAGGACCTTTGTTGTTTAAACACATCCTACTTATCTGCCTCAAAATCACTGAGAGTCACTACTGCATCGGAATTGAATGGTGGGCAGTGATGGCTCAGAACCTTTCTTCTCAAGCAATAACTAGAAACAATAAAAAAGAAAACATAGAGTGTCCATGCATAAATATCTTCCTTACAAAATTTGGGGAGGCTCCCTTTCCTAGATAAATTATGTCAGGTCTCTTATGGATTTTGTGTCCAGAAGGATAATGTATAGATAAAGGGAAAGGAAATAACATGACACAAGGTGAAAAGAAAAAGAATTTTTCAACAGAAAAAATTACAAAAGGCCACAGAATATATTTTTATTTAAACAAGAATTCAAAGAATTTTTATAATTAGTGCCAGATTATAAATTTGACTACACTGACTATAAATATTAATTATAAATATTAGAATTATAATGGTTTTGGGCCACGCATCCAATGTTTGGCTCTCCGTGGCTAATAAAAGAGTCAAGGGCAAATAGCAGTTTCCAACTGGTATTGATGTTCAATAACTATATCTGATCATTGGCTTATTCTCTCTGGTGTTTGAAAATAGGATGAACTTGTCTTTTGAAGTTGGACTGGGTTAGCTTCAAATTATTTTAATCAATCAGGATAGAGGAAGAAAAAGATTGTGGGAAAGCTGGAGGGGATGGGGTAAGGAAAGATGGTGCTTCTGGAGGGAGACTCTTGCCTTCTATTTATAAATCAAAATGGAAGGTACGTAATCCTACTTATAATTATGTTTTCTGAAGCCTGTCATAGAATTTCCAAAAGACTACTGCTCTGACATGAAAGTTTCGTTATACAGACAAAAGTTTGTCAATGAAATAATAGTGCTTCTTGGTTGGCACCCAAGCTCCTCTGTCCCTGAAACTGGTGGAATCAAACTGTTGAGCCCAGGACAGGGTCTGTGCTCATGTTGTTCCATGAAGGGGCCGACAGCCCTAGAAACTGAACTTGTACAGTCTATATGCATTAGGGATGAAAGAAGAAAAAACATGCTGAGTTGAAGGATTATTTACCTAAAGAAATGTGTACGGGAGAAAGAGCAGGACCTGTCTGTCACTGTAAAAGATGAGACTAAAGCAAAAGGAGAGGGTGGGCAAATAAAGAGTTGCTGTCTGGAGGAGAGATGTGTGGGACACACCACAGCAACCTTCTGCTGCTTCTGCTGTTGTAGCTCATGGTTAGTTATGAGGACTTCTCTGTGGCTTCTCTCACTCTGCCACTGACCATGCCAGCTCATGGAGCTGAGACCAGGAAAGCATCCCAATCCCAGGGAAGAGGCAAAAATGCCACCTCTTCTTGGCCCAGGCCTGGACCTCACATTGAAACGCTGGAGTGCAGCCTGGGAGCCATCAGCTGGCCACAATCCACAGGCATCAGCATGTGTAGATGGTTCTGGGGACCCCAGCCAATGCAGTAGCCAGGGGCAACGGCCAAAGCCTCTGACTGCAAGACCAGCAGGCTGTGACACTCCATTAGTTTCTCAGGACTACCGTAACAAAGTACCACAAACCAAATGCTGGCTTGAAAAACAGAAATGTTTTGCTCACAGATCTTGAAGCTAAAAGTCCCAAATCAAGGTGCTGCCGGGCCACACTCCTTCTGAAACCTTCCTTGCCTCTTGCTGGCTTCTGGCAGTTGTGGACAACCCTCAGTGATCCTTAGCTGACAGCTGCTTTACTCCAACTTCTGCATTGTCACATGGGGTTCTCTACATGTCTCTGGCGTCACATGACCCTCTTCTCCTAAGGACTTTGGTCATGTTGGATTAGGAAGCCACCCCATCTAGTAGGGCCTCATCTAAACTCATTACATTAGCCACAACCCTATTTCACATTCTGGGTTACTGGCAGTTACAGCTTCAACCTATCTTTTTCTGAAAGGAGACAGTAAAAATCACAAGATGATAACTGGGTTGAAGGAACTTTAGCAAAATTAAAAATTACCTATCCCATAGAAACAAAGATAAACATATTTGCTCTCTGAATCTGAAAACATGCAAGAATTTTGTATCTGTATCAGGTAAAGCCAGATGGTTCAGGTGTTATCACTCTACCTAGCTGCATCTGTGGCTCTGAGAATCATCAAAGGCAAACTTCACGGATTGTTCTTGAAAGTACAGAGGATAAAGCTCCAGAAACTGTCTTCTGCTGCCATGTATTTGGTTGGTCATAAAGAAGAAGAAGAAGAAAGAATAGCAAAACCAAATAGAAAATTATCAGCCATGAAACCTTTCAAGTTAATTAACTGAACAATGAAAACAAAAATAAAAAGACCAACAATATTTGCTGACTTAATAGCATTGTTTTTTAGTTTCTTAGAGAAAAGAAAAAAAATAAGCAATGAGAAAACATGTCTAAAGCTCCAGATCAAAATAAACTTTTGTGTTTCTGTTTGTATTAGTATTTGCATATTCTTAAAGGGAAATTTTCTTCTCTCTGTGTACGTGTGTATGTGTGTGTGTATGTGTGTGTAGTAGTTGTAGCAGTAGTAGTAATATAAAAATATACTTCTTTAGATAATCTTGATCAAAGAACAAAATTTCATATGATACTTAGACTCATTTTCAGTTTTAATTTCAAAATCTAATTCACAAGGAATTAAAATGTGTGTACATGTATAGAATTAATAAAATAATATATAGTAAGTAAAATATTTTGCTTGCAATATTTAAACAATAAGGAAAAATGTGTTACAACTATAAGATTAGGCCTATGAAATTTAGTCCTATTCAAGAGTATTGCCTGGGTTTAAAAAAAAAAAAGAAATGTCTTTATGAGAATTTGGAATAAGATATCTGATTGTTTGATATGATCTTCAAAAAATTCCACTACCATATTTAAGAGAATACACCTAAACGACTTGTACTGGCTTTATAATCTGACCTTTGCAACTCATTTAAGTAAGTTTATATGAACTCTGATGTAGACTGCCGCCTAAGCTATAGATTCTGAAGCTGGCTACACTAGTCACTGACACTCAAGTTATGCACCCCCAGCAACTGGCCTTGAAGAAGCATAATGGCTTTAATGAGTAGGAAATCAATTAGGAATTTTGACACATGGTGATATGCTTAAGCAATTAGGCCTACCCTTAGCTAGGAGGCTCTGCTTTTAATATGACAATGAAATTGACTATGTCACTTCAACCTTCTAATGGCTTGAAGCAACTCTGCTCTTTGCCCATCACCAATCTGAATCCTACTTGCTAGGGAGAGTGTGTGGCTTCAGGCTGACTTCAATTTGTGTTCTGGATTAGCTGAAATTATACAGGTGTGATTTATTGGTTTTCTATCTACTGTTTTCTGTTTACACAGGAAATAATACAGTTTTATTCTGAAACAGGCAAAGTGATTTATTCTGAAATGATGCCTGCCTAACTCACAGATGATTTAGACTGGCAATAATCAAAAAGTCACTTAAATTCATGACACTTGGCAGCCCCCCATTGTTTAGTCTAGACTATCATTAAAATTCATTTTACTTACCCATGTCCCCACTGTGTGATGCTCCAAAATATGGCAAGAGGTAAAGGAAATGAATCTTAGAATTTTTATTGCAAGTATCACCAAAAATTATGTGCCATGTTAAAATCATCCAGAACTCTATAGATATCATAGATTTTGAGATTCCTAAAAGAAATTCTTCATTCTAAAATTCCTAAAAATGACTTGCCCTTCTATGAGGAAGAAATGCTGGCAGCCCACAGATGACCAGATCTGCTATGTATGTCCCTGGGAGCCTGAGTCACCAGCAGGTATTAAACAGCTGTGCTGAACATGGCACGGCAGCAGGGACCAGACAGCTCACAACTCCTGGTCTTGGGAGCATGTGACCCACGAGGAATTTTTTCTTTCCTGCCTCCCTACTCCTCTCACTTCATGCCTTTTTTCTATCAAATTGTGTGTCTGCTTCTTTTTTGCTCATATATTAATTTACCTATCTTTACCCCAGTTTGTTTGCAAGCAAGCTCAATATGCAATTTTATTTGGAAAAAAAAAATGGATTTGTAGCTGATATAATTAGTTCCAGGCTCAAACTATTAAAATAAAACTATAACATTGAAAAAAATTATTTTTCAGATTATAAAAACAATATCTAATTTTTGGCAGGAAAACATGGAAAAGACAGAAAAAAAAAAAAGATAAATTAAAAATCCTTGCAATTTTGAGAAAAATCCCAGTAAATCTCTTGGTATATTTCCATTCAGATTTTTACCTTATCACACTTGCTTTCTTTTTTTCACTTAATGAATTCTTATTTTCTCATATGTTCAAATGTATTTTTAAAAATCTTCTTCCTGATTAAAAATTTACCACTTATAATTTATTCAATTATTCTCCAAAAATCACCCTAATACAGAGTGGTCAATTTTAAAAGGACACAGGAAAATTGTTTTGTTTTCGTGTAATGGTTCTCTAAAAAAATGAAATACCTACTTTCTCTTTTTTGAAAAGGAATTTTTTAAAGCTATCCTATAAATCAAAAATACAATCCTTTTTTTTTTTTTCTTCTCTTACTTTGGCATCTGTATAGTGTCTATCGAGTCCCACCTCTGACATTTATGATTGCAGATATAACGCAGATGGCGGGTAAGGAGACATAGGGCAGTGAGCTAGCTCATGTCTGCCCTGGGGAGTCAATTTGCTCTGTCTTTGTGAAACTATTCCAAAGCTTCAAGTAAACTAAGGTCTAAGGAATGGGAAACAGAAAATGGTTAAAACAAAAACCAAACACCAGGTAGAAAAAATAAAGAAGGAAGAAAGGAAGGAGTGAGAAAAGAAAGGAAGGAAAAGAGAAGGGAGGAAGAGAGGAAGGGAGTAAATAAGGAAAAAGATGAAAAGAAAAAGAAGGAAAAGGAAAAGAAAGGAACAAAAGGGGAGGGAGAGTAGGGGAGAAAGAAGGGAAATGGAAAGAGAGGAGACAAGGGGAGCACATAAGATAAAATACACTGGCCAGCTATGATTCCAGAACTAATTTGCTGTGTGAACTTCAGTAAAGTAATTATCTCTCACCATCTGTAGTTTCCTTCTCTAAAACAGACATGGCAACCATACTGATAGCATGAGGTTACTTGGAGGATTAAATGAGTAAAGTTAAATGACTAATGCATCATAAAAACAAAGCACATGCTATTACTATTACTGACCCTCATGAAACCGAATATTTAAAAGGAAACAATATTTCGGATGCTAATTCACAATGGAGGGGTGCTAGGGAAGAATAGATTTACTTTAGATTAGGTAAAGGGGAATGAAGGGAGAGGAGGGGATATGGGAATAGGAAGAATAGTAGCATGAATCGGATATTATTACCTTACGTGCATGTATGACTGTATGACCGATGTGGTTCTACAACATGTACAATCAGAAAAATGAGAAATTATATCCCATTTATGTATGATATACCAAAGTGCATAAATGCATTCTACTGTCATGTATAACGCATTAAAACAAATTAAAAAATTATTCTAAAAAAAGAAACTATATGACTGGAGTTGGCATTTCCTCTCCAGGATAAATAAGCTTGAATAATTTCTGGATAATTGATCAGTTGGACTTAACTAATTATATACAACTTTTGAATGGGGACTCCTCAGTTTCATGCATGGTCGCCTTGGAACAGCCCCTTAGGCACACTTAAGAGCACTGCTTCCTGGGCTCCATCCAGAGGTACTGGCTCAGAATCGGAAAGACCCCAAAGTGATCCAGAAATCAGCATTCTAAAGCCTCAAGTGGAGTTTGTGCATGCTCGAGTTTAAGAAACTTAACCTCTTCACCTAGAAGAAGTTTAAACAAGCATCTTTTAGTGAATATTGCAGAGGTTGCTGCAGCAGATTTAGAAAGAGGGGTGTAAAATGTCAGTAAACAAGGTGAAACCCACAGGGCCCTGTGAATTATTTATAGAGAAACTACCAAAGACTCAGAGTTTTTATATAAGCTTCCTGTAAACCAAAATATTTTCCTCTACTCCTGGGTAAGAGTTTCACCAGTGATAGAGCAACCGCCTACACCAGCAGCCACCACCACCCACTAACACAAGCAATCAAGAACAGGAACTGGATATGTCCGGGACCACAGCCATTCCTCATTGGCTCCCTTGGGCTGGGAGGGATCTAGCACTCTAACTTAATCCCTCCACTTACTCATTTAAGTGACTCAGAAAAGTCACTTCACAGAGAATTTTAAAAAGAATTCTCTTAGAATGTATGTCTCTAAAAGGGAAGGATGGAATCAAAATTGCACAGCTATAAAGGACAAAAAAGCCCACTTTGGTTGTTAGGCAGTTTTGCAAGCCTGTGTTCAAGCGCTAAGTGACCTCGCTGCACCCAGCTGCTCAGATGTAATGTGGAGATAACTACAGTACCCATCTCACCGGGTTGTTGTAAAGATTAAATGAGCCAATATGTATAAAATCCTATGACTGAAAAATACCAAAAACTCAGAAAATGATTATTATCATCACGTGTCTTGTCGAATCCAACAACTTCATTTTATAGGTGAGAAAACTAGGGTCAGAGATACTTGTACCAATTTCCTCAGGTTAACACAAATAGAAAGCCAGGATGGAGACCTAGAATTCTAAATTCTATACTTAACATCTTTTAAATATATCTTGCTGAAGTGCCAGAAGGTAATTCTGTTTTTATTGATTCATACCCAAACCTCACCCATTGCCCTGAACCAATAAACTATCAAACGAATAGTTAAAAGTAATTTTGTTTCCAATGATAAATCCCCAAAACTGTCACCACCATCATCTCCCTTCATGAACAAGAAGACGATTTCTTCAACTATTCAATTCAGAAGGGAGTTTTACAAGTCTCATATCTTTACAGCTTTGAAGGCACATATTAATATTATTGAAATATGGAAGCAAAAGAAATCAGTATGGAAAATAAATTGTGGTGTTGCCTCACTGTGGCTCATAATTGTGTTCTCATAATTGTATATGCTAATGACCTGATCGTCTATTGTAGCTTGGCCTTAAATTTATTCATGGTTTTTTGTCCTTCCTCTGGGAAATGTATGGATGGCTCTGGCATGCATCTCTTTCTCTTTTGAAATCTCTGAGATGAAGAACCCGTTCAATTATATTTAGTAATGACTTTGGTGAATGTATGAGGCATTCTGTTGTTTTATGGCTCATTCTGGATTTACATGTTTTTTCTATTGCTTAGTTAGAATACCGCCCCAGTGTTCTCTTTTGGCAGTGTTTTGGCAGTGCCTAAAAGATACTTTGGGGATTTTCAGAATGCATTTTCATTTTATTTTCCCATTCTGAAACAGTCCCAGTGGCTTTTTCTCTATTTCAGCCTCAGGTTACAACCTCAAGAGGACCTGAGGGGATCTTCTAGCCACATGGTGATATAGTCAAAAAGGTGTTTTGGGCTCCCTTCTTCATCCTGATTTCTTACGTGTCCTTTATTTTGTTCCCTCCAATATCAGTAACCCACCCAGGCCTTTTAATTAAGCAAGAAATACTGCAACTTTTTCATTATTTACTAATACAATAGAATTTTTTCCTAGCTCTATAAATCATCCTCTTATAGTAGGTAATTGAAGTTCATTACATATGTTAATTATTATGAGCATTTAGAAAAGTTCCTCACAAACAATAAATGACATACAATATTTGTTAAGTAAAAATAAACAGCTTAACCTAATTTATTTTATGTAATCTCTTCTTTAGGAATATGTGTTTTTTTCCAAATAAGGAATTTTAATGACATAGCCCAAAGGGTAGAAATTTTTATAAGAAGACCATAAATTGGAAATTTGGATAATTCTAAAACCATCTTATAGCAACTACTTACTGCATCTGTTTTAGTCCTGGGTTACATTTCTCAGAATACAATAAGAAAAGTGAGGTGGTAATGAAGAAGCCATATTTCCTGTCTGCTCGCGCTGACGCCCCACCACCATGCCATCCTCGTGTCTCTCATTTTAGTTGAGCTTGATTAAGGAAATCTTATGAGGTTTGTCCTTGCCACTACCCCTGCTCTTGTAAATACAGTGAGAACGACTTCAAGTCACTCCGGTTGGGTTAGACTGCAGAGCTTGTCTACATGTGACATGGACACTAAAAGCAGTGAAATCTCCTATCTCAGAGGATCAAAACTTTCCTATAGTGGGATCGATGGTAGTCACTTTATTAAAACATATAATAAAAATTAGCCCACATTTTCATTTTTCTCCTGAGGTTTTAGATTTTGGTTATTTGCCTCCTCTTCTCCTTCTTCCTATCTTAGCCAGAGAGGTAGAAAGAGCATGGTCAACCACAGTCCATGTAACCTGATGTTCTTGGAATTCAGTCACTGAACAGGCAGAGGTAGCACATTTCCAATTCTGTTTCCTTTAAGACAAGGGAGGAAAAGAGGCTCATGCTGTTTCTTGACCCTCTTCTCTGCCCATCCACATGTGCCCCCTCTTCTGCCTGGGTGGGTGGACCTCCCCACCCTGAGATGCCTTCCATGAGCAATCTCACCTGGCCCTGAGCATTTTGTTCTCTGCATTAGCTACCCCATTGTTCTAATGCTCCTAAGGAAGAGCTTCACTGGAGCTCGGAAAGACTGCAACCTCTGGTGAGACCTTCGGCCCTGCTCTATGAACTTCTAAGTTAAGTGAGGATAAACCGAGACCCAAGAGTTGTTGTCAGAAACTTTTGTACTCCAAAGTAAGGGATAAATTCAACATTTCTTGACACTCGACTGGAATTTAGTTCACTTCTCTCAGGTTCAATAGTTAATTGAGTCACTGAATGTTGGAGCTGGCAGGAAGCCTAGGAACATCTGGAAAAACAATACCCTCATTTTACAAGTGAGAAAAATAAAACTTGAAAGATCAAATAAATTTCCTTTCATTCTGCTATCAGCTGGTGGCAGAAACTCCCTGTCTAACCCACGCGGGAGGGTGTAATGCTCGGTGTTTAGCTGTAGGGCAAGAGTTGCAGGAAGTAAAATAGTTTTAGCTCTGGAGAGGGGGGTCTTTCCCTGAATGTCCATCATCATTCAGTTCAAGAAATAATTGTGGAAAATGACCATCCTACTTTCACCTGTGACCTGGGGATGCAAACCGAACTCTGTCAGTCCCCTTCTCTTAGTTTGTGAGTATGTTGAGGTGTGGGGGGGGGGGATCCAGGACATGAATAGCCCACATTTTCATTTTCATTGAATATCTATCTGTGTATGTGCCTAGGTGCTAAATTTTTGGTACTGGGGATTGAACTCAGCAGCACTCAACCACTGATGAGCCACATGCTCAGCTCTATTTTGTATTTTATTTAGAGACAGGGTCTCACTGAGTTGCTTAGCACCCTCACTGTTGCTGAGGCTGGCTTTGAATTCACGATTCTTCTGCCTCAGCCTCCTGAGTCTCTGGGATTACAGGAGTGTGCCATTGCACCTGGCTCTAGGGGCTGTATTAAAAGGATACATAAAGTATTATAGGAGCAGAATAAAGGGAAGAATACTTCCTCCTGTTTGGGTTCAATGAAGGAAGATAGTTGAGATGACCCTTGAAGGAGGAATGAGATCCTGTCAGTGTCAGCTGAAAGATTTTCTAGGCTCCAAATTTCTAGGTAAGGGAAATATTCTATCTCTAATTTAGATTTCAGAAAAGACCTGTGATTGCAGAAGACTGGTCACCCAAAAGTATCCACATCTCAATCCCCCCAACTTGTGAATATGTTATGCTAAGAAAGGTAATTAAGGTTATAGGTAGAATTAAGGTTGTATCACTAAACATGTTAGGGTGAGGATCCTGGTGATACAGGCAAGCTAAATGTAATCACAAGAGTCCTTAAAAGTGGAACAGGAAGGCAGTCAGAGCTATTCAATGTGAAGAGGACTCAATCCACCATTGCTGGCTTTGAAGATGGTATAAGGGGCCACAAAATAATGAGTGCAGACAGCCCTAAAACCTACAAAAGTCAAGCAAATAGGTTCTGCCTGGAACCTCCTCACTACCAACACCTTAATTTTAGTTTAGTGAGACCCACGTGAAACTTCTGACCTATAGAACTATGATAAATTTGTGTTATATTAAGTGACCACTTTGTAAATCATTTGTTACAGCAGCTACAGTAAACTAACAAAGGACTCTTGTTATTTGTTAACTATAATAAAAGTAACAACCCCCTTGCACCACCAATTGGGCAGGATTCACACCTGTTTAGAGAAAATGAGGAGGGAGAAGCAAAGACATCCACTTGTTTTGACCTTTACTCTTTTTAGGTCTCAAGCACATTTTCCACTCAAGTTGAAGTTACTGGGATAAACATTGTCTTTGTCTTCTCTTTGGCCAGGGAAGACTCTGGTAAGTGGAGAGACTAGAGAAAGATTGTGAGCAATTCTCCAGCCACAGGTTTTGTCCCTGTCCAAGCCGCAGCTCTCTAGCTCAGAGCGGGAGAGACTCCAGGAGGCACTGTACAAGTCTTCAGTCCTTTGTTCCTTCAGGCTCCACAGCGGGCACTGCTGGCTGGTTTCTCATTCCTTGCCTTTTCTTGTGGTCGGGGATGTGTGTGTTCCCTACTTCTCACTCCTGCCTGGGTTTTCAGTCCTTGCTTCAACTGAAGTGCTGGAATGGAGTTGTCATTACCCAGGTCCCCTCCAAATGCCTAGGTAAAGAGTCTGAGTTCATGTAGTGACCCTAGGGCACAGAGGTGGTGGGCTAAGGGAGAGTGAAACAAAATGGCAGGAGGTTCACACAAAGGTGACTTTGGAGTTGGGGTGCCTATCGAGCTGATGATCCCTGTGTATAACTGAGTCTCAATCCCCACTAGGACCCAAAATCCGAGAGTGAGGTGTCCCTGAGGTGGAACACCCCCTGCAGGCCTCCAAATGGCTGCCCAGACCCCACAACAGCACCATGAGGTAACAGAAGACTAGCTGAGCATGGGACAGCTGAAGTCAGGAGCCCCCCAGGCAGAACCACTTGGCACTGGGTCACGGTGATACCGCCGGTTACTAGTGACAAGTTCTGCTCCCCCAAGTGTTGAAGTTTGAACATTAGAAAAGCACGCTGAGGCAAGCATATAAAGCAGGATTTATTTAAAAAGGGGTAACACAGATTTCACAGGAAGAAGGGGGCCATAGCTGGTATCCTGGTATCCTCAGAAGCTAGGTGTTCTGCCCTTTTTATATGTCCTAGGTTTCCTTTGTTCTCTTGTCTTCTTCCCCTTACCTTTCTCCTTCCTGCTTACGTGACTAGGCCTAGGAAGTGCTCCATGGGAAGGCCAAAAAGTGGGAAACAGGTGGGCTAAAGGGGGAAGGGCAGGATGGTGCAGCCCAGGACACATTAAGTAACAACTTTATAGCTCCCTGTAAGGAAGGGCAATTCCTGGGACAGGTTACTTTAGCAACAGGTTGGAGCAGGGGCAGGTTCTTGACAAGGGTAGAGGAAGGGCTCTGAAGAAATTAACATTTCAATCCTCAGGGGACAGTCTCCAACTCACTCAAAATTGGCCTCCTTGGTCTGACCTGACTCAATTTGTCTACCTAATTCTGGCTTCAACAGCACAGCTCAAGTAGAGGCTGGATCACCTCCATGACATGAGGCAGGGGATTGGTGTGTCTGGGACAAAAGGCCTCCAGCTCCATGATTACTAATTACAGACCCAAACTGTGGCCTGTCCTGCATTTTTCTCATTGTCTGACTCTCTCAGATCAAGTGTCAGACCTGTTACAAGCACCACCATCCACGGCTTCCTGAAGGCTTCTAAATGCGGCTCTAAACCTGGTTCCACAAAGCACAACAAAACACAGGAGACTCTGTCCCTGTCCCACAGAACCAAATATATTGTCTATGATAGAGAAAGCATGTGCGAATTCAGAAGAGCAGATTCACATACTCCTAAGGCACCCACTTCCTCTAAACTGTAAAAAGGATGGAGACAGCTGTCCCGCCAGCCTTGCAATAAGAAAATGCAATAAACGATACAGAAAACTTGGCACTTTTCAATGTGCACTTTCACAGTTGTTTTGTCCTCTCTTGAAAACAATCACACATTTGGTGACTTTTGCCACATGCAACAAGGCATGGTGCTCTCACTAAAAGCTAGTAGGTCCTGGCCGGGCATGGTGGAGCATGCCTATAATCCCAGCACTTGGGAGGCTGAGGCAGGAGGATCGCGAGTTCAAAGCCAGCCTCAGCAATGGCGAGGCACTTAGCAACTCAGGGAGACCCTGTCTCTAATAAAAACACAAAAAAGGGCTGGGGATGTGGCCCAGTGGTCGAATGCCTCTGAGTTCAATCCCCAGTACAAAAAAAAAAAAAAAAAAAAAAAATGCTAGTAGCTCCTTATTGAAGTGATCAAATAAGTCCAATCTGAATGATCAATTTAAAATTTTTTTTTTTTCTAAACAGTCTTTGTAGCTCACCAATGTTTAAGGGTCTTAGCAGAAGCCAATAGCTATAAACTGAGAATCAGTGTAAACTTGGTGATACAGAATTCTTCAAATGAGTAAACCATTTGAGCTGAATCCCATGACCATCATCTTATTTGAAAAGCCAACTTTGTTCCCTCCGTGTCCCCTTAGAGGGTTTCTCTACAATGCCTTGAGCAGGGTCCTCAGGCGCTGAACTGGGGGCAGGTCTTCTGGCTCCCCTGAAGCAGACTTCTGCCATCCACGGCCTTTGATCTAACAACTCATGCCAGGCCATGTGCAAAGCTGCTATGCTAATTTCTTTCCTGGGAGCACTTTCTGTCCCCAGTGGCAGGCGCCATACAACGTTCAGAAGCGTTTTCTTTAACTGACACGTGAAGCTCAGAAGATTGCTGTTAATTGCATGGTACATATTGATTACCCTTGCTCCTGGAGTTCATAATTTTGCATACTGCAAGTCAAATTAGGCATATACTAACTCCTCACAAAGAACCAGTCTCCTCTATAATTTTTAGTTTATTTTCCTTCCCAGTTTTCTCCCTTTCTCTCTCTCTCCACTCACTCCCTCCCTTCCTCTTTCTCATCTCTTTCTCTCTGTTGCTTCTCTTTCCCCTCCTTCCTTTCCTCCCTTCCTTCATTCTCTTTCTCTTACACACAAACACACAACTCTCACAACGCACTCTCTCTCTCTCTCTCTCTTTTCTCATTCACACATAAATGACAAACTTCCTGGTGATTAACAAAAGCCTATTTAAAAAGTAGACATCAGATTCATCCTATACCCTTAAATGTCATTTTAAAAAAATCATCAAGCATCAAACGGGATTTTATTTTTAAATACATGTTTTTGAGAGAAGAACAAATTATTACTTATCAATTAATTAGCTGCCTGGTGTGTTCAAGAAAAGTGGTGGAACATTCACTTGTAAATCTATAAAGCAAAAATCCTTGGAGAAGCTCATGTGCTATGTAATTAGAGTTAATTAACACATTTGCTAATTGACTATTATTTAGCACTCCAGCTGCTGAGGAAAAATCCACAGACCCATTAAATATTAATTAGCAAAAGTCTATTGTCTGATCCTGTCAGCTTCTGTACTGATGAGATTTTTACAAACAGAGCTTTGTTAGGCTGGGTACAGAGCAAGACACCATAGTAGCTACTGAGGAAGAAGAAAATGAGAACCTCGTAATAAGCACAGAAGCCTCGTATTTCAGTCAATTACATTTTTCTCATTCAACTGATTATATTACCAAGAAAATTAAAATAATATACTCATCTCTGTTTACAGAACTATCTACAACCTTGAGATTATCTGGTTCCCATTATATCAAATCCTTGCTGTTTCTGGCAGCCTATGTGTGTCATGCCTTTTAGAGAACTAAAGGAAAAGTCACCCCGACACCGTAGAAAGAGTGCTCCCCGTAGCTTTAAAAACAAATCGCTTATGGAGATATAATTAACATAACTTACAATTCACGCATTTTAAAATGTACAATTCAATGGGCTTTGGTATATTACGTTATTAGTTTTCAGAGTTTTAAAAATTAACTAAAGCTTTAATATTTATGTAATATAAAATTGCTGCTTTAATCATTTGTAAGTGTACAATTCAAAGGCATTAACTACATTCATAACAGCGCTTGTTCTCCACAGCTCTTATTGCACTGGTTTAAGTCTCCCTGTGACTTCAAGCACAACTTGGGAACTGATCCATCTGCTCTTCCTACTCTAAAAAGCTACCACTCAGTTTTCTTGTGGCTAAAACATATTGCTGCTCTGTCAGCAATACCGACCCACTTCGGAAGCCACTCTTGCTGGCACCTGTCTTATTTCCTCCTCTATTGGTTAACTTCTGCCTCTAACATTTCACAGTTGTCCCCTCAATTGTTCTAAACAAAACCATGTGCCCTCTCTCTTGAGTCCCAGGTGAGAGTCCCTGAAAATTTCTCCTTCAGGCAAATTGCTAGAGGAGTCTCCAGGCATCCCAAGACTTCACTTGGTCTATTCTTATCCTTCACTTGCACTTGCCACACAAGTCACACCTCATCTTTTTCCCACAGGATCCCTACTGCTACGGTTTTGATGTTATTTGTCCTTCAAGGGGCCATGTGTTGGAAGCCTGGCCCCCAATATGGCGGCAGTTAGGTGGTAGACACTCAAGAGGTGGAGCTACAAGGTGGTCCTTAGATCACTGTGGGTGCTGCACTTGTAAAGGATTAAGGCAGTAGGTAGTTCTGAGTTAGTTTTCACAAGGGTGAATTGTTAAGAGTGAGCCACGCTCCTGAATTGCTCCTGTGACACTATCACTTCCTTTACTAGAAGTTTCCACCACTGTGACACAATCTGCCATGAGGTCCTTACCAAAGCCAAGCCAATTCTGGCACCATGCCTTTTCTGTATAAATTTACTCATACTCAGGTATTATGTTGTAGTAACAGATATGGAATAATACATCTACCTAAGACAACAATCATACCAAAGTGACCACAACGAACATAATGATTTAGTTTTTTTTAGCCATGTAGCAGAAATTTCACAAATTGCACAAGTTCCTCATATAATTAACTTTTCTCTTTCCTTCAGCGATCCTGGAGATACAAAAAACAAGGGAAAGAGAAAGTGATGCTTTCCACAGAATTCTAGTGACAAGTTTAATTTGTATTAGAATGAAACAACTGCTAGCAAAATTGATTTTGTAGTTACAATATAAAGCTGAATCTTCACAGCAAAGGAAACAATCAAAAGCATGAAGAGAGAGCCTACAAAATGGGAGAAAATCTTTCCCACCTGCACCTCAGATAAGGTGTAAATTTCCAGGATATACAAAGAACTCAGAAAGCTTAACACTAAATATATATATCCCAATCAATAAATGGGCAATAGAACTAAACAGATATTACCTAGAAAAAGAAATACAAATGGTCAACAAATATATTTTTTTTAAAAAGTTCAACATCTCTAACAATTAAGCCATTCATTGAATTAGACAAAGGGGAATGAAGGGGAGGGAGCAGGGATAGGAACAGGAAAGACAGTGGAATGAATCAGAAATACCTTTCCTAAGTTCATACATGAATACACAACCTGTGAAACTCTCCATCATGTACAACCACAAGAATGGGATCCTAATTAGAAATAATTATAATTGATTTATGTATAATACATCAAAATATACTCTACTATCATGTATATCTAAAAAGAACAACTAATAAATAAAAAATAAATAAATGCAGATTAAAACTACACTGAGATTTCCTCTCATTCCAACCACAATGGCAACTATCAATAATACAAGTAACAATGAATGTTGGAGAGGATGTGGGGAAAAGGGTACACTCAGACATTGCTGGTGGGACTGCAAATTGGGACAACCACTCTGGAAAGCAGTATGGAGATTCCTCAAAAAATTAGGAATGGAACCACCATTTGATCCAATTATACCATTCTTCAACATATATCCAAAGGAATTAAAATCAGCATAGTAAATGATGCAGCCATATCAATGTTTATAGCAGCACAATTCACAATAGCTAAGCTATGAAGCCAACCTAGATGCCCACCGACAGATGGATGGATAAAGAAAGTATGGTATATATTCAGCTATAAAGTAGAATGACTTTATGACTTTTGCTGGAAAATGGATGAATCTGTAGACTATTATGCTAAGTGAAATTAGCCAGTCCCCAAAACACCAAGGTCAAATGTCTTTTCTGATATGTGTATGCTAACCCACAACAAGGGAGGAGAGGAAGAATAGAAGTTGAGTGGATTAGACAAAGAGGAATGAAGGGAAGGGAAGGGTGATAGAACAAGAAAGACAGTAAAATGAATCAGATATAACTTTCCTAGGTACATATATGAATACACCACAGTGAATCTCATCACTGTGTACATTCACAAGACTGGGATCCTACTTAGAATAAGATAAATTCCATGCTTGTTTAAATATATCAAAATAGACTCTACTGTCTTGCATAACTAAAAAGAATTTAAAAAAGAGAAACACACAAAACATATAAAGCTGGAATAATAATAATAACTATTATTCTTAAATTGTAGGAAATTTCTTTGAGTCACTAATCAAAGTGCTTTATATTATATCTTATTTAATCCACAAAGAAATAAAGGGGGTTGGAAATTTAGCTCAGTGGCAGAGCACTTGCCTAGCATGCACAATGCCCTGAGTTTGGTCCTCAGCCCTGGAAAAAAAAAAAAAAAGAGTAATAAGGGTTATGGATTGTGACATAGTATATGGGTTTGCTTTCTGGCTTCTCTATATAATAGCTATTATTTCTGCAAAAGGTTTAGGATACCAGGAAATATCACACAGCGCCAACTAGAAATTACAAACTGAAAAGATCATGGGTGCACACAGTCCCCATTCCAACAACAGACAACAGAGAGACATGCTGTGGCACTGGTATGGTTGGGCTCTCGTGAAGTTATGTTCCAGAACAGGGGAACAGGGGCACACACAGGAGTGACCTCACACCGGGGAATAAACATTGTGGTTCTAATCCAAATACTCTTAAGGCCATCTCTTTAGAGAAGTGCATGGAAATGCAGCTGCCCACCACCCAAGTACTTGGGGCTCCCGGTCTAGCAGGAAATTGAGTCCAGGCACAGACGCTCCTGCTTAGAAAGGGGAAGCCTCTGGCCCCAGCCAGCTTGTTGGGAAAATAAAACAAACAAACATAGAGTCACCACAGTAATTCAGACACTCCTGCCCATCAGTCCACAGCTGTAACCTCAGGTCAGTTTTTGACCTTCCCACACCTGGGTCTTCTCATTCTTCACACAGATAATATAATACTACCCTGTAAATGTCTCTATGAAAATAAAATTAAAAAGAAAAGCACTAGTCCTGAGCCTGATACAATCTAAATACAAAATAAATGTTGGTTTCACTATAATCCTCACTTAGAGGTTAAGGTGATGAGATTGTGAGAGATTTAATGAGGCAACCTCGATTACACAACTCACCAATGCCAACGAACCCTAATCTGCCCAAGGATTGGCTCTTGTCACTACGCTATACCCTTCACCCTTCTCACCAGGCTACAGAATTCCTGATTGAATTGACTCTAAACGTGTATGGAAGACTTTCCTTTGGTCCTGCTTGATGCTATGGTCAGCCCTCCGACAAGGTAGTTACAACCCAGCCCACAACTACCATCATATTCTCCTTCAGCCAGACTGGAGAGCCAGTCGGTAACTCCTAGCCACCTTCAGCTCTCAGCAGGCCATGTCATTTACCTGGTTTTATCTTTCTTACATTTGATTATAATCTGCCTCGTCCTACTAGGTTCTAAATTCCATGAGGTTTCCCACTATATTCCAAGTAACCAGATATAACCCAGCGACACAAAACATAGTAAGTACATAACAAATCTTTGTTTAGTGAATGAATGAATTTTATATTCTCAATATTAACACTGAAGAATAAAATTATGAAATCAGTTACTTTGTCATTATAGAAATATTTTGTATACCAAATAATTTGTCTCCCTTCATTTTGCTGCCAAAATTGGATGGTAGTGGTAGAAAAGGATACTATAGTAAATTTATTCTATATTTTGGCTGCTTTTTTGTTTTCAGGCAATGTTGTTGATGAGGCTAAACAGAGGAAACTAAATTTCATGTGGCAAGTTTAGGACAGGTTTAAATTCTGAATTTTTAAGATCTTAACATTTCTTCAGGGCAATCCTAAATACTCCTTATTAATTTAATGGGCTAGAATTTATCTCCTTTCTGAATCCAATAGTCAGAGATCGTGGTTTATTCAAAAGGTAGTACTCAAACCAATCTACGGTGTCAATGCAACCTCTATCAATGTCAATGTTATTTTTCATAGAAAAAAAAATCCTAAAATTCATATAGATACAAACACACCACCCTCAGGTAGCCAAGGTACTTATGAACAGAAAGAACAAAACTAGAGTTATCACACTACCTAACTTCAAACTACAAAACTATAGTAATTAAAAAGTATGGTACTGACATAAAAACTAACTTATCAATCAATGGAACAGAAGCGAGAGAGCCCAGAGGTGAACTCATGCATGACTGATCTTTGACAAAGGCACCAAGAACACACAATGGGAAAAGGAATACCTCTTCAATAAATAGTATTGGGGAAACTGGATAGCTACATGCAGAAGAGTGAGACTGAACTCTTATATCTCTCCATTTACAACAACCAATTCAAAATGGATAAAAGACTTAAATCTAAGACCTGAAGCTGTAAAACTACTAGAAGAAAACAGGAAGAAACAACATGACATTGCACTAGATGATATATTTTTTTAAAAATTTGACCCCCCCAACTGAAACCAATGAAAGCAAAAATAGACAAATGGGATGACATCAAACCAAAAAGCTTCTGCAAAGCAAAGGAAACAGTCAGTAGTGTGAAGAGAAGGTACAAATCGGGAGAAAATATCTGTAAGCCATACATCTGACAAGAGATTAACATTCAAAGTATACAGAGGACTCAAACAACTCAATGGCAAGAGAACATCCTGTTTTAAAAATGGGCAAGGGAGCTGAATAAACAGCTCTGAAAAGAAAATGTACAAATGGTCAACAGAGATATGAGAAAGTGCTTGCCGCCACCACTAATCGTTAAGGAGGGGCAAATTAAAACCACAACACGGTAGCATCTACCTGTCAGAATGGCTGCTCTCAAAAAGATAAATGATAACATGTATTGGCAAGAATGTAGACAAAAGGGGATTCTTGTACCCTGTGGGAATGTAAATTAACACAGCCATGATGAAAAACTGAACAGTGGTTTCTTAAAATACTAAAAATAGAATTACTGTATGATCCAGCAATTTCGCATCTAGGTATTTATCCCACAAATTTGAAATCAGCGATGTTTCCATTCCCATGTCCATCACTGCACTGTCCTTGTTCTGTGTGTTTAGTCACACAAAAAAGCAGACATTCCAGACCTGGCCCTGGGCAGAAACTCTCCTTGTTGATAGACTAAGGCAATGCTCCTCAGCCCATGAGTCTGTTGACAGCCACTGGGTCACAGCGCGTGCTGGGAAGCCTCTAGGACAAAGATTTACTATGGCACAATGCACATTTGGTGCTGAGGCCTTCGTTGCTACTTCAGGGGACCCTAAAAAACAAGGGGACAGAACAAAGCATCATGGGGATCCCTGATCCAGGATTTGCCAGGAAGACCAAACTGCAGAGTAAAGTCAACTCCTCAGCAACCTAAGCAGTGGAATTGCTTAATCGACAGTTCCAGCGTTGTAGCTTGAACAAACTTGCTCTATTTCAGCCAGCCTGGGTTTTGTGAGCACTAGGGAAGGAACGCAGAGGTTGTATGAGCACTGAGAAAACCTCTCCCTATCCCTTGAAATGATGATGAGCTTAACCAACCTTACAATGGCATTTTCCCTCCTTGCTCCACTGTGAGGGGAACAAGGAGGAGGGTTCTCACCTCAGTGGATTTCTGGAGCTGCACTCTCACTGTCCAGTTCCAAAGACATGGAGACAACAGCTTTGGCAACTGAATCAAAACGCCAAGGCTCTGTTGGGCCTTGATGGAGCACAGTCTCAGAGAGACCTTCCATGCCAATTAGTGAGGGCAAAAGCTCATTTTTGGACTCATGTTGCCACCTGTGTTTATTCCAAGAAATGCTGAGTACAAAAGACTAAACTCCCCGCAGCCAGGCAGGTGGAAATAGGCACCCATGTGTATTTAGGTATTTCTGTGCTTTTTTCCTCACCAGCTAACAGAACCAAGGAGTAGTAGCATGGATCCCGAGAAAATTGCGTGAGTGAATTCATGTCAATTTCCACGACTCCACTTAGAATCGACAAGCAGGCAAGAACATATTTAGAAATGCTCGAATGTGTGATAAACCTTTTAAACTTACTTGTGTTTAACCTAACTTCAAAGGCCAATTGTTGCTTAGCTTTCAGTTCCAGGTTTAACATTGTGTGTGAGTTTATATTCTACAGACAAGCTGCAAATTATCATGGCATTTTTCTTTAATCTATAAGGTTTTTTTTCCAAATGTCTTGGTATTATTTTATTCATTAAGCTCCCTTCTTTTTTCCTGTTTGAACTCTGGGTATATGCAGGGATAGAGTTCCTATTGTTGCAGTAATCTTTTATTCAAATAATCAGATAAATATTTCAGTGATACAGAGTGATAAAGGAAGCACTTCATTACCTTCAGACTGAAGATTCTCACAGAGATAAAAAGAACAAGAAAAAAAACTGTGAAACGTGCTGCTGTTGAAAATCCAACACAACCCAAACGATTGGGCAGCTTTACAGTAAAGGACCATTCTCACCCCTTATTACAGAAGTAGCCATTAATGTTTAATACCTGGCTGCAAGAGAGTGGCTTTGTGGGCTGTGGGCTGGGAGATTGGTACTGTCTCCTCTCCTGATATTTAAGGAGCTTCAGGGCTCAAGTGACATTTCCAATCCACTTGCTGCCGCTCTCTCTACAGCTGATTCCTTAAAGGCAGACGACCAGGTTGCTTTTCCCATCTGCTCCCTACCTCTGATCTCCATGCTTGGCAAATTAGCTTTCAGACAAATAAAAAATATTTTGATAGTAAATCCTTGTTTATAATATTCCCCTGGGGAAGGAGTAATCAGCCTAGAATACCAGGCAAGCCATCAGTTTAACCACAATTTGAGTATTGCAATCTGGTCAGACATAATTTCCTCTCTCTTTGTTGCTGAATATATTCTATTTTTCTGTATTTTTCTTTTCTTCAAACTCCTACTGCCACACAACAATAACTACATAAATAAAATATTTTAGAAGTTTAACCATTGTATAGTAAGCATAAGTACTGGGAAAATAAATCAGGATGTTAATGTGTTTGAATTCACAAGCTATAAAGTTATCCTTTGCTATGCTATGAAAACGTGCAGTCTCTATGTATTTGGGTGACTATGTCTTTGTGACTATTATATAAACATGTACACAAAATTGTGCAAATACAAAAGCAGACCTTTTTGTTCCTATTTCAAAAAGAAACAACTTGCAAATGAATCAAGAATTAATTAGAACCATCCTAAACCAACTGAAGTTTCCATATACTTTTAAAAGAGGGATAGTAGTAATATCAACTTACCTCTGACTATAAGTAAGCAAAACAAATCAATAAACTGGTCCCAGTGTACTAGTAGTTCTTTTATATTTTGAGGATCTTTGCTTTCAGAGTTCTGGAAGGCAGATGAAGGCAGCTGGAGAAGATATTACTTGCTCAGAGACCCAGGGAGGGCAGGAATTTATGCACTAGTGAGCAAAAACACAGGCAGTAAAAGAAGAAAAATGGTGGTGATGAATCAATGAAATAAATGGCATAACTGAGAAAAGAAAGTAGAGTATACTCACCAGACCCCTCTCACTTTGTTCTTCTAATCAATACTGAAGGCATGAACCCCACATGCTAAAAGAAAAAAAATCCAGGGAACAGCCGGAATAGTAGAAACCATGTCCTATATGGAGGAGACCTCTGAAAGAACTGGCCATGATGCCTACAATTGAAACCAGGACTTTCCTCCAAGCCCTTGCTGTGAGTGAGAGGAACAGGCCAAGATCAGGCTGAGGGTAGAGTGGGAATATTGGCCTCTTGAAAAGATTCTGACCTATTAGCAGAGACTAATTAAAATTTTTAACTAATTCCTATTCAGACAGTTTGTGATTTCAAAAGTTTGGTGTGTTTTGTTTTGTTTTTCTTTTTAATAAAAGCAAACAAACCAAGAAACAATATCAAAAACAAACAAACAAAAAGCCTTGCCCATGTTTTAAATTTCCCATTAAGTGATGGGGAACAGACTACATCATCAAAAACCAATCCATTAAAGTAATTACCCAAAGAATGACTTGAGAATACAATAGCAACAACAACAAAGAAAAATCAATATAGGTATCTTACAACAAAAGGGGTGTTTTCAAGTGACACACCAGCAATGGAATGAATATAGGATGGGGTGGAAGGGTAGCAGAATACGCCATCCCCAAATAGGCCACTTAAGTGACATAAAGATTATTCCGAGTTGAAGCAATTGGAAAGAACCAAATACTATGAAACCCTCCACGCTTCCTCTGCTTTCCTAGAAGCAGGACATACATTTATAAGGATGTATAAAGATGCCTGTCCCCATGCCCCAGGAAGGAAAGAAATTAATCCACCAGAAATAACTGGACACTCCTCAGCACCAGAGGAATCTACAAAACAAATTTTGCTAACAAGCCCTATCAACTCTTAGTTTCCTCACATATAGTTTTACAACAATTTTCCAATTTAGTCCTTTTTTTTGTTTTTGTCACTTCTCTGCCAGCTTATTGTTCTTTCGTTAAGATGCTCTGTTTAAACCCAGATCCCAACACCCACTTGAGTCACCCATCACTGGTGCTCCTGTGTGACTTTAGGCCTGCACTAATAGCTTCATTGGTTCTTCTCATGCTGATCTTTTTCCAGTCTCATTTACAAAGTCCCAGGCAATGAACTTGATGAGTAGAGGGGGGAAAAATATTTTCCTCCAGTACAGAATAAAAAAGACACTGACAACAGAACAACCATTTTGGAAGAATGAAGCTGGTGGTTTCAAAAAGGAATACAAAGGAAAGACATCATGTGAGAATAAAACCACAGGACAAATCACAAAGTTCTAAGTAGTTGGTTAGAAATAAAAGTCAAGGCTGGGCATGGTGGCAGGTGCCTGTAAACCCAGCAAATCAGGAGGCAAGAGGATACTGAGTTCAAAGCCAGCCTCAGCAACTTAGCAAGGCTCTATGCAATTCAGCAAGACCTAATCTCTAAGCAAAATATTAAAAAGGGTCTGAGGAGTGCCTCAGTGGTTAAGCCCCCCTATGTTCAATTCCTGATACTAAAAAAAAAAAAAAAAAAAAAAAAAAAAAAAAAAAAGGAAAAAAAGAAATAAAAGTCAACATGAGAAGATGAGAAAGCCAAGAATTTTTAGGTTTCAGATGTTATTTTTATGACTCTTGTGGAAATGAACCTTTTTTTTCATCATTTTTTTTTTTGAAAAGCAATGTTTAAGCAGAGGTTCTAGATAGTCCTTTTCATACATATGATTGTTTTAGTCAGCTTTATGTTGCCATGACCAAAATACCTGACAGAGGAGGAAAAAATTCTTTTGGAGCTCACAGTTTCAGAGGTCTTGGTCCATGGTCAGTGGACTCCTTTTCTCTGGGCCCAAGGTGAGGCAGAAGGATGTAGAGAGGAAAGCAACTCAGGACATGGTGATCAGGAGGCATAGAAAAGGCTCTGCTCACCAGTGACAAAGTATAACCTCCAAAGGCACAGTGACCTACTTCCTCCTGTCATGGCCTAATGCCTACAGTTAGCACCACTTAGTCCATATCAGTGGATCAATCCACTGATTAGTTACACCTCTCATAATCTAATCATTTCATCTCTGAAAAACTCTTGTCTCACACATGAACTTTTGGGGAGCACTTCATATCTAACAATGATAGAGTTCCTCTTTTCTGAACATCTGGGTAGCTTGCTTTTGTTTATAAATTAAAGCCGCTTTTCTTGGATACATGGGGTGGATAATGAAGAAATGAATTAGTAATGTTAAGTCATGAAATAACCTGAGTGAGACCTCTGATTTTAAATCTTGCCAAAACCGAGGGCAACTCTTATCAAGGCTTGACTTTGTTTCTCTGAAAATAAGAAACAAATATGTATGATACAACATATGTAACGGTTGTTTATCAAAAGAACTGTGTGTCATAGTAAAAATTTGTAAGTAATCCAGCTTTCCATCATGAGGGAGCTGGTTAAAGAAGTTACTGTGTTCATACAAGGAAATATTATGCAGATGTAAGAAGGAATGACAAAAGCTCTTGAAATATACTAATTAAGAAAGATTTTCAAGAGCTATCATTAAGTGTAAATAGCAAAATATAGAAAAGTCTATAGCATGCTACATTTTGTGTAAGGACAAGTGGAAATAATGACATATGTGCATTTGCTTGGTCATGCAAAAAAAATTTGGAAAGGATAATGTATAATTAGTAGGTTATAATATGGTCACCTGTGGTGACAGAAGAAAATGGTGCTGATGAAGGTAAAGGTGGGAACAAGACTTTTTCCTGCATACTGTTTATACATTGTATATTTAATCATGCAAGAGTATTCCCTATTCAAACATTTTAAACAAATATAGAAGTGAAATTCAAGTATTAATACACACAGACTATTTAAAGTTACCACAGTTTAAATTTGTACTACTGCTGTTTTAGTGTTGCTTTATTCTTAACTAAGACTATTACTATTTTCCAGGCCTGGTGGTGCTTGTCTGTAATCCCAGCAACTCAGGAGGCTGAGGCAGGAGGATTGTGAGTTCAAGGCCAGCCTCAACAAATTAGCGAGACCCTAGGGAACTTGGTTAGACTCTGTCTCAAAAAAATAAAAATAAAAAAGGCCTGGGGACTTAGCTCAGTAGTAAAGTGCCCTCAATTCCAAACTCCAGTACAAAAAGGAGGAGAAGGAGGAGGACTAATATTTAGTTATTGGTTTCATCCCTCTACTTGTAAGATTTACTGCTTTCAAATGTCCTTCCATATTTTGGGGACAGACATAGGAAAAATTTCCCATAAACTGATGACTGCTTCAAAGAGTGAAAGCGTTTTTACCTTAGTAACTGCCTTTCCTGGAACAGAAAAATTGACTATGATGGAGCTCAATTTTAACTCTAATCAGTCATTTCAGGGAGTTCAATGGGAAGGTCCTCTGTGTTCTTGGGTAACAGCATTAGAGGGACACTCTAACAAGGCAAACTCTCACAATTTTGCCAGTATTCCACATCCTAGTTTTGTTATATATGACATCTACTGTTTAAGAAAAGGGATGCTTGTATTTTCTGAGATTAATTTGTCATATTTTTATTTCAATTTTTTTTATAACAGAGAGGTAAAAACCCAGTGATTGATTAGCTAGTGTTAATGTGGTAGCATCATAGACCCTTTACATTAGAGATCTTTGTTTATGCATTTTAAACAAGCATCATTTTGAAAAATGTAAACTCTTTTCTTACATTTGAAGAAATAATTTGAGTCTTATTACTAACACACTAATCTTACATAGTTCTTATTTGGCATCCACTTGCTTTTATACTAACCATGCCTATAAGTGGCTTACATCTTTTGTCAGTGTTGATCCAGCTACTAACTCTCAGGACCTTATCGTTTCAATTGCTAGGGCTGGTTTCAAGGCTGCTTCACATCTCTGTTGTGGGAAAATGAAGTGGAACTTAAGGCACAATACACAAAGTAATTAGTTTCTTTCAGTTGCAAGTAACAGAAAAACCCAACTACATTGGTTCAAGTATCAAAGCAAATATGTTGATTGACCTTGCTAAAGTTTGGATCTGGAATTAAAAAAAAAAAAAAAAAAAAAAAAAAAAAGGTTCAGATCTGGAATGTTCTTCAAAGGCTGGTGTGTTGAAAGCTTGGTCCCATGCAGCAATGTTCAGAGGTGGGACTTTGATGAAGTGATTAGATCATGAGGGCTCCGTTCTCATCAATGGATTAATCCATTGATAGGTTCATAATTGAATGGACTACTGACAGGTAGTAGAAACTGTAGGTGATAGGGTCTCATTGAAAGAAGTAGCTCACCAGGGTCATGCCCTGGAAGAGAGTATCTTTTCCCAGACCCCTCTCTCTCTCCTTCACCAAAAGGTGAGCAGTTTTGTTTCACCTGGCCTTTCTGCCATGAAGTTCTGCCTCACCACAGCCCCAGAAACCATGGGGTTAGCAGACTGTGAAGTAAAACCATGAGCCAAAATAAATTGTTCCTCATTTAAGTTTTTTTTTCCTCAGATATTTTGTCACAGTGACAAAACTTGACTAACGACAGACCTAAGTAAAAATTTTAGCTTTAGGAATGATGGCAGCCATGAGCTAAGATTATATGTCACCATCAGATTTCCCTCTTTCTCTGTGACTTTCCTGACTTTGTTTCCTTCTTATATCAGCTCTGTCATTGGTCTTACTTCATGCAGCAAAAATGGTGGCAGCATCACATCTAGATCTTACCATTCAGACTAGGGTGTGATGCAGAAAAACAATTTCCACATCTCAGTGTCTTTATATCAGCAAAAAAAAAAAAAAAAAAAATTCAAATATTTTCAATTCAATGTCCATCTTGATTAGAGTTCAACTGTGTGTCTTTTTCTCATTGTCTTTATTACAGAACTCAGGCTGATGAAATAGCCGCTGAGTCATGTCCAGACTTATGATTGATGGGGCCAAAAGAACATGGAGGAGACACATGAGGGTCCTTAAATCTCTTTCTTAGACACAGCACATACATGTCACTGGTCAAAGTCAGTGTGTCAAACTCACTGGTCAAACTCAGCCACGTGTGGAATCGAATGAATAAGAAAGATAAACCTACACTGTCCAAATACAACCTTGTACCATCCTTACACAAAAAGCGCTTTTGTCCAACATTCCAAAATAAGTCTTAATAGTCATAGTGTTCAGACTAGCTAAGTTTCCATGCACAATTGTTGAATTAATCATTTGGTAGAAGGAGAAGAAAGCTCTGATAAACTAAGCCTGAGCTACCTGGGATGAAATTCAGCTTCCATTTTCCCACAAGGATCATACAAAGAAAACTGGAGATTTCTGGGCCAAAACACAAGAAATAATTGCAGAGGAAAAGAAAAAAGAAAAAAAAAAAAAAAAAAAAAAAAAAACACTGTCCAGTATAATATAGATTATGTTAACAAGATTTACAAATTCTTGCAGACAATTTAATGATTGCTAACTATTTAAACAAAGAAGAATTATACCATGCTCTCTCTTCAAATATGAAGTGCTTCTTGCATGGTTTGTTTCCCCAAATTAATGGAAAGAACATGGACTTTGGGATTATAAGGACCTGAGCTTTCACTGTCACTGTCATTTATTAACTTTGTTACTGTGCATATGAAAATTTTCCTCCTGTCCCCAACTAAAAATAAGTTAACAATAGTACTATATTCAATGTGATAATACAACAAAGAGGAAGAAAAATTTAATAAGGTGCTCTAAAAAAATTGTTCCTTTCCCACGTGGAAGGCTTGATACAATCTGTTAAGAAAATGCAGTGGTCAATCATGCTTTCTTATAAGAAAAGAAATATCAAACACCATAACAGTGCTTCAGTTGCTCCCTCTAAACATATATATCAGTGTTTTGCAACTGATAATAGCATTCTATCAAAGAGAAGATGTAAAACTTGGCCGGGCGCGGTGGCGCACGCCTGTAATCCCAGCACTTTGGGAGGCTGAGGCAGGAGGATCATGAGTTCAAAGCCAGCCTCAGCAATGGTGAGGCACTTAGTAACTCAGTGAGACCCTGTCTCTAATAAAATACAAAAAAAGGGCTGGGAATGTGGCCCAGTGGTCGAGTGCCCCTGATATCAATCCCCGGTACAAAAAAAAAAAAAAAAAAAAAAAAGATGTAAAACTCATATTCTCTTTTTAAAACCAAGAGTGGGGAAAAGTATGCAGTGTGTGTGTGTGTGTGTGTGTGTGTGTGTGTGTGTGTGTGTAGGTTTGTGTGTACATGTGTATATTAATGATTCTTATGTTCTTTGTGGTAGATGCAGCAGTGCAGGCTCCTGACATTGGCTCCAGTCAAGTTATGAATGTGTGGCAAAGTTCAGGGAGAAATCAGAATTATAGGTCCATTCACTCTACCATCTGTGGTTGTGGAAAACTTTATTTACCCATTCCCCACCCAACTGAATAATCCCAAAGAAGAGTCCTATTCAGGACTAGGTATATTAGATTAAAATGTGATCAAAGCAAATGAACTGTGATGCCTGTTGTATAATGAAGGCCCTGTCACCTTGAAAGCTTCTCTTCCCACGCGAACACAAGCAGAGAAATCGCAGTGTAGGTAGCTGTGACAACCACACAAGCCAGCCTAGAGAGCAAATGTTGCCAGAGCCCATTTGTGCCCCTCTGGCTCTTTGTAGATTCTGCTAATGTTAAGACGCTCTGATTCTCAACTTGGTGAATTCATCCAGCAGAAAAAATTAGAGCTATGATCAGGAAACAAAAGCAGGCTTGTGTCCAACAAAAGTAGGAAAACACCCTGCTGTTGAAGAAGACAGGTTCTTAATGTCCATCCATAGCATCACAAATAATACCAAATATCTATATTCTTTGTTTAAAGAATTCCAGTAACACAAAGCTAGTGTACTTGGTAGCCAACCACTGCATTAGTTACCCCCTCCCAAAGCTTGCAAATTTAAAATGAATATTTAAAAATCCATGTGATGATGGGGGAGGCTAGGCATATGCAAATCAGAAGATATATGGGAAATCCCCACGACTTCCTCTTAATTTTGCTGTAAACCTAAGAATGTCTGAAAACAAGTCTTAAAAAGTAGCCTATTTATGCCTCTCCCTGTTCTCAATACAACTACAGAAACATTTTACACTATGAAGACCAGAGCCTAAAGACAGCAGAATAGAATGCTACAAGGAGCATCAGTGGTGCCTTGTGGACTCCCTACACCTCTGACATCTGTGAACACCTCCTTTAATAGGGAAAAGAAACCATGTGTTATATCTCTGTATTCACATGTCTTACAAGTGATCAAATGCACTAAAGCTGTAAGAAACTAAAAGGATTTAATTGGGTATTACAGACTTCCATTGCTTTTAGAATTGAAATGGGAAAAGGTATGGAATTATTAAAGAAGAATTCATGAAGGACATATGAGTAGGCTACAACTTATGTAGGATTTAAATTAATAAAAGCAAACGGATAAGGATGAAGATATGGAGTGGACAGTATTGTTCAGGGGCAAAATATATGTTCTGGAGGAAGTGAAGGTGCCCGGATATAGTAAAAAACAGATGCATGAAACCCCCGGTTTCAGAGAAATTTGGGAAGGGCATTCATCTAGACCTTATGAGAGAGAGAGAGAGACAGAGAAAGGAAGGAAGGAAGATTGGACAAATATGTCTAAAAGAAATCCAGGTGTCACACCTATGTAACAGTTAAGTATAGATAGAACTATCATTAAGTATTATTGAAATAAGGAAGATTTAAAAAAAAATTATTGCCCTAACACTCTTTTCCTCTTAAATTTTCATAGAAATTCTTGCTCTCTTTGCACATTATTTCTTTTTTTCTTCTAACAACTTTAAATTACATTTTCTGGCTAAATCTTACTAGAGCAAGTAACAAGGCAAGTTCTAGTTTCATAAGCAACATTTTTTTTTTATAAATGGCTGCAGCACCAATCATCCACCTATCTGAAACTCTACTTGATTGTGTGAGTGGCAGCATGTAGGCAAGTGGTGTGAACTTGTGGTGTAATAACTATACAATTTTCTATTCCCAAATAAAATTTAATTAAATACAAATTGTTAAGTGTTGGTATGTTATGAAGTACATGTAAAATCTAGAGTTTCTGTGTGTGTGTGTGTGTGTGTGTGTGTGTTTAAAGTGGCTCTGAAATTAGGAAACAGATTTTTAGGAATAGCAGATTTTCTATAACAGCAGATTCAGTGCATATCTATCCATAAAGATTCTTCAGTTTTGAATCAGATCTGTGTAAAGAGACTCAGGAAATCTACCCTCATGTTCCTTGGCTTTCAATCTTCTCTCATGTTTCAGTCACTGAATGACTGACTAATGAAACTCCTCTCCCAGATGTCCAAGTGGGGAGGGTCAAACCTTGAGCAGTCAAATTTTAACTCCCCAGAGGCAACATGCAAATAAAAGACAGCAAGTAGGGGAAGCCAACACTAGAGCAAATAACCCAAATACCTACCATTTCCTAAGTACACCAAGTTAATCAGCTCCCAAATATTCTGCTCCTTCAAAATTGGAAAATTATTAATGAATGAGCATTAGAAATCTAAACAATGACTTTTGGAAATTTGTGCCAACTCTCCACTTTCAAATGCAGTATTGCAACACACACAGACACACACAGCATTTTTATAGGAACAATTCTGAAGTCATTGAGATGTAAATTAAAATTAAAATAAACATTGGGGAAACAGGAAAAAATAACCAAAGCAACATTGGAATTTTATTGAGTGTGCAGCTTATACTTTTAATTCAACGTTTTGAATATGTATCACATTCACATAGCTCAACTTAAAAAAAAAAAAATCAAAATGTTGACACTGAAACATTTTATCCCTCCCCACCTTCTGTCTTCCATCTGCTCAGGATCTCTGGGTGATTTCCATTTCTCTTCTAGTTCCAATGAAATCCTCTGAGACTACTGAGCAAAATAGAGTATAAAGAAACAGATGTATGTGTGTAAGAACATACACATACACAGGAATTTAATGCATGATAAAGGGGACTTTTCAAATCAGTAGTGGGGGAGGGTTGATTATTCAGTAAAAAGCTTCATGTCAAATGACTATATATCTGAGGGAAAAAGTGATTCTCATTTTACAATACAGAAATGTGAATAGATGAGTATATTCCAGGTGATTTAAAAATATAAATCTTAAAACTACAAAATCAGTAACAATAACATCACTCTGGGATTGGAAAAATATTGAAAAACAGCCCAGAAACAAAAATTGATTAACTTTATACTGCCTTTCAAGAAAAGACTACAACAGAAGTTAAATGGCAGAAATATATACATATATGTATGTATATGTGTAATATATATACATATATGTGTATGTATGTATGTGTAATATATACATATATGTGTGTATGTATATGTGTAATATACATATATACATATATGTATGCAACAAATACAGAAAGCAAAGTTTCTTTATTCAAAAGCTATAGAAAGTTCCTATTTCTACTCTTATATTAAAAAAAAGACCAAGAACTCAAAAGAAATATGAGCACAGGCTATAAAGGAGCAATTCACAGAAGAAATAGAAATGGACAGTAAATATACTGTAAAAGATGCACAGCCTTGGAGCTGGGATTGTAGCTCAGCAGTAGAGCGCTCGCCTAGCATGTGTGGTGCGCTGGGTTCGATCCTCAACACCACATACAAATAAAATAAAGGTTTGTGTCCAACTAAAACAAAATATTTTTTAAAATTTTTTTAAAAAGATGCACAGCCTTAATAAATGCTAGGAAAGTTTCTTGTAAACAACAAGACCAGTAAACATTGATGAGATTGATAACATCTATATCAAGAGTTAGAATCGGGCACCTGGCAGGTATAAATAAATAAATACCTGTATATGTTAAGATAGAGAACATTTTATGTGCCAGAATTTCAGGGGTACTAAGGAGGCAGTCCAACCTGGAAAGGGTCATCCCCAGTCCTACCTGCCCTACTCCTTCACCTCCACCACTCAGAAGTAGTGGGCTGGAAAGACTGTGCTGTACTTCTACATTAACTTCCAGACCAGGAGGAGCATGAGCTGGACTTATCAAATACTGGAGCTGGAGAAGTGCAGTCAGTGAGACGGCAGAAGGTCCAGTGGGGAGTGATATCGTTTATTTTCTGTGGGAGGTTTCAAAGCTTAGGAATTTGGAGTATGATTGGCTTTCTGAAGGAAAGCACTGAAGAGAGAATAAGCTTTGCACAAGGATAAAGAATTGAGAGAATGTAAAGAGCTTATTCATGGAGAAGCTTTGAACCCCCACAGGCCGGATCACTAGAATTTGGGTCAAGTTCACCTAGATTCCTAATAGTCAGGAACTGCTATTATTCCTAATAGCAGGCCCGGGCATGCTCGGCTCCGGTGTCTCGCGTTTTCGGTGGTCTCCGGTGGTCTCCGGTGGTCTCCGGTAGTCTGGACGAAATGAAGCAGGGAGTATTAGGAGTGCAAAAAAAGAACAAAGGAAAAATAAAAAGGATAATATGTGTATGTTTGTTTATGCATATGTGTGTGTTCACACTTACTTAATTTAGCATGACCTCTTATGACAATGTTTTAATGTAGCATTTTTTTAGCTTGGAAACCATTTTATATTTTTAAAACTACATATATAATATATATACATATATATATTTATTTATATTTACATATATACACACATAGATTTATATATAATATAAATATAAAGTATATATTTTCACATTGTTTCCTTTTACTATGCTTACTTTTATTTGAATCAAACAAAGCATATATAGTTTAAAAGCTTTACTTAAACCATAGGCTAACTACTACTTTTACCAAGAAGAAGAAGATTCTACTTCTCTCTTCTCACCCCTTCCCCAAGTCTTTTTCTCAGAAGCATCAGCTTCCTATTCTGTTAGCTATTTATTTTTGGATTTGCCTCCATATTTACATATAAGGTTTATATTGCTGTTTCTGTATTTTTCAACATTAAACATCATGCATTAACTATCTTTTGTAGGAGAGAATTTAATTTTCTCAGAACACTATCCCAACTCATGATGTTCCCATGTCCTTTTCAAAAGAGACATCACAATTTTTTATTAAATCAAGAGTATGATGACAAAAATTTTAAACTAAACCACATAGTGTATTTTGATTACATATTTGTATACAAACATTTGTTTTAATAGAGTTAATGATTGCCTTTGTTTTCTATTAGGCACTAGGCACATTTATTTTTACTTAATTTTTTACTGTAAAATATTTACATATACAAAGAAGCACATGAAAAATAAATGCATACATGACATCTAAGGAACCACCACTCGGGCCAAGAAATAAATATTGCCAGGAATAAGGACTTTCTTAGACTTACTAAAAACTATAGGCCTACATTACAAAAAATATTTGAGAAAGTCATTTAAGCAGGCAAAAGAGATATCAAAAGGAAACTTGGATATAGACAAAGAAATAAAGAGCACCACAAATGTGATTACCTGGGCAAATATAAAGGTTATGGTCTCTTATTTAAATCTCTAAAATATTATTAACTGTGTAAAGCAAAAATAATAAACAAGATGATAGGACACATGGAAGTAAAATGCATTAGAAAATGCATAAAAGCCGGAAGAGGAGAAATGAAAGTATAATTTTATAAGTTTATTGTACTACATATGAATTAATATACTATCACTTAAAAGCAGTCTCTAGTCAAAGATGTACACTATAAGGCTTAAAGGAGCCACTAAGATAACATGAAAAAAATATATTCAATTATCTAATAAAGAAGATAAAATGAAATCATATTAAACAATCCAAAAGAAGGCAAGAAAAGAGGGAAATGAAAATAAAGATCAATTGGGGCAAAGAGAAAGCAAATAGCAATTGTAGAGTTAAATTCAATGATACAAATTATCACATAAAATCTAAGGAACCTAAATATCCCCAACTCAAAGTAGATTTTGTTGGATTGGGTAAGAAAGTAAGCCCCAACTATGTGCTGCCTATAAGAAACTCACTTTACATATAAAAAAAAAAAAAAAGAATAGGTTAAATGAATAAGGACAGGAAAAGATGCACCACAATGTCACTAATAAAAAGAAAGTTGAAGTTAGGTATGGTACTATCAAAGCTATTTTAAAAACATAGAATGTTACCAGACAAAGTGGATAGTTTTTCTTTCAAAATGAGATCCATTTATCAAACGTATATGATCTTGAATGTGTATGTACATAATAATAGAGCTTTAAAATATCCGAAGAAAAATTGATAGAACTTCAAGGAGCAATCGAAAAACTATAATTATAATCAGCTATTTAACATCCTTCCCTCAATAACTGATTTAACAAACAGACAGGAAATCATTGACATAAAAAACTTGAGCAATACCATCAGCCAGTTTGACTTAATTCACATGTATAAAATGTTCCACCCAACAAGAGTAGACTACACTATTTTTTTTTTTTTTTTTTAAGATACTGGAAATTGAGGCCAGGTACCCTCTACAACTGAGCTACAGGGTAGAGACAGGATCTAAGTTACTAAGGCTGACCTCAAACTTGCCATCTTCCTGCCTCAGCCTCCTAAGTAGCTGGGATTACTGGTATAAGCCACTGTGCCTGTCCCCTCCCTTTTTTTCCCTTCATGTGTACATGAAACACTTATCAAAATAGTCCATCTTCTGGCTCCAAAATAAGTCTTGGTAAAACTAGAATAATATGTTACCTGATCACAATAGAACAAAACTAGAAATTAGTAACAGAAAAATATGTAGAAAATCCCCAAATACTTAAAATTTAAGTAACACATGTATAAATAATCCTTTCATCAAAGATGTCAAAGTGGGGCTGGGGTTGTGGCTCAGTGGTAGAGCACTCGCCTAGAACGTGCACGGCCCGGGTTCGATCCTCAGCACCGCGTACAAATAAACGCATCATGTACAACTAAAAGCAAAATAAATAAATATTTTTTAAAAAAAGATGTCAAAGTATAACTAATAAAGTGTTATGAACTGAATGAAAATTAAAACAAAGCATATCAAAGTGAGTGGAATGCTGGTAAACAGAAATCAGAAGAGAATTTACAGCACAGACTGTTTACTTTTGAAAAAAAATTCTCAAATAGTCTTCTACCTCAATAAAACAGGAAAAAAAAAAAAGCAGCAATAATAAGCAGAAGAAAGGAAATTAACAAAGGCCAAAATAGAAATCAATGAAATCAAAATTTGAAAAAAACAAAAGGGATGATCAGTGAACCAAAAGCTGGGTCTTTGAAATAAATAAAATTGATAATCCTCTAGCCACATGATCAGGAAAAAATATTCAAGAATACAAATTACAAGTTTTAAGAATGAGGATAGTGATATTATTATGGAGTAGGTGAGATATTAAAAACAAAAAAAGAAAATATTGTGAAAAACTTCATGCTAATGAATTTGATAACGGACAAAACACATTTTAAAAATTTATTTATTTATCTATTTTAATTAGGTATATATGAGAGCAAAATGCATTTTGATTCATTGAACACAATTGCAGCACAACTTTTCATTTCTCTGGCTGTACACAATGTAGCATCACACCATATGTGCAGTCTTACATGTATCTAGGGTAATGATGTCCATCTCCTTCTACCATCTTTCCTGCCCCCACACTCCCTCTCCACCCTTCCTCCCCTTTGCCTAATCAAAGTACATTTAGCTTTTTGTTTTCATTTTTTTCTTTAAGGCATTCCTTCTGGAGACTCTAGTCCTCCCATTACAATCTAGACTGATTGCTTCGTAGAGCTGTTGTCTCAAGAATTCTCTTCAACACCACCCTAAGTATTACCTCTTCTCTCATGCTCATCTCCTGTTCCCTAGACCATATCCATCACTGTGACAAAATAACTGACAAAAATAAAATTAAATGGAGGAAATATTTACTTTGGCTCATAGTTTCAGAGGTTTCAGTCCATGGTGGTTGGCTCCATTACTTTTGGTGACACAAAATGTAACACAAAATGTCATGGAGAAGAGCACAGAATAGAGCAAACTGTCACATCATGGCTGCTTAGGAGCACAGAGAGAGAGAGAGAGAGAGAGAGAGAGAGAGAGAAACTCACTTTTATAACAAAAGGTCCTGATCCCAAATCCATTAAGCTAGAATCCATAAATATATTGATCCATGCATGAGGACAAAGCCCTCATAATCCAATTACCTTCCAAAGGCCACACCTCTGAAGACTGCTACCCTGACAACCAAGCCTTTAACATATGAGCTTTGAAGGACATTTAAGATCCAAACCATAACACCCATCCTTTAGTTTTAGGTTTTGTAAGCTAACTTTTGTTTTGGTAAAAACACATCCCCTGATATCCTCTTTTAAGATTACTTATAAGGGCTGTGGGGTTGTGGCTCAGTGGTACAGTGCTTGCCAGACATGTGTAGGCACTGGGTTCAATTATCAGCACCACATATAAATAAATGAATAAAATAAAGTTCTATCAGCAACTAAAAAAATATTTTTTTTAAAAAAAAGATTACTTATAACAAGTCAACTTTTGAAAACTTTCATGTCTGAATATATTTTATTCTACCCTGAACCTTGATTTCTAATTTCTCACGTATTAAAGGTTGGGATACCCACCTTTGTTTGTACTGACTTTCCCCCTCACTAAAGGCATTTACATTTTAGGCATTTCCATATGCTAAGGAGGTCATCACCTTCACAGAGTGTTCTCCAGTGCTTTAGACATATCGTCCTAATGACATTACAGATTTATCATTTTGGTTCATATACTGTCATGTATATCAGAGTTTGATAAGAAGTATGAATAAAAAAGAAATGAAAATGTAATCAGCAACAATCAATGAGCATTCTATCCATCCTATTTCTGCCATTATTCCATATTCTGGTGAACAGTTTTGACCTATGTTGGCAGATTATAAGCAAAAATTTCAAAGACTAGAAAAGATGCCACTTTTATAGTTCTTCTGGGAAGAAATGATTGAAGAAACAAGAGCAAACAACAGAATTTAATTAGGAATTGGTAGACATTCTTTGACATTATGAAGGTTACATGTCATTTCAGCCTAGGAGGACCATGGCCCAACTGAGTAAACAGGACCTCAAAGAAATGTCCATATTTACATCATGACTTTATGGAATCTTTAAAGAGGAGAGGATGAAGTTCCACCTCCTTTAAACCTATTATATAATAATAATAATATGCATTATACTAATTCAGTATACAGTCCCATTTTCATAGACATCTCACACCATATGTGATACAAATATAATATTGGAAATAAATCAATAAAATATTGGTTTGCTATTTGTACCAAATCATTATCAGTGATTATTTTTGAAAATGGAGTAAAAAGGAGAATTTCACTTTATATATGTGTATGTGTGTGTGTATATATATACACACACACATTGTATGAGCTGCTAAGAAATTGTAATGGTTAATTTGAATTGCATTAAAAGATGCCAAAGATTAAGAGGTTTCTGGGTGTGTCAATGAGGGTGTGTCTAGGGTTGAGTGACATGTGGAATAACGAACTGAAGTGGAGACTCTCCCTAAGCCTGGGCAGCACTATCCAATAGGATGGTGGCTTGGATGGAATAAAAATTGCAAGAACAAGAAAGCTGCAGCAGTTGCAAACTTGATTATTCTTGAATGGGTTCTTGATTTCTGCTGTGTTCACGTAACGGTATCAGACTCTTGCTCCTTCACTCTTCCAAGAGGACTCTACCAGTGATTCTCCAGGGAGTTTCCAGAAGCCTTCCATCTTGAACTGGATTAGCACCATTGATCCCTCTTGGACTGCGCAGCTACTAGTTGTTCGAGGTCTCCAGCTCTCCAGCCTACAGAAGGCCATTGTGGACTATCCAGCTTCTGGTCGTGTGGTCGTGTAAGCCAATCTAATAACTTCCCTTTTTATAATCAGACTTCCCACTGATTCTTTTCCTCTTAGAGAACCCTAATACAGAAATATAAATAAAAATCATTCCACAGATATAAATTTTATGATCAAAGCTGAGATATTTTACATTATGTGGTATGCTAACAACTGAAATTTTTTCACTATGTCATTAGGACTTCCAATGAAACAGTAAAGAGATTATATGTGTATGTTAACAAAGACTTGAGACAAAACATATGCCCTTTCTTCAAACTCTGCTGATGAGCCAGTAGTGCCACAAACTTCTACAGTAATATCCAAAAATAATTAAGATATATTTAAAATACTGTTGTTGGTAGATATTTTCTATTTTGACAGCCCAGTAAACTCACTACCATCATCTAATTACATATATTCTCTTCCCTATGGGTGCTGTGGTTGGAATGTACTGATCTTATCCATTGTCAGTTTCAGCTCTCAGATGCAGGGATGAACTCATCATTCAGATCTGCCCAATGGAGAGCCCCATCACCACCACCAGGGAGATTACTACAGACACTTACTACAGACACGGACACGTGCTTTTTAGCAAGCTCATTAGTGTCCTTCCCAGGGATGTTCTACCAGAAATGGCTTCCCTTTTATTTGGGTAATAAGCTGATTGTAAGCCTACCACCTACACAAAAGGTGAAGGAAACAGTTCTGAAGCATTATTTATGCCCCTGAATGATGATGTTGATGATGACGATGATGATGAGGTGTGAAGATTAGGATAACACTAATGATGACTGACATTATGAGCCAGGCACTCTTCTATGCACCTTATACATATAGACGTAGTCCTCCTGACAAAACTATAAGGCAAATGTGGTTTTCCCAGTTTTACAGATGAGGAAACTAAGAGCAGAATGGCTTGGTGATTAACCTGCCATTGTACAGTTATTTCATGGAAAAGCTTGAGTTACAACCCAAGAAGTTGAACTAGAATTTTTACATTGCACTAAATATATTGCCCTACCATGACTAGACTTTTTTTATGAAACAAAATTGTTATTTAAAATAAAAAGTGACTCAAATTAGATTTTAATTACTTATGCTTTTGTAAATCAGATCAATATAATCTTAACAATGAAAACTGTTTTCAGGTGATTTTCATATGCTATTTTGACTCTTCTCATCCCCACTTCTTATTCCAGAAGCAGCTCAGCAAACCAGTCCTATTTTCCTTCTGTCAGCTTCATGCAGATGTCATCTGACAGCAACTCACTTGAGCCTGCCCTGAGTACCTCTCATGCCTACCCCTAGAACTCTATAATGCTGCAGTGCAGATCAACCATGAAAATCCACCTGATATCCAACCACATGTGATCTGGAAGTAAAGATAAGGTATCACCCTTCAGGTTACCCTTGACTAATTGGAGACCAGAGCCAATGTGTAAATGCTTCCATATTTTCAGCTCATGAATAGACAGATCTGAAGCTCATTTCATGAGACTGTTCAGGGGAACCTGCAGAATCAAGAAGCATCCTCTGACAATGAGGCCAATTCAAGAGCACATCTGATGTCAGCTTTTCATCGCTGTGACCAAAATAACTGACAAGAACAACTTAGAGGAGAGAAAGTTTGTTTTGGTTAACAGTATCAGAAGTTCAGTCAATGGTGGGTTGATTCCTTTGCTCTGGGTCCAAGTGAGGCAGAACATTGGGGTGGAAGGACATAGTAGAGGAACACTGCTCTGTTCATGGAAACCAGGAAGCAAACAGAGGGAAAGGAGAAGGGACTGTAGGGATGATAAACCCTTCCAGGGAACACCCCCAGTGACTTATCTCTTCCAGCAATGCTCTCCCTGCCAACAGTTACCACCCAATGTGCTTGACTATGATGGCCTGATTAGGTTACAGCTCTCATAATATAATCATTTCGCCTCTGAATATTCCTGTGCTAACAAAGGAGATTTGGGTGAACACCTCATGTCCAAAGTATAACAATTGTTTGACTTTCCCTACTTCCCTGCTTAATTGCTCCTCTTCTTCACTCTGGCATTATGAGGTCACTTTACAAATAAACTTCTTTTATGACAGTCTTTCTAACCCAAGGCTCTGTCTTGAGAAATCCAAGTTAATCGCTTTTATTCTTTTTCTTTTTCTTTTTTTAGTGTCATAATTTGCAGGTGGGGGGGGCACTGGAAATTGAACCCAGGGATACTTTATCACAGACTACCTCCTAGTCTTTTTTATTATTTATTTATTTATTTATTTAGAGACAAGGTCTCCATTAACTGACTTAGACCTCTCTAAATAGATGAAGCTGGCCTCACACTTACAATCCTCCTGTCTCAACCTCCCAAGTCGCTAGGATTAGAGGCATGCACCACTCTTAGTTTCATAATTTTAAAAAGACATTTGCTTACAAAATTTGTATAAACATTTCTCTTGGCTATAACACCAATATAAGAATTAAAGTTTTCATTTTCCATGAAATTTTTGAAAATTTTTTTTTCAATCTCCATTTGATTTGCTAGTGGATTGTACTAGGAAGTATTGAGCCACTGACAAAAGCATTGTTCTGGAAATGATGTCTGCTTTCCACTACTCAAAAACTTATCATGGCCTTATAACTAGGTGACTGATTTGGTTTTTCAGCTATAACAATGGCAACTCATTACAGCATTTCTGCTAAGACCTTAATGTTATTAGTAAGATGATCAGCTGAATACCACAGTAGTGGTGATGTTTACTTTATTACCTATGAATAAAAGGATCAGATGAATAAATTAAAAATTAATATCAGCATCATGAGTCCATCATTTTTAGTTATATAAAGGGATGACTGTATACATACACTGAAGAGCACAGTCCATCATTTACTGAAGCTACATTGACATTTTATTTAACAAACTGGTGAGGTTAGTGCTGTTAATGGGACATTGGCACTCTAGCTAGTAATGAAGGGCATGGTAGGAATAATTTAATATTTTTCTTAGGATATTATTTCACGGATTTGATCCAGTCATATAGTAGCCACAGTTTTATTTAGAGACCCTGAAACAAAGCAGATCATCTTTTACCAATTACCCAACAATTATCCAAAATAATTGGTAGCAGGCAAAACACACAAATATTTACACACACACACACACACACACACACACACACACACAGAGCCAAATTCAATCATATTTCCTTTGATGCCCCACAGCCAAGAGGAACTCTAGTTCCTTGAAGCCACACCATAGCCACTTCCTTACTAAACTGGAGCCTTGCCTAAGCTACCTAAACCAGTTCAGGGCCATCACAGGTTTTGAGAACCAAACCAGCGATTAATCTTGAGTTATGTATAGAGCTCCCTGTGGAATATATTGCTGATAACTCACTATTACAACTGGAAATAAAATAACTAGTTTGAGCATTTGAAATTGAGAGGCTATAATAAAGATGATAGGGAGAATTATGGCCCATTTTCTAAGTAACATCTCTGCTCTTACACGAGGTATAATTTTAAACCAATTATAAAAATTTAGAATTAAGAGATGTTCTTTCAATATGGTCTCAAAAGCCTAATGTCTTAAACTGTTTTGAATTTTTTTTAAATATTTATTTATTTGCTTTAGTTGTACACAATGTGTTTATTTACGTGGTGCTGAGGATCAAACCTGGGTCACGCACGTGCTAGGCGAGTGCCCTACTGCTGAGCCACAACCCCAGCCCCAAAGGTATTTGTTGTTAAATTTTTGTAATGAAATATAATAAAGTTGACCCTCCATGTTCAGAGATTTCACATCTGTGAATTCAGCCAACAGTAGATTGAAAATATTCAAAAAATTTTTGCATCTGTACAGAACATGTTCAGACATTTTCTTGTCATTATTTCTAAACAATATAGTATTACAATTATTTGCATAGCATTTACACTAGGAATTATAATCTAAAGATGATTTAATGTATACAGGACTTGAGCATTCATAGATTTTGGTAACCTGAAACCAATCTTGTATAGCTACAAAGGGATGACTACATACAGTGAAGAGCACTATATACACCTTAAATAGCACAATTCAACAAATTTTTATGAACTGAATGCTTTATTTTTCATATTACTTCAAGTCACTTATTGAACAACTATTTAGATAAATAACACACAAGTAAATAAAATCAATGCCTGAGAGTTCTTGCAACAAAAATGATGCATTCATCTGCCGTAGAGACTATTATCTCCCATTTTAGAGACAGTAGGAATGAATATTTTTGTTGTCATGTTATTTCGGGGTGGGGGTTGTAAAGTTATTTTTTATTTGTTCTGTTTAGCTTACATGACAGTAGAATGCATTTTGGGAAACCACACATACATAGAGTCTAACTTATTCTAATTAGGATCCTATTCTTGTGGTTGTACATGTTGCGGGTTACCCTGGTTGTATATTCAAATACAAGGCTAGGAAAGTTATGTCTGATTAAGACTACTGTCCTTCCTATTCCCCTCCCTCCTCCCTTCCCTTCATTCCCCTGAACTGAATGCTCTCTTCCCTGGTGACCACCAGCTAGATTAAGAATCAGAGCATTGCCAGCAGGACAGAAGCCTCCTCCTGTCCTATTCCAAACATCCACAGTCATTTCTCTCCAAAGGTAACCAATATTCTCACTTCCACAGTCATATTGGTTTTGTTTGTTGTCCAACTTCACGTACATGGAATCATAGATGGTTATGTACTCCTTTATTTCTGCCTTTTTGACCCACATTTTATCTGAGATATATTCATATTTTAACTTATAGTCATAATGTGATATTTTTTCAGTGTTACATGATATCCTATTTAAATTTATCTAAATTTTTTATATTTTCTACTTTTAATAAGCATTTGGATTGTTTCCAGTTTGGCATTCTTAAACATAATAGTAATATATACATTAAAGATGCTTTGAGAAATATATGTATATTTTTCTGTCGTGTGTACATCTAAGATTAGAATTTTTCTGTGTCATAAGGTATATGTAGATTTAGCTTTTATAGATATTACAAATAGCTTTCTAAAGTGGTTGTTCTAATTTATACTTAGCAGTGTAGGCAAGTATTTTGTTATTCTATTCATTTACCAATAATTGATGCTGTCAGGTTTTTGGTTTGTTTGTTTCATTTTAGCCACTCCAGTGTTATGTCATTGTGCTATAATATATATTTTTCTGTTAACTAATGATGTTGGGCACCTTTTCATATTATATTTTATCTTTTGCATATACTACTAAGTGCCTAGTGAAGTTTTCTTTTGCTCTTTTTAATTGGTTTCTCTTCTTTTTTGCTTGTTTGTTTGTTTGTTTTTAACAGGTGGACACAAAGTCTTTATTTTACTTTATGTGGTTCTCAGGATTGAACCCAGTGCCTCATACATGCTAGGCAAGCATTCTACCTCTGAGCCACAACCCCAGCCCAGGGTTGTCTTCTTATTTTTTTTGTTTTATTAATATTTTTCAGTACAAGTTCCTTGCTAGTTGCATGTACTACAAATATCTTCAACCTTCTGTAGCTTAAGTTTTAACTCTCTTCATTGGATGTCTTTGTTGTTGTTGTGTTTGTTTGTTTTGTGATACTGGGGATGGAAACCATGGGAACTCTGTCTCTGAGTTATATCCCCAGCCCTTTCTACTTTTTACTTTGAAACAGGGTCTTGCTAAGTTACTGAGACTGGCCTAAAATTTTTTCTCCTCTTGCTTGAGCCTCCCAAGTAGCTGGGATTGGAAATATGTGATATCGTCCCAACACACCCAGCTGCATTGTACGTTCTGAAGCAGTTCTAAATCTTAATATACTCCCATTTGTCAGGCTTTTCCTTCATAATTAGTGCTTCTTTATCCTTTTTAAAAACCTTTGCTCATACCAAGATTGTGGAGATCTTTTCTTATGTTAACCTTTAAATGATTTATTACTTTATTTTTGACATTTAAATATATTACATTTAACCATTCCATATCTAATCAAACTCATTAAATCCATCTAGAATTAATTTGTTTTCTGGTTTATTTTTGTTTATTTATTTATTGGCCTTTTTTATTCTAAGTTGTTATATATGATAGCAGAATGCATTGCAATTCATATTATACTTATAGAGCACATTTTTACATATCTTTGGTTGTATACAAAGTATATTCACACCATTCTTGGCTTCATACATGCACTTAGGGTAATGATATCCATCTCATTCTACCATTTTTTTTCTTTTTTAACCCTTTTCCCCCCTCTCTTTCCCTGGCTGCCCATTGGCCTTTCTAGTGTTCCTCTAATCCTCCTATGCTCCCCGTCCCAACCCCACTGTAAATCGGCCTCCGTATATCAAAGAAAACATTTGGCATTTGGACTTTTGGGTTGGCTAACTTCACTTAGCATTATATTCTCCAATTTCATCCATTTACCTGCAAATGCCATGATTTTATTCTCTTTTATTGCTGAGTAATACTCCATTGTATATAAATACCACATTTTCTTTACCCATTCATCTACTGAAGGCCATCTAGCTTGGTTCCACAGTTTAGCCATAGTAAATTGTGCTGCTATAAACATTGATGTGGCTGTGTCCCTGTAGTATGCTGTTTTTAAGTCCTTTGGGTATAGACCCAGGAGTGGTATAGCTGGGTCATAAGGTGGCTCCATTCCCAGTTTTCCAAGGAATCTCCATACTGCTTTCCATACTGGCTGCACCATTTTGCAGTCCCACCAGCAATGTATGAGTGTGCCTTTTTCCCCACATCCTCCCCAACATTTATTGTTGTTTGTGTTTTTAATAGTGCCATTCTGACTGGGATGAAATGAAATCTTAGAGAACTTTTGATTTGCATTTCTCTAATTGCCAGAGATGTTGAACATTTGTTCATGTATTTGTTGATTGATTGTATATCTTCTGAGAAGTGTCTGTTCAGTTCCTTGGCCCATTTATTGATTGGGTTATGTGATTTTTTTTTTTTTTTTGGTGTTAAGATTTTTGAGTTCTTTATATATTCTAGAGATTAGTGCTCTATCTGACGTGCATGTGGTAAAAATTTGTTCCCAATTAGTAGATTCTCTATTCACCTCACTGATTGTTTCTTTTGCTGAAAAGAAGCTTTTTAGTTTGAATCTATCCCACTTATTGATTCTTGATATTAATTCTTGCACTATAGGAGTCTTATTAAGGAAGCTGGGGCCTAATCTGACATGTTGGAGATTAGAGCTTACTTTTTTCTTCTAATAGGCATAGTGTCTCTGGTCTACTACCTAGGTCCTTGATCCACTTTGAATTGAGTTTTGTGCATGCAGAGAGATAGAGGTTTAATTTCATTTTGTTGCATATGAATTTCCAGTTTTCCCAGCACCTTTTGTTGAAGAGGCTATCTTGTCTCCAATGGACATTTTTGGCACTTTTGTCTAATATAAGATAACTGTAATTATATGCATTAGTCTCTGTGTCCTCTATTGTGTACCATTGGTCTAAAAGTCTATTTTGGTGCCAATACCATGCTGGTTTTGTTACTATTGCTCTGTAGTATGATTTAAGGTCTGATATAGTGATGCCACCTGTTACACTCTTCTTGCTAAGGATTGCTTTAGCTATTCTGGGTCTCTTATTTTTCCAGGTGAATTTCATGGCTGCTTTTTCTATTTCTATGAGGAATGTCATTGGGATTTTGATTGGAATTGCATTAAATCTGTATAATGCTTTTGGTAGTATGGTCATTTTGACAATATTAATTTCTGCCTATCCAAGAACAAGGTAGATCTTTCCATCTTCTAAGGTCTTCTTTAATTTCTTTCTTTAGTGTTCTGTAGTTTTCATTACAGAGGTCTTTCACATCTTTAGTTAAGTTGATTCCCAAGTATTTTATTTTATTTTATTTTATTTTGATGCTATTGTAAATGGGGTAGTTTTCCTCATTTCCCTTTCTGAGGATTTGTCACTGAAATATAGAAATGCCTTTGATTTATGGGTGTTGATTTTGTATCCTGCTACTTTTCTGAATTCATTTATGAGTTCTAGAAGTTTTCTGGTGGAATTTTTTGGGTCTTCTAGGTATAGAATCATATCGTCAGCGAATAGTGATAACTTAAGTTCTAATTTACCTATCTGTATCCCTTTAATTTCTTTCATCTGTCTTATTGCTCTGGCCAGCGTTTCAAGTACTATGTTAAATAGAAGTGGTGAAAGAGGGCATATCTGTCCTGTTCCATTTTTTTAAAGGGAATGCTTTCAATTTTTCTCCACTTAGAATGATGTTGTCCTGGGGCTTAGCATAGATAGCTTTTATGATGTTGATATATGTTCCTGTTATCCCTAGTTTTTCTAGTGTTTTGAACATGAAGAAGCACTGTATTTTGTCAAATGTTTTTTCTGCATCTATTGAGTTAATAATATGGTTCTTATCTTTAAGTATAGTGATGTGATGGACTACATTTATTGATTTATGTATGTTGAACCAACCATGCATCCCTGGGATGAACCCCACTTGATCGAGGTGCACTATCTTTTTGATATGTTTTTGTATTTGATTTGCCAGAATTTTACTAAGAATTTTGAATCTATGTTCATTAGAGATATTGGTTTGAAGTTTTCTTTCTTTGATGTGTATTTGCTTGGTTTTGGAATCAGGGTGAAATTGGCCTCATAGAATGAGTTTGGAAGTGCTCCCTCTTTTTCTATTTCCTGAAATAAATTGAAGCGTATTGATATCAGTTCTTCTTTAAAGGTCTTGTAGAACTCAGCTGTGTACCCATCTGGTCCTGGGCTTTTCTTGGTTGGTAGGCTTCTGATGGCATCTTTTATTTCATTGCTTGAAATTGGTCTGTTTAAATTGTGTGTATCATCCTGTTTCAATTTGGGCAAATCATACAACTTTAGAAATTTGTCATGCCTTCGATATTTTGTATTTTATTGGAGTACAAGTTTTCAAAATAATTTCTAATTATCTTCTATATTTCTGTACTGTCTTTTGTGATATTTCCTTTTTCAACACATATGTTAATAATTTGAGTTTTTCTCTCTCCTTTTCTTTGCTAGCCTGGCTAAGGATCTGTCAATTTTATTTATTTTTTCAAAGAAACAACTTTTTGTTTTGTCAATATTTTCAATTGTTTCTTCTGTTTCAATTCATTGATTTCAGCTCTGATTTTAATTATTTCCTGTGTTCTACTGCTTTTGGTGTTGGATTGTTCTTCTTTTTCTAGGGCTTTCAGGTAATGTTAAGTCATTTATTTGTTGACTTTTTCTTCTTTTAAGGCATGAACTCCATGCAATGAACTTTCCTCTTAGAACTGCCTTCGTAGTGTCCCAGAGATTTTGATATGTTGTGTCTGTGTTCTCATTCACCTCTAAGAATTTTTTAATCTCTTCCTTGATGTCTTCTGCAACCCATTGTTCATTCAGTAGCATATTATTTAGTCTCCAGGTGTTGGAGTAGCTTTTATTTCTTATTTTATCATTGATTTCTAATTTCATTCCATTATGGTCTGATAGAATGCAGGGTTTTATCTCTATTTTTTTTATATTTGCTAAGAGTTATTTTGTGGCATAATATATGGTCTATTTTAGAGAAGGATCCATGTATTGCTGAGAAGAAAGTGTATTTGCTCATTGAAGAATGAAATATTCCATATAAGTCAGTTAACTCTTAGGTATTGATTGCATTTTTGAGTTCTAAAGTTTCTTTGTTTAGCTTTTTTTTTTTTTTTTTTGGAAGATCTATCCAGTGGTAAAAGAGGTGTGTTAAAGCCACCCAAAATTATTGTGTTGTGGTCTATTTGACTCTTGAACTTGCGAAGTTTGTCTGATGAATGTGAATTCTCCATTGTTTGGGGCATATAGATTTATAATTGTTAAGTCTTGTTGGTGTATGTTTCCCTGGAGCAGTATATAGTATCCTTTTTTATCACTTTTGATTAACTTTAGCTTGAAGTCTACTTTATTTGATATGAGGACTGAAACCCTTGCTTGTTTCTGCAGTCCATGTGAGTGGTATGATTTCTCCCAACCTTTTACCTTCAGCCTGTGGATGTCTTTTCCTATGAGATGAGTTTCTTGGAGGCAGCATATTGTTGGGTCTTTTTTTGTTCTTTCTTTCTTTCTTTTTAATCCAATCTGCTAGTCTATGTCTTTTAATTGGTGAGTTTAGGCCATTAACATTCAGAGTTATTATTGAGACATGATTTGTATTCCCAGCCCCATTAACATTCAGAGTTATTATTGAGACATGATTTGTATTCCCAGCCATTTTTGTTTATTGTCAGTATTTAACTTGACATGGTTTCTCCTCTGATTAGTTTTTCCTTTAGTGTAATACCTCCCTCTGCTGATTTTCATCATTGTTTTTCATTTCCTCTTTGTGGAATATTTTGCCGATGATGTTCTGTAGTGCTGGCTTTCTACTTGTAAATTCTCTTAACTTTTGTTTATCATGGAAGGTTTTTATTTCATCCTCAAATCTAAAGCTTAATTTTGCTGGATATAAGATTCTTGATTGGTATCCCTTTTCTTTCAGAGCTTGGTATATGTCGTTCCATGATCTCCTGGCTTTGAGTGTCTGGGTTGAGAAATTTGCCTTGATATGAATTGCTTTTCCTCTATATATGAGCTGATTCCTCTCTCTTGCGGCCTTTAAGAGTCTATCCTTATTCTGTATGCTAGGCATTTTCATTATAATGTGTCTTGGCTTAGATCTGTTGTAATTTTGTACATTTGTGTCCTCTAAGCCTCTTTTATTTTGTTTTCCAATTCCTTCTTCATGCTTGGGAAATTTTCTGATATTATCTCATTGAAGAGATTGTGCATTCCTTTGGTTTGAAATTCTGTGCCTTTCTCTATCCCAATTACTCTTAGATTTGGTCTTTTGCTGCTGTCCCATAATTCTTGGATGTTCTTTTCATGGTTTCTTACTATCATCACTGTGTAGTCCACTTTATTTTCATGTTTGTATACTTTGTCTTCATTATCTGAAGTTCTTTCTTCCAATTGATCTAGTCTGTTGGTGATGCTTTCTATTGCATTTTTTTTTTTTAATTGGGTTAATTGTTTCCTTCATTTCAAGGATTTTTCACTGGTATTTTTTTCAGAGTTTCTATTTCTTTTTTGAAGTAATCTTTTGCTACCTATATTTGTTCTCTTATATCTTTGTTGTAGTGATAATTTTTTGCCTGTATTTGCTCATTTAGGTCATTCTTTAATTCACAGATCATTTTAATTATGAACTTTCTGAACTCCTTCTCTGACATTTCATCAACTTCACTGAGCATCGGTTCTGTTATTGTAGTATCCTGGTTTGTTTGGGGTACTTTCCTCCCTTGTTTTTTCATGTTGTCTATTTGTCTTCCTTTCTTGCAGTGTAGATCTGAGATATTACAGTTTCTATCCTATATTCTTGTAGTATCTGTGCAGATTGTGCCACATCTTAATGTTGGGCTTTCAGAGCCTGCAAGTGTCCCTCCATATATGCTACTGCAACTAAAGGTGGTCATGGCAATAGCGGAGGTAACTCGAGATAATAGTGAAGGTACCCCAAGGATGCAACATCTTCCAGAGATGGGGCTGAAAGAGTGGGCCTTATAATGTCTTTGGGGTGACTGCTCTGAGATGCGACTGCTTTTAGGCCCTGTCTGTTGTCAAAAGGTAGGGGCTACTGTGTGGGGAAGGCTATGGCTACGTCTGCAGTGTCTCAAGATGGAAGTGGGTTAGGCTCGTGCTCCCATGTGGGGGTGGGGTAGAGGACTCTGGACCTACCCTGGGCCTGGGTTCCACGCAGGTTGGCGTGGGCAGAACTGGTTGAAACTGAGCTCCCATCATGGTCTGCTGGTCGGAAGAGGTAGTCCTATGTCAGAGCCTAAGTTTGGAGGGTGTTTGCTGATGGCGGGATGGACCCGGGCCCACTCTAAGCAGAGGTCAGCGGCTCTGTCCTGGTCCTGCCTGCGCTCAGTGGGTATCAGTGGGGCTGTCCTGGGCCTGTCCACACTTGGCGTTCTGTCCTGGGCCTGTCTGTACTCCGTGGAGATCTGCGGGTCTGTCCTTGGCCTGCCCATGCTGGGCGGAGGTTGCTGGGTCTGACCTGGACCTGCCCAAGCTCGGCAGACGTCAGCGGGTCTGTCCTTAGAATTAATTTTTGTATGTGGTGTGAGGTAGGCATCAAGATTTCTGTTTTTCTATGTGGATATTAAACTAAACAGTTTAAATTTATTTTCTCAAAATACATGTATGTATGTAGATTTGTTTCTAGACTCACTATGACACTTTGTCTTTGTGCCAACATCATACTGTTTTAATTAAGAAGTTTTATGTTAAGTGTGATATCTTATGGTGTAACTTCTCCAACTATTCTCTTCTTTCTTCAAGATTGTCTTGACTATTCTAGCATGTCTTGACACATACTTTTCTACAAAAAGTTTAGAATCAAGTTTTCAATTTTCATTTAAAGATGTGCTGGTGGAATTTCTATTGGAATTGCACTAAATCTATAAATCAATTTAGGGAGAACAGATATTTGCATTGTGTATTCAAATTATTGGAAATGATACATTTTACTTATCTTCTTTCATTTACTTCAATAGTAGTGTAGATTTTCGATGTTTAAAAGATTTATTCTTAAGTATTTATTGCTTTTATTGCCATCATAAAGAGTATGATTTCTTTAAATACGAATTCATCTGCAAGCTTATTGCTGTTATGTAAAAATAAATAGAAGTTTTGCATATTTACCTTGTATTAGGTGATTTAGGTAATTCACTTGTCGATCCTGATTATTTATACATGTGGGTGTCCTACGTACATAATCACATAATCTCCAAATAATAAACTTTTTTTATTTCTTTTAGTTTCTAATTTAATGCTTTTTTTGTTTGTTTGATCTACTGTACTGGCTAAGCCTCCCTGTACAATATTGAATAGAAATGGTGATACTATACACCTTTATCTTATTCCTGACCTGGAGGGTAAAAGACATTTACTGTTTTTCTATTAAATAAGATTAACAATAAATTTTTAGAGATACAAATTAATAGTACAAAGAATTTTTTTCTGTTTCTAACTCCTAAAATAGTTTAGCATGAATATGCGTTGAATTTTATTAGATGTTTTTTCTGCATCTATTTATCATATTGCTTTCTCATATTCTTTTACTGTAGTATATTACAATTGAATTCTTATTATTAAACATTTCTAGAATTAAGTCAGTTTTCTTATGATGTATTTAATTTGCTAATATTTTGAATATTTGAATTTATATTTATAAAAGGATTTGATATTAAAATTTTACTTTTTGTAATATCCTTGCTAAGTTTTAATATCAAGGCTGAGCTGGTCACATAAAATATTTTTGGGAGATGTTTCTTCTTTTTCCATTGTATATCTTTTCTCCTGGAGCATAATCTGATAGAAGTTTCAAATGTAAGTCTGGGGTGTTTATGAAGAACACACCTTAGAAAGCCTCAATTCCAGTTTTTTCTCAGTACAGTCAGATTGCCAAAGCATCTGCAGCTTAACTATTTTAGACTCTTAGCAATTGCAGTCTTCTATGTTTCTATATGTCTTATCCTATGCATATACCATCCAGAAGTCATGAATGACTCAAGGAGAAACTGCACAACGAATGCTGGCTTTAATTCTCTGCAGCTTTCTCTTCTCAGCACAAAGAGCTTTCAAGTTCTAGTTCTTAGTAGCTCTAAATTCCAGCTTTTATATCTCTGTCCCAATAAAGCTGCTGCAGCTTTAGAATGCTGCTTTCTTTCCAGCCTGTGCCCCAAGTCCTGAGTGGTAAAAGCAGCAGTGAACATAGGACTCACCTAAAATCTTTTCTTTCTCTTAGGGATCTTAGTCCCTCAAATCCAACTGCCTGGATTATTCTCCAGTGACTCAATAAAGTCTGTGTTGTTGTTGTTGTTGTTGACTTGCTTTGTATTTTAATTACCTTTTATACTTGATATCAACTGAAAGGTTATTCTGATAAGAGCTACTCCATCATAGCTGGAATCAGAAGCCTCTCAATAGAACTTTAAAATAGATGACCTTGAGACATCACTATTCACTCTATCATTTCACATCTGCCAACAAGCTGCTCTTTTGCTGAGGTCAGGAGTTTGAGCCCCAGTCAGGGAATTGATGAAAGCCTTTATCTTACTCTCCTGAGCCCTGTAATTGTTCATTGGATGGGAGTCATCTTCATGGTCCATTGGTGTTGCCTCCAGATAATTTTTTGGTAGTAATATTTATATGATTATTCATTGGGGCATAATTTTACATAAACTAGAGTTCTCAAATTTTCTCAGTTGACACGAAAACTGGAGATACTACATGACATAGTAAGCTTGCTTATTTGTCTTTCTTTTTAAATAGCTACCTTTTCTCCTTATGGAGAGTAAAAATAAATACTACCTCATAGATCATAAATATGAACCTACCACCTGAGCAATAACAATGATTGATTCATTACCTGGAACTTCAGCAGTCATAGTAATTCAAGAAATGTTTATTGCATAAATTTCTTCCATATGAGCCCCAGTGCATGTCCTGTTAATGTTAACCACATACAGTCAGAAATCTATAATAGAGTCAAGAGGACTCATATGGACCATCTATTCCCTGGTCCTCTTTTGGAAAAATCCTGTTAAGCAGTAGGTATATTGATTTTTAAAAGAGAGAAAATACCTACAACTGAAATATTATTCTGTCACTGTTCATCTAAGAGCAGCATGCAGATAGGTTTACTTAATCTATAATAAAAATATTTTTTTAATCTTAAAAATTAATTCTGGCTTACGTCAGTGCGTCAGGAGGTGTTGCAGGTTGGTGCGTCTGAGGTCATCACGCTCCGGCGGGGGCGGCAGTTTGAAGAAGTCAAGACGCAACCGAAGATGGCAGTCACCCATACCGATCTAAGTCGACGTGACATGCTGGCCTGGATCAATGAGTCTCTGCAGTTGAATATGACAAAGATCAAACAGTTGTGCTCAGGGGCTGCCTATTGTCAGTTTATGGACATGCTATTTCCTGGCTCCATTGCCTTGAAGAAAGTGAAATTCCAAGCCAAACTAGAACACGAATATATCCAGAACTTCAAAATACTACAAGCGGGTTTTAAGAGGATGGGAGTTGACAAGATAATTCCTGTGGATAAATTAGTAAAAGGAAAATTTCAGGACAATTTTGAATTCGTGCAGTGGTTCAAGAAATTTTTTGATGCAAATTATGATGGAGAAGACTATGACCCTATAGCTGCCAGGCAAGGTCAAGAAACTGCAGGCACTCCCTCCCTTGTTGCTCCAGCTGTGACCAAACCTAAGAAACCTCTCCGTTCCAGCAACGCTGCTCCACAGAGACCCATTTCAATACGGAAAACTACCGCACCTCCTAAGGCTGCCCCAGGGGTGGTGAGAAGGAATCCTGGTATGGGAAACGGGGACAACAAAGCAGCCAAACTGACCCAGCAGGTCAATGTATTGAAGCATACTGTAGAAGGTTTAGAGAAAGAGAGGGATTTCTACTTCGGAAAGCTGAGGAACATTGAACTGATTTGCCAAGAGAATGAGGGGGAAAATGACCCCATACTGCAGAGGATCGTAGACGTTCTCTATGCCACAGACCAAGGCTTTGTGATACCTGATGAAGGGGCCCCACAGGAGGAACAAGAGTATTAACAACCTGGACCAGCAGAGCAACTAGTATTGACATCTAGTTGGTTCCCCTGGGAAACAAAAAGGTTGACCGTGGGGCTCGCCTTGAAGATGGTGGTTGGCTGATTGCTGGAGGTGTTTTGATGTAATCCACTGAGGTGGAGACTTCAGTAGAGAAATGTAAAGACCAAATTGTTTTAAGCTAAAGTCAAATTTTGGCAGAGAATGCTTCAATAAATAAATGCCCTAAGAGTATTTAAAATATGCTTCCATATTTTAAAATATAAAGTGTAACATGACATGTGTCTAACATTTTGTCTGGGAAAGAAGAGCCAGATCTCAGGACCTTTGCAACCTGCTGTCACAGGTTTTGCGGGGTTGTTTGAATCTTCACAGCCCTAGGCTTTGGCCCAAAAGGAAAGTTAAGAAATTGCTCTGTAAAGCCATTTTGTGTCATTGACCAATTGCATCCCTACTAAAAGCAAGCTGCATGGTTGCCTGGATGAATAGAGGGTATGTTTCAGCCGTGAGATGTCTGACGTGAGAAGTGTTTCACTGAGCATTTCTCTGATAATTTTTTTTCATTTATTCCTGAAATTTCTATGTATTCTTTTATGGGAAATGAGTTGTGTCCAGTTTTTTAATCAAACCACTATTTGGGGAGACTTGACCACATCTCTGAAATTTGGATAGGGGTTGTGTCCTCTTCTCCTAAGTTTACATATACCATGTTTCTCTTCTTTGCTCCTCTTGTCCACTGGGGACTCCTCTTTGGCTCCTTATGTTTGCTGCTTTAGTACTGGAAATAAGCAGGCAGATGATCATGCTGCAAGTTCTTGCTAAACCTCTAGCAAAGGTGTGACCAGTGAAGGCCATCTCTGCCTTGGGATCTACAAAGCTGGGGTGATTTCAATATCTGCTGTTCATGACTCTCCACTGTTAGCCAAATACCTTGCCAGTGCACTAATCTCTTCTAGACATAAAATTCCCTAGTGTGTTGCTGAACATTATTTTCTTTTTCAGAAATACAGTACCATGTCTGGATTAGTTCTTAATACTTAAAATATTCAATTCCTTCACTCTTTCTCATTTGCTTTGCCCATGGCCTATTCAGTCCCTCTGTTTGGCAGAATTCTGCAAAATATATGTTATTCACTACTGACGTGTTTGTGTTGATCTGTTTATGGTGGTATCTTGTCCAAAAAATGTATGTAGAAAACAGCTATTTTATGATAAAATTGCTATGTAGTGCATGCTCTGTGTGAAATTCAGAGGAAAACCCATATTCATTGATTAAAATGTCAAAAAATGCAAGCAACTAGCCATTCTTCCAATGACAGTGATGATCTTTCTCTTTCCTGCCCTTTTAGTTCTTTGTTGCCCTAAAATTCCATTTTATCAGGAACACATTTTCCATCTGTCTTTTTTCTTTAATTTATTTTTTTAAATTTTAACTTTTTATACATGTTTACAGAGTACATTTCATTTCATATTACATATAAAGAGCACAATTTCTCAAGTTGCTGGTTTTATATAAAGTATTTTTACAATAGTGTCTTCATACATGTATTTAGGGTAGTCATGAATAACTCAGTCTACCATTATTTTTATCCCCTTGCTCCCTCCCCCCTCCCCCACTTTGTTCTATTTAAAGTTTTTTCATTCCTCTCATCCCTACTCCCTTGCCTTTATAAGTTAGTATCTTCATATCAAAGAGATCATTCGACCTTTGGTTTTTTGGGATTGGCAAACTTCACCATCTGTCTTTTTTGACAGTGTGGTTTTTTTCCCCTCTTTTAAATAGTTTGTAAATAAAATTCTGTATTTCAATAAAAATTTTAAAATAAATAAAAATTTATTCTGAGCTGCTAGTTTCCTAAATCCTACTGTAGAGAAACATTAATATAGTGGTAATATCATTGAAAAGCTTGGTGGCATTAATTTCCAAGTAGCCATGGAAAGAGATATGAATATGGGTAAATGTATTTATCGCTCAAAAAAATCTTGGTCGGGGGGCTGGGGTTGTGGCTCAGCGGCAGAGTGCTCGCCTCATACGTGCACGGCCCGGGTTCGATCCTCAGCACCACGTAAACATAAATGCATTCATTGTGTACAACTAAAGTAAATAAATAAATATTTAAAAAAATCTTGGTCTCTGGTTTTAAGCTGTCAGTCCTATTGTCTGTCTTCTTGGGGCCTCCATTCTCTCACAGTTGTTTTGTCCTGAAAGGGCTTGATGTTTTTTTCCATATTTGAGAACGTTACATGTTATTGATCTAAACCACTTTGCCTTGGTTGTTCATTCATATTGATCCAGCTTTAAATGATCAGATTATTTGAGACAGAAAAAGATCTTGCTTTTGTTGGGGTTCTGTACACACTACCCCAAAATACAGTACTTTGGAATTTGTGAAAATTAAAAAGCTGAAAAGTTTCTCTGACCTCTCTCCAAGACTCTCCTATGACAGATGTCTTGCCCTATACCTGGAGGAAAGGGATGAAGACACAGCGGTGCCGAGAAGAATCTGACTCCTCTTATCCAATCGTTCTTCCACATACCCATCCACTCTTCGGCAAGCCTAAAGATGCAGAATCCCCCATTTCTTTGATTCTTCATTTCTGAAGGCTTCTGGGTCATATAAAACTTTGATTAAATACATTTGTTACACTTTTCTCCTGTTTATCTCTCTTTCATCATAGAGATGTTGGCCATCAAGCTAGCAATGGGTAAGGAAACCGTATTTCTTTTCCTCCCCTACTTCCAGATCTGCCAACAGTGAAGAGCAAAGTGTGGGACCTCCCTCATCCGCAGCCTGTACTAAACATGACAGAAACCTCACCAGACATTAGGTGACAGAGTGGAAAAATAAAGTCACACTTCTGTTTAGGCCAGGGAATGAGTTAATGACTATTCAAAGCCAGCTTTCTTCCTAAGATTCTCTAATTATATAATGCCATATCAACTTATTGTAAGAAAGTCATTATGCCACCTATTTGTGGATGATGCCACAGTATGGGAAAAGCCAGGTATTCTCTTAGAGACCTTCCAACACACTGGAGAATAGAAGAAAACAATTTACAAAAAGAGAAAGTAGTTTCTCCATGATCTGAAGCATCAGTCAACCAGTGTGTGCTAACACAGACTCACATTCCTAAAACTCCTGCCCTTGAAAAATTCATGGATTAATTAAGAAATAACTAAAATAGATGCTGCGGAATAACACTAGTATATTTCACAGGATCTGGGGCCTTTCAAGTCTGGCAATAGTCATTAGTGATACACAATTTTTTATTTGAATCTCTCAAATGTTGCAAGCATCTTAAGGACAAGAACGATGCTTTCTTCATAAAACCTAAAATGATATTCCACAGCTATATATCCATTGAAAAGGTTTTGGATGTAGTCAGGTCTACTCCATGCAAATTCTTTTTCAGAGCAAAACTGCTGCTTCAAGTACATGAAAAGAGATGTTTTCTGATCCCTTGGGGTGCATCAGAATGAAATACTACTTATTGGGGAGTACTGTTAACATCAGAAAGGGCAGAACTGCTGTTCACACTACATGTTTCTTCCAAAAACATTCTTCTGAAAATGATTAAGAAATTATCTGTGAGTGATGTTATTACAAAAAGTTCTTAAAGTTATGTGGGCTGAGTTAGTGCTGCCAAGCATTCTATTTGAGAGATTAATTTAGAACTTTTGAGTTGACAGTCAACCATGCTCAACCTTGACAGCCTGACTTGTATGATGAGGGTTAATGTTTCTGTAACTTCAGCAAAAGATTTACTCCCCAAAGCAGACAAAAATACAAAAAATAAATAAAATTCAAATATGTGAAAGGATGTAAAGTTTGACTTATTAAATGGGACATTCTCAGCAGTGCTCAGGGAAGGGTCTCCTTGTAGTGGTACCCACAGTGTTTTCAAATAAGTTTGCTATGTTTTCTTTTCCTTTTCAAATCATCTGAGGTTTAAGAGTTTATGTGTTTTGCACTTTTATCTGCTTTTTGATACTTTTCTGTCTTAGGGAAGCTCATTTCTATGTTATCCAAAATAACATAAAGCTGTTCGGGCCAGGACCAACAAGGCACCCTGCCTCATGGTTTGTTTGAGGTGGTTGGCTTTCAGAACATTCCACTCTGCTACTAAAGAGTATCTGATTTCTCTGAACTTTAGATGATTGTGACTAAGAATGCCAGGAAGATAACAGTGGATCAAATAATATTAATTGGGATTAACTATTCCTATAATTATCAAATATTCAAATTTACAAATAAGTAGTAACAGGAGAGCTGTAAGGAAAAACTAGAAATCTCTCTGTTATTAAAAGAAACAAAATATACAAAAGTAATAGATATAAAAAAAAGGTTCCTAATCCTCATGACTCTGATTTTATTACATAAAATTTATGGGAAACCAATGATTTGGATTAAGCACCTACAGCCTCAATAGACCAAAACAAGATGGAGTCACTCATGCTGAGATTCCACATCACCAAAAGGAAGTCTAAACTGTTTACTTGTAAGATGTGGCTTTCTGAGAAATCAGGAGAAAGGTGATAATAAAATCCCCCCCCCAAAATAGTAATAATATCTAAGATATTGACAGTAACCAATCAAAAGGGGCCTGGTCTACCTACGCTGGCATAATGAAGTTCCCTTTGCTTTAACCCACACAAGGAAAGTAACCTGAAGTAACCTGATGTTAACCAATCCAATTTTTGCTGTGCTGTTTCTTCATTCCTATTCAAGCTTCCTTACAAAAACCAATTGCTCTGCCACGCCCAGCAGAGCTCCTATCTATTATGTAGACTGAATGCAGCCTGATTCAGAATCACTGATAAAAGCCAATTTGATCTTTAAAACTCAATTTGTTGAAATTTGGTTTTTTCACAGCTCTCAGCACATGTATCAGATATATCATAGTTGCTCTGTGGGCCTGACATTCTGATTAAAACACAAGATTCTTTGTCAGTAAGAAAAACATTTCAGTGTAAGGATCTTGTGGTAATTACTTGTAGCAACATCAAAGACTTCCTATATGTCACAAACATATTTAGAAATGTACACAAATTCTGCCTATGTTAGTAAATCTATGTTAATAAGCATATTTGTGGTGGTGTTTAAAAATTTATTTAGAGGAGCTGAGATTTTGTAACTGGGAAAAAAATCACTTCAGGTTCTACTCATTAAATAGGAAAAATGGTTATTTAAGGAAATAATGAGAGAAAATGTTTTGAAAAATATAGCACAGTTGAAAACATTACTATTTCAAAACAAACCATTTCATTTTCTTTTTATTATAATGGAGGAAGCTTCTGTTTGGTTTCTATAGGGGGATTTCATTTGCAGTATGCCACCACAAGATTCCAATACTTAAAACTGAGGTCATATACATATACATAGGTGTAAAAGTCAGAGGTTGTCACACCTGTTTTATTGCCCTTAATTCCTGCTTAATGGCTGTCAGTAAAGATGTCCAGACTTCAGTTCTTGATCTTCTCATGAAGACCAGGAACTGCTCAAAGTAACTCATGAAACTGCTGCATTTCCACAAGCATCAAGCAACTCCAGTGATTTATTCAAGCAGAAATCTCCTGAATTGCAGGTCTGTATTTGATTGCTGCTAGTGACAAGAAGCTCACTGCTTTGCAGAGTATTCACTATTAATCACCAGGAAAGTCTGTGTTTTATATCTCTGACCATGGCTCTCGATGGAATATGTGGCAAACTACTCCAAGGTATGGCACTTTGGCATATGAGGAACCAACAGAAGCAAAACGTTCTCTCTGACCTTCTCCCAACCCTTCTCCTCTGAATCAGGCCATAAAAAATTCTCTGAACTTGTTCTGGAGCAGAGCAGAAATCCTATAGTTCAGAGGTGTCCATGCTATACTGGAAGGAAAGAATACTCTTATCCTTAAAGACACAGAGACACCTGGCCAGAGCAATTAGACAGATGAAAGAAATTAAAGGGATCCAGATAGGAAAACAAGAGCTCAAATTGGCACTATTTGCTGATCACATGATAATATACCTAGAAGACCCAGAAAACTCTTACAACTAATAAATGAATTCGGCAAAGTGGCAGGATATAAAATCAATACCCATAAGTCAAAGGCATTTTTGTACATTAGTGACAAACCCTCTGAAAGGGAAATGATGAAAACTACCCCATTTACAATAGCATCAAAATAAAATAAAATAGCTAGGAATCAACTTAACGAAAGAAGTGAAAGACCTCTTTAAAGAAAATTATAGAACACTAAAGAAAGAAATTATAGAAGACCTCAGAAGATGGAAAGACCTTCCTTGTTCCTGGATAGGCAGAATAAATATTGTCAAAATGTCCATACTACCAAAAGCATTATACAGATTTAATGCAATTCCAATCAAAATCCCAATGACATTCCTCAAATAAATAGATAAAGCAGTCGTGAAATTCATCTGGAAAAATAAGAGACCCAGAATAACTAAAGCAATCCTTAGCAAGAAAAGTGTAACAGGTGGCATCACTATATCAGACCTTAAATTATACTACAGAGCAATAGTAACAAAACCAGCATGGTATTGGCACCAAAATAGACTTTTAGACCAATGGTACACATTAGAGGAGACAAAGACTAATGTATATAATTACAGTTATCTTATATTAGACAAATGTGCCAAAAATGTCCATTGGAGACAAGATAGCCTCTTCAACAAAAGGTGCTGGGAAAGCTGGAAAGCCATATGCAACAAAATGAAATTAAACACTTATCTCTCACCATGCACAAAATTCAATTCAAAGTGGATCAAGGACCTAGGAATTAGACCAGACACAATATGCCTGATAGAAGAAAAAGTAAGCTCTAATTTCCAACATGTTGGATTAGGCCCCAAGTTCCTTAATAAGAATCCTGTAGCACAAGAATTAGTAGCAAGAATTAATGAATGGGATAGATTCAAACTAAAAAGCTTCTTCTCAGCAAAAGAAACAATCAGTGAGGTGAATAGAGAACCAACTAACTGGGAACAAATATTTAATACATGCACATCAGACAGAGCACTATTTTCTAGAATGTATAAAGAACTCAAAAAACTCAACACCAAAATAATAAATATCCCAATAAATAAATGGGCCAAAGAAATGAACAGACGCTTCTCAGAAGAAGATATACAATCAATCAACAAATACATGAAAAAATGCTCAACATCACTGGTAATTAGAGAGATGCAAATCAAAACTACCCTAAGATATCATTTCACACCAGTCAGAATGGCAGCTATTAAGAACACAAACAACAATAAATGTTGGAGAGGATGTGGGGGAAAAGGCACACTCATACATTGCTGGTGGGACTGCAAAATGGTGCAACCATTATGGAAAGCAGTATGGAGATTTCTTGGAAAACTGGGAATGGAACCACTCTATGACCCAGCCATCCCACTCCTGGGTCTATTCCCAAAGGACTTAAAAAGAGCATATTACAGTGACACAGCTATCTCAATGTTTGTAGCTGCACAATTCACAATAGCTAGGTTGTGGAACCAACCTAGATGTCCCTCAGTAGATGAGTGGATTAAGAAAATGTGGTATATATGCACAATGGAATTTTACTCAGCAATAAAAGAAAATAAAATAATGGCATTCACAGGTAAATGGATGAAGTTGGAGGACATAATGCTAAGTGAAGTTTAGTCAGTCTCAAAAATCCAAGTACCAAATGTTTTCTCTGATATAAGGAGTCAGAGTCACAGTGGTGTTGGGTGTTGGGGTACTTCGGAAGATTAGAGGAGTACTAGAGTGATCAAAGGGGAGGGAAAAGAAGGGAGGGAGTTAGGGGGGTATGGGGGGGTGGGGAAAAAAGGGGAGGTATAATAAGATGGATATCATTATCCTAAATGCATGATTGATGACTTGAATAGTATGAATATACTTTGTATACAAACAGTGTTATGTGAAAAGAGACTATGTGTGTATTATGAATCGTAATGCATTCTACTAGAATGGCCAATGGGGAGGGAGGGGAAGGGAGGGGGCAAAAGAGTGAAGGGAAAAAAAAAAGATGGTAGAGAGATGGATATCATTACCCTAAGTGCATGTATGAAGTCACGAATGGTGTGAATATACTTTGCATACAGAGATTTGTAAAAAAAGTGCTCTATATGTGCAATATGAAATGTAATGCATTCTGCTGTCATTTATAATATCTTAGAATAAAAAAAATATTAAAAAAAGACAGAGACACCAAAAAGAATGTGAACTCACAGTTCTTTATAAAGTCCCTCGCAATTTATTACCATTAGATCTTACTCTTCATTCTCCAATCATATTTCTCAGTGACTGTGCACTCTTTATCAGGCCTAAATGTAAAACTGCACAGGTTTAGCTATTTCTTTGGTTCTTCATTTCCAAAAGTACTTGTGTCATGTAAAACTTCAAATAACGTTGTATGCTCTTCTCTTGTTAATCTGTCTTTTCTTATAGGGCCCTCAGCCATGAACCTAAGATGAAAAGAAAAGATATTTCTTTGCCCCTACACTTTTTTTTAATTTTTTTTTTTTTTTAGTTTTATGTGGACACAATGTCTTTATTTTATTTTTATGTGGTGCTGAGGATCGAACCCAGCACCTCATGCATGCTAGAGGAGCACTCTACCACTGAGCCACAAACCCAGCCCTCCTTTACACTCTTAATCACTTAATTCTTCTCTTTAGAAACATGGTAAATTGAATCCCCAAACCAAGTTAAATCCTTCAAGCTTTAGAACTTATGCTGTATGACACTTGCCATATTTGATGTAACAATTGGCATAGCCCCCACCAAAATGTGCTAATGTGGGTGGGGCAACATGGCTTTCATTCATAGCAGTATCTCCCAGCACAGTGCTAGCACATAGTAAGTACACACAGAATTTCTTAGATAAATAAATGCATTTTTATTTATTGACTTGAGGAAAGAAAGTAGAAGCCAAGCTAGTTTCTCTTCTTTTTCCAGCTAGTTTCTTCAATCTTCTTTTCATCATCTTTTAGTCTCATTTTTCAGATTAGTGTAACTTTAAAACAAATAGACACACGTACTAGTGAATGAAGCTGTTTGGAATGCTCTGAACTAATTTGAATACTCCAAAATATTAAGCCAATCAGTCAACTTGAGTTTTGAATTCCCAGAATTCCTATTTTATGAGAAATGTAAAAACACATTAATACTTCCAGATGACTGAACCAAAATGGATGAGTAAGGAATGTTTATCTTCATGGTCAAAAGAAGTCTTATGCTATTTTTTCAAGAACTGGATTAAGTCTTTTTGCTTCAGGTGACATCTTTGAAAAAGACTGCCAAGTCTGTGACCTGCAACACTAGCTTCTGACAATTCATCACTGCCTATGACCTCAGGAGAAAACTGCTCTGTAGGAGTTCTCTGAGGTGAATAATGGCACTCTTCCTGCCCTGCATTAGCTTTCCTGGAAGTCAGGACATTTTATTTTGAATGAAAGTAACTTTTATAAGCAAAAATCAGAAGGTACAAACTTTTACCTCAGAATCCAGCAGCAAATAAACTTAAAAGACATTTTCAAAGTTGACCTCAGCAAATGGCCAAGAAAATATGCCAAGGCTTGGAAGGTTACGTATGAAATCATCAGAGCTTTGGGTCCAGGAGCACAAAATCAAAACCATCATGGGGTCATTTTGAAAAAAGGAAAAACAAGAACTAAAATGTGAATTGACATTAAGAAAAAAAAAAATAAAACATACCAATTTTGACTTCAAAAGGCCAATGATGTAAGTACCCTTTCGAATCACAAATTGCTCCCTCCTTTTTTACCCATTTGATCTCCTGTATCTGTCGACTGCACTGCAGTCTCATCCAAGAAAGCAGCAGCATCTTGGATGGAAGGAAAGGGTATAGTTTCTGTATTTCTTCTGGGAAAGACATCATTGATAACAACAGATAATATTGTTGATAGTTCAAATTGTTGCATCAATAATAAAAAAACACAGCTACATATAGATTTGTCAATGTGTGTGACAACTCAGACTCCAAAGTTTTTCTCCATGGACTCACATCCCCGCACTGTCACTTACCTCTTAGGTGACTTGGGGAAGTCACTTCACTTTCCTGAATCTGTTTTCTGTGAAATAAAGAAATAATGGCAGCTGGATCAAAGTATTTTGTTTGGAGGGTCAAAGAGGTGATGCTTGTGAAGTCCTAAGTGTAACAAACTATTATCTCTGTAATAAGAATGCTTATTATAGAAAATTTTTGCATTTAACAACATTATTATTTATAATGTTATTTACATGGGTCATTTATATAAATATTAAATATATATTTATAATCATAGAGAATATAATTATTCTTAACTCTTATCATCATTATTGCCATACCAAGCATTGAGTCTAAAACAGCCAGATGTTTTCTCTGCGTTTTACCATGACCTCAGGGCAGCATCTGGGGATGAAGCCAGATGCCCAGAGCTGAGGAAGGCAAGGCTTTTGTTACTAATACAGAGACAGCTGGATGGGAGCCGAGAAACCTCCAGAAAACCAGTTCCCTCAGGTGCAATCATCGCCCCCTCCCGCACCCCTTACCACATGCACAGCATTCTTCTAATCTCCAAAGGTCCATGCAGGCCCCTACTCCTCAGACTTATTTTGATAAATGCTCAGGCTCCAGAGAGCCAAGAAACTCGATGCCTTTGCTTTTCAAATACCAAACCTCTACCTGCACAAGGAATGCTTAGATGAGGGCCGGCCCCGAGATGAAAAGTCCTGAGTTAACCTATTGTCTGCTCTGTTCCTCACCTCAAAATCAGAAGAAAAACGCTTACAGATAAAGACAGTTGTAAATCACTAGTGAAAAGTTAAATATGATGTAGCAGATATAAATTTTATCTTGAAAATTAGGGTTATGATGGAACTTCCTTTGTATTTAAAGCCAACAATGTTCTTAGAGGAATTATATGTATTTTGATAAAATTGTTTTGCAAAGCAACATAGCTTAGATTCTTTTTTTTTTAATATTTATTTATTTGCTTTAGCTGTACACAATGGGTTTATTTGTACGTGGTGCTAAGGATCGAACTCGGGCCGCGCACATGCCAGGCGAGCACTCTACCGCTGAGCCACAACCCCAGCCCTAGATTCTTTACTGTATTTCAGTATTCTTTATATCCACTCTTCAACATAAGTTACCCCTGGCCATTGAAAGTAAGCAAGAGGCACCATTTTTTTTTTCCGTTGGAAAGAAGAATTAATATTTCAAGTACTGTACCTGCCAAGTACCCTGTGTTTTGGTTATATTGTGCTATTTGGTTAAGAAAACCTACATCATTTTCCAAACCAGGCACTGAGACTCATAATTTTTTTTTTTTTTTTTTTTTTTTTTTTTTTGTACAGGGGATTGAACTCAGCGGCACTTGACCACTGGGCCACATCCCCAGCCCATTTTTATATTTTATTAGAGACAGGGTCTCACTGAGTTGCTAAGTGCCTCACCATTGCTGAGGCTGGCTTTGAACTTGCGATCCTCCTGCCTCAGCCTCCCAAGTGCTGGGATTACAGGAGTGCACCATCGCACCCGGCGACACTCAGAAATTTAAAAAAAAAAAAAAACTTGTCCAAGTTCATAGTGCTAGAAAACAGGAGAAGGACTTAAAATGCCAGTGTGTGTGATAATGAAGCATGCAAAAATGCTGAGTATTGCTAGAGAGCTTTCATCCCACCCATTAAACAGATCGAATCCACAGCAATGTATCTATAATTCTCAACACTTTGTGAATCTATGGGAATATATCTTTGAAGTTTGAGAAATTACGTAGTATCTGCATTTGATAATCAGTTTCTTGGGAGAAAATCTTTGCTAGCTACTTACACTTCTGACACAGGATTAATGTTTAGATGATATAAAGAACTCAAAAGACTTGACAGCAAAAAAAAAAACCCAAATAACTCAATTAACAAAAGGGCAAAAACTAGTGACTCCATAAACATGTCATCTGTAAATAATCTTTTAAATTAATCTTAGTCTACTCCTTTTTAAGTGTTCATATATATATATGTATATATGAACATATATACATATATATATATATGAAGGAGCCCCAATTAGGGAGATGGCTATTGCGGTCAGCTGGAAGCCGTAAGTTTTACCTGATAATAAGTATGTATGTGACGCACCTATAAATGCACGTGAGGCACCCGCAAAGCTAAAGGTATATAACCGGGTGAAAGCGGTCGGAGTGAAGAGAAGAATGAATTCATTCAGTCAGTCATGCAGTCGCTCGGTCGGAAGAAGAGTTCGGGTCGGAGAAGAAGAAAAGAATCAGAGCGGCCGGAACGTAGGCAGAGCGGTTACAGAAGAGAAACCAGATAGAAGAAGTAATTCCTGGTCAGAGTCAAGCTGAGGCTCCCGAGGAAGAAAGAAGAAAGAAGAAAGAAGCTCTAAAAGCTAAGCTCTCTCTCTCTCTAAAGAAGAAATCTCTCTCTTTCAAGCTCTCTCTCCTTCTCTCTAAGCTCTAAGAAGAAAAGCTCTATCTTTCTCTCTAAGCTCTACAAAGAAGAAGAAGATCTTTCTCTCTAAGCTCTTTCTAAGAAGAAGAAAAGCTCTATCTTTCTCTCTAAGCTCTAAGAAGAAGAAGAAGAAAAAAAGCTATCTCTAATCTTTCTCTCTAAGCTCTTTCTAAGAAGAAGAAAAATCTTTCTTTCTCTCTCTAAGCTCTTTCTATGAAGAAGAAAAATCTTTCTTTCTCTCTCTAAGCTCTCTCTAAGAAAGTAGAAGTAAAAGTAGTAATAGCTTTACTCTGCCTCCGAGAGTTTTCCTCCCGCGGCGTTGTGGCTGGCCATGACAGGCAGCTTACATATATACATATATAACTACACTGAGATTTCATCTCACAAGATCAGAATGGCAGTCATCAAGACTACAAACAATAATAGATGCTGGAGAGGATGTGGAGAAATAGGAACACTTTTACACTGTTGGTGTGATTGTAAATTAGTACAACCATTATGGAAATTAGTATGGAGGTTCTTCAAAAGACTAGCCATGGAACCACCATGTGGCCCAGCTATACCACTCCTTGATATTTATCCTAAAGAATCAAGTCATCATACTATAACGATACATGCATAACTATGTTTATAGCAGCACAATTCACAATAGCCAAATTATGGAACCAGCCTAGGTGTCCATCAACGGATGAATGGATTAAAAAAAATGTAGTATATATACACAATGTTGTTTTATTCAGCCATAAAGAAAAATGTAATTATGTCATATGCAAGAAAGTGGATAGAACTTGAGACCATTGTGTTAAGCAAAATAAGCCAAACTCAGAAGTTTAAGGGTCATATGTTTTCTCTCATATGTGGAATCTAGAGAGGAACAAGAAACAAGAAAGATGGGGGGTGGGGTGGTGAAAATCAAAGGTAGATCAGTAGAATAGAAGAAAGGGACCAGGAGGTGGGATGTGAAAAGAGAGGGGGTAAGTGCTGGGGAGGGATGGTAACCAAATTATGTTGTTATCTTGTATATATGCACTAATATGTAACAACAAACCCCACCATTAGTTAGAACTATAATGCACCAATAAAAAATGTGGAAGGGGAAAAAAAGCAAAAAATAATACTGATAATCAATAAAACAATCCTCACTCATTTGTTAGCTTACATTTTATTGTCTATATTTCTTCACTGTAATATAGTCTCCGTGTACATCTTAGTCAACTTTATGTCAATGCCTATGAAAATTCCTGCCACTGAGAAAAAAATAAATATTTTTGATCCACTGAATGAATAGTACATTTAAATATGCCTAGTTCCATAGTTTGGGCATTGAATGTCCCCCAAAGGTCCATGTGTTAAAATCTTTGTGCCCAGGGTGACACTACTGAGAGGTGGTGGAGCCTTTGAGATGCGGAGCCTTATGGGGGATCTATAGGTCACCAGGGATGTGCTGTTGAAGGGGAACTCTATCCCTTCCTCTGCTCCCTTCTCCACCATGAGCAGAGTGGCTTTGCTCCACCAGGAGTTCCCACCATGAAGGGAACTTGCCACAAGCTGAGAGCAATAAGGTCAACAGATCATAAACTGGATCAACAAACCGTTTCTCTTTATAAGTTAATCATCTCAGGTATTTTGTTATAATGATGGAAAGCTAACCAACACCCAGGAAGATGAGTTATTAGGAAGTCAATTCTCAATTTCCCTCTGGAAATGAAGGATGATGGTAATAGCTCCAACGTCTTGTGGAATTTTCTCATTGTGATATATATAGTAGAAATCTTTCCTTCTGCTTTGAAAGTGTAAGTAGCTATTTCATTAAGTCCAGAGAGTATTATCATTACTTAAGACTTTGACATGCACTAAACCTAAACTACTAAATCCTTGATAATTCTTTAATTTTGTAAAAACTTTTTTTTTCCAAAATTACTTTGGTTAACCATACCAATAGAAGTGCTGATACTGGGATGATATAGCATGTGTTGCTTTAGATGTGACATCAGGTTTCTCTCACAGGATTCTTCTATATTAGTGAGCTCAGTTGGATAGAGTTTAATAAAGTGGGGCCTCGGTCATGAGTTCAAAGATGGAACAATTAGCTTATGCTTGTTTTCAGGACACAATATTGATTCTGAGCCCCAGCCAGCTGGAGTTCTATGCCTAACATGATACCCTTAACATGTCATTCTCTAACTTTTCTGTCATTGTGTGTGTGTGTGTGTGTGTGTGTGTGTGTGTGTGTGTGTAGACAAATGCCTTGGTGGTTTATTTCTTCTTCCCTGAATAAACTTGCACATTCAATTGCAGACAGAACCAACACTTGATAAAACTGTGAAGCAGTCATGTGTGCATGTGTTCCCTGTTTTCCTCTTTTCACGTGTGGGGACCTTCCTACAAACTCTCCCTACCCCATTCTCATCCTGCTCATTACCCCCATCACCACCCTCCTTAAAATCTGCTTGCAGAAACATATCCATATCAGCTATTTGCACTTGAATTCAATTTGTATTCGGACATTATCTTGCCAAAGGATTTTTAAAACTTTATGTTCTGCCTCCTTATTAAAACATCTCTAGAACAGATCAGAAAGAAGGTTTGGTTTAGATTAATTTTTGTTTTGATATGTTGTGTTTTCTAGAAGAAACATAAGGCAATAAAAGAGCAGAGGTTCAGCAGTCCCTTAGACCTAAGTTTGAACCCTCTCTCTCTCTAAGGCTTCATATCTTCTTGAAAGAAGGGAATAATAAGTCTACATAAAGATGACGTTAATATTAATGAGATCTTTTATAAAAAGAACTAAAGCACTACCTTGTGTATAAGAGATGCAATACATATGACATGTTATTCTCCTCTGAGCAACCAGGGTCTCTGTTTTCTATGAAGGAGGAAGCATGATCGTCTGTTAAGAGTGAAGTGGATGTCATAGGGCAATAAAATTGAATAATTTTGAAGGATTAGAGTAACTGCTGTGGGGAGTGAGAAGGGAAAATGAACAAAGACAAGCAAAAGGGGACCAGACAATGTTAAGGTCAGGGCTGAGTTGGAGACCATGCATCGATAGGGGAACTGTGATGCAGGACTCAGATGCCTGGGATGGGGTCAGAGGTCACAGAATGCTAACTTGTCCCAGAGTCTGGACCATCGCTGTCCTAGAGCCATGAGAGAGAGATTCTTGTCAACAAGAGCACAGACTTAGCCCTCCATCAGGGCTAAGGAAAAGCCCACTCTGGGGTCTGGTCTTTGTCGAAACTACACTAAACATTCATTAAGAATGTGCTGCTGTCACAGGAGGCCCAGATTCCTGACCCAGTGTCTGCTTTTTCAACAGGAAACAGAAACCTGGTTTGGTTATGATTGTGGAAGATTTACTTCCTAGCTCTAGGGTTCTGCCCAAGCTTTCTTTCCCTTTCTCTTTTAGGTTAAACAAAAGGATATGACACAGGGCATGGGACCAAGGTCAGGGGTGGCTGTTTATCCTGGATTTCCTTGCTGTGATGATTTCCTCATCACTATGTTGACAGGCTATCACTCTTGGCCAGAGTCTGGATATCTTTTTTTGGAACTTAGATATAGAGAAAGGTAGTTTCTCTGTTTACACATCTATGTAAGCCATTCTCATGGTTCTGGGTTTTTGTATTGTTATGTTGCTTTGTTTTCTTTAAAGGTGTTACTGCTTCCCTTAGTCCAATCATTGGTCCATTCAAAACTCCTGTGTTTCCCTCTCACTAGCCACCTGGGACATAAATTGCAACCTCTAGCCCAAATTCACCAACAGACGTCACTAAAAAAGATTCTTCACTTTTCCAGCCATGTGAGTGTATGTTTTGGTTTGGTTTGTTTTTCTGTTTGTTTTGTTGTAATTACACTGCATTATGGACCATGAGCTTCTTGCATCTGTTTTGTATCTGTTAAGAAATTTGGGGAATTCTTGGTTGCTCTTGACTGTTTCTTCTGCCTTGTTCTCTCTCTTCTCTTTTTGGCATTCCAATTACACATGTGTTAGGCCGATGCTATCCTACATGTTTTGAATGCTCTAGGGAGTGAGCAGAGAAAATGAACAAAGTGAGAAGGGTTTTGGTTTGATTTTTATTTATGTTTTATTTAGGTATTTTTGCTCCTTTTTTTTTTTTTTTTTTTTTTTTTTTTTTTTTTTCCTCTTTGTGTTTTAGATCTGGTAATCTCTATTGACCTATCTTTGTGTTCATTGATTCTTCCTTTAGCTTGTTATGTCTAATAATGAGTCTAGCGAAGGCACTTCATATCTGTTACCATGTCCTTTTTTTTTATTCTAATGTCTATAATTTCCATTTTCCTCTTTCTTACAGTATCCATTTCTCCACTTAAATCATCATTTGATATAGCACATTGTTCACCTTCTCTACTAGAGTATGGGTCACCAAACTATGGTATATGGAAAAGATCCAGCCAGTGGTCTACTTTTCTATGGCCTGTGTACTTCAAAAGGTTTTTACATTTTTAAAAGAGTTCTTAAAACTTTTCTTAAAAAAAAAAAAAAAAAAAAAGAATTTGTAGATGGCCACAGTGGCTCGTGACTTTAATCCCAAGAAGGTGGGAGGCTGAAGCAGGAGGACTGCAAGTTCAAGGCCAGCCTCCACAGTTTAGCAGGACCCTATCTCAAATTAAATAATAAAAAGGACTGGGGGTGTAACTCCGTGGTAGAATGCTCCTGGGTTCAATCCCTAGTACCAAACTGACAACAACAAAACAGAAGAATCTGTAACAGAGATTACATGTGGCCTATAAAACCCAAAATGCCTATTACCTGGTCATTTGGAGAAAAAGTTTGCCAATCCCTACATTAGAGTCTTTGACATAGTACTGTTATTTTAAATGGTCTTTTAGCAAGTTACAACATCTGTGTCATACTTGAATATGCTCCTAATGATTTCTTTGCCTCTTGGCAGTGTATTACTTTTGTTTACCTTGTTTTTTTGTTTGTTTTTTTTTTTTTCAAGAAAAGTATCTAACTATGGGGGGAGTGTTAAAATGAGAAATCTTATTGAAAAGAATAAGACCATGGAAAATGTTCTTGAGGTTGGAAATGGGCATGTCTTTCCTTCTGCTAAGCCTTTAGTTCAAGAGGTTGAATTAATCTGCTCAGGAGTTGCACTGGATATTAGGTTTGTTGTTGCTATGGTTACCACCAGGGCCCCACACATTTCAAATCCCTCCAGCAATACTTTGGCCTTAGTCTGGGTGGTTGTATGTCAGATGGTTTTTCTCAGTGCTTGCTCCATTCAGCTTTAGGTCTTCCCTTTGCACTGTGCCCCCGAGGAGGTCTGTTTTATGCTCTTGAAACTGTCTCCTACATATTCTGCTATTTCTTGTTACTCAACACTTTGGGGTTTCATGGTTGGGGAGAAGGTCAGTTAATACTCAGCCTCAGACAGGCACCAAGTCCTTTCTTGGTGCCACATTTCCCAAGTTGTCTGTCATGGCCCAGTACATACATCTTCCCTGTCCCAGGGAACGAGGTTTTCCTGTTTCTATCCCCCAGCTACAGTAGGATTTTACTAAGGCGATAGTGTTTGTCAACTTTCTCTCCCATCCCTTTCCATATTAAGGCTTTTGTTGTATGGAAATCAGGGAGAAGCCTTCTGATGGAGTTTCATGTCCCACACTTGAGGACTGCACATAAAGGACGCTTTCGTAGGTGTCTTGTCAGTCTTTCTTTGTGAGCACCTGATTTGATACATAGAGAAAAAGTCTGCAGGAGAGGGGGAACTCTTGTATACTTGCAGCCCCCTGGGGCTCTACATGCTCCTGGGCAACCCACATTCAGCCTCCACCAATTCATATCTACTATACAAGTCTCTGACTCTACCAGGCTGACAACCGCTTGCATCCCACTTACCCAACAGGCAGTCTATGCTTAGCTTCCTTTCTTTTTGTTCTTGTTATTTATTCTAATTAGTTATACTATGCTTAGTTTTCATACTGGTCATTTGCTCTGAAATCTCAGCTCTCTATTGGTTCAAGTACTGAACTTTCAATTTGCCTAGCTATGCTTCTGTTGAAAGGATCAGAGTGATACTCTCTCCACACCCCTGGGTGGAAACCAAAAGTCCAGATGCTTCACTTTTCTGAGGTTGCCTCTTTGGAAAAAGTCACTAGTCAACAGGGGTATCAGAGGAGTGCTAGGGGTCTTGGGCATAGGCAGTGGGCTAGGTTGTGTGGTGGACAAAGAGCTTTGTTTCATCTGATCTTATGAGTGAACAGGTTTCCGTGGAATCAGGGACTGAACAAGGAAAAACTGCAGGCCGAGCACAGAAAAATAATCAGGGAAGTTGAAGCTGCTGCTAAGAGAGAGGTTGGAGTGATGGATGATGGGATTCGGAAGTCTATGAAGCCAAATATGGAAGAGAAAAATGGAAGGATCATAAACTTAGAGGTTCAGCAAAGCCAAGGAAGAGATTCATTGCTAGTTTAAAAAAAAAAAAAAAAAAAAAAAAAAACAGGAGAGCCAGAGAAGCTGATACATGTGAAGAGAAAGAGAAGTTGAAGCTCAGATAGGGAGCTGAATGATTCAAGCTGCTGGCAATCCACTTTATGAAGCAGAATCCTCCCTTCCTGTGAACAGCTGAGGGATGTGGTCATTGAGAACAGCAAAAAGGAAGGCTTTCAGAGATGGCGGAGAGGGCAGCCCGTGTCAAAGGTCAACACCTCCTCTGGAAACAGAAGCTTTTACTTTAGATTTCAGAAAGGAGGCAAAGTTCCAAGAGCAAAAAGAGCAGAAGCCAAGGGGGGACCTCTAAAGGAATCACCAAAACTGAAGGGAGTACAAATAAGAATTCAAAGCTGGCTAGCAGAGCCAGGAATGTGAGATCAGAAGAGGCACAGCCCCTGCCGTGGCAAGGTGCAAGGGTTCCACAGTGAAAACACTGTCCACCAACCACAGGCCCAGCATGGAGAGATCAGTGCCTTGACCCTGAACCTCACCTAGTCGGCCTCTCATTTTGTTGTTCCTTTGGGCCTTGTACCCCATCCACCCGCCACCATCAGCAACCCCTTCCAGCTAGAGGCAGACCCCTTTTCCTGTTGGCTTTAGATCATCTCTGCTCTGCTGCCTCCTCATCTCGGTTCCCGGGCTCCGCGTGTACAGTCTTCAGGGTCACTCAGCTTCAGGGGCTGGTCCCCAAAAGAAGCAACCTACAAAACCTGCCCTAATTTTGAGTGGAGGATGGAGGGGTGCTATCTCTAAGTTTCCTTCTAACTCCATGATTCAATAAGCTGGTCTCAGCTTGGAGATTCTACCAGGGGTGAGTAACTACAAACTGAAAACCACCTTCTCTATTAACTTCAGGCTGTCTGAAGTGGAAAATGTGCTTCGTGTCCAGCCTAGCTTCGCTTGCCTTTTAGTTTCAAAGAGGTACACAAGTTTATGACCAAAGTCAAATCAAAATTCCAGGGTTTCACATAGATGGTTTTAGCGTAGGTCTACCTAATAATGCATGACAAGCAAAGCTTGTCTTAGTTTTATTTTTTTTATCTTTTTTTGCAAGTAGTTTTGTTTGGCACTTGGTTATACATAATTGTGAAGTCAAGATCCACAAGAGTTCAGAAAGTTCATGTAAAACTTAAAAGTTTTCATGCTAATGACAATGACTAGGGAATAAAACCAGCAGATAAAATTTTTAATTTTGCCCCAGTTCATTCTCCAATGGATATATCAATGAGCAATAAAGTGGGCAGAAAGGTCGCCACAAGTGGGATGTCTGGGTAAACAAGGACCCTAGCAGATTCATTAGCTTGGATGATAATAGAGTTGCCTCGGCACGGGACAATGAGAAGCCCAGATTCAACGTGATTGATTATCTACAATTTTGCTGTTGAGAAATTCTTTTTCTCTATTAACACATCTCAGGTCCAGAACAACGGCTTCATCGTTCAACTCAGCTATGGTATTTTCTTCTGGCATCAGATCAGCCTCATGGGGTTATAATCGTTTTGTCGCGAGGATTACAGGACTTGAGATACACAAACTCTACATAAACACAGATGAAAAAAGTACGCTTGTTCTTACAAAAATACTAAAGCCAAATGTGCTAATCCTTTGCTGCCTTTGCAGTGATCTGTCAGGAAACTTTTGCCAAACAGACTGGAATCGAGTCAATGTTACATTTTTAAAAGGAGAATAAACTCTAGGGATAACACTGTGCCAGTTTCCTACTGACAAAGCTGATGGGCAAATATTTCTGTAAGTTTTCTCCTTCTTATGGGAATGAGAATTTCAAATTTCTTGAAATATCCCCATCAAAAAAAATTAGAAGATGCATCCTTAATAAGTGTTAGCTATACAAATACTAATTTTATGTGATATAAACCTAATCTAAAAACATGTTATGGATGCAATAATGTTCAAAAGCATTTAAAATTATGTGATAAATTAAAAATTAATGTTTCCTTACAAATTTTTGTCATCTCCCTCATTGACTTGTATCCTAACACACAATGTAAGAGTTGGATGGGCTGTTAACAATAGTACAGATAAATGCGCATTTTTAAATAGTTGCATTAATATTTGTGAATTTTTACTGGCTCCCTGTCAGATCCTCCTAGTGTAGCAGATAGAATTCCTACTATAATTAGTAGTGACAACTCTGAAACGCTCTTATTCTTAGGTTTAGCTTGCATTAATAGTGTTATCTTGCCTTTGAATTTTCTGTGCAAAACATTTCATCAGTCATTTGTTCCATAACTGTGAAAGTTAACTTAATAAATATGTAAGTAACCATATAAAATAAAAAAAATAAATAATTTGATCCAAAATCCACATAAGGAGACACTTCAATTACAACGCATTGATTGATCGATCACCTGAAGACACCAAGTCACCCCCATGAAGTGGAATTCATACTCCTCAACTATCAACAGAGTGAGAGGGAAACTCATAGAATTAGAGAAATATTTTAAAATAATATATCTGGGGCTGAGAATGTAGCTCAGTGGTAGAGCATTTGCTGAGCATGTGTGAGGACCTGGGTTAAATCCCCAGTACTGCAAAAATAAATAATTAATTAAAAATCGTGTATCTGATGAATGATAAATATCCAGAACATATACAATGCACAGTGAAAAAACAAACAACCCAAGTTAAAAATAGGCAAATGACTTGAATAGCCTACTCCCCATAGAAATACACCAATAGGGGCCGGGGTTGTGGCTCAGCGGCAGAGCGCTTGCCTCGCACGTTCGCGGCCCGGGTTCCATCCTCAGCACCACGTAAACATAAATGTATTGCATTGTGTACAACTAAAGTAAATAAATAAATATCTAAGGAAAAAAAAGAAAGAAAGAAATACACCAATGAGCAATAAGCACATGAAAAGATGGTCAACATTATATATCATTAGGAAAATACAATCAGACCCACAATGAGATATTATTTTACCCCCCATTTGGTTGGCTATTTTTTAAATAAACAAAAACAGAATAATAAGTACTGGTTTGGATGCAGAAAATTTGGGATCCTTGTACATAGAGGAAATATAAAATAGTGAAACTTTGGTGGTGCTTCAAAAATTTAAATGTAGAATTGATATATGATCTGATCTAGCAACTCTACTTCTACAAATACACCCCCAAAGAATTGAAAACAGGGATTCAAACAGATATTTTAATATCAATATTTATTATAGCATCAATCACAATATCCAAAATATTTAAACAACTTAAATGTCAAACAGATATTTTAATATCAAACAGATATTTTAATATCAATATTTATCATAGCATCAATCACGATATCCAAAATATTTCAACAACTTAAATGTCCATCCGTAGTTAAATGGATAAACAAAGGTGGTAAATATATATGTGGAATATTATGCAGCTCTAAAAAGGCATAAAGTTCTGATACACGAGACAACGTGAATAAAGCTTGAAAACATTATGCTAAGTAGAATAAACTCGATATAAAGGACAAATATCATAGGATTTCACTTACATAGGAAAATTCATAGACACAGAAAACAGAACAAAAGTTACCATGAACTAGGAGGAAAGAGGATTGGGAATTATTGTTTAATACATACACAGTTTCTGTCTAGGATGATGAAAGATTTTGGAAGTGGATAGTGGTGATGGTTCCATAACATATGAATGTACGTAATGCCTATGCGTTACATACTCAAAAATGATTGGAGTGGTTATGTTGTATCTATCTAAGTATAATTTAAAAACAACCAAAAAATTAGTGAAGCTTAAAGTTAATATAAGTTAGGGTTTTATAATGTTTTCTTCAGTATCCTTAAAGGTCTCTTTATGCTTCCTTTAGGGTCTTCCACTTTGGAGACCACTGGAAATCACTAGTCCTAAATCAAACTGTACCTGCAAGTGATTTGCAAGTAACAACATCTTCCTGGATGGTGTAAGGATTCTGCATGATCTGGGATTGTCCTATGTCAATACCCCCTGGACTGATGTATATAGTTCTAAACAAGTGCCTTAAAAAGTCTTGACCAACCAGACATGATGGCACACAATTATAATCACAGCTGCTCTACTTGGGAAGCTGAGACAGGAGGATCCCACGTTCAAGGACAGCCTGAGCAGCTTTGACATTCAATCTCAAAACAAAAAATAAAAGTGTCACTCAGTGGTAGAGTGACCCTGGGCTCAATTCCCAGAGCTGGGAAAAAATAAAGAAAGTATTACCCAGCTGAGGGGATGAGTTGGACTGAAATCTCACTTGTGCCCTAGAGAAAAGCTGCTTCCTCCTGGGGAATGCATGCATTTTTAAAATTATTTTGAAAGGTGTCCAAAGTTGCCATATGTGTCACAACCAATATTTCTTATGAATATGGCATAAGTTCAAAACCCTAAAGCTGGAACTTATAATTTCACGGTTTCATTCTAATACCCAATCACACTTTTCCTAGCACATGTAGCAAAAACTGTTTGTTGGTTGATGTACCATCTTCTTATCCAAGACACACACACACACACACAAAAAAAAAAAAAAAAATCTGTTGTTTTTTATAAGTGAAAAAAGGCAGGAGAGAATGGTTGAGTGAGACAGGAGAACCTTCAATCTCCAAGATCCTAGTTACATTCACTGTTATTAGTTAATTAACCAAAAATACTGCACGTACTTTGTGCCAAGTGAATGAGGAAAGCAAAGAACTAAGAGGCAAAGATGTCTCCCAGGGCTCCCAGGTCATTACTGGTCAAAGCAGCATCAGAATCTGGATCCCTGCTAGCTGAGACCCTGGGATACCTGCCAGGTAAGGGAGCAAGCATAGGGGACCCAATCCAGGCCCCACTGGGATCATGGGTTCCACAGAGTAGAATGTTAGCATCCCGAGTTTTAATTGAGAGGTTTAAGACAACTTCGTAAAAAGTAGAAGAAAAGACAACAAGAAACTAAGAAAAATGTGGTGACTGGTTACCCTCACCATTTCATGTCAGTCCCCTAGGGCTCTCTTTTGCTTTTCTCGTGGACCTTTCTACGTTATCTATATTCTGGATCTGCCAAAGGCAATATCAGAGACATTGTATACAGATATGAACATTGTATATGTTCATTTCTCTCCATTTACATAATCAGCATGCTCTTTTAAAACTTGTTTTCCTTAGTGAATGTTCTGGAATTGCAACTGTTCCTCAAAACAAGGAAGCGAAAAACCTTTTACATCTCTGGCCCATTTTTGAAATTCCATATCAAGATGAAAATGAATCCAGGAGGAGGAAAACAAACCTAAGAAAACAATCTCATCTACATTTTTATTGCATTTTAATGGAGTAATAAAATATTTTTCCTTAAGAAGTGGAAGTGGTTTTATTGAAAACTTTTTCTTCCAAACTGAAGGTTTTGTCAGATAGCACCAGATTAAGGTGAGAGAAACAGAGCATTCTAGGGGGAAATTCTTTTTTTTTTTTTTTTTTTTTTTTTTTTTTTTACCCATTTGGTAATTGTCACCCCACCCACCTCAGATTTTTAAGCTCCTCAGATGCAATCCAATGAGCTATAAGCTAAACAACTTGAACACTGGCCAAGTTCAAACAAGACGGTATAGGAGACAATGAGAAGGACCTAATTTCTCAGAAGAGTTCTAACGTGAAAATCTTCACCATTGCGTTGTATTGTTTCATGGTAGCTCAAACCAAGCTCCCCTTAACCCATGGAGCCATGCCTTCTTCTGCTGCCTCTTCTGCACATGGATTCATTTGGTGTGCTCAAGAAATCCTGCAAGAAAAGAAAAGCTGGGTAGGTCTTCGAGAGGTCATTTTTTCCTAGAGCCTTCAGGCAGTTTTCCCCTAAACTATTCCAAATTTTTTATTACCCAATTCTTTAAAATGCATTGAACAATTGATAGTGAATTCTCTATAGGAAAAAAATATTAGAGTCCATGAGTCTTAATTTTAAAATATGTGTTTAAAGCCAGGATACCCTTTAAAGTCAAAATCGTTTTTGCTTTCTTCTTGCATTGTGGTAACACTTTAGGAAGCTGGTATGTATGAGAGGTCAGATCACGGGCTAAAGGAAGAATTATGCCTTATTTGATCAGAGACTTTTAGACAACAAAATGATCGTTCAGTGTCTATATTAGATTCCTTTCTGAATTTAGCCTTTAGGCAATCAGTTTATTAAAGGATTCTAAAAGCATTTGGCCTTTATTTGAGTGAGTGTAAACTCTACCGAGTTTCTAACTGTAATGAAATCAGAAGGGTCATAAACCCCTGTGCCGTAGACATTAATTAATGACCAGGCTGTCCCTCCTCAGAGTGAAGTTCTGGGATAGCAGGTGTGTTTGGGGGAGGCAACAACTGCCCGGGAAGCAGCTGGACTCTGCAGCTTTTGGAGTGAGAACAGAGAGACCGAAAGTCTCTTGCATGGGCTGGTTTGTCTATTCCTTTCACATGCCCCATCCCCCATGCCTTAACTAGACTCCTTTGTTTCTTGTAAATTTTGCATCAACATGTAGAAAAACATGGCTTTCTTATCTTTTAAGGGAAATATGACTGCTTCCCACTCTGACCTCTCCCCAACTCTATTCTGTCATGAGGCAGAATAGAGTTCAACACAACATGTGATCCTCTTCCATGGTCTCTGAAATTACTTCTGTGAAATATCCACCTACTTTCCACAGCTTGATTTACTGCATCGCCTGGAAATAACAAATGTAATTAGGCTGGAATCGACATAATATGAGGCCAGATTGCTTAACATTCCTTTTGCTTGAGAGGAACTTAATATGAATGAGAACCAGCTGTCTGTCTGTCATCGTGAGCATTTGGTCAGCTTTCATAACTGATGACAGATATGGCTCTTTTGGAACATACTATAAAGTCACATCATTGTAATGGCCATTTTTTCTCTGACATCTTTAATATCTGTAATGAATCATGTACAACATATCTATTTTACCTGAAACCAAGAGATACTTTATGCTCACCAAGTGGTTATCTCCCCCAGAATAGTTTTCCCTAGCCTAATGTTTTGGATTTCTTAATAAAAGGGGTAGTGTAGTACATTCTTATTCAAGAAGAGAGAACAAATGAAGCTTGTGATTTCATCAAGAAAGAAATGTTTCATGTAACCTGGGACTTTAGATAGCAAGAAGGGGATTCATAGTGTATGTGTAAAATTTACTTTAACTAGCTTTTATTATACATATACTATTTGTCAGGGAATTTTAAAGAAATAAAATTTTTTAAAGGGACCAGAATTTTTTTTTTTTTTGGGGGGGGGGGTTCTAGTTTGTGTGAAGCTGTCTACATTCTTTTATTTAACCTCCACAACAACCCTATCTTGTGAGTTAGATATTATGACCTGCCTTTTTCCAAATACTGGAGTTTAATGACACTAATAACTTCCCAAGGACAAAAACTAGTTAGTGATGAAGTTGAGAGTAGAATCTAGGCTTCCTTGACTCAAAGCAATAATAAAACCATTAAGTAAAGAGTTCAGCAAGATTGACAGGTCAAGATCATCCTACTTAAACTGGCAACTGTCTATGTACCGATAATAACGATAATAACTAATTAGAGAGTGTAACATAAAAAATTAATTTCAAATATAAATCAGAATAATGAGAAAATGTGGTGGTGACTCAGAGATAAACAAATCACCAGTGGAAGTAGAGCTGACCACAAGTATTGATACTCGATTGTAACAGGGATTAATTATCAGGAAAAGGAAAGGCAAATAAATCAGAGGCAATGGGATAATAAGATTTCCATATAAAAATATTTGATTTCCTATTTTAAATATTAAAATTACACCAAGGAAACTAACCTAAATTTGAAAATTAAAACTTCAAATACTTTAGAAGAAACAAAATAAACAATATTGAGGTATGGAAAGAATTATTAAATAAAACATGAAAGCACAAATAGTACATGAAAGATTAATGATAATGAACTCACTGCATTAAAATGAACAGCTGTATACAAAAAAAAACACAACATAAACAGTAAAAAAAAAGTCACAAACTGGGAAAAATATTCATGATATATATAACTTAAATAGTACAGCATTCAGAATATATAAAGAATGCACAGAAAGCAATAATCTGATAGAAAAATAAGCAATTCACAGGACAGGAAATCTACTTAGTATGTAAAAATATATCTAACTGTATTAGTAATAAAGGAAATAAAATTAAAACAAAACAATATCATTTCACATTTGTCAAAATAAAAAATTTTAAAGTCTAAGCATAATACAGTGTTGTGCAAATGTGATATAACAGGAATTCCTATTTATTGGTGATGGGATCGGATAAACTTAGAGTATGATAAATCTCTGGGGCTTTTTTTTTTCCCAAAGTTGTTGTATTTACAATAGTAGTATGCATTATAATTCATAATAAACATATAGAGCATCTTTTTACAAAAACACTGTTTGTATACAATGTATATTCGTACCATTCAAATCTTCAATCATGCATTTAGGATAATGACATCCATCTTATTCAACCACCTTTTCTTTTTTCCCCTCCCTCACCCCTTGCTTCCTTCCTTCCCCTCCCTCCCCTTTGACCTTTCTAGCATCCCTCTAATCCTCCTATGTACCCCGACCCAAGACCACTGTGGATCAGCCTCCTGATATCAGAGAAAACATTCGGTATTTGGATTTTTGAGATTGACTAACTTCACTTAGCATTATATTCTCCAACTTCATCCATTTACCTGTGAATGCCATTATTTTATTTTCTTTTATTGCTGAGTAAAATTCCATTGTGTATATGTACCACATTTTCTTTATCCATTCATCAACTGAGAGACATCTAGGTTGGTTCCACAATGTAGCTATTGTGAATTGTGCTGCTATAAACATTGAAGTGGCCGTGTCACTGTAATATGCTGTTTTTAAGTCCTTTGGGAATAGACCTAGGAGTGGGATGGCTGGGCCATAGGGTGGTTCCATTCCCAGTTTTCCAAGAAATCTCCGTACTGCCTTCCGTAACGGTTGCACCATTTTGCAGTCCCACCAGCAATGTATGAGTGTGCCTTTTTCCCCACATCCTCTCCAACATTTATTGTTGTTTGTGTTCTTAACAGCTGCCATTCTGACTGAAGTAAAATGAAATCTTAGAGTAGTTTTGGTTTGCATTTCTCTAATTGTCTGGGTCCTTTTTTTAATGGCTTACACTTCATGTGGTGGCTCATCAATATTCACAGGCTACAATGATGCTGATACTGCCCACCCAACACTAAGGGATTCCACCAGTCCTTGGTCATCTGCTGATCTCTGCTCCTAGTTCCTTGAACAGTTCTTTGAAAGTCACTGAAGCTACCATGCAGCTTATATTTTAACATTCAGGTGTATTCTTGCTTCTGCTTTCTTGGGGGCGTGGGTAGCAGAGGGTTTGTTGTTCTGTTTTGTCCCAGCATATCTGGCATAAACACTTGCATTTGCTCAGTCATTTTAGTGAGACGTTTTGTCTCAGCATAGCCTAAATGGCAGATAAGCCACATCACAGAACACAGGACACTCTCAGGAAGATTCTCCTGGGGTAACCCTGGTTTCATTGCCATTCCTGAGGAAGCCCCTGGAGATTCAAGAACTGCCCAAGCTTGAGGTAGTCTCCAACACACAAGGAAAAGGACACAGAACTCTCACGTTTAGCCACTTTGTTCTGTCATTAGTGACTGTCATGGTTTGGATCTGGAATGTCTTTCAAAGTCGCATGTTGAAAGCATGGTTCCCAGTGCAACACGTTTCAGAGGTGGACGTTCAGGCAATTACTGAATTGGAGCTTTGACCTCATCCGTGTATAAATCCATCAAATGGATTAATCCATCAATAGCTGAATGGACTACTGGGAGGTGAGACCTAGTCGGAGGAACTATGTCCCTGGGGGTGTTGTGCCCTGGAAGCTTTATCTTCTCCCCCTCTCTTCCTCTCTTTCTACTTCCTGGCTGCCCTGAGATGGGCAGCTTTTCCCCACCACACCCTTCTACCAGGATAGTCTGCCCCAGATGTGAGAGCGATCTGGCTGCGACACTTGTCACCTCATTGATGGGCCGGGTTGGTTGGGCTGATCTGGCTGTCGAGGCAGCCGTCCCCTTCCTCCCTCACGGCTCCACGTGCATCTCTCCCCTAGCTGCACAATCAGTCAAAAAGGACGACCTTCCCCGATGCAGGACGACCACTCTGAAGGGGGAAAAAAAAAAAAAAAAAAACACCAGAAACCACTGTGTAGTAAGTGGGGTTTATTAACAGACCCCTATGGCCAGTGGGGACCAAAGGGACACGTGGAGGAAAGGGGAGCAAAAGGGAAGGAAAACGCGGGGAGGAGACAGGCCGGGATGGGGCGAAAGAGGACAAAAGGGGCGAGTTCCTGGTTGGTGGGGGTTTAAGTAGTGAGTTGGGTGGCCCAAAGGCCCCCTGACTCCAGAGGCTGCCAGGGTCGGAAGTGAGACTTGTATGCTGGGGATTGGCTCAGAAAGGGAGAGACTGGGGGGCGGTGAATTCCCGAGAGGAGAGTATTCTCTGCATTAAGGGCCGGAAGTCGGAGCCTGCCAAAGGTGGATTCTCAGGAGAGATGGGCACTTCAGGGAAAGCACCTGGGGCATAGCCAATTTAGAGGCAACTGGGGGTGTGGCCTGCCAGCCGAATTTTATCTAACACATTCTTCTTCGGTCAAGGGTATGCAGGTAGCTGCATACCCCTGCTGCTAGAATCTCCAGACAAGCTCTCAAGGTCCAGGATAGTCTGCCTCACGTCAGGCCCAGAGCAATGGAATCTGCCTATCATGAACTGAAACTTCTGAAACTGTGAGCCGGAATAACCTTTTCCTCCCCTAAGTGGTCCTTGGCAGTTAGTTTTGGTCACGGAGATGCAAAGCTTACTAAGGCACTCTGAACATTGCAGCTAGCAATACTACGGTTCTGTAACTCACTCTGAAAGGATGAAGGAATGAAGGGAAAAATAAATATCTGAAAGAATTACATACTTGATTTCCCCTCCCAAATGGAGCTCTCTTGCTGCCTCCCTCCAGGCAGAAGACATCCTAATTTCCCATTTCCTATATTTGTAGGGAAATAGAGGAAATATGTGAGGCAAAGACGTACATATAGAAAATTACCTCACAAGTAAATGCTGGATCTGCTATCTGATGCTGTCCTCACCCTGTACATTCAACTCAGAACAGGGGGTTAGAGTGAAAGGGTTTACTACTTTTCTGAAGCTGCTTTAACAAGTTACCACAAATGTGGTAGCTTCAAACAACAGAAACTTATTTTCTTATAGTCCTGGAGGCCAAGAGCCTGAAGTCAAAGTGTTGGCAGGGTTGGTTCATTCTGGAGACTCTGAGGAGATCTAATTCACGACTGTCCCCTAGCTTCCGGTGACTGTCGGCAATCCTTGGAATCCCTCCGCTCGTAGACACATCGGTGCAGTCAGTGCCGCTTTCTTTATGTGGCCTTCCCCTCTGTGTCTGAGTCTCAGATCTCTCTCTCCTGTCACTGGATGTTGAGTCAACTCTAAAACAACATGGTCTCATCTCGAGATCCTTAATGTCTGTACAGACCCTATCTTCAAATGAGGTCACATTCACAGTATCAGCAATACTTTACCTCACTGGGGCCGCTATGCAAGGCACTAAAGAGCTACAGAGTACTTGAGCTAGCATTGTTGCACCAGGAGAATGTAGTGCAGGTTTCCTCTCTAGTTCTTCTAGTCTCCCAGAATGAGAGGAAATCAATATAACAGTACACTGGATTACCTACACATGCACACTGAAATGGTTTTTGGAAACTCAGGGACAAATAGTGTTACACAAATCACATTTCTTGAGGTGGAAAGGAAATGGCTAGATATGTCATAGTCTCTCCATCTTAATAGAAAGAAGACAGCTCTTCAGTTGTGCCATTAGCAACTTAATATATTAAAGTTCTTCCAAAGATTTTTGTTCTCTTAGATGATTAAATAACCTAATCCTCCCAACTTGTTCACATGCTTGTTTTATTTAATAAACCAAATTTTAGCCTGGCCTGAGGCTAATTCTTAAGAAATATGACTGAATTAAGTGTGAGTTGATGAAGTGCCCTGGTGCTGAATTTAACCATCAATAAATATCTGAGGAGTGACACATAATGTCACCTTTTTTAGACTTGGAAGCATAAGTTTGATTATGTGGTTGATTCTAATGACCTCTAAATAAAATAGAGGTCAACTTCATTGGCTAAAAAAGTAGGGCAATATCATTATTGAGATGCTTGCCACATGTTTTTGTATATAAAATATGGAAAAGGATACAAAAGAGGATTTTTTTATATTCAGAAATTCCTGTAAGTTGATGTCATAGACATGTTGAACTTTTATTTTGGCTGTGGCATTGTTTTATTTTTAAAATAGATTAGGTAAATGATATATAAATCTAGATATAAAAAAAGAAATCTATAAAACCCAAGATCCTGTGGAAAGTAGTCATAACTCTCTCAGCAAATGTGGTAAGCTAACATAAATACATACATGGACTACAACTACCCAAGCATTGCAAAGAATCCAGTCAAAAGTTAATTCCACCCTTTTTGAATGTGTGCCATAAGCTATAATATTTTATTTTAATATAGCAAAGACTATATCAAACATCCACAGAATCTGGACCAGAGTACATAAGAATTTAATTATTCTGACAAAATACAAGCTGGGCATATTCCTTTCTGCAATTTTTTGCATCAGTTGATTTGGTATAATGCAAAGTACCTTTATAATAACATGACATCTAACATCTTGGCTTTGTCACTCACTGGTCAATCATATGGGTTAGGAAAACAAACTCCTAAACAATGTGACCTACAACTTCCTCAATGAAAAAATGGAAGAATATTGCCTATCTCACAAGGTTGATGTAAACATTAGAGATACTATGGGTAAAGTGTCTGATTTTGAATGCCTGCTGTTATTCTTAGACTGAGGGGTTTTTGTTTATTTTTTTTTCTTTCTTCCTTTTCTCTTTTTCTTTGGCACCAGGCAGGCATTGAACCCAGGGGTGCTTAACCACTGAGCCACATCCCCAGTGCTTTTTATTTTAAGACAGTCTCAATAACTTGCTTAGAGCCTCACTAAGTTGCTAAGATTGGCTTTGAACTTGTGATCCTCCTCCTTCAGCCTCTAGAGCCACTGGGATTACAGGCACGCACCAACATACCCCACCCGTGGTCTTTTTTTAGTAGGTGAATCTGACTGTTGGACACAGTCATGAAAATCTTAATAATCTGTAGGTTATGTCTACACACAAAAAGCTGGTAGTTTTTATGTTTATTTAATTATAATTAAAGTGTACATCCAGAAGGTGGCAATTGTTGAGATATACTGCTCAGATCCCCATTCAAGAAAGGACTGGATTTCCAGCTGGGCAGAGTGTGGCTAGCTCACAGCCTCCAGCTGTTTGCCCTTCAGGCTTTGCTGATTCCCAGCCAAGGGCACAGAACTCAGTGGGTGAACCCTGCCAATGACTGAGCCAGGCAGTGGTAGCCAAGACCAGGTTCCATTCATAGCCACCTCCAGCCAATGACTGAACAAGGAGGGATCTACACCCAATTCAAGATCCCTCCCCTGGGCAAGCTGGGCTCCAGAGCTCTCTGTTGGGCTGGCAGGGGCTTGGCAGGTTGGCATCATGGACTGACAGCCCCACCTCCTGCCTGGTCCTACTGCCTTCCTTTTCTGTTCATTGGTTTACTCCCCACAAAAATGTTTTGCACTTCTAAATGCCTCAACATATTTGGGAGAACCGAAATTGTGGCACAAGACAATGTTAAAGAGATTTTTACAATGTTACTAAACAACAATAATGGCTGCTCCCACCCCTTAAAAAAAGTCCTGACAAAAGAATCAATGGAAGTGCAGAAGTTCTTCATTAATTTGCCTAAAACCTCCCAGTCTACTCTATTCTAAGAGAACAATTCATAGCTCCTCTGTACTTAGTGTTAAATCAAGGTTAGCCCTTGTGAGGGTTTTTTTTTTTTTTTTCTTCCTATTTAGTCAATATAAACTTACTTACTTCAAGTTAGGTCCACATCTTCTCCATGCCTTCCCTGTGAAGATGAAGAAACTCAAGACCCTTATGTCTTTTTTTGATATCAATTAAGAATCTCAATATCCTTAAATATCCCTCTGAGGTCTGATTTTCCAAGCTATTCATCATTTTTATTGCTTTTCTTTGGATGTTATCCAACTCTTCACCCTGCATCTGTCTTCAGATCCGAGTTTCAAACTCATAGCAGGTCCCCTCCAGCAAGCAGCTGGCTGTAGGAGAATAAGAGCTGAGCTCAATGGCCATACCTACTGACAAGGACTAACCATAAACACCAGCAACACGAGCTTCCTAGATATGTTTCTTTCCTTTGTGATTCAAGAATTGTGTGGTCTTTAGTATTTCATTTGTTTATATCTCACCTCTTTCTAAACAGGGTTTTGGATAGTATTTAAAATGCACCAAGAGTCAACAATATACAAGGCATGACTCCAGCAAGCAGAAACATAAAACTGTGCTTTCCATCAATCGCATAAATAAACAATTTATAAATCTTCCTATTAAAATAAAAAAGCTGATCCTTACACCCACACGTGTCCTTAAAAGTGATGGTTAAGGACACAAGAGAGGGAAAAGGGACCACCTTCTTTTCTTCCTCTATGAACATTTAATCTTTTAAAAGAAAGACACATATTGCCATCAGCCTTGCCTGCAGTCCAGTTCCTTGTGAGCCAGCTTTCTCGGCCCTGCAATCTGGCATGTTTTGCTTTTCCAGCACGTTCTCCAAGAATCCCCTCATCCACTCTAAGTTCCAGACTGAACTATATGCCATTTCTCTGCAAACACTGCTGCTTTCCTTAACTCTCTACTTTATTTTTAATTTCTAGTCCTCACTCATTTCTTCCAAGTGCAAATGGTTGAAGTCATTCAAAGGCCAACTGGCATTCTTGTTTGCCTGGTATTCCTGTATAGGGCCCACAGTGGTACTTTCGCCCTTCTCTGAATTCCCAGAGCATTCTGTTGCATGATCCCATTCTATTTTATCTTACCTGACAGGCCTGTGCACCTTGTATCAGCTCCTGCGGTCACGGACAGCTTCTGGTTTGTCTGTGTCCTCTTTCTACAACATGAACCTTTTTTTTTCCCCCAGTACCTCATCTAAGACTGAAAATAAATAAATAAATAAACAAATAAATAAAAACAGCTGCAATAAAGGTTCATAGAACATGGACATGAGTAATATAATTTCTTGGCATATACTTCAGAACAAAATGATCATTATATTTGGTTTAAAAGCAGTGTGTACTTAGGTAATTGAATAAGTTAATTGTTTAATTTTGGGTCAAAAAAAAAAAAAAACCACCTTCACCTTTCTGCCAAACATTCATCCAATAAGTCATTGAAGTGGTCACAAATATGTGCCAAGCACTCAAGTAGGTAAGAAATAGAACTATAAACAAGGTTGACTCAGTACCCATCCTCAGGAACTAGTCCAGACAGGAAAAACTGGACTAGGGGCAAGAGAGCACTTAGGTGTCAAAGCACTGCAAGGGGATTATGAAAATGCATGGAGTCGCCCCTCAAGTAAGAGAAGCAAGGCTAAGGTACAAGCAGAGCCAGGTCAGAAGAGCCTTTCAAGATACGTGAAGGAGTGCAGATGTCAGCCTGAGACAATGGCAGGTCGCTGAAGGATGATCAGCACATTTTTAAAACACCCCTCTAGCTTTATTGCAGACTAAGTGGCAAGAGTGAAAGACAGGGCCCTGGGACACCAAGTAGCAGCCAACACAGACATCTAGGCAAGTCCCAGGAGGTGGTACCTGTAAACAGGTATAAGTTACCAAATTCCAAGTCAAATGCATCCCTATCAGCTTTCACCCTCTTCATGAATAAAAATTTTAATAAAATTGACTTAGAATAGGTAACAACCCATATGAGAGGCCTCTGCCTGTCCTATGCCAAACTGCTTCACCCAACATCTGAGTTTTTTAACACACCTAGAGACACTTGAGCATTTCGGTCATAACTATCATGGGGAAATTCACTGAGTTTCCAAATGTTGCTGCAGTTCGTGATTCATGTGGACAATGGATACTGCAAGCATTTTAATTTTGGCAACAGACACAATGACTACACCTAATTAACAAGCACTGAAGATAAACATACACAGAATATATCCCCCCGACAAGGATTGATAACCATATTTTCCTCCTTACATTCCTTCCACCATGGGCAAAATCAGTAGGCACTTTTGCTGTTGCCTTATTCTGAAACTGATGGTTGGATGAGAAACAATTTAAAAGCAACTTCTTTGGGAGTTAACCTTCTTGATCAGGAAATAGCACAGATCTCCCTATGTAATATAAAAGTATTTCTGAATGGCAGAAAAGGACTGATGCAAATAACCTTAAGGCCGTCCTTAATGGTGACAGCATGGCATATACTCGCCAACTCTGCCACTACCATTGAAAGCTCACAAAGAGGTGAGTGTTCTCTTCCCTGCAGATGACATAGTGGGTCTTACTTATGGCTACTATAACAAAACACCATAAGCCAGGTGGCTTATTAACAACAGAAACTTGTATCACATGGTTCCAGAAGCTAAAAGCCTATCAGGTTCTGGTGAGGGTGATCTTCCTGGTTGCAGACTATCGCTTTCTCCTTATAGCCTCATGTGGTAGAAAAAGGAGAAAGAGCTTCCCAGGATCCCTATTCTTGAGGGCTCTGCTTTCATATCATAACTATCTCCTAAAGCCCCACCTCCTGATAACATTCACCATACAATTTGGTGAGGGGGACACAAACACTCAGTCCAATACTAAGTTATGATGAGGACCTGAGAATCAGCATAACAACAGCCATACAACTATCTAGTTATTACCAAAAAAAAAAAAAAAAAAAAAAAAATGACCACAAATAAACCACTTTAAATCAGGTTGTCCTTTTGGGTAAATGTCTTCTATTATCTAATTGACCAAAAATTAACCAACTAACTTATGCAATTACCTAAGTACACACTGCTTTTAAACCAAACATAACAATCATTTTGTTCTGAAGTATGTGCCAAGAAATTACATTACTCATGTCCATGTTCTATGGACCCTGCTGAAGCTGTTGTTATTTATTTGTTTATTTTCAGTCTTAGATGATGAGATGTTGGGGGGAAAAAAACCTACATTTTGGTGCTGTTCTAAGAGAAAATATTTGGGCCTGTTTTTTTTCACATGTCTATGCGCTCAAATGGTTCAAAATTTATATGCCGTGGGTTTTCTTGGCTAGATTTTGCCCAGAACCTGCAGTTAGACAGGTCTCCTTGTCGGGCTTCCAACTTTCTGAACGAATTGATGGTCATTCCCATCATTACAGACCTTGCTCAGCCAGCTGATAGAGATAAAACTGGATAATATACACTTAGTAACAGAAAAGATTAGATTGCAAAGCCCAGCTACTTGTCAGGGAAAATGACCTTGAATTCTTTGTTCCTCAGTGAAAGATCAGAGAATATGCAATCCATCTGCTTCTTTAGCTATTCAAAATCTTTACTGGATTAAGCCTGACAAACGAATCCTGTCATTTGATGGCTTCATTTTGGTTTCCTGGTTAAATTGCTTTTTTTTTTTTTTTTTTCCCTGGATGTGTGTTAAATTTCTCATCAGCATACCTTGAATGGACAATATGAAAAAGAATCCTATAAAACTCAGGATTACATTTACTTTACAGATGCCATCAAATACATTGTTTCTTATAGTACCCAGGGACACCTTTAAAAGAACTCATAGGATAAATTTCTCACAGGTCTTAGTGCCAGAAAGAACTATGTTTTCCCCCAGGCAGTTGGAGTCTGTTTTATGGGCACAGTGAATCAGAGACCAGGTAATGGTCCTGTCTGTGTTGGTTACTAGAAAGCAAACAGTCAAACTGGTGGCTCAGAGAGTCACATTAAATTATTCTATGCATTTTTTTTCTTATTATGAAAGGAAAATATAATTATTAAAGAAAAACTGAAAATTCTGATAAGAAATTAACATAAAAATTCTTTGTGGGGCTGGGATTGTGGCTCGGCGGTGGAGCGCTCACCTGGCAGGTGCACGGCCCGGGTTCGATCCATGTAAAAATAAACACATTGTGTACAACTAAAACAAATAAATAAATATTTTTTAAAAATTCTTCGTGATCTCTCTGCTCCAGAGTGATCACTGTTTTTTGTTCTATTTCATGATGTTTTGTTTTCATGCTTATGTCCTTTTATTCTTTCTTACAAAAATAGAAACATATTACATAACACTTTGTAACTTGCTCTTTTTACTTGATAATATACTGTGAACAACATTTTCAATGAATGTGGTGAATAAACATTTCTCAGATGTGCCAACATCATTGAATCATTCCCTTACAACAGAATATTTATGCATTCTCCCTGTTTGTGTTATAAATGTCCTGACAAACATCTTCATAAGAGTATTTTATAATAATAAATAATAATAATCTTTTATTATTTCCTTAAGAATAAATTTCTAAAAGTAAAATGATTAGGTCAAAATCTGTAAAATTACAAGGTTGTTTTTAAGAATTAATAAATTGCTCTTCAAAAAAACTGTACAAGTTCTTGGTCGAATGAGCAGTTCTACTGTCACATAATGTAAGTGGCAGAAGCTTGTTTGTATTACCTGGCAATTCACACGTACATTCTTGCACACATGTGTAAACACACACACGTACACATTCATAGAATCACAGACTATCTCTGCTGTTGTTGTTGGGCTTGTTTCAACAGACACAGACGTAGACATGGTAGCCACCTGCTTCTCATGACTTCTCTGAGCCTGGCCCTGCCAGGATTGACTCCTCAGAGTTGGACCCCAGAGTTGTAGTCCATGATTCTGGCCAAAGCTACTTCAAGTAAGGATGGATATTTAATCCAAGTTAGGCCATTTTACACACTCACTCACTCACTCTCTCTCTCTCTCTAAGTTCACAAAGAGAAGTGACATAGCAACTGGAAACCATTAGATTTGACTCAATAATTGAAGGCACCTCCACCCAACCTCTGAGAATTTTCACAAATTCCTGCTGTTGGAATCCAGAGGCCTGCCAAGACCTCCCCTCTCTGAGATAGTGTTTTCATTAGCACCAGGCTCAGGCTATCCTGGGCACTGAATAATGATTATAATGAAACTAACAGTTTCTGGATGTTGGTGATGAAACAGACAGTGTTCTAAGACCTTTATCTGTCTCATTTCACTCACTCTTTGCAACAACCTTATGATGTAGATAATGTCAAGATCTTGATTTTAGAGATGAAGAAACTGAAGCACAGAATAGGTAGGTGATTTCCTGTTTACCCAAGTTTGCATAGTTCTTAAATGACAGCACTGGAATGCGAGCCAGAGAAGTCTGGATGCAAAGCCCACATTCTCAAGAATCACACTGGAGTTTCAGTACAGGAAGTCAGACAAACCTCATCTCAACACAACCCAAAGGAGCCATGTTGTAGCCACCCGTGGCATGAGCAGTACAGATGGGATTTGCTAACCAGGGCTCGTGGTGTCCCCAAAGATCAATAAATTGGACTTGGAAATGCTGCTACTGAGCTGATGGCCACCTACTGAGAAGATCCATCTGGGATAGGAGGGCTGTTCTACTCCACTCCACAATCGCATTCTCACTCCAGTTGCTGCTAGGGACAGTTGGATGTAGCTGCTTAACTTTAGGATACAAAAATCACATTTGACAGTATGTTTCTACACTATGAGTATTCTCACTCACCAGGAAGAAGGTGACTCTGACCCCACCGTTGTTATTATATTTTTTTAATAATATCAGGAGATCCATTCAGGCCTCACCTGAACAGCAATCACCAGGCTGAAACAGAGAGACATCAGCCTGCCAGGGGGCAAGAGAGAGACTATTCTACATAATTAGAAGTGGCGTGATATTGCCAAGTTTAAACTATATTTATTTAGTTGACAGGAAATAAGATTATCGTTTTAACTTGCATAAATTCTATGATAATTGATTTAATGATTGAGGATTTTTGAGGGAATTCTTGGGCAGCCAGCTTGACATTCCTCAGTTGAAAACTATAAAGGGATAAAGTAAATTGTAATGATTTCTTCATTCATGGCTTCAGGTCTTACACTTTATCCACACTGCCTTGATTTAAAAATAAATGACATCATCTTGAATCAGAAAGTCAGTGCTTCTTTAGTTTTATCAACTTTCCTCAACTTTAGTGTCTCTACTTGCCCTCAAATTCCTTCTCGGTAGTTCTGGGCATCCCCAGGCAGCGGCCTGGCTTCTCCACAGCATTGGCCATATGCTCTTTGCCAGCTCACTGAGGCCATTCTCTCCATGTCACCTGTCCTGCTGATGTCCACCCATGGCACCAGTGTTGCTGTGGACATCAATTAAATGTGCATGTGCCACCCACTAATTCCCACCAGAGCTGTGCAGAGGCCTCCAGTGCTACTCTTCCAGCTTTAAGGTTTCTAGAAAGAATGCCATTTCCTCTTCCTGCAGGGCTGCCAGCTCCAGCACATCTCCTGGGCCTTGAAGAGTGCAAGGTCACAGGCCTCTTGGGTTCATTACTTCCCACCTTAAAACACCATGGTTTGGAAATAAGTTACCAAGAGATGACTAAAATCATCTTCCTTTCCCCTCTTGTCCCATCATCTTTTTTTAAATTAAATTATTTACTTATTCTAATTTGTTAAACATGCTTGCAGAATGCAATTCATTTTATATTACATATAAAGGGCCAATTTTTCAAGTCACTGGTTTTACATATAGTATTTTCACACCATTTGTGTCTTCATACATGTACTTAGGGTAATGATGTCTAACTCATTCAGCAGTTATTCCTATCCCTTTGCCGCCTCCCTTCTCCTCCATCACCTTTGATCTATTTAAAGTTCCTTCATTCCTCTCATCACCCCCTCCCTTGCCATTATAAGTCAGTATCCTCATAACAAATAAATCATTTGACCTTTGGTTTTCAGGGATTGGCTAACTTCACTTAGCATTATTTTCTCCAACTCCATCCATTTACCTGCAAATGCCATGATTTTATTCTTTTAATGCTGAGTAGTGTTCCATTGTGTATATATACCAAAGTTTCCCTATCCTTTCATCTACTGAAGGGCATCTGGGTTGGTTCCACAATTTAGCTATTGTGAATTGTGCTGCTATAAGCACTGATGTGGCTGTGTCCCTGTAGTATGCTGTTTTTAAGTCTTTTGGGTATAGACCAAGGAGTGGGATAGCTGGGTCAAATGGTGGTTCCATTCCAAGTTTTCCAAGGAATCTCCCTACTACTTTCCAGATTGGCTGCACCAATTTGCAGTTCCACCAGCAATGTATAAGTGTGCCTTTTTCCCCACATCCTCACCAGCATTTATTGTTGTTTGTATTTTTGATAGCTGCCATTCTGACTGGAGTAAGATGAAATCTTAGAGTAGTTTTGATTTGCATTTCTCTAATTGCTAGAGATGTTGGACATTTTTTCATTTATTTGTTGATTGATTGTATATCCTCTTCTGAGAAGTGTCTGTTCAGTTCCTTGGCCCATTTATTGATTGGGTTATTTGTTTTTTTGGGGTGTTTAGGTTTTCAAGTGCTTTATATATCCTTGAGGTTAGTGTACATCAGATAGAGCACTAACCTCAAGGATATATAAAGCACTTGTCCCATCATCTTTGAACCAATTTTGTTCACCCAGTTATCTGCTTTCCTTCAGCGTGTATTTTCTCCTTGAAGACTCCATGGTCACTCACATAAATTGACATCCCCCCTTGCAGAAATTCCAGACATGTCTGAATACATGGATAAATACCGATTAAGCTCAGACTGGAATTTTTTCTATTATATCTATTATCATTATTGCTATTATCTCATCATCATTATCATCATCATTATGTTGATGATGATGACGATGATGATGAACTGGAGCCTATTAACAATACTTGCTATATATCAGACCACTTCGAAGAAAATTAGATGCACTTACTTCCTCCGTCTCATTTTTCCAATATAAAAACATTTCTAAAAGAACTCTAACATCTAATACACCTTGCATAGCATTTTTTCTTCTTTTACATAATTGATGTTATATACTAGAGAAAAAAATACATGCCATAAGCCTAGACCTACATTTTTCTTCTTACATATGCATAAAATTGATGTTGTATATTAGAATAGTCAAGAACAAAAAGAAGCCTCTGTAAGCTTCTGGCCTATCTGTAAGCTATTTTGTTTAGGAGTTAAAAGATCTGGGTACTAACCACATTTTCTCCTTTAATTCACTATGCCTGCTTAGAAAATACCCAGAACCACTCCAGACCTCAGCTTCCCTATTAATAAAATGATGCTAATGCAGGTTGTTTTTAGAACTGATTCCTGGATATTCAATTCCAAGAATAAATCAAATGCTTAACAAAAATTATTTTTCTTTCTGATCTCTCATAATTTGCCAGGAATTATACAAATATCATGTTAAATGTCTTTTTTGGAAAGCTACAGCCAGAGCTGAGTATGTGATTAGCAGATGAATACAGACACCAAGAGAGAGATGGATATTCATTCTATCTGTTAAAGGAAAGCTCAAAACATCTTGTTACCAGTATGTCCCTGAGAAAGAAAATCAGAGGTCATGGCAGTCAGGAAAAAATGATTTTTCCTCAATATCTGGATATCCATGTACCTATTTATCTTTGTTTATTTTGTCTTCACCAACTACAATCAACACCAGCCTGTGACTAGGGAGCCATAACCAAAGATACAAGAGCAGCAGACATAAGCGAAGGATGTGAGTAAAGCAATCACTGCCTCAATTTTCTTTATTCATCTTGCCTCCAACCTGCTACAGCTCCACTCCGCTCTGGCAGGTACCTTTATATCACTCATTTCAAAAATCTATATATTAAAAAGGATGTGGAAACAAAGAGAGAAGGTGTTAGGCACTGTGGGACTATGGAATATAAAAAGATGAGTAGGCTATAAATGCTACTCTCAAAGAGTAACTATTTTGGAATATATTTGGATTCACGATCTATAATATGCTCTTGTCTGCACGTGGGTATCTCTACTGCATAGCAAATTATCCCTAAATTTAGTGACCTAAAGCAACAAACGTGTATTATTTTGTGCTTTCTGCAGCTAAAGAATGTGGGAGTATTTAGCTGGGTAGTTCTACCCCAGGATGTGAACCGACTAGGACAGCACAATCTGCTTCCGCAATGGCTCACTTACACAGCTGATGGCAGGAAGCCCCGATTACTTGCCAGAGGGACCTCCAAATATAGTTCCTGAAGCATCCTCACAACTTGGCAACTTCTCTCCTCAGAACAAGGGATCTGAGAGGAAATGTGGAAGCTGCCTCCTCTATGGCCTACCCTCAGAAGTCACACATCATCATTACCAAAATGGTCTCTTGTTTTCATGGGGTCAGCTTATTTATTTATTTATTTATTTATTTATTTATTTATTTATTATGCTGGGGATTGAACCCAGGGACACTTTTAACCACTGAGCCACATCCTCAGCCCTTTTTATTTTTTGAGAGAGGCTCTCACCAAGTTGTTAGGACTTTTCTAAGTTGCTAGAATCTGGGCTTGAACTTGCGATCCTCCTGTCTCAGCCTCCCGAACTGCTGGGATTGCAGGCATGCACCATGGTGCCCTGCGGTCAGCCCTTTTTAATGTGAGAGGGAATTACATAAGGACATGAATGCCAGGAGGCCAGGATGATTGGGGCTTATTCTGGGGACTGGGTGCTATAATATGCAATGGAGTCTCTTCAGGTCTTACTCCCCTGTAGATCAAAGTCACATTACTACTTCAGACTTCACTAGCTCTCTCTCCAAGCACTGACTAAATGTGCCAAGCTCCTAAGAGTCCCCTTTCTTCCACCACGTTTCTAAGTTACTACAGAGGCACCATTCTCCTGCCCAAGGCTATTGCTGCATCTGGAATTGCCACTGAAGGAACAGAACCCTCAGTGCCAAATCAAGCAGCGCTTATTCCAAGTTGAGGGGTCTCCTTTTCACCTGGAATCTCGACTCACCAAGTTCTTCTCACTGGGTCAAAGTCATCTCTCCTGTGTCCTTTTCTCCCTTGGCTTATATTCTCAAGAAGACTCCACAATCCTCGTGCAAATAAGCCTCCTCACCAGCTCACCAGACAGGCCCAGATGCATCTGTATTACCCTTAAAGTAGGCATTTCTTCCCTGCCTCCCTCCCAAATGACCTCATATATTCACAAGAATAAAATAAAAATGCCACGAGATATAGGAATGTTTTGATATATTTGCTGAGTTTCAGCCCTAGATGGTATTTTCCCACTAGCTGAATTTCCATTACCGCTACTCTTACAATGAGGTCAAGAGGAGTCCAGAGTCCGGAGTCTGGCCCATCAGTCACTCCACTGCTAACCTGCAGTGATAAACCCTGTGGCAAGGCACGGGTGGATGAATAGACAGGTCAACAGCCACTTTAGTTCAACAGCTACAGAAAGCTGCCTAAATCTAACACAGAAGCTTGCTCAGCACATTCACATCAAAGAGAGAAAAGCACACTTTAAAGTTACTATAATAAACTTACCTTTATTTCTATTCTCTTCCCACCATTATGAGGGGGAAAAACTGTATTTTTAGTCACCTACTTAGATATTCTTCAGTAAAGCCTAAATTTGAACAGAAAGCTGGAATGAATGCCATGAAAGGTTACATTGGCAGTGGAGCCATTAACAGAAAGATTCCAAGTTCATCCTCCTATCCCTGATTGAAAGACCATTGCCTTATGTCAAAATTTCTGTCACCATGGAAGCCAGAACCAGCTAGAAGAGAAGTACAATGGCTCAAGATGTTCATTTATAAAAAGAGTAAGTGGTGATGTACACATCCGAGAAAGACAATTTACAAAAAAAAAGCAAGCTCCCATCTGATTTGTAAAGTCTTCATAGTTGAAATTCTCATTGACAGTATAAAGGACAGATAGATATGAATGGTGGGAACACAAGGTTAAGAGAATAATTCTATAAAGTGAGCCCACTGTATTCCCCACATGCTTTCTTTGCCAAAAAGCAATCTGCCTGCAGCCCCACCTGGCCTGAGGGGACAGGATATGTCACATTTCTCAACAAACTGAGGCAGGGGGAGAAGGTCTGGCAGTCAGTGTAGATAATGAATGATGGAGGTCCAGAAAGGATGACTGGTTGTCATTGGTTATCAAACAGAGAAGACAATGGGTCGATAACAGACAGCTAACCTTGGTTGCTAACAATTACACCCTGTACTCCTGCTCCTTCCTGACCTTAGGCATATACTAGAGAAGAAAAAGAAGACGGGATGGAGGTTGGGGGGGTCTGTAAAAGACCAAGACACCCCCACTCCTGTGGATCCCAGCTCTGGTGCCCCTTCTCTTTGTAGAAGTCAGCCGCCTCTGTCCCCCTCTTAAATAAAACTTCCTTTCTAGGCTTGCCTGGGTATTTCTTGGGTGTTTAATCTTCAACACCAGGGAGCAAGGACTCATTCCTGTTCTCCAAGATTGATATCGATGGGACTAATTCAGGCTGTGTATCTGTGCATTCAGAATTGGAAATGGGGGAGACTCAGCATTATCATGGCAGAAGTCTAGCTTTACTTGGCAAGGCTTTTTTCAAAACAGTAACAAAGGTAAATCATGTCACACCAGAAAAAATGATAAGTATTTGAAGTAATGCATATGTGAATTTATTCAATTTAGCCATTCCACAACATACGACAATTCAAAGTTTGTACACGATAAACATATGCAGTTTTATTTGTAAAATAAAAAATAATATTCTTTAAAATGTTTTTAAAAGTGAATCATAGTACTAAGACTTCCAGTCAGAATGTTCTCAGTAGACCGAATAGTCTGAAGGATCACATCAAACCATTAATGTGCTGGGAATGGACGTGACGTTACCACCATTGAACAACTTAAAACAACACTCTCTTATTAACTCACAGTTCTTTAGATCAGAAGCACAGTTACAGCATGGCTCAGCTGGTCTCCCTACTTAGATTATCACAGCTGGTTCGCCTACTTAGACTATCGCAAGGGTTCACTTTTCTTTCAGAAGACCCTGGGGATGAAGCCACTTTTAAGCTTGTTCAAGATGGTGGATGAACTCAGGTTCCCTTTTCTTGGATAGCTAACAGCAGGTGCTGGTTTTCACTCCTGGAGACCTCTCTCAGGTCCTCCTTGTACATGCCCTTCTCCACCTGCAAACCAGCAACAGTAGATCCCGTCCTCACACTTAAATCTCTCTGGCTTCCTCAACTACCTTCAGCCCAGGCTCTGTTTTTAAGGGCTCATGTGATTACATTGGGCCTACCTGAATTACCCAAACTAATCTCCCTATCTTGAAGTCAGCCAATTAATAATCTTCATTACAACTGCAAAATCTCTTCTGCCATGTAAAAATGACATATTTGCTGGCATGATAACAGAAAGCGAAGGACATGGGGCCAAAATTCTACATCCCACATGGAGGAAGAATGTAGGGAGAGATTTCTCTTTCTAACCATAACTTCTCTATTGCTTGGGCTCTAAACACAAGCCAATGTTAACTTTGTAATTTTTAAATCTCCTTTTATTTAAAATATTTAAATAGTCATCTATAATACACTCATTTGTTTCAAAAATGTTTGTTCACAAATCATACAAATTACCTCATTAGCTGTTAATTTAAATAAAGAAATCTATTATTATTTTGCTTAGTTTAATTGAGGCAGGCACTTTCAAAATATTAATTATGTCTGAATGTTTTTATTAAACATTTTTCTTTTTCCAAAGGTATATTACTAGCCTCAATTACAGAATTGAAAATGTATCTCCAAATATGATCAAATGGGGTTTAGAAAGAAAAAAACAGTTAAGTAATTAATTAAACCATTAAGATATTTAAAGTGCATGATGTATTCCCAGCACTAAACATCATGATAAACACAAAAGAAGGATAAACACAAAAGAAGGAAACAGCCCCCAGGTTACTTGTAATTTCCAGGAGAAGACAAAGATAAGAAACACATAATAATAGCAATGTGTGCTGTAGACAATTTGCATATTTAGAGTTCAGAAGAAGAAATTGTCCCTCACAGATGGGAGTGATGCTTCCCATAGGAGAGGAAATTTGAGCTTAGTGATAGTGTTTTGCTGTTTTGAACCCTTGCCCATCAACATCCTAAATTCTGAGCGTGTAGCCGCTGTGTCACTGTATTCTAACCTTTTCTTATCACACTAGTGCAAGTTCTGCAGGGCTCTGACACAGACAACTGCAGATGCAATCCATGCAAATTATGGTGAACTTGGCTGTCTCCGATCAAAAAAGTCAGAAGTTATCACAATAAACTTAATTCCTGTTCTCCATGTTATTTAGTACTCAAAGATAAAATGTGAAATATGTAGTCCTTGGAACAGTTGAAATTGTCAACAGCCCAATCTTCTAATTCTATCATACTCTTATTATAATTTTTTTAAAATATTATCAGTTTCATTATCAGTTTCACCTTCAGCTCTCCTAATCTGACTGATTTAGAATTTTGGCAGCGCAGAAAAGTTGTAACCATACTGCTTTTCTTTCCACACCATAACTAGGATTCCACAACTTCCTGGAAATATTTATCTAGCAGTTTTAAATAATTTATTTAGAATCTGAAAGGCTGCCTTGGATAATGTCCATCTCTCTTCACCAGTTATCAAGCAGATAGTTTAACTTGGACTAAAAAAACATTGTTTATCATAATCCATCCCAAAAGAGGTTATCAGCCAAAGTCAAAGACATGAGTGCCTGGTATTCTCAATCCTGTTCTGTTTGCCAAAATTCTGAATAATGTTAGTAACATTAGATGGAGCACTTTTTAGACAAGCCTATCTGTGCCACTCAAGTAGGCTGGGACCTGGTACCAAGACATTTTGGATTTTTAGTTCTATCAGAAGATTATTATTAATAACTGTACTATGATTAAGTTAATAAATAATAAAACATTTTGTGGTTTTATTGCATTCTGTAGTCTAGAGTACCCAATTGCACTTCTATATAATAATACCAGGCATAGCATTTGCATTTTCTAGCGTATGCAAATCATTCTGAAAAAAGCATTGGTTTTAAAGCCAGACATTAACTGGGCTCAAAAATAACCTTAGTCCTTCACCAGATATGTGATTGAGCAATTCAACTAACTTATTTTAGGTCTTAGTTTCTCACCAATAATATGGAATTAATATTTATTTTCAGGTAAGTAAATTTATTGAACTGAAGAACTGAAATAAGTCAGACATAATAGCACACACCTGTGATTCCAGCTACTCAGGAAGCTAAGGCAAAAGGATTACAAGTGTGAGACCAGTCTGGACAATTTAGCAAGACCCTGTCTCAACATAAAAATAAAGAAATAAAACGGTTAGGGGGAGGTAGAGTGTCCTGGGTTCAACCCCAGTACAGGGGATAAAAAAGAAAAAGAGCTGAAGTAAAGATCTATAATAATAACTCAATAAAAATAGTGTAATCAACTTCTGAGATAAAATTAGGATATTGAAACCCAGATGTTGAATTATTTGCCCCAAATTTTAAAAATAAATAAATGGAAGACCCAGTTGGAATGTAGTGTGTCTATGCCCTAATAAAGACAGCTGTATACCATACATGTATAATATATCTTTGTCCTATCACCTATTGGGAATAAGTGGGAGAGACCAGCAGATTAAATCTGATGTTGCTTTCTGTTTCCTTACTTCCAACGCTAGGAAAATTTCAGAATCGCTTACACGTAAGATTTCCACAAGGATCTATGAAACAGAATATACACAGCGGGGCTAATCTTCTGGGCCATTTATGGCTGAACAAAACACTTTCAGTACAGGATACTTTCTGCAACTAATTTATCCAAGGTGGAGAACCACATGCATCCTTCCCAAGTGGCAAAATTATCTCGTCTCCACAAATGGGTCCCCACTGGGATTTGATATGAGCAAAAGAGATGATCAGGAACTACAGGGAGAAAAGGAGGCTACTCTGAGACCTAATGTAAGCTCTTTTTCGGGAACTGTGAAGCATTCAATGCCATCATAATGTAAAATGCATTAAACTGTCAGAATGAAGATCCTGTCTTCAATCATGTCAAGTCCCTCAAGATTTCAATGCTAAATTTTGCATTAAGAAATCCCCCAACCCTCACCCCCATTGAAAAAAAAAATAAGTTGTCTTAAAAAGAACAAGTAGAAATACTTTCAAAGTCTGTGTGGTACATGAACATGTGTCAAGTGAAACTGCAGCACCATTTCTTAATTTAAATAGATTCAAACCCAAAATTCTATGAGTATTTCTATAAGTAATTCTGTAAATAGTAATATTTTTCATGGTACTGGGAATTAAACCCCAAAGTAATAATATTAATTAGATATTGCTTTGATTACTGATACAAAAATCAAAATCTAGTTGCTAGGAGTTAATAACCAATTGCCAGGATGTTCCTATTTCAACCCTACTGCTGATAATCGCATAAAATTTATTGGTTAGGTAGGCTACATCGATGTCCTTAGGAATGGATACATGTCTTTAGTAGATTTTTTGAAGTTTGGTAAAAATATATTCTTTTTTCCTTTTGAAGCTGCACGTGCACTGATAACTACTGTTTAAAAGTTATAATTTTAGATCTCATAGCATTTTAAAATCTAGAGACTCTTCCTCCATTAATAAAGCATTCCCTGATTGAAAAACAGATGTTTTTCTGTTTTTCAATGAAAACAACAGAATGCTGCCTTCTTTTCTCATTTTCTTCCCTCCCTATTCTTTTGTAGTCTTTCAGGAGCATCTTTGTGAGAACCTGAGTCCTAATGACTGAAAGGCTTTGCTGAACATAAATTCCCACACACTCTCCCATGCTCTCTTCTCCTACCTCTGGTTTCCGGTTCTCCTGAAGGGCTCTATCTTCCACAGATGATGACAGAAAAATCACTCATAATTGCTGAGCCACAGGAAACTGGTATGAAATTAGCATCATATTGAAGTGTCCACATAGACCCTTTGTTGCTGATAGGGCAAGCCTAAGAATATTTTGTTCAAGGGCCATTTTTCAAATTTTATAAATTTTGCATTTATGACCAATTCATAACATCTGAATTTTGCCTCGTGTTCTTTAATATGAGCTCATTTTAAAAACTGAAAAACGTGGTGTCCAGAAACCTGAAGGAAATCAGAAAAGACCAAATGAATATTACCCATATGTTTAATGAAAAGTTAAACCAGTATCAAATATTTCTAAAAATTTGTGTTAGTATCAAGAGTTAATTCCTCAAAAGTTTTGATTTTTGCCTAAATTTATAACAATATAACCTGTACTTATAGAGAAATACATTATCTGTTGACATTTATAAACCAAATCAGTTAAGGTATCATTGAACAAAACAAGAAAAACTACAAGGAGAGGAGCCATATTAATGAGCATAAAGCAATTTATATTTTGCAAACTAAACACATTATTTACAGACTACAAATGGAAATAAGTTTTTGAAGGCTAATCCTGGTTGTCACCTTGCCTGCCTATAAAATTGATAAAGCATTTTTCTGGGTGAATCTGTGAGGATGCTTCCAGAGAAAAATGGCATGAGGGTCAGTGAACTGAGGAGGGAGAAGACCTGCCCTGAAATGGGCAGCATCAGACTGGGGCTTCGTCATCAGTCCCCCTTGTTCTGAGGCTTTCAGCTTGGTGGACAGAACAGTTACTGGTTTCTCTGATTCTCTAGTCTGAGGACAGCCATTGTGAAGTATCCAGCCTCTGGGTAAGTCAATCTAATAAATCTCGTATAGTACATAAGTTTTCAAGTGTTTTTTAAAAGTTGGTTTAACTGACGTTTAGAATCCCAATAATTCAAACAAACTTCTAGATGCATTGATGTGTGGCCCAGTGCTAACGACTCAGTCTCTCCTTCACACCTTATGATTGCCTCCAAAACACCTCCATAAACATCTAGAAATCAGTCATTATAATTGGTAATTAGAATCAATAATGATTCTGAAGACCCCAGTTCTAATTCTACATCTGCACCAAGAATTTGTGTAACGTCTAACAGTTCATTAAACTTTTCTGAGCCTACTCTGTAGAGTAACAGAGTTGGATGACCCACCAACAACTAACCCAATCTTAATAGCCTGCGATTCTGATTGTTTGGGGTGGGTTCACTTATGTTCACTTTGCTCAACAAAATTCAAATCTGCATACAATTTTAGCCAGGGCATTTTTACTACCATTGTTCTGGGTCTTCCCTCCCCTTCATCTCTCCAAGACTGACTGACCTAGGACTTGCCAAAGCATGAATGTTGTTGCTGCCCAGCTGCTATTTTCACATCATAACCAGTTCAAATGGCATGTAGTAGAGTCACTTAATCTGATCTTTCTGACATTCAGTTTCCATTTGGGGTTTAGGGACCATTTCAAAATATACTTCTAAAATTCAGACTTGTTCTCTCTCTTTTCAATTTTGAAGTATAAGTTTTACTTCTGGTCTCTTACTTCAAAAAAACCCCTAATATATAAGAAACTCAGCACTAATGGAATTAGTATTGGGTCCACAACACTGAAAACGCTTACAATGCAGTTGCTATTAGAGCAGAGAACAGCCCATTCCAGTCCATTAAATATATATAACTTATGTGGTTAGGAATTTCCATGGTGTTGATGTCCTCTAATGTCCTCTAACTCTGATTGAGAAGCCCATATATAAGGGTGGGAAGGGTCTCTATATAGAGGAATATTAATTTTTAGTAGCAGCTTGCATGAGGAGGGGTAGGGATAATAACTCCAAAAGCAAACAATGACTAAGTGTCCCTAAACATACTAGAGCAAACATAGCCTTTGAAAGAGGTGACACTATCTTCCATTTCCCCACCCCAATCTGAATGATGTTTTGCTTAAACTTAAAGAGGAGATGGAAATCTCCTAACGAGAAATGTGATTCTTCTTAACATTCCAAAAAAATGGGTATTTCAGACGTTCTCCTGGGTATTTGTGTAATCTTCTGTTGTAACGGACTCAGACTCAGATTCTTATGTATTTATTAAGAAGTAGATTTAAGGGCTACCCCAGACCTGTAAAAATGGGAAAAGCTATGGGCAGAGAGAAATCAAGCCTGAATCCACCGTGCATGATTCAAGAGTCTTTGTAGGAGCTGCTTGTGTGTTTGTTTGGTACAGACCTGGTACCTCTTTTGTGAAGCAGCAGCTGAGCAGACTCCAGCGCTGGCCATGAAAAGCCCAAGGAAGGAGCCAAGATTGAGAATAACGATCATATTAACTTGAAGGTGGTGGGGCAGGATGGTTCTGTGGTACAGTTTAAGATTAAGAGGCATTCACCACTTAGTAAACTAATAAAAGCCTATTGTGAAGGACAGGGTTTGTCGATGAGACAGATCGGATTCCAATTTGACAGGGGGCCAATTAATGAAACAGACACACCTGCACAGTTGGAAATGGAGGATGAAGACACAGTTGATGTTTTCTTCCAGTAGCAGACAGGAGGTGTCTACTAAAAAGGGAACCTGTTACTTTGCTCCAGAACTCTGTTCTTACAGATCAACAATACATTCTCAATTAGAAAACTGCAATTTGGTTCCACCACATCCTGACTACTAGAGTATAGTTTTCTCTATTCTTTCATTTTCCCTTTACCCATTCATTTATTGTACATAAAGTAACTGATGTATGTGCACAAGCACATTGTATTTTTTAAAAACTAAACAACCAATGATATGTTTCAATGGACATCAAATGGAGATGGGATGGGGGAAAATACTGGTTCTCTGAAAATATCCCCTTTCTCCATTAGTGGCATACTCATTCAGCTCTGATTTTTAGATTCCAGTAAGTTATTTTGCTCTCACTGTTTTAACAAAAAAACAAACAAAAAAAAACCTGAACAACATAAAAATCCTTGCATACCTTGATCTATTGGAGAACTTTAATGTTTTTCATTTATCGTTGTAAAACCAAGGACAATTTTATAATTTTTTGTACATAGCTATTACATGTAGGGTAATCTGTCCTTAAGTAGGGGTATATTACAATTAAAAAAAAAAAAAAAAAGATTCCTAGGTAGTTTTCCCTTCAAGTCAAGCTTCTTGTTGTTTAAATAAACTTGTTGAAAAAAAAACAGAGTCTATGTAGATTGAGTTTTACTTCATGAAATAGATTTTTGCTTAATGTGGATCTAGATCCTAACGATTTGAGAATTAATGTTTGGGGAATGAGTAAGTTTTATGTGTAAATGTAAATATTCTATTTAATAGTTACCAACTGGGTGACAAAGAAGAATTCTTAATCCTCATCTCTGCAAGGATGTTAGAAGAGACTCAGACTGGAAGGTTCTAAATCCATTCTGGATGCTTCCACTGTAGTGAGATTACCAAAGTTCCTCCAAGATTCCTGTGCTAAGCCAACTCTAATCCCTACCATGGGATGTTCCTAAAGAATTGAAGTCTCAAATGTACAGAAGTATACTGCTGGGGATACTGGGTCCTGTTACCAAATGAAGGAAAGAGAAAGATCTTGGGCCAATATTGAGTCTCATAAATGAAAATACAATCTATGGAAGTTTCTAGAAGGAAGTGCTGTTTCTTATAAGAGATGGATGTTATGGTTTGGATGTGAGGTGTCCCCCCAAAAGCTCATGTGTGAGAAGATGTAAGAAGGTTCAGAGGAGAAATTATTGGGATATGGAGAGTCTTAATCCAATCAGTGAATTAATTCCCTGATAGGGATTTAACTGAGTAGTAACTGAAGTGGTAGTGTGTGGCTGGAGAAGGTAGAAATTGGGGGCGTGGGTTTGGGGTATGTATTTGTTATATTTGGCAAGTGGAGACCTCTCTGTTTCCTGATCATCATGTGAGTTACTTCCCTCCACCAAACTCTTCCACCATAATGTTCTGCCTCACCTTGAGCCCTGAGGAATGGAGCTGGATGTCTATGGACTGAGACCTCTAAAACTGTGAGCCCTTAAATAAAATTTTCCTCCTCTATAATTGTTCTGGTTGGTTGTTTTTTTTTTTTTTTTTTTTTTTTTGTACCAGGGATTGAACTCAGGGGCACTCAACCACCGGGCCACATCCCTAGCCCTTTTTTGTATTTCATTAGAGACAGAGTCTCACTGAGTTACTAAGTGCCTCGCCATTGCTGAGGCTGGCTTTGAACTCGCGATCCTCCTGCCTCAGCCTCCCAAGTGCTGGGATTACAGGCGTGTGCCACCACACCTGGCCTGGTTGGGACTTTTAGTCACAGCAGCAAAAAAACTGACCAAAAAAAAATGGATATAAAGTCAAGGAGCAAGAATTAGAACTAGGGCATTTGCTTGAGTCAGCATCCAGAAAGCATTTAATTGTCTCTGTGTTTTTCATTGAATGGTAGGAATCCTTACATGAAACACAGAATTATTTTTTTTTCCTTCTTAGGATCTAGTTACCTTTAGTTTCTCCAACATTTAGTAGAGCTAAATATTGCATGCATTTGATAGAATGGAAAACCAAGGAGCAAGACAAGACAAGGAAGCGTGGTCTGGCTCAGTCATTCTTCCACCAACACCTACACACAGGCAGACGACCTTATGAGAGGCCTGTGGTCCAAAAGCCTAAGACAGGGAAATAGTGGAGCATAGTGGGACCAACAAGGCAGAACTAGCCTTGAAGAACAAGCACAGCAGATGACCCACAAGCTAATGAACTGGCTCCTGTTTTCCTAAATAAATATGAGGAAAGCCACAATTAAGGGGAAAACCTGATATATGGGGTTGCAGAAACTTTAAGCATTGAGCAGATTCAGATTGGAGATCTTGAAGTTGAAGGCTTTGTATCTCCTGTGAGCTATCAAATGAAATTTCTGACCCAGCTTTTTAACACACATTCTAAGATAATATTTGTTTGGCAGTACCACAAAATAGAACAAGTCTTTTGGAAACAGAGATGGAATTTCCAGTTTACTAATGATATATTAAACTATCCTTATTTGAGATTTCTTGGGAGCTGTCTAAATTATTTCATGCAGGTGTATATGTGAAAAAAAAAGGAATAGCAAAAATAACAAAAAAATTATTTTACCACAACAAGCTTTGAAAGCCAAAAACATATATTAAGCTTGAAGGACTGCCAACAGTTATAACTTTATTTAACTTGTCAACCACATCTAAGCTGGGAAGAAATAGTTGCAAAACCTATAAAAGCTTAATAAAAGCTTTGGGTTTCTCCTACCTCGGTCTTACATAAAATAGTAGGAATAGCATAACTCCTCCATTTTCCCCACCTACAGTCAGGCATTACAAGGTGGTTAGGAATTACGCTGTGATGGCCACAAGCAGCTTAATCAAGTAGTCTCACCACTGGTCCCCAGACATGCCTTCTGCACTCATTTGAAGACCAACTCTGATAATATATGCATTTTAACATATGAAATTGCCCCTGGAGCTTAACTTAACTTTCTACTAAGCTATTTAAAATGAATTATGGGGTCTAAATGAATATTGAATCCTCTGAGGACAAATGCACATGTGAAAACAAATATAGCATGGGGCTATGAGGAATAAGGTGAATCCCACAATAAGAAAACCAGAGGGTAAGGGCTGCGGGCACTGCCATTAGAAGGATTACTAAGGGCTCAAGGAAAGGGTTGATGTTGGCAACATAGCACTGCATCCCAGAGAATCCATCTGCCACACAGAGGCCACACCTGTTCTGAGTACCTGAGTGCTCTAGCGAATGGGAATAGTGACCCAACTTCATTTTAACCCACAAGATTAATGAAATCATGCTCAAAAGCAGCTTTGGGTTTCTGAAAAAGTGATTCATGGGTGCTGGGCATCCTCATTCCCAGAGAAGGATAGAAAGCTGCCAACATTTTCTTTTAATATAGGAAAGAATAAAAAAGAATGGGAAAATTGAACATCTAAGAGGAATGTTATATAAGATTATCATGAAGTTATAAAAATAAATCCATTCCAATACCTGAAATCAAACTAATGTGGCAAAAATGTCTAGCAGCTCACTAAAATATGTTTCTCTTCCCGAACGCACAGCTAACCTACATTTTCCAGTCTCCATGAGTTGGGTCCAGTCTACTGAGTTCTAGTCAACAAAATGTGGACAGATGCGTTATATACCACTTCCAGTCAGTCCCACAGAAACCCCAACATGCTTCATGCTCCTTTTCCTTCCATCAGCTACATGACGTTTTAAGTCAGCTTTTTCTCTGCTGTGACAAAAGGACCCAACCAGCACAATTGTAAAGGAGAAGAGGTTTATTTGAGGGCTCACGGTTTCAGAGGTCTTAGTCCATAGAAGGCCAGCTCCATTCCTCAGGGCTCAAGGTAAGGCAAGAACATCATGGCAGAAGAGTGTGGCTGCGGAAAGCAGCTCACATGCTGATCAGGAAGCAGAGGGGTGGCTTCCTGTATCTGGCCAATGGAGAAATGCCAGATACAAAATATATATACCCAGTGCCCTACCTCCTCCGGCCACACCTCACCTGCCTTCAGTTACCATTCAATCCCATCAGGTGATTAATTCACTGATTGGGTTAATGCTCTTGTGTAACTCAACCATGTCTTCTCTGAAACCTTCTTACATGGTCTCACATGGGAGCTTTTGGGGAACACCTCATATCTAAACCATAACAGTTGACGAGGAGGCCCATTTTAGATTTTCAGTTCTCAAAGTCTGCTCCATGATACAGTAGCATTTGCATTATATGATGCTTATTTAAGATGCAAAAACTTAGATCCCCATCTAGACTTGTGGAAGCAGAATTTGAAATTTTAAATTTTTTTTATTATTTATTTATTTTATTGTGGTACTAGGAATTGAACCCAGGGATGCTATACCACTGAACTACATCCCCAATCCTTTTAAACATTTTATTTTATTTTCAGACAGGATCTCACTAAATTGCCCAGGCTAACCTTGAACTTGCAATCCTCCTGCCTCAGCTCCCAAGTAGCTGAGATTACACTTGGACACCATAGCAACCAGCCAGAATCTACATTTTACCAAGTTCCCCAGTTGATTCATATATGCATTAAAATTTGAAAAGCACTGGCCTAGACTGGTAGTAAGACACAAGAGCTAGCAAATAAAAAGAACATGAATCCTTTAGCACTTACATGGAGGAAAGCCACCAGCTGACCAGAAACACCTACCTTGGATTCATGGAAGACTTGAAAATGAACTATGCATGAGACATTTTAAATTTTGTTTCTATTTGTTAACACAGATGAGCATACTCATAAATACACCTAAACATATCTATTCCTAAACTATCTTGAACCCAAACTTTGTCCTTCTGGAATCTGGAATATCAGCAACACCCTTAGCTGCAGATTGGATTAACCAAGAAACTATGTTATCACATGACAAATCTCTGCATGGTCTCACATTGAGAGTTTTTTTTTTTTTTTTTTTTTTTTTTAATACTAACAGATATATCTTATAAAATAAAGGTAGAATTTTTTCCTCCTCCATCTCTTTTCAGGTCAAGCTTGCCTTTCTGCCATGATTCCATAATGCTATCAAGCCCTTTTTAAAGGGGCCAGTGTCAGTTTCAGCATTCCCTGATGGCTTTGAGCATCTATCATTTTAAGAATGAAATCATTCTTCACGGCATATTATGAGCCTTTTTTGTCAGGTAGTTAACTAAACTGGCACCAGTTAACTGTGATCTAAACTTTATATTGACAGATCTGGCAACAGCCTGACATTCCTTGCACTAATTTTGGCTGCCCAATCTGAAAAAAAAATATGCTTGAAATATGATTTATCTTAAGCTGACAGCAGTCTTCATCTGGGTGCCAGCCACTGACAGAGTGAAGGAGAGGACCTAGCATAAAATCCTAGCTGAATATGCTTTCAAGGTAGGAAGAAAGAATTTAGAGCCCCTGTTCCTCAAAGTCATGATTTAATTTAACAACCAAGGCTGGGAGGAAAACAAATGTTTCTTACTAAGCCTCACCATCAACAATCTATTTTTCTCCAATACCACATTTGTCTTACCTTGTAAAGCCCAGGATAACCATCCCCAAGTCTTACAGTAATGCCTGACATACACCCACTATTCCAGCAGCTCAGCAGAGCCCCTGAAATGCAATTATAGGGAAAGATCTAATAAACCGAAGATTAGCAACAGAAATGTGAGCACTGTTAACTGTTTTTCTTTGGGGCTGATATGAAAGCCAGAAACTAGCCTGTGGAAGGAATAATGACACAGTAGGGAAAGGCAAAATGGGAAAGATCCATCAACATAATCATGGCACATAAATGACAGTATCAGGGTAGCCGGCAGAATCATCTGGCCACTAGACCCTAAATTGTTGTTACATCTCTCTTTTTTTCAATGAAAATGAGATGCAGAAATATTTTCAGACATTAACAAGAAGCTGTCTGGAACATTATTAACATTCCTTACACAAATCATGCCTTATTAACAGCTCAAATCCTGTGTTTTTATATTATGGCGACATTACATGCAAAATACATTAAAATGTAGCTGTTCATTGTCATCTTTACTTTGGGTACAATTTGGCATGAAGTGTACATTTGTGTGCATAAATAGCAATGATGAGAAAAATAAAATAGCCCTGATTCTGTGTTTAAATCCTTGCACTAGTGTTTCTGGTAATAAAGGAAATGGTGTGGAGGGGAATATATACTGTGTAGAAGCCAAAATTATTTCCTGGTGCCATGGAGCCAGAGGGAATCAAGTTCTCCTGGGGAGACACTGTTCATTCAAATGGGCTAAATTGAACACTATGGTACTATTAAGTGTATCTAAAGTGATCATTCACCCAAAGGTAAGGACTGGTGTTTTATAAAACAAGCTGCAATCTCTTTATCTCTATTTACATGTTTTCGCAGCCAAGATGTAAATGTAGAAATACAAACATATAAAAGACAAAACATATCCCCATGCATGGCACGGCCCTGGGTCAGTAGACTCTTGGCTCTGCATGCTGTCCACCCTTGCTTCACTTTCCTCTTTTCTCCATGCCACTTGACCCTGCTGCCTATCCCCTGTTGTCCTTGAGACTCTGCTGAAGCTTCTCCTGGACTTTTGCTGTTTTCCTCCCCTCCTTCCCTCCATTCAATCAGTCTTTCACGTGGCCCACTTCTTTCCCTCCCCTTCAAGCAGATCAGCCTATGCTAAGTTGACAGAGACTTGCCCCCCTCCAGTGCTTTGAAACAAGGTCATTTTAATATGACAATGGTGGATATGGTTCGGAACAGGCAGGCTTAGCTTTTTTCAAATAGCTTGAAAAAGGTGGATGTTTTTTCTTCAAGTGTATAGGACTGACTTATGAGAAGGGGGAGGGGCAAAAGGACAGTCAGTGTAGGTAATGAATGATTGGATCAGGAAGATGGGGGCTAACTCAAAAGGAAATAAAATGCTAATACCTCCAGAGCACGTCCCCTTCCTCCAACTCATTGCCAAGGTTACCTGCCCCCAGGGAATTGTTCCTCCCTGCAAGGAGTTGTTAATGGGTAGCCCCCCTGGGTGGTTCCTTTCTGCCCTTTCTGGGCAGATATGAAGAGGCACCCCGGAAGGCTCCTTTCAAACATTTTGGCCATGTAGGCAAGATAAGAGGAGATGGCACATAAGAATAAAGTAGAAAAGGGGAAGGACAGGCTGGGTATGGTGGTGCATGCTTGTAATCCCAGCAGCTCAGGAGGCTGAGGTAGGAGGATTATGCGTTCATAGCCAGTCTCAGCAAAAGCGAGGTGCTAAGCAACTCAGTGAGACCCTGTCTCTAAAATTAAAAATAGGGCAGGGACTGGGGATGGGGATGTGGCTCAGTGGTCTAGTGCCCCTAAGTTCACTCTCCCATACCAAAAACAAAAGGTGGGGCAGAGCACCCCCACTCCCTCAGGCACCAACCTGGACCCCCTCCTCTGAGGAGGAATCTCTGTTTCTCTCTCTCTCTCTCTCTCTCTCTCTCTCTCTCTCTCTCTGTTCTATCCTTTAAGCAAAAAAGTTTTGCTCTTGCCTTAGCATTTCTCAGATGTTCAATCTTCAATGCCCAGAGAAGGAGACTCAGAACACCAATATTATATCTGGTCTCACTTAGACACTAAGAAAGCCTTTATGACTTAGGAAGGCAAGGAAAGGGCAGGGGAGTGTAACATAAAAATTACAGGAGGCAGTTGTTCTGTACTAACCTTTTGCCAGACCAGGCAAAATCAAAATGGAGTCATCATGCTAACATTGCACTCTACCAAGCTGAAACTGAACTGTTTATCTAACCTTCTGAGAAATCAGGATTGGAAAGATAACACCAGATTTCCTCAACAGTCCACTTCAATTGGCATGACAATGAAGTTCCCTCTGCCTTGATCCCTACATAAACAAGGTAACCTGATGTTACCCAATGCATGGTTTTTCCTTGTCCCCATCTTATAATGAAAGTAATTTGAAATGACCAGTTTATTTTTTTGTTCTTTCATTTCTACTTTCTTCAGCCTTCCTCTGCCCATAACACCAATACTTCTGCTCATCCAACAGGAACACTTACTCTACTTTATGTAATGAAGTATTGCCCGATTCTAGGATTGAAAATAAAACCAATTAAAATCTTTAAATTGCAATTTTGTCCTTTAACAGAAGGGAAGGGAAGGGGACAAAATTTGAATTATAGGACACTCAATTGGTGTTCACCAAAGAATTGGTGTGTGGAGGAAAACCCACACATCTGGTCACAGAAGTGTTTCGTGTGTGAGTGTAGACAGAAACCATGAGTGCATTTCACTAGATATATTCTGACCCATCGTTCTGTCAGATGAATGAAAGATCTAATTTCTTTATTTTGTCATGAAGCAAATTTTCCTGAGGCCTCCCCCTTAGACACAAAACCTTCCCAAGTATTATCTTTCCTAATGTATCTAAACGACATAATTGCCTTCTCCAGCAGCCTAATGCAAAGCAGATACAAATTAAAAATGCCTAGACCTGTCCTTTGCTCTCCTCTTGACTAAATGTCAATATTTTAAACTTTGCCCCCGTTAAGAAAAACAAGGATTCTTTGTCAAAGCGTTTTCAAGATTGAGTTTATAAACAGTTGGAATTCTCTTTCCAAAGGAACAATAGAAACACCCTGGGATGGCCCTTTGGGTGAAGATGCAGGTCATTAGTGGCAAGATGACACGCAAGAATTCACACTGATCTTGGCCCTCTCTGACATTAATGCAAAACCCACCCCAGACCCTGAGGGCTGAGGGGTGAGAAGGAAAGCCAGGTGACATGATGGATTCTGGCAGCTTTGCATTGGGTAGGGTGGGAGACAGGAAATGCAGCCTGCGGGGCCTCTCATTCTCACACTCTTAAGTATCCAGTTCTGTGCCATGAAAGGGTCTAGAACTACACCATAAGCAAAAGAAAGTTTCTTTGTTTTGTCGTTGTCTTTAATCCATCAAATCCAAAGGGACTGTGCACTTAAGACAGTAAAAGAGCAGCTAGGATAAGAAGGAGGCATACCAGGCAGTGGAAAGGACAATAAGGTGTGTGTGTGTGTGTGTGTGTGTGTGTGTGTGTGTGTAAGATGAAGGAAATAAACAAGATTATCTCTGAAGTCAACCAGGTACAAAAATTTCTTCTCACCCTCTCCCTTACCCTCTTGCACAAGATAATGCTTGAAACAAGGAGACACCAGGGCCTAATTTCAAGGTAATATCCGTTTCCCTGCACCCTTGTTGAAAGGTCTGCCAGTGATTCTCACTGTTGTCTGCTGACTTCACCACCTCAGCCAAGCCCACAGAAGCCTTGGTTCACAAGGGATTAAAATGAGCCTATGACAAGCAAGCACAGCACTGAGCAATTCAACACACACCATCTCTTTTAACCCATTCACAAACTGCTTAATAATTAGTATTGTCTCCACTTTACAGACAAAAAAAAGATTGAGGCACAGGCATTTTAAGTGAGCAGCCCAAGGCCACCAGCAAGTCTGAACTGAGATTTGATATAGATGTTCTGACTACTGGCCAACTGCTCTGGGCCTATGAATCTAAGTTTCTGCTTCTATAAATCCCCACCCTCATCTCAGATGAGTTATCCAAAAGCATGAGGCAGGAGAAGTGAGTTGGAAGAATATAACAAAAGCCTGCTACCAGTGCTGATAAAGAAGGGAGATTTATATAACGTGAACATTTGTTTCAAAACTGGTGAAGCTTAGTTACAGTGCCAGACCCCAGTTTCTACAGAGGGAAGAAATGGAGCCACGGTATGACATGACGGCCACGGGCAGCTTCACATTTGGAAATGAGTCAAGCTCCCAGACCCTCCGTGCTGTGAGAGATAGAAAGTTCCATGGACCATTTCAGAATAGAATATTTAGCAACAGCATGATGAATAAGTAAATAAATAATAAAAAAATTAAAAAAAAAAAAAAAAAAAAAAAGAATATTTGGCAACAAATACTTGAAAAAAGTTCAACATCTCTGGCAATTAAAGAGATGCAAATCAAAACCACTCTAAGATTTCATCTCACACCAGTCAGAATGGCAGTTATTAAGAACACAAACAACAATAAATGTTGGCGAGGATGTGGGGGAAAAGGCATGCTCATACATTGTTGGTGGGACTGCAAAATGGTGCAGCCAATATGGAAAGCAGTATGGAGATTCCTTGGAAAACTGGGAATGAAACCACCTTATGACCCAGCTATCCCACTCCTCGGTCTGTACCCAAAGGACTTAAAAACAGCATACTACAGGGACACAGCCACATCAATGTTTATAGCAGCACAATTTACAATAGCTAAACTGTGGAACCAACCTAGATGCCCTTCAGTAGATGAATGGATAAAGAAAATGTGGTATATATACACAATGGAGTATTACTCAGCAATAAGACAGAATAAAATCATGGCATTCGCAGGTAAATGGATGAAGTTAGAGAATATAATGCTAAGTGAAGTTAGCCAATCCCAAAAAAGCAAAATGACAAATGTTTTCTCTGATATAAGGAGGCCAATTCACAGTCGGGTTGGGATGGGGAACATAGGAGGAATAGAGGAGCACTAGACTGGCCAATGGGGGGAGAGGGGTAGGGAGGGGGTAAAGGGGTAAAGAAAAAAAAAGATGGTAGAATGAGATGGATATCATTACCTAAGTGCATGTATGAAGTCATGAATGGTGTGAATATACTTTGTATTCAACCAGAGATATGTAAAAATGTGTTCTATAAGTATAATATGAAATGTAATGCATTCTGCTGTCATTTCTGACAACTTAGAATAAAAAATAAATTTGAAAGAATAAAAAAGAATGTAGTATTTAGCCTTAATTGGGACATAAGATCCAATGGTAGACATTTTAAGATCCAGTTACAGGCATTTTAACTATAGCCCTTCCCTTTACCCACCCCAATTATAAAATTAACCAATTACATAGATCATAACCTCAAGCTCCTCCTGTCAGAGCAAGGGACAGGGCTGTGTTAGGGATAAAAACAGGCAGACTACCTGCCTGTTTTAGTCTGCTTTTTCACTGTGACTGAAAGACCTGATCAAAACAACTGTAGAGGAGGAAAAGTTTCAGGGGCTCATGGTTTCAGAGGTCCCAATCCAGAGACAGCAGGCTCCATTCCTCGGGGCTCGAGGTGAGGCAGAACATCATGGAAGAAGACTGTGGCAGAGGGAAGCAGCTCGCATGTTGATCAGGAAGCAAAGAGAGACTCCATTGCCAGACACAAACTATATACCCCCTAGCCACGCCTCCAATGGACCATTTCCTCCAGCCACTTCTCACCTGCCTCCAGTTACCACTCAGCTAATCCCATCAGGGACTGAGTCACTGATTACATTTAATGCTATAACCCAATCCGTTCTCCTCCAAACCTTCTTGCATTGTCTCACACATGAGCTTTTGGGGGACACCACATCTAAACCATAACACTGCCCAAGTGTGTTTGCTTGCCAGACTTTGTTCAGTAGCACACCATTCTGCAGAACTTTGCTGTGCCCAGCTACGTCCCAGCAACGTGTTTGATTCCCTGGAGCACCCCAGTATTTCTAACAGTGTGGAGGAGTTTGATTGAATCTGGACTCAGAGCACATTGCAGGACATCCAATTGCATACTTTATGTTCTCTAGTAGTGTTCTGAGCTGGCCCAGAAGACAGATACACGACAGAAAGAACAGAACTGGTTAGATACATGGCTGGATATTTGTCAAAAATATAAAACAGAAGATTCCAACATCAAAATAATTATATTAAATTAAGTGCCTTTCAGAATTTCTCCAACCTTAGGATTCCATGAGAGGAAATATGCTGTGCATCCCTATGTAACTCTGCACACTGGGGGAGAGGATGATGAGAATGATAATAGTGGCACTGACAAGTATTTATGGAGCTCTCATTACGTGCCAGGCACTCCTATCTCTGATTCTTAGATGCTATAACCCAGCACCATATGGGCAAAGGCAGTGGCAGAGGTAGAACAAGGGCAACAACAAATTAATTAACTAAGTAGGAATTTAATTTGAATGGAATCCAAGGAGAATTGTAATTCATTCAGACAGTTTGTGCAAGACTCATCTTTACCCTTCGACAATGCAAAGAAATCATTAGACAAAGGAAGCTTCGGAAGACTGCCATCATTACCAGCATTCCTGGCAGTACACACACCCACAGATCTGCAAAAGAAAACACAGAGGAGTTGTGTTAAAAAGATAATGCCTCTGACAAGTGACCTGGACCTCAATAGCAGGTCAAACATTCTCTGAATGCTCAGAGCCTTTAGCGACAATCATGGCCATGATCACCTTTTATAAAAACACTAGCATATGCACTTTCTCACTTCAATTTTTACTTCACTTAATGTGATGGCATCTTAGCACTGAATTATTTGCCCTCCTCAGACTCTTTTCCAAACAGATTCCCAAATAAACCACGAGTTCCTTAAGGGCAAAAACCCTGACAATTTTCTGTACAATTCCATAGCAATTAGCTTACTGATAAGCACATAGTGGTGCTCAGTAAATACCAAAGGAAGAGAGTAGGGGAATGATCCTGATGTGAGATCAGCAGCCACTTCTACCAAGTGCACATGTACAAAGTGTTCTTTCCTGGGAAAGCAGTTGTGACTAATATCAACCCTGGTCTTCCAGGGCTGTGGTTTAAAATTATCTCTCAAAGTTCATGTGTGGGAAACTTAATCCCCAATACAAACATGTTGAGAGGTAGAACTTTTAAGAGGTTATGAATTAATGCCATTTAGAGTGGGTCAGTTATTATGAGAGTGAGTTCCTGATAAAAAGATGAATTTCATCCCTTGTCTTTCTCATGCCTGCATGTTCTCTTGCCCTTCCATATTCTACCATGGGATGAAATAACAAGAAAGCTTTTGCTAGATTCAGGCCCTTCAACTTTGGACTCTCCAGCCTCCAGAACTATAAGAAATAGATTTCTTTTCTTTATAAATTACCTAGTCTTGGGGTGGGGACATAGCTCAGTTGGTAGAATGCTTGCCTCACATGCACAAGGCCCTGGGTTCACAAAAAAAAAAAAAAATCTAAATTACCTAGTCTCAGGTTATTTTGTTATAGTAGCACAAAATATATTAAAGCAGTCTTCCAAAATGTCTCCTCTAGCCTTCTTCAGTGCCCTTTTGATGTTCTGTTTCAATAGGCCCTGGAAATTCTCTTCATATGTCTCTCTTTCTTGACCTCCTTGAGCTTGTAAGGGGTCCTATTGTCTTTTGTCGCTGCCTGAAGCAATTGCCTCTTGGAGCAACGACGCAGGAATAAGTTCAGAGGCAGACTGGAAATGAACAGGCTCTTTATTCTGCTAGCTTCTCTCTCCGGCTCCAACAACAACTCCAACACCATCCACACTCCTCCAACCACCACACAAAATGGCCCCAACCCCGTCCGCAATGTCCCAGGCCAAGTCTCGTGAGATCATGGAAGGTGGCAATGCTTGAACATCTTTATGGCTCACAGCTAACTGCAATCTTAGCTATCTCCTTAATTAGGGCTCCTACAGTCTTCCAAGCACTTTTCACACTTTAATTCTATGGAATTTTACTGTGGCCTCAAACTTGCAATCCTCCTTCCCCAGCCTCCCAAGCTGCTGAAATTATAGGTCTGTGCCACCATGCCTGCCTAGTGTGTTTGTTTTGTAAAACAACTTTATTAAATTAAAATTCACATACCAAAAAATGCACCCATTCTAAGTGCCCAATGCAACAATTTTTGGTACACTTACAAAGTTCTGTAACCATTACCAAAATTCAGTTTTAGAATGTTTGATTCTTTGAAAAAGATACCTTATGTGCATTTGCAGAACACTTCCCAATTCATACCTTAACGCAACTCTACTTTCTGTCTCTGTAGGTTTGCCTTGCTGACCACACCATATTTGGAGTCTTCATGGAATCATTCAATATGTGCTTTTTTGCATTTGGCTTCTTTCACTTAAAATAATGTTTTGAGGTTTACTCATGCTGTAGCAGGCCGCAATTGATCATTTCTTTGTATTGCTAAATACAAAGTGTGTATATAGTTCCTTTTGTTTATCCATTTGCAAATTGACGAGTGTTTACATTATTTCCACTTTTGTCTATTATAAATAATACTGCTGTGAATATTCAAATATAAGTCTTTGTATAGATGTATGCTTTTATTTCTTTGGGGTAGATTCCTAGTAGCAGAATTGTTAGATCATATACTAAATTTAAATTTAATTTTCGAAAAACTGCCCAACTATTTTCTAAAACACCAGCACCATTTTACATTCCCACCAGCTATGTATGAGAATTCAGTTTCTCCACACTCTCACCAACACTTGTTATTATCTTTTTTTTTAATAGTTATTTTTTTGCTTTAGTTGTACACAATGTGTTTTATTTTTACGTGGTGCTGAGGATCAAACCCGGGCCGCGCACATGCTAGGCGAGCCACAACCCCAGCCCCATTATCTTTTTTATTATAGTCATTTTATTATAGTCATTTTATTATAGTCATTTTAGTCATTTATTATATATATACATTTAATATATAAAAAATATTATATATTTTACACCCATTCTAGTGGGTGTAAAATGATATTGCACTATGGTTTTACTTTGCATTAACTAAAAATTTGAACACCTGCATGCTTATTTGGATTTTCTGATTTCCTTTTGCTCATTAATTTTTAACATAAAGTTATATATATATAGAATTCCTGAATTTTAAAAGCACAACAATACTTCAAAATTGATTATTTAATCCCTTTAGAAATAAGAGACATGAAGACTGGAGATACAAACTATTTTACTCAAGACACAAGAAAAACTTATGGTAAATTGGCATTTTGATTTCCTAACTCTGAATTTAGTTGAAACAGAATTAACCACATTTCCCCATCCCTCACTTGCCTGGCAGGAATGAAGTTATTCTCTAATACAGTTATTAGTGAAAAGAAGCTAACAAATGGGAAACCTCCCAAAATGTAGCCCATCTGGGAACATGTACCATGTCTCCCTCATCTTTGTGACTCCCTCTGCACCTGTCATAGTCCCCTACCCACTGTAGGTGCTTAATGAATATCTGTTGAATGAAAAGGACTAGTGAATGCTCAATACAATTGGGATAATATCAAAGTCAAGAGCAATGATAGTGTTTTACTATACTAAGTATACCCTGAATTTCATATCATTATACAGCCTTAATATTTTTTAAAACCATGGACCCCAACTATCATAGACCCATTTACTCAAAGTGATAAATACTTCAAGCATCTAACTCAGAAATATCTGGAGTGTTTTTAGAATGCATATGCCCAGGCCTCATGCCAAACCAACTGAATCTAAAGCCCTGAAGTTGATACCTTTGTTTTTACATTTTTCAAATCCTTCCAGAAATTCCAATGGGGGGAATAAAAAGGCACACAATCGTTATCATGCAACTCATACATTTGGGGGTTGTTTACATGAAGATGTTATGTAGAACAAGCACTGGTGATTTGAAAGAGATTCTGATGCTTAGAAAGCTAAAGTCCCAACTGATGGGCTACCTCATAAAATGCCCATAGTATACACAGCTTCCCAGGAAGCTTTTAGAACTTGTGATGAATAATCCATTCTGATTTGGCAAAAATATTAAGGGACAAAAAACTCCTAGATTATGATGGACATTATTGCAAAATGCCTTGAAAGCTCTTTGCTCCATCTCAGAGCATTGCTGACACTCAGCCCTGCTCCAGTTATTTGGAACATGAGAATTTACAGGCAACATCAGCTTTTATAATATGTCTGCATTTGGCTGAGATTTAGGAACACTGCACCACAGCAATATCTAAGCTGTCACCATTGCAACTTATCACCTCCAGCAACTAATTAGACAGAAAGAAGAGTGAAAATGACTAAGGATGAATTGAAGCAAGTGTTCAGAGAAGACAGATAAGCAATACTAGTTGGATTTCTTTCAATTTGCCTCCTTCATCCAACCTCTGGCATCAGTATTGTTAATGGAGCATTATGTGACTACAAATTGACCATTTCCATGTAGAATTGCTCCAACTAGAATTTACTGCACACTTTCCTCCACTCCTTTTAATGGTGAGTACCATAGCTTAAATAAATCTCCACCTTCCTTCTGCCTCTATCCACTCTCTTGCATGTTTCATTTTTTTCAAGCATGTCGTAGACTGAATTTTCCAAAGGTAGACAAAAATATTTCCCATCCCACCTGCTCTTCTGCTGTATGACTTTTCCACTCCCCATTAAAGGCTGCAATCTCTTTCTTAACACCATCTTGAATTTAGGTGAGCATTGAGACCGCTTTGATCAATAGATTGCATCCAAAAAGACACAATACCACTGCCAGGATCACTCTTAATTATTTTGACAATTTCTGCTTTATGATTTATGGAAGCCAAAAATCATCACATACTGTAAAAAGTATGAGCACCTTCCAACAATGATTATATAAGAAATTCAAGCCACCTGGAGAGACCCTGGAGGGAGAGGGTTTGGAGTGGTTTATTATACAGTAATAGATAAGTAGAACACAACATTTTTTAAAATATTTTATTTGCTTTTTGGTTGTACACAATGCATTTATTTTTATGTGGTGCTGAGGATCAAACCCAGGCCACGTACATGCTAGGCGAGCGCTCTACCACTGAGCTACAATCCCAGCCCCAGAACACAACATTTAATACTGCTTTAGATCATTTAATTTATATATTATTTTTACTTATTTATTTACATATTTATTGTATGTCTTTCCCTACTAGAATGCAAGTTTCAATGGGGCTATAACCTTTTGGTCTCATTCACCAGTGTGTTCAAAGTACCTGAAAATTAAAAAAGAAAAAAAAAAATAGGAGTTCACTAAATATTTGTTAAATCATTATTGAATGCATTTGCTCACTGGAGACTCTGAAGACAACGAATAAATAACATACCTCGGTTGATACCAGGGTACTATAGTACTGTGCACTCTGACAGTTTGCCTTTCTCACAGAAAACATATGGACAAATGTAGCATCATCACATTGATCAACTGCAATTTTCAAAAGCAGAACCAAAGGAAACATTTCATCTGGGGCCACTGGCATTTAATTTTCAGTATAACTACTGAGCTCCCACTAGTTCATGAAGTAAAGAAACCAACATTTCCTCTCTGATCACAGCAGTGGCTGATATGAGGCCACACAAAGGGAAAAAAGTTAATGTGTTGCCAGGAGAGACAGCGTGGTTTTCAAGGACAAAGAAGGTGCTGTATCAGAAACACCAGGAAGAGCCTGAGTCCACAGGGCTTTATGTTTTCAAGGTCTTCGAAGTTCTTTACTGATTGAGGATTTGATTACCCCAACCCATTGACAAAATGATATTGAAGCCTAATTATCCCCTCCTTTACATACAATAAAAACCTGGAGAACACAAAGGGTTTTGTATCCACTAGCACATTAAGTGTTAAGAGCCATCCTAAAGGTTTATAAACTTACACATGGAATCCTTCCTTGTAAGTAGAATTATGCATCAAATGTGTTTAAAAAAATTAAAATCTCTGCTTCTGTAAGTATCCTAATAGGAATACACATAGTTTGCTAACTCTTTTTGTCTTTTATTTTAAAAGAGTTTAGATTACTAAAAAACAAGGATACCATCATTCTGCCAAAGAAGCAAAATCTGTTTCCTCCCAAATATCAGGAGTTCATTTTCCCGAGCTCAGGGTGGCAAGCAATTACAGACCTGGAGATAGGTTGTTCTGTGCGCTGCACAGATGTCGTGCGCAGATGAATGTGCATGTCTTGTATAGAGCCATTAGCCCTTGGAAAAAAAGATTGATAATAGCAATGAGAATAGAATGTTAGCAAGCCTTTGTTTGCCCTTCCCTGTTTTATATGAGGTTTTCTTCATGGTTCTCCCTTCCCTTGCATGCAGTGTGAATGTACTTGGCATTCAGTCATTCTGTCAAGGATTTTTCAGATTTTTTTATATAGGTGCTATTCACCTATTCTCATAATTCTCTTAAAACAACAGCATTCCATAAGATTTAATCTCTCAAGTTACACAGGATGCCCACTAATAGAAAGTCACATTGCTACTATGTTAAAATTTTCCTGCCCGAATATTTTATCTGTATTCATGAATTTATTTAATTCAGTGCCTCAGTTTCAAAACACCCATATTCAATGCAGGCTACAAATCATTATACATGTTAAATGAGTCAAATTGCACCCTCTGCCAATAGCAGCATGATACCAGCCCTCCCATTACACCCACCATCACTAACACCAGCAACCTAAATAATCCTGCTTAGTTTCTAGCTGGGGCATGCAAAGAAAGATTCTTGTGGTTGGTATTTATGTCGAATGAAACTATTAAAGTAAGTACCTAAGCTGCTTCTATTATAGTAAAATGACTGGTCATTAGGTAAAGAATCTGATATTCACCTTGATCAGTTTTTAAAAGTATTCTTTTTCCCACTTAAAGTAGTATCATAACATGATGGTTATCATATTAGTCAGCTCAGACTGCTATAATAAAATACCATGGACTAGGTGGCTTAAAATAACAGGACTTTATTTCTCATAGTTCTGGAGACTGGGAAATCCAAGCTCAAGGTGCTGGCTGATTTAATGCCTGGCGAGAGCTCTGTTCCTGGTTTGCAGACAGCCACCTTCTCCTTGTATTCTTAAATGACAGAGAGGGAAGGGGAGGAGGAAAAGAGAAAGAGAGGGCTTTCTGGTGTTTCTTCTTATAAGAGCAAGATCCCATCATCAGAACATAAACCATATGACCTCATCTAAACCTAATTACTTCCCAAAGGCTCCAACTCCAAATATCATACCAGTCGGGGTCAGGGGTTCATTTGAATGGAGCAGGATGGGGCACAATTCAGTCCACAGCAATTTTTTAAGGCCGTGGTGAAAATACAAGAACAAAGCAAGGCTAAGAGACCAATAGAGGCACTGGTCAATGGTGGTCTCATTATTTGTACTAGCTCCTGAGCCCAAGACACAGGATCAGTCTATATCCTTGCCTCCTCTACAGAGCAGAATCTGACATCTACATTTCTATAAGATGAGGAGCCAAGTCAGGTGTGGTGGCATATGCCTGTATTCCCAGTCACAAGGGAGGCTGAGGTGGGAGGATCACTTTAGCCCAGAAGGTTGAGACTAGCCTGGGCAATGTAGTAAGACCCTGTCTTAAGCAATCAATCCATTAGTTAGTCAGATAGATAGAAAGATAGATAGATAGATAGATAGATAGATAGATAGATAGATAGATAGATAGATAGATAGATAGATAGATAGATAGGTAGATAGATAGATAGAATGCAAAACCAGTTTTCAGCTTGTATCTGGAAGTTACAAAAGTTCTGCCAAAAGGAGCAGACTTTAAGTTGTCTCTTCCCCTGCCACAAAGGAGCTAATTATAAGAGAGGCAGTCATCTGGGTAAACAGTGTCCTGTGAGTAAAGAAATGTAAAGCTGCAGAAAAAAAATGCAGGAGCAACTTCCAAGACAGCTTACCAGCAGCAGGGATTTCACAGGAGGCAGTGCAGGGGAGTAGAAGCTCCTGATTCAAGAGCTTCATGTCTGCACCTTAAACATGGAAGAGAAAAGCATTAATGCCTTGTGGGGAACCAGAACCTGCCACCCCAGAATATGAAGGATGGTTGAGCTGAAAGCAATTCAGAAGAAGGAGATGGCATAAAGCTGTATGCCCTCCCTCTGCCTATCTAAAAGCAGGACCCAGATTTACAGACAAGAGGCATCCTGCCCCTCCCCCTTCACTGGGGCAAACAGAGGTTCACCACCAACACAACTTTGGACCCTTCTCAGCCTAGACATGGGACCAGAGGAACCTACACCAACCAATTTTATAAACTAGCTTTTATCCACCATTTACTTGTCTTTCTACAATTTGCTGCCCCTGGAGACTACAGGACTTTCTTCTTTGTCTTCCCATATCTCTAAAATTGTACCATTCTTTGTTGAAAATGCCACATAAGCTGAAATTCAAAACCTCCCCTTAGGGACACTCATTCTCTAGTGTATGTATGAAGTATACATGTCAATAAACTTCTCTTTTTTTTTTGTGGTTCATTTGCCCTTTATTACAGGGACCTATTCTAACTAAGAACTTGCGAGAGTTAAAGAAAAGATTATTTTTTCCTACAACCTTATACTAGAATCCCTAGAATCTAAAACTTAAGAAAACCCAACTATTTTAGAACAGAATTTTTTTTTTCACTAACTACACCTGATTATCTCATTTTAACTAATTTCTACTAATGGGAAATATATATTGCACTTCCTTTTGTTAATCATTTAAAGTTTATGTAGTGTATGTAACTCTCTTCCATAAAATGGTCTCTTTGATTCTCAGTCAGTCCTTTTTATTATTTTCAAAAAGTCATGAGGTTTGAAAAACTTCGAGACATGAGATGCCTTAGGTGAGAAAACTAGACAAAGAATGTCTTTTTACAGATTGCCATCCCCACAGGAGGATTTTTATCTACCAAAAGAGGGCTTCATCTCACTTGCAATACTGACATTGCTTTATGAATCATTGGTGCCAGTTTATTCCATAAAAATTTACAAAAGAATGAAGATCATCGATTGCAAATTATTGTCATTCCCCTCTCAAAACACCAGTGTTGACTGAAACACTATCCATCTACCCATTAGATGCACAAAGAGACAGACGCCACCTGGTGTTCAATAGCCTCAAGTGCATCTCACTTATATTCTGGTTCCATGTTTGGTTTGTTCAAATACAGCCATGTCAAAAGACATTGTGATATATTGCAGGCAAAGGACACTCAACACATTGTGGTGTGAATTTTTTCATTAAATAACTTTATCATGTTGGGCAGAACCCCCATGTGTCTTGAATTAGTTACTTTCCATGACCCTTGATAAGTAACAGACTCTGATTTCAGTTCTGACTAATGCAAAACTATCTGTAGAAATCTAACCTTTATACAGTGAAATCTTGATACAGAACAGAACAAAATCCCAGAAACACAAACACTTTTGGGGGTTGACCTGTGATGTACATCGATTGCATTCTGTAACATAGAATGTTTTCTGTATTAATGCAGCACAGCCATGGATTTCCGATATAAGAGCATATTAAACCATCCTAAGCAGTCATTTGTCATGAGGTAGAGCAAGGAAGAAAAAAAGTAAAGTCAAGCTTACCATGACTCTTGGTTTTCATGACTTCTAACAATTCAATATAAAAAAATAATAGCTGCTGAGATTTTGTCAGATACTTGGAAATATTTAAGAAAAATGTCCTCCAATCTTATGTACTAGAGGGTTCTATAAATTTGGGGGGGGGGCAATTGAGGATTGAACTCAGGGGCACTTGACCACTGAGCCACATCCCCAGCCCTATTTTGTATTTTTATTTAAAAACAGGATCTCCCTGAGTTGCTTAGCACCTTGATTTTGCTGAGGCTGGCTTTGAACTTGTGATCCTCCTGTCTCAGTCTCCTGAGCTGCAGGGATTACAGGCATGCACCACCGTGTCCGGCCTAAAATTTATTTTTAACTAGACCCCATGACAATTAAAATTTCCCTCTTCCCCCCCAAAAAATGAATGGAACATGCAGCCAAATATGACACCAGCTAAATCATTTTTCTTACCCCTTCTATTCTTTAGGTCATATTCTTTTCTCAAATAAGTTTGGTAACCTAAAAGGGGATCAGAATTCTGTGTCCAGTGGTTTACGAAGAGAGTCAAACAGTATTCTGCATGGGAATTCTATCTGTGTTCTAAGAGATTTGCAATTGATCTGTCCTGCTTGGTGGAACTTGCCACTCAGTATATGGAATTTGAGCAAATGGTTTATGGAACATCGACCTTAAAAAGTATGAACACAGACTCATCCGATGTGCACCAATTGCACACAAATCCTTTGCATTAATCATGTAGAAAATCTATAAACTACAGAGGACACTTCATGCTTTGTGCATCTTGTCTTTCTTTTAGTGCTCCACAGTCTGGAAATAATTCCTGGTAAGTTGGAACAACGCAAGACAAGTCCTTCTGCCTGACCACAGTCAAGCTTATCTTGATGGTAGCTGAGCTTCTCTGCCTGCCAGTTCCATCCCACATGTAATTAAGGAAAGCTGCTTATGATGTTTTTTTTTTTTTTTTTTTGGTCCTTATCTATCTAGTGGGAGGCTGATCTCTCCAGGTATCACAGCAGGTTCTGTCATCTCTGAAGGCATAAGAGCTGCTAAGTAGTCACCTCTCCCTGCCTTCTGGCTTGAATTGTCCTGATGTCAATCATCAGCTATTCTCCAAGATCATGCTACAGACCCAGCTCCTGTATGTCATTCTATCCTTAATCCCAGCTAAGATCAGGTATGTCTCTAACAATGAGAGACATTTTCATCTTTGAGATAATTTAGATACCTAATGAACTTGATGGCAGAAGAGCTAATATCCCTGATAGGGCACTTTCCTTCAATCTTCTATGTCTCTTCCGGAAGTCAGGGTCACAACAGATTTGTAAATTCTTTCTTGAGAGCCAACTATACACTGAACTGTACACACACACACACACACAAAAAACCACAACTCTTTGTTTCATAAAGTCAATTATTAAATCACTCTTCATATTTGTTTCTTTAAGCTAAATAGTCCAAATATTTTGTATTAACTTTTCCTTACTCATTCTATTTTGTCTATTTTTATTTTCAGGTTTTCTTATGATCTGTCACTGTACAATGTACATTGTGAAACTAGATAGAATTGGGTACAAACTAAAAATGAGATTAATTTGTCACTTCCAAATACGTCATTTCTGCATGGCAACCCATCGTTCTTACTTTGTGAGCCATAACAGAAATTTCCCAACATCAAGTAAGTATATAATCCATTGAGACTTTCTGCTTTTTTCATACTATGCTTAGGTCTTGTGCTTCCTGTAAAGGAGAATATTTTCTGTATTAAGGAGGCACAAACATGGATTTGTACTTGGGTTTTTGTCCAACTGCATGTTGGAAATGCCACAATCATTCTCCTAGCTTCCTTGTCAATATGAATGGGGAATGGGTAGCCACTGACCAGGGACCTGTGACATTTTTAGGACATAGGCTCACAGAGGTAACCCTGTCATGTGTAATATAGTGATCTTTGGATGTGAACCATCTAAGAGGTGATCTTATTACAAGGGCTGGGGTAACCTTGTAATCATTCATAAGTGTGTAGCACATGGAAGAGCTTCACGTATGTGACCCCTGTGGTTCCCACAGCATTGCTTTCATGCAGGCTGAGCAAGGCAGCATATTATTATCTGATTTTTACGAATGCAAAAATTTGAGGCATAGAGAAGTTAATAATTTGTGACAGTACTATTTGAAATGAAAGTCACAATAGAAATCTAGGCTTTAAGACTCTCTATCAAGGAACCATTTTTCTACACCATGTTTTTCATTGTTTAGTGGACACTCTCAGGAATTCTAGGATCCCACTCAGGGACTAGCCACATGAGAAGGAGGAAAAATAGTCAAGGCTTGTCGCTGCCTGAAGCGGAAGTCACTTGGAGCAGCGAACGCCACAGGAAAATTCGGAGGCAGGATGAAAATGAAAAAAGGTCTTTTATTCTTCTCCTCTCTCCAGCTCCAGCAATCACTCCAAATGCTCTAACTCCAACCACCACCTTCTTCTTCCCCACACACACTAACGAACCTCACCCAGTTATATACATATAGCTTTAACAAGGACACGTGCTTACAGCTCGAGCTTACAGGTGCGTCACGCAGTGTTCACGGGCATACAAAGATTCTTTGAATAATGTATCAACATCAGGTGGAAACTAGAACATCTTTTATGGCTCTCAGCTAACCGCAATCTTTAGCTATCTCCTTGATTATAGGCTCCTTCATTTCCCCCTTTTAGTTTTAAAAGAGGGGATGTTCTAGGACGTCCATGTGCAACCGACATTCTTACCCGTCATGGGAGTCTAGGCTGTCCTGACTCCTGGCTTAGGTTGACATGCCGGCCACATTAGACTGTCCCGTGCGACTGTGCCGTGTCTTAGGTTGTCCCCCTCTGGGGATCTTACCCGTCATAGGCTAACCAGCCATCCAATAGAGCCCTTCAGGATCGACTGTGTGTTGACTAACAGCCGTCCAATTTTTAGGAGATGCTGCGGCTTTAAGGCGGCAAGCCTACTGCTGACGAGCCAAGTTTCCATAGCGTATCAAGTTCTTTAAGCCAATCAGCTGCCCTTAGTTTCATCAAGTAACGCACTGAGTTCTCTTAGACAAATACCCGCAAGGCATTGTCCCGCAATGTCCCAAAATAATGGAAAATCAAAATGTCCATAAGTTATAACACATAGATTCAGGAGGCCCCATGCATGCAGAGCAGAGGCCACACTGCTGGTGAGGTTGTTGATGCTTGAGCAGCAGGGATGCTTGCAGCGACCGCGGTCCCTGCAGTTGTAGCAGCAGCCGTCTTTTTTATGTCTAGACATTTCTACCGGCAAATCTTCAGGGCCCGCTACCTAAAAACTCAAGCATCCATTATTAAGGGAAAGGCAGTGCTATTCCAGCACTGAGATCAAAAGGTGAGCTGTCAAACTAAAAAAAGAATTATTAGAGTAGAAAATAAAAGTTGATCTCTGCTCACACACATTGCTGCTTAAGCTCCCACAAACATAAGCTGGCAAAATATCACATTCAGAAATAATCAAAGAGAAACTGAGGGTGTTTACTGCATTAAAGATAAAGAAAAGCTAAAGGCATTTTGGAAAAATAATTTGTTAGCTGGAATCCTCGAGTCTCTATATACACAGCAATCCTATACCTGTTGAAATAATTCAAATTAATCAGCTACTAAACAAATGAAGTCAATAACAAATAAATGATCCTCTGTCGGAACACCAAAATATCAGGTTATATAACATTAAACATATTCACAGCTGAAGAGAAGTCCCGAAGACAACTATAAATCAAAATTGATTATCATTATAATTGATTATCTAAAAATATTCTGAACTTATATAAATATCTATTTATCTATCTATCTATTGATTATCAAATTAGAATATTCTAAGCTTAAATGAATTAACGTTATTTGTTATTTGGATCTATATCTATCTACCTTTTTTTTTTTTTTTAAGCGCTTAATTATTTGTGACGTCACACTAGACAGACGCACATATAAACATTTGTGACATCACATTAACATGAAATTTAGACAAATGCACAGACATAAAGACATATATAAAAGAGAAAAAAAAATTACAATTGTGTATACACTGAAGAGAGATCTTCTTGTCCCGGCCGGGAAGAATGAAATTTAAGTTGTAAATTTAATGGAGAACTCTTTTAAGGGAATCACTCCATACCTTCATTTTGGTCCTCTTGACCTTGCACTTGTTTATTCAATCTAGACTCCTCAATAACTTCGTCTTGATCCCTTTGACTTTGTACCTGCTTTATCAATCTAGATGGTATCCATATTGGAGAGGATTCGTGCTTTGGAAAAACACAAACAGATCCTCTCCCCCAAATTAATACTGGGTCTGGACCCTTCCATGTACCTGAGAGAACATCCTTCCAGTAAACCAAAGGTTTATGTTGTTGGTGTGGGTTCCAGTGTCTATCTCCAGCCGAATGTCCATTAGAATCTAAAGTTAAGAAATTTAGGGTAAACAGGGCAACTGCCAATCTGTCCTTAGGATTTTTCCAGTTTCCATCTTTTTGCTTTAGTAACATATTTTTAAGTGTCCGATTTGCTCTTTCAATTATTCCTTGTCCCTGAGGATTATAAGCGATACCTGTTTTGTGGATAATATTGAACTTTGTACAAAATTGTTTGAAGGATGTGGATGTATATGCAGGGCCATTATCTGTTTTAAGCATTTTGGGGATGCCCAATGCAGCAAAAGCTTGCAGACAATGAGATATAGTATCTTTAACTTTTTCTCCAGAATGTAAAGAAGCAAAAATCATGCCTGAGCATGTATCTATGGTGACATGAATAAATCGTAATTTTCCAAAACTTGGCTCATGTGTGACATCCATCTGCCACAAATGATTGGGCAACAAACCTCGTGGGTTAACCCCATAATGTGGATTGGGCAAGAGTGTTACACAAGATGGACATTCTTTTACAATTCTACGAGCTTGTTCTTTTGTGATTTTAAATTTTTGTCTTAAGGTAGTGCTGTTAACGTGGAACTGGGAATGAAATAAAGTAGCTTGTTGTACTGTAGTAAATATAAATATTGTTTTAGTGAGGGCGTCAGCTTTTTGATTACCTTCATGGAGAGGACCAGGCAGATTAGTGTGAGCTCTTATGTGACCTATAAATAAAGGTTCTTTTCGTTGCCATAGGAGATTTTGGATTTGAGAAAACAATTTAAAAGCTGGAGTATGTGGTGCTATTGGACCTGCTAGCTCCAATTTTGGGACAGCATGTACAATATAATGGCTGTCTGAAAAAATATTCATAGGCTGTTCTTTAAAATTTTCCAGAGCTATTATTATAGCTTCGAGTTCCACTAATTGAGCTGATTTTTGATTAGTGATATGAATCATTTTTTCATTTTGAGTGACTACTGCAGCAGTACCGTTAGAGGATCCATCTGTAAATACATTAAATGCTTTAGGAATGGGTTGATTTTTTATTACCTGTGGGAATATGATAGGATGATTGATACAAAAGGACAGTATAGGAGATTTAGGAATATGATTGTCAAAATTTGCAGAAGTAGAGCATCTAGCTATAGCCCAATCATTATCATTGAAGCACAAATATTCAACCTGTGACGATGAATAAGGAGTAATAATAGTAGCGGGATGAATTCCAAATATTTTAGTAGAGGTTTTAAGTCCTTGAAGAATAAGTTTAGCTACCATGGAGGTATAAGACTCAATTGTACTTTTAGGAGAGACAGGCAAATGTATCCATAATATAGGTCCCTGTTGCCAAAATACTCCTGTTGGAGTATATTGTGAAGGAATAATAATCAATATTAGTGGTTGTGCAAAATCAAATCTATCGCAATGGGATCTTTCAATGGCCTGTTCTACTAATTTTAGAGCTCTCCTGGCCTCAGGAGTTAATGTTCGAGGTGAGGATGGGTCAGGGTTCCCACGAAGGATGTCAAATAAGGGTTTTAATTGTCCAGTAGTGAGGCTTAGTGTAGGGCGAAGCCAATTAATGTCACCCAGTAATTTTTGGAAATCATTGAGGGTGGTCAAATGTTCTTTACTTATTAGAATTTTTGGGGTTTAACAAAAGTATCCATGATTTTAAAGCCTAAATATAGTATAGGTGATCTGCTTTGAACTTTTTCTTCTGCTATATATAATCCATATTTTTTTAGATTTTTTGTTATTTCACTAAATATATTAAATAAGATTTGTTGATTAGGGTGAGCTAATAAAACATCGTCCATGTAGTGTAGACACATAAGGTCTTGATATTTGTTTTTAATGGGCTGTATAGCTCTGTCCACATATAGTTGGCACAGTGTAGGGCTATTTGCCATTCCCTGCGGCAATACTTTCCAATGATATCTTTTATCAGGGCCATTATTATTAATAGAAGGAATTGAAAAAGCAAACCTGGGGGCATCCAGAGGATGTAGGGGAATGGAAAAGAAACAGTCCTTTATATCAAGGGTTATAAGGTAATAGTTTTTTGGAATAGCTACAGGATTAGGAAGTCCAGGTTGAGTAGGGCCCATAATTTGCATTGTTTTGTTAATTTGTCTTAGATCTTGTAATAGTCTCCATTTTCCTGATTTTTTCTTAATTACAAATATGGGAGAATTCCAGGGAGAGGTGGAAGGCTCTATGTGTCCTGCTTCTAATTGTTCTTTAATTAATTGGTGGGCCGCTTGCAATTTTTCTTTGGATAGGGGCCACTGAGGGACCCAAACTGGCTTATTAGAGAGCCATGGTATTTTTAAAATTGTTTTCTCAGTGGCCCCTAGAAAAAATGTCCTTTGCCTTTTTTATTATGAGTAGGATTTTTATTCTTAACACCTGCAGGCTTGGTCGCTAGGTGTAACCCCATTTGATGTAAGATATCTCTTCCCCATAGGGTAACTGGCAAGCTGTTTAAAACATAGGGTTTGAATGTTCCTGTATGGCCTTCATTGTCTTGCCAATTTAAGATTACAGCACTTTGAGCTGGGGTATTACTGTATCCCAAGCCTCTTAAACTGGTTGAGGCTTTCTGTAGAGGCCAGTGCTTAGGCCATTGTTGTAGATTTATGATGGAAGAGTCAGCTCCTGTATCAATCAGCCCCTCCATCTCTATACCTTGAATTTTTAATTTGCACATAGGCCTCCGTGAACAGTCCTGGACCCAGAAAGCCATAGGTCCTGAACCAGTGGAACCGAATGCTCTGCTATTTCTATTTTGTGGCATGCTTTTAAAAGAATTATGGAGACTGGGAATGAGGAGCAGCTGTGCGATTCTGTCTCCTTGATTTACGGAGATGATGCCCCTGTGTGTACTTAGCATTATTTTAATCTCTCCATTATAATCTGAATCAATAACCCCTGGTATAACATTAAAGCCTAATAAACTTTTGGAACTACGCCCAAGGATTAGTCCCACAGTTCCTGAAGGGAGAGGTCCCCTGATTCCCGTAGGAATCAGCTGAACCCCCATTTCAGGTGTCAGGACCATCCGGGCAGTAGAACAGAGATCTAATCCTGCACTTCCTCTTGTCCCTCTGATAAGGGAGTTAATGGGTAGGAGGGACTGTGACGAGGAATCATTTGAATCTGAGGGCCTTCCTCCTCTAGTGCCTCGTACATTTGTGGGCCCCGGGGCATTGGGCCCCGTGCCCCGTTTTTTGAAATCCTTGATAAATCATTTCCATATATATCATATCTAGAATGGCATTGATTGGCCCAATGTATACCTTTTTTGCATCTGGGGCATCGGCCTGGAGCACGGTATGAATTTGATTTTATTACCCTTGGGGGATATTGCTTAGCATATCTTGGTTGATTATAATAATTTTGTCTGGAATATCCTGTTCTAGGTTGAAACCTTTGGGAATTTTGAGGGGAGGAATTTTTCATCACTGCAGCAATTACGTTGCCTGTGATAACAGCCTCGTTAATGTCTTTGCACAGTCTGATATAAATTGATAAGTCTTTTTTACTTCTCCATGGCTTTATTGCATCCTGGCAATATTTATTAGCGTTCTCGTATGCTAATTGGATAACTAGGGGCATAGCTTGCTCGACTTCTCCAAAAACTCTAGATGTTGTTTTTAAGAGCCTATCTACAAAATCAGCGTAAGGTTCGTTAGGCCCTTGTATAACTTTTGATAGGCTGCCTTGCAGATCCCCTGTGCCTGAGATTGTCTTCCAGGCTTTCACAGCTGCAGTGTGTACCTGGGCATACACACCTGGATCGTATTGTAGCTGATTTTGTAGTTCGGCGAACTCACCCTCCCCTGTGAGCATATCTATATTGCGTTGAGGGAAACCTGCTGCAGCATTTCTCTTTGCTATTTCTGAACAAAGTTCCTGGAATTGAGTTTTCCAGATTAGGTATTGTCCCCCACTTAGTACCGCTCTGCATAGACTTTTCCAATCTGAGGGGGCTAAGGTTAGGGTGTTAAGTGACTCTATCATACTTAATGTGAACGGAGCTTGAGGCCCATAGGTCATTACCGCCTCTTTAAAATTCTTTATTGTTTTAAAGTCTAGGAACTCATGATATCTTTGTCCCTGTTCATTTTGAAATACTGGCAGTTCTAGGTGCTCCTGCGGTCTATGTTGTTCGAGAGCGTATAAGCGCTCTGAAAGGCCGCCAATTTCTACCTCAAGGGCACGTATACTCTGATCCATACTCTTTATTGTTTCTGTTAGGGATTCTATCCATGAAGGAGCAGAGGGCGCTAGTGGTTCCTCTATTTGACGGTCTTTTCTCTTTTTTTAATTTCTTTTTGTTCTTTTTATTGGAGACTGTGCTCTCCGAATCGCTTTTTGATTCCTCTTCACTACTAGCTTCATAATTCCTAACCGGCTCAGTAGAGGAGACTGTACTTTCATGGTTTGGCTCCTTGTTACTATTATTACTTTCACTAGTATCCTGAGTTTCAGTTTCTAAGGAGAGTACATACTCCTCAGCTAATTTTATTAAGCTTTTGATGGCTTTTGCAGATCTTACTTTTGAATTTACATTCCTACTCTCCTTGCTGGTCTCCACTGAGTCAGAGGATATGCTTTCTTGTTCACTTTTCTCACTATCCTCTGAGTTCTCAATATCAAAAATTTCATTCATGGCTTTTATAAACCGACTTTTTGTTATATTTGCTCCCATCTTTTTAAATTTTCTTTTTTCTTACCTTGCCGCCGAATTCCCCGTACGGGCCGCCACCTGTCGCTGCCTGAAGCGGAAGTCACTTGGAGCAGCGAACGCCACAGGAAAATTCGGAGGCAGGATGAAAATGAAAAAAGGTCTTTTATTCTTCTCCTCTCTCCAGCTCCAGCAATCACTCCAAATGCTCTAACTCCAACCACCACCTTCTTCTTCCCCACACACACTAACGAACCTCACCCAGTTATATACATATAGCTTTAACAAGGACACGTGCTTACAGCTCGAGCTTACAGGTGCGTCACGCAGTGTTCACGGGCATACAAAGATTCTTTGAATAATGTATCAACATCAGGTGGAAACTAGAACATCTTTTATGGCTCTCAGCTAACCGCAATCTTTAGCTATCTCCTTGATTATAGGCTCCTTCAAAGGCTTCATGCCCCAGCCCCAGGAGGGCAGGTCTATACATATCTATTTAGCGGTTGGGTTTCTGTTCAACTTTTAGTTTAAAAGATTCTTTGCTTTAGAATATATATGTTATTTGACTACCTAACCATACCAAAAAGAACATGGATGTAGGAGGGGCTATGAAGGATTGTGGGTCCAGGATTGGAGAAACAGGTGAAGACCTGAGGGAACTTTGGATCATCAAACATACGGTCAGCCTCAGGTGGTATTTCTGTTTACAGCAGCCCTGTGCCTGGGCAGGTAAGGCAGTTGCTCCTCAGAGAATAATAAAGGTGCCGCCTATAATAAATATGAAACCTGTTGAGAAAATGGGACTGCTTTATACAAAACTACGCAGGCACCCATGACACAATTGCAGGAGCATGCACAAAACAACAGTGCTTCGGAACACTCTGGTGGTGGTGGTGGTGTAGTGCTGCAGCAGCCAGCACAAGGACCCAACCATCTTGGTCACTCTGCCACTGTCCCCATTGCTGAGCCCTCATCCTTGAACAAGACCCAAACTTCCCTTAAATTTTTCCTTAGATTAAAAAATAATTAAGAAAAAGCTGATAATCGAGGTTACTAGGAAGTATGGGCCACCTCTCCTAAGGGCTGTAGCATTTTAAATAAAGGCCCCCTTACCAAGGAACAGCCCAAGGTTGAAGAAAAAGAAATGAGTGGCTGATGGTCCAAGCCTACCTTTGGTGAAAGAGGTAGTTTAGAAAAGACATCCCCGTGATGCTTCCCGACTGCCCACACAGACACGTGCACATCCCTTGGTCTGCCATTGCCACATCTGGGAGCCCAAGCAAATCCATGGTGAAGAAAATGGAGCTTACACTTGAAAGCACTCGCCTGCTCAGACTCCTCTACTGCCCCGGAGAGAGGTGCGGCAATGTGTTTTTGTAAAACATGCCAATGTGAGGGTTTTTTCAATCCACAAATGTCCGGGCCACTGGATTCTCCACGTCCATTCTCCATCACACTTCACTCATGTCAAGTGGTATTAGAATGGTAACAGCTAATACTGGGATCTGGTTAAGAGGGAGTTGGGTTGAGAACATGGAACATTTAATTAGGGAGATACAATTATGTGATTCATAGTTTCTTTTTTTATTTATTTTTTTTTAGCATATAGTGAACTTTTTCCTATCTGTTCTGTTTTAGAATGGGCTTCCAGAAAAACACGTATGGCCCACTACACCATACCACGAGCGACGGACTCATCCGGAAGTCATTTAGCAACATGCTTATTACAGCACCTAACACTAGAAGTATGTGGAAAATAGAGAAGAAACAAGTTTCGAATAGTATAGAATCAACAACTAGTCTGTGGAGAATTCTTCCAACCATCAGATGGGCAAAATTCCAAGTAGACTATTTATTTATCATCTGTGTCAAAACAGTTCTTACCTGTTGGAATGACTCAAAAATGCAGTTACACAAAAATAGATTAAATTTTTTTTTCTGGGAATTACATGAAGTTAAAATTATCAAAAGTCCCATGTTTGAAGGGCACTAGTTTGACAGCAATACTGCATAGCAGTACATCTTGGTGTGGTCATTCTTAAGTACTCCAACTATCAGAAATAGAAAATAAATTTCTGTGGACCATGATAAATGAAACACTGAATTATCTTCATCATCTCTCCATGGAAAATGATATTGCCAAATAATTTCACATGAAAAAGCAATCAAAACCTCATCAGCTGCTAGACACGTAGCACATACCTATAATTCCAGCAGCTCAGAAGGCTGAAGCAGGTGTATTGCAAGTTCAAGGCTAGCCAAGGTAATTTAGGAAGTCCTAAGCAGCATACTGAGAGCCTGTCTCAAAAAATAAAAAGGTTACAGTTGTTAAATGCCCAGTAACCACCACCACCACCCCCCGCCCCACCAAAAAAAAAAAAAAAAAAAAAAAAAAAAAAAACTCATCAGTCAAATATGTTAAGAAAAAGATATTGGAAAGATGTTTTAGGCAGTTATCATTGAAAATATCAAGATAGTTTCTGGACATAATCATCATTGTAGTAGTTTTGGAATTTCTAACTTGTTTAATTTCTCTTCTCATTCCAAACAAATGCCAACTTTGGTTCTTATTATGTATTTTTAATCTTTTATTATTTTTCCTTTGGAAAGTTCCAAAATTATATAAGCTTTGGACTACAAATCATGCATTTTCTCTTGCTGGGAGTGACATGTGAGGTGAATTATGTTGGGAAGATTTGTTCTCCCAGCTATTCAATGTAAACTTCTTAAACTCAGTAAAGACCAAATATTATTATTTCCTTCCAAATGTTCTATCTGCTGTGAACTCTCCCTTAACACATCACTTAAAGCAAAACTGATTCTTCATAATTTACAGTATTGTGTTCATCTTCTAGAAAAAGATGAATCATGGTTATAATTTTTATTTTTACTGCTGCCCTTTGTTCAGCCCCACAAATGATTTTAAAAGCATAATCATTCTTGTAAAAAAATTCAGAATCATTGCCAAATGAAAATGACTCATTCTTTACCAAGAAAAAAAAGTATTATAACAATAAAATCTCTGCAAGCATAAAAATTGTGATTTTATTTTTCAAAAGTTTGGCAAGATTATTCATGCCTTTCCTTTAAATAGGTAACACTCATATATTTTAAGTTTCATGTGCATATAATTTACTAAATGTACATCAAATATAATACAATATATCTACAACATAGTACCTAAGCATGAAAGTCAGTATTTTAATATAATTGCCCATTTATATTAAAAGCCTCTTATAAAAATCTTTCGCTTCCTGAAATATCTTTTTTTCCCAATGAGAATAATAGTCATAATTACAGAGTAGTAACACATGACAGATAATGTTCCAATTTTAGGAAATTAGCTCTTTCTTAGCCTTGCAATGAAACCTTTTTTATGTGACTTTGGTATTGGTGTCATATAGAATGAGGGTATTATTTGGCTTTTCAGGGTAAAAAGAAACCTAGTACAGCACTCACTAAGACAAAATTATTATATTAACTAACACTGACGTCACTCAAAGGAAAACAAGGGAACCAAAAGAAATTATTTGGTTCAACCTGAAGCAGTTTTGTAGAATTACATTTTCAGCCATTCCTTTAAGTTAAAAACTGGTTTTATACTCACAGCCCATAGATTTTCTTCTGGAAAACCTGAATGTTTGGTGAGCCAAGTCTAAATGTTTCTCTCTTTTTTTTTTTAGTTGTGGATGAGCATGATACCTTTATTTTATTTATTAATATGTAGTGCTGAGGATCGAACCCAGTGCCTCATACATGCTAAGCAAGCACTCTACCACTAAGCCAAAATCCCAGCCCCTCTAAATGTTTCTTGACATTATGTGTGTAGACCTATACCCAGTCCATCCACCGCAAGGTTCAAAACTTAGTCTCCAATTCCTTAAGCCAGGGAATACAGAAAGTTTACGTGGTCCACGGTTACCCAGGGACTCTATGACCAGGCTGACCACTGCCCACGTTCTCACTGGGCCTCAATTTGTTTGGCCATAAAGTGAGAAGTAGGGCGGGAGTGGAACAAGGTCCTTTTGCTTATTTATCTTGAGGGGTTACCTTCTGAGTAACTATCCATCACAACGGATAAGTCCGTATTCTCTTTAGTTCTCACAATACCCCCAGGAGGTAATTATTATTTTCTCTGCTTTACAAATGAGGAAATTGGGGATTCAGATAAGGGGGAGAAATATTTTGCTTACAAAGACTGCTGGAAGTTTTGCTGTTCATCACACTTCTATATAAAATTAACTCTCCCAGATCTTCATTCCACAGGACAGAAAACTGGGTCTCAGAAAATCTGAATCACATTGTTAATAAGCAGCAAATAAGTCTTAGAATCAAGGTTTCCCTGACCATAACCTTGCGTGCCTCCCACTACACAACTGCTACTCGAATCAATTTTTCTCTGAACTTGCTTCAGTCAGACAAATGGACCAATGACCGTGAGTGAATTGCCTAACCTTTGGAGACATATCAGTGCTCCCCATGAAGCATTCCAGTTCCGCTGTGAGATGGCCCCCCAAGCATTTCCATCAGTCCCAGAGAGGTTGGAAGTAAGAAAATTGCTAACAGGCCTCAATTTCATCTGAGTTCTGATGGCCCCGAGAAATTGTGGGTATTGTTTTGGAGCAAGAACTGCAGTACCAAGTCTGTACAGAAGAATCATTCATCTTTAAAAATATCACTACTGCAAGTCTAAAAGAAGTGTTTTTAAACACACACACCTGGATAAAAAGGAAGGCAAGTACCCATCAACAACAAAGTGCTTAGAAGACTCGGGATTCAGTCATACTAGAGATTTTGTGTTTTTTAAATGAAGAAACTTTTCTAACAGTTTTCCAAAAAGTAGTCTTGCCTTAAAAGAAAAAAAAAAATCAGAACACATATTGTCTTCTATCCAAGTTTGCAAAGATTCAGTAGCATCCTCAAACCATGAACCAGACATCTGCCTGGCCCACAGGAAGCTGTGACCAGAAAACCGATTTTCTAGACAGAAGATCGGAATTAAATTTCACTCTCAACAGTTTACTAAATATAGACAACTAAGTTGAAATTAGCCAGAAGGGACATTTAAAAGGAAATGACAGGTACATTTTTGGCCCCAAGAATACAAACATAAGCTAAGCCAAAAAGAGTATCTGAGATATGAGCAATTTAGGGGAGAATTTACACCAGCCCTAAGATAAACCCACAAGCAACAAGCTGAACATTCTATTTATAGTCAAAACACAGGGATTTATCAAAATCAGTCACTCTCAGCTTCTGAGAATAGTTTGAATTATTAAATATCTCCTCCTCTTCGAGAGCAGAAAGCAACCCCTGTTTCACAGTGGCATGAATGTAATGCAACAAGGACTTAATTACGAGGTGAATGAACATCTTTCTCAGATGAATCTGCATTATGGGCATACATATAGTATTTTAGCACATATCACTCACTATCTTGTAGACTGTGAAATTTTCTGAAATATTGATTTTCCCGTACCCATGTCAATGAGTCAGCAAATTGAGAGTCCTGTCTTAAGATGAAGAAATAAAATTCTATACTTCTCTTGCCTGTTTGATGATCTTACCTTACCAGCAGCACCTGCCAGAGCATCTGCTCTTCAACAATAATTATAATAAAAAAAAATACTCAGGTTCACTCTGTGATTTTCCTGTTAGTTTCAGCTGCTCCCTGAGCCATAAAACCAGAAATAAATCAGTTTAAAAGATAAGCTTGAGATTCTGAAAAAGTAGAGAGAGGAACCAATGAGATAGTGAAGAAAAGAGCTACAAAAAAAGAAGCAAGCAATCAAAAGCTGGATCCAAGAGCAAATGAGGGTCTGGGGAGCCTTTTATCCTTCGATAACCAATTCAAATCTGTCCCTGATATGTCCCCGTTATGTTTGGCTGGAAATTGCTACCATCTGACAAATTATATGGTAGATGCTAAAATTCCCTAGTCTGTCTACCTCTGGGGCAAATCAGAACTCATCTTCCCTCCTTACCACACAGCAGTCTTTTTCAAGGGTCTCCTTTGCAGATCTGACACCTGAATCCAAGGGAACACTGCTGCAGAAATATGCGTAATCATCCTCATCTTACAGGAAATGTATTCTTCTCTCCAGAGAGCTGTGACATCCTATTACATATAACCTCTTACTCCCTTAAGAATTATATCAAAAATATCTGCTGGACAAAGGCAGCCTTCATGAAATTATCCAGTCCAGTCCAAGAAGGGGTGGACAGCAAATCAAAATCATCACCTGTGTGAAGGGACCAATGGACCCAGCTCACCCTAAGGTGAGGCAGTTGGGTTTGCTTATGAAAACAAGGACTTTGTGTCTTTTTCTTGCAAACACGCACAAAGGCCTTATTCAGAACATGAAGAGAAAAAGTAATGTCATCCAACAGGGCCAACCACGGGTAGATATTGTGTTTGTATCAAAAGACGCCTACTACAAAAATCCTCCTCACCCTTTCATATTGTGGATTTAAGACAGTGCTTGGAGTAACTATAATGAGTTCCCTTTGCAATACCCAGGAAAGTTGACAAATGTCAGAATGGAGAACAGTGGTCTCTATGGGGAACTTGCTCTGCCACTGATAGTATTGCCCATCTCCCTCTTAAGTACTGCAAGATTTTTTTGTTTCCTGGGTACGCGTTGTGAAAGAGCACTGGGACTGATCCCTCAGATAGTCAAGGCCAGAACCATCTGCTTTTCCTGTTTCCTCGCTTGATGATTCACAGTGTTATCCACTTCACCGTGAGTTCCATGAATGAGCATATCCAAATCTCCCCCAGGGTTTCTTCGTACTCCCTCCTGAACCCCTGCCTTGATGCTCTGATTGTTGAATACCCAAAGGATTTAATCATGTTACTATAAATAAGAGAAAGCAACAAAGTAATCAATCAGGGTTATTACTTCACATACTGTTCTCTTGGCTCTAAATAGCAATTATTCTATTCTGCCTTAAGATGTTCATGTCATCCCATGTACAAACTAAAAAAGATACATACCTCAGGTTCCAAACTTTGTAAATAATTGAAGTCTAACTGGGAGGAAATGATACAGCTCCAATATCCTGAGGAAGGATAGAGTTTTCCAGTTGCTATGGTGTGCCCCCACAGAAATTCATGTTGAAATTTACTCACCATTATGAGATTTTTAAGAGGAGGGACCAGGTGGGACCTTTAAGAGGTAATTAAAAATCTGCCCTCATGAATGGATTGCTCTATTCATGCAATTAATGGATTAATGGGCGAGTGGGTTCGCTCAATAATGGATTTGCTATAAAAGCCAATTTGGCTAGGTGTCTCGCATGCTGCCTCTTGCCATCTGATGCTGCCTCAGGATTCTGCCAGCCAGAAGACATCTTCAGATAGGAACATGAGCCAAAAGAAACCTTTTTTTATTTATAACTTACCCAGTCTGTGGCAGTGTGTTATTAGCAATGGAAAGTGGACTACAACACAATCTTAACACTTTGCTCTGCCATTTTATCGCTGTAGTGAGCCTTGCGTGTTTGACTCCTACCAAAGCAAGAACGTAGTCATTTCACTATGAAAACTCATTTTACGAACAGAAAGACAAGAGGCAGTTTCAGAAAACCCTTTTCTTACCCTAGTTTGCTGTTTTTCTCTTCTTCCATTCTCCCTTTAATCTTCATTCTTTTTTAGTGCAATCACCGAAATAAAAACGAACCTCTTCATTTGGGAGTTGCCTTATCTGTTCAAAGTGGGGGTAGAAGGATTTATCACAAAACTGCCAGAAACCGCGTTCTAACTTAACATATTTCCTTTGTGTCCTGCTGTACCTGATATGCTTCCAGCCCTAGAAATTCCTCTGTCAGATTAAGTGACACTTCAAGGCTGGATGAGACTTCACCCCCACTCCTACCCAACGCTAATCTACAACCAGAATTGAAAGCGAGCACTTTCATAGCTGACGCCAACACAGAGCCTAACAGGAAATGCCTGAGAATGCTTCGTCTGTCAGGCGCTAGTGCTGAGGCTCATTAGGGAGGCTCTGGTTCCAGATTTGCCATGGCAACCTCCAGAGATACATATCTAGTGTGTTCGTGACATGCTGACATCACAGTTTGCTCCTTGAAAGAGGGGCAAGCAGTGGCAAGACTCCCTTATTACCATCATGATAATAGTGCTGCCATTAAAATAATGCTGGGGAGTGGGGAGTGGAGAAAGCTGCTTTTACATAGTTCAAATTGCTGCCCAAGATAAGAGTGGAGAATGTGTTACTGTTGCACATTCTCTTTCTTAGAAGAAATGTGGTTTGCCACAACCAATAAGAATTTATTGGCATTTAACCAAAAAAAAATTTTTTTTCATTATTTCACCTCCACCAATACTTTGCTTTGAAGTGAACTGTAGAATAAATATTGTATGTAATTATACCACAAAGTTTAGATCTTTTAATTTTAGTTCTTTCTTTTAGTAAGCATTGAAAAAACAATGGATGATTACTTTCTTGGTACTCAGACAATGGTGAAGCTACAGCATTGGACTGGAAATCAGATTCTTTCAAAACTATTGATTGCTTCTTCAGGACCCCTTCAGAATTGAGCACACAGAGTGAGGCAAAGAGACAGTGGTGCTGTTGACAGTCAGCCCATCTGCCCTACTCCCTGAGCTGGAAGGAGGGATGTGGATGGTAGTAAGCATGTCTGAGAAACAACAAAGTAGCACGGAAGAATGGGACTCTATCAGCAGGACCTGGTGTAAAGAACTCGCTGTTACACTCTGCATTTTCCAAGGGAGTTCCAGTGCTAGAACAAGGAAAGGAGAGCTGCACAGCTGATTGAGAAGATCCCTGTGAGGGTTGGGATGCTTCCATTAAGGCTACAAAATCTGGACTAAATCGCACGCGTGCAAGTGTGTGTGTGTGTGTATGTGTGTGTGTGTGTGTGTGTGTGTGTGTGTGTGTGCGCGCGCGCGCGTGCTCACATTACAATTATACATAATAGTGGAATTCCTTATTGGTGCATGCACAAAGTAGAACAATATAATTTGGTCAATTTTGTCTCCCAGTACTTTCCCCCTTTCCCTGCCCTCTTTTCTCTCTCTAGTCCCCTTCCTCTACTTTACTGGTGTCCCTTCTATTTTTATGAGATCTTTTTGTTGCCCTCACCTTTGTTTTCCTTTTTCCTCTCTATCTTCCACATATGAGAAAAAACATACAACCATTGATTTTTTAAGTTTGGTTTATTTCATTCAACATAACAGTCTCTAATTCCATTCATTTTCCTGCAAATAATATAATTTCATTTTTTTTTGGATAAATAAAGCAACATTTTATATATATATTTTTATATATGTATATAAGAATATTTTATATATATATATATATATATATATATTATATATAAGAATATATATATTTATATATTTTTGTATATATATTTATATACATATGTATATATATAAAACACATTTTCTTTATCCATTCATTCATTTATGGATACCTAGGCTGATTCCATAGTTTGGCTATTATAAATTGTGTCCCTATAAACCTGGGTATGCAAGTATTGATGTAATATGCTGCCTTTAGTTCTTTTGGATAAACACCAAGGAGCAGCATAGCTGGGTCATATGGTAGTTCCATTTCTAGTCTTTTGAGGAATCTCCATATTAATTTCCATAGTGGTTATACTAATTTACAACCCCACCAAAAGTGTAAAAGTGTTGTTTTCCCCACACCAGATGTTCTTATATACCATGATGAGACAGAAAATGTAGCACATTAGAAAACATAAACTGTCTAAAATATTTCCCTTTCATTTTATACCTTTTTGTTTTGTTCTGTTTTGTTTTACCTTCCAAAGATACATTTATTTTTTTCTTTCTTTTCATTTGTTCTAATTAATTAGACATGACAATATAATGCATTTTAACACATCATATGGAAAAGGAGTATAAACTTCTTATTCTTCTGGTTGTACATGATGTAGAATCACACCAGTTAGGTAATCGTGTGCACACAGAATAATAATGTCCGAAACATTCTACTCTCTTTCATAACTCCACACCACCTCCCCTCCCTTAACGCCCCTCTGTCTAATCCAAAGTACCTCTATTCTTCCCTACCCACCCCCCTATTGTGGATAAACATTATATGTATATATATATATATATATATATATATATATATATATATTATACATACATACATTACATGTGGATAAAAATTAACATCCACGTATCAGAGAAAACATTCAGCCTTTGGTTCTCCAGGATTGGCTTATTTAGCTTAGCACAATATCCTTCAGCTCATTTTGTATCTTTTTAAATGCAGAACCATGTTGCCTGTAGACATACCTTCTCCTGACTCCACTTCTCCCACCAGTTGTACCCTGTTTGTTCTCCTATTCACAATGTCTTCAGTTCTGTTTCCCTCGTTCTCTATTAATTCCAATCTCAAAAGGATTTCACCCACCTCACTCAACCAGATCTTCTCTTATCAAGGTCCCAGTTGGTCTCCTCTGGCCCATATCAGGTGTCATTTTACTGAACCCACCAATCACATTTGAAAGCATTGACTCACCACCATCTTTGAACTGTACGTTGACTTCATTTGTCTCATGGATGCCAAAGTCACCAAGTTTTCCTTCTCCCTCAATGGATCCCTCCTCTTTTAATTTTCTCAGCTGATACTGCCTCTTTTTTCCCAACCCTCATTCCCAATCATTGAAGTGCACAAAGTACTGACTCTCTTGACTATCTTGGTCCTCTCTTGGTTTCAGATAGCATGTGCACACCATCCACAACCAGATTTAACAGCCTACAGCAGCTCTTTAACTTCCAGATAAAACATCCTATTTAACATCTCTACCTTACTGTCCAAAAAAAATCCCAAATTAAACAATATGTCAAAAACCCAATCCCTTATTTTTGGCAGGAAGAACGGAGGAAAGAAGTGCTTTGGTCATGCAGCTCAGAGCACCCCAGTTGGAAACAGCAGAAGGACGTGGAGATGGCAGAGGAAAGTGAACTATGGGAACCCTAGACCACAGAAGTACTAGTAATGAGAATTATGAGTAGACTCTATTTGTGTTATTTAAAGTAGTGTCAAATATAAAAGGAAGGACAACACCAATTGAAATAGATCAGTGTAACAATACATTTCTACAATGACCTCAACTTCCCCAATAGTTACTTCATGGTTTCCACTTGTAACTGTATCTGTAGTCATGCAAATCTCCCCATTTTAGGGAAACCTCATGCCCTACCTGGCTCTAAGATCCCTTTTCACCTCAAGAATGTGCTGCAGGATAAGGACACAGTTCAGTGGTAGAGTGACTGCCTAGCATTCATGAGGCCCAGAGTTCAATCCCCAGAACAGCATATGGGAGAAAAATAGAACATCAGACTGGGCTGGGTGTAGCTGAGTGGCAGAGTGCTTGCATCCCTGAGTTCCATTCTCAGTGACTCCCACCAAAAAAGGAATGTTATGCAATTCAACCACCCATGAAAATTTACTCCCCAGAGTTCTAAATTGCTCAACCATATGTGTTCTCTTGTGAGGTGTTCTCACTAGTATGAGATGCTTTCTCACTCTTTCTTAACTTACACAACCACTATTAATATCAGTATTCCAAGTCATTTTGAAGAACAGTGCCTGTTTCCTTTCCTATTTGCTTATATGAACATAAAATTTTATATAATATTTCCAAGAAATAATTTATTCCATGTAAAAATATTATTTAAAAAACCTGAGTAACAATTTGAGGTCCCTATGAAAACATCTTTCTCCTGATATCCACCTGTTACTACAATTAACACCCAGAAAAAAGTGTGCAATTGAAAATTCTTTCTCAGTGCCTGGCACATATGTCTGTGACTCCAGCTACTCGGGCCAGAGGCTGGAAAATCACAAGTTCAAGGCCAGCCTGGGCAATTTAGCAAGACAAGACCCTATCTCAAAAAAGAAAAAAAAAAATATTTTTCAGTTATATAACCAGGTCAAAGGCTTGAACTCCACTTCTCTTCTGTAAAATCAATATAGGAAATAATTTGAGAGATTGTGACCCTTCTACAGTATAAAACTCCAAAAGATTGAAAATTGATCATTCTCTCTCTCTCTCTCTCTCTCTCTCTCTCTCACACACACACACACACACACACACACATCATCATCATCAAACGTCATCATCATCACCATCATCATTATCATCATCATCTCTCAACACTGATGTTGAAAGTAGCACCTCTGTTGCTATGGCCACAGGAGGCACAGCCACCCCACTGAGCCAGAGAATATCTGTCCAAGGATGCCAGATCACAGAAGTGTTGATGCCTGTGCCAGGAGAACCAGCACAAGTCTAGAGTTCTGGAGAAGATGTCCCACTTGGACTAATATTGCTGCTGACACCAATAATATCACATCTGTTGCCAAAGCTGCCCTAATCCCCTTGCCCATCAGGGTAGTGATTTTGACACATTGCCTTTATGTCAATATTGTACTCAGTATCTCCCAGAAATGAAAGAGAAAGAACTTATTGAGTTTTTCAAAATCTTTTATTTGAAATCCCCTTGCAAAATTTAAATGATTGATAAGGACTTGTTCTTGGGGCCACATCTTCCCATAATCCTTGTTCCACTGTCCTTGAACAAATCTGAGTCTTTGGGGGCAGAATCTTCAGTCACTCATGCAAATAGATGCTGGCTTCAGGCCTCATAGGTCAACACATATTTGCAGCTTATTTCAATCCCTGGGGGAACAATTTAGGCTTATTCAAACCAGGACCACTGTTAAAATTGTGATTTGAAAGATGGATGAGAAAAATAGGTTTCTATGCCCAGGTAACTGGGGAAAGCAATTGGAAAGCCTGAAGTATCATTGCTATAAAAGGTGGTGGTATGTGTGTGTGGGGGGGAATCATACAATAAAATAAATGAAAACCAGACCATATGACAATAATTTATAAGAAAATTCAGAACACAAGAGGAAGATTGAGAAAGAATGTCTGCATCCTGGCTCTCTTTCTCTGTTTGGGGAAGCCTCTCTGCAGCATATCCTAAGATCATGATTCTAGGAAAACCTTCGGTTTCCATTTGCTTGATACTCTGGATGTAGATTTGAAGGTTTGTTATTTTAAAAATTAAACATTTGTGGAACATTAATAATAAGTAATAAAATAATAAATAAGAACAAACCCTTGCTGTATTCAAGTACTTGAACAGATCTCAAGGACATCATGCTAAGTGAAAAAGCCAATATCAAACGGTTGTTTACCATACAATTCCCTTTGTCGTAATGTCTAAGTGACAGTTATATGATGATGAAAAGATTAATGGTTCTAAAAGCTAGGTTTGGGAAAAGGCTGTGACTTTCTGGAACAACACAAGGAGCTTGTAGTGATGGAACAGCTCTGCATCCTGATTGTGGTATTTTTTTATTTGAATCCAAACGGATGCTAGAACCTCACAGACTAATTATATACCAAAAACCAAGACATTCAAGACCTGCTTGAATTTGAGTAAGGTCTGTACTTGAGTTCATTATATTGTACCAACATCAGCTCTGTGGTTTTTTTTTTTGTTGTTGTTGTTTTTTTTTTTTTTTTTTTTTTTGGTGCCGGGGACTTGAACTCAGGGGCACTCGACCACTGGGTCACATCCCCAGCCCTTTTTTGTATTTTATTAGAGACAGGGTCTCACTGAGTTGCTAAGTGCCTCACCACTGCTGAGGCTGGCTTTGAATTCACGATCCTCCTGCCTCAGCCTCCCAAGTGCTAGGATTACAGGCGTGCGCCACCACGCCCGGCTAGCTCTGTGGTTTTGACAATGCACTACAGTCCTATAGGAATATTATGATTTGGGAAAGCTGGGGAAAGGTACAGCAGGAAATCTCTGTACCATTTTTGCTAGTCTTTGTGAGTCTTAAGATATTTCAAAATTTTAAAAAATTATTTAAAAAATCAAATATATAACTTTTACAAGATAATGGAAAAGGGAACAACAGACTATCCAGAATTATACAAAATTGATTAGGTAGATATGAAAAATTCCCAGTTCTTTGTGGAGTACTACAATTATGAATAAAGTGGTCACAAAATTATTAATGTTTCCAACATATTATTTCAACATCTTCCAATTCTCAAGTCCTATACTCAACACATCATGAAGTGAGTTTTTCTTGAATAAGCAAAATAAAACAAACAAAATCTTTAATAATTGCACAAAACCAAAGTGAATTTGGCCATGAGTTTTCACCTTAAAGATTCATATTAACCTAATCAAATGGTAAAGACATCACTTACTAGAGGCTGTATTAGCATCTGAAAGACAGAACCTGTAATGGAGTTTTTTGTTATTGTTGTTGTTGTTGTTGTTGTTGTGTGTGTGAGAGAGAGAGAGAGAGAACACATAAAGTTATTTCCATTTTGAGAAATAATAGTACTATAAAGAATTGAAATCATGTTACTTATTTTTATGAGTCATTTCATCGTATTTGTTACCTACCTACTTTGAAAGAGGTGCTACTGGGAGTACGAAATGAAAAGTATGATTTGCAACTTCAGGACACACATGCAGGGAATTGAGAGTCAAGATAAACTGATAAACTCAGTGATACTCCCACTTACAATCTTCCTCAAGTCATTTTACCATAACTTTTTCTTTCAATGCTGTCAATGCTGACAAATGAGTTTGCCAAAGTTATAGCACAATAAGAGTTAAAACTAGTTATCAAGCAGTTCCTTCTCCATCATAGCTAGGTAATAGCAGTTAACAGTTCTCAAAGTAGAATGGAAGAAAAGGCAAGGTGAGAGGTGACTGTGGCAATAAAATAATTTCATTCCATTAAGATCAATTACAGACACAGGGACCGTAGCAATTTACTTTGTAGTCATTCGCAATGGTCCTTTCCCTTTCTTACTGCCTATGCCACAATATTTACTATCTAGACAGGAAATTAACCCAGCCCTCTCATCTCTTCCCAGCTTGATGCACAGTCCTCATGGTCTCATGAAAATGAATCCTGCATCCATTCCATTCTTTGTTTGGATTCACATTTCCTTTGATTTGCCCCCAGCACAACATAATTTCAACACCAGTGTGAAAACCACAGACTGCAAAGGATCACTGCTCAGTGCTCAAGTTTCTACAAGCTAGGGTTAGTATCTTCCTTATTCCTAATCTACTCTCTGGAACATTTTTGTTTTAAAACTCAGGTGCTTAACATCCTTCACTATCTTGTAAGCTTTAACTTGAAAAAAAAATGTTACATATATAATGTTTATATGCCATTAATCAGGATGCTTCTAATATGACTCATTAAAGAATCAAACTTTTATCTATTCAACAGATAACTGTGATAATCCTGAATACACAGAGCGAACCAGTTAAACCCGACCAATCTGAAGTAGGTCCAGGAATAAAGTGTTTGGTCCTGTACTACAAACTGATCATCAGTCTATTCATATAGTCTTACTTCTCTCCTCTGTCCTTTAGTTTCTTTTCCTTAGTCACTCTCAATTAGCATCAGAGTTGGAGTAGACAACACTTTAGAAACTTTCCTTTTTTTTGTTAAATAAGGGATTGAAAATTATAATAAAATGGCCACTAGTCCAAGTTGGCATCCTCTTTACACACACTGTATGGCAAAGAAGAAGCCATCTGAGGTAGCATATAGCCTTTATAATATTAATTTATTCAAAAAATATGTGTGATTTTATCACGTGCTAGGCATTGTTCTAGATATGGGGATACAGCAGTAAACAAAATAGACAAATACCATTGCCCTTGTGGAATTTATATTCCAATGGAGGGAAAAACATGGTCAAAGACAGGATAAATAACCCAAGAACACAACAGAATTTCATCGTTCCTTCGCACAATAATAGAAGGCCAATTATTTTATAGGGATAAGGGACAAAGTCATGTCACATGAGACATAACATTTTTCTCATGTAAGATTAGAAAAAACAATTAATCCTCTCAGTGGTGTAGTATGCGTCAGCCAGAGCTCTTACTATTGGTGGACAAAAACAGGAATTGGAGTACCCACATATGTTCCTAGTCACAGTAACTGTGTCTAACTCCCCAGAAGAGCAGAGAAGGGCCTCCACCGGCACCCAAAGCACGAGGCCCTCGGGTCTGTAACACCCAAGAAAAGATCAAAGCAGTGGGCTGGAAGAGGAATTTCTTCCACTTGTAAGGAGAATAAAAGAGTCCTAATGGAGGTCCTGGCACACTTGGCTAAGGGTCATGAGTGGCTATGTTGAAACTGAAGGGGGAAAGGATAAAGGAAAAGGTTCAGGAGAGAGCATCCTCATGTGCCCCGTACTTCAAGGCAGGTGGTCATAATGCCCATCTCCTGAGTTCTATAAGGAAACAACAAAGTTAAAACTCGACGATCCACCTTACCTCCATTATGATCACGCACATATTTGATCCTTGAAAAACTAAGCAAATAGAAAGGATCTCAGAAAAAGAAGGGCAAATGCCCCCAAAGCATACCTTCCCCACACAAATTTGTGGGCAGGGTTTCAGCAACCACACAGTGATTCCCCTGACAGATGGCAAAAAGAAAACCCTGTAAACAAGTGATTATAGAATCAAATTCTAGATTATATACTACTTATCACCTCACCCCCCCAAAACACACACACACACACACACACACACACACACACACACACACAGAGGAATATCTTGTAGGACAGAGGGATTTTGTATCGGGGAGTAAATAATGCATTACATTCAATGCTTGGAATTTCTTTGGGGAAAGGTACCTTAGCATTCCAGCATATAATCATGCAAGTAAAGTTTCCAGCAGCTTCTACGTGGTTTTATAACAAGTAAATGGGTCAAAACAGAGTCAAAGCCCTGTGTGACCAATTAACTCTGCAAAAACACACACTAAACTTTAGTGTAAATTTGAGTCACATAATCAAATGGTATAAATATCTGTATTTATGTTCTGCCTACTAATAGTTTGCATATGAATCTTAGATATAAAATAGATTATATTACTGAAAATGGCCCAGAATACACAGGACACTTGTAATTACTATTTCTTGGGGGCCTAAGGAGCAGGGCAGAGAGAGCCCACAAGAAAAAAGTTTCAGCAGTCACAGGACTGACTTTTAGGTTACCATATTATGTTTTGTTTTGTTTTGTTTTGTTTCTTTACTTAACAACTTGAAATATGTGTATAATTTATGAAATTTGTACTTTGTTAATTACATTGACACTATAAACTCATAAAGTGGTACTAATATGGATGAGTCACTAAATCAGATTCAAGGGAAATTTTTAATGATTTCATGTTTGAATAATTAACTAGTTTATTGATTAAACATGTTTATATTTCATTCATATTTATTTACTGAATATCAACTAAGCAAGCTTTATATTTAATTCTAAAGATATTAAAACATTTCCATATATTTTTAAAAAATGGCTTAAGATGTTTCCCTTCAAAGTGTCAGCTTGCTGTATTAATATTTTAACCACATAATACAGTCTAAACAAACATATTTTAATTGCAGGGCAATTTAAACATAGAGTTGGTGATGGTTTAGATCATCATTACAAATTCTCCTAGGCAATTTACTTTTTGGCAACTATCTTACAAAGACAGAGCTTTGAATAGTAAAGAAAACAATTGGTTTAAAGCTATAGTCAGCCTCGACAGTCTTGGGGATCCTAACTTCTTTCGAGTGCAAATAGCTTGGCTTCAAAGAGAATTAGAAGCTGAACACACACTCCAGAGACACCAGATGCTGCCAGAGCCCTCTGTAACAGGAGTCATGCTGGGAAGCAGACTCTCTTACCTGTCTCTATCACTTCACTTCGTCAGGAAGGAAAGCAGATGTCTTCCAGAGGCCATTCAGTAAGCAGAATCCCTCTCCAAAGTATTGGGGAGGTGGAGGGGGTGATGTTTCTCTATAGTATAACAATCCCTCTAGTGGCTGCGTCAGTGGAGGCCTGTCCGCAGTCTGCTGCAGGAGTCCCTGTGTCCTTCTCTGTAGTTGCACTTCATTGTTCTCCCACTGAAGGTCTACAGAAATTCTGGAAATTAACCCACCTCAAAGTGACTCTGAAGATAGCTCCTCCTGAATACAATACATATTTTTCATATACACAATATGTAAAGGGTACCTAAATTTTGCTTACTACAAACAAAACTTCTATTATAAATATTATTGGATTTAGATATAATAAATGTGTACTAAACTTCAATGATATCTATAATCTCAATATGTCTAGTCTATTATGTACACTTAAAAGACCATTATCCTACATGGACAGGAACCTGGGTTACCAAATAAAACAAGTTGAATAGACATTGGTCTAATTCCTAATGTTCAAGTTACTTTGAGATCTGAACATCCAAAGGAGGATTCAGTGTAAAGTGAAACAGTGTAGACCAGTCTCCCTGGAGGACTTCTCCTGAGCTCTCATTTTACTTAGTAGATATATACTACGTCCTCCCTTGGTTCATTCAGATATCAGAGTCACTCTTCAAGAGGTTGACTTTGAACATCCTACCAAAACAAAACAAAAACAAAACAACAACAACAACAAAAAAAAAAAAAACCTCCATGCTCTCTATTCTTTTACTCTGCTTTATTTTTTTTCATAATACATACAATATCATATTAACAACAAAATATATCTTCATTTGTTTATTGTCATATCCTCCAGTAGAATGCAAAGCTCTTCAAGAATGAGAATTTTGTTCATTTAATTTGCTGCTACATGCTGTAATCATGCTATAGAGACAGTAAGACCTCAAAAATTATTTATAGAGAGAATAAGGAAATAGAGACTTTCTGAGTAAAGAGGCTCCATTGAACTGAAATACTAGTTTCCAATTGTTGACCCTTCATAACATCTGTGAGACAATATACTCCTCCAAATAGTAGGGTATTCCTTCTCTGCATTGGAAGAAATAAACAATCCAAGAGAAATGGGGTTACTAATTTTGATATGCCAATAGCAGGAAAGTCACTGAATTTAAAAATTCTTTTATTTTTTAAAATGCCTAGCCAAAGTCTTAGTGTAGCCATTAATAATCTGAACAGCATCCTCCAAAGCACTTGGCAGACCTTTGTACCTACTTAGAGGACACAGGGATGGTCCCTGGACAGCCAAGTTCCAGCACTCTCCAGCAGTCTACCCCCCTGAAAGAACATAATAATGTTGTGAGAACGGTGAAATAGAGTAAAATATATTAATAAGAAACAAGTTTATTATGAAAAAGATTTTTATATCTTATGGGGAAAACCTCTTCTCTATTTCTTGTGGTGGACTCCTAAAGAAAGTCAGGATTTGTCTTGAGTCTCAAGTACTTCAATATTGCAGTTTGCAAGAGCTGGTAAAATGTAAGAATTGGGAGATTATACTAAGAGAAAAATAGTACCCCAATCCCATTTCATTTGTAACTTTGGCTCACAGTTTGACCAATATCTTCTTTGATATCCAAGTGCCATTTACGTAACAAGTAGTGTAAGAGCACAATTACAGGTTTGGTGTTTTTGTTTTTGTTTTTGTTTTTGTTTTTGTTTTTGTTTTTCAGAAATTAACATGGGACTTGTGGTTAAGTAGTGTCTCTACTTCCTTCTGAAACCCACTAAAATAGCAATAGAGATGGATGAAAAATAGCATAACATACAAAAGTGAAAACGATTGTAACTGGGAAATTGGTAGATTAGTGGAAACTACTTGGCAGACCAGTAAATGTGGACCAGTCCAGCAGAGAAGGCCCAGGAGTGGCTATCTGGTATTTCAGAACCCCAGGAAGCCTCAGGAAGTAGGGACATTAGGAAATACTAGAAGTGGGGATTCAGATGAGACCAAACAAAGAAGAGTGAATTGCACATCTGTATAAACCTGTATGTGTGTGTGTAGAAAGGACCCCCACCCCCTCCCCATATCCTTCACACACACTCACACACACACTTAGCTGGACAACTACTTCTCCTTCCACTGGGAATATAAGTGCCTTTCACTTTAATATGAATAGAGATTTATATACTTCTAAGTATGAAGAAATAACTTGCAACAGACCAAACTCTAGCTGAAAAGAACCAGAAAGGTTATATAAAGAGAGGGAAGGAGGGAGGGAGGGAGAGCTGACGTCATTTAGAGGTTTCCCCAGTGCCCTGCCATTTCTTTTTTTTTTTTTTTTTCATTCTAATTTGTTATACATGCTTGCAGAGTGCAATTCATTTCATATTACATATAAAGAGCACAATTTTTCAAGTTACTGGTTTTACTTAAAGTATTTTCACACCATTTGTGTCTTCATATGTACTTAGGGTATTGATGTCTAACTCATTCTGCCATTATTCCTATCCCCTTGACCTCTCCCATTCTCCCCTCCCCTTTGTTCTATTTAAAGTTCCTTCATTCTTCTCATCCCCCTCTCCCTTGCCATTATAAGTCAGTATCCTCATAACAAAGAATTGGCGAAATTCACTTCGCATTATGTTCTCCAACTCCATCCATTTGCCTGCAAACGCCATTATTTTATTCTCCTTTAGTGCTGAATAGTATTCCATTGTGTATATACACCAAAGTTTCCCTATCCATTCATCTACTGATGGGCATTGGAGTTGGTTCCACAATCTAGCTATTGTGAATTGTGCTGCTATAAACATTGATGTGGCTGTGTCCCTGTAGTAAGCTGTTTTTAAGTCTTTTGGGTATGGATAGCTGGGTCAAATGGTGGTTCCATTCCAAGTTTTCCTAGGAATCTCCATACTACTTTCCAGAATGGCTGCACCAATTTGCTGCACCACCAGCAATGTATGAGTGTGCCTTTTTTTCCCACATCCTCGCCAGCATTTATCATTGTTTGTATTTTTGATAGCTGCCATTCTGACTGGAGTAAAATGAAATCTTTGAGAACTTCTGATATTCATTTCTCTAATTGCTAGGGATATTGAACATTTTTGCAAATATTTGTTTATTGATTGTATATCTTTTTCTGAGAAGTGTCTGTTTAGTTCCTTGCTCCATTTATTTACTGAATTATTTGTTTTTTGTTTTTGTTTTTGTTTTTTTTTTTTTTTTTGGTGTTAATATTTTTGAGAGCTTTATATATCCTTGAGGTTAGTATTCTATCTGATGTGCTTGTGGTAAAGATTTGCTCCCATCCTGTAGGTTCTCTATTCACCTCACTGATTGTTTCTTCTGCTGAGAAGAAGCTTTTTAGTTTGAATCCATCCCATTTATTAGTTCTTGGTTTTAATTCTTGCACTATAGGGGTGTTATTGAGGAATTTGGGGCCTATTCCAACATGATGGAGATTTGGGCCTACTTTTTCTTCTGTTAAGTGCAAGGTCTCTGGTTTAATTCCTAGATCCTTGACCCACTTTGAGTTGAGTTTTGTGCATGGAGAGAGATAAAGGTTTAATTTCATTTTATTACATGAGGATTTCCAGTTTTCCCAACACCATTTGTTGAAGAGGCTGTCTTTTCTCCAATTAATATTTTTGGCACCTTTATCTAATATAAGATAGCTGTAAATGTGTGGGTTAGTCTCTGTGTCTTCTATTCTGTACCATTGGTCTACTGGTTTATTTTGGTGCCATTACCATGCTGTTTTTGTTACTAATGTTTTGTAATACAATTTAAGGTCTGTAATAGTAATGCCACCAGCTTCACTCTTCTTGCTAAGAATTGCTTTGGCTATTCTGGGTCTCTTATTTTTCCAGATGAATTTCATGATTGCTTTTTCTATTTCTGTGAGGAATGATATTGGGATTTTGATTGAGATTGCATTTAAACTGTATAATGCTTTTGGTAGAATGGTCATTTGACAATATTAATTCGACCTATCCATTATCAAGGTAGATCTTTCCATCTTCTAAGATCTTCATTAATTTATTTCTTTAGCGTGCTGTAGTTTTCATTGTTGAGGTCTTTCATTTCTTTTGTTAAGTCGATTCCCAAGTTTGTTTGTTTGTTTTTTTGTTTTGAGGCTATAGTAAATAGGGTGGATTTCCTAGTTTCTCTTTCTGAGAATTTGTCACTGATGTACAAAAATGCCTTTGATTTGTGGATATTGATTTTATATCCAGCTACTTTGCTGAATTCATTTATTAGTTCTCGAAGATTTCTGGTGGAATTTTTTGGATCTTCTATGTGTAGGATCATATCATCTGCAAATAGGGATAATTTGAGTTCTTCTTTGCCCTGCCATTTTTTTCAAATTAATGATCTGTCAGCTTTTCATAGAAGGTTTTAGAAGACAGACTTCTGACATGACCTCCTTTTGGGGCCTCTTTTTTTTTTTTATCTAGGATAGAAGTCAGATGAGGCCAGAAATGCCAGCAGGGCAGCAGAGTGGAAAGAAACCAGGACATCATCATCTTTGACCTGCACAGATGCTTTGGGTTCTGTGTGTGCACACACGTGTGTGAGTCCAGGGCTGGAAATGAGAGCATGGGAGGCCATTTAGCTGCCAATATATAAAGAAGTTTTTACATAAAGATCCTAATATTCAAACTTTAACACTGAGCCCAAAGTCACATGGCAAAAGTGAAAGGATGTCCCCTTTCAAAATAGCTTAATCTCTGGTTCTCCCAGCACCCCCAGACCCCATCACTCTTTAATATTAGCCACCTGACCCCTGAACTAGGTGAGCTCTGAATTTCCTTCTAAACTGAGTATTCTGTTATTCTACAACTATTCAATATAGTCAGTTATACTGGGTCACTAATAAGTGTTTAATGAGGCATACACTGGATAAAACCCTGTTGTCACCACATATGATTTATTCACTTCTTAAGATCATGGGAAGAATCGATGCCGTGCGTCTGTTTCCTCATAAGTAATGAAGAGAATGGCTCCTTTATAAGGGGCTACTATGGCCCATTGACCTCACTCTGAATTTAAGGCTAAAGGATTAGACTCAAATTGTTGCTTCTCAAGTATACCCAAGCATTAACATTGAATGACTATACACTGAGAATATTTTCATTGACACAAGTCAACAAGGTAGATAACATAAATTGTAAGATGGTACTTTTTCCCTGGGACTCAATAAAGCTATTTCTACCTTGAGTGGATTTAAAAAAAAAAAAAAAAAAGGAAGGAAGGAAGAAAACTATCTCTAGGTACATGCTAGTAAAACCACTGAAAAACCAACATCAGAGAAAGAAAAGTATTAAAAGTAGCCAGGAAAGAAGTTGCATTATCTTCTAAGGAGCCACAATAAGATGCTGAGAATAGTCTTTTCAAAATAAACATGGGGTGCTCGCTTTGGCAGCACATATACTAAAATTGGAACAATACAGAGAAGATTAGCATGGCCCCTGCGCAAAGATGATACACAAATTCGTGAAGCGTTCCATATTTTTCAGACCCAACAATATGCTGCCTCCAAGAGACTCATCTCATAGGAAAAGACATCCATAGGCTGAGGGTAAAAGGTTGGGAGAAATCCTACCACTCATATGGACAGAGGAAAGAAGCAGGGGTTTCCATCCTCATATCAAATAAAGTAGACTTCAAGCTAAAGTCAATCAAAAGAGATAAAGAAGGACACTATATACTGCTCAAGGGAACCATACACCAACAAGACTTAACAATTATAAATATATATGCCCCAAACAATGGAGCATCCATGTTCATCAAACAAACTCTCCTGAAGTTTAAGAGTAAAATTGACCACAGCACAATAATTCTGGGTGACTTTAACACACCCCTTTCACCACTGGCTAGATCTTCCAAACAAAAGCTGAACAAAGAAACTATAGAACTCAAAAACACAATAAACAACTTAGACTTAACTGACTTATATAGAATATTTCATCCTTCAACAAGTGAATACACTTTCTTCTCAGCAGCACATAGAACCTTCTCTAAAATATACCATATACTAGGCCACAAAACAACTCTGAGCAAATACAAAAAAGTTGAGATACTACCCTGCATTCTATCTGACCATAATGGAATGAAATTAGAAATCAATGATAAAATAAGAAATAAAAGCTACTCCAACACCTGGAGACTAAATAATATGCTACTGAATGAACAATGGGTTGCAGAAGACATCAAAGAGGAGATTAAAAAATTCTTAGAGGTGAATGAGAACACAGACACAACATATCGAAATCTCTGGGACACTATGAAGGCAGTTCTAAGAGGAAAGTTCATTTGATTGAGTTCATTCCTCAAAAGAAGAAAAAGTCAACAAATAAATGACTTAAAATTACATCTCAAAGCTCTAGAAAAAGAAGAACAATCCACCACCAAAAGTGGTAGAAGACAGGAAATAATTAAAATCAGAGCTGAAATTAATGAAATTGAAACAAAAGAAACAATTAAAAAATGACAAAACAAAAAGTTGTTTCTTTGAAAAAATAAATAAAATTTACAGACCCTTAGCCAGGCTAACAAAGAGAAGGAGAGAGATAACTCAAATTACTAACATATGTGATGAAAAAGGAAATATCACAACAAACACTACAGAAATACAGGAAATAACTCAAAATTATTTTGAAAACCTGTACTCCAACAAAATACAAAACACCGAAGGCATCGACAAATTTCTAGAGTTGTATGATCTGCCCAAACTTAAGCAGGATGATATACATAATTTGAACAGACTAATTTCAAGTGATGAAATAGAAGATGCCATCAGAAGCCTACCAACCAAGAAAAGCCCAGGACCAGATGGATACACAGCACAGTTCTACAAAATAAATGTGGGAAGACAAAGAAATTATACCTCTAAAATGCTGAAGGACAATAATTGCCAGCCTATAATTCTTTTTTTCTTCTTTTTTTATTTATAATAGTATTATGTATTACAATTCAAAATGCACATATATAGCATCTTTTTAAATACAACTGTTTGTATACAAAGTATATAAGTACCATTCAGATATTCAATCATGCATTTAGGATAATGATATCCATCTCATTCAACCACCAATTTTTTTTCCTTTTCCCCCCTCCCTCCCCCCTTGCTCCCTCCCTTCCCCTCCCTTTCCTTTGACCATTCTAGTGTTCCTCTAATCCTCCTATGTACCCCCATCCAACAACACTGTGAACTAGCCTCCTTATATCAGAGAAAACATTCAGTATTTGGATTTTTGAGATTGACTAATTTCACTTAGCATTATATTCTCCAACTTCATCCATTTACCTGCAAATGCCATTATTTTATTCTCTTTTATTGCTGAGTAAAATTCCATTGTGTATATATACCACATTTTCTTTATACACTCATCTACTGAGGGACATCTAGGTTGGTTCCACAACCTACCTATTGTGAATTGTGCTGCTATAAAAATTGAAGTGGCTGTGTCACTGTAATATGCTGTTTTTAAGTCCTTTGGGAATAGACCCAGGAGTGGGATAGCTGGGTCATAGGGTGGTTCCATTCCCAGTTTTCCAAGAAATCTCCATACTGCTTTCCATAGTGGTTGCACCATTTTGCAGTCCCACCAGCAATGTATGAGTGTGCCTTTTTCCCCACATCCTCTCCAACATTTATTGTTGTTTGTGTTCTTGATAGCTGCCATTCTGACTGGAATGAAATGAAATCTTAGAGTAGTTTTGATTTGCATTTCTCTAATTGCCAATGATGTTGAGCATTTTTTCATGTATTTGTTGATTAATTGTGTATCTTCTTCTGAGAAGTGTCTTTTCAATTAATTAGCCCATTTATTGATTGGGTTGTTTTTTTGGTGTTAAGTTTTTTGAGTTCTTTATATATTCTAGAAATTGGTGCCTAGAATAGCCAAAGCAATCCTGAGCAAGAAAAGTGAAGCAGGGGGCATCACCATACCAGACTTTAAATTGTACTATAGAGCAATAGTAATAAAAACAGCATGGTATTGGCACCAAAACAGACTGGTGGACCAATGGAACAAAATTGAGGACACAGAGACTAATACATATAATTTCAGCTATCTTATATATTAGACAAAGGTGCCAAAAATGTACAGTGGAGAAAGGATAGCCTCTTCAACAAATGGTGCTGGGAAAACTGGAAATCCATATGCAACAAAATGAAATTAAACACTTATCTCTCAGCATGCACAAAACTCGATTTAAAGTGGATCAAGAACCTAGGAATTAGACCAGAGACAATACACCTAATAGAAGGAAAAGTAAGCTCCAATTTCCAACATGTCGGATTAGGCCCCAAGTTCCTTAATAAGAATCCTGTAGCACAAGAATTATTACCAAGAATTAATGAATGGGATAGATTTAAACTAAAAAGCTTCTTCTCAGCAAAAGAAACAATCAGTGAAGTGAATAGAGAGCCTACTATAATTCTATACGTAGTGAAAACACTTTAAATATTAACATGAAATATTTTCCCAACAAGCAAAAGCTTTGAGATTTGTTCCTAGCACACCTGAATTTAAAGAGATTCTAAAGAAAATTCTTGAGGCAGAAAGAAACTGATTCCAGATGCAAAGGTGAAAATGGAAAAAAGGAACAAAGAGCATAAGGAAAAAGTAAATATGTAAAGAGAACATTTTTGCAGGGGTGGGGTTCGAACCCAAGGCCTCACGCATGCTAGGCAAGCACTCTACCCTTGAGCTACATCCCCAGTCCTAGACACAGTGAATTTTGTCTATGCAAAATGATGTTTTTGCCAGGTTTAAAGTTAGGATAAAATAGTTGCAGAAATGGATGGCGATAATAATTTAAAAGGAAAGAAGGGGTGAGATTGCACTAAAGTGTTCTAAACTTCTAATATTGTTAGGTAAGTGATAAAAACTTCCTGTTGTCAGCAGTCATTAGAAGAAAGCCCCTAATGTGAAAGACAGAGAGCAAAGAAACAAGCAATCCAAATCTGTCTCTAAAGAAACAGAGACACTGCAGGGAGGATAAAAATTACAAATAATATATTCAGAAAGAAATAATTTAGTTAATACACTTAGAAAGTTCAGAAAAGCTATTGCATCCATGAAGTAAGAAAATATAACCAAAAAGCAACATTCAGAAGACAAAATATAAAGTGTTTTTAGAAGTAAAAATGATATGAGCAGAAACCAAAATTTCAATAAAAGGGGCTGGGGACATAGCTCAGTGGTAAAGCACTTGCTTAGCTCATGTGAGGCACTGGGTTCAATCCCCAGCACCACCAAAAAAATTAAAATTAAAATTAAAAAAATTCAGTGAAAGAATTTGAGGATAATACTAAATAAATCTCTCAACAGGTAGACTATAAAGGAAAAGTATAGAAGATGAATGATGAGAAAAGATTAGGTTCAATCCAGGAGATCCAACATCAGAATAATAAAAGCATTAGAAAAAAAGAGTAGATAAAACAAAAAGGATAGAATTATTTAAAAAATTAAGAAAATGTGTTCAAATTGAAAGGCAGGAATTTTCAAATTAAAAGTACTAACAACCTGCACCTCAATTAGGGTGTTAATCTCCAGGATATACAAAGAACTCAAAAAACTTAACACCAAAAAAATAAAAAATATAACCCAATTAATAAATGGGCAAAAAAAACTAAAGACACTTCTCAAAAGAAGAAATATGAATGGCCAACAAATATCTGAAAAAATGTTCTACATCTCTAGCAATTAGAGAAATGCAAATTTATACTACACTGAGATTTCATCTTACTCCAGCCAAGATGGCAATTATCAAGAATACAAACAACAATAAATGTTGGTGAAGATGGGGAAAAGGTGCACTCATACACTGCTGGTAGGACTGCAAATCAGTACAAGCACTCTGGAAAACAAATTTCTCAAAAAACTAGGAATGGAACTACCATTTCACCCAATTATCCTATTCCTTGGCATATATCCAAAAGAGTTAAAATCAGCATACTACAGTGACACAGCCACAGCAACATTTGTAACAGCATAATTCACAATAGCTAAGTTATGGAACCAAACTAGGGGCCCTTCAAAAGATGAATGGATGAAGAAATGTGTATATATACACGATGAAGTATTACTCAGCCATAAAAAAGAATGACTTCATGACTTTTGCCAGTAAATGGGTGGATCTGGAGACTATCATGCCAAGTGTAATAAGCCAATTCCCCAAAATCAAAGATCAAATGTTTTCTCTTATATGTGGAAGCTAACCCACAATAAAGGGAAAGGGGGAATTGAAGTTCAGTGGATTAGACAAAGGGGAATGAAGGGAAAGAAAGGGAGATAGGAAAAGGAAAGACAGAGGAATGAATCTGACATAACTTTCCGTGTTTGTATATTTGTATTTAAATGGACTCTACTGTCATGTATAACTAAAAACAAACAATAAAATAAAATACAATGTCCTAACAAAAGAAATGAAAGAAAATGTGTCTGAATCAATCTAACAAAAGAGGTGAAAGGCCTCTACAATGAAAACCACAGAACACTAAAGAAAGAAATTGAACAAAATCTCAGAAGACAGAAAGATCTCCCATACTCCTAGATAGGCAGAATTAATATTGTCAAAATGGCCATACTACCAAAAGCATTATACAGATTTAATGCAATTCCTATTAAAATCCCAATGACATTTTTCATAGAAATAGAAAAAGCAATCATAAAATTTATTTGGAAAAATAAGAGACCCAGAATAGCTAAAGCAATCCTTAGCAAGAAAAGTGAAGCAGGAAGAATCACAATACCAGACCTTAAACTAGACTACAGAGCTATAGTAACAAAAACGACATGGTGTTGGCACCAACGTAGACTTGTAGACTGTACAGAATAGAAAACACAGAGATAAACCCACATAAATAAGTTATGTCATACTAGAAAAAGGTGCCAAAAACATTCACTGGAGAAAGATAGCCTATTCAACAAATTGTGCTGGCAAAACTGGAAATCCATATGTAGTGAAATGAAATGAAAACTCTTAGCTCTCCCCCTGCACAAAACTTAACTCAAAGTGGATCAAAGACTTAGGCATGAGAATAGAACAGAGACATTGCACCTAATAGAAGAAAACATAGGCCCAAATCTTCACCACGTTGGCCTAGGATCTGACTTCCTTAACAAGACTCCTAAAAAGCAAGAAGTAAAATCAAGAATCAATAAATGAAATGGATTCAGATTAAAAAGCTTCTTCTCAGCAAAGGAATCAATCAACACCGTAAGGAGAGAGCCTACAGATTGGGAGAAAATCTTTACCACATGCTCCTCTGATAAAGCATTAATCTCTAGGATATATAAAGAACTCAAAAAACTTAACACCACAAACACAAATAACTCAATCAATAAATGGGCTAATGAACTGAAACAGACACTTCACAGAAGTAATATAATCGGTCAACAAATATATGAAATAGTGTTCAACATCTCCAGCAATTAGAGAAATGCAAATCGAAACTACTCTAAGATTTCATCTCACCCTTATCAGAATGGCAACCATCAAGAATACAGGAAACAATAAATGTTGACAAGGATGTGGAGAAAAGGTACACTCATACATTGCTGGTGGGACTGCAACTTGGTGCAACCACTATGGAATACAGTATGGAGATTCCTCAGAAAACTGGGAATGGAACCACCATTTGACCCAGTCATCCCACTCCTCAGTTTATACCCAAAAGACTTAAAATCAGCATACTACAGGGACATAGCCACATCAATGTTTATAGTAGCTCAATTCACAATAGCTAAACTATGGAACCAACCTAGGTGTCCCTCAATAGATGAATGGATAAAGAAAATGTGGCGTATATACTCAATGAAATAATACTCAGCTTTAAAAAAGAGTGTAATTTTGGCATTTGCCAGTAAATGGAGGGAGTTGGAAAATATCATGCTAAGCAAAATAAGCCAATCTCACAAAAACCAAAGGCAAAAAGTTTTCTCTAATATGTAGATGCTAATTCACAATAAGTCAGGGGGTACTAGAGAAGACTAGCATTACCTTAGATTAGGTAGAGGGAAACTGATGGGAGGGGAGGGGAGGGGATGTGGGGATAAGAAAGATAGTAGAATGAAACAGACATTATTACTTTATGTATATATGTGACTACATGACCAATATGATTCTGCAACATGTACACTCAGAAAAATGAGTAATTATATCCCATCTATGTATGATACATCAAAGTGCATAAATGCATGTACTGCCATGTACAACTAATTAAAACAAATTAAAAATTAATTAAAAAAAAGTAAATTAAAAAAATGTCCCAATCACCAGGAACAAGGAAATGCTTCAGTATTTTCCAAAGAGTATTTTCCAAAAAGCAGAGTCCAGTGCTGGGTTTGTAGTTCAGCGGCAGACTGCTTACCTCACACGTGTTAGACACTGGGTTCAATCCACAGCACCACAAAAATATAAATAAATAAAACAAAGATATTGTGTCCATCTAAAACTAAAAAAAAAAAGCAGAGTCCCATATTCAAAGGATCAAGAATCAATAGGGCAGCAGGTTTCTCGCAGCAACACTGGAAGCCTGAGACCAGTAGCGTTCAAATCTCTGTGGCAACATGACTTTATGTTAGATAATTTATACCTGGCCAAAATGATAAATCACATGTAAGGATAAAATAAAACCATGACAGACATACAAGGTCCCAAACTTTGTTTCCTCTGCCCCCTTCCTTGATCAACTACAGGATGATGCATTTAACAACCCCCAAAAGATGAAGACATCAGATCTAGCCAAGCAGGGCCCATCCCAGAAGCAAGGCAAAGAGAACCTTCACTAGCAGGAAAGGGTGGTATGGAGGATGCTAGTGGTGTGTGAGGCCAACCTGACATAGGATACTCCAGTGTGCCAATGACTTTGAACTGAGGGCCTCTGTGGAACAGTGGATGCAGGCAGAGGTTTTCTCTGAGCTCCCTCCTCTGCGTAAAGGAACATCCTCTGAAGGAACTCAGTTGTCATGAATCCTCTCCCTAGCAATCTTATCACCCAGACAACATTAACTGGGATTTCAGGAGAGGAGCCTGCAGGTCCAGCTCATACCCAGACAATTGCATTCTCTTTCATTATCTAGGAAGACTGTTCAGCTGCATAACAAGACAACCTTGACTTGCCATCTATTTCCTCTCACAACTTTGTCTCCACTCCAACCCCAGAAGCTCAGGATGTGCTATGAGCTTCAATCATCTGGACCTTCTTGGAGTCTTATATTTTATGGGAGTCTGGTGCAGATGTATGTAATTAAATGGCTTTTTTTCCTAACTAATCTGTCTTTATTTAATTCATAGCAGGGCCAAAGAACCCAGAAGGGTAGAAGGAAGCCACTTTCCCTCCCCTATAGAATCAAACAGTCCAAATAAGAACAGAAGAGAGTGTCCCAGAAGGATGCCAGAAGGATGTGCTCCCAGCCTTCTCCCTTCTCCAGAAAAGGACAAAAGATTACCTAACATGTTCAGATGTCCCAACTGTGCTTAAGAGGAGGTTTATATTTCTGGCAGACAGTTTGGGACTGCATTAGTGATAATTGTTTCTTAGGTACACAGAAACCTAAATAAAGATAAAAGAGGGGAAGAGAAAGAAAGACAATTATTAACTGCAAGAAAACCTAAACTTGTAAAAGAACAGTTCACACCTATGAATAATATTATTACAACACCAATAATGTAAACAGTACATATTAGTGTAATCAAAAATTATAATACAACAAAAAGAGAAGAAGCCACATCCTGGGGTTGTGGAAGGTGGTTTTAAGAGCACTACCTTCTTTTCATAGTAAGAAGCTAGTAAATAAGATCTAAAACTTAGAATAAAAATCAAGAAACAACATTACAAGAAAATTATTTACAAATATGTTAGTAAATAACAGAAGAAAGGGCTGGGGTTGTGGCTCAGTGGTAGAGCACTTGCCTAGCATGTGTGAGGCACTGACTGGGTTCAATCCCCGGCACCACATAAAAATAAATAAATAAACAAATATATATATATACATAACAGAAGAAACAGCTTACAGTTGAAAGCAGCTACTTCTGGGGAGTAGGAATCAGGGAGGGAAGAGATCGCTGTTTTTTATGATGATCTTTAATAGAATTGACTTTTTAAACAATGGACATATGCAACTTTCACAAAATAATATCAAATTAAAAAGGAGTAGATGACATAAAGCATTGTGAACCCCAAAATAAAGCTAGAATGAGTCATTGGCATGACATTGAACCTGAAAGGCTTGGATTCTAAAGCTAAAACCTTGCTTTTCTAGTCCTCACTTTCCTCAGAGAATTGATTAATTCAGAGTAAAAGAAGGAAGGAAAAAAAAAACCTCTGTGAACCACTAATTACAAGCAATTAATGTCCCCTTTTCCTTATGTCCAGTTGCAAGTCATTGTTACCTAAGAATTAGGACTGCCAGGCTCATTCTAAGCAGGTGTATAGCTCATAATGTACCTTATAAAAAGCCAAGGTGAAAATCTACACTCTGTGTTCTAGTTCCCTTGTGTGACTAAACAAAAGGCATGAATAGCAATGTGACTCTCTGTAAAGCTGAATGTGTACCAGGTGCAAGGACAGATCGCACTTCATGTTGGTGAATACACGGAGGATTTCATTACTAAACGGCTCTGCTCTGCCGAAAAGAATTACTGCCACCAGAGGACCTTTGTTAGCAGAAGCAGCTATGAGTGAAGGAAAATGTAGCACAAAGCAACACAGGCATTTCCCCTAAAGCACTAGAAGATCAATGCCTTGTGGATTTATCCAAAGAGCAGGTCCTCCTTAACACTTTTGGACCCCATCAGGAATGATGTGCTGCTTTCTTTATTACGTTGTTGTCCAGATTGAGATGAACAAAGAAGCCTCTCCTTTGTCACTATCTTCTAGCATTAAGCATCTTAAAGCTAATATTAACCCCACAGGGGTTAGAGCTTGTAATTATGTCAAGATAGCGTGGCATTGCAATCACGATTCTCATTCATGGGTTCAAGGAATATGAAAATGTAATAATGGAATCCTAATGAGCATCTTCTAACTACCCTTGAAAATTATTTATTCATTTATTTATCTATTCATTTATTTTACGGAGTATTGAACTCAGGAGCATTCTACTATTGTGCTACATCCTCAACTCATGTATTATTTTTTATTTTGAGACTTGCTGTGAGGGTCTTCCTAAATTGCCTAGGCTGGCCTTGAACTTGGGATCAGGCCTCAGCTTCCCAAGTATTACAGACATGAATCACCATGCCTAGCCCAATTTATTTATTTTAATGCAGATTATTACTCAGGGACTTACAATGATGAGATTTACAATGGGGACTTTCTTCATCCCAAGGGCCAAGTGAGCCACCAAATATTGGATGGTTGAAATCCACTTGGTGAGTTCAGCCATATTTAGTTCTGCTTACTCATAGCTGCAAACAAGAAAATATCTCTCCCATTTTGAAACACATTTTCTCCAACAGAGAAAACAAGAATGGCTACAAAACAAGCATTTACGCACCATGCATTTTGGAAAGAAACCAATGCAATCTGCGTTTGGAGAAATTCTGGCTACGGAATGTTTCTAAGAATGAAGAGTGATTATTGTATCACAGCATAGAAAATTCAATTTCCATTGTGCTGGCCACTTTGGCATGCTTTCTAATTCTCAGATGGTTTCCATCCATTCAACCCCAAAACATAAGTGTTAATTGCCTTGCTCTGGACTCTCTTAGTAGGTGTAAACTCTCCATCTGAGACATGAGGGTCTGGTCCCATGATTCTTGTTAATGCTAATAAATAACACTCTATAGTAAAATGTTGGCCAGGGCAAAAAAAAGAAAAAAAAAAAAAAAAAACCTCTCAAGACATATGGACTCAAGATGATCATTCAGCGTAGGCAACAAAAACCTGAGTCCAAGAACCTAAATGTTTAGTTTTCTTTCCAGCTTAGATTGGTTTTCTGCCTCATATATCTGCAAATAGGTGAAAAGAATTTAAACTTTAGCCCTCCTATTCCTCAGTTTACATTTGGTAAGATTATGCTGTACTTTTTCATTTTTTCCATGTTGCACAATTCCTCTCTAAGAATTGTCAAAGTGAGCATTTTTCACCCATCACCAGCTTTTGCAAGAAAGACATTTGCTAGGCATGATATATGGACTTAAAATCTTATGGGAACAGCAGGACCTAACTTGAAACAGTTAATTAACAATGATAGATAGAATTCTCTAAATGATTAATGAATGACACAAATGAAGTAATGTTTTAGGAATTGGGGGAAGAGAGGTACACTGCTTGGGTAGGGAAGGTAGATCATAAATAAGTGACAAAAGAGCTGAGCCTTTGAGAAAGTTTGAGGCTGAATTAAATGGAGAGGTGACACAGTATGATTTTTTTAAGAATATGCACTCTGGTACAAACTTCCTATCTCCAAATCTCAGCTCTATCACTTAGTAACTGTGCAGCCTTGAACAGGCTGTTTAAGATTGCTGAGCTTTAATTGTCACACTTGCAAAAGTGGGATTAAATAGTACCTGCCATATCAAGGGGGTATTGAGGTTCAATTTCGTTAAAACATGTAAAGGGCTTAGAACAATGTTTAGCATAGAATAAATGGTCCATAAATGTTGTTGTTGCTGCTGCTGCTATTGTGAGGAGGAGCAGAGAAGACATTCCAAGCAGTGGAAATATCTCAACAAATTAACCAAAATATATTTAGTCACATCATTTTGCTGAAATTAAAAGTTCATACCAGCACCACCATTAGCATCTTTTCCATTTGGTCCTCCTACTTAGTGAAGTGGCAATTTGGAAAGGTAAATTTTCAAGTGGAGAGATTTTCCTTAAATTATGATTTCCTTAAATTGCCAGTAGCTGCACTGGAAATTTTGATTGTTTATCCAAAATGTAAAGAGTAAGGCATATGTTATTAATTTGAACAGAGGCAGTTCACATATTTGTTTAATGACTTGGACTCACTCAGACGTGAAGATCCAGGTGCATTGGATACAGGCATTAATGCAACAGTAAAAAACAAGAAAATAAGGTGCCAAACAGTCCACATGATTTAGAACTCATTCCTCCAGTCACCATGAATGCAAATGTCTCATTTACATAAAATCCACTCATATAAATGCAGAGGAGAGGCTATCACTTCTCCTATCCAGCCTCAGAGCAGGAAATCAGAATTCAAATTATTCCCATTGGAAATGGTGATAGGATCTTTCAAATTGTTATGTTGATCAGCTTTAATATTTGGATATTAATTCAAGAAGCATCTATCAAATAAAGAGCCCTTATTGAGTGCTTACCACAACCCAGGCATTGTCCTAAATGTTTTTATGCATTTTTCATAAAATTTTTACAACTCTAATAAGAGGGTTTCATATTATATTTTACTGATAAAGAATTGAGTCTTGAAGAGATTAAGCATCTTGCCTGGTATTTCAAAGTAAATGTAACTGTCTGATTTTAAAGCCCACAGTGCCTGCTCAGTATTAGCTAATGTTTAACCCCAATGGCACCCACTTCCCACCTCCATCTACCCATTCCCAGAAACAAAACATCCAGAAAGTGGTTCTTTTTCCTTTAAGTCAGGAAGCAACTGATGCAAGGGAGGAAAATGGAAGCAAAAGGAGCAATACTAGTGACAAGGACATTGAGTTATCCACCTGAGTATGAAGGAAAAAACCCACAACTTAACACTGCCTTTCCGTTTCAATCAGCCAAGGGTAGCAAAAGTCTAACTGAGGAACTATGTCTCCACCTCAGGTAAGAGAAGACAACTACTTAAGTAATTGTTTTTAGCAAATCTTGTAAACAATTTGAGAAGCCCAACAGCAAGGAAATAGAATTTTTGCATTTATAGTCAGATGCATCTGATAGTTTCTCATGGCATTTGAATACTTAAAATATTTTATTTCAGGCTATCTGTAGGAGTAAGTCATTGGAACCAAGTGAATCAGCATGGAACTTTATTGTTGATTTTCTCACTTTAAGAGCAATATTTGTATGTTTTCATCTTGAAAGATTGTTTGGGGTTCTTAATCTGTTCCTACACCCATGCACCATTTGGTTGGCAGATGCTTCTCCCTATGGTCTCTCCTGCCCACCGGCAGGTCTCAGCTCCATCAAGGACTCCCACACCCACCTCCTGAGTTCTCAGACCCACCCTACAATGCAGGATCCCACAGAGGGACCCTGTAATATTGCATCTTGTAATTCCAAGCACCACCCACATCACAAGATACAAAGGGAACTCACTTTACAAGAGTGGGGAGTAATCAAGTCAAGTCCAACATAGGAAATCAACTTCAAAACCTTTATTTAAATATTGCTATTCCCAAACTTCATGGAAAAAGTTAAAAGTAAGTACAGTTAAACCCTTCTTAGATGAATCCCATGGAGACACATCCATATTAGTCTCCTTTTTTTTTTTTTTTTCTTTCTTTTTTTTTTTTTTTTATTTCTCCTTTCTGAGATAGACTCTTTCTTCAAATCTTGAAATCATACATTTATGCCTGCCTTGTCAGGAGAAACCCACTGCCTGGCCAGAAAAGTTTATTTTACTTCAGGATCAAGCCATAAGACACCTGCAGCACTAGAACCCCAAATCTGCATTTAGCTACAAATAACACTATAGAGGAGGAGGAAGTAGGGGTTCTGTTAGCCCTCTCATTCTTCTTAGTTACCCTGAAGGGAAGCATGTGTTGAGACACACACATTACTTTTCTACCAATGTTATCAATTTTCAGAAAATTACACTCTTGATTCAAATTAAAGAAAATAAATATTGCCTTAAATGTAACAAGCTCTGACTCTATTCTTCAGAACATGAGATTTTCCATGCCCAGAGACCAATTACAGGAACAGCAAAAAGCTTTTTTATATCATTAGGGCCTGCCTCCATACTGACCGTCTGCTGAGAACACAAAGGCCTTGCTACAGCATCTGAAAGTTCCCTCTTCTTTCCCTCAAAGTTGATCAGATGCCTGGGCAAGGCATCCCTCAAACTCATCTTTGCACACAAAGGGATCAATCCAGGACTCACCATTGTCTTACTTACTGCAACTTACAGGGAGATGTTCCACCACTCCATGAGAAGAGGGGAAAGCTTATTTAAATAAAAACCAAATAAAATTTCTTCACGTTTTTCCATCCCACAATGTCAGCATTTTAAGGGAAAGTCCATGTATTAGTTCTATAGGTTCCATGAGATATTTAATGGTGGTTCGTTCCATTGTTTTAGATGACACTTGCTTAGGTTCCATCATTTTGTCTGTTATGAGACAGAGTTATTGTATTTGTATGCTATCTGTGGTAGAGCTTTCATGAGCTGCTGTGTATTTATAGTCTGAGTCTGAAAAATGCTACAAATATTTCTGTTCTGCATAATCCAGAATCCCCTCATCCATTCTCTTTCCCTTTCCATTCCCCCCCCCCATGTGTGTTCTCCCTTTCTATTCCTATCTCCCTCCTCTCACCCCCCAGCAGAGTTGAGAACAAAGGGTTGGAAACCAACCAGAGGCATCCATAATGAACAGTTCTAAACTACAGAAAACTAAAATGGAACACTTGTTCCTTCCCAGGTTCTTAAAAGTCAATGCACTTGACACAATATGCAAAGCATCCAGTTAGCTGTTGGTTTTAGGGCCTTCGATTGGTTGAATATGTGAGAAACATTTTTTTAAGAATCCATGGATGGGAAAAACAGTGAGAGCAAGAAAGAAATTAAAAAGTAGTTCCATTATTCAACAGTTCTTAACAAAAGTGTAAAGGGAATGGTTTTACAGATGTGAATTTGACACTGCCCATTCCCATTGGTAACCTGACAGGACACAAATTATTTATCCAAGCCAGGGGTCAGAAATTATGGCCCATAGGCCAAACCCAGCCCACCACCTATTTTTGCTAATAAGGTTGTATTGGAACCCAGCCATGTCCATTCATTTACATACCTCTTCCAGCTGCTTTTACACTGCAGTAGCCAAGTTGAGAAGTTGTGACAGAGACCTTGTAGTGAATACAGAAAGGCTAAATTATTTACTGTCTCTCCCTTTACAGAAAAACTAATGTAATATTTAGAAAACTTATGTCTCATGCATTAAGTAATTAAGCAGAAAAAAGATCCCTGAAAGTGTGTTCATCATCAAATTTTTATCTTGAGTTATCCTTGTATCTCAGTTTCCATTGCTACCGTGATTGTTATAACAAGCATGTCTGTCTTTAAGTGCTGATAGGTAATTTAAAAAGATGATGTTCACAGACTTTTTCACATGTAGAACACATAAAAATCGACTTTGACTTAGTCATTGCCAAGTCTATCAGCAAAACCTTGTGTAGACTTCCTGAACTTTTGTTAGCACTGCTATTGTTTGCCATAAACCATGTTGTGCCAAAAATTTGAAGGTATTAATAGGGTAATTAGGAGTATAGAGACAGATTTCATTGGTTCAAATTCTGATTCTACAAAGTACTCAATTTTCTTGCATATAAAAGAGGGTTAGTGGTAGTGCCTGCATCACAGATTAAGATGCCTAGATTAGTGCTGGGCAGTATGTAGTTAATAAACACTCCAAATATTGGGGGCCATCACTCTTTGAAGTCATGCTTCACAAGTTTCTTAAACATGTACCATGCCTTCCAGTAAGCAATTATTTCTCTTTACCTTATAATCCTAGAATAGATTGTGTTTCCCATGATGATATCATGTTAAACATGGCTATGTTCTAGAATGAATCCACTAGTCATTCAGTAAGTACTTAGAGAGCATCTAACCCAGGCAGAGTAAGAAATTACAAACTGTGGAGACAATAGAGGAAGTGAGATATAGAGTCCCAGTAGAATTACTAGCATTGACATGGGAGGGGATGGCTCTGTATACACATGAGACAAGCAACCAGACAAAAGACAACGGCATTCTTCCAGGTAAAAAAGATGGGAAACAAGAACATCTTTAGTATGGAACAAAGCAGGAAAGCAGGTCCCACTGTGATTAATCTGTTCCACTCAAGTTGTCATTTGTAAAAATTCAGAGGAAAGAGAAAACTCTACAGAGCCGTTAGTGTCACAGAAAAAAAAAAAAAAAAAAAAAAAAAAAAAAAAGGCTTCATGCACAGGGAACATGAGTTGATGAATAGGTGGAGAGACCAAAGGAGGCCTTGCCAAGCAAAACATTACAAAGGTGGTTTGCTCATAGCATGGGCAATGACCAGACCACCCTGACTGTGGTTGTGGTGATTGGTAGCCAGGAGTCACATGGGAGATGGAAACTTGACCTCAAACCTAATGGTACAAATAATGCAAAAACATAAATGAAGGCTATTGGAGGAATCTGAGTGGGCTTGAAATGGAAATTGCCAGCCTCTCAAGTTTCCAAATGAGGACATTGGTTTGGTGGAATGGGCTGCATTTGAAACCAGTTCTGCTCTTGGTTGGTTGTCCAGCGCAAGCCTCTCGATGTAGAGGCAAGAAAGGAAGTTGGAGCAGGTCACTTTAACACTGAGGGAGACATTGAGATGAGATGTTAGATGCCTATATATATATATATATGACAGATGGGTTGGAGGAGGATCACGTAAAATCAGTGAGGAAACTCAGAGGCCGTAGTCCAGGTGGGAAGTGGGAAGAGGGCAGCGTGCAACTTTCAACATGGTGACTCAGAAGTTTTGTAACAGTCTGGTCCTAGGGAATGGAGGAGAGGGGATGAATTAAAGTCACCCAAGTGTTGCCCGCTATACATTAGCAATAATGACACCCTTGCCAGGATTGAAGAGTAAGGAGGAGGACAGATGCACTGCTGCCTCCAGCTCTGCAGGTATAGGGTCGAAAGTCACTGTCAGAACAACAATGACTTTACAAATACCACAGTAAACGTCTACCAGATTCTTTCCCTGTAGGATGCAAAAGAATGGTCCTAGCTCCAGTGTTTCTCATGGCATCTATAACTCATTATCTTGAAAATATTTCCTGTGAAACTGAAACTGCAGTCTGTGTGGGTGAAGCTGACGCAGCACCAAGCTTACTTTCTGACAGCAACCTGGGGACCACCACTTACTGCTGCACAGTCAGCTCTCACAGTCAGTGTTGAGTTTAAAAGAAACTTGCTGCCCTGAACACAGTGCCCAGCTACCACCCACTTCCAAAATTTCTTGTGCAGGCAGCCTGCCACTCAATGGTTCTGAACACTCCTGGGTCCCTGGAACAGCGGGGCGGGAGTACACATCCAGAGAAGTGATGGCAGTGTGAAGAAAACGTGGCAGTGTGAATCTGAACATTATCGACTTATCTACTTACAGTAGATCCATTTCGTTTGATTTAAACGCTCTTTTAAGTAAATGCTCAGTCCTTCAGCTCCTTCATATTTCTTCCTTCCTGTGACATCTAGCTAAGTAGAAGGGTTAAAAAAAAATGTGGAGGCAGCAAGAAGAGGACCCCAGATCTGGGCACTTGTGTCCTTGTGCTGACCTCAGGATTCGGAGGCATTGTGGCTGTATGGGGCCTGTGCCTCTGAAGGAGCATAAGAGAGGAGGAGAGAGACTGTTCATGCAGAAGTAAGGCCATACTACGTGGGGTCCAGTGCACTGGAGTGCGTGAGGCCCAGCACCCACAGCAGAGTAACAGCAGCCTCAATGCTGCCCCAGTGCAGTGCCCCTGGCTCAATGCTGATCCCCAGTGATAGATAGGCTTGGGCCAATGGGCCACCTCCCCCATCGAAATTTCCATGAGGAGCAACCTGGTTTCATTTTCCCCAGGCAGGAGCAAATCGACTTAAAGGTCGCTCTGTTTCCCAGGCAGGAGCCAATCGCCCTGTTCCCTGGGCAAAGAGCCAATAGTGTTAAAGGTCCCTCTGGTACAACACCCAACAGAAATCCCTACTTAAAGCTCCTGCCTGCCTGGAGCTTAGACACAACAGCTCATCCCTGCTGAGAGGAAGCAGCTGCTATGACAGCTCCAGACTCACCATCTCCAGCCCGACAGCAGCTGCCTTAGCTGACAGCTCCAGAGACCACAGCCATCAAGACCAGGCACCCACCTTCTGTCCAGAGCTCGAACACTCCCCTCCCTGACTCCTCTCTGCCCGTGCTTCTTCTACCTCTGACCAGCCATAAAGGCTGGTGAATAAATCTCTTGGATGCACGGTTGTCTCCGGTGTGATTTTTTGCCCTTTACACAGCAGTGCACAGATGACCACCCAGAATCCAGAAAAGTCTGTCTAAACCAGAGAAACAGAACATAAAATAAACAATGACCTTCATGGCTCATTTAACTCAAACGTCTGATTACTATACTTATAAAAAAAAAAAATCTATTAGGTTGTATTTTCAAGGGGCTTGAAGGACTGCACTGTCAGGTGGAGGTAAAAGCCAGTAAAGTTATGTAAATATTCAGAGTATCTATTACCTTGACTTAGGCAAAGTTTCATTTGGTCACCATGGTCAGCGGCTTTAAGGGAAGAGCCTGCTCCCAGCCTCTGCTTAACTAGCACCACTGCCCAGGCCCCTCTTCTGTCTTCTTACAGCTGTTCTTTAGCTCAGTTGTCCTCCACTTCAATTTGTAAGCCTACTTTTGGGACTTGTTTCCAAGTATAAGCTCAGCTGCCTTCCATCTTTTTTTTTTTTTAACTGAGACATATATTTGTGCATCTTCATGGGGTAGAGTATAATAATTCAGTACATGTATACAATGTGTAATGGTCAAATCCAGGTTATAAGGACTTCCATCTCCTCAAACATTAATCATTTCTACTCTCCTTTTCCAGTTATTTTGAAATATATCATAGACCATAGTAACTAATAGTTATCCTAGTGTGCTCTAGAACTAATTCCTCCTCCTGTGTTTCATTGCCATTGGTTAACTTCTTCCCATCGCCCCTTCCCTACTTCTCTTCTTAGTCTCTAATGAAAACTATTCCTCTCCATTCTTCTGAGAGACTATTAGGTTCTACAAATTCATGAGAATTTGTCTTTCTGTGTATGACTTGTTTCACTTAATATAATGACCTTTAGTTCCATACACGTTCCTTCAAATGACAGAATTTCATTTGTTATGACTCAATAATGTTCCAGCGAGGATAAGAATCTACATTTTCCTTATCCATACACCCAGTGATGGTCACTTTGGTTGATTCCATATCTTGGCTACACTGTACACTTTCTATACATTTTAAACTCATTTTAAACCTCAAAGGTTTACCCAGATTCTAATAGCAATAATAACTTATATTTGTTGAGTTCTTACACTGAGGCCCACATAGACACATATGTAATCCACAGCAACATTTGGAAATAGATAGTATTTTCTCCCACCTTTTCATGAGAATTGAAGCAAAGAGAAGTTAATTGGTTTCCCTACATCACACAGACAGTAATTGGCAGAATTAGAGCACAAACCCAGACATCCTGATTCCAGAGCTGTACCCTTAATATGAGAGAGATGATGGAGAAGCAGACAGACAGACACTGATGTGATCACTGAAAACTAAAGAAAAGTGATATTGTAAGGAGACTTTTGGTCCTTTATGGGTCGAAGGCACATCAGAGACTGCCTTGTTCAGTGGTTTTTCATCTGGACTAAATCCTCCCTGGGGAGCAGACTCTGGAGTGTCATGTAGGGTAAGGGAGAGGGAATGAGCCAGGCAGCAGGACTCAGAGTCCCTCCATCCCCCCTACCACTGGAACAACTCTGTTTGTCTGTTTTATCTTTTCAAATTCTGTGTAAAAATTGCTTTATAGAAAGAATTACACTGCTGAAAATAATCTGAGAGTGATTATCTGTCCCAGTGTTCTAATTAAATAATGAGAACACTGAGGCCTATTTTCATCTGAATCACACAGCAAGGTTATGGCAAAGTTGAACAAAGCATTCACTCTCCTCGTTCATTTGTGGAAAATATGCAGTACCCTAAGGTGACTTTCAGTATCCCTGACAGGCAACTATTGTTGGGGAAACTGACCTATTTTTTTCAAGGGAGAGGGGAAGGCTAAGGATTGCCGTGTCATAACAAATGAAAAATCCTTCAAGATTAGGGCTAATCTGATCTGGAAAAAAAAAATTGCAGAGGGTTCTTATCCTGTTACCTGCCACCTGCTTTTTGATTGGGTGTTATTCCTGGGCTTTATTTAAGTCCTTTACTTAAATAAGAGGATACTTCTAGCAGTCCCGTGTCCAAGGTTGTGACCAGGACTGCTGAACAGAGACTGGAGAACAAAGACTCCATCAGCAATCCTCCTCCAAGATTAGCTATGTCCTCTTAAGTACCAAAGAAGGATCATGGGATTGCAGAGTTCCCAGTAAGTCTGATACAAGGACAAAGTACAAATGCTATGCTACAAGGGGCACAGACAGACAAAGATACCTGGTAGGCTGTTATATCACTCGTAATGAAAGGTGTGCCTTTCAAGAGCACTTACAAGAGCAACTTACAGGCTCAGATACCTGAGATAGTTGTCCCTGTCCCATCAAGAGGGACTCTACCTGACAGGAACAGACCCACATGATAAATCAAATGCTTATACTCAAAACACACATGCACATACACAGTACAATGTCTGCTTTTAAAATCACAATGAGAAATTCTGCTAGAAGGTTCCATTCACATCTGCAAAGTTCTGACCTCCCACTAAGCTAGTCATGAACATAACAGGTGATCAATAGGCATTTACTGAATTAATGAGAGAAACTAAATTATAAGTAGAACATCAAGTCATGGATTAACAATGAGAAATAACTCTCAAGAAAACTAGATGATCACCCAGTTCTGGGCAGCACATAAGTTCCCTGGTAACAAATGGCTTTTATAGGAAGCCAAGTTACTGGAAGGTTGCCTGGGTGTTATGGGATCAGAATTCAGGTCAACGGCATTTTAAGAAATTACTCTCAACTATTGATTGAGTTATTTGGTTTTTTGAGTTCTAAATGTATTCTGGATATTAATCCTCTGTTGGAATGGGCAAATGAACTAAACAGACATTTCTCAAAAGAAAAAAATATGAATAGCCAAAGAATATATATGAAAAAATGTTCAACATATTTAGCAATCAAGGAAATTCCACTTAAAATTACACTGAGGTGGCCGGGTAGAGGCTCAGTGGTAGAGTGGTAGAGTGCTCACCTAGCACAAGGCCTTGGGTTCAATCCTCAGCAACACATAAAAATAAATAAATAAAATAAAGGTGTTGTGTCCAAGTACAACTAAAATATATTTTTATTAAAAAAAACTACACTGAGATTTCATCTCCAGTTAGAATGGCAGCCATGAAGAATACAAATAATAATAAATATTGGCAAGGATGCCAGAAGAAAGGGACATTTATACACTGTTAGTGGGATTGTAAACTAATACAACCACTATATAAATTAGTATCAAGGTTTCTCGAAAGACTAGGAACTAAACCACCTTATGACCCAGCTATACAATTCCTCAATATTTATCCTAAAAAATTAAAGTCAACATGCTATAGCAGTACATGCCTACCAATGTTGATAGCAGTACAATTCACAAAGGCCAACTTATAGAACCAGCCTAGGTGTCCATTGACAGATGAATGGATAAATAAAATGTGGAATATACCCACAATGGAATTTTACTCAACCATAAAAAAGAATGAAATGAAGTATTGGCAGGAAAGTGGATGGAACTTGAGAGCCTCATGCTAAGTGAAAGAAGCCAGACTCAGAAAGTAAAGGATCATATATTTTCTTTCATATGTAGAAGCTAGAGAGAAAAAAAATAGAAGATCTCATGAAAATAGAAGAAAGATCAGTAGAGTAGAAGAAGGGTATTGGGGGAGGGAGGAAGAGAGGTTAAGGGGAGATACTGGGGAATTAAATTTACCAAATTATTCTGTGTGTATACCAATATGTAATAATGAATCCCACTCTTATAATTATGCATCAATAATTTAAAAAAAAAAAAAGGATAAGAAATGACTCTCAAGAAGGAACAGTTACAGCCTGTTCATCCAATACTGGGTTAGCTCTGCCAAGAAAAAGATGGTGTTTGAGTACACCAGCCAGAATGCCCCCCACCCCTTGATGATGTTGGATGGGCCCTTCCCACACCTGCCTCAAATTCTCCAGCTCTAATTCCATGGCTCACCAGACTCTAGGTAGCTTAACAGTCTAGAAATGGTTCTAACTCTTTTCTGCATGCTTCCTAGCTCTGTTGTGATCCATAAGGCACTGATTTTATACTTTAAGCTTTCAAAAACTGTCTTATTTCCCTATTTATTTATTGGGAAAAGAAAGAGAAAGATATGTAACATATGGGACCTACAACCCAAATTATGTAAATGTAATTATTTCTTATTTCACCAATTTTGTAAGTTTAGAACTCCACGTAGAGTGTTTATGCCTATCAAAGATAGAGCATCTTTTAGGAGGGAAGCACTAATATCTGTCACATTTAGACCACTATTGCTTAATTATGAATCAAATCCATTACCAGATATTTTACATTATTTGAAAGTATGCTTTAGAACCCTAAGAAGCTAATGAGATTGGAAGTATTTACTTAATTGCTATGTTAAACATATATTATAATAAATGCTGTTGATAACACACATAAAAACAGACTCACTGATATTCATAGGTCATTTCTAATAATTTCACATTGTATGCTCCTTCCACTAACACACAATCATTCTTCCTGACTCTCAAGCCCACTGCTCCATTGTTTAGTGCAGTGTGAGACCAAACAGATGTATCCTGTACTACAGCCTCCTTATTAACAAACTTCTATTACCACGCGTTGGGTATGCCTATTCTGAATCTAAAGACCTTCCGCCTACAATATGTACCTTGCTCTCTTTCTATAATAGTCAGAAATATAACCAAAATATCACAAAGGCAACCAAGAGTCCATGGATAGACAAAGAAATACCCACCTCCACCCCCCCTGGATGTAATAGGGTTGAGGCCAGTGAAACGCTATCTGAAATTGCCAGCTCTGGGATTTCTCCAAAAACTAATGAAAAGCCTACACAGAGCATACATTCCAGGGATTATGAACTCATTTTAGCTTATGCTCTTTAAAAAGGTCTACAGCTGCATTCAAAATATATCCAGCTCATCTGTAGGCTTGGGGACTGACATGAAGCCAGGAGCCCCAGCTGGGACTTACAGGCAGGAATCAATTTAAGCCTTTCTGGCAGGACATGGGGTGGTTTGCAATAATGAATGTTAAGGAGGAAAACCAGACCATGGAGAATTAGGTGTTTATCTTTTTTGAGTATTAAAGAGATGATAAATTGAGGGATGAAAGTATGTAGGAGACCCTCAGAAAGCTATTGTTCCTGCTGGGTAGGTGCTATGTCAGCTTGACAATGAAGACTTAATAAAAATAAATAAGGATCTGAAGGCTGGGAAGGACCCAACTATGCTGTTGAGAGGAGAAGAATCACTTGGGGCTTTAATCCCAAAGTTAACAACAGGAAAGAGAAGGCATTCGTTTGTAGATACCTCAACTTCAGCCTAGCAAAAAATCTCCCAAAGTTCTTAGAATTCTACATTTTTTATTAATCACAGTGGATCTAGTAACTACATTGGAGAACTATCATTCAAAAGTAAAAATGGTAGAGAATATTTACATATATATTTTCCTTTAAGTTTTTAGTTGTCTTTTTAATTGGTGTGTTATAATTACACATAGTGGTGGGATTCATTATGCCATATTGTACATGCACATAACATAATTTGATCAATCTCATTCTCCGGTATCATCCCATTGCCTCCCCTCCTCCCTCCCCAATCCACATGCTGTAGTGATTTCCCTTCTATTATTGTTTTTTATTTTAATTAGTGTGTTAAATATATATATATATATATATATATATATACACACATATATATGTACATATTCATACATGGACATAGTATAATTTGGTTGCTTTCATTCCCCAGTACTTCCCCATACCTCTGTCTCAATCCCCTTTCTCTACTCTATTGGTCTTCCTTCTAATGTTGTGATGTCTTCTCCAGTATTTTTATTATTAGTCTCTCTCTCTCTCTCTCTCTCTCTCTCTCTCTCTTTCTTCCCCTCCCTTCTCTCTCCCTTCTCTCTGTCCCCTCTCCCTCTCCCCCTCTCTCTTTTCCACACATGAGACAAAATATTGGACTCTTGACTTCCTGAGTACAGTTTATTTCACTTAGTATGATGTTCTACAGTTTCATCCATTTACCCAAAAATGTAAAATTTCATTCTTCCTTATGGATGAGTATAACTTCAATGTGTATATATACCATGTTTTCTTAATTCATTCATCTGTTGATGGACACATTGGCTGGTTCTGTAACTTAGCTATTGTGAATTGAACTGTCATAAACATTAGTATGCATGTATCACTACAGTACACTCACTCTAATTCTTTTGGAAAAATGCCAAGGAGTGGGATAACTGGGTCATATGGTGGGTCCATTCCTAGTCTTTTAAGGAATCTCCATACTTTTTTCCAAAGGTTGAACTAATTTGCAGTTCCACCAACAATGTATAAGTCTACTTTTTTTCCCCTGCATCTTTGCCAGCAATTCTTGTTGTTTATATTCTTGAAGATTACCATGAGGTAGAGAATATTTTAAACCTGAAATCAGTTTTATAAGTACCAAGTGAAGTGATCTATACATGTAGTTATAATCCAAGCTGTGCCTATTCAGGTTATGAGAATTCAAGTCTATGAAGCATCTCAGGTAGTATTCCTTCCTTTGGCTTCTAAGGCATTTCTTCCTGTTAACCAATTTGAATTTTCTTTACCTTCTATGGCACATGCAGCCATCTTTGCAAATATTGTTAGCTTGCATTACATTAAATTTTCCTTTCAGCAAACTCACAGTTCAGTAATTTATAGCAGGAGAAATAATGTCAGGCAGCATGCCATTTATGATATCAATTTGTCTAGTGAGTGACATCATTTACTTTGTTACATTGATTTCCTTTGTTTTTGAGTTGGACTTCTTTCATGTTTGCTTGGTTTGCAATAAAGTTTGAATTGCAATATTACTCTACAATTCTAATAATATTAATATGTAATGTGTGATAATTTGAGCATTTTCAATGTATAAGTTACTGTGGCAAGTATTTTGCACATATTACTTTATTAATCCTAAAAGTAAGTAGCATTACTATCCCCATTGTTCTAATGAGGAACCTGAGGCACAGATTAACTAAGTAATTTACCTGAGATTATAAAGTTAATAAGTGGCATAACTGGAATATTTTGTTTGTGAGTGTAATCTTATACTATGATAAGGGCTATAAAATTGCTTAACAAGAACAAATAAACAGCTATTTTCTGATAATGAAGGGAAAATACCTTGTCAGGGTTTATTACAACTTATTTTAATAACCATTAAAATAATTGTGTCTAATTTAATGGAATATTGTGTTGTTTTAGTGCAAACAGATTCAATTTGATATGGCCCAAAAGTACATGACCTTACACAACATGTGGCAGATCTGAATGCTGAAAATTAGAAAATGCTGAAAGAAAAAAGTTTTTAAAAAATTTAACTGGAGGCCGGGCGCGGTGGCGCACGCCTGTAATCCCAGCACTTTGGGAGGCTGAGGCAGGAGGATCGTGAGTTCAAAGCCAGCCTCAGCAATGGTGAGGCACTTAGCAACTCAGTGAGACCCTGTCTCTAATTAAAAAATCCCAAAAAAGGGCTGGGGATGTGACCCAGTGGTCGAGTGCCCCTGAGTTCAATCCCCAGTACCACAAAAAAAAAAAAAAAATTTAACTGGAGAAACATATTGTTTAAAAAGTGTTTTAAACTCAACATAGTAAAGATATTGATTCTCCCCAAATTGATCTACAGATGTAGCAGAATTTCTATCAAAATCCAAGCAACTTTTTATAGACAATGATAGTTGATTCTAAAATTCACCTGGGAAGGCAAAAAATATATAGAACAGCTAAAACAATTGCAATTCAGGTGAATAAAGTGGGGAGCATCACTCTGTCCAATGTTAAGACTTACTATATAGCTGTAGTAATCAATACAGATGAAAGACAAATTAATCAATGAAACACAAAAGAAGCAGAAATGACCCACTCAATATGACCAACCGATTTTTGACAAAAGTGCAAAAGCAATTCAATAGAGAAATAATAGCTTTAACAAATGGTTCTAAAAGAAAGGAAGGAAGGAAGGAGAAGAGGGAAGGGAAGAAGGAAGGGAGAAAAAAAATTTAAATCTAATGCTTTGTACAAAAATTAATATAAAATGGATCATAAACTTAAACATAAAATGTAAAACTATAAAACTTTTAGAAAAAAAAAGAAGAATATCTTCAGAGCTTAGAGTTAAGCAAAGAGTTCTCAGACTTGACACCTATTACACAATCCATGAAATGAAAAACTGATAAATTGGACTTAACTAAAATTTAAAACTTTCATACTGCAAAATCCTATTAAGAGAATAAAAATACAACTACAGATGGACACAAAATGTTGGCAGACCATTACCAGAAAAACACCGGTATCTAAAGTATAGAAAGAATTCTCAACAGTAAATACAAACAAATAACAATTCAATTGAAAAGTGGGCAAAAGTTATAAACAAACATTTCACTGAAAATATACAGACAGAAACTAAGCATGTGAAAATCTCTCCACATCATTAAAATTTAGTAAATTGCAAATTAAAACCAAAATGAGATATCACTACCTACCTATCAGATTGATGAAAGTAAAAAAGAGTTATAACACCAAATTCAGAGGAACTGCATCATTCTTGCATTGCTGGTAAAAATTTAAATTGATACAGCCACTCTTGAAAAATGTTTGGCAGTTGCTACACAGTTAAATATTAAAAAGGCACTTGTCATATTATCTACCAATTGCTGTCTAGGGTATTTATCCCAGAGAAATGAAAATGTCTACACAACAAACTATACATGAATGTTCAAAGCAGCTTTATTCATAATAGACAGAAATAATCCAAATGTCCTCCAGTGGATGAATGGTTAAACAAACCATGGTACATCCATACATAGAATAATATGTAGCAAAAAAAAAAAAAAAAAAGAAAGAAAGAAAGAAAAAAACTATTGATACATAGAACAATTTGGATGTATCTCAAGGGAATTATGCTTATATTAGTCAGCTTTCTGTCATTGTGACAAAATACCTGAGATAATTAACTTATAAGGAGGAAAGATTTATTTGGGTCATAGTTTTGAAGTTTGAATCCATGATTAGTTGTCCCATTGCTTTTGGGCCTGTGGAAAAACAGCACACTGTGGTAGGAGCACATGGTGGAGGAAGCCACTCACCTCATGACAAGTATGAAGCAAAAGAAATATAAAGTGGGAGATAATTGGGTCCCTATGTATCCTTCAAGTGCACACACCCAATGACCTTACTTACTTCCATGAGGCCCACCTCCTAAAGTTTCCATGAATTTCCATAGCATCACAGGCTGGGGACCAAGCCTTTAACTCATGGGCTTTAGAGGGACATTTATTTAAACCATAGCAATGCTGAATGAAACAAAAAGTCTGTCTCAGAAAAATATTCACTATATGACTTTATTTACATAATTTTAGTGAAATAACAAAACCACATAAATGAAAAGTATTCTAAATTTGGTAGAAGATGTGGTGGGGTGTACCTAGGAGGAGCCTCATGGTGTTGGGACAACCTTGTATCTGGATTGTGGTGGTAGCTGTTACATAAATGTACACATAATAAAATTGCAAACAACTACACATACACACAGGAGTGCATGTATGAAGATTGTACCAACGTCAATTTCCTTGTTTTAATATTGCATTATTACAGTTAACCATTATAATAAACCTTGACCATTGGGAAAAATAATGAAGGATACCCTGGGCATACCTGTACATTTTTTGGCAAGTTCCTTTTAATCTATAATTATTTTTAAACAAAACAGGAAATTCTTCCTCATTAAAATTATTGGCAATTATATTTTTTTTACTTATGATGATTTAAGCTTTTAAATATTTTTAAGAATAAATTGCTCTTGAAAAACAAGGGAAGACTGTTCAGATGAAATAAATAAACAAACAAGCAGACTGTTTTTTAGAGGGGTTTGGGATAAGAGGCAAAGCACGTTATATGCTGAGATCTCTTCCCTGAAGCAATCTTACCAATTCCCCAAATTTCAAAACCAGAGAAACCAAATTCTATTAAATAACACCAAGGACAAGCTTGAAGAGAAAATAAACCGAAAGATAGCACTCAGATTGGGAAACTTATTTACTAAGAATTAAAAACAAATTTACTAACTTTAACACAAATTCCAAAATCATGCATTTCTTCTTATACAATGCTGGGGGTTGAACCCAGGGCTTTCTACATGCTAGGCAAGTGCTCTACCACTGAATTTTATCCCCAAACCAAAAATTGCTTTTTAACAAATCAAAAATTCACCATCTGAAAAACTTCACTTATAAGCTTCGTGTACTTTACTGATAATATCTACATATACCTATACCCTTACATCTCTCTCTCTTATCCATTCTTATTGGACGTAATTCACAGTCTTTTTAGTCGGATGATCTGGTCCCCACCACCAATAAGAGCTGGGAATATGGGATGAGAGAATCCTTCAGCAGTTCATGATAAAAGGGTTGAAAATGACTCCTATATGGAGTCCATGCAGCATTTGAAGGAATTAACAGTAAATGAGTAAAAACATGTAGATCACATTCACCCTTCCAGTTCAAGGGAGTATAAAAATTAAGGCAAATTCAGCCAAACTCAGGACAATTTTTAATGGTTTGATCTTTGCAAATATCAAAATGTGTTTGGATTTTTAACCAAAACCTTTGTGTGGTGTGTATCTATACTTCCCTGAAGGGTGGCTTTAGCACTCAAAAGAATTTGAAGATAACACATGGAAATCAGAGTCCACTTATCTTTCCCATAAACTGATAAAGGTATCTGCTAAAAGACTGTGTAGGTGTGGCCTCTTCCTGGGGCTAGCTGAGGAAGCAAGGTTCTCTTTCCTGTTTATGCACCTTTCACACCAGTGCAGAACTCTGTGTAGTCTGTGCTCATTCTCAATGTCCAGCATGCATTTGATTGGTTTTCCTTTTTTTTTTTTTTGCCATAAAATCCAAAGCTCTCTACCATATGGTGTCATTTTTGAAATGTTAATGTGAGTAGAGCTTGTGATGCCAGTTAGGTTCCCAGCTGGTCCCTGTATTGGCTATTTCACAGACATTAGCCCTGTTTGAATCAAACTAAATTAGAGAATAAAATGAGATATTGTCATGCAAAGTCAGGCAATATTATTTGACATCTGCACCTTCTCTGAGAGCTCAATTGAATGGTTATTTTTAAATGTAAACTAAGAAGGCACGAATATATAAACAATTTAGGACTAGATAGCCTAATGGTGTGGCATCTTATGCTTGAATAACTGTGTTACTTGGAGGACACCTCCATCTACACCCCAATTCTATTTGGACCAGAGACTAGGAAAGAAAGAGCCTGTCCAAGATATTTACTAATCTAAACGATCAGTTTACCTGCCTAAGGAAATGCCCATGAAGATGGAAGATGTCTGTGAGTCAGAAATGCACCTATTTAGGTATTTTCCTCCTCATCCTGTCATTTGGGAAAGGCACTTACTTGAAAGCAGAAAGTTAAATAAAATGCATTAACCCTGCTTAGCATAAAATTTAACATACTAAGTCCACCAGAAGAGAGAAACCTTGCACATGGGGTTAGGAGTCAAAAAGCTAAACATTTCTCACTATCCCTGGGCCTTCAAACAGTCAGAAAACCACTATTTTTCAGTGGCAGGTGTGCACGTGTGCATGTCTCACACATGAGTGTGTGCCCAACAATGCAGTTACAGGCTGAAAAATTAAAAACAAAATTTCACATCTGTAACTTATGCTGGGGGCAGACCTTGAAAAGGACTGGACTAGGAATGCCAAAATTCTTCCCCTCCTTCCCTCACTCATAGATTTTCTGTAGAACTTGAAAAATCAAGTCATTAAAAACAATTCTGCTATAGCCACAGAGCCTGATTCTATCCCAAAACCCCGGGCAAGGGGCAAGGCTTCACTGTGAAGAGGGACAGGGGGCCGCTGTGGGCACAGTCTCCATGTGCCCGTGGTCTTCTATGGCACAAGTGCAGGTTTGCCCAAAGAGATTTGGAGAGGCTCTCCCAGAGGAGGGTACACCTGAGATCAGGTAAACATGGTCATGTCTTTAGTCCCCAAGAGGACCCCTCATGAAAGTTTCAACTTTTGAGTTAAAACTAACAAAGAGATTTTTCCCTTTGAGTATCCCCCGCCCCTTTGGACAGTTTTAAATGCTATTCCATGTAAATCCTGTTCAATGGGACTGATGGTGATACCTAGAAAAACTTTCCAATCTCCTGCCCCATTGCACACACAGGTTCGTGTGACTTGTGTTAGTCAATAAAATGTGAGCAGAAATGGCATGTGTCTCTTTCAGGAACAAGTTTTAAGAGCCAGCACCTGCATTGCCATGGGCTATTTTTCCTTTGTCTGAGCAACTGGAAATATTCAGATAAAAGCTATTCCATTATCCTGGGTCTTATACTGAAAATGACATGGAGTAGAACCTCAGTCAAGTTACTCTGGATGTAGAGGGTAACAATCAAGAAACAAATCATTATTATTGTAGGTCATGGGAATGTGGTGATTCTTTGTTACTGAAGTGTAAACTAACCTATCCTGACTGATGCAAGTGTCTACGTCTTACCCCCTGCTCCTGTGAAAACCCCATTTCATTATGCCTCTGCTCTACAGCAGAGGTTGGTGTTTCTCCCAAGGATACTTGTCAATGTCTAGAGACATTTTGAGCTGTCACAGGAGGGGGATGCTAATGACACCTAATGTGCACAGGTCAGGAATGCTGCCAAATAACCTATAGCAAACAGATAGTTACTTGCAACAAAAAATCATTCAGCCCAAAATAGCAATAGTGCCCAAGTTGAGAAGCTCTGTTCTACTCTAACCACAAAAATGATTCAACCTACTGATGTATCAACTAGGAATGGTACATTTTCAAGGAAGAAAATACCCAACAATAATAACATTTATAAAGTTAATTTTATTTATTTTTTTTTTTTTTTTTTTTTATTTTTATTTTTTTTTTTTTTTTTTTTTTTTTTTTTTTTTTAGCATTTTTTTTACATACAATTGCTTGTATACAGAGTATATTCGTACAATTCAGGTCTTCAATCATGCATTTAGGCAAATGATATCCATCTCATTCAAACACCTTTTCTTTTCTTTTTCCTTTTCTCCCTCTCCCTCCCCCCTTGCTCCCTCCCTTACTCTCCCTTCCCTTTGACCATTCTAGTGTTCTTCTAGTCCTTGTATGTACCCTCCCATCCAACAATACTATGGACTAGCCTCCTTATATAAGAGAGAACATTTGGTACTTGGATTTTTGAGACTGACTAACTTCACTTAGCATTATGTCTTCCAACTTCATCCATTTACCTGCAAATGCCATTAATTTATTTTCTTTTATTGCTGAGTAAAATTCCATTGTGCGTATATACCACATTTTCTTAATCCACTCATCTACTGAGGGACATCTAGGTTGGTTCCACAACCTAGCTATTGTGAATTGCGCAGCTATAAACATTGAGATAGCTGTGTCACTGTAATATGCTGTTTTTAAGTCCTTTGGGAATAGACCCAGGAGTGGGATGGCTGGGTCATAGGGTGGCTCCATTCCCAGTTTTCCAAGAAATCTCCATACTGCTTTCCATAATGGTTGCACCATTTTGCATTCCCACCAGCAATGTATGAGTGTGCCTTTTTCCCCACATCCTCTCCAACATTTATTGTTGCTTGTGTTCTTGATAGCTGCCATTCTGACTGGAGTGAAGTGAAATCTTAGAGTAGTTTTGATTTGCATTTCTCTAATTGCCAGCGATGTTGAACATTTTTTCATGTATTTGTTAATTAATCGTGTATCTTCTTCTGAGAGGTGTCTTCTCAATTCCTTAGCCCATTTATTGATTGGGTTATTTGTTTTTTTGGTGTAAAGTTTTTTGAGTTCTTTATATATTCTAGAGATCAGTGCTCTGTCTGATGTGCATGTACTAAATATTTGTTCCCAATTAGTTGGCTCTTTATTCACCTCACTGATTGTTTCTTTTGCTGAGAAGAAGCTTTTTAGTTTAAATCTATCCCATTCATTAATTCTTGGTAGTAATTCTTGCGCTACAGGATTCTTATTAAGGAACTTGTGGCCTAATCCGACATGTTGGAAATTGGAGCTTACTTTTTCTTCTATTAGGCGTATTGTCTCTGTTCTAATTCCTAGGTCCTTGATCCATTTTGAATTGAGTTTTGTGCATGGTGAGAGATAAGGATTTAATTTCAATTTGGTGCATATGGATTTCCAGTTTTCCCAGCACCATTTGTTGAAGAGGCTATCCTTTCTCCACTGTACATTTTTGGCACCTTTGTCTAATATAAGATAGCTGAAATTATATGTATTAGTTTCTGTGTCCTCAATTCTGTACCATTGGTCCACCAGTCTGTTTTGGTGCCAATACCATGCTGTTTTTGTTACTATTGCTCTATAGTATAATTTAAGGTCCGGTACGGTGATGCCCCCTGCATCACTTTTCTTGCTCAGGATTGCTTTGGCTATTCTGGGTCTCTTATTTTTCCAGATGAATTTCATGACTGCTATTTCTATTTCTTTGAAGAATGACATTGGGATTTTGATTGGAATTGCATTAAATCTGTATAGTGCTTTTGGTAGTATGGACATTTTGACAATATTAATTCTACCTATCCAAGAGCAAGGTAGGTCTTTCCATCTTCTGAGTTCATCTATAATTTCTTTCTTTAGTGTTCTATAATTTTCGTTATACAGGTCTTTCACCTCTTTCGTTAGGTTGATTCCCAGGTATTTTATTTTTTTTGATGCTATTGTAAATGGGGTAGTTTTCATCATTTCCCTTTCAGAGTCTTTTTTGCTGATGTACAAAAATGCCTTTGACTTATGTGTGTTGATTTTGTATCCTGCAACTTTGCCAAATTCATTTACTAGTTGTAAAAGTTTTCTGGTAGAGTTTTTTGGGTCTTCTAGGAAGATTATCATGTCATCAGCAAATAGTGCTAATTTGAGCTCTTCTTTTCCTATCTGGATCCCTTTAATTTCTTTCGTCTGTCTAATTGCTCTGGCCAGAGTTTCCAGTACTATGTTAAATAGCAGTGGTGAAAGGATGCATCCCTGTCTTGTTCCAGTTTTTAGAGGGAATGCTTTCAATTTTTCACCATTTAAGATAATGTTAGCTCGGGGCCTTGCATATATAGCTTTTATAATGTTGAGATATGTTCCTGATATTCCTAGTTTTTCCAGTGTTTTGAACATAAAGGGGTGTTGTATTTTGTCAAATGCTTTTTCTGCGTCAATTGAGATGATCATATGATTTTTGTCTTTAAGTCTATTGATGTGGTGTATTATGTTTATTGATTTCCGAATGTTGAACCAGCCTTGCATCCCTGGGATAAACCCCACTTGATCATGGTGCACTATCTTTTTGATATGTTTTTGTATCCGATTTGCCAGGATTTTGTTGAGGATTTTTGCATCTATGTTCATTAAAGATATGGGCCTGAAGTTTTCTTTTTTGGATGTGTCTTTGCCTGGCTTTGGAATTAATGTGATATTGGCCTCATAGAAAGAGTCTGGAAGAGCTCCCTCTTTTTCTATTTCTTGGAATAGTTTGAAGAGCATTGGAATTAGTTCTTCTATGAAAGTCTTATAGAACTCGGCTGTAAACCCATCAGGTCCTGGACTTTTCCTTGTTGGTAGCTTTTTGATGACTTCTTCTATTTCTTTGCTTGTAATTGATCTGTTTAAATTGTGTATAGCCTCCACATCTAGTTTAGGCAAATCATATGACTCTAGAAATCTGTCAATGCATTCAGTATTTTCTATTTTATTAGAGTACAGGTTTTCAAAGTAATTTCTAATTATATTCTGTATATCTGAGGTGTTTGTTGTGATATTCCCTTTTTCATCACGAATGTTAGTAATTTGAGTTTTTTCTCTTCTTCTTTTCGTTAGCATCGCTAAGGGTCTGTCAATTTTGTTTATTTTTTCAAAGAACCAACTTTTAGTCTTGTCAATTCTTTGAATGGTTTCCTTAGTCTCGATTTCATTAATTTCTGCTCTGATTTTAATTATTTCCTGTCTTCTACTGCTCTTGGTGTTGGTCTGTTCTTCTTTTTCTAATGCTTTGAGGTGTGTTGTTAAGTCATTTATTTGTTGGTTTTTTTTCCTCTTAAGGAATGAACTCAGTGCAATGAATTTTCCTCTTACTACTGCCTTCATAGTGTCCCAGAGATTTCTATATGAAGTATCTGTGTTCTCATTTACCTCTAAGAATTTTTTGATCTCCTCTTTGATGTCTTCTTCAACCCCTTGTTCATTCAGTAACATGTTGTTTAGCTTCCAGTTGATGGAGTAGTTTTTCTTATTCCTTGTTTTGTCGTTGATTTCCAATTTCATCCCTTTATGGTCCGATAGCATGCAGGGTAGTATCTCTATTTTTTTATATTTGCTGAGAGTTGCCTTGTGACATAATATATGGTCTATTTTGGAGAAGGAGCCATGTGCTGCTGAGAAAAATGTGTATTCGTTTACTGAGGGATGAAATATTCTATATATGTCCGTTAGGTCTAAATTGTTAATTGTTTTGAGGAGGCTTAAAGTTTCTTTGTTTAGCTTTTGTTTGGATGATCTATCCATTGTTGAGAGAGGTGTGTTGAAGTCCCCTAGAATAACTGTGTTGTGGTCTATTTTACTCTTGAACTTGAGAAGCGTTTGTTTGATGAATGTAGGTGCTCCATTATTTGGGGCATATAGATTTATGATTGTTATATCCTGTTGATGAATGGTTCCCTTAAGTAATAAGAAATATCCATCTTTGTCCCTCTTGATTAGTTTTGGTTTGAAGTCTACCTTATTTGATACGAGAATGGAAACCCCTGCTTGCTTCCGCCGGCCATGTGAGTGATAAGACTTTTCCCAGCCTTTCACTTTCAGTCTGTTGATGTCTTTTTCTATGAGGTGTGTTTCTTGGAGACAGCAAATTGTTGGGTCGTTTCTTTTAATCCATTCTGATAATCTGTGTCTTTTGATTGCGCGAGTTTAGGCCATTAACATTCAGGGTTATTATTGAGATATGATTTTTATTCCCATCCATTTTTATTTAAATTATGGTCTTTAGCTTGATTAGTTTTCTCTTCTGGTTGGTATTTCCTTTAGTTTAATATCTCCCTTTGTTCATTTTCATTATCATCTTTCTCTTCTTCTTCATGAAAAATGTTGCCCAGGATGTTCAGAAGTGCTGGCTTTCGAGATGTGAAATCTTTTAACTTTTGCTTATCGTGGAAGGTTTTTATTTCATCTTCGAATCTAAAGCTCAATTTTGCTGGATATAAGATTCTTGGTTGACATCCCTTTTCTTTCAGAGCTTGAAATATGCTATTCCAGGATCTTCTTGCTTTTAAGGTCTGGGTTGAAAAATCTGAACATAGTCTGATTGGTTTCCCCCTATATGTGATCTGCTTCCTTTCTCTTGTGGCTTTTAGTATTCTCTCCTTGCTCAGTATATTAGGCATTTTCATTATAATGTGTCTTGGTGTGGATCTGTTGAGATTTTGTTTGTTTGGTGTTCGGTATGCCTCTTGAACTTGGTTTTCCCATTCATTCCTCAAGTTTGGAAAATTTTCTGTAATTATTTCGTTAAATAGATTACTCATTCCTTTGGCTTGAAACTCTGCCCCTTCCTCTACGCCAATCACTCTTAAGTTTGGTCTTTTTATGCTGTCCCATAATTCTTGGATGTTATGTTCTTGATTTCCAACGAGTTTTGCTGTACGATCTAAATTCTTCTCTAGGACAAATATTTTGTCTTCATTGTCTGAGGTTCTTTCCTCCAAGTGGTCTACTCTGTTGGAGATGGTTTCAATTGAACTTTTATTTTGGTTTATTGCTTCTTTCATTTCTGGAATTTCTATTTGGTTTCTCTTTAGAGCCTCTATTTCCCTATTGAAGTAATCTTTTACTTCCTGTATTTGTTTTTGGAGTTCTTTGTCAAAATGATCTTTTGCCTCCTGTACTTGCTCCCTCATCTCATTTTTGAGTTCATTCTTAAGTTCCCTAAACATTTGGCATATGTAATTTCTAAATTCCATCTCTGGCATTTGACCAACTGTGTTTGCCATGAAATCTACTGATGATGAATCTTGATTTGATTGTGTCACTTTCTTCCCTTGTTTTTTCATGCTGCTTGTGTGTCTTTTCTTCTTGCTCTGTGGGACCTTGACTGTTTCGATTTTACCTTAATTCCTTATGTTGTTCCTGTAGTACGAAGCTATCAGCTCCCCTTATAATTCCTTTACACTTTAAAACCTAACACTTTCTATTCAGAAAATTCAATTTTGATCACAATGTACAGATTTTGTTAACCGAGATATTATTTCCAGTTTACTCTGTATGCTTCTGATGGGGTTTTATAGCTTCAAGTATTGGATACAGAGGTATTATGTTTAAGAAGAAGGAAGCGTCTTGAATTGTTCTTTCTTGGAAAGTATGAGAGGAGAGTTCTATTGACGTGGTTTACTGGAAGTGGTTTGGTATCAGTAGAAGAGAGAAGATAGAGAATGGAGTAGACACTTAGGTGAAGAGACCAATTTATATATAAAGTAAGATGGAAAAGAAGAAAAAAAAATGATAAAAGAGTAGAAATTGGTGTAAGAGAGAGGAGATAGAGAATCAAGAAAATGGAGAGTAAACTATATATAGCACCTCTTTTCTATCCAGTTCAATTGCGCTGTTTCTAGAAATCCCAAATTCTGCGTACAGCTTGTTTTTGTCTCTGTCTAGTATGCACTGGCAGGGTGCAAATATGAAAGATGAAGGAGAAAGAAGAGATGCCAAAGTGAGAAGGAAGAAAAGAAGGAACGAGAAAAGGAGCAGAAGCAAACAATCAAACACTCTGACAATCAATGCAAAAAAAGTAGAACAGAACAAAGCCAAAAAAAAAAAGAGAAAGAACAATAAACAATCAATAAACAATCTAACAAAAGCCAATAACACAAGCAGACCGACCAACAACAACAGCAAAAAAAAAAAAACGTCGAACCCCAAGTCTCAAACAAAACAAAACGGGCCCTGGGAAGCCCCCCTTCTCTTTTCCCTTTCCAGTTTAAGCCAACTGCATTGGATCACGTCCAGAAAGTCTGCGAGTCAGGTCTGCACCCTATGTCAGCGGCCGCTCAGGGGGAAGATTGGCTCAGGGTGATTGTGTGTCAGCAGATGAATGGCTCCGGGAAGAGGACCCTCCAGAGGCACCCTTTCCCCACGCCCACCCACAGTTGTAGCTTCTTGTGGCCGCTGGGCTGGCCTCAGACACGCCCTCCCCTGCTGGTTACCTGAGTCTCACCCAGGTGTGCGCTGCCTTCTAAGCGATGGGGCTCCCTGGATGTCTGCAGCTGTTGTCTCCTCCGTCTTTTCCCCTTTGTCTGGCTCAGCCACTGCACTTCTCAAAGATGGCGGAGTTCTCCTCCCATTCAGCAGCTGCTCCGCAGACCCTTCTGTCGGTCCAGATCGTGCGGGGGGTCGGCTTGGCAAGCGGTGCAAAAGAGCTCCACGTGGACACCGCCCACGCCTCTAGGCCTCTTTTTATCCCTCCTTGCCGGTCAGTTTCAAAGCCGCTGGGTGGATCGTCTCCTTGCCGAGATGGTCTTAGCCCCTGCGCCTGCAGCACGGACAGCGTTGTTTCGGGCTGTGGACCGCTGGGACTCTGTCCCTGGTTGTTGTGGCCCTGAGAACTTTGTATTTCGCTGTCCAGAGGTGCAGGAATGTCTCGGCTCCCTTTCAGTCGCAAAAGAACCGCCAGCAAAGCGCTCAAACTTCCCACTCCGCGTCCTTCAGCAACTGCGTCCAGAGAGCACCTCCCTCCTGTCGGCCATCTTCGAACTCTGCCCTTTTTTAAAATCTAATTTTATTTATATGATTGGTTCTCTGCCTAATGAAGTCCAATGGTCAGTAAGATGGTGTAGTGGCTAAAGATATCCCTGGGATCCAGGCGCTTCTTGTCGTCAGTGCTGCCATTCTTAGTAGGTTAGCTCATAAACTCATGACCACAAGAACACTGCCATTTCTAACCGTATCACATATTCTAAGCAAGACAAAGAGAAAGTAAGCCAACCACACCAAATCCATTTTATCAGGAAAGACAAAGCCTTTCCAAACAATCTCAGAAGACTCATTGGCCAGAGCTTCTCCAAGTAGCATCCTAAGTGTCAAATGAAGCTAGGAATATGCATATTTAGCTTTCTTTCTCCCTATTGCACAAACACAAGAGTAAAAATGGTTGGGAATTGATATTTAGGAAAGAATCATAAAATCTCTCTCTCTCTCTCTTTCTTTCTCTCTCTCTCTCTCTGTCTCTCTCAGTTTAGACTAAAGATCAGTCATCACTGACTTGCTCCATGAGGAAGGGAGGGAGAAGATGGCATACAAGATGTTTTAAGACCCATGGTCAGGGCTCCTTAAGCAGCTTTGTGGAGTGGTGTGAAAAGGACCCCCTTCTTCTCCTTTAAGTATCCCTTCCAGGCATTTAAGCAAATCATTCTGTCTCAAGTTCAAGTCCAACTCCAGGCACACAGATGTAGGCTGCCTAGCATGGCATAGGGTAGATACAAGGCCACTGTAAGCTAGGAGACTGGTAGCAAGCAAGAACACTGATTTGATCTTTGCCATGGGAAGTCCAAAATTTATAGCAATGTCTTGGTCAACTCTCACTGCACCCCCATATCAAGCTAGTAAGACTTCCTGAGGTTTGTTCAATCTATGACTCAGTTAATAGGGGCGCTCTGTGCCTGGGAGTACTTCTAATGGAAAATGCATCCATATGGAAATGCAATACAAAAGCATCAAGGGGCACAGACGATGCATTATTATAACCTTAGTTCATTTCGTAAATCAGCAAAAGTATGTGTCACAGTAAATTAAAAATGACTAAACACTGGTCCTTTTACCCATTTTAAGTAATATTCTTTAATGACCTTAAATGAAACAGAAAATTAAAAATCTGTGAGATGAAGAAAAAGGCAAATTGAAATACTTACTCAGATATGGTATGAAGGCAGCGAGAAGCTAATAGCTATTTCTGTGTTTAGTGCACTGATGGAAAAAATGAGTTGTTATAAGTTCTTTACAATGTTACAATGTGAATGTGATTTTTAATGTACTTTTCATTCAAAGGTAGAACCTAAAGATAAATAAGAAAGTAATATATAGAAAAGAAATGACTCAGTGTGTGAAACAGTTCAGAACTTGGCACATATATAGGGTATTTAACTTCTTCCCAATTTGATGATTATAATGATGCCTTACTTAGGGGTAACAATTTTGGATACCAGCCCCTAAATGAAATGGCAAGCTGTATCCTGCATAGTTTGGCAACTGAAATTTGATTTGGATGTCATAATTTCTAAGGCCACATGTTTGCATTTGAAACCTGTCAAAATGAACTTATCTATACCAAAACTGACCTGCTAAAATACGGATTATAATACTATTCTTGAGGCTACACTGACTCTTTGGTGTTGTAAAAGAAAAGAACACTGAATTTGGGGCCAGAAAATATAGTTCAATATCAATATATATCAATATACCTCCAATGCTTAATTACTATGACACTTTGGGTTGGTCTTTATGTCTCTTTGAGTCTCTGGTTTATTTTAAGATTTAAGTTATCTCTTCCCATATAAACAATTGATGCCTAAAATTAGCAGCTTAAACCTTTATTATCTCACACAGTTTCTATGGGTCAGGAATTCAAGAATGGCTTACTTGATTCATTCTGACTGGGGGTCTCCAGTGAGCTATTGAGATGTTGTCCTTTGAAACATTCATCTTAATACCTTCCCAGCCCTGAAGGACCCAATTCCAATATGGCACACTTTTCTGGTTTGCAAATTATAACTGGCTACCGGACCATTCACCACATGGATTCACCATGGACTTTCTTGTGATACAGAACTGGCCTTCTCTAAGGAATATGCAGAAAATGAATTTTTGAAGTCACAACACTCTTAATTATTAAAAGCATATCATTCAAATTCCATCATATGATCAGAAATGTATATTTGGTAACCAGGCTAATAACAAATAAGTGTATATACATGTAATTAACTTTATTTTTATCAGAAGTATACATATACATATACATGGTTTTAAAAATCAGATAGTATTCTTAGATTTTATAGGAAAAATATCAATAACATAGAAATATTATTCATGATAAGCAAAAGGTGGAAGTAAACCACAAAACAAAGCAAAATGTGTTACATCCATGCAGCAGAATATTATTCAGCCTTAAAAACAAAGGAAATTCTTTTTTCCATATTTTATTAGTGCATTATAATTATACGTACTGCTGGGATTCATTGCTAAATACTTTTACATGTGCACAATGGAACAATGTAATTTGACCAATATCATTCCCCAGTATTTCCCCTTTCCCTTCCCCGAGTCCTTTCCTCTACTCTACTTAGCACATAATCTTCAAGATTCATCCATGTTGTAGCATGTGTTAGATTTTCCTTTAGATTTTCTCCTTTCAATTCTAGTGTAAGATTGTTTCCCTTCAATTCTCATAAGACGCCCCCCCCCCCATATCTTTATACTCCTTTTTCTTCTCTAGTTTCCACATATGAGAGAAAATATACAACCCTTGACTGTCTGAGTTTGGCTTATTTCACTTAACATAATGTTCTCAAGTTCCATCCATTTTCCTGAAAATGACATGATTTCATTCTTTTATAAACCTGAATAAGACTCCACTGTGTATATATGCCATATTTTCTTTCTGCATTCATCTACTGACAGACATCTAGGCTGGTTCCATAATTTGACTATTATAAAATATGCTGCTGTAAACATGAGTATGTTTATATGATACAGTAGTCTGACATTAAATATTTTGGATCAATACTGAGGAGTGGTAGATCTTGGTCGTATGTTGGGTCCATTCCTAGTCTGCTGAGGAATCTCCATACTGATTTTCATAGTAGTTGTAGTGACTTATAATCCTACCAACAATGCAAAGATGTTCCTTTTTCTCCACATCCTCTCTAGCATTTATCATTGTTTTTATTGATGAATGCTTTTCTCATTGGAGTGAAATAAAATCTCAGTGTAGCTTTGATTTGCACTTCTCTAGTTGCTAAAGATGTTGAACATTTTTTCATGTATTTGTTGGTCTTTTGTATTTCAAAACAGGAAAATCTAACACATGCTACAACATGGATGAATCTTGAAGATAATGTGCTAAGTAAAATAAACTAATCACAAAAAAAGCAAATATATGATTCCACTTATCTGAAATCTATAGAGTCTTGACTTCATGAAGACAGAAAGAGAATGATGATTTTCAGGAATTGGAGAGTGAGGTAATAAGAGTTAGAGTTTAATGGGAACAGAGTTTCAGTGCTGAAAGATGATAAATTTTCTGGAAATTAATGATGGTGATGGTCACACAGTAATGTGAATATACTTAAGGCCTCTGTATTGCACACTTAAAAATGGTTAAAGTGTTAAATTTTGAAATGCACATTTTATATACCACACAGTTTTTAAAAAAAAACTACCAGACTACCTTCCTAAGCATTGAATAAACATGTTTCAACATGATTTCTTTCTAATCTTTAAGTCAATCAGGTTAAGAGAGAATGGATTAATGGATCTGCTACAAGATATAATGTACAGAAGATTCCTGCATTGACTATGAAATAGGATCAGTGACCTCTAATTAGCTTCCAATTCTCTCCCATTACTCTAATTCTATAAATAAAGTATTATCTATTAGCTATGTTCCAGTGCCAAAATTGTATTGCCAAACTCACCTCACTGTGTTGCCATTAATTATTTACATTTTTTTTTACCTCCTTCCAGTAAATGTCTTTCTTTTACTGATACTAATCTTCCTATCATGGAACACAAAGTTTACCTTAAAAACATTGATGAAAATTTTGCCCAAGATGTTCAGAAGTGCTGGCTTTCGAGTTGTGAAATCTTTTAACTTTTGTTTGTCAGAAGTGCTGGCTTTCGAGTTGTGAAATCTTTTAACTTTTGTTTGTCGTGGAAGGTTTTTATTTCATCTTCGAATCTAAAGCTCAGTTTTTCTGGGTATAAGATTCTTGGTTGATATCCCTTTTCCTTCAGAGCTTGAAACATGCTATTCCAGGATCTTCTAGCTTTTAAGGTCTGGGTTGAAAAATCTGAGCATAGTCTAATCGGTTTCCCCTATATGTAATCTGCTTCCTTTCTCTTGTGGCTTTTAATATTCTCTCCTTGCCTAGTATATTAGGCAATTTCATTATAATGTGCCTTGGTGTGGATCTGTTGTAGCTTTGTATTTTTGGTATTCGGTAAGCCTCTTGAACTTGGTTTTGCCATTCATTCCTCATGTTTGGAAAATTTTCTGCTATTATTTCGTTGAATAAATTACTCATTCCTTTGGTTTGAAACTCTGCACCTTCTTCAACACCAATCACTCTTAAGTTTGGTCTTTTTATGCTGTCCCATAATTCCTGAATGCTCTGTTCTTGTTTTCTTACTACTTTTGCCGTGTCCTCTAGATTTTTCTCCAGGATATATATTTTGTCTTCATTATCTGAGGTCCTTTCTTCCAGGTGATCTGATCTGTTGGTGATGCTTTCAACTGAGCATTTAGTTTGGTTTATTTCTTCTTTCATTTCCAGAATTTCTGTTTGGTTTTTCTTTAGAATCTCTGTCTCCCTATTAAAGTAATCTTTTGCTTCTTGTGTTTTTGGAGTTCTTTGTCAAAATGCTCTTTTACCGCCTGTATTTGCTCTCTCATCTCATTTTTGAGTTCATTCTTAAGATCCATAAACATTTGTAATATGTAATTTCTAAATTCCTTCTCTGGCATTTGACCAACTGTGCTTGCCATGGAATCTACTGAGGGGGTATGTTGGTTGGTTTCAGCCACTTTCTTCCCTTGCTTCTTCATAATGCTTGTGTGTCTATTCTTCTAGCACTGTGGGACCTTGCCTATTTCAATTTCACCTTACAGCCTTATGTTTCTCCTGTGGTACAATGCTGTCAGATCCCCTTATAAATACCTTACACTTTAAGCTCTAATACTTTCTTTACAGCAAATCCCAGTTTGATCACAATGTACAGATTTAGTTAACTCAGGTATTGTTTCCAATTTACTCCGTATGCTTGCGTTGGGGTTTACAGTTTCAGTATTGGACACAGAGATGATATGTTTAGGAAGAAGGAAGTGAGATTATTGAGATGTTCTTTCTTAGGAAGTATGAAAATAGAATTTTGTGGAAGTGGTTTAATATCAGCAGACGGGAGAGGAAAGAGAATGGAGTGAGAGATTTAGAGGGAAGACCGATTTATATATAAACCAAACTTATTTAGTCTTTGAAAGAAGAAAAATAAAGAAAGATGGAAAAGAAAAAAATAAAAAGGAACAATGAGAGATAACAAAGAAAAAAGGATTAGTGTAAGAGAGAGGAGAGAGAAACTGAGTCAAGAAAAATAGAGAGTAAACTATATATAACACCGCTTTGCTGTATATTTTAATTGCCCCAGGCCTAGAAGTCCCAATTTCTGCGTATACCTTGTTTTCGCCTCTGATGAGTACACAATGACAGGGTGTAAATAGATAAGATGAGGGCAGAAGAGACTAAAGTGAGAATGGAAAAAAAGAAAGAGGAACACAGACACACAAATAATCACACTATCAAACAGAACAAAAACAAAAATACACAAAAACAAACAAACAAGGAAACAAGAAAAACATTGATGGATATCAACATAAAAAAATCAAATTAGCATGGCCTGTGCCTGCAGCAACAAAGTTTGCTCTTTTTCTTTATCCCCAGCCACTACTGCCATCATTACCCATTAGTACATACTAACTTTTCAAGTCAGATTTTGTGTCCTAAAAAAAATTTAATATGCCTCTTGACCCATGGACATATTACTAGTGAGTCATGTAAGTATGTTTCAGATTTTGTATCCTTGCCTTTCCAGTAAGCAGACACATTGTGGTGAAATGGGGCACTGGACTAGAATATAGGGAGTAATATCCAGTCTTTAACTTGTATTAAGAGAGTTCTTTGTTTGTTTGTTTGTTTGTTGGTACTGGGGATTGAACCCAATGGCACTTAACCACCCAGCCATTTCCCCAGCCCTTTTTTGTATTTTATTTAGAGACAGGGTCTTGCTGAGTTGATCAGGGCCTCGCTAAATTGCTGAGGCTGGCTTTGAACACCTGATCCTCCTGTCTCAGCTTCCCAAACCGCTGGGATTACAGACATGCACCACCATGCCTAGCTTGTATTAAGGGTTCTATGATTATGTTCCTTTCTCTGATTATGTTCCAGTTTTTTGTTTTTTTTCATTCAGAAATAAAAAGATTTGATGGAACCCTAGCAGCAAATAGATTTGGAGGGGGGCTGACTTTGATTGGTTGATTACACCTGTCTGTCACACTGTGTAGAGACTCTGTGCCCAGGGTTGAACAGTGGCCTCTAAATAGTATGTGCTGTGGAAGGGGTAGGTGTGTGCCTTGAGTGTGCCAGTCCTGGAATAGGTGGTTCTAAAGTCTCTTTCAGCTTTCAGTTTCTGAGATTAACACATCTTATTTCTCGGGTAGGTTGCCTTTTATGTTGTTCTCAAATAAATTGTCCTCAAATGTTCCATGTCCCTATTTAATTGAAAAGATGAAAACTGGATTAATTTCCCTTGAAAAGCTTATCAGATCTATTATGTTATAGCTACTCAATTATACGTTCTACTCACACACCATAATATTTGTTTTGTTAACTACAAAGTGAAAGTGGCAACTCATGATATATGTGACATATGATACTACTAATAAAGAATTTCCCTATGAAGAAATACATAAAATAAAATAACTCAAATAGGCTGTTGACTTCATTTCCTTAGGGCTGCTGTAACAAATTACTACAAACCAGATGGATTAAAAACTAAGAAATTTATTCTTCCACAATCCTGGAGACCAAATACCCAGAATTCAGGTGTCACCTGTCATGTCCCTTCTGAGGACTTTCTGGGAAGAGCCTTCTTCTCCTCTTCCCACATACTGATGGTCGCCAGCAGTCCTTGACATGTCTCAGCTTGAGCTGCATCATTCCAATTTCTGTCTCCATAGTCACATGACCATCTTCACTGTGTGCTTGTGGTGTCTCTAGAGCTTTCACTCATAACAAAAACAGTCACTGGACTTAGGATCCACCATAATCCAGTAAGACCTCATCCTAACTTGATTACACTTGAAAAGACCCTATTTTCAAATAAGTCACAACCTCAGGTAACAGGGCTTAGGACTTCAACATATCTTTTGATGGACACAATTCAAATTACAATGCCTATCACAGCAACTTCCATTCTTACCAAAAAATAATAAATTATTAAAATGTAATAATCGTCTACCTTTGTGCTTACCTTTAGGATCTATAATTATTTATCTGGAATGGTATCCATAATTTATGCATGAATAAAAATATAAGACCACCACATAATAGGATCTTATTTATATATATTAGGTAAAACAGCTTTATGTGTGTGTGTGTGTGTGTGTGTGTGTGTGTGTATGTATATATAAACATATTTAAATAAAGAAAGTATCATTTTTACAAGAACAAAGCTTTATATGTAAAAGCTGACCACAACTTAAAATAATAACATCACCACAACAAAATATTTGACATTATTTACAATGTTTCATGTTTTTGAAAATAATAAAAGCAAAAGTGGAAACAAAAACACCATTTTAAAAGACTTGTTTTATAATGTTGATAAAAAATAGAAGTGGTTTTTAATTTTTATGTTCAATCCTAATCCTTCAAAACACTTTAGCAAGCCAATGATCAAATAAAAGAGGTTTTTTTTTTCTTCTTCTTCTTCCTCATAAAGGAAGAAACTCCTTTACTGAAGTCCAGAGAAATTCACTCGGTCACTTGAGTCTCTTAATATTACGTAAAACACTGCCCCAATTATGTTATCTCTAGCAAAGTTGTGGCAAAATGAAGATGACATCAGGTAAACACACAATAGAGAAATCAGAAAAACAATGTGAAGAATTAAGCCAAGCCAAACATGAGCCTGGGGGCTGAATAGAGACCCATGCATGCACTTTCTGCTTAACAAATCTGCAGGGACATCCTTGGCTAAGATCTGAAATTGATGGTCAGTGGGGCATGAAGCTTCACTACTTCCACCTGTCTTTTAGTGTGTTATTATTGCAAATTAAATAATTCAGTTGAAAGCTAAAACATTTGCTATACTGGCAGCAGAATCTTTTGACTCCAACATGTGACATTCTTAATTGAGTTCTCTTCCACTAAAAGTCAGACTCTCATGGAGTTCAAATCCAAGTCTCTCAGACCTTCTTCGCCCCATTTAAGAAGGATGAGTGTATAGAATCTGACATTGCTGACTTTTCTAACTGCAAAGGAAGGAAGTTTCTTTAAGCCTAAGAAAGCAAAACCATCTGGTATTGCACAGCTGTGGAAATATTGTGTATCTAATTATTTATGATGATACCTATTATTTGGCCTTGTTATATCCCAGAAGACGTTGGAAAAGCAGAGTTTCATAGTGAGTTCAGATCAATAGCTTCTAAATTGTTCTTCTTGTTCAAGATTTTTCTCATCAGAATGAAGAACGGGAAAATCCTATTTTCATTAATAAGTCACAGAAATGTCACTCTGGTTTATGTTTAGGTATCAGAGAGTACATGCCCAGGTAGTGTTGTAAGAAAAGTTATTCTAACAGTCATTCCATAATTTGGCCTTTCAATTCCATCAGTCAAAACAAATGGCAGAAATATAAATAACAATAAATGGAACATCTGAACACGCAGCTATTTAGTGGTTTTATAGTCTCTAAGGGGTCAATACTAAGAAATGATCATTCCCTTTTAAAATTTAGCTACAAAAATATAAAATTTCAGAATTGAACTCTGCTTACTATATAAAGGCAGCAGAGATGGGTTTTTTGTTTTTTTGTTTGTTTTTGTTTTTTCCTAATCAAATCTTCCCTGTGAGAACAAATAGAAAACTAGAAAGACATTTTTAACATATAAGTGTTTGAAGACATCAGAGAGTTTCAAATATAGTGAGATCTTTAAAAAATTAAGTTCCACAGAGAAAAGAGCTCAACATTCAATGTGTTGCTTTTACCTTCAATCCTTTTGCAATTTGCCAGTGGTAACTTGAAAGCTGAAAGAAGAGTAGAAGCTCATGTCTAAAAGGACAAGAAGCCAAACAGAACTTCCAACCACCTTGAGAAGCTTAAGGAAGACACAAATTAGAGTTCAGTATCTACCAAAGCAATGGTTAGCAATAATTTCAGTATGTCCCTAAAATCCACAGTTTGGAAATTTCCAACAGTGTAGGGAGGTGGGGCCTTATGGGAGGCATTTATATCATGGGGCATCCCTCAAACTGATTACACAGGTGTGAAAAGGGCTTTTGGGAGTGGGCTCTTCCTCCTTCCCCTGCACTTCTGCCCCATGAGGATAAATGTTCCTTATCTCCAGAGAATAGGAATAATGGCAGACTGAGTTATCCATGATTACCCTAAATACATGTATGAAGACACAATTGTTGTAAAAATACCTTATATTAAACCAGCAACTCAAAAAATTGTGCTCTTTATATGTAATATGAAAAGAAATGTACTCTGCAAACGTGTATAACGAATTAGAATAATAAAAAATTTAAATAAAAAAATACAAAAGAACTCCAGGTGCTATCTTGGAAGCAGAGGGACAGGGTTCCAACCAACTGGGATCTTGATTTTGAACTTTCCAGCCTCCAGAACTGTGCAGGAATAAATTTATGTTCTCTATAAATTGCCCATTCTGTTGTATTTTGTTATAGCAGCAAAAACTGGATTAAGATCAAAGAAGGGGATACCAGGATACCAGCTATGGCCCCCTTCTTCCTACTGGGAGAAGTCTATGCTACCCCTATTTAAATAAACCCTGCTTTATATGCTTGCCTTGGCGTGCTTCTCTAATGTTATACTTCAACATGTGAGAGAGCAGAACTCATCACCCATAACTGGCGATATCATATTTGGAGGTCCCACGGAAATCTACAACAAAAACCACCCACCCCCAGACAACTTTACAACCAGTTCTTCCCCAACCAGACTTGATCCAACCCAATTTCTAAAAAGGAACTCCAAACTGTTCGCCCCACCTCACTACACCCCCTCTCAGCTCTAAGCAGCCAAAGCAGTGGCCACCCCTTCTCCGTACAGCAGTAAGGAATTCCTAAAATTAGAGAGGGGAAGTAAGCCAGAATTAGACAGGCAGCTAGGCAAGGATCAATCCAGAGAATGGAGGGATTGAAATGCTAATTCCTTCAGAGCCCTTCCTCCACCCTTGTCAAGATAACCTGCCCCTGCTCTAACATGTTGCTAAAATAATCTGTACCAGGGATTGTCCCTCACTACAGGGAGTTGTTTAATTATGCCCCCTTCCTGCCCAGATCACCCCACCTTGGCCCCTCCAACCCATCTCATCTTTTGGCCATCCCACCTAGCATTTCCTGGGCCTAGTCACATAAGCAGGAAGGAGAGAGATAAGGGGAAAAGAGCAGAACAAAGGAAGCCTAAGACCTATAAAAAAGGCAGAACACCCACACTTCTTGGGATATCAAGATACCAGCTATGGCCCCCTTCTCCTTCCTGGGAGAAATCTATGTTACCCTTTTTTTTTTTTAATAAACTCTGCTTTATATGCAAAAACAAACAAACAAAAAGATCAAGGAAAAGGAATCTTTCCTTGATAAAAATCTTTTCTTGATAAATAACCTAAACTTGTACTTAGAACTCCTGAAAGGCTGTGAATCCTTACAAATAAAGTAAATCAGAAATAATGATGAACCAACCCTCATGAATACTACAACCAAGATGTGAATCAGCTCAATTTCTGGCTAGATTACAGTTGCATTTTTCCACCCTGCCTGCTTGAAACACAAGTAAATCCACTATGAAAAAATAAATTTAAAAAAAATCATCCATAACCCAATTTCTCATGTATAATGCCTAATATTAAAACCAAAACTACCAAAAGCAAGAACTGTTTAACAGAATCAAGAGATTAACAGACAATATAAGCAGATCTATAAAAAATGAATTAGAGTCATTAGACACAAAATTTTTAAATGATTATTAATACCCTGAAGAAGTTAGATGGCAAGTTAGAGAATTTCAGTAGAGAAGTGCAAATTACAAAAAAAAAAAAAAATTAAATGAGATTTCTAGAACTGAAAATATAATAAGTAAATTTAAGAACACAATTGATGGCTGTAACTGAAAATTAAATAAAGCTCATGAGAAGATTCATGATCCATGATAAAATAGTTTAGTAAAAATATACAGACTAATACACAGAGAAACAAATGGATACACACATAAGCATAAAAGCTTTGTAGTGTACATGATACATATGAGTGATTGAAGCCCTAGAAGCAGAGGAGAGAGAAAATGGGATGGAAAAATGTTTAATGAAATGATTCTCTAAAACTGATGAGAGAAATTAATCCACAGATTTGGGATGTGTTACAAGCCCTGAATAAAATAAATATTTTTTATTCTAGCGACATCAGAATAAAACTACTGAAAGTCAAAGACAAAAAAAAGTTATAATCAACCAAAGAGAAAAATATAACACTTCATTCAAAGAAGCAAATAGACTAACAAATAAATTGACAGTTAACTCCACAAAGAAAAACTCAGACGAACTTATTCAATGTAGAAGTAACCTTACTGCTTATTTTCCCATTCGGCCTCACTCATCCCTGATGACAAAATTAAATCCCAGAGGTTAAGTACCTAACCCAAGAGAGTAAAACAAAGACAACCAGAATTTCAGGTTGCTGAGTCTCCTGGTTCACTCTATTGTCCTACTCTTACAAGCACTCAAAGAAAAATAAATAATATTCTACCCTTGCAAGAAAGCAAAGAAACTACTATTTTCTGTAGTTAGGTTAGTTTGCTATTAATGAATATTATCACTTCATTATTTGGGAATCTCAACTGTCATTATTCCTTCTTTCTTTCTTTTCTTTTTAGCAGGGAGCAAGCCAGGACTAGGGATTGAACCCAGGGCCTCACTCATGCTAGGCATGTGCTCACCACTGAGCTACATGCTCCAGTCCTTTGTGTGTGGGGGAAGGGGGTGGATATTAAACCTAAGATTACTATTATTTCTTCTGTTGTCTGCTTTTCTTGTAGTTCTGGGGATCAAACTCTGGGCCTTATGCACCCTAAGCACACACTCTACCACTGAGCTACATCCACAACTCACCCACTTTTCAAATGTATATTTGAGTACTCTCTAAATAAAATATCTTTATATAACCCAATAGCTAAATTTTAACCAAGCATAGTAACACATATGAAAAAACAGATTCCATTCTAGCTCTTTGCAAACAACCAGTCTTATAAGTGTACCCACTAAAAAAATACCCTAAAATATAAGATTCCCAATTTTAATTGAACTTCCCAACTCGTCTGGAAGTTTCAGGGGAGGAAAACAAGGAGCATCATTTTGCTGTATGAGACCCTTTTATTCCACTGAATACTTCTCATTCCAATAACTCAAACAGGACACACCTGTGTTTTTATTCAGCCTCTATAGACCTATTTACTTTAAGAGAAAAAAATTAAGTTTTGAATATACAAAGGAAAATCTTTCAGTGCTTAGGAACCTTCACTTGCCTAAGTCATCTATTTCACAGTTCTTGCAGTAAAGATTTATAAATGCCATTCTTCTTAATGCCACATCAGAAAATGTGCCCTTTGAATATGCACATTTGTGCAATTCAGAACAATGGGGGTTCTCCTTAAATGAATATTTCCTGAATATATTCAGGATACAAATTGCTCTGCATAATGAAAGAGATCAGTAATATTTCTCCATTTTTATAAAACATGATTTCTATTTTTCATATACTTGTAATATAGAGGCTATTACAAATAAAATGGAGGCAACTCACTATTTAAAAATGTAAAGGTGCTCACAATTGCAAAAGGAATTTTCTGTCAGATTTACAGGAAAGAATCAGAGATTATAAAGCCTGTGGAATTAATTCTGAGAATATGTAGCCAGTTTTGCATCTGAATTAGCAGTGTCTTCTGGTTTTCTCATGAAAATCATGCATACATATATAATCATACAATCACTACATAGCACTCAGGACACCAAATGAATAGAAAAAAGTATATTCATTTTGGTGTTACTAAATGCAGAACTTTATATCTCTGACTAATGTTTTAATGCTAGCCATTACCTTAAAATAATCTCATTATTTTTATTCATTGCAACTCAAAGTTTGCCCTTTAAGTAAGGTACATGAGTAGGCAAAGTCTATTTTTGCCTGTAAATTCCATAGTTTGCAATAGCATCTGTTTTAACATCATCTTGCCATGCTAAATATCTCAGTAACCACCCGTGTGTGTGCCAGATGGAGGTGACTGCTCTAACTCTACATGGTACCTGTCAGCGATCCAGCAATCTAAAGGAGTTAAATTACTCCATCTGCTCTTCCAAATTGCCCAGAGACTGCCTCTCAAATGTTAATGTTTCTGTTTGTTAATAAATAATAAAAGGGCACTTTGTCAAATATATAACTTTACTGATTCAGACTTTGTTCAAGCAAATTTCTGTCAATAATGAGTGAATCAATAAAAAAGCATTTATTATATACCCACTATATATTTTAACTGTACTAGTTGTAAAATACAGGAGAAAATATATCATTTAGGAGAACGTACCCAGAGAATAATTAACGATACAAGCAACATTATGCATAATAGCTGATGTAATTTTATAAATTACATAGTACTGACAAAGAAAAGACCAACATGCAGGGACAATAAAACAAAAAAGAAACAGAAATATTAAAAGATCAAAATAAAAAGTGAACTTGATATGTATTCATTTAGGAGTATAAGTGTGGGTAGTTCACATTTATTTAATCAACAGATTTTTTTTCAATATTGGAGATTGAACTCAGGGCCTCATGCATGCTAGGCAAGTGCTCTACCACTGAGCTATATCCCCAGACCTTTCTAAAATTTTATTTTGAAACAGGATCTTGCTAAATTGTCAAGGTTGGACTTGAACTTGTAATCCTTCTGCTTCAGCCTCCCAAGTAGCTGGTATTACATGTTGCAAACTCAGTTAAAGACCATAGTAGAGAAAAGAGGAGTAGAGTGTAATTCCTGTCCTCCAAATTTTTTCTTTCTAGATGCAATAATACATAATCACAACTATCTATAAAAGAAAAGAAAATACTGGCATTCGCAGGTAAATGGATGAAGTTGGAGGACATAATGCTAAGTGAAGTTAGTCAGTCTCAAAAATCCAAGTACCAAATATTTTCTCTGATATAAGGAGTCAGAGTCACAGTGGTGTTGGGTGTCGGGGTACTTAGAAAGATTAGAGGAGCACTAGAGTAGTCAAAGGGGAGGGAGGAGAAGGGAGAGAGCTGGAGGGTATGGGGGGTGAATAAAAAAGGGGGTGGTATAATAAGATGGAGATCATTATCCTAAATGCATGATTGAAGACTTGAATAGTATGAATATACTTTGTATACAAACAGTGTCATGTGAAAAGAGGCTCTATGTGTGTATTATGAACTGTGATGCATTCTACTATTACAAATACAACATTGAATTTTTTAAAAAATCAGTGTTAAAAATTGATGTTTTAAGCAACTCTTTATTGCTGTGGCCAAAAACCTGATAAGAACAATGTGGGGGGAGGGGGAGTTTATTTGGCTCATAGTTTTCAGAGGTTCAGTCCCTGATTGGCCAACTCCACAGCTCTGCACCCCAAGCAAAACATCATGGAGAAGAATCTGGCAGAGAAAAACAGCCCAGGACATGACAACCAGAAAGTGGAGAGACAGTTCCACTCACCAGAGGCAAAATATAACCCAAAGGCACATCCCCAGTGACCTACCTCCTCCAGCCATATCCTACCTGCCTGCAAATTACTACCCAGTTAATCCATATCTGTGGATTAATCTACTGATTAGGTGATGACTCTCATAATCTAATCTTTCAATCTCTGAAAATTCTTAAAATTGTTTCACATACGAGCTTTTGGAGGACACCTCCTATATAATCCATAACAACTGCCTACCTCAGAGGTGTTACATATTACCTTAAAAAGCTATGGTAGGGCTGGGGTTGTGGCTCAGCGGAAGAGCGCTCACCTCGCACGTGCGCAGCCCGGGTTCAATCCTCAGCACCACGTAAACATAAATGCATTGCATTGTGTACAACTAAAGTAAATAAATAAATATTTTAAAAAAAAAGCTATGGTAAGCTATGAAACAAATTATTGCAGTAGAAAGACTAGGTCCTTTTACTAAATGTGTAATGGTATTTTGAGTAAAAACTGTCTTCTTGTCTTGTTGATTATATACTCCATCATTTGACTTCAAGACCTTTAGTATTCCCTACATACCCTGGCTTATTGAATTAAATGCACTTAAAATGGTTTAGAAATTATTTTGTAAATGTTCCTTTACTATGATAGAGGTGCCCAAATCTTTTTTGAAAATTGTATCTATCAGCCAACTAATGAGCAATAAAGGTATTTATTGCTGCAGAAGTCTGAAATGAAAGCAGGGGCACTATGAAAGCTATTGTAAAAAAGCAAATATAGACCAGATGTCAACTAGAGCCTACAGGCCTTTGGAAATCTAAATATAGTAACCCCCACCCAATCTGTGATTTTACTTTCCCCAGTTTCAATTCTGTAGTCAACTATGGTGTAAAAATATGAACAATCACAAGTTGTAAATAATTTTTATTAAAGCCTATTGGTCTATAGTATTTTTATTTTGTTAATCTCTTGTTATGCCCATACATTTATAACTAAGATAAATTAAACTAAACTTATAACTAAACTTTATCTTAGTTATAAATGTATAGGAAAAAATATAGTGTATTCAGTGTTCAATACTAATCATGGTGTGTTACTCAGCTTTCAGTCACTGTGACAAAATACCTAAGATAAACAACTTAAAAAGAGGAAAAGTTTGTTTTGGCTCACAGTTTCAGAGATTTCAGTCCATGGTCAGTTGGCTCTGTTACCTTTGGGTCTGTGATGAAGCTGAACATCATGGAATGTCGCACGTGGTAGTGCAAAGCTGGCAATCAGAAAAGGAAAGAGGAAGGGACTAGGATCCCCCTTCAAGGACATACCCCCAATGATCTGTTTTCTTTAACTAGGCCCCACCTCCTGTGTCTATCACCTCCCAATAGCACCATCAGCTGAGGATCAAGCCTTTAATGTGTGTACTTTCCAAACCACTACATATGGTTTCAGGCATGCACTGAGGGTCTTGGAACACATCTCCAAAGGATAAGAGGATATGGATACTGTATGAACAGTCAGACCCTTATTTTATACCCTGTAGAAATACAGAGTCCTTTAAAAATCTTCACAGAATTTCCTAGAAATTTACTCTCTCCTGGTTGTCATCTCTAGTTGAAGCCTCTAAAACTCTTTATTTAGTGTGATTAGGAAACATCTCACCATCATGTTCACGCATCCTGTTTAATTTCACACTGCATTGACCTAGATGTGGAACTGTTTTCCTTAATTTCCCACCAACCAGTCATCCCCATGGGTATCTATAGATGGAAAATATTTGATTGCAAATTTGGATTGTCAAGGAAACTGTATGGCTACCACACAAAAATAAATAAATAAACAAATAAATAAATAAATAAAGGTTGAGATATATCTGCTGCAAAAGTCAATCAACCATTTGCCAAACTAGAATTCCAGTTTTCTGCCATGCTATATTCAACTCCTCCCTCACTCCCTCTTCTCTCCCCTCTTGAACCTCACCAAGTTCCTATTTGTATCAAATTCAGAGCAGTTTTTCATCTTGGCATCTGCCAACCCAAGTATTCAGAATTTCTTCCTTCACCCCAAAGTGGCTTATCAAAGTATTTTCCTTAAAATGTCTGTAACCTCCTTAAGAACAATTCTAGAATTAATTATTAGATTTCCAATTATAATATGTTTATATTTATAATTATTGTTAATTATTTGGATTTCCAATTATAAAATGTTTCACTCTGACATAATTCCCAGAGCTGTCAGAGTAGTGGAGAAAGTGGAAAATTCAGATTGTTTCCCAGTTGTAGAGTTACTTTACACTGCCTCTAGCAATTTAGTAACACATGTGAAAAATAATGAGTTCACATCATTTTGCCCTAAAATCCCACTCTTTAGAACTTTGCATACTTCATAGTAAATATCTGATACATAATAGTGAGTGTTATTGGTTATTATTCTAAGGAATTAAACTCATTTATCCTATATATAACATTCTTTATATCATCATTATTATAGAAAAATATAGAAACAAGTATCTAAGATTGATAAAAAGTTAAATAAAATATTAAAATTTAGCAGGATATAATGCAGCTGTTAAACATTTCCATATTGTTACTAAACTAATTCTCTAAGGCCTCATAAAAATTTTTGTGAAAAAAAATCAGAAAATAAGGTAATATTCATACTAAGAAATTATGCAACAAATATGCACATGACTAAAAGTTGGAATAAAATATACACACAAAAGAAAAACAATATAATACGGTTGGTATCAATACGACCTGTTGGCGTTTTTAAATTCCTTTTTATCATTTCCCTCTTGTATTATTTTTTGTACAATAAATTTTAAAAAGCTTAAGAGATCACAATAACCAGCAAGCTCTTCCTCCAAGATGATTCTGAAAGTCAGTATAAATTTTTGATGAAAAATGTGTGGAATGTTCTATGAACACGGTTTTTCCTTGAAAGGTAAGGGAGAAATCTGGTCCATCTAGAGAAGGACACACCAGTGTCTTTACACAGCTCAGTAGAATAAAAAAAGATCAGAACTAAAATTTCTAGACATCTATTTATTACTTACAAATTTAGTATATTAATACCTACTCCACAGTGTATGTTTGGATTAAAACGATGATATCTTTTTTAATGCCCAATATAATGCCTGGCACATGGTAAACAAACCTGAATATGATTTACTTAGTAATGTAGAGCTCCCTAGAGATACTCTCTAATTGTCTGCTTGCTTTTCAATGATATTGTAATCTTGATCCTACACATTACTAGAGACTCAGCTTTAAGGCCTACAGGACAGTGTGCAAGCTCCTTCCTGACTCCTGGTGAAATGAAAGGCTCACCTCTCTTGAGTCTTTCCTCCAGGGTTATGTCCAGAGTGGAGTATGCACATCCCAGGTGTATACAAATATTAGGACTTTCACTTATTTATACTTTATACTTTTAAATTTCATTTTGAGTATTTTACAATTTTCATATTATTTTAATAATAAGTCCTGCTAAATAACTTATAAGATAATAAATATGTATGTAAAGAACACCTATTCAAACAATTGTGTTGATAGGAGTTTAAACAAAAAAGATAATGAAACACTACTTTGTGAGTAAGCTAGAAAATCATCACTAAATTTACTTTCAGTAAAAGCAAATGCGCATAACAATATACCCTAGGCTATCCTAAACACCAATTCAGCTCAAGCACCTGCACTTGTTCAATCCTGTGTTCTCACACCCTCTGGATACATGTACAATGTCTTCCCACCATTACTCTGCTAAATATCTAGGCCATCTACCTACCACTAGACTTTGGCTTATGCACACTCTAGGGCTTTGTGAGATTTATCCACAGAGGATAATTAAGGGGGCTCACCCAAGATTTTGTGGCATGAATGAGTATCATTCTTATAAGTAAGTTCTAAGAAGAAATGGAGCAAAAATGATCCCCAGTTGTGGTGGTTGAACCACTGGAGAAGCTCCAAGAGTCAAAGGGAGAATCTCAAATCAGTGGGGGGTTGAGTAACAAGACAGTGAGGCTACAACTTTGGTGAATACCTGGTCCTGTAGGTTCATTCACCAAACAACTCCAGGGCATTCTCCTTTCTCCCAGGATCAGCTTAATTCAAAAAACCTGTTTATGAATTCCAAGGTTTCAATTACAAGGAAAAATTAATTTAAAAATTGTCTTTCTTGTTAAAAATTGGTTACCCAAGTGTTTACATGAAAGCTGCAGTCTTTTCATCAAATGTAATGATCTTTAAATTTAATGTCTATTTTTAAGACACTGAGTATTTGTTTGCAATATTGAAGTAGTCTCTCAAAACAAAAGATTCTCGGTTACTTGAAGAATCCTAGTAATTCCCTGGTATGTTTTCTCACAATGTCTATATGCATTCTTTTATATACTTATGGACAAAGTTTATTGCCTAAATTTTTGCCACGGAGCTCAGGCCAGAGTTGATGTTTGTATATATGCCACAGGAGGTGCTCCAGAGAAAGACAAGCAAGATAGTCAGAAGGGGCAGGGATAGTTTGTGTTACCATCAGCCAGAGTGCAGCACCTCATAATTCTTGGAGCACTGGGAATTGTACTCCAAAGTTTACCACATCAGTACTGGGACAAAATTATTCAAAGACTAAATATTGCTTTGGTCACATCTTAAAAGCTATAAAGCAAGACCCAAAAGGATCAAACTATTTCCAAGTGACTTAACTGCATCTAAGAACAAAGCTCAAAAACATTTTTAGAAAGCAAAAATATCTGGTGCCTAAAATTCACACTATATGGCATGTAGTTTAAAACTGCTAAGCATGCAAATAAAATAATGAGAAAAATAAATCAATAGAAGAAGTCTTAGAGAAGACACAAATGACAGAGTTAGTTGGAGAAAAAAATTTATCAAAAGTATCCTTCTCTATTTCCCATATGTTAAGAATGATGAAAAAAAAAGAATAAATATGCTAACTAGAGAAGGTACATTCAAAGTCTCCAAGCTGAACATTTAGAGATGAACAATAAGTCTGATGAAAAATAAACTGAATAAGAATAAAAGCAGATTATGTATTTCAGGGAGAAAAAAAGATTAACGAAATTGAAGTCATTGAAATAGAAACTAATAAAAAACAAATCAGAGGGAGAAATAGACTGAAAAAGAAATAAAGCATCAGTTAGCTATGGAACAAATTCAAGCAGCTTAATATACAAGATGGGTGCCCTCATTCAAAATCCTTGAGATCAGAAGTGTCTTCGATTTCAGATTTTTCAGATTTTGGAATACTTGCAAATACATAAAGGAATATCTTGGGGATGGGACCCAAGTCTAAATATAACATTCATTTGTTTTATATGCACCATTATACACATAAACTGAAGGTAATTTCATACAATATTTTTAGTGTGTCTGTTCATTAATTGAGAATTATTCCATAAGGTTAGGTGTGAAATCTTCACTTGTGGTTTCACTTGGCCTTTGAAACATTTTGACTTTTGAACATTTTGGATTTAGATTTTCAGGTTAGGGGTGCTCAGTTTGTATAGACAGCAGAGTCCTCAAATGAATCTAAAGGGGAGGAGATGGAAAAAGGATTATTAAATGTACAATATGCAGAATTTTTAAAAATTTGGTGAAAATGATAAGCCCAAAGATGCAATAAGGTCAATGAACATAGCATAAAAATATGATGTAAGTAAAACAGTGACACATAATAATTAAATTGCTTAAAACTGACAAAAAATCTTAAAATCAGTCAAAGGGGATGAAAAAAAAAAAAACACATTGCATACTGTTGGGGCTCAGCCATACTAACCCAAAATGTGACTATGAAGACCCAAATATGCCACCCCAAAACATGTCACCTTGGCACACTAATTACTTTGAGTTAGCCAGCCAGCACAGGAAAAGCTCTTCACCTCCCCACACTTGATTTCCTAAAATAAAGTTAAAACTCCCCTTTTTAAAGAAAATTGGATCTATTAAATTTTTTTTAATTAGTAATGTTATCTCTACCTGGAAGAGAGCTGTTCAAAGACAACTTTCAACACCTTGGATGACTTTTATGTACAAAATAAGGCAACATTTATTCACCATACATTTCCTCCCCTTACTCTCCCATAATTTGTCTCCATCACCCCCAGAAGTCCTCACACCCTACTCCTTTCTATAATTCAGGGAGCTATATAAGTTTCAACCATCTGGGCATTCTTTGACCTTTCTATATTTGTGAAACTCCATGCATCCATGTGTAATTAAAACGATTTTTTCTTTGTTGCTCTATTTCATGTCAATGTAACTCCGAACCATCCAAAGAACCTAAAGGGATAGAAGAAAGCCATTTCTCTTCCCCACAATACAGGAGAACAAATATGGTAATGATAGTAGATTTCTTATCCATAAAAGTGCAAGATAATGAAGCAACAGTTCTAAATTAATTATAATAAATTAACTGCCAAACTAGAATTCTATACATAGTGAAAATATATTTCAAAAAATGAAGCTAAAACAAAGACTTAAAGACTTTTTCATAAAACATCTGGAATAATTCATCACCTTCACTATAAGAAATGTTTAAGTCCTTCTTACAAAAAGAATGATGATCCTAGACAGAAATCTTGAGCTAAACATAGTAATGAAGGATAGCAAAAATGATAGTGGAATTAAAGGTCAGGGGTTGGTAGGAAGGAATCAGGTTTATTCAAATCTGGCCCTGAAGAAGATGGAGGGGTTTGCTTCTCAAAGCTCCATCTTGAGGGGCTCTGGGCACAGAGGGCTTCTATAAAGAGGGGAAGGAGGAGTAGGGCAGAAAGGCCATGTGCTGAGTGGGTCTTTGCCATCCAGGGCTTGTGTCTCCTTTTTCTTCTCTGGAACATCACCTGGACCTCCTGGATCAGCTCCTGCAGTCTCTTCTAGACAGACAAAACCATAGAACTAAAGACTAAAGAGGGCATTACAAAAGCCATCAAATATTCTGGGTCCTGTGAATATATATATGAATATTTATCAGTTAACATTATTATTTAGATGGGGCTTCTCTTTAGAATTTAGAACACAAGGCAAAAGGGAGGGGAGCTCTGGCAAGCACAGCTCCCCAGAAGAGAACTGGTAAATCTCTTCGAAAGATAGAACTGACAATTTCAGAAAAATAATTAATAACAATTTACTACAGAGTGTGTATACATCAATACATAGAACAGCATAAAGAAGCACAAAGGCTGTTTACAAAGCAAGTAAACTACTGACAGTATTTTACTGTACACAAAGTGGCACAATAGTACTTCCAGCTAGGCTTTGATATATTAAACTCTAAACCCCAATGCATCATAAACATGCACACGTGTAATGTCTAAAAAGCAAACAAGAGAGAAAAAATTTGGAATTAGTAAAAATAAAATACTCAACAAGAATGCAGAAAAAGAAAAGAAAAGAAAAATAGAGAGACGAATACAAAATGAAATACAAGATAACAGATTTAAAACCAACTGTTCAACAATTACAGGAAATATAAATAATCTAAGCTCTGCAACTGAAAGGTAGAGATTACATTATTAGATTTAAAAACAAAAAAAAAAACAAGACCCATTTGTATGCTCTCTACAAGGAATGCATCTTAAACATAAAGATACTACTAGTTTAAAAGTAAAAAGGTAAATAAAGACAGACCATGCTACCACTAATAAAAATAAAGCTGAAACATCAAAATTAGTTTCAGAGAAAATAAATTTTAGAGCAAAGAATATTACCAGGGATAAAAGAGGGTAACTTCATAATGATGGAAAGGTTGAGTTATCATGAAGAATAAGAATCCCAATGGCTTAATTTTGAAATAAAACATCTTCAAAATACATGAAGCAAAAACTGGTAAAATAACAAGGAAAAATGGGCAAATCTGTTATTTTGGTTTCAATTTTATATCCTTCACACTTTTTTCTAGGAAACACATAACATGTGCCAAGACAGGCCATACAATCTTGTTTCTGATCCATAAAACAAGCCTTTGTAAATTTAAAAAGTTTCAAGTCTTACAAAGTATGTTCCCTGACCATAGTGAAACTCACTTAGAAATCAGTAAAAGAATATGGCTGGAAAAATCCCCACTTATTTAGAAATTTAATAATGTACTACTAGATAAACTGTTGATCAAAGAGGAAATCACAAAGAAATTTAGAAAGTATTTGGAGCTAAATGAAAAATAAAAAAACAGTATATGAAAATTTGTGAGATGTAGCTAAAGCAGTATTTATAGCTATTTAGAGTTTTTAAGGCCAATTTTTAGAAATATTGAAAATATTTAAAAATATTCTTTTTTTAATTTTTTATTCAAAGTTGTTGTATTTTATAATAGTAGTATGCATTATAATTTATAATAAACATATAGAGCATCTTTTTACAAAACACCATTTCTATACAATGTATATTCGTACCATTCAAATCTTCAATCATGCATTTAGGATAATGACATCCATCTTATTCAACCACCTTTTCTTTTTTCCCCTCCATCCCCCCTTGCTCCCTTCCTTCCCCTCCCTCCCCTTTGACCTTTCTAGCGTTCCTCTAATCCTCCTATGTACCCCAACCCAACACCACTGTGAATCAGCCTCCTTAAAAATATTCTTAACTCAATGATCTCTACTTATATAGAAACTAGGAAGGAAAATTAAACCCAAAGTAAACAAAAAAGAAACTAAAGAAAAAGATAAAAAATCAATGAAATCAAAACAAAATATAATAAATAAAAAGCTATAAAACCAAAAACTTATTATCTGACAAGATCAATATACTCCTAGCCTAAAAAATAATGTATTGATGAGAAAAAGAAAAAAGACACAAATTACCAATATCAGAATGAAAGAGAGGGAACATCATTACAAATTCTACATACATTAAAAGAAAACTCAGGGGATATATGAATAATTTTAAGTCAGTTGTTTTAACTATTTAGATGAAATATATGCTTGAAAATCTCAGATTAGAAAAGCTTATTCAAGAAGAATAAGAGCAATAGTTGTTGTTGTTGTTGTTGTTAAAAAACTGAATTCATATTCTAAAAACCTTTTCACAGAAAAAACTCCCAGGTAGCTTCACCTGAGAATTGTATGAAGCATATAGGGAAGAAATAACACAAATTCTACAAAAACTCTTCTAGATTGAAGAGAAAGGAATATTTCCCAGTTCAATCTTTGAGCATTGCTTTACTCTGATACCAAATACCAAATCCAGACAAAGACTGTAATAAAGCTACAAACCAATCCCTTATAAACATGTATGCATATTTTCAAAATATATATATGTATATTTTAAAGATATATATATATTTAAGATATATACACATAAAAGGATAATATATCTCTACCAAGTAGGGTTTATCACAATACAAAAGGGTTTTAATATTCAAAAAACAGTCAATGTCATTATGTTAACCAACTAGAGAAGGAACATCATCTCAATGGATACATTAAAATCATTTGGTAAAATCTAACATCTATTCCTGATTTAAAAAAAAAAAAAAAGAATTTCAGCAAAACAGAAATAGAAGGAAAGCTCTTTAAGCTAATAAAGAATGCCTGTGAAAATACATGTCAGGAACATGAAATATCTATTTAAACACTTCCACTCAGTATTGCAGTGAAAATCCCAGCCAGTGCTGTAAGCAAAACTACATAAGTATAAAATATACACTAATTTTGATATTTAATGAACTCAGGTTGGAAAAAAAATGTTGTAAGTATTTGCTTACAAATAACATGATTATCTATGAAGAAAACCCTATAAAATTTGCCAGAAGCCACTAGAATTAGTAAATAGTTTAGCAAGGCGTCAGGAAACAAGATCTGTATATGAAAAGAAGTTGCATTTCTACATACTATCAGAAAATAATCAGAAACTTACAAACTTAAAAACACCTTTATAATAGCAAAGAGACAGAAAATGAGGATAATTTTTTAAAGATTGTTTGCAAGATCAATATACAGAAAAACTACAAAGTGACACTGTTCACTGTTGGGGACATTAAGAACACGTCAGCCAAAAGAATAGAAATTTAAGTCAAGGAAATGAAAACCTAACTCTCCGGCTGTCTCCCACTTCCTGATACGTGGACTTGGCCTAGCCCAGGGGTGTCGCCCTGACATATGACGAAAAATCAAACCACCACTAGGATAGGCTAGTGGCTGTTCTTCCAATGTGATCTGCTCATGCTCCCTATGCTCCCCTATAACCTTTCTGCTGATTGGCCCATATCTTCTATAAAGGCCGTCCAACTTCCTCAATAAACTGAGCCTTGACTGGACACCGACACATCTGATTGTCCTCCGAAAGGAGGGCTGGGTGCGGGTGGCCAGTCAGCTCTTACCTTTCCCCATCCGTCCTTGTTGGGGCGTGCTCCCCCTTCTCTTGCAGGTCGAGAGGAGTCGGGGGCTAAAAACCCCAACAGTTCACTATGTTTTGCTAAACTTCACTAGTTCACCCTGATCTTCCCATATTTTTGGTAGTACCAGCTGCTCATTAGAAAGATGAAATGCTGCCATCTAGGAATCCTAATGTCTGTTCCAATCCAATATCCACCTATTCTGGATTGAGCCAACTTGCTCCAGAAATAGATTTAGTTAGCCTAAGGTAATAATTCTTTTAGGCATCAGAGGCAGTAATATTACGCCCTGGGTTTTAGATAAAGTCTCTTCTCTAGATTTGCAGCTTTTTTATTTCTAAGGAAAAATACATTTACCAAACATCAAGTGAATTAGAACATTATTCTTGTCTACTGTGGTTTGAATGTGTTCCCCAAAATTCATGTGTTGGAACCAATGCAATAGACTTACGAGGTGGTGGGACCTTGAAGAAGTGACTAGGTCATTAAGGTAGATAAATACCATTCCCACAGGACTGGGTTCATTCTTACAATACTGGATTGTTATAAAGCAAGTCTCCTGGAGTTTTGTCTCTTTCACACACATCCACTTGCCCTTCCACTTTATGCCATGTGTGGAAGCAGCGCAAGGCCCTCATGAGAAGCTGAGCAGATGCCAACTGCCATGCTGTTGGACTGCTCATCCTCCATAAGCCAAAATAAACCTTTTTCCTTCATAAGGAGCACGATAACAGGTATTCTCTTATAGCAACAGAAAATGGACTAAGACACAGTTCAGAGATTAAAAAAAAAAAAAAAAGGAATATCAATTTAGTTTTTAAAACCTAGGGTTAAAGAAGGAACATTTGTACTATACAGCCCTTTTCAAATTATTTTATTTAAAAGAAGACCTACCAGGAAAAACAAACCATTTACACAATTTTGGAATTCTACATTTTCAGGGCTTTCATTATAACTGGGCCACAGCTCCAATGCCTCTAGGCTGTAGACCTGGATGGAGACGTTGTTAACTGCTCAAAATTAGCTTTATACAAGTTTTCTCTCATATGTATTCTTATCAGCTGCATTCACTTCAATAGTCACAAAGCAGGAAAATACTTAACAAAAATATTGAAAATGTATTATCAATAAATAATGACCAGAGGTTTTTCTCTTAGTAAATTATCATAAAGCTTTCTGAGGGAGATTGAAAAGCCACATGTGAGGAGCTTTACATAATTCAGTCTATGGATATTTTGTAATCAATTACAATAACATTATATACCTCATTTCTGCTATAATATATTCAATTACATAGTTAACATTTCCTGCTAACCTTTTCAAATACAGGAAAGCAAATTCCACCTACCTGATTGCTATGTTTGTGTAATGCATATGTTATTCTCGTTATCTTTAATTCAAGTGGACATTTACTTTCTTTGGTTACATAGCTGGATAACCAGTTATTTACCTGATTTGTGGATGCATTTAAACTCCTATGCCTCAGGGGATTGATTCATACATATTGTTGTCATTATACTTTCTCTTAACAATTTATCTCTCCCAACAGTCTCATAAAGTGGGTTGGTATAACATTACCCCTTTTTATAGGAACCTGGAGACATTACCACTACATTTCTGCATGAATAGGTGCCAGCCAGCAGAAGTGTTGTCTTAGCCCATGAGGTTCTAATCTATTGCGTATCCCAGACTTACCCCACCTCCCAAGAGAGCCACAATTTGGGGTACTGTAAGAGCGAAGAGTTAAGAAAGTAGATAGCATTTTGAATAGTATTTATAATGCAAGTCATTAATATCTAGCAGTACTAAGTAATTATAATACCACCAAGCACACAAGACTTTCAAATACATTTTTATTTCACAATCAAGATCTATGAATGTATAATCATAATGTACTAATAAAAATAAATGGGGAAAAATTAGGAAAAAATGATGCATGATAACAGAGACCCGAGAAATTTAAAATATATACTTCTGAGTTTATATTCTCAGGAAGGAATGATTTGGACTTTTAGGAACATTCTGTTTTATTTGGCCTACAAAATGGACTTGAAGGGAGAAGCACAGCCTGAAATGCAAAACGTGCCTCTGCATTTAATTAGGAGCATTTTGAAGAGTGAATATTAAGCAATGTGATTTTAGGCATCGATCATTGTAAGATGACCAAAAGCAGTGTGAAGAATGAATTGGTCAGCTGATTTTTCTCTGTAGACTCCAACTTTGGCTCTCAGTTGATTTTTGTTTGAACAGGCTATTGATATGCATATTATTTAATATATACTTATCCTAAGAAATAAGAAATTTTTCCAAGACTACATGAAATCTGCTTCAGTTTATGAAAATTAGAAAAGTTGACCAAGTCTATGTAAAATGATCTTAAATGTTTTCAAACCTAGCCAGTTCTCTCTTCCCTATTTGATGGCATTTTATAGGAACATTTCAGTGTAAATCAGGTCTCAAAGACACCATAAGACAGGGCAGGAGGGCAGAGGCCCAGAAGCCCCCACTTCCAAGCAAGCATTTGAACACAGTCACACCAAGAGCCTATGCCAAATTCTCTACTGCCCCAAGGGCAGAGATTGTGGCCCAAACCACTGGAGTAAAATGTGTTTTCACAAAATACCTCAAGTTCCTTAATATGCATCCACAACAGGCATAGCTTCAGCCAAGGTTAAAATTAAGTTCTATTCTAGAACACATGTGTACAAAATGAATTTGCTAAATGACGTTTACCCTTAGTGTCAGTCAACGAGCAGTCAAAAGTTTTGGAATAACTAGGACAAAACAAACCCATAAAATGTAAGTACATTTATATATAAATACATCCATAAGATTTATGAATAAAAGTGACTTGAAGTGTATCATTTGTTTACCTGCTGAAACATAAGAAATTCTACTGTCTAAAGGAGAGGAGAAAAAGATGTTGCGGCATAAATTCTCTGAGCCTAAAGGCAAGGATTTTTTACCTGTTTGTTGTAGTTTTGTTGAAATACACTATATAGTCAGAAAAATAACATTCGGTATACAAGTTGATGAATTTTGATAAGCTGAACATGCCTGCTTAACTAGCTGGTAGATCAAGAAAGAAAATGTCAGCTCCCACAAAGACCCCCCCACAGCCACTGCCACTACTTCTTCCCCTACACCTGCTTCCTTGGGTACCCCCATCATTTCTGCCTCCTAACCCACCTCACTCTGGTCCCAGCCCTGCATCAGACCAAAAGTTGCCCCTCTGCCTTCCCCTCTCACACTAACCACATGCCAAGACTCAATACAGATCTCATCAGAGTTAGGGCAAGAGAGGAGCAGGGAGGAAAATCCTGAACTGGTTGAGCCTCAAATGACTTTGTTTACACCCAGAATGTGCCATTGTGTCCTCTACCATCAGTTAACAAAAGGACTTGAAATAGCAGTTAGGTTGAGTTGAAGAAGAATAAACTAAGTTGGATTTTTTTCATACCTGCATCAGATAAAAACCCAGGTTTTTAGACCGTTTATTCACAAAGTTGAGGTTAGGGAACTCTTGGCCATCACTTTCATTCCCTCACCGTCACATCTTCTAGGAGTTCAAAGTTGTTTGAGGAGAGCAAGTATTAGAGTAAAATGAGGAGATGCTGTTGGGTGAAAGATATACATAGGTGGGACTTGAGAAAGCAGGAGAAACTTTAATGAGCCTTCTGAAACATTTGGCAGCTCTCAGTTGGATGCAAGGGGACAAGAGCAGTTTAACAATATTTCAAAGGAGGAAAAATTGTTGAGCATTAGGGATGCAAGGTTTTCTGTAGCCAGAAATTTCCTGAAATAGTTTGGGGTTGATGATGGGTGTTTTTGCAATGACACTGTCATCATAGTCCTTATCAGGGGAGGGGGTACAACAGCAGACAGTTTCTCAATTGTACATACCCTGATAATTGAAGTACCATACCTTGGTGTTTGCATCTGAGCAATACATATAAGCATTATGAAAATGGATGGCAATGAGCATTGTTACAGTTTGGACCTTGAATGTCCCCCAAAAGCTCACATGTTAAGGGCATGGTCCCCAGTGCAGCAATGTTCAAAGATGGGGGTGTGTTAGTTAACTTTGTGTCACCATGACCAAAATACCTGAAAAGAACAACTTAGAGGAGAAAGTGTTTATTTTGGCCCATGGTTCACAGGTTTAGTCTATGGTGAGCCCACTTTATTGGTCTGGGCCAAAGGTGAGGCAGAACATCATGGTGGAAGGGCATGGTGGAGGAAAGCTGCTCCATTCTTGGCAGCAGGAAGCAGAGAGCAGGGGAAGGGAGTGCAGGGCCAAGGAACCTTCCAGGACATGGTCCCAGGGACCCACCTCCTCTAGCCATGCACCACCTGCCTACAGCTACCATCCAGTCAGTCCATTCAAACTAGGACAGAGTAGGTCACAACCTAATCATTTTGCCTCTGAGTATTCCTGCATTAGTACAGGGGCATTATGGGATACATCACCCACAGGGGGCTTTGGGAAAGTGATTGAATCATGAGGGCTTTGATCTCGTTAATGGATTAAGCCATGAAGGGATTCATAATTTGATGGCATTATTGAGAAGTGGTAGAAACTGTAGCCTCGCTAAAGGAAGTGGGTCAGTGTGGGTGTGCACTGCCTTTCCTTGCTCTCTCTCTCTCTCTCTCTCTCTCTCTCTCTCTCTCTCTCTCTCTCTGTCTGCTCCCCAGCCACTATGAGGTAAGCAGCTTTTCCCCATGCCCTTCTCCATGATGTACTGTCTCACCACAGGCCCAAAATTAATGGGACCAGCCAACCACAGCCTGAATCCATGAGGCCAAATAAATCTTTCCTCCTCTAAGCTGTTTTTCCAAGTATTTTGTCACAGTGACAAAAAAGCTAATGCAGGTGTATTATAAGCACAGTTTGACAGTTAACAAACACAGAACGTGCCAATTACTCATTCATCATCTATTTTGAGGACTTACTTTAGCTTTCTCCAAGAAGTGGCTCCTAATTATATTCCCCTACAACCCAGAGTTTCTCATTTAGAAAGCAGATGGCATACATTGCCAAATTAGGATTCCACATTGGAAACTGTAGTATTCAAACTTTGAACATGTTTCACTATTGGTGATAAAAGTTACATTACATTCAATAAGCAGTTTTCATTCTTTATCCTGCTTGATCTCCCATCAGTATTGGATCCAGGTGGTCACACTCACTGTGAAACTCTTCTTCTGACCTATTTAGCACTGTTTCTTGGTTTCCCCACTTCTCCCATACATCTCCTTCTTAATCATCTACGAAGGCCACCTTGTCTTCCTCAGAGCTCAGTCCTAAGCTCTCTACTCTTTTAATTCCACATATTCTTGAAAGGTGACTTCAACCATTTTCATGATTTAATTTACAATCCACATGCTATTATTTCCCCATTCAGTATCTCCAGTCCAAATTTCTCTTCCAAGTTCCAGACATTTTTATCCAATGGCTTCCAGGACTCCTTCATGAGAACTGTTTGTAGTATCTCAAATTTAATATCTTTGGTCTGCATCTGAACTCATCTAACCACCACTGTCATTGAACAGTCCAATTATCTTAGCTGAAGATCTGAGTCATCATTGATTTCTCCCTCTTTATTATCCCCATAACCAACAAAGGGCTAGGTTTGCAAATTTCACATATGTAATAGTTCTAAGTTTATTCACTCTTCCCCGTCTCCACTGACACTCATATTTCAGACTCTACTCATTGTTCATATGGAACACAGCAATTGCATCATTTTTGCCACTTTCCAATCTCTGCTATTCTCTATAATGAACACAGTGATCTTCAAAATGCACTAAGATGACGATTATATTCCCTGTTCCAATTGCTTTAATCAATGCATATTTTCCTGAGGGTAGAGTAGTAACACACTCTTTCCCTTTGTTCCAAAGCCCTTCATAGACTAGTTCCCATTCACTTCTCTAGCTTTTAAATTTATCTCACTTACGCTCATATGACAAAATTCCTGAAAACAGCTTGTTCACTTCTTCCCTTAGTGTAACTCTCCAGAGAGCACAGACCACATGGGAAAATGGATGCCATAATGCCTTCAACACCACCCTTTGTTCCTGTCCTTTAGCACCTTCACACAAGTCTGCTTTATGAGGACTCCTGGTCCCAGAGCAAAAACTCAAAAATGTTTGTCTTCTGCTTTCTGCCAATAAATTCACTTACTCCCAACTAAATTCTGAACTGCAATCTCAGCTCAGCTGAGACCTTCATTACAATAAATGAGATCCTCTTCTGCAACTGGAGAAATAGGCTGACATAGATGAAAAAACATTGACATGTCAGGCTTTCAAATCTAGTGACTGCCACATACCTTGCATAACCTTAACCTTATATATACTTTATATATATATATACTTTCTATGTATACACACACACACACACATGCACGCACGCACGCACGCACACACACATAAACACTGTAAAACTTCAGGGAAGAAAAAAGACTTCTCCAAATCTTTTTCTCTGTAAAATTGATCAGAACATACATTTCACTGGATCGGGTGATCTAAAACAATTTAGTGCTTGGAATACTGTTGAGTGTTCAGTAAGCATTAGCTCATTTTCCCTTTGCCAGACTCCAAGAATCAGGTAGATGTATAGACTTTAACATTCTCTATGCATCTGAATGGCCACAACATATCCCAGAAAAAAATGTGCTCCTCTGTGGGACACATTGTGTTCTTTAAAATCTGTCCAAGTCAAGCAGAGAAGTTTTGCAAAAACACTTGACTGTATGTTCACAAAAACATGTTTTTAGATGCTACATCCTTTTTGTTTTAAAGCAGTCAAGTATAGCAAACAAGTTCTTCTGTTTAAGATCAAATTCATTTTAGTTAAATATTATGAAATTTATTGCTTTTGGCATAAACATGAAATCTGAATTTCCTTAGTTGAAATTCTAACAAAGCCTGTTTGGATATGAGGTGTTCCTCTGAAGCTTCTTTTAATGCAGGAATATTCATAAAAGAAATGATTAGGTTATGAGAGCTGTCACCTAATTAATCCATTCTATTTGAATGGACTGACTGGGAAGTAACTGTAGGCATGTGGTTAGAGGAGGTGAGTCACTGGGGGTGTGCCCTGGAAGCTTTGTTCTTCCTGAAACCCTCTCCTCTTTCTAACCCTCACTGCTTCCTCTCTCCTTAGCAGCTTTCATCCCATGGACCATTCAGCCATGACGTACGTACTGCCTCAGCTCCATCCCAAAGCAGTAGAATCGGTCATCTATGGTTTTTAGACCCCTGAAACCATGGGCCCCAAATTAACTTTTCCTCCTTTTTGTCAAGTATTTTGACCACAGCAATGAAAAGGTGACTAAAACAGTCTATCTTGTGTTTATCTTAATTCTTTCTTTTCAACATTACCCATCAATATTGATATAACCCAACTTTCTTTCTAGAAAAGTGGAGTGAACATCAAGGCACACACACAGCACACTCTGAGACATTTGTGTTGGATTCATCACTACTATGCCAGAACCTTAGAACCAATCCTAGAACTCACTCTGTTCTCACTGTCACCTGTTGTCCTAAATAAATTACTAATAATGTCTACTCTAATTCCCAGAAGTGATCTAGCTGGGGTAATGGACTACATGGTCATGTACATATCATGAAGTCAAATTGTTCAGAAACCCAGGACTCCATCAAAGTAGACTGAGAAGCTATTCAAGCTATGTATCTTTAGTCTTATCATGTGCATTGAATCAGTTTTGGATTTACAAATCTATATCTTATGAAGCTTCTGAAGCAGTGCAGGTAATCTGCCAATTTCAGAATGTCCCACTCTGCTTCAATCAACTACCTCCACACTTCAGCAAAAAGGGAGGAACTTCCCTCAGGAAAGCTTGAGAGAGAAAAGGATGTTGGCATAATTGTTCTTTAATTAAAGAATTTTTAGAAAACAATTTGTACATTTCCTGAGACTACAGATGAGATGTGCAGCCAGCTTCCTCGATGATTCCAGCTTCAGGATGATTTCGGCACCCTAATTGTGGAATAAGGCTAATTTTTATTGAAAATTGTCAGTCAAGTTTGCATTTCTGTGACCAAAACACCCAACAAGAACAATTTAGGGGAAGACAAGTTTATTGGGCTCACAGTTTCAGAGGTTCAATTCATGTTCAGCCAACTCTATTATTCTGGGCCCAAAATGAGACAGAACATCAGACCAAAGGGCATGATGGGAAAGCGGCTCAGTTCATAGCAACCAGGAAGCAGAGAAGAAGGGAGGTGCCAAGGACAAAATATCAACTCCAAAAGCATGCCCCCAGTAACTACCTGCCTACAGTTATCACCCAGCACAGTTATCCTTTCCCATTATTAATCCATCAAATGGATTAATTCACTGATTAAGTTAGAACTTTCATGATCTAATCATGAGCTTTCAGGGGACACTTCATATCCAAACCATAGCAAGAATTTACTAATGTCAGGCACTGCACTGAGTAATTGTCTTGTATTATTTGGTTTAATCCACTTAAATCCCCTCTAAAATCTCACCAAATATGAAACATAGATGAAAAATAAGTATGTGAAAAGATATTCACCATCATTTGTCACTAGGGAACTACAAATTAAAACAACAATGAAATAGTACTTCACATCTATGAGAACAGCTAAAATCCAAAGCACTGATAACACCAAATGTTGCAGAATATGTAAAGACAGGAATTCTCACTTATTGCTGTTGAGAATGTAAAATTTTATAACCACAGTGGAAAATGGTTTAGCAGTTTCTTATAAAGCTAAATATACTCATACCATAAGATCTAGCCATTATGTATCTTAATATTTTCCCAAAAAGTAGAAAACTATTTCCACACAAAAACCTGCAATTTTAGTTCTAATCATCAAAATCTGTAAGCAACCAAGATGTCCTCCAGCAGGTAAATGAATAAATAAACTGTGGTAGATCCAGGCAATGGAATGTTATTCAGGAATAAAAAGACATGATCTATCAAGCTGTGAAAAGACCTTCATATTGTTAGATGAAAAAAAATGACCTAAAAAATATATATATATATGTATATGTATATATATATATATATATATATATATATATATATATATATATATATATGATTCTAACCCTATGAGATTCTAGAAAAGATAAAATTATGGAGTCAATAAAAAGTTGGGGGCACATGAAAGGTTTGTCAGAGTTTGGGGCACATGAAAGAGAGATGAGTAGATGAAATACAGGGTATTCTTAAGATAGTGAAATGATTCTTTATGGTACTGTAATGCTAGATACAGGTTATTATACACTTGTTAAAATCTATAGAATATACAACACTAAATGTAAACTATGGAATAAAGTCAGTAAAATTCATCAGTATTGATGCATGAATTATAAACAAATGTTCCACATTAATGCAAGATGTTAAAACACTGGGGCAAGGTTTATGGGAACTCAATACTTTCTTCTCATATTTTCTGTAGACATAAAATTAACCAAAAAATAGACTGTTGTTTTTTTTAAATCCTATGAGTAGACACTATCACTATTCACATTTTATGGATAAGGAAACTGACATACGGAGAAAATGTTACTTGTTCAAGATGAAATTACCCAGAAATTGAGATGTGAATCCAGGCAATCTGACCACAGGACCTGTGATTTTGGCTTATATCTTATATTATTAGAAATGCTGAAATGCACAATTTTCTAACTTGTATGCCCACCAAAAGCTGATACCAAATCTCAATCTTTAAAAAAAAAAAAAAAAAAAAAAAAAAAAACTATGACGAAAGTGTTTGTTTAAAATGAAGCAATTTCTCCCAGTGCCCAATTTGCTATCTCCATTAATAGAAAGTGTCCTCTGGATCACCAAGGAAGTAACTAAGTATTAACTCTATTAACTCCTTCAACATTCTGGAACACAATTCTGTCTTGCAATGGTGATTTGCTTCATTAATCCATAACTTTAACAGTCTCAGTGGTTTTAATAAAGAATTGCTTCTGTAGTGCCAATGTCATCCCAAGTCAAGAAAACACACACACAGGAAGTCACCTCTTATGAATGGGTAACTATGGGACTTGAGAGATTCAGTACATGTGCTTGCTTTTTTGAACCACTAGAAAGTCAATGAGACACTGGGAGAAATTAGACTCATTAACAATTACTATGTCTACCAACGATTGCTGCCTTAGGGTAGGAACCAGATGAACAGAAGGGACACGGCAGGTTTCAGACTCTATGTCATCCAGTCACAGCAGCCAGTACCTGGTAACACTTGTAGTATAAACACTCCAGCCCTATGTTGCCTGCTGGGGGAGATGTGTGGTTCAAGAAGTGCTTTGGGCAATGGCCACTGCACTGAACTTCCTAGAGTGAGAAATCTGAAGGTCAAACCTTTTAGATGAGCCACAATACTCCACAGATACTTGTAACATTAAGTGTCTGCATGAACAGAAATATCAACGAGAAAAAGGTGCATCTCTACTAAGAGTAGAATCAAAAGGCTGTGTTCCCCAAAGCCTTATCTCAGAGCCCAGTGAATCTCCCATTCTTTCTCTCAGCAGTGCTTAGTGAGCACTTGCTATGCACCAGGAACTTTCATGGATGCTGTAAATGGAGTGGTAAATACATGGACCGGATGTATTCCATCAAAATATGACCCTGTCAGCTCCATGAACAAACCCCCAGCACATCTACTCTCAACGCCAAGTATTAACTTGCTCATGTGGGGTTTCCACATCTTCTTGGATTAGAATTGATTCAGCTTCTGACCTAAAATTTTGTTAAGGTTTGGGTAAGTCAAAAAAGTTGATGACTTTGAAGTGGTATGAATGTGTGAGCATCATTCACAATATAAAATTTGAAGAGGGCTACATAACAAAGAAGGCTCAGTATAATTCCAGGTCCAGAGTTCACTGCTTAAAAGGCTAACAAGGAGAGAGAGAAGGGAAATGAAGTCATGACAGTCATATCCAAGATCCATAAGGCCAGAACCCTGAGGATGGATACACCACTACTGGTGAGCTTGACTTCCTTGGCATGAAACACACAGCTTAGAAAGTTCAAATTCATTTTTGAGATGAAACACTTTTACTTACCAATGACCACATGGCCACAAACCTATACTAACAAGCTATCGTAAAGACAAGCTCTCTATCAATCAAATAAATTATTAGTTGAGGGTTACACATATAAATAAAAGCAAAATTAAGAAATGTGTTAATTTTTTTTCATACTAAAAATATCATTTTGCCATTGCTGCTTGACAAATAGGTATTTGCAATAATAAATCAAATATAGATTAATTTGGGGGACACTCTTTTTCTGTCATAATCACCTCACTTAACATTTTGCTCTTATATGATTAGAAATGCTGAAATAAAATGTCAAGTATATTTTGGAAGTTAGAGTGCAAAATAAGCAGCTGGTGACATTAATGTGGCAGAGCGGGGTTTCCTTTCACTCCCATTCCGTCTTGCCTTGTCTCCTCACTCCTTCCTCAGTGGGATGGGAGGCATCTTATGTGAATAGGAAATCAGACATAAACATCTTTATTGTGATCATATCATTCAGGATAGACAATGCTGTGGTGGTAAATGGCCCCAAAAGCTGGAAGGCCCAATACTACAAAGGTTTATTCCCTGTGCCTTCTATGTCCCCGGCCACTTGGCAAAGGCTCTGCTCCATGTCTTCTTCCTTATGATACCCAGGCTAAAGAGTACCCACTATCTGGAAAGATGTTTTGCACCATTGTCATTCTCATTTTAATGAAAAAAAAAATTAAGATTTTTTTTTAATTTTTTAAATTTTGCTTAGAAAACCTAACAGCCATAATTTAAACCCAGTTTTCAATGCTATAGAAACTCTTCTCTTTGCATTAGGCAAAAATAAACAAAGATATTCACATTTTTTGGAAAGGCAATCTACTGAAACCAAACAATTTAGGGAAACACTAAAATCTCCTCATATCAATTGGTGAATGCCTTATGAATTAAAACTAAAGTTAATAATGGTACTAAAAGAACACAATTACAAGAACATATTTGCAACCAAATTAAAGTCAAAGTAAATAATACTTTCCAAAGGCAAGTAAAAATATTTTTAGATCATGTGCATTTAAAAAATATTTATGCTATTATTCCTTTTTGACTGTGTAGAAAATTAAGTTGTCTTCTAAATTAAGCATGCCTTTAGATTTAGAAGGATTATACAATGCTTACATTTCAAATACATATTTTATATCATACTCATTTAACCATCTCAATTACCTTATTTAACATTCAAATAGCACATGTATTTGCAATATACTTTGCAAACAGCCTATTATTTCAGTGTACATTCAGTTCACAACACGACATAAATATTAAAACATTGGGGAAAATGATCTGGTTATGTCTAATGCAATGCTTTGCCATGGTTACTAACTTGTGTTTTCAATATTCTCATCAGTGGTAAAAATGACTGTTGAATTTTTAGGGTTCAGACTTTCATTTGAATAAGCAAATGTAATTTTGTGTGATATCCCAAATACAATATACATTATATGCTTGTTTAGAGAACTATAATTACAGAATCTCTGCCTATAATAAGTAAACCTGAAATTGTCTAGCATTGGGATGCTTCAGTGAATAAAACAACTTATTGAAATTGGAAAAATCTTGCATTTTCCTACTTTAAAGCTACACATTTCCCAGAAGATAGCACTTCTTTATATCAAGTCATAAAGAATATTGGTGTTTTATCTGAATCTGAACTCAGTATCTATAACAATTATTAAAACCACAAAAGATTACTGAAAATTTCCCAGAGTTAACAAAGGTCATAACACTAAACTATTTAATGCTAAGACAATTTAGCATAGTCTAAGGCAGGAAAAAATGGTACAGAATGAAATTGATTTTTCATTAACACAGGAAGCTCTCATATGACCTTTTAACATCTGTTTCTTATCTAAACTGGTACATTTTCATAAATGTGAGTAGCTTCTTCAACTAGTTCGAAATGTATTAATACTTGGGAATCATATTTTTGTCTATACAAACCTAGGAAATTAGAAGCTTTTTCTAACTCATTTGAACCATCTTTGGTGGTAAATCTTTAGAAGATATATATAAGAAGGTAAAGGCAACACTCTGTTGCTCTTGATTCGAAATTTTTTTCATGGTTGAGGACCAAACTCAAGGTCTTATACATGTTGCAGTTGAGCTAAATCCCTAATCCCTGTAACTCTTGGTTTGAAAACAGCAAAACAATCTATAGTTTTAATGCAATTCCTTTCAAAATGCCAATGACATTCTTTATAACAATTTTTTTTTACAAATTCCTAAAACATGTATGCAACTACAAAAGGTCTATGATAGCCAAAGAGAGCTTGAACAAAAAGAACAAAGGTAGTGGCATCACACCACCCAGCTTTGAAACATCCTACAAAACTATAGTAATCAAAACACTGACCTAAAATCAGATATGTAGACTAATGGAACAGAGTAGAGAACTTAGAAAATAAGCCCACCTATTTATAGCCAACTGATTTTCAACAAAGACACCAAGAACACACATTGGAGAAAGAGCAGTCTCTTCAATAAATGGTGCTAAGGGGGAAAATTGGCTCATAAAGGGTCAAAGACTTAACTGTAAGCAACCCAAAGTTAAGAAACGACTAGAAGAAAACATAGGAGAAATTTCTCAGAACATTAGTATGGGCAAAAAAAATTTTTGAATCTGACCCAAAAATCATAGGCAACAAAAGCAAAAACTGACAAATGAGATTATACCAAACCAAAAAGTTTTTTGCACAGCAAAGGAAATAATCAACAAAATGTAGAGATGACCAATAGAATGGAACAAAGTATTTGAAAACTACTCATCTGAGAAGGGGTTAATATCCAGAATATATAAGGAACATTAAAAACTCAACATTAATAATAATAGTATTAATCCAACATATAAAAGGGTAAATGAGCTAGAAAAAAAAAACATTTCTCAAAGAAAAATAAATGCCAAACAAGTATATGAAAATGCTCAACATCACTAATTACCACGGAAATGTAAAACCACAGTGAAATACCATCTCACCCTAGTTAAAATGGTTACTACTGAAAATACAAAAACCAGTAAATGCTGGTGATGTGAAGGAGAAAGGAGAAGTCTCCTGCTGTTGGTGGGTATGCAAATTAGTACAACCATTATGGAAAACCATTGGAAGTTTCCTCAAAAAACTAGAAATACAACCTATATAATCCAGCTACACCACTTCTGGGTATATACCTAAAGAAAAGAAATCACTGAGTCAAGGAGACATCTCCACTCCCACTGTTGCTGCTACATTATTCACAATAGCCAAGATATGAAACCAATCTAAAAATGTCCACTGAAAACAAATGGATTTTAAAAGTGTAAAATATTTGCACAATAAAATATTATTCAGCCAAAAAAATTGAAGGACTGTCATTTGCCACAACATGGATGAGCCTGTAGGACATTGTGTTAAGTGAAATAAATAAGTCAAGCACAGAAATACAAATACCACATGTTCTCTTACACATGGAAGCTAAAAACTTTTATAGAGAGCAGAATAGTGGAAACCAGAGGCAAAGGAGTGTGGAGATGGGGAGATGGAGAGAGGATAGTTAACAAGAGAAATAAATTCCAACGTTCTATAGCACAGTAGGGTGACTATGGTTGACATCAATTAATTGTGTATTTCAAAATAGCTAAGACAGACCATATTCAATGTTCCTGACACAAGGAAATGACTAATTTTTGATGTGATAAATATGCCAATTACCCTAATCTGGTCATTGCACATTGTATCCACATATTGAAATATATACTGAACTCCATAAATATGTACAACTATGTGTACTATGTGTTATATGTTAATTTAAAATTTTAAAAATTTAAATAAAACAACAAAGAGCACCTTTCAGTATATGTTACAATGTCCAAATAGTTATATATTTACATACATATATGATAAAAATTATTTCTCCTCCTTAAATCATTTGTCCTTTCTCACTCTCTCCAACTTTCCCAAAGAATCCCACTGGACACTAAAGTAAACAATAAATATAAAATATTCTGCTTTGGTTTAATGCAAATACATGCACATTCCTTCTTTGGGTGCTTCACAGCACACTCTGTTGTACTGCAATAAATAGTTAATACTCGTGAGAACATAGATAGGATTGTTCTGGGTACCGTGCAAATCCAATTTATTAAATAGGCATGTCCAAGGTTTTGAAAAATATTTGAAACATCTTCATGCTATAGAAGTCAATGACAAAATCTGATCAAAGCTGCCTTTGGCACCATCAAAAATGTTTTACAAATACAATACTTGTTTACTTCCTCTTCAGAAGTTGTAGAGATTTAGACATTCAGATCATTGCCACTGACAATTCTTTATTGAGCCAAATGTTTCTACCAGCCTATAAAATATTTTCATGTCACATTTCAAAGCAGGTGTAAGTTTTTTGCATATAAAATATCAGTTTGTGATAAAAGCCAGATTCCCTATGATCGTCAAAATTTTGCAGGCTTCCCTGATCACAGCCTGGATTGAGGTTTTCCATTGTTTGATTTTGTACTCTATTTGTCACCAGCCCACTTTGTGATTTTTAAAATCAACAATTAGGAGGAAGAACAGTGGAGAAATGTCATTAATAAAGAGATCAATCCACACTCACTACAAAGGCTAAGTATAAAAGCTTACCATAATGATATGGAGGGTTTGCAGCAGAGCTGAAGGATAGGTTTACTGTGGAGAAAAAAAAATCCAAGATCTATAAGTATAAAATGCAAAACAAATCACAAAGGGGGGGGAAGTAAACTTCAAAACAGGGCATACAGACACTAAGTCATTCTTCCATCTTTTTTCTCTGAGGGCTTCTTGACCAGAATTATGGACAGATTAAAGACAACTTTATTGTCAAACTTGCAATGATCACATAGACACTGCTGGTGGGAGTGTAATATTTTTGGAAAATGACTATCATCAAGAACCTTAGAATTTCAAAAACTTCAGTCCCTCCTGGATTAATTCTAAAGCTTAGCCAATTCTAAGAAATCTATCTTAAAGAAACACTTCTAAGTAGGCGAAATGACATTAGCCTCAAAGATGTTGTTTAGGGATTGTTTATAAACAATAATAGAAAGATAATGCAGAAATAGGAGACTCATAAAAACAAATAACTTTTCCCAAAGGAATACATCCATCTAAAGTGAAACACTCCTGTGGAGGGGGATTGCTTGATTGAAACTGAAGCATCACAAAACGAAACTACTTTGAGATTCCACTTTGCCCCAATTAGAATTATTATTATAAAAAAATAGAACAAATCTAGCCAAGGATGTGGGGAGAAAGGAACCCTTATCACTATTGGTGGAAATGTAATTAGTTCAATCACTCTAGAAAATAATATGAAAATTCCTCAAAAAACTAAAAATAGAACTACCACAGTATCCAGGTACACCACTCTTGGATGTACCCAAAGGAAATGAAGTCAGTATATGAAAGAGACACCTGCATGCCTATTTTTATTGTGGCACTGTTCATAGTAACCAAGCTGTGAAATCAGTCTAGGTACCCACCAACAGATGAATGAACAAAGAAAATATGGTAATAGATATATACAATGGAGTATTAAGAAGAATTAAGAATTCAATCATGCAATTAAGAAGAATTTAGTCATATTGTTTGCAGGAAAATTGATGGAACTAGAAACCAATTTTTAAAAAATAATAATAATCCAGACACAGAGAGATAGTATTGCATGTGTTCTCTCACATGCGGAAATTGAGGGGGAAAGGAACTCTTAGGGAAGAGGAAGGGGACCTAGGATAAAGAGGAGAGAGGGGAGGGCAAGAGAGAGTGGTAGTGTTCTGGTTTAGATGAGGTGTCCCTCAAAGCTCTTGTGCGAGACAATGCAAGAAAGTTGAGAGGTGATGATTGGGTTATGAGAGTCCTGACCTAATCAGTGTGTTAATCCCATGATAGGGATTAATTTGGTGGTAACTGTAGGCAAGTGGGATGTGACTGGAGGAGGTGGGTCTCTGGAGGCATGCCTTTGGGGTTTATATTTTGTCCTGGTGCAGTGCCTGAACTGCTTACCCCCACCACACTCTTCTGCCACGATTTCCTACCTCACTTAGGCCCAGAGCTAGGAATTGGGCCATCTATGAACTGAGACCTCTGAAGCCATGAGCCCACAGATAAACTTTTCCTCCTCTAATTGTTCCTGTCAGGTCTTTTGGTCACAGTGAGAAAAAAACTGACTAAAGCAAGTAGGGAAGGTAGATATGACTATACATATGCATGGAAATGTCACAGGGAAACCCATTAATTTGCAAAATTTCCATGAGTTAATATTTATATTTAGAAAAGAAAGAAATACAGCATCATAATAAAATGATGTCTAACACAAAGAAGCTAAAACTATGCCTAAGCACAAAATGAAATGTGAGCACATTGGTTTCTCTTTCAGTGGTGGAACAGCATTTCTCATTCTCTGTATTTGTCTATCAAGAACATGTTTTACTTTTGCAATTAAAAAACCCTGATAAATGTTATCTCTAAATAAATAAACCAGAAAGCCCTCTGTAGAAAGTTAAATGAGGACAAAGCCCAAAAGAGGAAGTAGAGCAACAAAGTGATTATTTTCTCTTCCATCAGCTAAATATAGTACTGAGAGGTTGATCCAGCAGTTGGGTTTTCCTATTTCTAATGAGGGGCCTGCCTTGGCTCTCTGTATAAGGATCTTTATTATTCAGTGCAGGCCAGCAGCCACTGCTCAGTTGGCAGAGTGGATTAAACAAGGAGGCTGTACATATTCCTCAGTTTATCATCAAATCCAGCAAAACATGCATTTTCTCTTTTTCCTCCACTCTTGAATACTAAAACCTTCAGTTGTGTAACCTCTTACTTCTGAGCTGTGGGCTGAGGTCACCTCTCTCCCCTCTGCTGCTGGTGGGCAGGCAACTCAGTTCCACTGGATTTTATTGTTTACTAGTAAAGCTGATGGGTCAGCCAAGAGCCAAGAAGTGCATAGGCAATTTCTTTGAATAATAAGTAAATAAGGGTGTGTGGATATAAAAAGATGAAAGAAAAATGAAATTTTATCTCTTTCCAGTGAAAGAAGAACAGCTTACCCGCATGTGAATTATCAAAATCTGTGGCTATTATTTTTTATTTATTCTTAATTATACATGACAGTAGAATGTATTTTGACATATCATACATACATGGAGTATAACTTTTCATTCTTCTGGTTGTAAGCTGTGACTTTTTTTTTTTAATGTTCTTGAAAGTATTTTACTTCAGATTGAAAATGAACAGTTTCCACACTGCTCACTGCAGTATTCACAGTATTCACGAATACAATGCTGGTTATTTGAGGAAATGTATACATACCTCAATTTCTCCTTTATGCTTTTTTCTTTTAGAAAGATACTGTTTACAAAAAAAAAAAAAATTCAGCAGTACAGGAAAAACTATTTTCCCAATAAATTTGCTAAAACCTAAGAATCCCAGTACAATCAAGATTATCTTCATACTACCATTACCATAATATAATCACATGCTTATTGGAACACTAATATTTGCACCCTACAAGTACATTCATTTTCAAGAATGAGAGTGATTCTTCAAAAAAGGAAAACACTTCAATGTGGTAAATGTAACAAGGATCTCTGCAAATATTAAGTGTCTGAAATAGGCAGTTAATACTGCTGTGGCTATTTTTAAAGGCTAAATATTCCAAGCAGTGGGGGAATTCACTTGATAATTGTTTGCTTTTGGGGAGAGGACTTTTTTTTTTTTTTTTTTTTTTTTTTTTTTTTTTTTTTGGTTTTGGTTTTGACAGAAAAGCTTAGCCTGGCAAATGGAAGCCATAGACCTCTTTATTTTTCATCCTCCTTTCCTCATTCCTTTCAAAAAGTCCTTTGGGAGCTACTGTCAAAATAGAGCCTCCATAGAACCATATCTGGCCATAATTAGTTTCCTTTGGTTCATCTGTTCAAAAACACTGATTTTAAAACAAGGGCCGAGATGTCTGGTTGACATCTTCTCTTTACTTTTTTTGCAGCTGACCCAAGAGGCCCTGCTCTGCATTATTAAAGAACATTATTCTGTAATTTAGTCACTAGAATGCTAGCAGTTATAGCGCTTACTTGTAATTTGGTTAGGACCTTTGTGAGCAAAGAGAAAACTGATACAAAAGAAAAATTAATCAATATTCACTCAAAAGGAATATTTTATACCTCTTCATATAGTAACTGACAATATGGATGCTCAAGAAATATTTGGTGAGTCCATGAAAGTTGTCTTGTATTATTCTAAAATCTTTCCATAAGTAAAACCCATGTCTTTGTTTCTCCTAGCATGTACCACAGTTGTGGCTTCATGATAATCAATTTTTTTCAGGTAAGTAAACAAAAATGATCTTTAAAAAAACACATAAAATCTGCTCAGCAAGTTTCGTGCAAGCTACTCAAGAATACTTTTGTCTTAAGGCGCCAAAAATGTACAGTGGAGAAAGGATAGCCTCTTCAACAAATGGTGCTGGGAAAACTGGAAAGCAATATGCAACAAAATGAAATTAAACCTGTATCTCTCACCATGCACAAAATTCAATTCAAAGTGGATCAAGGACTTAGGAATTAGACCAGAGACAATACACCTAATAGAAGAAAAAGTAAGCTACAATTTCCAACATGTCAGATTAGGCTCCAAGTTCCTTAACAAGAATCCTGTGGCACAAGAATTATTACCAAGAATTAATGAATGGGATAGATTTAAGCTAAAAAGCTTCTTCTCAGCAAAAGAAACAATCAGTGAGGTGAATAGAGAACCAACTAACTGGGAACAAATATTTAATACATGCACATCGGATAGAGCACTAATTTCTAGAATATATAAAGAACTCAAAAAACTTGACACCAAAAAAAGAAATAATCCAATCGATAAATGGGCTAAGGAATTGAAAAGACACTTCTCAGAAGAAGATACACGATTAATCAACAAATACATGAAAAAATGCTCAACATCGCTGGCAATTAGAGAAATGCAAATCAAAACTACTCTAAGATTTCATTTCATTCCAGTCAGAATGGCAGCCATCAAGAACACAAGCAACAATAAATGTTGGAAAGGATGTGGGGAAAAAGGCACACTCATACATTGCTGGTGGGACTGCAAAATGGTACAACCATTATGGAAAGCAGTATGGAGATTTCTTGGGAAAATGGGAATGGAACCACCCTATGACCCAGCCATCCCACTCCTGGGTCTATTCCCAAAGGACTTAAAAACAGCATATTACAGTGACACAGCCACTTCAATGTTTATAGCAGCACAATTCACAATAGCTAGGTTGTGGAACCAACCTAGATGTCCCTCGGTAGATGAATGGATAAAGAAAATGTGGTATATATACACAATGGAATTTTACTCAGCAATAAAAGAGAATAAAATAATGACATTCGCGGGTAAATGGATGAAGTTGGAGAAGATAATGCTAAGTGAAATCAGTCAATCTCAAAAATCCAAATACCGAATGTTTCCTCTGATATAAGGAAGCCGGTTCACAGTATTGTTGGGTCGGGGTACATAGGAGGATTAGAGGAACACTATAATGGTCAAAGGGAAGAGAGGGGATGGGAGGGAGCAAGGGGGCAAGGGGGGGAAAAGTGGTTGAATAAGACGGATATCATTATTCTAAATGCATGATTGAAGACTTGAATGCTGCAAATATACTTTGTATACAAACTGTTTTGTGTAAAAAGATGCTATATATGTATAGTATGAACTATACATACTACTATAAATAAAAATTTTTAAAAAATAAATTAAATTTAAAAAATTTTAAAAAAAGAATACCTTTGTCTTTTTGCCTCTACATTCTTCTGATATCCAACTGCCTCTCACAGAGTGATCTCCAATCTTCTCTCCTTTTGGACTAGGACTAGGACTCTCCACTTACACCAGCTTGCATTGACTCTGAACTTAAGTGTGGCTAGATGGAAATCATGACTCATGAGCACCCCGCCCTTCTATGTGAGCCCTGCCACCCCTGAAAGGGAATGAATGCATTTGCCCCAAGAAAATATTGAACCACCAGGTATACAGATAAAGGAATCAATAATCACTTTACATGGGGATCTGACCAGAAGCAAAGCAACTATTTTTAAAATCTAACTTTTTCAAAAAGATAATAATAAAACAGATTATACAGACATTCAAAGTATGTCTGAAACTTTCCAAAACAATGTTGTCTGTAAGAGAGAAGTGGTGCAATCTAGATGGCACCGTGTACATGTTTAGCATAAGGCATTCAAGTGACTTAAGAAGTTATTCAGAGCAGCAGATGATTTCTCAGTGCTCTGTGAGTAAACTGACAAGCTAAATAACTTAGTTATCAATGCAAACATTACCCATCAATAAGAAGCAGGACTGGGAATTAGGTGTGCCTATTGAAAACTACTGGTTTTTTGGAAGTTCTATCTGTCCAGCCATGCAAAGAAGGGAGAATATTAATAACAACCCAGTTGGACAGGAAGTCTTGAATAAAACAACTTGGAAAAGTAAGTGTGCCGAGTATATTGGTATTTTTATTTGATTGGGGGGACAAAATTTTGGCACTTTCCAAATTGCTGCAGGAAGTTTGATTTATGTGAAAATTGAAACCAGTCTCATCTTTTGCTCCCAGTTGGCTTAATCAGACCAATGCTTTGCTTCTCAATATTCTGTTGGCCGACTACACGCCCTTGTAGTCATCCCTGAAAATCTAAAAATCTAAATCCTCAAGATGTACCTGAACAAGCTGCCAATCTTCCTCTTACTTTTAGACCCCCTTTCCTACTTTCTCCCTTCTACCCTCCTGGCTTCCGTGCTGCTTCTAAGATAAACTAGACCCCCCTCCCACCTCTAGACCTTTGCACTGGGCTCAGTGAGACCTTCTCTGATACTTCTACTTAATATTTCAGCTCCAATCTCAATCTCTCTCTCTCTCTCTCTCTCTCTCTGATACAAACTCCATTAAAGAAAGAACTTCAGTTGCTTTTGTTCACTTTTGTCTTCCCAGTGTCTAGAAGACTATTTAGAACATAGTAGATTTTCACTAGATGTTCACTGTTTGAATAAAATGAGGACCAGATTCTACTTTGAGGTTAATTGATTTATTTTAAATCTGAACTGATGAGATAGTATGAAGAGTTTGTTTTCACATGGTTTTAGATATCCATGTCAAGATGAATTACAGATCAAATTTTACCTCTCCAACCAATCATCAATGTTTAAGTGAGCAAAATGTTTTAAAAAACCTATGTCCATTTTGTCCATGTTTCAAGATTATTGAGTAGGGAGCAGGAATGGAAGGAGATATAGTTGAAATAATGGCAGATATTGACAGCTACTGAAACTGAGTAGTTGGTACAAGAACATCAACTATATTGCTCTGTGTTATATATGTTTGAAATGATCATTAAAGATCTTTTTCAAATCTTCATTGCAGTTTCTTTCAAAATTGAACTGGAAAATAAGGAAAAAGAAGCTTTTTAATTTTCAGGGTAACCTGTAGACTGTTTTTGATATTTCATGTCCTCCCCTGAGTTCACATTTTTAAAATTCTGGGATTTCCTCAGGAAATTTGCTCAAAAAAAGTATCCCTCTAGGAGTTAGAGTCCCCAGATTAGACTTAGGGGTTTTCCTATCTTGATCAAGGTCATGAAGTCCTCAAGTCACCACAGATCTTAATGCTCTACAACACCATGTTTGGAAAGGAGGCTTGTGAATCACTGACTTAGAGAGGCAGCAAGGGGACTTCACTCCTCGCAGGGTGAAAGCAGGTAAGAGCACAGTGTGCTCACTGCACAACCTCCCCCACCCTGCCTGCAAGGGGACAATAGGCCTGATTACAGACCCAGCTGTGGTAAACTAGTCCTCTCTCCTCCTGACTCATCTCTGCAAAACACAGCCAATCTACAATTCCAGGAATAGCTTAAATCCTTTACAGATAATGACGGATTTTTGCATTAAAAAAATTTTTTTTCTTGAATTCTAAAATAGTGCTAAAACAAATAAATGCCAGCGCTGTGTTTTGATATGTCTTTTTAGATGTGTACAGTCTTCAAAATTCAAAAGACATATGATTTTTGCCTATCTGGCAATATGGTGCCTGTTCAACCTTCTGATGTACTTTTTGATTTATTCAGAATATGGAATATGTTTCAGGGGCTAGGAGATGTTCTAGACTCATGGTTTAGGAATGACTTATATCTTCTGAAACAGCCTAGAAAGGTATACTTCAGCTCTCACCTCCTTAAGCATGATCAGTTGAATTTGATAGAGCTTAATGATTCTACTCTGACCTATGATCCTTTCACCAGCCATAATTTACCAATTCATTGAGCTGCTAATTTCAGTAAAACAGAAATATCACCAGGCTCAGTAGAACATGCCTGTAATCACAGCAGCTTGGGAGGCTGACGTAGGAGGATGACAAGTTCAAAGCCAGCCTCAGCATCAGCAAGGCACTAAGCAACTCAGTGAGACCCTGTCTCTAAGTAAAATACAAAAAAGGGCTGGGGATGTGGCTCAGTGATTGAGTGCCCAAGTTTAATCCCCAGTAAACCCCCCCCCAAAAAAAAAGCAGAAATATCATCTTAAGGCTCATTTAAGCCCCTGATTCCTTAGCAAGTTATTACATAGCAGATTACTGGTACAAATTTTTCAAAAAATAAACCATTTAAACTGAGGTTGAAGTGACCAAAGACTAGTAACAGTGCAATGAATTTGGTTACATCTAATGTCCACTTTACACATTTGTTATAAACAATTGTAGGGAAATAAATAATTTTTAATGCAATAAGACATTGTTCAACAGAAAGACTTGCTACCACCTCACACCCATTACTATTGAAAACTACAAAGTAACAAGTATTGGCAAACATGTACAGAAATTGAGACCCTCTCTCACTATTAGTAAGAATGTTAAATAAGCAGCTGCTATGAAAAGGATTATATCAGCTCCTTAAGATATTAAAAACAGAATCACCGTATGATCCACAAATTCCATATCTTGAGAATTCATACAAAAGAATCGAGCAAGGTTTTTCTTTTAGTCTTTGCATCGTTGTGACCAAAAAAAATCTGACGAAAGAAAAACTTAGAGGAAGAAAAGTTTATTTTGGCTTGTAATTTCAGAACTTCAGCCTATGGTCAGCCAATTCCATGGCTCTGGGCCCAAGGTGAGGCAGAATATCGTGGTGGAAGGGCACCATGGAGGAAAGCTGCTCAGAACATGGCAACCAAGAAGTAGAGAGAGAGAAATGTGCACCCCACGGACAAAATATGAATCCCAAAGACATACCCAAAGTGGCCTACTTCCTCCAGCCACACCCTACCTGCAGTTATCACCCAGTTAAGCCATTCTGGATTAGCTCACTAGTAAATCTAATCATTTCACCACTGAAAATTCTTGCATTATTTCACACATGAGCTTTTAGGAGACAACTCCTATCTAAACCATTTCACCCTGGCCCCCAAAAGCTATGCCCATCTTATAATGCAAAATACATTTAGTCTTAACAGTTACAGCATTTCCCAAAAGTCCAAATCCAAAATCTCATTTGAGACACAAAGCAAACATGTGAATATTTTCCCCTGTAAACATCAAAAGCAAGTTACACATACCAAATATATAATGGCACAAATTAAACATTTCCATGCCACAAGGGAGAAATAGGGGCATAGAAAGAAAGGATGGAAACAAATAAGACCTCAATCCAGCTGGACAAACAAGTCCTATAGCTCTATAACATCTAGGGCACATGGCATCGTGATAGTCTCTCTTGTGCAGCTCTGCCCCTATGGCCTTGCCAGTTGCAGCCCACATGACCTCTCTCTTGACTAGTCGCTGCTCAATTTCTGCAGCTTTCCTTGGCATATATTCAAAGTGACTGGCATCTCTTAATCTCAGGGATCTCCACTGGAGCTTTGTCTTCCTTCTTACTTCTTTATGCATCTCCCTCTCAAGGGTGAACCACAGTGACTCCAACCCTGCTTAACTTTAACCCAGGTCTTCCTTTGAAATCTCAGCATTCCTACAGAGCCAGAACCATGTGGTTTATGCCAACATCCATTGCCATCACAAACAGTAGCCAAGTCTCCTGGGGCCATGGCTGCACAACCTCTGAGTGCCTGGGTAGGTGAGCATGATGAAACTACTTCTTAGACCCCTCTGTGCAAGTAGGGTGCCCCCACTGTCTCTTCTCAAAGGAATTTTTACTTTTAACACTTGAGCCTGAGACAGGTGTGGTCTTTTCAACTCAAGAGATGCCCTCAAGCTATCTTTCCTTTTCTAGGTATAGTACTTAGCACCTCTTTAGTGGCTATAATCTCTTTAACCAGTTCAACTTCCCTAGCTTCAATTTTACTCACACTTTTCTGGCTGAACTGCGAGTTTTTCAAACCTTTTTTCTCTGCTTTCTGCTCCTGATTATCACTTTAAACTTGGCTAAAAGATGCCAGCAATATCCATGCCATCATGTGAATGGTGTGCTGCCTTGAAATTTCTTCCACCAGATTAAGTATCCCATTACCATTAAATTCAGCTTTACGTAAAGTCTCAGGACATGGGGAAAATGTATATTACTTCTTTACAAGAAAGTAACATGAATGACTTCTAGTCCAATCTCCAAAAGAGTCCTCATTTCCCCCTGAAACCTCATGAGCACAGTTTAATTGACCATAATTCTACAGGCATTCTGGTTATCTAAGCCCCACCAAAATCATGCATTAAATTCCACTTACAGCATTCTAAAGCTTTTCCAGCTTCCATCTCTAAACTTTTCAAACTTCCTCCCACAATCTCCAGAAAGCTCCAAAAACTTCTGGATCGCCTAATCAGGTTCATCACAGAAACAACCCTACTTCTTGGTACCAATTTCTGTTTAGTCAGTTTTTTCATGATTGTGACCAAAAGGCCTGACAAGAACAACTTAGTGGAGGTTTCATAGGTTCAATCTATGATTAGATTTAGATCCAAGGTGAGGCAGAATATCATGGAGGAAAACAGCACAGGACATGACAACCAGGAAACCCAGAAAGAGAGAGAGAGCACTCCACTCACCAGGACAAAATATAAGCCCCCTAGGTATGCCCCCAGCGACCTACTTCCTCTAGCCAGATCTTATGTGCCTGCAGTTACCACAGTTAACTGATTCAAGTGGATTAACTCACTAAATTATAGCTCTCATAATCTAATCACTTTGCCTCGTAAAATTCTTGCATAGCCTCACAAATGAGCTTTTGGGGGACACTTCATATCAGGAAGGGATATTTATATGCTCATATTCATAGCATCATTATTCATAATAACCAAAAGTGGCAGCAATATAAGTGTCCACTGGCAGATTAATGGATTAACAAAATGTAGTTCTGTACACACATACAGTGGAATATTATTTAGCATAGTACAACATGAATGAACTTTTAGGACATTACACTAAGTGAAGTAAGCCAGTCACAAAAATACACATACTATATGACTCAGCTCATATGAGAAACTTAGAATAGTCAAATTCATAGAGACAGAAAGCACAATGGTGGTTGCCAAGAACTGAAGAGAGGGGTGAATGGGGAATTGCTTTTTAATGGACATACAGTTTTAATTTTGAAAGATGAAAAGAGTTTTGGAAATTGATTACACAACAATGTGAATATACTTAAATGCTATAGAACTGTCCTCTAAAAAAGATGGTAAATTTTATGTTATGTGTACTTTAGAAGACTTCTTTTTAAGTCAAACATAGCCTTCCAGTCGTATTCTCTAGTCTTTTGAAAGTGTTACTGAAGCTAGGGCCCAGGCGCCCATGCTCCTAACAGAGCTCTCAGATGAATTGTTCCAAGGATACAGTGTAAATCAGTTGGAAGCACCAGAGCACAGCTGCAGACCACGGAGAAGAAACCGTAGCTGGTACAGCTTGATGAGGTGCCACTTTGAGAGACAGGCAGGTTGGATTAGCTGTGTCCAGTAACATAAAAGGCACCAGATTCAAAAAAGTCCCAATCAAGGATTTCAACTAAATTGACAACAGACACATTGCAGCAATATCTATCTTATCAAATGTACCATTCAGCATAGAAAAATATGAAGATAAAGACACAAGTTTAGGTTAAAGAGATGCATCATTAACTGTAGTCAGTGCAGTGCTTTCTGCTGTCCACCTTCACACCCCTTGCCCATACTTGTGCTGGGGGAAAAAAAAAAAAAAAAAAAAAAAACTGAAAACCAACTACCAGGTAGAATTGTAGAGATCTAGAGCCAAAAGAACCTTCAGAGATAATTTGTCTCAAAAATAGAAAATAAGTTTTAACTTACATGGCAACCTCAATAATTTGGTGATATAGCTACCTTGAATGTGATGCTGAAAAAATTCCAAAGCTACTTCTGGACTTAGTGAGAAACCATGCCTTGATGGGTGGGTTATGTCAGACCAAGATTATTCAAATATACTGAAATGGAGGTGGAAATAAGTCACCAGTCCAAAGCCCATTCTGTTGAGGAGCACAGTGACTTCCCAAGCATGAAGAGCAAGTTGGTGAGCTATAAAGTGGAATTTGCCTTGCATATTCCTACCAAGTTCCAGACCAAATTCACTGGGACAAGGGAAGGCAAGGAAGAAGAAGGTGAGTTTGGGGGTATCTTCCTCAACATAGGAAGAATTTTTCTAAGTGAGGTGGCCTCCAGATTTGGGTGAGCTCACCAGAAAAGAAATAGCAGAGAATCATAGAAGCAGGAAAACAAAAATGAAAGCCAGTAAGAGAAGAAACATCCAGAAAAAGATATGCTTCTTAAGAATCAGAAGGGAGGGCTGGGGTAGAAGCTCAGTGGTAGAGCACTAGCCTAGCCTGTGTAAGGCACTGGGTTCAATTCTCAGAACTGCAAATAAATAAAATAATTAAATTGAAGGTCCATCAAAAACTAAAAAAAAAAAAAAAAAAAAAAAATTAAAAAAAAAGAATCAGAGGAGATTTGTTTTGTTTTTCACGATTTTTAATACAAATTCTATCATCTCTCTTCTTAATCATATTAATCACTGTCTCTGACATCTGATATAGAGTTTGTGGCTCTGGTATCTAAATAACCCATGAATTTGTTTCTATTGTCTGTTTTACCTTTGGTTTTAATCGTGAGTTTGTTTTCTGGTATCCCAGTTAGCTCTTAATTACCATATTTGTATATGAAGAATGATAGGAATATGCTTACTTGTTCTGGGGAATAAATTTCTTCTCAAAATTAGTTAGATAGATCAAAGGCAGATCAAATTAGGAATTGAGATGCTTTGAGACTAGATTTCAGCCCTTGAAAGGACAGGTCTATTTCTGGTTTACCCTTTTTCATTCTAGGATCTTTCAAGTCTCAACTCAGGGGTGTACCAAGGCCCCTTCTCCTTGGGGATACTGGAATTCAGTTTAGTTTGTTGGTTTTTATGTTTGTTTTTGTCTACCTAGCTTCATGAGAAAACTGAAAACACATAGCCCTCCCTTTTTGCCCATCCTTTCATCCCTGCTAACAAACCTGAAAGAGGAAAGAAGCAGAGAAATTCAGGATCACCTCAAAGCATTTCCCCCTCTGTCTCTTCCCTTCAAGTCCTGGCTACCTTGGTTACTTTCTGAGGACTTTAAACAGCTATTCACATATTTATATCTGTTCTTGGCAAAAGAATTGGTCTGATATTTGTTTTCTGTTATGGTCAGATAGAGAAGTATATTTTAATTCTATTAAATTAATGTTTCTACTACTAAATGACTCAAACAATTATAAACGAAAATTGAAGATACAAAAGAAGAAAAACTCACCCATAATTCTGTCATCTTGACCTACTCACTTCAGTGTTTTGATGTTTTCCTAAATTCTTTTCTCTTGTGCACTTATGTTGGCCTATTACTTCATCATAATAATTGTATGAATATAGCTATGTATCCTAGCAAGAACTCTAAGGACAAGTATATACACATTTAAAGTGTAAATTGAGTTAAAAGTAAGTTATGTAAGGATTAGTATGTTCAGATATACTCTAAGACACCAAAGATCTTATGATGTGACTAAAAAGACAAAACAAAAAGTATGTATCACTTTAAAAGATTTCAACTAAATGATGAGGCAAAAGCCTATTATCTAACTACTTGATATAATAACAAACAATGAAATTAATTCCAACTTTTTCAAAAACAAATGGCCCAAGGAAGCTATACCTAAATTGACATCACAGAACAAACAAATAGACAAACAAAACCCCATGGATTTTCTTGGATTACTGCCTAAGCTTTTCTTTCAAAAAAAAAAAAAAAAAAAGGAAACAATAAAATTGTTTTTGTATGGCTTTCATTTATTGTCTCCTCCCAATCATAAATACTCTACATGTGTTTGTGAGCAATAAGCCTTTGGCTGACCTATATATATTGAGTTCATATAAGATCAAGCCACCAATGTACTAAGCTGACCATGACCCCTGCTCTTGATGAACTGTTATCCTGTGAACTCAGTGTTCTGAGGACAGAATTTCACAGTAGGGATTTTCCACATCTATATTGTAGAAGAAATTATTTGCAGCATAGTAGATTTTTCACTAGAGCAAGTGAATCAGCACTTTGTAGTATCAATGTTTAATCCCACTTCCCTCTTGGGTTTTAGGTTCACGCCAGTCCTAGAACCAAGGCAGGCCAGCATGATGCTCTGGAAATCACTCGGTAGATGGGAGACCATGGAGCACGTGACATTTCCCATTCTCTTGCTGCCATACCTGATGAACAGGTGTCTTCAGAGGGGTCACCCAAGGGGGGGGGTCCGCTGTTCAGCCAACAAATCTGTGAAGCATATCATGTATATTATAACCTAGTCATATGTATAATTCTAAAGATTTCTCAAAGGTGAATTATAAATCTATTGAAATATTTGAAGCTAATTCATCCTTCCAAAAAACTGTATTTCTTTTCACACACGCAAACCAAAATTTCTTTATAAATAAAGCATAGTGTGATATGAGGTTAATGTTTCAAAGAAAATAGTGTTAATAATATCTTAAGCTTTGTAATAGCTAGCATCACCAATATAAACAAATGAACAAGTTTATCAACACAAATAAATAATTTAACATGAAGCTGAGAGCTATTACATGTAAGTCACAGAGATTTCTTTGGGGAAGTAACACTTTTTGGTTCTGGTTTTGTACCATTCCTAGATTCTTCAAAATGCATGTAAAATAGCCATTGGATACAAGTAAATGTTCCCAGATATTCATAAATTCCCAACTTTTTAATAGAGAATTTTTGAGACCACCTGGTTCTTTTCCAAACCATGTTTTCATCAAAATATAACATTTCCTGGGCAGGTCTTCACATCATTAAAATGTTATACTCTCGTTCAATGACTTAATGTTAATGTGGGTAGATAGTAGCAGAAAACAACAAAACCTTTAAACTGAATTAATATAGAGGGGCTGGGTAGCTATTTAAGCTCACTGTGAAGCAAGCATTGAGCTGTCACTCCCATTCTTTACCCAGCCCCAATTCACACCTTCTCAAAATTGCAGTAAGTATTATCATAGACCTTGAGGTCCAAGAGAAACCACTGCACACTCCAAATGTCAATTCTTGAAGGACAAAGATCAATTGTTATTGACTATCAGGATGCAAAGCTGGCACTGGGATATATAAATATTTTTAGAAAGGCTTTTAAGAGCCATCAAAGGATCTTTGATGGCTTAACCTGGAAAGATTTATCATTCAGGAAACAATAACATTGGGCAATTATCAAAAAGTTTACTTTTTAAAAGCGGATGGTACAAGTACAGAGGATCAATTAAACAAGGCTGAGCAATTCTAAATCCAATCTGCTCCTCCCTGTGCAGGTTGTGTCTTTGAAGGATCACTGAAGTTGGGTGGTCCATTTAATAGTAGACATTAGAACAAGCATCCTTTTTTTCTACACACATTCATGGCAGACATTTCCATAAGTAAATATTTTTGTAAATAATGATGTCTTAAGTTCCTCTAAGACCTTTTTATTGCTGTAACACCCAAGGGAAAAAAAAAATACTCCACTTCTTTTTAAGTGATCATAAAAGAAATCCAAATAGAAAAGCACAAAAATGTAACTACAATGATCATTTATTACATCAATAAATAAGCTTTGGTTTCCACAGCTGATATCAGAATCAAAGCCAGGAAAAAGCTGGAGCAATGACCAAGGAAATGCCTTTCTTCTTTTTTTTTTAAATAACTCTTCTTAGTCCCTTGTGATTTTTGAAGGATCACCAAAATAATCTAAGTAAACCACAAAAAGACATGGGTGGAAGGTAACAGTGGTAGGATTATAGCACAAGAGCTCTAGATCCTAGAAAGTGATGAAATGAAATCTTGGTCCTATAGACTGTAATGGTATAAGAATTGCTGAAGGGAAGTATTAGACTTTTCTTGCTGGCTCAAAGACAGCCAAATGCCGGAATCTGACTGCTTCCCACCTAAAATGTATCAAATTTTCAAATATCTAGAGATATATAAAGAGGAAAAAATAGCTCTAATGTAGATTGGGGGCGGGGGGAGTCTGTTTACCAGAAATACAAAAGAAGAGAAGCTTTCCTGTGCCCAGAATTTGCTGGACTAGAATATTTTGAAGAAATAGCAAAGAGTGCTCAAGTTTTAAAAGAGTGAAAAGGCCTTTTGCACTCACCCTGCTGTTCTTTGCACTGGACATCTGTCAGACAAACATTAAGGAATGAAGGACCAAAAAAGAAAAGGAAAAAAGGAGATGAAGAAACAGATCCCAGCAATCTGTCTAGGCTTTACCTCTGTCCCTCACTGACCAGAACACAAGTGGAGACCACTGTCCTCTGAGTGGTTAAGAATTGAGTAGATAAAGGGAGGAATTGAAATTGAAAATGTAGAGAAGGAGGAGGATACTTTTGAACATGGACTTTTGTGTAATGGTCAGTTCTTAGAAAGCAAGGAGTCCAATAATGAACTTCATAATGGTTATGTCACAATACCTAGCATTCCAGAAAGCCTGTCTTGGGGCCAGTTGATTTAGCTCTCTGAGCTTCCACTTTACATCTATATAGAATCAAATCGTAATCCCCATCTTCAATCCCAGCCCAAAGCCCTCAATCTGTAAACAGGAAGTCCCTTTTGCACATATACACAAGTCTACTTTTTGCCACTGTCTTTCTTTCTAAGTCAAAAAGCCATTGCTTGGGCTCCTGTCGTCAGCAGTCTAACGGAGGTAACATATGCAATTCATTTATGATTCTCATGAGTGAAGGATACTAGGTGGGAAATTATAGACTTGGATTACATGGGCAATTAACCAGCTTTGTCAACTGAAGTGGTGACAGCTGTTAATCATATTTTTTAATTCTCCCTTACTTTTTAATCTGTTATTATTACTTGTAACAATTTTCCAACCTCTTTACTTTCTCCCAGTCTCCCCACCACCACCACCACCCCCTCTTTTTAGGAAGGCCTAACTGAACTCTTCCTGACCTTCTTTTATGCTGGATAATTTCCTCCCTGGAAACACAGCTTCGTTTCACTTCAGTCTTCTAGTTTCCTGATTTGAGCTCCCTCTGCTGATTGTAACCAATTTGCTTTTAAGGGTTGAGGAAGACATCAAATTAAGGCACTAACACACACCGCCCCATAATCTCCAGCGACAGGAGAAAAGGAAAAATGTGTTACTGGAAACTTGAAGGCACCTTTCAGACTGTATGTATAATCCAACCTCTTCTAAGTAAGAAAACTGAATTTTCATAAACATTCCATTCCTGAAAAACACTGGACTCTATGATTTTAACATTCCTGCAATAGTTTGTCATTGCCATCTGACAGCTGGAGGACACTAATGAGTTCTTGCTCAGATTTTAAGTCCACAACTCAAAAAACCACATGATTGTCATTATCATAACCCCCTGAAAATTCTGGACAAGAGAAGTTGGTTCAACACAGCTCTATTGGTCAGAGTTTTCAGTATAAAAACAACAGAATTCCCTTTGGCTAATTTAAGCAAAAATGAGATGTATTAAAGGATATTGTGTAACTTACAAAATCATAGGAAGACCAGAGACTCAATTTCCAGGAAAATGCTCAAAACTTTGGCACAAATTAGTTAATGAGGACACTGAAGCTGGTATTCTTGACAGGACTTGACTATACTATAGCTGCTACCATTTGTAGTATAAATGTGACTTCTTACTTCCTCTACACACCTGAGAGTCAGCTGCTCCATAGTACTATAAACCAGGAAAGGGAAGTCACTATTTATCCTCATGCTCATTCAAACCAAAGCTCCACGTGTCCCTTCCATGCTGCAAGGGACACTGAGACTCATCATTGGGAATTGCCCCAAATAGGCAAAGACTATTCAAAAACTAGTGGGAAGGACTGGGGATACAGCTCCATTGGTAGAATGCCTGCCTCAAATGCACAAGGCCCTAGGTTCAATCCCCAGTACCACAAACAAAACAACAACAACAAAAATGGTGGGCAACCAAAGATATCACAAATGTAGACTTCAGTTGCAAAATGGAAAATAGCATCCCAGCCCCTCATACTCCATCCCTCTGGCCTTGCCCATTTTATGACAGCACAATTATATTCCTAAATGACTCCTGTTCTGCAGCAAGCAGGGAAAAAAAATAAGAATTCTCTTTATCCAAATGAACAGCCAAATCAATACTGGGCACACAGTAGGTGCTCAGCCACATTTATCAAAAAACTTAAATTTACATAGTACTTATATGTAATCCAATAAATAAATATGAAGCACCTGCTGAGTCTAGCACTTGTTTTGGGTGCAGAGGGATGATAAATAGATGAATAAAATATGACCCAGTCCTTGAGGGTGTATGGCCTGGGAATTGGAGAAATGTGTGTGGACTAAATCTAATATAACCTGACAAATATCATGCAATGATAGAAATATGTTAAACGTGTCAGGAAAACATAAGATAAATCACCAATTAATTCTGCCTTGAGTTTGCAAGCTGGAGCAGTGGGGTAGTAATACTTGACCCACAGGAAAGAATTTTATGGAGGAAGAAAAAGTGCATATCAAGCAGAGGAACTAGTGAGAGCTAAAGCTTATAAGCACCTGGTAATGCCAGGCATTCTTCCAAGCATTCTACACACACTAGCTCCTGGAACACACTCAATCTGCAGGGGAGCTATAATTATTGTTCCTGTTTCACGGGGACTTTGAACATGGGTGTCCTGCTTCCAGCATCTGGGCTCTGCACTGTGATCCCAACACTTGTGCTGCTGTCTTGCAGTAGCATAGGCTCAGATTCAGAGGCATGAAAGAGTACAGTGCAATGAAGAGCAGAAAGCTCATCCATTTTCAGGGTGGTTACTGCATCTATTAGTTTGGCTATAAAGAAAAATCTGAAGGATGTAACCATCAATAACCACCTTAAACATCACTCTTAATCAGCAAATGTCTGAGACCAATGGGGCTTATCTTTGCCAGGAGGGGGAAGAGAGTGACTTTTTTTCCCCCCAAAAAAAAATTGGCAATAGAAAAAGCAAATGCTGTGCCAAAGGACCAGAGTCTTCTCTGTTCTGCAGTTCTTCCTAGATTAATTGGGGGCCTGCCTGAGTGGAGCCAGCATGAAGCCACACTCCCCCTCTGACAAGCTGGCTTGGGTAGGTGCCTCCCTTCTACAACTCTTACAAAGCATTCCTGTGACCACAGTCGCTTCATAGTGAAGCATAGCAAATATTCTTTTGAAGGCAAGTTCAGAAACACCATCACTTAAAACACATAACGCTAAAAGCAAGCTACTTTTTGGAAAACCTCCTAAACCAAATAATTCCCCGCTAGAAAAGTAAGATCAGCTGGTTTACTTATGTGACTCGTCCATTCCTGATGTCTGTGATCCTGTGATATGATTCCAATTTGCCTTCATGGAGGGCTGTCTGCTGAGTTAATTGTATGCACTCCTTTGTGCTGGCCTCTTATGTTTATTTCATTACAATATTTACAAAGGGACTTGAGAAATAAGTCACTATGCAAATGGAAGTATGAATACAAGATCCAGAGGAATATTAAAATTCATTAACCCTATTTACATTTAAACTATTATCATGTATATTTGAGCATGGTGCACCTGCCAGAATGGATGGGAGGCCACATCAGCAGCCCATTGAATAATCTATTCACTGTCTTTATTTCCTTGTCAAATAAAGTAAAAACTTCCTTATTTTTGGACACATTCACAATCACTACCAAGCTGATTTATTCATTAACAGTCCTTATTTCTAGAGAAATCTAATACAAATTTCAAGTTGCCTTTGTCATTTGGAGGATGGATTCCCTTGAAGAATTTTTCCCATCTTTGTTCATTTTGAAGTACAATGTTTCTCTTATCACCCATTTGGAAAGGAAGTAGACCAAACTCAGTATTTCGGAGGTTGAAAAACAAAGGTTTTGCCTGCCTGGTGACCTCCCCCACCCCAAGAAACTCCAGTTCTGTAAGAAAGGGGAAATGTAGAAGAATCAAATTGGTGGCTGGCTGTTATTTAGGCAAAGAAACCAAATGAATAAAATTTTCATTTTTTTAGTCATTTATTGATACTACCTTGGTTCAATTAGTTTAACAGGTCAAAACCATGAGAAGAGTTATCATGAAAATGGTTCATGATCTTTAAAGCTGTGAGGACTGCATCAGAATCGTGTTCAGGGTTTGTTAAAACAGTTCCTTGTGCCCCAATCCCAGAGTGTCTCATTCTCTAGTTCTAGGAAATTTGTATTTCTAGCAAGTATCCAAATGATGCTGATGCTGCTAGAAAAGGGAAAACACTCTGAGAAATCCTTCTGCCATTATGCAGGCACTGGGAGGCTTCAGTTGACATCACCTAGGTGGCCATCACCCGGGAGCCCTGCTGACCATAGGCAGTGACCCTCAGTTTCAGATGCACATTGGAATTAGCTGGGGAATCATCATAGAACATCAATACCTGGACCCACCCCACAGTTAAATCAGAATTCCCAGAGGTTGGAAATGAGCTCTTCATTTGTTTCTAAAGCTCTCCAGACAGTTGACTTGAACACCAGAATCTGGAGGCACTTCCACAAAGTCACAACCAAAGACAAATGTTGTGCTTTTGTCTGCATCCAGCTTTTGTGATCTCTTTGGAGCAGAGCAGAAGTTTTGCTTTTGGGCACAGAATTTAGAAGTGAAGAATGGACAACCATAGAGAGTGCAAGTAAAGGCAGCATGCACAGACCCCCACCATTGCTGCCCACTGCACCAGCGCAAGAATAGCAGGAGTCCAAAGAGGAATCGTCACTTCCTAGGAAAGGCCTAGAGATGGGTCAAAAGAAGAGTAGGAAACAATGCAAAACTTTGGAAGTGCTGTTACAATATCAGTTATTGAGGTAAGAATTTACAAGTCTTTACATTAGACAGGTAGGAAGAAGGAACTTGTCAATCTCTTGAGCTAAATCTATATATAGCAGTTATAGCCATCATCCTAACACCATAAAAACAAACTCAAAGAGCTAAAGAGAGACAGACACAGTGGGGAAAAGATATTTTGAAGGTCCAAAGGAGCTAATGCTTATTGTTTATGTGTATCCATGTATATGTGTGTGAGGGTACGTATGTGTGCATCCCTGTAGCATAGGAACAAAGGCTTAAGGACATCTAACTTGAAGAATGAGATGACCCTCCCACCCTCCATCTAGCTAGAGAGTATGGAACCCACAGGCCACCTCTATAGAAAGTGGAGTGTATGCACCCATAGGGATCCAAACTCATAAATTTACTTTGGAGAAAAGGACCCAAGTTGGCTAAATTGTGGGTTTTGTTTTTTTTTTTTTTTATTTTTTTGATACTGGGGTTTGATTCCAGAGGTAATTACCACTAAGCTATACCCCTAGTTTTTTTTTTTTTTGTTGTTGTTGTTGTTGTTTTGTTTTGTTTTGTTTTGTTTTGATTTTATCTTGCTAAACTGATGAAGATCTCACTAAGTTGTTAAGGCTGGCCTCAAACTTGTAATCCTCCTGCCTCAGTCTCCCAAGTGGCTGGGATTATGGTATGCACCACTGCATCCAGCTTTTGTGATCTCTTTGGAGGAGAGCCCTTGAGGAAAAAAATAATGGGATAAGAGGGATGAAAGGAGATACCTAGCCACCAAAGACAAACTCCACAAAAGTGTTCAAGCCTCTAGAAAAGTAGTGGTTCCAAAACTGTGGGAGCCTTTATTTGAATCACTTTACATGCGCCAGAATCCTTCAGTAAAGCAAATAATCACAGCATCAAGAGTTTCACATTTTATTTTAGCATAAGAATTCTGTCATCAGACTAAATTATATTGGAGACAATTATAAAGCAGGTTAAAAGCAAAGAGGCTCCAAAGAGCAAAGTGACAAGTCCCCTTTTGCTCCCAAATTGGGACCTAACTTATTCCCTGTTGCAGTCCTTGAGAGGCCCTGCAAGTTGTCATTTGAAAACTACCAGATAATATTATTAGTATCATGAATCTGCATTTTTCACTCAGAAAGTTGATCTTGCTCTATGTAAGATTTTTTTTATAAAAAGGAGCTGTGATATTTTCATTAAATGCTGTCAAATAAGAGGTTAGACTGTTTTGATTCTTAAATTATGGGAGATGCTGGAGGAAGAAATATCAGCATAGTTCAAGATAGCTCAAAGAGCAATGGCAGGGTTGATTTTAAGTGCAGCTGACTTGGTCAGAAAACCAATTAATGTGCATCTTCACTCTACACACAAGTCTACAGAGGTGGAGCAAATCACTGCCCCAGGCTTTTCTCCTCTGTGTATTTAGTTTCTAGAGGTCAAAGGAAGGTAGACCAGAAGTACTTTATGCCTGTGTTTTAAAGTCAACCTGCCTGGAACTGGGTGGATTGATTATTAGATTTTATACCTTGTATCACCAACCAACAGAAGGTCTCTATAAAATGGGAGGTGCAGCACTGAAGACAGTTGAGAATAGGACTGTATGTAGGTGGCACAACATCTGGTCCAAGAGATGAGTAAAATGAACTGGAGATACCCATTTGGAATTATACTGATACCCTAAACATCTGTGCTTCCCTATACTCTGCCCTTATATTTTCTTTTAATTAAATCTTCCGTTTAACTCTACTCCCTTTCTCAACATGTTTTTCTTTCCTTACTTCCCCAAAACACCATCTTTCATTATCAGGATTCCCAGCACAGAATCAAAATGTTGTGTCTGTCCTATTCTGGTGTGCCCCAGAGAAAGCTAGAGCCGTCCCCCTCACTCACTTCCTAGCCTGGCTTTCCTGGCCATACATAATTCAGCTTTGTGTTTATTCATGGTTGACAGCTAAAACATTTAATGACAGGAATGGAATGGGTACCACGGCCCTACTTGTACCTGCCACTGGAAGGTCAGTTCATCATTTTTGACAAACACCACTACAGTCTTTGACATAAACTCTTTGAATTCTCAATAAAATAATACCATTCCAGACTCCAGAAAAGAGGTAAAATGAAAGTTTTAAAAATTGTTATTATATATATTTGTTTACAACATGTTTTGGCATACGTTTAGACAATGAAAGGCTATTACAGTCCAGAAAAAAAATAACATGACCATCCTCTCCTGGTTTGTGTGTGTGTGTGTGTGTGTGTGTGTGAAATGTCCCTAGTACTGTTCTCCTATTGGACCATTGGACCTTAGCTTCTCTAGACTCCTTCCTACACATGTGCTATTTTGTATCCTCTGACCCACATCTCCCCATTCCCTCTCCCCACCCAACCCCAGTAACCCCTGTTTTATCCTTTGTATTTAACTTTTTATGTTTTGAAAGTTTGCCAATGTATTTGTTGCCATGTCACATTTAAAGAGGTCCAGACAAACTTATGCTCCTCTCCATACATCACTTTGCCAGACTGTGCTACAGTAAGGTTTCTATATAAATTTAATTAGCACTTTCTATTTTTAGCTGAGCCCTATGATTCCCACACACCTCACCACACCAGCATATACCCATAAACATACACCAGAAAATAACCCATATGATAAAATGAGAAATTAATTTTATTCCTGAAAGGTAAATATCTGAAACGAAAGATTGACCAACTCCTAAATACATGTCTCTCTTAGGCATTAATTCTTTTCTAATAGAAGCTGCACAAACATCAAAGTCTTCTTTTGCCTGTTCCTGCATCCATCTTCTGGGACAAAGAATTATAATGCAGTTATGAAGCAGGGAAGATTTAAGACATTCCCTGCCAGAATAAATCAAATCAACTTAATTTAGAGATGGGTACCTTTCATTTTAAAGACTTTTATGAGGGAAGGAGTAGGTCATTAATTTTGATAGCTTTTAGTATAAATACATAAACAAAACTACCCATATATTATTTACCTTTTTTAAAAATATGTGTTGTTGTAGCATTACCCTTTTGCAAAATGTGTAAGCCAGCCAATCATCCTGGCTAGAAGAAAGATCTATTTGCTACTTTTTCCTTCTTATCTACTTATAGTAGGTAACCAATTAGCTAATGCTCGATTGTTTACGTTTTGGATTATTGGTGGCAAATCCAGTTTTTTTTTTTTTGCTCTGATAAGTCCTTTTAAATTAAGAAAATAAACTTTATTATAATTTGGAGTGTTCTTAGTGTAGTAAAGATGAATAAAGAGAGGACTATTGCTTCAGACTAAGGCTCCCCTTGGTAAAATAGATTAACTCAAATTCAGAAATGTGATATCAGTGGTTCACCTAGGCTCCTGAAAGGAAAGAACTCCATCTTACATGACAGATTGATCTGAAAAACAGAATGCCAACCTCTTAATTTACCACCATGGGATAGTCCCTCTGTAGATGATCACCAGGAGACCAAGCCACAAATCAGAAAGATGTGGATGCCCCCTCCCTAGAACTGGAAGAGGGGCGGGTGGAGTAGTCCTGGCTAACCTAACATAGAAATTAGTCTATGTTTGGAAATTAATTGAAAGTAGTGATTCTCAATGTTCAGCCAGCACCAGAATCACCCAGAGATCTTGTTAAGACACAGACTGCTAACCCCACCCCTGGAATTTCCTAATCACTGGGTCTGTAACCTAACCCCAAAACTTGCACATTTACAAATTCCCAGGTGAGGCCAATACTGCTGGTCCCAGGCCCACAGTAAAAGGGAGCAGGATAAACAACATGGTCCCTTTTTGTCAACATAACTGGTATTGGAGTTTAAAACTAAAATCCATCCTTTCCTAAACAATGGTAGATTCACACACTCTTTCCTCTCCAGATTAAGATTTCTTCAGTCAGCTATGGAGCAGCTTTATCTCATAGTATAATTCTCACAAACTAATTGTATGCTATTTGTGCTTTAGATTAAAGCTTTCCTGGTGAAATTATTGGGAAACATGCTATTCTCTCATTATAAAAGCATGTTTACAATAGATCTCTTAAATTGGCTACTTTGATAGGTTGTTATCTCCACACATTGAGCAAGGGCTATTGTTAGCTTCTACTTCAGTCTTCAACGTTTTTCTAATTTCAAGGTCTGAAGATGCCACCTAGATCAGCAAGGATTACATTTATCTCTAATTAACAACAACAACAAAAAAAAAAATACCTTCACTTACAGAAGCTCTAACCTAACTGCTTATTTTTCACATAATAAGAAATCCAAACTGAAATACTCCAGAGCTATTGTCAATGACCCAAATTTTGTTCTGCCATCCTTTGAATGTTGGATTTAGTCTTCTTGCTTAGTTATTCATTGTAACAAGATTGATGCTGCAGTCCAGATTTGCATCACTGTTACAGATAGAGTAATAAAATAAGGAGGAAGAGTACTTATATCAGAAACTCCAACACTTGCCATGAAACCCTCAATTTAAACTTCAGTGGCTGGCACTATGAAAATGACCACCTTTAGTTGTTTGGAAAGGTGATAATCTCTAGGTAAATATATAAATACCTCTCTCCCCTTAATACTGACATTCATTAGAAAAGATGAAGGGCGGGCTGGGGATGTGGCTCAGCGGTAGAGCGCTCGCCTAGCACGTGTGCGGCCCGGGTTCGATCCTCAGCACCACGTAAAAATAAACGCATTGTGTACAACTAAAAGCAAATAAATAAATATTTTTTTAAAAAAGAAAAGATGAAGGGGAAAGTTCATTTATCAACTACAGACCACTCCTATGTTTGAAATATTGCATCCTGTCACAGACCAAGCTCTCACTACAATAAAAGACATCAGAACAATTCCAAGAGTCTTGACCTAGGCACAGGATCACCAGACCTCATCACAAAGAAAGCAAGCAACCACTCTTTGCTCCTTTTGCAAGAGCTGCAAATCCTACCAAATCATTAGCGTGAAATATCAATAATACCAGTGATGATCAAAGTGCTAGAGATTTGTGAACACATCCACAAGTAGGTTTCTCATCAAATATTCCTAAAGCAGCCCAAAGGACACACCCTCTGCTAACAGGCAAGACCCCATGAAGGGTCTTTAAGTCACTCTCCTTAAATTTTTGCATGCCAAGTCATTGCACTGGCTACAAAGTGAATGAGATATCACCCTAATCTCAAGGAATTTAGAGGAAAACGTGAGACTAACCAGAAGAAGAAAGAAGGGGGGGGGGGGTAACACACCAGACCTTATTCCTGTAACATTCATTTCTTCTCCAACTACATGAGGCAGTGATGTCTATACAGAGGGGATGCAGCTGGATCTTAATGGAAAAGAATTTCTGGCCCAAGGCAATGTAGATTCACTGTCCAGTCATCACATTTCCTTTATTCTCGAGAGAAAACTGCCCCCCAAACCCACTTCAATGCTGAAAGGCCCATGTTCTAGGATGAACCCAGGCTCTTCCACTTACCTCTATGAAACTTGGGCAAGTGCAGTGATGATAACTGTTATTGATCTTGTAGAATGTGTCATAGACTTCCTAACACATACACATTCAGAACTGTACTTGACAGATAAGCACCAGAGTATCAGCAGGCACTTGCAAACACTATCTTATGTAAGAAGCCATGGGTTTTATCATACACAATGCCACAAACTCATACTCTGCTCATGCAGGCCCTGGATCTGCATCAAAGCCTGCAAAAAATGTTGGTCAAGAATTTTCACTGTCCACGAAAGTCTCTATTCTACATCCCAGCTCCTGTGCCTAAACCTAGTCTCAGTGGACTCAATGTTTTTGTTTTCCAGAATAGGGATGGACTTTCTTGTTTCTACAACAAAAGAGTTGGCAGCACTCCTCCTCTTTAGGGGAGAATCTCAGACACAGACTTCATTATAATTCTCTTGACCATCTGAGCTCACTCCTCCATGTCCTGAGAAGAAGGCAAAATAAGCCACAGAGGAGTCAGGCTGGCAGAAGTTGAAACATAAACTGTATTATTTTAACCTTAAACTGGAAAAAAAAAAAAAAAAAAAACTAACCAGGCTGCCCTACAAAGATCTGGCACTCACACCATACCCAGATCTGAGATTGAGTTGGAGCTGGTTCCAGAAGGTTCCAGAACCTCTTCTACCCCAGCTAACCAGTACCAACCAGATCCAGGACTCATCAGCTCACCAGAGACATAACCAGCTCCCCCAAGAGGAAGAGTTCACAGCCCAAGGCAGTACTAGATGAAAACAGAAACATTTTCCTTTTCCACTAACATGTAAAAGAGTCCCTTCCCACCAGTGTTCCATTCCATATGTTAGTCCTTTCCTTTAATCTTCCTGTATCCAGGGCTGTGGGTTTCTCTTTCTCTCTAACCAACATGGTACCTAGCCCTGCCTCTTGAGCACTGTGGGTGTTCAATAAATATTTGTTAAATATATAAATGGCTCATAATCCAAAGGCCACCTTGGGTGTGATAACTGCTGGCTGATTATCTCTGTATGAGATCTTTCCTCCTGCAACCTGTTCCAAAATAGGATTAGAGACAGCCTCCCTGGGCACATGAGAAGGACCACGGCCAAAGAATCTTGGCCTTGACTTCAGCATGCAGCATCATGGGGACCTAGTCTTGGAAGCCTGACAGAGAATCTATATCAAGAGTGGAGCCAAGCCATTGTCTGATGAGGCCCTCAGGATGCAAAAGGAAAGAGTGCCAGATTGGCTCAGCTGTTTGGATCCCTTCAAACCATCCTCTCCTTGATTTGTCAGGTTAATCACAGCTGCCTAAATCCTACTAGGATTGGGAAATTAAAGCATTGTAGCACTGTTCCATTATTCCATTAGGGATACATCCTATTCCTATTTCCAATTCAGCAGGCACATAGAAGTGCTCATTCATCACCCTTAAAAAGTGCTAAATTAAAGCCTGGGCACTCATCTCCATTTTACTCCTTACCTTGAGAACAAATGTGAAAGGGAAATTCCCAGCTATGGCCATGAGAGAATTCCTTCCAGCTTAGAAGTGTTCATGGCTTGCCTCCTTCTAAAGTGAGGACACACATCTTCTTTCTTGACACTTTTTCTTCACTTGGGCACCCATCTTCCCAGTATTCCTGCACTTCCTGATGACCTCAGAGAGGTTTTCTGCCTAGGTGGACATTTGGTACTCATTTTGGCTGCTCAGAATTTAAACCCCTTTCTGTGTTCCTTGCATTTGTATCTGAAATCATGCTATGGATGCTCAAAATGCCAAGTACTTGCTCTCTTGGCATTATTTATAACTAGGTTTCAGCTTGTAACCAAGGCTTTAGCAAAAAGAGAACCATCTACATTTAACTTAATTCAGGATCCAGGGACTCAAGCAGAAAAGGATGGGGAGTTAGTCCTTTTTTTTTCCCCTTTCTCTCTCACTGTCTTTCTCCCCACTACCCATCCCAGCAGGGAGCAGTGACAAGACTGGGTGCTTGGTACAGCAGTGGCAGTGCCAGTAGTGTTGTCAGCACTGGTTGGCATGAAGTGATTTTCTGGTACAAAATGGTGTGAATATTTGCATCATAGCCTCTGAAGACCAGTCTGATGCATCTTTTGGGAAGTTGATTCTGGCCAACTTCACCTCTGGCTCAGCACTAGAGCCCTCCCAAAGATTCTGTAAGTTATACCCATAGGCCTTTGCAAACATTTTCTCCTTAATTGTCCAGAGTGAATGTCTATTATTTGCAATTGAGAGCTCTGACTGATACAGTAAATTTCCTACAAAACTGATGCGTTTCTTCAGATTCTCATCTCCTAATAGTGATAGTTTGGGGCCCCTTTCACTGAGTCCAATTCTTTATTCAGGGTACAACTTTCAGATACTCCAAGGGGCACATAGAGATGGTTCAAGTGAAGCCCAGGTTCACCAGATAGTGGGTAGCAGAACTGAGGCTTAGATACAGTTTTGTTTTTTTTAACTCCAAATCAAGGATTCTTTATTCTATTCTGTTTTTTCTCAGCATAAAAAGTTTTTTTAAAGTCCCTCTTGAGTTGTCAAGTCAGCTTAAGGAAGAGCTGTATTTTACATCCACTTGAAATAACTTTAATATTGCAAGTGTGAGCTGCACATCCTTGCCCAATGAAAATCGTACATGTTATTTCTCATTGTCACACAATGCAGATCATTACTAGCACCAGCTTTGCAGGACTCCTGAGGCAAAGCCTGAGCAGAAGCTACAAAACCTTCTCCCCACTCACAGCTAATTGGCTAGTCTGCAGTGTGTCTCTGCATTTCTCCTCCCAACCATGGACTTGTATTCTTATCAAGAGTCAAAATTGTGCTATAATGCACCATTTAAAAAATGGAGAGAAAAAAATTAAATTAAAAAATCCGTTGTGATTTTTTTGGAACATATTTATGACCATTATGCTTGTTATTGAAAACTATAACTCAATAAAATAGTAGAGAAAACCATGAAATACCAATATAAAAAGAAGGTATTATTTCATAAAGATTCAATAGAGGCAAGTCATTTAAACAAATTGGCAAAGCATTAGGAGATTTATAAACATAAAGCTGAAAAAGTTATACAAGCACAGAAAAAATCTATCCTCAGAATGTTTTTTACTGTCTTTAACTTCTCAATTTGGATTCTTTGTATGAACCTTAAAGTTCTCAATGTAAAGAAATAGACACAGAAGATTCATTACAAAAGATGTGTTAAGGAAATGACTTATGTAAGAAAGAAATAAAGATATTCCAATCAGCAGTACAACGCCCTGAGCCTACATCTTGATATTGAAAAATGAAGGAATATGTGTGCACGTGCTTCAAAGTATGTTTAAACAAAATGTGTAAGTTATTAGGCATCCTTTCTTTATGATTCCCCATTTTTAGCTGACTTGGTTGATTTATTGACCACCTCCTGGATCTGGTCACATAAGATTGGAAACCAGCTACTGTGATTCTATTTGTGGTCAGTCCTGGCCAAGAAATCCACCTGCTCTGGATGATGCAGTTATAAGATCAACTTGATCATCAGAATGCTGTTGATTTATTTTCTAGACCACGTGTATGATATAAGCCAACTTCCAGGAGATGGACCCTTCCTCCTGCTCATGGGACAGAAAACTGAGAATTCATTCCTTGCAGAATCCCCAGAGACTTAGCTCTCTTAAAGAAATCAATTTATACTTTCTTTATATTTTCTTCCTATTCTATACAGAAAGACAGTCCTAAGACAACACTAAGAGATGTACAAAATAATACCTGATCAATCCACGTGTACCAAGTTGTAATATAGAATTGAACAATGATGATCTGCTACAGATCATAGTAGAGATTGGATAGGAACTTGCCCAATTTTCCTAGCAGAGGCCACTTGCCATACAAATACATGATAATTCAGAATCTTCTTCCAACATAATATGATAACTCATCATTCCTCTATAGCTAAAAACTGTTGACTGAGCACTTATTATGTGCCAAAAACTATTCTAGATGCTAGGGATGCAATGGTGAATAAAGCAAAGTCCTGCTGTCATGGAGGATATTCTAATAGAATCATCTATTATCCCTACCAGTCCATAAGCTCCTGGAAACTATTGCTAGTATTTAACAGTGTCTGGTACAAAGTAACTATTCAGTGAGTTGAATTAAGTAAAATTGATTCAAATCAAATCTTATTTTCTGAAAGTAAGAGCTCAACAAACTTGGAATTTATTTTTCTGTCATATCAGAGATTCAGATTGTTCCCTGTTTCTGTGAATTTAATTTGAATAATGTAACAACCTTGTTTGAATTATGCCTCCACTGTACATAAACAATCCTATTTTCCAAGGAGAACTTTTGCCAAGTGAGGTTTCCCCCCCCCCCCCAAAAGCAGGCTTCACTTCAGAAAATTGAATTCCAAAAGATTACATCAGGGCTTCCAAAACAATTTTTAAGTATGGCATGTTTTCACACAGGAAACATGGGAGCCAATTCCAAAGTAAGCAATGGAAACAGTCAAAGATCAAGATACATAAAAAAGTGAATTTCATCCAATTGCAGCATAAAAGGAATAAATGTGAAATCCCCACAAACTGTACATAAACATTCTGAATGTATGCATGCACATAGACATTAATCATTGTGTCTTCTTTCTACCACAACCTCTACTGGAACTTAATATTTAAAACTGATTATTTTCATTTTTATGGCTCATAGATTGTTTTAATACAGAAATCTTAATTTAGCAAATATGCGAATGCCTAGTTTGTGCCAGATGTTATGCCAGACAGACTCCAAGTGGCTTTAGGATAGGACATTGTCCAATCTGCACACTGACTTCGCCCCTGGAGAAACAGAAACAGATGTTCTCTTTTAAATCTGCTTCCACAATTTGCAAAGCCCTGGGTCCAATGCCCAGCACAAAAAAAAAAAAAAAAAAAAGAAGAAGAAGAAGATGAAAAAATATATACTTCCACAGATTACACTTTTCACAGTTTATGAGAAGAAACTGGCCATGTGATTCTCAGTACTCATATCCCTGTCACTCCTAAAAGGAAATTATTTTCTGGTAACAATAGAAAAAATGCACCTTGCCTCTATGAAATCTGATCATCTGTTTGGGGTTGTTGTTTTTTTCGGAGCTGGCAACCTGCTTGTGGAACTGCAGAAATGCTGGTGGGTGGCAAGGCCAAGTACAAGGTCATGGTGAGCCACACCCCTCTTGCCCTTACAGGAGGAGTAACAAAAATGATCTCTTTCACACCCTGGGAGCTTAATATGGAAATACTTATCTTCACTTTAATAAGTAAAGCAAACTGCTGTTTTAACAGTGTTGTTAAAGCTATGATTCTCAAAAAGCAATAGAACTCTGGGAGTGTTGGGAGTGGGCAAGGGGTTGGTGAAACTTTGAGGAGGTAAAACAACACTAAGCATTCAGCTGAGAAACCATAACCTAGAGTAGATCATCTAAATCTTCCAAAGACGCAAATACAATACACTGATCATACTGTCATGTTGAATGCACACCAACATATGTTGTCCAAACTCATAGAAAATACAACACCAAGAGTGAACCTAATGCAAACCATGGATTTCAGGAGACAACAACATGTCAGTGCCCGTTCATCCGTTGTGACAAATGGACCACTCTGGAGGAGGGAGTGATAACGGGGAGATTATGGTTGTGTGAAGGTAGAGAGTATATGAAAAATCTCTGTTCCTTCCACTCAATTTTGCTGCAAACTTAAAATTGTACTAAACTGGGCACGGGGGTGCGCGCCTGTAATCCAGGCAATTCAGTTGGCTGAGCCAGGAGGATTGCTAGTTTTTAGTTTAAGGCCCGTTTCAGCAACTTAGTGAGGTACTATGCAACTTAGTAAGACTCTGTCTCAAAATAAAAAATAAAAAGGGCTGGGGTGTAAGTCAATGGTAAAGTACCCCTAAATTCAATCCCTGGTACCACAAAACAAAAAGAATCAGTGGAATAAAGTGCAACAATATATCTGAAAAACTGAGACTACTGGGCCTCTGAATAAACTCAAAAAGGTAGATGTCTGTTTTCCTGGGCCTTTACATGGATTATTGCTATAACATTTCAGAAGCAGCAGAGTGAAAATGTTCATGACCTCCAGACAACTGCCAGCCCAACTCAAAAGTACCTCACTATAGGAAGTTAAGAATATGGGCAAAGAGAAATCAAATGGTATTTTATTAAATGCTTTTTTAAAAATTAAAATAGCATTCCCATTTGGTGTTACTTTTCCTTTCTATATGTGCTGATTCTCCTGGATGGAGCTAAGTTATATAACTGCACTTGCAAGAGGGAATAATTTGCTGGCCCCAAAGGAGTTTTTGGAATACTGAGAGAATATGTTACGAGATGGGCAGAAAGAGGAGCATCTGGTTGCCCTAAGTATAATGCTTGCAGCAGAGAACTCGCCATAAATAGCTTTAACAGAGACCAAATGTGTCCATTTCAATCCTGTATTTTATCACCCACCAAGGGAATTTTAGGGTAAAAGGAGAGAAGGGGGAGTGGAGTCATTTTAGCAGGGCATGGTTCATAACTCTTTTATTAGGACCAAGGGGTCAAGGTCTTTCATAGCTGTAAGATGAAAAGTTAAAGTCATTTTTATCCAGCCATATTTAAGGCATGAAAACAGAGAAAACTGAGAGAGAAGAAAATTAGCTTCTCTAATAGTTGGGGGAAAAGGAGGGATTATATTTAAAAACTGATTGGGAGAATCAGAGAGGAAGGTTAAATATACTTTCTTTTTCTCAATCGGAATATATTTTGGTTGGAAAAAAAAAAAATCACAACTAAAATTTTCCTAATAGTACTGATTCTGATCCTGGTAAATTCAATATTTTCTTACTTTGTGTCCAAGGAAATGAGTTGAGGACACTACTCTTAAGAAAATTAGCATATACTAAAAGTTCAATAACTAGGCCTTGTTGTAGGAGGCATATAATCATCAGACACACTGGCTTGCTGCAAATTAACAAAACCACCCCCCACACACACACCAAAAAGAAAAAAGAAAAAAAAAAACCCACAGTGGGTAGCTCCAGTACATGTCTATGCAAAAAAGTGTGTCATTATTTAAGGATTATTTATTTTATTTTATTTAAACTGTAATAAGCAGCCTTCTGGCATGGGAAGGATAAAAGAAATTTTAGCACATTGTAAAATGTGTGTCTCTATTTCTAAGGAGGTGGGAAGAACTTCACAATAAAAATCAATGGATTGAATTATGGTGAAATAGGATAGGACTATCTCAAAGGGAAATAAAGACATCTTCTGGAGAGACTGGAGGATCAGCTAAACAGTTGGCATTCTGCCTTGGCAAAAGGGCAGAAAACATGAATGTACCACTACTGCTGAAGACTTTGCCCAATGTCCTGGCATCACCAAAATCCTCTGCTTCAGAAAATTAATCTGTACTTCAATGTGAAGTTCAACCACAGTAACCACTGCACACTCCTGTCTATCTCCTTCTGTGGTTCTGTTATAACAACTCTGAATCAACTCTCCAGAGAAATCCTCACTTGTTAGATGCCTCAAGAATCAACTTGTACACACTTTGATTTAAATAATGATGCATACGTTGAATAATAAAAATAAAATAAACACGGCCTGGCATATGGGCAAAACCTCCCTCTTCTTCTGTCTTCTGAACTCTTCCTTTCAGATCTAATTGTGTGCAGACAATTTAAATCAGAAATAGTTTGTTTCTCCTGCTGCAGTCCCAGCATTCTTATGATAAAAGAGCCAACTGCCACCCTCATCAGCTCGTTACAGCATGAAAACAACCCAAACCTTCTACAGATGATTGATTGAACCGCTAAAGACATCAAAATCCTATAATTGAGCTGTCTGAACAATATCAAACGCCCACAGGGAGGTGGGAAAAGAACTCAGACCTATCTCATCAAAACGAAACCTGTTTAAATTGGGATCAACAGCTTCCTGTCTTTGTTTCATCCTCTCACACGCCATCAACCAGCATGACCTCCTACCTCTGCCCAGCCCAGCAGAGCTGTCTGAAGGAATGAAAGGTCAGTACCTTGACCAGCATTTGGAACACTTTGCCTACTTCCTATTGTTGAACACATACCTCGAACACCATTTGCCTCTTTAGTCTTTGCAACCAAATCTGCATTTGTTGAATAATACTTCAACAAGACTCTCTGACCTCTACCATATCACTTTTCCTTCTGGGTCCTCTTGCTGTCCTTCATGGCAGATATCAACCATAATTTATCCCTTTTGCTAAAATCACAAGAAGCCAGGTCCCTCTGAAGCTAGTTGGATCACCCAGAGTTGATCGCAGTTATAATAAACTGCTGCCCACCATCCACACCCTTCCACCTGCTTTCCCCCACCCCTCCCCTGTGAGCTGCCAGTCATTGCAGAAGCTCTTTCACTGTTTGCATGTTTCTACTTATAATAAAGTCATTTCAGTGAATGTTGCTTTTGTTAAAGGATAGTCACACAGTTACAACGGGATTTAATGATGTGTTGTCTTCAAAGAATGACAGTCTCTGACGGATGTTCATTCTTATCACCTTGGAAGGGGCACAGGAAAAGGTTGGGAGTGATGGAAATGTTCTATATCTTGCTTAGGGTAATTGTTACCTAAATGTGTGTGTGTGCGTGTGTGTGTGTGTGTGTGTGTGTGTGTGTAGACTCAACGAATTCTACACTTATAATTGATCACAATTATCTTTTTAATTGTATAAAAACTATTTCAGAAAGATGACTCTAGAAATATAGCCATAGGTAATAGATAGGAAGACAGAGATAGATAAATTAAAGAATTAACTAACTGCAAAAGCAAACTCATCCATGTGGCAAACATTCCCAATTTTCTAATTTTACACCTAGGATTGAATTACTTAACCTGAATGTAATCTGAAGCTTTTATTCATGCAAAGATTATTAATGCAAAATTCTGAAAGGTTGGCATGTCATCTAAGCCCTGCCAACTATTTGATCAGGCAGCATAAATTATTACTTTGACATAGCTATAGGAAAAGCAAGCAGCCTAACTTCCCCTACATATACACTGCTGGGGGCAAGAAACTTGGTTTCAAGAGAGAATTTCAAAGAATCAGCATCCTCCAGTTCTTTCTTTGCATGCCATGCGAAGTGATGTTAGCCATGCAAAATATGGCTAGGTTTGGAATTTTTCCAAATCTAGGGCTAACAAGAAGCTTTAGGCCAGGAAGATGATTTAAAAGACATGTGAAGAAAAATCTTGAATACAATGTTTATAGAATAAAATAGCATTTGTTTTCTTCATTGTGCAAGGATATCTTGAAGGTGAGAGCCAAGCTTAGCTGCTGCTTGTAAATCAAAATAATCCTTTCATTTTTAACCAACAAAGAAGAGAAAGGGGAGAGAACAAGGTTACAAGGTGGTATTCCTACCCAGTGGGAATACAAAAAAGAATGCCATTGTTATCAAAATGTGTAAGGGATATCAATCACATGGGTTAGAAGTTACAATGCACAAAATTAAGTGCCATATTGGAAAGGCATGATTTTTCTTTGACAAGGTTGAATTGTTCTATATAAACCCTGGAAAGAACTGGTGTGAACAAGGAAAAAATAAAGAGAATCTTGAATGAAGCTCAGTTCTAAATATCAGATGTCGCTGAGCAAAGAAAAAATACCATGAAAGATTATGCGTGGGGTCAATCCCAGATTATCCAAGTTAATGGTATAAAAGAATGACACATAAATTCCAAATTAGTGGGTAGTTAAGAAACAAGCTATAATTAAATTTAGAGGGCAGCCACACACAGGACCTTGTTATGGTTTGAATGTAAGGTGTCCCAAAAAAACTCATGTGTGAGAGACAATGAAAGAGGGTTTAGAAGAGAAATGATTGGTTATGAGACCCTTAACCCAATCAGTGAATTGATCCCATGATGGGATTAACTGAGGGGCAATTGAAGATGGGTAGGGTGTGGCTGGAGAAGGTGGGTCATTGGGGTATAAATTTGGCATCTGGCAAGTGGAGTATCTCTCTGCTTCCTGAACATCATGTGAGTCACTTTCCTCTGCCACACTTTTCCACCATGATATTCAACCTCACCTCCAGCCCCAAAGAATGGAGCTGGCTGTCTATGGATGGAGACCTCTGAAACTGTGAGCCCTGAATAAACTTTTCCTTTTCTTATCAGGTCTTTTAGTCACAGCAGCCAAAAAGCTGACTAAAAGAGTCCCCTAAACACACACACACACGCACACATATACACATGCTTTTACACTCCCTTGATCTTGACATTCTTCACACTCCAGTCTGTTGTTTACAGTGTGTATTCCAAAGGCTGGAGTGGAAGAAGCCAGCCAACACAAGACGTACACATGTGTTCCATGAGAATTGTTGCTGTATTTTTAGAATGGATGTTGATAAATGACTTTAAAGTAGCTCAGAAAGAGACATCATTTCTTGAAAATGATGTTCCTTTGCTCCGCTGAGCTAACATCTTATAACATTTATTTTGATTTAACAAGCTGACGGTTTCTCGGCTGTAAATTAGGAGGCTTCATCAAGACGGTTCTTGACCATTCAAGAGACTGCTGCCTAACCAATCAAGTTAAGAGAACCAATCTAATCAAGTATACTATATCCTTTGAAAGCTTTTAAAAATATTTTTCCACATGTTAGCATTTAAGTATTTAGACACCCAAATATTGGAGTTGTGCAGTTCTCTCCCTAGCATACTAAACTACCTAATTTATGTACCCCATATTAGGTACTAATATATACCAAACATGGCACAAAGTGTTCTGCATACATCAACTCATTTAATCTTTACTACAGCTCCACATAACATAAAAAGAATTGTAGTTGGTAGATGGTAAATAATGGGCACAAAGCCACATGGTTAAGATGACATGGAGCCAGGATTTGAGTCACATCTGTCTGAAACCCAAGCCAAGAAAGGTTAACTAAGACTGAAACTATGGTTATTTTTGCACCCAAACTTTGGCTCTGGTACTGAGGAATTACAAGTCTTTACCAGGCTGACAAATAAACAATATGCCCACACACACTCAACCAGCTAGTTAATGTAGGAGCCCGCACATCTGGCCAGCAGTATGACCCCACAGCCTTCACTCTTCACCATGTCACTGTATAAGATGTCACATCCTGACTCCACTTAGATTTGTATCTTGCGCAAGTCACTTAACTTTTAGACCCTCCTGAGATATTTTCACTACCTGTGCTGTCACAGAGTTCAGAGTCTCTGGGCTCCAGCAACAATCACAATGACACAGGAAAGATGTCAGCAAACTCAGGATCACCATGTGGTTGTTGCTAGATACCTCTTGTGATTTCTTGTCAATCCATGGCTAAAGAAGTAGGTGTCAACCCTGGCTGAACATTTAGAGTCATGAAGGAAGTTTTGAAAAATTACCAATACCCAACCCTACTTTCAGTCCCATTAAACCAGGTTTTCTGGGAATGGAGCTTGGGCACTGGAATTTTTTCTAAATACCCCTACTTGATTCTGTTGAATCCAGTGTTGAGAGTTTCTGTGTTAAAAGAGGTGGATACCCATGGTTAAGCAAGAGGATTAGAAGCCAAGAAACCTAAATATTCAAGTAAACACTTGTAAACAATGTTTTCCATATACCATACTCTACTTCTGCTGTTTGTTTGTTTGTTTGTTTGTTTGGTTGGTTGGTTGGTTGGTTGGTTTGGACAGTCTTCCTATATTACCCAAGCAGGTCTTGAACTCCTGGACTCAAGAGATCCTCCCTTGTCAGGCTTCTAAGTAGCTGGAAGTACATCCACCATGCCTGGGTGCTTCTGCTTATTTTGGAATTTTCAAGATTAAATATGTAAGTAAACTATTCCTAAATTTACAAGATTTTCATACGTGTATATGCAAACATATATGTGATAATTATGCTTGAGCACCTGATTTTACACAATCACAGTCATATATTCTATACATTGGGTTTTCAGACAAAATTAGCATTAAAATGTCAGTAGTAGTTCCTTTCTACCACCACACAAACACACACACACACACACACACACACACACACATACACACACACACAACTTAGTACTCTATAAGGCTGAGATTTCACCTTTGCATCTTTCCAAGATCGAAAAAGGAAAAAAGTAATTTGAGCTGCTGACAAATGATAATGTCTAGACTCTAGTTAAAAGTCATATTTTTGAGCCAAGGAAGTAAGTGCCTTAAATTCTTCTGGTATTCTATTCTCATTTAAATTGGAGCATTTGAATTTTTACAGCAACTTCTGCTGGATTTTTATATAGGCATGTGTTTAATAATTTTTTTATGCATCACACAAAAGAATTTAATGTACACAACCAAAAGAGGAAAAGGTGATGGCATTTAAAGGTTTAAAATAAATTGAACATTCCTTCCATGTTTTTCTGGATGACTTGCCTCCATAAATTACACCTTTTGCACTATGCCATTTGTTTCCCCCAACTGTTTCTATATGGTGCAATAATTACATGCTCCACTGAATTCAAAAGGGTTAGTAAAAGGTTAGGCAAGCAGAGCAAATATAAGGAAATGTACAGGGAAAGCTGTAGTTTGGTACATGAAAAAAAGTGAACAGGAATAGCATGGAAAGGAAGGACATCAACATCATTCTGTGTGGGTTACATTTTACACAAGGCTCTGTGAGAAAACCATACACTAAGCCACCTAAAAATGCTGTCATTTTTGTTTTCACATCTCTTTTTCCCTTGCATATGCAACAGGGAAGTATCAAACGATGTTAGTAAAAATGAGTTTGAATATCATTCTAATAGTAAGATCTAACGTGCAATTTACCATAAAATTAAAGATAAAAGTAAATAGGGCTGAATGATCCATCCTTATGGGCCTGTGAACAATTAGAATCTGAGCACAACCTTTGTAACATATCCAGTTTTAGTGTCTTAGATGTTTAAAGCTGAGGAAACTGATCAAGCCAGTAGATGCCAACAAAATCTCAACAACCAACACGCACAGATTCGGCTTCTCAGCTGCTCTCTGACCTCCCCCATGAGTAAGAAGCTATATGTTCTCCTTGCACTCTGCCCACACTGTGCTCTGGGAACCACCTTTCAAGGCTACCCTCAGAATTCTTTACAGCATCAAAACTTGACCCACGGAAGAAGGTGCAGATGAGAAAGGAAAAACACACACTATGATTTGCCTTGGACCTTGGCTCCTCTGTGAAGAGCCCAGTATACTCCAAAAGCATTTATGCCGAATTTCTAAATAGATTCCTGATAGAATAAGAGCTGAAATTACCTCGTTGCCAAACAAAAGGCTTCTGCATTGAAATGTGACAGCTCACAGCTCAGGCAGCTTGTTGCCAGAAGGATACACACCATCTCCAGCAGAAAATTGGTTTCAGGAACTCGCCCAATTGTCCAGACACAAAATAAACTTCCCCAGCTCTGTGCAACAGGCCTTGGCCACTGGGATTTACTTTTGTTCCACCCAACAGAGCCCTGAACTTCCCTTAGATTTAAGAACCCAAATGAACTGAACCAGATTATGCCTCAAATGCCAAAGACTGGCATTGCTCTCTGAGCATTTGTATTTCCTCAGTGATTTTATTCTATGGAATTGTTCATGACTACAGACAGCATTCTTTAATTAAGCCCCAGTAGATCTGAATTTAAACTATCACCTGAGAAAATACATTCCACCATTACTCAAGGATGCAGTTTGTCACTAGTAGACAGTAATCATTTAGATGTATTAAATACAGAAGTTTCCCAAAAGTTCTGAGACATTTTTCGCCTTCCTAAAAGCACAACACATGTGGTCTTAATAGTTACTATTTGAATATGAACAAGAAATTTATGATTTGGTGGTGTTTTCAAAAATGGACACCAAAAAATATTTTTGTTTTTTAAAATTACACTACAAAGTACAAATTTAGCAATCATTATAAACCTCATTTCATTTTACTGCTAAGAAAAAAGAGAGAGAGAGACCCAGAGAGGCTGACTGATTTGTTCAAATCATGCATGCATCCATCTAGAGATAGAACTAGGACCTAAATTCAGCTTTCCTACCTCCTTATGGGTTAAGAAAAAGGAACAGAGAAAACACATGAAAAATAGGAGTTCTACAAAATGCTGATTCTTTCTGAGAAGAAAGGTCCTTAGAAAGGTCCTTACAGGTGACTGCTAGGGACCAGGCCAAAGCTGCTAAGGAGACCAGTCACTTTGTCTGAAAGGAAGGACACAACTTAAGATGAAAGAATAGTTAGAGACCCCTGCTCCAGTTCCAGCCCCTCCAAAAAAAGTTTCTTTTTTTTTTTTTAATTCCATTTTATAGGCATATGTCACTTTAAAGAAATTGAAACATAAAATGCAAATTTGTAAATCAGATAAATCAAAAGCATGGTTTATTTTGGGAAAACAAATGAATTTTTGCTTAGTAAGCTCTTCACTACAGTTTTCTCTGAAATAATGATCTCCCTTATGATTAATAAATATTCTATTCAGGTGCAACTTTCAGGGCTATTTCTATTGCATTAAGCAAGGTATGCCTCTGTCCTGTTGACTACATTGAATTTCAAGTTGCTTTCTTGTTGCACTTAGGAACAAAATGCAAAGTGTGAGATACTCATGGACATTGATGTGCTAGAGCCAGTCCACACCAGCTCATGAGAGCCTACTGTGGGCCACTCTTTCCAACTCTGCGATCAGTGGCTAAGGAGTCCAATAGTTGGTCCTAAGGGAACCAACACAGTGAGGCATAAGAAAGGCATGAGGATGGTGAAACTGGCTCATTGTTGCACTGGTTACCAATATGTCTGAGTCCAGTGAAACAGAACACACTTATACAGGATGTGGTATATAAAGTAGGTTTATTACAGATTGACAGCAAAGGACAAAAGAAGCCAAAGATCCATTATGAACTAGTTCCCCAAGACCCAAAAGAGCTGCCAAGGACAGATGGAATCTCAGCTATGCATTTCCTATTGCAACACAGCTAAGGCACCCTGAAAGGCAGCTCACCCTGGATCACATACTTCAGAGATGACATGACTCAGTGGTTACAGCTTTGGAGAACGTTCTGCTTTCAGGAGAGAAAGGAACAAATCCTAGGATGTCCTAGGCACTTCCTCCCTAAGTCAAGATGTTACATTCCCTAGAAGAGACAGGAACAAGGCCCAAACCATTTCAGGCATTTCCTCCCTATCTCAGGATTTTGTATTTCCAGCACATTATAGTCATTCTTGAGATCTCAAGTAAAAAAGGGGGAGAACTGCTGGGTCAGCCCAAGGCCACCTGGAGAACTGTCCTGCAAAGACAAATTTGTTTTGGTTCCACCATTTGCTTAGAACAAAAAACAAGAGAATATACAAAATGGTCCAGGGCCATGGTGGGATTCCATGTATCCTGGAACCTAGGCCTCAGCAGCTTAACTCTCTGTAAAGAAAAAGAAAAGAAGAAGGTATCCTACTTTGAGGTGGAAGTTTAAGGAAGCCACCCCAAGGCTTCAAGTTCTGTGCCAGGCACAGAGTCGATGGCCCAGACAGTGCACCAGCATCAACAGGGTAGTGACAATGATACGGGGCAACTAAGGCCACATAGGGCAGAGAATGCCTGGGCTCAGTATCCACAGCATGCCCATAAAAGAGGGGCAAGTGGGGCAGGCTCATGGCTACCTCCTGGAAGCTAGAAAGCTCTTAGGAGCATGCAGGAAAAAACAACTCATTGGACCAACTAGGAAAAAAAAAATGTAACATCTATACACCTGGGCTTGTGTCCCCAGGAGACACGTCTAGTAAGTGGAGAACAAAGAATAGGAAAACAACAAAATGAAAGCTATTGCTTTGGCTTGACTGGCCCAGACATGTCCTCCTGACAACCAAACTCCATTCAGTCTATATTATGTTCCCAAAGAGCTGAATCAAGAAACACACAAATCTACCATCTACCTAGAGGTCAAGAGTCATTTAGACAATTTGTGTATGGGTGTAATCACTGGGCTTATAGGATGTTAATGACAATATTAAATGAGGTACATTATTTCACCCTAGCAAAGAATGGGAAGGAGTTCTAATTAGCAGAGTCCTGATGAATGTCTACTACAATATTAAATGGTGCTTAAGTGGAGAATATCATATTTAGGGTCCATTTAACATCATTATATTTCTTACGGGCTTCTTGTGATCTTTACCTGCCTAATGCATGGGTCAGGGTGATATGAGCCTATTAAATTGACAATGGCCAATTTGCTATCTCTTGCTAAACATAATTGGACTTGCAATAAGGACACAGCAAGTGAATTATCTAACATCGAAGTGCATGACTAAAGCAGCCCCTTCCTGTCTTAATACAACCATAGCCTTCCAAAATTCAGCCAATGCACACAAAGTAGAATAGGTTAAAGTCATATCTGCCATTAAAACTAACTTTCTAGTTCAATCAGAAAATTATGATAGATATGTACATGTGTATAATTTAAATAGCCATTTCAAATAGCCAGATACTTCTTTGCTTATAACCCAAATCTTGAGTAAAAACTTTGCAAACAGAATTTATCTCTTCATTATTGATATATTTATATCATTGGGGTTAATGAAAACATTTGAGATCAGAAATATTTTGCAATTTTATTAAATTTTATTGGTACAGTGTTTTCTTTCTTTTTTTTTTTAAGTATTATCTAATACATTTTGTGTTGGGGTAATGGTGAAACATTTTGGCTTTAATAACAAAAAGAAATTTGCCCAAGGCATTTCTCATTTGTAAAATGAACTAAAAAATAAAACCCAACATTCTTTTTATTCCCTAATCCCATTATAGTCTCAATGAGCCAATAAAAAGTATCCAGTAGAGTACATGGAATGGGATCCAATCTTAATTTATTCATTTTGAATCCTTCCAATTAATCACCTCGGTTCAATAATTTTCAACTCTTTTTTCACTTTGTCCTGGTTAGACCCACCCTGAGTGACTAATTTGGAAGGAAGTGACTATTCCACCAGTCAATCAAGAAATTTCTACAATAAGATAAAAGGCAAACAGATTGAATATGGAAATTTACCCAATTCCAAGAGAATTTGTTGTACCCTACAATAATTGGGTTTTACATCTGTGTCCCATCTAGGCAGAAGCAGTCACCCAGTCATTGAACAAAATACCAAATTCTCAAACTGTCTGCAAATACACTGCAGTTCATCTGGGTAGTTTATTTTTAAAGAAAGTTTTTATATTATTATTAAAATATAACACATATTCATTGTAAACAATTCAGAAAATATATACAAGCAAAAGAAAAAGAAAATGAAATCATCCATGTTTTCCTTTTATTTCTAAGAACATTTCCTTGAACATTTTGTTCTGTAATCTTACAGGTCTATTTCCATGCATGCGTGCGTGTGTGTGTGTGTGTGTGTGTGTGTGTGTGTGTAAAATTCCCTAGAGATTTCAGCTTTGGAATACTTTATTCACATTATTTGTTTTGACTACATAAGTCTATTTATCTGCACCACACTAAGACGGCATCTGGTCTCTATCTCAGAATGTTTTGATCTCAGAGTCTTAAATTTGAGCTTAAGGTTTTTGTTATTTCTCATGCCCTATAACCATTACTAAATTTCTTGTCTGGATTCTGACCCCTTGGCTTCAGAGGAGTTTTAAGTCCCCATACTTTTGGTCAACATTTTCTTTTGTTTCCACCTATGAGACTTATGAGTTTGCCTTATTGCCTGGACACTTGGCCCTAGCAGGCCCTTTTGATACCAGGCGCTTCCTCAGTTCCACCCTCTTCTTTGGTCTCTAAACTCCAGTTGCACCGTTGCTTCCTACCTACTTTCTACCTGGATACCTCAATCTCTCTCGTTAGATCTCCTAACATTGTAATTTTCTTTGTCAGACTTCCCAAGTGGGTCTATCATTATAATCTTGTGATTTCAACTCTGCTGTTCTCTCATATCTCACCACTAAAAGGAACCCAACTTCCGAATCTCAGTATGTGTAGACAGTCCATTAAGAACTTTTTTTGCAGAAATAGAAGCCTGAGGATGTTTTTTATCCTCTTCTGAGATAAGAATAAAATTATTCTGTAGGGTAGTATTTTTAAAGCAGTTACATACACATTCAAGTATGTTATACTTTTTGTAATTGCAAACAAGCACAATTTCCATTCGTGGAAAGCAAAAGACAGATGCACATGGCTTATGATATTCATCCCAGATAAGAGACAGGAAGGACTGCTGCATATTTCATAATTCCCAACACACACACACACACACACACACACATGCACGCATGCACACATGCACCACTCAATATTACAAACTATTCAATGAATACCTAGCCAGGTTGTAAGTTAAAAACAGTTGGTGAAAGATCATGAAGATTGTTTTCTCCTCCCATAACCCCCATCCAGAGGACAAAATATAAATCAGTATAAAACAAATTGGAAAAGTGCATTGAAGAAAAGAGGTAAAAATCATATTTGATACACCTCCCTTGTCACTTTCTTCTGTTATGCTAAGTAGAAAAAGGGTGCCTGAGAGAATCCCTCCAAAAAAGTAAGTGGGTTTTGAATGGAGGGGACTGTTCACCAATTCTTGATTGGCAGCAGATCCAGTAGAATGCCTGGTGGGTATGTGAAAATGGTCACCAGAGAGAAGGAAAAGAAGCAAGATTAGGCAGGGTGAAGCAAGCATTACCTCTGATTTCTTAGCCAAGTCTGGCAGTGTGGGGATTTCTAGGATTCTTATAAAAGTTAGAGTAGGCACCTGAAAGTACCTAGAGAGAAGAACTAGCTTGGTAGCCCCAAAAGAAGCTAGCCAGAAGAATAAAGGGACCCACACTCTCAAAAAGTGAAAGGAGGAGAGAGGAAGCAGTGGTTCCTCCGTGGGACCCCCTGAAGCACCCTATAAAGAGCTCCAGCTGGACACTGAAGATCATCTTATGTGACACACCATGGGCATCAAAAACTGGACTGCATTAGCATTGGAGTAAGACATGAGATTAAGAGCATGAACTAGTCTTTACATTGCCACATAATCAATCACATAAACAAACCTTTCTCTGCCTTCCAGGTCAGGTGACGGAACATGGTACTCAATGAAATAGAAGCAGCACTATATGTGAGAGGGAGAGAAGATTCAGAGAGACAACTGTGAACAGTGATATGTATTTACACAATAGGCATATTTAAAATGTAGTTGACTAGAATCCATGAACATGGCATGATTATTTCTATCACCCAGTAAAAATAATGGTTTAAAAAGGAAGTAAATCATATTAAAGGAATAGAGCTACATCTTCCCATCTAATTTGTAATCACTTAAGTCCCTTCTGATGTCATATATACACAGAAATCAGAAGGAAGAGAGCTGACCCTTTGTGAAGGGGACTGGGAAATCAGCTATTGAATGGGATGAGATCACAATGATAACATCAGAAGGTATTGGCCGGACTTAAGACTAATTTTCTAGATCCAAGTTCAAGTCAAGAGCAGGTTCTTTTCTGCTTGATGGAGTATACATGCAAACAGGTGCAAACTTACAGAACAAGATGAAAGCACAAAACAGTTCTAATGCCTCCTTGCAAGCTCTCAAATCCAGTGAAAAAGGAAGGTTATACTTCCAGGCAAAGAAAGGACACAAATCATTCTCAGTGTTCCAGGCAGAACAAAGCCCATGTTCATGACTGAGAAGCCATGCTAGGTAGTGGGGGCAGCCCAGCAGCCACAAGTCCTCAGAAAACGGGGTTCTCTGTCATCTTTGCCCTCATCCCAGCCCAAGAGAAGTCTTCCCATCAGCTGACCTGGGCAATGCAATACAGGTATCAGGCCCCTCTTCCACAGAGGCAGCTGAGTGCAGTCTGACTCACCAGGGTGGCCAGGCCAGACAGCAAGCATCGTAGACACACTGAGGGAAGCCAGCCCTCCTAAGCACATGAAAGATGGTCAGGAAGACAGAAGCTCAAGTGTCCTGAGGATGAGTCAGGAGAAATGGACTAGCATTTTTAAATGCACAATTAAAAGCCAATCATAAAATTTTGCTTCAAAAATCAAAGTGAATTTCTTAGACAACTTGCACCAGCCAACTTTTTAATCTAAGACCTATAAATTCTATTACAATGTAGAAAATGTTCTGGAAACCAAAAAAAGAAAATCTCAATTCTAGGTAGAATTTGCTTGGTGGGGCCTAAGTCCCTTGGAGATCATGGAAGAGATGCCCAACCAAGATTCCTCACCACTGCATACTTTCTTAATATTCCTTTCTGTATATTACAAAACTCTATCATGGCACCAAAATATTATTGAGAAAATGGGACTATTTGCCCTTACTTCTACACAGAAATGAATATTTTAAAATTTCTTCCAATTTATTTATAAAACTATCTCTTTCACTAACAGACTCAGTATATATTTAGTCAAGTGTGTAATCTGAGCAGAGAAAAAAATAATCTGTATGGGTACTGGCAAGCCAAACAAATAATTGCAAAAATAATTTTATTATTTGTGTTATTTGCATGACTCCACAATTACAGTTACAAAATGGTTAACAGAAAATAAATCCTTGAATTTTGTTTTAAAATGACCTAGAAACTTAATCTCTATTATAACCTGCCAAAATTTCTAAAAAGATACTTAACTGTGCTCCCACTTGGCCTCATTTAATTTTTTATAAATGTGTTTACAGCATGATTATAACTTTGAAAATACTGCTTTATAAATATTTTATCAACAAGAAGTTTCAGCACTCCCCCACTGACTTTGAGAGAAAACAAAACTGTCTTTCTCAAGTTGGATGGAAGAAAAATTTCCCTATATATCCACAAGTTTTGACAAATGTGGAGAATTTATCTTGAGTCATTCTAAATGGAGGCGTCTAAATTCCAATTGTGAGAAGCTTGTGAAGGGCATTAGTCATTGAGCTTTTAGGACTGAAACTCAGCCTCTTATTTTGTGACACCAATCTCAGTAATTTATCAACGATTTAACTAATGTACTTGGAAAACTACAGTGAGATTGAATAAAAGGGGTATATGTTAGAAATTAGATGTACTTTCCTCCTACAGTTAGTTAGCTTTCAAAAGTAGTAATATCATACTCTCTGATCTGACACACATGTAAAAGTATCAACAGATGTCTTCCTATCTTAGTTTGCCTTTTAGGATTTAAAATTACTTAAACCTTCTCATGGTGTTAACTTATAGGAAAATGAACCTCTTTGTGGTGTTAACATCTAGGAAATCTTTCTTTAAAAAATAGTACCAGTCTCTGGTACTGAATTCTTTCAGCCTGATTTCAAAGACTAAGTAAATGGTCCATGAGAATATTGATAGCCTTATGTCTGTACAGTATTTTTTTTTTTTTTACCTCTGGAATCTTAAAAAATAGAAGATAACAGTTCAAAAGAAAAACACAAGAATGGGGGGGCAGGGAATGGCAATTGAAACATATAACTATTCAAATATTTTTAAAACCATTTCCAGAAATAACTGGCAAAATAATGCTTTCTAAGTGTTTAAGCCAAATTAAATGCCTTACAAATGATCAGAAATCATGGTTGCCATGGTTTCAAGGTGCTACAGTGTAGTAGATGGACTAAATACTGCCTTGCAGGGAAAATGCCTGTGTATTAAGTATAAGCCACAAAAAAAAAAAACTAATTATAGTGTTCTCAGAATTCAAAATCTTTCAAAAAGAACAATAATAATGATTAATTATACTTTTTTAAGAGCCAGCTGATCTTTCCTGTTGGTGTGACAGCAATCACTTGTCCCTGCCCTGGGTCTTCAGACTTATCCTTTCACTAAAACACAAGCCCTCTATAGACATCTAGCAGAGAACTTGAGGACTGTTGATAATGATGAAGAAAGGCACAGCCAGTGTCTGATCCCACAAGCATTCTTAATGCTCAATACGAAGCTTTTGATTTACTTAGACATTGTTTAAAGTCACTTTCCCAAAATAATCTGAAACTTCATGGAGGATTTAAATTGGTTTTCTGGTTTTCAGGTCTTTCTACAGTTGTGTTTTTTCACCTAAGAAAATCCTCATTTTGTCTTCCTTTAACCCTATTTCCTCCATCTCACTCCAACCTGGAGTTTTGTAGACTTAAAATCAGTTAAATGATCAGCAAACTTTTACTAAGCAATACTATGCCTGACAGTATTCAGACATTGAAGTTATAAATAAGAAAGACTCTTCTCACATAGAAGAGATGTGCTTGACAGTCCTAGTTTTAAGACCAATGAACAGTTATTTGTAATATAATGTGGTAAACCAGTTGTAGAAATATGGACAGTGTATTATGTACAAAAGAGAAGCACAACCTTAAGCCTGGGAAAACACAGATAAACCATGAATCTTCATGTAATTTACTCTTGACTTAATGAGTCAGTTGTAGGAATTAGTCAACTATGAAGGGAGCAGGAGAGAATTCCAGGTAGAGGAAGAGTAGAGGTCTCATCTTAGTGTGTCCAAGGAGTTATAACACAGTATATCACAATGTTGCATAACATTTTAGGCAACAAGAGGCAGGAAATTCAGGTAAAGAGATGGACAAAGATGAGATCTTAGATCCTCAAGATATAATCCTTATCCCAGATCTCTACAGGATCATAGATCCTATTGGTCCTATGTCTCTGGAGAGGTAGCCATGCTTAGGGATGTGGACTTCATTCTGAAGGTAATGTGGAGCCATGGAAGGCCTTAAGTAGGAGAATCGTGAAGTCTCATTTGTATTTCAGATAGAAGACTTTGGAGGGCAAGTTTAAATGGAACAAAAATGAAGATAAGGAGACAACTTAGGAAAATAGTTTTAAATGTCAACTTGCCTAGGCCAGAGTGTCCAGAGAGTTAGGTATATTTTTCTGAGTATTTCTATGAAGGTGTTTTTAGATGAGATTAACATTTAAATTGGTGGATTTAAGTAAAGCAGATTACCCTTCATAATGTGATGGGGCTTCATTTAGTCAATGAAAAGCCTGAACAGAACAAAAAAGCCAACCCCTTCTTAAGGAAGAGGGAATTCCCCCAGATGACTGCCTTTGGACTATTATTTTACCTGCTATATTGGTTCTTTCTGCCTAACATCTTCCCACTGGAAGGCTCTCCCTGGGTCTCCCACACCGATGGTGCAGACTTTTTACATTTACCAGCCTCCATAATCACACAAGCCAATTTCTTTCAATTAGTTAATTTCCTATTGCTCCTACTTCTTAGAGAACTGTGACGGATACACTCTTGTTGTGGTCCAAGACATAGAAAAATAGTGGTCAACAATGTGGAAATGATATAATTTAAGAATGAAAATCAGTAATACTAGTGATTAAAATGTGGGGAAGTGGCTAGATAGGAGTCAAAAACCATCACTTAGCTGAAGTGCATAGGTGAATAACTACACCACTAACTGAAGTACGGACACTAGAGGAGGCAAAGGCATGAGTTAGGTAATACAAGTCATTAGTTTGAGACGTGTTAAGTTTGCGGTGCCCTGAACGCTAGAATTGGATATGTGAGTTCAGAACTCAGAGGAGAGATTGAGACTAGAAGTGCAGATTTAAGTTCCTCTTCTAATATCTAGAACAGCATACATTGCTCAGGAAAAAGAAGAAGGAAGAAAAAGTGTAAGCTGCCTGTCATGGCCAGCCACGGCGCCGCGGGAGGAAAACTCGGAGGCAGAGTAAAGCTATTACTACTTTTACTTCTACTTTCTTAGAGCTTAGAGAGAGAAAGAAAGATTTTTCTTCTTCTTAGAAAGAGCTTAGAGAGAAAGATTAGAGATAGCTTTTTCTTCTTCTTCTTTAGAGCTTAGACAGAAAGATAGAGCTTTTTCTTCTTCATCTTCTTAGAGCTTAGAGAGAAAGAGAGAGAGCTTGAAAGAGAGAGATTTCTTCTTTAGAGAGAGAGAGAGCTTAGCTTTTAGAGCTTCTTCTTCTTTCTTCTTTCTTCCTCGGGAGCCTCGGCTTGACTCTGACCAGGAATTACTTCTTCTATCTGGTTTCTCTTCTGTAACCGCTCTGCCTACGTTCTGGCCACTCTGATTCTTTTCTTCTTCTCCGACCCGAACTCTTCTTCCGACCGAGCGACTGCATGACTGACTGAATGAATTCATTCTTCTCCTGACTCCGACCGCTTTCACCCGGTTATATACCTTTAGCTTTGCGGGTGCCTCACGTGCATTTACAGGTGCGTCACATACATACTTATTATCAGGTGGAACTTATGGCTTCCAGCTGACCGCAATAGCCATCTCCCTAATTGGGGCTCCTTCAGAAAAGCAGTAAGCTAGAGACAGAGCTTTGGGGACCACCCATATTTAATTGGTGGGTAAGGAAAGTAGACTACAGAGAACCTTATAAGGGAGGTGACAAGAGCTGTGAGGAGCCAGATTTTATTGAACTTGCAGAAGACATGAAATTCCCAGGTCAGAAATAAAGAGTTTTATTACTGATAATAGTAGTAATAGAAGTAACAGAACATCAGCTTCTTCCCCCCACCCCCCCACCCAGCACTGGTTTCCCAAATGCCAGTTCCCACTGGATGATACTATACTACATCTCATCCTTTTCCCCTAAGGAAAGGATCAAAGAAGGAAAAGCTTGGGAGACTTGTAAGGAAAAGTCATTACAGACAGTGGAGCAGGAAAAATTAGTCAAAGGGAATAAGCCTACTCAGAAGTCCAGAATCACTTGTTGAAATGGAGCAGAGTCACAACTTCCACCAAGAAGACAGGTTTACCATACTTTTCAGCCATATACAGCCACTACCATTGGGCCTTGACTACTGAGGACAAATAAAAATTATTATGGGAATATACCCTAGATTTAGTTATTGTAACACCAAGGAATGGTGAAAAATCCTAATCAGGAAAATAATTAAAACTCTTTTATCATTATCATTTTCTAATTCATAGGATCCACAACCACAAGTCCAACAATATATTCTCAGCACAGAAAACAAAATACAAGCAAAGGGTCAAATCTCTATGTTGACAAAGGCTAGTCATCACAAATCACTGTGGCCATGAGACCCAGCACAGTCTTCCTTAGGTAAATCCTTCTCTGGGAAAGTACTTACAAATAAGTTTGTAAGGACATTCAAGCATGTTTTAACCCATAAGTACACTTAATTACTTGAGCACATGTGTTTCATGGTTTAGTGAGGAAGCTATAGTCTCTGGACACAATTTGTGAATTTGAAGCAACTCAAAGACCTTACCTCATGTCCAAATATGATGCCTCTATGGAGATGTAAAGAGCAGCTTTAAAAGAGCATTCAAACATAAGTGCAAAAAGGGGGGAAAAAATCTAACTGGGGGTCAAGATGTATATTGCATATAATTGTATAATGTGTATACTCTAAACATATGCTTAATTAATTAAAATCTGTGTCTTATTAAATTGTATTATAGTCATTATGACAACAAAATTATTTAAATACCATTTGTATCATTCATAATCAGTTCTTATACTAAACACAATATAGAAAGAGATCACCCATAACTAAATACCTCTTTAGAAAGAATGTAACCAGTCACACAAGCCAACTATAGTAGTTTCTATCTATCACCCAGCATTTTCAGTTATGGGACTTTTAAACACATATAAGCCTCCATGTTCCTAGTAGTCCCTGTTTCATAATAGAGTTTATTCAATGCTCCAAACCAGATCAGACTGTACTTTCTCTAATATCATACTCCATTCTCGACTCTCACACTCATAGAGCTTGTTGCTTTCTCCAGAGATGATGTAAGTCTGTGTGTGGTTATTCTCACAGCACCGAAGAATGATTCACTGACTCAAGCATTTGTCCCCCTGAGTAGAACTTGTAGCCAGTGGAGTCTCTGTCTTATACACCTTTGTATAAGTGCAGGACCATTTCAAACCTAGCAATGCAAGTGAAAAAATCCCAAAGAAAAAGAATATTTCCATTTCAAAGAAAGATTTTAGTGGGGTATTTCTTCCAACAGTTATCATCTTTCCCTCTGATCCTGTCTCCAACAAACTTTGGTGTGGTTTCTTGTTGTTTTGATGGTAGTGGTGGTTGTGGTGGTAATAAGTAACTGAGAGTTAAAATATGAAACAAAGGCATGGTGGTGCACGCCTGTAATCCCCGCACTTGGGAGGCTGAGGCAGGAGGATCGCAAGTTCAAAGTCAGCCTCAGCAATGGCAAGGCACTTAGCAACTCAGTGGGACCCTGTCTCTAATAAAATACATAAAAGGGCTGAGGATGTGGCCCAGTGGTCAAGTGCCCTGGAGTTCAATCCCCGGTACCAAAAAAAAAAAAAAAAAAGAAAAAAGAAACAAAGCCTAATATATCAAACTACAAATAAAAATAACACATATTACATAATTGATGCTGTTAATTGAATAGAGTACTTTTACTATCTAATATGACCACATGTCACAGTTTATCTTACATTGTTCTGGTTTATTTATGGCCTTTGTCCCTGTTTGGATGACAATTTGCATGGTCCACTAATATCCAACAGAAAGATCTTCCTCATTTGGAATAAATCCATTTTCTTTATTGGCATTGTTAATTCTTTTTTAGGACAAAATGAGAAATAAGTCATTATTTTATGCCCTTAGAAATGACACCCTGTAAGCAGACATTATAGAAATCTTCCTTATTTTTTGTTTTATTTTGTTCAGCTTTTTTGATTATTGTCCTGTTAGAATCCAGTTACTGATGACTAGGTACTTTGCTTTGTTAAAAAAAAAAAAAAAAAAAAAAAGCCCTATCTTCTTAAACATCCATAGCATTTTTAGTCCATATTCATGTTTCTCACACATAAAGAAAGAAAAACTACCCCAGAGGAAAGGTAAAGATGAGGAAGAAGAAATTTTTATTTTTTAGTTTATTTCATTCTGTAATGTTTTTAATTTTTCCATGTAAATATGCTATCATTTTGGTAAAAGTGGTGTTTTCATTGTAATACTATCTTATCTTAATGTTAAAAAAATAATATTTAGAAAATAAAGTCAAAATGAGGAATATAATTTGTACAAATGTTGACTTTCTGTTGACATCTCTCTTACATAAAAACAAAGTCTATAAAAACGTGTGAAAAGCCCAATACTCTTGGAACAGATTTTTAAAGGCAATGACAACCTGAAGTCACTGCACGTGCAATGAGGTCTGTGCTGCTACAGAGGAAATGCTTTTATAGACTGTGTTTGTTTTGCTTTACATTCACTTTACAAATCTAAGAGAAGCAGAAGAAGGATTAAAGGTTCATAATAAATTTTACAAGGCTGAGCAGTGAAGAAAAACTTCAGAGTGTTATGAGGTGCTATCTAAATTGAATTGACTAAACTTTCTGCCCCATTGTCATGATGGCCTTTACACTTCTCACAACATGGAGACAATTAGGTGTTAGCCTGGCTTGCAAAGATAAATTTCCAACTTCCAGACAAGTGTGTGGACTTAAGATGTGTTGTGTGGACCACAGAGTTCCTGTTCTAATCAATTCCAGTTTTAATGTTTGCAAAAAATGCACGAGTAAGAATTAAAAACAAGAAGACAAAAAATGATGTTAAAACTTATTCAAAATGCAAGTGTTTTCATTTTCTTTCCCCTTATTAAAGTTTGCCTGCAGGGATAGTCATTAAAGTATCCCAGAGGCAGAACAGAACTAATACATCTGTTTTAAAATATTACTAAGAAGTTCTGTCTTCTATGGCATTTTAGGTATATGCATAAAATAGATGCATAATTTTAGTGCAAAGTCATTTGTCTATTGTTATATAAGTTGATTTGCCAAAGGGGCTTCTCCTCTGTCCATTATGCAGTCTCCTTATCACTTTATAACATTATGCATTATGGAAAGGTCTACAATAATAACTGAAACAGCAATTATTTTTGTATGCAGAAGATCATTCCATTTCCGTCCAAGTCAGTTTGTTAAGGACAAAACACTGCTGACATTCTCTAAGGATGTATCTGAGATATTTGAAAAATCAGTGAATACCACCACACAATAGAGTTTCTTTTCTATTGGAAAAAAATAACAGGATAACTTAAACAACCTAAATTTTTGTTTTGGTCCAGGATGTGGGTGAAGAGGGGCTTGTTTGGTCCTCCTCTTCAATCACCAAAATGTTTCAAGCCAATTTTTTTCCACAAAAAGTTTTTTTTTTTTTTTTTTTTTTTTTTTTTTTTTTTTGTGGTACCAGGGATTGAACTCAGGGGCACTCGACCACTGGGCCACATCCCTGGCCCTTTTTGTATTTTTTTATTTAGAGACAGGGTCTCACTGAGTTGCTAAGTGCCTCGCCATTGCTGAGGCTGGCTTTGAACTCGCAATCCTCCTGCCTCAGCCTCCCAAAGTGCTGGGATTACAGGCGTGCGCCACCGCGCCCGGCTAAGAGTTAAGTTTTTTAAGTGTTTCTTTTGAGTTAATTTGTTTGTAAAAATAAAGCAATAAAGTAGATTTAACAACTGATTATTTTCCAATAAAGTTGGCAAATTTTGGTAAGTCTGATTAAAGAAAAAGAAAACACAAATAATGTTAGGATAGTATAATTTAAAGTAATTAATACATAAAATTATTTATAATTTTAAGATAATTCAGTATAATTTTTTAAAATTCTAATTTGTTATACATGTTTGCAGAGTGCAATTCATTTCATACTATATATAAAGAGCACAATTTTTCAAGTTGCTGGTTTTATATAAAGTATTTTTATAACAATTGTCTCTTCATACATGTACTTATGGTAATGATGGCTAACTCATTCTACCATTATTTATACCAGTAAATGTGAAAATCTAGATAAAAGAGATGATGTCCTAGGAAAATATAAATTAAAAAACAAATTATAAATAAAAAAAATATAAAACAAATTAAAAAATAAAATATAAATTAAATATAAATATAAATTTTAAAAAACTGACTCAACTAAACTTACTAAACCTAGATGGATCCCTAAACACAGAAACAGTTAAAAAAAAAAAAAAAAAAAAAAAACAGTAAAATATCTATTCCAAAGTAAAGGTATTAGCCCAAGATGTTTTTACAAGAAAGCATTATGAACTTCTTTTTTAAAAAAAATATTTATTTATTTACTTTAGTTGTACACAATGCAATGTATTTATGTTTACATGGTGCTGAGGATCGAATCCGGGCCGCGCACGTGCGAGGCGAGCACTCTGCTGCTGAGCCACAACCCCAGCCCCATTATGAACTTCTTAAGACACAAATAGTTTTTATGTTATATGAGCTAAGTAGCATCTTTGCCAATAATGGTCAACATTAGGAAATCTACTCATACAAATGACATAAAAAGACATTAGGGAGAATAAAATATGAGAGCTACTTTAAAAGTATTTGATAAATTTAATATTGATTTTCAATGTAAAAAAAACTTATAAAGCAAAGAATAAAAGGAAATTGCTTAGATCTGATAAATGACTTCTATCAGCAACCTCTAGAAAACTTTGTACTTGAAACATAAGAAACATTCAACTTACTAGTAGGAATAAGACAGATATTTCTATCACTGACACTCTTCTACATGTTCTGGTAACTTTTCCAAGGTTAATGGCTTATTATGAGCCTTTGTTTTTAACTTGGTAGTAGTTTATACAATTGAAGATATACAGTCTATATCAAGAGGAATTCAGATGGAAAAAATAGTTGGAAAATGCTGTCGCGAAGTTATAAGGGGTTGGGGTCTTTAGCCCCCCTGTACCCAGGATGGACCTCTTTTGTCCAGCAAAAGAGGCCAGAGAGGCCGACCCCAATGAAGAGACTAGATTGGAAAAGTAAAGGCTGATGATATTCCCTCCCCGCCTTTAGAAGGCCCAGGAACATACCAGGGAGCCCGGTCACTGATCAGTGCAGTAACTCAGTTTATTGAGGAAGTTGGACAGTCTTATAGAGGACATGGGCCAATCAGCAGAAAGATCATAGGGACACATAAGGAGCATGGGCGGATGCCATTGGCAGAGCCATTGGCCTATCCTTGGGGTGGTTTCAGTTCTCACAGCCATGCCCCCTGCTTGGCCTAGGTCCTGTAAGAGGGCATGGTAATGTGGCAAGCAGCCAGAAAGCCAGAGCTTTTCCATCCCCTTGGCAGACAGTGTAAGGTCCCGACAAAATGCAAACAACAAATATATTTTAAAAAGAAATATTTAGAATTTAGTACTTAAATCTTTTGAGGATTGTTTTCTTCTTTTATGCCTACTTAGAAAACTGTACCTACTCTAAATGTAATTATTTGCTGTAAAGCAATTTAAAATTAAATAAAATATATTTTCTTGCATATCCTGCTTGACAGGAATCTGAGTCTAATGACAATCAGTACAGTAAGAGCATTTCAATCCCTCAGGTTCCACAGCAGCTCAGTTAACTACAGCATAAATTTGTCTCAATAGAGTTAATTCAGGGGAAATGTCATTACAGTAAGTGAGCAGACCATGAGCTACACAGGCACCATGGCTTCCGTGGACTGAATTTCACCACTAAGAGAGAATGCTTACTGCATTTATTTGAATAAAAGTCTGTGACTTGTGTACAAGTAGGAAACCAGTGTTTTCACTACATCAGTTTTATGTGTTTTAGGATCTAGATTAGAAGAAAGACAATTAGAATATTCTGGATTTTGGGTGACAGCACCTCTGAAACAAGTGTTTGAGAAAGGAAGCACAACAAAATAAAAATAGTAATAATGGATTCTAATCCAAGGTGTAAAATAAATATCCATGAGCTGGTGTCAAAGTAAACAATTAAATAAATACGGGCCAAAGGACAAATCTACCATGCCGAAGAATTCCAAATAATTTATGTAGATGCTCCATATGCTCAGGAAGGTGGTCCATAACTCTCACGTGTAAGTGTGCACAACACATAGTGATCTTCTTTCAAAAAGTGCAGTAAGAAAAGGGATCAGGTAAATAACTTTACAGTGGATAAACCAGATATACATTATTACCTCATCAAGGTTGTCAAGGTCAACATCGACAGTGATAAGTCACGTTGGCAGTGTGTACTGTCATGATATGATGAGAATGGCACTTTACCTCAGCCATCTTCTCCCCAGACCCATAGCAGCAGTCTAACCAAGAGAAAAACATCAGACAAATCTCCAGTGCAGGGCCTTCTACAAAATGCCTGACCAGAATTCTTCACAATTACTATGGTTATCAAAAATGAAGAAAGTTTGTAAAACCGTCATAGCCAAGAGGACGCTAAAGACATACTACAGTTACATCTAAATGTAATGTGGTAACTGTATGCAATTCTGGAACAGGAAAAAGGACTTTAGATAATAAAGTAAGGAGATCTGAATAAAGTGTTAACTTCAGTGAATGACATGTAACAATATTGGTTCATAAATTGTGACAAATGTGGCCCAATATAAGACATTAACAAGACAGTAAACTGGATATGACTTCGTGGGAACTCTGGAGTGTCTTCATCACAGTTTTTCTGTAAATCTGAAACCATTCTACAATTAAAAGTTTATTTTAAAACAATGACAACCTAGGCACAGTGGCACATGGCTATAATCTGAGCAACAGGAGACTGAGATAGGAAGATCATCAGTTTGAGGCCAGCCTGAGTAGTTTGAGGCCAGCCTGAGTAACTCGGCAAGATCCTGTCTCGAAATAAAAACTAAAAGGGCTGGGTGTAGAGCGGGTGTAGAGATCAGGTGTAGAGCATCTCTGGGTTTAATAGCTCAGGTGTAGAGCTCAGGTGTAGAGCATCTGGGTTTAATCCCTAGTACAAGGAAGGAAGGAAGGAAGGAAGGAAGGAAGGAGGGAAGGAAGGAGGGAGGGAAGGAAGGAGAGAGAAAGGAAAGGAAAGGAAAAGAAATGAAGCCACATTTTCTTTTTTTTTTTTATATTTCATTTTATTTTATGCCAGGGCATACATATTAAGGATCAATGTGAGAAGCTTTAGATTTGTTCATTATGATTGGAACCCAGAAAACAGCATGGGCTCCTCTGACCTTGGAAAATATGAGTAAACATACAAAAAGTTTTCACCGGATGGGGCTAGTTTACCATTTTTGGAGGATGGAAGAAGCCTTTGTCTTTTCTTTGAGGACTCCCTCCCTGCCTACTGAAGAACAGATACTGTCAGACTTCAGATGCAACACCAAGATTACCAGTCTACTGAGAGATGAGCTAAAACTGTCTGTGCCGTATAACCTCATCTTGGAAGCCTCAGCTCGAAATCTGAGTGGAAGAGGATGCAGAGGAGGTTCCTGCGTAGATGCTGAAGGAAGGCGTTATAAAGTCTGCCTTAATTACCTCATAACCAGGACACAGGTATTTATTCCTAATGTGCTACAGGACTTCTTTGAGCTTTGTGGTATTATTATTTAAAATTTTACAATATTACTTTTATGTCACATTATAATTTACTATCTTATGAGTGATTTTATAGCATAAATACTCAAAAGTAACAATGATTCAAAAGGCTGGCAATTTGTTAATTTACAGTGATATGAAGAAATAAAATGTTTCAAATGCTATTTTACTAATTCATAAGATCAAAGGTAAACCAACTAAAGATAATAAAATGTTATTTTAGTAGTCACTTCAAAAATGTGTACCATTTATATACATGAAAAAAACATGATATTGCTTTGTTTCAACATGTTGTTGGCTTCAATGTATCTAATTTTTTTTTATCTTCCTCTTTACTACAACATAGATTTTCTTTTAAATTTAAGCATTTATCCATTCACCCATTATTAACAAACATCTAGTGTGGTGTTTCTCATCTGGGGATTTGAGCTCGACCCCAACCCGTTAATTCGGGGCTGTGAGTCTGAGATCTCCCCAACCTGGAATTGAGCTGACCCCCAACCTGTTAATTCAGGGCTGTGTGGGCCTAGTTCTTCCAAACCAAGAATCAAGCCAGGTGTCTGTCTGCTTATCCAGAAATCTGGGTTTTTCCTTGGTTATGCAAATGAGTTTGAGCCCAAGCTCCCTCCAAATGCCTGGAGGTCTGAGCTCCGCTCCTCTTTGCGGATGAGATGCCACTTTATGCGACCACCAAGAATTAAGTTTGTGTGCTTTCTGTCTGTACTCTTGATGTATTTCTATTGTATGACCACCAGGTTCTAATATACTTAATTATCTATAATAAAACCAGTTCAAAGGCCCTGTGGAATCTAAAGCCAGAAACTAGCTAAGCCGGTAGGATGAGCCCAGTTGAAGTTTAAAGAAGATACTAGGACAACATAACTTTATGATCAGGCACACCTAAAGTTAAAGAATTTTTAACATTAGCTTTAAGACTTTTAGAATACCTTCCCCTACCTATAGATAAGATTAATCAGTAGTTGAGATAACTGATCTTCCCTAGGTGATTCCTGAAACCCTTTACAGTTAATTACTGGAAATTCTTTGTTATAGTTAATTCCTAACATTCTTTACTGTTAGTTACTGGAAATTTTTATTGTATAGTTAATTCCTGGAAATTCTTTATTGTAATCTTCTTTACTGAAATTCCTTTATGTTACCTCCCTAAGAAAAAATGTGAATTACTGTGCTTGTTGGGATGTATAAGAGGCCATACTGAGAAAAGTAAAAGGAGAACAGTAGAAGGATTTCTACAACCTGACTTGTGTGTGGATTATTTTCCTGTCGTCGACGTTCCCTTCAGTACCAAGCGGGAAGAACTTAACATCTTTGCTGAAGCTGGCCTTCAGCAATCTAGGCTGGTTTCACAGTTTGGCTATTGTGAATTGTGCCGCCTTAAACACAGGTATGTATGTACCACTATAGTAGGCTGACTCTAATTCTTTAGAATAAATACCGAGGAGTAGCATAAATGGACCATATAGTGGTTCCAGGTCCTTTGAGAAACATCCATAGTGATTTCCATAGTGGTTGTACTAAATTCTAATCCTATCAACAGTGTAAAAGTGTTCCATTTCTCCACATCCTCTCTGCATGTATTGTTGTTTGTATTCTTGATGACTTTCATTCTAACTGGAGTGAGATGAAATCTCACTGTGGTTTTGAATTGCATTTTCCTAATTGCTAATGATATTGAACATTTTTTCATATATTTATTGGTCTTTCTACTTCTTCTTTTGAGAAGTGTCTATTTAGCTTATTTTACATTTATTAATTGGGTTATTCATGGGGTTTTGTTGTTGTTGTTGTTGCTGCTGCTAAGTATTTTGAGTTCTTTCTATATTCTGAATATTAATCCTTTCTCAGAAAAATAATGATCAAAGATTTTCTTCCATTCTGTAGGTTCTCTCTTCACATTATTGTTTCCTTTTCTGTACAGAAATTTTAATTTGATGCCACCCAATTTGTTATCTCTTGCATTATTTCCTGAACTTTTGGGTCCTGTTGAGAAAGTCATTTCCTGTGCCTGTTTGTTAGAATGTTGACCCTACATTTACTTCTAGGAGTTCCATAGTTTCTGATCTAATTCCTACGCCTTTTGTCTGTTTTGAGTTGACTTTTGTGCAGGGTGAGAGATAAGAATCTAATTTCTTTCTTCCACATATGGATATTAGGTCCTTAGGCCGAAGTAATTCCATTTTGAAAATCAGCACTTAGCCAGGCGCGGTGGCGCACGCCTGTAATCCCAGCACTTTGGGAGGCTGAGGCAGGAGGATTGCGAGTTCAAAGCCAGCCTCAGCAATGGCCAGGCACTTATTAACTCAGTGAGACCCTGCTTCTAATAAAATACAAAAAAGGGCTGGGGATGTGGCCCAGTGGTCAAGTGCCCATGAGTTCAATCCCCAGTACCAAAAAAAAAAAAAAAAAAAAAATCAGCACCTGCCCACCCAGGCATGACCTTCCTATTAGTCCCACCCCCAAAGATTCCCTAACTACAGAAACCACAGCAAAGATACCAAATAACAATCACAGGACCTGACAGGTTATTTTTTAAATACTCCATTGTACATGACTGTATAGTTAAGTTTTTTTTCCAGCAGGCTGCTGCACCTTGCAGAAGCGCAGCCTGGCAGATATTCTCTGTCAATAAACTTTCACTTGAACTCTCGTGGGTATTTGCACCAGCTGCCCTAACAATGGATAAACACTTTTCCTAGCACCATTTGCTTGAAAGGCTGTATTTTCTCCAGTCTATGTTTTCTGCACTCCTGTCAGGGCTCCAATGACTGCATCTATGTGGATTTGTCTCTTTGTCTTCTATTCTGTACCATTTGTCTGTGTGTCTCTTTTTATGCCACTACCATGTAGTTTTGTTACAATAGCCCTGTAGTAAAATTTGAAATCAAGTTTTGCAATGCCTTCAGCATGACTTTTTTGGCTTAAAATTGTTTTGGCTATTCTCAGTCTTTTATTCTTCCAAATGAATTTTAGGAACGCTTTTTTTTTTCTGGTTCTAAGAAGAATGTTATAGGTATTTTGATGGGAATAGTATTGAATCTGTGTAATGTTTTTGGTGGTATGGCCCTTTTAACAATTTTAATTCTGCCTACCCATGAACATGGGAGGTCTTTCCATCTTCTGTGTCTTCTTCAATTTCCTTGTTCAATTTTCTATAGTTATCATTCTACAGGTCTTCTACCTCCTTCATTAGATTTTTCCTAGGGTTTTTTTTTTTTTTTTTGGGGGGGGGGGAGGGTGTTGGTTCATTTGTTTGTTTTGAAGCTATTGTGATTGGGATTGTTTTCCTAATTTCTTTCTCATCAGATTCATTATTGGTTTATAGGAAAGCTATTAACTTTCGTATGTTGATTTTTTTTTTTATTTTTATTTTTTGGTACTGGGGATTGAACTCAGGGGCACTGGACCACTGGGTCACATCCCCAGCCCTTTTTTGTATTTTATTAGAGACAGGGTCTCACTGAGTTGCTAAGTGCCTTGCCATTGCTGAGGCTGGCTTAGAACTCGCGATCCTCCTGCCTCAGCCTCCCAAGTGCTGGGATTACAGGCGTGCACCACCGTGCCCAGCTTTTTTTTTTTTTTTTTTTTTAAGTGTTATCTAGTTTTGGTATGAGGGTTATACAAGCTTCATAAAATGAGTTTGGAAGGGTTCCATTCCTTTCTATTTCATGCAATAATTCAAGATGCATTGACATTCATTCTTCTGTAAAGGTCTGGTAAAATTCACCTAATAATCCATCTGTTCCTGGGCTTTTCTTTCTTAGGAGGCTTTTTTTCACTGCTTATATCTCATTGCTAGATTTACTATGTCGTCCCGATTCAATATTAGTAGATCATACATGTCTAAAAATGTGTCCATTTCTTCTAGATTTTACAATTTATTGAAGTATAAGTCTTCAAAATAGTTCCTAATGATACTCTGGATTTCTGTGATGTTTATGGTGATTGCTCCTTTTTAACCTCTAATTTTATTAATTTGGGTCTTCTCTCTTTTTCTTTTGGTCAGTTTGGCTAAGAGCTTATCAATCTTGTTTATCTTTTCAAAGAACCAATTATTTGTTTCATTGAGCCTTTGTATTTTTTTTTAATTCTCAAGTTCATTGATTTAAGCTCTGACCTTAATTATTTCCTTCCCTCAACTGGTTTTGAAATTGGCTTGTTCTTCTTTTTCAAGGGACTCAAGATGCATCATCAGGTTGTTTATTTGGGAGCTTTCTGATTTCCTTATATAGTCACTTATAGCTATAAAGTTTCCTCTTAGAACTACCTTCATGGGGTCCCAGAGATTCTGGCATACTGTATCACTATTTTTTTTTTTTTTTTTTTTTTTTTTTTTTTTTTTTTTTGGTACTGGGGATTGAACTCAGGGCACTCGACCACTGGGCCCCATCCCCAGTCCTTTTTTGTATTTTATTAGAGACAGGGTCTCACTGAGTTACCAAGTGCCTCGCCATGGCTGAGGCTGACTTTGAACTCGCGATCCTCCTGCCTCAGCCGCCCAAGTGCTGGGATGACTCACTATTCTTTTTTGATTCTAGAAATTTTTTAACTTCTACTTGATTTCTTCTAACACCAATTCATCATTCAAGAATGTATTGTTCAATCATCATGTGTTTGTATAGCTTCTATGGGGTTTTGTTTTGTTTTGTTTTTGTGTTGATTTGAGTTTCATTCCATTACAATTAGAAAAGATTAAAGGAATTACATCAATTTTTTTTGTGTCTGCTAGTTATTTTATGGCCTAAATTGTGTTCTATTTTGGAGAAGGATCCATAAGCCACTGAGAAGAAAGTGTATTCAACCGCTATTGGATGAAATAGTCTATTTATAATATTTTTAGGTCCAAAGAGTTTTTACTGAGTTTAAATCTGTATGAGCTATCTGTTGGTGAGAGAGGTGTATTGAAATCACCCAGTATTATTTTACTGGGGTATATTTGAGCCTTTAATATGAGTAGTGCCTGTTTTATGTAATTAGGTACACCAACTTTGGGGGCATAAATATTTACTATTACTAGGGCTTCTTTTTGGATGGTCACCTTTACCAGTATGAACTGACCTTATTTGTCTCTTCTGATTAATTTTGTCTTGAAGTTGGCTCTGTTGGCTATGAGAGTTGCAACTCCTGTTCATTTTCAGGCTTTGTTTGCATGTATCAGTTTCCATCCTTTCACTTTCAGCCTGTGACTGTTTGACTGTAAGGTGAGTCTCTTGCAAATAGCATATAGTTGGGCCTGGCTTTTTAATTTATTTTTAATGCCAACCTATGTCATTTAATTGGAGAGTTGAGACCATTTATATTCAATGTTATTATAGAGAGATGTTTACTAATTCCAGTCATTTTTTATTTATTTCTAATATTTAGTTTCATCCTATTTCTCATTTGCTTAGCTACTCTTCAAATGATATTTGTTCATTTGTGAGCTCTGAGGTTAAATTTTAATTTCTTCTTTGTGAAGTATTTCTTTAAGTGTTTTCTGTAATGCTGGCTTAGTAGTCATGGATTCTCTTTTTTCCTGCTTATCTTGGAAGGATTTTATTTCTCCTTTGATTTTGAAGAATGGCTTGCTGAATATAGCATCTTGATAGGTTTTTTTTTTTCCCCTCTGAGGGATTAGAACATATCATTCCATGTCCTCCTATATTTTATAATTTTTTTCTGAAAAGTTAATAATTCTTGCTTCTAAATGTGACTTGATATTTTACTCCTGAAGCTTTTAAAATTCTATTATTGTTCTGTATGTTAGGCATTTTAATTATAATGTGTCATGAAGAGGTTCTTTTTGGATCTTATCTACTTGGGGTTCTGAATGATTTCTGTATCTGAATGTCCATCTCATTCTTGAGGTTTGGAAGTTTTTCTATTATTATTTCCCTGAGGAGGTTATCCATTGCATTAGCCTGCATCTCACAACCCTCTTCAATTCCAATGAATCTCAAATTTGGTCTCTTGCAACCAAGTCAGAAAGATTTCAAACATGTCCCTCAGAGCGACAGGAAAGAATTTATTGAAGGGATAGGAAAGGAGAAAGGAGACACTCTCAAGGGAGAGAGTGGGTCCTATGAGAGAGGAGAGGAACAATGTACTTCTCCTGCACACCAAATTGATTGGGAATTCCAGTGGTATTTCCAGAGAGTCCCACCTAGGTCCACCTCTTGAATTTTGATTGACAGCAGATGACATCAGACTTTCGAGTCCCCATTGCCATTGCAACTCTAGGTCACCTTGGCCCATGCTGACTAGTTCTAATTGGATTCTGAACCATACATTTCTTATAGATTTTATGGTTAGGAGGAACTATCCTTACTGCCAGAATCTAATCTGTGAAAAGGGTCACAAAAGTGTCTCCCTTCAAAGTAACTTGGATTTCTCTTATCAACATTGTTCCCTGCCTGCATTTCCTTGCAAATAACAGGTAGTTTGCTGAGGAATGTGATGTATCCTATCCACTTAGACCAGGCAGGGCTGCAGGCAAATTATTGTTTGGCAAAGAAATCATGTGAAGGTCAGCACATTGGGCCCATTTTATAGAATTATTCTCTTAACCTGTTTCCACCATCCTCATCTTTCTGTCTCCTAACACTGCCTCAGTCCTCTGCTTGCCAGTTGAGAAATACAGAGCACTTTTCAAATACTAGTTCACTATGTAGTCTCTAGATCAGCTAAGTTCTGGCTGCTTTTCTGATCTACAAGTTTTTCAGTGGCAAATTGTGCCTTGTGTTTCTCTCTGTTTGTATCATTCCTCTCCTCTACAACTGGCTTGGTGTCAATGTACTCTTTCTTGATTTTTCTTTTCTAATGCACTTTTTCTTGTTTAATGCACCCAAATTTCTGGGTCTCTAAGAAACTCTGTTTGATATTAAATTTCAGTGAATTCCCTCTTTCACCCACCTCACTGAAAAGTAGTTTTCCTGCTGCTTGAATCTTAAGCCACAGAGCAACTGGAAGTGCAGGCTTCCTCTAATCCACCATCTTAAATCTCCCTTCTTTAAATATTTAAAGACATGTCTTCATTGTCTTAGTTTCCAACATTGCTGTTAACAATACTGATGCTGCTTTAATTTCTAATTCTTTTTTTAATTTCTCTCTCTCTATGAAGACAGAGTGCTCTGATTGTCCCTGGTCCTGAGATTGCATAATGGAATACCATTTTGCAGGGAAGAAGATGGATTTTTCAACTAAGAAGTTTATGGGCTTCAGTTCTGCCTAAGTTTTTGGTATATCATTTTGTTGATGATTTTCTCCTGTTTTCTCTGTTCTCTCTTTTAGAACTCGTATTATTTTTGGATTTCTTAATCTGTTACTCTCATTTTTTTATGTTTTATCTCTAATTTTTTTTTTTTTTTTTTGTACCAGGGATTGAACTCAGGGGCACTTGACCACTGGGCCACATCCCCAGCCCTTTTTTGTATTTTATTAGAGACAGGGTCTCACTGAGTTGCTAAGTGCCTTAGCCATTGCTGAGGCTGGCTTTGAACTCACGATCCTCCTGCCTCAGCCTCCCAAGTGCTGGGATTTCAGGCGTGCGCCACCACGCCCGGCATCTCTAATTTTTCATGTTTTTTTTTCCTCTACTCTCTTAGAAATTTCCTCAGCTTTACATTCCCATATTCTTTTGAGTTTGCCTAAGAATTCTCTTTGTTTTGTTTCTCTTTTATTTTTATTGATACTTTTTATTGTAATTATCCTATATGGAATATTTTCTATTTTCTGAAATTTCAGTTAATCCTCTGAACTTAATAGGTTTTGTAAAGTTATCTTTCCCCTGAATAGATTGAGGGTCTCTCCTCTCTCCCCTCTTCCCTCCCTCCTATTTTTTGTGTAGAAGACATTCCTCTGTTGCCTAGTTATTGTAGATTTCCTCCTTGTATTTAAGAGCTAAAAGTTGATTAAAAGCTGGAATATTATTCAGTTTTTAAAAAGAAGGAAATTCTGTCATATGCTACAACATACAGCATGAGGACATTAAGCTAAGTGAAATAAGCCAGTCACAGAACAGAAAGCCATAGGATTCAACTTATACAAGGAATGTAAAATAGTCATGCTCATAGAAGCAGAGTGGAGGCTGCAGTGGAAGGAATTGATTGTACAACAGGTACAGTTTGTTTTACAAAATGAAAATTTCTGGAGATCTGTTACACAGCAATGTGAATACTTTCAAATACTTATTGCCACTGAACTTTACACTGAAAATAGTTAAGATGGGAAAGTTTATGTTATGTATTTTTTAGCCACAATTTAGAAAAAAATGTAAGTTGTTTTAAAAGTTGATTAGAAACTCTGAGTGCAAAGGTGGAACTGGTTTGCCAGGGACTTTGGTTGCGAGCAACAGGAAGGCTGTTGCAGTGAAGAATCCCTGATGCTAATGTCATGAGGTCTTTCCTCTTAGAAAGCCATAGGCTATAGCTATTATAAAATATTTACATACCTCTATAAAATATTATCTATAAAACATAAATATCTATAAAAGTATCCATTTTATATATCTATATATTTTATATATAGATAATTTTATATATCTATAAAATATCTCTATAAAATATTATCCAAATACTCCTGCAGAGTATAGGCCTGGCCAAACATACACACCTACAAGGTGCAAGGTATCCAGTAATTTCAGAACTGAACATAAAAATTGGAACTCATGATTTCTCTACTTGCAGTAGTGTCCCCTGTCTTCAGCTGTACTTGGCATCCTCCAGTAACCTTCTACATTACCCTCTTCAGAGATTCTGCCTTCAGTCTTCCAGGCCATCATACAGCTCTGTGGAATTGAGACAAGGTCTGGGAACCCAACAGCCTCAAAATCAGATTACGTCCTTGCTCTTACAGAGTTATCTGCTTTACTTGAGCCTTGGGGATTCCACAGGGAAATCAATTTGTTCTTCAACTTTCTCCACTGCCAGCTTCAGATTCAGCCATCCTGAGTCTGGTTGGTCAGTTATCACCGTCCCATCTCTTTATCAATTTCCTAAATTTTTGTTCTCCATTTTCCGTCCCATTATCTTGTCTTCAAGTCTTATACATTTTTTAAATAAGTACTGTTATCCAGGCACGGTGGCAGATGCCTATAATCTCAGCTACTCAGAGGCTGAGGCAGAAGGTTCACAAATTCAAAGCTAGCCTGAGCAACTTAGGAAGACTGTCTCAAATTTTCAAAAATAAAAAAGTATAAGGGATGTAGCTCAGCGGTAAAAGTCTCCTTGGTTCTATTCCCTATACTACAAACAACAACAAATTATTGTTGTAATAGAGAGGTTGAGAGTTTGAAAAGAGGGTTGTAGCTATCCACCACCTTTACCCAGCAAAAATGACTCATTGCCTAGACTGTCTGATTTAATGTCTAATTTCTCATGTTAGAGGTGATATAGTGGAAAGAATGGGAGATTTAGAGTCAGTTGACCTAAATCAAACTCTGGGTCTGCCACTTTCTTGTTATGTGACCATAATTTAACAAACTCCTCATTTTAGTTTCTCTATTTATAAAATTATAGTGTTAATACATGGGTTTCTTTTGAAGATAATGTGAAAAAAATGAAAGGCATATGTAAAACTCTTTTGGAACATAAGACTTGCTTTATAAATATTAATACCTCTTCACTGCCTAAGATGAGTTCTTCAATTTACCTTCCACTAACAATTGTAACTGTCTGGTAATAACCTCATTCTGGACTCAGTTTCTATAATGATGCCTCAAATTGCTTACTAGACATCTCTCCTGGACATCCTTGCCAACCTGAGAGCCTACTCTGGTTACAGCATTCAGTCTCAGTTGGGTGGTATGTCATTTATTTGAAAAAATGCAAACTTTTGAATTTTAATTTTTAATTTAAAAGAATGCATTTTTTTGGGGGGGGGGCGTACCGGGGATTGAACTCAGGGGCACTCGTCCACTGGGTCACATCCCCAGCCCTTTTTTGTATTTTATTTAGAGACAGGGTCTCACTGAGTTGCTAAGTGCCTTGCCATTGCTGAGGCTGGCTTTGAACTCACAATCCTCCTGCCTCAGCCTCCCAAAGTGCTGGGATTACAGGCGTGCGCCACCGTGCCCAGCAAGAATGCATTATTTTTAGTCTTTAAGTCAAATCTGCTTTTACCTTATTATGTCATTGATATTTTCAATTTTTTCTTTAGAGAGTAAAATAGGCTTTGATTAGATATCAAGACCTGGAAGATCATATAGAACTTTAACGATCTGAGCCAGAGTTTTGTTCATTTCCTTGGAGATAGAGAGCAGCTGGTTGCTGTCCTCCATGTAATTACATTTTCTCCCAACCCACAAAGTGATGACATCCAAAACCATCTGCAGCAAAAACATGCCAAGGTTTTACAATGAACTGAGCACTAATTATTGTTCCATACAGTCAAGAGATTCAAAAGACAGTGTCTTAAAACTTTATTAATTAAATGTGCAAACATTTCTTGAGCACTTTCTATGTTCCAGGAATTTCCCTAAGCATTTGGTAAATGTGAGTCCAAGAAAGAGATTTAAATAAAGAACCTATGCCCACTTAGAGCTTACATTCTAGTGGGGGACAATAAACAATGAATCCTGCTAAGTAAATTATAAAATGCACTTTTAAATAGAGCAGGAAAAGGAAGATGAGAACTGCTGGGAAAGGGATTGCAATTCAAATAGATTGAACTTGTCGATGTGTTTGTTCTAGGGATCACCTCTGAATCAATAATCAGTTTGGTTACACAGAGAAACGAACTCTAAACAGAAAATGAACGTATTATATGTTAGGTAACATAACACAAAATAATGCAGGAAAAGCTGGAAAAGGTCAAGACTCAAAGAGACTCCAAGGCACTGGGAATAATCAGCACTCTCATCACATACCACCACGGAACGAATGATCTCCTACCACTTTGTACCCTTCTGCACTAGCCTAGTCAAGACTGGAAGTTCCAGGAGCATTCAATTAATCAAGTCAGAGTCACATGCCTACTGAGGGCATAGTTAACCTCCAAAAAGTGGAATTTCAAGAGGGATATAATTTATTAGAGGGAAATTAGTATGTCTATGCCAAAGTAGTGGAAATGGTGGTAGACAAACAAAACATAATTTGTTCCCAGAACAAGCACCAGCTCCATAATGTCCACCTAGAGGAGGTTTAGAGGTAGCAATCTGACTGCAGAGGACAATAAGGTATTTTTCTTAATGCTGTGTCTTGATAGCAATCACACCATTTGATTTAAATTGTATCTTTATTTGTGTAGTTTTGAAGGTTGGTGAAGATTGTCCAAACCATGCCTTGACCTCGCTACTAACCACACCTGAAGACACCCCCGCCCACACTGCTTGCTATCACAGTTTGCTTGACTTGATTGTGGAATTCCCAGTAGGATTAGCCTGGAGGGATGCTCATCTGAGCTCATTGCACCACAACCTTTATGGCCTGAACATCTGCATTTTTTGATGTTGGAAGAGACCTAGAGAATTCTATATGAGAATATAAGAAAAAATAATCTTGTGTTACTAAATTTAAATGGGATGTATCAGTATGAACTCATAAGATTTCTATCTTTAAATATAGTCTATATGTATATATGTGTGTTATATACTTAACTACATAATATGCCTTTTCCATAAAGATATCATGTGTATATATGTAATATACATTTAATTTTTTAACTCTGTTGACTGAAAAGTCCTAGAAACAATGATCAACCCAGTCGCAAAGAACAGACCTAACTCATAGATCACAGTCTGGAAAGTATGTTTCCAATAGGATGAATCAAAACTTCTTGAGGAAATGGCTAATTCCAGGCTTGGGAGCAAGAAGTGTACCAGGTGAGTGAGGAAAATTTTGTCAGATAAGATAGTCAGTAAGCCATCAACAATTGCTAGGATCATATAAAAAGAACCTGGAAGACAACCTGAAGAAGTCCCCACCAGCAAGAAAGAGGAGTGCTTAACAGATATTCATGGAATAACTGCATCAAGTTCATATGTCCTTATGTTTCTGGGCTTTTAATTTTGTTCCAAAGGTTCATCTATCCTGCATTAATAATACACTTTTAATTACTATACTTAATAAGACTTGAAATAATGTTTGGTATGTACAAATACTGGATATCTGACTTCAAAATATTCTTGTCAGGCTCTCAAGTTTCATGGTAAAAAAAAAATACTAATATTTTATTTTGAATTCTATTTTAGTAAATTAATTTAGGGACCATTGCCATATGGTGTTTGGGTAACCTCATCTATGCAGAGTGAGTATATATATAGTATTTCAGAAATAAGGTTTTACATATTTTTTACTAAATTTACTCTTTGTAAGCAGGTTCCTCATAATTTGTGTTGCCATTGTTTATGGGCTTTCTATTCTAGTTCCATTTTCTAATTGCTTTTTGTCTCTGAATAAAATGTCCTGAGCTGTTTTACATCTAGTAAATTACTGCGTTTTCTTTCAATTGTTTTACATTATCTACATAGACAATTATATCATCTATGAATATGAACCTTTTTGTTTCTTGACTTCTAATTCTTATATCTGTTTCATCTCTTTCTTATAGCATGCAATAACAGAAGTTTCCGTATAATGTTTACTTAGCAGTCATTGCTATCTTATAATATAATTTAATGGCAATGTCTCAGTCATAGATTTTCAATGACTTCATTCTTTATTTATGTATGGATAAGCTCTTGTAAGAAATGTATATATAACCAGATTTAGGAAGAGTTTAAGTTGGAATGCTCTAAAACATAAGCAGTCTGTCTTTGTCTAAGTATCAAAATCAAACATCTTGACTGGATACCTGGAAATGCCTGAATGAACTGTTTGACGCCTAAGAATAAACTATTTGCAGATCACAGCTTTTCTGACATGAACTGTGCTTTATCACTCAGTATAAAAGTTTTCAAATAGTTTTTTGGGATACAAAAAAAGAACATTCCCCAGTCTTCCTAAATAAACCCCAAGTAAACTACATATCTACCAAGCAGAGCCTGTTTTCTTTTTTTTTTTTTTAATTTTATTTTTATAATTTTTAATATGTACAACTCATAGTGCATATATTTAGTATCTTTTTACATACAACTGTTTGTATACAAAGTATATTCTTACAATTCAGGTCTTCAATCATGCATTAAGGAAAATGATATCCGTCTCATTCAACCACCTTTTTTTTTTTCTTTTCTCCCCCTCCCTCCCCCCTTGCTCCCTCCCTTACCCTCCCTTCCCTTGACCATTCTAGTGTTCCTCTAATCCTCCTATGTACCCCCATCCAACAATACTTTGAAATAGCCTCCTTATATCAGAGCAAACATTTGGTACTTGGATTTTTGAGACTGACTAACTTCACTTAGCATTATGTCTTCCAACTTCATCCATTTACCTGCAAATGCCATTCATTTATTTTCTTTTATTACTGAGTAAAATTCCATTGTGCGTATATACCACATTTTCTTAATCCACTCATTTACTGAGGGACATCTAGGTTGGTTCCACAACCTAGCTATTGTGAATTGCGCAGCTACAAACATTGAGATAGCTGTGTCACTGTAATATGCTGTTTTTAAGTCCTTTGGGAATAGACCCAGGAGTGGGATGGCTGGGTCATAGGGTGGTTCCATTCCCAGTTTTCCAAGAAATCTCCGTACTGCTTTCCATAACAGTTGCACCATTTTGCAGTCCCACCAGCAATGTATGAGTGTGCCTTTTTCCCCACATCCTCTCCAACATTTATTGTTGCTTGTGTTCTTGATAGCTACCATTCTGACTGGAGCGAAGTGAAATCTTAGAGTAGTTTTGATTTGCATTTCTCTAATTGCCAGCGATGTTGAACATTTTTTCATGTATTTGTTGATTAATCGTGTATCTTCTTCTGAGAGGTGTCTTCTCAATTCCTTAGCCCATTTATTGATTGGGTTATTTGTTTTTTTAGTGTAAAGTTTTTTGAGTTCTTTATATATTCTAGAGATTAGTGCTCTATCTGATGTGCATGTATTAAATATTTGTTCCCAATCAGTTGGCTCTCTATTCACCTCACTGATTGTTTCTTTTGCTGAAAAGAAGCTTTTTAGTTTAAATCTATCCCATTCATTAATTCTTGGTAGTAATTTTTGCACTACAGGATTCTTTTTTTTTTTTTTTTTTTTTTTTTTTTGATTTTACATTTTTTTTTTTTTATTTAGCATTTTTTTACATACAATTGCTTGCATACAGAGTATATTCGTACAATTCAGGTCTTCAATCATGCATTTAGGAAAATGATATCCATCTCATTCAAACACCTTTTCTTTTCTTTTTCCTTTTCTCCCTCTCCCTCCCCCCTTGCTCCCTCCCTTACTCTCCCTTCAGGATTCTTATTAAGGAACTTGGGGCCTAATCCGACATGTTGGAAATTGTAGCTTACTTTTTCTTCTATTAGGTGTATTGTCTCTGGTCTAATTCCTAGGTCCTTGATCCACTTTGAATTGAGTTTTGTGCATGGTGAGAGATAAGGGTTTAATTTCAATTTGTTGCATATGGATTTCCAGTTTTCCCAGCACCATTTGTTGAAGAAGCTATCCTTTCTCCACTGTACATTTTTGGCGTCTTTGTCTAATATAAGATAGCTGAAATTATATGTATTAGTCTCTGTGTCCTCAATTCTGTACCAATGGTCCACCAGTCTGTTTTGGTGCCAATACCATGCTGTTTTTGTTACTATTGCTCTATGGTATAATTTAAAGTCCGGTATGGTGATGCCCCCTGCTTCACTTTTCTTGCTCAGGATTGCTTTGGCTATTCTGGGTCTCTTATTTTTCCAGATGAATTTCATGACTTCTATTTCTATTTCTTTGAAAAATGACATTGGGATTTTGATTGGAATTGCATTAAATCTGTATAATGCTTTTGGTAGTATGGACATTTTGACAATATTAATTCTACCTATCCAAGAGCAAGGTAGGTCTTTCCGTCTTCTGAGTTCATCTATAATTTCTTTCTTTAGTGTTCTATAATTTTCGTTATAGAGGTCTTTCACCTCTTTTGTTAGGTTGATTCCCAGATATTTTTTTTTTTATTCTATTGTAAATGGGGTATTTTTCATCATTTCCCTTTCAGAGTCTTTGTCGCTGATGTACACAAATGCCTTTGACTTATGTGTATTGATTTTGTATCCTGCAACTTTGCCAAATTCATTTACTAATTGTAAAAGTTTTCTGGTAGAGTTTTTTGGGTCTTCTAGGTAGATTATCATGTCATCAGCAAATAGTGCTAATTTGAGCTCTTCTTTTCCTATCTGGATCCCTTAAATTTCTTTCGTCTGTCTAATTGCTCTGGCCAGAGTTTCCAGTACTATGTTAAATAGCAGTGGTGAAAGGAGGCATCCCTGTCTTGTTCCAGTTTTTAGAGGGAATGCTTTCAATTTTTCTCCATTTAAGATAATGTTAGCTCGAGGCCTTGCATAAATAGCTTTTATAATGTTAAGATATGTTCCTGATATACAAATGTCTCACCACTGTGATGCTGACTGTACGTTTGACAGACACCCATTTGCAGCTTAAGGAAGAGTTCCTGGTTTGTAAATTAACTTTATATTTTGTTTGTGGTTAATGTCTTTTATTTCTGGAGTAAAAGCAACTTAGATATGACATATTTGACTTAGATATGATATGATGACAAGCAATTGCAAATTTTTGTTTGCTGATGTTTTATTTCCCAAATTTTTTTGTGTTGTTCTCAATTGTTTTGATTTTTGTCAAAATTATGCGGTTATCATAAAAATTAGTTTGGAAATAGAAAATTATGTTTTATTCATTACAGTCATTTGTATACAGGTAATCTATATTTTCAGGATTGTTAGCATTTCTCCATCAGGGCACTTCTTTATGTAACATGATTCTATTTTATTCATTGTTATTAAGAAATCTTGGTCTGTTCCAATATTTATTTCTTTAATTCTATTTAAAATTTTCAGCTGGGCGCGGTGGCGCACGCCTGTAATCCCAGCACTTTGGGAGGCTGAGGCAGGAGGATCTCGAGTTCAAAGCCAGCCTCAGCAATGGCGAGGCACTTAGCAACTCAGTGAGACCCTGTCTCTAAATAAAATACAAAAAAGGGCTGGGGATGTGGCCCAGTGGTCAAGTGCCCCTGAGTTCAATCCCTGGTACCAAAAAAAAAAAAAAAAAATTCAATTTTTTCAGAACATTGTTCCTTTAAATATAAAGTTTCAAACGCATTGGTGGAACGTTCGTGATAATCTCGAAAATGTGTTTAAACCTCTCCAGCATCAGCACTTTTAGCTTTTCTCTTCTCCCTGATATTTCATTCTACATTCTCTCTTAGTAACATGTATCATTTAGTAGTTCTTAGTAAAATTATGGGAGTATTTAATTATCTGAGTCTTTCTCTGAAAACGTCATTATTTCTCTCTCCCCCCTCCCTCTCTCTCAAAATTTAGCTTGATATAGAAATCTCTGTTGATGGTTTTTCTTGATGATTCAAACACATTGCTTTACCATTTTTGGCTTCTCTCTCTGCTAAAGTAAAATATGTTGCCAGTCTATTTATTGTTCCTTTGTAAGTAACCTTTTCCTTTTAGGTTGTTCTGTAGATTTTTCTCTGTCTTTAACAATGTGCAATTTTACATTGCTATGTCTAAGGGAAAAAGAGAAATTGTTTTAAAAATGAAGGAACTATATTCAACTAAAATAATGGCAAAAAATTTCCATAACTGATGTCTCCTTAGGCTGAAGAAACATAACAGTGTCCCAAACAGAATAATTTAAAGTAAGTCCACTTACACAGGCTATCAAAGTAAACAGAAATAACGAGAATTTGTAGGGTCACAAAACAAAAGATCAACATTTAAAAATCAGTTTTATTTATGAGGATTAATTTTTTAAATATGACTTATACTAGCATCAAAAAATGCAAAATGCTTAAAAATAAATCTAACAAAAATGAGACCTCCACATAAAAATTACCATGTTCATGGTTGAAAAGAATTGATAATATAAAGATTTCGATTCTCTCCAAATTGATCTATAGATTCAATGCAAGTCTAGCAATTAAAAATGGGGTTTGGAAATAATTAAAGAACTGATTACAAAATAGCCAAGATGATCTTCAAGGACAAAAGTGGAAGGACTTCAGTATCAAATGCTGACATGTATTACACAGCTAGATAAGTCAAAACAGTGTACAGGCTGGGGGCATGACTTAGTGGTAGAGTGTGTGCTTAGCATGAGCCAGACTCTGGGTTCAATTCCCAGCACCAAAGAATAAAATCCTATGTATGACAAGTGCAAGCCTACATAATTAAACCAGTAGAAAAATACTGAGCCCAGAAACAGACTCACACACTTACAGTTACAGAATGTGTGATAAAGGCGCTATTGCAATAAGTGGTTCTAAATCAGTTGGAAGAAAATGTATTAATCTCTACTTCACATTATACATAAATATCCATTCCATATGAATAATAGACCTAAATGTGAAATGCAAAGCACTAAATTGCCTAGAAAATTGTGCAGGAAAAAGTGTTTCTGATCTTAAGTCAGGCAAAGAATTTTTTCAAATAGAATGCAAAAAATACTAAACATGAAAAGCTCAATAAACTATCTTCATTTAACTTAATAATTTTGATTAATTAAAAGGAATCATTAAGAAAGTTAAAAGGGGAGGGAGGGGGAGAAAAGGAAAAAAAAAAAAAAAAAAAAAAGAAAAGGTGGTTGAATGAGACGGATTTCATTTTCCTAAATGCATGATTGAAGACCTGAATTGTATGAATATACTTTGTATACAAACAGTTGTATGTAAAAAGATGCTAAATTCATGCACTATGAGTTGTACACATTAAAAATTATTAAAAATAAATAAATAAATAAAAAGAAAGTTAAAAGATCACCCATGAAGTGAAAGAAGGTATTGGCAATATCAATAACCCACAAATGACTTATATCCAGAATATAGAAAGAATTTCCATAAATCAATAAGAAAAAAAACAGCCTTTAAAAATGGGTGAAAAGGGGCGGGCATGGTGGTGCACGTCTGTAATCCCAGCAGCTCTGGAGGCTAAGGCAGGAGGATCATAAGTTCAAAGCCAACCTTAGCAACATAGCAAGGCTCTAAGCAACTCAGCAAGACCCTATCTCTAAATAAAAAATATAAAAGCTGGGTGGGGATGTGGCTTAGTGGTTAAGCATCCCTGGGTTCAACCCCCAGTACCAAAAAAAAAAAAAAAAATAGGTGAATGCCTTTAATCCCAGAGACCCAGGAGGTTGAAACAGGAAGATTGAAAGTTCAAGGCCAGCCTGGGCAATTTAGCAAGATCCTGTCTCAAAATGGAGAAAAAAATAAACTGAAAAAGAACTGAGGATATAGCTTGGTGGTAGAGTGCTTCTGGGTTCAATCCCCAGTACCAAAAATAAAATAAAATGGGTGAAAGACTAGAACAGGGACTTCACAAATAGACAATACTGGAACAGTTAATAAGCAAATGAAAATATTTTCAACATTATTTGTGATCAGAAAAATGCAATTGAAATAACATTACATAATCAACTGAATGACAAAGATATGTTTAAAATTTGACAATATCAAGTACTGATAAAGATGTAGATAACTAGAACTTCCATATGCTGCTGGTAAGAGTATGAATTAGTAATACAACCAACTTGAAAAGCTGTTGAAAGTATGTATTGAGGTTAAACACATCCCCTTCCCTATGATACAGCAGCTCAACTCCGAGGACACATCCACAAGAAATAAGTGTATACCTGCACCAAAAGTCACACAAAACCATGTTTATAGGCTGGGTATGGTGGAATACACCTGTAATGACAGTGACTCGAGCAGGAAGATCTCAAGTGTGAGGCCAGCCTCAGCAACTTAGCAAGACCCTATCTCAAATTAAAAATAAAAAGGGCCAGGGTTGTAGCTTAGTGGTAGAGTACCCCAGGTTCAATCCCTGTTAACAACAACAACAACAAAAAAAAAAAAGTGTTTATAGAAGCTTCATAGTAGCCTAATTGTAATATAATCCAGAAATCCTTCAATAGTTTATTTATTTCAATATAAGAAATAAATAAATCGTGGATATTCATACAATGGAATACTATTCAACATTGCCAAATAACAAACTACATCTATGCACAACAGCATGAATAACCAACAAAAGGTTGAAGGAAAACAAACACAAAGGACTGTATTGAGTATAATTCCATGTTTTGAAGTTCAAAACTTGTAAAATTTGTCTATGGAGGGGGAAATCTGAACAGTGATGATCTATGGTACAATTACTGAGGGCAGATCACAGGAAGTCTTCTAGGGAAGTGGTAATGCTCTATGTCTTACTCTGGTGTAAACAAGTATATTTAATTTTTAAATACATTGAGCACACTTAGAATCTGTGTATGTTACTAGTAGGTTATGCTTCAAAATTTTACTTTCTGCCAGGCACAGTGGAGCCTGTAATCTTAGCAGCTCCAGAGGCTGAGACAGGAGGATCAAAGCCAGCCTCAGAAACTTTGAGGCGCTAAGCAACTCAGTGAGACCCTGTCTCTAATAAAATACGAAATTGGGCTGGGGATGTGGCTCAGTGGTTGAGTGCCTCAGAGTTCAATCCCTGGTATTTAAAAAAATTTTTTTTTTTCATTTCCAAGATGAAATAAAATAAATCCACATGTAGCCATATTGCATTTCTATTTCTATTCCTTGTGTTAACTTTAAATTTTTAATTTGCATATTTTACTAAAAGTCTAGAGTTAATTTATATTTAAATAATCTCCCTGAATGATAAAAATGATTGAGAACACTTTAATTCCAATCATCCCTTCTCATCTTCCTCTTAACTGTTTCTCAGTATTTTCATTTCACTGCTTTTAAGACCCACCATGTATGCATCCCCCAACAAAACATAAAATTTTTTTATTGTGAAATTCTTTTATAGTCAATGTTTATTTAGTTTTAACCACGTTTACCAATTTATTTTTATTGGACTTACATCTCATTCTTTCCTTATGAGTTTATTTTCATTTTTAGTGAAATATATCATGTGTCTTGGGAGTGTTTATACAAAGTTGTTTTGCACTGTTTCTGTAAAGCACACTAAGAAATTTCACTACACTGAAGGAAGCTTTTATTTTTTGGATGAGGTATCCTTATACTATGTGAATCATATAAATTGAGATTTCACACCCACATATAGGGGGTTCATTTTCTAATGGAAATTTTTCTTTCTTTATCTACACAAAGAAAAACACCCTCTAATCTATCTGGACTGACTTTTTCTGCTACAGAGAGGAAAGTCTTCCGGGATCATAAGTGCCCTAGGAATCCTGGTCCCAGCTCTCCACTTTGCATAGACTTCATCTCTTGCCTCCTCATAAAGTTAAAAGCCCAGCCTCTGTCAATATAGGAATTGGTTTGCTTGTCATGAGGACAACTCCATGCATTGTGCTGCAAGATGAGTAACAGCAGACATTTATATATTTAATGACATTTAAGGATGCTCCTTAGCTTATATGAGTTCACTAGCTAGTTGAAAATTTGAAAGATAAATACTTTACATTACTGCACTTTTTCTGAAATGTGTTCTTGTAGTACTCTAATCTTTCATAAACCATAATGCTGCAGATGGCTGTATCATATTTTGCTCACAGAGCATAAATTAGACATCAGTAGTTACCCCTTGGAGCCAAATTCCTTATTTAGCTATGTGGTATGTTTCATAAATTTCACTAAAAATGATACCCGAATACAAATGGATTTGGTTAAAATTAGTTATTTGAAATCCATCATAATTAATACAAAAGTAGAAGCAACATACTGGCACATCATCACAGTCAATATTTATATTCTTTGAAGACTTAAATATTTCTGGTTAAAAAATATGTGAAACAGTTTTATAACTTGGGAGCTCAGGAAAAATGAATTAATTGAAATGAACAAAAATAGCTTATGAAATATATACAAATCTATGTCTACATGTGTGTTTGTGTATATATTTGTTTGTTTCTCTGTGTGTGTACATTCAGGAATCAATTACGATGTGAATAACTACATTGTCTACACAGACCAGTAGTCGCTACACCCTTGTGATCTGCTGATCAATAATGACCTCTTACCTTGTGAAATTTGGGCAATAGAATCCCTTTCAGGCAAAATTTCACTAGTAAGTTTGCCTTGGAGGGAATCAATAAGTTGCCTCCTATTTACTCCATAGCAACAAGAGCAGGAAACAAAATAAGCTTACTTAATGCGCAAAAGATGTGCCTTACTTGTAAATGCAGCTAGTCCAAAAGAGAAGACCTTTTTGTTTCAGCAGTTTAGAGTCTTTAAGATTTTCTTGCCCTACATTATATGGCAGAATATATTCTTCATACATGAGGCTTTTTACCAATTGTCCAGGGTAAATGTAAATATAAATCAATTGTCCAGTAAAAAGAATAAACACCTGCAAGTCAGACTGCCTGGATTCAAATCCTAGCTCCATCACTGATCTGTCAGTTAACATTACAAACCCTAGTGTATTCATCTATTAAATGAATACATAAAATGAGAGTGGTAATAGTAATAGTATTCTCCTAGGTTCATTATTGCAAATTGACTTAAGTCAAAATGGCCACTCAGTAACTGTCAGGTTCTTTTGGTAAATATTGAAAGCCTCCTTGATAGAGTCACAATTAGGAGTGGACGGGGCCATTTTCTCTTCCACAATTTCCTTCTTGGTAATATAAGGACAATAAGTCTCAGACAAAATCCTAGCAAATAGCCAGGCACGGTGGTGCATTCCTATAATCCCAGTGGCTCTGGAGGCTGAGGCAGGAGGATCATGAGTTCAAAGCCAGCCTCAGCAAAAGCAAGGCACTAAGAAACTCAGTGAGACCCTGTCTCTAAATAATATACAAAATAGGGCTGGGAATGTGGCTCAGTGGTCAAAAGTCCCTGAGTTCAAACCCTGGTACTCCCCACCCCACCCCCCCAAAAAAAAAAAAAACAACCTACCAAATGAACCAACAATTAGTAGCAAGAAAACACACACACAGGTCACGTGGTCCATACTTATAAGTTTAAGATAAAGGGCCATTTCTGTGCTCAAGCACTCCAAAAATGATCCTGCATGAAAGGCTCACTCTGAAGCCAGTGCAATAATTTCTAATGTCAACCATCTGCTCAGGAAAAGTAACAGGGTCCTCTATAATCTGGAGGGACACAGGACCAAATTGAACACGAGTCCACAAAGGGAAGACATTTGGGACAGAGGAGGAACTGGATGTCATGTAGATCTTATCACAAAGTTGAGAAAGTTTGAATCTAAAACATTCTACAGTACAGATCTCAAAATACAAATGAAGAAACTTTGTGGCAGGTTATGAAATGGAAACATAAAGAATCTCCTAATGTTTCTTCAGGAGGTGTCATGTTGGACTCTATTTTCTTGTATTCTAAGGAAGTCTTTGAAATTCCTGGACCTACCAAAGGAGAACTCCAAATGAGGCAGCAAGCAAATATTTTACTTGTTACTACCATGTACTTAGGATGAGTCAACATGCAGAAGAAATAAGACATCTGTCCTACTTTCAAAGAGTTTATAATCAAAATAAGTAGGCAAGGAAAATGAAAATTATGAGGTAGCAAAATACACAGTATATATGTAATTATAGATACACTAGGTTGTGTGCAAACACCATAAATGCTGTATAAGATCTTGGAGGAAGAAATCAAAGAGGGCAGAGTGACCATGGGACATCTCAGTTAAGATTCAGATTTGAGCATGAATCTTGGAAAATGAATGAAATTCAGAAAGAATGAGTGAAAAATCAGACATCCCCAGAGAGAAAACCAACACAAACGAGGGTCCAGAAGTTTAACTAGACATGGCAAAGAATAGCCTATCATGTGGTCAGATGTAAGGAAGAAGTGAGGGCTAAAGTTAGAAGGAAGGAAAGTTCTAAACACAGAAGGCTTTTAAAAGCATTCAAATAGATGTGGATTTGCTTTGAGAAGTAGCAACTATTAAAGATGACTAGAAAAAGCCAATTTAGTTGGAAGGCACAAAGTGAATGGATTTGTGTTAAATTGACTCATATGTCAACCAAAATTCATCTCTGCTGTGGTTTAAATATTTTTGGTCCCCTCCAAAATTCATGTGTTGGAAACTTATTCATCACTATGACATGTTGGGAGATGGGGTCTAATGGGAACTGCTTGGGTTCGCCCTCTTCTACTCTCCTGTCATGTGAGAACATGGTGTTCCTCCCCTCTGGAGGACACAGTGTTGAAGGCACATCTTGGAAGCACAGACACTAGTCCCTAACTTGCAGACATCGTTACCTTGGACTTCCTAACCTCCAGAACTGTGAGAAATACATTTCTTTTCTTTATAAATTATATAGTCTGATGTATTTCTATTATAGCAGCACAAAAAGGACCAAAACAAATTTCTCATTTCTGGAACCTATAAATATGTTACCATACATGGCAGAAAGGACTGCATATGTGACTATATTAAAAGCCTTGAACTGGGGATATTTATCCTGGCTAATCCATGTGCATCCAAAGTAAACACAGGGATCCTCATAAGAGCATAGCAAAGTTAGAGAAAGAGATAAAACAAAGGAAGCAGAGTAGAGTAATATGGAACCATAGGCCAAGGAATGCAGGCAGCCTCTAAAAGCTAGAGATGGTAGGGAATGGATGCATCTAGAAAGAACCAGACTGGTGACACCTTGATATTGGCCCTTCAAGACACATTTTATGCTCTGACCTCCAGAACTATAATGCAGTTATGTTTTTTTAAGCCACTACATTGGTGGTAATTTGTTACCATAGAAATGGTTAATATGGAGCAGATACGGTAAAAGCCAGAACTAGACAAGGTTATTCACAAAGGTTTCTATCTTGGCATGCAAATGGAATCCACTGGCCCAGAAATGCTACAGTCTTGCCTCCTAAGACATAACATAGTTATTTGTGCCTTCTTTCTCTGTCAAGGACTGCATTAATAATTTAGCCAAACAATGCTGTTTCTATAAGAAAGTTTCTATCTCAAGTTACTTGCAATCAGAAAACTCAAAGTCCTGATTAGAATCAACTAAAAGTCTGCACACATTTAGAATCTGAAATCTCGATTACATATACGTGCCTCAGGAAGTTATAGATTATTTCGGAGGATTCAAATGAGAGTAGCACTGAGAATAAATTATGCATTAGTCTGTAATCATGCAAGAGATTTGAATCATGTGACCTAAAAACTTGAGTCCAAAAATCACAAAATGAGAGGATTTAATTTGTGTCTCACATATACTTTGCCATACTCTACAAGGAGTCAAAATTTTATTTTCACAAAACTACAAGAATGGAACAGACGTTCATAGCTGAGCCCAGAACTTCAAAAAGACACTATATTATACATAAAATGTATGTCTGCAAGTATCTTTACATATAATGTGTCAGATGATATAACTTTTTTTCTGATCACCATAAATACTGACCATAAGAAAAACACACACAAATTCATAGCATCATGGAAAATTAAAGTTTGCTTTGGGTTACAGCTTCTAGACTGGTAGTTTATCTATCATTTTTAACTTATAATTAGATGCCAACAGTACATACAGCCTGTCAAATCTCCCCTCCTGTTTGGCTTTAGCCACACCAAGAGGCCCAATGCAAATTTTTGATACATTTTTTTCAGTTCTGGGGATGGAACTCAGGGATGTTCAACCACTGAGCTACATCCCCAGCTCTTTTTATTTTTATTTTTTATTTATCTATTTATTTATTTATTTTGAGACAGGGTCTCACTAAGTTGCCTAAGCTGGCCTCAAACTTCCAATACTTTTTCTACAGCTACCTGAATCACTGGGATTAGAGGTGTGCACACTGACACCTGGCAATTTAGGGGTTTTTAAATGATGATATTATCCCAGATTATATATTTGGGAACAAGATCCTTGTAAGTTAGAGAGACAGAAGAGTCAGTCAGAAAAGGAGATGTGACAATGAAAGCAGAGATCAGAATAATGTGATTGATGGACAGAGGCCAGGAGCCAATGAATTTGGGTAGCTTCTAGAAGCTAGAAGTCAAGGGATAAATTCTCCCCTAGATCCTCCAGAAGAAACACACCACTGATGAGACTTTGATTTTAGCTCCATGAGATCCATTTCATACTTCTAAGCTCCAGAACTAAAAAAAAAAATAAAAAAAAAAAAAAAAAATCTGGTTGTTTCAAGTCAGTAAGTTCATGGCAATTTGCTACAACAGTAATAGAAAATAAATACAGATTTTGGTATCTAGAAGTGAAGTGCTACTATAAAAAAAATACCTAAAAATATGGAACTAGCTTTGTAATTGATCACAGGATAGAGGCTGGAAAAAATTTGAGGAACAGCATAGAAAAGGCCTAAATTGCCTACAGACTATTAATAGAAATATGAATGCTAATTATTCTGCTAGTGAGGGCTCAGAAAGAAATGGAGAACATGGTCGAGGAAACAATTATAGTCTTAGATAATACTTAAATGAAGAGACTTTTAATAGAAATAGGGACATTAAAAGCACTGCCACAAGCTGGGTGCAGGCCTGTAATCCTAGTAACTCTGGAGGCTAAGGCAGGAGGATAGCAAGTTTAGACCAGCCTCAGCAACTTAGCAAGGCCCTAAGCAACTTATTAAGACCTGTCTCAAAATAAAACATAAAAAGGGCTGGAGATGTGGCTCAGTGGTAGAGTGTTTGCCTAGCATGTGTAAGGTACTGGGTTTGATTCTCAGCACTGCATATAAATAAACAAAATTAAGTCCATTGACAACATATATATATATATAAAAGCATTAAAAGGTCTGGAGATGTGACTTAGTGTATAAGTGCCCCTGGATTCAATTCTCAGTATCAAAAAATAAAAAGCACTGCCATGAGGACTCACATGGAAATTGGGAACATGTTATTGGAAACTATAAGAAAAAGGATTCTTTTACATAATGCCAGAAAGCAAGGTGAATTATGCCCTGCACTTGAGTAGAAAGCAAACTTATAAACAATAAAACTGGATATTGTATTAGGTTTTTGTCACCTCACAAGAGCAACTCGGAGGAGAAAACATTTATTTTGGTCTCATGCTTCAAAAGTTTGGTCCATGGTGGGCCAACTTCATTGCTCTGGGGCCAAGATGAGGCAGAACATCATGGCAGAAGGACATGGCAGAGGAAAACTACTCAGCTCATGGAGGCAGGAAGCAGCAGGGGAGGGAAGCCAGTGGGACAAGATATATTCTCCAAGGGCAGGCCCCCAGAGACCTACTTCCTCTAGCCACACCCCACATACCTTCAGTTATCACCCAGTACAGTAGTCCTTTCAAATCCAAGTGAGTTAATCCACTGACTAGGTTATTGCTCATAGTTCTCAATGTTTTACCTCTGAACATTCCTACATGAGCTTCTTGGGGGATACCTCATATCTAAAACATTACTATAAGAAGTTAGGGAGAGGGCTGGGTTGTGGCTCAGAGGTAGAGCGCTCGCCTAGCACGTGTGCGGCCCGGGTTCGATCCTCAGCACCATGTACAAATAAACGCATCATGTACAACTAAAGCAAATAAATAAATATTTTTAAAAAAAAGAAGTTAGGGAGATTTCAAAAAAATGTGGTAAAGATGTGATCTGTTTATTTCTTCCTACAATAAAATGCAAGCAGAAATTGCAGGAACAATTATTAAGCAAAAGAGAAACAAGCTATTAATGATTCGGGAAATTCAACCTATTAAGATTTCAAAAAGACATCAAAGTTAGGAAATTCATTGTCACTTTCAAAGTTAAGACTATGACTGGACAACCTCTTTATAGTGCTTCAGAATACTGAAAGTTCAATTACTCAGTCAAAGAGAGGATTCTTTCAACTGTTTAGTCATATGATTCCCCTTAGCCATCTTAATGAAGTCAGGAAATATCAGCAGGATAGCCTTTTGTCTAATAGAGTAAATCCCCAGCATATACATTGGAGACCCACAAGGTTCTTAAGAACCTCTGCCAGCTTGGACTAAAGGGGACCACTGTAATTCGCAGATGGAAGGTCCCCCCAAAACCCATGTGTTAAAGGTTTGGTCCTCAGCCTGTGGCACTACTTAGAGGTGGTAGAACTTTGATAGGTGGAAAAAGAGGTGGAGCCTAATGGGAGATCTTAGGTCACTGGGGGCCTTCCTCTTGAAGAGGATTACAGGACCCTGGTTTCTTTCTCTCTTTCTTTTTGTTTCCTGGCCTTCATAAGGTAAGCAGATTGCTCCACCCCACACTTCCTATCAAGTTGTACTGCCTCACTTCAGGCCCAAAAGCAACAGGGAAAACTGACCATGGACTGAAATCTCCAAAACTGTGAGCAAAAATAAACCATTTCTCCTTATAAGCTGATTATGTCAGGTATTTGGGTGACTAACATAATTTATAAGTATGATACCTAGTCCATTTTATCTTTTAAGAGAAGAAGAAACTCAAGACTATCTTCATGAAGAAGGAAAGATGATTCCAAGGACAGAGTGGAAGACTAGAGGGTAGAGCTACAAAACACAGGATTATTCCCAAGCCTTGTAACCTAGTGTTGTTTGCCTAGCTGGATTTTGAAGTTTCTTGGGGCTGGTGATTCCTTTATTCCTTCCAGGTTCCCCTCTCTTTTTGGGGGAGGAAGGTTGCCAGGAATTGAACTCAGGGCCACATAACCACTAAGCCACATCCCCATCCTTTTTTTTTTTTTTTTTTTTAATTTATTTATTTGCTTTTAGTTGTACACAATGTGTTTTTACGTGGTGCTGAGGTTTGAACCCGGGCCACGCACGTGCTAGGCGAGTGCTCTACCACTGAGCCACAACCCCAGCCCACATCCCCATCCCTTTTTATTTTTTATTTAGAGACAGGGTCTCACTGAGTTGCTGAGCACTTCGCCATTGCTGAGGCTGGTTTTGAACTTGCAGTTCTCAGCCTCATGACTGTCTGGGATTATAGGCGTGCGTCTCCACTCCCAGCCCAAGTTTTCCTTTTTTGAACAGAAATGTCTGTATTGGATTTCCTATGCCTGTTTTACCTCTGTATGTGTGGCATAGAGCAGATAACTCACTTCTCAAGTTTCCCAGATTCCCTGATGGAGATGAATGGTGCCTCAAGATGATGGGCTATACCCAGAGCCTTACCAATGCTTGATGAGATTTAGGATTTTTGAGCTGATGAGATTTAGGCAAGATTTTGGATTTTGAGTTGATATCATAATTGGTTGAGACTTTTGGAGATAAGATAGGGTGAATGTATTTCACAGATGGAATAGAAGTAAATCATTGGAGGACAAAGGTGAAATAATGGTCCAAAAAGACATCCACATCCTAATCTGCAAAACCCCATAAATATGTTACTTACATGGCAAAACTGACTTTACAAATGTGGATATGTTAAGAATCTTGTGATTAAGCAATTATCCAGATTATCTGGGAAGACCCAGTATAATCATTGGGTTAGTAGCAACACTACTAATACTGGTGGAAAAACTAATACTGGTACCCACCACAGACATTTTTTTTTAAATACTCTGGTTTGAGAAGTTTGTGTTAAATAGTAGTATGAGATCAATGATTTCTAAATATGAGTCATACTTTTTCACAGAACAAACTTGAAGCACTTAAGCATTAAAATGTAATGTTATACTCTGAGTGTGCAGAAGATTAATTAGCAGATTGCCTCTGGATGAAGAGCAGATATGTATGTGAGACTGGGGTTTCTTACTCCAAGCCAATTCTTGGTACCTTACCAATACCATACTCCCTCTGGAAGGAGACTAATTACACAGCTGGACATTTCTACCCAGGAGGTTGGAATCTAATGTCCACAAGCAAAGAGGAACCAGAAGCCAGTTCAGCATGGAATCGCTGTCAAGGCATCCCAGGGAAACTGAGCAGTAATTTATCTTCCTCTCCTAGACAGAATACCAAAGCTATCAAGGCTGGGAGTTGAGGGGGGGGGGGACACTGACTAAAGTAATTCTGCTTTTTCTTACTATGCAGAACATGGCATTTGTTTGGATTTTCTTTTCACTCTGAGCAGAAGGCCATAAACATCTGGAAGCTTGTCCACTATAAATTGTTTGGGTTTCTTTTCCTCTACTTCACAAGGCCACGGTGATATTACACTCTTGGAATTCCTCCTTTCATCTGCTTCCTTTCCACTGACAGTCCATAAAGGATGGGCCACACTGGGAATGAAAGTCAAGCAGTATTTCTCTAAATGCCAAGGGAATTTAGGCTCCATATACCTGGGAGTGGAACCAGACAGAATTTTTTCCAAGTTGTAGTAGTTTCAGTGCTTGGGGCTGCACCCAAATTCCCATGTGGTCCTTTAAGACCTGAGCTAATAACTTAGGAAATCTTAGGGGAGAAATTTAATAACCAGATGTGAAAACTGAATAAGGGGCTTTTCCTCCTGGTTTTGTTATTCTTAATAATAACAAATGATTGCCATCTATAGGCTTTATACAAAGGTCTAAATTTTCTTGTTCTCTTTATATACATGTTCTCATTTAACCTTCCCCCAAACACTGCATGATAAATGTTACAATGTCTACTTTATAAATAAGAAAATTATGGTTTAAAAAATCTTCAAAAATTTTGCGTTGATCCCCACTGAGAAGACTTAGAGATAGCATTAGAACACAGGTCTGCTAAGCCCAGAATCCATATTTGGAACCACTATTTACAATTGTTTCCCTCATTTATTTCTGTATGAGAAGGGAATGCTGTTCAAAATTAAAATTATTCAATAGAAAATGTTTTATTATTACATTAATTGAAGAAATTTTTCTTCATATTCCTGTGAGCCCATGCCCCTTCTCTGTATTCAGGGCTCTAAAGGACTTTGGCATGTGTATGCCATAATTAATCACTAAAGAAGATTATATGCTAGGTCTACTTACCAGAACAGACAGAGATACCGCAGGATTCAAAGAGAGATATCAGACATTGCAATATACCCTTAAGAAGGTAATCTATGTAAGTCCCTCTTTTCTGAGAATTGAACCCAAAATTCCCCAAATTTGTTAAGGGGTTTGAAAGCAGAACCTGAAGAAATGGGAAATGTCCTAGACAAGTTCTTCAGGGCCTTCTATGGCAAATGTGGTATAGAAGTTCAGCGGGCAGGGCTGAGAAAGCCAGAGTGGAAATCTCTGGCTGTTCCCCCCCTGTCAAAAGTGGTACAGCTACACTAGGAAGAGCCTTTGTGAATGTCCTTGGACAACATGGCTGTCATCCGCAAGAACAAACTGACCCAAGAGGAGGAGGTTAATGTTGTCCTACTAGATGTCTGCCTCCAGAGGTGTCAAGCAAGATCCAGCCCTCATCACCACCCCATCCCACTACTAGCTTTTACTCAGCAATTCTGCTGGCAGGTGGAGGTGGGAAAATTCAGATTATCTTCAATTAAGGTTTTGACAGTGCAATGTGAGATTACTCTGAATTAAATGATGCTTAGTTTCAGACATCTAGTAGAATAGAGGCTCAATCCTGGAATTAAATTCAACTTTGGGGGAAAGGGTAATCTTTTCTCACACAACTGAGTTTACAACCTAAGAAATAAATATACATGAGCCATAGATGACAATAACCCAAACTACAAATATATATATTGTAAGGATATAATATCTGTACTTTGTGTTTTACTTTTAATGGAAAATTCTAGACACAAAAGTAGAGTAAATGGTATAATAAACCCCTTGTCCAACAATTATCAAGATGCTGTCAACTTTATCTCTTCTATTATCCCCCCACTTAACACCCCCCCCACACACACACACACACACTTTCTTTGTTTTGGAATATATTATCAAGAATTTTGGCATCACATAATTTCATGTAAAAATTCTCCCATGTCTTTACTAGATAAGGAGATTTTTAGCATTACCAAGATACCATTATCACATCTAATAAAATAAATGATAATTCCATAATATAATGTAAGATTTAGCACCTAATCAAATTTCCCTAGTTGTCTCACAAACATCTTTGTAAGGCTGGTTTGTTCGAATTATGATCCTAACAATGTCCATAGACTGTATTTAGATAATAGGTCTCAAGTCCCTTCTAATGTGGAACAGTTTACCTCTAAAGCCTGTGATTGTTTAATTTTTAATGTATGTGTAATTGTGTCTGTGGACTCAGGCTGAGCATTAAATTCACAAATCTACAAGCTGAGCTAAAACATGAGCAGAAGCTGTGTTCTAGCTCCAGGACAAAGAATTCATCACAAAGGGATCTGGCTCCCTCTAGTGCTTTTTCAGATTGTAACTGTTTCTAATTTTCAAACCAAATGAGAAATAGAAAAATGACCCTGATATAAATAGTTCCCATTGAACACCCTCTTAGCTGAGTGTTACTTACATCACTCTACTCAACAATGAGTAGTTTTAATAATGAGAGATAATAGTCATTGAATGCCAAGTGCAGAGTCAGACACCAAATGGTGTATTTAGGGGAGTGAGCTGGGGTGTGTTTGGGGTGCTGGGAATTGAACCCAGGGCCTCATGCAAGTCAGGCAAGCTTTTTGCCACGACCCTGAGACCCCAGCCTCAGAAACTAAACATTTATTTCCTCACCTGATTCCTCATTCTGTCATGGAGATTTCATATTTTATCACTCAAAGTAACATAATCATCATGTATGCCAGTGTCTTGCTGCTCTTTTCAAGATACCCCTAACTCCTTTATTACAAACTGCTACTATTTCATTTTTTCCACTATTATATTTGAATTAAAATTAGAGAAGTAAACATGAGTTTCTCTAAAAGCAGTGAAGTACTCTATAACCACCCTTGTCATAGCATAGAACAATTGAAAAAAGAATGGAAGAAACAAGATGGAAAAAAAACCACACAGAGCTTACAATAATCCTTAAGACCAGGTCATACCATCAGATAGCAAGAAGATGTAAATGTAGAAAATATCAAAAATAACTGACATACACTAAATCAATATATTTTAAAATGGTAATTGATTACACAAAGTGTTGTTAACTGGTATTTAAGGAGAGAAAAGGCAAAGGCAGAAAAGATACATCTAATCAAGGACCTTGAATAAGTTCCATATCTCTGAGTATAGAAATTTTTGGCTACAATGTTAAATTTTAAACACAATTTTGTATTTGTATGTTTTAAAATTATCATTACTCTGCCACAAGCCATTAAAAAAAAAAAAAAAAAAAAAAAAAAGGATACATTCCTGAAAGAAATAAAGCTGAATTGAAGTCAAAAGAGACACAAGGTATAAATTGAGCCTCATCTCCTGAACATAGATGAGTACACCCAAAACCCCTTTTATAGCAATTCTCAGGGCAGCAATAACATAACTCTTCAAGACTGGTCCCCTGCACATGTAATATATCTTTTCAACTCTTTGTCAAATTTAGGAGAACACTGCCACCTTTGAATTTTTCACCGAAAGCTAAGATTGAACAACAAAATCCAATACAGTTGTGATTAAACATGAATTCAGTCTCCCACCAGAGCAGCCTGACTTGACCGTGGACAGTGTTGATTTACTCTTTGCTCCCCTGACGTTTTATTCTAGAAGTGACCTAAACAGGGCCCACAGACAACTGTTTTCAGCGTCTACATCACTTTCTATCAGGGTGACCTTGGCTACAACTGAACAGCTCAGATCTTGAGAAATGTACCAGTGTCAGATTGTTCTTAATTTTTGTGATTATATATTGAGGGAATGAGCAAGAAAGTAAGTATTCCCATCACAAATTATTCTGAGGCCAGAAAGAGGACTTTTGTCCATATCTGGCCCCAAAGAGAGACCACAGTAGTCGGGCCCGTGTAGTTGACTTGAGATGGGCAAAGGCAAGTTACACCACAGCCTCTCTGGATTAGCCTCCAGCCTGTGCCACACTCCGCCACCCCTCCCTAGCTAATGGCAGAGACGACAAAAAGGACAGAGCCCCCTTGTCACGGGAGTACATGTAAATACAAGCCTGCTGGAGAATAGCAATGGGGACAGGGATGGCTCTTTGGGAACAAGGAGAGTCAGTTCCTTCTACAAGTTCTTACAGGACAACTGCTGACATCCCTGATGTAATAGGCCCATCTTAGGGAAACGACTGTATGTAGGGTTGATTGTTGGCACGTGTGCCCTATAAACACTGACGGGGAACACGGAATTAGCAAATACCAAGCTATCCTACTTCCTAGCAAATAATGTAGTGTTAGGTTTCTACATGCCTCTGGCCCCGTTTCTTGGAAACTGATCAATACATCGCCTTATTTTGTGTGTCTCTGTTTAAAAACACCTTGTTTAATATGTATTGTTGCCTGTCTAGGACCCCTTCCTCCAGGTTCCTGCAAACTGGCCCTGTCCTGCACAGTTCCCAGGACATCAAAGTGGAAAATAAAGAAGAGCATCCATTGTAGAAATGTCTCTCTGAGGGTGAGAAGATCTGAAAAAAGCCAGGTCCCACTGACAGCAGAAAAGCCTCCCCAAAGCTTGAACAGGACACCTGGGCAAAAAGAAATACTCAAGCCAGGCGCGGTGGCGTACGCCTGTAATCCCAGCACTTGGGAGGCTGAGGCAGGAGGATCACGAGTTCAAAGCCAGCCTCAGCAATGGCGAGGCACTTAGCAACTCAGTGAAACCCTGTCTCTAATAAAATACAAAAAAGGGCTGGGGATGTGGCCCAGGGGTCGAGTGCCCCTGAGTTCAATCCCCGGTACCAAAAAAAAAAAAAAAAAAAAAAAAAAGAAAAAAAATACTCAATGCCTTCTGATTTCCCAGCTGGTCAGTTCTACTTTTTGAACCTGGAATGAATTCAGATTCAAGCTGAGGATGCCTGATTTCTCCTTTTCAATCAAGTCATTCCACCCACCAGTCCCACGGTGGATCAGCTAAACAAGAAACACCACTCAGAAGTCGTCTTTCAGCACACTGCCTATAGTGATAAAAATACCCACGCTTGTGACTCTGCTGCCCCTGAGAGAGGCAGGAGGTCCCGTTCTACAGGGAAAGCCACAACCCCCTTCCTGAATCTCCTCCTTCCTCAGGCTCCAATATGACCTGCCTTCTTCAGGACCTGTGCTTCTACGTGGAAGCCTTCTCTCCAATTGCTCTTGGCAGGAGGGGTAATAATAGAGATGGCCTCTTGGAGCTCTCCCTCTTTCTTCTCCTTCCTTTGCCCTCCTTTCCCACTCCACTTTACACTTTTTGAGTGTCAATCTCTGTTCCATCTAATGATTGTTTTTGATTTCTGTTCTCTTTCCAATTGCTCCAATTGCTCAAGACCCTCCTTTCTCTACCCTCTCTGAGGGGGGTGGGGAGGTGGAAGTGACTGACATTATGAGGAGAAGGTAGGAAGCACATCAATAAAGGGAAAACCACATATGTCTTTAGTTGATTCATTCACAACAAATTCACAGTCCACAGCACTAACTCGTGCCTGGTGGAAGCTTATCTAAAACAAGTATTTTTTCTGTAAGGTACATCACAGTCTTCTCGAGCTTAGGAACCCTATGCAGCACTTCTGCACTACGTTTGAGGCCCATTTCAAACAGCGAGATCATCAGCTAGAAGCACAGAAATGTTGCCAAAAATGGACCCAGAAAAGTACCCTCCTTGTTCATAGTAAGAGAGCTCAAGCAAGAAGACAGCATCACTTTGATAGACCTCAACTGGGGATACAGGATCAGGTAGTTCAATTTTTTTTTTACCATTTTTTTGTGTGTCTTCAAATAGAGTTACAAATAAGTATTAGTAAGAAGGCAAATTCACAAACATGGAATCCGTGAATAATGATCACCAACTATATGTAAGAGGAAAGAGCTCTGTCCCTAAAGATGCATGTCCCCAAGAGCTGGGCTGTCTTGGTATATAATGAATAACTAAGCATAACCAAGGTGGTGAGTCTTCTTTCTTCACCTGCAGAAACCACTGCCTAATCAGCAATGACTTACAGACTCAGTCATGCTGGTAACAAGGACCACACTGAAATGACAGAACCCCAGAGACAACTTTGAGCAGGTTGGGTTCCCACAGTAAACTGGGCAGGCTTGACAGGTTTCTTTCTTTCAGGTCTGATCCCTTTTACTCAGCAAAAGTGTCCAGGGTTTTAGAGTTACAGAGAGAGGACCTCAAGAAGGAAAAAAGGTGGAGGGAGAAGTCTTTTTATAATTGGGGCGGGGGGAGTAAGGATTGGAGTCATTCATTTAAATAATAGAAAAGAATGTGAGCACCTTATCTTGTGCTCCACTGTGGTGAAACAGAATCAATCAATTAAAATAATTTAAAGTAATTTTTAACTGCATAGCATGGTTTACCACACACCACACTCTGTTAACTGCAGAAGTACACCCACTGTCCCCTGTCCCTGCTAAAACCATCAAGAGGAAAATGTGAAGACTAAAAGAATCCCTTCTAAACTGGTCTGAAGCATCCTTGGGGCAAAACTCCACATACAGGCATAACAGTGATTCCTTCAAAGTAACTAGAGAGGAATCAAGAATTCCTTTAAGGGGCTGGGATTGTGGCTCAGCGGTAGAGCGCTCGCCTAGCACATGCGCGGCCCGGGTTCGATCCTCAGCACCACGTACAAATAAACCCATTTAAACCCATTGTGTACAACTAAAGCAAATAAATAAATATTTAAAAAAAAAAAGAATTCCTTTAATACAATAAAGCCAAAGCTCAACTCTCTCAAGGGATCAAAGGGTGGACTCCCCTATTGTCTTCAGCCAGGATAGAAAATTCCTATCTTTCCTCAGCATTGGAACAGAATTCTGATATTCCCACCTAAATTGATATTGTGAAACAATGAACCCTGCATCGGTCATACATCTGTCCATTTGAGGAGCCCTTCTAGGAGGGCATTCTGTCATATGAAGGGTGTTTTGTAATGTCTAGCATGGTCTTCCTTGTCATGTGCTTCCTGTTACAGAAAAGGACCTAAAGCAAAAGCACATGGTCTTATCATATTGATTGGGAACCATGTTATACTTTCTATTATGACTGAAAGGAATGAGGAATTGCTACTATAGGTCACAAAGAGCCAAGCCCTAGCCTGAAGACTTCATCTTATCATTACAAAATTTATGACATCATAGTTACTATCCCCATTATATAGATGTGGAAACCGAAGGCCCAAAGTCACAGTAAGTAGTGTTACTAACATTCAATCTCAGACCTATCAAGCTACAAAACCTTTGCTCTCAGTTGCTACACAATAAGACCACCACATAGGCAGCATGCTGATGCACAGGACTGCCAATGAGGAAGCCATGCTTACTAGCTCAAGGAGCAATCAAAAGAAACTATACTCATCCAAAAATAGACATTAAATAAGAACAGAAAAGGTTGAATACCTTTTGGAAAATACATGCTGAAAATGGAAAAGAACAGGAATATAAGATTAAATGTTGCAATGAAATTTCAAGGTAATACAATTAACACCAGCAAATCAGTTTAATCCTCCCAAACATGACTGATCATTTTAGACACATTTATTTTCCAGTGGTGTACTAGATGAACTAAGAGCATGGGTTAGATGCCACCAAGGCAGGAAGACCAGTTAGAAGGATACTGCAATAACCCAAGCATGAGCTGATGAGAGTCATAGAGATTGGAAAAGAAGAAACAAATACAAGGGGTAGTCTGGAGACAGAATTCTAAATACCTGCTAGTGAATAGATGAGGGAAGGAAAATATGGAGGTTTCACTCTAAGAGTCAGCCTATAGAGAAGGAAGAAGGATAATAAATTTTAATCAACTTTATAGTTAATCCATAAATATCCATCTTCATCAGAAGCAAGCTGCTCCTCCTGACCTTCATACACATCCCTTGGAAATGCTGAGCTCCTTTATTCCTATTATTTATTTCAGGCAGCTTTCTCAAAAAAACAAAATGAGAGAAAACATATTACATTCTATATTCCTCCTCTCATCCACCTCTAGAATTCCTATTCTTTTTTTTTTAATATTCATTTATTTGTTCTAGTTGTAGACAATGCCTTTATTTAGTTTTACATGGTGCTGAGGATCGAACCCCAGGCCGCGCACGTGCTAGGCGAGCGCTCTACCTCTGAGCCACATCCCCAGCCCCCTAGAATTCCCTATTCTTTAAGTCAACACTTTTAGAGCATCTGAATCAGTAAAATACTTACTAGGCTAATTTCTTCCAATATTAAACCTCATTTTAAAAAATCAAAAGGATGTATATTCTACCCCTCTTGCTTTTGTCAGCATTATTTGAAATGTGTTAACTAGAGGACAGTCTCAACAGACTTATACATTCTATACAGTATTTTTTTTTAATATTGGTTCTTCTTTGTTATACATGACAGTAGAATCCATTATAATTCTCACATAGTACTTTCTACTAATAAAATGTTTTAAGGCACCAAGAATTAATGGGTAGACTCCTTATCAACCTTAAGAATTCCTGAGTGACCTCTTAACAGCTGAAAATAACCAGATACCAGAGTTGACAGACCCAGAGATTCTCCATAATTATCTAGTATATTTTTGTCTCCCTGTTCAACCTAGTCAAGAGATAGACGAAGTGGAGAGAGGCACCCCAGGCACGTCCAAGAAAGACACCTTGTACCTTTCTGCCAGTAGCAATTACTGACCAACCTGCTTGACAAGACTATAAAGGAGGGAGACAAAACTTGAGTTTGTCTTGCCAGAGAGAATTTCCTACATTGGAGAAAATAGTACCAGTAGGAAATGTGGACCCATCCTAAAAAGGGAAAAGAAATTAATATCAATACTATTATGATGATGATAAGGAATACTATATAGCACAAAGGAGACAAAATACTTGGACCCAATAAACACCCGTTTATTAAATGCTTATTAAGTGCCAACCCCTGTGTTAAATTCTATGGAGATTAAAAAAGTAGTTCATTGGGAGGCTGAGACAGGAGGATCGCGAGTTCAAAGCCAGCCTCAGCAATGGCGAGGCACTTAGTAACTCAGTGAGACCCTGTCTCTAATAAAATACAAAAAAAGGGCTGGGGATGTGATCCAGTGGTCAAGTGCCCCTGAGTTCAATCCCCAGTACCAAAAAAAAAAAAAAAAAAAAGTAGTTCATATACTTCACAAGTATTTGTGGGATGCCTACTATATGCCAGCTGCTCTGTTATAAACTGGGGATGAACAAAATAGAAAAAGAAGTTTCTGCTCTCAAGGAGAAGGGTGATATAGGAGTATAGATCAGAGACCCAAACCCAAAACCATCTGCAAGGCCTGAGGCTCCCAGGTTTTTTGAAAGAAAGTCAGGTCTATTCATTTCCTAGGACTGCCATACAAATTATCACAATCTGGTGGCTTAAAGCAACAGAAATATATTCCCTCACAGTTTTGGAGGCTAGAAACCTAAAATCAATGTCAGCAGGGCCATGCTCTTTGTGAAGGCTCCAGGTGTTGCTGCCTGAAGCGATTGCCACTTGGAGCAACGAAGCCTAGGGAATAAGTTCAGAGGCAGACTGGAAATGAACAGGCTCTTTATTCTGGTAGCTTCTCTCTCCGGCTCCAACAACAACTCCCGCACACCAAAACCACACTCATCCAACCAACCAACAATCAATGGCGCCGACCGGATCCACCAAGTCCCGGCTCAAGTCCTGCGAGATCCCGGGCCAAGTCCCACAAGACCACAGAAGGCAGCAATGCCCGATGATCGCCATGGCCCGCAGCCAACCGCAATCTCAGCCATCTCCCCAATCAGGGCTCCTGCATCCAGGGAAACCCTCCCTTGCCTCTTGCCACTCCCAGTGGCTCCCGGCAACCCTTGTATCACTCCACTCTCTGCCTCTAACTTGGTCTGTTCAGACTGCTAAAACAAAATACTAGACTAGGTGGCTTAAAAACAACAAAAATTTATTGCTCACACTTCTGGAGGCTGGAAATCCAAGATCAAGTCACTAGCAGGTTTGCTATCTAGTGAGGGCTTACACACGGTGACCCCAGTGAGCCTGCATTGAGCCAAAGACTATTTTCATGCAGTTCACCTTGCCAGGTTTTGAACTTGCTCAAGACCCATCACCTCTTTCTTCTTTCCTGTTTCTCCCTTTTGGAACAGGATTATCTGTCTTATGCACTTCCCACCATTATAGTTTGGAAGCACAAAACTTGTTTGGCTTCATACATGGGCAAGATTTTTGCACAGACTGAATTGCACCCAAGTCTGACCAATATCTCATTTGGGTGATATTTAGATGAAACTTTGGATATTAGACTCTTAGAGCTGATGTCAGAATCAGTTCATGTCTGCGGCTATTGGGATAGAATAAATGTATTTGGCACTTGACAATGGCATGGATTTTGGAGGGCCAGGGATAGAATGTTATGGACTAAATGTTTGTGTGTCCCCATAATTCATCTGTGGAAACTCTAATCCCTGATGTGATGATAATTAGAGGTAGGGCCTTTGGGAGGTAATTAAGGCATGAGAGTAGAGTATGTTGGGGAAGTGCCCCTCAAAGAGAGATGTGTCCTCTCTTCAGGAACAGGGTTCTCATCAGGAACCATCCATTCCTTCCCTCTGCTCTCCGATCCCAGCCCCTCAGTCTCTAAAACTGTGAGAAACAAGCATCTGTTGTTAAGTCACCCTGCAATTTTTGTTATAGCTGTCTGAACTGGCTGAAATAGCTCTTTTTATTCCATTGATCCTTTGATGCACAGAAAGGTTTTTAAATTTGATGTAGTCCCATCAGTCAGTTTTTGCTTTTGTTACCTATACTTTTGGTGTCAGAAGTACACTATCTAAGGAAATGAGAATTATTTACAAATTTAGAATTTAGATGACTAAGGAAAATGAAGGGAGAGTTTTCTTCTTCTTTTTCTACTGACACAAACAGTTTGAACAATTATAATCATGTTGTTTAGTTTGAGACGAGCAACTAGGAAGGTCTATGCAGTGGTCCAGATACTTAAAATCAATTTAATACTTAAAATCTGAAGTTAAATTTAAGGGAGGTAAAGGCTTTGAAATAAATCATTGTGGCTTTTTCTTTTCTTTTTTTATTTTATACTTGTATTGTCAAAGCAGTAGCATTTGAATAAGATCATGGATGTTAAGAATACAGATGGTAGACTTAACAATTGTTCAACTTACAATTTAATTTTTCTACAACTTTTTAACTTTATGATGGCATAAAATTGATATGCATTCAGTAAAGCTGTACTTTGAATTTTTAATTTTGCTTTTTCCAACTAGCAATGTGTGGTGCTATACTTTCTAGTGATGCTGGGCAGCTGTGGGAGTCACAACTCCCAGTTGACCACGTAATCATGAAGGCAATCTCCAGCATGTTGTGCTTCTACACAAGGATGTTCAGTGGCTTCCATGTATTAAACACATTTTAGACCTACAATATTTTCAACTTACATAGCTTATCTGGGTATAATCCCATCGAAGACAAGAAGCAAGTACAGTAGCAATGACAGATTTCATTCAAAATCCCTAACAGGAGAACTAACATTGTATAAAAGCACATAAACTAAATAAGTAACAGCAGAACTACCTCACCTCTCCAGCAAACTTATAACAAAGGAATTCAGTCAAATTACGATTACCTGCATTAGAAATACTTTCCTAGTAGTTTCCCAAGTGTTTTTTTATATCATTCTAATTCTACATGAGTAAATACAAACTTGGTAACTATTAACAAATTGCCAATGGCATAATAATCATCCAAACTCCCATGTGTTGAGGCTACTTCTTTTTCTAATAATTTGGATTTCCAGAGAAACTGAGATTTCTTAGAAGTTTAGTTTTTCCAAAGTTTTATTTAGATATTATCTTTGTAAACAGATAAACTAGATTAAGACCCAGTCCCATTCCTTGTTAGCTGAATAAATTCACAAGAGTTTTAATTTCCCCAAATCCTAGTTTCTTCCCCTACAACATGAGGATAGTAATATTCACAAAGAAAGATGGTGACCAAAGGTGAACTGTGATAACGTACATTGAGCTAGATAGAGTGGTACATGGTATAGTCACTCCTCAGCAAGGGAAGGCCACTATTAGCATGACTATGACTGAGATTTTGTTAGCTAACCTTTTGCCCTATTAATTTCATGACCTCTTTTTTAAATAGGTAAGTGTCAGGAGAAGAACCTATGATGTCAATGTGTGTCTTGTGAAAATTAATCAGAACCCTAAGGTATCTTGATTGTAGTTGTTCACATGCCCGTTCAATATTTCTCTTCTCTCTATTTCCCTTTCCTTCCAAAATAAATGTCTCTTTCCTGAGCTCCATGTGAAGAGCCTGGGCCCATTCCTCAATGAGCTCCTTCACGTACTGTGCACTGCTTGACCCAGAACCAGCTTGAGCACTTGCTAGACAAATGGTGGTGACGTCACCGTCCACTCTCTCCTGACTTAGAATGTTGAATTTGTTCAGTGTGACTTCATAAAACCCACACTTCCATTTCAGGTAAAGGAAAACATCTGTGTCCATCACAAGCATTTCTGGGCTTCTAGCAGTTTCAGGTACTAAGGGCCTGAGTGTCTCCACCAAGTTATCATTTCTCTGTAGACTCCTATTGGGGCTTTGTCTGTTCTGTTTTCTCCCTTCACTCATAAAATTTCTGTTTTTTTCTAAAAGAGAACTTGCTTTTGATAGCAAAGACTCTTTGAGCTTCTTGATAGCCAGAAAGGATCCTTCCACAGAGATTCTTCCACCAGGTCCCAAGGGACTGAAGTTTAAAGTTGGAATTTTCTTCTTCAGGTCCATTACCAGGCTTTCCAGTATAATTTGACCACGAAAAACAGAAAGATCAAGGGTAGCCATCACAGAGCTGAAGACCTAAAATTAAAAAGAGAAATTAAAATCCTAGCACTGCCTACTGAGGCAAACAACATAAACAAATTCATTTTCTGCCAACTTCTTGTCATGCAGTCACTCTAAATCAGATCCTAATGGCCAAACCCAGACTTCCTGGCTTCTCACACCCAGGAAGCCCACCTGTGGTGCCCAGGCTGTTCAGTGTGGGATTCACAGTCTCTTGTTACATACCCTAAAACAGAGGCAGTCACATCATTTTTAGAGGCAAATTGCTATTTTGAAACAAACTCTCATACAGAACACAATAGGTATAACTGTTCTGGTTCAGCTCCAGAAGTCCCTCTGGAGTCATCCACACCCTTCCCTTCTAGTTTGAAATTCACCAAATGGTTGCAAAGAATGCTGGGTTTCTTGCAAAATACAGTTTATAAACGAACACTTTGAATTTTAACTTTTCCTCTTATACTCTATCCTTCCTGCCCTTTCAAAACTTCTTTTTAGTGTGTATCTTAATTTTTTCTCCAAAATAAAACTCTAGGTAGGTACCTGATGTTATCTATAACAACACAAAAGTTCACTGTCACTTTAAAATCATTAAGTAGGACACAGAGAAATATAAAAACAAAAACTTCAAGAAGCAGGCTTGGTCTTTAGTACTGACACAACGCAAGTTAGGGAGCTGAATCCATGAGGCGAGAGCACTTTTTATCTCCTTACACAGAAAGACTTCACAGGAGAAATGGGACCCAGAACTTCCCAAACACCCTCAGCTCATGCCTTACCTTTTCACTAAAGCGAGACACTGTGAGTTGAGCATGTACCGTCTTCTGAATTTCTAGATGGTGTTTCTTTTGTCTGACAATATTCTCTGCAACTGAGTGGAAACATTAACATCAAAAGTGTTTGTGGCATAACACTAATAATTACTTTAACTCATAAAAATAGAGAAATTTTATTCCATTATTTAGAAAGTCTAAGTTTCTCTTATATTTTTCCTCTAAAACCAACATTCAAATAACTTTTTCCTTGCATTTTAGCATATTAGAGTTCACTTCATGTGTTAATATGTTCTTAATCATTTCTTTTTAAACACACATAGGACAGGCACAGCAACTCAGGAGGCTGAGACAAGAGGATTGGAAGTTCAAGGCCAACCTCAGCAACTTACCGAAGTCCTAAGCACCTTAGCAAGAACCTGTCTCAAAATAAAAATAAAAAGGGCTGGAGCACAATTCACAATAGCTAGATTGTGGAACCAATCTAGATGCCCCTCAGTAGATGAGTAGATAAAGGAAATGTGGTATATATACACAATGGAATTTTACTCAGCAATAAAAGAGAATAAAATAATGGCATTCGCAGGTAAATGGATGAAATTGAAGAATATAATGCTAAGTGAAGTTAGCCAATCTCAAAAATCCAAATGCCGAATGTTTTCTCTGATATAAGGAAGCTGATTCACAGTGGGATTCGGTTGGGGAGCATAGGAAGATTAGAGGAACACTAGAAAGGTCAATGGGGAGGGAGGGTAAGGGAGGGAGCAAGGGGGTATAAAGAGAGGAAGAAAAACATATGATAGAATGAGAGGGATATCATTACCCTAAATGCATGTTTGAAGACATGAAAGATATAAATATACTTTGTATACTAACAGTGATATGTAAAAAGGTGCTCTTTATGTGTATTACGAATTGTAAAGCATGCTACTTAATAGTATATACAGTATATAACAGTATATACAACAGCATTGAATTAAAAAAAGAAAAAAGAAAAGTGAGTTATGGGAATGCAAATCAGAAGTTCACATTCAACTGATTCCATGCCAGATATTCTAAGTTGAGCTTTATAAAATAACGGCTAATTGGATCATTCTACTCTCTCACTTTCAGGACTAGTCATCATCTACAGATAGTGGGAGAACAGGGGATGCCCAACCAGGCAATTGAGAAGAGAAAAAAAAAATAGTGTCTGTCTTTAAAAGATGATCCTTTTGTTTAAGGTTTGGTGAACTTACAGGACCACCTGACCTGGGAAACAGTGGAATTGTCACTGTATTTTAATAGTATTTCACTTGAAGCATCCAACTTGAGAAGGAAGTGACTGATTGTAAGACAGGTAGATGGAGGAGGTAGTTGAAATTTGTTTTTGTTAAAAGAAAAAAAAGATGAAGCAGAAATGTTTTTTTTTTCCCTTCAGGGAAGTGAAGACACATGAGACAGGTGAGACAGGTGCGAATATACCCAATAAACGTGGCTCAGGCCAGGTGCGGTGACGTACGCCTGTAATCCCAGCACTTGGGAGGCTGAGGCAAGAGGATCGTGAGTTCAAAGCCAGCCTCAGCAATGGCAAGGCACTTAGCAACTCAGTGAGACCCTGTCTCTAATAAAGTACAAAAAAAAAAAGACTGGAGATGTGGCCCAGTGGTTGAGTGCCCCTGAGTTCAATCCCTGGTACCAAAAAAAAAAAAAAAAGTGGCTCAGTGCTTGGTTTGGGTAGAACTGTGTGAGCACCCAAGAACTTGTGAGCTTTATACTGGGACAGTCCTTTAAAGGCTAGAGGTTGTAACAGCAGAAAAAGGACTGAGTCTATAAAATTGTCTGTGAAGTGAGGTAACATGTGCAGCTCACTGTTTCACCTGAATGAAGAAAAGATTGTGTTCATTGTGAAGAAAATGCATATGACAACTCAAAGGTGCTCTTGTGGATTGTGGATGTGGGATGGTATAGGTCCTCTGCAAAATGAAAGGATTTGATATAATAATATCAGTTGGCTATGGTGCAGATTTACATAATTCATCTTCAAAGGGAGACAGCATCATAGTGGCTAAGTACCTGAACTTAGGATCAAGATGGTCCCCTCTGTGCCTTCTGTGAACACTGCAAAAGTTATATCTCATTTTCTTCATCTATTAAACGAGACTAATGATGGTTAAAAAAAAAAAAAAAAAAAAAAAAAAAGGCTGGAGAAGTAGCTCAGTGGTAAGGCACCCCGGGTTAAATTCCCAATGCCAAAACACACACACACACAAGCACGTACATATATGAATAGAAAACAGAAACCCAAGAGTAAATCCCCCACTCTGCTAATTCTGATCACAGGGACCCTCACTTCTGTGATTCCAGGGTTCCACACTGTCCTGGTTTTCCTCCTAATTTGCTGGGTCCTTTGCTAATTCTCCATCTCTTCCCATTCTCTAGATGGTGGAAAGCCCCAGACCTCAGTCTTCAAACTTCTTTGCTAACCTATGTCCACCTCCTGGTCAGTTCAACATTTCCCACAGCTTTAGACACCACCCCTATATGCACTGCTTCCAAAATTTTATCTCTGCTCCATTATCTTAATAGGTGCTTCATTGATCCAAACTCAACTCAATAACTATCCTCCTCCTATATATACTCCATCCAATCTTCCCAGCTCAAAAATTGACATTAGCCGGGCGCGGTGGCTCACGCCTGTAATCCCAGCACTTTGGGAGGCTGAGGCAGGAGGATCGCGAGTTCAAAGCCAGCCTCAGCAGTGGCGAGGCACTTAGCAACTCAGTGAGACCCTGTCTCTAAATAAAATACAAAAAAGGGCTGGGGATGTGACCCAGTGGTCAAGTGCACCTGAGTTCAATCCCCGGTACCACAAAAAAAAAAAAAAAAAAAAAAAATTGACATTAATCCACCAGCAAATCCCAAATACCCACCAGTGCCCTACTGCACCTCTCCAAGGCAGCAATGACTAGTAGCTCCTATTCCTCACACAGCGACTAGTTTGACCATCTGAGAAAAGGCAGTCCTGTTTTGTCAATCATCTGCTCAGAATCCAATTCTCTACCAGAATAAAATCCAGACACCCTGCCTTGACCCATAAGCTACTTAGCAAAAACTGGCCTCAATTCCCAGTCTAACCACATCATATATATTGTCTACCCACCCCCACCATCTCATAAAACTCCAACCACACATGCTGTTCCAGCATGCTTCCCCCTGTGGAATTTTTACATGTCCTTCACCTAACCTAAAATGTTTTTCCCATTTATCTGCATGATTCATTCCCTTACTTCATTCAGGTCCCTGCTCAAATGTCACCTAAGCAGATGACATCAGGGCTTTGGATATAGCTCAACAGTAAAGCACTAACCTAGCACATGCAAGGCCTTGGGTTTGATTCCCAGCACCACCAAATTATGTATTCTTTTTTTAAAAGTGTTTTCCTAGACTTGCTATCTAAAACAGCACCATCCATCATGTTTTCCTTCTCTTCTCCCATATACTTTTACAGAACAAGTTAGTGTCCTCTGCAGACCCAACTATATCCCCTATGTCAGGGATAGGGCTGGGGAACAGGATAGCTCAATCTTATCTCAGATCCAAACTGTATTTCTCAATTGAACTTGGCAAGTAATAAAGCAGATACTACGTTATAATATCCATATGATAGTTTGAACACAGAACAGCAGAGGGTATAATTATATTGTTGAAGCCACCTTGAAATCCCAAAGTAGTTATCTTGTTTGTGAAATTATATATCATTTAAGTGGGGGTTTTTTCTACATTTTTCTGCATTTTGCAAGTTTTCTATAAAACTTGTATCCCAAGATACATTCAAAGTATAGGGGAAAAAAAGTTTTCAAAAATTTGCCAGTTACTATCAATAATCATCAATCATTTTCATACATTTTTGTTCATACAATGTTGGCCAGTTTTACGTTCAGAATAAAATAATTTTAAAGCTACTTCAAATCTTATTAATTCCATGAATCATTTCAACAAAATCTAATTTTAATTTCATTGAATAAGTATTTCTAAATTATAAAACTTTGATTTGGAAATACCTTTTTTTTCTTTGAGTATTACATATGCAACTCCTTTGGTTCTTGTTGGATATATCACATCTTCAATGTCTCCACCCTCATTCTTAATGTCTTGGAAGTGACTCTCCACTAATGTGGTCAGCAGCTGATCACTTAAAAGGCCAACAGGAAGACCAGCAACTACAATGGTTCTTTCAGAAGCTCTGGATTTCTTGACATTTGAAACTGATGCCTATAAGAGAAAACACAGGATGCCATTTATAAATACAAGTTCTACTTAATGAAGCGTGGGATAACATAAAGTTAAAAAAGTGGGAGGGAGGAGGGAAGGCAAAAGGAAAGAACTGGTGAACAGAGTTTACCAAATTATGCCATGTGCATGCATGACTGTATCACAATGCACTCCAATTTATGTATAACTGTAATGAGCCAATTAAAAAATAAATACATGAGCCGGGCGTGGTGGCGCACGCCTGTAATCCCAGCACTTGGGAGGCTGAGGCAAGAGGATCGCGAGTTCAAAGCCAGCCTCAGCAATGGCGAGGCACTTAGCAACTCAGTGAGACCCTGTCTCTAATAAAATACAAAAAAAAAAAAAGGGCTGGGGATGTGGCCCAGTGGTCGAGTGCCCCTGAGTTCAATCCCTGGAACCAAAAAATAAATAAATAAATAAATAAATACAGGGGCTGGGATTGTGGCTCAGTGGTAGAGTGCTCGCCTAGCACGTGCGCAGCCCGGGTTCAATCCTCAGCACCACGTAATGAATAAAGGCATTGTGTATGACTAAAACAAATAAATAAAAATATTTTAAAAATAAAAATAAAAAAAATAAATACATACAAGGAAGGCCAATAATATACCAAATAAAAAACAAATACAAGCCGGCGCGGTGGCGCACGCCTGTAATCCCAGCACTTTGGGAGGCTGAGGCAGGAGGATCGCGAGTTCAAAGCCAGCCTCAGCAATGGCGAGGCACTTAGCAACTCAGTGAGACCCTGTGTCTAATAAAATACAAAAAAGGGCTGGGGATATGGCCCAGTGGTCTAGTGCCACTGAGTTCAATCCCCGGTACAAAAAAATAAAAAAATACATACAAGGAAGAGGATGATAGTACTGGGGATTGAAATGGAGAAAACTATGCTCTAAGCATTTATGAATACATCAGAATGAGCCCCACTATTACATATAACTAAAATGCACAAAAAAAATTTTTAATTAAAAAGTTTTTAGCCAGGTGTGGCCCACACCTGTAATCCCAGGGACTTGGGAGGCTGAGGCAGGAGGATTGTGAGTTTAAAGCCAGTCTCAGCAACTTAGTGAGGCTCTGAACAACTTAGCGAAACCCTGTCTCAAAATAAAACACGAAAAGGGTTGGGGATGTGCCTCCGTGGTTAAGCGCCCCCAAGTTCAATCCCTGGTACAAAAAAAAGGTTTTAAAAAATAAAAAGAGGGGCTGGGGTTGTGGCTAAGCTGTAGAGCGCTTGCCTAGCACGTGCACGGCCTGGGTTCAAGCCTCAGCACCACGTATAAATAAACCGCATGTGTACAATTAAAAGCAAATAAATAAATACTTAAAATAATAATAATAATAATAAATGAAAAGAATTTTTAAAAAGCCAACAGGAAAACCAGCAACTACAATAGTACTTTCAGAAGATTTGGATTTCTTGAGAGTCAAAACTAATGCTTATAAGATAAACAGTTATATTATGAATATATTTTAAAATATACTTAACATAAGTATCATCACATAAAATAGAAAACAATATCTTACTCAATAAAGGCAACAGTGTAACTAGTAGATACTTTATTACTAATTTTTTGTTTTAATTAGTGATACAATGACAGTAGAATGCATTTATGCACTATGATGTATCATACATAGATGAGATATAATTTCTCATTTTTCAAAGTGTATATGTTGCAGAATCATATTGGTCATGTAGTCACATATATACATAAAGTAATAATGTCTGTTTCATTCCACTATCTTTCCCCTCCCCACATCCCCTCCCTCCTTTCCCTTCACTTCCCTCTACCTAATCTAATGCTATTTTGCCCTAGTGCCCCCCCCCAACCTTATTGTGGATTGGCATCCATATATTAGAGAAAACATTCGGCCTTTGGTTTTGTGGGATTGGCTTATTTCGCTTAGCATGATATTCTCCAACTCCAACCATTTACTGGCAAATGCCCTAAACCCTTCTTTAAAGCTGAGTAATATTCCATTGACTACATATGCCATATTTTCTTTATCCATTCATCTATACATTAGTCTAGCTATTGTCACCCACTTCTTTGTCACTATAGTATGCTGATTTTAAGCCTTTGGGTATAAACCAAGGAGTAAGCTGGGTCAAATGGATCCACAGAGACAAACCCACACAAATTGACTAAACACATTCATGGAGAAAAGATAGCCTATTCAACAAATTTTGGCTTTCCATCCAAAATGAAATTAAACCTCTATCTCTCACCCTGCACAAAAATCAACTCAAAGTATTAGGGACTAGAACAGAGACCCTGGAAGAAAAAGTAGGCCCACACCACGTCGGCCTAGGATCTGACTTCATTAACAAGACTCCTAAAGCGCAAGAAGTGAATCAATAAATGGGATGGATTCAAATTAAAAAGCTTCTTTTCATAATAATGTGAAGAGAGAGCTAGCTATTGTGAAGAAGAAATAAAATTGATCAACAAATGAGCACGCCTGTAATCCCAGCACTTTGGGAGGCTGAGGCAGGAGGATCGCGAGTTCAAAGCCAGCCTCAGCAATGGCAAGGCACAACTCAGTGAGACCCTGTCTCTAATAAAATCCCAAAAAAGGGCTGGGGATGTGGCCCAGTGGTCAAGTGCCCTGAGTTCAATCCCTGGTACCAAAAAAAAAAAAAAAGAAAGAAAGAAAGAAAGAAAAAAAATTACTCTAAGATTTTTTCCTGTCAGAATGGTAATCAAAGAAACAATCAGTGAGGTGAACAGAGAACCAACTAATTGGGAACAGATTTTTACCACATGCACATCAGATAGAGCACTAATCTCTAGGATATATAAAGAACTCAAAAATCTTAACACCAAAAAAATAAATAAATAAATAAATAACGCAATCAATAAATGGGCCAAGGAACTGAACAGACACTTCTCAGAAAAAGATATACAATCAATCAACAAATACATGAAAAAATGTTCAACATCTCTGGCAATGCAAATCAAAACTACTCTAAGATTTCATTTCACTCCAGTCAGAATGGCAGCTATTAAGAACACAAACAATAATAAATGTTGGAGAGGATGTAGGGGAAAAGGCACACTCACACATTGCTGGTGGGACTGCAAAATGGTGCAGCCATTATGAAAAGCAGTATGGAGATTTCTTGGAAAACTGGGAATGGATCCATCTTATGACGCAGCCATCCCACTCCTGGGTCTATTCCCAAAGGACTTAAAAACAGCATACTGCAGGGACACAGCCACATCAATGTTTATAGCAGCTCAATTCACAATAGCTAGGTTGTAGAACCAACCTAGATGCCCCTCAGTAGATGAGTGGATAAAGAAAATGTGGTATATATACACAATGGAATATTACTCAGCAATTAAAGAGAATAAAATAATGGCATTTGCAGGTAAATGGATGAAGTTGGAGAATATAATGCTAAGTGAAGTTAGCCAATCTCAAAAAGCCAAATGCCGAATGTTTGAATCAGTAGGCTGATTCACAGTGGGGTTGAGTTTTGGAACATAGGAGGATTAGAGGAACACTAGAAAGGTTAATGGGGAGGGAGGGGAAAGGAGGGAATAAGGGGGTATGAAGAGAAAAAAAAAAAAGAAGATGGTAGAATGAGATGGATATCAGTATCCTAAATGCATGATTGAAGACATGAATAGTATGAATATACTTTGTATTCAAACAGTGTTGTGTAAAAAGGTGCTCTATATATGTACTATGAATTGTCAAGCATGCTATTGTTATATATACAACTTTGGATAAAAAAAGAATAAAAAATAAATAAATAAAGTTAGAGCTTAGTCTCTTGAAGAAAATTTTAAAAAAAAGAATACAGGCAACAATAAATGTTGGCAAGGATGTGTGGAAAAAGAAAAAAAGGTACACTCATACATTGCTGGTGGCACTGCAAATTGGTGCAACCACTATGGAAAGCAGTATGGAGATTCCTCAGATAGGCATAAAAGGGAAATCTTTGCCTTACACCATCTACCAACATAAACTGTAGTTGAATTTGAAAGTTAAATGTAAAAAATGATCCCTTTATTTTTTAATAAGTGGGGAATATTGGGTTTTAGTTGATTTTAAGAAAGCCTAAAAATAATTTTAAAAAAAGAAATATAAATTTCAAAAATTAAAATGTAAAAAAAAAGTAATCAAATAGCCACAAATATAGCAATTTGGGAGTGACTGTATGTTTTATGGATTGTAGATTCCAAAGTACGTAAGCTAGTAAAAAACACGTCCTTTTTATTATCAGAATCAGGGGGAAATTACCATTAAAAAAACAAAACCCCAAGAGTAACATGGGTGCTGTAGTGGAGTAAATCCCACCTTGCAGCACACATTGAAGATGAAATCCAGCCTTAGGAAGAGTACGCACTGTTGTAGCCACCCGGCTGGGCACAGAGTACCCACTGTGCTGGGTTCACTCTCTTTGAACTTCTTGGATTATCCACATAAAGGACTTCTAATTAAATGCCTTCATTTGCTCCCCAGTCCCATTTAGGGAAGTAGACCTGTGAACTTCTCCCAAAGCTTACACAGTTAGTCCAGGTTGTGCAACAAAAGGATTACCTGAGGATGGACAGGATGGCTCAAGGGCCTGAGCAATGGTTAACAGACCACTCAGAAGCTCAGGACTCTCGCTCAGTCCACAGGACTCTGTACTTAGACTCCACAGGGATGGGCAAACTACTTCTGGCCTCCCCAGAGGTAAAAAAAAAAAAAAAAAAAACAGTTTAAGCACACATACAGTGTCCTGTCCATCCCAAGAACTCCTTAAGATGAAAGTAAAAAAATAAACTCATTTACAATGAAGCGATCCATGCCAGAGATTTCGACAAATTTCAAAAAAACTGAAAAAAACACAGAAGTATATGGAAGAATATGAGAAAGAGAAGCAGCTAACCTGGAATAAGCAAATGGATGTTGCAGGGTAATGGTGACAACAGGCACAGCTGAACCTTGGAAATGAAAACAGGTACCCAAAGAAGAGGTTGTTGAAAGGCTATTGGTTAAAAAAAAAAAAAAAAAAAAAAAAAAAAAACTGCTCCAGTGTCTCCCCATGCTGCCAGCTCCTAACCTTTCTACACAGAACACACTACAGTGAAAGCAACTGGCACAGAACATGGGGGGAATGAGGATTATTTTTGCTGAAGAAGGAAAAAAGTAAGAGCCAGGGGAAGAGGGGAGGCAACAGGGGGTTAGGAGGGAGAGGGGGATAGGAAGGAGGAGACTAAAGGAACACTCTAGAGAAAGCTTGACCAGCCAGTGTGGGCACCCTGAACAAGTCCTCCTCATGTTTCTGACATTTAAAGGAGTCCCAGCCTAAAGATCATAAGCAAACTACAGTATGGCATGATTTTGAGCAAATTATAGCATACAAAAAGAAAAAAGGAAAAATCCATTTCACCCAGCCTCTAGACACATTTTCCTGTACACTGAAAAGGAAAAATACACATGATATTGGACCAAAAAGAGAAAAAGTAATCACAGCATGCAACAGAGCCCCACGATAAACAGCATTTACTATTTACAATGCAGTATTACTGGTTTTTAACTTTTCAACTGAACTTGCTGTCTTCAAAATATCAAAGACTTAAATAATGGTTACAGAATAAAATGGAAATATTCAACTCTGTCAATGCAGGGATAAAGGCAAAGCTAACAGCAGTTGAGAAAAAAAGAAAAATCTCTTACACTAAAGAGAATCATGTAATAGTACCCACATTTTAAGTCTTCCATGGAAGTTACAAAAATAATCCATAGAAGAATTAAAAGAAGAATAAAAAATAACATTACATTACTTTCAAACCTGAAAGGCAAAGAAAGAAGTCAGAAGTTACCCAAGTGAGATCCTTATTTATCATAGTAGGATTTGACAGAAAATGATGAAGTCAATGTTGACTTCCCCAGTGTATGCACTCTCTCAGCATCTCTGGTATTCAGCTGGCAGCTCATGAAATAAAGTAGCAAAAATGTACCTGTCTGATGAAGTGTTTTAAAATTCACATCTGAATGCACTGCATTTTTTAGAATATATAATATTTTGTCAATTAATCAGTTAGCAAATACTGTATTAATTAAACATGTGTTCCATGCCTGGCAATATGTTGGGTATCAGAAATAATGATATATAAAGAAATAAAATTTGACCCTTGCCCTGAATTCAGTTCCCCCCACAAAAATGTAATTCATTATGTGTGGGGCACTTGGATAGGTTTTAGGATTAAAATTATAAAAACTGGTGGGGGTGGAGAGGTTCTATACATGAAAGAGAAGGATGCAGACACATAAATAAATCTTTTCAAAAGAGCTTGGTATTCACGAAAGAAGTAGATCTATTGCTTCAAGGAGGAAGCAGTCCAACACACTATTTTAGAAGGACACAGACCATCCACAATAAAATCCTAAAATTACAATAAATGCCATCCAAAATTAAGAAGCAAGATTAATTAATTCTGGCTAAACGAGTCTGAAAAAGGCTCCACAAAAGAGAGGTCTTTAAGGTGGAGGTCAAATTTGAATTGATGAGACAAAGATACCAAGAAAAAGAAAAATTTACAGCAGAAGGGTGGGGTGGGAGGGTCATCAGAAGAGAAACTGGCTCATGTTGATACATATATAGAACAAAGGGAATGTCTCCCCAAAACAAAATGAGTAAAACTCTATTGGCTATTTGTTTTAGGGGATACTTTTATGGATGAAAATCATCTATCTAGATTATCAGTGAAACAGCAAAAATATGCCAGATCGTAAGTGTGCCTATAGGCAACCTATTCCCAAGTGGTACAATGCAATTTTCCCAAGACACTTCTCCCTTACAAGAGAGAAAAAATAAATAAATAAATAACCAAAGAGATTTTTTAGATTTTTCAGAGAACCCTGTTTCTTGAGATTTGTAATAATACAACATCCTCTTCTAACAACCCCCTCTGCCTCAGTAAGTAGCTAGAGAATTAATTTCTTTTTTGCTCTTCATCAATGTCAAAGAAAATTTTTCAATCACTTTAAATTCAAAAGATCACTCTACCTCTATGCCCTCATCAATACTAATACTATATTTCTTCATTCAAATATCTGTACATAATTTAATCAAAGGAAATTTCTGAGCTGGTATTTTTAGGAGAGAAAACAAGAGTTTTCTAACAACTTAAGAATTTTTATAAATTATCTTGTGATTTATTTCAAAGACTTGCCAGTCTTCTTCCTTAACTTTCTTTCCTATGTGTGAGAAAATATTGCTAACATATATAATTCTGCTGAGGTCAGTTATGAACAATAAGAATAACTAATCTCTTCTATCCAAAATTAGGGAGGAAAAGAAATAACTTGGAGAAAGAAATTCCTTTCAAGGATTTTGAAACAAGAACAGCATTGGAGTGAAGAAACATTAAGATGATGGCACTTTTTCCTGTACGTACATTATATTTTAAGAGACTTTTGGCCATTAGAATCCAAAAAGGTATAAAGAAAAACTATTTTCTTTTTTTTTAAAGTAAGGGACTAAGGAGAAATAACTGGAAGATTCATTCCCTGCATTTATTTGTATTTCTTTTCTCAAAATCAGTTGTTTATTTTCAACGACTATATCTTTACTCTCACCAGGTAAACAAAAGCACATTTGCATCTCACAATTACTTTTACATTTCCAGGGATTTCAGACCAGAAAGTAAAGGCTCTGCCACAGCTTTCAAACGCTTGATAGAGGAAAACACACACACGCAAACACACGCACGCTCGCGCAGCTAAGTCTTGAATTTGCTGTCTGTTCTTCCTAGCCAGCACAGATGGTGAAAACACTGAGCCCTTTGTGTCTCTGGATAAAGAACTAAGACCACAAAAGCGAATTCGCACCACGAGAGACTTCAGGATGCCTCCCTAGCTTGTGTCCTTGGTTGAATCGGCTCTTAACTAGCTCTTTTCAAAACGAAGCTCTGGCCTTCATTGCTGGGTAATCTGTCCACTTTTGTTCCCCCACCCCCACCCCCACCCCCGAGTCGTGGGAGGACCACAGTTTGCGCCCTACAGCCTGCGAAGCAACTCCTGGACGAAACAGCGGTGTCGGGCCGTGGGCACAGGAGGTATCAGCCCGTGCCAGGGCCCTTCCTCTCGCAGCCCGCTGTTAATTTCAGGAACGCGCAGCATCGCAGCAGGGGCAGGTGCACAGAACGGGCCTGGGGTTGGCCCGCCGGGAGGTGGCTCTTGGCTGCCCGGGAGCCTCCAGAGCGTGGCCTCGCCCAGCCCCGCACCCTGGACTAGCCCGCGGGGTTCCGCGCCCGCCTGGGGGACCTAGGCGACGGCATGGGCACTGCCCTGCACCACAAAACCCAGAAAAAAATCACTTGCCATGGTGGAGGAGAGACGCGCCCTCAGCGGCCGGGAGGAAGCCCCCAACCCAGCTGAGCGCGGGTGGCGCAGAGGGCCCGGCAGGCTGGTTTTGGTTTCGTTTTTTTGTTCCCGCTCACTTGGAGACAATACTAGAAAAGGGCGGCCTTTCTATCCCACGTGGCTGTGCTGTAGCGGGTGGCCTCTAGGTGGGAGCCTGGACTTGGAAGGGCTGCTGGCGCCAAACCAGACATCCTCCGTAGTTTTGCAACTTTTGAAAGCACGCTTCCAAAGACAGGCCCGGAGAGTCCCCGGCAGAAATTTAGGGATTCTCCCGATGATTCGTCAGTCCTGCACTCAATGGACTCTGGATGGCCCGTCCTGAACCCTCAGTATTCCCCCTATAGTATTCCTGTGTGATCTCTTCTCCCAGATTAGGGCCCCTGTCAAATACAGAGGATTAAAAAGCTTAGTCCCTCCCACTAGGGAGCGGACCACCTATATGCAAATGTAAAGTGTCAACATAAACGCTGTCTATGAAAATATTAAACTTTGCTGTAGAATTGGGCTCAGGCAGTGCTAGATTTCTGAGTCTGGCTCTTGGGGCAAAGGGACTCCACATAGATAACCAGTTCAAAGTCAAATTAAAGAGAATACGAAAAAGGCAAGTGGATGGCCGATGTGAAGATGCTTGGTCTTGTCCCTAATAAAGACATAATGCGATACCATTTTTCCCAACGTTAACCGGTCTGTAAAGAACATCAATGCTGTTGCAAGTCGTGGGAACATTTTTAAAGGATTTTGACCGCTATTGGGGGAATCTCAGAACACAGTGCTCCAAAGAATAGCTCTCTGGGCACGCTGAGTACTTTAAATGAAGGACGTTGGTTGAAAGAGCCTGGAAAGCAAAGTCTCTGACTTTCCTGGGCCCTCCTGTATCTCCCCTTTTCTGCCCTTAACCAATCATAGAAACCAGAATTTCTCTTCTTGCTGGTGGGTGATGGAAACTAGAATCCCCTTCCCAATAAACAAGCCATTGAACCCAGAAAGGTCACTCTACCCCTTCTCTCTGTTCCCTTGAAGACCCTCATTCCAGAGGAGTCCTCCCCTATACCCAGGAGGAAGGAATGCTACATGGAAAAGCCAAGAAGAATCTGAACCTACTTTGCTGGGCCCCTGGTACTGGGTCAGTCTGTTATCATTAGATAATACCTTTGGTGCAGTCACATTTCTGCACAGGTGTCCATTCTTCATCAACAGAAGCATAAAAATAGTTTTCTCAGTTGTGCTCTATTTGTGCAATATGAATTGAATTGCATTCTGCTGTCATATATAATTAGAATAAATAAAATAAAATAAATTTTTTAAAATAGTTTTCTCTGGTTCTCTGGGTCTTCAATTCTGAATGCTCCTGTCACATAAAACTTTGATTAAATAAATTAGTTATGCTTTTTCTCTTGTTAACCTTTTTGTTGTTGTTGTTGTTGTTGTTGTTATAGAAGTGTAACCCTTATGGTGGCTTAGGAAAACGTAATACCTTCTCACTCCTAAACTATAAACACGTAAAATGCAAGAAATAAAATGAACATATCCTTAGACTTAGCAATTCATTTTTAGTAGTGAACCTGAAGTGAAAGTACCAAGTGGTAATAAGATGTTATATGAAAATTTTAATTATATGTTGCTTGTTATACAGGTAATAATAATTTCTTTTAAAAACTGATCCACTCAATGAATGGAGCTCTTTATTGTACAGATGATGGTACCTCCACCAGACACAAGACTAGGAATATTTTAAAACAGAATGAGATATATCTCCATGAAATTTATGGTTTATCTCCATAGTCATATATACCCATTTGAATACCTAGTAAGCATGCACAAGGCCCTGGGTTCAATCCCAAGTACAAAAAAAAAAAAAAACCTCTTCCTATATATCTGTGTATTTCCTATTGGTTCTGTTCCTCTGAAGAACCCTAATACATATGATCAAATAATTTTCAACAAGAGTATCAAGAGGGCTGGGATTGCGGCTCAGTGGCAGAGCGCTCGCCTCGCACGTGCACGGCCCGGGTTTGATCCTCAGCACCACGTAAACATAAATGCATTGCATTGTGTACAACTAAATTAAATAAATAAATAAATAAAAGAGTATCAAGACCATTCAATAGGTAAAGGACTATCTGAAGAAGCTGTTGAGTATTGAAAATCTTAAAAACTTTGGTGCCAGAACCAGATATAATGGCACACACCTATGATCCCAGAGATTCAGGAGACAGAGGCAAGAGGATTGCAAGTTCAAGCCAGTCTCAGCAACTCAGCAAGACCCTGACTCAAAATTCAAAAACATATTAAAAGGACAGGGGATATAGCTTAATGGTAAAACACTCTTGAGTTCAATCTCCAGTGGGAGAAAAAAAAAACTTTTGTTCCAAACATTGATTCCAGGAAGTGCACTGAGGACAGTTTTCAGACTCCAGGAGAATATATTTCCAACACCCTTTCTAGAATTGGCCAAGAACAATAATTGAAAAAGAAGAATGTCCAGGAAATATTAAGACAATTAGCAAGAGAAGAATTTCCAGGGAATGAAATCAGGGCCTAATCATCTACTCAATGAGATCTCAGAATTGCTTTGGCTTGGTGTCTCTCACTCTTTCCCTTTCCATGTGGGAGAGTTTATTGCACTTATCATTCTCAGTTCCATCACTGAATATTGGGTGTGTTGCAGTCTCTAGATAAGTTCAGACCTGATAGAGAAACTGCCACAGTCACTGAGAGTTCACATACTCTTGAGTTTGATACCTTGATTGGATGGAATTTTTGGTTCTATTCCACAGGGAATGAGGTGAGTATATTTTGTGTATGAAGAAGAATGAACCAAATGATGGTGATTAGAAGGACAGGGCAAACTATGCTGGTTATTATTCTGGCCCAGCCAAATCTGGTTCTCCCAACTTTACAAGGATTTTCTAGTCTCCTTATATCTGAATGGGGCTATGTAACTATTTCTTGACTGAGATATAAGAAGAAATGACAAGGGTCAGTTTTGGATCACAGCATTTAATTACTGGTCCAAGTCTCTCCAGACTTTGCTTTTACCCAGCTCTGTGATTCTGGAGGTATATCTCAAGATGGGACCTCCAAGTGATGAGAATAGAGAGACTCCCCTGCCAAGTTGTGCTAGACATTGTACATGATGGGTAAGACTGACTTCCCTCATCCCCTCGTACTGGGGATTGAACCCAGGAATGCTCTACAACTGAGCAACATCCCCAGTACTCCCACATTTGTCTTTTGGAGACAAGGCTTCACTAAGTTGCTGAGGCCAGCCTCAAACTTGCATTCCTCCTGCCTCAGCCTCCTGAGTAGCTGGGATTACAGGAATGCACCACCATGCCTGGCTAAACATCTATTCTTTATAAATTATAAAGTCTCAAGTTATCTATAATAGCAACAGATAGCAGAATAAGACATTCTCAACATTTTCAAGTGCTTTAAATAATCTATTTCCAAAGAAAAATTTTAAATGGCAAATATAAAGATTTATTATAAATTTTAATATTTTTAGACACCATGTTTCATTCCTAACAAAAATATGAAAATAATGAGTACTTTTGATGGTAACTTTAAAACCTAAAAATATCAGAAGGAAAAACCAAACTTTTCCCTTTTAATTTTAGGCAGAATCTAGCATTGGATAGGTTTAGAAACTTCTAAAAGCATTAATTTCTTCTCTAAATATGATTTAATTTGGCTTCCAGCTCTTCATGAAACATACTGTTTCAGAATAAATGTTCTTCACCAAAAAAGAACTTCACCTTCTCTGAATAGGATTTTTAATTCTCGGCTTAAAGTTTCCACAAATTAAGAACAGTGAACTGCTCATAAACTGGGTCTCTTTCCAACTAACTCTTAAACCCAGAGAGGGCAGGAACCATGTGCTGCCTTTGGGCATTCTGGGTGTCTAGAGGGAGAAGTAATGAACCCCTAGCTTTGCATTTACTTCTTCCTGTGTTTCAAGGTTTTCAGTCTCTCAGACTGATTCTTTTTACTGTCACTCTTAAAGAAAGAAAATGCTAGTCTTTAGAAGCTCTCTTTGGAGAGGAGAGAGATTGGAAGGAGTCAGGGGATGGTTGGCATGCTGAGTGAAGGAAAGTTCAAGAAAAAGCCCACATTTAGCTCTGAGAACCTTGGGTCTGTGGAGTTAATTGCTATGCAAAGTGGGGCATGATCACTCCTGAAGTCCTTTGAATCTTTAGTAAAGTCTACAGAAATCACAAACTGCCAAGTGTAACTACATTCCTTCACTCTTGAAGTTCCTTCAATCTTTGGTAAAGTCTACAGAAATCCCAAACTGTTCAATGTTACAGCATTTCCTTTGGACAATATTAAGTCTCAAGTCTACATATTGGTGGGCATGGGGCCAAAATGGGATTGGCCCACATGACCATCAGGGTATGAGCCAACATGGGCAGGGGGACATCTGGATCACTTAAGGTCGATTTCAACAGACATGGAACTCATCCACAAAACTTATGAAAAAAAAAACTGTTTTAACACAGTGCACTTACGCATTTATAAACATACAGCCAAGTTCAAGACAAAGATGAATTCAAAAACTTGGAAGTATATTTTGTACTTAAAAAGAAATGGACACCAAAGAATTAAAAATTTCATTTTTTTAAAGGAAAGGATATTCATTTTTGCCAAATGTTTACAGCGATTTGGACTGGAAGCTATAATTTTCATATGACTCCATCAGTTTATTCTTCAAAATATGCGATGTGAGATTGATCTAGAGAACACTTGACCACATCTACTTCTCCACCTCCATTCTTCTTCCGCTGAAAGTGAATGCTAATGAAATCCTCCACAATTTCTTCTTCCATCTGAATGTTCTCCATTCCCGTCAGAAGCACCGTCCTCTTAGATATTCCTGAAAATATCTAAGAAAGAAAAAAAAGATAAATACAAAAATTGCCAAAAGTTTTTAATTCAAAACCTTTCATCCAAAACCTGTGCTTAGTATTTTGGATTTTTATCTCAACAGAACAGGAAGCTGTAAGATTTTTCAAAGAGAATGCCAGAGTCCGATCTGAGTTTCAAAAAGATAACTCTGGTGATATCATGAAGAATGGAGGAAAGGAGGACACAGTTCAAGAGACAAACAGGTAAATAGGTAGTCAGAGATGGACTGGCATAATGTGGTGAGTCAGAAATGGTGGAGGTGAGGCAAAATGAAGAGTTAAGTATGAGTTCCTGCCACCAGGTTTGTGGACTAGGTAGGTAGTGGTGCCATCTTTAAAAGGAACAGGAAGAGAGTTTGTGGTAAAAATAATGAGTTCGATGAAAACAACAGAAAGAATGATTTCTAATACCCAGTGATAATAGGAACATGAGAGAAATGAGATGTTTTGTTATTATGAGAGTAATTTTCATTTAAAAATAAATGAATTAAATAAGGCACTGATTTATATTAAAATATTCTTTAAAAAGTCAGACTCATTTGAGCCAAGAAAAAAATGAAGAAAGTATTTTGATATCCCTCACTGATAAAAAAGTAACAGACAAAATTTTTCTTTCTCCTCTTCTTTTTTTTTTTTTTTTTTTTTGGTGTGTGTATCTCTGTGTGGGAAGTGGGGGGGTTAGGTTTGTGCAGTAAGTTCTCAGAATGAAAGGAAAGATGACTTTTTGAGCTGTAAGCCCAGCTGTTCAGAAGGCCAATCTGGGCAACTTAGCAAGACCCCCATCTCAAAAAACAAACCAACAAACAAAAAATCATAACTTTACCTGATACTTTTTCAAGTGTCTTTCTACATATGGAGAAACAACAACCCTATGGCAGTTTTGATTTATGTAGAGAGGATATTCTTTCTTTTTCAATATCTTGTCAACAACTGAAAGTAAGCAAAAAGGTTTTTTTAGTATCATAAAATTTCTAATCAAACTTAAAACTTCCTTCCTACAGAACAATATCACTGTGAATATTGAATCAAGTGATTAATTTCTAAGAAATGTTACCACCCACAATGAGACTTCGCAGTACATAATTTTAAATAGTTCCTTCTGCCTTAAACTATCCCCTGCAGTCCATCAATGCACAGAGGGCTGATTGTTCTCAGATGGACACTGAGTCACATAAAAAACTATAGTCATGCTGGGCACAGTGACACATGCCTGTGATCCCACAGGAGGTGGAGGCCAGAGCATGGCAAGTTTGAGAAGTCTCAGCAACTTAGCAAGACCCTGTCTCAAAATAAAAAAGGGCTGGGGATGTAGTTAAGTAGTAAAGAACCCCTGGGTTCAATCCCTGGTACCATTAAAAAAAATAATAGGAGCCGGGCGCGGTGGCGCACGCCTGTAATCCCAGCACTTTGGGAGGCTGAGGCAGGAGGATCGCAAGTTCAAAGCCAGCCTCAGCAATGGCGAGGCACTTAGCAACTCAGTGAGACCCTGTCTCTAAATAAAATACAAAAAAGGGCTGGGGATGTGACCCAGTGGTCGAGTGCCCCTGAGTTCAATCCCCGGTACCACAAAAAAAAAAAAAAAAAAAAAAAAAAAAAAAAAAAAAATAATAGGGAGCCAGGCACAGTGGCGCACATCTGTAATCCCAGCACTTGGGAGGCTGAGGTAGGAGGATCCCGAGTTCAAAGCCAGCCTCAGCAATGGCGAGGCATTTCGCAACTCAGTGAGACCCTGTCTCTAATAAAATACAAAAAAGGGCTGGGGATGTGGCCCAGTGGTCGAGTGCCCCTGAGTTCAATCCCCGGTACCAAATAATAATAATAATAATAGCGCTGGGGTTGTGGATCAGAGGAAGAGCACTCGCCTACCATGCGTGAGGCACTGGGTTCAATCCTCAGCACCACATAAAAATAAAATAAAGGTATTGTGTCCTCCTACAACTAAAAAATAAATGTTTAAAAAAATAATACAATAGCCATCTGCACTCATCCTAATAAGATTGGAGGGTTTCTGTTTCTCAAAAAGTATAAATGAGCTGGACATAGTGGCACATGCCTGTAATCCCAGTGACTTGGGAGGCTGAGGCAGAAGGATCAAAAGTTTGAGTCCAGCCCAGCAATAGCAAGGCCCTTAGCAACTTAGGGAGACCCTGTCTCAAAATAAAAATTTTCAAAAGGACTGGGGATATGGCTCAGAGGTTAACCGCCCCTGGGTTCAATTCCTGGTATCAAAAAAAAAAGTATAAATGAAAACTATGATTAGAACACCATAAATATACACTAAGTTATAAATTTATTTTACATCATACATATATATAGTAAATTACTTGGTCATCCCAGTACAGGATATTCAGGAAACGGAAATAATGATGTTAACCAAAGTGGTGAGGAAGGGTACTGAGTGAAGAAGACAAATAACAAAAATTCATCAATTTTCTCCAACACAAAGGATGGAAAGGATAGTCTGATCTTTTTAGCAGCATTTTTTTCCCTAAAGTAGAGAAAGTAGTATGTCAAAACTGGATAAGGTTTAACAGAAACAATTCTTGAGAATATTTAACCATCCTTTTAAAAATTCCTCTCATAAGTCCACCTTGGGTCAGCAATATGGTCAGTGGTTAGAAGTACAGGCCTTCTTGGTGAGTATGTGAAGTTGGCACTCTGGGGCACTGAAGGAATGTAAAATGGTACAAGCAGTGTGGAAAACAGTATGGCAATTCCTCACAATGTTAAACACACTTACCACATAACCCAGCAATTCCTCTCACAATTATATGTCAAAAAAAAAAAAAACATGAAAGCAGGGACTTGAATAGATATTTGCACACCGATATTCACAGAAGCATTATTCCCAACAGCCAAAAGATAAAAGAAAGCCAAGTGCCCACCAACAGATAAATGGAGAGACAGAAGGTGCTAGATACACACACACACACACACACACACACACACACACACACACAGAGGCATAATCGAACATTATTCAGCATTAAATAATGAAATTCTGACTATAATACAATACAAATAAAGCTTGAAAACACTATACTAAGTGAACTAAATCAAACACTAAAAGACTAACAATGTATTATGATTCTACTTATTCAGAATAGGCATGTTCATAGAGAAGAATTAGAATTGTGAACACCAGGTGTCACAAGCCGTCCATGGGTTGTGTGTGGGTCACTGCGCATTGAAGCCTAGTGGATAGAAACATCTGGTGTCTGGGAAGGACCAGTGGACATTTTCTTTGGTCAACTGCCCAGGGACAGTGTGAATTTCTATCCCACTCTGCTGTGGCCCACACAGCACCTGAGATGGGTATGACCTGCCAGGGTGCCAATCAACCTGCTGACTGCAAGACATCATGAAGCAAGACTCTGCCCTTGAAACTTTATCCCTGCATTTGATGTACCCTCTTAAATAAACCACTGGAGCCATCTTTCCTCTGTCTAGTTTCAGCACCCATGTAGACTAGATCTATCAGGGGCTCTGCTTTTTGTAAATATATTTATGACTATTTATGTTTTGTTCTTCACTAATTATTTGAGACTTTAAATTTTCAAGTAGTTTACACCCTCCTCGGCAGGAAGAAGAACCTCCCAATGAGATGCTGTCCATCGCCCCCATTAACCAGGAGCTAAAAGAGGATGTAAGAGGGAGCTCTTGTTAAATGGGGACAGACTTTCAATATGGGATAATGGAAACTTTCTGGAGATGGATAGTGGTGATAGTTGTACAACACTGTGAATGTACTCGATGTCACTAAGTTTTATACTTACAATGGTTAAAGTGATAAATTTTATTTATTTATTTATTTTATTTATTTATTTTGCTTTTAGTACGTGGTGCTGAGGATCGAACCCGGGCCGCGCACGTGCTAGGTGAGTGCTCTACCGCTGAGCCACAATCCCCAGCCCGATAAATTTTATATTGTATATTTTATCATCATTTTAAAAAATATTTTTAAAAGGGGCTGGGGCTGTAGCTCAGTGGTAAAGCGCTTGCCTTGCATGTGTGAGGCACTGGGTTTGATCCTCAGCACCACATAAAAATTAATAAAGATACTGTGTGTTCATCTACAACTAAATAAATACTTTTTAAAAATAAAATAAAGTAAACTTAATCCCAGCACTTTGGGAAAAAAAAGTTTTAAAAAGTGCAGGCCCTACATCAAATAGACTTGCTTCAGTTCTGATTCTGCTGCTTTCATTAGCTATGTGTGGCCTGGGGTTTCTTGCTTACTTCTTGACACCTCGGTTTTCTTTTCTGCAAAATGGGTATAATTACAGTATCCACCTGATAAGTTGTTGTGATGATTCTGTAAAGACACAGCTCTGAATTTCCTGGAAGATTTACCTTCAGAAATAATTTTTTATAAGGTTCAAAACTATTTTTATCTCCTTCCAGCCAGACATAACCCCTTGGAGGTATCCCCAGAAAGGAACGAGCTCAGATTCCCAAGCTCATATTAGCTCCTACTATAAAATATTCAATTGTATTCTAATGCATAGATAAGTCTCTTGTGGACTATTTTTAATAAAAGAGATGGACCAGCTAACATCAAGCAGACAGACTGAACATAAGAACTTGGAAAATTAAAATCTGGATCCTTAACTATTGAAATTTTTACAAAGTTATGATCCATTTCTAAGACCTCTTCTATTTGTGTCTCTATTTAACTATAAAACACCCCCCACCGTTGGGCACAGAGGCACTTGTATGTAATCCTATCTATTCAGGAGGCTGAGGCAGGAGGATCACAAGTTCAAGGCCAGCCTGGATAACTGAGTGAAACCCTGTCTCCAAATTAAAAATAAAACATATGGGGCACCGGGCGCAGTGGTGCATGCCTGTAATCCCAGCACTTGGGAGGCTGAGGGAGGAGGATCCTGAGTTCAAAGCCAGCCTCAGCAATGACAAAGCACTTAGCAACTCAGTGAGACCCTGTCTCTAATAAAATACAAAAAAAATGGCTGGGAATGTGGCCCAGTGGTCGACTGCCCCTGAGTTCAATCCCCAGTACGAAAATAAATAAATAAAATGTATGGGATGTACTTCAATGATTGATAGAACATCCCTGGGTTCAATCCCCAGTACCACATGCACACACAAAAAAGCCCTAAATTTTGTCCAAAGCCCAAAGAAATGTGTAGACATATACATGACTAACCATAACTAATTTTGAGAAAATGCTTCACTTTTTACTAAATTTATGCTCTCAATGCAGCATTTCAATTTTTTAAGAAGTTCCTATTACATCGGTATGAAAAAAATATAATCCATGATTTTTATTTATATAGTTGGATTTCTACTATACATATAAACCCAGAAGAAGCCCAAGTATTTCACTAACAAGAGCAAGAGTATTTTGAGTATTTTACATAGAGAATCACTTGAACATATTTTAAAAGGCACCTGTAGAATCTTCTTTTCAGTCATGAGTATGTAAACCTTCCTAATATGATCTGATAAAAGTCCATTTTTTTCTTTTTCTTGTTTGTGTGTGTATGTGTATGTGAGAAATTCTGAGGATTGAACCCAGGGCCCAAGACATGCTAGGCAAGCACTCTACTGTAAGCACTGAGCTATACTGAAACCTTTTTTAATTTTTTATATTGAGACAGGGTCTCCCTAAATTGCCCAGGCTGGCCTCAAACTTGAAATCCTCCTGCCTCAGCTTCCTGAGTTGCTGGGATTACAGGCATGCACCACCACACCCTGCTAGTAAAAATCCATTCTATCAGAAAAAAGAACAAATGTCTAGCTCATCTCTCCTGTAATAAATTTCCTCTACCTATAAGACTAGTCAGTAATAATGTGTGAGATGAAAGACAGAGCTGGGTTTTTTCAGGGGTTTGGTTTTGATTTTGTCATTTGTCAGGTGCTAGGGATTGAACCCAGAGGTGCTTTACACTGAGCTATATCCCCAGTCCTTTTTATTTTTCATTGTGAGACAGGGTCTCACTAAGTTGCTTAAAACTTCACTAAGTTGTTAAGGCTGGCCTCAAACTTGTGATCCCCCTACCTCAGCTTCCTGAGTTACTGGTTGAAGACAGAGTTTTATATATTTTATGTTATACTTAACAATTTAATGAGAAAGTTACTTATCTTTTCTAGGCCTGTTTCCTCACCAGAAAAATAAATATATCACCTACTTCCAGAGTCGTGTGAGGATCAGAAGAGATAACACGTACAGTGTATATACAGTGCCATGCCTGACGCATGACCTTATGGCTTAAGGTCATGGGAGTGTTATTTGCAGCAATATTAACATTATCAGTAATACTCAAAGAAGTTATTTTCTAGACTCTACCCTTTTATAAGGTGAATAAAAATCCCCAATTATCATGACAATGATAATTGAAATTAGAAGCAAAAAAAGTAGAATAGGAATACTTTCAGAAATGGCAGAAAATAGTTAAATGACAGAGTATTGAACTTTTTCAGTGTGTGAGTACCTCCAGCTTCCACAAAGGTGATGACGGCACTTCCGGATTGCTTATCATAGTCCACACTTTCCACCTCTCCACCTCCGTGTCGGGACTTGCAAAAGCTCAGCTCTAGTTTGTCTCTCATCTGATCTTCAGGCAATTTGTCAGGAATTTCAGTAACATTGATCTTCATTTTAGAAACTTCAACGTGAACCTGGGACATGGTTTCATGTTTGGAAATATGGATGAGAAAAGTGCCCGTGTTCAACAGAATTCCAAAAAGCTGTAATTACTGTGTTACCTGGAATCTCACTCCTGTGTTCAGTGGAACTGGATTGGCTGTAACCTCCACATTCACATCTTCTAACTGCACGGGATGCTTCCCCATTCTTATCACATTTTGTGCAACTGAAAATAATTTTGGAAGTATTAATTTCCAATTTTTCAGAAGTTTTTGTGCTTGTTTAGGGATAAATTTTCATAAATGTTTTAATTTTCTTTAATAACAAATGATCTAATTTTAACACTTTTCTTGGGATTTCCAAATGATAATGGTCTTGTCACCAAAGCAGAATATATTAATATTGCAATACATCAGCAAGAATGACAATTTTTCTCAAACTCAGTTCCACTGATTCATCTTAAAGGGCCATTGCAATCTCTCCTCTGATCTCTTAAGAGACATGCCTAATAATAATCCACTAGAAATTCCTATGTTATTCATATATTATTTCCATCAGGCAATCTTTCCTCTGATCTCTTAAGAGACATGCCCAATGATAATCTGCTAGAAATTCATATGTTATTCATATGTTATTTCCATCAGGCATACACCCTTCTTTCCACTGTTGACAGCATTACCAGAGAATTCCTTTAGTACACTAGAGCTCAGTCAGAAATTCTCCCATGTTGAGTAAGTTAGGAAAACTCTTGCAGGCCAATGTCATTTTTATAAATAATTTTAACTGTATTTAACTTTATCATTTGTCACTTCCATGTTACAAGCACCAAAGAAATATATAATCATCTTAGTCTCTGTCTTGACAAAGATAACATAATAAAGACTATATATACTTGCTTATCAGAGTGGGGATTTTTTATTTTGTTTTGTTGGGGATTCCTTTTTTTTTTTTTTTTTGCCATATTTAATGAGGCATTTCATTTTACTAAAATGCTCTTGAAATCATTTCTTTGAAAATCAGAGAACCCCACTATACCAATCACAAAGCTGTCAGGTCTAATTTATTCACACAAATGGGAGAGGCTCAGTAATATAATTATGCCAAAAACATTCAAAATCTAAAGAGCGACTATATGCCAGTTTAAAATGTATGAGGGTAGGTGTTTCTTTTTTAATTGTGGGACATGAGTTTATAACACTTCAGTTGTTGCTTTTTGGAACTGCTTATTCTAACTTATCATGAAGATAAAAGATGTTCACTCTCTGTCTCATAAACCTCACTGTGTTTATGACAACCGGATAGCACACCACAGCTGGAGGGAGAGAGAAACAGGGATAGAAGGCAGGGCGTTGTCTTGTGGGAATTCAGACTCACTGTACCACAACATGACTTTATAACTTGGATGATTTTTTTTTTTTTTTTTTTTTTTTGCTAATGGCAACAGACGACAATTACACAAAACATCAATGAAGTAATACTCAGATGATCCTCTTTCCCATCCATCCCCCCCCCCCGCCTTCAAACCCCCAACATCTGGTGATCTGACACAGCCGAGAGGGACCACTTATGTCTCAACTTCTATGACTCTAACAGCCAAAAGCCAACTCCTGTTTCACTGGGTTTAGATGTAGCACTGTCCCAGGAGATCGGGGCCTCAGAGCCATGTCAACGGTGGAAAGAGTGATGTGCGTGGCTCTATCTGAAGAATATCCTAATCCCAGCATTTCCCATTTCCAGGTAATGGCTGTACAGAAACCTGGCTCAGAATCCTCATTTACGTATGCCAGTTCCATCCCGACTACCACTGCCCACTGCCAATGTGGCTCCTGGCCTCCGCCTCTCCTCAGCTGCAGTGGTGGCTCCCAGGTAAACAGAAGCACACTGGGGGTGGGGGTGGGGGGTCATCTGAGCATTCACCAACCTTCTGGAAAGTATTTCATGTCAATATTTATTTTTAGGCTACCATGGTAGGACCAGGAGTTAGGAGATAGGGGTTATAATTTAGAGTCTCTGAATATAAATGTTGAATGGCCCTGAAGACCACCAGGTCCCACCCTATAACTTCACAAATAACAGAATGAAGGCCAGGTAGGCAACCTGATCAGAGGAATGTTGATCCAAGAGAAATTACACAGGCATTCAGGGTTTGGTTCTCAGCTATGCAAATTACCATCTGTCTAGACCTTGAGCAAGTCCCTTCTCTTTAAACTTCTATTTCCTTATCTGAAAAATTCCTAATCTGTAGTAATAATAAGAGCTAACATTTATTAAGTGTTTATTATGTGCCAGACATGGTACTAGGTAGTCTATCAACACTTATCACATACTGCTCAAAGCAGCTCCATGATGTAGGGGCTACTATAAATCCTGTCCTAAAAACCTGAGGTTTACGAAGAACTCACACCAAATCATCCTTCGAGGAAGAGACAAAGCTGGCACTCAGCCAGATCCTCCTCCAGAAGGTCCCTCAGCTCTGAACAGGGACCCACACTATGGCAGACTTAAGTCCTTAAGACATCAAGTCCCATCCCAAATCTCCTATTCCCAGGCTCTCTCCATTCACTGGTTAAGTGCCCTGAGGTAAATCACTTACTTATACATCCTCAGAATCTGTGTTCTTGCCTATAAAATATGAATCATAACAATCTTATCCTACCCTGTTTAGAGTTGTGTGATTATAAAATGAGATAATATCTGTGAGAACACTTTGAGAACTGAAGATTTCTTCTACCTTAAAACATTATTACTAGACGGGCATGGTGGTGCACGCCTATAATCCCAGCACTTGGGAGGCTGAGGCAGGAGGATCACGAGTTCAAAGCCAGCCTCAGCAATAGCGAGGCACTTAGCAACTCAGTGAGACCCTGTCTCTAATAAAAAAATAAATAAATAAAATTAAAGAAAGGGCTGGGGATGTGGCCCAGTGGTTGAGTGCCCCTGAGTTCAATCCCTGGTACAAAAAAAAAAAAAAAAAAAAAAAAAAAAACCATTATTACTATTCTCATCTTTTGAAGGAAGCACATGGAAGAGAAAGAGGTTGGTACTGGACATCACAACACCCTGATTTCAGTCGCAGAGTCATCATTTCTGATTGAGAAGCAAATACTGATCCTTTAATATTATAGTACATATGAAATTATAAGCATATAACATCCACTATATCCTATTATGGTGTGGATATGAAATGTCCCTCAAAAGCTCGTGTGTTGAAGGCTTGGTCCTCATGCAGCAGCACTTAGAGGTAGGGCCTTGAGAGGTGATGCTCTAACCTCATGAATGGATTAATCCATTTAAGGATTCACAGCTGAATGTTTTATTAGGAGGTGGTAGAATGTTTTAAAGGTGTGGCCTAGCTGGAGAAAGCAGGTCATTAGGAGTGTGTCTTCAAAGGGTATATTTTGTTCCTAGCCCCCCTCCCCTCTTTCTTTACTTCCTGGCCATCATGAGATGAGCATCTGTGGTCCACCATGCACCCCTTGCCATGGCGTCCTGCCTCACCACAGGCCCAGAAACAACGGAGTCAAGTGACCATGGACTGAAACCTCCAAAGCTATAAGCCACAACGAAAGCCTCCTTTAAGTGGATTTCTCTCAGGTATTTGTCACAGTGATGTAAAGCTAACTAACACATTTAATGTCTTACAGTCAGTTTTCTCATCTATAAAATGGGGATATTATATCTGCTTCAGAGTGTCACTACAAGGATGAGAAAAAATATTATATGTAAACATGGTAAACAATAACCAAATATCTAGGAAAGATCTTTCAAAATCCTAGTACTCTCCAAAGGTAACATGGTCACTTTTTTTTTTTTTTTTTTTTAAGATTAGTCATACCTCAAAGGGGAATGAAGGGAAGGGAGGGGGAATGTAAATCAGAAAAACTGTAGAATGAACAGGACATAACTTTCCTATGTTCGTATATGAATACATGACCAGTTAAACTCCACATTATGTACAATCACAAGAACAGGATCCTAATTAGAATAAGTTATACTCCATGTATGTAAATACATCAAAATACACTCTACTATCATGTATATCTATAAAGGACAAATAAAAAATTTCTTAAAAAGAAAATACATCCAAAAAGGCAGGATAGAGTTAGATTTCAGGGGGAAAAAATGGTGTTACTTTTAATTATTAAAGATTTTTATTTTTCTTTTTTCTTCAAAAAAAAAAAAAAAAGAAAAGAAGAGTAGTCATACCTTCTTCTTTTTCAAAGGTGATAAGTGCTTGTCCTTTTTCTAGCTCATAAGGCACTTGTGATTTCACTTGAAATAAACAGGAAATATTTGAAAACTGGCTAACATCCTCAGGAGTCTCTAGTGATGTGAATTTCATCTTTGTTTCAGGAATATCCTCTTTAATCTAATTCAAATAGAAATGTTTGATTAAAATCAAGATAATAAATAACTTAAGTCTCTCCAATGACAATAGATTTGGCCAGCCAATAATTCATTCTCCACTGATTTTAGAACTTCATAGAATATTGACTGTGGACTTATTTAACATCTTTAGTAATTGCTTTTTCCCCTGCAAGTACTCAGTAATGTAATCAAATACTGATCCTTTACTACATTTCACAAATGAAATTATAAATACATAATCCTCTCATTTTTTCTAGTCAATGTTTAAACTGGTCAGTATTGTTTAGTGTTCTATTACTACAACATAGGTTTATAAAAAGTGAAGGGATACTATCAACAAGAATTGAAGGGGCTGGGGATGTAGCTCAGTGATAAAGTACTTGCCTAGTATACATAAGGCCCTGGGTTCAATTCCCAGACATACAAAGGGGAAAAAAGAAAAAAAAAAAAAAAAAAAAGAATTGCAACCTAAAGGATAAAGTTATGTGGTTGTGTTTAACTATTTAAACTCATGAGGATTTGCCTAGCATACACAAGGCACTAGGTTTGATCCCCAGCACAGCAATAATTAATGAATTAAACAAGGGCTGGTGTGGCTCAATGGTAGAGCTCTTATCTATCATGCTCAAGGATCTGGGCTGGATCCTCACATCATAAAAATTAAAAAAAAAATCACTGGGATCAACAAACATACACAACACATATAAATGCACAAATTAGTTAAATGTTTACATTTCTATTTCCCATGGTTATTTTATATTCCTATTTTCCACGGTTATTTTGCATAAAAGTTATATCACTAAAGATTAGAAGCACTCACTGAGTCATTTGATCTAACCTTACACTTATTTTATATCTTTACAACTAACTACAGTAAAAATTTCTGATTACCAGCTAGGTACCATGGCACATGCCTATAATCCCACCTACTCAGAAGGCTGAGGCAGGAGTAGCACAAATTTGAGGCCAACCTCAGCAATTTTGCAAGGCCTGGAGCAACTTAAAGAGAAGCTGTCTCAAAATAAAAAAGGACTGAGGGTATATAGCTCAGTGTGGTAAAGTGCCTTCCAAATTCAATCTCCAGCACCAAAAAAAAAAAATCTGATTACCACAGGGGCTAACCAAAACAATCTGTGTATCTGTATGCAGGGTGCAGAGGCTCATGCCTATAATCCCATCCACTCCAAAGGCTGAGGCAGGAGAATCACAAATTCAAGGCCAGCCTGGGAAACTGATCCTGTCTCAAAAATAAAATAAATAGGGCTGTGGGGAGAGGGGTGACCTAGGGATATGGCTCAGTGTTACAGTCCCTGCCTAGTATGGACAAAGTCCTGGGTTCAATCCCCATCTTCATCATCACACACACACACATACACACACACACACACACACACACACACACACACATCTACAATATTTGGGGGTAGGGAGTGTTTTCTCAGTATACACAGAGAAGGCAAGAGCTTTCCAGGGTGACTGTGAGAAAGCCCAGTACTAGTCCTGACCACACTGTGGCAGAGAACAACTCACTTAGGCTCTCTTGATCTCAATTTAGGTCCCCACAAAGTGGGTCCTCTGGGCTGGCTGGTTTCTAAAGGTCTTTGACCTGGCCCCAGTTTGAGAAGTAATCAGAATCCTAATCATCTTCTGCTGGAAGTCACCCATCTCATGAACAGGGGAACTTCGCTTCCAGGTACTCAAATCCCTATACCCTGTTTCAAAAACAAAGTGATAATGTCTTGATTTTTTAACTATCTGGGCTATTAAGAAGAAACAAGGAGTGAAAATTATATCTAATTCAAGTACAGGAAAATCTAGGAGAAAATTTAAATGGTGAGGATTAATATAAGTCCAACTTTTTAAACTAAAATTCACCCAAATTACTAGCACCTTGGATGAGGAGGATAAATGGACTCAGTGAGAAGACCATGTATTTGATCCAAAAGTCATTGGTAATTTGACTTTGTAAATTTTGTTCATTCTTATTTTTTTGGTTTTGTAAGTTCTATTAAAGTGTATATAAGTAACAAAAAAATGCATGTATCCTTCAGGTACCATGGCACACACCTACAGTCCCAGTGGCTTGGGAGGCTGAGGCAGGAGGATTGCAAGTTCAAGCCTTAGTCGGACAGCTCAGTGAGAACTTGCCTCCAAATAAAAAGGGCTGGGGATATAGCTCAGTGGTAGATCACCCCTGAGTTCACTCCCCACTAGCCAAAAAGAAAAGCATATGAATCATAAATATATATCAGGATAAAATCACACAAAGCTGACACGCTGTGTGACTGGTACCCAGAACATGACAACACCCCAGAAACCTTCCTGGGTTTCCACAAGGGTCTTTGAACCCCGCCTCTGAAGGTAACTACTCACCTAATTCTGAACATCCTGTTTTTGTGCTTTATTTAAATGGAAACAAATGGTATACCCTTGTTATGGTTTGGATATGTGGTGTCCCCCCAAAAGCTCCTGTGTTAATGTAAGAACGTTTGGAGGTGAAATGATTGGATTGTGAGAGCCGTAACTAAAGAGCCCATCCTAGTTTGAATGGACTGACTGGGTAGTAACTATAGGCAGGTGGGGCATGCTAGAGGAGGTGGCTCACTGGGAGTGTGCTGTGGAAGGGTGCATCTGCCTGAGGCCCCTTCCCCTCTCTCATCTTCCTGGCTGCCGTGAGGTGAGCAGCTTTCCTCCACCATGCCCTTTGCCATGATATTCTGCCTCCCCTCAGGCCCAAAGCTATAGAGCTGGCCTACCATATTCTAAATCTCTGAAACTGTGAGCCCAAGTAAATTTTCCCTTCTCTAAATTGTTCTTGTCAGGTATTTTGGTGACAGGAATTAAAAGTTGATTAACAATAGTTGGGGATATAGCTCAGTTGGTAGAGTGGTTGCCTCCCATGCAAAAGGCCCTGGGTTCAATCCCCACCACCACAAACACATAGAAAGTTGATTAACAACCCTCCTCTGTCTTTTTTCATCAACGCCATGTTTATGAGACTGATCCGTCTTGTTTTATGTAGTTGTGGTCTGGTCATTCTCAGCGTTGTGCAATATTCAATCGTGTGTGAATATACCCTAATTTATTAATTCATTCTGTTTTGGAAGAACATTTAGGTTGTTTTGGTGCTGTGAATGTTTTTTAAAATGAACTTTGTGTAATTACATCACTTTTTCTTAAAGTACATGTCCATAAAAATGTGAAACACAAAATAGAGTACCTGGAAGTTTCCAACAGCCTCTTGTAACTTGGCTTCAAGCTTTTGAATTTCCTCCTTTAAATGGATATTTTCCTTTGTAATTTCATCAATTAATCCCTAAAAAAATATCAAATAGTCCCCCCAAAGTTTAATAGACACTGAGCTCATTTTTCTAAATTAATTAAAAATACTAAATTTCCCCACCCTGAGCAAGACAATCTCAGAATTAATTATGCCCACATGAATAATACCTTTGTTGAATATTTTACCTTATCACCAGTGATTCTGCTAACACTTTCAATTTTTCTATCTCTATAATATGAATAAGGAAACTGCTATTCACCTAGGACCAAAGTCAGAGATATTTTTATAATTGAGGCAGGGATTGAGACTAGTTCCCTTCCTTGCTATTTGTGACTACTACTATATGACTTTTAATTTACACCATAACTGTCAACTTGTTAATCTGTGGCAATATTTTAAAAAATTAGCTGTGACTCCCATAGTCCACAGCTATTTCAAAAGGTCAAACACATGGTCTTGGGTAACAAGCTTAAACTAACTGGGCCTCTACTTCCTCTTTGGTTGAATCAGATAATGCTAATTGATTTTTTAACTTCCAGGTGCAAATCCAAGGAATGAGGGAGTGCAAGAGAAAGCAGCTAATCTTGTAAATTCTGTAAGCAAAAGATTAGAAATATGCAGCTGGATGCGGTGGCGCACGCCTGTAATCCCAGCACTTGGGAGGCTGAGGCAGGAGGATCACGAGTTCATAAGCCAGCCTGAGCAATGGTGAGGCACATAGCAACTTAGTGAGACCCTGTCTCTAATAAAAAATAAATAAATAAAATTTTAAAAAGACTGGGGATGTGGCCCAGTGGTTGAGTGCCCCTGAGTTCAATCCCCAGGACCAAAAAAAAAAAAAAAAAAAATTTAGAAATACAATTCTTCTTATAAGGCTTAAACAACACAACAAAACTTTAAAAAAAAAAAAAAAAAAACTTTTTTTCCAAAAATGTTGGATCCTAATAGCTTCCAAAATGCAAGGTAATGTTGGACAAAGACATATAAAACATGCTTTACTGAGAAGCTAAAAATTAAATTTTTATTAATATCTAGTCATTTTCCTTTTTACCTCATTTTGGTCGTCTTTCATCAATTCTTCATCTGTCTCATGTTCCTTAAGAACTTGTTTGTTGTCATCTTTATCAGCTTCCATGATTTTCTAATTATTAAAGATTAAAAAAAACAAAAAAACTTTCAGGGCTGGGGATGTAGCTCAGTGGTAGAATGCTTGCCTAGCATGCGCCAAGCCCTGGGTTCAATTTCCAGCACCACAGAAATGAAGGAGGGAAAGCAGGGAGGGGACAAGGAGGAAGAGAAGAAATTTAATTTAAAATATTTTTAAAATAGTACATACACATACAAGGTGAAGAAGAAAGAAATAACAACTTTTACAAAGTCTATATGTCAAATAATTTTCACACCTATAAGTATATAAAAAACTCATTAAATCATTTGCTTTCAATTCAAGGATATATAGAAAACAATGTGTATTAACATTCCTTAACAGTTCACACTCCCAATTACAATATTATGCTCCATTTTAAAAGACTACTATTTTGGTCTTCCAACCTTTCTAAAGGTTTTGATTTAAACATTTAATTCTCCCTATTGTACTTCCCAAAAGTAAACCAAGTATAAAGGCTCTGAACACACTCTTTCTCTACACAGGTGATCTTACTTGGAGTTTCAATAAACCCTCCCTGGGGTCAATTAATTTGGATGGGATGAAAATTACATGTATTTTTTTTTAAATATTTATTTATTTACTTTAGTTGTACACAATGTGTTTATTTGTATGTGGTGCTGAGGATCGAACCCGGGCCGCGCGCGTGCTAGGCGAGCGCTCTACCGCTGAGCCACAATCCCAGCCCAAATTACATGTATTTTTAAAACCTCTAACTGAAAATTAACATTCTCTTCAAGTATAAATATAGGCAAGTATGGTAGTATTCATACCACCTGTGACAAAGTCACTAGTAGAAAGTACAGATATTTTCATAGAATATTATAATGGTTGTAAATATACTGAAATATTGTTTTTAACACAGCTTCTACAGTAGTTATTAAACTCACTGATAGGTCTTGTGAAATACTGTAATATAGTAATATACATGAAAAGTTTCCTTAAATATTCTGATAACCATATTTCAATATAATTGGTTTTCTTAGTCAATTAAGAATGTGAAGCTGGGCGCGGTGGCGCACGCCTGTAATCCCAGCACTTTGGGAGGCTGAGGCAGGAGGATCGTGAGTTCAAAGCCAGCCTCAGCAAGGGCGAGGCACTTAGCAACTCAGTGAGACCCTGTCTCTAATAAAATACAAAAAAAATGGCTGGGGATGTGACCCAGTGGTCTAGTGCCACTGAGTTCAATCCCCAGTACCAAAAAAAAAAAAAAAAAAAAAAAAAAGAATGTGAAGAAAGAACCTAGAGAATGGGAAAAAATCTTGGCTAGTTATGCTTCTGACAAGATTAATATCCAGAATAGATATAAAATTCTTTTAAAAACATCATAAAAACAAGTACCCCAATTAATAAATGGGCAAATGAACTAAACAGATATTTCTCAAAAGAAGAAATACAATGAAAAACAAATACATGACAAACTGCTCAACATCATTAGCAATTAGGGAAATGCAAATCAAAACTACACTGAGATTTTATCTCCAGTTAAAATGGCAGCCATCTAGAATATAAACAATAACAGGGCACAGTAGCAAACACCTATAATCCCAGCAACTCGGGAGGCTAAAGAAGGAAGAACGCAAGTTCAAAGCCAGGCTCAGCGATGTAGCAAGGCCCTGTTTCAAAATAAAAAATAAAAAGGTGCCGGGCGCGGTGGCGCACGCCTGTAATCCCAGCACTTTGGGAGGCTGAGGCAGGAGGATCGCGAGTTCAAAGCCAGCCTCACAATGGCGAGGCACTTAGTAACTCAGGGAGACCCTGTCTCTAATAAAATACAAAAAAGGGCTGGGGATGTGGCCCAGTGGTCGAGTGCCCCTGAGTTCAATCCCTGGTACCCCAAAAAAAATAAATAAATAAAAAATAAAAATAAAAAGGGCTCGGGATGTAGCTCAGTGGTTAAGCGCCCCTGGGTTCAATACCTAGTACAAAAAAAGAATACAAACAATAATAAATGCTGAAGAGGTTGTGGAGGAAAAGGAACGGTTTTACACTGTTGGTGGTATTATAAATTTATACAAGAACTCTGAAAATCAGTATGGAGGTTCCTCAAAAGACTAAAAGGAACTACCATATGACCCAGCTATATTACTTCTCAGTTTTTAATCCTAAAAAATTAAATTCAATCTACTATAGTGATACATGCATACCCATGTTTGTGCAGCAAAATTCACAATGGTCAAACAATGAAACCAACCTAGGTGTCTGTCAGTAGATGAACAGAGAAACAAATGTGGTATATATACACAATGGAGTTCTACTCAGCCATGAAGAAGAATGGAATTATGTCATTTGCAGGAAAATGGATGGAACGTGAGAACATTATATTAAGCCAAAATAGCCAAACTCAGAAGGTCAAAGATAGTATATTTTCTCACATACGTGGAAGCTAGAGAGGAAAAAGAAAAAGAGGGGCAGGGGTGGGGAGATCTCATGAAAATCAAAGAGAGATTATTAGAGCAGAAGAAAGGTACCAGGGGAGGAAAGGGGGTAATGCTATTGGCCAAATTATACTGTAACTTGGTGCACATGTACAAATATGTAACAATGAATCCCACTATTATATACACTTATAATATCCCAATAAAAAAAGGAAAAAGAAAAAAAATGGTTTCCTTTGTTAATCTATCTATTTTATACACTTAAAAAACTTTCCATTTTTTATCAGGAAAGGCCTATAGGCGTCGGGTGTGTTGGCACATGCCTGGAATTCATGATACTAGGGAGGCCAAGGCAGGAAAATCGCAAGTTCAAGGCCAGCCTCAGCAACTTGGTGATACCCTATCTCAAATAAACAATATAAAAGAGCTAGAGGTTCCCAGCACTTGGGAGGCTGAGGCAGGAGGATTGTGAGTTCAAAGCCAGCCTCAGCAATGGTGAGGCACTTAGCAACTCAGTGAGACCCTGTCTCTAATAAAATACAAAAAAGGGCTAGGGATGTGGCCCAGTGGTCGAGTGCCCCTGAGTTCAATCCCTGGTACCAAAAAAAAGGAGCTAGAGGTATAGCTCAGTGATAAAGCTCCCCTAGGTTCAACCCCCAGTATCATTAAAAAAAAAAAAAAAAAAAAAAAAGGAGGCCAATAGGCCTTGCCGCTCTAGCAAAGGAGTAATGGTATTTTAAAAAAAGGGGGAAGGGGGGGGTGAAGAAGACCAGTATGCACAGTTACTAAGATGAAAAATTGCTAAATTATATGTTACAAGGAACATCATGACTGTCTTTCTGGTTTTAGATGAAACTTAATAACCACTCTGCTATATAATTTTCCAAAACTGCAAGTGGTTAAATTCCCAGTATTTTTTAGAAAAAAAAAAAAAAAAGTATTGCTTTTTAAAAATGAAAAGAGAGCAGGGCACCATGGCACATGTCTGTAATCTCAGCAACTAAAGAGACTAAGATAATTCCAAATTCAAGGCCATCCTTGACGATTTAGCAAAATAAAATAAAAAATAAAAAGATCTGAGGATATAGGTCAATGATAGAACATTCCAGGGTTCAATCCTCAGTAATATATATCTATATCCATCCATTTATCTATCTATATAAGTGTGTCTGTATATATACACACACACACACTTTTTTAAAAAGATTATATATATATATATATATATATATATATATGTGAAGGGGATTTTTTTAAGAGAAGACTAGCAAAACATTAGTCTTGCCTTAGTTTCCCAGTGTGAATACAGGAATGGAAAAAAAAAAAAAAAAAAAAAAAAAGAGGGTCACATAGCACTGAGATCTTGGTTTCTAATACTGTCTCCAATAAAATGAACCAAGACTCCTTAAATCAATGGTTGATTTTAGGTCTGGGACAGGAAATATATAAGATAAGCCTAGAATATCTTTTGTCACTCTGTGATCTCAGTTTACCCTATTACATGTTACATGACTTTGATTTATCCCATTATTTACTTTGATTATCTCATTCTGGTGACATCTGCCAGGCACCCAGACTTTGATTTCTAATGCTATTCTCCACCCAGAGGAGCCAAGGCTCTTTGGAGAAATGACTGCTCCCAGGATTGGGACAGGAAAAACTACAAAATGTGCCTGGGACATCTTGTGATGCCAAAAAGCAAGGAAATTCTTAGGACATGTCAAAAGGACACAGGATTCAGCTTTAGTTGGTTTTCACTGACCAAATCTGGGAACAAATTAGGGATTAAAATAAATAATGGTAGTCATGATTAAAGCCACTGTGTAAAAAACAAACTGTGAGATGAAAACTAAGTCAATATATTTAAAAATTGAAATTTTGGTGAAGAAAGAAATATTTAGTTAGTTTCAAAATACTTCCCCTCAAAATACTTACTAATTTCAAAAGGGAAACAGAGTAACTCACAGCAGAAAAGCCTGCCAGATGTCACCATACTGAGATAATTTAAATAATGTGATAATTCAATACCATGTAACATGAAATAGATGCCCTGAAACCACAGTGTGATTTTGATGATATTCCTGCCAAAGATTCCATCTTCTGAATCTAAGCACATACACAAAAAAGAAAAACAAACAAATTCAAGTTTAGGCACATTCTACAATACAATCGGCCTGTTCTCTTAAAAAGTGTCAGGTTCATGAAAACCAAGGAGAGACAAAGAAACTTCCAGACTGACAGAAATTAAAGAATATCACAACTAAATGCAATCCATGATCCTGATATTGGAACAACTGGTGATATTTGAATTAAATATGATGATTAGATGGTAGCAAATACCACTTTTAATTTCATGATTGTGATGACCGTATTGTGGTTATGTAAAAGCACATTGTTTTGTAGGAAATATATACCCAAGTATTTCACAGTGATAGGTCATCAAATTGGAAATTTATTTGCAAATAGTTCAGGGAAAACAAAAGTTGTTCTATTATACTTCAAATTTTTCTGCAAGTTTGAGATGGTCTGAGATGAGAAATATATACATTTTTTAAAACTACAGATATACATACAAATATAGCTACATATTTCTGTTATATCAACAATTGCAGGATCTTCCTAATGGTGTTCACACAAAATCTAACACAATCTGACCCCAACTTACTTACCAGTCTTATTTAAACAACTCCTCAACCACATTCGAGGGTTCCTTGAAGGGGGATCCCTTCTCTCTATGTCACCTCTTTCCTCTCCTCTCAACCTTAATTAAGTTCAACCTAAAGAGATTCTACTGCTCAAGGACCATTCCAAATCTTCCCAAAGTTCTTAAAGACTTGTCTGATTCCCCCTAAGTATATTACATCCCCCAACTTCATTTTTTGGTTGGGAGTACTTCAATTTATTTTTGTATCTGTGTCATTTTCCATGACTGAAGACAGGAATCATGTTCACTCCCTCTTGCATCCATTCAAAGCACAACCTTACACAATGAAAATATTCAATTTGTAGAAGTGCACCATATCTTGACTTGCATATTTGTTCTGCACAGACATCGTATGCATGCGAAGTCCTCTTACTGTATTTCCAAAAGACAGAAAGTGCACTGTTATTTAATTGCTTTTTTTAAAGTACTATTGTTAGCCAGGCTTGGTGGCACATGCCTGTAATCCCAGCAATTTTGGAGGCTGAGACAGGAGGATCACAAATTCAAAGCCAGCCTCAGCATTTAGGCCCTGTCTCAAAATTTTAAAAACAAAACAAAATTGAAAGGACTGGGAATGTTGTCCAGTGGTAACGTACTTCTGGGTCCAATCCCCAGTAAAGTGTCCCTGCCCCCCCCCCCCAAAACCATTGTTACAATGCTAATATTCTCAAGAGTTTGTATTAAAGGTTCTCAATGTAAATGGTCCCCAGAACTCCTTGGGCATATTTACCATCTGAATAATATCCCTCTTTGAAGTGAGTGGGATGTATGGTAATTCTTTCCTTTTATGCAATCCTATGGGGGGGCAAAATAATAACCCTTTCAATATCCACATCTTAATCCCAACAATCTGTAAAAATGTTAGATTACACTGCAAAGGAGAGTTAAAGCTGCAGATTAAATTCAGGTTGCCAATCAGCTGTCTTTAAATTATGGAAGTCTTCTGGAATTATCTCTGGGAGCCAGTGTGATCGAGAGGGTCCTTAAAAGTGAAAGAGGAAGACAGAAAAGTCAGTAAGATGGGAGGACAGAAGAATGGCTGGAGATGCAAAGGGTTGCTGGCTTTGAAGATGGAGAAAGGGCAACTGAGTCAAGTGAGGTGGGCAGATTCTGGAAGTCAGAAAGGGAATTCATCCATTCATCCCAGGAGCCTCCAGAAAAGGAAGCAACCCTGCCAACACTTTGGCATTAGCCCAGTGAGACCTGCATAAGACTTCCAGCCTACAGAATTCTAAAATTAAAAGGGGGGAGGGGGATAAGCCACTAAATCCATGTAATTCATTATGGTGGTGAAATAAAAACCAATACAAAGCCGGGCGCAGTGGCGCACGCCTGTAATCCCAGCACTTGGGAGGCTGAGGCAGGAGGATCGCAAGTTCAAAGCCAGCCTCAGCAATGGCGAGGCACTTAGCAACTCAGTGAAACCCTGTCTCTAATAAAATACAAAAAAGGGCTGGGGATGTGGCCCAGGGGTCGAGTGCCCCTGAGTTCAATCCCCGGTACCAAAAAAAAAAAAAAAAAACAATACAAACCACCACCATCTTGTGTCCTTAAAATATCATATCACTAATTGCCAGAGATGTTGAACAATTTTCTTTTCTTTTCTTTTTTTTTTTTTTTTTGTACCAGGGATTGAACTCAGGGACACTCCACCACTGGGCCACATCCCCAGCCCTTTTTTGTATTTTATTGGAGACAGGGTCTCACTGAGTTGCTAAGTGCCTCTCCATTGCTGAGACTAGCTTTGAACTCGGGATCCTCCTGCCTCAGCCTCCCAAGTGCTGGGATTACTGGCCTGTGCCACCGTGCCCAGCTTGTATGGTGGTTTTGAATGGAATCTTTGCATATTCAGGCCCAGCAGTAAAAAGAAGAAATACAAGGTATGCATGTTGTATAGACTGGAAACAGTGTCAAAGGACAAAATCACAACAATTTAAAGCTCTTTCTTGGCTTTATTTTACTATAGGAGGATCCCACAACACTTTATTTCATAAATAGAATTAAGTGTTCCCACAAACTGAGTAGAAGTTGGTTTTACAAAGAAAGTTTTAAAAAGCAGAAACGGGGGAACAAAAAGTAGATTAGTCACTTCAATTTCTAAGGCTGGGACAGACAGGAAATCAGAACAACAGAAAAAATAACTGCTTGGTTACCACCAGGCTATTTCAGGGTTTTGTTTTTGTTTTTGTTTTTGTTTTGTTTTGGTATGAATTAAATCAGAGGGACGTCATTATAATGCTAATTAAAACTAGCCTGCTTAGGAAACTTGGCTGTTACCTTTCTCAGAAGGACAGTTACAATTTAGTTTCCTTCAGTGACATGGAACATTTGCATGGGTTACTCCATATTGATTTTTAGCCTGGTCTCTTGGGGCCCAGTGCATGAGCTTAGTCCGAATAATGGTCCACCTATAGTTTTGATTTAACAATAGTATTCTCCTTTGGGTGCCTCCTACAAGAAAACCTTGCCAGTTCTGAAAAGTGAGGCATGAGTGCAGAACTCTGTGTCTGCCAAGAAGAATAGAAATCCGTTTTCCAAAGAACTCTTTCTGGAGACACTCCCAGAAAACAGTGGGGAGACATAAATCACATTAAGTTTCAATTTCCCGAATAAGCAAAGCAAAGAGACAACGGGTCTGAGGGCCCGACCGCGCAGAGAAAGCTAAGTGGCCCTGGAGGCAGGTGCGCCGCAGGGGTTTACGTAGCCCCAATCACCCAGACTGCGGACAGCGCTGGAGCGCGGGAACCCCAACCCTGGCTCTCCCCAGCTCCCGGGCGTCGCTGCGGTGGAACCAGCCTCCCTTCCCACAGGGGCTCTCCAGTCCGGGGCTGCTGGTAGCAGGGATTAGCAGCCAGGAACGGGGCGCCCCACTCACCAGCGTCCACCAGACCAGCACAGCGCCTCCGGGCTCCAGCGCGCTGGACCTTCCGGGAAAACGCCCTTGCCCTATGCGACTGGGCGGCGACGTCCTGGGTGCTGGAGCTGGAGCAGCCTCCTGCAGAAGCGCCCCGAGACAGCTGAGGTGCCCTCCAGCAGGTGCCCACTCACGCAAACCGCTTGATTCCTTAAAAAAAGAAAAGAAAAGGGGAAAAGAGACTTCAGTCGGCGATTTTTCTTTAAAACTTAACCACGACTAGGAGCACTAAACCTGGTGTCTCCACTAACAGAAACAAAATGTTATAACTGATTTCACTTTCGGTTTTTGAGACATGGTTGTTTTGTTTTTGTCGTGCCAGCATTCTCCTCACAAGTATTCCTAAAGTTTCTAAAACACTAATTTTAGGACACGATTTTTAAAACACATTTTTAAGTGTATTTTACAGGACAGATTGTTGGAAAAATTGATAGAAACCAAAGTCAAAGCAAGAATCTCTCCAGATTATAATTGTAATTTATTAGACATTATAATCTTAGGTTATGAGTTTTTACAGTCAGTGGTGCTTTGTCTCTGCAACGTCCCCTGGGCCATGAAGTTGGGACAGCTGTGGTGTTGAGTTGGTTTCTATGACCCAAGTCCCTTGAAAGTTTTCTTATAATCTTTTGTTTTGTTGTGAAGCTTGTAAACAAATGCTTCACTAGGTGTGAACTTTTCCTTTGAAAATAAAAACATCTGGTTAATTTCGAAAACTGCAGTTTCCTAATCCTACACAAAGAACCACCTCACAGCTGCACTTGCTCATACACAGAGGTGGGGAAAGGAGATGAATCAAAATGATCTCAAGGCATCAATTCTAGTTTATGGTGCCATGTAGTTGTATGTAGTAACCAATGTGGTAGTCTAAAATAACAGGCAGAAGCAAAATTCCTTGCCATCAAGAATCTTGAGCCAGGCATGGTGCATGTAAGGCAGGAAGACTGCCAGTTCCAAGCCAGCCTCAGCAACTTGATGAGACGCTAAGCAACTTAGTGAGAGAGACACTGTCTCAAAATTTAAAAAAAAAATAAGAAGGGGTGAGGATGTAGCTCAGTAGTTAAGCACCCATGCGTTCAATCCCTGGTACCAAAAACAACGACAACAACAAAAACAATTTTTGATGGAAAGCAGTTTAAAGCGGCATTTCGAAGTGGGGGAAAAAAAAATGTTGAGGGGCTGGGTTGTGGCTCAGCGGTAGAGGTCTCGCCTAGCACATGTGCAACCCGGGGTTCGATCCTTGGCACCATGTAAAAATAAATAAATAATATAAAGGTATTGTGTCCAACTACAACTAAAAAACAAATATTTTTTTTTAAATGTTGAGTGACAAGGGAGCCGGGCGCGGTGGCGCACGCCTGTAATCCCAGCACTTTGGGAGGCTGAGGCAGGAGGATCGCGAGTTCAAAGCCAGCCTCGGCAATGGCGAGGCACTTAGCAACTCAGTGAGACCCTGTCTCTAAATAAAAAAATATTTAAAAAAAGGGGCTGGGGATGTGGCCCAGTGGACGAGTGCCCCTGAGTTCAATCCCCGGTACCACAAAAAAAAAAAAAAAAAAAAAAAAATGTTGAGTGACAAGGATTTGCGTTTATCCGGGGGCAGGGGATATTACTTCTGTTTTACCCTGGACTTTTAGAGGGAGCACTAATTTGTTAAATAAAAATTAGAGGAGGACATGGTTTGGGACTAAGCTTCTACATGGGGCCCAACAAACCAGACAAAATGGTGATGAAAAACTTCTCATGAAATTCCTCATCACCAAGAAAAAACTAAGTCATTTATATGAACTTCCAAGAAATCAGGAGAAAGATAAAATAGCCAAATTCCAAACCGAGCCAGTTTTAGACAGCATGATAAGGAGGGCCTCTCTGCTTTAACCTTTACAAGGAAAGTAATTTTGAATGACTAATCGATTTTCTATTCCTTTTTTCTACTTTCCTTAGGTTTTTTTTTTCCCCCTTGCCCCTAAAGCCAGCATCCCTTCCTCAGCTCATCAGAACCTGAGGGATAGATTAATCCCCTGTACCTGAGGAGATTTAAGATGTCTCCTCCACAAAAGAGGTAAATATTAGAGGTAGAGGAGGTGGACTGAGATGAAACCATTGGGAGAAAAGTCCCAGAAGTATGGGCAATGGACTCAAGTGTGTCCCCTTGAAATTCATATGTTGATATCTGAACCCCCAACATAATGGTATTGGGGATAGAACCTTTGGGAAGTGGTTAGGTCAATAGGGTGGAGCCCACATAGATAGGATTGGGGCCCTTATAAAACAGGCCCAGGGGGCTGAGGTTGTGGCTCAGTGGTAGAGCGCTCGCCTACCATGTGCGCGATCCGGGTTTGATCCTCAGCACCACGTAAAAACGCGTTGTGTACAACTAAAAGCAAATTAAAAATTAAAAAAAAAAAAAAAAAAAAAAAACAGGCCCAAAAGATTTTGTTGGTCCCTTGCACTGTTGTGAGGACCCACAGGGAAAGTGCCATTTATGAACCAGGAAGAAAATTTGCTGCCCCACCACCACCACTGACTATGCTGATGACTTGATCATAACTTCTGGCCTTCAAAACTCTGAGAAATAAATTTCTGTGTTTTTGTTTGTTTGTTTGTTTGTGTTTGTGATACTGGGAATGAAACCAGGGGTGCTTTGCCACTGAGCTACATCCCCAGGCTTTTTTTTTTTTTTTTTCCCAGACCATCTCGCTAAACTGTTAAGACCAGTGTCAAACCCGTCTTGCCTAGCCTCCTGAGTTGCTGGGATTAAGGTGTGCACTATCACACCCAGTGTAACTCCCTGTTGTTTATAAAAGCCACCAATTTTTGATATTTTTGTTATAGTAGACTGAAAGGACGGGGGGGGGGGGGGGGGGGGCTGGGTGGTGGGCAGGGTGGCATGAAATAACTTGCAAGGCACCAAGAATTTAATGGGTATGCAAATTGGGAAATGCAACTTGATATCAGTTGTTTCTGACCTTCAGAAAAGGTCTAATATACCAAGCTTGCACACTTTTGCAAATAGTTGCAGTTCATCCTTGGGGAAATTGAAACACTTATGATCAGCAGTATGCAAGATCTTTGGGGATTCAATGTGATCATGTAACACTGTTCTACTTTTCAAGAAGTTTGCTTTGGGAACATACAAATGGTAATGGAAAATGTTTACCCTTTCTTTTTTATTTCCAGGTACCAGGGATTGAACTCAGGGGCACTCAACCAGCCACATCCCTAGCCCTATTTTGTATTTTATTTAGAGACAGGGTCTCACTGAGTTGCTTGGTGCCTCGACATTGCTAAAACTGGCTTTGAACTCACGATCCTCCTGCCTCAGCCTCCCGAGCCGCTAGGTTTACAGGTGTGCACCACCAAGCCCAGCAGGAAGTTCAGTTTTTAAGAAAGCCTGCAGAACTACAGTGAAAACAGTTAAAGAAATATTAGAAGGAAATTTTTTTTCTTAAATGTCTTTGTTTTTATTTGTGGGTTTTGATTTTTGTGGTACTAAAGGTTGAACCCAGGAGAATTCGACCTCTGAGCTACATTCTCAGCCCTTTTTATTTTATTTTGAGTCAGGGTCTCACTAAGTTGCTGAGGCTGGCCTCAAACTTGTGATCCTCCTGCCTCAGCCTCATGAATAACTGGCTGCTCGGCCTATCATTGTGATTTGATTTGAGAATATGTAGATTTTTTTCTCCCTGAGGGGCTATATGAGGTGTTCTAGAAATTGCCAAAAAGAAAGATTGGGGTTGGGGTTTGTGTAAGTTGTTTCTGTTTGTTTCCCTATCTTGAACAGTATTTGAAAAGAGGTATCAAATGGTTACAACAAAGTCACTCATGTATTCAGAATGTCAAAAAAACATAACAAGCAAAACAGCTCAACTTTTTGTTCTAAGTCAGAATTGTTTTTTGCTTGGTCTTGCTGAGCCATGTTATGTATAAGAACACAACTTCCACTAATATTTATCTTATATGGCCTCTCTTGATTTCCCATGAAATGTGCACATAATTACAAAAAGGGGGGGTGGGGTGATAGATAGGCTTGAGGTGACAGGCCGCCTCCCCCATGGAAAATTCCACTAGGAGCAACCTGGTTTCAATTTCCTCAGGCAGGAGCCAATCAGCTTAAAGGTCACCTTGTTTACTGGGAAAAGAGCCAATGGTGATAAAGGTCACTCAGGCAAACTCCCCCCCCCCCCCAGAAATCCCTACTTAAGTCCCTGCCTGCCTGGAGCTCACAACACAACAGCTTGTCCCTGCAAAGAGGAAGCAACCAAGGAAGCTGCTGAAGCAACATCTCGTCCCTGTGGAGAAGAAGCAGCCCACCGCACATCTCATCCCTGCAGAGAGGAAGCAGCGGCTGTAGCAGCTCCATACTCACAATCTCCAGCCCGTCAGCAGCTGCGCCAGCCGACAGCTCCGGAGACTGCGGCCGGCCCGACTAGGCACCCACCCTCTGTCCAGAGCTTGCACGCTTCCCTCTCCCTGACTCCTCTCTCCTCTTACTTCTTCTGCCTCTGACCTGCCGTAGAGGCTGGTGAATAAATTTCTTGGCTGCACGGTTGTCTCCGGTGTGATTTTTGCCCTTCAGGGGGAGGACATATTTCTGGGCAGGAAGACATCCTGGAGAACAATGCTTCTCAAACTTGAAAGTCCATACAGTTCAGCTGGATAGCTTGTTAAAATATACATTCTGATTTTGTAGATACAGGGTGGAGATTCTGCATTCCTAAGGTCCCCAGCTGATGCTGGATTTGGACTACAGTTTGAGTAATAAGGCCGGACTAACCAGTGCACTAAAGCAAAGAATGACCACAAATGGTCACTCCAGTGGGAAGGTTCTATTTGATGCCTGGCTCTCCCCATCCTGTCTCTCTCCTGGGAAGCTTAGGGCCTTCCTGTTACCAACCTGATTAGTGGGTCCACTGATGGAAAGTGCGGTATCTCTAAGAGTCCACGGTGCCCTTTTCCAAAGGAAAGAACAATATCTGTTCTAGTCTCCCATGCCATCTGCTTCAGGGAGCACTGGCTCCTTTCCTGTAACTGGGTCACCATTACAGCTACTCTGAAATGGAGAGGAAGGAATAAACTATGAGGGTGAATGGTTCAAAATGAAACAAAAGAGCAGAAAAGGAAGTAAGGAGAATCCAGGAAAAAACAAACAAACAAACAAAGACTAGGGTATCTGGAACTTAACAGGAATATTATTTTCTCTTGCATTAATTATTCATTTTCATTTGTTTTAAGCAGCTAGTCCTGGTGTGCAATAGAATGATCTCACACACAAGAGTCATTTTAATAACAAGATATCAGCATGGGGCAGTTGGATGATGTCTGATATATGAAGCCAGTGTTGATTTATCCCTCTAAGGTCTTAAACTCCTCCAGGGAAATTATAAATAAAAACAAGCTTCATCCCCAGTGAAAATAAAACAAAAATGTGCCCTGCAGATCTTATCATTTTGTGACTTTATGAACTGGAATGGAAACACTATTGCCTTTTGGGAGGTTGGCCTGGGCTGTTTTTCAACCTTTTAAAGAATAGAACTCTAATTTTGGTGCCAATACCCAAAGTTTTCTTGGGTGGATGAACACAGCTGATAGGTTGACTTATGATGGAAATTATAATACTTCAAAATCACCAGGAGAACCAAAGTTAACCTTCACCTTGCCCCTTATTAGTTCTGTGAACATGGGATAGTAATGGGTTTGACACATACGAGGTGCTCATGAACATGGTACTGCTGATCATATTTCCTTTTAGATTTCTGAGAGTCAGTTTCTCAGTTTCCTCAAGTATAAATGTGTTACTCAGCTTCCCATCTCTGTGACAAAATACCTGAGATAATCAACTTAAAAAGAGGAAAGGTTTTTTAATTCATAGTTCCAAAGATTTCAGTCCATGGTTGTTTTGTCCAATTGCGTTGGTCTATGGTAGCACAGGATCTTATGTCAGGAGCATATAAGGAAGGAGGCTTATTCACCTCATGGTACCTGAGAAGCAGAGAGAGACAGGAAGGGGCCAGGTTTTTAATATGCTCTTCAAGGGCACAACCCCAATGACCAATGATGTAACTTGATATAACTAGGCCCCACCTCTTAGAGGGTCCACTACCTCTTAATAGTACCACCCACTGGGTGAGGAAGACTTTAATACATGAACCTGAGGAGGCACTTCCAAACCATAGCAATAAAAATGAAGATGATAATGTTTACCTACCAATTATGGGATACTTAATGAGAATTAAATAAGTTAATGTACATAAAAGTACTTTTTAGGGGCTGGGGATGTGGCTCAGCGGCAGAGCGCTCGCCTAGCGCATGTGCGGCCCGGGTTCGATCCTCAGCACCACGTAAAAACGCATTGTGTACAACTAAAGCAAACAAATAAATTTTTTTAAAAAAGTACTTTTTAAACTGCAAATGCAAAATTTAAGAATATTATTAATATATTAATATTTTCTTCTCATTTTAAGATATGATCATGAAAGGGGTGATGATTGGCTAGGAGAAAATAATTACATAGCAATTAAATTTAGGGCCTGAGTTGGTTCACCAAGGTAATTATACAAAATGACACTGGTGTGCACTGCAGAATGCCGCCTTGGAGTCCACTGGAACTGTGCAATGCATGCTAGGGAAGGCTGGGCTGCCCAATAAAAGAGAATAATATAATGGCATTCACAGGTAAATGGATGAAGTTGGAGAATATAATGCTAAGTGAAGTTAGCCAATCCCCAAAATCCAAATGCCAAATGTTTTCTCTGATATAAGGAGGCTGATTCACAGTGGGGTTGGGACAGGGAGCATAGGAGGATTAGAGGAACACTAGAAAGGCCAATGGGGAGGGAGGGGAAGGGAGGGGCCAAAAGGGTAAAAAAAAAAAAAAAATGTAGAATGGGATGGATATCATTACCCTAAGTGCATGTGTGAAGACATGAAAGGTGTGAATATACTTTGTATACAACCAGAGATATGTAAAAATGTGCTCTGTAAGTGTAATATGAATTGTAATGCATTCTGCTGTCATATATAACAACTTAGAATAAAAGAAAAGAAAGAAAAAAAGAATTCTGGGCTGCCAAAATTTGGTTGGTTGCTGGTCTAGAATTGAATAGAATGAGAAGAAGCAGGTAAGTCAAACAATAAGTCTTAACTATTTCTATCAGTCTCTCTCTCTCTAAATTATTTATGTCAACTACACATCAGAGAGACAGGTAATGGAGTGATTTTTTTTGGCACTCTTTTTTTTTTTTTTTTTTTTTTTTTTTTTTTTTTTTTTTTTTTTTTTTGTGGTACTGGGGATTGAACTCAGGGGCACTCGACCACTGGGCCACATCCCCAGCCCTTTTTTTGTATTTTATTTAGAGACAGGGTCTCACTGAGTTGCTAAGTGCCTCACTATTGCTGAGGCTGGCTTTGAACTCGCGATCCTCCTGCCTCAGCCTCCCAAAGTGCTGGGATTACAGGCGTGCGCCACCGCGCCCGGCTATTTTTTGGCACTCTTATATCCATCCTACTACCTTGACAAACAAGCAATGTGATTTTTTTCCCTGCTCTTCACAGAGCCCCTTTGTGGCCACTAAGCTTATCTGCACTCTTCCTGAGAACAATGTGACCAGATGGTCCAGATTCCTTAAGAGTCACTTTCAATCTTCCATCCAGTTTCATTCCTCATGCCATAGTCAGCGCCCCTTCCCCCACATCCTATTGCATGAAAATTCATAGTTGATGGTTTCATTCCCACACTCCCATCAGGATTATTCATGATAGTTAATTGACATCTGGAATCTACCCTGCTAATGATTCCCTCTTTCCTTTCATCCTGCACACTCCTGCCAGATTTTTCATCTAAAAAAAAATTCTACTTTCATCATGTCATCCCACATGTTAAGCACTTACTACTGACATCCAATATATAGTCCAAACTCCATAGTGTTAAGATGTACTTTCCCTTCCCACACTCCCAATGCCAAACTGTTACTGTGACAGGCTGGCTGTAGCTTGTCTTTCTAATTTTATCATCCATCACTCCCCTTCTGTACATCCAGCTGAATTCACCAGCTATCTAATTTAAGAATAAATGGGGCCTCTTCTCCCTCTCACTGTTTCCTTTCCAGTGATGTTCTTCGTCCTTTCCTATCCATCATGTTGGTCACACGTCCATACAAGTGAACTCTCAACGGACATACATCACACACTGGTGTGCTGTGGTGACAGTCAACATATGGACAACTGGTCAACAGGATGTTGAACCATCAGAATGGCTCTAGCCAGAGTTCTGCAGCAGTGTCCCAGGGAATCCAGGTTTTAATTCTTCAGTTGTTGGGAGCCTAGGAAAATTGAGAGGAAAAGAGTTGGGAATTTCTGATGGAGGGACATATAGAGCCAGGGCAGTGGAAGCACTGGGGTCAGGGTGGAAGAGAAGAGTGCTACTATTTACAAAAATATTTCATTATTGAACAACTGGTATGAACATCCAGAACATACCTGCTGAACAACAATATCATCCTTGTCTGATGAATCTCCAGGCTCAACTTAAGCTCCTTTTCTAGCAATCTCAGGGGCCACTAGTGATCCTTCCCTCAATAAATTATTTTAGTAAGCCGGGCGCGGTGTGGCGCACGCCTGTAATCCCAGCACTTTGGGAGGCTGAGGCAGGAGGATCGCGAGTTCAAAGCCAGCCTCAGCAATGGCGAGGCACTTAGTAACTCAGTGAGACCCTGTCTCTAATAAAAATACAAAAAGGGCCGGGGATGTGGCCCAGTGGTCGAGTGCCCCTGAGTTCAATCCCCGGTACCAAAAAAAAAAAAAAAAAAAAAAAAAAAAAAAAATTATTTTAGTATATTAAATCCATGCCATTTACTAGGCATATCTCCATCTTCGTATTGGGGAACTAATACACAATTCATCCTTCCAAGATGATAATCTTTTCCAAAATAAGAATTGTACTGTATCTTTGTTTCTCCTCAAAATGTCTGTGATAGTTAATTTTATGTACCAATTTGACTGAGCTAAGGGATGCCCAGTTAGTCAATAAAACATTATTTCTGAGTATATCTGTGAAGTATGTCAGACAGAGTTTAACATTTGACTCAGTAGACTGAGTAAAGCAGATCTGCACTCCGCAGTGTGGGTGGGAATCATCCAATCTGTTGAGGGCCTAAATGGAACAAAAAAGCAGAGGAAGAGTGAATTTCCTTTCCAGAGCTGAGACATTCATCTTTTCATGCCTCAGACATCAGAGTTCCTGGTTCTCAGCCGGGCGCGGTGGCGCACGCCTGTAATCCCAGCACTTTGGGAGGCTGAGGCAGGAGGATTGCAAGTTCAAAGCCAGCCTCAGCCATGGGGAGGCACTTAGCAACTCAATGATACGCTGTCTCTTAATAAAATACAAAAAAGTGTTGGGGATGTGGCCCAGTGGTCGAGTGCCCCTGAGTTCAATCCCTGGTACCATAAATAAATAAATACATAAATAAATAAATATACAAAAAAAAAAAAAAAAAAAGAGTTCCTGGTTCTCAAGACTTTGGGCCTGAACTGGAACTATACCACTGGTTTTCCAGAACCTCTAGTTCACAGATGGAAAGTCATGGAACTTCTTACCTCCATAGCCATGTAAGCTAATCTCTCCTAATTAATCTTTTTCTATACATCTATATGTGTACCCTATTGCCTTTGTTTTTGTTTGTTCTGTTTTGCTTTGAGAACCCTAATACAGAGCCTTTCTCAGGTGATCACTTACCCTATATTTCTCATAATTGAAAACTGCATATATTATACTGTCATCATCCCAACTCACTTAGAGAACAAGAGCATTACAGACATCTGGAGAACATGAGGAGAACTAGGGATTCTTTCCTCAGAAACACACAAAGATTTCAGATGTCTACTTATCTTCTTAGTCATTCATAGACTCCTGGGAGTCCATGGAACTTAGGTTAAGAACGTGGTTTAAATGGACTCTTATGGAGCCTTGTGCAGCTAAAACACGAACCTGAAGAGTTGATTTTAATGTCACCCCAGTAGTCCACTGAGGGAGACACTTCAGGAGTGCACATCCATTTTTTTACCCCTTAGATCATCATATCTAAGTGGGTTATCTCCTGGCCTCTACCTGGGAAGCATAAGAATAGAGGAACCCACATATTGACTGTGGGCATCCAGTCTCTTTCTGGAATGTTGTCCTGCTGATTGAGGGTTTCAGCTAAGCACACTCATTACCAGCTGTACCCTTGGATGTACAAATAACAAATGCCAGTAAGGATCTGGAGGCGGACCATCTTTCACGGGGGTTGAGCTAACTCATAAGTGCCACATGCCAAAGTACGAAGAGTGTGATTCATGTCTGGGAGGAAAAAGGGACATATGAAAATGTGAGAAAAACTTTGTCTTGGGACCTTTCCATTAGGGAAATCAACCTTGGCCTATAAACTTAAGTGTAGACATGAAATACAAAAACAGTGAGATCACCACCACCAAAACTCTTCAGAATCGACTCCCACTGAGTTACTCTGAGTCAAAGAGATGGAACTTTCATCAACTCCCAGAGGCACTTAATAAGACTTTTTTTTTTAATATTTATTTATTTAGTTGTACACAATGCCTTTATTCATTTTTACGTGGTACTGAGGATCGAACCCAGGCCACACACGTGCTAGGCGAGGGCTCTACCGCTGAGCCACAACTCCAGCCCCACTTAACAAGACTTTTGATAATAAACCTCTTTCTGGAAGAAAGAAGACAACTAATTTACAAGGGGAATTTCCCTGCCATGGTAGAGACATGAAAGTCTAGAAAAATTTTACTTTCTCATATTTTATTCTCATTGGGTTCACTTTTGGGGAAAAAGTAGAAAATCTTTTATATACTATAAATCTCTGGATTGTTTTCGTTGTCTGAAACTTCTTGGTTCACACTACTATGACAAAAACATAATTGGAAAGAACCCCAGAAGAGAATTACTAGGAAAAAAAAAAAAAGTTTAATCCATGCTAATAAAGATTACAGCCAATGTCTGCCTTGCTGGTAATAAACCAAAGTAACACTACTGGGAGATTAAAAAAAAAGAAGTCACTATTTTACAAGAAATTGCATCAGTTCTCTGGATAGAGAGGGTGTACAATCAAAAGGGTTGTGACTCAGAGACAATTCAATTTTTTTATCTGCTTTGACGACAGTGATAACATATAACAAAGCGTCTGAAAGGAGGAAATTTGTTTTCTCTACGTCATTCCCTACAGTGCTGCGCCCTTCATCACCTTGGCTAGATCCTTAATACTGAAAATACCTTGAGGGTAATTCCAGACCCCGTGGGGCTTAAGTAGTGCACAGAAAGAACACTAGAGGCATCTTCCCTGGTCCTCTTCTGCAACTAATTTACAACATTCCCTCAAAAAGCTGCTGAAAACAGGGAGCTGGGGCGACATGGGTAAGATGGATGAGGTGGCCAGGAGGAGGGAGGAGTCTTTGGTCCATCTTCATCGGTTTCTTGCTTCATGGCCATTCCTGTATGGGAGTGAAAAGCACAAACTCTCTCCAGGCACCTAATCTTAGTTACTGGGCTTAGGGTGTAAGGGGGGGGCCGTGCCCACTGTTTTAATACTTTTCATCCAGTCTCTCTACCAAGGGCCATCTAGCCAGTGTGGACGGGGTGAGTGGGTAACCACAGTTGACTAAGGCAGTGCGCTCCACACAGGAGTGACCTGTAAATATGTGTTGAATAAGGTAATATGAACCTATTTATGGCCTTTATCTCACTCTTTTCCTATATAACCACAGTGCTGGCCCTAAGACACTCTGCTTCCTGGGAGAACAGCAGATATATCTGAGAATAAAAAACATCTCAAAAGCCGGGCGCGGTGGCGCACGCCTGTAATCCCAGCACTTTGGGAGGCTGAGGTAGGAAGATCCCGAGTTCAAAGCCAGCCTCAGCAATGGCGAGGCACTTAGCAACTCAGTGAGACCCCGTCTCTAAATAAAATACAAAAAAGGGCTGGGGATGTGGCCCAGTGGATGAGTGCCCCTGAGTTCAATCCCTGGTACAAAAAAAAAAAAATCTCAAAGAAGTATAGGTTGTTAAATAAAATCAAGAAATGTTGGGAGACTTTCAAGCAGTACAGTGATAACTTTTCCAGGTCCCCAAATCAGTCTGAATTTTTTTTTTTTTTTTTTTTTTGTACCAGGGATTGAATTTTTAATAAGACTGTGAGCTATAGGATTATCATCCAAATAAATTCACTTAGATGAGCAAAGGAACAAATGTGATATATGCATTTAATGGAATATTATTCATCCTTATTATTTCAAAGAAGGAAATTTTGACAGAGGCTTCAATGTGAGTGAAATGAAGACATTGTGCTGAGTGAAATGGTCATTCACAAAAGGACAAATGTTGATTGTTTCCACTTATTTGAGGTACCTTGTAGTCAAATTTGTAGAGAAAGCACAATGATGCTTGCCAGGAGCTCAGGGAAGGGGTGAATGAGGAATTGTTTAATGAGCATGGAGTCTCAGTTTACAAAATGAAAGATTTGGAGATGGATGGTAGTGATGATTGCACGACAAGCAAATGTGTTTAATACCACTGACCTGTACAGTCAAAAATGGTTGAAAGTAGTTTCATTATGTGTATTTTACCATAATTAAAACTAAAAGAATACAAGTGGCACCCGCTTGTCATCCCAGCAACTTGGGAAGCTGAGGAAGGAGGATGATGGTAAGTTGAAGGCCTGGAAATTTTAGCAAGACATTGTCTCAAAGTGAAAAATAAAAAATGGGGCGACCTGGGACCTGGCACTGTGGTTCACACCTGGGTGTTGAGGCAGGAGGATTGCAAGTTTAAAGCTAGTTGGGCAACTTACTAAGAACTTCTCTCAAAATAAAAAGGGCTGCCGGGCGCGGTGGCGCGTGCCTGTAATCCCAGCACTTTGGGAGGCTGAGTCAGGAGGATCGCGAGTTCAAAGCCAGCCTCAGCAATGGCGAGGCACTTAGCAACTCAGTGAGACCCTGTCTCTAATAAAATACAAAAAAGGGCTGGGGATGTGGCCCAGTGGTCTAGTGCCGCTGAGTTCAATCCCCGGTACCAAAAAAAAATAAATAAATAAAAAAAAAAAAAAAAAAAAAAAGGGCTGGGGATGTAGCTCACTGGTATAGCACCTCTAGGTTCAATCCCCAGTACCCAAAAAGAGAGGAATGAAGGCTAGTCAGGGGAAGACAAACTATATAAGGTAAGGAGTAAGAGAACAGAAAGAAGGGTAGATTTTGGGAGTAGTTAAGGTTTAGAATTAATAGGACTTGGTGATTAATTAGAACTTGTTAAGCTATGAGTTCTGCAAGGACATAGGATTGAAATATTGTCATAGTTATATTCCCTAGCACAGAGTATCTTGAGTTCATGAATAATGAATTGATAAGTAGATTTTTAAAATGGCTAAGGTTATTCCCAATTCTAATGTGGACATCTGGTGTTACTGATACTATTACCTCTATATGGGCACAAGAATAGCAGTAGGCTTGGAAAGATGTAAATCCATGCTTTTTAGGAAATAGTGAATGTGTGGCCTCTGATGGTTAGCTAGGTGGGTACATCAAAACTTGACAGAAAGGGCTGCAAACAATTAGCTATTAATATTCTGAAAAAGGATGGAATCAATTGGAAAGAATATATAGAGGGGCAAGAAAAGTAAGTCATGAACAAACCTCAGAGAATATGAGTGTTATTATCTAAACACAGAGCCCTAACAGAAAATTATTATGAAAGAATAAAAAGGTAAGAAGAGAATCAAACACTACTGCTATTAGTAAAAACAATAATTATAGTAACTGCAATAAAAATAGCAACAACTACAATAATACCAACCACTGATGAGGAATAACTATATTCATATTGTTACATGCCAGAGACTGTGCTAAGTTAAGCATTTTACAATGCTTATCTCATTTGCTTCTCAAAACCACCACTAAATTAGATTTCCTTACCTTCATCTCACAGAGGGGAAAAGTGAATTTCAGAGAAGATGAGCAGCTTCTGTCAGAGCTGGGATTCCAAACTTTGAAATCCAACTACTACATTATGGTGCCATTTAGTCTTACAGAATAATAAATTGTAGGGCTATTCTGCTTTCAAAATAAGAAAATATTATAAGGCATCTCTGAATACTCTGAAGAGGTGAAGACTGCAGGAAAATTAATAATTTGCATTTTCAGCCTTTCATAATTGGTTCATTTCCTTTCTTGCAGATGGGGGAAAAATTAATGAAAATATAGGGAATTTATCCAACTTCTGTAATTTTTTACCAGAACAAGGAAAATGAAGTTATAAGTAGGAAGAATATGGTTTATTGTGGTTAACTGAAGTAAAAGTAAAACGTGGAACATGTTCAGTAGATTCCAGTTTGCAGTGATAGAAGCTATAGAAGAGAAAGAGATGCTTGGCTACCATAGGAAGTAAGGAACTAAGCAATAAATAGGAGTGAAAGGCAAAGGAAGGCTTTTTAGGGTTGTGTGAAGAAGTAAACATGTTTATATGCGCTTGTGGAGGAGAAATTGACAAGGCAGGTTTGGGACAAAATAACTAATCATGGGATCTCCCTGGAGGACAACAGGGGGATTGTGTCTTCTACCAAAAGGAGGAAAAACACCAAAAAAAAAAAAATTTATTTTTAAAAGTCAAAGACAAACTGAAATTCATTTAGAGAAGGCATGCCCAAACCCCACGTAGTGTAAGGAGCTGGCAGAGAGGGATGCATATGAGTTGGGAGGTCTACACAAAGCCATGGGAACTGTGGACAAACTCAGCTATGCATCCATTACCTAAAATTTTCCACATTCCAAAAATTCTTTAATTTTTTAAAGATTATATTGAGACTATTAACCTTCAGATCAAAGAAATTCAATGAATCCCAGAGTAAACAACATAAAAATCCCATAAAACAAATCACTTTATTTTCAGTGGTAAAAAACAATAAATAGCAAAGGCAAGATTTACCAAAATTCAAGATAATGGCCAGTTGCAGTGGCACATTCCTGCAATCTTAGCAACTTGGATTTATCCAACTTATCCAATTTATCTAACTTCTGTAAAATTACAAGTTCAAAACCAGCCTTAGCAACTTAGTGAGACCTGTCTCAAAATAAAATAAAAGGGCTGGAGATGTTGCTCAGTAGTAGAATACCCCTGGATTCAATCTCCAGTAGTGCAAAAAAAAAAATCAGTATAGTTGTGTATAGTGATTACTGCTGAACATTCCAAAATTTTTGTGGTACTGGTTGATTGGTTGGTTTTGAGACACAGTCACCCTATGTTGCTCAGGCTGGCCTGAACCCCTGGGCTCAGGCAATCATTCTGCTTCAGCCTCCCAAATAGATGGGAGTTAAAGTATGTGCCACTGTGCCTCACCCATTCCAAAAATTTAAATCACTGTGCTGATGAGACAAAACACATTCAATAACAAGATTCAGCTGCTTCTTGGGCCACTTGTTTACAATTCTAATTTAAGGAAATATGCCGGTTATGGTAAGTGATGGTATTTGACAGAGCTGGCTCCTTCATTTTGGAAATGTTGATTCTATAGTAATGAGATTCAATGATGTAGTTGACAATAAGACTTTGTACACTGGGAACACGGGGTTATTAAAATTGCTGATGCATTCAGATATGTAATTTCTGATTTTAGATTTAATTACTAGGGAGAGCAGAAGTATGAGCAATAATTCATAATTTTTTAAAAAGAAAGGGACCTGGGAAGAAAATTGATGAAATTCACTTCTGAATAGTCTGGTTTTGTTTATTGGTTTTTTGTTTGCTTTTATTACATAGGAGGCCAAGTTTTCTACAGAAGCGTGAAACAGAAAGCTTGAGGAGAATTTTAGAGTTGCTGTGATGAAAGTATGAAAGAAAGCAGCTCAACAGAGCTTAGTGAAAGTTTTGTTGAGAAACAACAAAGACCCAAGGAAGACTAGAAGTCCAAAAACTTCTGGTGGCACCAAGCATCATGATTATTTTCTTGATTCAGCAATGTTCAGGAAAGAAACAGGGGCCTGAATTTATACTGGATTTTGGAATTTGGGGTATAGATATGATGAGAATAAGAAACCAACAGTCTATATATAATCCTCAGTTACTAATATTGAAAGCAGATAGATGTCACTAGAGGGGAAAAAAAAAAAAATCACACAATGCACCCCTGTTCCTGGTTCCCACACCTTGTGTAGTTCCTACTCACATTGTGCCAGGGTTGGTCTGAGTGATCAGTAACAGACAACAAAAGTGAGTATGTCTATGACCAGTGAGGACCTGAGGCTAGTCAACAACTATGCAGGTGATCTTGGCAGTGGATTTTCCAGCCCAAGTTGAGCTTTGAGATGACTACAGCCTCAGCCAACAGCTTGACTCTGACTGTGTCAGAGACCCTGAGCCAAAATGACCCAGTGAAGGCACTTCTAGATTCTCTAAAAAAAACTATATGAAAGCTGGGCACAATGGCACAGCCTGTAATCCCAGCTACTCAGGAAGCTGAGGCAAGAGAATTGCAAGTTCAAGGTCAGTTTAGCAATGTGGGGAGACCCACCCCTGTCTCAAAATAAGAAATAAAAAGGGCTGTGGGAATGTAGTTCCATGGAAAAGTATCCCTGGGTTCAATCCTCATTACCAAAAAAACAACAACAAAAAAAAAAAAATTAAAAACTACAGGAGATAATTTTTGTTCTTATAAGTTGCTAAGTTTGAGATAATTCTTTAATGTAGTAATAAATAGTATACAATACATACAGAGTGGGGAAAAGGAAGTCTCTTGTCTAAAAATTTTAAAGAATTATATAGGCTTAAATTTCAAAAATTCACCTGGATATTTTCACAGACCTAAAAAGGGTATGTGTGACTTGAAAAGAAAAAAAAAAAATTAAGGGGGTCATTTCTTATTTCAAAAATCATTGGACTTGGGTCAGTGAAGGGGTCAGAGCAGGGAGATACACACAAGCACTAACATGATGTGCATTAGTTACGCCAATGCCAGCAAGTTGAAAGGGATGGCCCTGATATAACAAGCACCAGTTAAGAAAATTATTTTTCCTTCCTTATGATATCACGTGAGGATGCAATGGAATAACACTCTTAAAGAGTCTTTCAAACCTTTTGTCTAGCTGAGATTCTACCAGAAACCACAAAAAAAGCTTTTAGGGTTCTTAACAAGAGGTCTTACAGGCACCTTCTGATTCTATCCTTACTCTTTCTGACCTGTTTTTGTCATGTTTTGCTTTGTTTTCCATTCTAGAATCTAAGGTTAAGAAACTATCTTGCTTTTTAACCATAAATCCTGGGATTCCCATAGTTCTTCTGCATTCTTCTTGTAAAGAGAACGGTTCCTTATTTAGTCCTTTATTTTATAATACCTTCTTGTCAAAGTTAAAGGAAGCCTTTTGGCACCTTCATGTTCTCATGAGCCAATTATAATTTTATGAGGTACATTTTTTCTTTTCCAAGTCATAGCAGGTGATAGCATCACTTTTTCCACTAGAACAGTAAATCAGTTGTCATTTTACAGCCTCAATAGCAATTATCCTCGCTGTTCTTTGAGCCTACACTAACAATCTCTCACCTTCTAGCCTCTGTCCACTGCCTAATCTCAAAGTTAAGGTTCATTTTTTTTATTGCAGCAATATCCCAATTTCTGTTTCAGTTATCTATTGTTACATAACAAAACCACTTGAAACTACCTTATTATTTTTTTAGTGACTGTTTTAGTTTGCTTTTGTGTTACTGGGACCAAAATACCCAACAAGAACAACTTAGAGGAAGAAAAGTTTATTTGAGGCTCATGGTTTCCGAGATCTCAGTCCAAACATGGCTAGCTCCTTTACTCTGAGCCTAAGGTGAGGCAGAACATCATTGGGGAAGACCCAGCAAAGAAAAGCTGCTCAGCTCATGGAAGGGTCAGGAAGCAGAAGCAGGGGTGGGGGGAGGAGACATGGAAGATGCACCCTTCTAGGGCACATCCCCTGACCCACACCCTCCAACCATGCCCCACCTGCCTAAAGTTACTACCCAGCCATTCAAACTAGGGTGGACTGATTAGGTTACAGCTCTCACAGTCCAATCTTTACTTCTGAACATTCCTGCATTAACACAGGAACTTTTGGGGGATACCTCGTAACCAACCCATAACAGTGACTTGAAATAACAACAATTTACTTTTTTGTCTGATTGTGTTGTCTTACATGACTTCTGGACTGCTCATCATGGTTATGTTCAGGGGGAAACCAAGGTGGACAAGATGGCCTCAGGTGGATCCAAGATGGCCTCACTCACATTCCAAGACCTCAGGGTTGGTTGTTGGCTGGAGAGCATTGTTCTCCTCCACATGGTCCATCATTCTTCAGCAGATTAAATTGGTTATCTTCAAAGTATGGTAGCCAAGGCCATTGCAAGTTCCAAAAAATAGAGAAATAGACTCTAATTCTTGACAAATTTCTTACCAATCAAACTCAGAGTTCAATTTGGACAGAGATCACAAAAATGGAAAGCATAGGTCCCTTTAACTCAACTCTAGAGTGCTAACAGCTCTTTCAGTGTCACCAGGTCTTTTGCTACCAGCTTGTCTTGCTCAATTTGAGTTAGAAATCATAAATAGACAAAGTAAAACCATCTGAGGGAGGCTCTTTGGGGCTTATGCAACAGCACAAGGGAAGTTGTATGTGGGACAAAATTCCCAGATTGGCTCTCTGAGGATGAGAGGAGGGCAGCTTATATAGGCAAGAGAGGTGGGGTCCTGCAGGCGCATGGTCAGCTATTGACCACATAATTTCTGCACAGCTTTGCTAGTCATGGTGATGTGTGCATGTGTGCTGGGGCCCTTTGCACTAGGTTGTCATGGGGTGGAAGAGATGTTCATTACCACCACCCAAGGAATCTGTAATGGAATTCCCAGCAAGCCCTAAGGGAGGCCAGCAGCACCATGCCACACAAGTATCCAAAATGGCTGAAGCTGAAAAGGTGGCCTTGTAACAGTGGCAACTGAAGCAGCAGTTGCTATGGCAACAATGACAGCTACAGTGGTTGCCTTGATGTCACAGAAGCAGCAGTACTACAGCAACATCTCCCTGGAGTGGCAGCTGGATCTGGACATTGAGGGCAGCAATAGCCATAGTGGTGGCCTCCAGAGCAGCAGCAGCTAAAACAGTGGTCGCCATGGCAACGATGACAACTGTAGCTGTTGCCATGCAGCTGCAGAAGCAGCAGTGGCTGTCACTACAAGAATAATGACCCTGATGGGTACTAGGTGCAGTCCCAGTGGTGTGCTGGCCCCCACCCCTGCCCCACCTATATCTTATCCCACAATCCCAGTGATGCCACCTGGCTATACCTGGGAGAGCAGCAGTGACTGTCAGCTGAGCAGCTGGTCATGATAGCTTCCACTTCCACTGCTTCCAGGTAGCTTCTGTTTTCTGTACAAATAATTTATGTACAAACAAAACAAAAAAAAATTATTTTTAAAACACCAGGAAAAGGCAGAAAGACATCTTCCGGGAGGGTTGGGCCCTTCCTTTTCTGTCTCAAATTGATTACAAGGTCACAATACATAAGGACTATATTAGTTAGCTTTCTGTCATTGTGATAAAATACCTGAGATTATAGATTTACATGGAGGAGAGATCTATCTTGGCTTACAGTTTCAGAGGTTCATGGTCACTTAGCTCTATTGTTTCTAGGCCTATGGTGAGACAGAACTCAACAGCAGGGAGTACATGATGAAGCAAAGCTGTTCACTTCAAGGTGACCGAGAGAGAGAGAGAGAGAGAGAGAGAGAGAGAGAGAGAGAGAGAGAGAGAGATAATGAGAGGGAAGAAGGGGCTACAGGCAAAATATACCCTTCAAGGGCATGCAACCTACTTCTTTCAACTAGGCCCCCACATCCTAAAATCTCCAATATGTCCCAATAACCCATTCAGCTATGAATCCACAAGTGGATTAATCCATTCATAAGGTCAGAGTCCTCATGATCCATCACCTCCCAAAGGCCCTGCCTCTGAATACTGCTGCATTGGGAACAAAGCCTTCAACACATGAGATTTTGGAGGACATTTCAGATCCAAAAATAACAAGGACATAGTGAGAGGCATGATTCATTGAAGTGTGTTAGTATAATGATTTATTGCCCCCCCCCCCTTCAGTCCTATGTAAAACAGGCTGTTGCTGCACTGAGAAATTGGTCACAGCAGCCAGCCCCAACACAATACAGCTTCTGCTTCACTTCATGCCAGTAGAATGGATGCTCTGTGTTCTGTCTCTTTCACCAAGAAACTAATGTCTGTGCCAGTTTAATGTGATGCATCTGATTGGTATAATATATCCCTCATCTGCACCCAAGAGGAAGGAAGCTGGACATTGGTTATTCTTCATTGAAAAGGAAAATTTTCACTATTCAAATATGAATGTATTTGAAAAATTCAGGTTAATTACGAATGATAGATGCCTGCTACCAGTGAAATCCTTCAGTAGAGTCTAAAACCTTTTAAGTGGAGGTGTTGTGGAAAATGAAGAAATACATCAGTAAAAGGAAACCATGCTTTGTGAACATTCATCTGATGCACAATTAAAGGAATAAATACTACTGAAGGCCTGTGCCCAAGAGGCCCAGATAAAAGCAACACAACGAAGGGGGTCCATACATGACTTGGAACAGCAGAGAAAATACAAGATTTCAGATGGATGAACTAGAGAATGATGAGCCTTGCTAAGTAATAAATTTTATAAATGATAAATCTCAATTAAATGTAAAATGAATATATCAAAGATTTTATTTAACTCATTGTTTAATCAGGGATCCAGTAAAATGTAATAATAATAATAATAGTAATGTTTAAACTAAAACATAGCCAGGCATGGTGGCACACATCTCTAATCAAGAGGAGGAGGCAAGAGGATCACAAGTTCAAGGCCGACCCAGGCAATTTAGAAGGCCTTGTCTCAAAATAAAATTTTTTAAAAGAGCTGGGCTAGGGATGTAGTTTGGTGGTAGGAAATTTACCTAGCATGTGCAAGGCCTGGGTTCAATGGTTCAATCCATGGTTTCCCCCCCACCACACACACACACAAAAAAAAAACCTAAAAAAATAATTCAAAGACGAGCCAGGCATTGTGGTGCATGCCTGTAATCCCTGCAACTCGAGAAGCAGAAGCAGGAGGATCACAAGTTCAAGGCCAGCCTCAGCAAATAAAGGAGGCCCTAAGCAACTTAGCAAGACCTGTCTCAAAATAAAAAATAAAAGGGATGGGGATGTGGCTCTCAAAGTTTCCCCAGGTTCAATTCACAGTACTAAAAATAAAGTAAAATAAAATAGTACAAAGGCTAATTGAAAGAGCAAACACAGACACAGGCAATCAGGATGCTGAAATAAAGTAACTAATAAACAAAAGTAGCCAATATCCCCAGAACGATAAATGTGTGTGTGGGGGGGGGGGGGGGGGGGGTGTATATACATTAACCAAAATTAATTTACATCTCTATATATAAGAATAAGTTGTGGGCTGGGATTGTGGCTCAGCGGTAGAGCACTTGCCTAGCACCTGTGCGGCCCGGGTTCGATCCTCAGCACCACATACAAATAAATGCATTGGTACAACTAAAGCAAATAAATAAATATTAAAAAAAAAAAATAAGTTGTATTATTTTAAGTTTTATATAACTTACAAAGTTGTAAAAAAAAAAAAAAAGGTAAAATAGCTCAAAGATAATAAAAGACAAAAAACACTCATAAAATCTGAAAATTTAGGGAGTATACTAAATAATTCCTAACATCCCATTGAAAATACCAACAGTATACATTCGACAATTTCAAAATCTTTCACAATTTTTCTTGATCCTTTAAGGGAGAGAAAAACTGACTCTTGAACTACATAAGTCCACATTGTCATTTACACAATCTGTTAAGAAAAAAATAGAGAATTCCACTTCAAATTAAGACTTAGAAAGTACTGATGAATATTTACCCACATTTCTGGCAAGTGAAAGCTACATTGGTCACAAAATCATAGTGTTTAAAACATATCAAAGAATTTTAGGTACATCTCCCAAAGCCTTTCAATTAACTAAATTCCCCAAAGTGATAAGCCTGTCATATAAGAAATGAAACCCACAGCTGCATTCATTACCTGCAGAGCAGAGGGAAAGGGTGAAATCACCAGGTTGGATGGAGTTAGCCAACCAGACCACCAACTTGACACAGGAAGCAATATTGTTTACCTCAGTTTTTCCTGGGCTTCTGCACAAAATGTCTTTTCCTACAATAAAAAATTACAAGACACAAAAAGAAGCAAGAAAATGTGACCTAAGATTTGGAGAAGATAAAATCAAGAGAGTAAGTGCAAAGATGACATTGTAGACCCAAAGATAACAACTTTAAAGTAACTGTGATAAATATGTTCAAGGATTTAGTGGAGAGGTTGGCCAATACACATGAATAGATAGGGGAATTCTTTGGAGAAATGGAGCCTGTGGAAAAGAACCAAGTGGAAATATTAGAAATTTAAAAACTAAAAAATATCAATTTGATAGTGTCAACAGTGATTTCAACATAAAAGAGGAAGGGATCAATGAACTTGAAGACAAGTCAAACACGAAAAGAAGAAAGAAGGTTTGGGGGTATAGCTCAGTTGGTAGAGTGCTTGCATAGCATGCATAAGACCCTGGGTTCAATCCCCAGCACCACAAACAAAACAGAAGAGTGAGCAGAACAAAGTATCCAAAAACAGATGAACAAGTGTCTAATGTGTACAATTAGATCCTCACAGGAAGAAGAGTGTGGCAGAAGAAATAATGTGCAGTGACAGTGGTCAAGAATTTTCCAAAATTTTCAGCAAACTGCTATGGGCTGAATGTCTGTGCTCCCTCTAAGTTTGTATTTTGAACCCTAGTCATGGATCTGATGGCAGTAGGATGTGAGGTGATTAGGTCATACGGGCAGAGTCTTCACGAATGTACAGAACAAGTGCTTTGACAAAAGAGGCCCCAAAGAGTTCTTTCTCCCTAGAGTCCTTTCCATCCTACAAGGACTCAGTTAGCAGGTGCTGAGTCCTCATCTCTGAACCAGCAAGCAGATTCTCAGACACTCAATCTAGTGCCTTGATCTTGGTCTTCCCAGTCTCTAGAACCATGAGAAATAAGTTTTTATTGTTTATAAAGCTTAATTGTTTTTGTTTCAAAATTAGGCATGGGGGTATAGCTCAATGGTAGAGAGTTTCCCTACCTACCATGTGCCAGGCTCTGGGTTCAATCCCCAGTACTGCAAAAAAAAAAAAAAAAAAAAAAAAAAAAAGTATCTAAGAAACTAGGTAAAATTTAACAGGATAAATATAAAGAAAACATACCTAAGAATATTACAGTCCAACTACTGAAAACAAAAATAATAAAAAGTCCTAAAACAAGCTATAAAAACAATATTATATACAGGAAACAAAAATATGATTTACAACTGACAGAAAAAAACAAAGGCCAGAAGACAAGTGAATGATATCCTTAAAATGCTGGGATGGTGGAGAGAGACTTTCAAAAATGAAAATTAAAAACATACTATAATTGTACTTCAAAAATGAAAGCAAGCTCAGCATAGTGGCACATGTCTGTAATCTCAGCTGCTTGGGAGACTGAGGAAGTTCAAGGCCAGCCTGAGCAAATTAGCCAGGCCTTAAGCAATTTAGTGATACTCTGTCTCAAAATTTTAAAAATTTCAAAGGACTAAGATGAAGCTCAGTAGTAAAGAGCCCTTGGGTTCAATCCCCGTACCCACCCACCCAGCCCCCACCAAACAAAAACATGAAAGAGAAGTGAAGACATTTCAACAGACAAAGGGTAAAAGAATGTGTCTTCAGCACCAGGTGTCGTGGTGAACACCTGTAATCTCAGGACTTGGGAGGCTGAGGCAGGAGGATCACGAGTTCAAAGCCAGCCTCAAGTAATGGTGAGGCACTTAGCAACTCAGTGAGACCCTGTCTCTAATAAAATATGAAAAAGGGCTGGGGATGTGGCCCAGTGGTTGAGTGCCCCTGAGTTCAATCCCTGGTACAAAAAAAAAAAAAAAAAAAAAAAAAAATGTGTCTTCAACACTAAGTGAATTGCTAAGAAAAATTCTTCAAGCTAAAAACTGAGGAAAACGATATCAGATGGAATCCTGGATTTCCAAGACAAAATGCCATGAATATCTAGGCAAATACAACTTTAAAATGTTGTTTTAAATTACATATATTACTATTATATTTGCTACAAATATACTATACACTACATTGTTATTCTTTCTGTTTCAAGTATATTTAAAATATATATCAAATATAAGTAAAAGGGCTGGGATTGTGGCTCAGCGGTGGAGCGCTCGCCTAGCACGTGCGCGGCCCGGGGTTCGATCCTCAGCACCATGTACAAATAAACGTGTTGTGTACAACTAAAGCAAAATAAATATTATATATATATATGTGTGTGTGTGTGTGTGTGTGTGTGTGTGTGTAAAACAGGGCTGGAGATGTAGGTTAGAGGTAGAGTACTTACTTAGCATGAACCCTTCTGGGTTCAATCTCCAGCACCCCCAAGAGAATAAATAAATAAATAAAAATATGTAAAACAAAAGGAATATCTATGTATTATAGAAGTAACACAATAAGAGCCCAAAAGACTAGAGTAGTAAATAGAGTTGCACGGTTATAAAATTTTGATATTTTCATTAAATAGTAAAATACACTTGTAGTTAGTGATAAATTAAAGGATATTATAATTCCTAGAGCAACCACTAAAAATAACACTAAGGAGGTTTAGCTAACAATGCCAATAGATGAGATAGAAGGAAATATTTTCATTGATATCATCCAAACGAGGGCAGAAAAGGAACAAAGATATAGAACAGATAGAAAATAAACCATGAATGGTAAACTTAACCCTTACCATATCAATAACTACATTGAATGCAAGTAGACTGAACTCCCTAATTAAAAGCCTGGGATTAAAAAAAAAAAAAAAGATGGGAGAAGGCAGGATCCAACTGTATACCATTTGCAAGAAATAAATTTTAAATAATAAAACTTAAGTTTATAAAATGACTGAACAGAAGGTTTATAACAGTCTTATATATAATAGCCCCAGATTGGAAATAGCCTACATGTCTATTGTAATAGTTACTGCTGCATCACAAGTTACCCAAACACTTGGTGAATTAGAACATTTGCTGTCATACAATTTCTGTGCATTGGGAATCTCATCAAAACAGAAGCAGTCTCTTCTCTCATGGATGCCAATAAATGCATTTATTGGAGTTGCTGTCATCTCAAACTTAGAGAAGGATCCGCTTTAGAACTGGTTGTTGGCAAGATTCATTTCCTCACAAGCTGTAGGACTGTTGTCCTGAGTTCCTCCTTGGCTGTTGGCTGAGACCCTCCTCAGTTCCTGTCATGTGGATCCCTCCAAAGTGCAGCTCACAACATGACAGTTTGCTTCATCAGAGAAAGCAAGCAAGAAGAACCAGAAAGAAAGAGAGATATGGGTCTTTTATGTCCAAATCTTGGAAATGAAATGTCACTGTATTTTCTATTCATTATAATAAAATCACTAGATCTAATCCACACTCACAAGGAGAGGATAACACAAGGATATGATATCAGGAGGTGAGGATCACTGGGATCCACGACCGAAGCTGCCTATCACATCTGTGAACAGGAAAATGGGTTTCAGCTCTTTTGCAACAGGTTTGCTGCCAGAACACAGGTGTCATGAAATCCACCGCTAAATCAAAGTCAAAATGAGAAAGATAAAGACTCACATCAACATTGTTTTCGTCAGACACATAGATTTGGGCAAGTCCACCATGACTGGCTATCTGATCTACAAACATGGTGGGATCGACAGAAGAACCATTAGAAGCTGGGCATGGTGGCGCATGCCTGTAATCCCAGTGGCTCGGGAAGCTGTGGCAGGAGGATTTTGGGTTCAAAGCCAGCGTCCGCAATGGCGAGAAGCTAACCAACTCAGTGAGACTCTGTCTCTAAATAAAATACACAAAAGGGCTGGGAATATGGCTCAGTGGTCAAGTGTCCCTGAGTTCAAACCCTGGTGCAAAAAAAAAAAAAAAAAAAAAGAATCATTGAAATTTTTGAGAAGGAAGCTGCAGAGATGGGAAAGGGCTCCTTCAAGTAAGCCTGGGTCTTGGATACACTGAAAGCTGAGCATGAGTGTGGTATCACCACTGACATCTCCCTGTGGAAACTTGAGACCAGCAAATATTGTGTGACTGTCATTGATGCCCCAGGACACAGAGACTTTATCAAAAACATGATTACAGGCACATCTCAGGCTGACTGTGCTGTCCTCATTGTTATGGTGATTTTGGTGAATTTGAAGCTAGTATCTCCAAGAACGGGCAGACCCATGAGCATGCCCATCTGGCGACACAGCTGGGTGTGAAACATCTAATGGTTGATGTTAACAAAATGGGTTTCACGAGCCACCCTACAGTCAGAAGAGAGATGAGGAGAGCATTAAGGAAGTCAGTACCTACATTAAGAAAATTAGCTACAACCCTGACACAGTAGCATTTGGGCCGATTTCTGGTTGGAATGGTGACAATATGTTGGAGCCAAGTGCTAATATGCCTTGCTTCAAGGAATGGAAAGTCACCCGTAAAGATGGCAGTGCCAGTGGAACCACACTGCTCAGAGCTAGACTGCATCCTGCCACCCACTCCTCCAACTGACAAGCCTTTGTGTCTGCCCCTCCAGGATGTCTACAGAATTGGTGGTATTGGTACTGTCCCTGTGGGCCAAGTGGAGACTGGTGTTCTCAGGCCTGGCATGGTGGTCACCTTTGCTCCAGTCAATGTCACAACTGAAGTAAAGTCTGTTGAAATGCACCATGAAGCTCTTCCTGGAGACGACGTGGGCTTCAATGTGAAAAATGTGTATGTCAAAGATGTACCCCATGATAGGAATAATGGCAGAATGAGTTTGACATCAATACACTAAGTACGTGTACAAAAACACAAATGGTGTGAAAATACTTTATGTAAAACCAGTGACTTGAAAAACTGTGCTCTTTCTATGTAATATGAAATGAATTGCACTCTGCAAGTGTGTATAACAAATTAAAATAAATAAGAAAAAAAAAAAAGATGTTCGCTGTGGCAATGTTGCTGGTGACAACAAAAATGACCCACCAGTGGAAGCAGCTGGTTTCACTGCTCAGGTGATTATCCTGAACCATTCAGGCCAATAATCTGTTGAGGAAAATTAATTAACTGCAAAAGAATACAATAAGGAGCTAGGAATGTAGTTTGGTGGTTGTAGCTCAGCATGCAGAAGGCCCTGGGTTCAATCCCCATTATGGGGATGGGGGTGGGGGAGTGACAGTACATAGTACATTATTCCATTTATATAAATTCCAAAAGCAGGCAAAACCAATCTTCAGTGACAGATATCACAACAATTCTGGGGGTTTGGGGCCAAAGCTCAGGCCTCAGTCTGTTCGGTGTTGCTATACTAGGATGTCACAAACTGGGTTATTTATGATGCTTTTTCAGAACAGAAATTTATTGTCTTACAGTTCTAGAGGCTAAGAAGCCCAATACCAAGGTGTTAGCATCTGGGGAGGGCCTTCTTGCTGCCATCCCATATGGTGAAGAGCTGAAATGAAAACAGAAAGAGAAAGAGGGAAGCACCCACTGCTATAAAAATGGCATTAATCCATTGATGAGGCAGAGTCCTCATACCTAAACACCTCTAAACACTGTCACAATGGCAACTGGATTTCAACATGAATTTTGGAGAAAATACTCAAAGCACAGCAGAACAATTTGCGTGGAAAGAAACATGAGGAAATCTTCCCAGCTGCTGGAAGTGGTCAATGTCTCATTTTGTCAAAATCCACTGAGCAGAACATGTGCTGTCTGTATATTTTATTTTATGTGAATTATACTTCATAAATATAATGAATTTTAAAAAAAGTAAATCTTAGAGAGTAGCCCAGTTTTATTTCTTAAAAACAAAAGTTGCAATATCAGCACTTTGGATTTTTTTAGCAATGTTAAGTAAAGCTTAATAGTCTAACATCATCTTCTCCCAACCCAAAAACCTAGACAAGGTGGAGGAGTACTTGAGAAAGCTGCTGAATCACCAAGGAGGAAAAGTTGTTAAAAATGACATCAGTTGAGGTCGATCCACTGGGGCTTTTCCCCAAGTGGCACATGTAAGAAATGTCTCATAGGGTAACTCTGTGGTTTTGCTTTACTCAAGGACTGTTAGATCTGTGGGAAGGAACTGGAACTGAGTTACTGAAAATATTAAAGATCTGATCATTTTATTTTTTACCTCAGGGTGTAAAAATGTAATGGGTTTGCTGATGTCATGTCTAACTAAAATATGGAAATGGAAAAAAAAGAGTTCCATTTTCACTAATAATAAAAATAAACCTGATATATTACCTAACTAGTAAGTAGAACCTAATACTATTTTTCTCTAGTCTTTTAATATTAAAAATAAATAAATGTCAAAATGTCACCAGCTAGGGATGTGGCTTAGGAGTGGGGTGCTTGCCTGTCATGCCTGAGGCCCTGGGTTCAACCCTCAGCACGTGCGCGCGCATGTGCGCGCGCGCATGTGCGCACGCGCGCACACACACACATCACATGACACACACAGAAGATCTTTACAGAAATATCTTTACAGAAAGATTCCAAACACAGAATGAGAGTTTTTGGCCCCTAAATGTTAGAGGAATGATGTCTTATTTTAGTGAAATATAAAATCACTCATAGGAAAAACCCATTTTTAACAATTTCTTTATTCTTTCTTCCCTTCTTTTTCACCCTCTCTTTATCACTGTTCTTGATATTCACAACATATTGTTTTATATATTGTTTTATATTTAAAAGAGTGTTTCATTGTGAGCCAAAATAAGGCTTTCCCTTTATTTTATACACATGCACACACACACACACACACACACACACACACACACACACACACAAGAACAAATGAACAAAAAGCAATAGGAGAGTTTTGTGCCAGGCACAGTCTCACACACCTGTAATCCCAGAGGCTCATGAAGCTGTGGCAGGAGGATTGTGAGTTCAAAGCCAGCCTCAGCAACTTAGCAAGGCCCTAAGTAAATTAGGGAGATCCTGTCTCAAAATAAAAAGGGCTGGGGATGTGGCTCAGTGGTTAAGTGCCCCCATGGTCCAATCCCTTGTACCAAAATAGAGAGAAAGAGTTGAGTTTTGTACAAAATAAAAGTTATTTTCTCTCCCACATAGCAATCCAAGCATAAGGATGCTGCAGTTTCACAGTGTTAAGAATCAAGATTTTCTGTCTTCTTGCTCCCTTGTGTTGCTGTGTGGTATTTCTTATTGCTCTGCCACCTCCATCCAAATTGTCCATGTCTATGTTTCAGAGAGAAAAATTGTCACTCATCACTTCCTTACATTTCATTGGCCAGATATTAGTCACATAGACACTTTTAGATTTGGCCATCAAATCTACCACTTGCCAAGCCCTGCACACAAAGGCAGCCTTATGCCTACCTGCAAATTCCACTATTAAAAAACAACCGCCCTGGGAGAACAAATAGTGAAGAACAATTAGGAGACAATGACCCAGTTGTCTTCTATCTCCCTAAGAATACCCAACAAGATCATTCTTTTGGAAGCAATCACCATTTGCATTTATATTGTAAGCAAGAAGTCTGCACTGCCATACAAATATAACTCTCATTGACACCCAAATTCTCATGGAAATGATAGAAAAAATATATATTTTTAAAGGAAAACTTCAAAAATTAAAAGCACATGAAGAATGGAAGAAGTGCTAATAGCAGCTAAGAGATGGCAACAAAACAGACTTGTGATAACTGACTTAGCAGACTAGAGGAAACTGAAATTAGATGTTTGTAGTAGGGATGAGAGTAGGGATGCCAAAAAGCATGGAGAGTTGGTTGCCAACCCTTTAAAAGGTCCGGAAATTACAGGCACAAGTTGTCTCTGAAAGTGGGAAGCAGATGATGGTGAAAACATGATAGCTTGCATAAAAGCAGTTTGTGACATTCTGATATATTCCTGGCTACCATGTCAATTAGTAGATCCTAAGACTCTCCCCATTCCAGAAGGGTTCCAAACCCCAAGGCAGGGGAAATGCTGCAGAAAGCTTCCTAGAGAGTAGCATGGAAGCTCTGCACCCCTTCTCCCTAACCTCTCCACATGCATGTCTTTCTCTGTATCCTTTGTAAAAGCCTTTATAGTAAACCAGTAAACATGTTTCCCTGAGTTCTATGAGTTGCTCAAACAAATTAATTGAACCCAATGTGGGGTTCAATCACTGTCCATCCGCCACATGCATTAACTCAACTTGTACTATACATCTCAAATAATTTTAAAAGACAGAACGAATTACTGAGGTTACATTCCCTACATAGCACTTTTAAATTACAAATATTTAATTAATTTAAAAATCTGGGTATTTGTTGACCTACACAAATTTTTTCTCAAATTGATATGGAAAAACGCAAGTCATGGAATAGCTGAAACTGATGGACTCAGCAAGCAATATTAAAAAGTTGAGTAAGCCATCTGGCTTTTATATTCATTTATTGAATTAAGGCAAATGGAATCAGGAGGTGAAATTGCCATTTGTAGATTTCTGCTGTATACCATGAAAGTGTTTTAATTAAGTATATTTGCGTTGGTCAGGTTTTCATCACTGTGACCAAAATGCCTGACAAGAACTATTAGAGCAGGAAAAGTTTATTTTGGATCATGGTTTCAGAGTTCTCCATCTATGATCAGCCAGCTCCATTGCTCTGGGCCTAAGGGGAGTCAGGAAGAACATCATGGCAGAGGAAAGTTGATCAGTGGCCACCAGGAAGCAGAGAGAGAACATGTAGAGAGAGCACAAAAGGAGCCAGGGACAAAATATAACCCTTAAGGGCACGCCCCCAGTGGTCTACTTCCTCCAACCACATCCCACCTATACAGTTACCACCCAGTAAGCCATTCAATTTATTAATCCACCAAATGAATCAATCCACTGAGCGGGTTACATCTCTCATAATCGAATCATTCCACCTCTAAACATTCCGGCATTTTCTTACACATGAGCTTTTGGAGGGACACCTAATATCTAAACTATAACAATATATCTCAAACAATAAGAAGGATATAACCAATCTAACATAAGTGGGCAAATAATTTGGACAAGTAATTTCATATCAAAGATATGAACAAAGATGTTCAAACTTTATAGTAAGCATAGACATGGAATCCAAAACTCTGAAAGATTATGGGGTAGGGGCATAAGATCTTTCAAAATTTTAAATATGTACCACCTTTAACCAAAAACTCTACCTCTAGGAATAATTTGTCCTATAGGAAAAGTACATATGTAATACAACATATCTATGTTGGCATTGTTCAGAATGGAGAAAAATGCAAACAATGTAAGTTCAGAAATGGACTTGGATAAATAGGACTCACCAAATTAACTGTGTTTAGGCAATATGATAGCACATTCTGTAGTCTTAAGAAGTGCAGGAGGTTTATATGTATTGATATGAAAATGTCTTCAGGATATATTGGATAAACAAAAGTACATGTCACAGAGTAACATGATATGTGAAAATACAGATCTGCAAATATGTGACTACCTGTGTAGAAATAAAAAGTCACAGCCAGGTATGGAAGAACACACACATCTGTTAATGGAGATTATCTCTGGAGAGGGACTAAGATTGTGGGTATCATGGGGAGGATGGGTGAAGGAGCCCCAATTAGGAAGGGCTATTGCGGCTAGCTGGAAGCCATAAGTTCCACCTGATATGTATGTGACGCACCTGTAAATGCACGTGAGGCATCCGCAAAGCTAAAGGTATATAACCGGGTGAAAGCGGTCGGAGTTAGGAGAACGAATTCATTCAGTCAGTTGTGCAGTCACTCGGTCGGTCAGAAGAAGAGTTCGGGTCGGAGAAGAAGAAAAGAATCAGAGCGGCCAGAACGTAGGCAGAGCGGTTACAGAAGAGAAACCAGATAGAAGAAGTAATGGCTGGTCAGAGTTAGGCCGAGGCTCCCGAGGAAGAAAGAAGAAAGAAGAAAGAAGCTCTAAAAAATAATCTTTCTCTAAGCTAAGCTCTCTCTATCTTCCTTTCTCTCTCTCTAAGCTAAGAAGACAAGAAGAAAAGCTCTCTAATCTTTCTCTCTAAAAATCTTTCTTTCCCTCTCTAAGCTCTCTCTAAGAAAGTAGAAGTAAAAGTAGTAATAGCTTTACTCTGCCTCCGAGTTTTCCTCCCAGGTTTCGGTACCAGGCGCTTACAGATGGGGGCTACAAAAAAAGTCTTTTGAGTTCCACCATATATATATATATATATATGTATATATATATATATATATATATATATATATATATATATGTATATATGTATTATATGTAATATATATGTATATATTGTATATATATATATGTGTATATATATATATGTATATATATATACACATATATATATATAGTTTGAAATTTTTTTACAATAAGATCATTTCATGTATTTCTTAGTACTTTATTTCAAGATATGACACGCACACCTGTGTGTGTGTGTGTGTGCGTGTGTGTGTGTGAAATTGCTGCCAATACCAAGTAACTCTTATTATTAGGTCATAAATTGAACTGAATTTATCTGATTTACCTGAGTATATAGGAATAGTATAATATTGATAGCCCCAAAAACCTATCTCTCATCTAATTTATTGGACTCTTTTAGATTTGTGCTGTTTTTCAGAGATTGTTCCCAAAAATTACTAAACAACTCCCTTGGCATTGTAGACAAAGGCAAATCTGGTCCTCATTAGTGAGTCACTCTCTTTGGCTCTGGTAGAACAAACATGGGATTTCAGAGACACAGAAGTGTGCCTTTGCCCTACTCTTAGATTGTAAGCAAAAGAGATTGAAAAAGTCAACCATTGTTTTCCTAGTCAGAGAATACTGCTAATCCATTCCTAATGGTGCATGCCTTTTTAAATTTCTCTTCTGAGGACCTGTTGAATTTTCAACTATTGATCCCACCTGTCAGCCTCCTGTGACACTTGCAAATTTCCTTCCTGTGGTTGCAGTGTTTATCTGTCCAGGCTTTTGTTTGCAAACAACTAAAACAAAGAAAAATTAAAGGTCATCACAGCTGACTGAATTAATGAAAGCCCAGATGGAAGGCTTGAGAAATGGAAATCATCTCAGGGGTGACTGTGTGATCAGGTCAAACAGAAACCCAGGCAACACTCACCCAACAGGACAATGAGGTCTCTATCTTGGTGATAAACCCAGCCTCCATCTGTTCCCATTTCCATGCCTTTCATGACAAAGTACAGAGGAGAGTGTCCAATAAGATGATCCAAGGTCATAGGTCCCCAGAATCTGTCAAGTCCAAGATGAGACTATTGAGAGTACATGTATTGGGAGATATTTCAAAAGGTAGATAACAAAATGCCACAGTTTGCATGGTGGCCATGACAAAATTGCCTGGCCCTAATAAGAACATATATTAAATATCTTGATATGGGCTGCACTAGCAGTACTAGGAGCACTGTCCTTAAATTACCCTTGCCTTTTTCATAAGACTACTCATTTCCTTGAAATAAAGCATCTTTCTAGTCTCAACCAATAGTTTGTTTCATTAGCAACCCACAAAAAGTTAGAGAAGGGAATGCTTTAAAGTACATAGAAAGCAAAGAACGGCTGATGTGGATCACTCTTTTCAACCATAGAAAATTACAATCAACAGGTAAAGATGGTGGGTTTAACAAACCTATTAATATCCTCTCCTGAGCCGGGCGCGGTGGCGCACGCCTGTAATTTCAAAGCCAGCCTCAAATAGTGAGGCACTTAGCAACTCCTGATGTCTCTAATAAAATCCTCTCCTGAAATCCTGTTGTTTAGATGGTACTAAATAGATATATTTTTAAAGATCTCTATCTAATATGAAGGTTTTGAAAGCCAGAAAGCAGATGTGAGAGTAGCAGCTACCTTCACAGAAAAGAAAGCTAAGACCTATATCAGTAGCGAGAGAGTCCAAGAGAAGTAATGAACTTGTGCTGTAGAGAAAAGGAAAAAAGGCTCAGGAATTGATAGAGCCAGATGCTTATATAAATGGTTTACCATGAGGATTAGTTGAAAGGCTGTTGAGGAGTCATCATTACTCCCAGATCCACCTCTCAACTCTAACCAGCTTGGCTACTGCCCTTTTGAAATAAAAGGGGAAAACACCATGAAAACAGCATGGAAGAACTTCTCAAATGGAGTCTGGAGGCTGTTAGGAAGCAGGATTTATGCCTGACTCCAGCTGCTTCTAGGAATGGAGGTGACTTCAGTCACCTTCTGATAGCAGACATCTAGGACAGGTGATTCCATTGTGCCCAGAGACTCAAGGTTCACATCAAGAGGTAATCAGAGGGCTGGGGATGTGGCTCAGTGGTAGAGAACTTGCCTAGTATGTACAAGGTCCTGGTTTCAATCCTTAGTACCAAAAAAAAGTATATTCAAGAAGCAGAAGACAGATCTCAGAAATTTTTTTTAAAAAAGTGATGGCAGAAAAGAAAAACTCAGCAGAAGCATTGGAAGATAATTAGATAAGTCAGAAAGTAAAGTTGAAAGGTGGAAGTATTAAAAAAAAAAAAAAGAAGAAGAAGAAGATCAGGAAAAGTAGAGCATAAGACTGGAAGTTCCAACATCTAATATATAGTAATATGAACACTAGAAAAAAAAAACTTGCAAAACCGAGAGGAAGAAATCATCAGAAAAGTAATCAAGAAAAATTCCCAGTACAGAAAAGCATAGACACCTAGATTTTAAGAACACACCATGCAACACCCTGGAAGAGAAACTTCCAAAATGACACAACTTTATGAAAATTCAGAACACTGGCAACACATAGAATATGTTAGGAGATCTTAGGATAAGGCAGATAGAAATCAAAATATCAGACTTCTTAGCCAGGGACAATAACACATTCCTACAATCCCAGCTACTTAGGAGGTTGAGATAGGAGGATTACAACCTCTGCAACTATCTCAAAATAAAAAGGGATGGGGATTGTAGCTCAGTGGTTCAGCATTCATGCTTGAGGTTCTGGATTCAATCCCCAGTACCAGAAAAAAAAAAAAAAAAAAAGAGAGGGCTGGGGTTGTGGCTCAGCGGTAGAGCGCTCACCTGGCACGTGCACGGCCCAGGTTCGATCCTCAGCACCACGTACAAATAAACCCATTGTGTACAACTAAAGCAAATAAATAAATATTTAAAATAAAAATAAAAAAAAAAGAGAGAGAGAGAGAAAGAGATTTATCCACAGCAGCAGTGGACACTAGAAATGATGAAACAATGTCATTAAAATTCTAAGGAGAATTATTTCTGAGAATTCTATATTCAACCAAATTACTAACCAAGTGTTTCAGCCAGAATGCTGGCAGAAAAGAGATGATACATTCCAGGAGAATAATGGAGGAGATTTCCTTAAAAAGACTGGATATAAATGTTTGGGCAGAGTAAAATTACAATCCCTGGCCGGAAGGGAAGAATACATTATCAGTACACAAAGGGTAGCTGTATGCAGGCCGCCACAAGACAAGGGCACCAAAGGATGCAGAACAACTGCCTCAATCTAGAAAGGCAATAAATAGCCCTGTCTCACCTTCTCCTGCGTCCTTCCAATCTCCTGCCAATACTTCCCATTAGCCATACTAACCCCTGAGTTCAGACAGCAAGTGACCCTCATGTTGCTATTTATAAACCTTGGTCTCTCAGGAAATAAAGCAAAGTAAAGAGGTAGAAAAAGTTATAATTACTAAATTTGTTAAGACATGTAAACATTTAGAATAAAGACTGTCACCTCTTTTTGCCCCAGGACTGGGGATTGAACCCAGGGCCTCACATATGCTAGACAAGCACTGAGCTACATCTCCAGCCCTTTTTTATTTTAAGACAGGGTCTCACTAAGTTTTTCAGACTGCCTCGAACTTGGAATCCTCCTGCTTCAGCCTCCCAAGTAGTTGGATGTCTGTCACCTTTTAAATACCCAATGTATCTTAGTTATTATTACTGTTAGTTTCATCATTTACTGTTATTAACAGGGAACAATTATTATTCATATGAAATCAAACATTGACAAACTTTCTATTTTCTAAACCCTTTCTTCTTTTCCTAATAAGATTCTTCAATGCAAATATATAAAATGTACTTTAAAATTTTATCAGCATTAAAAAAAACAATTATCCACTGACTCCCAGGGGCTTTTCAAATTTTATCCAGATTTATTAGCAATACGTCATTTGGAATAAATGTTTTGCTGGATTTACTAGTAGCGATGTGTAATTCAGAAGTACCATGACTACAACTGGGCAGAGTTAACTATTAAGAACTGGCTCAGTGCTACCATTTTCCAGGAACATGTTATGGCCTTAATAGTATCTTCCCATGAAAAAACTCAATCAGATCACCACAGTGCAATGTTTTACAAAATAATCCCCAGAGGTGTTGAACTGGATGGAGTAATGGCTTAGGATGGGCAAAGCACAACATTATACAATAGTAGAGTTGGATTGACCTCAAAACAGAATTATTTCAAAAGAAAAATTACCCTTACTATGCAAAACATATTATTCAATATTTCAAAAGTAATCATAGCCAGGCATGGTGGTACACGCCTATAATCTGAGCAGCTCAGGAGGCTGAGAAAGGAGGCTCACGAGCTCAAAGCCAGCCACAGCAAAAGCGAGGTGCTAAGCAATTCAGTGAGACCCTGTCTCTAAATACAAAATAGGGCTGGGGATGTGGCTCAATGGTTGAGTACCCCTGAGTTCAGTCCCCGGTACCAATAAATAAATAAGCAGATAAATAAATAAATAAATAAATAAGCATGGTAATACAAATTAAAATGACAATGAGATACCAATTTGGATCTACCAAATTGGCAAATATTTTTTAAACTGTGGTACCAGTGATCATTGGGGTAAAAGAAAATGGTACTGAACTGGAGGGTAACTGCCATTATATATTAAAATCCTAAAACATTAATACCTATCATCACAGCTCATGATGGAGAGACAAATAAGTAAAAGGATATCATCATATGCATATTAGAGATATGTCCCAGGTGTGATGGGGACATAGTGAAGGAAAGCATTCAAGAGATTAATTGCCAGAGAACACTGCACAAAGAAGGTGGTATTTGTTAGAAAACTGCTGAAACATAGTTAACTTAGCTGGGAACACCGTGTTAGTGAAATAAAAGGGTTTATTGGGGTGCCACGTGGGCAAGGGTAGGGAAAGGAAGGGAAGGGAAGGGGGGTAGGGACAGGATGGGCAGGAACCGAGGCAAGCATGAACAGAGAGCAGGAACAAGGCGGCAGGAACAAGGGCAGAGTTCAGTCCGGGGCTGGCTTAAATAGAGTAGGGGCCATAAAACCCCCTTGGAGTGAGTCCTTGTCCTATAGGCCAGCAGAGGTCATGGGGGGAGGTAGTGGTAGTGGACAAGGGACTTGCTGGTCAGGTTTTTGGTCACGCTGAGGATCCTGGGAGCTGTAGTTTTTCACAAGGCACCTGGGGAGGTGTGGCCTTCTGCCTGGGAGGTGCAGCCTCTGCCTAGAATCCAACAGTATTTGGATTGGATTTCAGAGAAGTTCAGGCATGTGCAGTGACACTACTCCTGAATTACAATTACAATTACAATTACAAACACGGTGCAAAAATGTAAAGGCATGGAAAGGTAAAGGCTGTTCCTGCAATAGTGAGATTGATGTGGCTGGAGAGTGGAGAAAGATAGTGCCTGGAAGACAAAGAGGCAGCATTTGAAAAGGTAAGCAAAGCTCATCCGCAGTACTACTACCCCCAAGGACACACATACACACACAAAGATAAAACAACTGAACAAGAGTGACATACCAAGTTAGCAAGAAAAGAAAGAATGGGTATGGAACAGTCAATGACAGGTAACCTGAGATGTCACACCACAACTTGTAATTACTTCACTTTTATGATAATTATACTGACTATTTTGAAGAAAAATATCAATTTTAATAAAGTAATATGTGCCATTTTCACGAATTAATTTCTAAACTCATTCACATATAAGCCCAGCAGAAAGAGTGACAGAAATGATAGGTGGCCTTTTGTGTGTGTGTTGCTGGGGGTTGAACCAGCAACAGATGAGTACTCTAGCACTAAAACTATCCCCCTAGCTCAAAGGTTTTTAAAAAAATATTTATTTATTTGTTTATACGTATTTATTTTTGGAATGGGGATTGAACCAGGAGGTGCTCTACCACTGAGCCACATCCCCAGCCTTTTTATTTTTTATTTTGGGACAGGTTCTCACTAAATGCTTAGGGCCTAGCTAAATTGTAGAGGCTGACCTGGAACTTGCCATCCTCCTACCTCAGGCTCCAGAATTGCTGGGATTAGAGGCCTGCGCCACCACACCCCACAAAGAGGTTTTAAAATCATCAACAAAAAACAAAATCTGAATGCAGCGGGTAGCTGGCTAGTAACTGGTGTTAACTGAGTGAAAGAAGAGCAGCAGACATCTGTCTGCATTCTGAGTCTCCTCTTCCTCTCCCCTGATTTAGAGTAATTTTCTCCTCCCTCAAAAGTCTCTTTCCCATCTCCCCATCTCTTCTCATTTGGGAAGTCCTGGCAGGGAGTACAGCATGTCCTGACACACTGCTGAACACATCTGGTCTGATCTGCTAGGAGGGACAAAACCAAGAGGGGAAAAAGAAGAAATTCCCCTTGGAAAATCCAAACACAATACTGTCTCTGGGGATAATTTTCTTCTCTTTATTTCCTCAAGCAGTGTGTGTGTGTGTGTGTGTGTGTGTGTGTGTGTGTGAGAGAGAGAGAGAGAGAGAGAGAGAGAGAGAAGAGAGAAGGGAAGGAAAGGGAAGAGTATAAAAAGAAAGGACGGAAGGAAGCAAGCAAGCGATTACTGAAAGTTATTCAACTGCCAATCGGTTTGCAATCCTGTTCCCATAAAGGTTGAAGTAACTAAGGGATGTTGTAAAAAAGTAAAATGATTTATAGAACCTGAAAAAAAAAAAAAATGTTCTGAAAAGTTTCTTGGCCCTCAAGAAGTATCCCCTAGCTTTCCCCATAAAATTCAAAGTCCTTATTTTGCAAAGAAAAGTAGGCCTCCTTGATAATGCTTGCCCGCCTCTCCAACTATTTCCCAGTTGCTACAGCTCCACTGGAGAACTGGCTGTTTTCCGAGGGAGACCTGTTTCAGATTCTCAACCTCAGCAAATGTGTTTCCTTTACTCTGAACGTTTTGGCCCTGGCAAGTTTATTTCACCAAGATACTAACACAGCTTAAAGATAAGTCTTTGCTGAAAGATTGCATTTATCACTATTGGCTACTATGTTTCATCACAATATGTGGAATATTATCTTCCTTTTCAAGGGTGCCACAGTGGTGATTAATGTGCCAGCCTCCTCCTTGATCCCAAGGCCATCAAATCTCTGAGCAATAGGAGTAAAGGCTTCTTTCGGCAAACAGCCCATTTCCCCTCTCCCAGAGATAACATATTGACCTTACTAATAACGATATGCGAACAGGAGTCAGCAAACTGGGGGTCTTACTCTAGATTCTGATAAATATGACCTTGACTAGCCAGTTTAATTTCTCTGGGCCTCCATTTCTATATCTGCAAATGAGAATGTCAGAAAGAGACTCCCCAGGTTTCAAATTATTTATCAAATAAATTTTGGTTTTTTAAAAAAATTGCTGGGTTAATTTAATTTTAATTACTTAGTAACTACATTGCATTTTAAATAAATAAACTCTGATAATCCCAGTACCCAGCAGGCTGAAGCAGGATGATCATGAGTTCAAGTCCAGCCTGGGCCACTTAACAAGTGACCCTATCTCAAGAAAAATAAAATAAAAGGCTGGGGGTGTAGCGACAGAGTTCTTTTCTAGTTACAATGCCTATAAGGCCCTGGGTTCAATCCCCAGTACTACAAAAATAAATAAAATAATGAAATAATATTAGTGAATAAATGTCTCCTCATGAATCTTGAAATTCTTTCCTCTCTTCCCTTACACTGCTGCACTGTGGTATTCTATGATATGGCCCGGTCATCATTTATTTAATCATTTTCTTGTTAATTGATATTATGATTACTTCTAATCTGATTATAAACAACGTCAGACTGAATACCCATGGAAGTTGCATATTTTCATGGCAAAAAAATCTGTGCTCAGACAGAGCGCTCGCTCGCCTCGCACGTGCGTGGCCCGGGTTCGATCCTCAGCACCACGTAAACATAAATGCATTGCATTGTGTACAACTAAAGTAAATAAATAAATATTTTTTAAAAAAAAAATCTGTGCTCGGAGCTTTGTCTTTATCATAAATTGGCTAAGAATTAAAAGAAAGTTCCAGAGTGTAGGCAGAAGTCCCTCGGAGAGGAAGGGTGGAGAATGGTCACAAGGTGTTTGCATTTGAATGCCTCAAGAAACCTGAACACTAAGGCCTGGGGTCAAATTAGCATCAGCTACGGGGCTATCACTTGAAAAGACACCTGGGCTGACCGGTAGGCCTGGGGCCCAGCAACAAAGAGGGTTTACTGGGGGAAGTAAATCCTAGAGAGAATCCAGGAATCTCACAGCAGGACGACTCCCATCTATCTCACCACCATCCCCACCCTCTACCCCACCCCTACTTCCTGTACTGGAGATTTAAGCCAAGGCCTTTCATATGTTAGGCAAATACTCCACCACTGAGCTACTTTCTCAGCCTCAGGGACACTCACCACTGAGTCACATAACCAGCCGCCCCCCCCCCCCCTTTTTTTTTTAAGAGACAGGGTCTTACTGAGTTGCTTAGGGCCTCATTAAGTTGGCCAACTACCTGCCTCAACCTCCTGAACCGCTGGGATTACTGGCATGGGCCACCGCGCCAGGCCCTTTTTAACTTTATTTTGAGACAGTCTCACTAAATTGCAGAGGTTGTCCTCGAATTTACAATCCTCTTGTCTCAGCCTCCCAAATCACTGGTATTATAGGCACAGGAAGAACCTCTCTGCTGAATCACTGGTGCCATAGAGACAGGAGACAACAAAGAATTCTTTATCTCATTACTTCATCCAGCACTTTGCATCCTGTGAAAGAAACTCATGTAATCACAGGCCACCCACCACAGAAAGGAGTCTGGACACTTTGCTGCTACTATGGAGGCTGCTGAGGGAGGTCAGAAACTACCCTGACTTAAAGAGTTGACACTAGTGCAAGAAAAACCAGTGGAAAGCAAATTCATGAAACAAAGTAGCAAAAAGAAGAAGAAGAAGCCCAGTCCTACTGAAAACATCATATGGGTCAAGGAAGATTGATAAACTGTCTTCAAAGGCATTAAGAACTCCATGAACTAAATGCCAGGCACAATGCTAGGAACTTTTTTTTTTTTTTTTTTGTGGTACCTGGGATTGAACTCAGGGGCACTCGACCACTGGGCCACATCCCCAGCCCTTTTTTGTATTTTATTTAGAGACAGGGTCTCACTGAGTTGCTAAGTGCCTCGCCATTGCTGAGGCTGGCTTTGAACTCGCGATCCTCCTGCCTCAGCCTCCCAAAGTGCTGGGATTACAGGCGTGCGCCACCGCGCCCCCCGGCAATGCTAGGAACTTTTATAGTCAACATCTACTGTATTCCTCACAAGCACTGTAAAAGGGATTATATTACAAATCCCCATTGGGCATGTGAAGACAGAAGCCATCTCCTCCCACACTTCCTTGCTTCCTTCCTTTCCTTCCTTCCTTCCTTCTTTTCCTCCCTTTCTCCGTCCTTTCTTTCCTTCAACAGACATTTTTGGAGAGTTTATGATATGTCCAGCATATTTTTGGCACTGTGGACTCAAAGGTGAAACATGAGATTCCTTCACTCGGGCCTTAGAGCACTCTAGCAATGATGACACAAAAAATAAATAAATAAAAAAAAAAAAGATGAAAACATAACAAATGCAAATGCATGTGTACATAAACAAGCAAGAATATTAGATTGTAATTAATGTAATACAGAGCTTTAAAATGGGGTGATACTAAGGGAAAAAAAGGATTGATGGAAAGGCTCCACATCTTAACTGTGATGGTGGTAATCAAACAGAATGTATTTGTCAGAATTCACAAAATGAATTCTTACAAAGAGTGACTTTGACCGCGTGTAAATTATAACCCGAATAAACTTTGACATGTAAGGTCCTATAAAAAAAAAAAGAAAAAGAAAAAGTGCCCGGAGCTATGGTGCAAGCCTGTAATTCCAGCGGCTCTGGAGGCTAAGGCAGGAGGATCACGAGTTCATAGCCAGCTTTAGCAAAAGTGAGGCACTAAGCAATTCAGTGAGACCTTGTCTCAAAATAAAATACAAAATAGGCCTAAAGATGTGGCTCAGTGGTTTGAGTTCCTTTGAGTTCAACCCCCAGTATCTGCCCCCGCCCCCCAAAAAAGTGACTGAAGGCTATGAGAATTGGAGAAGAAAGGCCTCCCTGAGGAGATAGCAATGAAGCTGAGTGTGAGTAGAAGAAAAAGGTGAAGCAAAGATCATTTCCAAAAAAGGTACAGTAACTATAAAGTCCCTGCAATAGGCACCGGTTTGGCATGCTCCAGTTAGAGTACAGTGGGTGAGGTTGGAGAAGTAGACAGAAGTCAGAGTCTGGGAGATTTGGAAATCAGTATTAAGAGACTGATATTATTTTTGCTACTACAGGAAAACTTAAAAGTTTTTGTTTTTTTTTTTTGTTGTTGTTTTTGTACTGGGGATTGAACTCAGGGGCACTCGACCACTGGGCCACATCTCCAGCCCTTTTTTGTACTTTATTTAGAGACAGGGTCTCACTGAGTTGCTAAGTGCCTCACTCTTGCTGAGGCTGGCTTTGAACCTGAAATCCTCCTGCCTCAGCCTCCCAAGTGCTGGGATTACAGGTTATGTGCCACCGCACCCGGCAACTTAAAAGATTTTTAAGCAGGGAGTTACAAGATCTGATTTATGCTTTTTGGGGTTGGGAGTGGTGGCTAGGGTTCAAACCCAGGGCCTAGTGCATGCTAAGCTTGCATTCTACCACTGAGGAACCTCCTGTGATTTGAAAAGAACATTCAGGCTGCTATGTAGAGAATGACTTGTAAGGACCAAGATTGGAAGGAAGGAGTAGAAAGCTATTGTAAAAGTCCAATGAAGAGGTTATAGTCCATGGACTAGGGTGTCGACATAGAGGCAGACATATCAGTTAGTGTTATTGTGTTAGGGTAACAATAAATCCCAATCTCAGTGGTTTGATGCAGTAGAATTTTGTTTGGCGCTCCTGATTGGTGTTTTTACCTGCCTCTATCTGGTCACATAGAAAATGAGGATTTTTGTTGGTTCGTGCCTTTTGACTCTCCTCTTGGGTCTCAAAAGTCTTCATTGAGCCACCAGATGAAAATGAGCAATCACCCATGGGCACTTTCTATGGGACTAGTCTGAAAGTGTTATACTTCACATTAACTCACATTTTAAAATCTGGAACTTAGCCACATGACTACACAAAACAGCAAGGAAACAGGGAAATGGATTCTATGATTGTGCCCAGGCAGAAACAGAACCTGGTTTGGTAATTATCTCACGATCTCCACCACCATTCGTTTTGGAGGCAGAGACTACAGGATGCAGAAATGATGGGCGAAAGAAAGAGAGGAATAGCCGGGCGCAGTGGCGCATGCCTGTAATCCCAGCACTTTGGGAGGCTGAGGCAGGAGGATCGCGAGTTCAAAGCCAGCCTCAGCAATGGTGAGGCACTTAGCAACTCAGTGAGACCCTGTCTCTAAATAAAATACAAAAAAAGGTCTGGGGATGTGACCCAGTGGTCAAGTGCCCCTGAGTTCAATCCCTGGTACCACAAAAAAAAAAAAAGAGAGGAATCACAAATGAAACCTAGAACTTCACTCACTAGTGCTGCTTGATAATAAGGAGGAAGAAGATTTAGGAGATATGCCTGATTCCTCTCCTTCTCTTGGTCCCTCCCATCTGTTATACTGCAAGAATGATGGTGAATGGAAGACAGTACAAAGATATTGCCAATACCAACTGAGCAGATATGAAAGAAGAGGGAAGAAAAGGGAGAGCAAGTTATCTCTAGAAGAGGCTGTCCCGGATGATACAGATTGTTTTTCTTTTTTCTTTTTCTTCCCATAGTGAGGATTGAACCCAGGGCTATGCCCTGCTAGGCAAGCACTTCATCACTGAGCAACATCCCAAGCCCTTTTTTAAATTTGTATTTTGAGACAGGGTCTCACAAAGTTGCCCAGGCTGGCCTTGAACTTGAGATCTGCCAGCCTCAGCCTCCTGAGCAGTTCACATTACACCACTGTGTCCAGCTACATTATTATTTTTTTTTTAAGAAGGATACACCCAGCTTGGCTAATTTGTATCTAATACTAGAAAACACAGCTATTGGTTCTGGTGGCAGTAGATAGAAATTATTCTTGCCAGCATAATCAGTATCAAAAGTGCTGATAATTAGCAAGGCCTTAAGCAATGTAGAGAGATGCTGTCTCTAAATAAAAATATAAAAAATGGCTGGGAATGTGGCTCAGTGGTTAAGTACCCTTGGGTTCAATCCCCAGTACCAAAAAAAAAGCACTGAGACCAAAAATCTTCCTCGTAGATCACCCTCTTACTATCTCAGAAGATGTAAAATGACCACAGAGAAAAGCATTGTTTAATTAAAACTCTTTCCAAAACTTCCAAATGAAGAATCAAACCAGCCTGTTAACTTTCCAAATAGGAACATGTGAACTCTTTGGGATCATATTTTATTAATCTTTATATCCCCACCTGATATACAGCATAAGGCTCAACATAAACTATGCCCTCAGGAAACATTTGTGAAAAATTAAATATCTGTATTAAGGTTAAGGTCAAAATATATATCTCAAATAGCCTGGAGAGTAATCCAAAAATAACCACCTGTGCCATGCAACCTAAGCCCAAATTTATGAATTATGACTTGGCTTTGATACCATAATGACTAATCTCTGTCCTTAGAAAGACTGTTAATCCAATCATTCATTTACCTGGCTAAATATACAAAACTCAACTTTCTTAGGGTCTTGTAAAATTTACATAATCTATTTAATTACAATTTTTACAGATTCGTTGCTATGTCAGCTAATCAGTGTCTTTAAATATACGTATATGAATCATAACTTTTTGTGCATTATACAAATAACATTTATTGAATAAAAAATTTTAAATACAAAAAAGAAGAAATTAGAAAGTACACAACTATAAAAGCATAATTTAGCCATGAAAATATACTTGGCATTTGTGTGTATATTCTTCTGGACTTTCCCTTTTCATATATAAAATATATGATATATATTTTTCCTCTATCAATATAAGATCATCGAACTTAATATTTCAGAACCTTTTTTTTTTCAATTTAAGTACTAGGGAATGAACTCAGGGTCTTGTGCATGCTAAGCAAGTACTCTACCACTGAGATACATCCCCAGCCCTTTTTATTTTTCATTTTGAGACAGAGTGTTGCTAAATTTTCAGGCTGGCCTCAAACTTGTGGTCCTTCTGCCTCAATCTCCCAAATCACTGGGATTACAGGCATGTACAACCACCATACCCTACTCCAAACCTACTTTTAAAAAATATTTAAAAGGTGGGGCTGGGGTTGTGGCTCAGTGGTAGAGTGCTTGCCTGGCATGTGTGAGGCACTGGTTTTGAATCTCAGCATCACATATAAGTAAATAAAATAAAATAAAGGTCCACAACTAAAAAAAAAAAAAATTAAATATTTAAAAGGCAAATTTGTAAGTCTACTTTAAATCTGTTTTTAGATGTATATTTGATTCTCTGCTCCAAATAAATCATATACCTCTATCACATATGACCTTTGTATATCATAGAAATTTTTCCTGAAAGCATATGTAGATAATACTTACTCTGCAGAACTCAATAAGAAAAACGAGACAAAGTTTAAGCAAAAGAAGCTGGGCACTATGGCTCATGATTGTAATCTCAGCTACTTGAGAGGCTGAAGCAGGAGGATCTCAAGTTCGAGGCCAGCATTAGCAGCTTAGCAAGACCCTCAGCAATTTAGTGAGACCCAGTCTTAAAATAAAAAATAAAAGGGCTGGGGATGTGGCTCAGTGGTAAAGCACTCCTGGGTTCAATTCTCACTACAAAAAAAAAAAAAAAGTTTATCCAAAAACAATTTCAGGTTAAAATAAATAAGGACAGCAAAACATAGCATAGCAGATAGAATTTGAGCCAGTAGACCTCTAGGTTCCCCACACTGACCTCTATAACTGACTAAAGTAAATGAAGATAGAGGTGGAGAAAGGGAGACAGAAGTTTTCAAGATTATCGTAGACATAGGAAGCAGTCTTACATAAAGGAACACATATGGGGCAGCACTGATCAATAGTTTTGGGGGGATCTTTTTTGTTTTTGTTTTTTATTTTGGTACTGGGGATTGAACCCAGGAGCATTTAACCACGGAGCCTCATCCCCAGTCCTTTTTATATTTTATTTAGAGAAAGGGTCTTGCTAAATTGCTGAGGCTGGATTTGAACTCAGGATCCTCCTTCCTCAGCCTGTGGAGCCGGTGGGATTACAGGCTTGCGCCATCACGCCCAGCTAATCAATAGATTTAGAGAAAATCAGAGCATGATTGAGAAACTGTGTGATGGGGGTTGAAATTAAGTCCACTAAACAGGGTCTTCTTTTTCCTGTTTTCATCTCCTCTCCCTCTTTCTCATCCTTGTCTTAACTATTGCATGGGGGTGTCTTTAGATACCACCTACCCTGCCAAATCTTAAGTCATTCTTTGCTTTAATACCCATATTATTATTTCATTTCTTCGGGACAGATTAAATTGTGCTAACGGTAGTGAATGACCCCCACATCTCAATGACTTATAGCCATAGAGGTTTAGAGTTCATTCATGCTACATAGCATCCAGAGTTTATCAGGAATCCAAGGTGAGAGCACAGCCACCATCTCAAACTGTTACCAAAAATTGTTGGCCCCTCTCTTAAGAAAGAGACCCCCCCCCAGAAAGGGATCGTTTTTAATACAGTGCCTGTGAAGCAAAGATGAAACTGAGGCTGGGTGCCAAACAGCACAAGATTATGGAGAAAGAATAGAGAATGGCCAAAGAATGGAGAAGAGAGAGCCTAGCCAGTACCCAACTTCCTGACCAGCTAGGTGTAGGGAAGCCATCTGTGTAAGACAAAAGAAAGGAGAGGAAATTGAAACCGCTTTTACCCGTGACGAGTTCTTGCTCCCAGAACGCTGAAGAATAACACCAAAGAAGCACTCCCAGGCAAGCGTAGAGTGGAAAGTGGACAGCTTTATTTAAAGGATAGCAAAAGACTTCCCCCAGAGGGAGAAGGGGACCCGGAAACCAGGAATCCAAAGGGAGGAGAGGCCTTCTCCCTTTTATATCTGAAATCTTTCTTTTGTTCTTTTTATGTTCTCTATCTCTGTCCTGCCTGGGACAGGAATGTCAAAAGATGTGACACTGGAGGGCCCATGGTGGGTGGGGAACTCACAGGAAGGGCTTAGAGCTAGTTGATTAGCATCTCCGTTTGCTGGAGCTGTTTCATTAACATTCCATAAGATGGGCCCTAAACTTGGGAATATTAACCATCTTATCTCCCTTAGAGTTGCTCTGTGTTTTTCCAGGACTCAGGCTGACTCCATTTTCCTTATGGACTCCATGTTCTTTATGAAACTCGATGTTAGACCCGATTTGCCTGACTACACTCACTACCTAGCTTTAAATCTGGCTTCAAAATTATAGGCTGATAAAGGGGAGGGATACTTGTCTTTTCTTGTAACAGGCAGATATCCCAGAACTCAAAGGTCACCTCTTTTGGCTCCTTTTATGGTCTGGTGCTTCCTATCCTGGTGGCTGATAGGTGCATTACTTAGCCTAGAAATTTGGTGATGTTAGAAAACTGCTGAAACATAGTTAACTTAGCTGGGAACACCGTGTTAGTGAAATAAAAGGGTTTATTGGGGTGCCACATGGGCAAGGGTAGGGAAGGGAAGGGGGGGGTAGGGAAGGGATGGAGGGGAATAGGGACAGGCAGGAACAGAGAGCAAGAACAAAAGGCGGCAGGAACAAGAAAAGGGGGAGAGTTCAGTCCGGGGCTGGCTTAAATAGAGTAGGGGCCATAAAACCCCCTTGGAGTGAGTCCTTGTCCTATAGGCCAGCAGAGGTCATGGGGGGAGGTAGTGGTAGTGGACAAGGGTCTTGCTGGTCAGGTTTTGGTCACGCTGAGGATCTCGGGAGCCGTAGTTTTTCACAAGGCACCTGGGGAGGTGTGGCCTTCTGCCTGGGAGGTGCAGCCTCGGCCTAGAATCCAACAGGTGATAATTAAGTTTGAGGTCCTCTAGAGGTCATCAAGGTGGCCATTTTGGGTCTGGCAAGTTTCAGCCAATTATCATGAAGACGAATTTTGTGTGTGTCATACTAGGGATTAAACCCGGAACCTCATGCTTGCTAGGCTGACATTATAGGTGTGCACCACTACTCCTTGTTATGAATAGGTGTTGTACACAATTTGCAGGAAAAAAAGTCTCACAAGCCACTCACGTAATAGCCAATGAAGCCTTTAATCTGGCCAGGGCCACCAACTATGTCCAGCACAAAGCCGGGTGGTAGAAAATGACGCCTGCTCATAGCAAGGGCAGGGTTTATAAAGCACAGGGTTAATACGCCCTCAGGCCCTCAGGTGGAGACGGTTTAAGGGAGGGTTAATGGGCCATCAGGTGGAGACAGTTTTTAAGTCCAGTTTAAGTCGCCTTTGCTTATTACATAGGAACTTCTTCTTTTTTTTTTTTTTTTTTCTTTTGTTGCCAGGGATTGAACCCGGGGACACTTAATCACTGAGCCACATTCCCAATCCTTTTTTATATTTTATTGAGAGACAAGGTCTCGCTGAGTTGCCTGGGGCCTCACTAAATTGCTGAGGCTGGCTTTGAACTTGTAATCCTCCTGCCTCAGCCTCCCAGAACCACTGGGATTACTGGCACACACCACCGCACCCAGCCCAGAGGGAAACTCTTAATGTCCAAAGGTCCTGTTCTCAAAGTTACCCACGGTTAGGGTGGAGTCAGACCACGTGGACATTGTACTGAGTAACAAAACTTTTCTTTCCATGCCACAGGGAAAAAGAATCCTGGATCATTAGCAATCAAATCCTCCTCTCTGAGACAACATACATATTTTCTGCTTGCTTCTATTTGGCCAAAAATAATTATGTGGTCCCACCAAACCACAGATGGCCACAAGGACAATGCTCCATATTGTTAGAAGGTAGAGGGCTGGGAATACTTGTTGAAGTTTACTAATGACTACCATACCATACAACTATGGGAAGCCCAACATCAGTTTCAGACCTGTCTTCTCCCAAACTTGAATGCACATTATTTTGTTCACTAAAAGCATTGGTATATAAAATTATTAAATATTTTACTTTTCCACAGATTTCCTATTTTTCTATTTATGCTCCATAATGCTTCCTGGCCCTGAAAAAATTGCACTTTTTATCGAATAAAAGAGTGGAATGTCACATGTATTTCTTTTTTTTTTTTTTTTTTTTTTTTTCCTGTGCCAGAGATTGAACCCAGAGGTACTTAACCTCTGAGCCACATCCCTAGCTCTTTTTATTTATTTTGAAACAGGGTCAAGCCGGGCGCGGTGGCGCACGCCTGTAATCCCAGCACTTTGGGAGGCTGAGACAGGAGGATCGCAAGTTCAAAGCCAGCCTCAGCAATGGCGAGGCACTTAGCAACTCAGTGAGACCCTGTCTCTAAATAAAATACAAAAAAAGGGCTGGGGATGTGGCCCAGTGGTCGAGTGCCCCTGAGTTCAATCCCCGGTACCAGAAAAAAAAAAAAAAAAAAGAAAAAGAAAGAATTGAAACAGGGTCTCACTAAATTGCTTTGGACCTCTCTAAATTGCTGAGGCTGTTCTCGAACTTGCAATCCTCCTGCCTCAACCTCCTGAGTCACTGGGGATACAGGCAAGCGCCACCACGCCCAGCTGTATTTTATTTCTTTAACCACGTTCTATGTGTTGGATTCCGGGCAGGGAAAGGCACGCCTCCCAGGCAGCTCAACTAGCCACACCCCCAGGTGCCTTGAGACTCCCAAGCACCCCAGGTCCGCTGCACTGCTGGCCACGCCTCAGGTTGACCATGCTGCTGACCACTCCCCAGGTGCCTTACTGAACCAATTGCGACATATGGGCTTGCCTTCTGACCCCCAGCGGCCTATGGAACTGGGGCTTCCTCTGGGGGGTCCCTGAGACTACTGGTCCACTACTTAAGCGCCCTTCAGACTGAAACTGGCCCCTTTTTCTTCTTCTTTTCCCCTTTTCCTGTTCCACGCGCGGATTCTCCCTTCCCCCCACGTGTTCCTTTGGCTGATTGATAAAATCCCCCCCCCCTTTCTACTCGGCGGTCCCAGTGTGTTTCGTCTATCCTTCACTAAGCAACACATATGAATTTTTTTACCATTTATTTTAAATCATACTCAAGCAGAATGAGTTTAATGTTCTTTATTTCCTTATTTCCCATCCTAGTTCGTGTGGAGATCCTGGGATGGGTAGAGCATTCCTGTACTGTAATTCCATGTCCTTACTGGCAATGTTAAAATTGTCCTCCATCGACATATTTTGTAATTTACTGAGCTCCACCCTTTTCCTTCTCTTTCCAAGATTACAAAAATGTAATCAATATTTCAATTTTCATATTGTGTTGTCAAAGAGTTGCATTTTCTTCTTTTTTTTCAGTATAATCAAACACGTGATCCCTTAGAACTCATTCCCTTCCCTCTCTTTTCTCTTTGCCCGTTGCGTCTACAGGTATTTGACCCTTTTTCCTGTCAGCTGAGGTTGAGCACTCAAAAGGATTCAAAATACCTCCCCCATTTTCTGGTAGATGTTTGAAATTCTATTTTAGAGTCTTTTTAAAAGTTTGTGCAACAATTGCATCCTAAGCCACTGTGCCAGTGTAAATGTTTGCCCTGTGTAGCCCCACCTCATTCAGAGGTGCAGCTCTCCCTGCTGAGCCTTTAGGTGTCTAGTAGCAGCTGGGGCTTATGGGATTAGAACCTGTGAAAAAACAACCACAGGAGGAGCTACATCTACAAGAAGCAGAGTCTGGCTGGGTTTTCAGCCAGTGAGAAAGATTGCAAAATGAGCCACTCTGCCAGGCATGGTGGCACATGCCTGCAATCCCAGCTACTCAGGAGGCTGAGGCAGGAGGATTCCAAGTTTGAGGCCAGACAGGGCAACTTATTGAGACCCTGTCTCAAAATAAAAATCAAAAAGGACTGGAGGTATAATGCAGTGGTAGAGTGTTTGCTTAGTGTGCACCAAAGCCCTGGGTTCAATCCCCAGTGCCACATTTAAAAAAATAAATAAATAAAAGGAGTCACTGCTCACCTTGGACCCATGGATCAAGAAATTGAGGGAGGCCGGGGTGCACACCTGTAATCCCAGCACTTGGGAGGCTGAGGCAGGAGGATCGTGAGTTCAAAGCCAGCCTCAGCAATGGCGAGGCACTTAGCAACTCAGTAAGACCCTATCTCTAATAAAATACAAAAAAAGGGCTGGGGATGTGGCCCAGTGGCCGATGCCCCTGAGTTCAATTCCCAGTACCAAAAAAAAAAAAAAAAAAGAAAAGAAATTGAGGGAGGGGGGTCATTCATCCATGAAGGCAGAACATTTGACTGGTAGAGTCTTCCAGGTCCTCGAAGGGGCTTTTATCAGTGTATCCCCCTCTCAGCTCCTGAGGTAGTGTGTCCAAGATACATCCTGGATAGTTGTGTCCTAGGAGTTTGGTAGGGGGTACTTCTCAGGCAACTCCAAGAGCAACACTCCCTTTGCTACTACTCCTTTCTTTCCTCCTCCTTCCCATGAATTACCCACCTGTACCTTTCCTAGGTAAAAACCTAAATTCCTCTTTTCTTTCACAGCAGAATTGAACACCTCCTCAAAACCTGAATCCACATCATTAGGCATTGTTTCTATTTCCTGGATGACAGAGAGGACAAGGTTTTCAAACACTGTACAGGGTAAGCAGAAATATTTATATTCTGCATGAGAATTGGGAGAGGGGAGAAAGAAATCCTCCATCCAGAGATTGGGTTAATCCATCAAAGCAACTCATTAAATTTTCATGTTGAAACAAGTTGAACATTCACATCCTGCTGTACTTGGAACTTCATTAAAATGCAAATGAACATAGAAGGGGATCTGATGCTAGTTACTTGGCCTAAGTAGAGATTAATTACCATCGCTTTCCTGAGAGTAATTTCTAATAAATGAAAACTATAGGAAAATTAGGTGCTTGAGAGAGATGCAGAAATGACATGGTCAGAGAATGTGACCAGAAAAACAACAGGGAGGCTGTGACGGTTTTGCTATAACAGTGCACAAATAGTTATATTTACATCCTAAACCACAAATTTAAAACACTCATCTAATTGCGCTTTCTGGAGGAGCATCTTGGTTCACTCCTTCCTTCCTTCCAACTGTCCTATTTACCCTGTTTTCACTGACATTGCCTACGTACTCCATAGTCGTACCCACTAGGTCTAGATCGTGTCCTTTTCTTTTTTTTAATTTTTTTAATTATTTTTTATTCTAAGATGTTATAAATGACAGCAGAATGCATTACATTTCATATTACACATATAGAGCACTTTTTTACAAATCTATGGTTGTATGCAAAGTATATTCACACCATTTGTGACTTCATACATACACTTAAGGTAATGATATCCATCTCATTCTACCATCTTTTTTTTTTTTTCTTCACCCTTTTGCCCCCTCCCTTCCCCTCCCTCCCCATTGGCCATTCTAGTATTCCTCTAATCCTCCTATGCTCCCCATCCCAACCCGACTGTGAATTGGCCTCCTTATATCAGAGAAAACATTTAACCCAGCTATCCCACTCCTTGGTCTTTACCCAAAAGACCTGAAAACAGCATACTACAGGGACACAGCCACATCAATTGTTGCCGCCTAAAGGGATGGCCGCTTGGAGCAGCAAAGCCACGGGAAGAAGTTCAGAGGCGAACTGGAAACAAACAGCTTTTTATTCTGATAACTTTTCTCTCTGGCTCTAACAACGACTAACACACACCACACACCACCAAAAAATGGCGCTGACCTGATCAGCAATCTCGGCTCAAATCACTCGAGATCCCGGGCCCGCGAGTCCCGGGCCAAATCCCGTGAGACTACGGAAGGTGACAATGCCCAAATCTCCATGGCCCATAGTCAACCGCAATTTAAGCCATCTCCCCAAACAGGGCTCCTACAATCAATGTTTATAGCAGCACAATTCACAATAGCTAAACTGTGGAACCAACCTAGATGCCCTTCAGTAGATGAATGGATAAAGAAAATGTGGTATATATACACACAATGGAATATTACTCAGCAATAAGAGAGAATAAAATCATGGCATTTGCAGGAAAATGGATGGAGTTAGAAAATATAATGCTAAGTGAAGTTAGCCAATCCCAAAAAGCCAAATGCCAAATGTTTTCTCTGATATAAGGAGGCCAATTCGTGTCCTTGTTCTTTTGAACCAAATTTAAACTCACTAATGCAGTCAGTGGACTTTCTTTCATCTTCCACTTGCCGGGGGCCCAAAATATAAATTTTAAACCCTAGTAACTGAATGCATATCTCAGTGAATGTCTGGTAAATTCTGTACCCTCAGCTACATCCCCATTACTGCTCTTTTTAGAAAGAATGAGACCAGAATAAGCCTGTGATGTTGAATGCAAAGATGTCTAAAGGATTTGAAGCTAACTTCGGACCAGAGCCTGTATAGGAAGTCGGTTTTTTGAAAGGATGTCATTATCATTGGAGGGACTAAGAAAGTATGAGAAAACTGAGTGCTATGATGCAAGCAAATGGGAAGCAGTTTGGGACCAAGAGTAGAGAAGCTAAGTAACCATGAATGGCTAGTGAGAAAGAGAAACAAAGGCGGCCAACAAATGACTATCAATCAACAACAGGAAATGCCATTAGCATCAGCAGCAGTGGAAATATTACCAGACAAGTTGCTCAAACAACATGCTTTTGTTTAGGGAAATAAAAAGGAAATTTGGGGATTCTTGAAGGCATGGTAACTTTACTATGATAATTATTACCTATTATTTTGATCGTCTTTGAAGTTAGAGTTACTTAGAAAAAGTAGAGTGATGTACAGAAGCTTTATTACTGGCTACCCACCTTTCCCCCAACACTTCAAGGATGTGTGACCCAGGGAAATTTATGTTATAATAGAATATTCCAAAGCTACTTGAATGTGCCAAGGCTCTGAAATTGAAGTACTTTTCTGGGAGCTCATACATTTATTTAGCTGCTGAGCACAACAAACCAAAGATTGCAATAGACTTTACCCAGAACACAGGCAGACAGGAAATCCTACATCACTGGAGAAGGCTCAGGATTTGCTTATACACAGTGTCCTAAATTTGGCAATGTTTAGAGAAAACCCATGTAAAATTATCAGTGTCAAAATAAAGATCAGTGCTGAGCCCCTCAAAAGACATTCAGTATTTCTCTTAAAATTCCTATTGAAATTTGGTTTTCTTTTAATCATGTTTGAATCTGCACCAAATGACACACACTTCCTATTAGAAAAGTGTTTGTGACTGACAGAATAAATGAACTCCTTTCTGAGTAAGTGACTTTTAAAACGTAGATGATCATCCTATAGCCTTAGTTTTGGTTGCCAATGCAAATGAGTCAGAGGACTTGGCTTCAGACACTGAGTTAATTGTGTAACTCTACAGCGGAAAATGCCATTGGAGAGTACTTGCTGACCTCACAGTTGAAAAAACTATTTAAAAGATGTGCAAACCAGATGTTTCAGTCACATTTCAGCCGCTGCTCTGAGAATTTCTTGTGCAGCCCCTGTCTGGCTGTTAACTTCACTGTAACTGAAGATATGATTGTCTTAATTTACTTATTCGTCTTGCTGTGTGAAGAGGCTCAAGGATGGGGATTCAAGAATGGGATTTTTCATAACTCCATATGGCTTGGTAAGAAACTTCACTCATAAGCTTCTTGCTGGGAACGTCAACTCTTTGAAACCATGAAGGAGTGAATCAAAGAATAATCTTAATCTGATTCAGGCTGATGTTTTCAAAGAAAATGCTTAGGAAAGAGAGCCATTGAAATACCATTTAAGAATAAAAGTGTGCTTGCCTTCTAAAATTTAAAAATAACTCTTTATAAAATGAATTTTTGATAGAAAATAGATTAAGGTTTATATTCCTTATGAAAATGTATTTTTAAATTCTTCAAAGCAGATGTGATAACATAGTGAGAAGTATTTCTTTAGCAAACCAAAAATGCTAATATATTAATTTGTTTTTATTTCAATTGCATTTGCAGTCAGATTTCAGAAAAACTGGAATATGCAAAATTTGTACAGTCATTGTTTTATGTACTCTGAGCTGTAGGGTATGTCTTAATTTTTCCAAATACCTTTTGCTATTCTGACAAAGCCAACTTTCAATACAGAAAAAAATGGAAAACTTTTCTACTTCTGAATGCATTCTTACCATTTGATTCTTTTTGTTATTGTTCTGCTATTCATATAAATAACTTTTCTAACTCTTTTGTTAAACAAGGAGTTTCTTTTGTTGTTCTGTTTTGCTAAATGTAAGTAATGACATAGGCCAAATGGTACAGTTAAACAATAGGAAAAAATTTAAAAAGCCAAAATATACAAAATGCTAAACACTCTTTATAGTACTGTAAACAATACTTTAATTCATATGATATGAAAAATGATATTTTTTACATTCATTATTGTGTTTAATAGAGAAAATTTTGAATTGCTTGGGGAATAAAAATGACTTAAACAGAGTAAAGAAAGAAAAAGAAAACAAAATTAACTTAGATTTTGGTTTTATGCTTGCTAAGCAGCACATGGTTGTAGATGTAGACTATTTTCCCTTTTGGCTTATTTCTCTCTGGAGAGAACTGAACCGTATGCATGAGGATTTCATTAAAAAGCACGATTTGTAATGCACAGCCTTGCCGCCTTTTTTTTTTTTTTTTTTTTTTTTTTTCCTCAGTTTGAGCCAGTGAACCAGTTTCAGTGTGATCTATTTAGCCAAGATGGGTTCTGGAATCTAGCAGAGGAATGAACAAACCTCTTTGTTTATGTTCATTGCATACAATCAAATTGAGGAAATATATATATATATTTATCAGAAATGAAAAAAAATCACAAAGCTAGTAGGAAATTAAACCCCAAAAAAATAAACTTTGAAATGTTATCAAACTCTTTAGTGATTCAGTAATTTGGGTTTTTTGAAGCGATAGTGTATATTACGAAAATATAAACCTACTGTAGAAATTCTGCCCCAGAGAAAGAAAGAAGCAAATCCAACTCTTAATGCTGCAAATCTGAAGCTCAGAATAATTGCAAAGTGCTTCAATCTGGGACAAATTATTGACCAGTCGGCCTAGCACAAATCGTTTACACTTGGTTGGGTCCATATAATGTTAGAAACTATTTAGGGAAGAAAGAGAATTGGATTAGAAGGCGGGAATCTGCTAGCAACTATCAAGAACAGACACTTTTAATTTTGGTATCTTCTAGTTCCTTAAATTGTAATTTAAAAACAGAACAACAGCAAAAAAAAAAAAAAAAAAAAAAAACTTAAAGCACAAGAGATTTTGATCAGTTTACATGAATCATGAACATTGAAAACATACAAATAGCAATTCTTTTCAGCCTCTGTTCTGAATCTGGAAGACAAGGGAAAGGGATAACAACATACCTGAGCTCCTCTTTAGGCCAGGAGCTAATTTTATCCCCATTTGATAGATGGAGAAATTGAGGCTCAGGCAGTGATTTATACAAGGTTACATAATGCCTCCATGGTAGGACCAGCTGCGGAAACCAGAGTCAACTCACTACTGTTGCAACTTGCTGGGGGGAACAATTATATATATTATACACATATATATATTAGTTAAAGAAACATTCAGTTTTAAAAAATAGTTGACTAGGGGCTGGGGTTGTGGCTCAGTGGTAGAGCGCTCGCCTGGCACGTTCACGGCCCGGGTTCGATCCTCAGCACCACGTAAACATAAATGCATTGCACTGTGTAGAACTAAAGCAAATAAATAAACATTTAAAAAAAATAGTTGACTATTGATTTAAAATTATTAAGGTACTATTTCTTCTGAAATGTAAAACTTTTAAAATTTAATGTACGAAGTCCCATCTTAAAATTCCAAATTAAGGAGTACTTTAAAATAAATGCCTTGTTTAAAAATTTCCAAGTACATACACACAAGAGTTCCCTGTACTTGCTCATAAGGCAAGACACTGGGAACTTTGGTTCCAGGCATGCGCCACCTCTATTGCGCCCGGCCCAGATACAATTTCTTAACAGCTTTAAAAACAAACAGTTGCCATGGTGGTGCAACTCGCCTGTAATCCCGGCACTTGGGAAAACAAACAATTGCCATGGTGGTGCACGGCTGAGGCAGGAGGATTGTGAGTTCAAAGCCAGCCTCAGCAATGGCGAGGCACTTAGCAACTCAGTGAGACCCTGTCTCTAATAAAATACAAAAAAGGGCTGGGGATGTGGCCCAGTGGTTGAGTACCCCTGAGTTCAATCCCTGGTACCAAAAAAAAAAAAAAAAAAAAAAACAATCTTTATTACAATCTGTAATTTAGACATGCCTCCTTTTTCTATCAAATGTCTTAGTGTTTTAACTATTTAAAGATAAAGATAACACATGTGGCCCACTAGTGTCCCATTTTCTTGAGGATGGGACTTGATCCACCCTGCCTAGCAAAGTACCTCATGGTATATGCTTAAAATAACCAAACTGGAAATTAGTTGAAGTTTACTGAGACTTTGGCATAAGAAGGACACTTGGACAGTAGGTGATTTGCAAAGGGGAAAACATCTGGAGTGGTTATGACTTGATGTTGCTGGTATTCTTGGCTCTGTGAGCATCACACTGCCTTGTGTTCTATGTGTGACTGATAGGCCTTTACCATATAACATAAAGACCAGGGTCCCTTGGAATCTAGAAAAGCAGGGAACATGCCACACACCATCTCCCACTGGCAGTGTCAGCTTTAGTTTAGGGAGGAGAACAATGAATTGGATTGAGCTATGTTTCTAATACCACTGGATTTATGTTTCTCTGCACACCAGGGAATACACGTTCTCATTGGGAATGGTCTTAATGGTGGCTGACTGCACAGGTTAGGGTAGAAATACTTAACCATAATCTGGCAGAACCATGATCTGGTAAAACTATTAGAGCTAACTTTACGACTATTGTCCTTGGAATTTCTTCACATGGTTTCTATGGCAGAAGGCACTCCAACTCAAAACAATCCATTTAAACAATGATCTATTGGAAGACAATTCATGTATGACTGAACACTGCCTAAACTATGTTGGAAACAACATGTGAACTAGAAGAGAAACCAAAGAAGTTAGGGACTAACTGGCAGTTAAGTATGCCCAATTTTTCTCTAGTGTGTTTGAATCTATTTTCCTTTTCCTTAACCAAGTATTCATTTGCTTTGGACTTCTGTAGTTTTTCATTTACTTACTAAGCTCTCAATTATATTGCCTTAGTCATTTCCCTCACGTGGATATTTTGGCTTATTTTCTCCATCATTTGTAAGCCTACCTAATGGATCTATTTTCATTGGTTTCTTTGGCCTTCACTCCTTTTTTTTCTCACCTGTTGCTTACTTTTCCAAGTTTTTAGGGCTTAAAGCCAAAAGAAATAGAAACTTTATCACTTAAAGATAATGTAGAAATACAATCTATTAAAAAAAAAAAAAAAAACTTTCTGTCTATCACATCAGAAACAATACAGCCTCAAGTTTTTGTGTATGCCCCCAAATTTCCCCTCATTCATATTTTTTCCCAAAGCTTTCTAACAATGAAAACAGCCACCCATGACAGCTGACCTAGAAAATTCTTTGGCAGGAATAACAGTTGATGTAATCTTCCAGCTAAGGCAAAATTTCCCTGTTCCACAAAACGGATAATAGTGTATTGATGATATTTTGTGATTTCACAGAACAAGCAGCGGGCGTATACCACAGAGAAGCCCGGTCTGGCAAATACAAGCTCACCTACGCAGAAGCTAAGGCGGTGTGTGAATTTGAGGGCGGTCGTCTTGCCACCTACAAGCAGCTAGAGGCAGCCAGAAAAATTGGTAACTGATTTAACATTTATTTTTCTTCTTTATCAGCCTTGGGGGGAAAACAATTCACCTTTCCTATGACCTTCAGTGAGTCTTCTCTTGCCGGTACTTGTGGATAGTTCTCTAGGCACCCAGGACATCTTTGCTGTCTGGCTTCTCCCCTTCCCTCCACTAGAGCCAGAAGGCCTCTAGTAGCCTCTTACTTGGGGTTAAAATCCAGTGAGAACTAATAAACATCAAAAGAAAATGAAGATCTTATTTTCTCAGTATCATGTAAATTTCTCCTTAATTTTAATGCAATTGCTATTTATTTTTTAAAAATATATACATCTATATTCAGTTTAAGGTGGACACAATACCTTTATTACCTTTATTTTATTTAATTAATTAATTTATTTTTTGTGGTGCTGGGGATTGAACTCAGGGCCTTGAGCATGCAAGGCAAGCACTCTACCAACTGAGCTATATCCCCAGCCCCCCCCCTTTCTTTTTTGTACCAGGGATTGAACTCAGGGGCACTCGACCACTGGGCCACATCCCCAGCCCTTTTTTTTTTTTTTTTTGTATTTTATTTAGAGACAGGGTCTCACTGAGTTGCTAAGTGCCTCGCCATCGCTGAGGCCGGCTTTGAACTGGCGATCCTCCTGCTTCAGCCTCCCAAGTGCTGGGATGACAGGCATGCACCATCATGCCTGACTTTATTTTATTTTTTAATGTGGTGCTGAGGATTGAACCCAGTGCCTCATGAGGGCTAGGTGAGCACTCTACCACTAAACCATAACCCCAGCCCTGCTATTTATTTTTCTAACTTTTGACTTCTTATGGGTTTCCTCAGCTAGCAAATGATGCTACTACATTGAGGGTTTTTTTTTTTGTTTTTTTTTTTTTGTTTTACTGGGGATTGAACTCAGGGGCGCTCAACCATTGGGCCACACCCCCAGCCCTTTTTTGTATTTTATTAGAGACAGGGTCTCACTGAGTTGCTAAGTGTCTTTCTATTGCTGAGGCTGGCTTTGAACTCGCAATCCTCCTGCCTCAGCCTCCCAAGTGCTGGGATTACAGGCATGCGCCACCGTGCCCGGCCTACATTGAGTTTTACAAAGAAATTTACTTTGTAGGAGAAATATTGAATTTAGAGACATTTTTTTCAATATTTTTAAATATTAAATGAGAGACTGCTTTTGTACTACAGAATTGAAAGCTATGAGGAAAAGGTAAGCAGATTGTAAAATGTCAGGAGAAATGTGGAAAATTAAAAAAGAATATCTGCTAAAAAAAAAAAAAAAAAAAATTGCTGGGCCGAGTGGTATAGGCCTGTAATCCCAGCTACTCAGAAGGTTGAGGCAGGAGCATCACACATTGAAGTCCAGCCTGAGCAATTGAGTGAGACCCTGTCTCAAAACAAGATTTTAAAACGGCTGGACATGTATAGCTCAGTGGTAGTATACACTGAGTACATACTGGTAGTTTACACTGGAAGTGTAGCTAAATAAATAAAAAGACCGGAAGTATAGCTCAGGGGTAGAGCACCCTGGGTTCAATTCCCAGTACCACAAAAGAGAAAGAAAGAGAGGAGGGGAGGGGAGATCCCATAATTATGGAGCTATTTTCTTCCTTAAAAAATGATGGGGGGGGGGGCCCGGGGTTGTGGCTCAGCGGCTCAGCAGCAGAGCGCTCGCCTCGCACGTGGGCGGCCCGGGTTTGAGCCTCAGCACCGCGTAAACGTAAATGCATTGTATTTTGTACAACTAAAGTAAATAAATAAATATTAAAAAAAAAAAAAAAAAAAAGATAGGGGGGGGGCTGGGGTTGTGGCTCTGCAGCAGAGCGCTCACCTCGCCTGTGCGCGGCCCGGGTTGGAGCCTCAGCACCATGTAAACATAAATGCATTGCATTGTGTACAACTAAAGTAAATAAATAAATGTTTAAAAAAAAAAAAAGATGGGGGGAGTCTGGTGCTGCTGTCATCTCTCCTGGGCTTGTAGGAGAACAAACCACACCCATCAGAACTCCTTTACTGACAGGAAATGCCTGTCAAACTTATGCTATTATACAATAACAGTGATATACAGTTGTCCCACAATATCAGCAAGAAATTGGTTCCAGGATTCCTACAGATGCCAAAGATGCTCAAATCCTTTATGTAAAATGGTGAAGTATTTTCATATAACACATGCACATTCTCCCATCAGCTTTATTTGCTTACTTACTTATTATTTTGCAGTGGTGGGGATCAAACTCAGAGCCTTGCACATGCTGGGCAAGAATTCTACCACTGAGCTACATCCCCTTCCCTCACATATTTTAAATCATCCTAGATTACTCATAATATCAAATGCCATGTAAATGCTTTGTAAATAGTAACACAATATTGTTTAGGAAATAGTGACAAGAAATAAGTTTGTACTTGTTCAATACAAACACAATTTAAAAAAATTTTTTTTTTTTTAGTTTAACACAATAGCTTTATTTTGTTTATTTATTTTTATGTGGTGTTGAGGATTGAGCCCAGTGCCTCACATGTGTAAGGCAAGCGCTCTGCTACTGAGCCACAACCCCAGCCCCTGAGACACAATTTTTTAAAAAAGAGATTTTTTTTTTTAGCCGGGCGCGGTGGCTCACGCCTGTAATCCCAGCACTTTGGGAGGCTGAGGCAGGAGGATCGCGAGTTCAAAGCCAGCCTCAGCAATGGCGAGGCACTTAGCAACTCAGTGAGACCCTGTCTCTAATAAAAAAAAAAAACAAAAAAGGGCTGGGGATGTGGCCCAGTGGTCAAGTGCCCCTGAGTCAAGTGGTCAATCCCCAGTACAAAAAAAAAAAAAAGAGAGAGATTTTTGCTGGCATGGTGGTGCACACCTGTAATCCCAGCGACTCAGGAGGCTGAGGCCAGAGGATCATGAGTTCAAAGCCAGCCTCAGTAATTTAGTAAGGTCCTAAGCAATTCAGTAAGACCCTGTCTCTAAATAAAATAAATTTTTAAAAAGGGCTGGGGATGTGGTTCAGTGGTTAAGTGCCCTGAGTTCAATCCCCATTACCAAGAAAGAGAGAGAGAAAAAAAAAAATTTCAATCCCCAGTTGGTTGAATGCACAGATGCAGAACCTATGTACATGAAAAGTCAACCATAAAAGTATCCTCTCAGATACCCCAAAGCCTTCCCAGATAACAGCTCATCTATAAACACGAGGCTGTGTCGGGCAAAGGAACTGTCATGGTGGACACCAAGGCCGTAGTCTTTATGAGCTTTCATGGACCTCTAGTAACATCCCTGATCAATAGCAGCGACAGATATTAAAACACCTCCAAACCTGAGCCAGGGAAACAAGGTCTAGTCTTCATTTGAAATTTATAACAGAATTTATCATTATTCAAGCCCTTTTAAATAGTACTAATATCTTAATTGGTCCTGAAATAGAGTCATTAAATTATTACTTGACATTTTTTAATGTTTCTGAACTCATAGAAATTACAGGAATTATTTAATGGTAATGGGAAAGCCAGCTCTGAACCTGGAATATTTTTATGTCCATTATATGATTTGTGGTCCATCTGAATCTTATTTTTTTTTTTCAAGTAAGACCATTTCCTAGCAAAAAAAAAATACTGTAACAAGATCTATTTTTCGATCCTCAGCACCACTTTTTTTAAAAAAATTGTGTATTAAAAATATTTTAAAAAAATTATTTGCTCTAGTTGTACACAATGCGTTTATTTGTACGTGGTGCTGAGGATCGAACCCGGGCCGTGCATGTGATAAGCGAGCGCTCTGCCGCTGAGCCACAACCCCAGCCCCACAAGATATATTTTATTTCTGTTCAAACTCTTTTTTTTTTTTTTCTTATTGCCATCTAAGTGGGTGTACCATTCCTGTAGGTAGTGCACTACTAGGTCACTTCTTAGAGTGGACAGAACAAGCTCCTATTCCATCTCCTTGCTCCAAAAATCCATTCAGTATATTATCTAAGGATAGAGGATGTATCAAATATTAAACTGATAAAAAATAGATACTGCAGTTAATCATAGCCTAGGGACGCAAACTTTTCCTTTTTTAGAGGGGGAGGAGGTAGTGTATTGATTGAAACTACTTTACCACTGAGCCACATTCCGACACTTTTTTTTTTTAATATTTATTTATTTGCTTTAGTTGTACACAATGCAATGCATTTATATTTACGTGGTGCTGAGGATCTAACCCAGCTGCACACGTGCTAGGCGAGCGCTCTACCACTGAGCCACAACCCCAGCCCGCATTCCGACACTTTTAATTTTTTACTTTGACATAGGGTCTCACTCAGTTACCCAGGGCTTTGCTAAATTGCTGAGGCTGGCCTTGAACTTGCAATCTTCCTGCCTCAGCCTCCCAAGTCTCAGGGACTACAGGTATACACCACCATGCCCCGGGGAAACTTTTTTTTTTTTTCTTTTTAGGGAAATAGTTTTTTCCCATTTTACATGAACTGGACTTGGGCAGTTGGGAAACTTATTGTTGGAAGTGACCCTCTTTGTTAAGGTGACTTCAGCTCAGCTGAGGAATTTACTTATTAAGCCCATAACCCTTTCTTCTGCTTGCAGGATTTCATGTCTGTGCTGCTGGATGGATGGCCAAGGGCAGAGTTGGATACCCCATTGTGAAGCCAGGACCCAACTGTGGATTTGGAAAAACTGGTATTATTGATTATGGAGTCCGTCTCAATAGGAGTGAAAGATGGGATGCCTACTGCTTCAACCCACATGGTTTGTTAAAAATGAGCATTGTATGTTTTGCAAACAAAATTACACAGTAAGCAACAAAAAAAACAGTTATAGACCGCTAAAAGACTGCCTTAAAAAAAATGGTTGTTTCTTCCAGAAAAAAAATTAAATTTGGTAATGACAAATATTAACAATAACTCCATTCTTAGAGTGCTTTTATTGTGCCAGTCACTGAGGGAGGTAGCCTCCTTTACCAACTTTCTCACTTGATATACACAACTCTACAAGGAGTTATTGTTATTTCTTTTTTAGGAATCAAGAAATTGAAACTTGGGGCTGGGGTTGTGGCTCAGCGGCAGAGCACTCGCCTTGCACGTGCGCAGCCCGGGTTCGATCCTCAGCACCACATAAACATAAATGCATTGGATTGTGTACAACTAAAGTAAATAAATAAATATTTAAAAAAAAAAAAAAGAAATTGAAACTTTTATAGAAGTTAAGTAACTTATCCAAAATCATATAGCCAATAATTAGTAGGCAGGGAGGGTGTGAGAATTTGGTTCTTCTCTGTGCCAGGGAGCTTCCTGGCCACAAGGAAGAGAAAAAAGAGAGGGATGGGGGACCAGATTATAAATTTGTCGTAGTTACTTACCTAAAGCAATAAAGTGAAGCTACCAAATGTTAACTGTTCAAAATTATCCCTTGGATCGTGGGGAAAAGAAGACAAAATTAAACAAATATTTTCTGTAATTTTCTTTTGGCAAGGGGGATTTAAGTGTTTAGATTTCCAAACAAAACAACTCTCACTCTGTGATTTGGTTTAACAATTATATTCTGTAGATTCTGGTTATTATTATTTATTATTATTTTTATTCATATTTTTTCTTGGTTGCTCAAAATATTTAATTAGAAAATTAATTCATCATAATTTCTATGGACTTATTTTTGTTCATGTTATTGGAAGAAAGATTCTTCTTTGGGGATATTTCTCCCCAGGACAATATTGCAAGTGTTATATAATGTGTTACAAAGTCTTTCTGGCATATGATCATAAACATACTTACATGGTGTTCTACCTAGATCCACCTTGAAAGAAATTCCATAGCACAGTGGGAGAGTTACAGTGAAGTTCTAGCATATGGTTACAGAATTTATTATTTAATGACACTAATCACTAAAGAAGAATCTTTTAGTTCTGTAACTAACCTATATCTCAAAAGTATGCATATTCCAAATAGAAAGAATTTTGCCCAGAGCTATGCGCTAGTCTTTTTTTTTTTTTTTTTTTTTTTTTTTTTTTGGTACTGGGGATTGAACTCAGGGGCACTCGACCACTGGGCCACATCCCCAGCCCTTTTTTGTATTTTATTTAGAGACAGGGTCTCACTGAGTTGCTAAGTGCCTCGCCATTGCTGAGGCTGGCTTTGAACTCGCGATCCTCCTGTCTCAGCCTCCCAAAGTGCTGGGATTACAGGCGTGCGCCACCGCGCCCGGCTATGTGCTAGTCTTATTTGAAACAAAACACACGTTGTTGTTTTTTCAGTACTGAGGATTGAAACCACAGCCTCACACAGGTGGGGCCAGTGCTCTATCACTAAGCTACCCCAGTTCTTTTATTTTTTATTTTGAGATAGGGTCTTGCTAGACTACCCAGGCTGCCCTCAAACTCATAATTCTTCTACTTCAGACTTCTGGAGTAGCTGGGATTGCAGGCATGCACAACCACTCTGGGCTTACAATGCATTTATAATAGGACTGTAACTTCCAAGTCACTTTTGACATGTTTTTAGATGATTTAGTCCTAGATAGTATTATACTACTATATATTTAGTCTTCATTGTTAACAGTACATAATCTTCCTTTTTCTTCTGTATATTGAGGTTACTTTTAGATTTAGTGGAATGCTGATTATTTAGGACATGGCTACTTGAAGGACAGTGCAGACTGCCTAAATTAGAACTAGAACAGCTCATTGAAACATAATTGGAGTGAAAAAAAATTATTATACTATCAAAAATAAAACATCAGTACTTATCAAATTACCAAGTTAGAGCTGATTAAAATAAGTAATAATAAGATCATCAAATGTTCAGAAGTAGTTGCTCATTTCAAGTTTGGAATGTATGACATGATGTTGACTACCTTCACATATAATATTTATTTATTTATTTATTTGTTTGTTTTTGGAGCTGGGAGTTGAACCCAGGAGCGCTTAACTACTGAGCTATACCCCCAGCCCTTTTTATTTTGAGACAGTGTCTTGCTAAGTTGCTTAGGGCCTCACTAGATTGCCAAGGCTGGTCTCGAACTTGCCTCAGCCTCCCAAGTTATTGGGATTATAGGCATGCACCACCATGCCCAGCCATGTATGAATTTTTTTTTTTTTTTTTTTTTTTTTTTTTTTGGTACCGGGGATTGAACTCAGGGGCACTTGACCACTGGGCCACATCCCCAGCCCTTTTTTTTGTATTTTATTAGAAGCAGGGTCTCACTGAGTTACTAAGTGCCTCGCCATTGCTGAGGCTGGCTTTGAACTCGCGATCCTCCTGCCTCAGCCTCCCAAAGTGCTGGGATTACAGGCGTGCGCCACCGCGCCTGGCTATGAATATTTTTTAACCAATTAATAGTCTTTAGATATCCTGTCAGTTTTGCAAATCTGTCATTTTCTAAATAAGCAATGGATTAAGCAATAACCACATGTAACACAAAATACAAAGCTGATAGGTATATCTAAATAATAAACCAAATTAGTTCAGTATTTGAAATATTTTCCAAATGAACATCCAGCAAAGATAGGATGCTAGGAACAGAGCAAGTCATTCCCAAAGCTGGTAATGTCATGTTTACGAACACATACAAACCATGTATCATGTAATATTTGTGATGTAGGCATAGTTATATTTTACCAAGGAAGAAAATGAGGTATAGAATGGTCATGGGGCTCTAACTAGGTCCTGACCGTTCCTTTTCTTCCCAGCCTTCTAAGATCCTGTTCAGATTAAGCCTTAAGGAGATAAGTTCCCTGAACTTCTACAGCATTAAGGATTCTAAAACAATTTTTAGATTATTTATTTATTTATTTATTTATTTAGTACTGTGGATTGAACCCAAAGGTACTTTACCACCAACCTATCTCCCCATACCTTGTTAAACATTTTGTGTTGAAACAGGATCTTGTTCAAATAGCAAGGCTTGTTATCTTCCTTCCTCAGCCTCCTGGGCTACTGGGATTACAGGTGTGTGCTACCAGGCTGGGTTCTAACACAGTGTTTTTAAAATAGCTATTTTAAAGGAAAATATTCCTGGAAAAAACTTTTAATTATTGACTGAGAGAAAAAATTAAAAAATAAATATACCTTCAAATTAGAAATAAATATACCTTCAAATGCTACCCACACATTTTATTTTTTTGAGTTTCCAGGTTCTACCTCTTTTTTTTTCTTCTAGATACTAAAAACTTAACTAATAGGGCATTAAAATTAAGTTCCTCCATAGTCTTCTCTCTGGGTCATATTGCAAACCACTACTTCTGAAAGAGATTTTTATTTGTTCTTTTTCTCTTTCTTTCTATTTTGGTTTGCTTGTTTTTCTTATGACAGGTTATATGACATACTGAAATCTGTAAGATGAATGACTTGGAAAAAGAATCATGACTATCTCCACCAAATTCACAAGTATTAGGATTCTAATGTTAGTTTAAAACCAGCGTAGAAGCCGGGTGCGGTGGCGCACGCCTGTAATCCCAGCACTTGGGAGGCTGAGGCAGGAGGATCATGAGTTCAAAGCCAGCCTCAGCAATGGCAAGGCACTTAGCAACTCAGTGAGACCCTGTCTCTAAATAAAATACAAAAAAGGACTGGGGATGTGGCCCAGTGGTCGAGTGCCCCTGAGTTCAATCCCTGGTACCAAAAAAAAAAAAAAAAAAAAGCAAAAAAATGCCTATAAAAAAAAAAAAAAGTTCAAGCAGCCTTGTCAATAGAGCCTGGTGCAGTGGTGCATGCCTATAATCCCAGCAAATTGGGAGGTTGAGGCAGGAGGATTTCAAGTTCAAGACCAGCCTTGTCAATTTATTGAGACCCTGTCTCAAAATAAAAAAAGGGCATAAAAGGGATAGGGAGTTATAGCTCAGTGGTAAAGTACCCTTGCATTCAATCCCCAGTACCAAAACAAAAACAAACCCCCACACTATAGACAGCACAGAATTAAGGCTATGAATGTAGCTCAGTGGTAGAGTGTGAGCTTTAGAATACATGAAAACTTGGGTTCAATACCCAACACCCCCCAAAAAAATTACAGAATGATTATAAATTATTCCCTTTAATTGGATTGAGTTGCTGTTATAGTCCCTTATGATCCTAAAATTCTATAATGATTTTTCCAAACGAAACTTAGAGGACCCATTATTCTAAGTGAGTCCTGAAGATAGTTGTGACGCCACAGAACAGGGGAAAAAAAAAAAAAAAAGAATCTCACCATGTTGAGCAGGATGTGGTGGTACAGATCTGCAAACCTGCTACTCTGGAGGCTGAGGAAGGAGGATTGCAAATTCAAGGCCAGACTAGGCAATTTAGCAAGACCCTGTCTCAAAGTAAAATGTTAGAAAAGTACTGGGGAATTAAATTGACCAAATTCTATTGTTCTATTGTGTGCATGCATGTAGGAATATGTAACAATAAATCTCAGTGTTATATATAGTAATAATGCACCAATAAATCATTTTACAAAATAAAAGTAGAAAAGGGGCTGAGGATGTAGTTCAGTGGTACAACACTGGCTGAAGGCCCTACATCCAATTCCCAGAAATAGAAAACAAATAAATCACTACCATCTTGATTAGGCTGCTGGGAAGATGGGTGCATACATATATTTGGCAAAATGCATAAAAGCAAGCCCGGTGCAGTGGTGCACCCTGTAATCCCAGTGACTTGAGGGGCCCAGGCAGGAGGATTGTAAGTTCAAAGCCAGCCTCAGCAATTTTGCAAGGCCCTAAGCAACTCAACAAGACTCTGTCTCTAAATAAAATATTAAAAAGAGCAGGGGATGTGGCTCAGTGGTTAAGCACTCCTGGGTTCAACCCCCAGTACCAAAATAAATAAATAAATAAATAAAAGAAAACAGAAATGCAGTTAAATTACCATTTTTCCTGCTATTTTTTAAAAAATATTTATTTATTTGTTTTAGTTGTACACTATGCGTTTATTTGTACATGGTGCTGAGGATCGAACTCGGGCCGCGCATGTGCTAAGCGAGCACTCTACCACTGAGCCTCAACCCCAGCCCCTTTTCCTGCTATTTTTACTTTTTAAAAAATCACAAGTACTTCATGTTCATTTTAGGTAACTGAGATACTTTTTTGTGTGTGTGGTGCTGGGGATCAAACCCAGGGCCTTGTGCATGCAAACAAGCACTCTACCAACTGAGCTACTTCCCCAGCCCAAGTAACTGGGAAACTTTTTTTTTTTTTTTTTTTTTAATATTTATTTATTTGCTTTAGTTTTACACAATGCCTTTATTTTTACATGGTGCTGAGGATCTAACCCAGGCCGTGCACATGATAGGCATACTCTACCGCTGAGCTACAACCCTAGCCCCTGGGAAACTTTTAATGAATAAATACATTTATTCTTTAGCTATATGCATACACAGTATACTATAGGTACTATATATTAAACAATTTCTTTAGTATTTCATAAAGAGTAATAAATAATGTCTAAGAAGGAAGTATTATTTTTAAATAAGGATAATTATCTTCCTAAGGCTTTCTTTTCTTTTCAATTTCAGCAAAGGAATGTGGTGGTGTCTTTACAGATCCAAAGCGAATTTTTAAATCTCCAGGTTTCCCAAATGAGTATGATGATAACCAGGTATGCTACTGGCACATTAGACTCAAGTATGGTCAGCGTATTCACCTGAGTTTTTTGAACTTTGACATTGAAGATGACCCAGGTTGCTTGGCTGACTATGTTGAAATATATGACAGTTACGATGACATCCATGGCTTTGTGGGAAGGTACGTGTATTTCTACATATAGGAAGTTCAGTGCATGCTCAGTATTACTTGTTACTTCTTTAATTTTTTCTCAGTCTATAATATTGGTTTTCCTATGTTTCTACTCTTTGATAACAGCATATTCTTTTTCAACTAAGATTTTTCTTAGTTCACTGCTATAGGTACTTATTTATTAAAATATGATAATAGTATTTTGATTAATTTTTTGATGTATTTAAAAACTCATGATTTGACTAACAATAGGAAAAGAGAAATGCTAGTTGAAGAAGAATTTGTTGGGGTTATTAAGTGTTCTAATACCTGTCAACCTCCTAAGAATGATTATAAATTCAGCAATTGTTGCCTTTCTCCTTATAAAAGACCTGTGATAAGTATTATGAATGCAAAGTAAATTAGCAAAGTATAGCCCTTTCCCTTGCACAATTTAGCTAAATGTACAATGGATATCTTTTTTTTTTTTAATATTTATTTATTTACTTTAGTTGTACACAATGTAATGCATTTATGTTTACGTGGTGCTGGGGATCGAACCCGAGCCGCACACATGCGAGGCGAGCGCTCTGCCGCTGAGCCACAACCCCTGCCCCTACAATGGATATCTTATTTAAAATAGTTTTCTTTGTCATAAAAAACAAGTGCTCCCTTCCTCATTATTTTTTTTTTTGTGTTTTTCCAATAAGGGGAACAAAATATCATGAGACATAAATATACAATTAGTGTTTTATATGTGTATGTCCCCACTTAACAACCCTCTTTTCATTCTTTCTTTGTATTGTTTGTTTGTTTGTTTTAACAGTGCTGGGGATCAAACGCAGGGTCTCATACATACTAGGCAAGCACTCTATCACTGAGCAACATCCTCAACCATGATAACCATTATTTTAGACTATCTAGCCTGGTGTGGTAGCCCAGTGGCTCAGGAGGCTGAGGCAAGAGGATTGGCAAGTTTGAGACAAGCCTCAGCAACTTAGGGAGGCCCTAAGCAACTTAGCAAGACCCGTCTCAAAATAAAAAATAAAAAAGGCTGTGGATGTGGCTTAGTGGCTAAGCACCCTGGATTCAATCCCCAGGATCAAAGGGGGGGGAAAATCTAATTAATATTATGAGATTGATTCAAACAACAAACCGTTTCAACCCCTCTTCTCCCTTACAAATCCAAGTTAAAAAACAAGAAATATTTTTTAAATTATAGAAAAATGAGCTACTGTTTAAAGGAATTAAAGTAAAAGCCACTTCAACATCTATATAATATTCTTTTATGTGACATCTTTTTTCTAAAAATTCCCTTTCAGGTACTGTGGTGATGAGCTTCCAGAAGACATCATTAGCACAGGTAATGCTTCAAGTCAAGGAGCAAGACTTTAATTTGTTTTATCACTGTATCCTTGATAGTTAAGGACCTACTGGTTATTATCATTCATTTTTTAACTTTGTGTGTGTGGGTGCATACTAGGGATTAAACCCAGGGCTTCACACATCCTAGACAGTGCTCTACTACTAAGCTACATCCCCAGTCCGTCCTTCCTTCCTTCCTTCCTTCCTTTCTTTTTTTTTTTTTTTTTTTTTTTTTGGTACCAGGGATTGAATTCATGAGCACTTGATTACTGAGCTGCAACCCCAGCCCTATTTTGTATTTTATTTAGAGACAGGGTCTCAATGAGTTGCTTAGTGCTTGCTGTTGCTGCCCAGTCCTTTCTTAATTTTTAATTTTGACACAGGGTCTCTGGGCACCAGACTGCCCTGGCTGGCCTCAATTTGAGGCTGGCCTCGCGATCCTCCTACCTCAGCCTCATCCTCCTACCTCAGCCTCAGCCTCCAAGAGTAGCTGGAATTACAGATATGACTCACCACATCTGAGTTTTTAATGTTGAGAGAGCTGGGACCGGGGACATAACTCAATGGTAGAGCACTTGACTAACATGTCTAGCATGAATGACACCCTGGGTTCAATCCCCAGCACCAAAGAATAAAAATTTAAAAAAAAGTAAAGTTGTGATTAACTAAAGCTAGATTAGCTTGTTAGCTTGTAAACATCAAAGAATTTTTTTTATTTATACTTAAGACTTATACAAGCTTCTTGCACTAAAAATATATAGGCCCTCTTTATGGAAATGCAGCGAGAGTTTTGAATCTGCAAATCCACAAACACTACTGTAGCCTCTAGCTTATGATTGCCTGGGTTCATTTCCCAGCAACACACACACACACACACACACACACACACACACACACAGAACAAAAAGCAAACCAAAAAACCTTCTGTCACTAAAAATAATTTTACATTTTTTTTTACATTTTTATCTTAGAACAGCACTCCCCAGAGAGTATCCTGAAGAACATAAATCAGTAAAATATTTTAAATAGCAAAGGGCTTTAGGGTCAAATGAATTTGGAAAACATTGAGTTAAATAGTGTCAAACAGGTTTCTTTATTGGAAAACAATGGAGAACTTTTAATGTGCTGATTTATATAGTAAATCTCAAATGGTTGAGTATAATAGGCTATGTTTTCCAAAATTTACTCCCAAAATTATTTTGTCTTTTTCTAAGAAATATGCCTCAAGAAATGTCCTTGTAGAGGCATAAATTTATCACAATGAGCATTATTACTCTTTAATATTATCCAAAATTGCTATTTTCTAGCTGAGAATCTTAACTTTCTTAGACGTCTTCATTTTTTTCCCATCACCAGCACCAGCCATTGGCATTCTTATGTATCTTATTTTTCCTCCAAGTCATAAAATTATCACAATACTTGTGCAACTAAAAATATCAAAGCTACATTGAGCTGCAATTCTAAGTAGTCTTTAAACAGACACTTCTGGTTCACTTACTCCCACACTCAGCCTTGCAGTGCATTCAATTCTAATTTATTCATCATTATTCAAAATATGCAATGTCCTGTTCTATCCTTGAATGATTAATGCTCAAATCTTATTAATTTGTTACTCTGTTGCAACCTTACTAGGAAAGGTGATCCTTTGAAACTTCCATATATTCCTTTTTCTTCTCTTGAAAACATATTTAGTGTTAACAGAAAGTTGAAAGGTGTCAGAACTGCAGGAGATAGTTGGTGAGGTGGGTGGGAGTTGGGGGATGGACTGATAATTCTATTTAAAAAAACAAACAACTGAGCAAGAAATGGCACACACTGGTAATCCCAAGGATTTGGGAGGTTGAGGCAGGAGGACGAAAAGTTGGAGTCCAGCCTGGGCAATTTAGCAAGACTGTGTCAAAATAAAATAAAAAGGGTTGGGGAGACAGCTCAAAGGTAGAGAACACTAGCCTAGGTGTGTGAGTCCCTGGTACAACTCTCCAGCACAAAAGAGGAAAGAAAGGGAAGGAAGGGCCACTTTTATATGAGAAAGGCGAATCTTCAAATTATGAGACAAAGCAAAGTAACTTTGTTCTTTTGTATGCTCCTGTCCCCATAGGAAATGTCATGACCTTGAAGTTTCTGAGTGATGCTTCAGTAAGAGCAGGAGGTTTCCAAATCAAATATGTTGCAGTGGATCCTGCACCCAAATCCAGTCAAGGAAAAAATACAAGTACTACTTCTACTGGAAATAAAAACTTTTTAGCTGGAAGATTTAGCCATTTATGAAACAAAAACAAAAGAAGATATTCAAAATATACAACGTTACATCTTTTGGAAACTCTTTGCTCTCACTTTTGTATTATTACTGTTGTTGTTAATGTTTATTTATTATTTTTCTAAATGTGAAAGCAGTACCTAATTTTGGAGGAAATTGAAAAATACAGAAAACTTCAACTGAAAATCTCTTATACTCTCACTACACAGAGATAACTAGTGTTAACATTTTCATATATTTTTCTTTCATTTTTTTACTTGTGGTATATGTATATATGTATCTATGTGTATTTGTATTTGAAACTTCTGAATCCTGCTCTATGTACAGTTTTATATGCTGTTTTTCTTTAACCTTAAACTTTATAGCCTAAGCATTTTCCCAAATCATTGTGTATTCTACAAAATCATTATTTTGAATAGCTGTAAATTTTTTCATGGTATGATTATTTCATATTTTATTTAAACCTCTCTATTGTTGGAATTTTAGATTGTTTTCATAAATATTGCTGAATAAATATTCTTGGATGTACATATTTATGTAGTTGTTTAATTTGGGGGGACAGGAATCTAGAAGTAGAAATATAGAATCAGAGATTAAAATACAATTTTCTTTCTTTTTTCTTTTCTGGCACTGGGAAGGGTGCTTTACCACTGAGCTACATCCCCATACATCTCCAGTACTTTTTATTTTTTGAGACAGGGTCTTATTAAGTGGATGAGTGAGGGTCTTGCTAAATTGTTAAGGCTGACCTTGAAGTTGCAGTCCTCCTGTACCTTCCAAGTAGCTGGGATTTTAGGCATGTGCCACAGAGCCTGGCTTCTTTTCTTATATTTATGTTTAGGATTGTCAAAAGACAAAAATAACAAATTTAGTTTAAACAAAATTAGTTTAAAGATCTAACTGGGTGGTAGCACACACCTGTAATCCCAGCTCCTCAGGAGTCTGAGGCAGGAGGTTGTGTTAGAATTTAGGCAAAGTTCCTTACGCTGGGAACGCCATTTTAATAAAAGGGAAGTTTATTAGGGGCCACACGTGGAAGGGGACAAAAATGGTGTGGAAGACAGGGAAGGTAAGGGGCAAGGGAACAGGGACGGACAAGGGCAGACAGGGACAGGCGCGAACATAGAGAGATTTCAGTCCGGGGGGAGGGGAGGCTTAAATAGCAAACTGGTGGTCAGAGACCCCCTGGAGTGGGTCCTTGCTCTATAGGCTGCCAGAGGTCAGGAGGTGGTGGCCCGGGCACCTGCTAGCCAGGTTCGCTGGCCAGGTGAGGCACCTGGGAAATGTAGTCTTTTCACAAAGTACCTGGGAGGTGTGGCCTTCTACCTAGGAGGCGCAGCCTCCCTGCCCGGAATCCAACAGGTTGCAAGTTCAAAGCCAGCCTCAGCAACTTAGTGAGACTTGTCTCAAGCAAAAGAGGTGGGGCCTAGGGATGTTGTTTGATGGTTAAGTGCCCCTGGGTTCAATCCCTAGTACAAAAAAAAAAGAAAAAAGAAAATGAAAATAAAAAGATCTGGGCAGCTTAGTGGTAAAGAGTCCTGAGTTAAATTCCTAGTACCATTAAAAAAATAAGAAAGAAAGAAAGAAAAAAAAAAAAAGAAAAAAAAAAAGAAAAAAAAAAAAAAAAGAAAGAAAGAAAGGGAAATGATCTAATTGGCTTTATTTGCAATTCTAGAATTGAGCAACACCTCATTTTTAAAATAGAATGAGTGTTGCTATGAGCTCAGCAGGGGATATTGGCTTTATGGGCAGAAAAGGGCTGAAGAAAGCAGAAACAGAGGAACAAAAGATGGATTGGTCATTTCATAGTTATTTTCTTTACAAAGGTTAAAGCAAACCAGTTGTTTAGGGATTGGGATATTAATCACTCTCCTGATTTCATGAAACATCAGGTAAACAATTTAATTTCTTGGTAAGGTGGAACTTCAGCATGAGTAAGTCCATTTTGGTCTGTCTGTTGGACATGGTTCAGGAGCTCAGTCCCAAATCAAAGGCCTCCTCTATATTTTATGTAACAAAATGACTATTTCCATTATGAAATTGTATAAATATTTATCTGATTTTATTTTTGTTTTACCACTTCACCTTTTAAGGGGGAAAAGCCACAGTTGTTCCTTTGTGAGAGTTGATGATTACCAGCCAATTAAATTCAACAACAATTTACATACATAAACACTGTTTTAAACACAGGGGGAACACCAGAAAACCAAGTAAACAAAAATTTCTAGGCTTGAGGAGCTTATGTTCTGGTGGAGGGAGAGAGAGAATAAGTAATATTAAGTGATAAATTATTAAATTACATGTTACAGTGTTGCATATTAAATTACTTAGCCCTATGAAGATGGTTGGTGACCTTGACAGGTAGTTTCAGTGGGACAGAAGAGGCAAAGGTCCAAATGAAGTGGGTTGAAAAGTGAAATAGAGTAGAGGAATTGGGGAGAGTGGATGTGTTGGTCAGTTTTTTGTTTGTTTGTTTTGGTACTGGGGATTGAACTCAGGGGCCCTTTTTTGGCCATTGCTGATGCTGGCTTTGAACTGGAGATCCTCCTGTCTCAGCCTCCCAAGTGCTGGGATTACAGGCGTGCGCCACCGTGCCCAGCTATGTTTGTTTGTTTTTTGTTTCATCATAGTTAATGGTTTGGATGTGAGGTATCCCCCAAAAGCTCACATGTGAGACAATGCAAGATGATTCAGAGGAAAAATGATTGGGTTGTGAAGAGTCTTAACTCAATCAATGAATTAATCCTCTGATAGAGATTAACTGGGTGGTAACTGAAGTGGTGGGGTGTGGCTGGAGGAGGTGGGAATAAGGGCATGGCTTTGGTATATATTTGTATCTGGAGAGTGGAGTCTCTCTCTGTGCTTCCTGGTCACCGTGATGTGAGCTGCTTCCCTCCACCACACTGTCCCACCATGATATTCACCTTCACCTAGGAGTCCTGAGAAATGGAGCCAACCTTCTCTGGACTAAGACCTCCAAAACCGTGAGCCCCTGAATAAACTTGTCCTCCTCTATAGTTGTTCTAGTCAGATCCTTTAGTCACAGCAGTGATAAAGCTGACTAAAACAGTCACTATAATCAGGTATGAAGAAAAGACATTTACTTAGCTCACAGTTTTGAAGGCTGAAAACTCCAAAAAGCTCCACACAGGCCTGGATAGCTATGGCAGAGGGCATGCAGGAGTGAGCAAATGAGTGCATCTAAAATCAGCAGCAGAGAGTGTGGACAGAAGGGGACAGGTTTTCTCCTTTTATAACAACCCTCTCATGAAAACTCATGAGGTCAAACCTGACTACTTCATGTTGCCAATGACCTCCCATTGAGCTCTGTATCTTAAAGGTCCCACCACCCCGAGGACCGAAGCTTCAAACATGATGGTGCACTCAAACCACCCAAAACCATAGCAGTGGGCTTGGCTGTCTAGGAACTGGCAGCTGTCAATCCCAAGAAAACTCAAAGACTTTCACGATGAGAATGAAATGATGAAGATGGCTGGGAGAGTTCCCAGGGCCAGCTTCTTTAGTCCAGGTTGTACAGCCAGCCATGAGAATTTCCCCTCCATCCTCTGAGAGTTTGAGCCTTTAAGTCTGCTGAAAATAATTGGCAATGGATTAAAAGGAGCAAAAGCCTACAGATTTATTAATGTGCAAGTGTGCATGAAAATCACACAAAATATGAAAACTCAAAGAAGGGCCAGATGGTTGAGGCTGAAATACACTTTTCATAGGGTAGAGGGAAGTAGGGGCTGTAGACAATTTTAGAAAAAGAGCAAATGATTTGTAGGAGATATAAATGGGCCTAAAGAACACACAGTGGCCTGGGACAAAGTTTGTCTGCATTCTGCATGTAGTGTTTGTGGGTTTCTTCTTCCACGGTATATGTTCAATCTTTCCTCATTGATGAAATTGAAGGAAGGGGATTGAAGGCAATTTTGTCCCTCCTTGGTGGAGCCAGTCTGTACCTACTTAGGGGAACTTCAGATAAAGCCCTTCCTTGCATTTGCTACTCCCCAGGCGCCCTCAGTTTGAAATCTAAAGCAGCATATTTTGTGGAATCACTTTCTGAGTCTCAACATAGTAAATAGTGAGGGTCCTGGTAAAAAACAAATGGTGTACTCCAAAGAGGAAGCCTGAAGAGATTGTTGTAGATATGCGGGCTGACTTAAGGGAAGTCCCGCGTGGTGGTGAGTTTGGGGAGTTCACCACAGCAGAAGGACCCCCTGAAGGAGCAAATTCAGGTGCAGTTATGAATCAAGAGAGGGAGTTTTACCGATAGAAGGGTTGCCCATACAAAGCCATAACAGAGCTTCTGCCAACCCAAGACTGGGCAGGGAACGAGGACAAATACCCCACCTCTTCCCCTACTCTACCCTTCTATGATCTGTTGGTGTCTCCCATTATCTGAGTCCAAACAGAAGTCAGAATATAAAGACACCTGGTTGATGCTGTTCACAGAGATCAGCTCCAGGACCCAGACCATATGGAAGGTAGAGGGCAGAACTGGGGGGACAAAGGAGGACATACGGAAAAATGGGTAGAAGGAGGTGAGATCTGGTGCACAAATAGAGGGACTAACTTTAGATGAAAGCATGGACAGTGCATCTATAGGAGGGGTTCTTTATCCTCCAGTATGTCATGTATTCTTTGAAGGGTGAAACCCATGGATGCTCCTTAAAATATTGTTTCAAATTGCATAAAAAACAGCTGTGCGCAGTGGCGCACATCTGTCTGTAATCCCAGCGGCTCAGAAAGCTGAGACAGGAGGGTCTCAAGTTCAGAAGCCAGCCTCAGCAACTTAGTGAGGCCCTAAGCAACTTTGTAAGACCCTGTCCCAAAATAAAATGTAAAAAATGAGCTGGGGATGTGGCTCAGTGGTTAAGTGTCCCTGGATTCAATCCCCATCACCAAAAAATAAATAAATAAAAAAGCATAAGATCCTTAGGCGTATAGAGAAAACTAATTATACCAAAACATAGTTATCAAATCATTTTAAAAATCAAATACGTGATACATTAATGCATGTGTGTTTTGTTGGTTGGTTTGTCTTTATAGTCAAATCCGGGACCTTGTGCATTCTAGACAAGCATTGTACCACTGAGCTATATCCCCAGGCCACTTATGTTTCTTTATTAATGCAATACAAAACATCTAGCACTGGTTCTAATAACTACCACAATTTCAAAGTAGTAGTATGTGTGTACAGTATTCCACAATATTTACTAAACCTGTTTCATGTACCTATGGTGTCCATTTGGGCCACAAGCATAGGCACCCCTAATGCTACTATGTTTATTACCTACATTCATAGTTGAATGAAATGATAGATTTCAGATAAAATTATTGGAAATAAAGATTCATCCCATTCACATACACAAGATCACAGCCCTTTGGATTCATTTCAAGACCCATTAGCAAGAAGGCAGAGCACAATGACATAGAAGCTGACAGGTAGGGACATAGGTGGTGGGAATCTTTAGCATTTCCTTCTTGCCTTTTCTTCCTTCCTTCCATAGCTCACTCTCTCTCTCCCTCTCTCTCTCTCTCTCCTCTCTCTCTCTCTCTCTCTCTCTCCTCCCCTTCCCTCCCTCCCTCCCTCCCTCTCTTTCTTTCTTGTACTGGGGATTGAACCCAGAAGTTCTTTATCATTGAGCCATATCGCTAGCCCTTTTTTACTTATTTTGAGACAGGGTCTTACTTAGTTGCTTAGGGCCTCACTAAGTTGCTGAGGCTACTTAGTTGAACATGTGATCCACCTACCTCAACCTTCTGAATTGCTGAGATTACAGTCATACGCGACACTGACCAGCTTGCCTTGCATTTTTTTAGTGACGAAAGAGTCAAGTCATGGGCCAAGAATGAGGATGGAGAAGCAGATATAAAAGGTTTGAGAAGAGAGAAAGCCTAAAATTGTTTTTCAGGAAAGTAGAAAAGTGAATGGACTAGAAAGACATCACATGATTGCCAGGGAGCTTTAAGGGCCCATTTGAAGTTCTTGGTCATGGACTTTAATATGAGACTGTTCAGGGAGATTGAGTGTTCCTCCAGCCATGTTCAACTACCTGAGGACAAAGGCAGACTAGGGGTAGCGTTGTGTTAACCACAGTTGGGGGTTTGCCATGTGAATAAGGCAAGAGTGACAAGGGAATGAAGGTGTGCATAAAGGAGGGATTATAATGATAACCCCCAAATCATTTCCTTGACATTAAGGAAATGAGAGGCAGTGAAAAAGTGGTAGCCTCAAGGTGAAGGCCCTACAGAACTTGAAGGGTTGAGGAATCAAAGTATGAGCAAAAATACACTTGGAGAGACAGGAGGTAATGCACAGACAACAGGATTTAAACATAATCTTTGGTAGAAAGCAGAATAATGCACCCTCCTTCAAAAATGTCTAAGTCCTAACCCTTGGAACCTGTGAATATTATCTTACATGGCAAAAGCAACATTGCAGATATGATTAAGTACATAAAAATAGGGAACAGTTCTAGTTAACTGTCACATCTTCCTTGGGACAAGTGAGCAAGGCTCCTTGTCTGAAATAATAGGGAGAGAAAGCAAGGCATCTCTCCCTCTTCCAGGAACGATGTTAGACAAAAATGGCGCCGTGATGGTTAATTCTATCTCCCTATTCTCACTGTGTTTCTGTGTGACCACTAGGGGCTCATAAGTTAGCTATTAAACATAAATCTAATCACACAAATTTACATTGTGAAGTCTGAGTCAGGAGCTCTATAGCAAATTCATTAGTACATGAGTAAAACAGGTTTATAATTAGACATTAGGCTTGTAAGTAATGATTAAACTTGTGGCTCTTGCTGTACCCCATAGTTCAGACTTTTCTAAGTTATAGTTACAAGGTTTTAAGTTATAGTTATAAGGCTTTCTTGTGATTGATAAGGATTCTTTTATCTTAGGTAAGTTTAGGATATTAGTTTAAGATATATTGATATAAGTTTTCCATGGTAGAGACCCCTTAGATCTAACACCTGATCAAAGGAAAATTACCTGTTAGCTTAACTTCTGAGAAATAGCTGCTTCCTTCTTTCTAATTCAGAACAAAGTTAGTATAGGAAACAATAGTCAGCTGAGTTCAGTCAAGGTTTAGCTATGATATATTAGGGCAATCAAGGTGTGGGATATTGTGAGTGATCTTAAAGGGCTGTAAAAATAGTTTTAGGTAAAAACAGTTTTTGTTCTTGACATTTAAGATTGATCAATATATGCTTTCTTTACGTTTTTAGATAAGTTTAATCAGTAATATGTACTTAGAACAATATCCTGTTTCCCCCAGAATGTATAACCCTGAAATTCCTTAATGTAACTTGTTTCCTTCATAATGTATAACTCTGAAATTCTTTAATGTAACCTCAAAAGCTGTAATGCAAAAGACTGTGCTGTCTGGGCTATAAAAACTCGGGTAAAAGAAGTAAAGTTAGAGTTAGCCTCCAGACTTGTGTGCTGCGTGGTCTATCTCTCACCTTTTCGCCGATGTCTTCCCCCCCCCCAACCGGAGTTGGTCTCTGGCAGTTAACTTTTTTCGTCTCTGTGACCAAAAGACCCACTAAGAACAACATAGAGGAGGAAAAAAGGTTATTTTGGTTCATAGTTTCAGAGGTTCACTCACTCTGTGGCTAGCCAACTCCATAGCTCTGGGCCCAGGTGAGGCACAACATCATGGCGGAAGGGCATGGCGGAGGAAATCAGCTCAGGACATAGCAATCAAGAAGCAGAGAGAGCTCCGCTCACCAGGGATAAAATATAAACCTCAAAGTCATGTCCCCAGTGACCTAAATCCTCCAGTCCCACTCTACATGCCTAGTTACCACCCAGTCAATTCATGTCAGTGGATTAAACCACTGATTAGGTTACAACTGTTATCATCAGATCACTTCTCCTCTGAACATTTCCTATATTCTCACACATGAGCTTTTGGGGGACACTTCATATCTAAACCATAACAGGAGGTATATGGGATTATCCAGGTGGGTCCCATACAGTCATAATGGTCCATAAAAGTGGATGAAGGAAGTATAAGAGTTTGTACGAGTCGGGGAAAGACATGGGATGACATAAACAGGGTCAGGAGATGCTACAGTGCTGGTTTGAATACAGATGAAAGCAGGCATGAACCAAGAAAAGACGGTACCTCTGGAAGCAAGAAAAGGCAAAGAAACAGATTCTCCTAGAGCCTCTAAAAGGGACTCAGCCCTGACAACACCTTGATTTTAGCCAGTGTAAACTAGGTTGGACTTCTGAGCGATAGAACCATATGGTAACAAACTTATGTTGTTTTAGGTTACTAAGCGGTAGTGATAGAAAGCTAGTATGCTCTTTTCCAGTGCACTAGTACATGCCTGTAATCCCAGAAGCTCAGGAGGCTGAGACAGGAGGATTGTGAGTTCAAAGCCAGCCTCAGCAATAGTGAAGTGCTAAGCCAAAATAGGCTGGGGATGTGGCTCAATGGTCAGGTGCCCCTGAGTTCAATCCCTGGTACCAAAAAAAAAAAAAAAAAAAAAAAAACAAACAAACAAAAAAAAAAAAAAAAACACAGAAAGAAAGAAAGCCAGTATGCTGTTAATGATCCATTTCCTGCAGAATTAAACTCTGAGAAATTAAAGCATAATTCTAGATAACAAAGCATATATAGAACAGTTATTTTTCTAAACTCTGAAAAATTAAATAATGATTATTATTTAAGGCAAGGATAACATTTTTCAGGTTTCCTATATCTAATAACTTTTTACTTACTTGTTCATGAATTTTTAAATTCTGCTTTCCTGTGCTGGTCATGGAGGCATATGCCTGTAATCCCAGCAGCTGGAGAGACTGAGGCAGGAGGATCACAAGTTCAAATCTAGCCTCAGCAAAGGCAAGGCACTAAGCAACTCAGTGAGACCCATTCCCTAAATAAAATCAAAAAAGGGCTGGGGATGTGGCTCAGTGGTTGAGTGCCCCTGAGCTCAATCCCTGGTACTACCCCCCACCCCATCAAAAAAAAAAAAAAAAAGAATATGGGTCATATGTAGACAAGTTCTCATTAAATTGCTGTTACCTTCTAAACAGTTAGAAAACTTGTCTTTTCTCAATTTAGCACCCCCTTCCATGTGTGCTTCATTAGTTCTTGTATCTTAGTAATTCTACATAACTCCTGTTTTTAATTTAATGTACCAGTTCAGATTTATTTACAGATTTTTCTCTACTTTGTCACATTTGTGTGTAGGTTTGGAGGTAGTTCTTTTTTAAAATAATGTTTAATTTCAAATTAATATGATCTTTGTGTTAATAACATTCCTGAAAATTAAACAAACATACTGATGTTGACACATGTATATATTCAGAAACATTTGAATTCAGACTTTTGGAAAGAAAATTTTGACTTGTTCATTTTGTACTAAGGATTGGACCCAGGGGTACTGTACCACTCCCTGTAATATCCACAGCCCTTTTTCTTTTTTGCAGTACTGGGGATTGAACCCAGGACCTTAATGCAGGCTAGGCAAGCACATTAACACTGAGCTACACTTCCAGCCCACACTAACCCTTTTTTTTTCAATTTCAAGACAGGGTCTCACTAAGTTGCCCAGGCTGGTCTGGAATTTGTAATTCTTCTGCTTCATTTCCAGGAAATAGCTGAAATTATAGGCATGCATCATCCTATGAGACAGGAAGGAACTGCTTTCTAGAAACTTGGGAAGCTAGGCAGGAGGATCACAAGTCTGAGGCCAGCCTCAGCAACTTTCTTAAAATAAATAAATAAATCTCAGAATAAATAAATAGCTCACTTTCTCAAAATAAAAATAAAAAGGGTTGGGGATGTAGTTCAGTGGTAAAGTGATCCTAGGTTCAATCCCCAGTATCAAAAACAACAACAACAACAACAACAAAAACATATATGTTTTCCTTATATTCTTCTCCCTCAAAAAAAAAAAAAATATTATTTTCCTGCTCTCTTATTGTGAAGGCATATTGTTTTCATGTCTTATTTGTTTTTTAGATTTCTAAATCTTACATTCACAGATGTTTTGTTTCCTTCTGAATAAATACCCAACAAAGAAAACCACTAGGAGAAATCAAATCCCAAGTATACCAAAGTAAACTCCCAGAGCTGGGCATGGTGGTGCATGCCTGTAATTCCAGCGACTCAGGAGGCTGAGGTAGGAGGATCATGAGTTCAAAGCCAGCCTCAGAAATTTAGCGAGGCACTTGCAACTCAGTGAGACCCTGTCTCTAAATAAAATATAAAAAAAGAACTAGGGATGTGGTTCAGTGGTTAAGCACCCCTGAGTTCAATCTCAGTCCTCCCCGCAACAAAAAAAGAAAACTCCCTACAAACACAGGCACTCAGGTCTCCACTGCAAAAGCTACATCCTAAACAATGCTATAAACACAATCACTTTGGAGCATTTATTTGACTGTCAATTATAAATGAGACCATTTCTTTCCTTAGTATTAATAATCTCATAGTGATTCTCATGAAACGAAAGGAAAAATTTCATGGTATTAAGCCAAATTGAATCAAGATGTTCATTTAAAATAAAATTACATGGGGCTAGGGTTGTGGCTCAGCACTAGAGTGCTCGCCTAGCATGTGCGTGGTCGAGTTTGATCTTCAGCACCACGTAAAAGCAAGGGCATTGTGTACAACTAAAACAAATAAATAAATATTTAAAAATAAAATAAAATTACATGTACAGTACAGTACACAAATTAATTTTCTCATTGCTTTCTGAAATTCTATGCCTCATACAATGAATGTGGATTGCATACAAAAGAACCTTAAAAGGATTCTTTTTTTTTTTTTTTCCATTCTTAAATACCAATTATTGCCAGGCATGGTGGTGGTACACGCCTGTAATCCAGCAATTCAGGAGGCTGAGGCAGGAAAATCACTAGCTCAAAGCCAGCTTTACCAATTTAGCGAGATCCTAAGTAACTTAGCGAGACACTGTCTAAAAATAAAATTTAATCTGGCGTGGTGGCGCACGACCGTAATCCTAGCACTTGGGAGGCTGAGGGAGGAGGATCTCAAGTTCAAAGCCAGCCTCAGCAATGGCGAGGCACTTAGACAGACTGAGACTCTGTCTCTAATAAAATACAAAAAAGGGCTGGGGATAGGGCCCAGTGGTCGAGTGCCCCTGGGTTCAATACTGGGTACCAAAAAAGTAAAAATAAAATAAAATTTTTAAAAAGGGCTGGGGATGTGGCTCAGTGGTTGGGTGCCCCTAGGCTCAATCCCTGGTACCAAAAGAAAGAAAAAAAAAAAATCAAAAACTAGTATTTGGAGCTGGGGTTGTGGCTCAGTGGTAGAGCACTTGCCTAGCATGTGTGAGGCACTGGGTTCGATTCTCAGCACCACACATAAATTAATAAAATAAAGGTCCATTGGCAACTAAAAAAATGTTCAAAAAAAATAAGCTAGCTGGGCGCTGTGGCGCACGCCTGTAATCCCAGCACTTTGGGAGGCTGAGGCAGGAGGATCGTGAGTTCAAAGCCAGCTTCAGCAATGGCGAGGCACTTAGCAACTCAGTGAGACCCTGTCTCTAATAAAAACACAAAAAAGGGCTGGGGATGTGGCCCAGTGGTCTAGTGCCCCTGAGTTCAATCCCCGGTACCAAAAAAAAAAAAAAAAAGCTGCAGTCGCAAGCAGTAAGGGCTGTATTCAAAGCATCCAGGTTCACTCCTCAGTACCAAAAATAAATTAATAAAACTAAATTTTAAAAAATTTTTAGTAATCAAGTAATATCTCTCTCTCCTCCCTCCCCTGTTAGAGAAAAAGTTTATTTTGGGGCTAACAGTTTCAGAGGTCTCAGTCCACAGATAGCTGACTCCATTCCTTATCTCCTGAGGTGAGGCAGAACAACATGGCAGAAGTATGTGACAGAAGAAGAAAGGCAGTTCAGGACATGGTACCAGGAAGCAGAGAGAGACAACTTCACTCTCCAGGGCCAAAATAGATGCTCCAAAGTCACACCCCCCTATAACCCCACCCCCCTCCAGTCACACCCTACCTGTCTATAGTTACCACCCAGTAAATCCCTATAAGGGGTTTAAAGCACTGATTAGGGTAAAGCTCTCATAAGCCAATCATTTCACTTCTGAACTTTCTTGCATTATCTCACACATGAGTTTTGGGGAATACCTAATATATAAATAGTGACATTCTGCCCCTGGCCTACAAAAGCTCATGCTTATCTCATAATGAAAATACATTTAGTTCATTTCCAAGAGCCCCCATGGTCTTTCAATAGTTTTAGCATTAACCAAAAATTCAAGTGCAAAGTCTCCTTAGACTCAAGGTAAACTTTCAGTGTAAGTTTCTGGAAAAATTAAAAGCAAGTTACATGTGCCCAATATACAAGGCACAGAGAAAACATTTCCATTCCACAAGGGGAAAATAGGGGCAGAGAAAGAAGGGATGGGCCCAACCTTCACCTCTCAGCACCAATTTCTGTTTTAGTCAGCTTTTTCGCTCCTATGACCAAAAGACCCGACAAGAACAATTAGAGGAGGAAAGTTGATTTTGAAGTTCACAATTATAGAGGTCTCAAGTCTCATAAGGTCTCAAGGACATTATGGTAGAAGAGTATGGTGGAGGAAAGCAGGTCAGGACATGGCCACCAAGTAGCAGAGAGAGCTAATCAATATATTTCAAGTACAAACAAAATCATTTAAAGTAACAGTGTATTGATGATGGTGGTGATAATAATTCCCTGTCTCACTCAGAAGAAAAGCCAGTCATGCCCATAACCTAGAAGGCCTAGCATGATCTGGCCCCTTGCACTTACCTCTGCCATCTCTTTCCCTATTGTGCCCCTTGTCCCCTTTCACCACAGTCTCCATCCTAACTACACTGGTGCCCTTACTGCTCTTGGACACATTTTTTTTTTTTTTTTTTTTTTTTTTTTTTTTTTTTTGTGGTACCGGGGATTGAACTCAGGGGCACTTGACCACTGGGTCACATCCCCAGCCCTTTTTTTTTTTTTTTTTTTGTATTTTATTTAGAGACAGGATCTCACTGAGTTGCTAAGTGCCTTGCCATTGCAGAGGCTGGCTTTGAACTCGCGATCCTCCTGCCTCAGCCTCCCAAAGTGCTGGGATTAAAGGCATGCGCCACCGCGCCCGGCTCTTGGACACATTTTAATACACAAATTAGTGCCAACTTCCTGCCTCAGGCCTTTAGCTCTACTCTTCCCTCTGCCTCAAACACTCTTCCCCTACTCTTCCCTCTGATCTTCCCCGGATAGTCACATCACACACTTCCTCCTTTCCTTCAGATCTTTACTCTAAAGCAACAGTCTCAGTAAAGTCTTTCTGGGTGTTTCAACTATCTTCTCCATAAAATATTATATCCTCTTTTTTGCTTTGTGTTTGTTTTAATTCTTAGAATAAATTACTATTTGACATTTAATGTATTTTAATTATTTTTCTTCTTTTCTCTCCCCTACTAAAATGAAAGTTCCATGAGAAAAATTATTTTCAGCTTTTTAGAAAACACTAATAGAGCCATAGATACTATAACAGAGTTTGATACATAGTAGAATAAATACTAAAATACCAATTATTGCCAGGCCTCAATTAAATTAAGGGACAAATCAATATTAGCCTTAATTTTTTCCCCTTTTTTTGAAGTACTAGGGATTGAACCTTGGGGGATTGTACCATGGAGCTATATTCTTAGCCCTATTTATTTATTTATTTATTTATTTATTTATTTTTGAGACAGGGTCTTCCTAAGTTGCCCACAGGCTTCATACTTAGAATCTCCTGCTTCAGCCCCCGAATACCTGGGATTACAGGCATGGATCACTATGCCTGACTCTAGCTTTTTTTTTTTTTTTTTTTTTAAGATGAAAAGCAGAATATTAAATGTAACTACCTTAAAAATTATGAAGTGAAGTAAGAAAAATAAGTGTATTGATGATGGTGGTGATAATAATTCCCTGTCTCACTCAGAAGAAAAGCCAGTCATGCTATAACATATACTATCTGCCACATTAGGTAATACAGCATAATGCTCATATCTATATAAGTCTGCTACAATCAGAAGCAACTACACAAACAATGAAAATATTTAATATAAACAATTATTATACTATCACTATTACTACTACTATTATAGGAGAAAGGAACAATAAGAGATTGACTAGTAAACACATAAGGAGATATATGCAGATATACAAAGCAGCCTCTGTCCCTCAGCCTGAGAAAGAGAACCTGAGGAGTAGCCTTCAACCTATATGTAAAAGTTAATTTGAATTGTCAACTTGATTGGATTAAGAGATGCCAAGGATTAAAAGGATATGGGTGTGTCTAGGAATGATTGGTATGTGAGATAGCCAATTGAAATGGAGACCCTTTCTAAGTGTGAGAACAAGGAAGCAGCAGCAGATGCAAGCCATTCTTGAACGGGTTCTTGATTGCTGTTGTGATTGTCTGAAGATATCAGACTCTCAATTCTTCACTCTTCCAAAGTGGATTCTGCCATTGATTCTCCAGAAGCCTTTGGTCTTGGACTAGGGTAGCACTGTTGATCCCTCTTATTCTGGGGCTTCAGCTTCTTGGGCTGTTCAGCTACTTGTTCTTCTAGCTCTCCAGCCTGCAGATGGCCATTGTGGACTAATCAGCTTCTGGTCGTGTAAGCCAACCTATTAATTCTGTTCCTATAGAGAACCCTAATACATCATAGGACTTCAACTCTAGACCTTGCTGGAGACAAAGGTCACTGAATAACTGAGAAGCTACTGTGGTACATTATTGAAGGATCTTCCTGGAAAGCAACCTTCCCAGAAAGCTGTGTAGAGAGAGGCATCTCATGGGCAACCCTCTGACCTGCGTCACTGCAAGAGAAGGATGCTGAAGATGGCAAGTATACTCTAGGGACTCGCTGAGCAAACACTGAACCCAGGAATTAAAGCCCCTTCCTCATGTCTCTTCAGTGCCCTCTACTGACAAAGCTTAACATTGTGCAAACTGATAAAGGGTAAATTATATAGGGCACACCTTCATTTTCACAGGGCAAGCAATGAAGGGAGAATTGATGGATTGATTGTGTATGTAATACTGGGGATTGAATTCAGGAGCACTTTTCCACTGAGCTACACCCCCAATTCTTTTTATTTTCCATTTTGAGAAAGGGTCTCACTGAGTTGCTGAGTCTGTCCTCAAACTTGTGATCTTCCTGCTTCAGCCTCCCAACTCCCTGAAATTATAGGTATATACCACCACACTCAGTGCCTTTTTCATTTCTTTTTTTAAAAAAATATTTATTTATTTGCTTTAGTTGTACACAATGCCTTTATTTTTACGTGGTGCTGAGTATTGAACCCTGGCTGCACATGTGCTAGGCAAGTGCTCTACCGCTGAGCCACAACCCCAGGCCCCCTTTTTCATTTCTTTCTTGAAACAGGGTCTCACTAAATTGCCATGGCAGAAGCTGGGCATGGTGGTACATGCCTGTAATCCCAGCACATCTAGAGGCTGAAGCAGGAGGATCGCATATTTGAGGCTAACCTAGACAACTAAGTGAGACCCTGTCTCAAAAAATACAAAGGGCTGGGGATCTGGCTCAGTGGTAAAGTGCCCCTGGTTCAGTTCTCCTTACCAACAAACCAACCAACCAACCAACCAACCAACAACAACAAAAAAAAAACAACAGGTGCCAGTCTGGCTTTGAACTTGAAATCCTCCTTCCTCAGATTCCTGGTAATGGGGATTACAGGAATTATAGGTGTGTATTCCATCACACCCGGCTCTGAAGAGAGGATTTGGAGTTGAGATGCAAGAAACTGAGTATTGGCACAATATCTATGTCTAAAACAGATCATAGTAAATCCTGTACAATGAGGTGTGTCCTTGAATATTTGGTGAAATTTACATTTGCTACTTAAATCTGAATTCTTAGGGAACTATATGGCATATTTCAATGCTTTGTTCCTCAGATGTACCATCTAAAATATGTAGGCACTCGTGAGTATTTGGACTTCCTGAAATTAAAATGCCATTTGTGCTCAGAGTCTACTAGACAAACTCATTCAAATGTGATAAGTGGTAGCTACATTAATAATGTGCTATGGGGCTGGGGTTGTGGCTCAGCGGCAGAGCGCTCGCCTCGCACGTGTGCGCGGCCCGGGTTCGATCCTCAGCACCACGTAAACATAAATGCATTGCATTGTGTACAACTAAAGTAAATAAATAAATAAATATTTAAAAAAAAAATAATGTGCTATGCAGGAATGATAAATTAAAGTGCAGAAGGAAAGAGTGAAGGAAGGTTTTATTTTTTTGTTTTGTTTTTGTGTTTTAATTTAGAGACAGGGTCTTCTAATTTTTTCATAAAATATTGTTTTTTTTCCATTATAATGTAGTATTTATGTTATCTAGTTCATTATTGTTTTAATTGAATACATAATTGTTTTAAAGTTTCTAAAACAAACACCAAAACCCTCAAAAAAAATCAAGCAACTCTAGAATAAGCACGTTATTAGAAAACATATTTTCACATGATATACCACCAACCATATGAAATATCTGGGTCTAATCATCATACATTGCTTCTTTAACCAAAAGATCTAATTACTGAGCACAAAGATTTAGATCTTTGTGCTCAGTAATTAGCCTTATGTTCCTCAGATATACCATCTGAAATATGTAGGCACTCATGAGTATATTAATAATGTGCTATGCAGGAATGATAAATTAAAGTGCAGAAGGAAAGAGTGAAGGAAGGTTTAGATTTAGATCTTTGTGCTCAGTAATAGCCTTATGCAAGATGTACTTGGTTGCAAAGGCTAGCATAAAACAATAAACTCAGGAACAAGAATCCAGTGTACATAGAGCTCAGATGGTTACTAAGAGTGTGTTATCTGGCAGTTGGTCTGGTGGACCAGTGAAGTTTGGACACAGGGGCTCATTCAGTAAGTACACTTCTTGGTTTTAGGGTCACCTAGAATGCTGCCCAACCCAAAGTCTCCAAAATAACTTTGGTAGATCCTCCAGAATTTTAGGGTTGGGAATATAGCTCAATGAGTGCTTGCCTCATATGCACAAGGCCCTTGGGTTCAATCTCCAATACCAACAAAAGAAAAAGAAAAAGAAAGATCTTCCAGAATTTCAAAAGGATAATGAAACCATAATTCTGCATCCAAAATTTAAAAAGTTGAATATTCCAGCACAGTGGCCCATGCCTGTAATCCCAGCAGCTCGGGAGGCTGAGGCAGGAGGATCATGAGTTCAAAGCCAGCCTCAGCAAAAGCAAAGCACTAAGCAACTCACTGAGACCCTATCTTTAAATAAAATACAAAATAGGCTGGGAATGTAGCTCAGTGATTGAGTGATCATGAGTTCAATCTCAAAAAAAAAAAAAAAAAAGTTGAATATGCTTACTACAGTAACATCAGTAACATCCACAGAAAACCTGGAGTTCAGGGATTAAAAGATTTTCATGGACATAAATGAATAGGCCTGGTCCTTTAAAGCTTGTGGTTCCTAAGGTAAGGCTGTTAGGTTGTAGCTAGCAATGAGCCGTGAAATGCATGGCAAGGTCACAAGTGTTCTTTTTTTTTTTTTTAATATTTATTTTTTAGTTACAGGTGGACACAACACCTTTATTTTATTTTTATGTGGTGCTGAGGATCGAATCCAGTGTCGAACCCAGTGCCTCACACATGCTAGGCCAGTGGTCTACCTCTGAGCCACAACTCCAGTCCCAATAAGTGCTCTTTAAACTACTTCCAAAGTAGACAAGAAAGAAAAGTGTGGTAGTTAATTTGTAGAAAATAAACAAAAGCTGGGGAGATAGTTGTAAAATAGGTCAAGAGAAAAGGATTAATGGGACTAACTCTTGACAGGGTCCATGAGGTTGATGTGAAGCTAGAATCATGGCTATAGGCATCTCCATCCATCTGGGAAGGAAGATTCCTTTAGTAGCACAGGCACACTAAGGTAACTTAATACTAGCTATTGACCCCAGTGCCCACATTAACATGGGATTGGCTGGTAGATGAAGCCCCCCTAAATAGGATGGCCACCATGACAGTTCTGGAGAGGACCAACTAAGGTCAAAAACTCCACTGTAGGGGCTGGGGTTATGGCTCAGCGGTACAGCGCTCGCCTAGCACGTGCGCGGCCCGGGGTTCGGTCCTCAGCACCACGTAAAAATAAACACATTGTGTACAACTAAAAGCAAATAAATAAATATTTAAAAAGAAAGAAAGAAAAAAACCTCCACTGCCACCGCGCGGTGACGCATGCCTGTAATCCCAGCACTTGGGAGGCTGAAGCAGGAGGATCGCCAGTTCAACGCCAGCCTCAGCAATGGCGAGGCACTCAGCAACTCAGTGAGACCCTGTCTCTAAATAAAATACAATAAAAGTGGGGGGGCCTGGGGATGTGGCCCAGTGGTCAAGTGCCCCTGAGTTCAATCCCTGATACCAAACAACAACAACAACAACAACAACAACAACAACAACAAAAAAAACTTCACTGCTCAACATGAAGGAGGAGTTGAACACCTAATTGGCGATCAGTACAGAAGGCGGTCCCTAGTTCTCCTAGTAAACATCAAACAGTAATAAATTTGGAGACAGCTGTCTCTTTTGTTGTTCTCTGCTCAGACAGTATATCCTCTTGAGAGTACTCTCTGCTTAAGCCTCACTTTGCTTTTACTTTACTTTCACCTTTCTCTCTCTTTATTTTCACTTAAATAAAGTTCTCTTGCATGGCTTTGGTTTCTGACTTTAAATTTTCTTTCCTTCGAACCCAAGTACTGAGATTTGGAGTTTCAGCTCCCCGATTCCCTGTAACAAGACTATTGTTGAGTGCCGGGTACTCTAAGGGGTGTTTTACAGTGAGTTCCTCCCTGATTGGCTGATTTTCAAAAGTGAGAGGCTGATGCTGATAGGTTAGTTTGGGGGTGGGGGACGGACTAAGTTCAAGGGGATCGTGGTATTAACAGAATAAAGTGAAAACTTATTGCTACTTGGTTCTATGGTTAAAGAATAATCATTCTTTTCCTATGTTTGTGAGAAGTTCTTATTTTGATTTTCTTACATAACCCCAATACATTTGTTAAATATAGAAAACGTAGTCTATTTCACATTTCACTAAAGCTTCAAACAAAATTTGTTGTTTCCAATTCAGGATCATGTTCTGAATTTTGTCATTTCTCTTGAGTCTTTATTCTGCAACAGTTGCTCTGCTTTCTTTTGTCTTTATGACATTGTCATTTGACATATACAGTTTTCTGTTTGTTTTAATGGAAGACCCTTCAATCAGGATTTTTTTTTTTCTTTTTCTTTATGGATAGATTTGGGCTGTGAACTTTTGTCAGAAATATAGAAGTGGTATTTTTTCCTTGGGAAATCATATCAAAATCCTAGTGATATCAGCTGTATATGATAATTGGTGGTTTTCATCAAGTATCTCCACTGTAAGGTTAACATTTACCCTTCATAATCAGCTTTTTTTTTTTTTTTTTTTTTTTTTTGTGGTACCGGGGATTGAACTCAGGGGCACTCGACCACTGGGCCACATCCCCAGCCCTTTTTTTGCATTTTATTTAGAGACAGGGTCTCACTGAGTTGCTAAGTGCCTCGCCATTGCCAAGGCTGGCTTTGAACTCGAGATCCTCCTGCCTCAGCCTCCCAAAGTGCTGGGATTACAGGCGTGCGCCACCGCGCCCGGCTCATAATCAGCATTTTATGGCATATTGAGAGTGCTCTCCACCAAACTTTCACTTAATGAATTTAGTTGATTATTATTTCCTATAATTATTGCTATGATGGTTGAAAATGGTGATTTCCAGTCATTCCTCCTCTGTGGTTTATTTTTAGTATGGCTTATTGTTTCTTTTTTTAATTTATTGGTTAAAATCCACTGTTCCAGATTCAGTCACTGGGAGCCTTTCAAGCTGGCTTCTAAGTCCTTCCAACATGTTCCCAGAATTTTCCTCCTGGGCTGGGGATATAGCTCAGTTGGTAGAGTGCCTGCCTCACAAGTACATAGGCCCTGGGTTCAGTCCCCGGCACCACAAACACAAAATAATTTCCCCCATAAGTTTTTAAACACGTGTTACATACACACGCAACTTCCATGTTTTTCTTATACTTCCAGCCCCAGCCCTAGAATTACTTCTTTTTCTAAGAATATCTGTTTCCTTTAGTGAAATGGTTTTTCCGCTAAATGTATTTGTTGTTGTTGTTGTTTGTTTGTTTTAAAGTCTTTTATAAAATTTTTATTTATTTATTTTTAAATTTTGCATTAATGGGGATCGAACCCAGGGGCACACTACCTCTGAGCAACATCCCCATCCCTATTTATTTATTGGTACTAGAGATTGAACCCAGGGGTGCTTTACTACTGAACTACATCCCCAACCCTTTTTATTTTTTTTTATTTTGAAACAGGGCCTCACTAAATTGCTGAGGCTGGCTTTGAAGTTGTGATCCTCCTGCCTTAGCCTCCTGAGTTGCTGGGATTGCAGACATACAACACCACATCTGGCTGGATTCATTATCTTAAATTTATGCTCATGGTCTTTCTCTAGGAGGCCTGAAGCTTGACAACGAATCACTTTGTATTTTGGCTTCTCAAATTTGTCAATTTCAATTATTTTTGTAGCTCTTAGGCTTCTGAAAGACTTTAGTTTTCTCTCCTTGAATGTCTATTGGCTATAGGCAAAAGATTCAGCATAAATAGGTGGGTTCTTTTTCCGAATAGATACTTGTATTCGTTACAAATAAAATTCCAATTACAGAACTATTGTTGAGCTATCCAATAAAAGTAATAGAAAAATTGTGCCTTGAACATAATAGGAATATCAAACTTTATTGCTGTTAGGAATAACTTTATGGTGCACATTTAAAAATGTAGATTAGTGGGCATGCCCTGGAAATTCTTGAGTAGGTCTGAGAGGTATGGTCCATGTATTTGGATACAAAGAAGCTTCCCTGTGATTCTGATGCAATGATCTTAGAAATAATTAAATATAATATTTAATTATTGCTGATTGTTTTAAATTCCTGTTTCATCTCCCCTCACCCTGTTATTTATACTGGGGATTGAACCCAGGACCTCAAGCATGCTAGGCAAGTACTGTAAGACTGAGCTACATTCCCAGCCCTTTGTTTGTTTTATTTATTATTATTTATTTATTTTGTGGCACTGGTGATGGAATCCAAAGGCAATGTATTACTGAGCTATATTCTCAAGACTTTTTATTTTGAGACAGGATCCCACTAAGCTGCCCAGGATGGCCTCAAACTTGCCATCCTCCTGCCTCATTCTCCTGAGTAGTTGGGATTATTAGCTGTGACACCTTGCCCACCTAGAAACTTCATATTTTTAAAGCAAACTAGATAACCCATTATCAATAAAAGAATGCTTCTATTTTGGAAAGTATTCATAATTTTGGTGTGGTTTTATTAGATAATAGCTAGCAATGAGCATGGAAAGGTCACAAGATGTTCTTTAAATTACTTTAGGGTCTTCTTTAAACTATCCTCAGACTGGACATGAAATCAAATGGTGGCAGTTAATCTGTAAAAAATAAAAGCAAGGGAGCTATTTATAAAACAGGTCAAGAGAAATAGATTAATGGGACTAACTCTTGACAGGGTCCATGAGGTTGATGTGAAGCTAGAATCACGGCTATAGGTGTCTCCTTCCATCTGGGAAGGAAGATTCCTTTAGTAGCACAGGCACACTAAGGTAACTTATGACCAGTTATTGACCCCAGTGCCCACATTAACATGGAATTGGCTTGTAGATGAAGACCCCCTAGATACCATGGCCACCATGACAGTTCTAGAGAGGACCAACTAAGGTCAAAAACTCCACCACCTGGGGCTGGGGTTGTGCCTCAGCGATACAGAGCTCACCTAGCACTTGCGCGGCCTGGGTTCGATCCTCAGCACCACATAAACATAAGTGCATTGCATTGCATTGTGTACAACTGAAGCAAAAAAATAAATATTAAAAAAAAAAACAAAAAAAAAAAAAAAAAAAAAACCTCCACCACCTGATGTGAAGGAAGAGTTGAACAACAGATTGGTGAAGATTGCTGAAGGTGGTCCCCACTTTTCAAGTCAACCATAAAAAAAAAGTAGTAACATATTTGGAGACAGCATTGTCTCCTTTGTTCCTCTCTGCTTGGAGACAGCCCACTCTCTCTCTCTTGAGAGTTCTCTCTGCTTAAGCCTCACTTTGATTTTACTTTACTTTTTCACTCACAATAAGTTCTCTTGCATGGCTTTTTGTGTCTGACTTTAAATTTTCTTTCATCCAAACGCGTGAGAACCAAGGGTTTTTTTTTTTTTTTTTTTTTTTTTTAAATATTTATTTATTTGCTTTAGCTGTACACAATGGGTTTATTTGTACGTGGTGCTGAGGATTGAACCCGGGCCCGCACGTGCCGGGCGGGTGAACACTCTACCGCTGAGCCACAAACCTACCCTCCCACCCCCAGAACCAAGGTTTTGAGTTTCAGCTCCCTGCTTTCCTGTGACAGTTTTATTTGAACTTGAGCAATCAATGTATCGACAACTAACATTTTTCTAAATATATACAGCACAAGCCTGTTCCCTTGTTCTCAACAATTTCCATACATTAACATATTAATTTTCACCAAATCTTGAAGTAAGTGCAATTACCCTCATTTTACAGATAATGAGACTGAGGTACAAGAAGTTGAATAACTTGTCAGAGTCCCACATTAGTCATGTGGCTAAAATAGTAAAGCCAGGATTCAAATTTATCAATCAGGTCCAGGTTTAGCCATTGTACTCTGTTGCTTGTTTTCACTCAAACTGTACTGGTTCAATTTTCTCATGTACTAAGGAGTGGTGTAGTCATAATTGGTAGGAACTCTCTTCCCAGCTCAATGAAAAGAATGAAAGAATAAAACTGTTGGTCCAAATAAAGCTTTTGGTCTTACTGAAACTTGGTAACATTGTAAAGTACGTCTGACTACAAGGGTAGCAAACCCATACTAGTCATAAAACATGTAATTAGCTGTGTATATTTACTGTATATGAAATAATGATGAGATTAAATAATCTTTTTTTTTTTTTTTTTTTTTTTTTTTTTTTTTTTGGTGGTGTTGGGGATTGGACCCAGGGCCTTGTGCATGTGAGGCAAGCACTCTACCAACTTAGCAATATCCCCAGCCCAGGATGAAATAATCTTAATTAAATAACATTATCGGGGACTGGGTTTGTGGCTCAGAGGTAGAGCAATCGCCTAGAATGTGTGAGGCACTGGGTTTGATCCTCAGCACCACATAAAAATAAAATAAAGATATTGTGTTCACCTATAACTAAAAAGTAAATATTTAAAAAAAATGATCAGTTGTTGAAAAATCTATCTGGGGATGCTTTCAGCAACACAGTTGTTTTAGCAACAGTTAAAACTAAAAAGCTCAAAAAGGCCTCAATGTATGACTTTTAAAAAGCCAGTAAAAATTATTTTTATTATGCTGGTTAATGTTTCAAATGTCTCTCAGAATTCATATTCCACTTCTTCTTTCTTTTTTAAATTTATTATTTTTTAATATATTTTTAATACCTTTATTTTATTTTGATGTGGTGCTGAGGATTGAATCCAGTGTCTCACACATGCTAGGCAAGCACCCTACCAACTGAGCTACAGCCCCAGCCCTATTATTTAATATTTTACTGAGTAAAGAATCATTCTTGGGTTGGGTGCTGTTGTGCATGCCTATTATCCCAGCTACTTGGAAGACTGAGACAGGAGGATCAAGAGTTCAAAGCCAGCCTCAGCAAAAGCAAGGTGCTAAGCAACTCAGTGAGTCCCTGTCTCTAAATAAATACAAAACAGGGCTGGGGATGTGGCCCAGTGGTGGAGTGCTCCTGAGTTCAATCCCCAATATCTACCCCCACTCCAGAAAAAGGAAGGAAAAAGATAAATAGAACACAAATTTATATCATGCTATGGGATTCAAAATATATTTTTCCCATTATACATAAATCATAGCATACAAGTGAATAAAATTCTCTCAAACTGGGCTGGGATTGTGGCTCAGTGGTAGAGCACGCGCCTAGCACGTGTGCAGCCTGGGTTTGATCCTCAGCACCACATAAACATAAATGCATTGTATTGTGTACAACTAAAGCAAATAAAAAAAAATTCTCTCAAACTGCTGCACTGTGGCATTTGTCGGCAGTGTACTATTTGTGTTTTTATTTATTGTAAATTGACAGATTTCAATTGTGTATATTATTGGATACAACGTGATGTCATAACTTATAAATGTGGAATAATAAAATCAAGCTAATTAACATATCCATCACCTCAAATACTTATCATTTTTTTGTGATAAGAAATGTATTCTCCTAGCAAAGTTGAAGTGTACAATAAGCTATTATTATATTTGCCACACTGTATAATAGATCTGTTTCTGGTTTTCCTCTTTTGTAGTTCTAGCATGCTAGGCAAGTGGCCTACCTTAGTAGGCCTATCTTAGTAGATAAAATCCCACACCTTTTCCTTTTCTCTCTCTTTTTAGAATGTTCAATAGAGCTCCAAAAACAAGAACAAGGGCTGGGGATGTGGCTCAGCGGTAGAGCCACATCCCCAGCCCTTGTTCTTGTTTTTGGAGCTCTATCGGGTTCGATCCTCAGCACCACGTAAAAATAAACGCATTGTGTACAACTAAAACGCATTGTGTTCAACTAAAAGCAAATAAATAAATTAAAAAAAAAAAAAAAACTTATCCCACACCCCCAGCCCTTTGTATTTTTTTATTTGAGACAGGTTCTGGTTAAATTGGCAGGGCTAGCCTCTAATTTGTGATCCTCCTGTCTTAGCCTCCCTATTAGATGGAATTACAGCTTTGCATCACCATGCCAACCAGGTTTTTTCAATTTTTGGCTATTATGTATAGTGCTGCAATAAGCATGAGAATGGAGATGTCTTTTTGCCATGTTGATTTAATTTCCTGTGGATATATATATACCAGTGATCATTGCAGGACACGTAGTTCTATTTTTAATTTTTTGAGGAACCTCTATACTGTTCTCCATAATGGCTGTACTTATTTTTATGCCCACCACAGTTTGTAAGAATCCCTTTTTTTTTTTTTTTTTTTTTGGTACCGGGGATTGAACTCAGGGGCACTCGACCACTGGGTCATATCCCCAGACCTTTTTTTTATTTTATTTAGAGACAGGGTCTCACTGAGTTGCTAAGTGCCTCGCCATTGCTGAGGCTGGCTTTGAACTCGCGATCCTCCTGCCTCAGCCTCCCAAAGTGCTGGGATTACAGGCGTGCGCCACCGTGCCCGGCTAAGAATCCCTTTTTCTCAGTCAGGCACTGTGTATGAGTCTAATCCAGTCGACTCTGGAGGCTGAGGGAAGATTGCAAGTTCAAGGTCAGCCTCAGCAATTCAGTAAGACACTGTGTCAAAATAAAAAATTAAAAGGGTTGGGGACATAACTCATTGGTAGAGCACCCCTGTGTTCAATCCCCACTACTGGGAAAGCTACAAAACTTCCTTCTCCCTTTTCTCTACATCCTCACCCCTGCCCTTCAATACTTGGGATTGAGCCCCAGGGTGCTCTACCACTGAGCTACATACTCAGCTTTTTTATTTTTTATTTTGGTCTCAGTTGCCCAGGCTGACCTTTAATTTGTGATCTTTCTGCCTCAGCCTCCAGAATAGTTGGGATTAAAGGCCCAAGCCATGGTGCCTGGTTGAAGTCTATGATAATTTGTATAAAAGTGAAAACATGGGGGTAACAATCAGGTTGGAAGGATGTGTGGAGCGGGGAAGGGGATTTGTTTTGATTTAGTAATTGCTTAGCAATTTAGATCAGATTGAGAAAATGGCCAAACAGCAGGGAGGGGTATCCCTTGCAACTTTAGGTTGAACTAATCCCTCTGAGGTGTCACCACTGCCAATATCTATGACCAAACAATAGTAAATTAGTGAGATACTCATTTTAACAGATCTATAGAATGAGACTGGAGCGTTTAAATTTCTATGGGAGGAATGTCTGTCATGGGAGAGTAGATGAGGGAGGGATTTTATACAACATGGTGATTTTAGTTGACCCTTATCACTTTCGAAAAGGGGAATGTTCAAAAGACATGGAATATTCAAAAACAGAAAATTTAAAGATCTGGTGGACTGTCCAAGACCTGACAAAATGGGGATAAGCATGGTGATAAAAGGGAGCAGTGACCCAATTATAATCTGGCATGTTATGCCAAGCCTTTAGAGATGCATACTGTAATTGATGGAAATTACTGGAGGATTTTTGGCACAGGAGTGAGGATTATAAAATAAAATATTTTAAACAGATCCAGAAACTATACTTTTTAAAAAATATTTTTTAGTTCTTTTTTTTTTTTTTTTTTTTTTGTGGTACCAGGGATTGAACTCAGGGGCACTCGACCACTGGGCCACATCCCCAGCCCTTTTTTGTATTTTTTTTTTATTTAGAGACAGGGTCTCACTGAGTTGCTAAGTGCCTCGACATTGCTGAGGCTGGCTTTGAACTCGCGATCCTCCTGCCTCAGCCTCCCAAAGTGCTGGGATTACAGGCGTGCGCCACCACGCCCGGCTTATTTTTTAGTTCTTGATGGACGCTTATTTTATTTGCTTATTTATATGTGGTGCTATGAATCCAACCCAGTGTCTCACATGTACGTAGGAGGCAAGCACTCTACCTCGGAGCTACAACTCCAGCCCCCAGAAACTATACTTTTAAAAAAGTCACAACCAACATGACCACCTAGCTCCTTCTTTAAAAGTGAAAAACTATATGTAATATGAAATGAATTGCATTCTGCTGGCATGTATAACAAATTAGAATAAATTAATAATTTAATAATAATAAAAAAAGATTCTCAACCACAAAAAAAGAAAAACTGAAGGGAAAAAGTGAATGATGCAAAAGCCCTACTCTTGTAGAATTTATATTCTAGCAAGGAGAGGCAGTCTATAAAATGATAGACACATAATATGAATTAGTCATAAGTGCCGCAAGGAATAAAGCAGGGTAAGGAATATAATGATTGGGAAAAGATACCTTTCTTAAGGGAATCTCAATGGTTCTTTTCATAATTCTCAAAGTCATAAGGACACAACAGTTACATTTTAACTAAAGTCTATGTATTGCAAGCCCGTCCACACATTTCATTCACTAATAACTTTTTCTTATAAAATACCTTCCTTTCTTACCAAAGTCCAGAGAAGGAGGAGCACATTTCCTCTTTAAAGGATAAAGGCTTCTCAAAGCTTTCTCAGACTGCTTCCACCAGGTCTTTGCATTTCAATCAGATACACCTGTTCACCATTTCGCCTTTCTTTCTTTCTTTATGTTATTTTATTTTTTTGTACTGGGAACTGATCCCAAGGATATTTAAACATTGAGCCACATCTCCAGCCCTCTTAATTTTTTGATTTTAAGAGAGGGCCTCTCTAAATTGCTGAGGCTGGCTTTGAGCTTGGGATCCTCCTACCTCAGTCTCCCAGTCTCCAGAGGGCTGGGATTACAGGCACAGGCCACCATGCCCAGCTTTATTCACCATTTTTAAGCCTTATTTGAAAGGTTGGCTCACTGGGCCTTATATGTTTCCCTCTCTCTCCCTCTGCCTTCATTTTTTCATTTAAGAAACATATTACTGACTGAATGGATGGTTTGGCAGAATTTTTGTTAAACACGAACAACAGAGAAAAGCAAAAAGCAACCCTGAGCTGTGGAGCAGAAGTAATAGTTGAGTTCTGTGTGTGTATGGGTGGGGGGTGGGGAGGGGTGTCAGAAGCAAGGCGAGGAACCCGAGAAGCCAGAGTGGAAACACTGTGTTACTCTTGGGCCTTCAATGCCCGATTTAAATCCTTCCTGCTAGAATGAAGCTGGTGGCATTACTATTCCAGACCTTAAATTGTACTACAAAGCAATAGTAACAAAAACTGCATGGTATTGGCACCAAAATAGACCAGTTGACCAATGGTACAGAATAGAAGACACAGAGACGAACCCATACACCTACAGTTATCTTATATTAGACAAAGGTGCCAAAAACGTTCACTGGAGAAAAGACAAACGAATGGTGTTGGGAAAACTGGAAATCCTCATGTAATAAAATGAAATTAAATCTCTTTCTCTCACCATGCACAAAACTTAACTCAAAGTGGATCAAGGACCTAGGAATTAAACTGGAGACCTTGCACCTAATAGAAGAAAAAGTAGGCCCAAATCTCCATCATGTTGGTTTAGGCCCCAACTTCCTCAATAAGACCCTTATAGCGCAAGAACTAAAAACAAGAATCAATAAATGGGATGGATTCAAACTGAAAAGCTTCTTCTCAGCCAAAGATGCAATCAGTGAGGTGAATAGAGAACCTACGAAATGGGAGCAAATCTTTACCACAAGCACATCAGATAGAACACTAACCTCAAGGATTTATAAAGCTCTCAAAAGCCTTAACACCAAAAAAACAAATAACCCAATCAATAAATGGGCCAAGGAACTAAACAGACAGTTCTCTCAGAAGATGATATGCAAACAATCAACAAATATATGAAAAAATGTTCAACATCTCTAGCAATTAGAGAAATGCAAATCAAAACTACTCTAAGATTTCATCTTACTCCAGTCAGAATGGCAGCTATCAAAAAAACAAATGGGGCTGGGGTTGTGGCTCAGCGGTAGAGTGCTCGCCTAGCACGTGCGCGGCCTGGGTTCGATCCTCAGCACCACGTATGAATAAACACATTGTGTTACAACTAAAGCAAATAAATAAATAAAAAAACAAAACAAAACAAAACAAAAAAAAAAACAAATAACAGGGGCTGGGGTTGTGGCTCAGCGGTAGAGCGTTCGCCTAGCATGTGCAAGGCCCGGGTTCAATCCTCAGCACCACGTAAAAATAAAGGCATTTTGTGCAACTACAGCAAATAAATATTAAACAAACAAACAAACAATAAATGCTGGCGAGGATGTGGGGGAAAGGCATACTCTTACATTGCTGGTGGAACTGCAAATTGGTGAAGCCAATCTGGAAAGCAGTATGGAGATTCCTAGGAAAACTTGGAATGGAACCACCATTTGACCCAGCTATCCCACTCCTTGGTCTATTCCCAAAGGAATTAAAAATAGCTTACTACAGGGACACAGCCACATCAATGTTTATAACAGCACAATTCACAATAGCTTGATTGTGGAACCAACCCCGATGCCCATCAGCAGATGAATGGATAGGGAAACTTTGGTATATATACACAATGGAACACTACTCAGCGCTAAAAGAGAATAAAATCATGGCATTTGTAGGTAAATGGATAGAGTTGGAGAAAATAATGCTAAGTGAAGTTAGCCAATCCCAAAAAACCAAAGGTTGAATGATTTTTAAAAAATATTTATTTGTTTACTTTAGTTGTACACAATGCAATGCATTTATGTTTACGTGGTGCTGAGGATCGAAAAGGGCCGCGCACATGCAAGGCGAGCGCTCTGCCGCTGAGCCACAACCCCAGCCCTGAATGATCTTTTTGATATGAAGATACTAACTTATAAAGACAAGGGAGTGGGGATGAGAGGAATGAAAGAACTTTAAATAGAACAAAGAGGGGGGTGGGGGTAGAGGGCAAGGGGATAGGAATTATAGCAGACTGAGTTATCCATAATTACCCTAAATACATGTATGAAGACACAATTGTTGTAAAAATACTTTATATAAAACCAGCAACTTGAAAATAAATAAATAAATAAATCCTTCCTGCTGTGGCGAATGCTAATAATAATGAGAACTAGCTTAAGGATTCATACTAGTTCCTCCTAGTATGAAGCTCTGGCCAATCCCCGCTCCAACAGAAGAATGCAGATCTTTGGGAGTTACAGTAAGTCTATAGAATCACCAGATCGAAAGGGCCGCCCCGAAATCTGCACTTCTCCAAGCCATTCTAATGTTCACTGAAAGCTTGAGAACCATTGGCCCACCTTCTCACACTACACTTTTCACTAATTATTGTTATTAGCCCTATTTTACAGAGAAGGAAATTGAGGCATAGAAAGGATAATTAACTTGCTAAGGACATACCCAACCAAGGGTGGAACCTAGATGTGCTTGAGATGCAACTCTTCATCTTAAATTATTTAACAGTGCATTCTGTCCTTTTGCAAGTAATCTGCCTGTTTTGTTTCCTGTTTTTTTTTTTTTTTTTTTTTTTTTTTTTTTTGGTACCCGGGATTGAACTCAGGGGCACTCGACCACTGGGCCACATCCCCAGCCCTTTTTTTGTATTTTATTAGAACAGGGTCCACTGAATTGCTAAGTGCCTCGCCATTGCTGAGTGCTGAGGCTGGCTTTGAACACAAGATCCTCCTGCCTCAGCCTCCCAAGTGCTGGGATTACCGAGGTGTGCCCGGCTTAATCTGCCTGTTAATACTTAAACAAACACTAGACTAGGAGTTTGAACACTTGATCTACAGCCTCACTAATTCGTCTGGTAAATTTGGGCCATTCACATTTACATTTTGAATTTTAAGTCCATTGCTTTGGGCAAAACACCCCCACCTGAAGGTGACCTGAGGGGATGGGCGGGGTGGGGCGGGGCAGCTGGGCAAAGAAGGAAGGCGATCGACGCCTCTGGCGTGCCGCTGCCTGTTGGATTGGCTCGAACCTCTCCCGCCAGGCCTGCCTTACTCCCGCGCGCTCCTGGGCCCGCCCCCGCCGCCATCTTGGTTCAGGAGGGAGCCTGTCGCACGCGTGAGTAAACAGCCGGAGTCGCAAAAGTCAGGCTTTGGCAGCCTGCAAGTGCCGCGGCGTAGTGGCGGAGAGGACGCTGTCCTGATCATTTTACGTAGGGCTAAGTATCCCGGGCGCGGTGAGAGGCCAAGGAAACCTTCGGCCTAGTGTAGCCTCTGCCCCCTCGCGGCGAGATGCCGCGCTCCCGGGTCTCTCCCGCCCCCCCAACCCCCCGCGCGGTCTCCTCCCTCCGTTGAATGCTGCCCGGGAAAGTGGTGGCGGGAGCAGGCCCAGGCCCGAGCGCGGCGTGGGCCGGAGTGCATGTTACTGGGGGCAGGAAAAGGTTAGGGCTTGGGTTTGGGCTGTAGAGGCCGGCGCTGTGGACGCGGCGGAACCGCGAGTACGCGGGCCAGTGTTCAGGTGTGAGCGCCGGACTCGCGCTGGGCCGCCGTGGGGCTCTTTGCATTGGTCACTACATTTTTCTCCTTTTCCGGCCCGGCCTTAGGGTGGCCGACATGACGGCTCCAGGTCTGAGCCCCTTCGTGCCGCTGTTGGAGACACTGGAAGACTCTTGCGCCTCCCTTGGAGAGCAGACGGACGCCTACCTAACTTTGACCAGGTGAGGCCCGCTGGGGTGGGAGGTGCTCCGGTGGAGGTTGGGACGAAAGATTGTTGTCTGGGAATGAGTGAATTCTCTTAGTCTGGTAAATATGAGGGCACCGGAGTCAGGAATAAGTGGGGTATAAGGGAACGTATATGCCAAGTGACGTTTCAGGGACTGCTGCAGCGCTTAAGCTGTTTGGAATGAAGGAAACTGCACGCGTGTCTTGCAAGCAAAGGATTAAAGTTTCTGCTGGAAGTGATTGGAGAAGTGGTTTTCAGTGCGAAGTCCCTGTGAATTCCTGTTGTATTGCGAAATGACAACCCAGGATTTTTTTTTTTTTTTTTTTTAAATGGACCACTAAGCTGATTTTTGTTTCAGTTGCATAGTTCTCCAAAAGGAATTGCCTAAAGTTTTGTAAAGGATTTAATAAAATTGGTAAATTTGTACCTGGGGATAGGGATTACGGTCCTATCTTCACATGATGAAACTGTCAAAACGTGGGTACACTGTGGAGGCAAAAAGCCATTCTGATGTGTGTTATCACTTATTTTTGATGTGTGTTGTATTATATAGTCTATATATTCGTAAGTATCTTAAGAATTGGGCCAGTTCATTTCTCATCGTTTACAGAGATATTTTAGTAAGTCCAGTACTTTGTCTCTTGCCTAAGCTCTTGTTCTATCTGCTTTTTAAGTCGGATGACTGGAGAAGAAGGAAAAGAAGTCATAATAGGAATTGAGAAAAATCTTCCTCGGCTGTACAAAGTTTTAAAGGTCTGTATTTATGGTTCAATAGTGTGTTGAGTGTTAAAACCACCTGGCTTATCCATAAGAACTTTTCTAAAATAAAAGCAATAATGTTGGTTGGATTAATATACTTTTTTATTGATTAATTCGTTGTATATGAAATGGTGGCCTCCTGCTTCAGCCTCCTGAGTAGGTGTGAATACAGGTTGTCACCACATTTCCTGGCTCTTTCATTACTTTACATCTTTCACCAGCTTTTTCTCACATTATTCTTCATGCCTCCATGAGTTTACCATTTTCTTTTTTCTTTTTGGCAGTTCTGAGATCAAACACAGCCTCAGTGTACTAGTTAAAAAGTTCTTACTCAGCTACACCTTCAGCCCCTAGTTTGCTCTTTAATCTCTACTTTTGCAGATGGAGAAATTGGTTTAATTTGTCTAAGCTTTTCCATGGCCACTTGAATCCGCAGCCTGTGGTTTTATCAATCTTATTGGATCAAAGCAGTGATCTGAGATTATTTAATCTCTTTTCATTCCTTTTGGGAATATTTATAAGTAAGGAATTCTAAAATAGTAATTGTCTTGGGTCTACTTTGTTAATAGCATTCCTAATTTATCTTCACTCACCCTCAGTTTTTACAACTTTTGCCATATTAGAAATTGTTACAGATTGCTTTTTTGCTTATTTACAAGGAGGTGGCATAGTTTAATGTCAAACTAAAAACAGATGTTTTTGTCTTGGACTACTTAGGAGGCTTCCTTCCTTCCTTCCTTAGCATTTAACTTTTTAATCCCCCTTCCTCTCTGATTCCCAGTACTGGGAATTGAACCCGGGGCACTGTACCACTGAGCTACATCCCTAGCCCTTTTTATTTTTTTGTTTTGAAACAGGGTCTTGCTAATTTGCTCAGGCTGTCCATGAGCTTTCCATCCTCCTGCCTCAGCCTCCTGAGTAGCTAGAATTACAGGCATGCACTAGCAGCCTCGGCAGTATTATTTTATTTTTTTAATTCTCTAAAGGATTTTTTTTTAAAATACGGAATTCTTCATTAATTTGACTATTATCCTTTCATAGGGACCAAGCTGATCTTCTTTCTGTTGTTTCATTTTTTTTCTTGTGGTATTGGGGATGGAACCCAGGGGTGTTCTATCACTGCTTTATACTCTCCTTTTTATTTTGCGACAAAGTCTCACGAAGTTACTGAGGTTGGCCCTCTAATTTGTGATCATTTGCCTCAGCCTCAAGTGCCTGGGATTATGGGCATGTGCTAGCACCTGGCTCTGTTCCAGTTTTTAGTATGTGTGCTGCCAAAGTGAACATGGAAATAGTATTATTAAATAATATTAACCACAATACTTCATTTTTCTTATTACATTTCACATTCTAGCAGTACATTTGGTGTGAAGACATTCATCTTCATGTATTTTAATTTTTGAAAACATGGAATCAGGGACCCTGTTGCATGCATTTTGAGTCAAGTTGCATTTTTTTTTTTTTAACATTTATTTATTTGTTGGGCTGGGGTTGTGGCTCAGCGGTAGAGCGCTCTCCTAGCACGTGCGCGGCCCGGGTTCGATCCTCAGCACCACATACAAATAAACGTATTGTGTACAACTAAATCAAATAAATAAATATTTAAAAAAAACACATTTATTTATTTGCTTTAGTTGTACACAGTGCCGTTATTTTTTTATGTGGTGCTGGGGATCGAACCCGGGCCGCGCAGGTGCTAGGCGAGCGCTCTACCGCTGAGCCACAACCCCAGCCCCAAGTTGCATTGTTTTTAAGTAGAGTTTGTATCCTAATGAATTATTTGGAAGCAAGTGGAATATTAGTAATAGGACAACCAGTAAAAGCAAGTGGAAGATGAGTAATAGGACAATCAGTTTAAGATATCTATGTAAATTAAGCAACCAAAGAATAATTAAATTTCTTCAAAATAGGAACCATAGTAGGTAAAATATTTGTGTTCTTATTCAGAATTCTGCTAGGTTTGTCTTAAGAATTCATAACATTCTTGAAGGATAAGGCAGACCTTCATTGAGCTAGAGATATCTCAGTGGTAGAATTCTTGCCTAGCATATATTAGCTGTGGGTTCAGTCCTCAGCATTGCAAAAACATTAATAAAAAAGACCATAACACAGTTAAGGAACGTAATAAGCCTTACTTGTTATCTGAACAGGTGTTCAGGCTGGCTTTAAACTTGAGGTCCTCCTGCCTTAGCCTTAAATCCAAGGGATTACGGGCATGCACCACCTAACCGGGTTATAGTTGACTTTCTGATCATATGTTCTTACCTGCTCTGAGAAGTTTGTTGATTGGTTAGATCAAAATGTAATGAGCTTGCTTGTTTTGTAATTGACTTTTGATTTCTACAAATTGGTTTACAATTGTACTTATTTGTGATAAATGTGATTTTGTTTTGGTAGACTCATATTTCCAGTAAAAACTCAGAACTGTGTAGTGCTGCTCTTCAGGCCTTGGGGTTCTGCTTATATAATCCCAAAATTACCTCAGGATTATCAGGTACATGATTATGACTATTAATATTTTTACATTTTTAAATGTAACTTTATTAAAAGTATTGTTATTGTTGAATTAGTTTCATAATTTGTAGTTTAGGATTTGCTTTTGAGAACTGTTTGGATCTCATCATCACCTAGACATAGTTCTAAGTTTGATAGAATGAAATTTGCTGTAGAAAATAAGGATGCTTAAACATAATTGCAAACTGAGGGTACAACCTAGCATCCTAGGTTCAATTCCCTAGCACAGAATAAACCTGTAAAAACAAATTTTTTTATTTTGGTACTAGGGTTTGAATTGGGGGGGGTGCGGGTGGACCTCAACCACTGAGCCATATCCCAGCCCTATTTTGTATTTTATTTAGAGATAGGGTCTCACTGAGTTGCTTAGCGCCTGGCTTTTGCTGAGGCTGCCTTTGAACTCATGATCCTTCAGCCTCAGCCTCCTAAGCTGCTGTAATTACAGGTGTATGCCACTGAGCTCAGCTAAAAACAGAAACTTTAATAAAACTTGGCTGTCTTTCAGCCAGGCGCGGTGGCGCACGCCTGTAATCCCAGTACTTCGGAGGCTGAGGCAGGAGAATCGCGAGTTCAAAGCCAGCCTCAGCCATGGCGAGGCACTTAGCAACTCAGTGAGACCCTGTCTCTAATAAAATACAAAAAAGGGCTGGGGATGTGGCCCAGTGGTCGAGTGCCCCTGAGTTCAATCCCTGGTACCAAAAAAAAAAACAACTTGGCTGTCTTTGGAAGTTAATAACTTATCTGATTGTTTTATTTAGGCATATGCACTAAGGAACATGTTTACTTGAAAGTTTTTTTCGCTGTAGTGGGAAATGTAGGATGGCTTGGAATTAAAAGTAGTGATGAAAACGCAGAACCTGGTGCTTTCCAAGTTTTAAGTAGTCTGAACTGTTACACTATAACTAAGTAGTTGTGCTATCCTAGAGGAAAGCAGAGAAGTGATCTTTTTCTTTTCTTTTTTGATACCAGGGATTGGGGGCACTGGACTACTGAGCCACATCTCCAGCCCTATTTTGTATTTTATTTGGAGACAGGGTCTCACTGAGTTGCTTATAACCTTGCTGTTCCTGAGGTTGGCTTTGACCTTATGATCCTCCTGTCTCAGTGTCCCAAGCGGCTGGGATTACAGGGGTGTACCATGGCACCCAGCCGGGAAGTGAAATTAGAGAGAGGAAATTAGGAATAGGTAATAAGCATTAGAAAGTTGTTACCATTTGTTTTTCTGAGGGAGAGGGGTTACTTACTACTTTTTTTGTGTGTCTGTGTGTGTGTTACCAGGGATTGAACTCAGGGGCACTCGTCCACTGGGTCACATCCCCAGCCCTTTTTTTGTATTTTTATTTAGAGACAGGGTCTCACTGAGTTGCTAAGTGCCTCGCCATTGCTGAGGCTGGCTTTGAACTCGCGATCCTCCTGCCTCAGCCTCCCAAAGTGCTGGGATTACAGGCGTGCGCCACCGCGTCCGGCTACTTACTACTTTTTTTGTTTTGTACTGAGGATTGAACCCAGAGACAATTAACCACTGAGTCACATCCCCAACCCTTTTTATGTCTTATTAGAGACAGGGCCTCAATGAGTTGCTGAGGCCAGTTTTGAACTTGTGATCCTCCTGCCTCAGCCTCCTGAGCTGCTGGGATTATAGACATGGTCCACTGCAGCTAGTATCTCTAGCCCTTTTTATTTTCTCTTTGAAGACAGGGTCTTGCTAAGTTGCCAGGATTATAGGCCAGTGCCACCACACACAGCTCTGCTTATTCTTTTTTATGTATAGAAGTGTTAGCAACTTAAAGTACGAGTTGTTCATCTTGGAGCAGAGGTGTGAGGTTTATAATATCTTGCTAAACATTACATATACCTAGTAATGATACCTGTAGTTATTTTTGTACAAAATATCTGCTTCGGAGTATAGTGCTTTGTTTTCTATGAACATCATAACTACTTTGTTCTGAATTTTGGGTTTTGGGAAGTTTGATATCAATAGTGGTTCTCTGATCCTTCTCTGGATATGTATTTAGTTTTTTGATTCAGGAGTATTTTTTCTTTATAATCCTAAGTACCACAGAAGAAAAGATTGTACACTATTCCTATAATTAAAACTGCTTGCTTTTCAGAGGCAAATATTCAAGAACTGCTTTCAAAATTGAATGATCTTGTTAAGAGTTCAGACAAAAATGTACGTACCAGGGCACTTTGGGTGCTATCCAAACAGACGTTTCCTACTGAAGTTGTTGGAAAAGTGGTGAGTACAGTTTTTCTACATCTTAACTATGCCAACAAAACATTTCTGTTTTATTTGATTTGTATATATTTGGTTCTGTCTTCTAGGTATCCAGTATAATTGACTCATTAGAAATAGTATTTAATAAAGGAGAGATGCATTCTGCTGTTGTTGATTTTGAAGCATTAAATGTTATCATAAGGTATGCAGTTTGGATGCAATTCACATTAGAATATTGTTTCTATAACTCTAGAATTTATTTCAACGATTGAACTTTCTGAGATTTAAATATGAAATAGACATTAAAAGAATGGGGGAATGTCTTTACTGAAAGTTTTAAAAGTAAAGTCTTGTTCATGCTAATGGTTTTAAAAAATATCTCTTAAAACCTTTAGGATTTAAAAAATTATGCAACCTTGTAAGTGGGCTAGAAAGGGTATTTATGAAGGTAGTCACATTGTCCAGCATGGAGCAGGAAAATCTGTTCTACCTGCCCTTCCCTAATTTTTATTTTTTATTTTTTTTTTATTTTTTTGTAGTGGTGGGGATTGAACCCAGGGCCTTGTGCAAGCACTCTACCAACTAAGGCAAACACTCTACCTTGAAGCAAGCACTCTACCAACTGAGCTATATTCCCAGCCCCCTTTCCTACTCTTTGACAGGTGGCACAAGCTCTTCTCTTGTTTTTCATTTATTTTTTTTTTCTTTAGTTTTTGAGCTATTTGTTTTAACTTAGACTTCTGATGCTGTGGTTGATGTTCAGATTATAGTTTGGTACTTTGGCTATCTTTTAAAAATAGTCCGGGGCTGGGGTTGTTGCTTCGTTGTAGAGTGCTTGCTTAGCATGTGTGAGGCAACGGATTCAATACTCAGCACCACACATACACACATCTACAACTAAAAATACTAAAAAAAAAAAAAAAATTCAGGGGTGGAGCTTAGTGATAGACTGCTTGCTTAGGATGTAGAAGGCCTTGGGTTAAATCCCACCACTAAAACAAAATTTTTACATAAAAAGTAAAGAAGGGCTGGGGTTGTGGCTCAGCAGTAGAGCGCTCGCCTAGCATGTGCGCGACCCGGGTTCGATCCTCAGCACCACGTACAAATAAATGCATCGTGTACAACTAAAGCAAATAAATAAATATTAAAAAAAAAAAAAGTAAAGAAGTATACAAATTAGCAAGAAAAATTTGATTTACTGTATTTTAGCACATAGTTATTGCTATTTCATTAATATACATTAATGTATATTCATGAATATTCTATGCATCCTGATTTTGCACAAAGATAATTTAATAATAAATTATTTTTTGTGGTGCTGGGGATCGAACCCAAGGCTTTGTGCATGAGAAGCAAACACTCTACCAACTGAGCTATAGCCCCAGCCCATAATAAATGATTTTTAAGTGATAACTGACCTTTTTTTTTTTCCCTTAAAAAACAACAATTTCACATAATGGTTGTACCTCAATTTGTTGCCAAAAAAAAAAAAATTATTTGGCAGAAAATCTGACAATTGTGTAGTCAAATACAGTATTTTTCCATGTAATATATGTATGCATTCTAAATTAATGGTGCTGTACTATGCATATATTTCTGGGTGCTGCTTATTTTCCCTGCTAGGTTAGAGTTTAAAAGGGAGTTCAAGCTAATTTTTTTCACTGATTTCCCTTTTATAGGCTAATTGAACAAGCCCCAGTTCAAATGGGAGAAGAGTCGGTGAGGTGGGCAAAATTGGTCATACCTTTAGTGGCTCATTCAGCACAAAAAGTTCATTTGCGGGGAGCCACTGCTCTAGAGATGGGAATGCCGTTGTTGCTTCAGAAACAACAAGAAATCGCTTCTATTACAGAGCAGCTTATGACTACTGTAAGCATTAAGTTACTTAAGAATTTTCTAAATACTGTATTAAAAGTTTCCATGCTAAGCTTGGAATTCAGTGTGGGCTCATATTGGTATAATTGCACTGTGATCTAGGAGTTTAGCTTTGAATTAAAACAAAGAATTGCTTAAGTTAGTGTAGACCAATTATATGTAACAGTACAGAACTGAACTGTCTATTCATTTTTAATACACTGTAGATATTTTATCCCATCCCCAGTGAATGGTGAATAGAAAGGGATTGCATTTCTCCCATCCTCTCCCTGCTTGGTTTCTGAGATCAGACATCCTGGCTCATTCAGGGTGGTATGGCTGTAGAAGGGATTATATTTCTAAACAAGGGAGAGCAGTACCCAATACAGTGTTATTTGTGTTGTTATTGTATAATTCTAGTAGTTATACATTTTCATGCATGTAAGCTCATCTAGTCCATATAATTTCCTAGCTGGTTATTACTTGCCTCAAGTCTTGGGCTTAACAACATTTGTTGTTGTAAACATCTGTTGAACATCTGTATATGCAGTGCGTTACCATGACTATAGTTATAAACAAAGGCCTGTAGAACTTGTTTTCTAATGAGAAATGAGGCAGGCACATAGTATATTAAGTGAAGAAGAGCACTATGGAGGATAGAATAGTAGGGACAGGCTGTTGCTTGCCATCAGAGAGAAATGGTGAGGTGGTCAGGGAAGTTAAAAATTAGAGGACATTGGAGCCGGGCGCGGTGGTGCACGCCTGGAATCCCAGCACTTTGGGAGGCTGAGGCAGGAGGATCGCGAGTTCAAAGCCAGCCTCAGCAATGGCGAGGCACTTAGTAACTCAGTGAGACCCTGTCTCTAATAAAATACAAAAAAGGGCTGGGGATGTGGCCCAGTGGTCGAGTGCCCCTGAGTTCAATCCCCGGTACCAAAAAAAATAAAAATAAATAAATAAAATTAGAGGACATTGGAACTGATTTTCGAAGACAATATAGGAGTTAGCCGTGTGGATAATATAAGGTAAGCTCATTGTGAGCAAGAAAACCATGGGCTGGGGTTGTGGCTCAGTGGCAGAGCGCTCACCTCGCACGTGCGCGGCCCGGGTTCGATCCTCAGCACCACGTAAACATAAATGCATTGCATTGTGTACAACTAAAGTAAATAAATAAATATTAAAAAAAGAAAAAAAGAAAACCATGAATGCAAAAGGGCCATTCTTGTAGCAGGGAATGGTGGTACACATCTATAATCATAGCTATTGAAGAAGTTGAGGCAAGGAGGATCCCAAGTTTGAGGCCTGCCTGGGCAACTTAGCAAGACTCTGTCTCAAAATAACTTTATATTTATAAAATTTTTCTTTTTTTCTTTTTAGTTTTTAAAGGGGTCTGGGGATGTAACTCCATTACAGTGCCCCTGCCTTCAGTCCCCTGTCTGGCAAAAGAAAGGGGAGGATCCCATTCTGCTTTTACATTGTGTACCAAGTTGATGTTCAGGGAACACTTGGCAGTATGACAGAAGTGAGAGAGTTATGAGGTTGAGAGGAGTGGAAGATATTATTAGGGAAACAGGTCCAATCACACAGATCCTTGGGACCATAGTAAGCAATTTTTACTCTACAAGGAAAGCCATGTTTGAATTTTTTTAAATATTTATTTATTTGTTTTAGTTGTATACAAGTGTCCTCATTTTTATGTGGTGCTGAGGATCGAACCTGGGCCATGCACACACAACTCCAGCCCCAATGTTTGAATGTTTTGAGATTCCAAGTATTATATACTGATTTGAGTTTTAAAGGGATTGTTCTGGCTCTGTTGAGAAAAAGGTTGGGGGATGATTGAGCAGGAAGGGGAAGATGAAAATATAATAAAGTAGTATCTTTAAGAATGTTTTTGCCATGCACAGTGGTACACGCCTGTAATCCCAGCAGCTCAAAGAGTCTTGAGACAGGAGGATCTTGAGTTCAAAGCCAGCTTTAGCAACATAGCGAGGCACTTAGCAACTCAGGGAGACCCTGTCTATAAGTAAAAATATAAAAACAAAAAAGTCGGGATGTTGGAGATGTTGCTCAGTGGTTAAGCATCCCTGGGTTCCATCCCTGGTATCAAAAAAAAAGAATTGTTTTATTCTCATAAATTTATTCATCTTTAGTAACCTATGTACAGCTTTATAGATTTGAAGTAAAATTTTCTCATACTGTTGTCCATGAAACTGTGAAAGTGATTTTTTTTTTTTTTTTTTTTTTAAGTTTTTAGTGTGAGAAAACTAATAAACTATCATTTGAACTCTAATGATGTGCAGGCTGAAGTTTTTAGGAGAAAGTTTTTCTACCTGTGTATTGGTAGAAATTAAGTGTGATTGATGAATGGTGACAAGGCCAGATGTATGGTAGACAAGCATAGCAAAGTAAATGTTAATGGTAGAATTTAGATGTTGGTATTTGGATATTTATGGCAAAACATTTTCGGGTTTGGTATATTCTCTAAATTTTTCTTTTTTGGGTTTTTTTTTGGGGGAGGTGGGGCACTTTATTGTGGAAAAGGTTATTTGGCTGAGAATCAAGTATTGGATATTATTTCGAGGCTTTGATATTGGATTATTTTTTCCTTTTGAAGAGAGTATTTGGTAAATATTTCACTTTTACTTACAGAAATTAATTTCAGAACTCCAAAAGCTATTTATGAATAAAAATGAGACCTACGTGTTAAAATTGTGGCCTTTGTTTGTCAAACTTCTTGGAAAGGTAAGTGCCAGAGTTAGGTGAACAGCCCAAATTTTTATATGCCAGACTTTTTCACTTAAACTTTCCTTACTTCAATGTTTTCCTTATTTGCAAATTTGCCTGTTCACTAGAACTTGTATGTAAACGCCATATCAGTACTTGTCTTGTAGCTGTCACATAATTTGTAAACATGCAGAGTGGGAAAAAAAATTTGAGTCACCCAATGTGCATGTTTTCAGCCAAGGTTCAACAAGGTTATATCCTGTCTTTCCCCCAATCCCACAGGGCAGGGATTGAATCTAGGGATGCTTTACCTTTGAAGCACATCCCCAGCCCTTTATATATATGTATACACACACACAAGTATATGCACATGTGTGTGCACGTGCGTGTATAATTTTTTTTTTTTTTTTTTTTTAATTTTGAGACAGGGTCTCCCTAAGTTGTGGAAGCTTGGGATTTTCCTTCCTCAGCTTCTTGAGTTGCTAGAATCAGAGGCATGTGCCACCATGCTGACTATACTCTTTGCCTTTTTGTTTTAACTTTTGTGATTTAAACGAGTGTCCTCTCCATGATCATTTAGTTTTACATTTTTTCATGCTTTTTTGTTTTTGTTTTTATTTTACTATTTAAAGTGGCCCCCAAGCATGGGGCTAAGTGCTTTTTTTAGTGTTCCTAAGTACAGGAAGGCTGTGATGTGCTTATTGAGATAATACTCGTGTGTTAAATAAGCTTTATTCTAACATAGGTTACAGTGCTATTGGCTTTCAGTTCGATGTTAGGAAATCAATAATAGACATTAAGTAAGGGAATTAATATATATTGAGTAAGGTACCTTTACATGAAGAAATGCGTAAAACAAGACTGTATATTAAACAGTTGATGAAAGTTCTGTGACCAGAGAATTTGTTCAAAGAAACCCAACTCTATTTTCTTTTAAGAGCAATGGCTGACTTTGTTTATTTATCTTTTTAAATGGTGCTGGGAATGGAACCCAGGGCCTCATGCATGTTAGACAAATGCTGAACCATTAAACCACATCCCCAGCCCATTTTTTTCTGTGTTCAAAGTGACTATACAATATAAATACTGTGAATAATGAAAATCAAGTGTTAACTAAAGCCAGTTCTCTGGGTGGGGTTGCCTTTTTTTATTGTATTAATACACAGTTACTTAAACCATTCATGTTTATATAAATATAGTGTTGCATAAATATCAACAACTATACCCAAAATTTTTTCATCATCCCCAATAAAAACTACCCATTAAGCTGTAACTGCCTCTTCTCCCTCTACCCCCAGCACCCGGTAACCTCTGGTAACTTCTATTCTACTTTGTGTCTATGAATTTGCTATTCTGGGTACCTTGTATATGTAGAACCATACATTTGCTCTTTTGTGTCTTCCTTTTACTAAGTACAATGTTTGTAGGATGTATCCATGTTGTACCATATTTTAAAATGTCATTAGTTCTTATGGCTGTTGTATGTATTCACTACATTTTGTTTATCTGACTGCTCATGTGGGCGGACATTTGGAGTTTTTCTCCCTAACACTTTCCTTTTTTTTTTAAATTTGCTTTATAATGCCATGCTTATGGATATGAGATGGTATCTCAGTGTAGTTTTGGTTTGTATTTCTTTTTTTTTTTTTTTGTGGTACCAGGGATTGAACTCAGGGGCACTCGACCACTGGGTCACATCCCCAGTCCTTTTTTTATATTTTATTTAGAGACAGGGTCTCACTGAGTTGCTAAGTGCCTCGCCATTGCTGAGGTTGGCTTTGAACTCGCGATCCTCCTGCCTCAGCCTCCCAAAGTGCTGGGATTATAGGCGTGCACCACCGCGCCCGGCTTTGGTTTGCATTTCTATTTTTGATCTTTTCGTGTGTTGTGTGTGTGTGTGTGTGTGTGTGTGTTTGCCATTTGTTTTATATTTGGAGACTTGCCCATTCAAGTCCTATGCCGATTTTTGAGTTGGATTGTCTTTTTGTTCTTAATATATTCTCAATGTTAAACTGATTTGCAAGTGTTTTCTTCCATTTTAGATGTTTTTCTTATGCTTTTTTTGGGGGGGATGGGGAGAGTACCTGGGATTGAACATAGTGCTTACCACTGAGCCATATCCCTAGCACTTTTTATTTTGAGTCAGGGTCTTGCCAGGTTGCTGAGGCTAGCCTCAAACATGTGATCTTCCTGCCTCAGCCTCCGAGGTTGCTGGAATTATAGGCGTGCACCACCAAACCTGGCATCTTTTTGATTTTTTTGATAATGTCTTTTGCACAGATGTGTGTGGAGGGGTGTGGGGGCTGGTACTGGGATTGAACCCAGGGCATCATTACCTGCTAAGTGCATGCTCTACCATTGAGCTATTTCCCCCATCCCACCTTTACACAAACATTTAAGTTTGATGAAGTTTTTATCATCTTTGTTTGCAGAGCCATATTCATGAAGTTGTTGTTAAATCCAATGTCAAATCTTAGGTTCTCTGTTTTCTTTTTTTTCCGGGAGTGTACTGGGATTAACCCCCAGGGCAGTTTACCTTTGAGCTACATCCCCAGTTTTCTTTATTTTTCAAGATAGATTTTTACTAAGTTGCTGAGAGTCTTGCTAAGTTAGTGAAGCTGGCTTTGAACTTCTTCTCCTCAGCTTCTAGAGTTGCTGAAATTACAGGTGTGCACCACTGTGCCCAGTACCTTATTTTAAGAGCTACTTCTTGCTGGTTGCCATGATGATGTCTTTAATCTCCAGTGGCTCAGGAGGCTGAGGCAAGAGGATCATGAGTTCGAAGCCAGCCTCAGCAATACCAAGGTGCTAAGCAATTCAGTGAAACTCTTGTTTCTAAATAAAATACAAAATAGGGCTGGGGGTGTGGCTTAGTGGTAGAGTGCCCCCTTAGTTCAATCCCTGGTGCCCGCCCCCTCACCGCCAAAAGAAAAAAAAAAGTTATTTTGTGAGTTTATATCTTTTTTTTTTTTTTTTTTTTGGTGGTACCGGGGATTGAACTCAGGGGCACTCGACCACTGGGCCACATCCCCAGCCCTTTTTTTTGTATTTTATTAGAGACAGGGTCTCACTGAGTTGCTAAGTGCCTCGCCATTGCTGAGGCTGGCTTTGAACTTGCGATCCTCCTGCCTCAGCCTCCCAAAGTGCTGGGATTACAGGCGTGCACCACCGCGCCCGGCTGAGTTTATATCTTTGAACCATTTCGAGTTAATTTTTTGATCAGCACCCTTTTTTTTTTTTGGTACCACGGGTTGAACTCAGGGGCACTTGACCACTAGGCCACATCCCCAGCCCTTTTTTGTATTTTTTTAAATTTAGAGATAGGGTATCACTGAGTTGCTAAGTGCCTCGCCATTGCTGAGCCTGGCTTTGAACTCGCGATCCTCCTGCCTCAGCCTCCCAAGTGCTGGGATTACATGCCACTGTGCCCGGCATGATCAGCACCTTTTTGTTGCACATGGATATTCATTTTTCTCAGCAACATTTATTGAAAAAACTTTTTTTGTTGAGTAATCTTGGCACCCTTGTCAGATATAAAACAGCTGGGAACAATGGCCTACACCTGTAATCCTGGCAGTTCAGGAAGTTGAGGCAAGAGGATCACAAGTTCAAGACCAGCTTCAGCAACTTAGTAACCTGACTCAAAGTTTAAAAAAAAAAAAAGGTATGAAGATGTGGCTTGGGCGTGAAACACCCCTGGGTTTAGTCCCTAGTAACTAGCATGCGTGAGCATACACAGATGCTTTATGTGTGTGTGTGTGTGTGTGTGTGTGTGTGTATACACACATATATATAACGATGTGTTTATACACACATATGTATGTGTATGTGCATGTATATACAGGTGTATATAAATATACACACATGTGTGGTACTTTAGTTCAGGTCTCCATACGGGCATCACCTCCTACTAGGGATTGAACCCAAGGGCTTTTGGGTCTTAAGCAGGTGCTCTACCATTGAGCTACATTTCCAGCCCTTTAATTGCTTTAAGACAGGGTTTAGCTAAATTGCTGAAGCTGACCGTGAATTTATGATTTTCCTTCTTCAGTTGTCCAAGTAGCTGGGGATTACAGATATGTGTTACTGGGCCTGGCCCTTATTTTTTTGCTGTTCTGGGAATTGAAGCCAGGATGCATGCTAGCCAAGCGCTTGAACACAGACTACACATGTGATAGTGGTCCCATAACGTTTTCGTGGAGCTGAAAAATTCCTGTTGTCTGGTACCTTGATGCAGTGCATTATTCACATATTTTGTGGTATGCTAGTGTAAACCTGCACTGGCAGTCATTTAAAATTATAGTAAATACATACAATTTTGTATAGTAAATAGTATTCACTTAGCTGTCATTTGATAGAATATACTCCTGGTTATAAAGTTGTTTACTATAAAACAGTATGCTGTGTTATGCCAGAGGCAGCCTCATTTTTGTTTTTATCATGTCTTCCGGCTGCATCATCATGTGCTTCATTTAATCTTTTTTATCATGGCCCTAGGAGAACTAGATGATGCCATACATACACCATGTAGACTAGGTGTGTAGAATGATATTTCATCCAAGTTTGTGTAAGAACACTTTTGACTTCATATTTTCTGTTAAGTGATACATGGTTGTATTTAAATCTTTTAGGTGCTTTACAAATGGAAATGCTTCCCTAATACTTTTCTGTTTATTTATTGCTGATGTGGACAGATACAAGTGGTCTCTGTAACTTTTGCGAAATTTATTATCTGTGTAGATTTGTGTTGTGGATTCTTTTGTTGTTTTGTTTTTTGTGGCACTAGCAATTGAACCCACGGACTTGGGCATGCTAGACAAGTACTCTGCCACTGAGCTAAGTACCCATTCCTTTTTAAATTTTGAGGAAAGTTTTTGCTAACTTGCCCAAGATGACCTCAGACTTATGAATCTTGCTTCCACCTCCTGAGTTGTTGGAATTACAGGCATGTGACACTGTGCCTGGACAGTTTGGTTGGTTCCTCCCCACCCCCCCAATATTACCATTTCATTAATAGATATTATCATTTTCTACATGTCGTTTTCATTTGTAAAAGCAGATGATCTTCCTTTATTTTCCTATTCAGTCTACCCAGAAAAAGAAAATGTTTTAAATTAATTACAGGTTTAACTTTTTTTTTTTTTTTTTTTTTTTTTTTTTTTGTGGTACCGGGGATTGAACTCAGGGGCACTCGACCACTGGGTCACATCCCCAGCCCTTTTTTGTATTTTATTTAGAGATAGGGTCTCACTGAGTTGCTAAGTGCCTCGCCATTGCTGAGGCTGGCTTTGAACTCGCGATCCTCCTGCCTCAGCCTCCCAAAGTGCTGGGATTACAGGCGTGCGCCACCGCGCCCGGCAGGTTTAACATTTTTTATCTCTAATATTGTTTCCATTTTCTCATGTAGATATAGGTGGAGCATCCCTAATCTGAATTATTTCATAATTGGAAAACCTTTATGTCCTCACTTGACACAACTAGTGGAAAATTTCTGACCTCATGTGACAATTTCCTGTCAGAACATTGGTGCACTAAAAATATTGTATAAAATTACTTTAGGCTATGTGTATATGAGACAAATGAATTTTGTATTCTATTCCCAAATAATCTCTTGATGCGTATGTAAATCTTCCAAAACCTGAAATACTCCTGGTCCCAAGCATTTCCGTTAAGGGGTACTCAGCCTGTACCTATTTTCTTTGATATTGTATTGCATTGATAAAATTTGGAATTCCTCTACCATCCTAATTTTTTCCATAGTGGAAGTATTCTGTATTATGTATTATTTACTTTATTGAATTTTGTATTTTTTATAATTTTGAATTTTGAAAGCATACTTAACTGTTCAATATTTTCTTTACACTCAATAATCCTAAGAGTTGACATGTATTTTATGTTTTGAAGGTAATGTATTTTGTCTCCTAACGACGTATATTAAGTTGAATGAATAAATGAATGAAAACAGTGCCCATAATTTGTTTCATTCAGATAAACAACTTTTTAAATTTTTTTTTTTTTTAGACTTTGCATCGAAGTGGAAGTTTCATCAATTCTTTGTTACATTTGGAGGAACTGGGATTTCGTAGTGGAACACCCATGATTAAAAAAATAGCTTTTATTGCTTGGAAGAGCTTAATAGATAATTTTGCCTTAAATCCAGGTACACAAAGTTGGTTTTTTTTTCCCTTTTTTTTATATTCATCCATTTGCTTTAGTTGTACACAATGCAACGCACTTTACGTTTACGTGGTGCTGAGGATTGAACCCGGGCTGCGCACGTGCTAGGTAAGTGCTCCACGCTGAGCCACAACCCCAGCCCACACAAAGTTTTTGATTTTCTGTTGGGTGTGATGGCCTACACCTATAATCCCAGTAACTCAGGAGGCTGAGGCTGGAGGATCACAAGTTCAAGGCCAGCCTCAATAATTAGGGAAGCACTCAGCAGTGTAGGGAGAACCAGTTTAAAAAGGGACTGGGGCCAGGCGTGGTGATGCACACCTATAATCCCAGTGGTTCCAGAGGCTGAGACAGGAGGATCTTGAGTTCAAAGCCAGCCTCAGCAAAAGCAAGGTGCTAAGCAACTCAGTGAGATCCTGTCTGTAATAAAATACAAAATAGGGCTGGGGATGTGGCTTAGTGGTCAAGTGCCCCTGAGTTGAATCCCTGGTACCAAAAAAAAAAAAAAAAAAAGGGGGAGTGGCTAGGGATATAGCTGTGGTAAAATGCCCTTGGGTTCAATTCGCAGTTCTAATAATAAAATTTTTTATTTTTCTATGAATTCTTTTTACTTTTAAGCAAGATTAAACAAGTAAGTTTTTCTGGTTATTATGTCAAAACTTAGGTTATTTATTACCTTCATTTTAAGGGAATATAAAACAATGATAGCCATGAAATATGAAACTGATTCCTTTGAACTTATAACCTTTTCTTTCTATTGTCCAGTGGAGTTTGATATATTTTTTTGAAATATTTTTTATACGTTTTAATTTATTTCTATGTGCTGCTGAGGATTAAACCCAGTGCCTCACACATGCTAGACAAGCGCTCTGCCACTGAGCCACACTTCAATCCTGATGTATGTTTATATGGAAGAGTATTTGGCCCAAAGTGGGTCAGAATGAGTACTTAAGTAGGTGACGTTTAATCTTAGATTTAATTGGTACTATGTTTAGAAGATCTGCTAGGTAATGTTATTTTTATCCTATGTTTTTTCCTGCCAGAGACCACTAATCCTTTTCTTTCCACATTGACTGTATTTCATAAGGTGATTATTTGAATTGCTAATTATATTTATTAAAAATACTGAAAATTTTATTTTAATCCTTAGGCAGGAGGATTGCAAGTGGAGGCCAGCTTAGGCAATTTGGTAACACCCTATCTCAAAAACACAAACAAAAAGGGCCAGGAATGTAGCTTAGTGTAGAGTGCTTGCCTAGCATGTGTTATGTCCTGGATTTTTTCCATCCCCAGTAAAAAAAAATCAAAGTATATTTTGGGACACATTTTTTTATATTGAAAATTAAATCTTGCCTACTTTATTAAAATCACGTTAAAAACTGATGAGTATTTAGGTATAGCTGTGTACCTAGCAGTATGCAGCAGTTTGGAGGATTAAAATCTTTGGGAATTATGTATGGAACCCCCCCTTTTTTTTTAAAAAAAATATTTAATTATTTGCTTTAGTTGTACACAATGTAATGCATTTTATGTTTACGTGGTGCTGAGGATTGAACCCGGGCCGCGCACATGCTAGGCGAGTGCTCTACCGCTGAGCCACAACGCCAGCCCCTGGAACCCCTTTTATTGATAAAAGGATTCAGAAAGGAAAGTGCCCTGAACTGGAGAACTTGTGTACTACAATGATTTGATTTGATTTTCTTTATTTTTCCTGGTGTTTGGGATTTAACCCAGGGGTACTCTATCACCAAGTTACACCCCTAACCTTTTAATTTTTTATTTTGTGATGGTCTTACTAAATTTCTCAGGCTGACCTCAAAATTGTGATCCCCCTGCCTTATTCTGAGTTGCTGGGATTACAGGTGTACACCACCATACCTGACTGACTTCATTTTCTTGTAGAAATGTTAGTTGAAATAGATATATGGCAGAGTACTTTTAAGAAACATTGATGAAAACCATTCCACCCAAATACATGACTTTTTAACAAGGTACTTGAGCACAGATTACTAGTTTTAATTTTATATATCCCTGGTCCTACTCACATGGCACCCATCTGGTGTATATTTCTATTTAAACAACTGGAATTCATTTTTATGCTGAATTTTAACAATCTGATTGTTGTTAAGGTAAGGTAGATCAGAATCTAAGTCTGTTTAGATTTCTAAAATATAATCAGTGGCCCTAGCAATGTTTTTTCTTTTTGTCTGTGTCGTACTGGGAATTGAGCTCAGGGGTGCTTTACATCCTCAGTCCTTTCTTCTTTTCTTTTCTTTTTTTCTTTCTTCTTTTTTTTTTTAATTTTTGAGCCACGGTCTAGCTAAGTTGCTCAGGGTAGCCTTGAATTTCCAGTATTCCTGGCTCAACCTCCGGATTCACTGGGATGCCAAAAATGGCTGCCAACAATGTCTGGAATAAGTTACTAGTTGATTAAAAGAATGATAGCCTGTTTTGACATAATGTAAAAAATGCCTCTATTTCTTTGTCAAATGGAGGTAAAGCAAGTGCTAACATAGGACTGCTTTTCAATTTTGGCATTTTGCATAGGGTAATATGTTGCTGGGGGGTATCTGCTATGTTCTAGGAGGTTTGGTATCATCCTAGATTTCAGCCCACTAGATACTAGTAACAGCCCTCCAGTTATAACCAGAAATATTGTAGACATTGTTAAATATCCCCTGGTGGGAAAATCATCCCTGAAACACAGTATCTAATAGACATTACTTGTTCATATTCACTTGTTTTGGTCCATCTTACTGAATTTTATAGGAGTAAAAATTTTGTATAGAGCAAGAAAATCTGATGGTTTTATTTTTTTAAACATATTGTTTTTCTTGGGAAAAAGGAGACTTGCATACTTTATTATTAAAGTTTAATCTTCACTTATGTGCTTATTTTCTTTTAAGATATTCTGTGTAGTGCAAAAAGACTCAAGTTGTTAATGCAGCCTTTGAGTTCCATCCATGTGAGAACAGAAACTCTAGCATTAACAAAACTAGAAGTCTGGTGGTATTTACTGATGAGACTTGGACCTCATCTCCCTGCTAATTTTGAACAGGTAATATTACAAGTATTAAATACCACTGTGTGTTTTTTTAATTAACGTGTTCTTCAATTCTTAGCAGTCTAATCTTTTCATGTTGTTTTTGCTATATATTAGTAGACCAATATAGTTTCTTTTTTGCCCTTAGTTCAGAGCTTTATGGTCATTTTCTCCAAAGGGTATTCTCCAGTATTCTGAATGGAGCCCTGTAAGACTTGTAACAAACAGTATCTATTCTATTATAGAAGTATTGATTTTAAGACGGACATCCCACCCCCCGAGGATTTTTGACATGAGTGAAATATTAGTCAAGTGCTACACTGGGTAGATAAAAAGTTGGCTCATTTATTTATTTTTTGGTTATCCTTTGTCTAGGCTACATAGTTATAATCAGTTATTTAATTTGATTATAGGTTTTTTAATAAATTTTTAAAATACATTTTTAAGATTTGATGGATCTTTATCTTATTCATTTATTTATATGTGATGCTGAGAATTGAACCTGGTGCCTCACACATGCTAGGCACGTGCTCTATCACTGAGCCACAACCCCAGCCCCTGATGATAGGTTTTGAAAAATGATATTACAAGATGGGCACAGTGGTACACGCCTATAATTTTAGCAGCTTGGGAGGCTGAGTCTGGAAGATAAAGCCAGCCTCAGTAACAGAGAGGTGCTAAGCAACTCAGTGAGACCCTGTCTCTAAATAAAAATGTAAAATAGGGCTAGGGATGTGGCTTAGTGGTTGAGTGTCCCTGAGTTCAATCCCCAGTATCCCCCTCCCAAAATAATATTACAGAACCCTTTGTATTTTAACATCTCTCTCAACATTTAGGTAGTAAATTTAATGTTACCTATATCCCCCTGCCCCCCAGAGTAAAGTTGAACCCAGGGGCCCTCTACCATTGAGCTACATCTCTAGCCCTTTTTTATTTTTTTATTCTCCCTGTTTGTTTGTTTATTTATTTTTTTATTGGAGACAGTGTCTTGCTGAATTGTCCAAGCTGACCTTGAACTTGGAGTCCTCCTTGTCTCTTGGCCTTCCAAGCAGTTGGGATTTCAGTCTTAGGCAACCATGCCTGGCCTAAACCTTTTTTAAAAAAATATTCCTATCTTTGTTTTCTCAATTTATTTTACAGATAAAAAGGAGTATTTGTAGCTTGGTATTGTGGTATATACCTGTATTCCAGTTACTCGGGAGACTGAGGCAGGAGGCTTGGAAGTTTGAGGCCAGCTTGGACAATTTAGTTAGACCCTGTCTCATAATGAAAAACATAAAGGACTGGGGATGTAGCTCAGTGTTCAAGTGCTTTACTACCATGTGTGAGGCCCTAGGTTTAATCCCCAGTACATGGGGGAAGAAGGTTATTTTTATGTGTAAATTTCTTTCTCAGATTAGAACTGAAATATACAGATAAAACACATTTAGGGCAAATACAGTTTTAAAAGATGTTATTTTCTTACATTCTGGTTTTAAGTCTGTGTAAGAAAATAACCAATACAATTCAATACAGGTTGAGTATCCTTTATCTGAAATGCTTAGGATCAAAAAGGAAGAATATTGTATTTCAGATTTTGAATTATTTGCATATACATAATAAGACATCTGAGGGTAGGACTCAAGTCTAAACATGAAATTTATTTCTTTTATTACATCTTATACATATAGCCTGAAGATAATTTTACACTATTTTTAGTGTTCCGGTGTTTTGACTGGCCTACCACTGAGACTAGTTTGGTATGAAATTTTCCAACATTGGTATCTCAGGGCTCAGAGTTCTGGATTTTGGAGCTTTTATAAGTTTTTGAATTAGGGTGCTCACTGTCCACATCAAAATAATTTAAATTACTTCTAAATAGAAATTCATGTAAGGCTTTTAACAATATGACTGTCAGGGTCTGGGTTGTGGCTTAGCGGTGGAGCACTGGCCTAGTACGTGCGAGGCCCTGGGTTTGATCCTCAGCACCACATAAAAATAAATAAATAAAGGTATTGTGTCCAACTACAACTAAAAAATAAGTATTAAAAAATATTACACTCGGTTTAAAGATAGACATTTATCCTTCTTTCACCCCAATAGGTTTGTGTTCCTCTGATTCAGAGTACAATTAGCATTGATTCTAGTATTTCACCTCAAGGCAATTCATCTCGTATACCTACTTCTCCAGGTTTAAGTCCTGTGACTCCTGTACACAAAGGTAAGGAATAGACTTCCTTTCTTCTCTTTTGAAAAGACTTCGAATGAAGGCTTTTTTGCTTAATATTTTTCGTATGAAGTGAAGTGTACTTTATCATGTTTTGATCTCATCAAAAAAGACATATTTTAGCCGGGCGCGGTGGCGCACGCCTGTAATCCCAGCACTTTGGGAGGCTGAGGCAGGAGGATCGCGAGTTCAAAGCCAGCCTCAGCAATGGCGAGGCACTTAGCAACTCAGTGAGACCCTGTCTCTAATAAGATACAAAAAAGGGCTGGGGATGTGGCCCAGTCGACGAGTGCCCCTGAGTTCAATCCCTGGTACCACAAAAAAAAAAAAAAAAAAAAAAAAAAAAAAAAAAGACATATTTTAGCCGGGCGTGGTGGCACATGCCTGTAATCCCAGCACTTTGGGAGGCTGAGGCAGGAGGATCGCGAGTTCAAAGCCAGCCTCAGCAGTGGCGAGGCACTTAGCAACTCAGTGAGACCCTGTCTCTAAATAAAATACAAAAAAAAAGGGCTGGGGAATGTGGCCCAGTGGTCAAGTGCCCCTGAGTTCAATCCCTGGTACAAAAAAAAAAAAAAAAAGACATATTTTGTTTTTCTTTGTTATTGATTACTGTTCTAAGCTGCAAAATTGAATGTGCTTTACTTACAACTCAGGACAGTTAATGTAAAGGAACATAAAATTCTGTGTATGTTTCTATACCAGAATCTTGGGAGCTTTGATTAAAAACAACAGGTATTTGCAGGTAAAAGAAATGTGGCTTAGCATACAACATAAACAATTAATTGCTGTTACTGTTTTGTTAGGCATTGAATCTTTTTTATATTCAAGTGCCGGAAAGACCTATATATTCATAATTACAAAGTGTGGTTTACTGCCTAAAATTTTAAATTGTATTTGTTTTGGAAGTTATATTTTATTGTAATGATATTAAGTACGTGCATTTGGGTAGCTAATATAAAATAACCTTGACTTTCCTGTCTTTTTTTTTTTTTTCAGGTGCTGCTTCCCCATATGGAGGTCCTGGAACTCCACGCTTGAACTTGAGTTCAAATTTAGGTGGAATGGCCACAATCCCTTCCATTCAACTTTTGGGACTTGAAATGTTACTTCATTTTTTGATGGGTCCAGAAGTATTGAGTTTTGCTAAGCAACACAAACTTGTGTTGAGCTTAGGTATTTAATTTTTTTTAAAAGTATTTTTAAAACAATCTGGTGTGTTGGGGTAAAGAAAGGTCTTATTTTCACCATAGCACAATGATTCTGTAATTGTGTGTGAAATCGCGCAAAGTGTTTTAGTAAAGGTCACATTCATTCAGACCATCTAAAATTTTATGTTGAGAATGTTGTCATATATATTTTGTTTTATATAATTATCTTTTGTTCTTCCTGTTTTAGAGCCACTTGAACATCCATTAATCAGCAGCCCTTCATTTTTTTCCAAGCATGCACAGACACTTATCGCAGCTGTGCATGATAGCTTTCTTGCAGTTGGAAAGGATGCTTCTGGTAAATATTTAAGAAAAAATTTATTATTATTGAAAAACATGTTTTAAAAGAAAGTAAAATAGAACCAGGCACAGTTGTGCTTGCCTGTAATTATAAGCAGCTGGGGAGGCTGAGGCAGGAGGATCAGAAGTTCAAGGCCAACCTAGGCCTTGAGACCCAGTCTTAAAATTAAAAATAGAAAAATTAGGGATATAGCTTATTGGTAAAATGCCCCTGGGTCTAATCCCCGATATTAAAGTAAAATAAAAGAAGGTAAAATGGTAAATGTTTTGTATGGTACCTCTTAGTAGCCAGATTGGGCACCAAGTACTTAATTGATTTAATCTTCAAAGCAACCTTGTATGTCAGTCCATTTTACAATTGAGGAAACTTGAGTTGTTCAGATATGTCCGTAACTTTGGGTAAAGTCACATAGCAGGTGGTGGGGCTATGATTCATGCCTAGGCTCCGTGGCTCTAGCATGTAAATGCATTTAGGTAGGTCCATAGCCTATCAAATAATGAGGAAAGGAAATGTTTTAAAAATTGAATGTATGGCCAGACACAATGGTGCGTGCCATTTTTCTAGCTACTATGGAGGCTGGGGCAGGACGACAGCAAATTCCAGGCTGGCCTGGGACACTTGTCAAGCCTCTGTCCCAAAAAGTAAAAGGAGCAGGGAATGTATCTCAATGGTGTAGAGTACCCTGGGTTCAATCCCTGATACTACCACAAAACAAACAAGAATATTTTGTCATTTAAGTGGTTGAACAATGAATCACATGATTTTTTTTTCCCGATTGGTTTTCAGATTTTCTTATGATTCATTTTTTGTCCTTTTTTATAACTGATGAGTCATACAGAGGATTCAGAAATAACAGTTACCCTTATTTGTATGCCTTGGTGTTAAAATGTTATAGCTTTGCCGGCCGTGGTGGCGCACGCCTGTAATCCCAGCACTTGGGAGGCTGAAGGAGCGTGAGTTCAAAGCCAGCCTCAGCAATGGTGAGGCACTTAGCAACTCAGTGAGACCCTGTCTCTAATAAAAAAATACAAAAAAAAGGACTGGGGATGTGGCCCAGTGGTCAAGTGCCCGCCCCTGAGTTGAATCCCTGGTACCAAAAAAAAAAAAAAAAAAAAAAATTTTATGGCTTTATAAATTTGTTACAATGAATATTATAAGGAAATTATGATCACATTGTTAAATATTGCTCAATTTATTTGTTTTATATGGAAGAAAGGGGAGAGTCTTTGTATTCATATATACACCATTGAAAGTATTTTGTTTGACAGATGCAGTTGTCTGTGCTGTCTGGAAGGAGCTAATTAGCTTGGTGAAATCAGTTACTGAATCAGGTAAGCACCATTATATAGATGAAATGATTTTTTCCCCCAAATAAAAAAGTTTAATATAATGATTCACTGTGATAAATACTAAAAATTATAAACTTCATGAAGTAATAAAAGCAGAATATAAAATCTACATTGTATATGTTCAACTCTTAAAAATAGATAATAAAACATTTTAAAGAGAAAAAAATTTTAAACTTCTTGATGCATTCAGATTTTGCATTTTTTTTCTATTCAAACATTACTTGCTGTCTTTCCCATATGTGTTTCTAATACTTCTCCCTCACCTTTTCCCATCTGTTACATTGATAGGATTCCTTCTTTTCCTTCTTCCCCCTTAGTAGTATAGAAAGTTTACTCATACACAAGGCAGGATGGCTAACATGAAATGTTTTAAGTATACCCTTTAATTATGCTAACATCTAGGTAATAACATTCCTTTTCCTTCATCCCCAAATAAGCTGTTAGCTTCCCACCCTTCTGGGTAGAGATGTGATGTTTTACTTGTTGATTTTCTAGATGTGTGTTGTGAAGAAAGCATTTTGTAGATGGGTTGCAGTCATCAAGATTGCTAAAGTATATTCTTCAGTAATTCTTTCAAAAAGGGTACACAAATAAATTCTTTCTAAATTCTTCAACATCAGAAAATATCTTTGAGGGGGCTGGGGTTGTGGCTTAGCGGTAGAGTGCTCACCTAGCACGTGCGTGGCCCAGGTTCAATCCTCAGTACCACATACAAATAAACACAACTAAAGCAAATTATAAAAAAAAAAAGAAAATATCTTTGTTTTACTATCAAAATTAAATGCTGATTTGACTGGATACAGGATTCTAGGTTGAAAATCTTTTTCCTGAAGAACTTTTATGGTGTTGCTCCATTTACTTCTAGTATCTGTGGTGCCCAGTGATAAGTCTCTGTCAGTCTGATTCTTGTTCCTCTGTAGGCTATTTCTTTTCTCTCTAGAAGTCTTTATGATTTTCTTTTTAATCACTGGAATTTCAAACTTCACCAAGACCTGTCTAGGGGTGAGTCTGTTTTCATTAGTCCTGCTTGATACTTGGTGAGCTTTCACTACCTCCTCCCCCCTCCCCCCCATACCAGGATTTGGACTCAGGGGTACTCCACAACTGAGTCACATCCCCAGCCCTGTTTTGTATTTTATTTAGAGACAGGGTCTCACTGAGTTGCCTAGTGCCTCACAGTTGCTGAGGCGATTCCCCTGTCTCAGCCTCCCAAGCTGCTGGGATTACAGGTATGCCCGGCGAGCTTTCACTATCTTAAGATGAATTCTTCCTTAGCTCTGGAAAGTTTTCTTCAGTTATTTCCTTAATTATGTCCTCAGCACGATTTTCTTTACTATCTTTTTCTGGAGTTTCTAAAAAAGACATTTCTGACTCTGTCCTTAGCCTTTCTTTATTGATTATCTGCTTGGTCATCTGTATTATATCCTTAGAGAATTCTTCTAGTTGATTATCTAGATTGCTCATTCATTCTTCAAGTATGTCTGTTCTACTACTCAGATCATTTGTTGAGTTTTTGGTTTATAAGACACCTAGATGGAAGTTTTTTATTTCCAATCTTGCATCTCTCTGAAGGTACTGATCATACTTTTAAAGTTTTCTTTAGTTTCTTTGGATGTTAGCTCTTCTACTTCAAGAGTCATATCTATTCTCATTAAAAACTTGGTGGCTCCTGATGGATCATTCAAATATATACACAAATTTGCTTTTTTTTTTTTATGCATTCATAACTTACCTCTGATTTTGTGGGCATGGTCAGGTATAAGGTCAGGTCAGACATCCCGTCCCACTTCCTTGACTTCTGAGCCTAGCTAATTCCTTTCTCTTCTGGATTTTGTATACCAGCTGTTTTTTTCTTCTTAGAGTCCCAAAACAAGTAACCAAAGGCAATTCTTTAAATCCACATAAGGTCTCTTATTTTTTCTGTCTGGGAAGTAGTCACTACCTTTTTTACTTCAGAGACTTTCTTTCTTCCTCTTCTGACTCAGATGCACTATCAAATAAAATAAATAATCTCCACCATTCCTAGTAATTTCCTCAACTCTGTGCTTTGAATCTACCACTGTAAGACCCTGAAAGGTTGAGTCCTGTTCCTCACATAACACTTAGTGTTATCTTCTCTTTTCTCTTCTGTCACTTCTGAGGTCTCTGCCTTCTCCCTCTCTGAGGCTTCTCCTTTCTCCTCTAACATGCGGGTTTTGTTTTTTTTCCATTCTAAAAGTTCTTCCTCCTGAGTCTCTTTAAGTTCCTCCCCTCTGGCCTAGCAACTTTTTTTTTTTTTTTTTTAACAAATAATGATTTTTAAAAAATATTTATTTATTTACTTTAGTTGTACACAATGCAATGCATTTATGTTTACGTGGTGCTGAGGATCGAACCTGGGCCGCACCCGTGCAAGGCGAGCGCTCTGCTGCTGAGCCAAAACCCAGCCCTGGCCTAGCAACTTTTACCTCTTTGATAAATAGGAAACTTGAAGCCATCACTTGCTGTTCCTCCAGCTTCATTGTTTGAATCTATTACAGTTTTACTCTACTTTCCTGCTTCTGTTAGGAACAGGACAAATCTCTGCAGAAGAGGACTTGATCTGTTGTGCAGTAGAGTCTATTTGAGAAGAAGGGATTCATTGCAGAGGACTTGATGAAATGATTTTCTAGAATCCAGTGAATTATTATCTTTCATGTATAAAGTTAATTTGAAAATTGTAATATCAGTTTTCATACTACTTTTTCCCCAACCCTTTCTTTTGTAGTCCTGGGGATTGAACCCAGGTGTACTTTACCACCAAGGTACATTCCCAACCCATTTTATTTTGAGAAAGGTCTAGTGTCCACACTGGCCTGGCAATTTGCCATCCTTCTGATTCCCGAGTAGTTAGGATTACAGTTGTGTGCCTCTGTGCTTGGCTTCCTCATTAATTTACTTTAAAGCATTTATTGTTGATTTGGGGGAAAAAGTTACTGTTTAGTAACCAATTTTTAAAGCTTTCTATGCATATGTGTTATCTCTAAAATACATATTTAGACCTATACTTTTCCTTTTGCCTTTTGATAGGTAACAGAAAAGAAAGATCAGGTTCTGAAGTTCTGACCCTCCTACTGAAATCTTTGGAAAGTATAGTGAAGTCAGAAATATATCCTGTGTCAAAAACATTGGTAAGTATATCTATAAGTTGAACTTTGAATAAATCATATTTGAAACCAATTTTTATATTTATTTGCATAGATCAAGTTTCCAGAGACCATTTTATTTTACTTATTTTTTAAATTTTATTTATTTTATTTTATTTTTTTATTTTTTATTTTATTTTTAATTTTTTATTTTATATTTTATTTATTATTTTTAAATTTAATTTAATTTAATTTTTTTTATTATTTTATTTATTTTTGCAGTGCTGGGGATTGAACCCAGGGCCTTGTATATGCAAGGCAAGCACTCTACCAACTGAGCTTTATCCCCAGCCCTCCAGAGACATTTTTAATCAAGTACTTATCAGCAGTTTTGTTCGGTAATAAAAACCCCTTCTATTGATATTAGTCATTTTTAAAATAATAAAGTAAATGACTGTCTTAGCCACTAACATCTTCAAAGTGATGAAAAGAATCTGCTATACTGAGAAAATGAGGCAAAAGGCATGAAATTTGAACTGAAGAAATTGAATGTTTACTAATATAATGACAAAGAGTGCTGGATACCACTACTGGTGAATACATTATTGATTAGTGCTAGGACTGTAACCCAGGGCCCCAAGGATGGCAGACAGAAACAGTCTACCAATGAGCCAGGACTTTGCATATGTTAGGCAGAAGCTCTACAACTGAACTATGCTCCCGCCCCCACCTCCCAATTGTTTATTAGAGTGAATTTGCACAATTTGTCTGCCCTTTTGGTCCCACTGATTGTTTTGTAAAGAGGCTGTGTAGCATTGGTAGATGATTAAATTAGTTAATACGTAGAAAACACTATGGATCAGGCACAAAATAAGTGCTATCTTTTAATGTGTTTCAAAGAAGAATATGTAAAATCACATTTTTGTAATTATTTGTTATGTTACTGTGACACTTAAGTTATGTAGTTCATGTTAATAGCAGTAGAGAGCAGTTTGGTAGGTTCAGTCGTATTTGACTTAGCAATTTTAAACCCAGTTTCTAGTTAACAGTCCTATGAAACTTATGCTTCTGGCATTATTGAATACAAAATTCATTTCAAATTTTCTTTTCTCAGTATAAAATAGAAATAGTCTCAACATTCATTTTTAGAAAAATGGTTGAATAAACAAATTAGACATTGATTCATTTAGCAGCATCAGTCTATATTAATGAAAAACTCCATAATAAGGTAAAAGGAAGGGTAGTTGCAATATTTTAAATTCATTAATGATTTACACATTTCACAGTTAACCATTGTGAAATGATTAAATATTATTAAATATCCTCATTGGAGTATTGTACATAGGGATCTGGGGTTTAGCTTAGTAGTTCTACCTATGTTCATTTCCCAGCACCACAAAGAACGCAAAATATGTGTAGGAATTTCTTTCTTTCTGTGCATCTACACATGCAGACATTTAGAAGATCTATGAAAATAGACTCCAAACTGAAAGCATTATCTGTAAAGTACTTGCTTTGCACTTACTTCCCAGATTTATGTATTCGAAATTTTTAGCTTAATGCAAACGTATATATTAATCAACGTTAATAAAAGCATTTCTTGTAATGAATTATTAAAAGTATAGTTAAAAGAATAGTATTTTACTAAGTAAATTGACTTGTTCTTTTAAACATTACTGGGAATTAATTCTAGAGCCTTACTCACATTATGCACTCTACCACTTCTCCCCAGCCCATAAAGTGATGTTTTTGTGGCTAACTAATCTTTTCTTTCTTAGGTCCTCATGGAAATTACAATTCAAGGACTTCCTCAGAAAGTATTAGGTTCACCAGCATATCAGGTTGCTAATATGGATATTCTTAATGCAAGTATCTTAAATGTAATGATATGATCAAGATTGGCAAAAAAAAAAAAGAAAAAGTTCCATGACATTTCTATATTTTCTTATATAAAGGTGATAATGAGGTTTTAAGATTCTGAGAGTATGGGATTTGAAATATGTTGACCAACTTAAAAAAAAACTGGTAAAGTAATACATTAAAGAATTAAGTAGTTTACATATCAATAGGTGAAAATACTTTCCTGGCTTAATAATTGACCCCAGAAGGAAAGATTTCTGTTCATTTATACATAATAGAGCTCAATATTGCTACAGATTTTCTGTTTAGGAACATTGGCTTAATATTTTTTTTTTTTTTGGTATCGGGGATTGAACTCAGGGGCACTTGTCCACTGGGTCACATCCCTAGCCCTTTTTTGTATTTTATTTAGAGACAGGGTCTTACTGAGTTGCTAAGTGCCTCGCCATTGCTCAGGCTGGCTTTGAACTCGCAATCCTCCTGCCTCAGCCTCCCAAAGTGCTGGGATTACAGGCGTGCGCCACCGCGCCCGGCTATATTGGCTTAATATTGTGAAATGAAATTATCTACATGGTGTAGGTGGGGATTTAGTAAGTTCTGGCTTAATGTTTTTTAAATGTCTGGAAGCTCACCAGTCCTTCATTTCTCCTGTAGAAGGTATTGTTCTCATTTAGAACAGAAAGATGCTGGGTTTTCTTTGTAGTTTTGAAAATAAAGTTGCCATTGTTGTGATACCTAAATAAAATTTAACTTTTTTATTCTAAGACAGTCATTATTTCTTAACTGGTTGTAGAAAACAAGTATACTATGTTCTGTAATTGAAAAGATTAACTTCATTTTCTTATTTTTTCAGGGAACTCCAGCTTTGTTCTTAATTCAGTTAATTTTCAACAACAATCTCCTGGAATGTGTAGCAGATGAAAGGTAACTTTGTACTTTAAATAACTTGTAGGCTAAGGAGGGAGCTTAGTGGTAGAATGATCATGTAGCATGCAAAAGGTTGTGGGTATAGTTCCCAGCTTTGCAAAAATGTAAATAAATAACATGAAGTGGAGTATGATGATGCACACCTGTAAGCCCAGTGACTCAGGAGGCCAAGGCAGGATGTTCGCAAGTTTGAGGCCAGTCTGGGCAACTTAGTGAGACCATGTCTCAAAATTAAAAAATAAACAGGGTTGGGGATGGAGTTCAGTGATAGGGTGCCCTTGGGTTCAGTCCCTACTACCAAAAAATAAGTAAAATAACCCAAAACTATGGGTTTCTTATGGAAAGATTATATAATGAATGAGATTCTTTTACTAAACAATTTTCATAAATAAGGCATGGAATTCATTTTTTATTTTCTTTATTTTAAAAAATTTTTAATGTGCAGTTAATGTATTTCAGCAAAAGTGTTCAATAATACATTCTTCCCCCTCCCCCCAGGTTTTTTCACAATCTCCAAACACTTGTAGGCTGTGTGCTTTCTGGTCCAACTTCACCATTAGCTTTTAGTGACTCAGTACTAAATGTTATTAATCAAAATGCAAAGGAATTGGAAAACAAGGAGCATCTCTGGAGGATGTGGAGTATTATAGTCACCCCGTTAACCGAAATGATTAATCAGGTATGATGTAAATTTGCTATATATTTCCACTCAAAGTCTAGAGGCTGCTTGTTTTCTTTTCATTCTTGTTGTTGTTAGTGCACTTTATGATATGAATAGAAGCTTGAATTTGTGTGTTAAAGGGAAGTTCTGGGGATTGAACCTGGAGTCTCATAATTATCAGGCCAGCATTCTCCCACCAGGGTATATCCACAGCCTTTTCTAGTTGTTGCCCAGGCTGGCCTTGAGCTTGCAGTTTTCTTGCTTAGTTGGGTTTACAGGTATGGACCACCACACTCAACTAGAACTTTGGATTTTCATAGAAGATATTAAATATTTTGTGTGGTGTGTGTGCTCTTGGTGAATTTTCTGCCTAACATATTGATTTCATTGGGTTTTTTGTTTGTTTGTTTTTCTGCCTTATTTACCCAAAAAAGCTAACCTTAATAAGGAGTCTGAGCAACTTTGTTTAATCCAATAGTGATTGTAGAGGCTAACATATAATACATATAGACTTTTACATATTTTGGGTCCTTTCAGTATTTATACCAACAGGGAGTAATAATGATCATCTTGAATATGTTATATATTCTGGTGAAGCCATATTACCTTAAAGCCATTTAACAGTTCCTTAAATCAGTAATCTGTTAAGAGTTGATTACTATTTCTTATATTTAAATACTAAAAAGGTGTTGATACTGACAGAACATGCAACACAAGTTCACTATTCATGGACAGATTCTTTGGGCTACCATTGCAAAGCACAAAATGATACCACAGAGTTTTTTGCATTATAGTAAAGTAGTCTACCCAGACTGGCACACTACTAAACATACTCCTATAGAAGAACAATAGCTTATATTTTTAAATAGCTTCCCACTGTTTGAAGGATAGCAGAGGCCCTTTATAAGTTCTTGCTTAAACGCTGTGTATGTATAGTAACAGATTTGGGGAGTTGCTTTTAGGATTTTTTTTTTTTTTTTTTTTTTTTTTTTTTGTGGTACCGGGGATTGAACTCAGGGGCACTCGTCCACTGGGCCACATCCCCAGCCCTTTTTTGTATTTTATTTAGAGACAGGGTCTCACTGAGTTGCTAAGTGCCTCGCCATTGCTGAGGCTGGCTTTGAACTCTCGATCCTCCTGCTTCAGCCTCCCAAAGTGCTGGGATTACAGGTGTGCACCACCGCGCCCGGCCTAGGATTTCTTTTTAGGACCTAAACTCAGTGCTTTTGTTTCCCACAGTTTATTTATTTTTGTGCTGGATATGGTGCCCAAGGCCAGCACTCTACCACAGAGCTATACCCCTCTCATAGTTCTTGAAGCCAAAATCCATATGAAGGTGTTATATGTTCCTTCTGTATCTCTGAGGGAGAATCTGATCCATTCTTCTTAGCTTCTGATGGTAGCTGGTAGTCTTCGACCTTCTTTCATTTGTGACCACGTGGCTTCAGTCTTTTCCTTGATTTTCACCATGGTATTCTTACTGATGTCCATGTGTCCAGATTTTCTTCCTCTCATGAGGATACCATTTTTTGGATTCAGGATCACCCTAATGCAGTATGACTTTGTCTTAACTTGATTATATTTGTAAAGATCTTATGTCCAAATAGGTTCATATTCACAGCTATCAAGGTTCAAAAAATCATTAATGCTATTAGCATGGGACACAGTTAAACCTATTAGAAATACTTATGTTACGATGTAGGATAAGGATAACCTTTTTATTTTTCTTTTTTCAGACCAATGAAGTGAATCAAGGTGATGCATTAGAACATAATTTTAGTGCCATCTATGGTGCACTTACTTTGCCAATCAACCATATTTTTTCAGTGCAGGGATTTCCTGTGGTAAGACCATGTCAAATTTTTATGTGTAATGGATTTGTGCCTTTCTAAAAATATTGCCTTTTCAACTTCTATAATGAACTTCAACAGTAATTTTGCCTAAGATAGGATTCATACAACTTTATTAGCTTAGGGGAAAGGAAAATGGTGAAGAGAGTAGGTTTTTTTTTTTAATCTTTGATTGTTGATACTGTGGTTAGAACTTTTTGGGAATTGGGGAAAAGTTATTACCTAGACTAGTCTCTTCTATGACACCTTAAAAAGATATGTTGATTTTAATTGTTGCTGGATACAGAGGTATACATTAATAAAATTTCTTTATTATTAGGCTACCATGAAGACTTTACTTAGAAATTGGTCTGAATTATATAGAGCATTTGCTCGCTGTGCTGCCTTGGTGGCAACAGCAGAAGAGAATTTGTGCTGTGAAGAACTTTCTTCCAAGATAGTGTCCAGTTTGGAAGATGAATCCCTTTCAGTGAGTTTGTTTTGATAGTTGTTGTTTTTTGTATTTAAAGAATTCTTTTCAAGTAAATGCAGGTAACACATTTGAAGTATTATTTACTAATGTTTCTATTTTATAAGAGACCAAGTTAGAGACAGGGTCTCACTGAGTTGCTAAGTGCCTTGCCATTGCTGATGGTGGCTTTGAACTCACGACCCTCCTGCCTCAGCCTCCCAAGTGTTGGGATTACAGGCGTGCGCCACGCCCGGCAAGTTTTTAGTTTTTAGTTTGTTTGTTTTTGGTGGAGGCAGGGGTTTGCTCATGATTGAACTCATGGGCACTTTACCACTGAGCTACATTCCCAGTCCATTTTGTTTTTTTTATTTTAAGACAGGATCTTGCTAAGCTGCTGAGGGTCTTGTTAAGTTGCCCAGGCTGGCCTCAAACTTTGATTCCTCCTTCCTTGGGTTCCTGAGTCACTGGGATTACAGGCCTGTGCAGCCAAGCCCAGCAGTTTTTAATCTTCAAAGTAGTCATTGCTTAGTATTTGGAGTAGATTGGTTTCAGGATCAGCTTACGATTAGAAAACGTATTTTCAAGTTCCTTATGTAAAATGGCATAATATTTGCATGTAATGCATACACATTTCCCCATGTTCTTATAATGAGCTAGATTATTTATGATACCTAATGTTATGTAAATAGTCGTCATACTGTATTAGGCAATAATGATGAGAAAAAAATGTATGTATTCACTTACAGACTTAGTGTTTTGCTGCCCCTCCATCTGAAGTATAGTTGCACATGACTTAATGAGGGGATACCTTCTGTGAAATGTGTCCTTAGGGCAGTTTCATCATGTGAAAATCAATAGAGCAAACTTAAAGCCAGATCATGTAGAAAGTAGAAGTATACTCTAATGATAAAATGTGTAGTGTAGTAAATACATAAACTGCTAGCAAACATTGATATCAGGTATTGTGTCCTCTGGATACATATGCTATACACTATTGACTGCTGCACTGTCACACGAGGTGATAGGAATTTTTCAGCTTTTGGTATTCTTACAAGATCTCTGTCATATTAAGTGATCTGTCATTGACTTATAACCATCAAGCAAGGCATGAGTGTATCATTGATCTGTAGTTGGTCTAAGCTGCAGGTGCAGAGGGAGAGGAGAGTGTACTTGGAATTGAACCAGGGAACTTTACCATTCAGTATATTCTTTTATTTTTAAGAAAGTGTCTCACTCATAAACTGCCCTGGTTGGCATGGAACTCCTGCGCTCAAGCTGTTGTCCTACCACAGCCTCACAAAGTAACTGTGGGTTGGTAATTTAATTTTTTGAAGACTCTTCATACTGTTATCTGTAGTAACTGGACCAGTTTACATTCCCACATTGTACAGGGACTCCCTTTTCTCCACATCCTACCCAATACTTGATCTGTTTTTGAAAATAAGAGATTTGAATTTTTTTTTCTTTTTAAAAATAGCCACCCTAATGAATATAAGGTGATGTCATGGCTTTGATTTGTATTTCCCTGATTCTGGTATTCATTGCCTTTTCATATATAACTGGTTGTTTGTATGTATCCCCTGCCTCCCACCCCCCATATTGGGTATTGAACCCAGGGCCTTATTGAAGTAGGCAAGTGCTCTACTGCTCAGCTCATACTCCAACTCTTTTTAGTTTGCCCAGATGGGCCTCAAACTTGAAATATTCCTTCCTCAGCCTCCTCTGAGTTGCTGAGATTATAGATAGTCACCACCTTGCTGGGCTGTGTCTACTTTTGAGTAATTACAGGTGTGCACCACCACATCCAGCTTGGGGAATGTTTACCTAGGTTTTCTGCTCATTTTAAAATTTGGTTATTTTTTTTCTTAATGTTGGGTATTTGAGTTCCTTATGTAATTTAGGTATTCAAACACTTATCAGATACATAGTTTGAAAATATATTTTCCCATAAATTATCTCTTCACGCTGTCGTGTTGTTTCTTTTGCTGTGCAGAATCTTTTTAGTTTGGGATAATCCTGTTGATCTACATTTGCTTTTCTTGCCTTTGCTTTTGATGTCATGCAGGAAATCATTGGCAAGACCAATGTGAAGAAGCCTTTCCCATTTTCTTTTGTAGTGCTATTGTGTTAGGTATTAGTATGTAAGTCTTTACTCCGTTTTGAGTAAACATATCTTCTGCATGTGTCCATTTGTTTTTCCTGACATAATTTATTGAAAAGACAATCTTTTCCCCTTTGTGTATTGTCAGCACTCTTGTTGTAGGACCACACATGTGAGAATCTATTTCTGGTCTCTTTGTTCCATTGGTCTATTTCATTGCTAATATGAAACTATTTTGACTATGCAGCTTTATAGCAATATATTTTAAGTCAGGAAGTGTGATACTTCTTATTTGTGGCATTTTTCCTCTAGATTGGTTACTTTGGCCCTTGAGGGTCTTTTGGATGCTTTAAGCAAATGCCATTGGTCCAGGTCCAGAGTGCACATCTGAAATCGCAGTTACAAGGGAGGTTGAGGCTACCCTCAGCAACTTACCAAGATCCTAAGCAACTTAGTAAGATTTGATTTCCAAATAAAAAATTGAAAGGGCTGTGAATATAGCACCCCTAAGTTTAATTCTCAGTAATAACACATAAAAAAAGAAAATGCCATTGGGACATTGAGATAGATTGCATTGAATCTGAAGATCATTTTGGTTAGTAGTATGGATATTTTAACAGTTATTCCATTCTGTGAAAATGGTATGTCTTTCTGTACCACAGAATTGTGAAGTAAAGTTCTTGCTGAATTGTAAACTTGTATTATTACAAGTGTATAGTTTAATACTAACCTTTTTAATTTTTTTTTAAGTTGTAGATGGACACAATACCTTTATTTTATTTGTTTTTATGTGGTGCCAGTGATTTGATTGAACCCAGTGCCTCACACATGCTAGGCAAGCACTCTACCACTGAGCCACAACACTGGCCCCTAACCTTTTTTTAATTAGGTAAATTTTTTGGTTCTCTGTGAAGTTTAGGGATCATTCTGTTGTCTTTGGAGTTTGGCAATTTTACTAGGCTGTTTTTAAATATTTAGTGAACCTTTTCAATATAAAGAATTGTGCCTTTAGGTCAGGAAAAAATGCCTTGCTTTACAAGTGCCTCAGTTTTTTCTATTTGAGTAGTACCTTTTTTTTTTGGCCTGAGAATACTTTAGAAAGTTTTTAGTCCTTTTGACTTTGTCTTCTACGTTCTTTATTTTTCCACATGGATTTGTGTGTTTTGTTTTCTTTTGCTTTGGTTACTGCTTTCTGGGAGCTTGATATTTCTAGTTGTGCCCATTCCTTTGCTATATAAATGTTAAGAGGAGTATTGAACTGCTTTGATTTTACATTTAATGTTTTAAATGAATATAATTTCCCTCTTAACATCTGAGAATATTGTGTTTCTTGCATTGACTCTTTCCTGGTGGATTAAAGTTCAATTTGTATTTAGCACACTTTCATCATCATGGTACTGGATATGGTAGTAGGAATGTATTTTCTGATATGGGAGAGAACTTTTTTCTAGCTTTAATCATAAAATTGTGGTCATAGTCATCTTCTACTTTATAATTGTGAGCAGGGAGGAAGCTCCTAAATTTTACATCTTTACATCTTTTTTTTTGAGTACATAGTTCCCATTTGGACTGACCCTTCTGTACAATTTTCATACATAACAAGGGCATTATTTTCTTCTTCTAGTACTTAACATTTTGTGGCAGAGGCTGTTTTTAGGGCAGATCCGGCAATTAATCTAGTCAAGAGAACAAATGGAAGGTAATGGAGGATAAGGAGAGAAGAAACACTGTCCAGTTGTTTTGTTTTGTTTTGTTGTTTTTGGTACTGGGAATTGAACTCCAGGGCACTCGACCACTGAGCTACATCCTCAGCCTTTTTTTTTTTTTTTTTTTTTTTAGTTTATTTAGAGACAGGTTCTCACTGAGTTGCTTAGAGCCTTGCTTTTGCTGAGGCTGGCTTTGAACTTGAAATCCTCCTGCCTCAACCTTCTGAGCCTGTGGGATTACAGGTGTGTTCCACCATGCCCAGCTAAGTGTAGCAAATTTAACTTTGTGGGGGCAGGTACCAGTGATTGAGCTTAGTGGCACTCAACCGCTGAGCCATATCCCCAGCCCTTTTTTGTATTTTATTTAGAGACAGAGTCTCACTGAGTTGCTTAGCACCTCCCCATTGCTGAGGCTGGTTTTGAATTTGGCGATCCTCCTGTCTCAGCCTCAGAGCCGCTGGGACTACAGGCGTGCACCACCATGCCTGACTAGCAAACTTAACTTTTAATCAACCATTTGACTACTTTATAAATATCACTGTGACTTCTGTTACTCTGAGGTTCTGTTTGGAAAGCTCATTATTTTTGAAGTGTTCTATTTGGCTTATCAGCTATGGGTTTTCTTTATTTTATTTTATTTTATTTTTTTTTTTTTTGGTACCAGGGATTGAACCTCAGAGGCACTTGACCACTGGGCCACATCCCCAGCCCTTTTTTTTTGTATTTTATTAGAAGCAGGGTCTCACTGAGTTACTAAGTGCCTCGCCATTGCTGAGACTGGCTTTTGAACTCGTGATCCTCCTGCCTCAGCCTCCCAAAGTGCTGGGATTACAGGCGTGTGCCACCACGCCCGGCTTCTTTATTCTATTTTTACTCTGCTGCTGTTCCCCACCTCCATAAATTGGTAGTCTTTGATGGGTCTGTGGACCTTTTTTATTTCAGTTGGATTGGGGGAGAAAGAGTATTGGTGGAATTTATCTTAAAAACATTTTCCAAAAAAAAAAAAAAATTAAAAATTTTAATTTGTTGTTTCCACTGGGATTTATGAACACTTCCTTTTTTAATTTTTAAGAAGAATTTGATGAAGAATGCAGTTACTAGGGCTAGGAATATAGCTCAGTGGTGTAGCACTTGCCTAGCATCTGTCTTGGGTTCTTTCCTTAGCACTGCCTCCTCCCCACCCCCCCCCCCCAATCTCATTTTAAGCTTAGCACTTCCACTCTGAACATATTAGGTATTGAGTGGGCATCTTAAAGATGAATTGTTTTTCCCCCTGAATCTTGATAATAGTATTTGGTACATAATAGTAACCTGGGAAATATTTATAACCATATACTTGTACCTTATATGGTACAAATTATGGAATGTGTATTATTTTATATGTGGGAGAAAGTCATACTTTGTTATTGTTGCTCCTTATTATTATTGGATAGTTAGTAGCTGAAAGTTTCTAATCACGATACTTACTCTTCTTCCCTAGAATTTGTTGTACTTGGACAGGATTGTTCATGTTATTACTGTAATGGTTGATTGCATCGATTTTTCACCATATGATATAAAATATCAGCCCAACATTAAATGTAAGTATCTTCATTATGTTTATTTGTTGCAACATTTCATCAACTACCAAACAGTTCTCTATTAGGATTTTACCCTTTACTTTACAAAATTTTTTAAATTTTATGAAAAGAATGTTCTAATTTTTAAAATCTTGATTTTAAATAATAATTTGTTATTAAAGTTAGAAAGAATTATTAAAATCAGTTGGTTGTGATTTTATAAGAAATTAAAAATCTACATTTTAATTCAATTTTTACCATTTTGTTCAAATTGGTCAATTGGAATTATAACAGGTTGTCTTTTTTTTTTTTGGCACTGGGGATTAAATCCAGGAATGCTTTGCCACTGAGCTACATTCCTAATCCTTCATGATTTTTTAATTTTGAGATAGGGTCTCACTAAGTTACTGAGAATGGCCTCAACCTTGGAATCCTCCTGCCTCAACCTCCTGGGTCTCTGTGATTGCAGGCATATATCATTATGTCTGGCATAATTGATGCTTTAAAGTAAAATATACCCATCTAGGTTTATATTTTCTTACCATATGGTAGATGATTACCTGCTGTTAATAGAAATGTCAGTTAATGTTGAGCTTTGTTATATTTTTTTCTGTTTTAAAAAATAATTTCCCACTATTAAGATCTATCATTAATTATTTAATGTAAATATTTCTAAAACACACCTAGAATGCTTTTAGAATGTTTTTGGCTTTTCAGATTTTACTAAATTAAGATTGAGTAACATGTTACATTTCTAATAGGTCACAACATCCTATCCTGAATTCAACAAAATTAGGTTATAGATGTGCTTGCAGTAAATTTCAGCTACTGAGCAGGACCTAATCTGATTATGTCAAGGTCAGAAAAATAAAACTGTTTTTGAACACCATAACTTAAAGATGGTGAAATGTAATGATACTAGAAATCATTTCATAAGCCATTGGAATTATAGGAACAAGATGATTAGCCCCATGATGACATAATTTTAGCCATGTTGATACTTCTGAAAAATTAGATTTATCTGAATATCAGAAGTATCCATGATCTGTAAACTCACAATTACAAATTCCTTCTGGTTATTTCAACCCATGTCTGTCTAGAACAGAACCAGAGATCCTCCCTTTGCTTTTTAAATTTATGGAATAAGATTTTAAAATCTGCTAGCAGAAATCTAGGAGCAGAAACAGGAAATAAGGACTCGCAGAAAGGATATAGTTATCATCCAGGGCTGTGCATCAGGATCTCTTGGGGACTTTTGTGTGTGTGTGTGTGTGTGTGTGTGTGTGTGTGTGTGTGTGGTACCGGGGATTGAACTCAGGGGCACTCGACCACTGGGTCACATCCCCAGCTCTTTTTTTGTATTTTATTTAGAGACAGGGTCTAAGTTGCTAAGTGCCTCACCATTGCTGAGGCTTGCTTTGAACTCTCGATCCTCCTGCTTCAGCCTCCCAAAGTGCTGGGATTATAGGCATGCACCACTGCACCCAGCTCTTAGGGACTTTTTAGATGACTTATTTTATAATCATTTTAAATTTAGAGAAACTTTGCTAGTATTACACGCAGAACCTGCATATCCTTTTTCTCAAATTCCTCAATTATAAATTGATTGCATTTGTCTTATCATTGCCCCCAATAAACTTTTTTTTTTCCTCCTCTTTTTGTACCAGATGTTAAACCCAGGGGTGCTTAACCACTGAACCACATCCCCACCCCTTTTTTATACTTTATTTAGAGACAGGGTATTGTTGAGTTGCTCCTTGCTAAGTTGTTGAGGCTGGCTTTGAATTCGTGATCCTCCTGCCTCAGCCTCTCAAGCCACTGGGATTACAGGCATTTGCCACTCTGCCTGTACATTTTATTCATTCTTTGAAAGTATGTCAGACTAGTGAACAACCTTTTCTTTTTTTCTTTTTTTTTTTAATTTTTCAGTTGTTGATGGATCTTTATTTTATTTATTTATATGTGGTGCTGAGAATCAAACCCAGTGCCTTGCACATGCTAAGCAAGTACTCTACCACTGAGTTACAATTCCAGCCCAACTTTGAATATTTCTTTCCCTGTCTTTTATGCCCCTTAAAATGGAGCACTTAAGGGCCAAGTATGTTCGCATATTCCTGTAACCGCAACAGCTCAGGAGGCTGAGGCAGGAGGATCACAAGTTCAAAGCCAGCCTCAGCAAAAGTGAAGTGCTAAGCAACTCAGTGAGACCCTGTCTGAGGATGTGGCTCAGTGGTCAAGTGCCGTTGGGTTCAACCCCCCCAGTACCCAAAAGTACAAAAGGCACACCCCCCAAATAAATAAATAAATAAATAAATAAATAAATAAATAAATAAAACAACGAAGCACTTAAGCAGCTTGTTTGGAATTTATCTAAATTCGTCATATTTCCTCAAGATTCAATTCAATTCCCATACATTTTACAGTAATATTACAGCAACAATGCTGTGGGTCTTTTAGTTCATGTATCCTAATAGTGATGATGACAACATTTACTTTTTGGTTCAGATGATTTGTGACAGGTTTTTACAATGAAGCTAATTACTATTAAATGTTTTGTGGCAGACACTTTGAGACCATATAAATATAAATATCCTGGATTTTTGTTTGTTCATTTAGTACTAGGGATTCAATCCAGGGCATTTTTATCTCTGAGTTATATCACCAGTCCTTTTTTATTTCTTATTTTGAGATAGGGTCTTGCTAAATTGCTGAGGCTGACCTTGATTTTGCAGTCCTCCTGCCTTAGCCTCCTGAGTGACTGGAATTATAGGCATATGCTATCATGCCAGGCAATATCCTGTTATTTAGGAAGTTTTCACCCATGGGTTGATCAGCCCTTGATGCTTCTTGCCTAAAACAATATTCTGAAATGATGGTGCACATTGTTTCTTTTGATTATATAGTTTATCAAGATATATTTCTTTACCAGTTACATTAATTCTAAGAGTAATTCCTTTATTTTTTGGTGGTGCTGACAGTTGAACCCAGGACCTTATGCATGCGAGGCAAGCACTCTACCAACTGAGCTATATCCCCAGCCCTTGGGCATTCTTACTCTATATTTGATATAACTTTCTGTTGTCACTGATTTTCATTGGTAAAGATAATGTGATATATAACCATTAATGATGTGTCATTATAGGGTTTATTTGGAGTGTCACTTAAATACATGTGTATTTGATGCATCTAACTTTTAAATGTGAGAAATAAATTTCTTCATGCAGACAGTATGTTTTCAAAGTTTTTGATGATTTTAATTATGTCTTAGCACCACAGAGATCTTCAGATTGGTCCAAAAAGAAGAAGGAGCCCCTAGGGAAATTGGCTTCTTTATTTAAACTTATTGTGAAAGTGATCTATTCTTTCCACACTTTGAGCTTCAAAGAAGTATATTCTGATACTCTACTTGCTATTGGCACCTCGATTACCAACATGCTTTCCAATGTTTTTGGACATATTTCTCTGCCTTCTATGATCCGAAAAATATTTGCAACTTTAACAAGGCCCCTGGCATTATTTTATAAAAACTCAAAGTAAGTATTTTGTGCTTAGTTGCTTTGAATTAAATTTGTGCAGTTTAAATATATGTAGCAACTTTTTGTTTTCTTACCAGTTATGTTGTTATGGATGGTGATCTTGACAATATACACAGGGTAATATATTAAAATATTTTGTTAAAAAATATCTCAAATAGTGTAGAACTTTGAGGTAGAATTGAAATTCCTTTTATTTTGCATATTATTTCTCTTGCCTTTTTCAGTTTAATACATTTTTTTTTCATAATTGCTTAGGCAAATAAACACTACTAAATATAAGATAGATAAAAGGCATACTTGATGTGTTAACCTGCAATTAAGCATATGGTGTGTATCTAATATACTGTTTGTTTCTTGTTCACATAAGAATTTCATTCTATGAAATGTCAGCAGAGGATTCCATTCGACTCTTTACCCAATTTGATGGGTTGAAATAAATGGTTTCTTTATCATAAAACATAAGTTATTGGCAACATTGGCCACTAATTCCATAGATTTGTTTAAATGAAAATGTTGGTTCAAAGGATATGCATTTAAGTTAAATTTTGGAATTACCCTCTAAAAGTTCAAATTAATGTACATGAATTTTTATATTTGCAAAGAAGTAAGCAGTACCCAAGAACTCAGTAACACAAAAACATTTTGAAAGAATTTAATATTCTTATAGCAAGCTTGGGTGATTCAGTGATAATAGTTTGTTTTTTTATGAATTTATGGAGAAAAAAATTAGGTAGAAGTTCAAAGTCCAAACTGTGAATTCATGAATTCATGAACTTACTACATTTTTTTTTTTTTTTTTTTTTTTTTTTTTTTTTTTTTTGGTACCGGGGATTGAACTCAGCGGCACTAGACCACTGGGCCACATCCCCAGCCCTTTTTTTTTTTTTGTATTTTATTAGAGACAGGGTCTCACTGAGTTGCTAAGTGCCTCGCCATTGCTGAGGCTGGCTTTGAACTCGCGATCCTCCTGCCTCAGCCTCCCAAGTGCTGACTACATTTTTATATTATTTTGGTCCTTGCTTTATTAAATATAGTTTGTTTTAAAAATGTACAGAAACAGGAAGCTAGTAAGAACACTTTGAGGTGTACTCTGTTATCTGTGATTCATTTTTTTAAAGATGAGGTTTTTCCATGTTAAATCAAGTTTGGCAGTTTTTTTCCTTGTTAAGTCTTGGGAACAGTGTTTTATGTCATTACATGTATACATTTTTTTTTTTAAATCACTATAGTAACCTCATTTGCAAGTTTAACCTGATAGATATTATACAGTGTCAAATTTCTAAAATATAAATGGTTCTTTCTTACTGTGTTTTTCATCCTAGGCTTGATGAAGTTCCAAAAGTGTATAGTTGTCTGAACAACAAGGTAACAATAGAAAATTGTTCATAAAACATAAATGTTTATAATGAGAAAATAGGGTTTAGATGTTTGTCTACATGATATATACTTCTGCATATTTTAATGGATATTTAATAATATGATATGACATTCATAAGTAGATTTTCTTTAAAAAATGGGGTTAATAAGCCAGCTTAAAATCATAGAATTCCTGATGTCATCTCTTTATATATGTGCTCAGTTGGGCCCAAAATTCTTTAGGTGAAGAATATTAAGACAATTATTAATTCTTGTTAAATTGATATAAAAACATTTTTTCCTCTCAGTGGGAAATACATTCAAAATCAAGTTGGTTTATCAATAAAGTAAATTTACCTGATATTTTGTCAGTGAATATATATATATAGAGAGAGATACATATACCGTGACCAGGGGGCCTTGTTTAAAATCATTGAAATTTTAAAAATTAAATTTTGTTTTTCAAGTTAATATTTAGTATACTTTTTGCTCTTTTTTCTTTCCTTTTTCCTAGTTAGAAAAGTTATTAGGAGAAGTTACTACTTGTCTACAGTATAGATACACTGGAATTTATGACAGTGAACTTCTCGAACAACTTTCTCCACTGCTATGTATAATATTTTTGCACAAAAATAAACAGATTCGAAAACAAAGTGCTCAGTTCTGGAATGCCACATTTGCTAAAGAGAAGATGTTGACTTACCCTGAAGAATTAAAGTACGCAGTAACACATTTTTATTCTTATATATTCTGTTATAATAGTATAATTTTTTTTTTGGTATTAAAATAATCAGTATGGAGAATCATTGCATAAGATTTTATACTTATTATTTGGATTGCTTGGTAATTACTAAACATTGTTTAACATTTTTGTTGGGTCTTAGAGTAACTTTGATTTGAGGAACCAGTAAAAAGAATTTAAAATTATTCTAAAAAGAAGGGCAAGATATTGATTTTTAAAGCTACATGAGTGCTTAATGTCATATTTTACTTCTGTTTGAATTTATCCATGATTAATTTTGGAAATTTTGACAAAAGTTTTTAAAGATGAAAATTTGGAGACTCTTGAAAAGTACAGAGAAAAATTCAAAATATTGTTTGATTTCTCCCACTTTTATACATTTGTAGTATAATCTTTAAGCTTTAATCCAATTTGCATTTGCTGCTTAAAAATTTAAGTACCTATAATTAATGTACTCTAGCCTGATATGGTGGGTCTTACCTACAATTCCAGCTAACAGGTAGGCTAAGGCAGGAGGTTTGCAAGTTCAGGGCCAGTCTAGGCAACTTATCAAGCCCCTCTCTGTTTCAAAAACAAAATGGGCTACGGTTGTGGCTCAGTGGTAGACTGCCTCTGAATTCAGTTCCCAGTACTATCAGAGAGAAAGTGTGTATATATATATGCATACACGCATATATTTTACAGTGCTTGTTAACATCACCACTGCGCACCAGTACACTTGACTCAATGTATATATATTTGTGTACTTTTTTAAAGACCAGTACTAAGACAAGCCAAACAGACACTTTTACTTCTGTTACCTGGTTTGGAAAGTGTTGAAATGATGGAGGAATCCAGTGGACCATATTCAGATGTAGTGAGTTGTTGTTTTTGTCATTTTGTTTTTAAATTTTTTGATGTTTAAATGATTTGTTTATCGTGATACATAAGTAGAACCTGAACAGACAAGAGTTCCCTAACATGATTTTTTTTAATATGTATATATAGAGTTTTCTGGCCTGAAATATTAGTCTAAATTAAGGACAAAGGTTTTCTTTAGAGAAATACTCATGTAAATTACCTGCAACTCATGTACCTTATATATGTACTGTTTTATAAACATTATAATTATTAAAAAACACATCAATAGAATTATTTTGGGAAAACTAGAAATATAATTACTAAAGTCTTCATACCTAAGCAAGAGCTATCCTTCATGATTTCATTTCTTTGCATTAAATTCCTCACTTCTCTGTCAAGAAAATTAAATCATGTCACCCTTAGGACCAAGATTACTTTGACTAATACTTAATTACCACCTAAAGATCTAGGAGTTCAGAGGCATAGAGGCATGTATACTGTGTTCTCAGGAAGTTGAGCATCCTAACAAAAAGTTTTTCTGTTCAGCAGCAGATATTATATAGCTATTATTTTGTTTGTGTGTTTAGAATCAATAGGAAAAAAATATCGGTAACTATATACTGTTTGCTTTTGCCTAAAAAGAATTCTCATTAACAAAGACTTTGTTGTTCAGTGTAATTTAGCCTGCTAATGCCATATATTCAGATATAAAAGAAAGTGTGCTTCCTGCATTAATATTCTCTATCATGCGTGCTTTGTCAGTCTTCTTTATTCTTTAATGTTGAAAGTTTTGTGGCTTTTTTAAAATATATTTTCAGTAATAGGTACAGCATTTGAGTCTAGCAGTTTGATTCATATTGCAATATATACATCGTATGTCTTATTTTCAAAATTCATGAAATTAAATGGTGCCAAACAGCAATTGTAATTTTAAATAATCCATTTGCTATTATTTGGTTAGACAGTGATTTTCCTTTGATAATGTGTAAAATAAGTTATTCTTTAGACTGTGATTATTAGATGTGAAAAGAAGGGAAAGTATTAGAGTTGTCCTTAAAGGAATTGTATTTATTTTTAATAAAACAGATGGAAAACTCACAATTAAATGTGACGATAAGTGGTATGGAAAGAAAATCAAGTGGAAAAAGAGATTCCTTTTTGACACAAACAAAGGATAAGAAAGAAAATATGAAACCATCAGTCAAAGTATGTTTTCAACATTGTATTTAATAGTATTTAAAAAATAAAGCTCATAATAGCTAAAGAACATACAACTTTCCATTGGAAGAAAAAGCTATAAATGGCTTAATAAAGATGGGCTGGTGGGGATTGGTAGAATTCTTCTGCAAAGGCTAACAGCATAGCATGAAAATCTGTAATACAGAGGTGATGATTCCTTCTCAGTAAAGGTAAATCTGTGTAATGCTTAGCCTCATGATAGTACTTGATATTATATATAATTTATTCCTGGCAATAGCCTCCATAAGATTAGATAACTCTAGGTCCCAGTGACTAAAATAGGTAGTGTAAGAGAGTATAACATATCTATTTTTTTTAATTTATTCATTTATTAGTTGTACCCAATGCCTTTATTTTTACGTGGTGCTGAGGATTGAACCCGGGCTGCTCACGTGCTAGGCTAGCGCTCTACTGCTGAGCCACAACCCCAGCCCCATAACATATCTATTTTAATTTCAAATCTATAAGAAGTGTCTTTCTAGCTACCCGTTACTTTCATACCACAGGGATGTTCTTTCATAATCTCCAACCAGTAAGGGTTTTTTGTAGAATCTTGAGACCATGACCTTGGCAAAATGAAAGACAAATATAATTTCTGAAGACTGAAACATTCTTGTAGCTGCTAAAAATAGAATGAAAACAATGATGCAGTGAAAATTGTATGTAATAACATTGTTTACCAGCATGTAAGACATACTATATAGGCAGTCTTACTTAACTTGACCAGTTCATTATTATAGCTTGGCAGTTATATACTCTTCTCTTTCCAAGCCAGTTCATTTCTATATTTGATTTCTGTGTTTGCCTGAAAAACACATCTTCCCGTGTGCAGATTTGCCTCCTTTTAAAAGGCCTAATTTTATTTTCTCAGCATTTATTAGAAGTAGAAAAGTAGCAAGGAACATTATACTAATTTTTTATTTTGAATATTATATGGGCTTGTACATTAGACTTACAACTTTCAGAAACCTTTATCAGTATTAGAAGGACTAGAAATCATGGGAAAATAATGTTGGAACTGAAAACGTACATTTACTTTTTTAAAATCTGCAGCTAAAATTAGAATCTTCATCTCCAAAAGTAAAGGGTGAAATGCTGTTGGAAGAGGAAAAGTCTTCTGATTTTGTGTTTATTCCTCCAGAAGAAAAAGACACAAAGGAAAGAATATTAACTGAACATCAAAAAGAAGTACTCAAAACAAAACGGTTTGTAGACCTTTTGTTTTGAATTGGACATTAATTTTTTATGCTTAGATTTCATGCAGGAAATTGCAAATTTGTTGTTGCATAATGTATTTAGTAAATTGATTGTTTTTATTGTGTTTGGGATTAAACCTAAGGTCTCACATGCTAGACCAGCCAACTGCCACTGACCCTTTGTATTGTAAATTTTAATGAGAGAAATTATATTTTAATGTATTTCATAATATGTAAAGCTGCCTAGTAATGTGCCAAATGTTCCTAAATGGAATTCCTTTGTTGAGGTAGGTTGTATGGGAAGATAAGTTCATGAGAAATCTGGAAAGTAACCATATAGGTCTTGATTGTGTAATGTTCATAAAAGAAAATTTGGCTAGATTACAATTAATTTCTAATTGTAAGAATAACATTAGATTTGTAAAGTTACATCAAATATTTTTCAGGTGCGATATTCCTGCCATGTACAATAATCTGGATGTTTCACAAGATATCTTATTTTCTAGTCATTATAGTCAGGAAGAGTCTGTGTAAGTATGGAAGCTTTCAAACTTATAAAAAAAATTTCCTGTGAATTTTTTTTTAAAGTACAATTTAATTTACATAATTCTTTATTTCAGAGAAACACCTAATTCAAGTGAAAAACCAAAGGAAGATTCTGAGATGATAATTAAGGTATATTCAGTATTTTATATTTTAGGGTTTTTAGAATTAACCTTTCCATTAGGAATAAATTGTTGGAGACTGTGGGGGGCTAGTCTTCATTTTATTAATTTTAAGGTTTATTTTAGAATCATACACTAACAGAATTGTAGTCATGTGTATTTAAATGTATTTGGCTTTTATTGAATATAATGAGGAGCACATTAATGGGCATCTGCTATTACTTTTGGAGCGTTTGCATTTTGTTGAAAGTCAGTGATTGTATTACTGAAGTTTTGCACTTAAATTTTCCTTGAAAGTCAAACTTGTTTGCAGATTTAATCTATATATATATTTCTGTACAGGAGAAGCAAATGCAGCGTGACAGTGTCATTCCTCATGATATCATGGAAAACTGTGGTATGGATGAACATCTTGAAAAGGCTTCTGTTTCAAATAATGAATGTAGTTCTGTTGAGGAAACCAATCCAGAAATATTAATGAGCAATAGTAATAATGGTGTCAGAAAAACCACCTTAACTTCATCAAAGAAAGCTCCAACTGAATGTATACCTAATGCAGAAACTTCATTTGTTACTAACAGCTCAGTTTCTAATTCCTCTATTTCTGGAACTCCCCCACAGCCTACAAGTCGAAGGCAAACCTTTATTACCTTAGAGAAGTTTGATGGTTCAGAAAATAGACCTTTCAGCCCATCCCCCTTGAATAGTATATCATCAGTTGTTACAGTGAAAAATAACCAAGAAAACATGACTAAAACAGATACTACTCTAAAAACAAAGAAAAGAGAAGGGACTCGATCAAAATCTGATTCAGAAAAAGTGGTGAATGGAATTAAGAGATCAAGCCGGAGATGTAGTAAAGCTGAGCAATCAGGGAATAAAAAGTCTAAGCCCTTAATGAAATCTGAAGAAGAGAAAAATACTCAGGAATCTGTCGAAGACATGATAGCCTTAGAAAATAACCCACCTGCTTTGCTTAATCAAACAGAATGTGTGCAGGATAGTCAGGAGCATCTTTCTGAATCTACAGTGGAGTATGACGAAACAAAGCCTAAACCAACAATAGAAAATGCTGTAGTATTGGAAGATCGTACTGTAGAAGAGAAAAATGGAGGGATTAATTTGGAATCCAAAGAAAATACACCCCCGATCATAATACCAGCAGATCAAATGGTAAATGAAGAGAATCGGGTTCAGATAACTTCAAACCAAAAAACCCTTAGACGATCTTCAAGGCGACGGTCAGAAATAGTAGAGTTAACCATTGATAGCCAAGATAAAGAAAATAGTCACCAAAAAAAGGAAAGACGTAAGGAAGAAGAAAAATCTATTCAAAAGAGTCCATTGCATGTAAAAGATGATGCGTTGCCTAGGCAAAAACTAACTTCTGAACTTGCAGTACAGGAAAATTTAGTTGAGAAAGGAAATAATTTACATGAGAAGACTTTGGGGGAAACCAGTGCTAATGCTGAAATTGACCAAAATAAAAGAAAACCAGAACTTGAGAATATTAGTTCTGAAGGAGATGGTTCCCAGGATATTGCTGATAAGTCCTCTGAGAAACCTGTAAGGGGACGAACGCGTTATCAAACAAGAAGAGTATCTCAAAGTTTGCTTTTCAGCATTGAGAACTCAGAATCTGATAGTTCTGAGGCAAAAGAAGAAGGTTCAAGGAAGAAGAGATCTGGAAAGTGGAAAACCAAAAGTAATGACAGTGTTGACGTGGAAGAACAAGAAGAAAAAATGGTACAAAAAGAGTGTATAAAAGTTGAAAATCTGATGCCTGAGTCTAAAGTAACTTCTGAAGTAGATATAAAATCTCAGATTTGTGAAACAGGTGAAAGTACTGTGGTAATACCTCAGGAGTCTAAAATATCTTCAGATTTGTTGCAAGTTTCTGATGATGTACTGAATACAAATGAAGGAAAAAGTAAGGCTAGCAAATGCGCAGAAAATCCCTTCACATTGCCACCTATGCCAGAATCAAATCTAAGGACTAGAAATGCCAATAAAAGGTTACATAAGGGAGAGTCTGATAATAGTGTTGGAGAATGTTCAAAAGTAGGGACATCAGGCATTTCTCTGCTTTCTGAAAAAAGTGTTCAAACTCTTGAATGCCAGCATAAGAGAAGTAGGAGGGTCAGGCGATCTAAAGGTTGTGACTGCTGTGGGGAAAAATCACAGCCCCAGGAAAATTTATTTATTGGGTTAAAGAACACAGACAATGATGATGAAAAGAGCAGTGAAACAAAGGCAGATGTGCAGACACCTGGAACTGTATCAAAAACTTGTGAAGCTAATCTGCATTCTGAAGTAAAAATTTTAGATGAACATCCCAGTGTGAATTTTCATTTGGGTTTCAAGGAGGAGAACAATACTATAAATGGTTTATTAATTGAACCTGCAACTGAATTGAAAGAAAATACTATTGAAAAATCTGTTCCTCCTGAAATAGCAAATTCCAAAGAGGGCACTTGTGATATGGATTCTAGTGTGGGAACATACTTTGAAAGTGAGGAGCCATCTAATATATTAAAAGCTGAGGGCCCATGCTTATGTGATTCCATGGACGTTTCACAGGAATGTTCTCCATTGGACACCAAAAATGGGAAACCAGAAGTTACTCCAGAAGGAGAAATTAACATTGCTAATGTTGAAGGAAATGCCTGTAAAGCAACAGTGGGATCAAATACGAAAGAAGTAGAAGCTATGGAATTGGATAGAGAAAATGATCAACCTGAAGCCAGCATCCAAGATGATAAATCTGAAGCTAGCTCTCTTGAAAAAAAGAGTGCCAAAATAGATATTCCTGAAGAAATGGCAGCAGAGGGAAATATTAAAAGTGGCGTACCTAAAGCAGAAAAAGCTGAAGAAGTGAATGCTGAAGCAGCTACAGCACAGGAATATAACTCAGGTATCGGTTTTTCCAATAATACCACACCTATAAATGTGAATCCTCAGACTGAGATTTCTGAACCAAAAGCAAGCGAGAAACTAGGTGGAGGAAGTAATGAATCTAATCTAGGCTCACCTGAAGAAATCAATATTGAAATTGAAAATCATGAAAAAACAGTGATTGATCAGGTGCATTCTGAAACTGACAGTGTTGAGGAAACAAAGGACATGGACAGGACTACCCAAACCTCTAAGCCAGAAGAAGCTCAGACAGAAAGATTGAATGTAGAAACTGACAACTTTATTCCTGACACACTTGAAATGAGCACTGAAGAAGGAAAGATAGAGTGTAATAAAACTGAAACTAATATGGAACTTAATAAATCTGAAGAAATGAAATTAGATGACAATCAAGTGTTAGTAGGAAACGATACTTTACAGGAAGTTCATACTTCAGTGACAGTGGAGAAAACATTACAGTCTTTGACATCTGAAACAGCTATCTCTGAAGTGGTAACAGAAGACAACAATACATCTCCTCAAAAATTAAGGGAACTTGATCCTTTACTTTTGTCAGCAAATGACAGTCCTAGTGGTATGCAAACAAGATGTGTCTGGTCCCCATTGGCTTCTCCATCCACCAGCATTTTAAAGAGAGGACTGAAAAGACCCCAAGAAGATGAGATCTCCTCACCTGTTAATAAGGTAGGAGGAATGAGGTTGAGTATAAAGGAGTCTAATATTTGGTTGAAATTTTGGGCCATGCTGTGTCATATGGTGAATGACAGATACTAGGAGTATATGACCACTTCTTTATTTGTCATGAATGCTAGGAAAGAGCAGGTAGAACAAAACGTGCTTTATAAAGGAGATCAAAACTTTCAGGATGTTCCTTCATCTCTGAACACTAAAGATCTTTATGCAGCTCTGTACATTGTTCACCTTTGGCAAAATTGGTAAGACCTCTTCTTAGGATCTTTTCTATGCCACATACCATAACATAAGAAACTTAGGTGACATTGATTGTCATCAATAATGCAGGTTTAGCACTTAATGTTTTCTGGGACATAATGTCTGCTTCACTTAAGTCTTTATATAAATTCTTAGGTGGTTTTTTAAAAAAAGTTCCTTCAACTTCCTTCATTAATTTTATGACACCCCCACCCCCCCCCCACCCCCCGTACCCCTGCAGTGCTAGGGATTGAGTCCAGGGTTTCACACATGCTAGGCATGTGCTCTATCACAGAGCTACACCCACAGACCCTATTTCACTATTTTCTTATTTATTTTGCCATCTCCTGCACTAAACCATACCTTCTTTGGTTCAGGGGAAAAAAATGGATTCTGGGTGTCTAGATTATATCCTTATCTTGCACATAGTTTATTGAATGAATGAATTTTAATAAAGAGGAAGTGAGGTGTGCTTACATATACCAATTTCCTCTATGTAACTAAGTAAATGTTCTGAAAAAGTGTTGACATTCTGCAACTTAATTTTGAAATTGAACCTGCTATTGTCAAATGTGCTTATAGATAGATATGTGAATGTATACCAAAAAAGATTCTTTTTTTTTGGCCTTCACCAAGCACACTTAGGGATTTGAACCCAGGGGTTTATGCATGCCAGGCAAGCACTTTACCACTGAGCTACATCGCCAGCCTAAGCAAGCACATTTTAAAAACTTCCCTTCTTAATCTCTGAAATCTGTGAATAGTTTTCAGCTTTCCAAATATACTGAAAATTCTGCTGAGATTTGAGAGATTAATCCATTTAAGAAAACTTAGTAGCTGTTGAGATTTTTCCCTTCCCTCTTTAGAGGCCAGGCTATTATTTAGTTTTTGTTTATTTTGATATCTTAATATCTTAAGTTTAACAGGCCATGGACTTTGAAAACTTTGTTAGATAAAATGTTTTGGAATTAACATGTCAGTGTTCTTTAAATTGCCTATACAGGTTAACAGTTTCTTTTCTTTCCCACTCCTTGTGCAAGTAGGGAGGCAGATAGGGTCTCTATAATTTGCCAAGGCTGGCCTTGAGTTTGAATTCTCCTTTGCGCAGCCTTCTGTGTAGCTGGGATTATAGGAATGTGCCATCATACTCGGCCATAGCTTAACTAGTTATGTTTTATTTGATAGTAGTTCATATTTAATGCCCATTTAGGCAACAGAGATAGTGCGTGCATATACGTACATACACATATATGTATGTGTGTGTATTTTTCCCGCAGTTCTAGGAATTGAATTGGGCCTCATTCAGGCTAAGCAAGTGCTCATGCACTGATCCAAATCCCTGGCACAACATGCTGTATTTTCTGTGACAGATGTACAGAACATACGTGCACACTCTTGGAAATCTAGAAGACATATAATAATATCTTAATGGTTATAAGAGTTCTCTATTGTATACTTACATCAACTAGTTTAACATTTAATATATTGTAAGCATTTAGAAGAGTCTAAGTTTACCTCAAGCTGGGCTAAGGTTAAGATTGCTACCTAATTGAAATTACAACAGTGATTAACAATATATAACAAAAGTCAGTTATGTATTTGATTACCTCTTACCTTTTTTCTCCCCTCTGTTTAGTAAGCCCATGAAGTTATTAGAATCATATTGTACAGTTTCATTGTCACATGCAAATTCATTGTTTCTACTACTGTCCTAGTTTCACAACCTAAACTATGCGGCTTTAGAACATAGAAAATTAGAATCCATTTTGCTATTTGTCTGTAAAAGTAGTCACTAAAATGAACAATTATATGCTATGGACTTCCAAACCCACGTGCTATTTTTGGGTAACCTCCTGATGAGAATTTATGGTGTCATCTTTAAAGACTTTAGTTTTTGTTAAATTAAAACCTGACCTGTGTTTTCAGGTTCGCCGTGTCTCATTTGCAGATCCAATATACCAAGCAGGATTGGCGGATGACATTGATAGACGATGTTCCATTGTTAGGTCCCATTCTTCAAGTAGTTCTCCCGTTAAAAAAAGTGTTAAAATGTCACCTTCTGCACAATCTAAGGTAAGCGATAGGTGTTACAGTATGCACATATCTATACGTGCTTAGAATTATATGTGTATAGTTTGTCCTAAGATTATTTATGAAATAAAGCTTTGTTGGTTTGGTTCTTGTGTACTTCATGGTAAGTAGACATGAAAAAGGTAGTAAAAGGCAATGATCATTCAGCAAGTAATTGATCAAATAGTAGTTCATTTTCTCTTATGTTTTCTGAAATTTTAAAATCGTGATTGTAGTCTATGATTAAGTTTAAATTTATAGTTATCTAGGGTCTAAGTGAGTCTTTTTTTTTTTTTTTTTTTTTTCTCTCTCCTTTTGTCTAGCATAATACCACTTCACCTAAAGGATTTCTGTCCTCAGGATCTCGTAGCTCTAAATTTAAGAGCTCAAAGAAGTGTTTAGTAAGAAGTGCTTTAGTTTTCATGTAACTTTTTATATTTTTATGTTTAGTCAAGTGACCTCTATTTAATAGCTTTTGAAATTTATTTTAAGATCACAGAAATGGCCAAAGAATCCATTCCATGTCCAACAGAAAGTGTTTACCCAGCTTTGGTGAACTGTGCAGCACCAGTTGACATCATTTTGCCTCAAATAACATCAAACATGTGGTAAGTTAGGCTTTTGGGTTATATTCTAAGGTGCCAGGTCACTAAGAGGAATATTTGAATAGTGAAGGTTCTCATATTTAGACTTGATTAGCATGTACTCCTTCCATATATTTTATTTCAGGAATAAATAAAAATGTAGATTGAATGGTAGGTTGTAGGGCAACAATAAAAGCATTATGCTAATAAAATTAATGTTTGTCAATATTAAGGTATTGTATTGAACCCTTTTATATACATTATCTTAATTTACCCTTAATATCAGCTCTTTAAGGAATATATATTTTTTTCTTTTTGTGGTACTTGGGGCTGAACCCATTGGTGTTGTAATACTGAGCTGCACTCCAGCTCTTAAAGTTTTATTATGAAACAGGGTCTTGCTAAGTTGCAGAAGATGGCCTCAAACTTGGCAAGCCTCTTGCCTTAGCTTCCTGAGTAGCTGGGTTTACAGAATATACCAATGCTCCTGGTCTATGAATATCATTTCTACTTTCTTTTTTTTTTTTTTTTTTTTGTGGTACCGGGGATTGAACTCAGGGGCATTCGACCACTGGGCCACATCCCCAGCCCTTTTTTGTATTTTATTTAGAGACAGGGTCCCACTGAGTTGCTAAGTGCCTCGCCATTGCTGAGGCTGGCTTTGAACTCGCGATCCTCCTGCCTCAGCCTCCCAAAGTGCTGGGATTACAGGCGTGCACCACCGCGCCCGGCTATCATTTCTACTTTTAAAAATAAAATTTATAAAGATTAATCTACTAAGATTGCACTACTAATAAGTCATATTGTGAAGCTTGAGGTTCACATAGAAAACCTTTTGATTTTTGGTGTTTTTTATTTTTTTTTTAATAAAAATTTTTAACGTAAGATTTTTTAATTAAAATTTCCTTGACATTGTAAGTCTTGGAAACTTAAATTTTTTTTTTTTTTTTTGTTCCAGGGATTGAACTCAGGGGCACTCGACCACTGGGCCACATCCCCAGCCCTTTTTTGTATTTTATTTAGAGACGGGGTCTCACTGAGTTGCTAAGTGCCTAGCCATTGCTGAGGCTGGCTTTGAACTCGCGATCCTCCTGCCTCAGCCTCCCAAAGTGCTGGGATTACAGGCGTGCGCCACCGCGCCCAGCTAAATTCTTTTTGAGTAGAAAATTCTAGATTACTAGGTAGCTGGTGAGGTCTTTTGATAATTTCTCTTTTGAGTTATTAGCCTGCCGTATCATTTGTCAGTAGGACATGAGGTATTCCTAAACTCCTTCAAGGAGTTGTGGTTCAGACAAATACTGAGTCCATTTCTGATTATAGAAGTTGGAGAGAGGGCACATTGAAACAAAGGGAATAATTCATGGATAAAGCTGGACATGGTCACATAAATTTTGTTTTCCTACCTTACCTATGTATATAACACAATTAGAATGAAGTCATATATGCTTAAGAAACTCTAGTAGTCATTTTATTAAAGACATTAGAATATGTAAAGCACGAAGCACATAATAAGATTTTATTTTGTTTTTAGTACTATTAAGGCAGAGTACATATCACATTAAAATATTTTAAATTACACATACAAATGCCTGCCTCCATGTAAGTAGGTGGGCTATGTAAAGTCAGTTATGATTGAGTTTAAATGGAGAAATTAAACTGAATAAGCCCTTACTAATAGTATATATGTATGACTAATTTTCCTTTTTTTCTTGTCTTTTCAGGGCAAGAGGCCTAGGACAACTTATCAGAGCCAAGAATATAAAAACAATTGGCGATCTGAGTACTCTTACAGCATCCGAAATAAAAACTCTTCCTATCCGTTCTCCCAAAGTTTCCAATGTAAAAAAGGCTCTTAGAGTGTATCATGAGCAGCAGGTAAAAACTCAGGTGGTACTTAAAATCATTTATTAATCATAGTTGTAGAAGTTCACATTTAAACTCCTGTTGCTTAAAATCCCATTTTATGGTCCCTTAATCCCCTCCATTGCCAGTAGCGAGTTAAAAGAACACTTTATAATGCTACAGAGAAGTTATCTTATTTTTTAACTTTTTTGTATCAGGGATTGAACCCAGTAGTGCTTAACAAGTGAGTCACATCCCCAGCCCCCTTTTTAAAATTTTATTTAGAGACAAGGTCTGGCTGGATTGCTTTAGGACTTCACTGAGTTGCTGAGGCTGGCTTTGATCTTGTGATCTTCCTGCCTCAGCCTCTCCAGCTGCTGGGATTACAGGCATGCACCACCACACCCGGCTATGCTGTTTTTATATAATACACCTTGGATTTCTTATAAAATTATCTATTCTGCTTTGAACTCTGTTCTCGTATCCCTTTATGATTTTTACCCAATGGTGATGGATTTCATTGCTGCTTTCCTAAAGCCTAGATACTAAAATCTATGGAAAGCCTTGCAAATTTGTAGGTAATAGAACTTTTGATTTTGATATCTAACACATTGGTTACTTACTTGTATGTGTTCTTTCTACCAGCATTTTTTTTTTTTTTTGGTAATACTGGGGATTGAACTCAGGGGCACTCGTCCACTGGGTCACATCCCCAGCCCTTTGTTGTATTTTATTTAGAGACAGGGTCTCACTGAATTGCTAAGTGCCTCGCCATTGCTGAGGCTGGCTTTGAACTCACGATCCTCCTGCCTCAGATTCCCAAAGTGCTGGGATTACAGGCATGCGCCACCATGCCCGGCTTCTACCAGCATTTTTCACATGCACATACATACATATATATAGGATCATAGACAATTTTCAGATTTCTGATGAAAACTCATTCTTTCTCCTAATAAAGATATACATAGAAAATTTTGTGCGTAATTTCAGGGTTCATGGAGTTGGTTGAAACTTAAGACTTTCTATCTGTTGATGTTATTAGACATTGTAAATAAATGATATATTAAAGGTGAAAATATTAGAATTTCTCAGATAGGTTTGCCAGATAATGAAGACTTATCTGCTATAAAGTTCTTGATTTTTTAAAAATTGTGATGTTTTAAAACATCTTTTGACCTTTTACTTAAAAAACATAACCAGAAACTATACTAGTAATTTTCAGTCTAATAGATTGAGTTTCTGAAGTTCACTTACTATGGCAAACTATTATGTGATTTTTTTTCTTTCTTTCTTTCTTTCTTTTTACCATATTCACAGCTAAACCACTATCCCCATGAACTAATTTTAGAACATTTTTGGTGGTGGTTTTAAACCCTCTAAGAAAAAATCCTGACTTTATTAGCTGTCACTTCTATTCTTTGTAGATAACTGCTTATTTACTTCTTTATAGATTTCCTATTCTGGACATTTTCATAAGTAAGGATACAACCTTTATTTTCTAACTTCTTTCACTTACCATATTGTTTTCCAGGTTTTTCCATGTTATAGAATAGGTCAAAATTTCCTTCTTTTTTAAGGCAAGATAATGTTCCATAGTATAGATATTACCACATTTGTTTATCCTTCCATCCCTCAATGGACATTTGGGGTTTTCACCTTTTACTGTTATGAACAGTGCTGCTGTGTACATTCATAAAATTTTTGTGTGGGCTTTTGTTTTCATTTCTCTTGGGTATATGTATAGATTTGGAATTGCTGAGTCATAAGGTAATTCTTAACTTTTTGAAAGTAGTATTTTTTCAAAATTAATTATGATCAACTGTGGAACATAATGTTCCATATAATGTATTTTTTTCCTAATGTTTATACCATTACTGCTATTAAAAGTAACTTTTGATTTTTGTTTCTTACTACTCTGGATAATCAAGGTAAAATCTCGTGGACTAGCAGAGATTCCAGTTTTTGATATTTCTGAAAAAACAGTAAATGGAATAGAAAATAAATCTATCTCAACTGATGAAGAAAGACTTGCCTCAGGTATATTTTAGCATAGTGTGACAATTTTATTTAGAAGATAATTTTTTCGAACAAATATTTTGTTATGCTTTTAATTTAATTTGACTATGCTTTATTAGTTCAATGATAAGTTTTTTGTTTTTTATTTTTGCCCTTGATGCCAAGTACATGAAAAACTTCTTTGATGTCAGGCGTTTTTTTCCTGTCAACATTTAGTCCATAAGATCTCCAGTAACGATATAGAATATACATTCTTTTCCAGTTATATTAATAAAAATGAAGTCATTTCTTTATTAGCACAGAATAAATGCCATAGTAGATTTTTCTGTGTTGTTCCTTTGAGAAGAGGTACCCCCTCACCCTACTTTCTCAAATTGAATCCTACAAACTTATACTTAATCTTACATTTGATAGGAGATATGTAATACACACATACATTTAATTTTTTAACTGGTATACATTTAATGTGCTCTTTTTCTGTTTCTTTTAGATTTGCTTGATCCTGTTCCCTTAGAAACTCCATTATCTAAAAATCTTGTTGCACAGATTAGTGCTCTTGCTCTTCAACTGGATGCAGAAGATCTCCACAGTTACTCAGGAAGCCAGCTATTTGAAATGCATGAGAAACTTGGTACTATGGCAAACTCTATAATAAAAAATCTGCAGTCACGATGGAAATCAGCAGCCCATGAAAATTCTATTTAGTGTTTAAGAGAAACTGAATTTTTTAAAACATCACCAGATTTCTTGATTGCTAAAACAAGGTCTGAAATATACTGTATAATTTAAAAGGGGAGACTGCAAGGTTGATAACATTTCAGACCATGAAGGACAGTGACTTAATAAGTTCAGTTTTGTAAGTTCATTAGGTAAGATCTTTTCCTCCATGGTTTCTTGGCTGCTATAGTTTTTCAAGAAATTTTAAATACCTTATTTAAATTTGAAAGCAAAAGCAGAAACAAGCATTTATTTTATTTCGTATTTTTAAACTATACGTATTTTGGTTAAACATGTAATGCAAAATACTTTAATGTTGAAAATTTTTATTTGAATTTTGCTCAGCTGATAAAGGCATTTATAGTTGCTTGGGTTTTTTGTTTTTAATTGTTCATTTATATTGTGCCTGAGGTTCAGGAAGTTTGTTTTTGGTAAAAGGCCTCAAATGATATGTAAAAAAAAACTGGGACTTTTCCCCCACAAATGTCACCTTTGGACAATTTCGGGAAAAATACCAAAAGTTTTAATTTTTTGAGGTGAAAATATTGTTGTAGAATTTCTCAGATTCCATTCATTTGCATTAGCAAATATTTGTGCAGCAGCATTTGCCTGTGAAAATTTACTAGACATAGTATTCATTTCTAAATGCATGACTGTTTGTATATTATGTGTAGATGACTTTTTAATTTATAAATTTTAGCCTTCATTAATTGCATGAATTTTTCTGCAGCTTCTTGTGAATACCTTGGTTCTCCTTAATAGAAACATTTTGTATATATTTAATATTGAAATATCTGTGTGGACAGAAGAAGTGCTTCATGTGCTTGCTGCAGATATTTGTAGGCTTATGTATCTGCATATAAAACAACAAATAGTTTTATATTTAATTAATAGTCAGTTAAAACATGAGTTAGCCAGGCCCAGTGGTACACACCTGCAATCCCAGTGACTTTGGAGGCTGAGACAGAAGGCTTGCAAGTTTGAGGTCAGCCTGGGCAACTTAGTGAGACCCTGTCTCAAAATAATACAATAAAGAAGGGCTGGAGGTGTAGCTCAGTGGTAGAGGGCTTGCCTAGCATGCACAAGGTACTGGGTTCAATCCCCAGTACCACTTTAAAAAATATATATATTTTCTAAAGTATTCTAAATGAGAAAACGTTACACAATAACTTTGAAATTCATACCCTTAGCTTTTTTTTTTTTTTTTAATTTTTTTTCTTTTGGTTTGGAAGAGGATACCAGCCACTAGAAAGTGTGCCTCATTACATTTCTTCTTAAGGGAGAGTTAGAATGAATATTTTCATTGCAAGTTGGACTATAAGAAGTCTAGAGATTATCTGCTTTATTCATCTTTACCTAAAATTAAACTTGGAAGAAATTTGAAACTGTTTTTATACGTGTATCTTTTGCCTATTTTTTATAAAGGGGGGGGGTGTATAATTATTTGTAAATTTTTACCAACTAGTGTTTGTTAGCACCTGACTTCCCATATTTGTTTTGTCTTTTTAATTGAGCATGTATCTCACTTACTCTGTCAATATATCAGTGAGTTTCACACTTGAGTCAGAACTTAATCCTTATTTGAAAAGGCATGTTTCTGCAGCAAGTCATAGAAAGTTTAATCCTTGTGTCTAATTTACTTAAGGTCTCCTTTTTCCAACAGGGAACTTCATCCAATTCCTATGAAAGTTTTTTTTTATCATAATCATAAATATAGATATTTTTTTGGATCTAAATATGATATATACACCAACGATGGGTTTTACAAAGAAATTCTTTTGATTGATGAAGGTTTGTAGCTTGGAGCAAACTAAGGGAAAAATGCTAATTTTTAAAAACAAAATTATAATTGTGGTTTACATTGTCAATCATATTTAACAGTAAAAAAACACATGAGTTTTTAGTGAACAGTTGTGAATAAGAAGGTGTGTGTATGTTTGGGGTAAGTGTTAACAGTAGTTAAACCATAGACACAAGAGTCAAAATGAGCTCATTTTATGACTGCATATCTTAACATTTGGATGAACTAAATTTGTTTGTTGGTGGAATGAAGTTCTTAGGAAGCTGAATAGTAAAGCAGAAAATATAACCAAAATGATTACAGTTTATTTAAATTATTGAATATGATATGAGCACAGGTATTAGTTTAAACAAATTACGGTTCAGTGATATGTTTAACAATACTATTTTGAGGGAAAAGGCCAGCCTGTTATATATCTTTTTTGTTGGTATGTTATAAGCATACATTTTAATCACCTTTCAATATTCTTGCCTGAAAAAAACTTTCTGCTGATTTCCCCTGAATAATTCCTGAAATAGCAAAAAAAGGAAAAAACAATTCTTGATCAGCTCTGATGTATTGTTCCATTATTAAAATGATGTTTGTTTTTCATATCTTTTCTAATGGTTAAATAAAACAAATGGTAAATATTAATAACACTCAAATGTGGTTTCTTAATTTTTTATGCATTTAAGGAAGAATCTACTGACAATTAGAAGTGCAGTATAATTTTCCACATCTGTGAAATCTTGTGAAAATTCAAGTATACTATGGAATTCATTCATTTGAGTCCATTGCTAAAGGTTCTTTGCTGTTTCAGTAGGTTTGAAAACCCTTGTTAAGGTGGGAATGTAGGTGAGACTTTCCTAGTATGCTTGAGGCCCTTGGTTCAACCCCAGCACAATAAAAACAAACTGCTGAAGAATATGGAGATCCACTAAACAGTGTAGGGTAAATCAAGTTAATCCTATCGGAGTTAATACAGTCAAATATGATTGAAATTTGAACTTCAAAAGTATAATAGTTCTAACATTGCCCATTGATTATTCTTCTGGTATAGTTTGAAGGTAGTCAGAGAGTCTGTTAAATATTTAAGGATCATAAAAACGTGAATAAGTGGGAGAATCAAACAAAATTGGGGTAAAACGGTATGAATCTGAATATGTGAGGTTGTATTTTTTGTTTCTTTAGGTAAAGGAATGAGAATAATTAAAAATGCTGTTTTTAATGCTTTCTTATAGAGCTAACATTTTCCCCTAAAGCCATTCCTTGCAACATTGACTTCATCTTACTCTTTATAACTGATTTGCAGAGGTAGTTTGTTAGCTAATAGGAGGTTATAAAACAGCAGTTATTGGCATTATTCAGGTAAGACTTGTATGGTGGCGTGCAGTTGTGGGGCGGAGTTTATTTGCTCATTACCACAACCCTTGTCCATTTGAAAACTTCTCTCTATATACAAACGTTAGACTGAAGTTTTGATTTTTAACACAGTGCTTTTCAAACTTGGAGGTGTGTAAAAATGTGGATTCTAATTCTGAAGGTCTGAGATAGGGCCTGAGAGGCTTCATTTCTATCAAACTCTAGGGATTCATATAAGTGTTGATGTCAATGTACTGTTCTTACAGTAGACGGGCTTAGGTGGTTTTAGGCTGTCCAGAAGGTTTTGCTAACCTGAGCAGATTTAAGTCCTTAGGAGTATAGCTACAAAAATATAAGATCTAGACCTTCATAGCTTTTTCAAGTTTATAAATTGAGGATGCAGACTACAAATTAAGATGTAATTTTTTTTTTTTTTTTTAATAAAGAGCAGAATTTTTCCTCTTTGGGGAGTCTTTTAAAAACATGAATTATTTTTTAAAATAGATATACTAAAGAGTTATAGATTAACTTCATAGACTCTTCTTAGGTACAGCAGATTAGACACAGTATTTTCTCACATGGCTTATGTTCTCATTTTGCGAGTGTTAATGTAGATTTTCAAATACTAGAAATATTCACTCTCTAAGCCTTGCTGTGTATTATGACTCTTCATTATTTTATTAATAAGCCTGGAAGACAGATGCTATCCCTAAGACTCATTTGGTAATTAAGTTAGTAATACTATGATGAAGTCATATCTGAGAGACACACCTTGTTGTTTTTCTGAGCATCTCTGGTGACTTAATTTGTTGGGAGATTTTGTGGTTGAGAATTCCTACTTCATTAAAATGTGAAGTTTGAAAGATAAGAGTTGAATGGTTTGATTCTCTAAACGTGAGTTTCTCTTAGAATTCTGTTTAGTTGCCAGATTTCTCATATATTTAAATTCCCTGTGTGTAGAAACTTACCTCATTCAGTGCGCTTCAGAAAATGCAGGCAAAAGTTAAGTAATGTGTATCTTTAATTGGTTTATCAAGATTTATTGATATTTATTGCTTTTTTTTTTTTTTTTTTTTTGTGGTGGTGGTGGTGGTTTCTGATGGCTGAGTTAATGGTAGATCTGTTAAATGTGCCTGATTTTACATATTGCCTTTTGGATGTATCCATTAAAATTTTGAGTTCTTCAAGTTTGAAGGTCTTGTAGAATTATGAAGTTTCATTCAGTTATTCAGTTCTTGGAACATATGTTAAATTGTATAATGGGGTCTTAACCATTTTCTCCTTTATATAGTAAGCTCTGTTCTCTTCAGTTATAGTCCAGACTTCATCTTACTCTTCATAACTGATTTGCAGAGGTAGTTTGTTAGCTAATAGGAGGTTATAAAACAGCAGTTATTGGCATTATTCAGGTAAGACTTTGAGAAGCTGTAAATACTTACTCCCCTGGGGGCGAGGGGGAGACACAATTAGGATAAATGACAACCCCTTCAGTTACCTGAGTCTATAAATTTCTGTGTGTGTGTGTGTGTGTACGCGCACGCACGCGCACACACAGACACACATAACCACCAAACCAAATCCCTATCCCTTTTTGTTTTTTATTTTGAGACCTTGTCTTTAAGTTGCTGAGGCTGGCTTTGAACTTGCAATACTCCTGTTTCAGCCTGCAGAGCCATTAGGATTGTAGGTGTGTGCCACTGTGCCCAGCTTATAAAATTTTTTGAAGGCAGTATTTTTAATTGATTATACCAAAAGGAAGAAAAAGGCCTATGTAACTATTCTCTTCCAGTAACAGGGGGAGTATTATCTTTGCTAATTTAAATGTGGATAAAAGTAAGCTGTTCATACAGTAAGTATATATATATGCTGATAAATTTGGTTCACTATGGAGTGATAAAATGAAGTAAAAGGGAAAGGCATACTGATCTGAAATTTTAAGCATTACTTTCAGTCATTTAGGGGTAAGCAGTCCTGTATAGTTTGAAAATAGCTGGCAGCCAGTATGCCCTGTGTTCTAATCACAGTACCTTAATTGATGTTTATAAATAACTTGAATGATTATTTTAAAAATACATTATTACTATTCCTCCTTCCCCAAGCTATTAATTAACAATTTCCAACAAAAGGCATCTATGTTTCTTAAAGGGAAAGGCATACTGATCTGAAATTTTAAGCATTACTTTCAGTCATTTAGGGGTAAGCAGTCCTGTATAGTTTGAAAATAGCTGGCAGCCAGTATGCCCTGTGTTCTAATCACAGTACCTTAATTGATGTTTATAAATAACTTGAATGATTATTTTAAAAATACATTATTACTATTCCTCCTTCCCCAAGCTATTAATTAACAATTTCCAACAAAAGGCATCTATGTTTCTTAAAGGGATAAAAAGACAGATAAATAGGAAGTTCACTTTGAAAATTAAAAAAGTCATGGGGCTTGGGTGTGTTGCTCAGTGGTAGAGCGCTTGCCTAGCACATATGAGGCCCTGGGTGTGACTCCCCAGTGCCACACACACATGAATTTGAAGAAAAGTATCATGGACTGAAATTGGAATATAGTGTAGTAATTTTTTATACATAATTGAATAAAAGTTTCTAAGGAATCTTATTTTTATAGGATGTTTTCCTAAAGTGGAATTAAGGAAATGGTTTCAAATACAGAAACTGAAGGATGGCAGTCTTTATAGAGCAGGAATGAGCGACTACAGGCTGCCACCTGTTTTGGACTGCCATTGAGCTACAACTGGTTTTTACATTCTTTTAATTGATTGGAAGTGGTTGAGATAATATTTTGAAGATATAATTTCAGTGTTATGAAGTTTATTGAAATGCAGTCATGCTTACTTAAATGTCTTTTCCTATAAAATGGTAGAATTGAGTAGTCCGTCAGACCTACGTGTTCTAAAATATCTGGCCCTTTCAGTTTGTCAGTCCCTATTATAGAGGATAGTTTTGTTCATATGTGGTACATGATTAGTTTGGTTATTTGTATCCTTGCTGACAGGTTAGGGTCTGGACTCCTGTTACACACATTAGACTTCATTTACAATATGGATTCCAATTCCCCTGATACATATATATTTTAAATATTTATTTGCTTTAGTTGTACACAATGCATTTATTTTTACGTGGTGCTGAGGATCGAACCCGGACCGCACACATGCTAGGTGAGCGCTCTACCACTGAGCCACAATCCCAGACCCCCTGATATAATTTTGTCTTTCAGTACTGCTCAAAAACACATATACAAAGAGGTACTAGTGCTTGTTAAGAATAACCCCCTGTGTGGGGAACTGAATCCCGGGCCTCACTCATGCTAGGCAGGTGCTCTGCCACTGAACCTTTTTCTCCTCCTTAAACATTTAAAAGTACATTGAGGTGTTTGCTGTAGTATTCAAGGACTTTGGTGGTCTAAGGGAAACGGCACCTGATACTAATATATTAAACCACACATGTGAAATAAATTATGGCACAGGACTTTGCTTTCTATGTTGGTGAGTTATTATTTCGACCTATCTTAATACTACCTCCTGGGGATATCCCTTTTATGCACTTAAACCGATAGGAGTGAATTCAGTCCTTTATTAACCCTATTTTGTCAGTGTCATTTGGTAAGCTCTGAGTGTTTATGTAAGTATTTCAAATTTAATAGGAGTACTTGTTAATTCCCTCATTAGTTGTACTAGATGAGAAATAAGGGTGCAGCCAGATTTGAATATGTAATGCTTCATAAAATGTTCAAAGCAGGTAGATCTAAACTTACAAAGTGAGTGTTTCTGGTTGGTTATGACTGTATTGAGGGAGGGAGAATATTTGATCCACAATAAAACCTTTCATGAATCATTGAGAGTTAAAATTGATGTTATTTGCCAAATGAAGCTGGTTATTGAAACATTTTAAGAAATGCACTTTTACATAAAATAAACCTATAAAAACTAATTTCTGGTGTTCCTTTTTGTTTGCGTTGGGGAGGGTATGGGGGAAGGGAGACTGGCTGACCTGAAATGATTAATAGAGACATGAACCGTTTATTTTGCTTCATTTTAGGACTTGCTATTTAGAGGATTTAAAGAGGTTTTCTGATTTATTCATAATTTTATGGGTTCCACAGACCTCTAAATCCATAGCCTTTAAATAAGAAAAAAAAAATGTGATTAATGTTCAAAGAACCTGCTTTTAGTTTACTAAGGCTGTTCTAAAGTATACTATGAACCAAGTGACTAGATGTTTGAAGTCTGAGATAAAGTACCCTGTTGATAATTATAAGGATTGTAAGAAAAAATTGTGCCATTCCCCTGGATTTCTGGTGGTTTTCTGGCAGTTTGGGGGGCATTTTTGGTATTTAGTATTGCCTCAGTCTCTGCCTTCATCTTCATGTGGCTTTCTTACATGCATGTATGTACAAATTTGCTGATTGGTTTTCAGTAATAAGAATGTTTATGAAATAGGTCAATTTCAATAAATTACTCTAGCACATTGAAATTTCCTTTCATCGCAACTCAAATTTTTGAAAACTAGAAAATATAATAATTACACTCTAACCAAAACTACCCAGTACATCTCTTCTAGTTCCCGAGTTTTATTTCAGATTTCAGGCTTCCTAAACTTATAGGAAGACTTGACAACTTCTTTGAGTCAAGTAGAAAATTAGAACTTAAGTATATTGAAATCATTTATATACATTGTAACTACACCAATTGATTATAAATCATTGGCACCAGATGTGAAGAAATCCCCAACACCAAAAAGAGATGCAAAAGAATAAAGACATCATAGAACATACTTAAGGTATTCAGAATCATTGGTATGCTGTCTTAAAGTAACATGCATAAATTTGCCATCATGAAGAACAATATACAATTTATGCCTAAATTGACTTTTGTGGTCATTATCATTCTCAGAAGGATCTCATCCATGATATGTGCAATAACTGCAGGTATATTTAAATGGTACACTGATGCACTTTGGAACTTCCTTAAGACTAATGTCTCTTTGTTCTCTTTGAAGCCAGGAAAATCTTAATCTTAGGCAATATCAATTTTGCCACATGTTCACTCTGTCCAGTCTCCACCTGTAGGGAAATCTGCCTCTGACTTCCTATAAGATCTTTCACTTCTGTCTTGTAGTTGGCGTGGACCTTGTGGTAGAGGGGAAGGGAATTTGGTACCAGGATTGAGAGTCAAGTTATAAAGTTCCTTTATAAGTATTTTTCGATTGGGTGAGAGTCAAATGAATCTTTGAGGGAATTCTGTTTTCAGACATCTGAAAAGTCTTGGGTTAAGCTTTTGCAATGGTGAAATTTGCCCTTTTTATAAAGGTAAATTGGACTAGGGTCTACCATAATGATGTCATCTAAACATGAATTTTTCTGAGAAATGACAATCCATAATGTTTAGGCATGAATTTTGGCTTGGTTATAACCTATACAGGTAAAATTCTACCTTTTGCTATAACTTCTTGGAGATTGAATGAATATTTGGTTACTGAAGTTCTTTGCTCCCTTACAGTCCTGGGAGTCTAGTAGTGGAGGTAAATAAAAACAACTTCCCTAGTTCCATTGCTCTGACAAAAGGGGCCAAGAAGACAGCTAGGAAAATTAGACAATGGCAGGAGGGAATTGGTATGGTGAAAGGAACAATGTAGGCTAGGTCATGAGTATAGCAGGATTCTCTTATTGTATATATGTTGACAATTTTCCAAGCTTTAAGAAAAGCCTAAAATTAATAGAAATGTAGTTATCTTTGTACTAGCAACTGAACAGTTGAATAATCTGGTTACTTGCTTTATAACCCAAGTAGGGAAATGAAAATCACCCATTGTACTGATGTACAATGTATTCACAAAGTTTGGGAATATGTGCATGATGGAATTGTTGTCTACCTGGTTATGTTTTCATTCAGTTTAGGTAAAGATTGAAGACTTGGGAGTGAGAATGGTTACCTTTCCCATCGTTAGGATGCTACAATTTAGATTAGAATGTCCCCCAAAGGCCCATGTGTTTAAGGTTTCATCCCTGTGGTGTTCTTAAGAGGTGGTGAAACATGTAGGAATGGGTCCTAGTTACAAGGACAGATCTTTTGCTTTTTAGGGAGGCTAGTTCTTTGGCGGGGTTCCCTCAATTGGAATTGTGGTACCCTGGTCTCTTCCTCTTTTTTATTCCCAGCTATGGTATGAACAGACTTCAACCACCAGTCGTTCCTGTCACCGTATACTGGGTGTACTGTCTTGCCATCGGCTGAAAGGTGATAGGATCAACTAGCCATGGACTGAATCCTCCAAAACTGAGCCAAATAAGCCTTTGCTTTTTTTTTTTTTTTTTTAAGGTTGATTACCTCAGGAATTCTGTTGCAGTAGTGGAAAGCTAATAGGTCTGTCTTATTGGGGCTATAAATTCTGTGAGGACACCAACTTTTGTTCATCATTGAACTCCAGCATCTAGCACAGTGCCTGAATTACAGGTATACTCCCCACAAGTGTGGAGACATACACTAAGAAACTTTGAGGCTATGGATATAGGTCAGTGGTAGAGTACTTACTAGCAACGTTCTAGGTTCAGTCCCCAGCACCCCCTATCCCCAAAAATGTAAAAATAGACCTAAAGTTACAAGGAGAGAGCTTTTTACAAAGGATGGTTTAAACAAGCATTAGGCCATTATTGGTTCATCTTTCTACCCTTTGTCCCATACTGTTGACTCAGTGGATACAAATGGGATTGCCTAAGGTTAGGATTGGCTCACACAGATTTTTCTTTAAGAAAAAGAGCTTTATTAGGAAAGTGAAAATGATCACTTGCTAACTTGAGTAGCTGGATTGCACAAGAAAGGACCTGAAAATTTCTTGATGTCCTCCAATGCCTCATTTAAGTGCACCTTGTCTTTCTCAGACCTAGAAAAAATTAGCAACCTGTGTTTCAAACAAGGGATAATTCTTCCCTTTCCCATGTACAGATATTCTGATGATTCCTCAGACAGTTCTTTCTGGAACAAATTTTGCTCTTCTCCTACAGCCAGCCCTACTGGGTTCACCTTTACAGACTCTGGGACTAGGACGTGGAAATAAGACATACGAATGTTTCTTCACTGGGAATCTTGTAGTTATTTCTAAAATGCTTCAGGGAAGTTTGCTGAACACATTATGGATATTATTGAGAATGTCTACTCTTGTGCATTTTTAACAGTACATTGAAACCATTAAAAATAATCAGCAGAGTTTGTTGCAGAAAACAATTTTATTAGTTACCGGTTTATCACCAGTTTATATTCACTACCAGGTTTATAATTTTAGAACTGGATTAGAAACACAAGCATTAGCATTTAAAATCAAGCAAGGGAAATATGAATATCTGCCATTTCCTTTAGTGTATCTGTCATGTTCAGAATGCCTCTTTTTTAAAAAAAAATTTTTTTTAGTTGTAGTTGGACATAATACCTATATTTTATTTATTTTTATGTGGTGCTGAGGATGGAACCCAGCACTTTGCCTGTGCTGGGCGAGCACTCTCCCACTGAGCCACAACCCCAGCCCCAAAATGCTTCTGTTAGTAAAGAAATAATGTTAACCCTTTTTTTATAATTGGGAAAGACTCTGGGTCAATACGGTAATAATATAACAAAAGGAGCTTTTAAAATGTCTATTCTGAAAATCAACTGATTTTAAATCCCAGAGGAAATTTGATACTGGCAGTATTTAATATAAAGAGCAGGTTTAATGTTGTCTGAAGTTTTATGTGCAGGAACAGACAATACTAAAAATGTAAGTCTCATTTAAAAACTGGACAGATTAACACAAATATTTGGTTTAACGGAGAATTACTGGAGTTCATATAGAAATAAATCATGAGATGTTACTGCCATAAATGACATTGGCACAAAAAACCATTAACTTGAGAAGCATTAGTGTTGAGTCTAAACTGGAATACTGCAGGATTTGTAGGTCCTACAAACAGATGTGAATTTTTGAAGTGCCTAGATAGCTTCAACGTAGTTGGCTGGGAGCATGCCGGTTCTTCCAGTTCTTTGCACAGTGCCATACATCCACCCTTCATCAATAGCTTGAACATTTACAATAGCATCTCCATCTTTGAAGGACACCTCATCTGCATCTGCAGCCATATAATCGTACATGGCACGGAAAATTTTCTATTTGTGGGAATAGAAAGAAATGAAAAATTATATGGGATTTGTAATAACCAATACCAAATTTTGAGATATGAGTTATTTCACAAATTTAAGTTGCTAAAAAAAAATGTGCAGCCGGGCGTGGTGGTGCACGCCTGTAATCCCAGCACTTTGGGAGGCTGAGGCAGGAGGATCGCAAGTTCAAAGCCAGCCTCAGCAATGGTGAGGCACTTAGCAACTCAGTGAGACCCTGTCTCTAATAAAATACAAAAAAAAAAAAAAAAAAAAAAGGGCCGGGGATGTGACCCAGTGGTCGAGTGCCCCTGAGTTCAATCCCCGGTACCACAAAAAAAAAAAAAAAAAAAAAAAAAAAAAAAAAAAAGTGCAACTATCACCAAGAAAGTAATAACTCAAGAAATAAGAGAAATAGTTGCAAATCATGTTTCTGATAAGGGATTAACATCTATATAAAGAACTCATATAACAACATGATGTGTATAGACATTTCTCCTAAGATCCACTCCTATATAATCAAAAGGAATGAAAACGTGTTTGTGTGGTAACATGCAGAACCATGTTCATAGCAATATTGTTCCTAACAGACCCAATGGGGCAACAACCCAAATACCCACCAACTGATAAATGAATAAACAAAAATTCCATACAGTGGAATAAAGTACTGATATATGATGCAACATAATGAACTTAAAAACATTGAGAAGCAGCCATGTACTAAATCTACATATCACATGATTTTATTTATATGAAATGTCCCAGATATGTAGAGAGACAAAGTAGATTAGTAGTAGATGACTAAAATTGGAAGGGAGATTCTGGGAATGGGGAGTGAATGCTGATAGGAATAAATTGTTTGCTTGCTTTTCTTTTTAATGTTGATGAAATATTCTAAGATTATGGTAATAGAACAACTTTGTAAATTAAATATGAATGTCAGTGAATCATATATTTCAAATTATGAACTTCATAGTGTGTTCATCACATAACCATAAAACATATACCCATAGAGAATAGAAAATATGCTAATTTTACATGTAACTCTAGCTTTTTTGTGTTTGTGCAGTTCTGGGGATTGAACCCAGGGCTTTGGTACATGCTAGGCAAGAACTGAGCTATATCCCCAGCCACCACCACCACGACCCTTAGTTTTGAGGTAGGGTCTCACTAAATTGCCCAGGCTGACCTGGAATTTGCAATCTTCTGCTTCAGCATTATGAGTGGCTGGGATTACGGGTATGTGCCACCACACCCAGCCTTTTTCTGCTTGTTGAGGAGTTAGGCTAAGTTTCAGAAAAAAATTTGAAATGCCATAGCAATATTGCACATGTGAAAGTTGTTAGAATTAAAGTAGAATCATTTTTGTCAAGCCTTAACCAAAAAAAGAAAGCCAGAAGATTATGAAGGAATCTTTTCTTTTTGGTACTGGGGATTGAACTCAGGGACACTTGACCACTGGGCCAGTCCCCAGCCTTTTTGTATTTTATTAGAGACAGGGTTTCACTGAGTTGCTAACTGCCTCACCATTGCTGAGGCTGGTTTTGAACTCGCGATCCTCCTGCCTCAGCCTCCCAAGTGCTGGGATTACAGGAGTGCGCCACCACGCCCAGCTGAAGGAATCTTAATGTGTGATTGTCTGATAGTAATTATCACAAAAAAATGCCACAGAACCACAGCCTGGAACATAGGCCACTGCAATTTTAGACAGCAAATATTCCAAGTACATCTGCTCAGCAGCTGTCTATTCAGCTTCAAACTGTTCCTACCCTTGTTAATCCTTGTAGCAAAGGATTATTGTTTCAAATTATCGTCTCTAATCCTCATTTGTCTTTAAAAACTTCCCCTTGCTCAACTCACTCTCTCTGAATATACCCATAGTTTACTTTACTATTGCAAGGCTCTTCTATTCCCAAATAAATGTCTTCCCAGCAGCTTGGGAGGCTGAAACAGGAGAATCGCAAGTTCAAAGCCAGCCTCAGCAACTGCAAGGCACTAAGCAACTCAGTGAGACCCTGTCTCTAAATACAAAATAGGGATGGGGATGTGACTCAGTGGTCGAGAATCCCTGAGTTCAATCACTGGTACCAAAGGGGGGAAAATGTCTTTATGCTTTGGAGAATATGGTAGTTACTTAGGTTGACACAAGTCATCTCTCACTTTGGGAATTTGGTAGCGTATCAGTAGTAAAATTTTCTAAAAGGAATCCAACACAATATAAACAACAAAAAGAAAAAGTAATTTTTTTGAAATATAAGTAAAATACCCAGTCTCTTTCTAGGAGCAGCCCCCCAATTTTTTCTTGCATTCTAAAATATATATACATCATTTATACTCACAAATTTTCCATTTTCTCCAACATAAGTGGAAAAACACTATAATACTCTGACTTTCCTTCTCATTTAATATAGCTGGGAAATCTTTTCATATATAACTCTCATTCTTTTTGATTGATGCAGAAAATTTCACATTTTAGTAATACCACAAGTTATTTAGCCATATCCATTTTTTAAAACACTATAATGATCATCCTAGTTGTCTCTGGGCAAATAATTTCTGACGAAAGTTATTTGTTTGTGTTGGGAATTGGACCCAGGGCCTCATGTGCTGGGAAGAAACAGCTTTTAATGGTAAAAGTGTTAGCCTAGGTCAAATGATGTGAGTATTTATTTTTAAGAGCTTTTGCTCTAATGTTCAAGTATGATACTTCATTTCATTTGCATGTTCTGGTTATTAGTCATAGAGTGTTCTCTAACACTTTTTTTTGTGGCCATTTTTATTTCTTATGTCATAAGTTGTCTATTAACATTCTTTCAGGTCCTTCTTTCAGGGGACAGGGGAATACTTTGTTATCAAATTTTATACTTTTTAAACATTAATATTTTTGTAATCTATACACTTAAGCATTTTCTTCTCTCAGTTCAATATGTTTCTTTTTGCTACATTTAAAATTTTATGGTGAAATCCATTGTTTTTTTCTTTATATTTCCAGGTTTTGGATCTTGTTTAGTAAGGTTTTCCCCACCACTAATGTTTAAAAGTAATTAATTTTTCTGGAGTATTTTTACAATTTTGTTTTTTATATTTAGATCTTGGTATAGCTTCCAAGTAAATATCTTTTGAGATGAGTATTTAATCTTATTATTTTTAATTTTCTTGCTAAATAACCAGTTATCTGAAGATCATATAATTAAATAATGCATCCCCTTCCTGCTGATTTGTAATTCTTTTAGAGTCTTTTTCTGGACTTCATCTACTTTTATATCTATTGCCATGCCAAATCCATTTTCACTCTTTCAAATAAATTTTAGGATTAGAGCACAAGTTTTTAAAAAATCTTATGGGGAAGTTGATTGAAACTGTCTGGAACTTACTTATTTCATGAGAAGTGACAAATTTACAGTATTCCCTTTCAGAAATATAATGGGTCTCAACACATATTTAGATCTTCTTTTATGTCCTTCAGTGAAGATAGTTGTCTTCATACTCAATCCTAAAGCAGTTTGTTTTTGTGACATTATAAAAGAGGTGGGCCAGGATTTTAAAATAAGAGTTGTAAAGCAGCCAGGTGAACTGTGAACATGATTTAGCATACATTTTCACCATATGTTAACAGGGGAGATATAAGCTTTATGACATGAATACACGTATGCGCATGTACATATACATTCTTGAAGAATGATTCTAGGCAGTAAGTAAAATGTTCAGCTTAAGATAGAGCATAAAACCAATGAGCCAAAGCTGACATTTTGCATGGTTTCTTAAAAATCATTGAGTGATGCTATTCATTAATATGGGTTGGGGTAGTAATGAAGGTCTTCTGATATTGACCATTAACATGAGATGTGAAGTAAAAGAACATTATATAAAATAGAAGCTTTCTTTTAAAAAGAATATAATACCTATGATTTTTTTTTCACATATCAAAAAACAAGAATGATTTGAGTTAAGTTCTTCATTTACTTACTCCAGCAGTAGAGGGATGAGATGGGATAGAAGATAATGTTGTCTGTTGGGTAGCAACTGAAGACGATCGTTGTTGTGGGAGCTCTGTGGTTTTCACATGTTTGTAAGCTGCAAAGAAGGAAAACAATAGTTTTAAAAAGAAAATGTCACTATACATTCAATCTGTGCTTAGCAGCTAAGCAGTGTTGCCTTTTTCCCCAACTTATTGATTTCTAAGAAGGCAAGATCTAACAAAACAGATGAAAATGAAACACCTAAATCCATACTGTTAGCATAATTGCAGCCATCTTCCTTTCCCCACCCCCACTTTATGAATACTGTTCTTATTCCCAAGAAATAGTAGCCTGAGATAAAACCTACCGGCCTGGAGACATGCTGGTCTCTCCCTATTCTCTCTTTGAGAAGATAAAGGGACATGCTGGTTTTCTTGTTCTCCCCCCTCTGATAGGAAAACTTCCTGTCTGTGTTCCACAAGATCAGGGGATGTCAGTCTAAACCCGCCCCTGGCACACGGCCATGATTCTAGCCTATAAAAGGTAACATTCAAGGGGGAGTTGCTGCTGCTCTCCTTCCTTGCTGCTGCTGCTGTCCCTCTCTCTGCCAGAGCAGCCTTGTCAGACTCCTGACAATAAACCTGCTTCTTTATCCCAGGTGTGTGTGTGAGATCAGTCCTGTGCCACTTTTCTTTAACATACAATGCTCCACGATTCGTCTTTTGTCATTAGAACAAGTTTTTGTTTGTTTTTTATTGGGGCATCTCACACAGTAACAATCAGTAGCTCTCCAGCAAAGACAGCACCATGCCACCTGTACCTGTTGAGGCTGCAGAGAAGAAGGCACCTCCATCACTGTAGGTGGAAAGGTGGTGGTCGGCAGCTTCTGAGTGCTCAGACTTCTCCTCACCCCCGCTAATACTCATTGCACTGGCAGATCTTGACTGCTCCCGGCTCCGGCGTTGAGCTTGGACTGGGAAAGAAGAGATTGGGAGAGAGATAGCAGAGGTGAAATTTCTTTGGTAGTAATGCCTGATAGTAATTGAGTCTCAGTTGCAGGTTTTTTTTTTTTTTTTTTTTTTTTTTTGCCAAAGCATAGTTTTAAGTAGTTTTCTGTGGATTAAACCCTCACAGCTCTTCTGATGTGTAGTTGTCATTACAAGTGAGAGCTTAATAAATGGCCACAGGTCATGCCCTGCACTGGGACTTGAACCCAGGGTCACTCTACCATTGAACTACATCCCTAGCCCTTTTTATTTTATTTTTTGGGGACAGGTTTCATTAAGTTGCCCAGGCTGGCCTTGAATTTAAGATACTCCCATCTCAGCTTCCCTAGTTGGATTAGAGGTACACACCATCATACCCTGGGAACAGCCAGGATTCAAATCCAAGAAACTATCTTAACTGCTACTCCTTCCCACCATCTTGCCCATTTTCCTGGCTCACCAAAACAAACAGTAATCACATTTAAATTCATCTTCCCCAGAAAGTCCTTCCTAACTTCCAAATTGATATAGGTGCTCTCTCTGTTCCAACGAAACTCTGGGCAGATCTTTAAAAATGTATGTGTCAGGGTGTACCCAGGATTTACTTATCTGTTTTCATCAGTAAACCAGAGTATACGTCCTTTGAGGAAAAGGACTACATATTATTCTACTGTTTAACATGAATGGAAAGCATAAAGAGGGCTGGGGGTATAGTTCAGTTGGTAGAGTGTTTGCCTCGCAAGCACAAGGCCCTGGCTGGGTTCAATCCCCAGTACCACATACAAAAAAAAAAAAAAAAAAAAAAAGAAGAAGAAGAAGAAAGAAAGCATAAAGATATGCAGGTGTTTCACTAAATGAATAATCTTCCTTGATACAAAAAAGCTCAGAAAACTCCTAAGATCAGATCTATTCTCTTTCCTTTGCTTATATATCTTGTTGTTATCATTTCTGTAATAGAAAATTTAATGATTATTTTCTTTAGGAAAAAAAATAAAAATAATAATGGGGATTGAAGGAGACATGAACTCAGGCAGTGAAACAAAATCTTTTTCTAACTTGAACTACTTTAGCCTATTAGTCAATGGTCACCTCAGAAAATGAAACCCTGGATGGAAAGAACCTAAGAACCTAAAAGTCATTGACTCTATCCCATTATATGGGGACATTTATGTTGTAAGCCTCTTGTGGCACAACATACCATTAATCATGTGTAAGCTTCGGGACTGAATGTTGTCTTCTGCTGGGTCATAGTCAAAAACTGAACCAGGATTAGTACGCCAGACACGTAGGCCTGAAAGAAAAACCAAGAATCAGAACAGTTGTTCTTGTACTCTTTCAATAACTTGAAAACCAAAGCATGAATTTAAACAACCACAGGAGGATTGAATCACTTTTATTCAGTTTACCTTCTGGTTCCTCTCCTCCTGAGAAAAAAGATAACGTACAAGAAGACCTCAGCTTTGCAAATTGAGATAATTAGTGAGATAATTAATGAAAAGATTGAGGTCCTTTGTATTTTGCCTTAGTGTAACTAATGTCACTTTTGTTCTGTTACCTGTGATAGTCTCCTGATCCTGGTCATTGCGCTTTTGTTCCATTTCTACCACTTTTCTTTGAATACCTCTGTAGTTAATGTCACTGAAGTCCTGTGTGTTCTTTTTTACTCGTTCAGTGATAGGATCGGTCACCACTGGTGTGAAGCAACCCTTGTGTTTCTCAAAGTCTTCATGATATTTCACCTGAAATGTTGTGAATTTGCTTTATGAAAATATGATGGTATGGCCATTTTTCTTTTTATGTGTTCCCACATGTTGTCCAACCAACCCTAAAGAATTCCTCACTCACCGTTGAGATGTGCCGTTGGGTTTCCCTTACCCGTCTCATCTCTGGGGTATCCAACACATAGGCAGCTTTGCCTTGTATTTGTTTCCGGAAGCTATCAGAATAAAGAACCTATGGAGGAGAAACCATGAATGAGTATAATTCATGGTATTGTCTTCATTCTGAAGCCTTAAGCCTTTCCAACAGATGGAGACGAAAGAAGCTGATGAGGGAAGCTTGAGTCAACTGACCAAACCCAGTGAGACACATGACTAATAGTGGACCCAGTTAGCATGAAGATGAGTAGGGCTCACATCAGAAGAGAAAGGACTTGTTTTGACTTTGAAAATGAAGTATCCATTTTCAAAGGAGAAAGGGCTGTAGTATAATTTTGAAAAAAGTGGAAGAAAGTGGCCTCTTGGATTTGCTAGGAATTGTAGCACCAACACCAGCATATTTGATGATATTTGGCACTAAATCTGATATGGGAATTTGAAAGAACTATCCTTTGGAACAGTAATCATTTATCTCAGGTAATATCCAGATTGCATAAACCAAGGTGCTAATACAGAAATCAGAGTCCTCCAGACACTAAATTCCCCAAATATCAAAGCCAACAAAGGCATCCATTTCTGAGTATTACCTATTTAATAAGGTACCTTAAAAATAATGTAAAACCTAAGATTGAAGATGTTAGGGAGTCAATTTGTTATAGTTGGTTATGAAAAACTACCTCTGAGTAAAGTAAAATAAAACACTGACAATTATTTTTAGTATGATCATTTGGAATTGAAAAGCATGGTTGTGTTAATTTTAGTTTTCAGTTGAAGAAAGTGCACATTTTTATGGTGTTAAAATGTTATTTCCAACATGTTGCATTTCTCCTTTTAAATTTTAGTGTATTTTTCAGTTGAATGAGAGAGACACATTTTCATGATGTTAAAATGTTATTTTCCAAGTTGTTGCACTACTTCTTTTTAATCCTAGAAAATACCGAGCTAATGTTTTCTTGGTTGCGCTTAGCTCTCTCCATCTCTGGAGTAACAGGTGTCGGTGTTGCTTTTCTCATATTCTCTTTGTACAATACCTAAGGGAGCCAAGAGAGCATCCAGATATCAGAGAACAGAAAAACAGTTCTGAAAAATCATTTAGCTGTTATTATGGCTCAATTATATCACACTCTATAAGAAACACCTCAGGAAGAAAAAGCCATTAAAATGTTATGGGAGAAAGCAAAAGAATCAGTGTGAGCTAGTGGAGTTGATTTGTTGATTTTAAGTTGACAAGGGAGAATTTAATACATATACAGAATTTTGGACACACTGTGAATAAATTAGTGGTATAACCATGATGACCAGGCTTGTTAAAGTTTTAATGATTTATATTTCCTCTCTGAAATACCGAGCTAAAGTTTTCTTGATTGCGTTTGACTCTTTCCATCTCAGGAGTAAAGGGTGTGGGGGTTGCTTTCCCCATGCTCTCTTTGTATAGTACCTGTGAGATACAAAGTTGTACCCAAAAGTCACTATGAGACAACATTCACTATGAAATATAAGGAAAATGTTAGGGATAATCTATTACTGTTGGAACAGCTCTCGAGTAGAAAGCTTAAGAAAGTTAATGGCAACTCTAAATGTGGTATAATATTTAGAGGATATTCAAATGTAATTTTCATTTTGTTTATTTTTAACCTTGGATGAGGTTAGGAGCAGGCCAAAGTGCAGGGGTTATATTATAAAATTAAAAGCATTTTCATTTCTCAAGACAATACCGAGCTAATGTTTTCTTGATTGCGTTTGACTCTCTGCATCTCTGGAGTGACAGGGGTTGGGGTGGCTTTGCCCACATTTTCTTTGTACAAAACCTACATGAGTCCAACAGATCCACAAAGGAAAAAGAAAAGAATTACAGTTACCAAAATAAGAAATGGAACAGATAACATGAGGCCCAGGACACGAAATCGTTTAGTCAATAAGGTTAGATGGCAATCATTATGTTTCCAAAGGAAGATGAGTATAGTTACAGGAAGATACATGTTTCCAGGGTAGAATCCTGCCCTAAAATATTTGCATATTACCAGAGAGAACTGTAGTGTTCCCAGGAAGGAGGCAGGACCATCATCATTTTACTACTAGTACAAGAATATCAAGCTCCTGACAGATTTCTAAGGGGAAGTTACAGACTTGGGCTTGAATCACACTGAGGTTGAAGCTGCTCCAATACAGCAGTTGGTTACTGGACCTTTTTCTAGTACTTAACTCTCATAAACATATGAGTAAAATTGTAGGCCCTAGACAAGGCAGAAAGGGTTTCCTCCTGTTCCTTTTTCCTCTCTATCTTTTGTCTTTGCCTCCTGCAATTGTTTAGTATTTCACACTGATCAAAAAGTAGCAGTGTTTTTGGCAGTTAATATTGTAAATCAACAGGAAGCAGTACAATGTTTTATAAATTCTCTACCTCAATGTCCCCTCCTAGTGTCATTCTAGAGAACCCAGGAGAGTTGGAAGAATTCTGTTCCGGTAGTGATTAAAATTTAGAGAAGAGTCCCTGGATAGTCAGGTCAGTACTACCTAAGAAATTATTAGAATTACAAATTCTCTAGCTCCATGACAGACCTACAGAGGAGAAATTGTTGGGGCAGGATCCAGAAATCTGGGTTAATAATCCCTCCGCATGATTCTGATGCATGCTAATGTTTCAGAACTACTGGAAAGTACTGGGTTTAAATTTCGAGAAACCTGTAAACAGTGTAAATACTGAGCAACATAAGGTTGTTCACTACTTACTGAAAGCTAAAGTCCCCACACAAACCCCACTTCCCAGGAAATTTATAGACACATGTACTATCACAGAGCATAGTGGTTTACTAAAGTTAGCATTAAAAGGCCATGATAAAGACAAAGAACAACAATTAAGATGGGTAAAACAAATATTACTTCTGGTGACTCTTTTAAGTGAATTGACAATTGCCAAAACTGTTACTGGGTTATAATTTGCATCGTTATCCTTGAAGGAGAAGATGAGGAGTTATTTTCCCCAAGGTCTCTTTGTCCAAATCTGACAGGGCTGGGAATGTAGCTCAGCATTTAAGCCCAAGCATAGCATTCTCTAGGCCCTGGGTTTGGCCCCTAGCACTATAAAATAAAACCCCAAATCTGACAGGGAAAATTAGAATCTAAAGTCATCAACACAAAAACACAATGAAATCATGATTCTAGTTTACAAAAAAAAAAAAAAAAAGAGTCCTATTATACCTATTGCACAAGCCCACTCCAAATCTTACATGTGTAAAACAAAGAGACCTTGAGTATAGAGTAAGTCTGGGAGAGATAAGCAAAGGAATGTTTTGTAGGAAAATATATGACTTCTTGATATCAGAACTTGAAATTATGGATTAAAGCAATTTTGTTGTTATAGGGTTAAGACTGGTAATTATACCCCTATAGGAAAGAAGGATAAATGTAGTCAAAGAAATTCACAAAATATAAGTTGTGTTTAAAAAGTGGGATTAATATGTATTATTTTAAATCATTATAGTAGTTTTTTTTTTAATCATTAAAGAAGGCTTTTTTTTTTTTTCTTTTTTTGCAGAGTACCGAGCTAATATTTTCTTGATTGTGTTTGACTCTCTCCATCTCTGGAGTGACAGGTAAAGGAGTTCCCTTGCCCATGTTTTCTTTGTATAGCACCTGTGCAATGAGAAAATATCAAAAAAAAAATCTGTAAGTAATGTTTCATTTGCTGTGAGATTTTAAGGGTGAGGTCAACTTCCATGTTATAAAATAGCACAATAGTCCAAGGAGCCAGGAGTTATATGCTGATAAGATGCTATATACTATTTTAGTGGAAGCCATTACTGGATTGAGGAATTTTTTACTCTCCAGGGAAGTAAGGACCTCAGCTGCTGGGTAAAGGCTTTGGAGTTATCCATATTAATTTTTTTTCATTTCTACAAGTATAGTGTCTCCTAAACAATCACAGGGATTTGAGATGGTTAGAACTTGGTTTTGTTATCCACACAAATGAAAACATTTGTTACTTCTTTTTTAAAAACATGTTTAAATATCAGATGAAGTAAAAATAAAAATTTATAGAAATGAGAAAGTATGTCTTTATGCAACGTAAGGTACATTAGAAGCAAAGAAAGGGGAGAGGGCTTAAAAAATAATAAATATCAAAGATCTGTTTAGTTCTGAGGTTAAGTTGCATCTTTTTTCCCCCTTTTTAGAATACCGAGCTAAGGTTTTCTTGATTGTGTTTGACTCTCTGCATCTCAGGAGTGATGGGGATTGGAATTCCTGTCCCCAAGTTTTCTTTGTATAGGACCTGTATGATAAGAAAGCATCCAGAACAAAAAAAGACAATCACTTCCTCCCTCTTTTGGAGTAGTTGGGAGTGGGTAGAGAGGGAAGAAGAGAATGAGTTAGAGGAAGGAAACACCAGAAGCTTTTAGGTTCAACCTGTATGAGACTAAAGACATCCTTAAAGCAAAGGAATGCAGGAAAAGAGCAGTACAAACTAAGAAATAAAAAAAGAAAGTTTTGTTATTTTGTTGTTTGAACTAATGGCTGCAACACTGAGCAATAAAGAATACCATGAAAGGGAGAAATTAGTCTTCCTCAACTTGTTATAGGGGTGGGGGGATAAAAACAGACAGGAGACAGAAACAGAACCAAGGAAGTTATTTTTGATTTGGAAATGCTATTAATAAACCACATAAGGATATCTGGGTTTTATAAATACTGTTTGTTTGAAGATACATACACACAAATCTTATGTTGACTTCCAGAAGAAGTCAAAGTATTTAATTTTTAGTTTGGGTAAGCATTTTTGGGAAGAATTATTTTTAATGCAAATAGGGAGCAATGACAAGTTGATAAAAAAAATTTTTTTTCAAAATATCTGTACAAGTACCAGTAGAGAGAGAGGTTAGCATAGGAAATGAGGCCAAATGTCAGATCTTTATAGACTAAATTTTAAGCTTTACATTCAGATCAAATTTGCCAAAGCAAGATAAAAGTGGACACTTAAGACACTAAGAATGTTATATTTTTGAAAGCTGGAATTTAATACAGAACACTTTTTTTAAAATTAACATGATTATATTAATGTTTAACTAAAATAGGGAAACTGATTCATAGGAAATGGCAGCATTAAGTTGGGAACAAGACAGGTCAAAGTTTTTATTGGGATAAGTTGATTAGATTTTAAAAATCTAGCCATTAATCTTTTTAAAGCATCTTAAAAATTGTTAAAGGGATTTTTTTTTTTCATTTTAAATACCGAACTAAAGTTTTCTTGATTGTGTTTGACTCTCTCCATCTCTGGAGTGATAGGAATCGGAATCCCTTTTCCGAGGTTCTCTTTATACAACACCTGTACAACACAAGAAAGCATCCAGAAAAGAACACGAGCAGTCAAAACAGCCCCTTCATCCATTTTGTGGGGAACCTACTATGAGACTACAGATATCAAACAGAAAGGACAAATTCACCAAGTCCATTGCTCTATGCAAGCACAGATCTGGGTGAGAAATGCTGAAATGCCAAGTGTATTTGATAACTCATCTTTTTACCCTAACCCACATAGAAATGTTAATTTCCTGTGTTAGAAATTCAGGAAAAAATACAAATAATTTTGTAAGAGCACTAAAATGTTCAGTGTACAATAGAATAGTTTTTAAGTTAGATCAATAAGTACTTTCCTACATAGAATGTCTGTCTTATATGACATCAGATATTTAAAACTCCAGACCAATTTTGTGTAATATAGCAAAATTGGTCTTTCTTAATGTTGTAGAGATGATCAAGTCTAAAAGTCAATGTTTTAATATACAGTGTTTCCCACAGTATGTAAAAGGCACCACTAGACAATTTGCCTAATGCAACCTGTGTAAAAATAACACAAAAGGTTACTTCAAAAAAATGTCCAGGATCATTAGTTTCAAATAGATACAAATAATAATATACTTGCTCTAATACAGAAGGAAATAAATAATTAGAACATAATTTTGAAAACTGTTAGAAGCCCTTCAAAGCAAGGAATAATGATGAACCCACAGGGGAGAAAACAGCTGAATACAACATTACAAAAAGACATATTAACTTACATTAAAAATCTAACAAAATTGTAAAGTTGTTAAAGAATAGTAATTAATAACAAGACAAAAAAGCCAGTAGGACCAAAGAAAGTTACTGATGGAATTATGTGAAAATAACTTTTAGAAAATATTTATTTATTTATTTATTTATTTATTTATTTATTATTTACTGGGGATTGAACTCAGGGGCACTGTATCACTGAGCTACATCCTCAGTCCTTTTTGAGATAGAGTCTCACTAAGTAGCCAAGGCTGGACTTGAACTTATGTTCCTCCTGCCTCAGTCTCCTAAGGAACAGGGTTATAAATAGGCACCACCATATCTGGCTTAGAAAATATTTAAACTGACAATTAAAAACATGTTGGATTAACTCCCTAGCCCCAAAAGTAAATCTAGGTAAATTTTGCTACTGACATTTTATTCTCCATCTCAGGCGTAAGTGAACCTAAGGTCATTATATATAAGTATCAAACACTCCATTATAGAGTTTTTCAGAAACAACAGTAAAAGAGAAAATAAAATATATATGCACAATCTGACTTGTATATTTTTTTAAAAATCAGAAGGCCTGGACATTTATTCATGAAAAGATTTGTTTGGAACAAGTAACTAACGAAGTGCTTTTTGGTCCCTATATTAAGCAATTTTCTCTTTAGGTGCTACTGTTTATCACGTTAGGATCTATATTAAGGTGACCCCTGTTCCCAAAGAACCACTATTTCTACATATGGACTCTAGTTCAGTAATTTTTTTTGCAACGCTAACCCAGAAATGTCAGATAAAGAGTTGCAAGTAAATAAGAGCTTAAGTGTTTGTGCTCTTTATGGAAATCAACTTCAAAAGTCCCAGCAATAACAAAGTGTATAGCATTAGAATCAAGGTGAGTAAAAAAATCTGTAAAGCAGAAGGATTCAGTTGGTAAGATTTTAAAAGAGAGTTTGTTAAATGGATTGTTGTTAAAGGGACAAAAAGTGAGAAATTTGTTTTATAGAAATTATTTTTTAATATGGAGTTAAAGGAACTTTCTCCCAAATACCGAGCTAAAATTTTCTTGATTGCGTTTGACTCGCTCCATCTCAGGAGTGACAGGTATGGGGGTCCCCTTGCTCAAGTTCTCTCTGTACAATATCTGTGTGCACAAAACCAACAATCATATCAGCCTAGATCCATCTTTTAGGTAAACTTGAACTTAAAAAGCCCCCCAAATATTTTTTTTGTTTTAATAATGAAGAAAAATAGACCTAACTTTACTTTAAGAGAGCAACTATAGACATAGTCACACAGTACAGTATCTGTCTTTGAGTGGCACTGATGCATACACAGCTGCTAGGCTGTAGGCAGGAGTGGCTTGACTTTCATATGCCTTCCTCAAAGACAGAAGGATTAGGCTTCATCAAAAAACATTTAATGAGTTGCTTGTAACAATTAGAAAACAAAACAAAACAAGGCCTGGGGAAACTAAACACTAATTAATATTAAAAAGCTAAATAAATATTAGCTTAGCTTTCATTTTCCTGAATATATTACAAAGTAAAACTCATTTATATCTTGCGTGATATATATAAAATAGATGAGACAAGTAAATTTGTATTTCTGAGTTACTGTGAATTGATGATATGTAGTCTTTGATTGAAAATATTTAAGAATGATAATCTTTTAAGAAAGGCTGCAAACACAAATAATACATCAAATAACCACAATAAATACAAATAAAATTCTAGTTAGCAATGCCCTTTTGAAGTAGTGTTAGAATTTACTTTTCACTTGTGCCACACCAGTTAGAAATACCTGATGTTATTAGAGGAGTATCAGAGGAAGGAAACACTGAGTATTATGGGTTTTTAAGGAAAGTGATAAATATCTGTGTTTTAGAGAAAACAGTTAAAATTACACACCAGAACTAGAGTAATACTAAATTAGATTTGGGATGAAAACTGAGGTAATATTTGGTATCATTCCTTTCATAATACGAACTTAGTAATTTTATATTTGTAATGTGTTAAAAATAATTTAATAAGAATTAAGGGTTTTGTTTTTTTGCCTCCTAAGAAATACCGAGCTAAAGTTCTCTTGATTGCGTTTGACTCTCTCCATCTCTGGAGTTATAGCTGTGGAGGTTCCCTTCCCCAAATTTTCTTTGTACAAAACCTGTGAGATATAAGAAAGTACCCAAAAGATATTCAAAACAAGCACAAAGACTGAGGGAGGGAGTTGGGTGTGGGTAAAGAGGGAGTTATTTTAGTAAGTAATATTTAGTAAGGATAATGCTTTTTACTTTTGTACTTCACAGTTTTAAAGATGAACTCTCTAAAACTAATTTTGGAATGGAAAAGTACAATAGAAAGCATCAATTTATAGGATGTGAGTATCATGATGGTGTTAACGCTACTTGCAGTATTTCCAACTTAAGTACCCACGCTAGTCAGTTGCTGAAAATGTTAAAGTAGAATCAGAAGATGAGTAATTCTGTATTAAGTCAGATGGTTTTGGTCAGGTAGTAAACACACAGAGATACACACGGAATTTGTTGTTAAAATGTTACTTTTTTAAAAAGGATGATAGGTTATTCTGGTAGTTTTTTTTTTTTTTTTTTTTAATGGGAAATAGTTTCTTATTTGGTAAATTGGTAAATACCGAGCTAAAGTTCTCTTGATTGCGTTTGACTCTCTCAATCTCTGGAGTGACAGTGGTTGGAATGCCTGTTCCCAAGTTTTCTTTGTACATAACCTGTAGAAAATAATTAGAATACCCCAAAAGGTAAAATAACCGTAAATTCTTTAGATTACAGCAATATATGGGCTATTTGGTGAGAATTTATTAAAACAATCTAGCTTTCAACTGATACTCAAGGACTAAGGAAAACAAATTCCATAAATATTTATGTTCTTTTTTTAAAGTAACAATTTGGTACTGGATTGTATTTTCTATACCCAACACTCAGTGCATTCCTAAAATGCATAAAAATAGTGATAATAAATTAAACAATGAAAGAAATCTAAACATTTATTGCATCCAATATTAATGCCTGGAATAGAGTAGGTCTACATTAGATTTGTACTAGGTTGCCTGTTTTATAATTTTCTGATCATATGATATTCTATCCCTCAGGGTCACTGAAAATTTTCTCAATGAAAATTCTTACTCATATTTTCTAATGAAAATTCTTAGATGGAATCAAATCTGTAGGTATCCTTGATAAGAAGAAACTTAATTAGTTTATTTTTCAAGAAGAGCATTTTTTTCCCTGAAATTTTTACTGATGATTGCTGGATCAAATAGACACAGGGTCTTATTAAGTTGCTCAGGCTGGCCTTGAACTTATGACCCTTCTGCCTCCTGGGTGGGTATTACAGGCTTGCATCACCACATTCTAAACTAGTGTTTTTTGAGTGGAGAGAAATTCATATTTTTTTAGGGGTAGTATCAAAGGACTATAAATTTTAACAAAGAGAGTAAGGATACTCTTACCTCCTTTCTTCTTAATGTTAAGAATTTTCAACCTAAAGGCTGAATTCTTTTGAAATAGATGGATTTTATGGTGTGCTAGTGCATGGACTGGGGAGCAGCATGAAAAACCTACAGGTTTATATCATGGATTAATTGGTAGACTCAGTGACAAGCTAGCAGTGACATCTTTGTTTTGTTAGGAAACATCAAAATTTTAGAAAATCTATCTCTCGGTAACAAAGCTGTCTTTAACCCTTTACCCAGCGAGGTGGGACAGATCACAGACAACAAAACTAGAGAAGTTGCAATCCAAAGCAACACAGAAGCCATAGCTAGTTTTAAAACGAAGTTTGTACCAACAGGAAGCCTGCCTATAAACAGGGAGTGAGAGCTAAATGATATGACTGCAAGGTTTCTTTGGCAATCTGTAGAACCCCCTTCAGGACCCAGGAAGGATGCACAACATCACCAGGACGCCGAAGGCCCTTGGTAAAAGGAAGAAGTCAGGGGAAGAACTAGGGTAACAGTGGGAAGATGGTTGGTGACACAAATGCATGCTGAGAGTAGGGGTCATTACCGAGCTAATGTGCTTCTGGGTCTCCTTGACACGTTTCACTTCCGGCAGGTCAGGAATTGGAGTTCCTTGTCCAATTGCTTCTTTATACTTCACCTATAGAAAAATGGGAAAAGAAGGGCATTATTATATACTGGACAGTCTATGTCTAATTAGTAGTCCAATTTTTTGTATGTGCTGCAAATTAAACTCAGAGACTTGGTATGCTATGTATATGTTCTTATCACTGAACTGAAGCCCCACTGTAGTTTTTTAAATCACAATTTAAATAATACAAGCCTGTACTTAGTTTGGATAGAGCCACATTCTGGTACTGGGTCAGAGGAGAACAATTCTGAAGAGAGGGACACTTGCATCTTGATCTCTCTCTTGTGTCTTTGTGGGTAGAGGTCCCTACTTAGATGTAACCCTTTGTGACTTTCTTATATTCAGTAGTCCCCCATATCCATGGGGGTTGTTTTAAAATCCCCAGTGGATGTCTTAAATCACGGACAGAAATGAACCCTATATGCATTATGTTTTTCTCCCCCTCCCTCTATGTATATATGCAAATCAAGTGCCCTTTTCATCTTAACTAAGCATTTATCGTGAACTATGGGCATATCTTTCACAATTTGATATGTCACAATCTGGAATAGATTGTTTCTACTGTAGATGTTGGTAACCTCAACATATAGCTTTCTTATTAAGTGGAGAACTTATACCTTTAGGAAGCACTTTATGATTCCCTTTTGACATATCCAAATTGCCAGCATCACTGATGTTGCACTTTGGGGTAGTAAGTAAATAAGGGTTACTTGAACACACACGCTGGATACCAAGACAGTTGATCTGATAATGGAGACAGCTGTTGAACTAGGGAAGGTAGCGCATGCAGTGTGGGTACTCTGGACAAAGGGATGAATTCAGGTCCCAGGAAGGAAGGAGCAGGAAGCCAGGAGATTTCATCATGCTATTCAGAATGGTTACAACTTAAATATATGAACTATTTCTGGATTTTTTCCATTTAATATTTTTGGATCAAGGTTGACTGAGGGGTAACTGAAGCCACAGAAAGTGAAAAGGAGGACTACTCCAGCATTTTTACATGCAACAGTTCATTTGACTGGGACAGTTAGATTCATATGCAGGTCTTTGGGAAGTTTGATCTTTGCTTCTGACATACTCTACTTTCTCACAATCCTATTTTCCATGTCTAAATGTTCCTTCATAAAAACCACCACAGAACTGCACTGACCACTGGCATACACCACGTGGTGATGGCAGCACACAGGCACCTGTTTTAGAATGTAAGCTTTTTAAGGAGAAAGAGATTTTCAGTGCAACTCAGAGGTCATTGTGAACAATCAGAGGGGTAGAAAATATTGAAAGTGAGTCATCTGTGTCTTTACCGCACTAATGTGGTCCTGTGTTTGCTTCACTCTCATCATCTCAGGTGTCTTTCCAATTGCCGTTCCTGGTGAGACATCCTCTTTATATAAAACCTGGGCATTCAGAATGAAGAGATTGTTACTCAGAAGAAAAGGAAACCCCAGCAATTCCTGGAGAAAGCCTAGAATACATGGTTTCTGTGAAAACAAAGGACACTAGAGACAGTCTTCCCAGGCAAGAGCCAGGTGTTGCATCTGACAGCTTCCTTGTAGGTATTGGACTCAGACCCCATGTACAGCACCACTAACTTTCCAGATCTTGAGATTTATTTTAAGATTGTTATATTATATTAATACAAGATGAGATAAAACAGAAAATACTGATTAATGACAACAAAATCTCTCCAACACGAAACACAAAACACAAAATCCATTAAAGAAATGTGATGTCAGTTATTTGGGGGAAGGATTATAAAAGAAATCGCAACATCAAAAAGAAATCCACCTTTGTAAAGCAAACAACACACATTACTGCTCTGGTATGACTGAGGCAGGAGGATTGCAAGTTCAAGGCCAACTGGGGCAATTTAGTAAGACCCTACTCAAAATTAAAACATTAGAAGGGTTGGGGGTCTAGCTCAGTGGTAGAGCATCCCAGATTCAATAAAAAAAAAAAAAAAAAAAAAAAAGGGGCTGGGGCTGTGGCTCAGCGGCAGAGTGCTTGCCTAGCACGTGCACGGCCGGGGTTCGATCCTCAGCACCACGTAAACATAAATGCATTGCATTGTGTACAACTAAAGTAAATAAATAAATATTTAAGAAAAAAAATCTAGAAAACTTACTTTGAAGTTTATCTCAAATTGTCTCTGGAATGATGATTTTTGGAGCAGAGTTTAGGGAATTTTACAACCACTAGTATTAACTGGGATGGTTAGATGTTAATTGTAACAATGTGAGGCTAGTATGTTTTTTAGAAGAGGAGAATGGAATTATTAGGTTTAAAATTATTAGGAATTATTAGCATTAAATGGAAAATAAATAGTAAATATACCGAGCTGAAATTCTTTTGGTTTTCTTTGACACGCAGTATTTCTGGCGTGTCTTGAACAACTGTAATTTTTCCTTTACTGTTTTTAAGGTCACACTGGTATTGGAGCTATGAAGAAAGAGTAAATATCTTGTTAAGATTTCAATGTTGTTCTACATATTTTTAATTTTCCTAAATGGTAGTCACAAGGAAGTTAAAATTCTATATTAAAAAAAGTCCATGCTACAATAATAATAATCTGAGAGCTAAAGGAAAACTCTTTAATAAAAATTTTATAAAGAAACTAATTTCGGTGGGGGTATTGGGGGTTACAGTCCCATAAATTGATTTTTTTTACAAATTGAAATTGGGGGCTGGGGTTGTGGCTCAGTGGTAAAGCGCTTGCCTAGCACGTGTGCAGCCCAGGTTCGATCCTCACCATGTAAGAATCAATGGCATTGTGTACAACTAAAACAAATAAATAATTTTTTTTTTTAATTGGTAAAATTAAGTCTTCTTTATTAAAGTATCCCTTCCCTAGATTTAACTTTGAGGAAGACATGTCACCAATAATGGAAGATGGTGATAGTTCATATTCAGTAACAAGAAGCCACCCACCAAGTAACAGGATTTACTTTCATGCTGTGATTTGGGGTCTAATTATGAGGTGAGCCAGGGAAGAATCAAAGACAACATTTCTGAGGGCAAGGACAGAGTAGTGGAGGGCTACTCAGCAGCCATGTCTCAGTGGCAGGAGGCCCAAATGCTTAGCCCGCATGATCTCAGGTACCACTAGGTTATGCTTTAGAGTCAATAAAAAACTTACAAGGCTGAAGTTCTTTTGGTTCTCCCGTACTCTTTGCATCTCTGGAGTGTCCAAAACAGTCTCATAATATGACATAGACTTCTCTGCATCTTCTTTGTACTTTTTCTAGGAATAGATTCCAAGAAATAAGAAAAGTGAACACCACAGGAATATGGGCCAATGGAACCTGAAATAGCCGTTCTGATTGAGCAGAGGGAAAGTCCTTAACATCTTGATTATTCAAGTATGTTAGAGAGTAATAAAACAGTCCTCTTGGCCAGTAAAGGCCATGTCTTTTCTTTCCAGAACGAAGACCAAGCATTTAATAGGACCCACTGTCATGACAAAGCTGGCAGAGAGAGGCCGTTGCTGACTGAACCACAGGGAAGTCACTGCTAATGAGGCTCTTGGGGGAGATGGAGATGCCTTTCAGTCATCTCTGAGCTAGACCAAGTCAGTTAACCAGGAGCCAGGCAGGAAGAGAAGAACAGGAAGGTTAGAACTTTCACCCTCGTGAAAGCCAGCCTCAGTGGTGGCAGGGAAATTTTTGCTGAACTTCAAGCAGTTACATTCTGGGCTCCTAGCTGCTTGATTGAGCAAGCAAGTACTTCCAGAACATGGCTCTGATGCTGCAGAAACTAGCCTGCTGGTACTGGAGGTCCTATTAAATAGGAAGATCTAAGGCAGGAACCCTGGGTAACTTACCTACCAAGGACTGCTCTGAGTCACCTATCACTTTTCTTTTGGCCTCCCTGGCTTGCACTAGACTTTGGCCAGAGAGGTACCTGTAAGGGATATCCTTCCTGGACACACACATACACACACACAGCCAGTCCCAGCACCAGACTGATGTTTTTAGTTATTTTCTGTAGCAGAACTCTTTCTCTGCCTTAGGGCTTTATTTTCTTTTATCATTTGTCACTTTTCTCTCTAGCTTTCCTGAACTCCAGTTTCTCCTACAGTTCAGGGAAGTTTGGGTGTGTAGGGATATAGGCTGAAGAAAGAGACCTAGCTACTTTTGTATGTGAATAAAACTCTTCTATCTAGATTTTTTTAATATAGCATTATTATAAGTATTGAAAATTTAAATCTTCTCAAAGACAAACAGTTTTAGGAAATCAGAGATTTAGGCCTAGATTTTGTTTAAAGCAGGTTTCTAGAAGAAACAGATGATTTGTCCAAGAAGAAGTTGCTTGAATGTCTCTTTTTAGTTATGCAAGTATAAGGAAAAGTTCTCATTTTCCTGGGAAAAGAATAGAAGCAGTCTTTATTTTTTTAAGATTAGTAAAAGCTGCCTCTACTGGTTTTACAGAGCTAGCTTAGGTAGCAATCCAAGAGATTCTGTCATTCCTGAGAGAGGTAATCTGTTTACACATGGAACCTGATTGTATTTGTGAGGGAAAGGCCTATATTCAGTCCAGTGTCAGAACTTGTGAATGAGCTCACAAGGTTGTCACTAATCTCCAAAAGGCTTGCATATTATAAAATACATACTCCCCAAATGGAAATCGAGAAGCAGTTTTGTGGAAAATACTAGCACAATTCCATCATTCAAATTTTTTAATACTGGTCTAAATTGTCGAGGAACTAACCTGCCTGACCATATTTTAGGCTTGAGGAACCAGCCACAGAGAACCCAAGGAGAGGACACACCAGCAAAGTGATTGAGGCCTCCCTGGAATAGCCCTGCATGCTGTGGTTTTTCTCAACGATCAGCAATATCCAAAGTAGAACATAGTACAGCTGCCAAGGCCCTCACAGCCCAAGGAATAGTGGGCTCTGGGGCTCTCCCAGTGAATATAGCAGGGTAGTTTGGGACTCACATTAGTTTGGTAATTTTGAAAAGTTGCTTTTCCTGCCCTCATTCCACCCCTAAATAAAAGGTTAATTTTCCCCATTTGAATATGTATGTTTCCTGATTGAACTACTTTTCTAGTGATAGTTCTTTTTTTTTTTTTTTTTTTTTTTTTTTTTTGCTGTGCTAGGGTTTGAATTCAGGACCTCACATGTGCTAGGCAAGTGCTCTACCACTGAGCCACATCCCCAGTGTAATAGCTACTTTATATATTTAACTTTACAATAGAGAATTTACATATTGATAATAAACGGTTTAAGTCAATAGTTCTCAAACTGATAGGCTAATAAAGAGATCCTCTGTGAAGTTTAAACAGATTTCTAGGCACCTACCTCAGATTTACTAGCTTCAGAATTCCAGGTACAACCAAGATATCTACATTCCCAGGTATTTTTTTTAAAGCAGCCAGTTCAGGTTATAACTTCATGGCTCAGAAGACAAGCAAAAGTTCTAACTTGGGGCCACTCAATTCTGATTATCATTGAAGAGTATTTACACAAATGAGTATATCCTGCTGTATGAAGAGATCTTGCTCATCTATTGGTAGGAAGATGGAAGTTACCCCTCATGGCAAGACTCAGGGGTAGATCATGTAGTTAGAATTGATGATATAATCTCACTCATTATAGATTGGTAATCCAAGTGTGGTGTCTTCTAGATTTGTACACAAATTTTATATCCATATTAAAAGTCACATATTAAAATATTAATTATGAGTTGTACCTTATAAGAGTTTTTTAGTATCTTAAAATTCTGTCTTATTCTCTTTTTCTCCAGTGCTGGGGATCAAACCCAGCGCCTCATGCTCTTACTGAAATACACCCCCAGCTCTTCATATAATCTATTTTATTTATTTTCTTATGGTGCTGGGGATCAAACCCAGACCTTTGAGCAAGCTAGGCAAACACTCTACCACTGGACTATGTCCCTGTCACCTATCATCAATTTTTAAATCTGATATAGAACTTTTAACTCTGACTCAAACTTGCACTAAAGGTAAATCCCATTTGTTTTATTGGGGGGAAATTGTGATTTGAAAAACCTTAACTGGGTATAAGCAGGGGGACTTTCGTTCTCCATGACTGGAATGTACGAGATACATTCTAATTAATGTCCTTACCTGACTTGCAAGGTTCTTGACTTGTTGGGCATGAATGATCTCTGGTGTATCAACCACAGAAGTGAAATTGGCTTTTTCCATTTCTGCTGATTGCTTATATTTAATCTGTAAAAGAAGGACACCCAACAGTTCGGTAAATGTGTGCAATGTGCACAATATTAGTTGGTTTAGTTTGCTTAAGAAGTGAACAATATTTCCTTTCCAAGAGAGACTCATCCAGTTGATGTTCAACAGACATTTCTTCCCATTGTGTTTACAGCTTCATACTAAAGAGTGAGGTTCAGAAAGATCATCTTAGCTGTTGAAAGACTATCCAGTTAGATATGGGATTCAGTATAAGGACAGAGATAATCAACAGGTAGTAAGGACTCACATAAATTAGCATTAAACAACATTGGATGCCTAAAAGACATGTTTTAAAATTAGGCCTTGAAGGTGGTGAAAGAAAAAATTCTTGAAATATTTTAAGCATGGAATTCTTGGTGCCAAATGAGGAGGAGACTAAGAAGCAAGGCCAACATGTCAGAGTCCACCCCAGCTCCAACAGTGGTTTGGTAATCCAGCTTCTGCTGTTTACTCTGAATGTCTGCAGTGGCTATAGACTCAGGCAGGCAGAACAACCTAACAGAGGGTCCCTGATCATTTGGAACAGATTTCACCAGGCAGATGTTCAAGAATGCCACTGTGTGCATTTGACTGTCACTAATGAACAAGTAAGATATGGAGGAAGCCAGGTGCCATGGTGCATGCCTGTAATCCCAGCAGCTAGGAGAGGCTGAGGCAGGAGGATCACAAGTTCAAAGCTAGCCTCAGCAAAATTGAGGCGCTAAGCAACTCAGTGAGACCCTGTCTCTAAATAAAATACAAAATAGGGCTGGGGATGTGGCTCAGTGGTTGAGTGCCCTAGAGTTCAATCCAGGTACCCTCCCCACAAAAAATATACAGAGGAATGACAATATGTCCTTAAAATTGCAACTACTTTCTTGAAAGATTGACATGTAATAGAAACACTGACCTGACTGGCAATATCAGTAGCATTCCTGGCCCGCATAAAATCTGGAGTTTCATTGGCCATGGCATTCAGGCCTCTTCCTTTGACTTCCAGCTCCAGATCTCTCTTATATTCTTTCTGTAGGAGTATTATTAAAACAGACAAAAATGTCACCTAACTTCTGCTTGTAGGTGATAACCATACAGAGTTTATATAAATCCATATAACTCGCCACCTCAGTTGTCACAGATAGTGTTCTTGCTAGTTTACCTTCACTGTTCCATGTGACAGGATGGAGTGGTGTCTATAGAAGCTCCTGTAGGAAACTATTCTGTGAATATCAGTGTAAGTCCTTGTTTTGAATGCTTTATCATTTTCTAATTAGAAAGCTAAAATAAAAAACTTTAAATTTGGTTTGATACATAGCTAGGATAAAATTTAGGTGTATACCACTCCTGTATGGTGTTTTAATTTAAATGAGCACAATGAATGTATCAAAGCTAAATAACATTAAGTAATTGGTTATGACAACCACTATAGAAACATGTTATATATATAATATCTACTCATTGGAAATTGACATATTTTACTTAATCATTACTAATTATGCTAGATATGGAATTTGAAATTCAAAAACTCTATCTTTGCCTGTCTTTTTGGTGTAACTGGGGCAGGAAGATGCTCTGTTACATATTGGTGGTTGACTGTGGTCTCACCTCATTGAGAATCTGAGTGGCATTCTTTGCGCGTAGCATGTCTGGAGTGTCTTCCATTTCGGTGAGACCCTTTCCACGAATGCTTTCTTCTAGATCTTTCCTGTACTCTTTCTGTATCACAAAATAAAAGTAACAACACTGACAAGAAAGCCTAGATTGTTCTCTTTGGTGAAAAACAAAACAAAAAAAAATTTTGAAGGACTCACACTTCAAGTTTTTAACAGTTTATGGTTAAGTAAAGATCTGAAAAAAGGCAGGGTATAAGCTTCATCTGTTAATAGTAAATATAAAATAAAAGACTAGAAATTAATAGACTGCTAAGGTAAGCACATTTTTAAATAGGTTCTTCATTAAAAAATTAGAACAATTAACGGGGGTAATAGATTAGGTAGTAGTGCCAAACACATAAGAAGTCAACCTGAAAACCTCAGTTAGGTGGTAATGAGAAGGGCAGAAGGAAACACATTGATGAGTCTCATTAGTGCAATTATTTGGCTCAAAAGGGAAAGAAAAGACCAAGTGGCCTCTACCTCGCTTGCTATTTTGGTTGCATATTTGACATGTAATAAAGCTGGCGTGACCTCCAGGCCAGTCAGGTTTCTGCCTTTAATGGACTCTTCATACTCTTTCCTATATTCTTTCTAATATAAGTAGGAAGGAAAAACAGGTTAAAAAAAGAATCTTTTTTTTTTAATTTATTTTTTATTCAAAGTTGCTGTCTTTATAATAGTAGTATGCATTATAATTCATAATAAACATATAGAGCATCTTTTTACAAAACACTGTTAAAAAAGAATCTTTGTTATAACTTCTCTCTCAATCCTAGGAAGAGAAAAATTACAACATTTTATTTCTACGTATGGCCTCTTAACTGGATTGTGGTTCTGCTAATGGTCAGAGATTTTAAACATATCTGATTGTTCTGGAAATATTGTGCCTACAGCAAATGACTCCAGAGAAAATTAGGGGGTGGGAAACTTTGATGGGTCCCTTCCTCATGTGAGGTTGTAACTGGGGCTGGCTCTCTGCCAGAGTAGAAGGATATACATGGACCATCAACTCTGAATTCATTCACTCTCCTGAAACTGTCCCACATTTTTAAGGTGATAAAAGATTTTTATTTCAGAATCTGAAGTGACTCAAGGAGGATAAGTAGGAAAACAGGAAGGAGAGCCTGAGGCCACTGCAAACTTGGCCATTATCATAATGATGACCTATTTTCTCAATCACTGAATAGATTAGTGGGTAACTGGCACAGAGAAACTCTGTGGTTTTGTCTACAGTTGAAACCCAACCCCTGCCCACCTCAGGTCCTCTTCCACTCCTGGACTAGGGTATCTCACAGAGAGGACTGAAAATAGATGTTCAACTCCACTTTTACTATTTTTTTTTTTTAATTCAATGGATTTTAAATTTACAGAAAAGTTGCAAGAAAGTACAAGGAATTCACATAGATCTTTTATTTAACTCCACCAATTGTTTGATAACTATTTTAAACTCAGTAAGCTGGCATTCTATACACAAGAAAATTCCACAAACTGTTATTTTTTTTTAATATCTTTATAGTTGGAGGAGAGGCAAACTAATTCCAAATAAGACTTTTCCCAATGAAACAGACTTAAGATGCAAAATAAGATTCCATTCTTCTCTACTCCTGGTTTTAAAAAAAAAAACAACGTGACAGAGATTTTTAAAAATATCTGCACTTAAAATTCCAGAATAGGAAATATAGGACCTTGACTTTTTATTTTCTGGGGTCTTGAGATATGTCTTGATCACTGATCCCCTTTTGACTTGGCACATCCTACTTAGTAGTCCAAAGCCAATGGTGTATCTGTGTGGAGGCAACTTTTAATTCATCAAATAAAATATCAAATTAAACTCAGTATAATTTGTTTCAGTGTTAGGAACAGTTTTCTACTTTTACAAAAGTAGTCATTGAGATAAAATATATATGGTAAATATCTACTCGTTAGAGTATTTAAAAAAATAAACTACAGAATAAAAGATTTTAGTGATCACATATTAAGAAATTCCACTATCAACCACTTTTAGGTAACAGAAGGCTGGACAGAACTTGTGTTCATGAGCTTAACTGTACCTTTGTTTATAGTGTGGTTTTGTATGACTTACCCCACTCTGCATCTGCTGAGATTCTTTGGCAGTGATGTATGTTGGGGTCTCAAAGTCCAACATGGGCTTTCCTCGCTCTTTTTCATATTTTTCTTTGTATTTTACCTAGTGATGAAGAGCCTTGTTAGATCTCTCTGTTGGTCAGTTCCTATACAGAGTTAGGTTTGTTTATTTATTTATTTATTTATTTATTGGTACCGGGATTGAACTCAGGAGCACTCCACCACTGGGCCATATCCCCAGCCCTTTTTTGTATTTTATTAGAGACAGGGTCTCACTGAGTTGCTAAGTACCTTGCCATTACTGAGGCTGGCTTTGAACTTGTGATCCTCCTGCCTCAGCCTCCCAAGTGCTAGGATTACAGGCATGCGCCACCATGCCCGGCTCAGAGTCTGGTTTAAAGACAGTACTTTCTAATTAATACATTATGTCAAATTCAGTCATTTCACTGCTTCTCAAAACAAATTTTCTGTTGTATTCAGATGCAATATCTTTTCGTTGTTACTTGGGTGTAGAAGGGTGTTACTTGGGTGTAGAACATTACTGTTTGAAAGGCATAGTCAAGATTTAGATTCAACTCAAGAACACAAAAGAATCAATGAAGAGAATCAGCCGAGATAAATGTTGATGGAGAAAATTGTCCACAAATAAGTTTGGCCAAGATTCAGTGTATAGATGTAAAGACCTTAACAGCATTAGTATGTATTTCTGATGAAAATCTCTAGTTTTTCTTTCCTAAGAACTTTATTAGAGACTGGGGTCTTAGTTGAATAAATCAATGTAACTTTACTTGCAAGTAAATAACTCTCTCTGGTCATAACTGGTCATATTTAATACAGCCAATATAAATGAATATAGAACTGAGAAGTAACTGGGCATGGTGGCACACGCCTGCAATCCTAGGGACTTGGGAGACTGAGGCAGGGAATTGCAAGTTTTAAGCCAGCCTGGGCAATTTAACAAAACCCTGTTTCAAAATAAAAATACAAAGATCTGGGGATGTAGCTTAGTGGTAAAGTGCCCCTGGGTTCAATACCAGTGTCAAAAAAAAAAAAAAAAAAAAAAGAAAGAAAGAAAGAAAGAAAAAGAAATGAAATGAAAACTAGTTTGCATGTTGAATGGATTATTAATAAGTCTAACATTATCAAAAGGATCGTAAGGCTATTTTATAAGTAAAATGTCCTCATCCCTTACAACACGTTGTTAGGAATGGGGAGCCACATAAATATTCATTTTTCATAGAGAAGTTGAAAGATAGAGGCCCTTGTTCACACAGCACCTTAATGGCATTGCTCAATCTCAACTCTTGGTTATAACAAGACATTAGGATACTGGTCTAGGGGCATACGCTACTTTATACAGGACATGAGGATATAGTTCTCTGGTTAAAACCCAAGGGGGACCTAAATAGCGATGAATTTATTATATGGAGGTCATGTGACAATAAGTTCTTTCCTCTGAAATCTTCAGTTATTTTATAAATTTAGTAATCTCTTAAATACCCAGAGACTCCTTCAAGATAGAATGATCACGTCACTTCCCTGATTAAAATCCTCCTAAGACTCCCTACCATCCATTAATGTTTCCTAACCTGGGAACAGACACGGGGGTTACTGTGAGGGGTTGTCACCCTTTCAACACCATCTTTGTGCTCCCATCCCTGATAGTAACCTGAACCACACATACCACATACATATTTCTCTACTATGTGCAATCGCTATTATAATTTTAACAAAAATGTATTTCAAAATACGACTAAATTCAAAGACCTTCTATCTTTGTACATTTATTTACAAAAAATGGCAATTAAAAGCATCACTCCTATCCTGGGGGGAATTCATGAAGCTTTTGACATCGAGACAAAGGCACAGCAGGTGAGAAGCCAGTCTTGATTGACTTACTATACTCTGTAACTCTGTGGCCTCTTTTAGGTGAAGCTGCTCCAGATTATCAGGTATTGTGTGGTAGTGGCCTTTACTCTTCTCATAGTTCTTCTTGTACTGGTACTGAGGGGGAGGGGACAAAAAAGGCACATCAGTGGAAAAGCTGCTTAGTTTCCTAATTTTCCTCTTTAGCTTAGACATTTTCACAGCAGCATTGTCAAGACCAAGCTAAAATTTGCAGACACTAAATGGAGGGGAGGGGTAAAAAATGTTTTAAAAGATGGAAGACCCCAGTTCATTATTGTCATTTAGTACCAGATGTAAACACTACTTCAGCTTCTTCAACATAGGTGTTGTAAGTTCAAAGTTCAAAGTGAAAGAAACTATTTCATATGGTAGTTCTGTGACCTTGGAAAGGAGAAAGGGGAATGATTAATTGGGGAGAAAAGATTTAAATATTCTAACACCAGAAGCACTTTTACATTCCGATAGGTGTTATAGTCAATGGAGAATTGATGGGTTAATGCAATTTGGAAGAATACACTCAAATAGAAGAGCAGCTTCATAATAAATGTAGTATATCAATAGCAGAGATGGAGTTGCATGTGAGCTCAGAGAAGGACTGGAGTTGCAGATGGGTAAAATAAGTTGTTTCTGGAACAAATGGTTGAACTTACAGAACTAGCAAGTTGGCTTGTATTTAGGACATGATGCATTATCAGAGATTCCTTCATGTCAGTCACAGGTTTGTGAAGTTTCTTCAGGTCAGCCTTATACTTAACCTATGTATTAAGGGAGAAAAAAAAGAACTTATAGAAAATGGAAAGTAGCTTCATGGAAATCACAGTAAAATATCCCATTATGAAATAAATGTTAGAGATGTCATGAAAAAACCATACCATGTTCACAGTAGCCAAAAGGTACAAACAACCCAAGTGTCCATCAATAGATCAAGGGCAAAAAAAAAAAAAGTGATATGTACATATAATGGAATATTATTCAGCCATAAAATGGAAAGACATTGTGATAAATGCTACAATATGGATGAAATTGAAAATGTTATACCAAAATAGGCCAGACATAAAAGATGTATTGTATGATTCTATTTTATTAAAATCTATAAATTAAGCTAATTTGTAGAGACAGAGAGTAGAGTTTTCCAGGAGCTAAGTGGAAGAGGCACGAGGGGTTGCTTAATGGAGATTTTTTGTTTGGAGTGATGAAAGGGTTTTGGAAGTAGTTGGTGGTAGTTGAACAATACTGTAAATGTAACTTATGCTACTGAATTGTACATTGAAATATGGTTAAAAGGGCAAATATTATGTTATATATTTTACCACAATTAATGCAGTGAAATAAGCCAAGCCCCCTCCCCCCATAAACAAAGGCTGAATGTTCTCTCTGATATATGGATGCTGACATACCATAAGGGGTGGTGGGAAGAATAGATGTTCGTTGGATTAAACAAAGGGGAATGAAGGGAAGGGAGTGGGGACAGGAATAAGAAGGACAGTAGAATGAATTGGACATAACTTTCCTATGTTCATATATGGATACATGACCATATATGTAAAATATGTCAAAGTATACTCTAATGTCATGTATATCTAAAAAGAACAAATTTTAAAAATTGAAAAAAAACATTTTTAAAAAGCAAACCAACAAAACCATACCTCACTTGCAAGATTATTAGCATCTTTCATGACTTTGTAGAGCTGGCTGTCTTTTGGATTATACTTTGGTGTTTTGCCCTTCTCTTTGTCAAAATTTTCTCGGTATTTAACCTAATGCCAAATGCAAACATCCAAATTATTCCTGAACATCAACAAATTTGGGAACTAAAGAGTAGTGGAAACATAAATACCAAAGAATATTCATATTATACATAAAGAGATCATATAACTTATCATCCAAATTGAGACCTTTTTAAGAGAAAAAGAAGGCACAATTAATAATTAATAATTTTGTTGGGGCAACAGGTAAGCAAGTACAAGGTCAAGTGCTTTAGTATTGGCCTTGCTCATTTTTATATTATCCAGAGGTATGAAAAATTAGATAGGACTTCAGGCTAAATTCAGAGAAGCAATCAAACATACTTAATTTGAATCAGTGTGGCCCTCCTAACTAAGCAAAACAAGAAACTCTTTAGATCTACTGTGAGGACTTGGAAGAGGGGTTGTAAATGATCAGGAAGGTCCAGAGGTAAAAATTTATTAAGTTAGAAAAACTTATTTTAAAGTAGTACTTTGACTATATCATCTTAAGTTTTTTAGACTTGACCAAAAATGGCATAACCTCTGAGTAAAACAAAGAACAGATTCTGAGTGTTAATGGCTTCAATTATTACTTCAGGTTTGAAGTAAGGAAATAGTGAGGTGCTTTAGCATAATGAGAAAAGATTAAGTATACTTTTAGGATACACAAAAGGATATGCAGAGGACTAAATATCTTCAATTTTAAAAATCAATACAATGCCTACACTGATAGTTGCTCAACAAATATTTGCATAGAAGGAATAGACAGTCATTATGCCTAAGTGAAATATGTAAAGATGATTTACTTATCAGGAGAATTTAACTGAATAACTGAGTGACAGAAACTTTTCCTTATTGAAAAACAGACAGGTACTTCAGTCTATAATGTGGGAGGATTAAGTTCAGAAGTAGAATGCCTTCAGTTATGTACTCTAAGAAGACTCAAAATGAATTATTTCTAACTGTGAGCCAACTGAAAGGGCAACATTTGACTCTTGGGAAACCTTGAGTTGCTGTTGCTGGTAGATGAACATCTTATTCAATAGGAAGTCAGCATACCAGGATCCAGTCACCATGGTATTTCACAGTGGGCATTTAAAACCAGTATCTTTCATGCTTCCTCACTGCACTTCCATTCTCCACAACTTGACGTATCCAGCAGAACAGACACAAAAAGAGACCACTCAGATGCTAAAAACAGGGATATCTGCCACATGGGATAAAATGCATCCATAGTGCTGAGACTCATTCACTTTGAACACATCCATAGTAAGAATGCAGAGAAAAATCAAGCACACAAAACAGTACAGGGGAAGAAGGCAGGCACACTGAGACACACTCAGAGGGGAAGCAGAAACCCACGTCACAGCAAAACAAACTGTGAAGAATCCTACAGTGGTTCTTCTCTGAAAGAAATTCACTCTTAAAATGAAGAAATAGAATAATCTGCAAAGGAAAGTCAGAGGTGGGGAGCTGGTGTCTAGACCAAAAGGCAACTTCTCCTCAGGGTATAGGAACCCAGAACACAAGAGATGTTCCCCCCAAATCAGCAAAATCCCAAAGAGAAAGTAAAACAGATGCATAAGAGCCAGACTTGGGTATAAAAGCAGCAGAGGACCATCTGGGGGAAGAAGAAAAGCCGCTACTTCTAGAAGTATGCTAAAAGTCCTCTTTCTTTTATGAAACAACTTGTTTTTGAAGACATTTATTTTTGAAGAGCAGTAGGTTCTATGGGTTTTACTTTGGTTTCTTTGATTACTTTCAACTTAAATTTCCAACTTTTTAATTAAAAAAAAAAAGTTGATGGCTCTCCTCTTCAACAAGAAGTTTGCAAGCAAATACAGGCTAGCACAACTGCTGACATGAATCTGCACACTTTGAACCTTATGTTTTTACTGGATCTTCTTAAGAATTACTGCCTCTTAAAAGATTTTAGGACACACATCAGATTCAGGAGTTCAGAAATTTGTAGAATGGGGTTGGACCAGGTGGTAAGCACAGTAATACTGCATACATGTGGCATTATGGAACAGGAAAGCCTTCTAGAATGTTAACCATGGAAGCCTGGGAGGTAACTATGCCATGCCACAGACCAGCAAGTAGCACCACCAGTGTTCTGTCATCCTTTCAGGCTCAGATCCTGGGCCTGTTATGGATGTGGTGTAGGAAAGTGGTTATCAATTAATTTCCTTTCCAAAGCTTAATTGTATTTAACAGTCTAACATCTAATTGTTCTGCTTTTTTTCAGGGAATCATGTATTAGTATTTGTAAAGATGAAAGGACAGACCTAAATTATTAAATTGTTTGCTATGAAGACTGTAAAGTGGGAAGAAGCTGTGAATGAAAATATTTTAAGTAGTTTATTCTGTTGATTCATAGTATACCTAAACTGAGAGACTCTACTGAGTACCAGCCTTGAATACTTGAAATATAAGCAGTGGTAATTAACTTCAGAAGAAGAGGAAGTTGTCTGTATTGTTTTGGTTTTTGTGGTGCTGGGGATCAAACCTAGGCCACCACGCATGCTAGACCAATGCTCTATGACTGAGCTGATCCCCAGTCCTTGAGCTTTCTTTTGTGTGGTTGGAGATGGATCCTCAATTTGTTTTTATTTCTTCGTTTAATTTGATGAAGTATAAGCAACCTAAAATTGCTGATGGGAGACCATTTCCACATCTACTCTTTCTGTTCCAGGGATAAGTTTCATGCAGGAAAAGAAGGGTGCAAAAGTATATCCTTCAACAAATTTCCACAGCATTACACGTTCCAACATGAAATCAACAGAGAAAAGTACAACTTGGTCAGTCCTCTGACAGAGGCCAAGAAAAGAAGACAAGAAAAAGAGAAAGACAGAGATATCGGCTTGCTGATGTCAGTCTTACATCACTGATGAGTACATTAATTTTCTTAAGATGCCTCATCATAGGGGTGTCAAAAGATGCAGCTCCGTGCCCGGGCCCTCTCCTTTGGTCTTTGAGGTATTCCGCCTAGAGTACGTAGTGAGATAGCAAAGTCAGAATGGGAAGAACTCACACATAGCTGAGATATCCTTGGGTCAGGGGCCACACCATGAAGCCGTCAAACCAGATGTAAACCTTTTTCATAGGAGGTGGACCCAGAAAGATGAGCTCATAAAGGGATCTGATTAGGTCCTTTTTTTTTTTTTTTTTTCTTGTACAGGGGATTGAACCCAGGGGCACTTAACCACTGAGCCATATTCACAGCCCTTTTTCGTTTTTGAGACAGGGTTTCACTAAGTTGCTGAGGCTGGCTTTCAACTTGAGATCCTCCTGCCTCAGCCTCCCAAGTTGCTGGGATTATAGTTGTGCACCAGCTGGGTCCCATTTTTTTTTTAACATAAGATTCCCTTAAGATTAGCAATATGAGCCTCTCCATTTTTTCTTTATTTAGAAATATGAGCCTCTTAACCTTCAAAAACTGAAGTTTTCAAAATTTCAACATCAAAATTGTTTTTAATTTGATAAGGGTATAACTGGAAATTTTAAAAGATTTAAACATTTTTATATTGTTATTACATTCATTTATCTTTTTTTTTCTTTTTTTTTTTAATGGTACTGGGGATTGAACCCAGGGGCACTCAACCACTAAGCCACCTCCCAGCCCTATTTTGTATTTTATTTAGAGACAGAATATCACTGAGTTGCTTAGTAGCCTCGCCATTGTTGAGGCTGGCTTTGAACTAGTGATCCTCCTGCCTCAGCCTCCCAAGCTGCTAGGATTACAGGCATGTACCTCCGCGCCTGGCTATATTTCATTAATCTTTTTTTTTATTTCATTAATCTTAACAATTCTGTTTTATTAGTAATTTTGTATTTTTATCTCAGATGGTTATATAATTTCATCAATTAGTAATAAAAATATTTCATAGGATTTTAAAGTACAGCTATAGAAAATCATATATGCTTATTATCAGTCATCTGAACATTTTGTCTTTTCATAATTCCAACTTGTCACTTGACAGTAATACTTTATAGCTTTTTAAAGAGTGAGATCCCATGTTTGGTATTGCTAAAAGTCACCATATACAACCACCAAATGTATCCCAAACCTATTTCTTCAACCAAGTATTTGAAGAGAATGGACAATGAAAAAGAGGAAATTGGTATCTTCAAATTGGAGGAAAAATATGATACTCTTAAGCTCAAGTCCTATGGGACCAAAATTTGCTCTGTGCAAGATCATGGGGTCTCTGAGCTTTGTCTGAAAACCTGTCATAACTTGCGATTGCCCTAGGTAATTGGTTTCACAAGGGAGATTAAGCAATGTGGCAATCAACTTCGGATGACACATTTTAAGTTCCATCTTCTCCATAACATGAAATCTTCTAGAAAGCAGCATTCTTCTTGAGCACCCTATGTGTACCTTAATCAACACTCATCACACCAAATTGTAATTATTTATCCACTTACAGGTAGTCTGAGGACATTTGCTCATCCCTAGTTCTTAGTCCAGGCATTCAATATGTGTATGGTGAAGGAAAGAAGAAAGGTTCCTTCACCGGGTTAGGTTTTAGAAGTTAGAATTTCATGGCTCTCGCACATTAACAAATCTCTCCAAGGTGACTCAAGTATGAATCAGACCCTTAGGTCTGGGGTGAGGAACCCTTTGTCACATGATGATCGTTAAGTACACAGACACCCAGGTGTGGATACCATACATGGAGGAGTGGAGAGTGAGAAAGGCCTAGGCTGGTTAGAGCGAAATGAAACAAGGTCCTCAGCATTCTTGACATGATGTGACTTTTCAAATCTCTGCAGTGTGATTAAGGATCCAGAATCTCTTTCGGTTGTTAATATTGCATTTTCATTCTGGAAATTACTTTGTTCTGCAAGGCTTTTAAGATCTCCTCACACGAGAGTCGCCCCTTCACCATCTGCCTTACCTGGCTGCTCAACTTGGCTGCCTTCTTAGCCATCTCAATGTCTGGGCGACCAAGCATGCTTAATCCATGGCTGCCTTCTTTGCGGTGCTTGGCTCTGTACTCCACCTGAATCAAAGAAAGCCAGCATAGGCAAAGCATTCTCGCTGATGAGTGCCTTCTGTTACTCGTTGGCAGTAGCCACTGGGGGACCAGGGACATTTTAACTAGACCCTTACCTCACTGGCCTGTTTGGCTGCCTGCGTGGCCTTCTTGATGTCTGGCCGATCAGCCACTGTGGTGTAATGCAGGTTCTCTTTGGCATCTTTTTTGTAAGCGACCTTTATTTGGGGAAGAAAATATGTACTCACTTGAGATATGTTGTCTTCCCAAAAGTCCCCATTACACACGAGCAACCTTTTAACTTAAAACCAAACTAATTCCCATCACCTTATTTATTTATTTATTTTTTGACTACCAGGAATGAAAGTTATGGTGAGAACATGCTGGAATAAGAGCATGCACCAGTTTAGGGTCCACTGCCTCAAGTGGGCCCTGAGGATGTCAGGAGGGGAAACGTACGTCACTCTGCTTCTTGGCCACTTCCATGGCGTGTTTCACCTCGGGAGGTTCCTGCATGATGGAGTAATTGGACTTCCCTTTCTCCTTGACAAACTTCTTTTTGTAATTTGTCTAAACAGAGTCAGAAATTACTCACGTTAGTGGAGGAAGCTGGGAGCAGAATTGTTTTACATGAAGAACTCTCAAAACTCTCCAAGAAAATCCATGGCTCCCCACTTTGGCATTAGTTTGGGATTTAAATCTCTGGCCCATATTCTGGTTCCTCCCTATCATTTCTGTCCTGGAACCCAGAACTGGACTGGAACCATCTAGCAATCTTTGGAGAACTGAATAGAAGTAAATTAAACCTTTTCCCCATTGTTTCTACCTTTTATAAATATAAAACCATACAAGGCTCATAATTCCATGATTATACATTATAAGGATACAGTGGCCAGAGATTACTAAGGCAAATATCACTAAGGTGATTTTTTTTTACCTCTTGAAAAATGTGTAAATTTTAATGATAGGAGAGGCCACTCTTAATTGACAATGCTTTCTTCCACTATTAACATTAAAATTGGTTACATCTTATATTCTAGATAACGTCCTGTAGCAAAACCAACATCTGCCATAATTATCATAAGTGGAAAACCAATAAACACTGGATGATTTTTAAACTAGAGTTGAGGATCCACACAAGTACTGATGGTAAGAGTTAAGCTACATAAAGGAGAACTCTTGTATGCAAAAGGGCATCATAAAGTCTTTCACCGGTTCCTCAGGTGAAGTGGCATTGCTGCTTCCAAGAGTCCCGTGGCTACCCACTTACATCACTGACATGCTTGGTCACTTTCTTGACATGAACCGTGTCCAGGGTCTCTGGCAGTGTCGTGTATGAGCCCTGGGCCAAGTGCTTCTTGACGTGGTCCTTGTACTTGTTCTGGGGGAATCCAGAAAGAGGTTGTTAAGGTGTCTGCCCGGGACCTTAGCCCAAGATGGAAGCAGAGAATATGGCTGTTGGAGGATTACCTCGGACACCAGATGGCTGACCGTCTTTGCCAGGAGGATCTGAGGAGTGTCAGGCACAGCATGGCAGCTTCCTCTTTCCTTGACATGTTTCTCTTTGTATTTCAACTATGGGAGTGAAAACAATTTTTTCTTAATTTTTCTGAATAACATATATTTTTACTAAACCCCCAAATCTTGTAGCTGGGAGAATGGCAACACTGACAATCTAGGAACACTAAACCCTATAAAAGATTTGATGCTTGGAAATCCTGAGAAACATTCAAAAGGGTCTTTTCCTTATTGCTTGCAAGTTGAGGATCTCAGGACATATCTTCATACAGACAGACATTAGTTGAGAGCATTCTCTTCTCAAATATATCTCTTGGCCCTCCTATCAGCCCCGGGAGGCATGTTATTCCCCCCTTCCAAATGAGGATCCTATAGAAAAGAAATGACTGTTTCTACATAGAATCAAGCCAGGTCTTCAGATTCCTGATTTGTACAGTGTGAACTGCCTCATGGTACAGAATAAACCAAAAACTGTCACCTGGGTTTAATAGCCTTGGCATGGCTGCCACCTGACCCAATCACATCACTGGTGTCCACTGAGTGCATGGCCATGTTTCAGGATCACACCTGAACTCCTACAGAGCAGACCTCCTCTGTCCCTTCCTGAGTGTCCCTGGAGACTGTGCCACAGAAGATGGTCCAGGGTGAGGTTAGGCATCATGGAAGGGACTGGATACTTACGTCACTTTCTATTATGGAATTCCTGAGGGCCAGCACCATGTCTTTGTCATCAGTGACAGAAAGCTTGCAGCCCTTGAGGAACTCTCGGTCCAGCTTATATTCAAACTGTGACAGAAGAAAGGAAGAGGAAGTGGGCCACAGGCACAGGTGGATGTGTTCACAGAGTAAGAGGGAAGGCTGCCTGCCCCCTTGCTACATGCTGAATTCCTTTCCAATCCATCAGCCAGGACCAGGAATATGCTCTCCCATCCCACCTTCCCCCAGGAACCCCCCACCCCACCTCCCAGCCTCAGTCTGAGCCCAATAGAACAGGCTAAATGGCCAGGTGTTCCCCTTGAGGCTGCCATTCCCTCCTTACATCACTTTGCTGCAGGGATGACTTGGCAGCCTGAATGAAGTCCGGTCGGTCAGGGGTCCACTTCCAGTAGGCTTTGTTGGCTTCATATTGCTTCTTGTAGTCCAGCTGTTTTTAATACCATAGAAAGAAATCATTCATTAGGCTGAATTGATAAACATCCAAAGTTCATGTTGAAACTGACCTGCCATTGTGATATTATGATGTGGAATTTTGGGGGGAGTAGGGGGTACCAGGGATTGAACTCAGGACACTCAACCACTGAACCATATCCCCAGCCTATTTTGTATTTTATTTAGAGACAGGGTCTCACCGAGTTGCTTAGCACCTCCTTTCTGCTGAGGCTGGTTTTGAACTTGCGATCCTCCTGTCTCAGCCTCCCAAGTGGCTGGGATTACAGGCATGTGCCACACCGCAGGGCACATTGTGGGATTTTAAGAGGTGATTAGGTCACAAGGGTTCTGCTCTCCTGAATGGATTCATGCTGTTACTATTGGAGTGGGGTAATTATCCTGTAAAGAGTTTGCTTGGTATAAAAGTAGACCCTTTTTGCTCTCTTGGTCTCTTTCACATCCTTTCTTGTAGTAAGTCTACCCATGCCACATGGTGCCATGTGTTTGAAGTTCCCAGTCCAGAACTGTAAACTAAACAAATCTCCCTTCTTTATAAATTACCCAGTCTCAGTTTCTGTCATCACAGCAGCAGAAAACAGACTAAGACAGGCCTGGAAGTTCCTGGAACTTACATTGGTGTTGACTTTATAGGCATCTTTGGCTGCTTTGATATGAACAGCATCTGGTTTAATGGTGCAGTTAGATTTATTTCTTTGGTAAACTTCTTTATATTTTAGCTGTGGGAAGAAATGGAGTGACAAGGTTAATTTTTTTATAGCATCTTATTAAGCATTTTAAAACCAAGAAATTCAAACTGTGACTATAGTACACAAAACTTCCTAGGATAGAGTATTTTAAAAAGAATGTTCTCTGAAGAAAGGATTCTGCTATGCAGAGGCAGAGCTTTCTATCTGAAATCTTTTAGGACTGAACCTCGTGTCTCACATGTGCTAAGCAAGCATTCTACCACTGAGCCACAAACTCAGCCCCTCTATCTGAAATCTTAACACCAGCACCAGTGCACATTGAGAATGGTTATCAGTGTCGCCCCAGGATTTACCTCCATGAGCTTGTGCTGAGAGTGCCAAAGGACAGCTCTCCATGCATGTTTTCCTTTCCCCAACTCAGAAAAGCCTGAGTTCAGAACATCTTGAAAACTGCTATTAGAGAAGATTTTCCCACACCAGCACACCTTGTTAGAATTTTAGTCTAGCTCCCACAGTTCTTGCTGTTATTGAGTCACATGGTAATTATTTATCTGTCTGCTCTTTTAAGCTGGTCCACCTTAGGGTAAAGGTTTTGGGTCATTCATTATGTCATTCCTAGTGTCCAGCACATAAAAACTCGGCAAACATTTGATGAATGAATGAATGATGGATGCAGTCATCACCATTGTCAGTGCTAGAGTTTGGGTACCTGGGGGTTGGGAAGGGTAGGCGGGGCCTGGGGAAGGCTTGGAGCATCTGCAGGCCCAATAGATAGCCCCCCTTCCTGGACCTAGGACTTTTCACTTCATCCATATTTGCCTCCTAAATTTCATCGTCCTTGGGCCCAATCTAGGCTTTCTCATGAAATTGGTGGGGAAGGATCCCAGGTTTTAATGTGATTAAAGCAAAAAACAAAACAAAACAAAACAAAAAACACTGTTCTAAAGGAGCCATTATAGAGTGTACTAAATGAACCATAAGAATCACAATTTGGGGGGCTTTACCACAGACCTAATTTACTAATCAGTATCTTTGAGGAAAAGGCCTGTAAATGAATATTTTAGATCAGTACCCCCAAGATCTTGTAATCAGAAAGGTTGGGGAAATGAATATAGAAATTCTTCATTTTTCTTCAGTGTTAGAGAATGGGCTGTTCCACATAAGGGATCTACTTGATAGATGTTTATGAATGCTTGATGTTCATGTTTTACAGCCCCCAAACCTATTTTGACATGTTTCATATATCTCAGATGCTTTATATATCTCCGCCTTCTTAACCAGTGCACTGAATGCATTTGTTGTTTTTCATGGTGACTCAGGGTCATATTTATTCATCTACTGAAGAATCCCTGAGTCTCTGGCTATAGTCAAGACTTTGGGATAGGAATGAGCGATTCCACAACTGCCTCGATTCTTCTTCCTAGTGCCCAGGCACTTATGTAGCCATGGAATTCTTTAAAATGTTGAATTTTGTTTTCAACCAAAATGATGGTTTTCAACCACAGAATCAAGCCTAATATTTGAAAACTTAGGAATACAACTTCTCCTCCAATTCAGAGTATTAGGGTAACAACAACTAGTCTGTTCCTCTTAGTCAAGATGATGCTTATAGAGTACTAATAGCATGTGTGGCACATTACATATTTTAGAATGGCTTCAACAATGTCCTGTCAGAGATGGCATGTTTCACTGTACCTCTTGCTATAGTTTGGATCTGGAATGTCCCCCAAAGGCCCATGTGTAACAGCCCTGTCCCCAGCCCATGGTGTTACTGGGAAGTGGTGAAATCTTTAAGAAGGGAGGCCTGGGGTGGGGGGCGGTCTTCCGGTCACTGAAAAAGACAGTAAAACCCCAGCCCCTTCCTCTTTCTCTCTTTTGTATCCTGGCCATGAGGTTAGCAGTGTGCTGCCTTGCAACAGGACTGGTCAATTATGGACTGAACCTCCATAACTGTGGGCCAAAAATCAACCTTTTTTCTTCATAAATTAACTTATCTCAGACATTTTTTTTGTAGTGACAGAAAGCTAACTAACATACCTCTTGATTCTGAGTGTGTAAAAGATGGGGAAAATGGTCCTGTGTCAGTTCTAGGAGGAGCCCTAACTGACCCAGAAGCTTCTATTTCTATCTCTTGGAACCCAACCACTATACTGTGAGATGTCCAAGTGCATGGAGAGGCCATATGGAGAGGTCCTCACTTATACAAAAGCCAAGCTCCCAGCCCATAGCAGTCATCAATTGCCAGCAATGTGAGTGAGTTACTGTATGGATTCAGCTGACTGCCACCATCTTGAGTTGAACTTCCATGACTGTCCCAGAGTAACCCTACTCAGTTTTTCCTGCATGGTTTCCCAGTATGTAAATAGACAAAGCTATGGTATATGTATTTCTATAACCGGACTCTGGCACCAGGAATGTTCCTGACTCTTTGACATTATCTTAGGATAAACCAGGTCCATTCAACTTGAATAAAGTCCCTTTGTCCTGACCAATATATATATATCCTTCCTCCTGACCCAAATCACAGGGATCTACTTGGTCTTGCTACTACCCAGGCCCAGCTTCTGTCAATAAGTCCTAATAAATTGCACTCTATGCAACCGTGGATCTGCCTGCATTTTTTCTTCATTTTTTATTGCACCTTGGGGCAATTATATGCTGGGACTGGGTTGTTCTAGAATATCTGCCTTGGGTGTCCTGGACCTTAGATGTCTGCCCACAGTGTGTACAAAGAACTACTCAGCTATGCCCAGTCAACTCACAGAGTCATAAGCAAAATAGAAGACTGCTATTTTTAAGCAAGTGTTGGGGTGGTTGTTTCACAGAAACAACACAGGAAACTGAGCCAGGGTTTGTTATATCACCTAAGGAGGAGGCCGAGATGAGAGGGACCAAGAGGCCACTGCAGTACTTACATCGCTGACTTCATCCTTGACCTTGCGTACGTGCAGCAGCATGGGCGTGTCATGGATTGTGGTATAGCCCCGGGGCTTGGCCTTGTTGTACTCCAATTTATAAAGTATCTAAAAGAGTTTAAAAAGGAGGTGGGCACAATGTTATGCTTCTTTTACAATGTACAAATATAAATGCATTTTTTTTTTTTTTTTTTTTAGTAAACACAGGAAAGAAAATTTTATAAATTCAAGGGGTGTGTTAGTGCTCTCTGCTAAGGCCGCTGTGTTTCTCAACTGGTGAGTTGGCCAATTTTGTTGGAACAATTCTTTACTGTGAAACAAGAGTCCTATGCATAGCAGACATGCAGCATCTGGCCCTGGTTTCCTCCCACTAAATGGCGGTAGCCTCCCAGACATGTGGCAATCTAAAATGGTCCTCCACATTTGTGAATGCCGGAGTTTGTGAATCTCTTCAGTGTTCCCTGTACTTACATCACTGATTTGTTTGTTGACTTTTGTGGTACGCAGGTGTTCCGGAGTGTCCACAATTGAGGTGAATTTGTCCTTTGTCTTTTCATAATTTTTCCTGTACTTGATCTAAATTGTTGAAAAGAAGAATTAGTTAACTCTAAGAAGTAGAATAGAGGACTTTAAGAATCTAACGAAGCCGGATGCAGTGGCTCACACCTGTAATCCCAGCACTTGGGAGGCTGAGGCAGAAGGATCACGAGTTCAAAGCCAGCCTCGGCCGTGGCGAGGCACTTAGCAACTCAGTGAGACCCTGTCTCTAATAAAATACAAAAAAGGGCTGGGGATGTGGCCCAGTGGTCGAGTGCCCCTGAGTTCAATCCCCGGTACCCCCCCAAAAAAAAACAAAAAAAAGAATCTAATGAGTGGGATATAGTGTCATGTAACTTTCACTTTAGATCCTGACTAGAATTGTTTAAGGTAAATTTGCATTTGATAGCAATAGTGTAGTAGAGTGAATAGATAACAATATTATTTTCTACCATGGAGTCCCTGAGAGGTTAGGACACTGAGTCAATGGAACCTGTAGAGTGAATCTCAGAGCAACTTGTTCTCTAGACTCTGAAAAGTACCTCTGCACTCACAATGTACTGTGTTGAGTATGTATAGCCTCTTAAAGGATTTTTCCATATCAAAGATGAAACAGATGTAAAATAGGAAATGAGTGTATACAGTTTGAGAAGTATTTATCACTTTTTAAAATTGTTTGGTTTTGCAATTTTCAAATCACATTTTGCATGCACACAAGCTGTTTTAAGCAGGACAGAAACAGACAGCTTAACAAAATCTCATGCACAACTATTTGATGATCATATCAAGGCCAACAAGAAAGGTAACCAGGATGTTTATGGAGAGAGTCTTCCCCCTCATGTGTTATTGAATTGATGGCAAACTAAAATGATAAAACATCTTGCTAACTTAAAAAATTAAAATTGGGGGAGGGTTTGAGGAAGTGGCCTCTTATTAACATTATATCTGTAGTTAAAAATTATCACTCTTGGGGCTGGGGTTGTGGCTCAGCGGTGGAGCGCTCGCCTCGCACGTGCGCGGCCTGGGTTTGATCCTCAGCACCACGTAGAAATAGGGGCATTGTGTACAACTAAAGTAAATAAATAAATATTTTAAAAATATTTTAAAAAGAATTATCACTCTTTATTGCTGCTCCATATGACCCTTCAGCCTGTGATGGAAAGGTGGTCGCATGTGTTTCCACTGGCCTTGTAGGAAGGCAATTTTATCAGTGACACTGCTAACAAGTGTGTGTGAAAACAGAAATGCTGGCAATAATATAGCAATTCAGCATCACACTCAAAAGGCACCATGAATATAAACAATATTTAAAGGGCTGCATGGGAATCCTCATCTCTCCCAAATGGAACAGTTACAGTGATAATTGATCAATGGGAAAATTAAATGAAAACATTAAATATTCAGACCTTTAAATGCTGTTGAATCTAATTCTACATCCTCAGTCTCTAAGGAATCTATTTCTTTGAAGCAAATACTGAAAAAATATAAATTGATATTTAACTAATTTGGAAATAGCATTTGAAGGAGTCTCAGCTAATTTTTCTAGGAGTTTCTAAAGCATTAGATCCATACAAATGGTGGCTGTTCCGTCACTACCTTCAGCCACATTCAGAGTTCATTTATAAGGAATGAATATTTATGCAGCTTTATCACGTGAAGCCAGCATGGGTAGGGAGCAGAGACCAATGAAAGCATAAAAGGGAATGCACCTAAGATCTAACCTCCTCCTTCACACCCGTCAGACATTACCTGGCTCCACATGTGTGTATTGTAGAGAGCAGTCAACATATCTGGACGCAGAATTTCATTACATCCTTGTTTCAGAAGCATCTTGGCACTAGATTTATATTTTCTCTGTCCATGCAAAGAGCAGTGAAGCACAAAAGAGACTTATGAAGACAGAAAAGGACACGGCTCTATATCCCAGTCACCTCTGAGTGAAGAGATGTAGGCATATATGCTCTGTGTCCTCACATGGCTATGTGGGTGAAGAAGCCAGATACGTGACAGTGATGAGCACAGTGACTGATGTATTGATGGCTGACTGTCCAGAGTTCTTGTGAACAGGAACGACATATCTAGTCTCACTTATGTCACCACCAAAATTGTCTTACAGAGAAGACATTATTGGAACAGAAAACTACAGCCAGGGGTTCCATTTTTGTCTTCCATCATTTTTGTCTTATTTTGGTTTTATAGCTCGGTTTGCAGCTGACAGTTGCAAAGAAGTTGTGCAGAAGAAAAAAAACTTGTGGGAGGACCCAGCTCTCATTTTCATCTTCACCACAGCACAAGTGAGGACACAGAGCACAGACTGGCACACTCAAATAGCTCATGGGCTCTTTGGGTGGCTACACAGATACTTAGAAACAGAACAGCCCAATATCATAGGCAGAACCTATGACATCCTTGCAGCAGACGGGACGACACCTCATGAGAAACCCGGAGCACAGTCTCCCTGGATCATCGGCCAGCTCCATCACAGTACCTGGCTGATCTGGTCGCCTGCGGTCTTAGCCAGCAGATGTCTAGGCTCATCGACTACCAGGTGGTATTTATCTTTCCGCTGCTCATAATCAGCTCTGTATTTTTTCTGCTCAAACATCATATCAAATTATAGCAAGAGTACAACTTCAAGGCCACAGAGAAATGTCCCAAGGAAAACACTCCAGAGAGCCAGAAACATATCATTTTTAGAAGTGACTTCCCAAAGCACCCAGAATGGTAAAAATGGGGGATGGGTATGGAGAGAAGAGAGTGAAGGACAACTGTGGATGGCTGGGGCCTGGATAGATTGGATTAATAAATCTAGAATTGGAGTTTCTTATCCACCTTTTCATGTGATGCCATTAGCAATGTTAGGCTTTGTGGCATCTTATACTATATTTAATATAATAAATAATAATATTAAGATACTAGGGCTGGGGATGTAGCTCAAGGTACAGCACTTGCCTATCATGTGCTGGGCCCTGGCCTCTATTTCCAGAACCACAAAAAAATGAAATAAAGTTGCACGTGATTTCAATATGACTACTGAGGCCTAAGTAGCCCAGCCCAAGGTTCTTCAAAATATAAAATAAAATAAAATAAAATACTGATAAGCTATATACAGGTTTACCATCTAAGGCTGTGAGCCCAAAAGCATAACTAATGCTAAAACATTTATGGAAAAATTGTCATAGTCTCTTAGCACCAGTTAATTTATTTGATGATAAAAAAAGACATAGAAATCCTTTGCAAAATAGAAAAATAGAAACAAAATATATCAAGACTGTACTGCAAGGAAGCTACTGACAGTAGTTCTTCAGGGTTGTCCAGCCTGGAAATGTCTACTGAAAATGAACTAAATCAAATTAAAAAATAAACACGAACAACAAAATGTCATAAATAAATACATTACTTGCTACGTTTTCATGGTTAGATATATTTCACTAAGTTTCTAGCATTATTTTTGAACTTATATAAATTTGTGGAAAACCTAAACATAAAGTCAAGTACAATTTTAATTATAAAACCATCCAGATGTAAATAAATTCATATCTTGCTTGTTTCAGTTTTCTTGAATTAAATTCAACTTGAAATTTAACTTAAATTCTTGCAGGATGGTTACTGGAAAGACTGGGTAAAACAAAAGGAAATTTTTTGTGCAGATGGATACTTCTGTGTACTAAGATAGATGATAGTAACAACAGTAACATATTTGAATACACGAATCACAACTATCCCCTTGGAGTGGGTCTCCTGACTACTGCCATTTGGGTGTCTTTTGCAGGGGACACTAAATTAACCTTAAACTTATGGATCTCCCAACTTTACACAATATCATGTTGAAGGGAATTCAGCTGATAGTCCACAAAGTCCTTGACCTGTGTCAGCACTCACAGGGCTGTGCCTCCCTGTGCTAATGCACGCAGAGGGACAGGTGGCTGAAGGGCCCTCACTCCACTCTGAGTGGTCCTTTGCTTTTCCTTATTCATGGTTTACATAGACCCCATGAGATGGTGACATTACACAGTGTCTCCAAATCTTCAGTTTGAATGAATACTTAGGATGGCTGTCTTGTTTTTCTATATATTACGTTTTAACCAAACAACTCTATAGACTTCTTAAGGGAATAAATAGGCCTAATTGCATTAGTTCATACATACCTCATTCATCAACTGAGTTGCATACTTGAAATGTCTATTGATTGGAGAGTCAGCAACATACTTGAAATTTGACTTCGTCCTTTCAAATACCTCTTTGTACTTATACTGGAGGAAAAGAACATGATTACTTGATAGTGTATCTTCAGAATGAGGCATGCTATTTATCTTATCCTTGTGATGATTCATGTGCAGAGCTAACAAGTACTTGCTAGGCCTTTACCCACTGCCCACGGCAGTGAAGGCCTGGATGTCCTGAAAACTAGCCCAAAAAGACACATTAGAAAACACTTTCTTTGAATGGATATCAATAGAACTGTGTTCCATTATGGACAAAAGTCTAAATAAACTTTTTATTTGTTCCTACACATTGTTAACTTTACTTTGAATATGTTTTCAGGTATACTTGATGGCCATTTTCAGTCCATTAACTTGAATATGGTTTCCCAACAACTAATTGTATAATTATGATTATATAGAGCAGGGGTGAGTTACAGCCTATCTAGCCACCACATGTTTTGAAACAGCCCCAGGAGTTAAGAATGTTTTTTACAATTAAAAATTATAAAAATAAAATTAAAAAAAAAAATTAAAAAAAAATGTTTTTATATAACTTAAAGGGGTTGTAACAAAGGAGAACATGTGCGAGAATGAATGTGGCTTACAAAGTCTGAAATATCTACTGGCTGGTATTTACCAGAAAGAAAAAAATGGCTAACTCCTATTTTGCAACTCAAAGGAAGAATTTTCAGCTGCTTTATTTTGTAAATAAGAAAATGAGAACATAGGGGCTGGGGTTGTGGCTCAGCACCGGGGTTCGATCCTCAGCACCACGTAAACATAAATGCATTGCATTGTGTACAACTAAAGTAAATAAACAAATATTAAAAAAAAAAAAGAAAATGAGGACATAAAAGACTTGACTTTCCTGAAGTCACACAATGTGGATTAAAATACCCCCACTGTACATCTGCTACCATATCTCTAGTAGAGTGAATCATCCAGAGATATATTAATAGAGAGGAAATTCTGTGAGGGTTGTGAAGTGCTGTACTGTGGTGACTATTCATCAAATTCAGATAAATTCAAATAAACTATAGTTATTGAGGTAAAAATAAGTAAATTCCTTCAGAATGTGAATAGTTCAGTACGTGTTCAGTTACAATGTCTAGAAGCAAGGGTAGGGATGGACACAGGAAAGGCTATTTCCTCAGTGCTAATCTGCCCGTGATTCCAGGTCTGGGTTGAATGCATGTGGCCATTCTTGAGGATATACCTTGCTGTAGAGTTTCTTGTTCTGTTCAGCCAAGGTGAAGTCAGGGGTATCATAGGCATAGCAGCCAATGCCTTTAAGCCAGGTCAAATCTTCTTTATATTTTACCTGAGACAAGAACATTAGCATCAAAGAATTTTTAAACCTACTCCAAACAGCCATAGGTTAGGGTCTATCTATACAAGTGGAAAAAATACAAACTCTTGATTCCTGAAGTATATGGAACAACAAAATAGTGAAACTATTATTTAAAGAGGTTTCCAGCAATACTGATTTCTGCTTATTTTATGGTACATGGTTTTATAGTATGTAAAAATTTTCATTTTTATGACTTATTAAAATAATTCAGGCTTAACAAGATATATTTTCCTAGTGCGTATATCATTAGTTTGGCAGTTATATTTTCATATAGAGAGGTGAAATTTCTTTCTAAATGACATTGTTATGTTTTAATTGCTCCATGTAGTTGTACTGTCAATGAACCAATCATGGGCTATTTTCTAGATGAAGTACAGCACTTCTAGTCATGTAATATAACATCAGACATTTAGAAGAAAAAATAGGCTTACAAACTTAGGCATATTTTTCCCTCTCACACACTGAAGTTTACTCATTTAGCAATTGAATTTTATAATTTAAACATCCATACACAAGATCTTAAAGCTAGGTATGAGTCTTATCAGATTCTCCACAGTGGCTGACTTCATAACTCCTATGAGAATCTGAATTTATATGTGAAAGTAGATGTCAACACTCACATCACTGACTGCATCCGTGACTGCCCGGTGATGGAAATGTTCTGGGCGGTCAGGAATGGACCTCCAGATGCCCAACTGGCTCATGTAATTCTCTTTGTATTTCACCTGCCACAGAAACACAAAGACAGCTATAAAGTCTTTCCCAGAATTAATGTACAAAGTCTACTTTTCCCTGCAGTTTTACAAAAGGGAGTTTGCTAAGGAAAGAAAAGAAAGTGTGGTGGGTTAGAGAGTCACAAGTAGAAATACAAGGACGTACTTTACTGATGTCATCTGTGACCTTGCGATGATAAACGATGTCCAGAGCATCCTTCACAGTATGATATTTCCCTTTGGTCTTTTGAAACGTTTCTTTGTAGCGTAGCTGGAAAGATGAAAAGTGCATAGATTATGAAAACTAGTACATTGAATAATTTGGCTCTTTTAAGCTTGAACTCTCCTCTCTTATGTGTTTTCTTGTGAACACATTTAGAAAACATTGAAAAGATAATTTCAGATCCCGGAAAAGAAAAAGACTCTATAAAAACTAATGGAATCCAAACATAGTATGGCTTGATGTAAGAATAACATTTTCAACCTTGGTTTATTGGCTGTGACAAATGCATGATGGTAATGTAGATTGTTAACAATAGGGGTATATGGGAATTCTCTGTATTATCTTTGCCACTTTTCCGTAATTCTAAGACTATATAAAAATGTTTTTGTAAATGTAAAGTGAATAAATCAATGAATGAATAAAACACTCATTTGAGATGGAAAAGAAAAAAATAAATGCACTGAGTACAAGACATACTAACATACATGAAAAGAGGAGAAAGATTTAGCTTCTAACTCCAATTTCTGCACTAAGCAATATTGATTTTTTTTTTTTTTTTTTTGGTACTAGAGATTGAACACAGGGGCACTTGACCACTGAGCCACATCCCCAGCCCTATTTTGTATTTTATTTTAGAGACAGGGGCTCACTGAATTGTTTAGCACCTTGCTTTTTGCTGAGGCTGGCTTTGAACTCATGATCCTCCTGCCTCAGCCTCCCAAGCCACTGGGATTACAGGCGTGAACCATAGCACCCAGCTTTTTATACTCTTTATGTTTTTGATATTTTAAGAGAAGGGGAACACGCAGCCGGGTACGGTGGCACACACCTATAATCCCAGCACTTGGGAGACTGAGGCAGGAAGATCGTGAGTTCAAAGCCAGCCTCAGCAATGGCGAGGCACTTAGCAACTCAGTGAGACCCTGTCTCTAATAAAATACAAAAAAGGGCTGGGGATGTGGCCCAGTGGTCAAGTGCCCCTGGTACCAAAAAAAAAAAAAAAAAAAAAAAAAAAAAAGAAAGAAAGAAAGAAAGGGAACACACATTTTGTGTAGCAGGCTAGGAATGTTATATACATTTTCTTGTGTAGCTTTACTTATTATTCACACTTCTCATCTTGAAAAGAAATACTAAACAAATCATGGATTGAGCATATGACAGCGTCACGACTGAATCCCTATTCAGCTCACTCAAAGACCATGAATTTATGGGTAAGTAAATTAGTTGTAAAGTATCCCTAGGAAATACTACAAATGAGTTGTAAGAAAAGGGCCACACTTTTGCTCAGGGGAAAAGGAGCAATAGGCTTCTAGCATCTCTCAACACTATTCTTAGCTATGTTGCTTGGTTGAATTTGGGTCAGTGTTTTTTTTTTTTTTTTTTTTCCTGATCTGTGTTATGGGCCATGACTCTGACCTATGGATATGACTGAAGAGCTTATATTCTTTGTTACCACCACCTCAGCTCTCCCCTGTCACAACAGGAGAAAGAAGGGCAGGATACATACATCACTGGCATTCCAGTACGCCCTCTTGGCTCTGATGAGGATTGGTGTATCTGGCACCGGGGTGTACTTGTCCTTCATCTTTTCATATTGGATCTTGTACTTTTTCTAAGAAAAAAAAATAGAAGAGAGAGACAAACTTGAGGTCAGGTATTTTCACTCTATTCCAATTCATAACCAACTTATAGATCTAGCAGAGGGTAGTAGTAGGTGAAGGTCTTAACAAGTATTTGTTTTCTTTAACTCAGTGCAGGATCCCAACTTACCTCACTGACCAAGTCCTTTACGTCTTTAGCATGCTTCAAGGCTGTGGTCTGGTTTCCAGCATGATGATGGGGTCTCTCTTTGGTGGCGAGTTCAACATAGAGATACTTTAAAAGAAGAGAATAAGGTGAGATGTCATAAAGATGAAGCATTTAGTATTTAGCCTCCTTCATTCATTTCCAACCCTTCAGTGGGAGGGTAGTGCCTGTTTGTTGTTGTCCTGGTTTTATTGTTTGATTGCTTCTTTGTGTTTTTATTACAGGGATTTGTTAATTTTTCTCTGTGTCACATGTGAAAACACACATACATGTTCCGTTTATCCACTATTCCTACTGCTGAGTATGGGCCACTATAAATCCAGGTGATCAAGAATGCGAGCAGAACAAGGAGAGGATTCTGATAGCTCCCTCAGCATACCTCCCCCTTAATTTTGCCTGAATGCATGAAATATGGTTTCATTTATCTGTGGCTAGCAAATCTGATGGAATGATCCAATAACCATTTTCTCGACTTGCAGTCACAGACCACTCATGAAGTGACTAAAGTTACAGAGCACTTAGAAAAGAAGACATGGCATCCTGCTCACGTGAAACCTAACTGTAATTGTGATGGCCTGAAAGATAGATGCTTCCTGAAGGGCAATGCTAATGGGCACAAGACTGCAGCAAGAACAGGCAAGGGTAAAGGTCTGCCCCTGGTTAGCAGTCCCACCCCAGGTGATGCCACATGGCAGGGTTTGAATCTTCATTTACAATTGGTGTTACCTGGCTCTGAAGCTTCTGCCCTCGCTTGGCTCTTAAAAGATCAGGAGTATCAGGAACTGAGGTGAAGATCGACTTCAGCTTCTTGCCTTTGGCTCTGTACACCAGCTAGACATAAAACACATCATTGCTGTCATCTCTGCTTCATTGACCTGATAGGTTCTCTGCAGATCCCTTTATTGCTTGCTCATAGGAAAGGCAGGACCCCTCCCCCTGTAAAAGTCTTATTTTCTTCCTAATAAACCAATGACTTGTTAGTATTTACCTCCTGAGCTTGCCTTCCCTCCTCTTTAGCAAAAGAAGAGACATTCCCCACCTATCTGTCCAAGATTTAAGCATCCCCCTCTGTTCTTAGTCCCATTCCCAGTTGTTTCTTCTGGAACTGACAGCTACCTCGTTGTCCTCCTAGCTTCAGCCCTTCCTGCTTTTTCAGCACTCTCCCTTTATCTGAAAATAGGTTCAAGTCTTTCCCACCACTAAGATTTTTCCAACCTCTAGCCAGTGCTTCCTTCCTTTCCTTTTTCAGCCAAACCACCTATGTGTTTATTGTTTCCCTTTTTGATTAATTTCTCAAGATCCTTGGCTTCTACCCAACTGTACCAATCCAGTCACTCTTGATAAGAGTACCAAATATTTATTGTATTTGCTCCAATAAAATCTTCACAGTTCTCTGAAGCAACAAAATCTGCTCCAGTTCACTCCTAAAAACTGTCTTGTGTACCTCCCACTCCACCATTCTCTGCTTGGTGGCTTCCTATCTCTCCAGACCTCCCTCTATGGCCTGCTATGAACTAGTGTTAAGTGTTGGTCCCTTTTGCCCTATCTATTCTCCTTGGGTGGCCTCATCTGTACCCATGGCCTCCACCATCACTTTGAGATGGATGACTTCCAAATCTTTAGATCCACTGTGTCTCCTGAACTCCAGACCCGAAATGTGAGTGATTTGTCACATTTAATTGTAGAATTATTTATATTACTCCCATCTCTACCTCACATCTGCTTCACGTCTTCTCTATTTTGCTAAATGACTCCTCAATCTCCCAATCACCCAGACAGAATCTGGATCTGGGGAGTCATCCTAGACTCCTTATTCCCACATCAGAACGGTCACCAACAGTCCTGAAACCCAACCCTTCCACTCCTGCCCACCACCGCTGCCCTGCTTCAGCCTCTGTCCTGTTTGTTTTCTACACATCTTGAAGAGTCTCCTCAGTCCAGCTCCTCTGCTGGACTGCTCCGCGGGGCTCACCCATCTTTCACAAGTCTGAGAGACAGATTTTTGTAATACTCCATGTCCATGCTCTTTGACTAGTCCTATAAAATGCCTTTTATCACATTGATGCCTATTTCTTCTTCCAGACCAGGGGCCCATGGGATACAGTGGCTCAGCTGTATGATCTTCTCATCGCCTAATTCCTAGACAAGGGGCCTGCAAATCAGTAGTTCCCTAATAAACGTGGAGGGAATTTAATAAGGCAAACTAGAAGAAACAAATGAATTCCACATAAATTCTAATATAGATATAAATACCAGTTGAAGAAATAAAATTAAAAAATTTTGACATGTATATACATGTGTATATATAATATCTAAATTATATAGAACTACATTTAATATAAAATGTAGCTCATGTGTTTGGAGCTATTGTGGTGTCACTTTTGAAAAAATACTAAATTCAAATTTAACTTTCTTTCAGGCTCAGTCTCCCTCTCCTCCCAGGTAATCAACTTCTCCAGCTTAGGAAATTGTAATGCTGACATTGCGACTCATATAAGGCCATACAGCTAATTGGAAGTAAACCTGGAACTAAAACTCAATTGTCCCATGCCATTTCTACATTTTTATTGTACTTGGGTGTGCAATATTCATGCTTCTGTTTCCTATTATTATAAATGCTTGTAAGTCAAGAATCTACACAATGCAAAGACAACTTAAAAGTCAGTAAATTGAACTTCCTTTTTGCCAAACTTTTTACCAAGTCAATGTTTCTCAAACTTTCCTGATACCAAAAACTGCCAAGGTCTTTATTTATAGCCTCCACCCCAGACTTCAGAGGATGGTCATACTTATGGAGAAGCAAATGTGGTAGAAACTGCAGAACTGAAAAAGACCCTTTCTTCTTCCTCAAATGTTGACGTACAGTATACATAAAATCTCAACAGGAATTGAGAAGAAGGGAAACTCAAGTTTTGGATAATTCTGAACCCAGACAGCCAAAAGGAGTACAAATATTTTCTCTGGAGCACTTTTAAATTACCAAAGAATTTTATTATCATTATTTGGTAGCTGAAGGGGAGATGTGATGAAGTGGTTTTTCAACCCTGGCTGGATTTGGGGATCATCTTTGGGGCATCTAAAACACACACAGATGGGCCAGGCATGGTGACACATGCCTATAAATCCCAGTGGCTCAGGAGGCTGAGGCATGAGGATTGCAAGTTCAAAGCCAGCCTCAGTGACTTAGCAAGGCCCTAAGCAACTCAACGAGACCCTGTTTCTAAATAAAATATAAAAAGGGTTGGGGACGTGACTCAGTGGTTTAGCAACCCTGTGTTCACTCCTCAGTTAAAAACAAAAAACAACAAACAAACAAACAAACAAACAAAAAACATACAGATGCCCAGAATCATAGTCTAGTGGAACTAGGTGTCAATTCCACTCAAGGGTAGTTTAAAAACAACTCATTGGCTATTCTGCCCATAAGCCAGGGAGAAGCACTTTACTGGGATAAAAAGAAAGTAAGTGTTCCTGTCTGAATGTGAGCACCAGTTGAAATAACAGAGACAAGCTTTTAGGAAAGCAAATGGGCTCAATTAGCATTTATAAAAGCTAAAGAATTAATCATCCTCTGACTCTGGCTCATAGAGTGTAAGAAGCTGTACAATTCCTCCAAGGAGGGCAATATTTGTCTGGTCAAAGCATCTGTAAGTCCAAGAGCATGAGATTCCTAGTCAGCAGCCATCAGAGTCATTGAGAATGATGAAGTGGTCTGACAGCCAATGCTTGGCTCAGCTTGATGAAGCCTGCGAAACTGAGCCACAATATAGGCTGAAGGAGAATGGCCAAGTTGCTCACAAGAAGAGCCACCAAGGGCTACGGGTGTAGCTCAGTGGTAGTTTGCATGAGGCCCTGGGTTCAATCCCAGTACCACTAAAACAAAACAACAACAAAAAAACAGCGACCATTTACATTTGTGGAATGCTCTTACTTTTGCAAAGCACATCCAGTCTCTGGTTAACATGGATATCTACTAACATAGCCAAGGCACTATAGAGACATACTTGTAAATAAGATGGGAAGATGGGGTAGATACTTCAAGGAACCCACTGTCTAGGTGACAGGATTAGATCTGTATACAAATATTGCAACAGATTATGAGTCTCTCAATGCCAGATGAGCAGATGAAAATGAAACTAGTTTGGAATTTATTGAGTGGGCAAAAGAGTAGGGAGCCATTGAAGACTTTTCAAAGGTCACTGCTATGATTGGGATCCTGATAACAGGAGAGAAAAAATCTGAAATAAGTTCAATTTGGAGACTACAACAATAGTGTATGACAGAAGGACTTTCTATAAAATCATGTAAAACCTCTCATTAGCTCAAGTCACAGGAAGGGTAAGTATCAATATTCTCACCTTACCCAAAAGGGGAAAAATAAGTAAATTAAGCCAAAGTGAGGTCAACTGACTTTCTTAGACATTGTGGCCACTCTGCAGTTAAGGTCAGAAGGGAAATGTTTTACCTCTGTAGTTGCCTAAAGAGTGATTACCAGAGAGAGGTACTAAGAACCTTCCTGAGTAGTTTTATTTATACTGGCCAATTTGGTCTACTTGTAGCCACAGGTAAAGCATCCTTACTTACCTCACTCAGATGGGTCTTCAGTTCCTGCACTTTTCTGTATTCTGGAGTGTCAAGTACCACTTTGTATTTGTCTCGCATCTTCCTTGCATTATCAGTGTACAGGTAATTAGACTAAAACAAAAACAGTAGATATTTGATTAATCATTTAAGGGATTTGCATGTCATGTTGTCTTTCAAAGGGTTGGTATGTGCAAATGGCACAGGCGATCTAGTCTCCTTAAATCGTCATTTAAGATCATTACCTTTTAAAGGAGACACAAATCATCTTACGTAAGTTATAACCTGTCCAAGTGGGTTGATGGTAAATTTCTCCTTAAAAGTAGCTGCAGGCTAAGATTTATTCTTCTTAGTCCTAGAGGCTCTTGATGGGCACTTGGCAGCTGTGCAGGAATAGCTGTGTCGTGAAGTGTACTCACCCAGAGCTTCCTCAGGTGCCGAGAGCGGACCATGTCAGGAGTGTCATACAGAAAGCAACCAAGTCCCCTTAAGATCTGCAAGTCTTCTTTGTACTTAATCTGTTGGGGCAAATACAAATAGACACCTAGTTATGAGCAAATGTAAATCAGGAACCAAAAAAGACAGGATGGCAACACTTCTTTGTAGCAGCCCCCCATCTTCTTTGGTTTCTGATATTCACTGTCCATCACAGTCTGAAAATATTAAATGGAAAAATCCAGAAATAAACAATTAATGAGCTTAAGTATATTATTATAATTGTTCTGTTTTAGTAGTTATTATTCTTAACCTCTTACTGTGCCTAATTTATAAATTAAGCTTTATTCTACTAGGTACAGGAAAAAACCTGTATATATGGGGTTTGGTACTATCCACAGTTTCAGGCAACCACTGAGAGTCTTGGAAGGTATCCCCTGCATATAAGAGGGGGCTACTGTATTTTTCATTTTGGTTCAACATATTCATATTTATGCTCTTAGTTTGCTTGCGCTCAAATAAATCACAAATCTCTAACCCTGAGCTGATAACACTGCTGTTATTTTATTCTCATATGGATGGGAGAAAAGTGCAGATTGAAAGGATTGATCTTTTAGGAGAAAGAAACATGCAAGAATTTTTTAAATGGCAATGCAAAATTGCTAAAGAGGATGGGAGTAGGATGAGCAGGAGACTAAACATGACCTGGGATACAGGGCACAAGAGAGTAAGGAGTAAGGACCCAGTGTCTAACATATACTTGTGGTCATTGGGTGATAAAGAACGGTGGCAATTCTTTTACATCCCCAGTGGTCCTCTTACTACAGCTTGCATAGCTAGGGAACTGCGGAGTCCTGCTTCTGCACGGTGCCACCTCCAAGTTGTACCATTAATTTATTAGTTCTCAATGGAAAAGGCTGAAAGCAGGGCTGCTTTCCAGAAAGAGCCCTATAGGGTGCTTACGTCACTGGTGATGTCCCCCACATAGCGGCAGTGCAACACTTGAGGAGTGTATGGCAGGGAGATCATGTGGCCCTGCATCTTGAAGAAGTCTGATTTGTAGATCAACTAAGGGGGAGAAAGACACATTAAAGGAATGGTCAACACTCACCCCCTAGGGTCCACAGCCTGTTTTCTCTCTCTTAAGGAAATACTCACCTCACTGACAGCCTCTTGTGTCTTCTTGACTTGGCGGATTTCAGGTGTGTCAGGAGTTGTGTGAATCTTGTCTTTCAGTTTATGGTACAATTCTCGATACAGTCTCTACATTGAGGGAAATAAAAACCATTCCAGATGTCTAGTGTAGAATGACCAGGGCATCTACTGACTAATAATCAAATATTTTACATACAAAGTTAGCAGAGAAAATAATGGGAATGTCAAAAAATACTAAAATTAGGACAAAAATAAGGAATGTTAAATAAAACAAAGTGGAGGAAGGGGAGGGCGGGGCAAGGGGATAGAAATAATGGCAGAAGGAGTTGGACATCAATATTCTAAGTGCATGTATAAAAGCTCAAATGGTATTAAAATACTTTGTGTAAAACCAATGGCTTGGAAAACTGTGCTCTTTATATGTAATATGAAAGGAATTGCACTCTAAAAGCATGTATAACAAATTAAATTAAATTTTTTAAAAAAAGGATAAATTTGTTTTGCGCTTTGAAAAACCTAGGGCAGAAATTGGTCTCTAGCTACATCTAACTAATGTAATTTGTGGTGAGTTCACAGATTATCCAGTATGCTAAGTCAACTACTAGGCTCACACCAATGATTGTCAAAGGAATCACTGTTGTCCACAGTGAGAAAGATGATTTTTAAATGATAAATTCATAAGACATTAAATAACAATGTTTCACAAATGAAAAATAAAATAAAATAAAATGCATGTCCAGCAAAAAAAAAAAAAAAAAAAAAATGAGATTTCATTTAGGTGAAGAATTCTGAATACAAAATCTTCTATCTTCTACCAGATGGTGCATAGTAAGATCAGATGTGCAAATCAGTAGATGGTGTTGAAAACCAAGGTTGTGAATCTGACTAAAATGCAAACTTATTAAAGATTTTTTACTACAAATGTCAATAGAAGTAACTGTTTCCTTAGAAAACTACCACATCATAATGTATAGAAATGATATTCTGTGATGATGTTACCAGATATAGAAAAACACCGTCAAGGGATACAATATCATAGTGACAAAAAGTACTCTCATTCTTTGTTGATATGTAAGTTTACAGCTGAAATTCAACAAATTCTTCTAGTGCATTTTAAACAAAGCCATGGTATTTGAAACTCAATACTCCCCCCCCCCCGCCCCCCCCAGAGAATTCAGCAGTGATCACAGTACCTCACTAGTAACGTTGTTGACTCTCCGGACATGAACAAATGGAACATCCTTGGGGCCTAGTGTATACCCATTTGCCTTGATGTGTTCATAGACTTCTTTGTACTTGAACTGTAGAAGCAAAGTCAGAATGAGATCAATGATGGGTACACAAAGCAGCACTGCATTTCTCAATTAGAAAAGAGATGTCACCTTTATTTGATAATTGCTTGCTCTTCAAGTCTTTAAGTACAAGGAAAAGTCATTGACAAAATTTTAATATTGTCCCAAGTCTTGAAAATTATTGGATGATAAATCTAGACCCAGAAAGGAATAATGTTTAGCCTTTCTGGGTGAAATCTCTTCGTAAGGTAGGCATGCAAAATGCAAGAAAAACCTACATTTTTTGCATCAATGTGGCTAGGAAATTAGGAAATCTGAAGCAGGAACAAGAGAATGATTTCAAGATTGATGAATGACTTTGTAGACTGGTTAAAAAAAATAACTTGGTAGATTCTTAAATCTGTTACTCTCTGCTTTGAAAACACATTAATGGGCCATAACCTTATCTGGCCAGCAGGGTTGGTTCCCAGAACTAGGTCTGCAGCCAAAGGCTGGGTTATGAGTACAGTCTGTGGCCAGTCACTGGGATGACCAAACTTCTCTGGGACTTGCCCATGGGGTAAAATGCATCAAACAAGTTCAATCTGGTACTTTTTTAAAATGAGGAAGGGTGGTATCAGTGCCAACAGCTGGGAAAGAAGTCCTTTCCTTTCTAATAGACATACAGTGACATATCTTCTACAGGCTTCAGTGGCGTGTGTGCAAAGCTGCATTTCCAGTAAATGGACTGGGATACTTCAGGATGTTTCTATACTGAGGCCAGCAGAGGTAGAGGGATCATGACAGCCATGGATCCTGAGCCAAAGCTCCCATGAATGTCCCATCTTAACTCACTGCCTGACTGCGGACATAGCTGATTCCACAGCACCTGCCCCCCAATGAGATCCCCTTCTCCCATCATTATATCATGTTGAACATTTAGGTGTGATTTGAAGATAAGAATAGGTTATTAACTAATAACAGTTCCCTCCCACCCAGCTTCAGATCCCAAATGAACAAGGAGGAGGCCACTCACATAACTGCTCATGTATCGGGTGTCCTTGTTGTGTCTGAAGTGAGGGGTATCAACTGGAAGCCTATACCCAGTGGGCAGGAAGCGCAGGCCAGTTTTGTACAGATTCTGCCAGAATGAAGAATAGGTTAAATTACAGTTGGCATCAAAAACTGATCCCAGTTGAGCAAATCACATACAGTTCTTATTAGATTTTTAAAATCAGATACTTAATAGACTGATGCTCATTAATTGATTTAAGGAAGAATTTAAGTAAGTTCTATTTGTTTGTTTGTTTGTTTGGTACTGGGGATTTAACTCAGGGACACTCAACCGCTGAGCCACATCCCCAGCCCTATTTTGTATTTTATTTAGAGACAGGGTCTCATTGAATTGCTTAGCGCCTCACCATTGCTGAGGCTGGCTTTGAACTTGCAATCTTCCTGCTTCAGCCTCCCGAGCTACTGGGATTACAGGTGTGCACCATTGTGCCTGGTAAGTGAGTTTTAAGAGCACGAAATGAATCAGATTGCTCTGAACCCGTTGTTTTGGAAAAAGAATGCTGAGTGAAATGGCACATGGAAAGTAATTCTTTTCTGCTTCCAAATACACCCCCAGTCGACTGCAGAGCATTTAGGAAGAATTTGTGAAATGCAGAGAAGATAGGCAGCCAAGTGCCACCTCTGTTAATCCCACCTTCAGGTGATATTCAAACCCTCACCAATCCTTGAGCCAGTCTTAATGATCAGGCACTTCTTTGTATTGCTCTCCCTGACTTCCTTCCTCCCTGCCCCATAGCACAGTGCCTGGACATAGGCTAAAAAGTGGTCAAGATGCACATACTCATGCCAGGAGTCAGGGGACTTTCTAACTATGCCCTTAAGTACTGTGGTTCTCAGGGAACTACAGGATTACGAATATCGTTTAAAATTAAAAATTAAATTGTTTCTAATATTGAAGATGGGAAGTTGCAAGAAAAAAAAAATCGAGACCAAAACAACTCCACACAGTAATGTGGAATAAGGAGATTAAACATGTGGATGGGGCCCAAGTTCTTTCTCTTCTAAATTCCAACAGTCATGTCTACATGTATGTCTTACTCTTAGAAGTTTTTTTTTTTTAAATAATTTAATGCTTTGTCTTTGTTAGTGTGTTTTTAAGCTTCTTGAAATATTTTAGCAATATTTGAAAAAAATTTTAGCAATATTTTGCAAATATTGCTGTTATTTGTTTGATTGCTTGATAGGAAGATTCTGTCAGCAAAGAGAAAGACAGGTGATGCTCTGTTTTTGTTTTGCCAACTCATTGAATGTGACAGTATTTATATTTTGCAAGGTCCGACCAAGAGGACGCCCGCGTCACAGTTGCTTCTATAGGAGCCAGTGGTGTGGATTCCTGGGGGCCGTTCCAGTTCTCACCACTCACCTCACTCTGGAGCTTGTATGCATGAAGTGCTCGGTCCAGATCCACAGTTTTTGTGGTTGGGGCCACTTTGCCTCTGACACTGTGCACATAGTCATAGTGGTAGACAGCCTGGGTGTAGACAGAAGCAGAGTGAGTTGATTCAGAACATGGCAACATTATTAGAAAGAAGCAAAGTAAACGGAAAATAAGTCTTTCTTTAAAAAAAAAAAAAAAAAAAAATCAGTAGCCTGCTTCCCTCTTCCTAGTGAACTCTGACACGTTCTTGTGTCTTGTGATAGGATCAGGGCCAGGTTGTGGACACCAGACTGAGAAGTAGAGACACCCCAGGTATGAGAGGAGGAAAACTGGGTATTTCATCACCAGAAGTTCCAAAATAATAGATTTTAACCTTCTAACTCACTGGGGGAGCTTATATTTACTTATAAGCCTGAGGATTTAATTATTAAGAAGCAGCTTTGTATTTGCTCTGTACACTTCCTCATTTTATGCATAAGGATGCTGAGGCTCAGGGGACTAATGCTTTTTACCAGGTCAGATTGTGTGTGGCGGAGGCAGGACCCAACCTACATCTCCAGTTTAGAGCCCAATGGCTTTTTACTCTGCCCTAGTTGGCCCTAATTATTAGAAGGCCTAGACACTGAGAACGAAACAGTTGCTCATGACACATAGATACAAAAAGTGACTTTAGAAGCTCTAAAACATGAAGTATTTCATAGACCAGCTCACTTACAACTCCACCCCAGCGAAGGGCAGCATCTAAGGCACCAACTCTGGTTTCCCAGTTAGGAAAGGCTGGTGCTGCCCAGTCTTTGGCCGAGTGGTGGCCTCTGTCTTTGTTACCATCCACTGTAAGTTCCCCAGGGAGTGCTTACATCGCTTAGCTGTTTCCCACTTTTGACAGCCTGGACGTAGACTGGTGTATCAGTGACCAACTTGTAATCATTCCTGGTTTTCAGCACATGAGCTTTGTACTTGATCTGCCAAGAGGAAGAAAACAAGCCTGCGTTGGACCACTTATTATAGTAGAAACTGTTGGCTTTCACAGAGGGTTTGGTAGCTTTTTATTCATGAGATTCACATGCATCAACACTTGTTGGACAGACAACGATGGATTTGAATGTTATAACTATCCATGTAACTAATGCTTACAGTCCTCTGAGGCTTCTAGAGTCTTTAGGAGACTTGATGGCTGCTTTTCTAAGAAAGTTTAAGCTTTCTTACTGAACTCCTTATTGCAACATAAATTTTTTCTTTTTTTTTTTGTTTTTGGTACTGGGGATTGAACGCAGGGGCACTCGACCACTGGGCCACATCTCCAGCCCTTTTTTGTATTCTATTTGAGACAGGGTCTCACTGAGTTGCTAAGTGCCTCGCCATTGCTGAGGCTGGCTTTGAACTCATGATCCTCCTGCCTCAGCCTCCCAAGTGCTGAGATTACAGGCGTGTGCCACCGTGCCCGGCTGCAATATAAATTTGCCTGGCAAATCTGCTCTTTTCAAGAAGATCCTGCCTATAGTCCATAAACTCTTAGCTGATGAAAATTCCCAATAATGACAATTATGTGCTCATTACTGTATTCAAAAAAGTCCAAAAGGCGGAGAGAAGAGCCAGGCATCCCATCTCTACCAAAGGACAAAGGCACAGCTGGACCACATTGTTTGACAGGAGTGCTAGATGCACTGCTGAGAAACGGCTGTTCTGTTCTAGCACTTTCCTCCAGCTCAGCCACCCTCAACATGATTTAATCCACAGTTGGTCTATGACACTGTACCTACTTTGCATATTATCTCCTCAACACTATACAGATCATACAGATGAAAATATACCAAAAAACGAAACAAGGAAACGTACATCATTGCGTAGATCATAAGCATGTTTTGCATGGAGAATCTCTGGAGTGTCCCAGACGTAGCAACCAATGCCTTTCAGCCACGTGAGATCATCCTTGTACACAATCTGGAGGGATTCAACAGATGCAGGGGATCAGGCAAAAAAAAAAGTGACTGAACTTTAAACACTAAGAAACAGGCAAACCTGGACCCAGATGACTTTGGGGAATAAAAACCAAAATGTGCTAGTCATGCAGTGAGGCTAAGGATGCCACAGAAACACCTGCACACACAGCCCTGCCTCCAGGTACCACTCCCAAACCCAGGCAGACCCATGGATACACAGGGTGGGCTGAAGCAAACACTTAGGTGAGTCTGCATCTCTTCAGGGTGGGTGAGTGGGGGTGAAACAGGGGCCCCACCTAAGCAGTGGGCTTACGTCGCTGATCTGATCTGTGACTTTCCTGACGTGACTGTTGACTTGCAAGTCAGGGTGGCAAATCCACTCATGGAGGTGCAGGCGGTAATCGATCTCACTGACTTTCTTCTGAGAATCCTTGGCAGTAACCATCTCTACCATGTCAGGTATGGTGTGGATTTTCATCTTGTTCTTTTCGTACACTGATCTGTACAGGCGCTGTGAAGTTAAAGTTACATGCCCATTACACAGGAAAATTATGACAAGCCATCATGGAATACATGCCTTGTTCCTGTACCAGAGAGTCAGGGCAGCCAGCTCACAGCAAGCCGCAGGGACGGGGTGGATGCTATAATTTTTGGACACTTTCCACAGATTAATACCAGGAAGAAATGTTTTTAAAACAACAAAGGCTGAGATAATGTTTAGCTTCCGTGTGTATGCATAGTCAGTGCCCCTTGCGTGGTTTAATGGAAAATGTTCTGATGGATAATCCATGGCTATTTTTCTTGGCTTGAAGTAAGACCTTAGGATTACTTACATCAATGTTAAACTTGCCAACACGGAGGCACCGTGCTGTGTTGGGATCATCTTCAACACTTTTTGGTAAAGTATAAAGAGCTTTGAATTTTTCATACTCTTCTCGGTACTTGATCTATACAGAAAAAACAGAAAGGGTGAAATCGTTAAGGAGAGTAATGGATTTATTTTGTTAGAAAAACCATGAGACTTAATGGGAAGGACTTGGTCCCAAGATCTGGCTGACTTGGGCACACCATTTCCCTGAACTTATCTCCTTGTCTGTATAGAGAGACATAAGGATCAACGCCTACCATAGGGTCATTGTGAAGCTTTTATCAGGCCATATCTGGATGTACTCTTAAATTGCAGAACACTATAAAATTTTAGTTATTATGTTTGCTTTCAATTCTTGTGGTGCTGGGGATTGAACCCAGGGCCTCATGAGTGCTAGGCAAATACTCTCCACTGAGCTATATTCCCAGCCCCTCACTGTTTTCAAAACATCTATACCAATGGAGGTTTTGCTGCCACTACAACCAACTCATTTTTAAGATTACATGATTTTTTAGTCTATTACTTCATTTCTATTGTTTTGCAGTGCTGGGGATCAAATGCATAGCCTTAACCCCATGCTAGGCAAGTATTCTACCACTGAGCTATACCCCCAGTCCCAGATTATGTGATTTTTAAATAATCTCTTTTGTGATAATGGCTTTTTTTCTTACTATTGTAAATAAAAGATTAAAACTCTGCTCAAGAATCCCTGTCTGTCTATCTATCTATCTATCTATCTATCTATCTATCTATCTATCTATCTTGTAGTGCTAGGGGCCACAGGCTTTGAACATGTTGGGCAAGCACTCTACCACTAAGCTACATCCCTTTCTTTGTTTTTAATAACTGAAAAACCCAATGCTTAGGGGAGACAATCAAATTTCAGTATCTACAAGGTTTTCAAAAGCACAGTGCAAACAGCTTCTGAGGGAAAACTTTTAGTTCTTACACTGTGTTGCCTATGAATTAATGCTCTTTGATTACATGAATTAGGTGGTAAAGCAGAGATGAAGATCCAAACTCCTAACATGTGGTAATAACATAAAAACCCTCTTAGAACCCAGAGACCCACATTTCAGTGGAGAAGGGTGTTGGGAACATTTGTTTCAGAATTCCAACTAAGCCCTTCATCTACTGGAGACCAACCAAAATTTCCACCAGAATTTTCCAGAACAGAACATTCCGGTTCCTTACATCTAACCTATACCTTAGCTACAAAGAGGATAGTATTCAAAAGAACTCTTAAAAAAAAACAAAACAAACAAACACTTTTTTAACAAACTAAGTAAGGTTGGAATCCTTTTTTAAAGCATTATTTTCCCTATGTTCCACCAAGTTCCAAAACAATTGGCTAAGAATCCTGCCTCTGTAACTGTTTTCATGACTAAAGGAAAAGCCCTCCACTGGGCTTTGGAAATCCTATCTATAAAACTCCTCTTTCCAAGTGAAAAGTCTGCCCCTCTGGCCTGGTCTGTTCTGTTTATTTGGGGATTGTGTGACACCCAGTTATCATAATCACTGATTTATTTTTGCCCCCAAATCTACATAATTCAATTGACAAGAGCTTATTTTTTGGCGGGGAGGGGGTTACCAGGGATTGAACTCAGGGGCACTCGACCACTGAGCCACATCCCCAGCCCTATTTTGTATTTTATTTAGAGACAGGGTCTCACTGAGTTGCTTTGCTTTTTGCTGAGGCTGGCTTTGAACGCCCTGTCTCAGCCTACTGAGCCACTGGGATTATAGGCATGCACCATCAAGCTCAGCTAAGAGCCTATTTTATGTCTATTGTATCTTCTTTTCTCCTTACTTCCGGCTAAAACAGAGACTTTCCATCCACGTCCTCGGCAGACAGGCAGCCTAAAAGGTCACTTCTGCATTCTTGCTGGTGTTTTGTGATCCTCCCTGGACCACAGGGCCCTGAGAGGAGGTGGTGAGCGCAGACGCTGGAATTATTTGCTGTGGAGGTGCCAGGATACTTCTGGGCAACCTCTGAATCCATCTGAAGGATTCTCGATGTGGGGAGCAGGGGAGGGTGGGTATGTGTGGCTGTCATGTTTGTACTTGACTTACGTGGCTGGCCAGGTGCTTCTGGTTCTTGGCGTGTGTCAGGGACAAGGTGCTGGTTGGCAGGATGTAGCTGGTAGCTTTCACTTTATCCCAGGCTTCCTTGTACAGGTTCTGCAGGGGTTACAGATATTGTGACTATGGGACAATGCATTCTGGTCAGCTCCTTAAGAGCAGATTTTCCTTGTTTCTGGCCTTCTCAGAAATTCCTTGCTAACCCCAAGGACTTCTCTCCAAATTGAGGTTTATTTAATTATATAGATAATAATTTTATGAGACAAAGTGGGAATTTGAAGGTCCAGAGAAAAAACTGGAAAACACTTTGGGGGGATAGGATACTTATCCCCATTTATTCTCTTACTATCTCTGAAAGGGAAAAGGTGGCTCATAGATAAGAGGAAAATATCCCAACTCACACTGCTGTACAGACTCTTTAGGTTCTTGGTTCTGTCATAATCGACTGTTTCTAGAATGGTGGTGTATTTGTCCTTTATCTGATGATAATTTTCTTTATATTTCACCTACAAAGAAAAAATTGCTTATTCACTTCTATTGTTGGGAAAACATGCAAAAAGAAGAAATGCCTTGTCCCTGGAAGAATAAGAAGGAAGAAGTACCTCACTGGCATTGATGCCACTTTGGAGAGCAGTCACATAAAGTGGAGTATCAGTGACCAGGTTGTAGTTTTGTAGATTTTCTTTACCTGCTGCTGTGTATTGCAGCTGTGAAGAAAAACAGAAGTCACCCATAATGATAAGACACCCATCTGTCATCACCTTTAGTTATCTGTGCCAACTTAGATGTGACTTGGCTTAGTTTTGGGTTTCTGCCTTAATCCTAAGAAATAGGTTATTGCATTGTAGTTCTTCAGACTTTGTATGGCAACCAAAAAGAAAAAAAATCTCCCTTGACCAAGGGTGGGGGTGTGGATCTTTACCTGGGACCTTTCTTTATTTTGTTGCCTTCTGCATGCCATTCTCCAGCCCGTTAGCAGCCACACAGTTTCAACCATCTATTGCACCTGCCCTATCAGAGCTCAACCACATGCTAGAAAATGTTCCAGAATTTATTTTTTCCTTTAACATATATCTCCCTGTGGTCAAAGTATGCATTTGCTTCCCACTTTCTGAAAGTTAACCTGATCAAGGTACAGATGCTTCAGAGCAGCTCAAGATGTAGAACCTCCCAGATGACTTTGTAAATTTGCATGGATTTTAACCCTAGGAGAAACCCACACCAAAAAGGTCCAACACCAAGCAGGACACCAGGAGACATTTAGTTAGGAGTAGGGGAAGGGGAGGCTTGATTCCCTTAGATCATACACTGTTCCAGAAGCTTCTCCTACAGAGCACAGACACAGCCTTGCCAGCAGCCCACTGACACCACCATGGATTCCAATGGCCTATGCACAGCCAGTGCTTCTAGGAAGATTAGCTTACCTGACTTTGGAGGTCGTATGATTTCTTGGCATGAAGGATCTGGGGTGTATCCCAAACATAGCAGCCAATGCCCTTTAGCCAGTTCAAGTCATCTTTATACACATTCTGCAAGAAAGAACAATGAAATGTGACAGGTGTTCTGAATTACAATTGAGCATTAGTGGAGACTGGGTAGGCCTCATGCCAGCTGGAATGTTTTTAATGCCCTGGTCTATAAACCCAGGGGCAGCAACATCTAAGTCTTAGTCTAGTCTTGAACAGATTAACTCTTTAACCTAGGTGTCCTAAGGCTCAAAGGGATTCTTATACCAAGAGGTGGTATTATTCCTGCCTCTCAGTTTAAAGTTGCTGGGTCTATAAACACAGGGGTAACTGGAGCATGGAGGGCTAACACAGGATGGGGTGAAGCCTGTAACTAAGTCAAGATGCAGAGAGGGCATCATACATCACTTAAGATCTCCTGGGCGTTTCGGGCACGAATAACATTGGGTTCTTCCGGAAGAGACGTCCACTGGTGGAAGTAGTGTCGATACTCCAGGTCACTCAGGATGTACTGGCACCTTTTAGCCAGCACATGATTCATCATGTCATTGGGAATATGAACATTGGCTTTTGTGTCTTCATAATCTCTTCTGTAATTCAACTAAAGAATAATGTTTTCAAAGACAAAAATTAGAAAATAAAATGAAAACTTAAATGATTCAGATCAACCTCTGTAGAGTTTTATTTCCAATATGAATCGGCACCTCTAGAATCAACGAATGTTTAAAGGGTGATCTTTTATTATTTTCTTCACCTTTTTAAGTTTCCTATCCTCCCATAATGCAAGGTCAATAGAGACCCCGTTGCTTTTTCCTTTTCCCCATGCAAAGCCCTCCATGTGTGTTTTGTAGTGGAAAAGGGAAGGGAAGGGAGGAAGACCACAGTCCTTAGGAGGAGATGGGAAGTTCTGAGAGAGATTCCACACCACTCCACCCCCAGTTAATCCTGAGCAGCAGGGCAGGCTACAAACAGGCAGACACAAAGGCTTACCGCACTCCTCATCTGCTGGAAATCCAGACAGTGGACCACGCCAGGGAACTCACTGATGTGTTTTCCAGCCAGGTAGTGACCCTTCTGCTTCTCATATGTCTCTTTGTATTTCAGCTGTGAAGCAGGTTCAACATTGAGAAGTTAGTAGAGTTTTCTAACCAGTCCCTTTTGTCCCCTCAACAAAGACCCCCAAATCTAGGAGAGGCAAAGGTCATACTGACCTCACTGTTCACCAGGTCAGCATGCTTGGCTCCAACAATGGGAATATAACGCTCATCCAGGGTATAGCCATACGCCTTGGTTCCCTCCCATGCCCCCTTATATAGAATCTAAAACAAAGAAATATGTGTCAATAAAATCTTGCATTTAACTACTTTCAGATTCCAATAAAACAATTGGTAAAGTTATGGTAAAACATTAATGTTCAAAGCAAGGCTTAAACTTTTATTTGTAGCCATCAGTGTGCCTACCTAGAACACGGCAATCATTTGATTTATTGCAAATTAAATCTACAGCTTCTGAGGCACTTTATAACAGAGTTAACTATATTTAAAGTTTTATATAAAGTGATGAGAAATTTCCAAAGAACAAATCACCAAAGACTGCTTCCAACTGGGCGCGTGAACACACATGGGCACGTACAAACACACACACATGCACACATCTCCTCCTTTAAATTAGTTGAACTGAATTTTGGAGGGCAAGTCTTCTGTCTGTTAGCTGGAAATACTTCTGCATGACTGCTGTAGAAAAATAAGCCTTTCCTCCTTTTTCTCTTGGTAGTTGCTCTGTCCTATGTGCTCCTGGAGCCCTTATACCACTTGTTACATTATTATCTACCTAGTTATGTCTGTTCCTCTCACTTGTGTGAGCTTATGAAGGGCTCATCTCATTGAGCTTTAGCCCTGCAGCACCAGCACATCACAGGAGCTCAGAAACTACCAGCCACATACATGAATATTATGCTACTCCTAATAGAGAAGATGAAATGCAATGAAAACAGTAGGTCACCCTACAAGTTCAGCTCTTCACAAAATCAGCTAAGAATATAAATACTGACAAGAACCTATGAATTAGGAAACCAGAAGTTATAACATAAAGTAGGACTCACAGTACTGTAGAGCTTTCCCATGTCTTTGGAGTGGGAGATATATGGTGTATCTGGAGAAAATATATACTTGCCCTTGGCTTTATTAAATGTTTCTTTATATTTTATCTATGAAGAGAAAATAAAACCTTTGGTTACTATATATGCATATTTAATTTTTTAGGATCTATCTAGCAACATAATAATCAATCTACATATAGACATTAAAACTGGTTGAATTTTAGTCCATTTTAACTAATGTAAAAGAGTATTTTGGATGAGAATATAGATATCTATATGTGGTAGGTACAGTATACTATCCACTAGTGAATTTTAAGATATCTCCCCTAAAGATTATCTTATAACTTACCCCTCTTCCGATTTTTTACAAGGAACTATCTTGACTTAAACTAATCCACCCAGTGACAGGAAATCACCTCCTCTACGTATTTCAGTACATTCAGAGCAAACTTACATCACTTTGATTGACTGAGTTAATCTTGGCCAAAACAATCTCTGGAGGATCCACCACACTTGTAAAGTTGGGATAGTTGTCAAGAGCATCTTTCTTATATTTTTATCTGCAAAGCAACAGACATAATGAAAACAGGTCTATGGCCACAGGGCAGCTACCCCTACAAGGCAGGTAAGGAGAACAGGTATCAGGTTCAAAAGGGAATGGGCTCTGCATACCTGATTCACCATTTCTTGGTTCTTTGTCACTCTCACATGTTCCACAGAATCCAAGGGGATCCAGCCAATGCCACGGAGCCACTCCAGGTCAGCTTTGTAGACATTCTGAGAGTAGGAAGAGAGATGATGGAAGGATTGACTCACACAGGAGTACAGACAGAAGATTCCAAACAGTTTTTTTGTTTGTTTGTTTTTTAAGTTTTAGAAGGATTTCTCTCTAGTGGCATTTATCTCCTTCATTCAATAGTGATTTCAACTGAGCAACATTTCTTAAGTCTGTGACAGTGCATGAAGCACTGTGCATGGTGCTTTAAGATATAAGGTTAAAGCCGGGTATGGTGGAGCACGCCTGCAATCCCAGCACTTGGGAGGCTGAGGCAGGAGGATCACGAGTTCAAAGCCAGCCTCAGCAATGGCAAGGCACTTAGCAACTCAGTGAGACCCTGTCTCTAAATAAAATACAAAAAAGGACTGGGGATGTGGCCCAGTGGTCAAGTGCCCCTGAATTCAATCCCTGGTACCAAAAAAAAAAAAGAAAAAAGAAAAAAAAAAGATAAAAGGTTAAGTGCTGTGAAAGCAAGACCTTACGAGTACTATTCTAGTTGCAGGGGGCATTACTTTCAGTGGTGGCCACAAAAAAGGTTTACCAAGAAGGAGGCACTCTCAGGTTGACTTGGTACATTTAGTTATGCAAAAGTATATAGGGATTGAGAGTAAATGAAGAAAACTACACAAGTAAATGCTAATGTTTTTGTAGGGATGGGGTAGGTATCCCAATCTCATCAAGCTTATCTCTGTCTCCTCAACCATCACCACCCCTCCGGACTCCCAGCTCCTGGATCTGCCCAGCCCACCCCATGCCAAATGAGGAGGTGCTGCTACTCTGATTAAAGTTCCACCGGAGTCATTCTGGGGCAGTAACCAGTGAGGTGGGATGTTCAAGTTCAGCATCTATGCTGCAGGCAGGTTTGACTTCCTGTCTCTGTTCTGGTGACAATAAGAAGACTCAGGTAGGATTAATGACTCTGTGTACCACAGAAAGGTAAGTGGATGCATCAGCTTCTGTTCCTCAGCTACCTATGGCTGGGGGCAGGGAGCCATCTTAATTCAGGCTTTGGTGCAAGGTGGACGGTCAGATTCTCCATTCGAAGCTTTTCCAAAGCTCTCTGTGAGGGATGCTGGGTGTTTGTGCAGCTTAACCAATAATTTGTTTCTCTTTTGCTTTGACTCCTTACAAGGAACTCTTCATAAAGGCCTCAAGGAATAAGACACTTGGCAAAGCAGGAATGAGGCATCCCTAGGTCCTTGTCTATATGATCACCTAATATCATCAAAACCTCAATTCAATCTCCATCCTCACCCAGGCCAATCAGTATTTTAAATTAATGATAGTTCTCCATGAGAATGTGAATAAGGAGTTGGGTGATGGCAGAAAGGATAGACGAGTAGATTTTTAAAATAATCAAAAGTTATTCAGAAATGTAGTCAGTAGGCAAAGCTATCAATCAATCAGCTACTGCTCCTGATCTTTCTCTACTTCATATCTAGCCTCAATTCCTTTCTAGGAACAAATGAAATATTTATGACTTAAAGCTTCAAAGATGGGTGGTTGTGGAATGCTGCTTATCATTCTCAGAGTGTACTACACATTCTTAGATAATGAAGAAACAAAAATCACTTACATCACTCTGTAGGTCATAGGCCTTCCTTGCTTGAATAACATCATTCTGGTCAGGATGACATGTCCATTGGTGCAGGTAATTACGGTAATAAATATCACTGACAAGGTTCTGCCCCTCCTTGGCAGCCAAGACTGACACCATGTCAGGAGGGATATTGATTTTGGCTTTTGTTTTATGATAGTCCTCTTTGTAGAGTCTGTCATTCTGAATCTGGCCTGCATGCTCAAACCAAACCAGTTTAGGATCATCTCTCATGGTTGGAACACCAACGTAGTGACCTCTTTGCTTTACATGTTCGGCTTTGTATTTCAGCTGTTGGGAAGAAGAATAGAGGTCCCATCAGTGCCGACGAGCACACAAGGCAGAGGGGGCTTGACGATCTTCTAAGGAACATTTGCAAATTCAACCTCCCCTTCGACACTCCCTACCTCTAGAACAGACAACCAAAAGCACTGAAATAAATAAACATGAAGAAATTGCTATTTTAAAATAGAAAAAAATTATATACTTATTATTTAATTCTGAAAATATCTTTATCTGGATTCTTAGAGATTTTAGAGAGGGCAGAGAATATAGGAAAAAGTAATGGTTTTTTAAAAAGCTATGATTTTTTGGGTGGGGAGAAGCAGCCCAAACCCCATGAGAAAACACCAAAAGAGGAACACAAACTCCAGCTCTCAGCAAGCCCAGCCAGGTCTGCCAAGCTGAGATGAACATCTCTTATGGGCAATGTCCAGCTTTTGCAAAGGGCACTTATAAGAGGATAATTGATTACCTCACTCTGAACATCACTGGAGTGATGGGCGTGAACAAATGGCACCGCATCTGGAGGCAAAATGTAACCTGTGGCTTTCTGTTTCTCCCAGCCTTCCTTGTAGAGGTACTAAAAGACAGAGAGAAGGGAGAGGTGAGCCACGAGCATAAATCCCCTACCGTTTCTTTAGGGTTCTGCATCCCCACTTGAAGTGCCAGGCATCAGGATAAATCCATACCTGGTCCAGGATCCGAGCAGCCTCCTGGGCAGTGTGCAGCAGGGGCGTTTCTGTGAGGGTGTACTTTGATTTGATGGCATTCCAGTCTTTCCGGTATTTAATCTAAAAGTGAGAGGCAAAGGGGCAAGTTACTTGATATTAAGAAAACACTATGATGTCCAAGCAATTGCTAGCAACAATCATTTTGTTAATTAAAATATGTATCTCAGGCAGTTATTGCATGCTGAGTGCAAGGAGAAAGAAAAGCTCTGAAAATGACATCTGCATGGTTGCATAATTTTAGGGGGGATGGGAATAGGAAAGACAGTAGAATGACTAGGACATAACTTCCCTATGTTCATATGTGAACATACCACCAGTGAAACTCCACATCATGTACAACCACAAGAATGGGATCCTAATTAGAATAAGTTATACTCCGTGTATGTATAATATGTCAAAATATGCTCTACTGTTGTGTATAAATAAAAATAATAACAACAGAATAGCCATATACTTACATCATCGAGGATCTCACCACTTTGTTTCGCTGTCACATAGTCAACTCTGTCATCCACAGGAGTAAAGTTGAGAGTTTCTATTTTTGTGCGATACTTTTTCTACGGGGGAAAAAAATCTTAGTCTGTGGTCTTGGTGAACTGAGATTAACTAAATTTAAGGGCCCTCCTCTATTGAGGCACAGAGTACCATATATGAATGACATCTTCTTGGCAATTTAATTTTCTTTTTAGCATTTTATCTTTAAACAAATGAGTTGGCTTCTTATTCTTCCCATAGATTGTAAAGTAGCAAGTTTGCTTATCTCCCCAAATCATATAATTATGTGTATCATAACACTCAATCCATTTTTTTCAAGTGGTCAAACTTCTTCCACTATATTTCTATTGCTGACCAAAGAGTTTTTCCTTTTATACAATTCCAAGAATCAATGAGTGTGCTGGATATTATATTAGGAATATGGTCCCATAATGTGATAGGAATACTACAGGATTGTTTGGGGAAAATATGTCTAGCTTAACTTACAGCATTTAAAAATGGTTAAAATTGCTGATATGCAATGACTGTATTTTGGCTCATGTACTTCTGTTCATTCTCTTGGGAAATGTATTAAATGGCAACATTCTAAAATACCTCGCTGAAGATATCTGCTGCATGTTTGGCATGATTGACAGAAACAGAATCATTTGGCATCCAACCAATTCCACGTAACCATTCCAAGTCAGCCTTGTAAACAGCCTGTGAAAACAGGGCCAGAATAAATTCAAGTCCCTTAGTCCTGTTGAGCCTATCCACAAGTCTGATGAAGAGACACAATTTAGACACTCTATAAGGCAAGGATGACATACGCAAGCAGCCAGGGAGGTAATATAAGAAAGTTAATTAGTCAGGTAGTGTGACAAAGTCGAGGATATTTTTTTCTACTTAACATGAGTCAACTTCAATTCAGTTCCAGGTATTGTTGCCAAAGACTAATGTGCATCTAGAGCTACAGCTACTGAATTTTCAGGAGAAATGATAAATTCTAGATTTCATAAAAACTTCTTGATTTAAAAACCTCAGCAACTTAATTTAAAATTTCTCAACAACTGTGTCAACTGAAAAAAGACATCTGTATCCAGATACTGTCTATGGGCTACCAGTATTTTCCTTGATATAAACCTTAATTGCTACTTAATTTCTACAAAAATATCTTTTTTTTCACAGCAGTTTTATTTAACCTGATACATTAATAGGTCATTCACACTACTATTTATTTCATGATACAAAGTCTAGATCCTTTTTGGTCTTGGAGATTTTGATGCCATATTATAAAGGTCAAACTAATATAAAATTCTTGGCCATATAAAGATATGAAATGACAACAAAAGGGTTTAATGTCATAAACTTTCTGGGAATCAAGGCAAAATGAGAGAAGAGCTCATGGTATATTTTTCACTCACATCGCTTTGTAGTTCATAGGCTTTCTTGGCCTGAATCACATCGTTCTGGTCAGGCAGGCATGTCCACTGGTGCAGGTAATTGCGATAATCAATGTCACTGACCAGAGTCTGGCATTTCTTAGAATGCAAGATGGAGAGCATGTCCACAGGGCTTTGGAACTTGGTCTTCCATTTGGCCCAATGCAACCGGTACTCTCTTTCATTCTGAAGCTTGCCAGCTATGAGGGCCCACCGGATCTTGTTGTCATCCCTGGCTGTGAGGGTGCCCACGTAGTGTCCCTTCTGCTTTTCGTGGTCAAGCTTGTATTTATACTGGAGATGGAAAAATAAAGCAGATGGATCACAGTATGCTCTTCTGATGTACCTGGGGCACCTGCTTAAAAAACTGAGAAGGTAAAAAACGCCACACTCACATCACTGGCAATCTCCCTGGAGGCCTTGGCAGCCTGGATAGGGATGGCATCCAGCCGTACATCACAGCTCATCTTCATTTCATCCCAACCCTCACGGTAAATTTTCTAAAGAGGAAAAAAAGTAAGGTATCATTCCAGATTCAAATATAACAATAACTCCTAGGACTCAAGTAGAATTAATATTATAGGGGTGCAGATTTGAAGCTCCAGGACTGAAGAACGGTTAAAAGGAGAGATAATATGTGACAAGAATCATTATCTGCACCATTGTATTGAGCCATAAAATGATCTGGAGCTCAAATTCCTGGGCTTGACAAGACCTCTTTCCTCTTCATTTAATCATAGCCTTGATGTAGTTGTTCAAGGTTATAATTGCATGCATAATGTGATTACCTTTTTTTTTTTTTTTTTTTTTTTTTTTTTTTACTTTTTCTTCCCCTTGCTAATGGATTGACAGCATTGGAATAAGTTCAGACATTAAAGGGCTATTGTTGAATGTCTTTAATTCAATTCAGTTTTGCAGTCTTCAGAATTAGCCTTTTTACATTTGTGAGTTTTTCTTTACTCTTCTCGTATGATTGATAGTGCATGTTACTCAGGAATGTTAGATCTGCTAAAGTACAATTAGATGTGATAGCTATTTGTTTTGCTTTTTGAAAGAATTTAACTAAAGCAGTGACTGATCTACAGATACTTTTAAGATGTATTTAAAAATAAATTCATATTTTAATAGATACATTCTGTATTAACAATGGTGGAAAGACTCAGAAATAATAGTAATTTAAACGTATAATTCAGAAATCATACCAATTGGTATGGGGCTTCTATAGTGCAGAAAGAGGTAAATTTCAATTATTACAATTTCATACCATTTGTATATCTGAAAAGTGAATGCTCACATAAATTTAATAGTTGTAAGCATGGTCAAGTTTTATGTGAATTTTCACTTAAGTTTTTGTTTGAATTTTGGGTGGGCCTATTTTACCAATTGATTTGTTTTCTGTATAGAAGAAAAAGTATTCCTCAAATTTAAATGTGTTTATATACTAGAGGATAATTAATGCAAAAATGTCATTATGTTACCTTTTAATTTATATTTTTAAATTAATATCTGAAGGGTTAATTTCCTGTAGCAAAGGACAGTTGAAACTTTATTAGTTTTTCTCTTTCTTGAAGACTAACAGCATGAAATGTTTCAGACCTCACCAAAATATTTTTTTAAATATGTCTTTAGTTGTTGATGGACTTTATTTTATTCATTTATTTATATGTGGTGCTGAGAATTGAACCCACTGCCTCACACATGCTAGGCAAGTGCTCTACCACTGAGCCACAACCCCAGTCCCTTAATTTTATTTTTTTCTTTTATCTTATTTTATTACACAGGTAGTTATACTATTTTTTCTTACACAATAAATTTTGTTTATGAGGTCAAATAAAAACAATCTGGGCTGGAAAACTAATTTCTTTATCTACTAACTTTGAGACTTTGAGAACATGGGCAAATTCCTTTTGTAAGTCTCAACCTTCTCATTTAATAAAAGCAAAAAACCAATGTCTTACTTAGATAGATAGTATGAAAATTATGAGTCAATTTAATGTGCATGTATTTTGATACCCATAAAATCATACACAAATATTCTGTGAAAGTTGTGCTTTCTAAACAATGGAAGCAGTTTTGAGTAGCAAATTATGTCAAGGTTATAATAACAGCAATACCATGTGTTAAAAAAATGTACATTTTAATTTGCATTCAAATGGGATTTTAGGTTTCCTCTAAAATGTAACCCTTTCTCATTAAAATCTAAAGTTAATAGTTTGATTTTTGGCATAGTTCTGAATACTATGCTAGTCTTGTTCATATCATGATAGCAATGGTAAGGTTCTGGTATTTTCAGCTGAGAAATTTATCATGCAAAAGTAGTGTATGAGACTTTCCAGAACTCTCCTGCCAAAGATGCCTATGGACTGAATTGAAGAAGAGTCTATGCTGTAATAAAGAACTGACTGCCTCTTGATTCAACCACTTGACAAGAATTATACTGCACTGTGATGTTGATTCTGGCCTCATTTCTCCAAAGCACATTCACGCCCTAAAATTGTATTGCTTTCCAAACACTGGGAAAAAATTAGTACCCAAGTAGCTCATTATAGTAGAATTAATGGAGAAGTTGGGTACATGGTGAGGAATTTTTACTTGGCAGGCTTCTTCCCTTAGAAAGATTTATTATTCTTCTGAAAGGAAGTCATGTTCCAAACCACTGCAGTAAAATAGTGTCCCTCTTTTAAGTTCATACTTATTCCATGCACAAGCAATCTGTGATCCATGAAGATGGTACCTCTTTTGAACTTTCTTGAATTGTGAAAGAGTCATGTAACTGAATTCTACCTATTAGCAGATTTTTTTCCCTGCTGATGCTCTTGTTTTTTCCAGACCCAAAATGATTTATTCTGCAAATAATGACTTTATTGCTTTATTTCCAATATTTACTTCTTTTTGTTACTCTTTTTTTTAAAAACATTTATTTATTTACTTTAGTTGTACACAATGCAATGCATTTATGTTTACATGGTGCTGAGGATCGAACCCGGGCCGCGCACGTGAGAGGCGAGCGCTCTGCCACTGAGCCACAACCCCAGCCCCATTTTTTGTTACTCTTAATATTAAAACTCTTTAGTATTAATGAGAAATTTACTCAGCCATTTAAATGTTAAATAAGCAACATTAGGGGGCATCCTGTTTTGTTTTTGTTTTTATTTTTGGTACCTGGGATTGAACTCAGGGGCACTTGACCACTGAGCCACATCCCCAGCCCTATTTTGTATTCTGTATAGAGACAGGGTCTCACTGAGTTGCTTAGAGCCTTGCTTTTGCTGAGGTGGGCTTTGAACTCATGATCTTCCTGCCTCAGCCTCCCAAGCCAATAGGATTACAGGCATGTGCCACTGCAACTGGCTGGCATCCTAGTTTTAACCCCAGCTTAAATAAAAAGCAGGAGTTTACTTTCAGTGGTAGAGATCTTGCCTAGCATGCGCAAGGCATTGAATTGAACCCCCAGTACCGCAAAAAAAGAAAAAAGAAAAAGAAAAGCTTATATAATGAGAATGAGTTGGCCTTTAAGATTTATTTTTAATCATGTCAAGTAAACATTATTTTTTTGTTGTTGTTAAACTAAGATTTTATTAAAAAATAATGAGTATTGGATTTTGCCACATGCCTTTTCAAATCTAATAAAATGAGCACATGGTTTTGCTTTTTGTGCTATTAAATTATTAGGTTTCTGAATATGGAATTCGCTTGGCAATCCTACATAAGCCCTGGTTATTTGAATCATATTGTTTGTACTGCAGAATTTATTAGCACTTTAAGATTTTTCCCATTATTATTTTTCCCATTATTATTATTCCCATATTATTGGTCTATCATTTTCATTTTTGGAACTACCTTTGATCAAAGTTTTGGTGATTGTGATGGCTTTCTTTCTTTTACTAGTCTCCACAGAATGGCCCTAGCATTTGAGATGATGAAGGAATGTGTTCAGTAAATTTGTAAAATTTTTGCTATATTTTCTATTTTTTCCAGGGGTTATTTGTCATTTCCTAAAGAAAATCCCCCATAGACCTGGGTTTTAAAATTCATTTGTATATTTTTGTGAAGAACTCTCATAAATATTCAAGTTTAACTGAATCTTCCCTTTTCTTTGGCCTTCACCTCTCCCTTTTGTCATGTTGACATTGGCTCTCTAGTAACTGCTCTTTTTCTCACTCTGGGCCAAGGGCTGATGTCAAGGAGTCATCCCCACCCATCTCCAAACAAAACCTAGTCAGCTGTGGTACTTACATTGCTCACATTAAGAGCGTTTGCTCTAGCAAGATTAATTTCTGGAGTATCTGGCATTATGTGGATTGAAGTTTTATCTTTGTCCCAGACTTCTCTGTACTTTGGCTATGGAAAGAACCAATAACAAAAATCACTTCACAATCTGTAATGTTGCTAGTTTCAGTGTATAATTTTAAACTTTTCTTTTGAATCTGATCCAAAACCTTTTCATACTAAAGCCAAATTACCAGAATCTTTTCAACGAGTAATTTAAATTTGATATGATAAAATCTATATTAATACCTTTAATCAATATCTTTTGTCAAAAATTAATAAGCAAAAATAATGCTGTCAACATCCCTTATTAAATTTTTTATTATATTATCTTTATCTTGGGAATTTATTATTTATTTATGGTTCAAATTTGATTTTAATAGATGGAAATAACAGTGACTTACAATACTAATATTTTCAGCATTTGCTTTAGCCAGGACAACTTCAGGTGTGTCAACAATACTTGTATACTTGAGGTTCACCACAGGTGTTCGATAGACGCTGTCACATAGGATTTCCTGGGCATTTTTGACTCTCAATATTTCCGGAGACCCTTCTGGCATCCAGCCAATGCCACGCAGCCACTCCAAGTCAGCCTTGTAAATAGCCTGGGAAAGAAAGCAAAGTTAGGTCAAAGCAGAGTTTTTTGATTTTCACTGTTGAAATAAAATGAGGAAACAGTTTTTTATAATAAATAATAATTAAAGGCTAGTCACTGTGGTGTGCAGTGTAATCCCAGCCACTTAGGGGGCTGAGGCAGGGGAGGTTTACAAGTTCAAAGCCAGCCTCAGCAACTTAGTGAGGCCCTAAGCAAGTTAGCAAGACCCCGTCTCAAAATAAAGAAACAAAGAGGGCTGGAGATGTGTCTCAATGGTAAAGTACCCCTGGGTTCAATCCCTAGTGCAAAAAAAAAAAATTTGTCAAATAATAAAATAATTAAAAACAGATCACTGGGTGGTGCAATGGCACACTCCTGTAATCCCGAAGAGGCTCAGGCAGGAGATTGCAAGTTCCAGGCCAGCCTGGACAACTTAGTGAGACCCTGTCTCTAAATAAAATAAAAAGGGTTGGGAATATAGCTCAATAGTAGAGCACTTTCCTGGAAGTGTGAGGTCCTGGGCTTGATCCCCAGTACTACCAAAAAAAAAAAAAAAAGAAAAAAAATAACAAAAAATTTAAAAACCTAGAGCACTGCCTGACTGGTATAATTCCCTACACACAGCATTGTTTTGTTTTGCTTTGTTTTCTGTGCATATGTATTAGGGTGTCTATGCACATTCTAAAAGTTGGAATGACACAGAAGTAGCTCTCCATCTGGGGTATGCACGCATAATTTTTGACTAATATTTAGGCAATCATTATACCAGCCATTGTGGACTTTTAAAGCAATAATAATGAGCTCTCCAGTAAGTTCTCCACATGACAGTCAGTATGATCTTTTCAAAATTCCTAATTTGAATCTGATGTCACAACATTCTGCTTATCTTATGGCTTCCCATTGTTTAAGGATGAAGATCAAAATCCTTAACATGGACTAGGAGGAGATGGGTGGTCTGACACAGTCCCTACATCCAGTCTCAGGTGTCCCTTTTCCCTGTGCTTTTGCATGTATTGATCTTCCTCTACCTTCATCTGCCCCCACCCCACAATTAGCACTTTCTCCAAAGAGCTTTCCCTGACCTCTTTTTTTCTTAGGATCATGGTTCGCTCTCATCCATTCATCCCATTGTTTTTTCACTGATATTCTGTAATTAGCATCTAGTTCTTTGTTATCAATGTGAGCTCCTTAATCTCAGGAGCTATGTCTTACTTTTTCCTTCCCCTATATTCAACACTGCATATTTGCTAAGACAATGTCTGATATTTTTAAGAGGATAATTAAGAATTCATAGCTGGGCTTGGTAGCACCTGGCTCTGGTCCCAGTTAGTTGGGAAGCTGGACGATAGCTTGAGCCCAGGAGTTTGAAGACAGCCTGGGCTATAAGAGCAAGACGCTCTGTCAGAAAAAGAATTCAATCACCAGTCTCCACAATTGGTTCACAATTGAGCTTTTTAAAAATCTAAGATAGCATCTTGCTTTTAATTGGAATTTGCAAATTCTTGGTTATCTACACCTGCTTCCCCACATATAGGTACAAGATTAAGCAGATAGAAATATTCTATGCTAAACACCAGTTATTAACTTTATTAAAAACCATTATGTTGCTTAGAAATGGTATTTTAATAGTTGTGGGATACAAATATCAAGCAAAAATGGTAGTAAGGGGAATGAAAAATATTGGAACATCTCTACCTCTTTTTTTTTTTCTTTCTTTCTTTTTATTTTTTGTTGTTGATGGACCTTTATTTTATATATTTACTTCTACATGGTGCTGGGATTCAAACCCAGTGCCTCACACATGCAGGGCAAGTGCTCTACCACTGAGCCACAACCCCAGCCCACATTTCTACCTCTTAAGGAAGAATGATATTGTATGTTTTAGAGTTTAAAGTATGGTGAATCTCCAAAATTCAGAAGAAGGAATTCTCAAAGAAGATAACATACAAATTCCGCTCTCTGATTTTGTGTAAGAATTTGATTGATGTGCATGCCTCATTTACCAATGTGGTTCATGCTAATGAAGAGACTGCAGTTCTTTAAAAACTGGCCTACCTCCACCACTCGGCAATTCAAGAGATGAGCCTGCTTGCCTGCAATAAACTCATTTATTATTAAAAAAAAAATCTCCTGAAGCGTGAGGAAACCAAGTTCAGATAATTAAAAGAAGGTGTCCATTCTTCACAAGAAATAAATAACCTTATGAAATCCATCATTTCTAAAAAATTGAATGGGTGTAAAATATGACTAAATCTAAAAATGGCTTGGTAAATTAATGAAATACCACATTGTGACGGTCATCCAGTTAAGGGAAACAAGTGAATTTAGAGCATGACACTAACCTTTGAAATTAATTTCTGTCCTCCTAGTTGAAGGACCAAGTATTTTTTTAGATTTAATAACCTATAAACCTACACACCTTAATAATTGAATAGAAAGATTCTGGTAGCAACTTTAATGAAAATGAAAACTTCCTAAATTAATTTAGCAATAAAGTAGGCAATCAATAAATTTGGTAAAATATTAAAGTGAAGTGCCTACGTTGGGAGAGATGTTTTCCATAGCATTGGGAGGAGTCGTGGTTCCAAGCCATAGAAGCCTTTCTTCATGAGGGACATACTTACATCACTCTGCAGGTCATAAGCTTTCCTGGCTTGGATCACATCATTCTGATCAGGAAAGCAAGACCACTGGTGCAGGTACTGTCGATAGTCCACGTTACTTGCTAACGCCTGGCCTTCTTTGGCAGCATTGATGGACACCATGTCTGGTGGGATGGTGATTTTGGCCTTGTGGTCATTATATGTTTTTTTGTACAGCCTGTCATTCTGCATCTTCAACACCTTTGCTGCCCAAACAAGTTTTGGATCTTCCTTGGCATTGCGACATCCAATGTAATGGCCTTTCTGCTTCTCATAAGCAGTCTTGTACAGATACTGGTAGATGAGAACAAAAGGACGGGTTTTTTTCCAAATTCACTTTTCTCTAGATAGCTATTCAATATAATTCCACCTTGCTTAGATTACATTTTAGACACTGTTCCTTCTTTAAGTTCATGCTGTAAGTTTTATACTTTTTGTTACATTGGCTGTCTTCTATATGTACATATTTGAAAATATTGTGAATACCCCTAAGTCAAGAACTGTGCATCTGGATCATCTCCTAGTAGAGTCCCATCCAGCATTTTCCAAATGTTAGTCACTGTTTACTATCCTCAGATGTTTTGCCACAAACAAGTACAACCTGCACTTCATATTCCTTTAAGTCAGAATGATCCTTTGTTTAAATAAATGTATCATTAAATTATAAACTTGTTTTCAAAATGTCATTTAAAATTTAAAACCCAATGTAAATGGAGGATAATCAATATTTTTCTAGCACATATTAAAACAGACATGTAATTATTTTAAAAATAGTTACACGTCCATGTGCTGCATAAAATTATCTCAGGAACCATCAATAGTATGCATGGCACACTTTGTGTACCAACAGAATTCTCTATACCCATTATATTTCCAATTCCTGTAAACTGACTGATACTGAGATTTCTGGGGAAAAATAAACTGTGTTTAAATATAAGAATTGCAGAACAAAGCACAGATACAGGGATTTCTCAAATTGCTATATGAGTTAAATGGAATTTGAGATTTTAAAAAGTATACTAATAATATATTACTAATATATTAATGATATAAATATACTAATAGTAACCTGTATTGTATCTAAATATAATTCCTGGGAAATTAAACTCCCTAGGTGTCTACTAGTTAGTATTTGTTAAGGCTTGGCAAGGAAGAGCTCTTACATCACTGGCGATATCTCTGGAAGCCTTGGCATGCTGGATCCCAATGGCATCTGCTCGTATATCATAGCCGGTCATCTTGACATCTTCCCAAGCTTGCTGATACTTTTTCTGTGAATTCAGAGTGCAATGTCACAGTCAGTCTGAAGGGGGAGCTACTGAGTCACATTACTTGCGTTCAAGAATATCTATCAACAGGCAGACCATTAATCTCTCCTTAAGATTCACAAGCTAGAATAGTTTCATATTGAACTTGAATTTGAGTAGATTTTTAATGATATTTAGAAAAGAAATCTCAATACTTTTTTAAAAGACATAAATTTAAGAGATAGCAAATCTAGCTTTTAAAAGGAAAAAGCAATGATGGGCCACTCAAAAGCAAAACTAAATATTACTATCCATGCATCTTTAAGTTGTTTTTCCTTCTAACAAAAATAGCAATGCATAATTCTACATTATAAAAATACAGAGACCAACATAACTACTTGTCATTAGCTTAAACACTCGAAATAAAGAGAATGCTGGGGAAATGTGTTTGTGCCAAACTTTTGATAAAGGTTTGGCTAGGCAGTGAGCACGCTGTCAAGCAGAGGAACATGCTCTGTCTTACATTGCTGATCTGGATGGCATTGAGTTTGGACTGCAGCATCAGCGGGGGTGTCAGCCGGCACATTCACATTAGCCTTCTCTTTGTCCCAGGCATCACGATACCGTGGCTGGTAAAAATTTTAAAAATGAGGTGGCTGATCAGTAAATAAGTTAATTACTACATGAATAAAATGTTAAATAAAGTTAAAAGTTACCTTTGCATATTTCCTAATTAAAAATGTAGTTCCTGTTTTGCCTTCATTTTGTTTGTTTTTGTTATTGTTTTGTACTAGGGTTTGAACCCAGGACACTTACTACCAACCCACATCCCCAGACCTTTTTATTTTGTATTTTGAGACAGGGTGTCACTAAATTTCCCAGGATGGCCTCCAACTTGTAATCCTCCTGCCTCAGCCTCTAAATCACTGGGATTGCAGGTATATGCCACCATTCCTGGATCATTTTGTGATCTTTATTTAAAAGGTGCCAAAAGTAACTTCAAGAACACATTTATATGTGACACAACATAAATTTAAAATGAGTCAGAAATACAGTAGTAAAATTATCCTTTTCCATTAATTCACATCTAATTATCTGGCAGGTAAGTCCACCATTATTCACATTGCTAGTCAAGACCTTTCTTTCTTATTACAAAGAGCTGTCATAATATCTAATATTTGTCCCTGGACTTCTTAGGCTATTTCATGATTGAATAGTCATTGAAAGGAGGGAATTTTGTGATGATGGTATCATAAAGTCATTTGTATTGTAGTCTGGATCTCAAAATATGATTTAAATATATCAGAATCTAGGCCTACATGTATTGACAAAGACATATCAAAGCAAATGAAATCTAGAAACATCTAACTGATTGACAGCATGAAGATCTATCTAGATACATTTATGTTCAAGATCTTAATGCTGGTATTGGCAGTTTGCAGTTCACATTTAGAATTCTTCTGGAGAATTCTTTAATTTGTCTGAGCATGTCACCAACCCAGCTTACCTCACTGATCTGTAGAGCATTGGTCTTTGCCAAGACCACCTCTGGTGTATCAACAATGCTGGTGAATTTGAGGGCCTCTGGTCTTATACGATATAACCTTTCATTCAAGAGATTCTGCGCATTCTTCACTCTCATCACATCCACAGAACCCTCTGCCAACCATCCGATACCCTTCATCCATTCCAGGTCTGATTTGTATATGTTCTACATGAAGGAGAGGCACACACAGTAGGGAAGAAACAAATTTACCCACATAGCTTGTTGCTTGCAAACCACCTCTAGACTCTATCAGTTGGTCAACCAATCCATAGAATTCAAAGATAACATTAAATTTTAAAAGGTGGATGTTATGTCTCTGGCACACATCTCTAGGAGAAGCTCACAAGGTCCTACAGGCATTGGAGCAGGGCTCACAAGTGGTACTTGTTAGAATGACAGATAGCAATGGCACATAATATTTTTTCTATTCTAGGTTGAGCTTCTGTGCTCACTTGAATTCTGCCTTTTAAGTATCACTGGGATACAAAAACATCTGTAGGAATTTTAGAGAAAAAGATCCTTAGATGTATATATAATGAGAAGAAAACCCACCTCTATCTATATTTATCTGTGTGCCAGATAAACTTGAAGTTCACTATTTTCTTATGCTTTTATCTATTTCTGAAATTAGACATCTTATCATGCAACGGTAATAGATCAGAACAGCTAGGACTGAAATTCTCTACCTAATTACAAAATATAAGAGACTGGTTTTCGTCTTGGTGAATAAGGTCCTCCTTCTATAAGAAAGAATCCTTCATAAGAAAGAAAATGTTTGAAAAGACTCTATTACCATGAATTATACAGAATACTTCAGGTTCTATTAAGATTACCATTTAAATTAAGCCTCTAGAGAACAAACACACATCTCCCCAGAATCTGATGATGATATACGCACATCGCTCTGCAGTTCATAGGCTTTCTTGGCCTGGATCACATCATTCTGATCTGGCAGACACGTCCACTGGTGCAGATAATTGCGATAGTCAACATCGCTAACCAGGACCTGGCACTTCTTGGCTTGAACAATTGACATCATGTCCAAGGGTGTGTTGTAAATTCCCTTAGACTTCTCATAAGCTTTCTTGTACTCTCTGTCACTCTGGATCTTGGCGGCATGTATAGACCATACCAACTTGGGGTCATCTTGCAGGCTGCGGAAACCCACGTGGTGGCCTAGCTGCTTACGGTAGCCTTCTTTGTATTTGTACTAAAGTTGTAAAAAAAAAAAAAAAAAAAAGATTAAAAAATATGAAAATAAGGTACTGAGGATTTTTTTTTAAACGATTTCAGGATATTTTCTTAATGTTAATGTAAATTAGCTCAACACTGGCAGTTATTATCTATTTCAGTTCACTTTAAAAGAAATTAGGACAATTTTAGGTAGTTTCTTAGAGGAAATGAATAAATCAGGAAGGAAGTAGCATGGCAAACAAGAAAGAAAAATAATAGCTAACTGTTATAGTTTGGATCTGAAATGTTCCCCAAAGGTTCTTGTGTTGAAGGCCTGATCTCCACTACAGCAATTTTTATAGAGGAGGGGCTTGGGAAGTAACAGGATCACGAGGGCTCTCACTTCATCAGTGGAACAGTTCATGGATGGATTCATAACTGGAGGTGGGGGAAACTGTAGGAGGTGGGACCTAGTTGAAGGTCCTTGGGGATACTTTATCTTGTCCCTGGCCCTTTTCTCTCTGCTTCGCAGCACCCCTGAGGTGAGAGTTTTTCTCTACCATGCATTCACCATCATGATGCGTCGCTTCACAAGCCACAGATAAATTAATCTTTCTTCCTTTAAGCTGATTTCTTAGCTATTTTGTCACAGTGATAGAAAACAGACTAACACACTCACATTTACCAATCAGTCACTATATGTCACACACTATCATGAGATCTTCAAGTGAATTAGGTTGACCCATATGAAACCACTGAAGTGCTTTAGTCAAAAACTGTTGAATAGTGGCAATTATACAATGTCTCTATGAGGTAGATACTATTTTTTTTTAAGTACTAGGGATTGAATCTGGGAGCCATCTAATACTGAGCTACACTCCCAGCTCTTTGTATTTTTCTAAGTTGCCCAGGCTGGCCTTGAACTTGTGATCCTCCTGCCTAAACCTTCTATGAAGCTGGGATTGCAGACAGGTGCCACTCTGCCCAGTAATACTCTTATTATCCTATACTTTAATTGGAAGAAATAAGGCCCAGTGATGGTGACCAAGGTTGCCTGCAAATGGAACATAAGTCAGAAGGTCTCCCAAGAGCACTGAAGATACCTCAGGCAGGGAAAAGTCATGTGATTGGTTTTAGAGATAGAGAGGAACTATATACATTTTTGGGACAGAAAGCAAGATTGTTGACTTGAATCAGAAAATGGCAATTAAAGGTCTTTGGACTAGAATTTCCATCAGGTGAGTATTTGAGAACAAAAATTATGTCCTTTTTTTTTCTGCATTGGACAAGATAGGGAAGTTTGGACAGAAGGGAGAGAAAAGACTAAGGTAGTTACTGTGAACCAGCTGTGGTTATTGGTTATTGAAAGTAAAAATGAGGCATAAGAAGGAGGTAACAGCTGGGTACATGAGATAAAAAGATAAATAAATAAATAGAGAAGAACCTGGGGTGGGGGCAGAGAGGAGTGTCTGGATTTGGAGATGAGAGTAGGAGTAGGCTTGGTAGGATAATCATTTTGACTGTTAGTTTTAAAATTAGTGTTAAGTGAATTTGAAAACATTACTGAAAGTATTCTACATAAGCCTTCAGTATAAAATGTTAAATATAAAATGTGAGTTTAGTCACATGTCTTATATGAAACTACCATCTATTTTTTATATTATGGAAAATGTCAGAAATATTTGGAGATAAAATACACTGTATTTGTTTCTGAATTCTGCCCCCCCCAAAAATTTCCTAAGGATTTAAAAAAATTTTTTTTAGTTGTAAATGGACATAATACCTTTATTTTATTTGTTTTTATTTTTATGTGGAGCCGGGGATCGAACCCACTGCCTCATGCAGTCTAGGCAAGTGCTCTACCATTGAGCCACAACCCTGGCCCTCCTAAGGATTTTTCATGGCACTTTTTTCTACTTAGAAACAATGCAGAAGATATATAATATATAGATATATACGGTTAAAGTTAACTTAAGTGTCGTATATATCCCATTTATTATTTTTAACTAAGAGAAAGTTTTTAACACAAGACAAAATGCAATTGTTTGCATGGATTAAAAAAGACAAAATTCAAACAGGGCATGGTGGCGCATGCCTGTAATCCCAGTACTTGGGAGGCTGAGGCAGGAGGATCGCGAGTTCAAAGCCAGCCTCAGCAATGGTGAGACACTTAGCAACTCAGTGAGACCTTGTCTCGAATAAAATACAAAAAAGGGCTGAGGATGTGGCCCAGTGGTCAAGGGCTCCTGAGTTCAATCTCCAGTACCAAAAAAAAAAAAAAAAAAGACAAAATTCTTGAAAAATAGTGTCCCCATTTGTTTTATAGAAGAGAAGAATCACAAGAAATAGAGGGAAATTACCTCACTAGCAATTTCTCTGGAAGCTTTGGCGTGTTTGATTTCGATGGCATCTGCTCTTAAGTCATAGCCTTTCTGCTTGGCTTCATCCCAGTCTTTTTGGTAGAGTTTCTATTGAGGGAAAACATGGAAAGAAACATAAGAAAAAAGCACCCATTTCTGAATTATTTTTATTGTTGGCTGTTTACTTGTTTGAATATTTACACTTGTCATAATATGCTATGTACTTGAAATATTCCACTACACAGGACACAGAAACTAAGAATCAATATAAAACCAGAGACTCTTTATCAAAGCACCAGACAATATTGGATAAGATTTTTTCCTAATTTTGCCCTTTGACTCATCCCAAGTTTCTGCTAAAGGTATGAGACATAGATATCATATGAATCCTGCTCTTCAAATGTAACTAAAATTATCTTTAGACTTTCATATGGCTTTGAAATGTCAAACAAGAAAGTTCTGGATCAATCAAAAGACCTAACACGATAACAAATGCTATTGAGAGTCAAAAGGCACTTGACTAGGGTTCCATTGTTCCCAATGAATATATGAGAAACTGAGCCACAACCACTTGATATAGGAGGATGGATCAAGGTTGAAAGGAGATCACCAATAGGATTCAGGTATTCTGACTCCTGCAGTCTAGGCACCTAGCCATGTATCTATGCTAACATTTAAAAGAGAATTTACATTCATTTGCTTTGGGAATGATAGCTAAAGAAAAAAAAAATCTAGCACTGAAATCCATAAACAATTCTAAGGTAGGTAATTTGTCCATTATAACACACTCCACAAGTTGACTGACATTGTCCCACAAAAGCCTTTACAGTCCATATTTATAGCACTTACATTGCTAATTTGCAAGGCATTGATTTGGGCCTGCAGCATAACTGGGGTATCTGAAGGAATGTTGATATTGGTTTTATCTTTATTCCAGGATTCTTGATACAGCCTCTGTGGAGAGAAAGGAAATATTTAATTCAATGATAGAGAATGGATATTTGAAATATTAAGACTTAGCAACTATTTTATCTGGAAAAATGTTTCTAATATATGTTTAGAATGGTTAATTTGATGTGCCAACTTGGCCAGGCAATGGTACTCAGATATTTAGTCAAATATTATTCTGAATGTTTGTTTCTGTTAAAGTAATTTTCAGATAAGATTAAGATTTATATCATCAGACTTTAAACAGAGTACCCACCATAATGGAGTGTGTGGAGGGGTCATCCAATCAATTGAAGGTCCTTAACAGTCTGATTTCCCCAAGCAAGAAGGAGTTCAGCCAGAAAACTGTCTTTTTTTTTTTTTTTTTTTTTTTTTTTTGGTGGTGGGGAGTACCAGGGATTGAACTCCAGGGGCACTGAGCCAGGTCCCCAGCCCTATTTTGTATTTTATTTAGAGACAGGGTCTCACTGAGTTGCTTAAGGCCTCACTGTTGCTGAGGCTGGCTTTAAATTTGTGATCCTCCTGTCTTAGCCTCCCCAGCTGCAGGGATTACAGGTGTCCACCACTGTGCCTGGTTCAGCAAACTGTCTTTGAACTTGAATGAAAGGCAGCTCTTCCCTGGGTCTCAAACCTGCCAGCCGGCCTTGCAGATTTTGGAATTGCCAGACTGCACCATTGCATGCATCAGTTTTTTAAAATCTCAGTCTCTCTATGTGTCCATAAATACATTTATATATACATTTGATATGATAATACACACACACACATATATGGGAATCCTGACTCTCATAATTCTATACCATTTATTATATAACTTTATATTACATGTCTTTTTATAGGAATAAATATTTCCCTGAATTATCAGAATTATCATTTAGAGATTTTTTTTTTTTTTTGTACCAGGGATTGAACCCAGGGACACTTAACAACTGAGTCACATCCCTAGCCCTTCTTATGTTCCATTTTGAGACAGGGTCCTGCAAAGTTGCTTAGGGTCTTGCTAAGTTGCTGAAGCTGGCTTTGAACTTGCAATCCTCCTGTCTCAGGTTCCTAAGATGCTGGGATTACAGGTGTACACCACCACACCTGGCCTTATCATTGAGAGATATTTTTCATTTTATTGCTTCAAAGTATGTGTGTGGAGGGGAAGGCACACTGCATTTGTCAGAGTTCTGCTTTTCACATGCCTTCACTAAAACCAGTCCAGCGACTCTTAGATCTGCCCATCACTGTACTTCATTGAAGAGAGCATGCACTTGCTGGGTTTCACTGCCATTATCTGAACACACAGTCCAGAAAGACAGAAGCTTGGTAATAAAATGATTCTTACCTCACTCATTTGCAGAGAATTGGCTTTTGCCAGGACAATTTCTGGAGTGTCAACAATGCAGGTGAATTTCAAGTCTTCTGGTCGCGTCCTATAGAGCCTTTCATTCACAAGGTCCTGTGCACCCTTCACTCTGGTCATTTCTACGGAGCCTTCTGGCATCCAGCCAATGCCACGTAGCCATTCCAGGTCTGCTTTATACACACTCTACAAAGACAGTAGACAAATCATTGTTCCAAGTGTTAGACATTCAGCCCTCATTTGAAAAATAGAGGGGTGGGGGCGATGAGCACAGGAGATGGTAGTTCTATAAAAGTAAGACCTGAGATCTTATATAAGATATATGCTGGTGACAAAAGTCACTAGTAAAACCAAAATTATTTCTATGATCCACAAATAAGAAACGCCACTAGTAAAGAATTGCATGATATAATTATTTGATATTTCCAAGTTTTATAATTAAAAAATTTTAAAGGAAAATTTTATTGAATCTTAATTTTAATCCTATAAAAACCGATCCAATGAAATACTATTTAGTGTTTTGGATCTGGCATAACACTGGCAATTATTTAAAAAGCACTCAGATGCTTTATATTTGTTTGAAATATATCTTCATTGCTAGAAATTACAAATAACATTTAAAAAAAACCCCAGTTTTGAATCAAGGCCAGGAAATAAAGGACATGATTTCATCTCTCTATGTTGCGTCCCATGACTTAACACCTAAATAGGGGTTTGTATTAATGTGAATGGTGTCTCCCCACCCTGCCCGGGTTATGCAGTGCATAGCTGTCTGTCCACAGAGGCATACTGGACAATTTGCAAATCTATGCCTTCCCCTTCCTTCTTTCCCAAAGCATAAGTCACATACATCACTCTGCAGTTCATAGGCCTTCTTTGCTTGGATGATGTCGTTCTGATCAGGTAAGCAGGTCCAGTGGTGCAAGTAGTTGCGATAATCCACATCACTGACCAGAGTCTGGCATTTCTTGGCCAGCAAGATGCCCAACATGTCCACTGGGCTAGAGAACTTGGTCTTCCACTTCTGAAAGTCCTTTTTGTACTCAAGTTCACTGTTAATCTTCCCTGCATGTATGGCACACATAATCCTGGGATCATCTTCGATGCTCTGGGCTCCAATATGGTGGCCTTTCTGTTTCTCATATGCTTCCTTGTATTTGTACTAAAATGCCAGAAATACAGATTTAGACATTTAGGTTTAGGACCATGCTCATGAGAATTACAGACCATATGAAATGGGTAAGAATTTTATACCTGAAACATTTTGACATCTCTGGGCAATTTTATGTTATCTTTTTTATACTATAATAAAAATACTCATATATTTTCATTGGTGGGAACTTTCCCTGCAGCAACTACAACTCAAGCTCCAAAAAGTATTTTTATTCTCTGTGACAATTAAGGGAAAGATCTTGCAAGGAAGCAGGACCAGAGGCGTGTGGAAGCAATTACAAAGTGTGGTCTATCAGCCACATTTTGGGTTATTCAGCACTGTGGGGACCCAGGGAGTTAGATGGAAGGCACTCACATCACTGGCAATGTCCCTAGAGGCCTTGGCACTTTTGATGGAAATAGCATCTTCTCTCAGATCATAGTCCTTCATCTTTGATTCATCCCATCCCTTGGTATAAAGTTTCTAGGTGGAACAGGAAACACAAAAGAAAATAAGTGTTTTAGGAAGGAAATAAGCCAATTCTAGAGAAGAAATCATTAAGGTAGAGAGAGCATTTTAATAATTTCTAGAAAGGCATAAATGACAATCAGGAAATCTCTTACTTGGCTGATATTGGCAGAATTGCTCTTTGCCAGCAGGATTTCTGGGGTGTCTGGCATCACATGGATGGAGGCTTTGTCGGCATCCCAGGCTTCTGTGTATAAATGCTACAGGAGGGTGGGGAGGAATAGAACCTTCTGTGAAATCCAGTTACTATCCAATTTAACCACAAAATCAATCCTGTTAAGGTTATTTGGAGGTAGAGGGAGGAAAAGGATAGTGGAGAATAAAACAGGGCAATATGATAAAGGGCTACATAGCAGTTTCACGGCTAATATAAAGGTCTAATTATGAATTCTTTTAATCTAATGAATCACAAGCTTCCTCTTGGGATGTCGGAAGCAGAGCTTGGTGACAGAGCTATGATACAGCAGGAATCCTGAGACACCAGAGTCTATCTCAAGTTCAAACTCCACTCTTTCTAACTTGTGCAATCTTCAGAATGGTACAAAACTCCTCAAATTCCTCATTTCTAAGAGGGGAATATTTATATCTTCTTCTTTGAATATTTTAAAGGATTAGCCATATGTGTAAAATGCCTGAGCCATAGTAGGTTCTCAATTTTTTTTCTTTTAGTGTTTCCTACTGTTATTTTCTTTGTGGTTGCTATTAATGATTGTGGAATGAAATCGTTTCTGGAGTTTTATAGTCCAATCTCTGAAGTCTGTTATTCAAGAGCCAATTTCCTATTCTGATTTGAGCATTCAATCTTACAACTGAATGACTGAAAAATGTTCAGGCCAGGCTAGAATTCAGTTAAGCTCAATTCAATCTAAAATGTGCATAATAAGAGCCTCCTCACTGAATAAAGAATAAACAGATTGATAGAACTCTGGAGAACAAAAGTGATCATCTATCTTATGTAATGAAAGCAGCAATAGCAGCTCATTTTTAAAAGTGGATTTCTACAACGTAAGATGGAAAAGCAACTAATTTGAGTCGTGTTCTACCACTACTATGAAACACCCTGTTGCCTGGTTTATATTCTTTATTAGATGGACAGAGAAAACCAACAGCCTGAGTCTGCTCTGCCTAGGGGAGTGTGCAGGGAAAGGTGATGCATTCGTGGTATTGCTGGGTCTTGCTCAGTGCAGTACTCTGAGAAATCACTTGGGGCTATGTTTTCACAGGCACACAGGGAATTAGAGGGCACAGTTTGACACAGTGTAGTGTGCCAGCCTTCTAGAAGCCAAGCAAATACTTAGTTGAAGGCCTGCATGAAAATCAGGTCCATTCCACCTCTTTCTTGGGTGATCCTTGAGGGCATTTTCTACTCCACAAGACAAGTCCATTATGACTCTGGTAACGGGAAGCAGCTGAGGACTCACCTTGCTCATTGTGAGGGCATTATTCTTTGCCAGGACAATTTCTGGGGTGTCTGGGATGCATGTGAATTTGAGCTGGTTTGCAGGCTGGCGGTACTTTCTGTCACTCAGGATTTCTCCAGCTCTCTTCACCTTCTCCACCTCAACAGAGCCAATGGGAACCCATCCAATGCCCCTCAGCCACTCAAGATCAGCCTTGTAAATAGCCTGAAAATGAAATAATGCCAAATATTAGGATATTATGAATGATCCTGGTGCCTGAGCTTGATGTTTCTATTTATTTATGAATGAATGACAGGGTCTAATTGCCCAGGCTAGCCTTGAACTTGTGATCCTCCTGCTGTAGTCTCTCAAGTTGCTGGGATTGCAGGCCTGTGCCACCACACACAGCCCAGTCTTGATTAAACATATACAGACAATTTATAATTCTGAAACTTATTTGTGTAAATTTCTGGGAAGATCCAAAGGATTGCCTTACTTTGTTGAGAATAGCTGGCCAAATGCCTTGTCTTTCAAAGGAGTCAATATTTGCTATTTGAAAGACCCATAAAATCTCTTTAATAATGTTATGTCAGTGACACAAAACCACTTTAAGGAAATTACCACCTGCTTCCTGAAACAAGGTGTTTATTCTCTGATGTGATTCTCCACACATCCTTGTGTGGGAATAATACTCTGTTAGAATTCCGTGGGTTCCTATCTTGTGGGCAGTAGCCTTCACAGCCAGTCACGTGATATATGCAAAGGATGAATAATTAGATATGGAAGAATTCTTTTTCATAAATAAGGGTAACAATTCTTATTGAATATTTTTTGGGAACATTTTTAAAAAGAATGACATTACTTTTTCTATTCTTCCAAAAGTGACTAGTCAGAGCCTGATCAAAACATGGAGTTACAATACCAAAGAGATAGTATTCGAATCTATGGCACAAAATATTTATAACCCCCTTTTTAAGACTTTCAAACACATGGTTGAAGCACGTCGGAGCCACTCACATCACTCTGCAGGTCGTAGGCCTTCCGAGCCTGAATGACATCATTCTGGTCCGCAGGCAGGTCCATTCATGTAGAGGATGCTTATAGTCAATGTCGCTCACGAGGATCTGGCACTTCTTGGCCAGCACCACCCCCAGCATGTCCACTGGGCTGCTGAACTTGGTCTTCCACTTCTCAAAGTCCTTCTTGTACTCCCTGTCACTCTGGATCTTGGCCACATGGATGGACCACATCATCTTGGGATCATCTTTAATGTTCCGGGCTCCAATGTGGTGGCCCAGCTGTTTGCGGTAGCCTTCCTTGTACTTGTACTAAAGAAAGAAAAGGAATATGAGTTTAATGATTAAAAACACACACTATTTCTTCATATTACTCCCTCCCATCATGAAGGAGAGAGGCAAATATCATCAACCCCATTTTTAAAAGCAGGAACCTGAAGATCACATCACAAGTCAGGGGCAGGGCTGAGACTAGACGGAGAGCTTCTTGTTCCTAATATTTTTCCCTTTCTCTAAGCTACACTACCTGGTGTACCATTCATTGGTTCCTTAACAAGTAAAAATAAATCATCTTGTACAACCCAATGGAACATCAACTTAAAGACATGTTAGAATTTAAGCACCATGGTGCATGCCTAAAATTATAGCTATTTGGGAGGCTAAGGCAGGAGGATTGCAAGTTTGAGTCCAGGCTGAGCAAGTTGGTGAGAACCTGTCTCAAAATAAAAAAGCAAAAAGTGCTAAGGATAGAGCTCAGTGGTAAAGGGGCTCTGTTTACAATCCCCAGTTTCAAAAAACAAACACAATCCATGATTTTTTTTTTAAAGTTTAACATTAATAATATTTTAGAACACTTTCCTTATCATTAGAATTGAAAGTGAAGTCCCTGGCTAATGATATACATCACATGTAAATAGTTTATGTGCAACAAGGAAAGATCTCCCTTTTATTTGACCTGTGAACATTAAACTTTCACCAACAGAATCACACACTGGGATTAAGACTACTTTTAAAATCCAAGTATAACATCAAGATCCATTTTACTATGAGGTGATCACAATGTGGGCTTCTCCAGCATAACAGCTAGAAACTGTTTAAAAATAGAAGGAATAAAACCCAAGGCATCTAAGAATGTGAGTCTGAGGCATGGGCCCTTCCAGAAGTCTGGATCTGTGCTCTAGGGAGTCCTGGTAAACAGTGAGGCCAAGGATACCCCCAGGAGGTGTTTCTCACATGAAGAAAAGGAGCAGAGAGAAGAGGCAAATGGGTATTGCAAAGAAGCTTCACTTATTTCACAATTTATTCTTGCTAGGGGCATCTTACTAAGAGAACATAGACATATTCATCATCATTCTTCTTTCAATGTCATAATAAATTAAAAGAAGGAGTGGGAAAGAGTTCACATTTATATTGGTTGATGTACCTGAGGTATCAATCTCTTTAATTTCACAAACCTCTGGGATATGTGAGCATCTTAAATGCTCAATTCTTGAGGCTCAAAAAAAGTCTATTTTTTTTTTAAAGAATGTGTCTTTATCCAGGTGTAGTGGCACACACCTATAATCTCAGCAGCTCGGGAGGTTGAGGCAGGAGGATCTCAAGTTCAAAGCCAGCCTCAGCAAAAGTGAGGCACTAAGCAATTCAGTGAGACCCTGTCTCTAAATAAAATACAAAATAGGGCTGGAGATGCAGCTCCATGGTCAAGTGCCCCCAAGTTCAATCCCCTGTAACACCCTGCCCCTAAATAAAGAACTATCAGTGATGGATTAACAGGTACAATGGGTATAGTATTTAGTGCCTGATTTCCATTCCTCCTTTTTCATTTGCAACTTTGTATGTATGGGAATCATGAGAGGAAATTAAGACCTATAGGGACAACTAAAGTTCTGGCAAGAAAAATCCTAAAAGCTGCCATTTGTCAACATCTTTGAGTAAGAAATACTTCTTTCAAAATTAGCAACTTACATCACTAGCAATATCTCTTGAAGCCTTGGCTGCTTGGATTGGAATCGCATCCAGCCGCAGGTCATAGCCTTCCTTCCTGGACTCCTCCAAAGCAAGTTTATAGAGTTTCTGTGGAAAAGAGAGCCATTAGTCATCACTCCTTTCATAAAATATGAAGCTGATGTTTTGTTAATTTTTCTGTCCTCATTAAACTATTTTTTTTCCCAAAAAGTCCACAAAGTCAACTACACAGGCGGGTCTACAAACTATGCTTCATAGGACTTTAAGGCACATGTTCTAAACTTTGGGATTCTGTTGACTGGTAAATTTCATAAATTTGGTGGCAAATCAGCATTTGGTTGCCAAAATTTTACTTTGCTAAACAAGCACATGTAAAAACAACCATTTGCAATTGTCATCATAATATAAAGGATGGCCATCTCATTACTAAAGGAGGAAAAAGAATAGGAAATGTTTAAAAATCCATATTTGATTTTTAAAACAACCTCAATTTGTTGCCCTTATTTTTTCTCATTGCTGTGGACTATCATCAGGTGTAGTTATCTGTCAGTGCAAGTACACTAAATGACAAACACAATATATTAAAGCAGCAAAATAATACAGGGCATAACTTCCTGAGTCCCAACCTATTGTCTGCTTATTATAGCTGTTGAATAAAATACAGTTGACCATAGTATCCATGAGGGTTTGTTCCACAAACCTCTTTCCTCCTCTGCCAAAATTCTCTGCCACTCAAGTCCGTTATTTAAAATGGCATAGATTTGCATTTAACTTACTCATCCTGGATACTTTAAATCATCTCTAGATTACTTATAACATCTAATACAATGTAAATACCATGTAAATAGTTATTACACTATATTTTTTAGGGAACAATAACAAGATAAAAGTCTGTATATCTTCAGTACAGATGCATTTTTTTTTTTTTTTTTTGGTACCAGGCATTGAACCCAGTGGCACTTACTCAGTGAGCCACATCCCCATCCTTTGTTATATTTTTATTTAGATACAGGGTCTCACTAAGTTGCTTAGAACCTCGAAAAGTTGCTGAAGCTGGCTTTGAACCTGAGATCCTCTTCCTGCTACAGCTTCCCAACATGCTGAGATTATAGGCATGGGCCACTGCATCCGGAATAGATGCAAATTTAAAAGATAAAAAACAGTTTTGATCCATAATTGTTGAATCTACTGATATGGAACCTGCAGATTTAAAGGGCTGACTGTAATGACCTGATACTCATACTGATCTGTAGGGGAAAGTTATGAGAGTGTGATTACCATTTTTCCCCATCAAGGTGTCCTATTCCCTATTCTAACTTTCTCTCCTTCTGCTGACATGCCTGGGGCATCCTCTGCTCTCAAGCATACATTCACTGTGCCCCTTTGCTCCAAACGTTAGGAAAACAATTACTTATTATGCTACTAAGTAATGTCATTTCCTCCCTTTGTTACTCAGGCCTTGAAAGAAATAGCTCATCCATCTTCTTTTCAATGCAAGTCCCAAATAACAAGGTCTTAAGATCATCAGGACCTAAAGCTGGGTCTAATCAACTGGAACCAGAAGAAGGAGGAGAAGACATTTGTGTCAGTTTCTTGCATATGTGGGAATTATTTTCTTTGGCATAAACATGTCACATTCTTTTTCTATGACAGTCGGCAGAGCCGATCACAGGACTACGCTGTGGGCCAATGAGGAGGCATGACAACCTGGCAATCTTGCTATTATCCCAAAGCCCAGAGCTGCAGCACTGCTGGAGGTAGATTATCCTTCTCTCCAGAGTTTGATTCAAAGAACAAATATCACTCACCATGGCAATGATAACAACAATGCCATGAAAATTCTCTTGATATTAGAAGAGTTTATTTTTCTTCTTTTTTAGGAAATGGGTATACGTATATCTTAATTTCTCTATGTAGTTGTTTGCTTTCAAACAAGTAAAACACTGACTTTCCTCTGTGTATCTTAAACTGTAATGTTCTGTTTTTCTTGGACTGCACTCCCTGGATCTATTATCCCATAATTAGGAAAGCATTTTTAAAGTTACTGCTGAAAAGAAATTTTAAGGCTTACAATAAAAACTATTTTGATTGAGACAAAAAAGGGGGGGTGCTGGGGTTGTGGCTCAGTGGTAGAGTGCTTGTCTGGCATGTGTGAGGCCCTGGGTTCGATCCTCAGCACCGCATATAGATAAGTAAGTAAAATAAAAGAAGCCAGGTACAGTGGCGCACGCCTGTTATCCCAGCACTTGGGAGGCTGAGGCAGGAGGATCGCAAGTTCAAAGCCAGCCTCAGCAATGGTGAGGCACTTAGCAACTCAGTGAGACCTTGTCTCTAATAAAATACAAAAAAGGGCTGGGGATGTGGCCCAGTGGTCAAGTGCCCCTGGGTTCAATACTGGGTACCAAAAATAAATGAATAAATAAATAAAATAAAATAAAATAAAATAAAAGATTCATTGGCAACTAAAAATATTTAAAAAAAAAAAAAAGAGTGGAATTACTATTAGGCTATTTCTCCACAAGGCAGCAAAGATTTTCTTCTATTTCGTAAGTTCTCTCTTCATATTCTTAATTGTGTTCTTTGCTTTTTAATTTGTGCCACCCCATTTACTAACTCTTGGCATTATTTCCTGAGCTTTAGGGGCCTTAAGGAAAAAGTCATTGTCTGTGCCTATATGTTGGAGTGTTGACCCTACATTTTCTTCTAGGAGTGGCACAGTTTCTGGTCTAATTCTAAGGTCTTTGATCCATTTTGAGTTGATTTTTGTGCAGGTAAGGGTCTAGTTTCATTCTTCAACATATGGATAACCAGCACCATTTGTTAAAAAGACTGACTTTTCTCCAATGTATATTTTGGCACTTTTGTCAGGATCAGATGACTGTGGATACATGGTGTTTTCTGTCTTCTATCCTATACCATTGTTCTATGTATGTTTTTATGCCACTACAATGCAGTAGAATTTCAAGTCAGGTATCGTAATGCTTCCAGCATTGCTTTTATGGCTTAGAATTGCTTTGTCTATTCCATGTGTTTGATTCTCCCAAATTAATTTTAGGTTTTTTTTTTTCCAGTTTGAGGAAGAATATCATTGGTATTTTGATGGGGATTGCATTGAATCTGTACATTGCGTTTGGTAGTATGGCCACTTTAACAATATTAATTGTGCCTATCTATGAACATGGGGAGACTTTCCATCTGCTTGTCTCTTCAATTTCCTTCTTTGATGTTCTATAGTTTTCATTATAGAGGCCTTTTACCTCCTTGGTTTATTTATTCCTAGGGTTCTTTGTTTCAATTTGTTTTGTTTTATTTTTGTTTTTGAGGCTATTGTGAATGGAATTGTTTTCCTGATTTCTTTTTCAGCTGATTAATTACTGGAAAATATTGATTTCTGTATGTTGATTCTGTAACCTGCTACTTTACTGAATTTGTTTATTAGCTCTAGCTATTTTTTTTTTTTTTTGTATTTTATTAGAGATAGGGTCTCACTGAGTTGCTAAGTGCCTCACCATTGCTGAGGCTGGCTTTCAACTCACAATCCCCCTGCCTCAGTCTCCCAAGTGCTGGGATTACAGGTGTGTGCCACCGCGCCCGGCTTCTAGCTATTTTTTGGTAGAGCTATTTGATTCTCTTAAGTATAGGATCATATCATCTGTAAATGGTGATAATTTGACTTCTTCCTTTCCTATTTTTATCCCTTTTATTTCCTTCTCTTGCCTAATTGCTCTGGCAAGAACTTCTAGTTCATATACATTCTATTTCCTGACAGGCTGCCCTCCATTATGGACCTACCACGTGATGTAAAGTTGAACCAAGGGAGAACTCTCTCACTGACAATGTCGGTTTAGAATATGTATAACAAGTTAGTCAAAACGTTTCACTAAGAGCTGGAAGCATGGTGGTGTATGCTTCTAGTCACAGCCACTTGGGAGGCTGAAGTGGAAAACCACAGATTTGAGACCAGTTTTCGTAACTTAGCAAGACTCTATTTCAAAATTTTAAAAAATTTAAAAGCTGGGGATATAGTTCAGTGATAAAGCACTTGCTCACCATATGTGAAGATGTGAGTTCAAACCCCAGTACTAAAAAAAAACAAAAGGAAACAAAAATATTCCACTAATGAAACAGTTACTATAGTTCATCACAAAAACACAGAAACTCACATCACTGTAGTTTATTCTGTTGAGTTTGGCTAGCATGATTTCTGGTGTATCAGGCATGACATGGATTGTTTTCTTGTCATTGTCCCAGGCTTCAGTATACAAGCGCTTTAAAAGAAAATGAAAAAAAATATTTTGGTGTTCACAAACATTCTTCTTTTGAATATATGCTAGTCATATCTCTTGAACACAAAGTAGAAACAAAACTATTAAAGCTGTATATAAATTCCTACTTTTGTTTTTAATTAAAATTCTTTAAGTAATTTAACCATTAAAAAATTTAACAGTTCTGAAAAGTATGGTTGGGTTGCAGTATTTAAATATCTGTCTAGTAAAGCATTATAAATATATTGCAGTACAGTATTTTTAATATCAGTTTCATGGTTTGAAGTAGCACTAAGCAACCATGGTATTATAGTGAAAGATTATTTTAAAAGGTGTTATAAATCTTATGGTAATCTCTGAAATATAAAAACATATCAGGCTTTTTACCTTGTCCTAGGGCAACTTCCTTTATCTGACAGTGAGGACCAACGACTCACCTTATTCATGTTTAAAGCATTGTTCTTTGCCAGCACCTGCTCCAGTGAGTCAGTTATACTGGTAAATTTCAGGGTGTCTGGACGCTGACGATAGATATTATCACTCAGTATCTCAGTGGCCCTCTTGGCTTTAACAACTTCCAAGGAACCAATTGGAACCCAGCCAATACCTTTCATCCATTCAAGGTCTGACTTATACAAATTCTGAAGATCAATTGATAAAAAGAAGAACAACATTTATTAGTGTTTGGACTGTCACAAAGTGAATCATACCATTATGATAAAATAAAAGGTACTGTTCAACAGATAAAGAGGCCAGCATAGTCAAACAGCAGTCCCTTGCACATAAGGATATTCTTTTCCTGATCATTCTTTGGAACAGAGGATTGCACTAAGAATGATTTTTTTTAAATACATTGTTCTGCCCTTGAGAGCATTACAAGATTTTTCCCAGGAGGAATGTTTCTTTAATATTGAAAAATGTGTGGTAATAGTTCCAAATAAAACTACACATTCAGACAAAGGGCATGGGATTACAAATTGTAGTACTTGGGAAAACAAATTGTAGTACTTCTAGCTGGAAACTCTTGCTTTAGTTTCCATCTTCTAAAATGACAAAATATCAAGTACATAAAAGAAATATGGTATTGGGTGTTTAATTAGTCATTTTATTTTTTACTTTCAATAGGACACACTAAATATTAATAAGCATTAGATGACTTTTAAAAAAAGTAAGAATGTCTTATTTCCTTATTTCCATCAGGAAATGTTAAGACATGAATGTTTATTAAAGTAATTTAGCACAATGTACTTTTTCCCCACTCACTCTCTCCATATTACAGTCTACCTACCAACACCCACACACATTTTCACCTTTTTACCCAAAAGTTTATAGTGATTTTATTATTATTATTATTTGGTACTAGAAAGGAACACAGGGGTGTTTTACCACTGAGCCACATTCCCCAGCCCTTTTTACATTTTATTTTGAGACAGGATTTCACTAAGTTGCTTAGGACCTCGCTAAATTGCTGAGACTGACCTTGAACTTGTGATTCTCCTGCCTCAGCCTCTGAATTCCTGGAATTACAGGCACGTCCCAGCATGTTAGGTTGCTAGTGATTTATTTATTTATTTATTTATACATACCAAGGATTGAACCCAGGGTCACTTAACCACTGAGCCACATCCCCATCCCTTTTTTAATATTTTATTCAGAGACAGGGTCTTGCTAAGTTACTTAGGGTCTCACAAAGTTGCTGAGGCTGACTTTGAACTCATGATCCTCCTGCCTCAGCCTCCCAAGCTGCTGGGATTACACTTGTGCACCACTGTGCTCAGCTTGTGATTTACTTTTGAGGGTTAAGTTTCATCTGATTCAAACAAAGGATTCCTGAATCACTAGGATATACTACTGTATAGAATTGGTACTATTTATTTCCTCTTATATATAACTTTTTGGAGAGAAAAACAAATTGCAGTACTTCTAGTTGGAAACTCCTTCATTCAACTGTATGCTGTTTGAAATATATAGATTGCAGTGAAATGCCACTAATTGGAACCCACAGACATGTTCCAGATCTGCTTTTAGCATACAGAGGCAACATTAGGAATACTCACATCGCTCTGGAGGTCATAGGCTTTCCGTGCATGAATGATGTCATTCTGGTCGGGCAGGCAGGTCCATTCATGCAGAAGGTGTTTATAGTCCACATCACTGACCAAGGTCTGACATTTCTTGGCCAAAACAATACCAAGCATGTCCACTGGGCTGCTGTACCTTGTCTTGTATTTCTCAAATTCTTTCTTATACTCACGGTCACTCTGCACTTTGGCAATGTGAAGGGACCACATCATCTTGGGGTCATCGTGGATGGCTCGGGCACCAATGTGGTGACCCAACTGCTTACGGTAGGCTTCTTTGTATTTGTACTGAAAGAGAGAACCCAGTACATGAGGAGGTGGCACCAAGGTTGCTCCCTGCTGTTCCTTCTATGAAATCCTCAAGTTAACAGGGGGTTTCCTCAAACAAGCTGCTCTGATGCTACACGTGGGGCCCACTTACATCCAAAGAAGAAGGAGCTATGTACGTTCAATGACCCATCTCCACAGAAGAACCCCTGACAATTCCTCTATATATGCTGTAGAATTCTATGTTGTCAAAAGTGGTAAAATGTGAACATTGGAACGGTGAGCCCAATTAGAGTAACAAGTCATTACAATGCCTTGGAAGTCCTCATGTGAGCCAGCCCATCTGAGAGAAGAACTGGGGTGCATGTTTACCTGGTTTAAAATTTTTATAGAGTAATCTGAGAAACAGTTTCCTTTTCACAAATAATCCAGGAGGAGGAGTTTTTAAATGGGCAATTTTATTTAATAGACATATTTTCAGTTTTGCAAGATGAAAAATTATGGAGATCTGTTGTTCAACAATGTGAATATGTTGAATGCTATGCAATTGTATACTTGAAAATGGTTTAGATGGTAAATTTTATGTGGGTTATTTTTTTTTTTTTTTTTTTGGCCACAATTAAAAAAAATTTAAAAACCTACAAGAATTAACAATTTTTTCTATTCTTGGATAAATTTTAAAGATGTCCAGGAATATGATTCTTTTTCTTTTTAGAGTAAAACAACAACAACAACAACCACAACAACAAAAACTGATCCTGTAGACCCCACAGCATGGAGATTTCTAGCCTTTTTGCTATCCTATGTCCTCCTTCTTGTGGGCTCTCTAGAACTCAGGTAAGCCTGCTTCTTTTCCAACACTTTGGCCTTGGGTGTATCCAAAGGAGAATTCATGAGGTTTTATGAGTAGCTCAACGTGTTCAACTGAGTTTACGTGAGGCATTCACTCCTAGCAAGCAAAGATGAAAAGATGATAGTCAAAGGAACCGCATTCCAATCTAGGCTTGGACACTATGAGCGTTGTGACCTTAGGGAAGTCACCAATAGTCTCAAGTCCCAATTTATATGGTCATGCATTTGAGGGCATGAAGATGGACAATGACTAAAGAGACATCCTGCTATATTCCAAGAACACAATCCCCATGCAGGTGGCTGGCCTAATGGGAACCATGTCAAGGCTTGATCAGCTCTTACATCACTGGCAATGTCCCGGGAGGCCTTGGCAGCCACAATGGGAATGGCATCACTTCGCAAGTCATAGCCTTCTTTCTTGGCTTCTTCCATGGCCTGGCGATAGAGGCTCTGAGGAGAGCAGTAATAGTTTTTAGATACAGAACTCAAACTCACTCTGAAACTGTAACTTTGTCAAAAGAATGGAAAGAATGGATATAGAACTACACTAGTATATTCAACTTTAAATTTTAAAAAAAAAACTCTTTATTTTATCAGTTTTTGAAACAATTAAGTGGAAATTCGACATTCAGTAAATTTTAACATCACAACTTCTCTTTGTACTAATCCTCATAGATTTTTATACATTAGATCAATAGCTCTTAAATGTGTTCATGTTGTTCAGCACTTGCTCTAAATGAAACAACCAAGAAATACTGATTTAGCTCCAAATCTGAATTAGGAACAACTTTACTAGCAGCCAATATCGTTATATAATAATATATATCATTACCACTTGAGCATGGTGTCCCTGATCAGAGCTGAATGAAGGAAGAATTGCTGCTTCTCTCATTTCTCTGTTAATATTTTCTCTCCTCTCATTGGTATTAACTGCTGGAAATTGTTAGCAGATGTGGGGATAGAGGGTTCCAAAGATTTAGAAGTCAAAAATATAAAAATGACAAAATTCTATTTATATTTTTTCTTTGAATGGAGAAGCCACCACCACCACTCAGCCCTGGCAGGACAGATACACAGAAGGCAATATGTAGGTGTTCCATGGGAGCATAGTTTGACAACCACACTTTAAATAAATTATCCATACTAATAGTCGTTAGCCCTTTTTGTCAGTTTCTTTTTTTTACAAGACTGTTAATCAATTCTGTATCCTCAAAACATGAAATTTAAAACAACTGCTAATATTGGTATTCAATAAGTCAAAATGAAATATATTTTGATAAACTATTTTTAAACATAAAAATTTATTGGATCTTTTAACAAGATACTTGTGACTTATAGGAGATCACAGAGCCTTGTCTGAAAAAGATCTTGTTGGGCACTATTAAATTAAATCAGCAAAGTTTTGTTTTAATATTCTCTGACAGATAACAGTACTTATTGGGGAAGATATTCCTTTCTTTCTTTTTCTTCTTTTTATAATAAAATCTTCATATACTACTATTTGGTAAAATATTTAAATGTATGTTTCAATATTTTTAAATGTGCATTTTCCTTTTTGTGAAAAATTTCAAGCCTACAGAAAAGTTGTAAGAACGGGAAAAGGAACATCCAACTAACCAATTCTTTAATATTTGCCATATGTTTGCATTCTCTCCCCTCCCTTTTTATGTATATATTGTATATATTGTGTATATTCTTGTTTTATTATTTTCAATTATTGAACCAATTGAAAATTAATTGGTTCTCGCAGAACTCAAATTCACTCCAAAACAGTAATTAGGTCAAAAGAATGGATGTAGAACTTTGGATATAGAACAACATAGTATTTATTTAATTTAAAGCTAATGACCTCATGAACTTTACCTTAAATGCTTTACCATGTATCCCTCTCCAAAGAATAAAAATAGTTTTATATAATCCCAATATATTTATCTAATGCCAGAAATTTAATATTGATACAATATCATTGTTCAAATTTCAATTATCCCAATAAAATCCTTTATAGAATGTTATTTTTCTCTTCAGAATTAAATTCAAGATCACAAATTGCATTTTTTGTGTGAGCGTGTGTGATCTAGTTTCTCTCCTCACATTTAAACTGTGCCTTTCTTATTGTAAGGTGACAGAAGAGCGACTATGAAAAAGGAAATGGAACACCACTCAAAGGCAGGGGCATTCCCAGGCAGGGAGTACGTACAGAAGTTGAAGTTTTGTTAACTCCTTTATTTACACGCAGCCATGCCAGTGTGCCCCTTAGAAAAACTTTGTAAAACTCAAAGGTAACTGAGGTCAGAGGCATCTCCTCCCTGTACCCAATACAGAGACACGCACTCACATCAGCCTACAATTGAATCATTTAATCTTTCTTTCTCATTTCCTCTATGATAGAGATTTATTGAATCAGTTAAAGTAGACATAGAACTAGTCGATAGTTCTGGGAAATGATTTAGAAATCATTTATGTCTTGGAAGGAAAAACAATGATCTATAATTCTTTTAGATCCTTCTTTCTACCTTATCTTGTTCAGTATACGTTTCAATTGTTGAGGCCATGTAAAGACAAAATCTTAAACATAAGGATAATTCTTTGAAAGTGTGGCAGAAATAGTTGTTTCATTATTCTCAAATTGAATTAAGAATGCTGGGCTGGGTGCGGTGGCGCACGTCTGTAATCCCAGCACTTGGGAGGCTGAGGCAGGAGGATTGCAAGTTCAAAGCCAGCCTTAGCAATGGCGAGGCATTTAGCAAATCAGTGAGACCCTGTCTCTAATAAAATACAAAAAAAGGGCTGGGGATGTGGCCCAGTGGTCGAATGCCCCTGAGTTCAATCCCCAGTACCAAAATGAATAAATAAATAAATAAGAATGCTGTACCAATATCTGAATTTTAAATATGATGGAGAAGCATTAATATTTAAATTACTTAAGAGTCTTAGATGTTATTGTTTGTTTATAACGTGGATTAGCAAGATGTGACAGTTTACATTCTTTTTAATATGAGATTTCACAAGGAAAAACTAATGCAAAAACAAGAATAAACTTAATATTTTTGAGATAAAATCCAGAGGGTTAGTTTTTTTTTTTTAATTTTCTAGAAATATTTCTTTTATAACTAGAGAATGAAATACTTTATTATGTTTTTCCATGCTAATGGGGGGAAATGTGCTTAAATCATCTCTTTGCTTCAGATCAAACAGATTTTTGAATTCTCCCAACATTCTAAAAAGAGGTAGTACTTCAAAGAAGAGAACACTTTTCATTATCATCAAGGTACATTTTAAAGTTTGGTAGGTCACTTACCCAAGAGAATTAGAATAGGTAAATGAGAATCTAAGGGAAATGGGTAAGATGTGTTTGCTTTGTTTTATATTTCTGGAGTGAAATATGGAATGAAGTTACCCTTGGTCACAGCTTGAGCAGAAGTTCAATGTCATCATTTTGAGCATTTTGCATATTATATAAATCTAATTTTCAGGTGACATTAGAGTAAAGGAAAAAAATTAAAGTTTATTAAGCAACTATTTTGCACCTGGCTCTACTCTGGGCATTTATATATTTTACCTCATTTAGTTACCACAAAAAAATTTTTTAAGAAGCTCTGTGGCCAAGAAAACGTTCATTTGAAAATGAGTAAAGCTAAGTTCAGTCAAACACTTGTGATCACTCTCCTCAGGTCTGTTTTTCTTGGGGGGGTGAGTTATACAAGAAATATTTCTAGAAAATTAAAAAAAACTAACCCTCTGGATTTTATCTCAGAAATATTAAATTTATTCTTGTTTTTGCATTAGTTAACCCCAGGGGCACTTTACTGCTAAGCTATATCCCCAGCCTTTTTTTTTTTTTTTAATTTTGAGACAGGGACTCACCAAGTTGCTGAGGCTAGCTTAGAACTTTCGAGCCTCCTGACTCAGCCTCCTGAGCCTCTGGGATTACAGACATCTGCCACTGCACCCAGCTCAGGTCTGTTTTATAATGCTGGAGAAAGTGAAGTCATATCCACTTCATTTTATTCGTCCTGGTTATTTGATATAAGCATGCCTCCTTTTTAGGTTTACATAATTATAGACTACAAAATAACAAAAATAATTCTTTATTTGGTATAGGTAAAATAATAATCTCAAATGGTCTCACCTCACTATAATTTATTTTATTTTGTCTTGCCAACATAATTTCAGGTGTATCAGGCATAATATGGACTTGGGTCTTATCTTTGTCCCAGGCTTCTGTGTATAAACGCTGTGAAGGATAAAAAGGTTAATGAATTAGAAAAAAAGTTTTTTTGTAAACAGTTTTCAATTAAGAGATAATGATAAAACTTAAAGCCAGTCTCTCTGGTATCTAAACTGTGTACAGTATGTTAAGATTCTTCAACCTTTTTGATTTTACAGAGTATTCATTGTAACTAAATATAAATGTATACATAAATATCATTAACACACACGTTGCCAGGTTCCCTACACTCCAATTAAATTAAAAGCAGGCATTTCCCAAATATATGTACACATCTGTGTGTGACTATATTAAATTCTTCCTATGGTTTTGGTTTTCTTCATTTATTAACTGCAAATGTGCCCGAGTATGTCATGTTTAGAATTTCTTTTAATGAATGATATAAGGATTTGCATCTGATTTGTCTTCTCTATGTTTACCTAGGTAGGTACCCAGCAAGAAAGAAAACTTTATACCAATATATATATATATATATATATATATATATATATATATATATATATATATCACTCTCACGGACTTCAATTTGAACCCAAAGCAGCTGTACATTCTTAACTCTATTTCATGAGTAATATCAAAGCAGAAATCCTACCATATATATTGGGATTCTTATATAAGAAATACAAAACTCAACCACATCACTATATGTTGGATAGTAATTTAATTGGATAAAACAAAAAAAGATCAACTTAAACAATCATAGATGTTCTAAATGACATTCCATCCTGTTTCATTTCCTCCAAAATTGGGGGCTCACCTTGTTCATGTTGAGGGCGTTGTTCTTGGCCAGCACCTGCTCCAGAGAATCCGTCACACTGGTGAACTTCAGCTTGTCTGGAGGTTGGCGGTAGATGTTGTCACTCAGTATCTCTGCAGCTCTCTTGCACTTGACCACATCCAGAGACCCAATGGGGACCCAGCCGATGCCTCTCATCCACTGGAGATCAGACTTGTAAACATTCTGGAGAAATCAAACACAAAAGCAAGTATTACTAAAGTTGTTATCACACTTGATTTCCAAAGGCTGGGGGGGAGGGGCGGTGGTGGTGGTGCAGGGGGGAAAAACACTTGAAAATATTAAACTTTATATCTCTATCTTTTAAAATATGAAGGAAAATTGGAGATAGTTTCATAGTATTATGTCCTCTATTAAAAACAAAAAGGTAGCCGGGCGCGGTGGCGCACGCCTGTAATCCCAGCACTTTGGGAGGCTGAGGCAGGAGAATTGCGAGTTCAAAGCCAGCCTCAGCAATGGCGAGGCACTTAGCAACTCAGTAAGACCCTGTCTCTAAATAAAATACAAAAAAGGGCTGGGGATGTGACCCAGTGGTCCAGTGCCCCTGAGTTCAATCCCCGGTACCACAAAAAAAAAAAAAAAAAGGTAAGGGACACTTGAAAAAATGAGGAACATGGTCCTCTGAGGTTTCTGTCTAATTTCAGACCTTTGTCTACTACTCTGCATTGCTCCCACAAGTGCAGTTACCATGGCTCTCAGTACTCACATCGCTCTGGAGGTCATAGGCCTGTCGAGCGTGGATGACGTCGTTCTGGTCGGGCAGGCACGTCCACTGGTGCAGGTAGTTTCTGTAGTCCACGTCACTCACGAGGGTCTGGCACTTCTTGGCCAGCACCACCCCCAGCATGTCCACTGGGCTGCTGAACTTGGTCTTCCACTTCTCAAAGTCCTTCTTGTACTCCCTGTCACTCTGGATCTTGGCCACGTGCATGGACCACATCATCTTGGGGTCATCTTTAATGTTCCGGGCTCCAATGTGGTGGCCCAGCTGTTTGCGGTAACCATCTTTGTATTTGTACTAAAATAAAAGTGGAGGTTTCATAAAGGAAAATGAATAGAAAGTGTTAAAAGTCTCATCAATTTAAAACATTGTTATTTTAAAATTGCTAATTCTTGCAGAAAAATGAAATTATTCTGCACATTAACTAAACTCCTTATTCTAAACTGATTAAACTTCATAGCAATAGTCTAAATGGGAAGACAGGATGAAGACAGGAAGTCTTATGGTGTGCAGACACTGACTTCCTAGAAATAAAGGCAGCGACACTTTTCAGACCTGTACTGTATATACACTGTGTTTTTTCATCTTGGTCCAGTGACATCACCTACCTGGAAATCTCACATGGAAGTTTGAGAATGCTAGTTATGAGTCCACATTTTCTCTCTCCCCCAGTCCATCCTCTGCCCCTCCCAAATCCGACTCTGATGACTTTTGTTGGGTCACTAGACTCCCTGAGATGGACTGGATTGTGTCTGCCCTGCTGTGCTGGAGATAGCTGGCTAAGGTTTGTTTGGGATTCCTCAAGTGAGAAAATGAGCTGTAAATGAGCAAGAAAACATCTTGCTGGTTTTGGCAAGGGCTGACTCTGGATATTTTCTATCTACTTTAGGCAACAACATCATACAAATTCTAGTACCCATTTACAGAAGTCTGAATTCTCTTCCAAGGGACCTATTTCCTTCAGAGAGCAACAGGTTCATCATTTTTTTTTAGTTGTTAATAGTGTACTACTGCTGAGCCCCAGCCCCAGCCCCAACAGGTTCATCATTCTTTGCTTTTAGTTGTTTGTCTTTCTAGTTTTCATTGAAAAATAACTCAAAAAGAAGCATTTAAAGTAATCTTCAAAGAAAGAGTTGGCAGAAAATACAGAGCAGGTCTGGGGAAAGGTACATTTTCCTAGACGAGGCTGTGTACCTGATGTTTACCTGCTATTGAACCAAGGCATGTAACCAAGTGATTACTCTTCTAGCATTTTCTGAATTATGTCAGTATTACATGCTCAAAATGTGAAGATGAATTTCTCATAATTACAAAAAACTATGAATTCTGATTCAATTTTATACAAAGTTTAGGATAACTCTTTCCCCTGGGACCTGGACGTTAAAGACTTTTGGAATCAAAAATAAATATTTTCAAATTAAAAAATGCGTTAGAAGCATGAATCAATCAGTGCTCAGTAAGACATCTGGATACAATTACATGTCGTAATAGTGAGCCAGCCTCCCCACCAGATCCTTCCACATAAATATCCGGGTGCTGCTACTTACGTCACTGGCGATATCTCTGGAGGCCTTGGCTGCCACAATTGGGATGGCGTCAATTCGCAAGTCATAACCTTTCTGCTTTGCTTCTTCATTGGCGAGTTTATAAAGACTCTGCAGAAAGAAAGTTAAAGAGTCAAAGCAAAAGGTTTGACATCAACCATTTGGAGATTACCAAGTGATTTATACCATGTACTTTTTAAAGGACTAGATAATGGAAACCATCTAAGTTTCCAGCAAATAAATTATATCCTACCCAAAAAACTATAAGTGGTAGAAATAAATGAGATACAGTAATCGGTATTAATATAGACTTCTATATTCATCTATTATATTCATATCATTTTAGATTAAATACATCATTTGCAGATTGTAATATTAATGATATACATATCAATAGATGGATATAATCTATACAGATTGATAGAGCATCAATTCATATATACTACTAAGTGTAAAAGAAATGGCAGAACAATGTGTTTCATATCATGAATTTATAAATAAAATACATACTTTTTTATTTATTACTTCCAATTTTGTGACAATCATAATATTTTATAAAGTTTAGAAAGTAAATCAGAAAAAAAAGAGTAACCTAAAACATAGTTAACCTGACTATAATCCCAACTTGAAGATTCTAAATTTTGGTTTTATGATATTAGTAAAATATGTGTCTATAAAATCATATTTCAGGGACTGGGATTGTAGCTCAATGGTAGAGCATTTGCCTAGCATGGGTTTGATCCCCAGCACCACATAAAACTAAATAAACAAAATAAAGGTATTGTGTCCCTACAACTAAAAATATTTTTTTTAAAGTTATATTTTACTTTATAAAAAATCAGTAAGTAGTGTTGTTGGTGGAGAATGCGTCTTCCCACACTGGAGGTTTTCTTTCTAGACAAGAAGTTCAATTATTTAACTCTGGCCTTTCTCTGCCCCTTTACTCTCTCTGCCATAGAGAGGTGCAGGGATTTACTGATTTTTGTAGTTGGTGGGGAGGGGATTAGTGGGCATGCTCAGTCAGCTCTCTCTTTCTCCAAGGAACCAGCCTAGTGCCCTCTAAGCAGGGTCTTGCCTCTGAGCAGACAGGCAGATTACCTGTTCCCAGATTGCCAGTACCCTGGTAGGGAAACCAAATCCCACGTTCAGTTAGCTGGTTTGTTTGACTATAATAAATATGTGTCCTTTGACCTAACTTTAGTAGTTAAAAGAAAAAGAGTGACATTTTGACTTCTATTTCTAGCCCATAGTTTTAGTCCTCAATTTTTTTCAGGACCCCAGTGGGGAAGAGGTACATATTACTAGAGTCCTTTTTGGTAGGGTTGCCAGGTTTAGCAAATAAAAATATAGCACATCCAACTGAACTTGAGTTTCAGGCAAAAACAAAGAATATTTTAGTATAAATAGTGGGCCAGTGTTTTATATGGCAACTCTACTTTTTAGAAATGTGCAAAAGACTGCTCAGCGCCACTAACCACCCTGGGTATATCCATAAACTGAAAAAGACAATGTAACTTCATTTGTCCAGAATCCCATGAAATAAAATACCCAGAGAGGAAATGTTGGATGGGCTGAGTATTCGTAAGAAATCTTGCATGCACCATTATAGCTGAGGCTCAAGAATTTCCATGAAACTAAGTGTAGAAACCCCAATGATGACAGCAACAGAATAAATGCAGCACCACAAGGTGTGCTCCCACCTCACTGTAGTTGATTTTGTTCTGTCTCGCCAACATGATCTCGGGTGTATCAGGCATTATGTGAACCTGAGTCTTGTCTTTGTCCCAGGCCTCTGTGTATAAACGCTATAAAAGAAGATAAGATTTTGATTGAAAACATTTCAGACAGGAATTACAAAAAGCCAAATTAAAACAGTTTACTATTGACCTGTATTCCATTGGAGGTTTGAGACTGCTAGTTATCGAGGTCAAAACTAGAAATAGAAATTATTTAGAGGATTTCAAGTATGTAATTTAAAAGATAAGTATGACCCTACCCCTTCATGAAAAATTTTTAATCTGCTCTTCATTAAGGTATCATAAAAAATCATCTTTAAAAGTCTTAAAAGTCTGAGGCATCCAGTGTTTACCTTGTTCATGTTGAGGGCGTTGTTCTTGGCCAGCACCTGCTCCAGAGAATCCGTCACACTGGTGAACTTCAGCTTGTCTGGAGGTTGGCGGTAGATGTTGTCACTCAGTATCTCTGCAGCTCTCTTGCACTTGACCACATCCAGAGACCCAATGGGGACCCAGCCGATGCCTCTCATCCACTGGAGATCAGACTTGTAAATATTCTGAGAAAAGAAAAAAAAAATGCAGAAACTCTTCATCGGGACCAAAATATTTAGGGCAAATATGCAAATGGCATCAATAATAAAGTATGATTCCACATTTTTCTTATAGAAAACAAGCTCACTGTATCAGACAGACTAAGAGAAGAAATATGCTCGAAATTGACCCAGAAATATCTCCAAGCCATAATAATGAGTTGTCAAATACTTCAGCTTGTTAGGAGAGGCATGATCCCAACTAATATCTTCTCTCAGTCAGTTCAGTGAACACTGTTATATAAAATGTCCATGAACACAGGAAAGAATGCCACCTTAGAGGGAGAGAAACCACGTATGTCCAAAAACAGGCTATCAATAAATCAATGTTAGGCCTTGCCAAGCCTTGCCAAATAAAACTCTCTGCAACTATCAAAAGCCTCATTTTCTAAGAATATTGATGATATGTAGAAATGTTAATATAATATCAAATGAATAAATAGTGCAGGAAGCAATGAGGGTAGATGAATTACAGAGGCAGGAATAGGCTTTTTTTAGTGGTTGGATTTGAGCTGGATTATTGTTATCCTCTACGTCCCTTTTTCAATAATTCAAAATAGCTGTAATACTCTTTTAAAAAGAAAGAGAGGGGAAGTATTATACAGTAATGATGTAGTACCCCTGATGCCCCAAGGCAAACCATTGACAACTTCAATATTATCTAAGATTCAGGACTGTAATGACCATGTCATTGGTCCAAGGTTTCAGTTCCTGCTCACCAAGCTCTCAGGATAGGAAGCACTGACTCTTATCTAGAATTAGCTTGCCATATCTTTATCACTTCATTTTTAGTCTTTTTCTCTGCTAAAGATTTTTATGTACTCCTTAGGTATTCATAACTACTTCTCAACAATGGTATTGGACCTCTGCTCAACTCATTGGAAAGAGTTCACCTATAATAGTGAAGTAGAAAATACACAAACTGGAATTTTGCAGACAAAAAGCCTATTGGAGTTGTTCTGTGCTGACTAGTTGTCACCCCCCTTCCCCCACAATAACAGCAAGAATGAAAACAATACCATTTTAGACTTTTAGAGTGCCTTTTAACTTTCAAATGCCTCCCACATTATTAAAACCAATCAAAATGGAAGGAAGCCAATCCAAAAAGTACCTGACAAACAGACAGATGGCAAGCAGTCTGTCGACACTGTCACTCTATGGGTGACAACAACCCTTCTTAACTACCTTTTATGTGCAAGCAAAGCCTTTCTCCTTGGAGACACGGCTATATATGTTGAAAGCTACAGAAGAGATGTGGAAGTTTTTCAGATGGGCTGTATAGTTTCAAGGAATAGCCAATTAATGTATGATTACTTTGAATTTGTCTTAAATTCTCCAAAGCTCCCCAATGCTTAAAAATTCCTTAAAATGTTTATAAAATATATAGTGCAGGAAAGGTGCTCCTCACACCCTGGTTTGAGATTGTGCATCTACTTCTAATAGGTACTGAGTTCTCTTATTATTGTGTGGCTCCTCCATACAAAGAGCTTCACTGAAGGATCAAGAGTCAGTGAAGCCACCCAATAGCTTACACACAGCTGATTCCTTCATTTGCTAAGAATGACATTAAATCCTAGCTGGCATTAGCATTCCAATAATAACACTCTCATTCATTTGGCAAGGAAGTCAACAACAAAAAATTCCAGAGTAATTTTTTTCTTTTAATAAAAATGTGTTCCTTTATTCCCCATTAAGAGAATAAAAGAAAATGTCTCCCTCTGGTGGACCCTGAATTCTAACATTGCTTAATTCGATTTTTTCCTCCTTTTCAGTACTAGGGATTGAACCCAGGGGCACTTTGCCAATGAGTCAGATCCCGTATTTATATATATAAATATAAATAATATATATATATATATATATATATATATATTCTATTTTGAGGCACAGTCTCACTAAATTGCCCGTGCTTGAACTTGAAATCCTAAATTAGCCTCCCAAGAAGGTAGTCTTACACGTAAGCACCAACATGCCTGACTCCAGTTTTGTTTTTTATGAGATTAATTCTACTTGGAAACTTCATTTCCTTGTAAGGACTACTAATGTATTCATGATAAGCAAGAAAACTATTTGAAATTCTGATTCAAATCTCATTTACTGAGCATTAAATCCTAGCTTAAATAGGTCAATGGATTATGTATAAAGGTATATAAATAATAGACCTATTCATATTGCATAAAGAATTTCTACACACAGCTCTATGATGGAGACTGCACTCACATCGCTCTGGAGGTCATAGGCCTGTCGAGCGTGGATGACGTCGTTCTGGTCGGGCAGGCACGTCCACTGGTGCAGGTAGTTTCTTGTAGTCCACGTCACTCACGAGGGTCTGGCACTTCTTGGCCAGCACCACCCCCAGCATGTCCACTGGGCTGCTGAACTTGGTCTTCCACTTCTCAAAGTCCTTCTTGTACTCCCTGTCACTCTGGATCTTGGCCACGTGCATGGACCACATCATCTTGGGGTCATCTTTAATGTTCCGGGCTCCAATGTGGTGGCCCAGCTGTTTGCGGTAACCATCTTTGTATTTGTACTGAAATGAAAACGCACAAATCAGTCTTTATTGTAAACCATTAAAGCCCACACATCTGTACAAAATCATCTTACTTTGACTGTGGTTTAATTCACTTTTGCAGATATGCAGTAACTGCAGCCAATAATCCTGGCTTTTATCCTGGAAGCATATAGATGTGGTAACATACATGGAATTTATTAATTGTAGAGTATACTCAAAACCATCTATGGAATGGGACTAAGAAATAGTTCTGGAGGTAGAAGGCACACACAGTGGTGAGGGGTCACCTGTGGGAGTCAGGGAGAGACTATTTGGACCAGGTAACCTGGAGAATTGGATCTTATACACTAAAAGCATGTCAGGAAAAGCATGCTTAGATTGGCAACAGAGAATTTATTATTTATATTGAATTCATGCATTCAGTGGCAGTGGCCAATTCTTGGCATCATTTGAAAACTGATTAGTAAAACTGACACAGCAAACCAACTGGTCAGAACATGCTCCTCATAAGGTCATGGGTTCTAGTTTCACATGGGCCAACAATGTTTGTATTATTCCATGTTGAATGACTTCATCCTGGAACTAAAGACAATTATCCCAAATATGTGCTTCTCATTCCAAGGACAACTGAGTTAGAAAGTAGAGACCAATCAGTAGGGGTAGTAGGGAACTCGGGTCAGTAGGAAGAAATGATGTTGTCTAGAGTCTCAACTCTGCCACCCACTGAGGCTTTGATTTGGGGCAAGTTGCTCAAACTCACAAATTAGGGGCAATTGTGAAGTCTAGGGTAATTATGAAGTGAGATAATACACATAAAGCTGTAAGCACAGCTCAGCACACATCTTAGATCTAATACTCATTATTATTATTAGTATAAATCCATTTGGGATCTAACATGCACAAATGAGAGTCAATTATATGATATTCCAATATAAAGGACAGTGTAGGACCATATTCTTGAATGGCGGTCCTTGATTTTTGGAGCAGTGGTCTGTTCCTGAGGCACCAAGAAAGGGTCATGGCTTTACCAAGAAGGTTGTCCTACACAGCCAGGAGCTACTGTTAAGGCTACCTGCTTGGGTCAGAAGCCTCCTTCTAGTCCTAGTCAACTACCTTCTTTTCATAATCTTATAAGAGCAAATTGTAATAGTAAATGTCATATGCTTTTTTTGTTTTTGGTTCTGGGAATTGAAATCAGGTTACTCACTTAACCACTGAGTCACTTCCCTATTTTGTATTTTATTTAGAGACAGGGTCTCACTGAGTTGTTTAGCACCTTGCTTTTTGCTGAGGCTGGCTTTGAACTCATGATCCTCCTGTCTCAGCCTCCCAAGCCGCTGGGATTACAGGCGTGCACCACCACACCTGGCTGCAAATGTCATATGCATTTTAAAACAGTGCATATTAAAATGTTACATAAAGCCAGGCCCTGATTCTCAGTGAATGGGCTTTAGTTTATGAGTTATACTTTCTATAAGCACAGTGATAATTTTTATGTAAATATCTCCAAACCTACTGCTACATTCTGGCCATTTACACATGAATGGATTTTTCTCATTCTTGGTGGACCAGTTTTCACTGAAGACACTGTGTCCTACAGGTTACAAAGTCCTGTTTATAAATACCAAATTTTCCATTTCCATCAAAAGTAGGTTTCTGAAAAATATATCAGGATAAACTTTCAAAAGTCAAGCAAAGTTATGTTTTGTTTTGTTGTTTTGTCTTTAAAGATTTAGGTCAGTGAAAATGCCACATCAGATTGATCACACACTGGGAATGGAATTGTCAACTCACATCACTTGCGATATCTCTGGAGGCCTTGGCTGCAACAATGGGGATGGCATCGCTTCGCAAGTCATAGCCTTTCTTCTTTGCTTCCTCATTGGCAAGTTTATACAGACTCTGAAATTGGGGGGGGGGGGGGATCAGATGTTGATACTCATATCCAAAAACGGATGTAGGACTTAGATAATTCACAAAATTCTGTACAGATAGTGCCTATGACAGTGTTGTTTTTGAGAATACCAAATCTTTTACTAGAATTAAGACTCAAAAATGGTACCTATGAAAATCACTGCATCTTTATTTTAAAACATGTTGAACTTTATATGTGTGTGTGCTTTTATATATATCTATATGTACATATATATGCATATATATGTTATTATTTAAAAAATCTTTGTTTAAACAGTGAATTGAGTTTGAAAATACTGGAAAAACTAAGCTTTAACTCAGGCCCACAGTAGTAAAATGTGAATAAACTATTGTTCATGGCAATTAATTGAATTTGCATATCTATTCTATACTAACTCCATGTCTGTGACTGAGCTGGGTACTTGGAAATCAAAGATGAAGAAAAGACCTCTCTGAACTTTAAAGCTTCTGGGAGAAGTGGTAAAAGACAGATAACCTACAGAACCAATTGCTGAGAAGTCAGACCACAACAGGTGATTTAACCACATTATTAACAAAGACATCCAGAAAGGAGTCATTTATTCTGGACTAAGGATCAAGGAAGTTCCTGCAGCAGGGTGATCTTTGAGTTGGACCTTGAATCATGGGCCGGTTTCCATAGACTAAGATGGAGCCAAGGGAAGACAGAATGGTAAGAATCAACGCACAGTGGACGGAGGGCACCGGGTGGTGAAGGAAGTGGGAGAGGCCCCAGAAAGGAGGTGGCAGGAGAGGAATCTGAAGTTGGACTGTGAATACCTGAAGGTAAGAATCTGGTGCTCCATTCTACAGAAAATAGGAAACCAAGGTAAATCTTCCAGAAAAAGAGTGACATAATAAATTTGCATTGTAACTTCCTGTCCTAAATGAAATGGAAGCACAAAGGAATTGAACTAAGCTGACTGATAGAGAAAAGACAGAGAAAGGAAACCAGGCAGGCTAAGCACTCAATCAAGGGTGTTCTCCCTTGGGCTTTTTGAACTATCAGTCATCCTGCACTTTTTCTAAACTTTCTTCAGCAGAGTTGAAAATTTCAGAAATGCTGAATGGAGAGTTACAAGGCTCTGTCTCCTGAAATTTCAGCACATGCAACGAATGTTTTCCTGTACTAATTAAGGACCTCCACTATAAGTTAAGCTAAAAATTCACTCCTTTCTGAGAGTAAGACTTGATGTTTTTATTTTTTGGCAAACAGCTACTTACACAAGCACTAAAACTGCAGTCTGCATCCCTAAAGCCACTTAAGATGGAGATTATTCTATCTAAATTCTCTAAATTATGTCCTGAGGAAGAGTAATATTCTATTGATTTGTGCTGTCAGAGAAACAATACCTTACTTGCTGGTGGCACCAAGCTGGGATAAAAACAAAACAAAACAAAATAAAACAAACAAAAAAAACCAATCCATCAGCTTACATAGTCACAGATTCACAAAAATCTCCACAGGCTTAAACCCACAGCTTCAGTCTAAGAAGAAATGACACAGACTAAATATCAATCTCTTGAACTGAGATTTAAACTTCCAAATGCATAAATTCTGGGAAGAGAAAACTTAGCTTCAGCCCAAGTAAATGCCTTGGAGTTGATCTTAAGTTCATGTGCACCAGCAGTGACAGAGCAGCCATTGTGTCCCCAGGGAGCACTGGGTGCAGAAATGAAGGTCAAATGTCCAGAAGAGGAAATATTATAGCTAACTATATTCTACTTTGATCATCCCTAACTCACAGTACTTTGTTCAGGTCTCAGTCACATTTCACCAGGGATTTCATGTGAGGAATGCCCAGGAACTTGGGAAGTTTAGATTACGAAGAGACTCTGGGGTGTGACTGGTGGGGGAGGACCCCTGTGGCCATCGCTACCTCTGAGGATAGGCACAGATTGGTTCTACTAAGTTCAGAGCACTGCGTGGATTTGAGAAATATTGTGACTCAGTATATCAGAAACACTTTTTTTCTTTTAAATACCTTTATTTTATTTATGTGGTGCTGAGGATTGAACCCAGGGCCTCACACATGTGAGACGAGTGCTCTACTGCTCAGCCATAGCCCCAGCCCCTCAGAAGCACTTTATAAAAATCATGTATCAGAAGCACTTTCCAATGGAATTTTCCAGAACAGATGGATTTATGAGATAAGCTCCCTGTTCCTGGGAACCCTTGAGCAAAGGCAGGTCAATGACTCATGGAGTGGGGATTCCTTTACCAGCAGGGAGGCTGACTCTCTGCCTTAGCATCAAGGATTCTAAAATGGGGGCATGTGGCCTTATGCTGTCCAGAAGTAAAAAGGAAATGGCTTGTTAACATACACACTGACAGATTCTCTTTCATAGTCTCTCTTTGTCTCTGTTCTTGTCTTTCTATAAGTGTATGTTACTTGGTGGAATTGTAATTTTAGTCCTTGACTTTAATTTTACACATTAAAAACCTTAAATATATTTACCAAAGCTTTGCTTTAGTGTCAAGAAGAGACACATTTGGCCTATTGCTTATTTTATCACTTCAAAATAATAAAACAAGGGGCTGGGCTATAGTCCCAGCTCAGGAGTAGAGTATTTGCCTAGCATGTGTGAGGTGCTGGGTTCAGTCCTCCACACCACATGAAAGAAAGAAGAAACAAAGAAAGGAAGGAAGGAAGGAAGAAAAAAAGAAAGAAAGAAAGAAAGAAAGAAAGAAAGAAAGAAATTGTATCCATTTACAACTAAAAAGTTTTTTAAAGTAATGAAATAAAATAGACTACTTAATCTTGTGGATATTGCTTAAATCATTCATTCTTGCCATTCTTTCTCCTTAAATGATAATTCTTACTATTCGAAGATTGTGAGGATGATTGAGAAATCTAAAATTTGTTTTTTGCAGGAAGAAAGATTCTTGATAAATTTGCCATGCAGCATTACATCACCTTGGAATAAATTGATTGAAGTAAGAAACAGGGTGCAAAGTTCAAAGAATTAGCATTTGCCCTCACCTCACTATAGTTGATTTTGTTCATTCTTGCCAACATAATTTCTGGTGTGTCTGGCATTATGTGGATCTGGGTCTTGTCTTTGTCCCAGGCTTCTGTGTATAAACGCTATCAAAGAAAATATATAAATCCATCAGGAAAAGAATTCAGTGTATGATCAATAGGAATTTTGTTGTGTATAAACAACAACAAAAAAGAGACAAGGTCATGGCATTTTATATTCATTATATATTTTATAAACATCTTCAAGTAATCAGTTCACAGTTGAATAGATATTTATAAGTACCTTCTGAGAACCTGAAAAATGTATGTTAATAATGAAAAGGAAATTAAAGATAAACATCTCTTATGCAAAGATTATTTTCTACAAATTTATGCCATTTTTATCAAAACCATGAAATAACTGAAATATGAAAGTATAAATAACATCAAATTGATGATAGATTAGATGGAGAAATAATGAAGGATGATGGGTGTCTCTTGTCACTCAATATTCCATTTCTTTCTTTTCTCAATTATGCTTCTTTTCCTTTGATTCAGCCTTAGGAGCCTCACCTTGGTTCTCTGAATTCTGAAACCTCACCTTGTTCATGGTGATGGCATTGTTCTTGGCCAACACCTGTTCCAGAGAATCAGTCACACTGGTGAATTTGAATTTGTCTGGAGGCTGACGATAGATTTTATCACTCAAAATTTCAGTTGCCCTTTTGCATTTTTCCACATCCAAAGAGCCAATGGGCACCCAGCCGATGCCTCTCAACCACTGGAGATCTGACTTATACATATTCTGTTGACACAAATAGTGAATCAGTATTTATCCCTGCATTGAAAATGCATTTTTATCTAAAAGACATAAAATCAAGTAAGAGTAAACTTGAAAATAGTTTCGCAGGCACGTAGTGTTCAGACTGTAGGCCATTGTGTCTGGAGGGTTAAAGGATTAACAACATTCCTAAGGAAGAAAGGCAATCTATTCTTTGCTGACTGGGACTGGTGAACTCAGTGTCACCCATTGCTACATTCTCCAGGGGGAATTAATTCACCAACTTCCCACCTTCGCATGTTCTATGATCCTCAGTACTCACATCGCTCTGGAGGTCATAGGCCTGTCGAGCGTGGATGACGTCGTTCTGGTCAGGCAGGCACGTCCACTGGTGCAGGTAGTTTCTGTAGTCCACGTCACTCACGAGGGTCTGGCACTTCTTGGCCAGCACCACCCCCAGCATGTCCACTGGGCTGCTGAACTTGGTCTTCCACTTCTCAAAGTCCTTCTTGTACTCCCTGTCACTCTGGATCTTGGCCACGTGCATGGACCACATCATCTTGGGGTCATCATGTACAGCTCGGGCACCAATATGGTGACCAAGCTGCTTACGATAGCCCTCTTTGTATTTGAACTAGAAGAAGAAAAAGACTGTCATTTATTTTGACTTTAAAAAAACATTACTAGGCCTAAATTATCATATTAGTTAAAAATAATGATTTCCTTTGAATATAAAAGTACATAATACATGCATCTTAGAAACCATTTAGAAAACAAATGAAATATATATATACAAAAATAAATTAAAACACGATTCTATTACTCAGAGAATTTTTTGTGGTGCATGTGTATAAAACAGAATAAAATTAGAATGTGAGTCATACATTATATGGGTTGTTGCCTGCTCTTTTCAGTTATTATATAAGAATTTTTCTGTGTCATTAAATAGTCTTTTATAAATTTGATTTTTAAACTTGATTTTTTATGTGGATATATATTACTATGTTTCACCCTCTGACTGTTGACCATTCTTTTTTTTTTTTTTTAATTTAGATATAAATGACAATAGAGTGTATTTTGACATATACATACATGGAGTGCAGCCCATTCCATTTAGGTTCCCATTCTTGTGGTTGTAAATTATGTGCAATTCATTCTACTGTCTTTCCTATTCCCAATGACCATTCATTTTTAAGTTATGATCATTGCTTCCTACATTTTGGAAATAAAAGAAAAAACATACTTTTCTACCTGATGGACAAAAGAAATGAAAGGATAAAAATTTTAGAAATCTGAGAAAGTCCATATTTTACTCTGTTTTTGTATAATATGTCAAAACACACTCTACTGTCATGTATATCTAAAAAGAACAAATTTAAAAAAAAATGAAAGCAAATATCTGCAGCCCATCACTGGGTACAGGGACAAAACATGGGCCACATGGATGGTTGGACTTTGAATAATGTATCTTATTTACTCAGTATTTGTAGGGCCTGGGTTTGGTTTTGAAGGAACCCGACAATAAATTTGATTGTATAAAAGAAATATATCGTGTGGAAAAGCCAAAAAGATATCTGAATTACAGTCAAGTATCCAGTGCTTTTGTTCAGCAGGAAATGGACATGTTTTGAAATGCATGTTGCTATGGCCTCACCGTAGCTAGAATTTAACCTGGGTGCTAAGAGTTTGATTACCATTATTTAAAACCCTCTGCTGCAAAAATAAACCATTAGCAACAGTCTGAGCCTCATAGCTTACTTGCTGTACTACAAATCTAGGATAGAGAAAGTGATCTTGGCTCCAAATTCCGGGTGAAGAATTTCTCAGGTGTACTTACATCACTGGCAATGTCTCTGGAGGCCTTGGCAGCCTTAATAGGAATGGCATCAAGCCGCATATCATAGCCTTTCCTCTTGGCTTCTTCTAAGCCAAGTTTATATAATTTCTGAAATAGACATAAGTAATCATAAGTTTTATTTATAAGGTACATTGTAAGGAAAACATATCATTTACCACTAATATACTGCTTACCTCACTGTAGTTTACTTTGTTTTGTTTAGCTAGTAAAACTTCAGGGGTATCTGGCATAATGTGGATAGTAGTTTTATCTTTATTCCAAGCTTCTGTATAGAGGTGCTAAAACAAACAAAATACAGGTCAGTAATGAATCGTCTGATTCTTAATGAGATTAAAGAGATTCTGCTCTGTGACCTGGTTGTGACACTTTCAGGCTTAGACATTTTCTGTCAGTAAGAAGCACACTTACTTAAAAACTACTTTGATATCAAGTAAAAGAATTGAACATGGATTTTCTTTTATATTAACAAATTTCAGTGCTTCCACCAAAAAATTTTTTTAAAAATCAATACTTCATTCATTCAAAGAAAGGACTTACATGGTTCATGGTAATAGCATTGTTTTTTGCCAAAACCATAGGTATGGAGTCCATAAGGCTGGAAAACTTGAATTTATCTGGGTGCTGACGGTAAACATGGTCACTCAAAATTTGAGTAGCTCTCTTGTTCTTCTCATCCTCTAGAGAACCAGTAGGTATCCAGCCAATGCCTTTTAGCCACTGAAGATCAGCCTTGTACAAATTCTGAAATTACAAGTGTCAAATCACTAAACAAAAGCATATGTCCCTAAAGAAATAAAAGCTTATAGTATATAACATTACGTATGACTATATATATATGTATAATATATGTATAATATTTTAATGAATTCTTGGAAAATTTCAAAATTTTGGTATGAATTTTCAATCAACAAAATATTCAGATCAGAAGCATATTGGAAAACGCTTAACAGAAGCATGTAGAAGACAACTCAATTCTTTGATTGCCTAGATTAGGAATCTAGAGGCTTCCATCAAAACAATGACTCTGCTGGTCTTTCTTTGTGTAATAATGATGCCTCCAGATGTTTGGTGACTGGATAGAACAGGGCATTAGTCCAGGGAAGTAGAACTCATTAGGTAACCTCAACTCACATCACTTTAAGTTAAAAAAAAATTTTCTTTTTGTGGTGCTGGGGATTGAACTCAGGACCTTAATGCATGCAAGGTAAGCACTCCACCAACTGAGCTATATCCCCAGCCCTCAATTCCCATCACTTTAGGGGAATTTTGACACTGAGGAAAGCGGACAAAATATTTAGCAGATCAAAGAGAAACCTTGGACTCACATCACTCTGGAGGTCATAGGCCTGTCGAGCGTGGATGACATCGTTCTGGTCGGGCAGGCACGTCCACTGGTGCAGGTAGTTCTTGTAGTCCACGTCACTCACGAGGGTCTGGCACTTCTTGGCCAGCACCACCCCCAGCATGTCCACTGGGCTGCTGAACTTGGTCTTCCACTTCTCAAAGTCCTTCTTGTACTCCCTGTCACTCTGGATCTTGGCCACGTGCATGGACCACATCATCTTGGGGTCATCTTTAATGTTCCGGGCTCCAATGTGGTGGCCCAGTTGTTTGCGGTAACCATCTTTGTACTTGTACTGAGGAGGAAAAAATGTATCTCATTTCTTTCTAAATTAACTTACATTGCCATTTTTTTGTGGGAAATTACAAAGCACTTTAACTCTAAATATTGTACTAATCCTGGAGAGCCACAGATTTTGTTTTTGATAGGAAAGATTAAAGGCTAAATTCAGTTACAATTTCATACATAATAAATGTATCCTTGATCTTATTTATCATCCCACACTGCATGTCTGGGACTATTCCACTGTTTTAATTTGTTATCCCATAGAAGATTTTGTTCTATTTAAAATTACATTGAGACTGCTTTGAAGTGATTAATTGCAATTCAATGTATATCAACAGGGGATGAGGTCTTACTTCACTGGCAATTTCCCGGGATGCTTTTGCTGCTTTGATTGGTATGGCATCAACAGGAAGATCGTAGCCTTTTTTCTTCAGCTCCTCATAACCCAGTCGGTAGAGTTTCTGTTGAGAGAAGGTCACTTGGCAAAACTGTTCTCCATAAACAACTGCATATGTAGCACAATGAATCCAATGTGCTAAATATTTTAAGAGTCCATGAGAAATAGTATCTGTGCTCTAGACTACTCAAATATAATTGGAAATTATGGTCGGGGATTGCTAATGATTTCATTTTAAACTTTAAAGCTTTTCAATTGCCTAGATGCACAAAATTAAATGTCAGCTCTTCCCAAATTCTTATGAGAATGCAAAAGCAAATTGATAGAAAAATGAAATGAAAGATCACTTAGGTAGTGTTTTCCAATTAATGTCGAGTGTTTTACTAGGAGCTGTTTTTAGAAAAGAGCAACACCTGTACATCTTACTCCTCTAGTGGGGAAAATCATGTGTAAGGGGCTCTTGCTTCTGCTTGCATGCGGCTAATGCATTGTGAATGAGTGTTTGCTTCTTTTTTTTAAATTTATAATAGTAGTTTGTATTACAATTCATAATGCACATACATAGCATCTTTTTACATACAACTGTTTGTATACAAAGTATATCCATGCTTCTTAATATAGGGTCATCCAAAGAAAGATCAACATCTGTAGGTAAGATACAGTCCTTCAAAAAATTTTAAAGCTAAAATTTTTAAAGAGCTTAACCATTACATTTTTACAATTTATATATAATCATTTGTTTCTTCATATTTGTGACATAAATGAATTTGGAAACTTACATCACTTGTATTGATTAAGTTTGCCTTAGCCAGAATAATGTCAGGTGTATCAGGCATGATGTGAATTTGAGTCTTGTCCTTGTCCCAGGCTTCTCTATAAAGTCTCTAAAATGAGAAATAAGAATTATTCAGTGGTTTTATTAGATCAGTACATGATATAGGTGGCTTCTACATTAAACATCATTAAACATTATAATTGATGACATAGTTGACATTATAAGCATCTGAAACACAATTGTCTTCCAAAATGTATATTAAGGACCACACTTCCAAAGTTATTCTGACGTTAAGAAATCAGTCCAAGTAATTAGAATCTTTGCCAATGTTATCAAAAGGAACAAATTTTTCCATTTTGAGGGTCGTAAAGTTTCCCTTAGTCTTTAATTGGGAGACAGCCCTGACCTTCTCAAAAGACAACTTATGCAAAGTGTGCCGAGAAATTAGGGAGTTTCATTTCTTATGTGGCTGTGAGAAATAGAAAGTCTGATGGTCCATTTTCAGTCTTACTTGGATTCAATCATAGCCATTTTAATTATAGCCCTTCCCTTTTGCCCGCCCTAATTTTAAAATTAGCCAGTTGTGTAAATTGTACCCAAGTCCTCCAAACAGGGTGAAGGGCAGCACTGCATTAGCAGGCTGCTTGCCCAGGTGCACTTGGCAGCCAAGTTCTGTAGCTCGCCTCTCTATCACAATTAAATGCCTTGCCTACTTACTTTTGAACATGTGTTTGATTTCTTGCAGCACCTCAGTATTTATAACAGGCTTGCTATTTATATTAATATTATTTTGGAGGATTAGGATTCCCAAAAAGATTACATTTGGGAATTTATTAAAATCTATTGATGTCCAAAAGCTATCCTTAGGTTTGTCTTCAACAGAAAATAAAGAGACCCAAACAAAAATCTCACTTATCTATCTCACTTATCTAAACCAGGTCATTTATATAATGTTAGAAAATATCCCTACAAGATACTTATCAATTATAAAGAATAAAATGGTAACTTGAGAGTGATTAGTTAAAATTATCAGTAATGGGACAAATTGATATAATGAGCCTCCTGATTTGATAATACTCGGGACACAATGTGTGATATCCTGAAAAGACAGAATCTGAACCTAATCATGTGGATACCAGGAAACACAACTGCAAGAGATTCTAACAACTGTCCTGTACCTTTTACAAATGTCAAGGACTTGGAAGACAAAGAAATAGTGAGAAAATAGTCCAGAATAATGGAGACTAAAGATATGCCAAGAAAATGTACCATATGATCTTAGATTGGATTCTGAACCAGGGAATTTTTTTTCTTTTGCTATAAATGACATTAGTGACAAAACTGAACAAATTCTGCAAACTGATAATTATCAACATTAATTTCATGATTTTGATCATTCTAGTGTAAGTAATATAAGATGTCCTTATTATCAGGAGATACACACTGAAGTACTTCAGGGTGATGTGGCATCTTAAAGTAATTTACTTTGTCATATAGATATATTCAGGAGAGAGGAAAAAGGAGAGAGGGAAGAAGAGAGGGAAAGAGAATACAAATGTGTTAAAATATTAATGTTTGTGAAATGTGGGTGAAAAAGTACATGATTTATACTGGTTTTCAACTTTTATGTATGCCTAAGTTTATTCCAGTATAATATTTTTAAAAGTTTCATGGATTCCTTCGACTTGTTGATTTCCCTTGGAGATGTTTTGTAGGGTTGGCACTTTTCTTTTTGAATATATATACGATAGCTCATATAACCTAGAGGAGCTGATTAAGACCTTTAGGACCAAAACAAATCAAAGCTCATCAATTTTCATTATTTATTCCAGCTCTGCACCAACCTTTCTGATCAAGAACACCAATTTCTCAACCTTATTACTATTAGTGTCATATCCTGGACAATTCTTGGTTGTAGAGGGCTCTCTTGTGCACTGTGGTATTTTTAGCAGCATACCTAGTTTTTCTCCACTAGAGGACAGCAGCATGCCACCCCCAAGTTGTGACAAAAATATTTGTAGATGTCAAATGTCTCTTGTGGGACAAAACTGTCTCTGGTTAATAACCACTAAATGAGACCATTGCTTCAATGGCATGTGCCACTTTCATTCTATGGAACACAGGGGAAAAATGATAATACTGATTATGCTAGCAGATTTATCAGCCTATATAAAAGAAGAGGCAGCAGGTGCAAGGAGCCTAACTGGTCTGGGTTCTGTTCCAGAGGCCTTAGCAGGTCAATCTTTCTGCATCCCTGTATCTAGGGCTCACTGCTGGGGACATGTCCATCAACTTTATGATTCAGGGTTTTTCTCTTGCTCATCTTATTAGTCAGAGCTCTCTCCCAAGAAACTAGGATTCCAAGAAGAAGAAAATATGTTTTCATAAATCTGTACTGTAGTCAATTGATTGTATTCAAACTGCCTTCATAAAAACTAAAAGAGAAGAAATGAGTGCTTAGACATTCATAATGAAGTCGACAGGTCAGAATTTACTTTAAATTTTGGAAAACAAATTTGCAAAAAATCTGGGTGGTTGCTTAGGAAGAGAAGCTAAAACTTACTGATGCTTACTATAAACTGATTATGGGTTTACATGTTACATAAAACTCATAATGTATATGATAAACAAAACAGATAGATATTAAATGTAGTATATATATTTAGACTGTCTCAGGTGTCTCACTATATATCTATTTGAGCTTTCTTTTTTTTTTTCTTTCTTTCTTTTTTTTTTTTTTTTTTTAACCATACTCAGGGTTGAACTCAGTGGTAATCTACCATTGAACTACACCTTCCAGTGCTTTTTATTTTCATTTAAATTTTCTTACCAGTTCCAGAATCTCAGTACACATAATTCAATCTACCATAACATTCAGGATTAGGCTTTAGGTTGAGTACTGATTAACCTTTCTCTTCTCTGCATAAAATTATTCCAAACTGCTTTCATTTATTTTATTCAATAAATACTTCCTGAGTGCCTATTATATGCCAAGCACTGATGTCAGTGCTAGAGAAGAAAATAAGTTGGAGATGCAATACACAATTATATACTATGCTATAGTATTATTGATTTATCTTGATTTAGTGGAACTAAATTTATCAATCATTACAGTCATTGTAATACTTCTGCTGTGCCTTTGTAAGGTATTCAGAACCTCTTGCCTTTGTATACTTTATCCTAACAACAACAACAAAATCTTAGGTCTTTAATGCACTCAAGTTTCAAAGAAAAAAGTATATTCAATAACTTCTCAATACATCTAGCTAAATAAGGAAGGTTTAGGTGACTAAAATTGACACTAGACTTTTTATATTATTCAGTGTAAGTAGATGATAATTCAAATAAAGCAAACCAATGTAAAACATTTTGCTGTGTTATATGATGCAATTCTCTCCTAATCTATTCATTTATTTATTTTAGTTTTGCTTGTTCGTTTTTGAGACAGGGTCCTGTTAAGTTGCCCAGGCTGACCTCCCGATTCAGCCTTCCCAGTGAGTCACTAGGATTACAGGCGCACAACATCATGCTCAGATTTCTACTCATTTATTAAGTGAAAGCTACTGAGCAATTGCCAAATGGCAGCCAGTATGATCTACTTGATAAATTTCTAAAGAATTACTCACATCACTTCTATTTTTGGCATTTGTTTTTGCCAGAACTATGTCCATGGCATCAGGAATGCTGGTGAACTTGTTTCTGTCTGGAGGCTGGCGATATTTCTTCTCACTGATGATTTCTGAAGCCCGCTTATTCTTTTCTGCTTCCAAAGAACCAAGGGGACTCCATCCTATGCCTCTCAGCCACTCAAGGTCAGATTTATATACATTCTGTAAAAAGGACAAAGCAAGCCATCAAAACCCCATCCTCTCCTGTACCTATGCCTTAAGTGATTCTATGCACTACAAATAGATGCACTTTAGATTTTCAATGACAATTTCTCTTTCTAGTTTCTTTTTTTATGACTAAATGGCTACTAATATGAAATATGAAGTAATACACAAACTATTGAAGTAATACACAAACTATTGAATTTAACAGACACTGACCTCACTTTGTAATTCGTATACTTTTTTAGCTTGGATGACATCATTCTGATCAGGCAGGCATGTCCACTGATGTAAGTAGTTCTTGTAGTCCACATCACTAACCAAGGCCTGACATTTCTTGGCTAGCACCACTCCCAGCATGTCCACTGGGCTGGTGTACTTGGTTTTCCACTTTTCAAAATCTTTCTTATATTCTCGTTCACTCTGCATTTTGGCTACATTCATTGATAATACAAGCTTTGGGTCATCTTGCAAACTCCGGAATCCAATATGGTGTCCAAGTTGTTTCCGGTAGCCTTGTTTATATTTAAACTGAAATCAGAGGGAAAACAGTTCTTTTATTAACACAAAGACCAAACTATACTAAATTTTCATTGATTTTAAAAACTGAAATGAGAAAAAAAAAAACGATGTCCATGCTAACTTAATAAGAAATGTTTTCTCACTTAAGTAATTTTGTTTAAGAATAGGCTACCAAAGAAACCCAATGTAGTTGAGTATCAAGTAAGTTTATGTTGAGAAATTAGTTCCAACCAGAGGTAGAAATATATCCTTGGATATGCTAGACATGGTATATGCTGACTTTCCAGATTACATCTAATCAAGCCCTTTTTAGATCTTATAGGAATAGTGATCTCATGGGGGGAAAAATATAGGCTGAATGGCAGAAAACTTAGGAAGATAAATGACTTGGTCACCAGGCTTAAAAGTGTATTTAAAGCCAGGAGCGTTGGTACATGCCTGTAATCCCAGCACTTGGGAGGCTGAGGCAGGAGGATCATGAGTTCAAAGCCAGCCTCAGCAATGGCAAGGCACTTAGCAACTCAGTGAGACCCTATCTCTAATAAAATACAAAAAAAGGGCTGGGGATGTGGCCCAGTGGTCAAGTGCCCCTGAGTTCAATCCCCAATACAAAAAAAAAAAAAAAGTGTATTTATTCAGTAGCAGGATTTTTAGATATTTGTCATATGGTTATGTCATTAAACCTTGTCATATTTGGGATCTATGTCTTGTATGCATGGGTGGCAAAATGGGTAAAAATGAACTATATAAATTTAAGAGAGTAAAAGTAAAATCCAGCATTTAGATTCTTTGGGAAAAATTACATTAGCAATGAATGACAATAACAACAGTGATAATGAATGTAATAACATCTACTTGATGTTAGGTGCTGAACATATATTATTACTCAGAGAAGTATGTTATGCTTTTTCATGATAATCAGCTTCATGGTTATGCATATTAAAACTACTCAGGGCTTTAAATTGATTGTAACCTCATGTAGACAATCTGACAAAGTTGCTTATTAAAAAAAAAAAAAAAAAAAAACTAGGGCCATAAGTCTGTATGGAGCACAGATAAATGCACATTAGAATCTCATTTACTCTGGCCTGACGTGTTGTAGCAACAGAACACCACAGAATTTTGAGACACTATATTTTAAGAGAACTAGAAGAAAAAAAAAATACAGGATAAACCACTAATAGGATGATCAGAAGACTGAAGAACTTATTAAATTTAAGCCAAAGGACACGCTCATACATTGTTGGTGGGACTGCAAAATGGTGCAGCCAATATGGAGATTCCTTGGAAAACTGGGAATGGAACCACCTTATGACCCAGCTATCCCACTCCTCGCTATATACCCAAAGGACTTAAAAACAGCATACTATAGGGACACAGCCACATCAATGTTTATAGCAGCACAATTCACAATAGCTAAACTGTGGAATCAACCTAGATGCCCTTCAGTAGATGAATGGATAAAGAAAATGTGGTATATATACACAATGGAGTATTACTCAGCAATAAGAGAGAAATAAAATCATGGCATTCGCAGGTAAATGGATGAATTTAGAGAATATAATGGCAAGTGAAGTTAGCCAATCCCCAAAAACCAAATGCCGAATGTTTTCTCTGATTTAAGGAGGCTGATTCACAGTGGGGTTGGGATGTGGAGCATAAGAGCATTAGAGGAACACTAGAATGGCCAATGGGGAGGGAGAAGAAGGGAAGGGGTAAAAGGGTGAAGAAGAAAAAAAAAAAAGATGGTAGAATGAGATGGATAACATTACCCTAAGTGCATGTATGAAGTCACGAATGGTGTGAATATACTTTGTATACAACCAGAGATATGTAAAAATGTGCTCTATAAGTATAATATGAAATGTAATACATTCTGCTGTCATTAAAAAATAAAAGTAAAAATAAAAAAATAAAAAATAAACTAAAGCCAAAGGAGAGCAAATAAGAAATTGAAATGTTTGAAGAGATATCAAAGAGGGGGAAAAATAAGCTACTATGTGATGCTCTAAACAGAGACCAAGAGCTGATTGGTAAAATATTTAAGATTAAAATAAGAAAGTGTATAATGACAAGTAGAGATGATCCAACAAAAAAATGACCTGTTTTTAAGAATTCCAAAATTTTATATTTGTAAAAATCCACAGACTGTTGGACCCGGAGAAAAGATACGATGCTGCATGGGAAGATGGGATTAAATAATAACCTTTATGTATTTTCTAACTCTAAATTCTGTTATTTTAATTTATTGACTTATATATTTAAAAATAGCACTCATTTCCTGAAAAATTTATATATATATTTATTTGTTTTAGTTGTACACAATGCCTTTATTCTTACGTGGTGCTGAGGATCAAACCCGGGCCGCGCACATGATAGGCGAGTGCTCTATTGCTGAGCCACAACCCCAGAGCCCCATCATTTTTTGAAAGTTTATAGATCTAACAATCATTTGAAACTGAAAGGAAATACAATATCTACAATGGTGGGAAAGTTTACTTTAGTTGATTTTAGAGGAAGGTTTCAAAAGGTTCTAATTAATGGGTTCAAAAGAAAAGAAAGAAATTAGGTACTGTCAAATGTTGAGTTGTTCAGAAATTATTGATGCTATTTCTAAACTATTTTTAGCACATAACATTAAATGAAAATGGATTTACTTTCTGGCGAACATTCAAGCATCATTATTGCTTTAGGTGCATCATTACATTGATTATAATGAGGTATTGGTAGACAAGCCAGAGAGTGGGAATAATATATCATCAGATTAATTATCTAGCATTTCTGGAGTGCCATAATTTGATGAGGCAGAATTTCCCCTAAGTTCTTAGAATTTGTCAGATTCTGCACTCTCTCTCCCCTCTATACTTCAACCTGTATACTGAACCAGATCACTCTTTTGTTTTTTAAGATTTTCATTAAGAGGTTGTATTTCTCTATGAAATTTTAGTAATTTATACTCCATCACCAATATCCTATGAATTTTTCCCATTAATTTTTGGGATTAGCAAAATTAAATGGTATAGGTAGATTATCTAAGTATAACATAAAAATTTAACCATGTTAAGTTTGTTTGCCAGATATACTACCCTTTCTAGTAATTAGAAGCTACCTTTTGGAACACAAGGATCCTGTTCTCCGAACTTTGGACCAGACATCCAGCAGAAGGAGAGGTAAGCCCTCTGATCCTTACGCCTAAATTTCTGAGCCTTTCTGGATTTTTCTATGCCCCAAGCTAATTAATTGTAATGATGTAAGTAAAAGGATAGGCTAAATAAAAATAATTGACAGCTAAGTTTACACTATCTACATGTAAAATCTGTCAATATTGTGTTGTTGAGGCTGATTTATTATCTAGCAGTTTGCATTTGTCTAAAATAGACAAGTAGAAAACAGGAAAATTAATTTCAGGCACAGCAGGAAAACTGAAATCTCTGGTTCTTTGGTGTATCTCAAGACACAGCATGTTAGTGCGATGATCTGACAGGTGTTCTGGCTGACCTGCAAAGACGCTCCCTGTTCCTATTTGAATAGTGAGAAATAAGAGTGGAATCTGTGTAACCAAAGAGGGAGGAGATGATGAAGGGGATAATGTTACATTTTGAAAAGTAAAGTCTATCCACAAAAATAGTTGCCCACATTACATCATTCTGATAAAAATATCCTCAAACAAATCAAAATAGAACTTACATCACTAGCAATGTCCCTTGAAGCTTTGGCCAGCTGTACCGAAATCGCATCTACAGGGAGATCATAGCCTTTCTTCAAAGCCTCTTCCCATCCAAGTTTATAGAGTTTCTGAAAAGTAAAGAAATTCATTAGTATTATTCGTTCTTTATTAAAAAGCTCAATAGATTATTAAGCAAAAGTTTACTTAAGAGAGTGGTTATCAGATTCTAACATCATCTACTTTATCCCCAAAGATATTGATAAAACCGAAACAGGCAGTTTGAAAAGAGCCAGAAAAAGTACTGATGCTGTATCATATGACCTGGCTTGATTTTCAATTTGGCTCTGAGAATCCTTAGTGGTATATTTGAACAACAAAATAGTCATATTGGGTATATAAGGTTCCTTTCCTCCTGCTGTTAACTGTAGTCTGGGCTCACTGTTCTAAAGACCAATATTGAGAAAACTAATAACTAAAAGAAAATCAGATCACGAAATTTTAATTACCTAAGTGATAAAAGTAATAGATGCAATAACTTTTAAAAGTTGCCATAAATGAATTAACCTACGTGAGTGCTAAAACTGGATAGTAACAAAAACAACAGTTATCCAGTACTTTCTATGTACCATGTACTATGCTGAGAGCTTTCTATAGAATTTCTTTCTCATTTGGTCCTCAAAGAAATCCAATGTCATAGGCATTTTTATGATTTTATTCCTAATCTTAGGAATAAGAAAACTGGGGTTTATAGAGGTAGGTGCTTTGCTCAATATCAAGTAACTCATAAATACTGAAGCCAAAACTCACACCAGGTTTTTTGTTTGTTTGTTTTTTGTTTGGTAGTGCCAGGGATTGAATCCAGGGCCTTGTGCTTGCAACGCAAGCACTCTACCAACTGAGCCCACACCAGGTCTTTTCGATGCAATTTTTTTTGTTGTTGTTTCAACACTTCCTTATTGATTTCCTAATTTTTACCACACACAATGAGCACAAAGATAAACCGAATAGACACAGTACTTGCCTCCTTGTAGCATATGGCTTTAGCAGAAGCACTTGCTCTTAATACATTCTCTTCCTTAGGCTAAACAGCTTGAGAGTCACTCACTTCCATAGCATTAGCATTTACATGAGTTATTTACTAGTATTCCATTTATAAGTTTACTAAGTCTTAAGGTAAAACATAATAGCAATATTTATGTACTATTACCTGACTAAACAGCGTTTGATTCTGCTTGGCTTGTAAAATATCTGGTGTATCAGGCATCACATGGATCTTGGTCTTATCTTTATTCCAATCAACGGTGTACAAATGCTGGGAAGAGAGGGAAAAGATATATGAAATCCAAATAAACTGGGACAAACAGGAAAGAAAATAAATATACAGGTTATTTGAACATGCTTACTCAGAACAAGTAAATAATAACTAAATTCAGAAGAGATATTAAAAACTCAGATTTTACTTTTTTGAGGGAATATTGGGGATTGAACCCAAGGTGCTTTACCACTGAGCTACATCCCCAACCCTTTTCATTTTTTTATTTTGAGACAGGGTCTTGCTAAATTGCTTAAAGCCTCACTAAGTTGCTGAGGCTGGCCTCAAACCTGTAATCTTCCTGCCCCAACCTCCCCAGTCACTGGTATTACAGGCATGCACCACTACACCTGGCTTTTACAAACTTAGATTTTTAAAGAAATAGCATTTTAGATAATTTCCATCATCTAGAATGGGTTGAAAGTACTTAAATATAATCATTTAAAAACGTAAGTAATTTCTCCAACTATGTATAACTCTAATGCTCTATTAAAAAGTATAAGTAATTTCTAACCTTATTGGAAGGGCACAGGAAGGAAATATGAAATGAGTATTAGAAAACGGTATAGGCAATACTCCAGAACTATCTGCCGCTGCCTGGAAGTGGTAGACCTGAGTTAAATTTCTCAAACAGAAACCAAAGCCGCTTAGCCTTTCCTCACTCGGGAGCTATACGGCAGAGCAACTGTTCTCTCTACCTTGTTCATGGTGTGTGCATTCTGCTTGGCAAGCACCATGTCCATGGAGTCAGTCAGCTTCTTAAACTGGAAGGTGCTAGGGTGCTGGCGGTATTTCTGGTCACTGGCATATTCAGTTGCTTTCTTGGCCTTCTCTACTTCGAGGGAACCGGCTGGACTCCAGCCAAGCCCTTTGTACCATTCATTGTAGTCCTGCTTATATTCATTCTATGAAGAGAAAAGGCAAATTCTGCTGTATCTTAATGACTTAGACACAAAAGTGCGGCATTGAAGACTGTGATCTTCATGCCCATCTAAGAATCCAAACATAGCTCAGGTAGAAGGGAACCTTACATCACTCTGGATGTGATTCATGTTCCTGGTCAGCTCAATGTTCATCGCATCTGGAAGGAGGATGTACTTGTGGATCAGGTGCTTGTAGTTAGTGTTGGTGATGTTGGCTTGGGCATCCTTGGCAGCTGTGACACTGAGCATGTCGGCAGGGGTGTGATAGCTGGTCTTTGTGTTCTCATAGTTTTTCTTGTACTCTCTATCAGATTGCATTTTCGCTACTTGCATGGAATGGACTAATTTGGGATCATCTTCAAGACTGCGGAAACCAACCATCTTTCCCTTCTCCTTTTCATAATTGTACTTGTATTTATACTGTGAAGAAAATATAAATGTGTATAAAGAGCAATTCCGTGAACTAAACTTCATTCTAATATCAATATTTTCTATTTCATTAAAATGATAATTGTAGAGAACCCTCAGTTCACAAAACACATTTTTTTACATTTTCTATGTAACTTGATTCTCAAAACTATACCTGGTAAAGTAGATAGCAAAGTTCTTATTACTGCCCCCATTTGATAGATGATTATGAGCTGAAACCAGAGAGGTGTGTGACTTATTGAGGTAGCTAAGGATTAGAGCCCAAATTTTGTGATGCTGTATCACACTGACTTATACACACTGTTATAAGAATAAGAAAGAATTCAGCAAATAAGAGAAAAACACAATGGTCTAAACAGTTTAATACTGCCCTGGAAAACCAACCATCCAGTCATTTGCTGATGAAAATAGACTCAATTATGAATTACACAGCATAGTTTTAGAGTAACTTTATATTTGTAGAGTTCCACTTCTTTAAAGGCTCTCTAAACTAGCCTAACTGGGAAGAAATTTTACTATTTACCACCCCAGCATCTAGAGAGGGGAGATAGTAATACACAGAACTGTGTTTCATGTAGGAGATGTATTGACAGTGCTTGTTGGTACACCCAGTTTCTGGGGGTGGAGGAGCCTTAATTCACAGTGTTTACCAATTTCTGGGGTCTAAACATTCCCAAGACAACTGATGTCAAGCTGCCAATGGTTTTAGCAACTGCTTTGCAAAATTTCTGATTAGTTAAAAAATAGGCTGTCATGAGCCCACATGATAAGCTCCCCAGCGTGACACCACAGGAGACAACCTGTCAGGAAGTCATTCCTAAGAGGCAGAAGGCGAAAACAACACAAGCCTTTACCAAGAAAACTTGGTGAAGGGCTTTGGTTTCTACAAATTATCGCCTTTCTAACAGAATGCAAAGTTCACCTAGATCTCCTGAGGCAGGGAGCCAAGATCTATAACACAGTTAGCCGTCTGTCTTTCAGAAAGGACAGAGAAAACACAGGAACAAGGCCAAGAGGCGCACACAGAACACAGTGAGGCCACTGTTGGCAGGCATGCCTTTGTTTCTCATTTTACCCACATGGTGTTTCCAGCATGCAGCCCTTACATTTTGGTTGCTTGGAAGCCCCAGCACAGTGACCACCTTCCTACACACTTACATCACTTGCAATATCTCGTGAAGCCTTTGCAGCTTTGATAGGAATTGCATCTGTTCGGAGATCATAGCCTTTCTTTTTAGACTCTTCCAGGGAAAGTTTGTAGAGTTTCTGTAATAGGCAAAGACAATAGGTTTTTTCTAAGTGGGAAGGCCTGGATTTATTCTAGAAGAGTGAACTAGCTCTCTGGCAGCCTTTAAATCTGGGGCAGAGGGATTTGTTGCTGGCTTAATGGTTGAATATTCTCAGGAATAACATAAGTGTATTTGAAAAAAAAAATAATTACAAACTCAAACATATTTTCAAGAAACCACCAGAAAAAAGTAACAGGCCCTGGTCTGTATCAGATTGTAAATATACATGAAATACATAAAATCCAGTATGTTCTTATTGATATATTTTATCTGATAAGAGTTAAAGGAAGACTACAAAACATCAAAAGAAATGTGCATCTTCATACATCAAAAGAAAACTTCACTGTTTTACAATTGATACTTTTATGTATACAGTCATGTGGATTCTATAATTTTTAAAAAAGTCAGAAATTCCAAATCTCTGTGGAATTTAACCGAAGGAAAAAATATGGTAGGATTAGAGGATTTCCTTGCAATTATAGTTAGGACGAAAAAGGAAATGAAATAAAAACATCAATGCAGTTTCTAACAAGTGTTCCACATTCCTTAGAGAGTTTGCCCCAATTTCTTCAAAATGTCAATCTTCTCTTTCCATTTAACCCTTCTTTTGGACTTCGTGGTAGAGAGGGTTCTCTAAAAATTGGGTCTTGGGACTTTTACTTTCTTTTCCTCCCATGGTAACCCCCACGCCATCTCTTCCTGCCAAGTCTCTTAGTTATCAAGTGCCTACTCCAAAACAAAATCCAGTTACCCTTTAAATTCCTAACTGCTTGTCCCAATTCCCATTGACTGGACTACCCCATCTTTTAGCAGAGCAAGTTTAGAAATGGAAAGATTCTTGTTTGTGGATTTCCACTACTCTTTTTAAAACATTCACTCACATAATTGAAAGAGTTCTTGATTAATTTGTTTTACTGGTTTCAAACAGGTTGTAAAGAAAGATGACAACAGAAATTATACTCACATCACTCATATTAATTGCATTGGCCTTTGCCAACACAATCTGGGGAATATCAGGCATGATGTGGACTTTGGTCTTGTCAGCTTCCCATGCTTGTTTGTAGAGGTGCTAGAAAGAAAAGTATAGGATAATATCTTTAAAGGAGCTCACTTAGCACACAAATATCACTACACAATATGCTATATGCCTATATTTTATGTTTTTTTCCTAGGTTTAAAGAAAAATTTTTAGTAAAAAAAGGTGTTTATTCAAAAAATACACAGAAGAAGGTATAAGACAGAAAGTGAAAGTACTCTAAACCCTTATCTTATAGCCCATAGATATCATCTCCCTCCTAAAGTTTTCTCCATGGAATACAACTCACAGTCCTTTCAAAATGTAAGTCAAATCACATAATACATGACGTTCCACAGCTTGTTTTTTTACTTAATGTAGATTAGACATCTTAGAACCTTTTTAAAGTAATTGACTTCATTCATTTAAAAAGCTGCCCAGTATCCCATTTGGTGGTATAATCCAATCGATTTAACCCATTCTTCATTGTGACAGATATTTAATTTGTGGTTTCCAGTCTTTTTCTACCACAAGCAACAATGTCATGATATTTGGGGTGGGCCTGGAAAAACACACAGATATTCAACCAAAGAAGGACTTGTTACCCAGCTTTCGGCAAGACAGGCTCTAGCTGTCAGCTCCTTAGGGTTTGCTGCCTTACCCAAGAGCATACTCTTCCCAGATGCCCACATCCAATTACCCATCAAGGTGGGATACAAAGGCCTGTTCATTTCAGCCCACTGCAGTACCACTTTTAACACCTGAGAGCCCATCATGACACTGACCAAGGCTTTCCTGGGCCTGTATTATAGTTCAACTTCTCTCTCTGCCACTCTTTCCCTCCCACAGGTACTAACCCCTAAAAAATACCCCATTCCCCTAATTCCATCTCAACATTTTCTCTCAAAAGCCCTAACTTGCAAGAACGGTTACTATACATATGTATTATACATGTGTGATATTTTTGCACAATATTAAGGATTTCTATAGGATAATGAACATCTGAATTTTTCACTTTAACAATTATTGATTAAAATTATACATTAATGTAAATTCCCTTGCTGGTACTGTATATGACACACTTTTTAATATTTATAAAGCTAGTAAGTTAAAAATGCTCTTTGCTTAACTCAGGCTTAATTAAAACAAAGTAACTCCCCAGATCAGGAGTTGGCAAACTTTTTCTGCAGAGGGACAGATAGTCAATATTTTAGGCTTTGTGGGACACAAGATTTCAACTTTAGTATTATAGTGCAAATGCAGCCATAGACAATATACAGACGAATAGATGTGTGGTGGTAATACTTGATTTACATCTGGGTAGGAGGCTGAGGTGGGAGGATCACCTGAACCACTTTGACACCAGCTTGGGCAACATAGAAAGACCCCTGTATCAAAAACAAATACACACACACACACACACACACACACACACACAGTTTTCTAACCCCTGTTTTAGACCAGTATTACCCGGTGGAATATTTTTCAAAGATGAAAATGTTCTGCACAGTCCAATACAGCAGCCTCAAACCACATAAAGGTGTTGAGTACTTGAGTCCATGGTTAATGTGAAAAACGAATTATTATTATTTAATTAATTTAAATATAAGTCACCACATATGGCTAGTGGTTATAGGATTAAACAGTGCAATTCTAGTGGAGACAGCAATGGGTAGTCAGAAGACTCCATGTTCTAGTCTAAACCCAGCCATTGACTTTCTGGGTCCTCATTAGAAGGCCCTTGTCTCTCTGGGCCACATTTTTCTTGACTCTGCAATGAGAAGATTCAACCTGATAATCACCAAGATCTCTCCCAATGTCATTTGCCATTTCTGTGATTCTCATTTTGGCATCATTATCCTGAAATGTTCATTCTAACACGGAAAAAAATGGAATTATCTAATATTTTAAAAATGTATCTTCACGATAGTTTAGATGCTAAATTTTGAAAAGGAATATTGAAGTTTGTGCATTGTTTAGGCTGCCAGGGGATTTACCCCAAGGTTGAGTGTATATAATACAGCTGTATTTCCAGTGCAGTCAGAATCATTCTTTTCTCCAATTGTTTACTGTTAAGGTCTGAATACTTCTTCCTTTCTTTTGATAATCAAAAGCATTTCTAATTGTGATCCACATGATATAACCAGTGCTGCTGTAATTATTTTATTATTTTAACTTTAAAAATAGATATCTAAGGTTGATAAGCTTGTTGGTCTTGATAACATCTTATGGCAAATAAATACAAAATTACAGTAAGCTTTTCTAAAAGTTATTTTATAAAGTTATTTTTCTTTAATAAATGATGCAATAAAATAGTGGTATACAAAACTTATTGCCATAACTACCCATAGAAGGACCTGATTCTTCCATTTTTTTGGTACTGGGGATAGAACTCAGTGGTGCTCTAATACTGAGTTATACTCCCAGCCTTTTAAAATTTTTATGTTGAAACAGTGTCAGTATCTAAGTTGCTGAGGCTGGCCTTGAACTTGTGATCCCCCTGCTTCAGCCTCCTGAGTAGCTGGGATTGCCACCTGTACCAACACATCTGCCTGAGGAGGTTCTGACTCTGAATGATGCTACAGCCATGTAACCCAGGAGTTTTCTTTGATCCCATCAGAGCAAACAGAAGCACAGCTGCAAGTCCCAGTTGTTACCAAGTGCTCTGCTGGTTCAGTGCCATGAAATTCTACTCAACCTCACCTTAGACAAAAGGGACTCATTTTTAAGACATGTATATAAAGAAAGGATCCCTATTTTTTTTTTATCAACATCAATGTGATAGGATGATTTATTAAACATTTGGAGGCTAGCCGGGCGCGGTGGCGCACGCCTGTAATCCCAGCACTTTGGGAGGCTGAGGCAGGAGGATCTTGAGTTCAAAGCCAGCCTCAGCAATGGCGAGGCACTTAGCAACTCAGTGAGACCCTGTCTCTAAATAAAATACAAAAAAGGGCTGGGGATGTGACCCAGTGGTCGAGTGCCCCTGAGTTCAATCCCTGGTAACCACAAAAAAAAAAAAAAAAAAAAAAAAAAAAACATTTGGAGGCCACTAATCGGGAATAATTTCTATGTGTTTTTTTTTTTTTTTTTTTTAATCTTCAAGGCCCTTTTTCAAAGTAAAGTAAATTTCAAGTATGACCCTTATTAACTGTGTTAGCAAAACTTGTAGATTAAATGTAAGATATGCCCAGATTTCCTTTGATGCATATGAAACACTATATTATTGAAAGACTTACTTCATTCATAATTTTTGCATTATTCTGGGCCAAAACCATGTTCATCGAGTCCATCAATGTGGAATACTTCAAAGTGTCTGGGTGCTGGCGGTACTTCTTTTCACTAATAATCTCCATGGCTTTCTTGTTTTTCTCAGCTTCCAGGGAGCCCAGAGGGAGCCATCCAATGCCCTTCATGAAGTCAGCATAGTCAGCTTTGTACTGATTCTGCCCAAGAAGAAAAAATAATTCAAAATGATGAGAAGAAATTAGAACTTTCCCAAAATCACGAGTGTGTATTTAATATTCCGTAACTTCCACTTCAGTTTTCAAACAACAGCATACTGAACTTTGACCATTTTTGTCCCTTTTTATCTTTGTTTATATCTCCTTGCATGAGAAATTAAAAGTAAACAGAAATATCTTTGTGATTTGTTTCTCTTGACACTTGTAAAGAGCTAAGAAATACCAAAGGATTAATCAGCCAAGAAACTATTTTCTCCCTGAGAAAGTGACTATGTGACCTCCCTTACCAAGACTTCCAAGTTCCCTTGGTTAGTAGATGACTTTTGGAAGCCCTATTTCTCTCTTTATCAGCCTTTGATCATCTATATCCAATCCAGTCTATATCCAATTCCTTCAGACAAGCTCAAACCCTCATTGGTTCTTGCTACAAGTCTTGTTCTTTCTCCTCCCAACAGCTGTACCCTAACTGCTCTCATTCAGACACTGATGTATCTTCCCGGCAACTAATAGCTTAGGTTTGCATCCCCACAGAGCAATGCAGGCTTGGATTGGGGCTGTCGGCTTTTGGTTGGTAATATAAATTCATTTCTTTCAGCCACCAAATAACTTCTTTAGCCAAATTCCTGGCTCTGAACCCTTCTCTGCCTTCTCTCTACTCATTCCAAAAGCAGCCTGTCATCACCTCCTCAATATATCATCAGTAAGATAGGCAATGGCAAAGATAGAAGTAAGAACGAAAGCAAGTTGGGAGTGAGGAGCTGGAGTTATCGCATGATTATCTGATGTCTTGTTTTCCTTTTTATTCCCCTATCATAGGGAGTCTTTAATGCATTTGATTCCCTTTGGTAGACTTTTTTCCTTCAACACTTTCTTTCTGAAACCAAATCTTATTTGCTCTTGCTGAATTCACAATCCAACAATGTTCACGGCAAAAACAGTAGAAAATAAGACTTTCGTTTCTAGAGTTAATCACCATTTTTAAAAGAAATAAATTTAATCTAAGGTAACAAATAAAACACCTCATCAGGAATTTGCACATGATTTTCAGGATTTTAAAATGACATCACTGATGGCCACTCGTGATTTGCTTATGATCTAGGGTAAGTGCTGTGTTAATGTTGTGGCTTTCACATACATCACTTTGAATCTGCATCATATTCTTGGCCAATTCAAAGCTCATGGCGTCAGGAAGCATGTTGTAGGTATGGATCACATTCCTGTAGTTGGCGTTGGTGGCCACTTCCTGAGACTTCTTGGCGGCCACCACACTGAGCATGTCTACTGGCGTGTGGAAGGATGTCTTGGATTTCTCATAGCCCTTCTTGTATTCCCGGTCTGATTGCATCTTGGCCACCTGCATGAAGTGCACCAATTTGGGGTCGTCTTCCAGGCTCCGGAAGCCAATGTGCTTCCCTTTGGCTTGTTCATAGGCTTGTTTGTATTTGTACTGTGGGAAGAAAAGAAAGCACAACGATGATGAAAATGATGAAGGAAGGAGAACAAAGGATCATTCACAAGTCACAAGTCATAGGTGAAGAATTTTAGAGCTCTCCTAAAGTTAGTCAGGGAGCTAAGTTTTGTGCTTTAAATTCCATCTTAGACTTGAGTCCATGGGAAGAAAGTAACATCAGAGTCAATCAAAGAGATGCAAAACTAAGTTGGCTTAGGGTGATTGAGAAAGCAGCTCTTCTTGTCAGCTGTCCAAGCACAGAAAAAGCAGCAGGCATGAACTTTCATGCTGCATCTTTAAAGTTACAGAGAGCCTGGCCATGGGTCTCCTCGGTAAAATGTGTAGATTGCATCATTACATTTGCTTAGAGTTGTCTGTGAATGATTTCAACACTCCAAAAGAAAAATTCGAAAGTAAGACCTGGCTACTTTGTAGCTTAAAGAATGAATGAATGATTAGAGAGTGCTTAGACTGGGGGAAGGGAGGCATTATAGTTTAGATATGAGGTGTCCCCCAGAAGCTCAAGTGTGAAACAATGCAAGAACTTTCAGAGGTAAAATGAATAGATTATGAGAGTTGTAATCTAATCAGTGGGTTAATCTACTGATACAGATTAACTGGGTGGTAACTATAGGCAGCTAGTATGTGGCTGGAGGAGGTAAATCTCTGGGGACGTGCCTTTGGGGTTTATATTTTGTTCCAGATGCGCAGAGCATTCTCTGCTTTCTGTTGCCATGACCTGAGCTGCTCTCCTCCGCTGGGCCCTTCCACCATGATATTTTGCCTCACCTCGGCCCAGAACTATGAGATCGGCTCTCTATGGATGAAGATCTCTGAAACCATGAGCCAAAATAAACTTTTCCTCCTCTAATTGTTCTTGTCAGGTCTTTGGTCACAGTGACAAAAAAAGCTGACTAAAACAGGTGGGCACTTGTGAGTTACATGGGATGGTGTGCCGACCAAAACTAAACAGAGCTGACCACAGCTCCAGAACACCCACAGGCACAGTTCATTTCTCTCCTTCCCTGGGCCCTCAGCAGGCCCAGAGGAAACACTTACATCACTGGCAATGTCTCGAGAGGCTTTTGCAGCCCTTATTGAGATGGCATCAGGCCTCAGGTCATATCCTTTCTTCTTTTCCTCTTCCCAGCCAGCTTTGTATAGTTTCTAGACAATGAAACAGAAAAATAATAGCATGTTACTTGGGTTAGAATGGGGATCCTGATTTCAAAGTGGTTGGCAGGTAAGAAACAGACATTCCATATAACTATTACCTCCCTCCCACCTTCTCCCCCATTTTTTGTTGATCTACTTACATCACTCATGGTGATTTGGTTTACTCTGGATAGCAAAATGTCTGGAGTATCAGGCATGACATGAATGGTGGTCTTGTCTTTGTTCCATTTTTCGGTGTAGAGCCTCTACAACATAAAGGTCAGTGCATGATTTTATAGCAGGACAAGCTTGTAATCATGCTAGCCAGAGGAAGAGAGTCTATCTCCATGGTAGGAGAGGTTAGATCAAACTAGGGGAGCCCTCTTCCAGTGGAGCAGCAAATGCCATCCTGCCCCCACCTCACAACTCTAGGGAGCTCTTTAGTTCTGTTGCATCCATAACATGATGTTGAGAGATGGCCTGAGGTCAATAAGAAAGCTCTCTGGACACCATGAAAGCTATGGAGTCCCCTACCAACATCCATCAGAACCAACAGAAAGGTGAAGATGCTGAAGCAGCTTACAGAGGCACAGCAGGGCTAACAGCAGGAGCTCTTGAGGGCTCCCTGCTGGGGCTAGCAGGTGGCTCTTACCTTATCCATAGTCAGTTTGTTGCTTTTGTTCAGTGCCTGTTCCATTGTGTCCATGGAATACGTGAACTTCAGCTTCTCAGGGTGCTGCCGATACTTCTTCTCACTAAGAATCTCTCCGGCTTTCTTTGCTTTCTCCACCTCCAGGGAGTCTATGGGGACCCAGCCGATCCCTTTCATCCAATTGGTGAAGTCAGATTTGTATAGATTCTTCACAACAAGAAAGAAAATTTTCATTTCAGAAAGGAGTCAGGGCTTGCATTTCTTCGTCTATGTGACGAATTATTCATTATCAGGAAAAAAGGTGAGGGAAGAGGGGAGGGGAGGGAGAATGCCTGATTTTTACTCCCTGTGGTCTTTGTTGGGGTAAAAAAAAAACTTTTTCACAAAATGTATCATATGTTGGGACAAACACCTAAAGTTTAAAAAAGTAGTATTTTTATATATCAGATATGTATGTTGAAACATCCACAAAGCTGCACATAGTTCAAATACAACTTCAGGTTCTGCAGGAGGTCCCTAGTCAACAGTGAGCCCAGCCAGGCATGGAGGGCGAGGCTTTCCTTCCTCCCTCCTATCTCTAGAAATGGACTATGAGGTCCGTGGCCATCTGGTACTTACGTCACTCTGGATCTGCATCGCATTCCTGGAGTGCTCCACGTTCAAGGCGTCAGGCAGGAGAGTGTAATTGTGGAAGGGTTGCCTGTAGTTGGCGTTGGTAGCGACTTCCTGGGATTTCTTTGCGGCTGTTACACTGAACATATCCAAAGGTGTGTGGTACCTGGTCTTGCTGGCTTCGTAGCCTTTCTTGTACTCACGATCTGACTGTATTTTGGCCACATTCATGTAGTGAACCAGTTTAGGATCGTCTTGAAGACTGAGAAACCCAATTTGCTTGCCTTTGGCTTTCTCATAGGCCTCCTTATATTTGCACTGTTTGAAGAGAAGAGCAGAGAGAAGTTTGACAGAGTATATGTCTGATAGACACAGAATTTATGTAACAAACAAAAGCCAAATTCAGTTTTAGTCTAGGTAATACCTAAACTTATTTTTTCTAGTATTTAAAAAAAAAAAAAAACTAGCAAAATATTTCTAGTGGATGGTCTTGGCACCTGTTCAGAAGATAAATAAGAATGGAATACTTTGTTTTTATCCAGATTGTTCACAAGTAGATTCTCTGAATATGCTTGATGTATATTTTTAAATCTTGTTTCTATTAATTTCCATTATCTTAAAGTAGTTGCATAATCATGAGTAAATTTCTGCAAAGCTCTAATACAAATTATTCAACTTGAATGAATTTTTACTCTATTGAGGCATTTATATGAATTCATTGAGAAAATATAACTTAATTTATAAAAGAGTAATTAATTAATATTTTATTATTTAATTTATAATTCTTCCTGGTTTTTATTTCACTTGATTTTTTTTCCTTTGTGAAAATTAAGAAATTAAAACAGCATATTCTTTTAAAATACTTGGAATTTTTTTCAATTTAGTGATATTTTGGTAGGTCAAGACTTTTTTCTGGGCAAGATCCAAATAAAAAGGGGTCTTATGTTCATAATACGCTAATGAGAGCTTCAACTTTTTCACAATGTGAAAAAAGAAGTTTTATTCTATATAACAGTTATGTTGAATTTTTAAAGATATCTTTTGTGAAACAATGTAAAAATCATATCATTGGCATTTAGAATATTAGGAAATATTTTTTATATTATAATTTCTTTGCTTCCTTATGTAGTTCATAGTCTCATCTTCAATGTACAAATTTAAATATATATATATATATATATATATATATATATATATATATATAGACAGAGAGAGACAGAGAGAGAGAGAGAATTCTTTTCAAATCAGACTTACATCACTAGCAATATTCCTTGAACTCTTTGCAGCGACAATGGGAATAGCATCTGGCCTCAAATCATAGCCCTTAGCAAGGGTTTTCTTCCAGTCTGCTTTATAATGAGCCTTCAAAAATAGGAAAGATTATTTATTATTTGACATTATAAAAAGAGGAATGAAAGAGGATGCCAAAATATTTCTTAAAAACATGTCATAACACATCTTTTCCTATGAAGAGAATTTAGTTAGGCTATTCATTCATGTTTTACATACATATTAGATTCTTTTTTAAAATGTCAGTAAACAGTACATGCTATAATCTCAACTGACTAAACAAAGGTATATGTTTGGGTAACAAAGGAACAAAAAGATAATTCCTTGAATGTAGGATAACAAAAATTTTTCATTTATTTTTTCACAATTTTCTATATTTTCCATAATAAGTGTGTAATACTTTGGGTAAAGTTTTCATAATAAAACACTTCAAACTTATAGAAAAGCATGGATGCTAAAATAAAAAATTCAGATATTAATACTACCCAGCTTTAATTGACCTTCATGCTTAAATATTACTTAAAAAATTAGGAAAAATTTTCAAAGGAACCAAAAACCTGGAAATTATTACCCCCCAAAAAATTATATTTGGTGATAAGCCAGAACCTAAAAATGTTAGGAAGAAGGACTAAGCCTACTTCTAAAAAAAATACAGTTATATCTGGGTTTGATTATAACTTTTAAAAATATTTTTTCTAGTTATAGATGGGCAGCATGCCTTTATTTGTTCAATTTTTTATGTGGTGCTAAGGATAGAACCCAGCGCTTCATACATGCTAAGCAAGCACTCTACCATTGAGCTACATATAGCCCCAGCCCTAATTATAATTTTATATCAGAATTTTCCAACATTCTTTTTCTAAAAAGGAGAGCCAGGCACAGTGGTACATACCTGTAACCCCAGCTACTTGGAAGATTGAGACAAGAGGATTGTAACTTAGTGAGACCTTGTCCCAACATAAAACTTTAAAAAGGGCTGAGGATGTAGCTCAGTGATATAGTGCTTGCCTAGCATTCATGAGGCCCTGAGTTCAATCCCTAGTGTCAGGCCTTAACACTCTCTGCCGAGAGGATGGAAAGCTTTGGCTACTTGCCACGCCCTGTTATGGACCTAGGCTAAGCAGGGGGCATGGCTGTGACTTATCGTGAGAACCGAAACCGCCCTACTGATTGGCTGATATCCACTATAAAGCATTGTCCACCTTACTCAATAAACGAGTTCCTGCACTGACCGGTGACCGGGCTCCCAGGTATGTTCCTGGGCCTTCTAAAGGCGGGGGAAGGAATATCAGTGGCCTTTACTTTCCCAATCTAGTCTCATCGTTGAAGTAGGCCCCTCTGGCCTCTTTTGCTGGACAAAAGAGGTCTGTCCTGGGTACAGGGGGCTAAAGACCTCAACCCCTTATAATATCCCGAGACCCTAGTACCATAATAAATAAATAAACAAACAAACAAATAAGAAACAATTCATACAGTGAATTTAAACATCATCACCAATTATGTGTCCAGACTACCTAAGAGACAGGCTAGCTACATTTTTTAAAAAAGTTTCTGAAGAAAATTGAACTTTTGGAAGTTTCAATAAATGATTGAAACAAAAGTTATAATCAGAAATATTTACCCTTACTACTGACTATGCATTTCTGTATTTTACAATCTTGTCTATCTCATTTTGTTCCTTTTATTCCCCCAAAATAAAATATCAGTTCCTAGATTGATTTTTCCACTCACCAATGAGTCACAGCCCATTGTTTGAAAAAGTCCACGTTAAACAAAATTTTATGGTGACCTTTAGTCACATGTTGCATGATAAAGGTTTTATCTGGGGCTCAGTTTGCTCCCCTTGAACTACTCAGTGCAAAATTTACCCAGAACAGGAAGGAGAATCCCACATAAGCAATATTACACTGGCACCAGGCCAAATACTCACATCACTCATGTTGAGGGCATTGACCTTGGCTTGAATAAACTGAGGCAATTCAGGGTCAATAGTGTACTTGTGCTTCAGTTTCTCCCCCTCCACCTTATAATTCAACTGCAAACAAAGGAGAAAGTGTACAAATGTCATCAGCAGAGGTGGCGTGAGTTTCACCAAGCACCCCCTTCTTTGCAAAGGAAGCCTTTCATTTGTGATTTCCACATACATGGTAATGCCTATATTTTGGCAGGGAGGGAGCCCAGGTGACATATTGGTGTTTTCGTTCCACTGGACTGTAGCTAGGCAGGGTGGTAGGCTCTGTGTTTAAAGTGCTGAGAAATGCAGACCTAACCTCTTGAAGCTTATAGTCTAGTAGAGAATATAGACAATAAACTTGTGAACTATAAAATATAGCTAAAATTTATGATGTGTTGTAAATAGAGTAACTGTAGCAGAGGAACAAGGATGGTCATAAAGGCGCTCTGCAGAGGAGACATTTATACTCAGATATGGAGTAAGGACAAAAGAGCATTCAAGGCCCTCAGGCTGGAAATGGCCTGGCCACCTTGAAGCTCTGAGAGCGGCCTGAGACCTGGGGCTGGAATGTGCCCAGGGCAGCCAAGAGGGTTAGTCAGGTGGGACAGGCCCTGGAGTGGAGAGTCTTTTCAGTCAAGTTAATGAGTTAGGGTGTAAGTTTCAAGGGGAGTTTCTAAGAGGTGTTACATATAAGACCTCGGGCCTTAGGTCTTACGACCTCTGGCTATTGTTTGAGACACCAGGCAGGGACTCAAGACTACAGGTGTTGCAGGTATCCACATGAGAGATAAGGAGGCCAGAACTAGGGTGGTGGCAGTGGAAGCACAAGCATCAGCCAGGTATGTAGGACCTTGGCTTAGCAGATATACTGGATGAGGGGCTTGCTTCTCCAAGGAGGTCTTACAGGTGACCACCAAGTTTCTGACCTGAGTAACCAGGCAGACATTGATGGCAATTTTTAGGACAGGGAAGACTTAATATAGTGAGAATATAGTGTTCTTAGCTAACTAGAAAAACTCAATGAGAAGTGACACCTTGCTCAGTACAAAATAAATCAAAAGAAACAATTCATGACCACTGGAAGGGAATTCAATCCTTAAACATCTGCAGTAATACAAGGACAGGGACTCCCCTAAGAAGTAAAGCCCACTAACATGTTCCCCAGTTTCTAAAACCTAGGGCTAAGAACAAAATCATTTTCTTTGCTTTTTACTTACCTCTCTCCTTCTGATGAAGGCAATTTAACAGAACTCTGAAATTACTAAATGATTCAAGCACAAAGCATTATAATTAGCCTCTCACTGAAAGAACAAGGGTCCTGGGATCTGAAGTGAGACCCAGGATGCCTGCAAAGAAACTGCCTATCTCCTCCCCAGAGGCCTTATCCTAAGATTGCTTCTCAGAGTGTGGAGCTGTTATGCAAGGGGATTAGGACATTTTGCTTCTTTCCTATGTACCTGGGTAGAACTGTTACAGCTCAGACAGAGTAGCAGATGATAATAGTAATAATGTCATTTCACATGTATAGTGAGTGAGGGTCTGTTTATAAATAGCACTGACTGTGCACATTTGGAAAATAAATTTGGAAATACAGGTTTTCCCCCGATTGTTTTTACCTGTGTCTTATACCTCTGAGAGTAGTTTATTAGTTAACATAGATGTATCTTCATATATTCAGTTAAGGACGGTGGAGTGGCTGTCACAGGGGGTTATTCATAAACAAACCCTTTGAAGGGAAGCCACTTACATCACTTAGCTGCTTTGTGTTCTGCTGAGCCAGAACCATGCCCATGGAATCAGGCACGCTTGTGAACTTGATGGTATCTGGGTGTTGTCGATACTTCCTCTCATTTAGTGCATCGCCTGCTTTCTTGGCCTTCTCAACTTCCAGAGAGCCAATAGGGATCCATCCAATGCCCTTGAAGAAGTTGTTGTACTCATCTTTATATACATTCTGTAAAAGAGGAAGCTCATGTGAGAAGGCATCCTAAGGAATATTCGAGGGATGTTTCTGAGATATGCATTTCTATCCAAGGGAAACAGACAGCAATTCTTTTCAGTATGCTTGTGTCTGACCATGTCTGTCACAGGGCTTATTACCTAGAATTTGGTAAGAAGAAAAGGCAGTTCTGTTGTTAGAGTGCATTATACTGCACCAGAAAGGAATCTAGGTCATATTTTCCATGGGTACTGCTAAAAAAAATTTTGTCTCTTATGACAATAAATTGGACTTTCTTTTCGATTTCACTGAAGACTCCAAAACTTTTGAGTTTCATCCACATTGTCTACCTGAGCTATTCCTGATCTAACTGGGTAGAGAGATTTTCATGCAGCACCAATAAATGAATACCATTTCTTCCCTTTACAGAGGACAATTCTTACAGAAATCTGGCTCCTGCAGAAAGAAATGCCCTGAATGTTAAACACCTCCCTGTGCGGCTCTCCATGAATCATGCTGCAAGCACAAAGCCTTCCCAGTTCATTTTAGATGACTCATTACATGGATTTACATGGTTGACAGTGTGACCTTGTGTTAAAAAAAAAAAAAAAAAAAAGGAAGGAAGGAAGGAAGGAAGGAAAAAGAAAGAAAGAAAGAAACCTTTTCTAAATTCAGAAAGCATCAAGAATTCTCCTATTTTGCATTATACAGCTATCACCTTAGAAGCAGGCCCACAGGAGCACCTCTGGCTGAGAATCAAGATGGCTTACACAGTTAATAGAAGGCAGTCTTACCTTTCATCCGTAAGTTAACAAAGACAGGTAGAATGAGATGGACATCATTAACCAAAATACGTGTATGAAGACACAAATGGTGTGAATATACTTTGTATACAACCAGAGATATGTAAAAATGTGCTCTATAAGTGTAATATGAAATGTAATGCATTCTGCTGTCATTTATAACAACTTAGAATAAAAAATAAATAAATAAAAAGTTAACAAAGACAGTGTCAATGATTATAAGCACAAAAAGCCAGCAAAAACATAACTTATTTACCATGCCATTTTCAACAACCGTTGCTTATATTAAAGTGCATTTTTCCAAATATCTTGTTGCATGTGAAGCCTAATAAAGTGGAGAAAAATGATCATCCCCTTAGTACCAGGATCTCTGGGTCTGTCATGATACACATACTTACATCACTCTGAATTTGATTAGCATTCCTAGTGTGCTCGAAACTCATGGCATCAGGTAGGTATGTGTAATGATGCAATGGCTGTTTGTAGTTGACATTGGTAGCCACATCCTGGGCCATCTTTGCAGCTGTAATGCTAACCATGTCCCCAGGTGTGTGGTAGCTGGTTTTGGTATTCTCATAGTTCTTCTTATATTCACGATCAGACTGCAACTTTGCCACATTCATATAGTGGACCAGCTTGGGGTCATCCTGGAGGCTTCTGAAACCCACATGCTTTCCCTTCGACTTCTCATAAGCTTCTTTGTACTTGTACTGCAGAGGCAGAAATTGGTTAGCAAATTGTTTGATAATAAATATCAGTCCTAAGCACTGGGAACACAAGGGACAGCAATTACATTCACACACAGAGGCACTTGGAACATCATGACATTTTGGAACAGCGATCAAGAAATGCAAACCATACCCTACCCTTCTCAGAAATTTCAGATCTCAGCTGGGATTTCAAGAGAGTGTTATGATAAATTCAAGACCAGCTCTTTTCCACTGCTTTTACTCCTACAGGTGATTTGCACGTAGAACCATATTTAAAACCAACTCAATTTCCACACCTAATATGAACATGTCACCTACTAAATATAAAACCAATATATCTTGGTCTCACAGGGATGTGAATCCTCCTGATCCAATATGTGATTTCACATCACAAATGTGAGTACTAGCTATGTAGCCTTCACCCACCTACTGATCACAGTTCCCTTGCAAACTCAGAACTGAAACATCTGTGAATGAATTAAGGGGCTACAGTAAGGGCAGATAATGCTGCAGGTTTTTCTCATCCGTAAAAACCTGTTCTAAAAAGCTAATCTGTTCAAGATTTATCACTGCTGGGATCAGCAATGGGATATAGATTGAACTATCCTGTAATAGGTCAAAACCTCAATTTTTTGTGTGAGGGAATTCAAATCCACCTAAAGCCTGCAGACACTGAGCTCCTGCAGTGTAAGTATGCATTCCTAAACAAGGGTTTAGCAGGTGCAAGGATTATCAAATGATCACTAGGCATGTAGTGAGAATATTGGCAATTGCCAAAAAAAAAAAAGATATACTTCAAAATTTTGCTTTTGACTTAGACTAGGAATGTATTTCATAGCAATGTGCATTATGTGCAAAGTCTTGAAGATGTTTTGAGTACTGTTCCTACGGGGAAAGCTGTAGAGTCCTTATGACCCCCTCTCCAATGTGGGCTGTACACATGGTTGGTTTCTTTCTTAAACCAGCCCCTGGAATAGTGTGTGACAGTGAACCCTGCAATACATGCAAAATTTTTGAAAATGTTATTTTTCAAAGATGGGAATAAGTGTCTGCCAGGTGTGGTGGCACACACCTATAATCCCAGTGGCTTGGGAGGCTGAGGCAGGAGGATTGTGAGTCCAAAGCCAGCCTCACCAATTGTGAGGAGCTAAGTAACTCAGTGAGACCCTGTCTCTAAATAAAATACAAAATAGGGCTGGGGACATGGCTTAGTGGTTGAGTGCCCCTGAGTTCAATCCCTAGTACCCCCCACCCCCCAAAAAAGATGGGAATAAATGTATGCTTTTTTTTTTTAATTACAGATGAAATGGGCATCAATTTACCTGACTCAAAATTATATCCTAAAAAAAAGTGGGTTTTAAAAAAAATTTTGGTTTATAAAATATGTACATTTATATAATGTCTTTTCAATCTTTTAAATGCAATGATAATGCAGGCAGTCATTTGAATTTAATGTGTTAGTGTCACTCAGGGTATTCCCAATGAAAATAAATGTGGGTTGTCAGGGAAATGTGTCAGCAAAGGTAATTTGGGCTATGAATCAGGGGAGAATGCCACTGTCAGATTTATGACAGCTCTACCAAGTGGGGTCAACCGAAAAGAATCACAAAAATGTTGAAAAAGTGACAGGTTTTCAAAACAATCTTTTGTGGAGAATGGGAATGTCATTAATTCAACATATTGTTTTCAATGTGGTATCCATTTAAACAAGCACACATCTGATTACTTTTTAAAAAGGCAATCACTCAAGTTTCATCTAAGACTTTTACTCACATCACTGGCAATGTTTCTTGATGACTTGGCTGCAGTGATAGGGATAGCGTCAGCCAGGACATTGTTGCCCTTGGCTATTAAATCATGCCAATCCCGTTTGTAACAGACCTGGGATGGAAAAGCAAAAAAGGATGTCAGCATGCTGTGCATTAAACAATGGGGGTTATTTTGTTCTTTTCCAGAAGTAAGCTAAAGGAATCCCCTCTTGCACACACTCTTCTAGGAAATCACAGGAGCAAAGTGTCACACTCTGTGTTTAGCATGAATTTCCTCATTCTGGATTTGGCACATACTGAAGAGAGATACTGAAAAGCTGGAATAGATCCAGGGGAGAGTCATGAAGGTTCTGGAAACCCTGGTATGTAAGGCCCATCATGTGAAAATGCAGCTATTCAGTCTTTTGAAGCAAAGTCAAGAGAAGACCTAATGATCAGCTTTAGAAAATTTAGGGTTATTGTGGAAAAAAAATAGTGATTTCATTTATTTTCATGTTTATGGAGAATAATGACCTCCCCCATAAACAAAACTAGGAAAACTAAGTAGAAATTTTAGGGAAATAGATGGGGAGGCTCTACATAAAGAAGAAGGCAATGTCCTGTAGTTTTCCTACCTTAAAAAAGGCCAACTGAAGAGGCAAAGAACATCACCATGAGGCATACTCCACTGGGGGCCATGTGGGAAACTAAGCTAGATCATAGTCAAGCCCTTCTCTTGCTCTAAAATTCTGTTGTTTTATTGTCAGCTCTGGGTTTCACGCTCCAAAGATGCTACTTACATCACTGATATTGTAAGCATTGCACTTGGCCTGGATGAACTGTGGAAGATCAGGATTCAGAGTATACTTATGTTTCACATCTTCTCCTTTAGCTTTGTATAAGATCTACAATACACGGACATGAAAATAAAAAGCTTTACACATCACACAAAAAGGAAGTTCCTTTAAGTGCACACTTAAAAGGAATTAATCCTAACACAATCCCCCCTATTTGTATTGTTAAAAATCATCAAAGGCATTTTCTTATTTTAAAAAATAGGCATCTTTTTGTCTTTAGGATGTCTCAATAATTCTTTATGTTAAAAGAAGAAAAAAACTTTTAAGAAAATAGAAATCTTTGGCTGCCAGAGATGACAGGAAAATCAATTCAAACATGAAAACTTCACACGAATAACAGAATTCACCAAAGCCAGATAACTTTATTTTTTGCTTGTGGAGTTAATAACTCTAAAAGTTTTTTTGGTTTTTTGGTTTTTGTTATTTCTAGGGTTGTTCATTCCTAGAGAAGAAATAGCAGTTAGCTGAGTCTTTTATTTCTGTTAAAAACCTTTCCCATTCTATCAGTAAAAGCATGTAGTATTTTTCTCATAATGTGCAGGTGCTTATATGTGGATCTGGTACTCTCAAAAGGCTTACCATTTTACCTATTTTGTCATTGTAAAAATTACACACGCTTTTCAGAATGGTAAGTACTTTTTGTCTCTCAGTTGTCATTTTCTTTATAGCTCCACTTCCCAGGGCTGACTATGTGAAATATCTTACACAGACTGTGTGTATGTACCACAATTAAAATAATACAGTAAAATATTAATTGTTGATATTCAAATCAATGCCCAAATACCAAATCATTTATTTTAGGAACCCAAGAATTATCTTTAATTTCTCACTGCGTTTAGGAAAATTATTTAAACATTCACAAAATTTCATTCTACCTTCTAAACATTTCCTTGACTGCCATTGCTACCACCTTACTTTTTCAATGAAGTCTTCCCTTTGATTTCTGCAACAGACTTCCAATTCAGATTCCTACCTCAGATCTCTCTTCTCTCCCTTTACGGTCCCTGTGTTTTTTTTTCTTTTTCTGGAGTTTTATATTTTATACATGACCTAATGATGGGACTCCATGAATTAAAAATCTCTAACATCTTCCACCTACCCCATAGTTTTCAGATTCTACAAATTAGCATACAGGAGACTGATGACATCAGGCTGCAATCCTGAGCTCTTTCCTGTCCTGGATTCCCTCCTTCCTTCCTGTCTTTGCAATGCTCCTTTTGTCAGGAGTGTGCCCTCCCACATTTGCCAGGAAATCTCTGGTAGGTAGTCACCCCCAACTTCCCTTGTTTGTACTCAACAACTGCTTCTCCCACAGTTTTCATCTCCATATGGCAACACTGCTTCTATACAGGCTTTTTTCTTATGTGTTCGTCTTATATTCTTCCTAATTCTTTTTTTGGAGGGCAGCGGGGGCAGTACTGGGGATCGAACCAGAGCCTTGTGCATATGAGGTCCGTGCCCTGCTACTGTGCTCCATCCCCAGCCCTTGTTAATTCCTGTATCTCACTAATCCTCATCTATTTTATCTTTATGCCACTAGGACATAATATAGTTTCTGGCACATGGTAGGTGTTCAAAAGAATTCATTAAATGAATTAATGAGTGAATGCTTTTTGATATTCTTTTAACTCTTCTCTATGCCAAACTTTTCCTTAGAGATTATGACTTTAGCCAGGTCGTATATGTTGCTCACAGACAGGCAAACAACACTAATCTTTTTATATGCTGAATTCTGAGAAGCAAAACATATATACATTTGTAGTATTTCCCATATTAATGTTTTATATATATAAAATAAATATGAACAACTTAATATAGAATGAAACTCAATGAATTTGTTGCAATAAAGTGTCTTTGATTTAAGTTTAAATTCTCTGTGTGTGTCTATGTACATTTGCGTAGTATTAGAATTTTTTGCACTATGTCCAATGTATCCAATAACAATGTTTTTTTAAGGCAGTTAGAAAGGAAAAAAAAAAGTTTATAGGAAGGTAAAGTAATAAATTTTTAAGAAAAAAGAAAATTTTAGTGCCTGGCCTAAAAATAACTGTAATTTTATCTTTAAATTAAACACACAATACAGTTAAAATGAAAAGATACTGGTGCAGAACACTAAAAGCACTGATAGCTCTCATTTTAGAACTGCCCCTCATCACGGTCTTCCTTCTCTCTGTACTCACATCGCTGACTTGCTGTGTGTTCTGCTTTGCCTGGACCATAACAGGGGAGTCCACGATGCTGGTAAACTTGAGGGTGTCGGGATGTTGCCTGTACTTCTTTTCATTCAGGGCATCTCCAGCCTTTTTAACTTTTTCTAAGTCGAGACTGCCAATAGGTATCCAGCCAATGCCTTTCATCCAGTTGTTGTAGTCCTCCTTGTAGGTGTTCTACAACACGGGAGAAGAGAGGAGTGAGGACCCCAGCAGGCTCGGAACTGAAGGGGATTTCCTCATGGGAGCACCTGTCACTTACGTCACTCTGTATCTGCATCATGTTTTTGGACAACTCCAGGTCCATGGCGTCTGGCAGGTAGGTGTAATGATGGAGAGAATGCTTATAGTTGACATTGCTGATGACATCCTGAGCTTTCTTGGCTGCCACGACATTGAACATATCGTGAGGTGTGTTGTATTTGGTCTTGGTCTTTTCATAGTCTTTTTTATATTCCCGATCTGACTGTATCTTGGCCACATTCATATAATGAACCAGTTTAGGGTCATCTTGGAGACTTTGGAAGCCAACCATTTTTCCCTTTAGCCTTTTCATAATCTTTTTTGTATTGAACCTGTTGAACACAGAAGAGAGCATATTTTAAAAGATTTTACTGAACAATGAGGCCATGATTCAAATTAATTAAGCTTTCTAGAAATTACTGTTCTTTGATAAACAGCTAGCTAGTGAGTGTACGTATGGTTATCCTTTAGGAGAATTATTTCCAGGATCTTCCCTACCCCACCCCAGATGCCAGAATCAAGTCCCTTTTATAAAATGGCACAGTACTTGCATAAGACCCATGAACACCCTCATTTATACTTTAAATCATCTCTAGATTATTTATAATACATAATATATAATGCTTTGTACATCACATTTATTTAGGAAATAATGATCAGAAAAAGGTCTTTACATGTTTAATATGGATGCGATTCCCCTCCCCCAACCCCACACTGGGGATTGAACCCAAAGGCAATCTACCACTGAGGTACATCATCCAGCTCTTTTTAGTTTTTTATTTTGAGACAGAGTCTCACTAAGTTGCCAGGTTGGCCTTGAACTTGCAGTCCTCCTGCCTCAGCCTCCAAAGTAGCAGGATTCCAGGTGTGTGCCCCCACACCTATCTTTTTTCAAATACTTTTGATCCAAAGTTGGTTGAGTCTGTGGATGTGGAATCCAAAGAGATGAAGGGCCAACTGTACTTTGAAATGTAGCCTGGTAATATAAAAATGTTTAGAATCCATTTGGGTATCCATAACTTCTTCTGCCCACCCAAGAGAGGTTGGGATGGGGATGCTAGGGTATTTAATATCAGTGACAAGTCTCTATAATGTTCCTGTCCATTGAGACACCAGGAGGGAAGAATGAAAAGATAAATATCTCACTATCTCTACCAATTGGGTTAGAACCCCACCTTCCTGGCTATTTGATTAGTCTTATTTTAGTAGTAGAAATTTGATGTTCCTTGGTTACACAGAGGGAGACCCAGAGTGAGCCAGTAGTGGTGAATACTAATGGGCTCTGAATAATAAAGGGAGGTGAAATGAACATCCCTGGGGAGAACTGGAGAGGACCTCAAGGAACAGAGGCAGAGATGAGGAAATGTTTGTGGCACATGAGGGCACAGGGTGGTGGGGGAAAGCACCCACTGAGAAAGGGTTAGTGGGAAATTCTGGGTGGTGGGGTTTCTCAGGACAAGGACATTGCTGTTTAATTGTAAAGTATCTACGTTGGTGCAACGTGAATCTCCAGTTGTGTCTGGTTGTATATAGTTGTGCTTGGAATTTTCAAGGAATTCAAACACAAAGGGCTGTTATTCCATCTCTGAGTCATGCAGAGCAGAAAGAGAAGTAGATCTACCAGAGGTGAGCTCAGTTGAGCTCAAGCAACACTATCCTATGCAATCCAAGAGCCAGAAGTGATGGCAAAAGCAAAACCCTCAGTGTCTGTAGTATTAGTTGGGGTGGGGGATTCTGCTTCCTATAGGACAACAGCTGGGGCCTTGAGCCAATTTCATTTAAATCTCAAAGAGCAGAGTGACTTCAGTTCACATCGGAGAAAGAAAATTATTATTATTATTTTAGCGGTACTTGTGGAAGCCAAGCACATACTCTGCTACTGAGTTACACCCTCAGCTCCTTAAAATTCTTTCCTTTCATGAAAACTAATGACTCCTAGGGGGTATGAAACTGGAGGCCAATTCACCAGTCTCTAGACATAATGAAGGAAAAAGAGAGAAAAGGGAATGAGGGCAATCACATAAATTAAGAAAGTTTTAAGATAAAATTTTACCATCAGGAGACCGTGATGACTTAAATGGTAAATTGCTTCTTCATTTCCATAAGAGAGGCAATGCGAATTTGTGCAGAAACATAGATGATGGTCTTAAATGAAAGGGCCCTGATGAGAACTCATTAGAAGGCTACCCCAATCCTGTCCTCCAAGATCATTCATATCTGAACTTTCTTTCCTGAGCAGTTTCCAGCTAGACTTGCTTCCAGCCAGGAACTTGTGGCCACCCATCCAGCCCCTAACCCTCTGCTTATGTTTTCTAGTTACACATGTGCCCACAGCTGGACTTACATCACTCGCCGCCTGTCTGGCCGCTTTGGCAGCTTTGATGGGAATGGCGTCAGTTCTGAGGTCATACCCTTTCTTGCTCAAGTCTTTCAGGTCTGCTTTGTACATGTTCTGAAAGAAAACCATCATTTGAGTTTCACCCCAAGGTCACGTTAGCAGAGGCTGGACACGCGTCAGCCTGAGTCTATATGCGCACCTCGCTGATATTATAGGCATTCACTTTAGCCTGAATGAACTGCGGCAGGTCGGCTGGCAGGCTGTATTTGTGCAGAACTTCTTCTCCTTTGGCTTTGTACGCAATCTAGAAGGGAACCAAAAGCATATGAACAAATCAAATAAAGGAGAGAGAAGCATTTAAGATCATAGGAACATAATTTCAGCAGGATCACTTTACACAGTGGTGGTTTTAGGAAAGGCTCTCTGTACTGTCATTGGCACATACCCCTAGGCATTCAAGGTCACAAGGGCAGTTGCAAAGGGTCCTATCTCAGAGCTGCTTCAGTCTTGGCAAAGATTCCTTATTATGCATTAGGAATCTCAGGACCGAGGTAGAGGGGCACCTGGTGGAACTTAGCCCAGGAAGGTGACCTGATGAAAATGTTAACTGCAGACACTTTTCTGCACGTAGGAAAGGCTAACAGGAGGATACACCAACCACTTACATGGGTGACTAAAGGGATTTAGGGGGGTGGTTTTGCCTCTATGACTTTTGTTCTAAATCTAACTTAAATCATACCTTTTCCACTTGATACAGTGCCTATATTCATTCTTTCTGTTCATTAAAAGAAGTCCCTCATACCTTTTCCTTAGAGTAATGCCAAGTAATGAAAGAATAGTCATTATGTATAGTATCATATACATAATTCCCTGAAGAACTGAATGAGGTCTGCTTTATTAATGAACAGCTGGAAAATTATGTAGTTTCTCATGTAAGCAAGGCTCTTTAGATTGTGTAATACTACAGGTGATCAGTACATTTGAAATACAAACACATTTGTATTAGTTAAGTTATTAAACAGTTGTATGTAAAAAGATGCTATATATGTGCATTATGAATTATAATACATACTAATATTATAAATAAAAAAATAAAAAGAAAAAAAAAGAAAAGAAAAACTCAAAGGCTGAAATCCCCCCCCCCCAAAAAAAAAATGTTGGCAGATGAACACTTACATCGCTCCTCTGGGCCTGGTTTATTTTAGACTGTACTATGATCGGAGCATCTTCAATTGAGGTAAACTTGAGTGTATCTGGATGTTGGCGATATTTTTTCTGTTTGGTAAATCAAAAAGAGGAAATTGTGTTACTTTCACTGAAGGCTAATGTCTCAAAATCTTTGAACTTTATTTTGGAGAGACAGGGAGTAAAAATGTAAAAATACTAGAGGCTTGCTTGGACAAAAAATGAATATAACACAAAATTAATGTTTTAAAAAATCATTTGCATTATGGGTGGTTTGAAGGAACAGGCCATATAACTCTCAGGAACTAGACATAAACTACTCCCTCAATTTATTGCTTCTGACAAGAAAAAAGATACTCTGAGCTATTCAGGGTCCAGAAACATGACAGAATTTTCTAAAGGATTAACAGATAAGCAAGCAAGGAGATTTGGGTTTCTTTGCAGGACACTTTCAAGTTGTTAGGAATGTCATTCAGCTGCGGTTACTAATGAGACAGCAGACATTTGCTTTGCAAGCCTTACTTTGATTTATATATAGGTCATCACTAAAGGGCTGAAGAGGTGAAGAAGGGAGACTTTGGGAAGGTAGCTCAATTGGGAACTGGCAACTTTTGGCCACCCTTATTCCCATATTCTTCTCTATTTTCCCAGTCATCATCATTTGTGTGTCTCATACATCTCACTTTTGCATACATAGTAACAACATTTTTTCAACTTCAGACTTCTGAAAAGCCACCAAGCTGAAAACCTTTTTCTCGAAAAACTCCAAGTAGGCAAAGTTGTTTTTTGTTCTTTTATTTTTAATTTTTTAAAATTAATTAATTAACTTTTTGTAGTGCTGGGGATCGAACCCAGGGCCTTGTCATACAAGGCAAGCACTCTACCAACTGAGCTATATCCCCAGTCCGGCAAAGTTGTTTTTGCCAAAACCAAACAAAAGTGCAATATAAGAAGAATAAAAACTTGAGCTGGAAGGACAACTGTCACTCAGCACTTCTGAACTTTATGAAGTCTGCCCTCCCTGATGACATATCCACCTGACAACCAACAGTGACAGTTTTGGGTCTTGACAGAAAAGGGACAAATAACCATGTTGCTTTAAGAGTCTGAGTTTGAAGACTGTTCCTTCTTAGACTGAAAAATTATTTACTGTTGCTGCCTGAAGCGGAAACCGCCTTGGAGCAACGAACGCCGCAGGAAAATTCGGAGGCAGGATGAAAATGAAAAAAGGTCTTTTATTCTTCTTCTCTCTCCGGCTCCAGCAATCACTCCAAACGCTCTAACTCCAACCACCACCTTCTTCTTCCCACACACACTAACCAAACTCACCCAGTTATATACATATCGCTTTAACAAGGACACGTGCTTACAGCTCGAGCTTACAGGTGCGTCACGCAGTGTTCACGGGCATACAAAGATTCTTTGGATAATGTATTACTATCAGGTGGAAACTAGAACATCTTTTATGGCTCTCAGCTAACCGCAATCTTTAGCTATCTCCTTGATTATAGGCTCCTTCAATTTACATGCTACTTCAGATCCATCAAGAATACAAGATGGCATATAATTCTTCAAAGAATATTTATGAATCAGTTTCTTTACTCAAAACCATCCCAAACTGGAAATAATCCACACATCCACCATCTGGTAAAGAACTCATCAACATGTGGCATATCCATACAAAGGAATACCACTTAATTAAGAAAAAGGAATGAATTTTAAATACAGACAGAAATGTGAATAACCTCAAAACCAGCATAAGAAGCAAAAGAATCCATATTCAAAAGAAAAATTTAGAATAGTTAAAACTATAGAGACAAACAGCTCAGCTATTGCCAAAATTATTTTTAGAATGGTTAAAAATATGGAGACAGAAAGTAGATCAGCTGTGGGTCTAAAGATGGGCACAGGATTTTTTGAGGAAACTTTCTGTAGGTAGCATTTAAAATTAATTTGTGGCTGGGTGCACTGGCGCATGCCTGTAATCCTAGTGGCTTGGGAGGCTGAGGTAGGAGGAATCCAAGTTCAAAGCCAGCCTCAGCAAAAGCAAGGTGCTAAGCAACTCAATGAGACTGTGTCTCTAAATAACATACAAAAAATAGGGCTGGGGATGTGGCTTAGTGGTCAAGTATTCCTGAGTTCAATTCCCCATACCCCCAACACCCCAAAAAGTAAAATTAATTTGTGGTAATTGATGCACAGTTGTATGAGTTTGTAAAAATTTGTCAAGGTATATGGTTAAAATAAGTGATTTTTGTGGTATGAAAATTATACCTCAATACAATTATTAGAACTATCCCTATTATAAATAGTTAGCATGAATGATTTTGGTAAAGGAATATGCTTATCTACCTGAATAACTCATGCATGTGGTAAGTTTTTCTAAGCAACAATAACCAGAGAATAAGGCAGAAAGGAAGCACTTTCCATGGCTTTGAAAGTTGCAGCATGAAATATTGAAGAGGATGTGGGGAAAAAGGCACACTCATACATTGCTGGTGGGACTGCAAAATGGTACAGCCAATATGGAAAGCAGTATTGAGATTCTTTGGAAAACTGGGAATGGAAACACCTTATGACCCAACTATCCCACTCCTCAGTCTATACCCAAAGAACTTAAAAACAGCATACTACAGGGACACAGCCACATCAATGTTTATAGCAGCACAATTCACAATAGCTAAACTGTGGAACCAACCTAGATGCACTTCAATAGATGAATGGATAAATAAAATGTGGTATATATACACAATAGAGTATTACTCAGCAATAAAAGAGAATAAAATCATGGCATTTTCAGGTAAATGGATGAAGTTGGAGAATATAATGCTAAGTGAAGTTAGCCAATCCCAAAAATCCAAATGCCAAATGTTTTATAAGGAGGCCGATTCACAGTGGGTTGGGATGGGGAGCATAGGAGGATTAGAGGAACACTAGAATGGCCAATGGGGAGGGAGGGGAAGGGAAGGGGCAAAAGGGTGAAGAAGAAAAAAAAAAGATGGTAGAATGAGATGGATATCATTACCTTAAGTGCATGTATGAAGCCACAAATGCTGTGAATATACTTTGTATACAACCAGAGATATGTAAAACTGTGCTCTATAAGTGTAATATGAAATGTAATGCATTCTGCTGTCATATATAACAACTCAGAATAAAAAAAAAAAAGAAAGAAAGTGGCAGCATGACACGTTCAGACCTCTCCCAACACACCCAGTGGCTTTACCTCATTAAGGATATCTGAAGCCCGCTTGGCCTTTTCCATTTCCAAGGACCCAAAAGGTACCCAGCCGCAGCCTTTCATCCAGCTATTATAGTCAGCTTTGTATTCCACCTAAAACACCCAGAGAAAAGTTACTTTTCTTTGCTCAGTGCCATCCTTCTTACATAAAATCAGTAACACATTACTCAGAATGCTTTAGGATCTCTGACCCGCTCCTTCACTCCACACTGGAAAGTTAACATATACACTTTTTTGGTGAGAGATTTTAAGAGCCCTGAGGTTTTTTTCTTTTCTTCTAGTTGGCTTAGGTGCCATTTTATCCTTATTTCCAACTGAACAGAAGTATGTGGAATTATGATTCTAATCCAGAAAAATGCTCAATTGAAAGCTGTGTTTCACGGAATAAATGAAAATATATTTAGATGATCAGAAGTCAGATGTCAGCTCCCTGGAACTCTAGCATGTTTCTATGGTCAAATTAGCCCTGATGGTCACAAAATAGGGCTGGGGATGTGGCTCAGTGGTTCAGTGCCCTTGAGTTCAATCCCCAGTACCAGTCGCCCCCTGAAAAAATGGCAAAGATGGTCAATTTTATGTTATATGTAATTTACATTTTTTAAAAAAGTAATTGTTAGGATAAGGTATTTAATTCTATAGCTTAGACTAATTTGGCTAGTTATGATATGCAGAAAAACTCAAAAAAAAATGATTTTTGCAAAGGATGCATTTTTTTCAGACAAAATAATGATTATGTAAATTATTGATAATAATGAATCTAGTCAGGTATGATGGTGGACACCTATAATTCTAGTGACTCAAAAAAGGCTAGGGATGTAGTTCAATGATAGAGCACCCCTGGGGTCAATTCCCAGTACTGAAAAATATATATATACGATGAATGTGACAATTATGATAATAATGTTTCTTGAGAGCTTACAAGGCTTTGACACCATGCTAAGTATTTGGCATCCATTTAAATCCTCCAAACTATGTTTTTGTTTTATTCCAATTAAACAGAGGAGGAGTATAGACTCAGCAAGATTGATGATTTTCCCACAGGGAAACAGTAGTAGAGAGTGCATGCCAGACCAAGGGTCCCTAACCGTGAAGGGCATGTTCCTGTAGAATCACCTGGGCATCTTCCCATTACCTATTTGCTTACACACGGAGGACAACACAGATGCCTCTGGGAAGTACCCAAACGTCACTCGATGTAGAAGTCCTTTTTGGAGCCCACCTTCCACAGAGGGAATAGAGAGAAGCCATTCACTCACATCGCTCTGCAGTGCATAGGCCTTCTTGGCCAGGTCCACGTTGATGCTGTCGGGTGGGTAGCTGTAGTTGTGTAAGATGTGCTTGTAGTCTGCATCGCTGGCAATTGCCTGAGATTTCTTAGCTTGAGTGACTTGGAGCATATCAAGAGGTGCCGTGTAGATCGTTTTTGACTTCTCATAGTCTTTACGGTATTCACGCTGCAAAAAGGAAATGATCATTTATTACCACACATCCTTAGTGGATTTCCAAGAATGTACAGAAAATGGAATTTAGAGAAATAGATACAACATCTGAGTAGTGGCTTTGCCCCTAAATGTGCTTATATGTCAACCATCACTGAAATCCCCCAGAAAAGCACAACAGGGATGGATCTTTCCAAAGCATTTTAGATGAAAAAAACAGCTGCCAGACTCACAGAAGACATCAGGAAGGGCTACAGCTTCTGCTTCAGCCAGGATTCTTTTATTTTAAAATAGGTTTTCCCAAGGACTACTAGTAAGCATTCTTTCCATTAATACAATCTAGCCTTTGAAGCATTTCCTAATCAAGAATCATTTTAATGAAAATCACGTGACAATCATTTCAAACCTCTGATTTCATAGAATGTTTACTTCATAAACAAGACTCTTGATTTAACTGGTTTTTTGTTTATTTGTTTCGGTGGTGGTGGGGATTGAACCCAGTGCCTTGTGCAGGCTAGGCAGACACTCTACCAACTGAGCTATATCCCCAGCCCTTTGACTTAACTTTCTAGAGTCATTTTAAAATGGATAGTTACTGAGTATTTTTCAACCTGATTGTTATAGTCTTGACAGTAGATAAGTCCCATGAGAATAGCAAAGGTTTTGTTTTTTCATACCAAGTTTAATTTTGGTAACAATTTAAAAGACGCTTCAGATTGCAACTATAATAAGACCTCAGAGGAGAAAGGTTTGTGAAACTGAGCCATTAAAGTAACCTTGGCCCTTATGTACAATATTCTCATAAACCAAATGTCCTTGTTGGGCCTCAGGAGGCAACTTCCTTCCTTGGCAGGTTTTCTAGAATGATTAGACAGGGTGCTAGTTAGGTCAAAGTCCCAACTTCATCATATCCACTCACTAATTGCCTTAACAGAGAGAAAAATTCTGACCCACTGCCTGTAGGAATATCATAAACCCACCCTGTCTCCCTATAATCACATAAGTGTTAGAGACAGTGTCAAGCTAGCATGTATAGGTGTGCATTATCAACGTCCTGTGGAAATTTCTTTCACCAATGGACTGATCTTTTAGCCAAGAGAACCTGATTTCCTTTTCATATTTTGTGGATTGCCATTTTCAATGAACAAAATTAGCCCTTAATTGTAAAATCTCAACACTGGCTTATGAAAATATGGAAACTGATTATGGTATGCATGAACATAAAAAAGAATAAACTGATAAAGCAATGTTGCAACTGTAGTTGGTGTGTGGATGTGTTAGTAAATAGTAAAAAATAGTAAAACTCTTTTGTTCATGTTCACACACCAGACATGTATCCATGCACATAACATGTTGTCAAGATCCAAATGGCTTTTCAATACCTGCAGCTTAGCATTTAGCATGGATATTTTTTATTGTTGCTGCTTTTATCAAATAGGCTTTTTTTATTTGTTATTTTTAGATATACATGACAGCAGGGGGTATATAAAATCTGTCAAAATATAGACTGGATGTTACAAGAGAATGACTTATAGACTATCTCTTTCAGGCCAATGTAAATCAATTAACAAATATTTATTGATATATTTTGTGCCTAGTGTTCTAACACATTCAGTGATAGGATGAAAAACAAAAGATAAAGGCACACATGGTGTTGATGGGGAGCTATAACCTTCTGGAGATGGTATAAGGAACTGGTGAACAGATAGCATTATGTATGTGTGCACTGACATAATAATAAAGAAAGACCATGCCAATCATTAAAATTAAAGGACAGGAAACAAACATCTTCCTTTGTAATAAAAAATGAATATTTGTAAGCTTTTTTGGGGCATGATTATTACTCTAAACATTTTAAAAACACAATATACAACATTACTGTAATTTGCAATAGCAAATGTTTTCCCCTATAGAGTAAAAACTGTAATCAGAAAATGATAGATGGCCCATAGATGCTCTTAAGGGAATCTACAAGCTCCCTGAAATTCAGGCAAGAGGCATGAAAGAAAAATGTCCATTTTTCTAGAGAGTTGGTCCAAATTTTTTATGATATTCTCAAGAAGCCAATAATCAATGGAGTATTTTCCTTACACCTAGGCCAGTACTTATCACTCAAATCAATAAAAAGCATTAATAGCTATATTTAGATTTTTATATTTGCGATTCATGATTTTCTTCCAAAGTAGTTTTTAAATCATCATTTTAAAAGTTAGTTTACACTTAGATGAAAATATCAATCGATGTTTTCCAAGGGGTTTGGAGAACTGCAATTGGTAATCTATTAATATTAATGAATACATTTTTCACAATGAAATGGACATCAAGCACCAATCAGTGGTTTCTATCCTCAAACACAAGATGTGCAAGAGTTTGGGGACTCCTCCTGCTACAGTTCTCATCAGTGTCCTGTGAACATGAGGGTGCCCGTGGGCATGAAATGCTTCCACACGTTACTCCCCTCCAGCATGCTCATAGGGAAGCCCCCCAAAATGAGGGGACACTCACATCACTCTGGTTTTTGGCTGTCTTCAAGGAGTGCAGCATCTTGGGGTCGTCATTAATGCTCAGGGCTCCAATCATTTTCCCTCTGCTCTTCTCATAGTCTTTCTTGTACATCACCTGCAAAGACATCGCACGTGCCAGATCCCACTCACCAGGACACAGCCCAGGGCCACCTGCCCACACAGAAAGGCCACACTCACGTCGCTGGCATTCCTGCTGTTGGCTTTGGCTGCCAGCAGGGGGATGGCATCCACTTTAATGTCAAACTTCTTAGCTTTGCTCTTCTCCCAGTCGTGCTTATAAACATTCTGGACAGGAAAATTTCAGCAGGAAATTATAAAAACAACATTGAACATGGATTAATGCAGTAAAAATAAAAAACCAGTTCATAATTTGCATATATTGGCTTATTTTACCTAGAAATACTTTATTTACTAAGTGGTAGTCAATTTACTTATCATCCAGTTTCTTTCTCCTTATCACTAAGTAAGTACCAGAACACTCTTTAATGTTCTGGAAACTTTCTTTTCTTTTTTTTTCTTTCTTTTTTTTTTTTTTTTTTGGTACTGGGGATTGAACCCAGGGGCACTTAACCACTGAGCCACATCCCCAGCCCTTTTTTATTTTTTATTTAGAGACAGGGTCTCACTGAGTTGCTTAGTGCCTCGCTTTCGCTGAAGCTGGCTTTGAACTCGTGATCCTCCTGCCTCAGCCTCCTAAGCCACTGGGATTATAGGCATGCACCACCACGCCTGACTTCTGGGAACTTTCTAAAGACTGCCATCCTGATGTATAAGGGATGATGCAAAATGACAACCACTTGGAAAAGGTGAAATGGGACATTTACATCAGAGAGACCTTACGAAACTCCTGGGGTTAGCAGAGGGGTAAATGAGAGAATACTTCTGATAGTCACAGAGGCCTTAGAAAACAAAATCTGATAGCTAAGTAAAAGTCTTCAACGCATTGGGCCTTACAAGCTCCACTTCCACTCTGGTACCAGTCTCAACAGTTCTGTGCATATGTAATTCCTAATTTTGTCTTTTTGAACAAGCACCTGTGACACTTCCTCTTTTCAGACAGGCTTCTGAGGCTTTGGTACTTACATCACTCAGGTTGTAGGCATTGACTCTGTGCTGGATAAACTCTGGAGCATCTGCTGGCACATTGCACTTGAACTTCTCACCTTCATGTTTTGCTTTGTAATTCAGCTGAAAAACAGCAGAGGATATCACTATGGGTTGAATGTGTCTCCAGGTTTTATGTGTTGCAAAGTTAGATCATGAAGTCATATGTTTTTGGTATTTGAGAGGTGGGACCTTGGGAGATGGCTGGATCATCAGTGCTCTGCCCTGATGAATGTATTCATCCACTCATGGGTTAATGAATAAAAGGGCTATCACAGGGATGGTTTTGTTATAAGTGAGCTCTGGGTGGCTAGAGCTGTCTTGCTACAATGTTATAATGCAGCAAGAAAGCCTTGCCAGATGCTGGCACCACATTCTTGGACTTCCCAGGTTCCAGAAATATGAGAGGTTTATTTATAAACCTCTATTCTTTATAAATCACTTGGTCTCAGGTAAATTATCCAAACTCAGGATGTTGTTATAGTTGTTATAGCAACAAAATATAGATTTTTTTTTTTTTTTTTTTTTTTTTTTTTGACAGATATCCAAATCAGTGCAGGATAGCAATTTCCTTTAATTTCCTGCCTGTAGGGCGATATATATATACCAAAGTTTTTGATGGACTTTTTTTTTTTTTTTTTTTTTTAAGAAAAATGCCTCTAAGCAGAATTCAATTCTGTCAAAGTCTGGCACAGAATTTGAATTTGAATTCTCTCTTTCAGGCTTGGTGGTATAACCAGACTTTGGGTCACCATTTTATAAGTGCCATGAGACTATATACATGGGAAACGAATCCAATCAACACCACTAGGCTGTGCCTAGAGGGCATGAAAACCCAAAACCTATGAAATTGTGCAATCAGAGTAGTTACAAAAGACAGCAATAATTCTGAGTAAAATATTAGCCTAAAAAGATAAATTCTCATTAAAATATTAAACACGGGACTTTAGATTTTTAAGAAGGTGATGTAAGGCAAAAGTATAAAGAAGGAATGAGGCTGTTGAATTTTAGGGCTAAAAGCAAAATGCACAAAATTGAGGACTGTGCATTAAGTACCTTCAAGACAGAGCCTGTGGCCTAATGGGGCCACCAAGAAGAACACTGTAACTAGACAACTATACAGCCGCATATTTCTCTGTAGTTTGCTGAGTCTAGCCTGGTCAATATTGTTAGTGTTCAGCTATTCTTTATTGGGTCACAAAATGTTAACATGCTAGGGAATGTTGCATATGAACTGATATGACTTCTAAGTGATATCAGTGCTACTGTCTTTACTGATTGCATGTGAGCTAGTTGGTGTGACTAAAACACATTTTATAGTAGGGTGAACTATATCTTTCTTTGATTTAAAACTTAGCACATTAGCACCTTGCTACTTACAGTGTGGTCTACCAATCACAGCAGCAGCAGCAGCAGCAGCAGCAGCATCTAACAACTCATTACAGATCAGAGTTTGAGGTTGCCCCAGACTTACTGATTCAGAATCTACACATTAACAGGGTCACTGGGTAATCACAAGAATGTGCATGTTTGGGAAGCATGTTGCTCTTCCCAATTCCAGCATGCTTGGACCATTCCTGCCTTAGACTTTTCCTAACTAAGAGGCTAAAGTGCCCACCCACTCTCTCCAATGCCATTCTATTTTAGTTCAGTAAGATCATACTTTACTAGTTCCTTACTATTGCCTGAAGTCATTGTTGTTACTGTGCTTTCTTTTTGTAAAGTCTTTCTTAGCAAACTCAAGAATACAAATGGACATCTGCCTTGTTACCTACCCCAATAAATGCATTCGTTGGTGCTTTATTTAAGATGGCATAAAGTTCTAGTGTGCATGTGATAGATCCTAATGAGTAAGTCTGGTACTTCTACTAAAAATCAATGAGGTACTGAAGAAATGTAAGCTACTTTTTTTTTTTTTTTTTTTTTTTTTTTTTTTTTTTTTTTTTTTTTTGGTACCAGGGATTGAACTCAGGGGCACTTGACCACTGGGCCACATCCCCAGCCCTTTTTTGTATTTTATTAGAGACAGGGTCTCACTGAGTTGCTAAGTGCCTCGCCATTGCTGAGGCTGGCTTTGAACTCGCAATCCTCCTGCCTCAGCCTCCCAATATAAGCTACTTTTATTGTATAGCATGGTTTTCCTTGAGCTCCAATTCAATCTAGAAGCTTTATTTTGCATTTTATTCAACAAGTTCTAAAAAATGACATTATTGGGATGGTAGATGAGTCCATGAAGATTGAGCATGTAAATGCTGACATTTTAAATAAGCCAAGCACTCAGGGTCACCCACACCTGCATCAACCAGGCACTTACATCACTGAGCTGCTTGGTGTTAAGCTGGGCTTGCAGTAGTACAGGAGTATCAGTGACTGCCGTGAATTTAGTCTTATCCGGATGAACTTTATAGGTATGCTAGAAAAGAAGACATCCTTCAATGAAATGTTACACTATATCTTCATATTCTTGTTCATATACACACTAAAGCATGAAAAGTTCCCAGCCCAAAGTTGTTTTGTTCTTGAAAACTTGGTTGATACATTCTGAACTCCTTTTTTCTCTTCCTCCCCTCTCTTCCTGCAGTTATCTCCTCTTTCTGCTACATCCCAGTCACTCATCGTCCAGTGCTGAAACCCTGCAGTGGCCCTCCATTGCATTTTGTATTCAATCTAAAATGCACCATGGTTGATGAACCCTGCAGAATCCACCCTCCTTCACCTCCTGCCATTTCACCTTTTGCTATTTTCCCCTCCCCAGTTATCATAGCCACTTCATCCTTTCAGTCCCTTGTTCTCTCCTTAGGCTGTTCTTCCTGCTTCTCTACCCCTGATCTTGGCATGGTTGTACAGTCCGTCTCAGACCTTCCTTGCCCTGTAATTTAAGGCACCAAACCACTCTCTCGACAGCATCCTGTTTTAATGCTTCATTTTCTTATCATTGCCTGGTATCTTTCCTGCTTCTGAGCTCTCTTCCTTTGTTTATCATCTGTCTCTTCCTCCCTGGAAGCTTCAGGAGAGGCATCCCGCTGTGTTCTCTATCCTACCCCAGCACCAAGGACAGTGCCTGGCACCTGCTAGCCCCTCTTGTAAATCTGTGGAATGGCGAACAGCAAACCTCTCTCAAACCTGTGTGTCTTCCTTTTGCCCTGAATATGCATACATATAGACTAAGGAAAATAAAGCTCTATAAACCTAAAATTACTTCATAATGAAATGACTTCTTTGTAGTAATTTTTGTGTTTCCTAATTCTACCCCCAAAAACCAAAATTTTAAATTTAATGTCTCCTCCTAACCACTTGATGTTAGCATTTAAATTCCTACTAAATTTACCACTAGATGTCACAAGAACCCCAACCCAATTTCGAGAATCCAGGGCAGCTGACTTACATCTTTACACTGGTCCAGCTTCTTAATTGCCTCATATTCTTGTGTTATTGTCTGAGGGAAGTAGCATTTCCCTTTATCTTCTTCATATTCTGCTTTGTAACTTTTCTATAATGAGAAAAAATAAAAATAGATCAGGATTGCTATTGTTCCCAAACAATGTCTCTGTGAAGTGTGAATAATTGTCTTCAAACTTACGTCACTATTTTGAGCAGAAACTTTCATGCAGTGTGTGTGATATGGGTCCTCAAAGCTGCCTACATAATGTCCCAAAATATTCTTTACATATGAATCTTTATATTTAGCCTGAAAAAGAAAATGTGCACAAGTCACATTAATAGTCATCTGTCAAACAAGAGGAAAGCCTTCCCACCCCAGGGTAACCAGGGCCACTCAAACCTCGCTGAAGTTCTTCAGCAGTGTATCAAGTTGATATTTAGGGGTCTCGCAGTAATTCATGCTCTTTGCTTTTGTCTTCTCATAGTTTTCCTTGTATAATCTCTGTCAAAGGGAAAAGAAAATTAAACAAAGAAAAATACATCTCATGGAATAAAAGACAGGCATTGTCATAGCCCCCCTTTCACCAATGTATTTTCTCCACACATATTTTCCACTAAGCAGAAAAGCAGGATGGATATGCTTGAGGCTCATGTCTTGTATAAATAATCTCATATGCTAATAACCATAAATGTGTTTACATTATTTGTCCCAATATTTCTCAGACTGAATAAATTATAGCACATCAATACTACTATTGAGGTAAGTTACTATCCTAAAATAATTCATTCCATTTGAATGTTTTAGAAGAAAAATGAATTTTTTAAAAGTTGGTGCAAAATGAGGTGTAACAATATACAGTGGACCTTAGATACTTGGGAATAGTCTAGAAGAGGAATCAGTTTAGCACTTGGTGAAAACATAGTTTATCACACTCCTGGAAGTTGGCTTTATCTTAAGTCCTAATATTTTTCTTTGTAACAGCAAAGCATGAAAAGATGACTTTTGTTTTTAATGTATGTATCATATTTCTTCTAGTTGTCTTTTAATTCCCTCATATAGAAATCCAAAAATATACTCAATAAAAATAAGAACTCTTATAAATGATATGAAAGATAGGGGATATTATTTTCTTGCTAGAAATTTAAAAAGCAATTTTGGTAAAGTTTATTTTTAGCAAGTGTTTAAAGCCTTTACAATAAGATTCGATATTTTATAAAATTCCTGAAGTGAAATACTTTGTTGTTGTTGTTTTAGTTTTTTTTTTTTTTTTGCTGAGATTCATATTGACTTTCCTACACTTTTTTTCCACCACAGAAATTTTTTATTTTTATTTTTATTTTCTTAATTTAATTTAATTTGTTATACATGCTTTTAGAGTGTAATTCCTTTCATATTTCATATAAAGAGCACAGTTTTCCAAGTCATTGGTTTTACACAAAGAAATACTTTGTTTTTGAGTTTATGCTTTATCTAGTTTTTCCTACTTTTTTTTTTTTTTTTTGTCTTTAAATTGGTTTTCTCACTTCTTGCTTTTTATTTTCCTGACTATGTCTTTGCAAACAACTTTAATCAGCTCATGGCACTGAAAGAATACATGCATGCCATACGCCACATACATTTATACATACTAAGATACTGAGCCCCTTTTTAGGAAAGACAATAAAGAAAATGATATGGCTAGTACATTTTTCCTCCTAATGAGACAGAGGACACTAAGGGACCTTTGTAACACTTAGTGTCATCTCAAAGTACAGAGACTTCGGTAAAAATGAGATCATCTTTCTTAATCATCTGACCTTTCACATTTGATTTGTCACTGTGAACCTGAGATATCTGTTAGGCTAACTGATAGCCAACTCAAGGTTATATTAAACATCAGTGTGGCCAAATCTGAAAGTAAGAGTGATTTACAAAGAAACTCACATCACTCTGGTTTTTGGCCGTCTTCAAGGAGTGCAGCATCTTGGGGTCGTCATTAATGCTCAGGGCTCCAATCATTTTCCCTCTGCTCTTCTCGTAGTCTTTCTTGTACATCACCTGCAAAGACATCGCACGTGCCAGATCCCACTCACCAGGACACAGCCCAGGGCCACCTGCCCACACAGAAAGGCCACACTCACGTCGCTGGCGTTCCTGCTGTTGGCTTTGGCTGCCAGCAGGGGGATGGCATCCACTTTAATGTCAAACTTCTTAGCTTTGCTCTTCTCCCAGTCTTGCTTGTAAACATTCTGGACAGGAAAGGAACAGGAACAAAAGTGATAAGGGTATCATTGCACCTGAAGGCTAAAAGGTAACTATTACCTTGTCTAAATATCAAATAAACAGACCCCCAGCAGTGTTGAGGAAATCATGCATACTTCAGATAATTCTCAAGCTAGAGCTTTTGATTCTCCAAGATCAAGCTTCCCTGCTTTCCCTTAGAATCTTTCATCAAGTTAATTCTAGTTTTCATACTCATATTTGATTTCTAAACACTGAATGTTTTATAGAGTGGCACAAATATTCTACAGTTAACTTACTTTTTATGGCATAAGGGCATCACTTTCATTTGATCTCTAAATCCTTTGCAAAGGTTATTTCATGAATCATTAAAGTACTAACTGATGCTAGATAATCTTAGTATTCATTTATAGGATTGAAGAAATTGAGATCCTCAAGGGTAATTTGACTTTTCTACAAAATTAAGCTCAGAAAATGAAAGACGGCAATGGATACCTGGCCTTCTGCCCTTTAACTACTCTATATTCTCATTAGTGCAAGTTCTTTTACATGGAGAAATAAGTATAATTTGTGTAAAATAAGGACATTATAGGCCTGGGGAATAAATGAAATGAAATTATATCTAAAATGTCAGGTTCTGAAAAAATTAATTGTGGCCTAATATAAATGAAAATACGGCTAAAAGATCTAACATCAAGATTTGCAATTAAGATACATGAGAGGTGGTAGTTTTAGGTTTGGTTAAAATATATTAATATTTTCTAACTGAATGAAGCTACTTATAAGATGGCTATACACATTTTACAAGGTGAACTCAATGATGACACATTGGCAGACATGACACAAATGTTAACTGGTTTTCTTCCATCTTTAACAATGAAATATGTGTTAAACTGCAGTGAAGCAATTCAAAGACAAAATCACTGGTTGTCAGCACCCCACATGGTACAGTGGGAATGGGACTTACGTCACTCAGATTGTAAGCGTTGACTTTGTGCTGGATAAAGGCAGGAGTATCAGGGGGTATGTGGCACTTGAACTTCTCGCTTTCATGTTTAGCTTTGTAATTTAGCTAAAAGAGAGAGGGGTGTTGGGTGGGGCAGGGGTGGAAGAGAACCAATTAGTTCAGGAAAAGAATTTCTGCAAAATCAAAAAACTTCTCTTGCGTGGTACATTTTGTGAAGGAACACACAAGTTGTTTGGATCAAAGAGAGATCCAGAGCTCAAGTTGGCCACCCTGTTTTGTTGAGCCCACGTGCTGGACCTTTGACAGATGATACCACGAGAGTCACCATGGCAGGACCCTCATGGAATGAGGTGGCTTTCCCACACCCCACCCCTCCCCTGTGCATACACATGGGCCCTCTAGGTCCTGAGACACACAGTCCATCTTCCTTTCATGATCAATGCTTCCCTTCTAGAGAAGCATCCCTACGTGTCACCTCACGTACATCAGGGTTGCTGATGCTCCAACAGGAGCCTTCATTTCTGACTCTAAATCTACTGAGATCACTTGTATTTTTATCCTTTAACACAAGTTTGGAAATTCATACTTAAAGCTTATGTGAAAAAAAAATTGTCTCAAAGACTCCATTTCCCAGAACCTTATTTGGGAGAGAGAAATCCCATATGTTGGATACCTGGTCAGGGCCACCCTGAATGCTATACACACTTCTCCTTTTATTTGATTTCTACAACAGCCACAAATTATAAAAGGGAAATATGAAGCACAGAGATGTTAAATAACATGGCCACCAGGTCATAAGTGACAGAGCTGGAAGTTTTGTCTGATTCTAGGACTCATATTTTCAATGCTTTAAGAAGGTACATTGGTTTCTATCACAGAATCATTATTCTCCCAGGAAGATTGAAGACAACCAAATAGGAAAATATTTTAGGTGATTACAAATATATAAAAGTTAAACTTGTTAAAATTTACATGATCTTTCCTATAAATGTGACAAGATACTGGATTTTATGGGCCAGGGATGTAGCTCAGTGTTAAATCCCTGGCCTACCATGCACGAGGCCCTGGGTTTTATCTCCAGCCCTTCAATAAAGAAACAAAACTGGATTTTACATATAGAATTATAAAATAGTCTCCCTTAGAAGTGGATTTCCTGGCTATTTAGAGGAACTTACGTCGCTCAGTTGCTTGGAATTCACTTGGGCTTGTACCAGAACTGGAGAGTCAGTAACTTGAGTGAACTTTGTTTTATCTGGATGGACTTTATAGGTGTGCTGTAGGAAACAAAGGGATTTGGTTTATCAGCACCCGTCAAATCCAGGGTGGTCCATGGGCTGAGCAGGCAGAACTCTACCCCCTCAACGCTAATAAAACACTCATTGATTTTCCTAATTTGACTATTTTGTTTGGGGGATGCTTTTACAGCTATTTGAAAAACCTTCCTATGTCCTCAGAATCCCGATAACTCATTTAAGAAAAAACGAGCTGGAATTAGCTCTTGCAATGTGGGAATGCCAAGAGAAGAAAATAGCTACTCTATTACGAGATAGATTTTTGGTTTCTTACAATTTCCTCACTTACATTTGCATAAGTGTCAAAATTTGAACTTTATCTTGACCACTAGACACTATAAAGGGCAGTAACATCCTGAGTTCACACTACAGACTTACATCTTTACACTGATCTAGTTTCTTGATGGCTTCGTATTCCTGAGTTATGGTCTGGGGGAAGAAGCCTTTGCCTCTGTCTTCTTCATATTCTGCTCTGTAGTTTTTCTATGAAGAGAAAAAGAAGTAGATAAAAAGATGCAACCATTGTATTCATGCCCCCAACACGAGCTATTTGGAAAGCCCAACAACTGTCTCAGAACTTACATCACTGTTTTGGGCTGCGACTTTCATGCAGTGTGAATGATATGGATCTTCAAAGCTGCCTACATAGTGTCCTAAAATATTCTTTAAGTAGGAATCTTTATATTTAGTCTGAAAGACAAAATGTATTTCATTTGTTCATTAATTAAGTAATTTATCAAATGATGGGTCTTTACTAACCGCAGGGGTCATGGTAGGATTGCTTACATCACTACTGAAATTCTGTAGAACGGTATCAAGCTGAAATTTGGGGGTCTCACAGTAATTCATGCTCTTTGCCTTTGTCTTTTCATAGTTTTCCTTGTATAGTTTCTGTCAAAGGAAAAAAAAAATCAGTTAAAATAGACTGCTGTCACTCCCACACTGATTAGAACACTCGTATTTTCCAAAACTAAACAAAAGAAGAAAAGATATTGCCTGTCAACTGTCTTAAAAGCTGACAGTCAAACATGGGGTGCCATGAATCACAAGGCTTTTCTATTAGCAAGTATTGTAAAGCCTAAGTCTTTAACATTTTCAAAAAATTAAGAAACCAATATTCCACCTCTAACCAAGGCCTTAGTTCAGATGCTTGGGTATCTCTGGATTATTCTTTGTCTTTCTCAATGCACATAGCACATAATTTCCTCACTAAGGGTACCCCGGCATACATGGAGGTTTTGAAGAAGTTTTTTTTTTTTTTAAACAAAACTTCATGAAGAAGTAAACATAGGTTGAGAAATACACAATCTCTTTTCCTCCTTGTACCAAGGGAGGAAAAAAAAGCCCTCATTATCCAAACACAACCTAAAAAATAAGGCCTGTATGAGTATGAACCAATTATTGATTTTAAATGCACAGCTGTGAAAGCAGATCATTTTTCATGTTGGATTTTCAAAATTTAAAATGATTCTATTCTTTTAAAATGTGTTTATATTCCTGTTTTTATCAACAAAAACAGATTTGAGCCTGGGATTGGACATGATTGATAAAGATGTCCTTCATTGAGAAGCACAAGTTTTGTGTTGATTTCCCAGAACTGTTTGGAAACTTGCATCCTCTCACTTGCCCCATCACCCACCCTCCCCAATCTCACGCACACATTTCCTATGGTGCTGACTTCATTCAAGGGTAAAGAAAAGATAACCAACCCACCCAGAGAGATGCAAAAAATTATTAAATATTGACAAAGCTTAATACAATCTACCATAAAGAAAAACCTCAAATGATCCATATTCAGTGGGGGGGGGGGTGGATGTCAAATTGGTCTTAAACCGTTAGTCTTTAAATGCCAAACTCAGGTTTATTTATCAATCTACTTTATATCTACTGGCTTAGTCAGCCTCTTAATTCTACATGTAGAACATAGAAATTCCTGTCAAGACACAGGGAGCAATCTTTTAAGCTCTGTGGTCAGCAAATGATGGTTTCTGGGATCAAGATCTGTCTTTGTAAGTCTTCTGCTCTTTCAAAATCACTGCACATTTCCATGTGTTCTTTGCCACAGAGGTCCAACCTCCTGGAGCTTCTTATAACCACAAGAGGATTTCCTTGCTCATTGAACTAAATCCCCACGCTTGCAGAGATTGAGGCTCATCCCACTCAGAGGCATTCATAAGTAGTTCCCATGAAATGGCTACTCCCTAACCTTAAAGCATTTGTAAACTTATGTATATATTTAGTCATTATGGAAAGAAAAAAGACATTGTTCTTGCAGCTAAGTTTTAAAACCCACTTTTTTTTAAAAAAAATTTTATTATTCTAATTTGTTACACATGTTTGCAGAGTACATTTCATTTCATATTACTTATAAAGAGCACACTTTTTCAAGTTGCTGGTTTTATATAAAGTATTTTTACAACAATTGTGTCTTCGTACATGTATTTAGGGTAATCATGGATAACTCAGTCTGCCATTATTCCTGTCCCCTTGCCTCCTCCCTTCCCTCCCCTTTCTTTGTTCTATTTAAAGCTCTTTCATTCCTCTCATCCCCTCTCTCTTGCCTTTATAAGTTTGTATCTTCCTATCAGAGATCATTCGACCTTTGGTTTTTTGGGATTGGCTGACTTCACTTAGCATTATTTTCTCCAACTTCATCCATTTACCTGCAAATGCCATGATTTTATTCTCTAAAAACCACTCTTTTTTTTTTTTTTTTTTTTTTTTTGAGAAGAATATACTTACATCACTTAGGGCATTTCCTGCCGCCTTCAGCTGCCTGAGCAGTGGGTTCTCTGAAGCAGGAAGTACATTATAATCTGCTTTTGCTTTATTCTTTTCATAGTCTTCTTTATATTTTACCTGTAGGATGAAATGAAGTGATAAAGTAACTCCAGTTATTTTTGTCCTCAGCTCCATTATGGTTATTATGACATAGTTCCACAAATCAATTTTCATTTTAGAAAAATGGCAGCTTGACATTTTACAAACAAAATACTCATAGTAACTCATAATAGCAGCAGAGAAACTGCATAAATTTTCAGGATACTTTTTCTTCTCATTCATTTATTCATTCAGAAATATCCATAGGAGGTTGATTATGTGCCTGGCTCTGAGACAGACGCAAGAAAGAATAACACATGGTCCCAGCCCTCAAAGAGAAAAAGATACATAAATAATGGGAGAGAGAATGATACACAAATAATGACAGCACATCGGGTCCCAGATGCTTGCTGTTGTAGAGCCTTCACTCAGCTCTTAGCCTCCAGCTGCCTTTCTGCCAACACAGTTTTAAAGAGAAGGAGCTAGAAGCATCATCACCCTGTTCTTTCATGCCTCACATGCAACTGTGTTGAGCAGCACATATTTAATGTACAAGCAGGAGGAGGTGGAAAGAGCTGTGGTGTGAAGAGTGGTGGCAACCTCACCCTGTCCTTTTGTCCTTCCCAACTTGTACTTTTAATTTCAGCTCTGGCAGAAGCAGTAAGTTGGTGGTGGGGTGGAAGGAGAGCCTAAAGTCCCCATCAGGAGCATGTCAGCAGGAGATAGAACAAGGTTCTGGTTCTGACCATGATCCCTAGTCTAAGCCATTCTTTCAGTTGGTATAATCATGGAAGTTTAAGGAATCCTAAATAAATGACCAACATTTAAGAACCTCAGAAAACAAAACTGATCAGTTTAGTATTGAAAGGCGGGAGACACACAGCTGAGACTCAGATGCACCAATCCTGCAACCTACAGTCCCACAGCGGAGACTCTACTGGCATAGAAGACACAACCTTTCTGCCATATGGAATTATATATGTTCTTGAAAAATGGAGATGACCAGAGAGCAAATTCACAAATCCCGCTCTCTCCCTATCTGCATCTGGGATACAAAGACTTCTTTGTTACAGGGGTGAACTGTCAGGGCTTGTGACAATGTCATCCCTCCTCTTAAGCACCAGATCACTTCCCCTTTCACCTATCAGGGATGCCACTCCAGCCATTCTCTCTCTTTCAACATCAACCCATGTCCCCAGTCTACTGGAGGTTTTCATCATAGTAACATGGTGTTTGTTTGTTTGGCTTTTTCTCCTATCTTACAAAATCCCTCTTTCTTCACTTTTCCATCAGCTACTTCCCCATTTTCTTTCTTCCCTCCCTACCAGAAAAATAATTTAAAAGAATTGAATATACCCATCACTTCCATTTTTCTCTTCTCATTCACTCATGGGCCCTCTCCAAGTAGACTTGAACAAATTGCTCTGCAGATTGCCAAAGTGCAGTTGGTATAAGTCCCCCTAACTTATACCAACTGCACTTTGCAGTCAGTAAATCTATTCCAGAAACATCTGGAACTCTTGATGACTCCCTTTTCACTTGCTCCTCAGCTTACGACTTTTTCCCATCTCTGCACCTACCTCCTTTTTCTGATATATTATTGTTTTCCTTCTGCTCTTCAAATGCCTGAAATCCACTGGTATCAACCTTGGTAGTTCCCTCTAAAACCCACTCCTCCTTTTTCATTATGTATAAGAGCAGAGTTATTAGAAATTTACCCCACTAAAACCATCAAGATCAATTGGACAATTCCTCATACCTTGCTAGCTGCCAACCCAGCTTGTTTATTCACTTTATACTCTGGTGTTTCAGTCTGCATAAAGTAGATCTGGTCTTTCATGTTCTCAAAATCTTCCTGATATTTCCTCTGTAAGACAATGAACATACTGGAGAACAAACTGTGCAAGATTTTACATGAGAGGACACAGGACATTTGAAGTTATCCAAAGCCAAACACCCCTTGGTTTAAGAGGTCAGGTTACAATCAGAGAATGTGGTGCCATTACAAAAATGATCAGCAACTTAACAGAGATTTAGAACAATTAGAATAAGCTGGAAGAATAATTAGAAAAGCCTGTTCCAGCTACTAATAAAGAGCTCTTGAAAGCAAGAAGCAGAGAACTTAAGAGTGAAGAAAAAGAACAATTAAATCTCTAACTTCCCATAATAAGAAACTAAATTAATCAATTTTACAAAGGTAGTTTGGTTCCCCATGCAAAGAATAAATTTATTTTTCCTTTTTTTTTTTTTTTTTTTTTTTTGTGTGTGTGTGTGTGTGTGTGTGTGTGTGTGTGTGTGTATCAGGGATTGAACTCAGGGGCACTCAACTACTGGGCCACATCCCCAGCCCTTTTTTTGTATTTTATTAGAGACAGGGTCTCACTGAGTTGCTAAGTGCCTCACCATTGCTGAGGCTGGCTTTGAACCCGCGATCCTCCTGCCTCAGCCTCCCAAGTGCTGGGATTACAGGCATGTGCTACTGCGCCCGGCTTATTTTTTCCATATTTTTATCAGTACATTATAACTGTACATAATGGTGGGATTCCCAGAGAATAAACACAAAAGAGCTCCTTTAACTTATACCAACTGCACTTTGCAGTCAGCAAGAGGGTCTCACCATCTTGTTCCTGTGAAAATTGAGGTAAAAATAATGGAATCTGATCAAAATAATTGTTTAAAAGGAAAGAGCTTGTCGGATTTCTTTTAAAACAGGAACTCTGCATCACATCTTGTCCCTGAGAAGAGGGACCTCCAGTGCTCTGGCACTACTTGAGATGTGGTAGGTGGCCAGGAGTCATGCAGGAAGAGGATTCCCTGCCGGGACACCTGGCCTTCTGTCCCTACTTACTGTGCTGAGGTTATCGGCATTCATTCTGGCAGCTGCAATCTCAAAGCAAGGTGTCTCGCTCCATTTGCCTTTGACTTTATTTTCATAGTCTTCTCTGTATTTTTGCTAGGGGAAAAAGAGAAAAACTAAGATAAGCAAAACCCAGGAGTTAACAGGACAGTAACTTGAGTAATAATGATTAACTTTCTGAAATGTCTTGACCAAGTTGTTCTTAGCTTCTCAATAAATATCTCCAAGAAATCTTCCAGAATAGTGGCAATGTACCCACAGGAAAACTGGGTGAGGGAGAAAAGAGAGAGTAGAGTCCCCTTGCTGAGTTTAGGGACATAGTTCATTCAGAACTTTCACATGTTCCCCAGTGTTTGAGGAAAGAAGAGTCAGAAGTCATCCTCTGTATCTCAGAGTTACAATAAAACCTATCAACCCAAGATTTCCATGCCAAATTAACTGAGCCATTAATTACTTTTTTAAATGGTACTATGGATTGAATTGAGGACCTTGTGCTAGGCAAGTGCTTCACCATTGAGCTACATCCCCAGCCCTTTTTGAGAAAAGGTCTCGCTAAGTTACCTGGTCTTGAACTTGCATTCCTCCTATCTCAGCTACCGAATTAGCTGGGATCACAGGTGTGCACTACCATGCCCAGCTTAGTCATTTTTTAAAAAATTATTTATTGTCTGTCCTCCCCAGACGTCAACTAAAGTTACTTCCATTGAACTGCCAGTCAGGTCCCTGAATGTCTTTGTGAAACATATGACCTTGTTTTCTACTTTTTCATATTTATATCTTAGTTTTTATATGGTTATTAAATAGAAAGGAATACAAAGCCAGGTAATTAATCACATCTCTTTCCTATGAATAGCTAAACCCAGACTCATGTTAGCCCCATTTATAGAAGTTATCCTTGTAGAGGGCATGGAAGGGGTCCCAACTGGTATTTTTATTGCCAACTGTGGGACCAGGGTTACCTTCCTGACTCAACCAAATCTCTTCTGGTAAAATCAATAGGAGTCTTCCCAACTCTATGCAATAGAGTTTCCATTTCAGAAAATCAGAGCTTTGTGCTATGTAACAATGTGTTGCTGAAAGTTGTTTTTTTTTTTTTTAAATTCTAGATTCCAGTTGGATATCAGCTGTAAATTCCAACCTAAAATCTTATATTTTTCCTATTGTGAATCTGGAGGGGATTAGAGAGACAGGCACAGAGGAACTAAAGGGACCTCCAGTGTTGCATTCAGAACCCCACTTCCAGGTGGCCATAGGGTACCTATTTTCCTCACCAAGAATATCTGCTGATGTGAACAACTTTGTTGCCTATCCATCTGCATTTAGAACTATAGAATACACCTGAGCCAGGAGAGGGTGCTAGCATGTAGCTGATTAATTTAGCCAAAGACAAAGGTAAGAGAATTTCTTCTGACAGATATAATAAGGAAGGCTGATAAATAGAATGTACTATGAATTAACTCTTGCAGCTGTGTGACCATTACCATCTGAACTGTAAGACAAAGGATGGATCTGGAAGACATAATCTGGCAAGGGAATGCCAAGTGTTTAAATGCATGAGAGACAGTAAAGGAGTTTTTTTTTTTTTGAGGGAAAGAGGACATAATGATGCAGGAACATGGGTCAGAGTAGTTTGTTAATGGGGGAGACTTCGGAAGAGCCCCATAGATAAGTCACCCTTGGCAGCTATGCGCCTCTCTTGCTAAATGGAGTGCTGCCAAGCACAAGCATTTATCTCCAGCATGATTATTGTTTTGGATGCACAATAGTCATTAAGAACATGGAAATCTGGATAAGACTAGGATGAATATGTTAACTATGGTCAAATCCAGTGACCTTCATCCACAGCCACTCTCCCCTTAGCTCATATTGTACTACAAGGGTAAACCCAGGTCTGGCAATGCTTTCAAAGTACCCAACACTGTCACCTTATCCAAATAGAGTGGTATAGCCCAATAGACATACAACGAAGGCCTTTTTAATAGCCATGTTTTTCCTCATTTCACTTTCAGAGGATTTGTCACTGATATATAGAAATGCTTTAGATTTATGGGTGTTGATTTTGTATCCTGCTACTTTGCTGAATTCATTTATGAGTTCTAGAAGTTTTCTTGTGGAATTTTTTGGGTCTTCTAGGTATAAAATCATATCATCAGCAAATAATGATAATTTGAGTTCTACTTTACCTATCTGTATCCCTTTAATTTCTTTCAGAATGGCAGCTATTAAGAACACAAACAACAATAAATGTTGGAAAGGATGTGGAGAAAAAGGCACACTCATACATTGTTGGTGGGACTGCAAAATGGTGCAGCCAATATGGAAAGCAGTATGGAGATACCTTGGAAAACTTGGAACGGAACCACCTTATGACCCAGCTATCCCACTCCTTGGTCTTTACCGAAAGGACTTAAAAACAGCATACTACAGGGACACAGCCACATCAATGTTTATAGCAGCACAATTCACAATAGCTAAACTGTGGAACCAACCTAGATGCCCTTCAGTTGATGAATGGATAAAGAAAATGTGGTATATACACAATACACAATGGAGTATTACTCAGCAATAAGAGAGAATAAAATCATGGCATTCGCAGGTAAATGGATGGAGTTAGAGAATATAATGCTACGTGAAGTTAGCCAATCCCAAAAAGCCAAATGCCAAATGTTTTTCTGATATAAGGAGGCCAATTCACAGTTGGGTTGGGATGTGGAGCATAGGAGGATTAGAGGATCAGTAGAATGGCCAATGGGGAGGGAGGTGAAGGGAGGGGGAAAAAGGGTGAAGAAAAAAAAAGATGGTAGAATGAGATGGATATCATTACCCTAAGTGCATGTATGAAGTCACGAATGGTGTGAATATACTTTGCATACAACCAGAGATATGTAAAAATGTGCTCTACATGTGTAATATGAAAAAAAGATCCTCTCTAAAAAAATAAATAAAAATAAAAAATAGTAATAAAAATAGCCATGTTTTTAAATGTAAAAAGGAACAGGTGGGAAATTAATAATATACTTTAACCCATTAGATCCAAAATATTGTCATTCCAACATGGAATATATAAAATAATGAGTTATTTCACATTATTTTTTTCTTTCCTAGTAAATGTTCAAGACCAAGTGTACATTTCTCACATATAGGACTTTGTTATGAAATGAATGTTTCCTCCAAACCCAAATTCATATGTTGAAGGTTTGACCCCCAATGTGATGGTATTTAGAGGTGGAGACTTTTGGAAATCCTTAGGGTTAGGTGAGGTCATACACCAGTAAGAAGGGTAAGAGAGAACATAGCTCCCTTTCTCTTCCATGTAAGGACACAACAAAAAGGTGGCTTATCTATAAGCCAAGAAGGAGGCCCTACCAGGAACTGAATCTTTGCTCTTGGACTTCCAGCTTACACAACTGTGAGAAATAAATGCCCGTTGTTTAAGCCTTCTTGTGTATGCCATTTTGTTTTAGAGCCCAACTTGACTACTACACTCTGTACTGGTCACATTTCAAACACCCAATAGTCACATTTTGCTAGTGGTTACCAGATTGAAAAGCACAGTTCTAATCTGGCTAGCCTAAACTGGTGGAAAGAACAATTACAGAGGGGTTTGAAAGTGAGTTTTTAAAATTGCCAACATTGCATACCCAAATAAGGTAAAAGAATATTTCCTTAGTAAGCATCTTTTTAAATATGTTTTAAATAAAAATATTTTTTTTATTTCTAAATGACCATTTAAAAACAACTTTTTTCTTTTAAAAAGGTAAATTGTCCTCCCCAATCTTCTTTCTTTTTTTTTTAAATATTTATTTATTTGCTTTAGTTGTACACAATGCAGTGCATTTATGTTTATGTGGTGCTGAGAGTCGAACCCGGGCCGCACACATGCGAGGCGAGCGCTCTACTGCTGAGCCACAATCCCAGCCCCTCCCAATCTTATTTCTAATATCAACACTTTTAATAATCATCTCTTGCCTGCAAAAGCAGAAACTGAAGTGATTTCATCATCTGTATCTTTTTTTTCCTTCTCTACTAAAGAAATACTACCCCCACCAGCAATTTTTTTTTTTTTTTTTTTTGGTACCAGGGATTGAACCCAGAGGTGCTCAACCACTAAGCCACATCCATAGCCCTTTATATATTTTTATATTTTGAGTCAGGGTCTCACTAAGTTGCTTAGAGCCTCCCTTAGTTGCTGAGGCTGGCTTTGAACTTGTGATCCTTCTGCCTCAGTCTCCTGAGCCACTGGGATTAGAGGTGTGTGCCATCATGCCTGGCCCAAACAAATTTTTTTTTAAGGTAGAAATCTTCAGGTTCCAAGAAAATTCAAGCAGAAGACTAAAGTGAGACTTAACTCCACTGAGGACAAAGAAAGGTATTTAAAAGCAGCAGTATCCTGGGAGAAAGTGGCCTGATTTTGGACCAGTTTAAAACAGGACTTCAGCATGGGCCTATTCAGCAGTTCAACATTTGTCTCTGCATTCCTTGTCGGGGGCTGCATTCCTCTGAGCTAGTCTACCAGCCTAAATATAGGCAGACTAAGCCGCTTGCTAAGGCCTTAAAAGTTATGAAGTGCACTGCCCAGTGCTGTCAGCTAAGCTATGTCTGAGGGCCCACTCACACATTCTTATCTGTACATACCTGATTGCATAAAACTATACAGGGTCTTCACACCTAATTAGCCCAGATCCTCCATGGAAGGGTGCAGTTATTCAAGTTACTCTGTTAGTATTAGTCTCATAAGTAAAAATGTCAAGTGACATTAGGACATAAGCTCTGTTTTCAAATGGTGACTTTGACATTTAAAATGACTAAGTCATCAGGCTGACTAAACTTATTAACATCGTTTACAGTGTGGATAGATGTGTTACTCTTGCTGTAGAGTTTTGGTTTCACATGCAAAAAACATTCTGTTTTGTTTTCAATTCACCTTTAGTTTCTTTCTTAAATGGTTGGAATCATTAAGCAGAATTTCTGAAAGAGACAGTGTCCCAGCTCTGTTCATTTACCTTGCTCACTTGATTGGTTACTTTCTTGGCAAATTCGATATCTGGAGGATCAGCCAGAGATGTGAACTGAGATTGCCGTTCAGTGTGACCTTTTTTGTAGGTAATCTGACAAAATAAAAGACAGGAATGCTCATGAGTCATATAAAATTATACCATTTCTCATATTCCATTTATTGGCTTTTTTATTTTTTTAAAGATGATGCTTCCATCTTTGCATGAAGTCTCCAATTTTAGTACCATGTTACTATAATTTGTCCTTCTAGACAGTACATGTCCTTGCTCTCAGTATTGCTAGTTATTTCTATGTCTTTGAGTCTTCTCTCTTCTCCAGGAACTTCTTGACCCTAAATCTGTTTCCTTCCATTTTTTTTTTTTTCATACCATGATGTGTAATTTCAATTTTTCTTTTTCACCAGCATCCTCAATTCTCAATATCTTATGTTTTCTCCATACCTACTTAATTAGCCCATAGTTGTGGATCAACACTATCACATACTTTCTGTTCTTATGCCCAGAATGCTGAGTGTTATAGAAGAAAAATCACACACATCTATGGATGGGGTAATGATAACATAAGTAGGACTAAGAGAGACATAAGAAGAAGGTATAGGGTAGAAGCTTTGAACCCAAGCACTTAGCTTGAAATCTATGGGCCTACGTACTTGTATGTTCTGTGAACAACTTGGTTTGGGCTCTGTACCCAACACTCTATGACTTTGTGATATCCGTTTGCCACTTGTCTTTAAGAAGGCTTTAGCATCCCAGAATATGTCTCCGGCCAGCCCCTATGCCCAGGAAGTAGTCTAAAACCCCAGCACTGTCCTTAAGCCCATGGTCAACTCTACCTTACTCTCAGCTCCCCCTTGTAAACAAAGGCTACACTTCTTCAACTCACCCCTGCCCTTCCCACGGCCTGCCCTGACTCCTAGAAGAAGTATCCCTTCCAAAGGACTTGGCTTCTGCACTCTGGGTACTGTTCCCCCCAGCCGCCCTTTGTACCGGGCTCTGTGGGTCATCCCTTCCCTTTCTCACAGTTTCAATCTCCCCTGCCCTTCAGCCTATAAAAGACTTCTGTCACCTTAAAATAAGTACGGTATTCACGCATCATGCAACTTTTTCACTTTTGTTCTCCTTTTTCTCTTTATTACTGACTCTTCTGGAGTTTTCTTCCACCAATATTGGCCCCACCTCCATTAATGCAAAACTATTCATAGACCCTTAGATATGCGTGGCCCTCAAATTCCTTAGGGCCTCCTGTATGCTGTTTCATCTTTCAGGAATATCCCAACCCCACCCTTTCCCCATCTGTCTGAAAACTGCTGCTGCTTCTCCTCGTCTCAAGATGCCATGACTTTCCCTCCTTTGTCTCCAGTACCCACTGTTATGAGCCCTCCCTGACTCCCAAGGTAGACGCAGTGTCCTTCTCTAGGGATCTCACTCCAGGTGACCTTTACCTCCTTCAGATAACACTGTAAGAGTTGTCTACATGTCTGTTTTTTCTTGGACAGTGAGTTCTGGGATGGCAGAGGAATGTCCTCTCATTGGGGATGCTTGTGGCCTGCATGGTGCCTGACTGGAGGAACGTTCAGTGACTGATTTCTGAATGTGTGTCTGATACACGGAGTCTGTGAGGGGACAACAGGAGGATTATCCCAACTCTTCTGTCACGCAACTGTGAGACTTCTACAGATTTTTTTTTTTTTCCTCTTCCACAACCAGTATTCTTAATTTAAAAAAAAAAAAAAAAAAAAAAAAAAAAGGATTGGATAATTCCCCGGTCCTAATTACCTTATTCTTTATCCAAGTCTAACTTTATCTTATCCTATCTGTCTAGTGCCTGTAACAAGAGCTTTCATGAACATCAAATCAACCGGGATACAAAACAGTTTTAAAAATGCATAAAAGGCATATATTCCACTGCTGAGTTTCTTTTAAGTAAGTGAAGACTTTATTTTAGGCATAGGCCAACTGGAATTTTCCATGGCTGCCTAAGTCCTTAAAGAGAAGGTAACATGCAAACAGGAGAAATGCTTATTCCAAATGACATTCTGTCAAGAAGTTTCAGAGAAATCAGATCTAGAAGTCCTAATTTCTCAGGAATTGTTCAGAATTCTGTCTAGTTAGAATTCTGCACTCTAGATTAGCTTAAAAGGCTGGGGAAGTAGCTCAGGGGTAGAGAGCTTGCCTCGCATGTGCAGACCCTGCATTCAATTCTTAATGCCACCAAAAAAGAAAAAAAGAATAAAGGAAAAAAAGTGTTATGAACATTAAGAGATAGCTTTTAAAAATAAAGAGATCAGCTTAAAGACTCTCTTGGTATTTGTAATATATGTTGTCTAACTTACATAATAAGGGAACTATGATACGTAGAGTTAAAATTGTCACAGGAAGAAGAGACAGGAGAGGGAGAGGGAGCATCTAAATCTAAGACCCTAGCCGAAATCCTATGTGCTTACCCAGTGGTACGTTCTGTGAACAAAAGCTTGCTTAGGGCTTTATGCCTGATAATTGTAGAAGTTTGTGGTTCTGACAATAGTATTAATAGCATGTTGATAACCTGATACTTAGTGCATACTTGGTCTGCAATCAAAACAAAAGCTCTACCATAACTGCCAGGTCCTACTGAGGAAGAGTAGGGAAGATTTCATTATTATATATTCTCCTTCATTTTGTTCTCTATTTTGTGTTATCTCAAAAGTATAGCCAAATCAATTGTTTGAAGTTCATAACACTAGACTGCTATGGAGGTAATCCTTCCTCTGTTTTATGGATAAAGGGAGATACAGGAGATTAAGTGTCTTCTTGGAAACCTCTCCCTGGGCTTACTTGACATGGCATTTCCTGGTCCCCCTTCAACTTCTCTGATCTCATCCTTTGCTGGGTCCTTTCCAGATGTCCTAAGTGTGGGTGTCCTCCAACACTGCCCATGACCCTGCACTCTTCTGCCTCCCTCATACATTTCAAGTCCTCAGCTACCATTTTTGCTCTGATGACTTTTAAATATTAAGTTCTTGTCCTAATCTCTCATCTCTGCGACATTCTAAATTTCTGTGTATTCCTAGGATGGCTTGATCTAAACGTTCCTTCTATTAAGACAAATCTGTTTCTCTTTCCATCAGTGCATCTTTACCAGGTGTACCCCATTCACCCTGACCACCTATCTGTGGTCATAAACTCTTTTATGACTCCTTTCTCTCCATCTCCAGCCTCCAATATCATTAACATTTGTTAATATTTATTACCATCGATTTCTTTCTTCTTCTCCTTTATCCCCACAATCTGATTCATCTGTATCACTAAAATAGACTTCTACAAATCATCACTGTTTCTAGTTTTTTCCTAATCCCAACTCACCATGCTGCCTATCAAAATTTCTCCACATTCTTTTATCATGCTGTTTCCCTCTCAAGCATCTAATTCATAATGGAGTTAGTAAATAATCACTGATCACTTGCTAAAAGCTCATAACAATGTTATGAATTCATGAACCACAGAATCAAAAGCTCATTTTAGAAGGAGGTACCCACACTCTATGTACTATGTGACTTGAGGATCTTGTTATGCCTTCTTTATTTTCTCACCTGCCCTATGGAAAGGTAAGAGTTTATCTTAATCACATGGAGAGTGGGATAGAAAATGTGTCCACTAAATTTGCAGGCTATACTAAATGAGAGGCAATAAAAATTAGACCGCAAAAGTTGGAGGCACCATCAAATTAGCATATAAACTTCAGTTCAGGACAAGATGGAACCTTAGCACCCATTGGAAGTAAATCCCACTAGGTCTCAAGTAGCTCAAGTCCATAACATAAGAATTTTCAAGGGTCTAGCTTGACAGTTGAACAAGTAACGTATTATTTATAAACAGAGCTCTGCTAAAACTTAGAGCAGGAGTCTTTGGATTTTCCATATGACTTCCAGCAAATCCAGGGATCAAGAAACAGAGTGCCTCAAAACAAGGGCAAATGCTAGGCCTGAGTGGGGCTCTAAATTTTAAGGACAGTTTCTTAGCTCTTTTAAGTTCCTCTAATATACAATCTTCAATGTCTAGAATAATAAAATTCTGTCAAGCGGGATGGATGATTTTTTACTAACTCTGAAATATCCTCTACAAACACCATTGCTCAGAGCTCTTTGTGGAATAATCACACAAACATGTTTCAACAAGTCACCAGTCAGTCCCTGTGCAGAAACAAGACACAATACCATTTAGACTTGGAGACCAGGACTACAATGCAAAGCTCCTCTATAATACTGCTTACTTAATACATTTGTGAAGGTGGCTGTAATTCCATAGCTGCTAAAAAAAAAAAAAAAAAATGCCACTCCATTGTCACAGAACAACTTCGAACATAGCCAAGAAGAACCACACGTGATCTAGTGGGAAGAACACTGGTTTGTGGGGAGAACACAAGTCAGGGCTCTGCCACTCTGTGACCTACCTATATGATCTTAGGCTCAAGTTCCTCACCTATTAGAAGAAAGGACTGGACTAAATTATACCTAATATATAGCACATCCTATATCTAACTTAAATTAGATATTATTAATGATGATTCTGGAGGTACTCCTCTGCAATAATGGCACATAGTCTTCTTTTTTTAAAGAAGACTTTTAGTGAACATTTGGCCAGAAGGTGTAACTCCTATTTTCCCCGACTCCACACACCCCACTGGTGCCAACGTCAGTTCACTTACATCACTGAGAGCTTTCTGGGCCTGGGCAACCCTCCTCAGTTCCGGGCTATCATTATATGGGTAAAACAAACCTTTGTCTGCTTCCCAGTCTTCAGTGTAAAGTTTCTAAATAAAAAAAAAAAAGAGTGAAAAGTTATGGGAAAAAATGTGATTGCACATAAAGTACATGATTTTGAACTCATTCATCAAGGGCCTAAGGGACCGAGGGCAAATTGAGAACAGAGATAGATGAGATTCATAGGTAACCCCCCTTTCTATCAAACCCATGTCATTTTTATTAGCAGCTTGGCCTGCTTTTCCTGAAAACCATGTTTTCAGAGATGCAGATGTGTCTGATTTATCTCCTCCCTGGAACTTTACCTGCTTCTTGAAATGACTGCTTACACCAGTGTCAGAAGCCAGGAAACATTTCCAATAGTTTCTGTCACAAAATAAACCTCTAATAGGGTTATGCCAGGGATAGCCGAAGCATGGCACAGGGGCTTCAGAAAAATTTAAAACAGTACTTTGTCAGCCTCTCAGCTGGTTCTCAGGTGTGTCTTCCTTCTCTCCATTCATGTTCCAGCTAATTCTCAGGGTCCCTGAGGATTCTCTGCCCCTTTGCCCAAAAGCTTTCTTTGAGAGGAGCTGAGACTCCCCTTTGCCGAGCCCTACCTCTGCAGTCCTACATGTCTCCAGGCTATTCACAAAAAGACTGGGGAACTGTATTCTGGATTGTCAAGAATGTGCCAGGTATTGCTATAAATTTCTATGATGGGATGACAAAGGAAGCTGGAGGTAATGATGGAGCAGAAGCCCTTACCTTACTGAACATGGCTGTGTTCTTAATGGCCTGGACAAGTTCAGGGGCATCAGGGGGAAGCAGGTACTTATCCTTGGTGTCTTCCCAGTTCTGCTTATATAAAACCTAGACAGAAAGAGCAGAAGACTTATGTCTGGATGTCTCACCCAAGGCATGAGGATTTCTACAACAGAGGAACTGTTGATGGGTTCCCAGGAAAATGCTGACCATGCCCACGTACCTTCCCCTAATTAGTAAGCTTTTGCTTAAAAATTCTAGTTTTGTTGAACTGATTCATAGTTTTGAGTCTGTACAGATTCCTTTCAAAGGTTGCAACCAGTCATGACTCAGTTTGGGTGGCAGACATGTTTCTTTTGACTTGCATGTTATTCTAACATGGTTTGAAAGAATTACATACATTTGAAATTGGGAAATTTCTCATAGAAATTCAGCTCCCCAAATTCTTAAAAAATAAATAAATAAAGAGGAGTCCCCAGGACATTGGACTGCATTCTGTGCAGTGCCCCCAGAGCTAAGTTGCAGCTGCCTCTTTGAGCATATCACAGAATCTTCTATTCACCTATAGTACCAATAGGCAAGTCAGTTATCTGTGGAGGCTCCCTAATGTGTGTGGGCCTTTAGTTCACACTGCCTGTGGGACTGGTGAGCAGGATCAGCCCATCCATTTTTCCTCCAGGACAAGCAGAGGTAACATGTATACTGTTGAATAGCTCTGCCACCCAGGCCACTGCCTCACCTTGCTGACTTGCTGCGACACTTTCTTTGCATGTTCAATATCTTTCGCTTTTTCATCCACATGACATATAGTTTTAGCAATATCGCCATCCATTCGATACTTAACCTGCAGAAATAATGCACAATTATAGTTTACAACAAGCTCAAACATGTGAAAATATTAAAGAATAAAAAACAAAAAAAGAATAGCTTATCAGCAAAGATCATTAACTCAATGACTAAGTCTGCATCCCAAGGCAAAGTTTCTAAATTTATCTAGGACACTGTGATCTCCAAAGACTGACACAGCGCCTGCATCTACTGTTTTGTTTTCCTGGCTGCATCTCCAGCCTGCTCCTTCTCAGCCTCACTGTGCTCCAATGTGGAGGACTGCAGCCTCTACCTTAAGCTCATCGCTGAGCCAAGCTCACAGAAGTCTCTGGGTTTGCGTTTACAGCAACATAATTTACGGTCGATGCTTTCTCTAGATTTCTGGACCAGCTCACAATAATTCAACCCCTTATTCTCTCTATACATATTTAAAGCCCTCAACCCCTAGTGCTAGGCATATTTTTCGAAATGTCTTTCTCCTTTATTTAAGCAACACAACCCACCTCACTAAGTTGATCTTGCACTTTCTTGATTCTGCGAAGTTCTGGAGTATCAGATGTGCTGGCGAATGGCTGTCCTTTTGCTTTCTCAAAGTTCTCCTTGTATTTATTCTAAAGGGGAAAAAAAGTTAGATATTTGCCTAGAACCTGATAACAGCAGAAATGTCAGGCAACACATTCATCCCCATCTGATTTTTTTTAAAAAAACTCTCCAAGTTATAACAATTATCAGTTATAACAGCTTTTATTTTGTCTCATATCTTCTCAGCAAAAACTAAAATAGATTTGTTAATCATTACCCCTAAACATGATTGGGTCCTGGAAATAGTGAAAATTTGTTAGAGATTATTGTCTTGGAAATGCCCTAAAATGAGTCTCTCAATTTTTTTTGTTTGAATGTGCATATAAAAAGCCTGAACCTCAATTATTTTAGAAAATAAATATAGAAAATGAGTTAAGTCTGAAAAGATTTGATTGTTATTACAATACAAAAATATTCAATTCAGAAGTTGCAGCTAAACCTCAGTGGTTTAGATAGCTGAGACACCCGCTGAATTAATGAAAAGTCTAAATTATGGAATATTTTGAAATGGAAGGCATTTTTATTATTTCTGCTAACTATACAATGAATTCTTGCTTTAACAATAACATGCATAATTTATCACTATTAAGACTTCAAAGAAATTAGAATAAAAAAAAAAGACTTCAAAGAGTATTCTTGAGCAGAATAGTCAACAGTCTAAATTATATTATCGATTTAGTTATTAACCATTTTTGAAATATTATAGAACTTAGCTGACAGTCTGCTCAGAATATCAGAAATTCTAGGTTTGTAATGTCTGAACTAATGAGATTTTATGACAATAAATTAACAAAATAATTTTCTATCTTTGCTGAATATTGCAGTGATAAAGAAAATTTTGATTTTTTAGACACCTAAATCTTAGCTCATTCAAGAATGTGAAGTAGAAATTTACTTAGTAGTTGCCAGAACTCAGCCCAAAGTAAATATTAATTGGACAAATGTAACAGAACACTTTTGACATCAACTTTAGTCCTATGTAATCCAATCTTCCCCTGATCTGTATTTCAGTTTCTCAAGCCCCCATAGGACATGCAATCAAACTACCTAGTAAGACCTTGAAAAAAAAATCAACAAATTAGATGCTTCAAAATGGGCCTAAATCTGCTGCTGGTCAGTGTAACTTACAGAACTGTACAGGGAATTTAAGGACCAGACACCATCAAGCACAGTGATTTTTAGCCTGGGCTATACATGAGAATCACCTGGGAGGCTTTTAAAGCTACTTCTGACAGACATGAGCCTTGGCCCAGTTAAACTAGAATGACCTAAGCATCAGCAGTTTTAGAGTGCCTAGGGAATTCCACTGTGCAGCCATAGTTAAAAAACCATGGTTCTGGGGTATAGCCAAACATTCTGATCCTCAACCTCAAATGAATTTCCAGTATGATCTTGGTTTTCCAAACTACAAGTTCTTCCTCACTGCATACCCCTTAGAGACTTTTTATATTCTGTTAGCTACTCTATTTAAGAGTCTATTCTGCTCATAGTTTACATGTTATCTCGCTTCCCTGAATTGACCTCGGTGAAGTCTATATTTATGATTTCATTATTCAAGATTGGCAAGTAGTGATTAAATACCAATAAATGCTTTATAATTGGACTTATGCTTATTTTTCAGGAATAATTTGCATTGATGCTGCAGTGGTACAAATGAATACATGAAAGGAAATTCAAGAGTCACCAGAAAGGAGTTTGTGTTTTTGCACAGTAAGTTTTTGTTTCATACAAGGTTGAGAAACAAAAATCTAGCCAGCACCCTAAACAGTCAGTTAGGATTAGTAATAACTTCTCAATAATAAAACCAGTTCATCAAGAGTTGGATACTTACTGAGCTGAAAAGATTCTGCATTTTCTGACTATGTTCAATGTAGGGGGTCATGAACTTGGAAGTGTCCACCTTCTTCCGGATGACCTTCTTCCTCTCCACTGGCTTTGCCGGCTCTGGCGCTGCCAGGGCAGGTTTGGAAATTTCCGATTGCCCATAGTCAGACGTTGTCTTTGTTGTTGTGGTTTCATAGACTTCTGTTATTGTCTGAAATTTTGACATGCAGTTCAACATTGTTGTGAAAGTAAAAACTGTGGTGCCATAGTATTGGTATATACTATTCTAACTTTAAGTCAGGTTACATTCCTGGTGTTACTTCTGATGTGTAAAACAGGCTGAAACAGGAAGCCACAGCTATAGCCACATGAAGGCACGTCATGTTACAAAAGTCTCAGTGCTGATTGTGATGTTGCCTTAAAGTTGCATTTGCAGAAAGACACTCAAACACTTTGAGTTAGCATAAAATCAGAAATAACATTCATAAACATTTGAAAATTTTAAGTTGTCTGGATAAAATAAAAGCAAACTTAAGACTGGGAAATAAAAGGCTAAGACAACTGAATAAAGCTCAGAGTTTTTACTTTAACATTAACTTTTAAATGAATAAAGAAAAAAATCAGTTGCATTTTCTTCTCTTTTTTTTTTTTTGGTACCAGGGATTGAACTTAGGGGCACTCAACCACTGTGCCACATCCCCAGCTATTTTTTTAATATTTTATTTAGAGACAGGGTCTCACTGAGTTGCTAAGTGCCTCACTATTGCTGAGGCTGGCTTTGAACCCGTGATCCTCCTGCCTCAGCCTCCCAAGGGCTGGGATTACAGGTGTGCACCACTGCGCCTGGTCCCAGTTGCATTTTCTGAAGGCATTCAGGCATTCTTCTTTATAGAATGAGATTAAGAATAATGAACATTTAAAAAATGAACTGCATCAATATTATAAGTATTTACCATTCTCTTGGCTGAGTTAATTAATGTGAACTGGAGTGCCATTCACACTAATACTTAGATGGATAAGAATAATGATGACAACATAATGGGGTAATTCTCCTCACAAAAGTCCTGTGTATACAATAGGTGAGAAATTATGATTTCTTACAACAGGTTATAGTGGGAGAAACTAAGATTCAAAGTTTGAATCTAGACCAAGGTTAAAAATACTGTATGTAAGAAAAGAAGGTACACAGCCAAGTCTTCAATCCATCTCACAGTATTATTTTCTTCAGAGCAAATATCATCTATACCAAAGGAAGAGTTCTGGCATCAATTATGAAAAGAGAAACCTAATAAGGAAGTTGTACATTCATGAAAACTCCCTCTAGTGTTGTTGGATCATTGATAATTGGTTGCTTTCTGCCCATTATTGCTTATCCATGACTGATCTTGAGAAACCAACCAATGTACAGCATCTACAAATGTTCATTTTTATGTAGGCACAGGCTCTCTGAGCAGGCCTCAAGGTTAGCCATCCAGATCACTGGGTGTCATGCTCAAAGAGAAATAGCTTCATGCAGAAAATGAAGCATTAGAGAGGTATTTCAACTTGGTGTTTAAAAAAAAAAAAAGATTTCAAATTGGACTATTTATGGAAGTGGCTTTCTCAGAATTCCCAATGTGCTAAAATCCCAGTAACGTTTCACTGCATCATCAGGGACAAAGTTTTGGAGGTACAGTCCCTGATGCAGAGATAGCATCCTACAACTCCACACAATGTAACTGAGGGACCCTATGTCAATCACAAGTCCAAGGCTATTATAGAGCAATGACAGCCACCAACATTAGCCTAATTGGTAACCTCTACACAAAAAAAAATACCCTGTGAGCAAAATGGTAGGAACCATCTGCTGCTGACTTTTTGAATAGCAAAAAGAGTGAGATAACCTGTCCAACAGCAATGTTGGTTCTTTTACTACCAACTTCTGAGTGTAGGTAGGTGGGTGAGCTTCCCTCAGATACTCCCTTCTGCCATCTTTGTGGCCCTGAGAGCCTGAGAGAGAAAAAGGCTCTTCCCACTTCAGTGAGAATGTGGCTCATGCAGGTATGGACGGGGCCTTACCTCTCCTGGCACCTCTTCGTAAATTGTCTCCTCTGTGTAGTACTATAAACAGAGCATAAAGGCATGGTCATGAGAACCAGAGCAGGAACCACCTCCCCCCACCTCAGCTGAGCCCTTAGAGACATCACTAGCTTAGTTGGTTTAGAATATGTGTGGGCAGGATGTAGTGAGGGAGCCTATTCATACTTTGGGGCCTATTTTCTCCTCAGGAAGCTTTAGGAAAGCTCAAGTAAAGGACATCTGAAAAGATGCAGTGATGAGGTTGGTTTTTTAGTCAGGGGAAGCTATTTTCCTGGGACATGTAACATTGTTTTTTACTGTTCCCCAGATAGAATTTGCTTAGAAAAGAATACAAAATCTTGAGTGTGTGATTTGGGCAAAGAGAAACGTTTACTGACAATAAAACAAGACCGACACCCCAGTATGAATAAATTTTTAAAGGGAAATCATGGACATAAGATCCAAGAGCATATCTACATCTCAATTATTCCTCTATCCCCCTGGCTACTAAGCAGTACTTCTGGAGGGATGGCTATTTTCAATAGTGTGATGGTCCCCAGTATTGCCCAAATTATACTTATGTCATGTGCATGTATGAATATGTAACAATGAATCCCACTATCATGTATAATTATAATGCACCAACAAGAAAAATGGGAAAAAATAGTGTGACGGTTCTAAACAGATGCTACGAAGACAATCTGTAAATGCCAAGGTAAGAAAGGAAAAATGAGAAGACTCCACACAAAATGTGGGGCAGTTGGGCTGCCGTTTGCCACGGATGGCTACAAGGTGCCTGCAGCCTGGATCTGAAAATAAGTCTACTTTTGTTCTACTTCTGACATCACTAGCCGTAAATAGATGCAGATAGGAACCGGCTGACATTTTGTTTCAGATGCGTAAGGAGAGTGGAATCCTGCCCCAGCCTCACCCAGCTCTGCTGGGCAAACAGAAGGCAAAGCTCATTTAGGCCAAGACACACAAGGAAAGGGATAAAAAATGAAATTCTTGGCTCATTTTCTCAGCCAAAAGATACATAACATTTTATGCTTCCTTTCTCTTATTTCTGACACCAAAATACTTACTGGGGACAGGGGAGGGAAAAAGGGTTGCAAAATTTTCCTCTTGGCCTTCTTTTTTTTCTGTCCTTGTGTTCAGTAAATTCTTATCAAAGTAGTTAACCATTATCAAAAGGCCACCTGCTCTATTTCACCTGCAGTAACAATTATATAAAACTTGCCTAATGTCTTTATTTTTTTTTTTACTAAAAATCTATTTTTTCTGCATATCCTTACATATGGCAATAGGAATCATACAGTCCTACAGGACAGAGAAATGCTTTTTTACCCTTGTGACTTCAGAACATGAAAAATGCCATTTGGACACTTCAGAAAATATTGATACCGATGCCACACGGAGCCATTCCTTTGGTCACACAAAGCATGAGTGACTTAAAAAGAAATATTAAACTAACTAAAGTGAATGATTCCCAACTACTTTGGATTTTCTTAGCATCCAAGTAAAAGAAGCTCTTTGGGAGCCATCCAATCTTACCTTTCTGGGCTCTGGCAATTGGTAAATATATCTTAGAAATAAGCTTTTAAAAAGGCAGCATTATCCAAATGGTTGGCATTAACATTTGTGCCAAGTCTCACTCTTTTTTAAAGAGCTGTGCCACTAATTAGATAGTACATCCATCCTTACTTCTTTTTCTTTCCAAGTTTAAGAGTGACAGTAAAATTTTATTTCAGATGTCCAAGATCCCTAGATGTATTTTTAAAGCTAGTTCCTCTGTTTTTAAACTCTTCCCTGACCAATTTTCTCAAATCTACCACCATCCCATTCTCATGATCTTTTTTGGGACCAAAGAGACCTCACTTGGTTCAACACTCACTGGCAGGCAGTCTATTAGTCTAGCACCTGCTGGTCAGACCCAGAAGTAGTAATGGGGACAAAATGGCATGGATGGGATGCCTAAAAATAGACCCTTCCGTTTTTATGACTAGTTAAATCAATCAGGTCCTGCACTGAGGACAATTTCCAAAGACAAATGAACACAATTATTTTAAGAAAGTCGAGAGATATTTAAATAGGAGGCTAAAAAGTGTTCCTGGTATTATCATCATATGAAAGACAAATTAATTTGTAATTATGTTAATATCTGATAGTGATAATTCTGATTCTCAGGGACCTACATAAAATTCTCACTAGTGATAATATTGAGAATAATATTGTGATAATATGGAAGATGTGGCCATCAGCATTTAAGTCAGAGACCAAATACTATAGTGTATGAGGTTCATTCTGGGTTTGTTATTTTTTTTTTAATATTCATCTCTATTCATCTAAATAGAGACTGGTCATTAAAATAGTTTTCCATAGATAAATTTTAGCACTTTCATGTAGAATCTGGTTTGGAGCAGCTCTTACAGTTACTTTCAGTCTTATTAAAAAACACAGATTTTCAAAACTGCCTCCATATTTAGATCATTATCATTAATTATGAATTATTAAGCACTATCGGATTCATGGCAATGTGTATGGGTTACAGCCCCAAGCCGTTAGATTTTGTTTCTAGAATGTGAAGCTGAAGGTAAAAACTGGTAAGGAAAACAGTTCTATAACATGATCAAAATAAACTGATACAAATATAAAATAATGACTTTATAAAAAATGTCAGATGTCCTCCAATAATGTGGAGGAAATTTGTCAAAATACCCACTCTGGTCTTCATACTTCTTGAAGTTTCAAAAGCAAAAAGCTAATTTTGCTTATGTGGGTAAATACAATGAAGTTGGTGGGAAAGTGGTCCAACTATCACTTTTGACCTTCATGAGATTACTTTTATGTGTTTGTGGCCATCTGTGCACATACACATATATAAAATCTCATAGATGTGATGATTCTGAGTAAGTAACCTACATCACCCTACAGATAGACAATCAACAAATTGAAGCAAGAACACAAGACTGAGTTCTTTTTCCTCTCTTGCTGTGCAGACACTAAGAAACAGTTCAGTTTCCGGAACTTTCTCTGTGTAGTGTCACTTCTGTCCCTTTGATCATTGGTGTTGGGAGGTGGGAAAGAAAGCCATTTTGGGAGACAGAGTAAAACCTGCTTGTAGGTTTGGCACACTTTGGTTTTGGTTTTTGTGAGTTTAAACAAAAGCAAAAATGTTAAACAGTGGTATTTCCTTTCAGTTCTACATCCCACATGTAATTACAGTGAAACTGAACACAAAATATTCCTTTCTTAGCTTTAATGACGACTCTTTGTGAGGTTATAATAGACTATATATATATATTTTTTTTAATGATCAATTTAACTACACAGTGTTGTCACTACAGGGCTACTTTGCTGTCAACACTGTTGTGGGGCTTTTTGTGTGTTTTGTTTTTGTTTTTGTTTTAGTCTTACCTCCACCACCTCCTCATATTCTTCGTCATCTGCCATTTTCCCAGAGTAGTAGTGGCACCTACAAACTTTCCATATTCCACACAAATGAAAACACATTAGCATCTATCCCCAGGACAGAAATGATCTTATAACACTGTCAAAAATAGAGTTAAAACCCATCTAATATACATAATCACATATTTTTTGCAGGCCAAGGGAGAGAACACATTTAAAATACAGGCCTAAACAATGGAAGCCCCACATATCTTTCTCCTTATCCCCTCAGCTACGTGTTGAATATTGCTACTTCTACACACTCAATTCAGTTAAAGTTGAATGTGGACACCAAGGTAAGCAAGTAAGAGAGTTTGGACTCCAGGAACAGAGAATTTAAATTTCTGAATACTTGGAGAAAAAGCATTTTCAAGCAAAACTCTTAGCGAAGTAAAGGTCAGCTTGGAATTTTCCCACATAGAGCCAAAATGTCAAAAGGGTCAACTGAGTTGTGAACTGCTCTAGCATGCTGCAGTTTATCTCATGCTTCGAATTAGAACACATAAAAAGAAATCTGTTGATAAATTGTAAGAGAAAAATAGAAACCTCAAGGCAATGGGGTTAATTTCTTCCGGAAAACCATTGGCTTATACGGAATTTTTCTTTTGTTTCTGTAGTTCTTGTTCAACCCTGAAAAGAAAAAAAAAAAAAGTTTTAAAGCATTGGTACACATAAGATTATAGGTCTTTGGCCTAAGCTTCTAATTCAGGAACTAAGGAAAGGATCTCCCAAGGCCTTTTCAGCCAGATGCCAGTGAGGGGGGCCCTCCGTACAAGATGATGATGGCTGGGAGCAGCTGTCCCTTTGCCCAAAGATGCTTGTGTGTAAACCAATACCCCACAGTGGCTGGTTTTATTAAGCTAGAGAAACCACCCCTCCATCTGAGGCCAATGAAGCCCAGTAGAACAGGATAAATATAGGACCGTAGGACAAAGGTCCTTTTTCATACTAATGTATTTAGGGAAAAAACTTCAAGGCAAAAAAATGAAAAAACATTGTTTGACAAGACAGCCAACTTAGTCAAGCAATAAATTGGTCGGTGTAGGACTTGACTCTGATCAGACATGCTACATGTCAGATATTAATAGGGCCTTTGTAGGGCAATAGGCTTACAGGCTTTCCTAGACACGTTTCTATCACTATAACCCCCAGTTAGGACCCCAAACTTTGAAAAAAATACTTCAAGGGAAGCTGTGAAACGTCTCTTGAGAGAACATTAGCAAAAAGACACAAACAGGCCTTACCTTCAAGCTATCAAATAAACTTCCTCAGCAGCAAATCCTCTCCCAGCTCTCCCCTCCTGAGAACCCCAGGCAAGAGCCTGCTCAGTGCCTGGGCTTCGAATTATCATGTGGCAGGAGCAGCCAATCAAACCTTGAGTTGCTCAAATTTCAGCAGCTAAATATACTGAGTGATCTTCTGAAAACCACCTGTTCATCAGTTCCACTAAAGGATAAAGGGTAACAAATTGCTTGCTTAGAACTATTCCAATGCGATGGAATTTTACCTAACTTCCAAACTCTGGGGGTCAAATTTAGGTTCCATTTTTTCATTTTACTGCAGCGTCATTCAAGATCCTATTCAGGCAAAAGAATTTAGAGAAAATAAACCTGACTTTGAGAGACTTTGACCTTTCCATAACTGTGTCGTCACACCATTTGTACAGGAGGTAACACTCGTCCTCCTAGTGCTCACCAGGTGAACTACTGGCAAGTTACTGCTGCTGATGTGAGAGAAATAGAGAAATAAGATCCAGAAAGCATCAAGTTGTCAAAAGCAAGTTTTACAAATGTGATGAATGGAATTATAGGTGAAAATATTTGATGGTGACACTAGATAAGATATCCATGGTATAATTAGATTAGGCCTCATCATTTTCTGCAACCAAACCAAGGGGTATGCCCCCTTATTTCCATGACCTTCTCCACCCTAGGTAGGACCAACTGCTAATAATGCAGAGCCTCTCAGATGGAATGGGGTCACTGATTTCTAATTTCCTATTAACTTATAACTCCTGGCTCCTGGGGACAAAGTGTGGACATGAGCATCAAAAGGCTCAATTTCTAAACAGCAAGAGCAGAAAATTTGGAAATCAGTAAATTACCACTAAGGATGAAGTAATATCCTACTAGGCAATTCCAAATGTAATCCATTTACTTTGTAAAAGCCATCTAACAATTTTCTTAAAACTTACCTGATGCTCCTCACTCTTGCACTTTCTTTGCTCCTGGACTATTTTTCTTTTCATTTAAAATCTGATTCTGTCTTTATATCCCTACATGTAGCATAGAAATCACAAGCTCTTACAGGGCAGAGAATCGCTCTTTCTCTGGGTTGCTTTGAAATTGAGGCAAAAGCCCTATGGGTCACTCCTATTTTGATAAAGATTTGAGGTAAACCTATTGTAACTGTTGAAGTCAAATGTTAGAAAGTAATCTCATATTTTAAACATATTTACTTCTCTTCTTCCTTGTTTCATATGGTGGTAATAGCTAACCTCATTTTATCATCTTAACTATTTGTTACCTGTTTGTCTCATGTGCTCTCACAGGTCTTATGACCAAGGGATATTTGTGTAACATGTGATCATTCACTTGGTAGCTGCAAACTTGAAGAATCGTGACTTACTATTTCACACATGCTGTAAAAAGTTGTTAAACTGAAAAATAATACATGTTTTTAAAAACAGTACAAATTATGTAACTAATAAATAAGCATAGACCTTCTTAAAAGTAATCAATTTTAAGTTTTTGCAAGAGAGGTATTAATATCCATTTACATATTTAATAAAATTTAATGGACATCTTTTAAGAAAATTTGCATAGATAGATCCTACTCTATTTCCCACAAGCAATTCTATTGAACAGATAGAGTATAATTTGTTTAATTATTACTTCATTCATGACCACTAAGATTGTTTTACAATTTTTGCTATGACAAAATAAAACAAAACATACAGTAAGCATCCCTGCACTTTATCTTTGTATACTCGTATGAAATATATCTGTAAATAAATCTCTAGAAATAGAATTACTGAGGCAGAGGATATATGCACATCTTGAGAACTGATAGACATCATCAAGTGCACCATCCAAATAGTTGCACTAGTTTACTGTGCACACATCTCAATAATTTTAGGGATTAACAACCTTTTGAAATACGTACAATCCAATGAACAAATATTCAACTCCTCTGTTGTAGGATGAATCTTGTGTCCCTGCAAAATCCATATGTTGAAGAGGTCAGACTTTGGGAGTTGGTTAGGTAATGAAGGTGCAGACCCTCATGACTAGCACCCTTATAAAACAGGACCCAGCAGCCTTGCCATTATTCTACCATATGAGGATACAAGAATACGGTAATCTGCAATATTCCATATTCCTCATCAGAATCCAACCATGTTAGCACCCTGATCTCAGACATCCAGCTTCCAGAACTGTGAAAATTAAATTTCTATTTTTTATAAGCCACAGAGTTTATGGTTTTTCTGATACAGCAGACCAGAAAAGATGCCCTTCATTCATCAGTTTTGCAAACACCACAGCAGTCAAAAGAGAGACTCCAGATGAGCAGAATTCCAAAACAAATTTATAGAACGTATGTATCCCAGAACAGGGTCTAACAAGTTATGAGGACAGGAGTGAGTTGCATAAATATACCTTGTCTTATACTTCTCGGGATGGATCCTTCCTGAAAGAAAAAAAAGTCCCAAAGTCCCAGCTACACTGGCCTGCAGAAAGTTGCCCTAATAATTTTTAAAGCACATAAAAAGGGAAAGAGTCGCAGGAGAGCAGAACTTCAGAGGATGCTTTCCTAAACATCAAAGTGTAGAAATGTTGGGCCTGGGGAACAGAGGAGATTTGATGGGGGAGAGGGCGTTGTGACAGAGTGTTTGTTGTAAGTTCTTTGATTTTATTCGTTATTTTGATCAAATTATGTATGCACATAGTTTAAGGATCAGGTGTTTTACGAGGCTTGTTAAGTCAGCATCTACTTGCACTCTTTCTCCTTTTTTTTTTTTCTTCCCTAGAGTAATCATGAGATCTCCTTTAGCTGTCTTTGTTACATACCTCAAAACATTTCACAGAACACTTGTATGGCTCTTTCTGGGCTTGTCAGTCCTCGGCTTTATCTACTGAGTGTCTGCCTGGGAAGACAAGGCTTCCACACCAACCCTCACCCACACAGCCTCACCTGCCACAGCTCCACCCGTCCAGTGAATGCAGGGTTCCATGTTGACGTTATTGTGATTAACAAAAGGTTAATCACAATCCAATCCCACATAGTTTGATTGTTTTCTTTTTCTGCCTCAGGGCTCATTTTTGTGGGAGTTGATATTTTTCTCATCTCATATTTTCTCCCCTGGCTTGATCTTTCTGGACAAGCAGTGTTCTGAAGAACTTCTGGCAACAGTGTGACTGCTCCACCCCAACGTGCCCGGTAGGGTGGGCATTGGCCATGTGCCGCCATTGCACATTCACAATGTGCTAAGTTCTTAAATGTTTTATTTAAACTAAACAGCAGATGGCCATGGTGCTGGGCAGCAGAACTGTACACACTTGGCACTGATTACCTCAAACTTTTAAAATCTGCTCCCGGTATTTTCAAAGACATCAACCCACAGCGTTTATCAGGAGCTCCAGAGAATTCCTCTTTCCCTGCCTTCCCCAAACCTTACACTTTGGAAGGAGTCACTAGGCACAGTCCAAACCTAAAGATGAGGAGATCACCCTCCTCCAGGGTGGAGTGAGTGTATAAATTGTTTGGAATTTTTCAGCACAGAAGATTTTTATCTTTTCCCCAATTGATCAATTTATTCAATTATTTATTTATATCAGTAAGGGTCATGGGTATTTATTCTGTATTTTGGGTTATAATCCAGTGCTGCTTTGTTTATTTTGTTACTTCATCAATCTTCTCCTTTTTGACTAGTGCTTTCAATAAGATACTTTGTACTCCAAGGTCACACAAGATATGTTTTCATATACTCTTTGAAAAGCTTTAGTGTTTCACTTTCACATTTAAATCTTTAACCAATCTGGAAAATATTTTTTATGTGGCAGGAAGGAGAGATTTTATTTTATTTTTTGCATAAGGATAGCCAGTTGTCCCAGCAACATTTATTGAGAATTTTGTTTTTTCCCACTGGGTGAAATTAGTTTTTCCCTGCTAGCAATCTTGCTATCCTACCCATGAGCTCTTTGCAGGCTCCTAACCACAGGTCTATTTGTCTGTCTCTGCACCAACACCCACTGCTTTAATTCCATAGCTTCACAGTAAACTTTGACTTCTGGAAAAAGAGACAGCTTAAATAAACTTGCTTCCTGCTAATTCCTTGGGCATCACCACCTTACTCTTCATGTTCAAGAGAATTTTGACTATTCCTACCTTGGATATTCCATCTGAATTTTGAAACTACTTTATCAATTTCCCTAAAAATTCCCTTCCCTCAATTAATCTCTTAAACTGTTCCTAAGTCAGTATCACACTATTTTGGTTACTATAGCTCATTAGTGAGCTTTGAGATCTATAAGTCAGGCTGGCTTCATCCTTCTGAAGTTCATTTCACTATTGTTCTTCCAGAGGAGGCATTTCCATTTCCATAAAAATTATCTTTTGATTTAAAAAAATAATTATGTTGAATTTATAGATTTGTTTTTGCAAGAATTGACACTTTTACAAAGTAATCTTCCCTTCCATACCTTTTTAAAAATTTTTTTATTTTTTGTAAACATTTATTTTTTAGTTGTACACAACACTTTTATTTTACTTATTTTATTTTTTATGTGGTGCTCACACATACATGCCAAGGCCTCACACATGCTAGGCGAGCACTCTACTGCCGAGCCACCACTCCAGCCCCCTGTACTTTTTTTTTATATCCTTCAGCAAAATTTTGATTTCCTCTATGTAGGTCTTGCATGTTGAATAGTCTGAGTATATTCCTATGCTTTTTTTTTTTTTGGTATTCACATGTATTATTAAGATTCATTAAAAATTCTCTTAAGAATGACAATAGTGGAGATATAGCCTGCCTAATACGATTAGAATGTAGGCTCATTGAATGAAGTTACTACATAGTTTCCTTGGAGGAAAAATAAAATGTGTATTTTCTGCCATTAGATAACCAGTGAGGCTAAACAAGCTATTTTTAAAAAAAAAATTTTTTAGTTATAGATGAACACAATATCTTTATTTTATTTTCATGTAGTGCTGAGGATCGAAACCAGTGCCTTACGCATGCTAGGCCAGCGCTCTACCTCTGAGCCACAATCCCAGCCCACTAAAGAAGCTATTTTGAAAGCTTTTGTTCAACTTAACATTTTTCTTTTTTCTTTTTTTTTTTTAATTTGAAGTTGTTGTATATATAACAGTAGCATGCATTACAATTCATAATACACAGATAGAGAATCTTTTTTTAAAACACTGTTTGTATGCAAAGTATATTTGCTCTGTTAAAGTACAACTTAGTGGTTTTAGTATATTTACTAAGTTGTGCTATCATCACCACTAATTCCGAAACATTTTCATGACTATTAGAAATTCTACACCCATTAGCAGTTATACCCCATTCCCTCCTCTCTTAGCCCCTGTCAACCATTAATCTACTTTCTATCCTTTAGATTGATCTATTCTGGATCTTTCATATGAATGGAATCATGTATTATGTGGCTTTTTGCGACTGGCTTCTTTCACTTAACGGTTATCCATAGTATAGCTTGTGTCAGTACTTCATTCCTTTTATGAATAAATAATATTCCACAATGTGATATATATTCAGATTCCAATTCTGTTTTTCCATCCACCAGTTGATGTCCTCTTGGGTTAATAATAAACATCTTGGGGCTGAGGATACAGCTCAGTGGTAGAGTGTTAGCCTAGCTTGGCAAGGCCCTGGGTTTGATCCTCAGCACTACATAATAATAATAATAACAACAACAACAACAAATGCCTTACACCCCCAAGTCCATCTTAGTATCTGTTTCTGGAGACCTGACCTGCAAACTACCCATACTTGGAACCCTTATGTTCCTAGTATTTTAAAACATTTATTTTCATTGTGAATGAAATTCTAATAGTTTGTAGATTCTGTGTAGAATTTCTAGTAGATACTCTTTATCAAGTTTCTTGTTTTGTTTTTTTATTGCTGTTTATTTATTTATTAACTTGTTTTTGTAAATTCATTGAGATTTTGAGAAAGGTTGAACATTTGAGAATTGGATGCATGTCACCCATCTTGAAATCAAAGCATGGTGCTAGTGTTCTCCATGAATTTTGGATAGGATTTTGAGAACTAGACAAGACAGGAGAGCGTTCCAGGAGTGGTGGATGGTGTGAGCAATACCATAGAGGCAGAAAGGCGTGTTTGGGGAATGGAGATTAATCTGGTTTAGACCAAACATAAGGTATATGTGGCAAAGCAATGGAAGGCCATGATGTAAAGCCACACAAGGAGGATCCTGAGCCCCCAGCCTAGTGGTGGAGGATGCTATGTTATGACATTGTCATGCTGCTATTCTGTTCTACAAAATGTATAGCTTTAAGCCAAATCAGACACTGGAAAGGTAGAAATACTCCAAAACACATTATTCGGTATACAATTAAACATATTCACCTGTGAAGCATGCAGATTCAAGAACACAGCAGGAACATCAGTGTAAGTATAAATTTATATGAACATTGAAAACAGCTTTCGCAAACCATCAAACCTCTCAAGTGTTATCTGCTTTTCAAAACCCTTGCTTAATACAATACATTTCACCCGTGTTGCCCACTCTCCCTTCTAAATACTCCTACTTCCTCCTACTAATGTTCCCTAAAATCAGACCCTGTGAAAAATGCATAAACACAAAAGAGAAAGAAGAGGTTTAAAAAACATTAAATTTTCCTCCGACCTTTTTTTCCCCCCTTGGTTCCTTTTTTCCTGCCCTTTATTTCTTAAGGGACTTGGGTTATAAGTTCATCTTCTAAGTGAGTTCTTACATTATTTTTTTTATTTGGAGAAGCCTGAATTTTAAGTCAAATGTCTTTTGATTTCTGCATTGAAATCAGAATAGCCAATGTTTTCAATGTTTTGCTTCTAATCTTCCCCTCTCCACACCCAGTACCAAGTTGTTCTTTCAACTACATTATCCAATTATTAATGTGAACAATCAGAGGAACCACAATTTACTAACCTTCTCCAACCAGACTTTGTACCTGATGGTTCTCAAAATGCCCATCCTTATTGCTAACTTCTAAGGAGTTTCCCCTATGACATATAAAGATAAAATAGCAAAACTCATTTTCTTGTGTGGCAGATTTGTAAACTAACTGCATGGGCTGTATCTCCAAAGCTTGCCCCTCACATGCCAATTATATGCATATGCAGGTGTGGACACACATGTACATTTGTATTTGTGTGTAAATTCACATACCAATTATATGCATATGCAGGTGTGGACACACATGTGCATTTGTATTTGTGTGTAAATTTTTTCAGGAAAATGACTTAACAAATATTAATTTGAATATGTAAGTCCTTACACCGTTGTCAAAAACAAGTCCGAACATTTGAAAATGACACATTACGTGTATCTAGGTATGCATGGAAATGTGAATATGAACATAGAGGCAGCTACAGAATTTGTAATATAAAATGTCCTCTAACTCGGATGACAATGTTTTAAATTGCATATTTTTCCACATTCATTAGTTTTCATATGAGTTGGTCTTGGGGAAGAAACTGTCACATAACTTCTAGTTAGTCAGAAAAGGCTGTGTGGAGTAGGTGACATTTTACCAGGTTCCTTAAATGCCAAACTAACCCAACTAAGCCTTCCTTGGATAATAATTGATTAAATGGTTCTCTTTCCTTCTTTTTAAAAACAATTTGATTAAATAGCTATTAATGATCATTATGAGTTAATGAACAGTCTGGAAATACCTAAGTCTTGACCAAGTCTGAATTAATATCTAATTCATATTCTTATCACTGTTACCAAAATATCTGGGACCAGAACAGGTCCTTTTCCTAGAAAGTAAAGAGGAGTTTGTCTGTATTAACTTTTCATAATCAATTATATAGCATCTGTTGAAAGTTTGACAATAGCAAATATGGGCAGGTAAACAGTGGAGAACAACTGTCTCATTAATTCCCAGATCCATATTAGTTTGGGGAAAATGTCTAGAGCACAAGTCTATTCCTAAAATCCACTTCATCATATACCATATAGATGACCCATTGAACACTGGTAGTTTGGAAATCACTGAAAAACTAGGTCAGTTCTATCATCTCCAGTGACCTAGGATATACTTTAAAAAGGGCCGAAGTGGTACCGTGAACCCTGAATTAAACAGATAATCTCAGACCCACAAAGAAGCCTAACTTGGTACATCCCTGGAATTGTCTTTTCAGTAGACCATGGAGCAGAGAAGGCATGATCTAGCCCTTAGTCTAGATAATGAACATGAGAATTTCTTTTTCTAAAATGGAAATCTGGACCTATAAAACCTCACTGTGGCTTCCTTTGGGACTGGCCTTGTTTAGTATGAGTTCTTAAAAATCATTAGTCCCATAAGTTGATCCATGAGAAGAGGGTTTGAGATGCTGAACACTGTAACTCCCCTAAGATATTTGCAGGCATATCTTAATATCGAGTTGTAATGGCTCCAAGAAGCTGATCCTTGAAGTAAAAAAAAAAAAAAAAAAAAAAAAAAGTCCAACTGGCTTTCTTTCACCTTGCATGTGTGAAATTACACCACTTCAGAACAATATCTTTCAGTAACACCAGTTAGTTTTGTCACCCAACGTGTGCTTTGTGAGTCCTACCTTAACACTTGTCCAAAGCAGCAGCTCCAGACCTGGCCTGGTCCAAACCCAAATTCTTGGGGCTGACACAGAATAGAACTGGCACCCAGGACTGGGGAGAGCGGCTCAGATTCTCCTCCTTCCCATCTCTGACCTATATGTCATTTAATTGACAACTAAATGTGTTACTCTTGGAAGTCATCTTCCTGCTTTGGGACTCATTTTCCTCATCTGTAAAATGAGTGAGCTTCATGACCCTTTCAGCTCTGTCATTGCATGAAATACTTTCCTTTGGGTCAGGTTCACTTTAGAACTTGACCTCTCTACAGCCCTTAGGCTGCTGAGTGACAGACACCACAGCTAATCCTCCATAAATAGATGTTCCATATCTTGGGTCTCAGGATGAATTTATAGCTGAAGATTGGCACTTAGTAACTTTCAAACAAGACCATTTTGACCTCTAAAAATAAGTATTTTATGCTATTTTTAAACCATTATGTTACATTACATTGCAAAACAATCATATATATTTTTATTTAACAAAAATGAAGGAAGGTCCTGATTTTTATTTTTTTTAAATGTATGTAAAGTTAATAAATACTGGGAAATGTCTCTGGACAGGACAATACCCAAGAGGAATTTCAATAAAGTTTATAGTTACACCAGGAGTCACTGGGACTAATAATGACATTTTACCTTAATGTTTTCTGTTTAATTTTATTTTCTTTATAAAAATAAAAGACCTTTCAATATGAGTGGTACAGTCCTTGATTATCCATAGGTGCAACTTATCACACCCCAGGAGCTTAACAAGTGGTCAAAACATTTTGTTTCTCTCTCATTTTGCTTAAACTGTAAATGGCGGCAAAGAAATATCCTTCTACTCATCTAAAAATGAATTTGACACCGCAGAGACTGGGAGAAGCCAAAAGTAAAATGCAAATCGAATTCAGATGACCAAGAAAACATAACTTACGGGAAAAGGTATCTGTTACAGACTACATATTTGTTTCCCCCCAAATTAATACATTGAAACCCTAACTCCCAATGGGTTGATATTAGGAGAGGGTACCTTTGGGATACAATTAGATTTAGATGAGCCCATGAGGGTAAAGCCGCCATGATGTTAGTGATCCTTTAAGAAGAGAAAGTCTAGAGCTCACTCTGCTCTATGAGGATAATGAGAAAGAAGACGGTCATTTGAAAACCAGGAAGAGGCCTTCACCAGACACTATATCTGCCAGTAGATGCTGGACTTCCCAGAACTGTGAGAAATACATCTCTGTAGTTTAAATCATTGTGTCTGTGGTGTGTAGGTACAGCAAACCAAACTAAGACTATTTTAAAGAATACCCAATGAAAAATACTGATTGAGAAAAAGTCATAGGGAGAAACAATGAGATGATAAACAAGCAATGTGTTAATCTCAAATGAATATCCAAAATGAAATCCAAGATCCCAACAGCAATTTGGAACTTCCTTCTGCTTCTTAGACTAGGCAAAACAAAACAAAACAAAACTCCCACATGAAGGAAAGATGAACTCCAAACGCACTATTTCCAGAGGCTAACTACCTGGCATCCTTAGAATACCAAAAGGAATCCTCCCTACCCACCTCAAGCCAACCTTGATGGATTTCTCTTTCTCTAGATGCACAAAATAAACACAGAATCATAAGGCCCTTTATTATTTTACCATGGTCACCTACAGGTCCAAATCAGAAGGCTTATCAGGGATTATTACTGGCAATGGTACTGCATTTATATATACTCACCGCCTCCTCAGGATCATTGATTCCCACCACTTTCAAAACTAGTATCTGCATATCTGTGCTTGAGGCTCTTGGTTGGGATAATGTCAAGGCATGTGATTTGAACTGATCCCAGTTTCCTGTGGATCAGTAACGACCTTCTCTTCCTTACGCACCATGCCTTTCTCCCCTGGAGTTGTCTGCACTTCTTAAATGAAGCATTGTCACTTACTTTCTCTGTGTCTACATCTGGAAGAACGAATAGTATATGTCCGATGACTATTTCACAACATGAGCAAGAAGAGTTCTGAAAAACAGGTAATGCCGCAAAGGTGCACGGTTATGAAAGGAAGTGTCAGCTCCACCCTGCTCTGGCTCTTAAGAGACCACTTGAATGGGCATGTCACAATCTTTCATTACTGCCTTGCCCATGCCACTTAGCCCTGAAAATGCTTTCCTGTGTTTTCTCAATCTATGCTTCAGTCTTTCCAACACTCTACATTAATCCTAACTACATTATTAAGAGGGAGAGTGGTTCTCAAAGTGTGGTCCCAGGACCAAAAGCAACATTGGGACCATCTGGGAACTTGTTAGAAATACAAATTCTTGGTCCCATCCTGACCTATTGAACCAGTACTCTTGTTTGGGGACCCAGCAATCTATTCTAGCAAGCCTTCCAAGGGATCCTGACACATGCTGGAGGCTGAGAACCATTGCTCTAGGAAGTATTGCTTATCACCCTTAACCTGCCTCTAAAAATGTCCAACATAGCTCTCCATCTCTGCCACATCTACCCAGTCCACAGAAACTCTCAGCATAGCCTCCTAAGTCTATCCTACATCACTTCTTTTCTTCTCCTTCATGGTCACTGTTTAAATTCAGAACAACCAGTATTTCCCACTTGGACCCCTGATGGTCTCTCTGAATCAAGGCCTCCTATCTGTTCACGTCAGCTGCTGGCATTATCTATCTGAAATGTGAATGTGTTAAGTCCCTCTAGTGCTTGAAGGAGTGCCTGGAACATCTCTAATCACTGTTCTGTTCTTAGGTCTAAAGGGCCCCTTCTGTCCCTCCCCTTAAATGAGCAATAGGCATGTGGAATGCAACCCTTTAAGGCATAAGCAAACCTTGGAGGTGATCATTCAGCAGATTGGGTGGCTCATGCTGGAGAGGCTGAGGTAAGAGGATCACAAATTTGAGGCCAACCTGGGCCATTTAGTGAGACTATTTCAAAAAAATAAAAAAGATGGACCAGGGATGTAGCTCAGAGGTAGAACTTGCCTAGTAAGGGTGAGGCCTATAGTTCACTATAGTTCAATCCCAAGTTCTAAAAAAAAAAAAAAAAAAAAAAAAAATTAAGAAGAGCAATTCAGGCTACAATGAAAAATGAGTGAAAGAGGGGAGGGTCCTATTTCTCGGGGGATTCTCAGCCCTCAGGACCTTGAGTCAGGCACCCTGGCTTCTACATCTATCATTGAGGCTCTAGGATTTCATATGATCCTAAACTCTTGGGGATAAATTCCTCCTCTGTAAATTAGCGATCAATACTTTCCTTGTCTATCACATAGGAATGGTTGGAGCTCACATGAGAAAACACTTATAACAAGCTTTGAAAGCTTTGGCATACAAGATGAAAGTAAGGTCTTACTAAATAATTGTGATAATTATACTCATCAACGTTTAAAGAGCACAAGCTTTTTCTAAGACCCTAATCTAAGAGTTTAACATACATCTGAAGGGAGAATTATCGTAAGAATCCCCCCTTGTTAGTTGCATAAGAGGAAACTGAGGCATGCAGATGTAGAAAAAAATCTGGCCCAAGTTAACCCAACTTGGAAGTGACCGAGCTGAGATTCAAACTCAGGTAGTGTCACAAAGAACCTTAAACACTCACCCCTAGGCCTTACTGCCTCATGGCATTCAGACCACACCTGGGCCCTTGTAGAGGAAGGTCTATGGTGGACAAATAGATGCATGAACCGAGAGTGGATAGAAGGATGAATACACATAGAGCTGTAGATTGATCTGTGCCTCATGAGCTTGACTGACCCACTCAGGATATGCCAGGTCCTCAAGGTAATGTCTCATACATTAAATAAAAATTTCAGAAGGATATGGTTTTGAACCAAGCTGTACTAGCCCCAACAGACCAGGCTATCGATCAAAATGGAGTTACTCATGCTGAATTCCAGTTACTGAACTGAAGCCAGTCTGTTTATCTGATCTTAGGATAATAAGGATTAGAGGGGGGGGGGGAAATGACCAAAATTTCCCAAATAGGTCAGTTTCAATTGACATGGCAATGGCATTAATCCTTACGCAATAAGGAACATGAAATAACCTGATATTAACTAATCAGTCATTTTCCTATTGTTGTGTTTCCCTGTCCCCATCTTACAAGAAAAGTAACATTAGAAATGACTAATCCACAGCATTCGGAATGCTGTGAATATACTTTGTATACAACCAGAGATATGTAAAAGTGTGCTCTATGAGCATAATATGAAATGTAATGCATTCTGCTGTCATTTCTAACAACTTAGAGTAAAAAACAAATAAATTGTATTAAAAAAAAAGAACACTGTTCTTAAACATTTTGGAGATAGCAAAAGTATTTCCTATTTTTATCTAATGAGGTGAGTCACTGAAACTAGCTACTTACACCAGTAAATTAATTTTTAAATGCAAAAAAAGAAAAAGAAAAAAAAAAAAAAGAAATGACTAATCCACTTCTTGTTCCTGCCTTGTTCAGCAGTTTGCCTATAAACCCAAAATTCGTGTTTTGAAACCTATTCTCAACATGAGGCTATTCAAAGGCAGGGCCTTTGGGAGTGAGTTATCAGGGCATGAGGGCAGAGCCCTCTTGAATAGGATCAGAGCCCTTGAAAAAAGAGGCCCGAGAGAGCTCCCGTGTCCCTTCTGCCATGAGCGATTACATCAAAAAGACGGCCATCTGTGAACCAGGAAGTGGCTGTTGGTAGACATAATTTCTGCTGGCACCTTGATCTTGGACATTCCAGCCTCCAAAACTGTGAAAAGTAAACGGTTGTTTACAATGACTTGTTTACAAAATGCCAATAAAAATGTTTTTCTGTTGTTTATAAGCTACCTTTGTGGATGATATTTTGTGATAGCAGCCTGAAAAAAAACAAGACAGAATTACAGTAGTGAAAGATCTTGTCCCTGGGGTGAGAGCTCCTGAGTGGTGGTGCACCTGGTTTGGCAAAGATGCCAACAGGGTGACCTTGGGCGAGTCACCTACCTGCTTTGTCCCTTGGATTCCGTATCTATAAAGTAAGGATAATGTTTAAAAAATATTTTTTATTTATTTGCTTTTAGTTGTACACAATGCGTTTTATTCAATGCGTTTTATTTGTACGTGGCGCTGAGGATCGAACCCGGGTCGCCCATGTTCTAGGCGAGCGCTCTACCGCTGAGCCACAATCCCAGCCCAGTAAGGATAATTTTTATACCTGCTTCGTAAGGATTTGTACAGATTAAATGAGAGAACTTATGTAAGAAATTTAGCACAGTGCCCAGTACACGGTTAAGTGTTCAATAAACGTGGTTATTGTTATCACTTCTCTGGGATTGGGGCAGTGGAGTCAGGAGAAGCAGTCTCTCTCCATCAGATGTGGAGACTATACCACTGCAGGCATCACAGCGCCTCGCAGGAACACTTGCAGCACTCAGAAAATTGTTCTGGGCCCAGAGACCTCTTGGGTCATGGGACAAGAGCAAACAGGCTTAAGGCCTAGGCCGAGCACAGTGTTGTGTGCGGAGCTCACTGCTGCAAATAGCAACCACTTGCAGGCTTGATGGTGGCACGTCCACCCTCTGGCAAAGAGCAGGCAGGATGCAGAAGAGGAGAGGGCAGGAGACAGCCGGACGCTGCTCTGAGTCAGAAGCATGAGGCCAGGAGGAAAGCTAACCCAGGCTCAGCAGGTAGAAGGGAAGGAACCAGGCACATTCCAACAGAAGTGACTTCTTGCCAAGCAAGCACAGTGTCCAGGACCTGTCTCCAAGGACTTCAAGGGTAGGTGTCTGAAGTTATAACTAATGAGCTTCGCAGTCGTTGACGGGCAGAAACCAACAAATACTTCACCATTCATCCGGGACTAACATTTATACCCCACTCCTGACCACACACTATCATATAGTTGGTTTGTTTGTTTGGTGATCCTAAGGATTGAACCCAGGGCTTCGTTCGTGCTAGGCAAGTACTCTACAACTGAATGACATCCCCAGTCCTAAATTAGTATTTTTAAAGTTAACTCTGTAATTACCCTGTGAATCATGTACTTGTATTGCCCTCTGCTTTGTGTGTTACAAGTTTACTTCAGATGTTAATTGAAACCATCTGAAGTGTCTCACAGTGTTTATAACCTTACTGACCCTGCTGCAGCATTTAAATTTTTTTTTTTTTTTTTTTTTTTTTTTTTTTAGTTAATCAGAGATTTTGAAGAGGAAGTGGAACAGGTCAGACTCAGTCGCCCAAAACTTTAGTTTTACAAACTACATCTCAGGGTGTTATCAGTTGAATTGGGCCCCCCAGAAGATAAGCTGAATCCCAGCCCCCAGGGGCTCAGATTGCAGCCTCGTTTGGAAACAGGGTTGTTGAAGATGTGATTAGTGAAGATGATGAGGTCTTGCTGGAGTAGGGTGGGCCCTTACCCCAAAATGATGGCTGTCCTTGCAAAAAGGGGGAAGGCACAGAGTGAATAGTACCCAGGAGGAGACGGGGACAAAGGGGAGAGGACAGTCATATGCTCCCAGAGGCAGAGATCTGGTGACACATCAGCAAGCCGAGAAGCACCAGGGACTGCCAGCAAAAATCATAAGCTAGAAGAGGGAAGGTCTTCCCCTGCAAGTCTTAGGGGGCCTGGCCCTGCTGAGCCCTAATTTGGAATCTTTATCTTCTAAATTTCTGTTGCAAGCTACCCATCATGTAATATTTTGTTACAATAGCCCTAGGGATCTAAAATACAGAGTTACTCTGACCCTCTGTTTTCACAGCCTATGTTAGATGTTCCAGACATCTGTTAGAACAGGGTCCCCTGCTTGGTGTTGCTTTTGTCACCCATCACTACTAGGCTGTGAGCAGAAGTGGTGTTATTCATCTGTAACTCAGCACATACTAGTTGCTTAATGAATGCATATTCAAGCAAATGAACGGATCTCAAAGAGTCTCTGGGATTCACCATGACTGCCCATCCACCTCTAGCCTTCAGCCCTTGAATATTGAACTACTTCCCAATCTAACAGGCATGTGGAGATGCCAGTGTGAGAAACCAAGGCAGCGGGAAAGAGGCCTGGAGGACACTGTGGAACCTGACACCCCAAGTTAGCCCCACGGCCTGGGCCTCACTCAGGTCTCTCCCTTACCTCTGATCAACTCGAGCTATACAGTTGGCCTTTGGGGTCTTTTTAAAAGGTAAATTATAGACAGTTGACTTGCCTTACTGTTTTGCCTCAGAAATTAGTCCTTGTAATTAAAAAAATGAGTATCGCTTCGATGTTTACTTTTGAGTTGATAAAAGATGTCATTCAGTGTCCCCATCTGCTGCACATATGCGTGTACACACACAAGTACACATACATGTGGTGGATGTGGGCATAAATTTCTGATATTTGTGTCAATTAACACCATTTGATTTGACATATTATGACCTTTACAATTAAGCTAACGCAACTATTACTGTATGTGCAACCACTGACTAAAAATAATCACATTATTAAACATATTAGTTATGGAAAGATGACATACATAGCAAAAGGAAAAGGAAATCAAAACTGAAGTCCTGAAAGTTGGTTTTCAGAAGTCTCAGACATCTGAAATTCTTCAAAATGTGTAACTTCAAAGATATCCAACTTATGCCTCACTAGAAAAAGTTGTATTTTCTTATTAATCTTTAAATGCAAATTAAGTTATTTCTAACAGAGAATCATCGTGACTTGAGCTTGGAATCATCCAGTCAGCCACAGACAGTTGCCGGGAGGATCAGATGGGAAAGAGAGTGACTCTATGCTCGCCATCTGTTTCCCATTTGCCTGAGAAAAGATCGAGAAAATCCAAGTTTTCAAGGCAGTTAGATTTCAAATAAGTCACCAGAAAGAGAAATGGTCCTGCCACTTCTAAACTGACCACACTCAACACACCTCACAGTCCACAGCCAGAGTCTCCATGGTCTGGTGTGGTCTGAACAATCAGATGCCAAGAAATCTAGAGATCTGTGGCCCGTCTACATGATGCTTTCAGGTACAGTGTCTTATGTGACGCTTGGTTTCTCTGGGGCCTTCTCTTCTCTGACTTGACCTTCAGGACTGTCTATTTGCCAAGCATTAAGAGTTCAGTAGCTCCCCAAAGAGTTAACTAGACTGTGGTTTAAATTAGTGGCATGTTACTTAAAATTGGCTATTGACATAGAACTGACATGAAACCACCACCACCACCACCCCCTTTCTAACATTTAAAAATACTTCTTGCTCAGAGGTTTCCTGACAATGGTTTTCGGAGCCCATGGTTGTAAGGCATTCCCTTGAAGTTACCCCATTAGAAGCTTATCACAGAATTGTAGAGCCCCACCACCCTTTTTTAATATAATGGGATCTTTCCTTTGAAAAGCAAGGAAGATTGGATTTAAAAAAAAAAAATTCATGCATTGTAGAACACACTCAGTAAATAGTTATGGAATAATGTAAGACTCAAAATATATGTGCTTGGTAAATTTTGGATTAGCAGATGCTAAGTGATATCACTGCTTATGAATGCAAGCCAGACCCAAAAGACCTTGTCAACAAGAGCTGTGGGAATGATGTACAGATAGTGACCTTTCTCACGACTCTGCTTGTGGGTGTTTGAGGAGACATAGGCCATGCCTCCAAGGCATGAAAGAAGAAGTCCCATGAAGAGAACTCAGAGGTCCTGAGATCTCTTAAGGACCTTGAACTGCTTCATGTAAACAGAGAAACCACACAGTAGTCAAACAACTCCTCCGCCAAGTGGCTGAAGCCAGAGAGCCCTATGGCTGTGCGGGAGACCTGAGATCCAGCTCCAGGTGTGACAGTTCATGTCTCCACCAGCTCATGAGGAATACCTTTGGAGACGCAGCCTCAGTACTGCCTAGGAGCCAGGCCCCTCCTGCATCCCTCTCGGTGCTCACCAAGCTGAGACCGCATTAAGTTCTACCAGCTGTAGTCGCCTGAAGCGATGGCCGCTTGGAGCAAAGAAGCCGCGGGAAGAAGTTTTGAGACGAACTGGAAACAAACAGCTCTTTATTCTGGCAACTTTTCTCCCTGGCTCTAACTACACCCCGACACGCCGTCCACGCTCCTCTAACCTCCAAAATGGCGCAGACCTCCTCCGCAATCTTGCTCAAGTCCCTCGAGATCTCCGGCCAAGTCTCGCAAGATCCCGGGCCAAGTACGGAAGGCGCCAATGCCCAAACATGTCCAAAGCCAAAGCCCGTAGTCCACCGCAATTTAAGCCATCTCCCCAAACAGGGCTCCTGCATTTCCCCCTTTTTTGTTTTAAAAGAGGTAATGCTCTAGGACGTCTATGTGCAACCAACATTCTTACCCGTCATCGGATAATCAAGGCTGTGCCCTTGACTCCTGTCTTAGGTTGATATGTCGGCCACATGAGACGGTCCCGTGCGACTGTGCCTGTCTTAGGTTGTCCCCCTCTGGGGATCTTACCCGTCATTGGCTAACCAGCCATCCAATGGAGCCCTTTAGGATCGACTGTGTATGATGACTAACAGCCGTCCAATTGTGAGGAGATGTTGCGGCTTTAAGGCAACAAGCCTTTTGGTGACGAGCCAAATTGTATAGCATATCAAATTGTTTAAACAAATTATTTGCCCTAAGTTTCATCAAGTAACACACTGAATTCTCTGGACAAATGTCCGCAAGTCATTGTCCCGTAAAGTCCCAAACAATGAAAGATCAAAATGTCCATTTGTTATAACACGTTGATGTAGGAGGTCCCATGCATGTAGAGCAGAGGCCACACTGTTGGTGAGGTTGTTTGATGCTTGAGCAGCAGGGATGCTTGTGGTGACCGCGTTCCCTGCAGCTATAGCAGCAACCGTCTTTTTTATATCTAGATAATGCCACCGGCAAATCTTCAGGGCCCGCTACCTAGAAACTCAAGCATCAATTATTAAAGGAAAGGCAGTGTTATTTCAGCACTGAGTGAAGAGTCGAGTTGTCAAACTAAAAAACAGAATTATTAGATTAGAAAATTAAAGTTGATTTCTGCTCATACACATTGTTGTTTGAGCTCACACAAACATAAGTTGTCAAAATATCATATTGAGAACAAAAGAAAGAAAGACTGAGGGTATTTACTGTATTAAAGATAGATTAAAGAAAAGCTAAAGGCACTTTGGAGAAATAATTTGTCAGCTGGAACCCTCAAGTCTCTGTATACACAGCAATTTTTTACCTGTTGAGATAATTGAAATTAATCAGCTATTAAACAAATGAAGTTAATAACAAATGAACAATCTTATGTCAAAACACCAAAATATTAGGTTATATAGCACTAGTCATATTGTTTGCTAAAGAGAAGTCCCAGGGATACCTATAATCAAAATTGAAAGTACCTTCATTTATAAAATTATTTACCTAAATTGAATACTCTCAACCTAAAATGAATTAAAGTTATTTGGATCCATATATATATATATATATATATATATTCTTTTTCATAAGCGCTTTGTTCTTTGTGACGTCACACTGGACAGACGAACAAACATACAAACATATATTTGTGACGTCACATTAACATGAAATGTAGACAAATGTACAGACATAAAGACATGTATAAAAAGAAAAAAAAAAAATACAATTGTGTGCACACTAAAGAGAGATCTCCTCATCCCGGCCGGGAGGAATGACTCTTGAGTTGTGAAACATTTTGAAGGATACTTTTGAGGGAGTCATTCTATATCTTCATCTTGGTCTTCTTGATTTTGTACCTTTTTTATTAATCTTGATTCCTCAACAACTACATCTTGATCATTTTGATGTGGTACCTGCTTTATTAATCTAGATGGTATCCATATTGGAGAGGATTCGTGTTTTGGAAAAACACAAACAGATCCTCTCCCCCAAATTAATACTGGATCTGGACCCTTCCATGTACCTGAAAGAACATCCTTCCAGTAAACCAAGGGTTTATGTTGTTGGTGTGGATTCCAATGTCTGTCTCCAGCAGAATAACCATTAGAGTCTAAAGTTAAAAAATTTAAGGTAAACAGGGCAACTGCCAATCTGTCTTTAGGACTTTTCCAATTTCCTTCTTTTTGTTTTAATAACATAATTTTCAGTGTGCGGTTTGCTCTTTCAATAATGCCCTGACCCTGAGGATTGTATGGGATGCCTGTTTTATGGGATATGTTGAATTTTGCGCAAAACTGTTTGAAAGATGAGGACGTATATGCGGGGCCATTATCTGTTTTAAGCATTTTGGGGATGCCCAATGCAGCAAAAGCTTGTAAACAATGAGATGTGACATCTTTAACTTTTTCTCCAGAATGTAAGGAAGCAAAAATCATGCCTGAACATGTATCTATGGTTACATGAATAAATCGCAATTTTCCAAAGCTTGGCTCATGAGTAACATCCATCTGCCACAAATGATTGGGCATTAATCCTCTAGGGTTAACACCAAAATGAGGATTGGGCAAATGTGTCATACAAGATTTACAATCTTTTACAATTGTTCTGGCTTGCTCTTTTGTGATTTTAAACCTACGTTGCAAGGTGGTGCTGTTGACGTGAAACTGGGAATGAAATAAAGTAGCTTGTTGTAGTGCTGAAAGTATAAATATTGTTTTTGTAAGTTCATCAGCCTTTTGATTACCTTCATGGAGGGGGCCAGGCAAATTAGTATGTGCTCTAATATGGCCTACGAATAGAGGTTCTTTTCTTGCCCACAAAAGTTTTTGTATTTGATAAAACAATTTAAAAGCTGGAGTATGAGGTGCTATTGGTCCTGCTAACTCTAATTTTGGGACGGCTTGTACAATATAGTGGCTATCTGAAAAAATGTTTATGGGCTGGTCTCTAAAATTTTCCAGAGCTCTTACCACAGCTTCCAATTCCACTAGTTGAGCTGATTTGTGTGCAGTTATGTAAGTCATATTTTCTTTTGTAGTGACTATTGCAGCAGTACCATTTGAGGACCCATCTGTAAATACATTAAATGCCTTAGGAATAGGTTGATTTTTTATTACCTGTGGAAATATAATAGGATGATTAATACAAAAAGATAATATAGGAGACTTAGGAAGGTGATTATCAAAATTTGCAGAGGTAGAGCATCTAGCTATAGCCCAGTCATTATCGTTGAAGCATAAATATTCAATCTGTGACGATGAATAGGGAGTAATAATAGTAGCAGGGTGAATGCCAAATATTTTAATAGAAGTTTTAAGTCCTTGAAGAATAAGTTTAGCCACCATGGAGGTATAAGATTCAATTATACTTTTAGGAGAGACGGGCAAATGTATCCATAATAAAGGCCCTTGTTGCCAAAATACTCCTGTGGGTGTATATTGTGAAGAAATAATAATCAACATCAGCGGTTGAGTTAAATCAAATCTGTCACAATGAGCTCCTTCGATGGCTTTTTCTACTAACTTTAAAGCTTTCCTAGCATCTGGAGTCAGTGTTCGCGGTGAGGATGGATCAGGGTCCCCTCGAAGGATATCAAATAAAGGTTTTAATTGGCCAGTAGTGAGGTTTAGTGTAGGGCGAAGCCAATTAATGTCACCCAGCAGTTTTTGGAAATCATTGAGGGTGGTTAAATGTTCTTTATTTATTAAAATTTTTTGGGGTCTAACAAAAGTATCCATGATTTTAAATCCTAAATATAATATGGGAGATCTAGTTTGAACTTTTTCTTCTGCTATATATAATCCGTATTTTTTAAAATTTTCTACCATGTCACTGAATATATTAAATAAGATTTTTTGATTAGGGTGGGCCAGTAAAATATCATCCATGTAATGTAGACACATGAGGTTTGGATAGTTATTTTTAATGGGTTGGATAGCCTTGTCCACATATATTTTGGCATATGGTGGGGCTATTAGCCATTCCCTGTGGTAAAACCTTCCATTGATATCTCTGATCAGGGCCATTATTGTTAATAGAAGGAACTGAAAAAGCAAACCTGGGGGCATCCAGAGGATGTAGGGGAATAGAAAAGAAGCAATCCTTTATATCAAGACTAATAACATGGAAACTTTTTGGAATAGCTACAGGATTCGGAAGTCCAGGTTGAGTAGGGCCCATGACTTGCATGGTTTTATTAATTTGTCTAAGATCATGTAATAATCGCCATTTTCCTGATTTTTTCTTGATCACAAATATGGGGGAATTCCAGGGAGAGGTGGAAGGTTCTATATGTCCTGCTTCTAATTGTTCCTGAACTAGTAGGTGGGCCGCTTGTAATTTCTCTTTAGATAGGGGCCACTGAGGGACCCACACTGGCTTATCAGAAAGCCATGGTATTTTTAAAATTATTTTCTCAGTGGCCCCGAAGAAAAATGTCTTTTTCCTATATGATAATGATTTCTTTTAGGGTTACGCTTACCCTGTACTTTTTGATAATGATTTCTTTCAGGGTTAAGACTACCCTGTATATTTTCACATTTAACACCTGCAGGTTTGGTTGCAAGGTGTACTCCCATTTGTTGTAAAATATCTCTTCCCCATAAAGTAACTGGTAGGTTAGGTAAAACATAAGGCTGAAACGTTCCTTTATGTCCTTCATCATCCTCCCATTTTAAAATTACTGCACTTTTTTCTGGGAGGTTATTATATCCCAAGCCTCTTAAACTGGTTGAAGCTTTTTGCAGAGGCCAGTGTTTGGGCCATTGTCGTAAATTAATGATGGAGGAATCAGCTCCAGTATCTATAAGTCCCTCCATTTCTATTCCTTGGATTCTTATTTTACACATAGGCCTCCTAGTACAGTCTCGAACCCAGCAAGCCATGGGACTGAAATCAGTGGAACAAAATCTTGTATTGTTCCCTTTTTGAGGCATACTCATTTTAAATGAATTATGTAAATTTGGAAGGAGAAGCAGCTGAGCAATTTTATCTCCTTGATTAACAGAACTTATACTTTGGGGTGAGCTAAGCATTATTTTTATTTCCCCTTTGTAGTCTGAGTTTATTACACCTGGGGTCACTTGCAAACCTAATAAGCTTTGAGGACTTCGCCCGATAATAAGTCCTACAGTCCCTGAGGGAAGAGGTCCCCTGACTCCTGTGGGAATCAGTTGAACCCCCATTTCAGGTGTTAACACTATTCGGGCGGTGGAACAGAGGTCTAATCCTGCATTTCTTCCTGTTCCTCTGGTGAGGGAGTGGATGGGTAATAGGGGTTGTGTTGGGGAAGCATCTGAATGGATGCTTGAGGATACTCCTCTTCCAATGCCTCGTACATTTGTGGGCCCCGGGGCATTGGGCCCCGTGCCCCGTTTTTTGAATTCCTGAACAAAGGATTTCCATGGATGTCAAATTTTGAATAACATTTATTGGCCCAATGATTTCCCTTTTTACACCTGGGGCAGCAACCTGGAGCACGGTATGAATTTGGTCTTATTTCTCTTTTGGGATTTTGCCTAGAATAGCCTGATTGATTATGATAATTTTTCCTGGAATATCCTGATTGATTATAGTGTCTAGGTTGAGTCCTTGTGAAATTCTGAGGGGCAGCATCTCTAACAGCTGCTGCAATCATATTCCCTGTGACAAAGGCATCATTTATATCTTTACATAGTTGTATATATATGGAAAGATCCTTTTTATTTCTCCATGGCCTGATGGCTTCCTGGCAATATTTATTAGCGTTTTCATATGCTAATTGAACAACTAATGGCATAACTTGATCAACGTCTCCAAAAACTCTACCTGCAGTTCTCAAAAGTCGATCAGCAAATTCAGCATATGGTTCATTAGGTCCTTGAATTACTTTGGACAAGCTACCTTGTAGATCCCCAGGTCCTTGTACAGTTTTCCATGCCTTTAAAGCAGCTGCGTTTATCTGAGCATATACTCCTGGGGTATAATATTTTTGAACCTGTACGTCTGCGAATGGCCCTTCTCCTGTGAGCATTTCTATATTATGGTCTCCAAACCCTGCATCTGCATTTATTTTAGCTGTTTCTATACAAAGTTCTTGAAATTGTGATCGCCAAACCAAGTATTGTCCCCCACTTAATGTTGCTTTACATAGACGTTTCCAGTCTGAGGGGGTTAAGCTAAAGGTGTTAAGGGACTCCAGTATACTCAACGTGAAAGGAGCTTGGGGTCCATATGTCATTACTGCCTCTTTGAGAATTTTTATTGTTTTGAAATCTACTGACTGGTGGCCCCTCTCTCCATTTTCATATTCAAATACTGGCAGTTCCCAACGTATCTGTGAGTTACCCTCGAGAGCACATAAGCGCTCAGAAAGACTTTTTATTTCTATTTCTAGGGTATGCAAACGCCTAGTGATACCCTTCATATTTTCTGTAATAGATTCCACCCATGGGGGAGTGGAGGACATAGGTTCCTCCACTTGATGGTCCCTTATCTTGGTCTTCCTTAATTTCCTTTTGTTCATTTTTTCAGAATCACTTTTACTTAATTCCTCCTCACTACTACTACTCTCATTGGTCCTAACTGACTCAGTAACATCCTGAGTCCCGGATTCAATTGAGAGCATGTATCCTTGAACTATCTCTAATAAATCTTGAATAGCTTTAGCAGCTCGGATCTTTGTCATTTTTGAGCCCGCACTGATACTATCCTTACTGGCCCTAACTGACTCAGCCGAGGCCAAGCTTTCATGATCACTTTCACTTTTTTCCAAATTCTCCTCACTAATAACTGACTCAGCTATATCAAAGAATCCATCAAGAGCCTTGTACACTTGGGTCTTAGTTATTTTCGAACCCATTTTAACCGCTCTGACTAGAGACTCCTGCGAGGTTCCTCAGTTCTTACCTGCCGTGTCGATTCCCCGTCCGGGCCACCACCTGTAGTCGCCTGAAGCGATGGCCGCTTGGAGCAAAGAAGCCGCGGGAAGAAGTTTTGAGACGAACTGGAAACAAACAGCTCTTTATTCTGGCAACTTTTCTCCCTGGCTCTAACTACACCCCGACACGCCGTCCACGCTCCTCTAACCTCCAAAATGGCGCAGACCTCCTCCGCAATCTTGCTCAAGTCCCTCGAGATCTCCGGCCAAGTCTCGCAAGATCCCGGGCCAAGTACGGAAGGCGCCAATGCCCAAACATGTCCAAAGCCAAAGCCCGTAGTCCACCGCAATTTAAGCCATCTCCCCAAACAGGGCTCCTGCAACCAGCCTGCCTCCCTGAGCACCAAGGACACCTGCAAGGCCGAAGGCCTCGTTTCCCTCTAGTTGCTGAACAAATGGGTTCCTGACTTTGCAGTCATGGCTATTTTGCAATTTTCAAAACTCAAATCAAAGTATCACTTTTTTTTTTTTTTCAGATGGGGTCTTACTAAATTGCTTAAGCTGACTTTGAGCTCACAACTGTCCCACCTCAGCCTTCTGAGTAGCTAGAATGACAGGCATGCACCATTCCACCCAGCTATAAAACTATTCTTGCCAGACATGGTGGCATATAATCCCAGCGGCTCTGAAGGCTGAGGCAGGAGAATCACAAGTTCAAAGCCAACCTCAGCAATTTAGCAAGGCCCTAAGTGATTTAGTGAGACCCTGTCTCAAAATAAAAAGGATTGGAGATGTGGCTTAGTGGTTAAATGCCCCTAGGATCAATCCCGGGTACCAAAAAACTAACCCACCTACCAACCAACAACTATTCTTAACATGCAAACACACACACACACACGTGACCAAGAGATATGACCAATGCAAGTATTATCCATAGTCATGTGTGCTGAGCTCATGCTGGAGAGAGTGGGTAGCCAACAAGTATGACTCTGCCCCATGAACCAAAGCACTTGTCCATATTTATGGAATGACAACTATGTGCTAGGAACCATTGCAGTGCTGAGGACACAGTGATGATCAAATGGACTCTGCCCTCTGTTTACATTCCAATGAGGGAGACAGAATAATATTCTAACAGGGGAGGAACAGGCTGGCTAGGAGAGCCAGGGAGATGTATAAGGTACAGTTGGAGTATTGACCTACATGAAAGGAGACAGTGAGCTTGAGAATGTCAGAGGGAGGACAGCCCAGGTAAGGAAACAGCAAGTGCAAAGGCCCTGAGGGAGGTCTGCGCTTGACTCAATCAAGTAAAAGATGAAGCAGGAAGGGGGAGATGGGAGGAGAGTCGAGGATGCTTGGGGAAGGTTTTGAGTTATGGAGTGCCCACTCTGTGCAGTGTGTTCCTCCTTGACGAATCCTAGAAAGGGTATCACTTCTGAGGACTAGCCAGTGTTCTTGGCAGAATTTTCAGGGAGGGACAAACAGCCACCATTACTTGCAGAGAGAAAGTTTGGATTCAAGTCTCGAACACCATGGGGCCAACTAGGGGGTGAGCCTGGCTCGGCCTGCACCTCTCTTCTCCCTCCTGCTCCCCACTCTCTGGGACTGTCGTCGCTTCCCTCAGGAATGGTGAGCTGGGGAAGACACACAACTCAGGCTAGCCATGAGTCCTCCCCCTTGGGTGCAAGTGTGGGCCAAGGAAGGGCCATCTAATGGCTGGCCCTATGTATGGGATACAGCTGAGCAACACTGGCCATTTTGTTGGATCTGTACATTGGATTACTCAAGCCCCAGACTTGCTCTATTTATTTACTTGTTGAATTTTTTTTTAATTGTTTCTGTTGTTTGGTTTTAAGCACTTGAATGTGCCTATGTCCCTCCTGGAAAGCAGATGTCCCCTTGTACAGCCCATGCTGCCCATGCCAGGCCACCACCTTACACCTCCACCTTGGGAGAAACAGAGACCAGGAAAGCGGTGGCTTTTTCTTCTTCACTTTAAAATATTTTATTGAAAGACCTTACCCAGCCATCCCACTCCTGGGTCTATTCCCAAAGGACTTAAAAACAGCATATTACAGTGACACAGCCACTTCAATGTTTATAGCAGCACAATTCACAATAGGTAGGTTGTGGAACCAACCTAGATGCCCCTCAGTAGATGAATGGATAAAAAAAAATGTGGTACATATACACAATGGAATTTTACTCAGAAATAAAAGAAAATAAAATAATGGCATTCTCAGGTAAATGGATGAAGTTGGAGAATATAATGCTAAGTGAAGTTAGTCAATCTCAAAAATCCAAATACTGAATGTTTTCTCTGATATAAGGAGGCTGATCCACAGTGGTGTTAGGTCGGGGTTCATAGGAGGATTAGAGGAACGCTAGAAAGGTCAAAGGGGAGGGAGGGGAAGGAAGGGAGCAAGGGGGGATGGAGGGGAAAAAAGAAAAGGTGGTTGAATAAGATGGATATTATTATCCTAAATGCATGATTGAAGATTTGAATGATACAAATATACATTGTATACAAACAGTGTGTTGTGAAAAGATGCTCTATATGTTTATTATGAGTTATAATGCATACTACTATTATAAAAAAATTTAAAAAGATAAAAATTTTTTTACAAAAGATTTTATTGAAAGAATGACTTTGGAAGACAGTATGGGATCATTTCTGCACAACACATAATTATTCAGTTTTGCAAACACTTTTAAAGTAAACTAAGAAACAAATGACAGAGATTGGCATCGATTCTCTGGGTTCCAACTTCAGAAGAAAATAGAAGGGAAAATAAGAAAGGTGGGAGAAAGCAGGGTTTGCCTCCTCATTCCACGTGGTGAATTCAAGATTTGAAGACACGGGACGAGCTGGGACACAGGCCCTGTCCTTCCTCTGTCCTCAACTGCACATGTTCCCCACAGAGCCCTGCCAGCTCCTTGCTCCTTCTCTGCTCTTCCCCAGCCTCTGCTCCCACCTTCCAGGGCTCAAAACCACCACCAGCAGCAGGGAGGGGCGGAAGGTGGGGAAAGCAGTTATTTACCTGTTGCACGTGGGCTGCTCTGAAATAAAGCTCTAAGAACTGAAATAAAACTAAGACACACTTCCAACGAAACCCAGCCTCCTCCCATTGGTGCCCTTCCTGCCTCCAGGCTGGTCCTCCCTGGGTGACTGCTCCAGTGCCCCTGGACTTCTTGCTGGGAGCTCAGGGCTTCAGGACTGCTGTGCCCAGTGCCCAGGACATTCTACTTCCAAGGACACATTGGGCTCCCTCTTCCTGTCCTAAAGCTCACCAACCCATCACTCTCCATCCATCGCCCCTCTTGGGTTGCTGTCATGGTGCTCATTGCTGTCAGACCTTCTGCCATCTCTCAGTTTATGATCTGTCTCCCTCCCTTGTAAGCTACCTGGTACCGAAACCCGGGAAAAAATCTCGGAGGCAGAGCAAAGCTTTTACTACTTTTACTTCTATTTTCTTAGAGCTTAGAGAGGGAAAGAAAGTTTAGAGAGAAAGATTAAAGCGAGCTTTATTTTTTAGAGCTTCTTGCTTCTCTCTTCTTTCTTCCTTCTTCTTTCTTCTGTCTTCTGTCTTCCTCAGGAGTCTCGGCCTAACTCTGACCAGTCATTACTTCTTCTATCTGGTTTCTCTTCTGTCTTCTATCTGGTTTCTCTTCTGTAACCGCTCTGCCTACGTTCTGGCCGCTCTGATTCTTCTGACCGACCGAGTGACTGCCCGGCTGACTGAATGAATTCATTCTCCTAACTCGGACCGCTTTCACCCGGTTATATACCTTCAGCTTTGCGGGTGCCTACAGGTGCGTCACATACATATCAGGTGGAACTTATGGCTTCCAGCTAGCTGCAACAGCCCTTCCTAATTAGGGCTCCTTCACTCCCTAGGACACAGGTGTCTGAGAACGGGGACCCTGGGGATTGTTCTTCACGGTGAAATAGTTCTTGGCCTGGGAAGGGTATGCAATGAACTTGAATGAGTAAGGACAAGGATCTAGTTTTGAGAAGCATACACTAGAAATTATTTCCTATTTATAGTGTCATCTTAGATCACACAGCCTGCTAGCAGCAGAGCTCGCGGCTGGAAGTCCAGGAGTCCTGACTCCCAGGCACCGTTCACCACCTCGCCCTGCCCCCAGCTGCTTTACGCTAGTTGTGCTTGCTCACTCTTTTTTTTCCCTCCCCCTTCTTTTGCTTCTAATGAACAACAAGGGAAATCTCAAGTAAATAATATTCAGTACATGGTTTTCTGCCTCAGCATTCAAAGTTGGAACCAAGAAAGGCAGAAAAGTTAAGAACTACAGCAAACATCGTGTTCTGGAGCCCGTGAGGCAAGGCAGGGATTTTACCCAAGTTGGACAGGTGGACACTGGGTGCGAAGGGAGCAGAGGAGGTGGCTCAACCGATATGCTGCAGTGCTGGCACCAGCCCTCTCTCCTAAATGCCCTGCTGGGCTCCTGTGAGTATGCCCACAGCCAGCTCCAGGCTCTGTTTAGGTGACACCTCCGGGGCTACAGCGACTTACTGCTTCAGTTTCTTCACGGCCACTCAGCGCTCATCAGCTTTAGGGAGCAGCCCTGCCTTTGATTTGGAGCTCAGGGGGTGTGTGTTGGGCCTGAGGGGCAATTGCCAGGGGTGGTGACACTTTGGGGAAAGAGAGCTCATTTCCACACCCATCTCTGGGGGCTCCAGAGACAAAGAAAACCCCAAATCCTACCTTGCCACAAGTCCCTCTCATCCTCCCTCATGCAGTAACTCTCAGGCGGCAGCTGCATGCTCCCAGATGCAGACCACTGGGCAAAATGACCCTGGAAAGTGATGAACTCAGCAAGTGCCCAGCAAGGGTGGGTACAAACCTGAGTGTCTTCCTAACTTTGTATTTTCTCCTTCCTTTCCCCAACACACACACACACACACACACCACGCACAGAGTTTTATTTATTTATTTATTTATTTGGTCAGAAGTAGGCAATCTTGGAGTTACAACTTGAAAACAGGCAATGTTAGTGCTCCATGGAGGGCAGATTAGATAGAAGACTGAGCTGCTCCCAAGGGCACAGCGAGGCTTCAGAGAGGGCAGGAAGAACCACAGAGAACCTAACAGAGATTTCCAGGCAACGAGAGCTGTTTGAAAAGGAGCAGCCTTCTTGGCAAGGCAGTAGTTGTGGAGCCCCAAAGGGGACAGGGACACCTGCCCAGCCTCTGATTAGGAGTACTGGGGGAACCTCAGCCTCCCCCACGGTCCTTCCACCTCTAAGACATCTTGAAAGAGTTCACTAGCCGTTGTCTTGTGTTGAATCGTTTTGCTGAGTCACTATTTCCTAAAGTCACGGTGACTCACAGCTCGTGAAGGCAACTTCTATCTCCATATCCCAAATGTACTCACTCCGAATTTTTAGGAAAGAAAATAATCTTGTAAACAGGGAGGTTACATCTGCTTCTCAGACACCTTACAAATATTTCTCACATTTTTCCTCTTTTCCTGTGGTGTATTTAAAAATCCCATCACTACAAGTAGCATGCTTAGAGGGCATTGTCAAAATGTCCTCAAAACTCAGGGGTTAAGGGCTGGGATTGTGGCTCAGTGGTAGAGCGCCCGCCTAGCATGTGCGTGGCCCAGGTTCGATCCTCAGCACCACATACAAATAAACGCATTGTGTACAACTAAAGCAAATAAATAAATATTAAAAAAAAAAAAACTCAGGGGTTAAAATTGATGCCAGGCTTTCTTAAATAGCCAGATAAATCCTTTGATGGGCCTAAAACTCTGTTCAGTACCTTGACTCAGTTTGTAGCTGGGAGGTGGAGGACTTGCTAACCTTCTTCAAGGAGCAGGGAAATATTTGTCATTGATCCTGTGAGCCTACTTGTGTGGCCTTCAGAAAAGTACTTAGCTTTTCGGATCTTGTTTTCTCATAACAAATATGGAGATTAGAATATTACCTACTGTACTGAGTTACTGTTGGCATTAAATTACATAATGCATATCATTTAATTACAATATCTGTTGCATGACAAATACTCATGAAAAGGTTAGTAACTATTAGGCGAGCCAAAATAAATATTTTTTTCCAAGTTGATTTGTCTCAGGCATTTGCTACAGTAACGGAAAGCTGAGCTAATACATATTCCATCTGCATTCCAAGTAGCAGGAAATAGGGGGACAGGGGTTGGAAATGGACATGTACCTTTCACAGTCCCATAGAACATTTCTGCTTCTATCCCATTGGCCAGAACTCAACCACATGTCCACACTTGACTGCCAAGGAGGTTGGAAAATGTCCTCTTTAATTCTGAGTAGCAAGAAGCTCAGCTAAAAACCAGGCAACTAAGGAAGAAAAGATATGGGGGCAGGCCAAAACTTGAACTCCTTTCAGTTGAACCTAATGTCTACCCTCTCTCATCTGTCCTGTCCTACAAAGAGGCTCATCTGCTCCCAACAGGGCACGTCTGGGTCCCTGCTCATGAGCTGGCTTGCAGAGCCTCCAGGCTCAGCTCCTCTAGTCCTCCTCCCTCACAATCTGTCGCGCTCCCCCCTCCACTGAGCACCATGACTTCTCATTTCCCAGGAAGTGTCACTTTTTGTGTTTTATCTTACTGAAAATTTACCTTCAGAACAATAGCATGAGGCTGTCAGGCTCAGGATTGATCTTACTTTTAACCAAGTTCCTGGCACGGTAATTTCCTCACTTCTTGTGAATATTCCATGTATGTTTGGTTTTGTTGCCAATGATGGTGATAGATGAGAGCTGGACTCAGAGTTTAAAAGTTTGGGAAGTTATTTCAGCTTGTCAAACTCTCTCTGCTCCTTTGAGCAATCTCATGAAACCCCCATCTCCCCAACCCTCATTGGAGTACAAATAGTCCAGGATGCTGTTAGCAAGTCTCAAAGGAATATGAACAAGATTTATGGAATAGCAGAATTTTATACAAACTTCACAGAAGACATTAAAAAAAATCTGTAAGCCCTATGTATGGACAAAGTCAGGGTTTCCTGGAAAGTTTTCGGTCTCTGTATAACTCTACAAAGGTTACTGAAGCTCTTAGAATCAACAGCTAGAAAAGGCTGCAGGGACCCTATAATGAAGTTTTATCCTCCCATTACACAGATTGGCAAACCAAGGTAAGTTGAGCCTCAAGATAGAATGTCTTGGCCAACGGACAACCAGAACTAGGAGGCTGCAGGCTCCTTACCACTACACCACATCACCACATGAGAAGATCTTTGTTTCCTTCGCTGAAGTCATCTGAGATAATCAAGCCCTCCCCTGGACCTTTCTGCAACCCCATCGCTCTCTCTTCACTAGCTCCTCCTCCTTGTCCACAGCCCAGAGACCGACACTCCAAAAGAGCAAGGCCAGACCTGAGGGATTAAAAGGCTAAACTCATCTGGACCTCTGCAGGCCTTGCTTTAGAAACGGAGACCCCCAAATCTAGGCTCGGCTGCCCTTTCCTGCCCACAGTCTGGAGGAGCTGGAGAAGTTCCAGTACAAGCCAACACTCCGTTTTCATTGCTATGCCATGTTTACATTTAAAAATTTGCCACTGTTTTGTTTTTCTCTTCTCAGGTCTGCCCATGGACTAAATAGAGAGGTGACATCAAACAATTGGGCAAACACAGCTGCCCAGAGCTGCCCTGGAGCACTCTGGGAAAGCAGTTGGTTCTCCTCCAGGAACTTGGGCTCACACTGAAAGGTCATTGACTACCAAATGGCAAGTCTGCTCTGAGGTGTCGGAGATGTGACAGTTGTTTGGAGTCCATGAGTGCTGGTTTTACTCAAGGGTTTGCTTGTTTCTTGAGGCAACTGTGGCTTATGTCCACCAGCATATGCTATTGATTGAGGGTCCGTGGTGAAACAGGGAAGGGGCTGCATCTGTCTTCAACAAGAGGCCAGCAGACTGCCCGTGCTCTGGCAGGGGGCACACTTCATTCTGGCAGATCAACAACAGATGGTCCCACTGTAGCCCTTGATGTTTCACATGTCAAAAAAACCTACTCCTCATTGCCCACCTGGGCCAGGGAGGGTCCTGACCCCTTCAGGAGGCAGGAGATAGTCTGAGTCATGTGTCTCCAATCTCTTTTCTCTCTGGAGGGCCTCATGAGCTGGAATCTCAGTCAAGACTGAAACTCCCCTAAAACAAGTGCAATTCGCTACAGAACATTGTGGAGACTCAAACATGCTCATTCTGAAAAACTGAACAGTGACTCCAACCAGATCCTTCATAGCACTGTGGAATTTGCTGAAAAGGGGCAAAAAAAACCCTCCAATATTTCCTAATCCAATCTCCCTGCTTCATACGACATTCCTGTGTACCTGCTGGAACAATTCCAGGGTCTGGGATTCTTGAATATTGTCAGGCAGATTATTTTTTTTCCTGGTATATGCATTCATTTATTTCACCTTTTTTATTGGTGCATCATAGTTGTACACGATGATGGGATTCGTTGTTATATATTCTTACATGCACACAATATTACAGTCTAATCTGGCTGATATCACTCCCCAGCACTACTGTCAGGCATATTTATTAGCAACGTCCTGGACTGATTCCGTAATTGTTCGAGAAATCCTGGAGTGATGAAGACTCCAGGTAGACTAAGGAAGAAAAGCAAAAACATATCCAATTCGGCCATCTTGTAACTCAAACAATGAGGCTCCATCTGGAGGTTTTCAGCACCTTGGCATCACCTGGGCAACTTCGTTCATCATCTTGCTACAGAAGAGGTGAAGCCTGTGCTTCTAAATGCAGATGTCTCAACTATTCTGTCCAAGGATGGGCAAAATTAAAGGTCCCCTTTGCTATAAAGAGGGTTATATTCCTGGTCTTTAAAGAAACCACTTTAGCACCAGAAAGTCTCTCTAGGAAGTAAGTTTCCACTACTATGTTCCTGCCCCAGGTGGACTGAACTATTCCTTCCTCTGTATGCCTAGCAGGCCCTGAATGTTTTTCACAGCACAATAGTACTTTATTCGATGGTGTGCCCCAGCTGGCCAGTCCCAGCTCCAGTGAGAGTGAGTTGTCCTTTAAACTCTACCACTATCTGAATGTTTCAGTTACTCTAAGAAATACAAACCTGAAGAAGCTAGGCACATTAGATATTAAACCTATTAAAAACCTATTATTAAACTATAGAAATTTAAAATAGCTTGTGATATTATAGGCTGACTCAGAAAATAACTAAATCAGAATAGAGGATAAAATAGAAATGATAAAAGCAGCATTTTCTAATTAAGAAAAACAGATTCATCAATAAATGATGTCAGGACTTAATTGATTGGAAAAAATTTTAAAAGTTAGACTTCTGTCTTTTTATAATATTTATTTATTTGTTTTAGTTGTACACAATGCCTTTATTCTTACGTGGTGCTGAGGGTCGAACCCGGGACACGCACATGCTAGGCAAGAGCTCTACCGCTAAGCCACAATCCCAGCCCCTAGATTTCTCTTTTTTAACATGAAAATTAATTTCAAATAAATTAAAGATGTATGTACAATATAATGAAGCTATGAAAGTACAAGACATAATCTTGTGATTAAAAAATACCTTCTTAAATAAGATGCAACCCAGAAATCATATGCAAGACTGGTAAATTTACTACATAACCTTCACATTAAAAATACTATAAATGAAGTAAAAGAAAATAAACTTGTAAGAAAAATTTGCAATTTGTATAAGAATGGGCTTAATTTCCCTAAGATACAGAAACACTTCCATAGCATTTTGAAAAAGGAATTCAGTTTTTTGAAAAATGAGAAAAAGCTATGAATAGGCAGTACAAAGTAAAAAAAAGAATAGGCCAATAAACAAATGAAAAGAGTTTTTATCTCAAACATAACTAAAGAACAACAAATTCAGATGAATTAGCTAACGGCTAATGTTAATTCATTTGATACATCCAGAATATGGGAAAACACAGTCACATTTTTGAAGAGCAATTTAGTTATGTCTTTCAAAATACGAACATATCCTTTGACCTAGCAACTCCATTTCTAGCAATTTTGTTCTGGAAATACTTTTGACCGAAACCTCTTCAGCAATATTTGTATCAGAGAAATGATTGCAATAGGGGAAAGCAAACAACTTAAATGCCCACCAATTAAAAATTGGAGTAACGAATTAAGGATCATCTAACACTAAATGCATATGGTTGTTAAACAAATGAGGTACATCTATATGGGTGAACACAAAAGACAGCTAGGATAGAGGATGTAAAAAACACAAGATGTAGAAAAGTGTACATAACATGACCTAATTTACGTAAAGTCTATATGTATGCTTTAGTTTGTAGAAATTTCTGAAAGAAGACAAACTATTAGCAGTAGTTACCATTTATTTAAAACTTAAAATATGCACAGGCAATATTGCACTTCATCTGTGATTCATACACATAGAGCAAAAGGATGGAGGAGGCACATGAGAATCTTTAAACATTTTTTAATGTTTCATTGAGAATGTATCTATAATATTCTTTACAAATATTTGAAGGGGGAAAAACAAATGAAAACAGTAAGACTCATTTGACTCTAATACCCATTAACCTCTATAAAATCTCTTAAAATAATCAGTGATACAGTGATGACTCACTTTTTTTTTTTTTTTAAATGTGATAGCCTGTGGTGAGTAGGGATTAATGTTTACTTAGAGAATTGGATCTACTTGGTGGAAGATTCTTATACTAATCTTTCTTGTTTACCAGATTTTTCTATTAATACAGTCTGAAAGAACAGTTGTGCTTTCATGGCTTGTCTCTGTTTGTTGTCAAACAGCAGCTGATATTTATTAAATTAGCAGCATTCCTAGTGCTGAGGAAAGAGCCCCAGGAACCCCTTCCCTCCCCCATTCACCTGGGAAAACCTCTCACCAAGATTACCAGACCTGTGGGTTTCCAACAAAATATCACTTGCAGATCTTACTTGAAACTTGGAGGGGTGAGGAGTTCTTCATTTTGTGAAGAAGCCAAAATGTTGAAGTTGTTCACTCGGAGCTGTGGGGCAGGATTCTTGAGTCTGCACTGCACAATTCTCCCTTAATATTCAAACTCCTACCTACTTACAAATCCTCACTGATGCCTCTGGGAACTCTCTGTTCAGAATGACTCAGAATCCACCACCCAGATTGCTCCATTAGAGCCAAGAAGAGGGTTTGATGACTTCCCACTAATTGCCCTTTTGTCCTTCTGATTCAGGAACTCAAAGTGACAAGAAAGAAAGGCAAAGAGCCAGATGAAATATAACAGTCAAATGTAGGTGGGAGGCAGTTCTTGCTTTGAATACCAGAGTGTCTCATATTTTACTCTCATAGAATGAAAATGGAGTTTTAAATATGCATAATGGGATTTTCTCTCAAGCACTGAACATTGGATATGATGGCAATTATTATCTAGTGAGTGTCTCACATCTAAAAGTCACCTTTTAGGAGACAATTTCCTACCCAGAAACCTGGAGCAACCTCATTTCAATAGACAGCTGCACTGGCCAGTTCCAGCATCCCAAATGGGAAGCATGTTTACAGGATGAAAAAAAATCCACCAAATAATGTATACCAAAATACAGTTAGATAAAATCCAGTTAGAATAAATTCTAGTATTCTGCAGCACAGTAGGGTGACTATAATTTATAACAATTTATTATGTCTTACAAAGAATTAGAAGAGAGGTGTTTGGAGTTTAAGGCAATGAAATGCTGATTACCCTGATTTGATCATTATATATTACATACATATATCAAATGATCACACTGTAGACCCTATTTATATACAATTTAATAAAGGACAAATATTATAACCCCTTTTAAAAAAAAAAAAAACTGCATTATGTACTGCTGAAGTTGAAAATTAATTACCAGTGTGATAGTGTTGTGAAGTGGCACCTTTAGGAAATGATTAAGTCATAAGGATGGAGCCCTCAAAGATGGGATTAAGGACCTAATAAATGGGCTTGAAAACTGGATTCCACCAATATGAAACCTGCTGGAAGCTTGATGTTGGACTTCCTAGTCTCCAGAACTATGAAAAATAAATTTGTATTGTTTGTAAGTTACCCAATCTGGCATTTTGTTACAGTGGCACAAACAGGTTGAAAAATACACTGCTTCCTTCAAGAAGTAAAAATCAAGAATCAATAAATGGGATTGCATCAAACGAAAAGGCTTCTTCACAGCAAAGGAAACAATAAAGAACATGAAGAGAGAGCCTACAGAATGGGAGAAAATCTTTGCCACTACACCTCAGATAGAGCATTAATCACCAGGATATATAAAGAACTCAAAAAGCTTAACACCAAAAAAAAAAAAAAAAAAAAAAAAAAGGACCCCAAATAACTCAATCAACAAATGGGCAGGTCTGGGTTGTAGCTCAGTGGTGGAGCACTTACCTAGCATGTGTAAGGCCCTGGGTTTAATCTTTACCACCTAAAAATAAATTTAAAAAAATAAATGGCCAAAGAACTGAACAGACATTTCACAGAAGAAGAAATACAAATGGTCAACAAACAAATGAAAAAAAAAATGTTCAACATCACTTGCAGTTAGAGAAATGCAAATTAAAAAACTACACTGAGATTCCATGTTGCTCCAGTCAGAATGGCAATTATCAAGAACACAAGTAACAATAAATGTTGGTGAGGATGTTGGGGAAAAGGTACATTCATATTGCTGGTGGGACTGCAAATTGGTGCAACTACTCTGGTAAGCAGTATGGAGATTCCTCAGAAAATTTGGAATGGAACCACCAATTGACCCAGTTATCCTACTCCTCAGCATATACCCAAAGGACTTAAAATCAGCATACTATGATGATGCAGCCACATCAATGTTCATTTCAGCTCAATTCACAATAGCTAAGCTTTGGTACCAACTTAGGTGCCCTTCAGTAGATGAATGGATAAAGAAAATGTGGTATATATACACAATGGAATATTATTACTCAGCCATAAAGAAGAATGAAATCATGGCATTTTCCATTAAATGGATGGAGACTATCATGTTAAGTGAAATAAGCCAATCCCCCAAAATCCAAAAGCCAAATGTTTCCTCTGATATGTGGATGCTGACTCACAATAGGCAGCAGCGGGGAGTGGAGGTTCACTGGATTGGAGTGGGGGGGAAAAGGAGGGGGAAATGGGAAGGGAAAGAGAGTAGAATGAATCAGACACAGCTTTCCTGTGTTCACATGTGAGTACACGACCAGTGTAACTCCCATCACGTACCACCACAAGAATGAAAAGTTATATTCCATGTATGTATAATAGGTCAAAAGAATTCTACTGTCAGGTATAACTAAAAAGAACAACAACAAAATTACTCTGCTTCCAACAAACCCCAGGGAGAGCACACTTCCCTCCCAAGAGCCTCTGCTGGCAGAGACCCTCCTGCTACCCACCTCCTCCCCCCATCATGCATCAGCCAGTCACCCTCCTGGTGTTCTCTGTTTGCCACTCTGTTTGTGAGGGTCTAGAAGGTGGGGCCTTTTGCATATATGTCCACGCTGCTTCCAGGCCAGGGGCTTTACTCATCCACCCAAGGCCCTTTAGGTCTCCCTGCCACTTCAGATGTTAGCAGGAATGAAGCCTCAGTTACCCTGTGACTTGGCCAGTGGTACATCTCTTCCCCTCTGAAGCTTTGCATTATCAAGGCCATCATCATCATCACCTTCATCACCACCATCATCATCGTCGTCTACTAGCTAGCATATACTGAATACTAGTATGTTGCAGACTTGCATTGTCCAGTAAAGGAGTTATTAGACACATGTGGCTAATGAGTACTTGAAATGTGGCTCATTCAAATTGGAATGAGCTCTAAACATAAAATACACAATGGATTTTGAAGACTTAGTACTGAAAAGATATAAAATGCCTCACTAATAATTTTTGTGCTGATTACATGTTACAGTGATAACATCTTGCACATATTGGGTTTGTTAGCTTTCCATTACTGTAGCAAATACCTGAGTTAATCAACTTACAGAGAGAATAGGTTTGTGTTGGCTCACAGTTTCAGAGATTTCATTCCAGTTGGCCTCATTGCTTCTGAGCCTGTGTTGAGGCAGTACCTCAGGGCAGGGAGTGCATGATAGAGAAAGGCTGCTCATTGCACGGCTGGGATGTGAGAGAGGAAGGAAGAGGAGGGGCCAGGCTGCCAGTGACCAGGAGACCTCCCCCTAGACTCCACCTCTTAAAGGTTCCACCATCTCCCAATAGCAACAACTAAGCCTTTCACACATGGGTCTCTGGGTGACATTTAGGGTGGATAAGTGGATAAGTAAAATACATTACTAAAATGAATTTTACTATCTTTTTTTACCTGTGTAAATATGTGGCTAGTAAATATTTGAGCTATATATGATATGGCCCACATCATATTTCCATCGAATAGCTTTGCTCTGAACAACTACTCCCTCTTTCTTTTACAAAGCTACTTTCACCTAGATTTTTAGATCCAAGAACAAATTTTATAGAAACTGTATGATCAAAAAAGTGTTCTAATTTAGTGTTATATTTTTTCCTCTTGAGAATTGTCATTGCTGTTTTCTCAAAAGGACAATGGTATGGATGCCCAGGTCCTGGGCACAGAGAGTCACTCACATTAATTTTATTTAAAATCACTCACATTAATTTTATTTAAACTTTAAAAAGCAATAGTCTCTTATGGATATCCCAGGTTAAAATTTTGCCAGATGGCAATTCCTTGAGTTCTCCTAAGTGAGCTCAAGGAAGAGAGATTTTGGGGTTCTGAATGCTTCCTCCAACTAGGCAAGGCTCTACCAGTATCTCAATGAGAATTAGAAAGCAAAACATTTCAGAGGCTGTTGTTATTGTTTCTTATGAGGTGTCCCCCAAAAGCTCAAGTCTGAGATGATGCAAGAAAGTTTAGAAGTGAAATGATCAGTTTATGAGAGTTTAAACCTAATCAGTGCATTGATTCCCTGGTAGGGATTAACTGAGTGGTAACTGTAGGCAGGTTGGGTGTGGCTGGGGGACGTAGGTCACTGGGGCATACCTTTGGGTATATATTTTGTCCTTGGTGGAAGCAGTCTCTCTCTTTGCTTTCTGGTCCCCTGTCCTGAGCTGCTTTCCTCTACCACACTCTTCCGCCATGATGTTCTGCCTCCCCTCATGCTCACACCAATGGGGTTGGCTGTCTATGGACTGAGACCTCTGAAAGTGCAAGTGCTAAATATGCTTTCCCTCTTCTACATTGCTTGTTAGGTCTTTTGGTCACAGCAGCGAAAAAGTGAACTAAAACAGCTGTGCTGGCAGTGAGGTTAGACATAATGTGTGCCTAACACTGTGCTGAACACTTTACCTGCGTCAATGCATCTATAACCTTCACATCAATTCTGTGAGGTTATTCTATTAGGATTCCCATTTCACTGCTGAAGAAATTAAGTCTTAGGGAAAGTTGCCGACTTGCCCAAGATCACAGAGTCTACATGCTGTATTTCAAACACTTGTGGCCTTCAATGGACCAGAACAGAGGACACAGAGACAAAGCCACACAGCTACAGTCATCTGATTCTTAACACAGGTGCCAAAAACATATATTGGAAAACAGAAAGTCTCTTTAACAAGTGGTGCTGGAAATGTTGGGTATCCATACATAGAAGAATGAGACTAGATCTTTAATCTCTCTCTCACCCTATTTTAAAAAAAAATCTCAAAATAGATCAAGGATCTAAGTTTTAGACTTGAAACCTTGCAACTATTAGAAGAAAAAAAAAAATCTGGGAAACACTTCAACATAAAGGTGTAGGTAAAGATTTTTCCTAATAGGATTTCTACAGTTCAGGAAATAAGAGAAAGAATCAGTGAATGGGATTGTATCAAGTCAAAAATCTTCTGCATAGCCAAGGAAACAACAGGGTGAAGAGATGACCTACAGAATGAGAGAAAATCTTTGCTAGATACTCTCCCAACAGAGTATATACCAAAATATATGAAGAATTCAACTCATCAGTACAAAAATGAATGGTATAATAAACTGGCAAATAAACTGCAGTTTATTCTTCTGAAAAGAAGAACAAATGGTCAATGATTATATGGAAAAATACTCCACATACTTAGCTATTAAGGAAATGCATGTAAAGCTACATTGAGATACTATCTCGTTCCATTTAGAAAAGCAGTTGTCAAGAACCCAAATAAATAACAATAAATGCTGGCAAGGATGAAGGGTGAAGAACACTTATACATTGTTGCTGGGAATGTAAATTAGTACAGGCCTTATGGAAATCAGTATGAAGGTTTCTCAAAAAGCTAAAAATAGGCTGGATGTAGTGGTGCAAGCCTGTAATCCTGGTGGCTCTGGTGGCTGAGGCAGGAGGATCTTGAGTTCAAAGCCAGCCTCAGCAAATTAGTGAGGCCCTAGGCAACTTATCAAGATCCTGTCTCAAAATTAAAAATTTAAAAAGGGCTGGGAATATGACTCAGTGATTAAGTGCCCCTGGGTTCAATCTCTGGCACCAAAAAAAGAAAGAAAAGAAAAAAAAAAAAACTAAAAATAGTACTACTGTATGACACAGCTACCTCACTCCTTAGTATTTATCCCAGAGAATTAAAATCAACATACTTTAAAGATACATTTATATCCATGTTTATCTCAGCACAATTCACAGTAGTGAAGCTATTAGGTATCTGTCAACAGATGAATGGATAAATAATGCACCGAAAGGGTTAATGCCCCAAGGACTAGGGGAACTTTCAGCATTATCTTAAGGAATTCCATTCATGCAGTTTCTGCACCGAAAGGGTTAACGCCCCAAGGATAGGGGAAACTTTCGACATTATCATGGGGAATTCCCAATCATTGAAAACTCAATATCTAGAGTTACTACAGGGGTTATTACATTCTATAGAGGTAAAGACCTCTCAGAAAAGATTAAAAAAATTATTTCAGACAATTGAGAGTCAATGTTATTGGTTTCAGTATCAAACTAAAGTACAATTAAACTTAAGGGAATGGAAACTTGTCCTAAAAGAGTTGGGGAAGCAACATTAATCTGGTAATGTTATATCTGTGAAAGAATGGATGCTTTGCAGTGCTATTACTCAAGATTTACAGTTATTAGAAACTAACAATGATAAGGAGACACAGAGCCATATAAAAGGAGAAGACAAAATATCTAATGAAAAAGTTGAAACTAAGGAAGGGGTTCATGACTCTGTAGGTGAACCCCCTGGGTCTGATGGGAGTACATCCTCAGAATCAGAATATGAGAATGATATTAGTGAGTCTGATAATGATTTAGAAGTAAAAGAAATGATGAATATCTTTAAAAAACAGATGAAATTAAAAAAGCATAAATCATCTCCCAAACCTACTGCTGCTCCTCGAGCTTCTCTTTTTCCTATAACCAAATCAAAGACTGATGTGGGACTTGAAAATCAGCGTTTTACAGTTCCTCTTACAACATTATATGATGATGATAATCTTAAAGCACCCCTTGGTGGATTTATAGATCCCCCTCAATTTTTCCCAATCCTAAGACAACAAAATTCTCAAAATCCTCAAATGGTTGATATTCAATATGCATCAATAGAGTATAAATTTATAAAGGACCTCAAATCTGCTGTATCTCAGTATGGTCCTCAATCACCTTATGTGTTGGGGGTGCTTAAAAATTTAGGAACATCTAGATTACTAATCCCCTTGGATTGGGAAGCTTTAGCTAAAACAGTTTTAGAAGGATCTCAATGGTTACAATTAAAGAGTTGGTGGGAGGATGAAGCTAGGAAACAAGCGAGAGAAAATGAAACTCAAAATCCTCCGGGACCAATGGAAGATAAATTGGTGGGGGGAAAGCCTTATAGAACGTTAAGAGAACAAGCTCAATATACAGATAATGATATCCAGCAAGTCCGGCAAATATTCTTGCGGGCTTGGAGGCATATAATTCCAACAGGACAGTCCCAACCATCCTTTGTTAAAACTATTCAAGGAGCTACTGAACCATATACTGATTTTTTGTCTTGCTTGCATACAGCAGTTATCAGAACTATGGGGCAAAATCAAGTTGTGAAAGTTTTGCTGGAAACTCTAGCCTTTGAAAATGCTAACCCAGAGTGTAAACGAATATTGGGGCCATTAAAGGGACAAAATGCCTCTTTAGGAGAATATGTTAAAGCTTGTGCTGGGATAGATGGCCTTGAACACCAGGCCTCTATTTTTGCTGCTGCTATGGCTGGAGTCTTGAAACCTGATAAGACAGGAACTTATTTCAATTGTGGAAAAGCTGGGCACTTTCAAAAAGATTGCCATAAGCTAAAAGGGAATTTATCTATTCCCAACAAAAACAGAAAATCACCAACTGAAGTTTGCCAACGTTGTCGCCAAGGCAAACACTTTTCCAATTAAGAGTACAATAAAATTATTTCAAAAGATGAGGAAAAAAGGAAATTAACACATGAGAGAAAGAAATTAAAAGGTTATAGATATGAAAACTATATATAATAAAGGTAAAGAAATATTTCAAAATAAGAAAGTCTTTATGTAATGAAGTAAATAAGAGGGTTTACATAAGTGATGAAAAAGTTCTATGTAAGTTGGTTAAACAAATATATAAAACAATCAAAAAAAGCTATTTGAGGTTCCTTTTTAAATGTCAATATACTGATATAAACCAAGATTTAATCTATATGGTAAGAGGACAAAAATGATTTAAAACATTGATTCACTCATAACATTGTACTTATTAAGTTTTATTTTTTGAGCAAATAATCTAAAAGAAATTAAAGATTATACAACTATGGTTAAACAATAACTATTATTTTAAAGTATTATAATGTTATTTCTTTAAGAGCAAACTTGATTGATATAAAGACATCAATATAATTATAATGAAATAATACCCTTTTTTGTATATTAAATATGTTCATATCTTTCAGGTATAAAAGCCTTAAAGTAAAAGCTTTAAAAGAACATTATATCAAACTGATGTTCTCCAAACTAGGGTTATATGGTAATTTGAAGCTTATAAAGATAACATTAGAGGTTTATTTATATCATTTAAAATATGTTCTACAAATGGACATGATATCAATGAGATATAAAGTTTTATGTTACTTTTTACACTTGTGTACAATTTAAAGATATATATACATATATATACAAACTCTATATAATCCAAAATAAATTAATAATAATAATAATAAATGACTATATAATTATAAAGTTAAGCCCAATGATCTTAATTTAAGACTGATGCAACTAATTTGCTAAATGTTTAAGATCAAGACTTTAAAGCTAAATTATTATTTTTTAAAATTCTGTTTATTATTATATTTTGCTGTTATGGGCCTACCAGCTGAAATTTAAACTAACTATGCTCCTGCTTTTACCTCCCAAAAGTTATTTAACTTTCTACAGCGCTTTCATATAACACATACTTTTGGTATTCCCTATTATAGTCAAAATCAAGCTATTATTGAAAGGGCTAATCACACCCTTTATGAATATATTCATAAAATAAAAAGGGGGGATATGCAGATAGCCTATACACCTCAAAACATTCTTCATAGAACTTTATTAACTTTAAATTTTTTGAATGTTTGGTTTGCGGCAGACCTTCCCTCAGTGCAGAAGCATTTCTCCAGGGAAGCATCCACATTGTTTAAACAGTTCAAGATACTTATTTGGTATAAGAATGAAAACAAGGAATAAATGTCTAAATTGTTACATCATATAGGGAGGAAATTTGCTCTTATTTCTACAGGTGGAGCACCTTTTTGGATTCCTTCAAGATTTCTTAAGTTGCAGGATGAGCAATCCCTTCATCAGACAGTTTCAGGAATTATCAATGCAGAGAACCTTCACAATGGCAACCAAAACAACGGATACCCCGACATGGGGGCAAATGAAAAAACTAACCCAAGAAGCTGAGCATACTCTCCAGAAAGCGAATCAACCTTTATATCCCACTGATCTTTTGTTGGCCACACGCAATATTTTGAAATGTGACTGGAATTCTTCTCATTTTTGTATAACTCCTGTGCCTTATAATATTAGTGAATCTTGGGACAAAGTTCAGAAACATTTGACTGGACACCAAAATTTAACTATGGAAATTATGGAATTAAAAAGAACTATAATGGAAACATTTAGTATAACATTGCCTGATATCACCGGATCTGACATCATTCAAGGACTTACCACCAGTATTGCTAATCTTTTTTTTTTTTTTTTTTTTGGTACTGGGGATTGAACTCAGCGGCACTCGACCACTGGGCCACATCCCCAGCCCTTTTTTTGTATTTTATTAGAGACAGGGTCTCACTGAGTTGCTAAGTGCCTCGCCATTGCTGAGGCTGGCTTTGAACTCACGATCCTCCTGCCTCAGCCTCCCAAAGTGCTGGGATTACAGGCGTGCGCCACCGTGCCCGGCCAGTATTGCTAATCTTAATCCATTGGGTCATAACTCTACTATGTTATTTACTTCCTTGGGTAGAATTATAATAATTTCTCTTGTATGCTTTGTTTTATATATAGTCTTCCGGCGCTATAAGAAACGACAGCAATTGAACCACGACAAAAAATCTGCTCTTATCGCTTCAGCCTTGGCATCTTACGAAAACAGAAAGGGGGAGATGTAGAGAATCAGAAGAATGACAACAAGATTTCTTGCAAACGAGGCCTTATTGTCCTTGGTGGGCATATCTGCAAACGGAACAAATAGAAAAGAAACAAGTAGTTTATCAGAAGTAATGGGTGCAAGCGTTCTTGCAAACGAGGCGCTTGTCACTCCCTTGGTAAACGTACTGCAAACGGAACGTTATGCCAAGAGGCTAATTAGAAAGTATGGCAACAACAGTTCTTGCAAACGAGGCTTTATTGCCCTTGGTGGGCGTGTCTGCAAACGGAATGTTCTACCAAGAGGTATAGAGTAGATAGTAAAGAAACATTGCTTGCAAACGAGGGTGTTTCTTTCTTCTTTCTTCTATATTGAAAAGAAGAGGAGCTCAAAGTGTTCTAGCCCTAACTAGTTTAAGATATCTTTAGGGAAAGTTTATCTGGCTGATTGCTGATTCGCAAATTTGCGTTAGTCATTGCTACTGGCTATTTGCCTTCATTGTCTATAAATGTTTGCTGATGGCTAATTGCCTTCTTTGTCTGGAAATGTATAAAAAGGCTGAGAGAAATATAATAAAAAAACACTGCATGCTGATCCTGTGTTGGAGTCTGACCGACAACATAAAAAAACATGTATACAAAAGGGAGTTTTATTCAATCACAAATAAGAATGAAATTTTGTCACTTGTAGGAAAATGGATGGAACAGGAGACCACAATTTTGAGCAAAATCAGTCAGACTCAGAAAACTATGTTTTCCCCCAAATGTGGAAGCTAGAGGGGGGCAAACAGGAAAAAAGTGATACTGTGAAAGCAGGAGCCCATTTGGGTAGAAGAAGGGGCCCAGGGGGAAGAAGATAGGTGAGGGAGGTATTAGAAATTAAATTGAACAGATTATGTTTTTTATGTATATAGAAATATGCTATGATGAAACTCATTATTCTATATAATTAATTTTAAAAATCAATTTAAAAAATGTGGTCTTCTGAAACATTTCAGTAAGATAAGATGGACAGAAACCTGCCCTTTTGCAGATAATAGTCCATCTAGAAAAGGCCTTTTTTTTTTTTTTTTTTTTTTGGTACCCAGGGGTGCTTAACCACTGAGCCACATCCCCAGCACTTTTTACATTATATTTAGAGACAGGGTCTTGCTTCGTTGCTTAGAGCCTCACTAAATTGCTGAGGCTGGCTTTGAATTCACAATCCTCCTGCCTCAGACTCCTGAGTCAGTAGGATTACAGGCATGTGCCACTGTGCCTGGCTAGAAAAGGCAAACATTAACTGGGTTATTAAGCATTAGTGTATAAATCAGATGCTACCATCATACCTATTAAAAAATTAATCAAAGCAAAAATCAAGTTGTATTTGGTTGCACCAATTAATTGTAGAATATTCATTCATCACAATTGAGTGAATGTGATTGATCTATTCATTTACTCATCTATTCGTTCACTGATTAGCTGAGGTATGCCAGGTATTAAAAGGCACTGAGGATATAAAAATTCCTGAGGCCCTGGTTCAGAGAGTAGGATGGAGTGACAGGACTTTTCTCCATCCCTGCCCTCTCAAATCTAGAACCTCCAAAGAAAGCCAAAGTAAAAGGAGTCCTTCTGTGCTGCATTTGCAGCACAAAGACAGGTGTGTAACCTTCCCAGTTTGATTTTCAATTTTTCTATTCTTGGGTCAGTCCTCTGTGGTAGCTTCCTCTCCTTTCCTCTTTGCACATATTTAAGAATACAATTTGGTAAGTTATGAGGTATGCTTACACTCATGAAACTGTACACACACAGACACACACACACACACCCCCAAGTACATTTATCACTCCCAAAAATGTCTTCTCGCCCTTCTGTAGTTCTACCCATACCTTCCCAGTCCCTCTATGCCCAGGCAACCACTACTCTACTTTCTATCACTATAGATTACTTGGAATTTTCTATAATTTTATATAGATGGAATTATTCAGTATGTAATCTTTTTTGTCTGGCTTACACTCAGCATAGAAATTTTGATATTTACATATACTCTTGTGTGTATCAATAGTTCCTTTTTTTGGCCAAGTAGTCTTCTATTTTATGGATATTAATAAAATTAGTTATGCATGCATCTGCTAAGTGACATTGGGTTGTTCCAGTTTGGGAATATTACAGATAAAGCTTCTATGAACATTTATGTACAAATCTTTGTTTAGGCATTTTTTTTCCACCTAGATGAATACCTACCTTTGAAATGACTGGGTCATCTGATGGGTGTACATTTAACTTTTTGAGAAGCTGCTAAACTATTTTCCAAAGTGGTTGCACTATTTTACACACACCCCAACAGCGTGGGAGTTCCAGTCCTTCCTCATTCTCACAAACACTTGGTTTAGTTAGCTGTACTCCCAGTGCTTGGGATTGAACAAGGGTACTTTTTGAGCTAATCCCCAGCTCTTTTTATTTTGAGACAGGGTCTTTCTAAATTGCCCACGCTGGCCTCAAACATTTTTGTGATCCTCCTGCTTCTGCCTCCCAAGTAGCTGGAATTACAGGTATGCTCTACCATGCCCAACTTAGTTGGTCTTTTTAATGTTAGCAGTTCCAGTGACTGTGTAGTGGTATATCCTGTGGTTTTAATTGTATTTGCCTAATATTAATGGTGTTGAGCATCTTTTCATGTACTTATTTGTTATCTGTATGTCTGCTTTGGTGAAATGTCTGTTTAGATCTTTTGCATATTTTAAAATTGAGTTGTTTATTTCTTTGTTGAGGTTTGAGTTCTTAATATGCTGGATACGTGGATACCAGGCATGGTAGTACTTGCCTGTAATCCCAGAGGCTTGGGAGTCTGAGGCAGGAGGATCGTGAGTTCAAAGCCAACTTCAGCAACTTAGTGAAGCCCTAAGCAACTTAGCAAAACCCTGTCTCTAAATAAAATATAAAAAAAGGGCTTAGGATGTTAAGTACCTCTGGGTTCAATCTCTGATACCAAAAAAAAAAAAAAAAAAAAAAAAAAATTCTGGCTACACGTTCTTAATAAGATAGGTAATTTGCAAATATTTTCTAAATGTGTGGCTTATCTTTTCATATTATTATCAGTATATTTCAAAGAGCATAAATTCTTAATTTTGATGAAATCCAACTTGCCAATTTTTTTCTTTTATAGCCATATTTTGGTAACATATCTAACAAAGTTTTGCCTAAGATCACAAAGATTTTCTTCTGTTTCCTTATGAAGTTTCATAGTTTTAAGTTTTACACATAGGTCTATATTTCCACTTGAATTAGTTTTCATATAAGGTGCAAGGTATGGATCAATGTTCCTTAAAATTAGATTGTGTGAACTCAAGTTTCAGAAACACTATAATATAATGTTTTCTCAAGGTGCTTGATCAACAAAGGAAGGGGAGAGATTGGACGTGATTTAGATCATAAAGAAGTTAAGAGGAAGAGTGAGCAACCAGTGAAGACTCCCTTCAATGGAATGAAAACTCTACCTTGACCATCTTAATTGTCAGGACTGTCTTCCCAGCTCCAAGCACAGTAGCATGCACATAGTAGATACTCAATAAGATTTTCTGAAAGGAAGCAAACAAGGAATTAGTAAAAAGGAAATGGAAGCAAGGGTACAGTTACAGAAGGAAACTTGTATCAGCCTTAGTGACTAGAGGAATCACCAAACGCCCAGAAAATGGTCAAAAGGAGATAAATGTATGGAAAACAAGGCAGGAAAACTAAGCAGTTCACACTCACAGCATTTTACCAACATAACTAGTATTATTAAGTGAGAATATCTGCTGAGGACGACTGTAGAGGAGGAGGCCTGAGAACAGGAAGCCTGGCAATACCCCCTGTGGGTGAAAAGGAGGAGCGCCACTGCGTGCTGAGTTCAGGATGTTGTAGGAGACAGCATCCCCCCGTAATCAGCCTTATGAAAAGAAGGAATCCTGTATCTGAGACAACGTGGGTGCACCTGGAGGGGCACAAGTCCCGCACAACCTCACTTACATGAGGAAACTAAAAACTGAACGCACCAAAGCAGAGCGCAGAATGGCGGTTACCAGGGGCTGGGTAGGGCTGTTGGTCAGAGTACAGACTGTCAGTTAGACAGGAGGAAGGACTTCAAGAGATGCTGGGTCCAACATGGTGACCGCAGTTAGTAACAATGTATTATAACTTGAAAAATCACTGAGTGGATTTTAAATATTCTCATCACACACAAAAAAATAAGCATGTGACATGGCACATATATTAATTAGCTTGGCTCAGCTATTCCATAATGTATGCAAATTTCAACATCACATTATGTACAATAAATATATAGAACTTTTGCTAATTAAAAACATACAAAAATATGGGACACCTGTTTGTTATTCAGTGAATGCATCCATTTTCAGGGTAAGGGTATTTGTATTGTGCTCTGAGATAAAAATCTCTCTTTAACCAAAAGAGTGACATTTTAATACCAAGCACTTTGAAAAGTTCTAGGGGTGACAAGAGGTTACGGAGAGGCATTTTAAATACAGAATCCTCTTAGAAACGCCCTTTGTATCACATCCTATACATAACTGTCTCAACGTTTGCTTTTTAATTGAGATTTTTCCCTTTCCTAAAACTATTCCTTGGTCTAATGAAGGAATTTTTGAACAGTGCAAGTCTCCAAGAGAATCAAGCGCCACCTGTGAGGTGAATGTCATTGTTTTACACAAGAAGGAAGCTTTCTGAATCTTGGTTTGGTTTATGCAAAATCACATCTATAATGTTTCATTTTTTAAAAGAATTAAGATGTAGCAACATTTGGCACTATTTTCTCATTCCTTCCTCTGCCCTATACCTGTTGTCTTTTTCTATTCCTGTTGCACATGAACTTGTTCCCACCGTGAGTCAGCTAAACTGAGAACGCTAATTTGAATAAGCATAATGTCACTCTAAAATTATGAGTTTAATACCAATCTACTGCATTGGCCTGTACCATTTAGAAAATGTTGTATTTGGAGGGTCAGGGCAAAAACTGATTTGTTGGGATGAAATCCTTGGTTTAACCTATTACAGCAGGACGTCAACCCAACCCCCTGCTTAAAATCCTAATAACTCTCCACTGAATGTAGAATAAAACAGAAAATTTCCTCCATGATTTATAAGGCTGTAGGCCATATGGTCTCTCACCGCCTCGCAGACCTCATCTCCTCCTCACAGATGCATCTGCCCACTGGACGTTGTTCTCCTAAGACTTCGTACTTACTAGTTCCTCTGCCCTGTGTCTGGTGGCCCCAGACCCTCACTGAGTTGGCTACTTCTCATTGTTTGGAGAATGAGACTCCAAACCTTGTGGAGGCTACATCCTAAAAATCTCTCGAGCACACAATTTTCCCTTTGACCCTAAAGGCTCTTTAGCTATATCGTTTGTCTTACCGTATCATGGCGGCATAGGAGAGTCCACGAATATTGTACGACTTTTGTTTTCCTAATAGGCCAAATTCTTTCATAATTCCCTTATATTTTACAGTTGTTTTCTCTGCCTAAAATATTTTTTTCTCCTGATTCACCTGGTCACCTTCTTTTAAGACATAGCCTGAATGGCTCCTCTTCCCTAAAACCTTTCTTGACCTGTTTTCTACTCTCAACTAACTGAGTTAAACATATACATTCCTATGGTGTTGTAATTAATGTTTTATTTGCCCATACACCCTCCATGATAGAGCAGTTTCACTCTTCACGTTGATTGTGACACAATGGTAACTGGGCAGGGGCTGTCCAGCTGGTGATCACATGCCTAGTTCTTGACAACAGAATGTAAGCAGAAGTGAGGTTTGTTACTTCTAGGGCTAAGGTCTCTAAGAAGCAGATCTTCCTTGCTATAGTTTGGATCTAGATTGTCCCTCAAAGGCCAATGAATTAAAGGCTTGGCCCCTGCACCTAGCACTACTGGGAGGTAGAAGAACCTTTAAGTGTTGCCGCCTGAAGCGATGGCCGCTTGGAGCAACGAAGCCGGGGGAAGAAGTTCAGAGGCGAACTGGAAACAAACAGCTTTTTATTCTGATAACTTTTCTCTCTGGCTCTAACAACGACTAACACACGCCACACACACCACCAAAATGGCGCTGACCCGATCAGCAATCTCGGCTGAAGTCACTCGAGATCCTGGGCCAAGTCCCGCGAGATCCCGGGCCAAGTCCCGTGAGACTACGGAAGGTGACAATGCCCAAATCTCCATGGCCCATAGTCAACCGCAATTTAAGCCATCTCCCCAAACAGGGCTCCTGCATTTAAGAGGTGATAGGTCATTGGGGGCATGCCCTTGAAAGGGTCTCCTCCTCTCTCTTCCTGACCACCATGAGGTGAGCAGTTTCCTCTCCTGTTCACGCCCACCATGAGGTATCATCACAGGCCTACAATCAGTGGGACCAACTGATTAAGAATGTACTGAAATCTTCAAAACTGTGAGCCAAAAGAAACCTTTCCTCTTTCAATGTTGATTTATCTCACATGTTTTGTTACAGTAATGGAAAGCTGATTAATATACATACCTCCTCCATGATGTTCCCTTTTCGGGGCTTGTGCAAATGACAAGGCTTTCGGGATGGTGGACATACATGATGGAAGGATCTGGCCATCAAACTGCAACATTAACCCTGTATACTTATGGGAGAAATCAACAACTTCAAGGGATCTCTAATTTATTTTGTTGTAAAGAAAAGTTATTAAAAATATAATTCAAAGGCCAGGTGTAGTGGGGCACACCTGTCCCAGTGGCTCAGGAAGCAGAGACAGGAGGATGGCAAATTTATGGCCAGCCTGGGCAACTTAGTGAGACCCTGTCTCAAAATAAAATAAATAAATAAATAAATAGGGCTGGGGTTATGGCTCAGTGGCAGAGCACTTACCTATCATGTGTGAGGCACAGGGTTCGATTCTCAGCACTACATAAAAATGAATAAGTAAAATATGGTATTGTGTCCTTCAACAACAACAACAAAAAATTTTAAAATAAATAAAAATGGCTGGGGATGTAGTGCAGTGGTAAAGTGCCCTTAGGTTCAATCACCAGCACCCCCTACCAAAAAATATATATACACATACATATATATATAATTCAAATAAAGCATTCATTTATAGGCAAAAGAGTAAATCTGTAGAAAATTAGCCAGTTGAATTTGGTAGCATCTGAATCCTTTTATGAGATTTTTGTTCTTGTAAACTGAGTCAAAAGATTTATTTGATCTAGGTGGTTTGAGTATTTGAAGGAGAAAATAATAAATGCCAAGACAACTAGAGAAATCTGTAAAGAAACATGTTGAATTTCAATTTAGAGCGTTCTCTAGAGGGGTGAAAGAGTGTCAATAGGCACAAATAATAAGAAAAAAAAATCTCAATGGAAGAATCATAGTTACTATTGACACCTAACTGATAACCTAATAAAGCAGAGAGAAGCCCAGCACAGATTTATACTTAGAGTCTCTGAGTCATTCCAAAATGGCACAGGTCAGAAATTTTATTATCAAAAGCAGAAAGATTTACATCTATTATGTTTTAAAACCACATAAGCTATTCATAAATTTGCTCCACCAGATTAGGCTGCAGTGGGGGAATTAAGTGGTTTCATTTTCTACATCCCTGGCCCAAGGTTGGGGATGGGGCTCAGTGATAGAGCATTTGCTTAGCATGCACAAGGCCCTGGATTTTTATTCCCAGAATCACCAAAAACACTAAAACAAAACCAAAAACATGGATGGTCCCTAGCACAGTTTCTAAGACATAGTAGGCATCCAGATGTCTGCTGAATTTTGTTTTGTTATAAATAAAAATTTGCTATTATAAATAGAAAGCCAAATGACACATTTTTGGACACTAGGAAAGAGGAGTGAAAGGACGTACAAAATCATTTGTAGCTAAAATATTGTCCCAAGAAAATTAGGTATGCTTTTTCTGACCTTTGCCCAGGTTACTGGCTAATTGAATACTCAGCGTTTCATTTGTGTTTGAAGCCAACAAGAGGGTGGGAATTTTAACTCTTGCTTTCATGTCATAGGGGCTCAATCATTAATATGCTTGACAGAACACTGAGAGGAAAGAGACAATTAATACATACCTCTGAAACACATTTCTTAAATGTCTCAAATGTCTAAATTAGCAATGTAAGTCCAGACAACAAAATAATAATTTCCCTCAAGAGTTCTGCCTCCAAAGAGTTTTTCCAAAAAGCAAACTTCTTCACACTCTCACCTTTTCCTGAATTCCCAACTAAACTGGTATGGTTATATATTGAAGAAACAAAAATATTAAAAAGGAAATTTTAAAAAAAGGAAATAAAACCACTCAAGGTTTCCTTCAATTTTAATGAGTAGACTTCCACCTCATTTCCTTTAAAACAGTGCCCCTGAATTGCAAATTACTTCATGGTCTTTTTTTAAGTGAGATCTCTTCCCAGACTGACAGAGCCAGCTGCAGAATTGTACTGTCTATGGAAATGATATCATCAGCACTCTGTCCTTGAATAAGACCACAATCATTACATTTGGCTCCTTTTCACATAGCAGGAACTGAATACTCGCCTGTTTACAGCAACAGTATTTAGATAGTTATCACTCTTGCAATTTATTGGTTGGCAACATCAAATCCAAGGAAAGTTTAGCAAAAAATACCTGAATCTCTTTTTAAAGTGAGTCATTTTAATTTCAATACACTTATTACTAATGCTTAAACTATTAGCTTGTTATTTAATATTCAAAGAGCATATTATTATTAAAAAAATTTTTTTGTAGTTGTAGATGGAGAGAATGCCTTTGTCTTATTTATTTTTATGTGGTGCTGAGGGTGGAACCCAGTACCTCATGCATGCTAGGTAAGCACTCTGCCACTGAGCTATAGCCCCAGCCCATCAAAGAGCATATTATTTATATTATTGAGAGTGGAAAATTATAAAAGTATATTTATTTGTTTATATTCATTATATATTCTTATACTTCTTAGATGTTTCTGTTCCAATATAAAAATTATACTTAATTATATTAACATTAACTATAACGATGTAGTCTAATGATTAAATTGAAGTATTAAAAAAAACTACAATCTAATATAAGTAATTTCTATACTTGGTATAAAAGGTAGTCTTATACCCCTACAATCCTATTCCTAGAGGCTAATGGGACACTGGTGGCATTCTTTCATATCTTTATTCATATATAAACTTTTCTTTACATGGGCTTTTATATTTAAGGGGCAGAAAATTATTTTGTCTGAATCAAATCATTGTGACATAATCAAATGATAATATAAAAATAAAATATTTGAGATCCATGTTAACCATGAAGAATGCTGTATAAATCCATGCCATATATATATATATATATTTTTCAATTAAACTGAGGTCCTCCTCACCTGGCAAACTTAGTAAAGTAGTCCATTAAACCATAAATAAATGTAACTGGGCTCTCATTTACCAAGCATCAAAACAAGCAAGTACCTGGAGCAGTGGTGTGAGTCTGTAAAGCTGGAGACTGGGGCAGCTGAGGTAGGAGGATACCAAGTTAGAGGCCAGACTCAGAAATTCAGCAAGATCTTCTGGAACTTAGGGAGACCCTGTCCAAAACAAAACAAAACAAACAACCCCCCCCGACACACAATAACAATGAAAAACTTTAAAAAAGCAAATGATTTTGAAATCTGAGAAAAAGAGTTTGCACCTTCATTAAACAAACGGAGGCAAGCCTGGCACAGCTGAGGTAGGAGGATACCAAGTTAGAGGCCAGACTCAGAAATTCAGCAAGATCTTCTGGAACTTAGGGAGACCCTGTCCAAAACAAAACAAAACAAACAACCCCCCCCCGACACACAATAACAATGAAAAACTTTAAAAAAGCAAATGATTTTGAAATCTGAGAAAAAGAGTTTGCACCTTCATTAAACAAACGGAGGCAAGCCTGGCACAGTGTCGCATGCCTGTAATCCCAGCAACTTGGGAGGCTGAGGAGGATTGCAAAATCAAGGCCAGCCTCAGCAACCTAGCAATAACGTCTCCCAAAATAAACAATTAAAAAAAAAGGACTGGGGAATGTAGATCAGTGGTAAAGTGGTCCTGGGTTCAATCCCCAGTCCTCCCAAAATAAAATAAAAGATAAAGGCAAAATGTTAACACCATTTATATATAAAAGACCATAAACATTTTTAAATTTGTCATTTCTTTGTTATTTCTAATGAATAAATTTTTCTGTTTTTGTCATTCATTTCCCCTACAAAAGTTGATTAAAGACATTAATAAATCAAAAATAGATGAAAGGTTTTAACTAAACAGTAACATTTTAATTGATTTTTTACTTACATAACTTCTTATAGTATTGGGGATTAAACCTACAGTCTCATGCATGACAGGCAAGCGCTCTGTCACTGAGCCTTATCCTTAGTTCCCCACCCCATTTTGAGACAAGGTCTCACTAAGTTGCCAAGACTGACCTTGAACTTGCAATCCTCCTGCCTCAGCCTCCTGAGTTGTTGGCATTACAGGCATGTGCCACCAAACCAGGCCTAAATTTACTTATTTTTTTAAAATATATTTTTAGTTTTACATGGACACAATATCTTTGTTTATTTATTTTTATGTAGTGCTGAGGATTGAACCCAGTGCCTCACATGAGCGAGGCAAGCACTCTACCATTGAGCCAACCCCAGCCCCCTAAATTTACTTTTAATTAAATTGTTAAGTTCAAAGTTAACAGCTAGTTTAAATTAAGATAGGGAACCTTATAACTCAATTGCTTTTAGTTGCAGACTGCCATTAGTCAAATGACTTCCCTTAAAACAGAAAATGCACACAAACCAATACATGTAATGTTTATTAATTGAAGATTTAAAATCAATTGAAGATTTAATTTTGAATTAAAATTAGTTTAGATCCCTTCCAGGACTTTGAGACTAAAGATGCTACATGAAAAATCTATTTGAAGTTATGGTGCTACTGTGGGGAAGGTAACAAATGGGAGACAAGACGCATTTCCTAATCAAGAACCACATAATTTAAAAAATATTTAAGAGTAAAGAAATCACTAAAGCACCATATAAATATATCTTTATCAATATATATATATGCATATATATATATAGTAATAAGACAGGTATATATGTATTGTACTCACATCACTTCATAATAATTATGTGCTAAGTAAATGCAAAAATGGCAAAATCCTGAATGCCCACATTCTTTTAATTTATTCATCGACACCACCAGTGCATGCTGTACTGGTTGTGTGAATCTGAAGTTGAATGGAATAGAATCACTGTCCTCCAGAAGCTCACAGTCTAAAGCAAGCTGAAAACAACCAACAAATGGAATATTGCGGTATGCAACAGAGAAAGATGTGCCAAATGGTCTTCCATGTCAGGAGGTCTCCCAGCATGACTGTCAAAGCTTGTATCAAAGATTGATATATGGGATTGCCATGCGAGAGGAGGAGGAAAAGGCCCTGATGAAAGGAATAGATTGGATAATGATATGGGACTCAGAAGAAAGAGCTCGTTTAGGATACATTTAATTATATTGCAATTTAATAATCATATTCAGATCTTTTTTGTTGTTGTTGTTAGGAATTCTTAAAAGACAATTGGCAAATCATGGCTGATATATAGTTAGTTATAGAAAGAAAAATCCAGAGATGTTAAGTTGCTTGCTGAGAGTATTGTGGGCATAATATTCATGTTTCTTTTTCATATTATACTAATCAAATTGCTGTACTAGAGTTACCACAGTCTTAATTTCCAGGTTTATGATTTTTCTTGGTACTACATCTCATTTGCATTTAGCTTTCTTTAAAAAAAAAAAATCAGGTAAAGTAAAAGCATTTTCTAGTTCTCTGGTCTGACTCTCATCAAATTTAAAATAGCAGTACTCTATATGGCATAAAGGCAGCTAAAATTTCTTCCAGAAATAGTACAATTTAGAAAATTCCTAGGAGTAATCATTCCACTGTAGGCCAATCTGACATATCAATAGCTTGCCATTTCTGAAGAACTTAAGTTTTATTGCTAACCATTCTCCCTTGCCACTAAATTTGCCTTGTGCTATTACTTCAAACATAAAACTACCAAGTAACAAAAGGAAACTCTAAGGTAAAACCTTAGATTCGTAATTGTAAACTGAGTCACAACTAATGTGCTTGGATTACAGAACCAGTTTCAATTTCTTTATCAGATTAACCTAATATTATCATTATAACATTTGTACAACTGATGAAGAAAGTAGGCAGAAATATTGGTTACTACTCTACCAATTTGGTAAATTAAAAAGGCCTCGTGTTTTTTTCTTCTATTAGTAATACTTAAATTTTCATTAAATTCATTCACATGACTATGAGTTCATTTCGTTCTTTTGGAGGCTTAGTTTGTAGCTCAGGGGTTGAGCACTTGTTTAGCATATGAAAGGCCCTGTGTTCAATTCCAGTACAGCCAATATGTAGTTTTAATTGACACATAAAATTGTACATATTTATGGGATGCCACGTTTTTATATGTGTATATGCTGTATAATGTTCAAATCAGGATAAGCATATCTATGGTCTCAAACATTTATCATTTCTTTGTGGTAAATACATTCAAACTCTTTTCTCCCTATTTTTTTGAACTATACATTATTATCTATAGTCAACTACTGTGCAATAGAACACCAGAGCTTCTCTCTCCTATCTAATCATAGCTTAGTATCCATTGATCAACTTTCCCCATTCCTCCTTCCCCTAGCCTTTCATAACCACTGTTCTTTTAGATTCTACATGGGAGTGAGATCATATAGGATTTATCTTTCTATGCCTGACTTATCTCACCTAACATGACCTCCAGTTCCATTCATGTTGTCACAAATTCTAGGATTTTATCTTTTCTATGGTGGAACACTATTCCATTCTGTATATGTTCAACATTATATTTATCCTTACATTAGCTGATAAGACTGTATTTCTTGGCTATTGTAAACAGTGTTGCAATATACATGGGAGTATAGATGTATCTTTGACATACTGATTTCATTTATTTTGGATATATACCCATTAATGTGATAGCTGGATCATGTGAGTTCTATTTTCAATTTTTTGAGCAACCTCCACCCTATTTTCCATAATGGCTGTACTAAAGTACATTCCCACCAACAGTGTGCAAGTCTTTCCTTTTCTTCTCATCCTCACCAGCACTTACCTTTTGTCTTTTCTTTTTTTTAATAATAGCCATTTCACCTGGAGGTTATAGCTCATTATGGTTTTTCATATGCATTTCAGCCATTTCTAAGTCTTCTTTTAAGAAGTGTCTATGCCTATTGCCTATTTTTAAACTTTTTTTTCTTTTTTGCTATTGTTTGGAGTTCTTTATACATTCTGGATATCAATCCCTTGTCAGATAAATACATTGCAAATATTTTCTCCCATTCTGTAGGTAGGTTGTCTCTGTACTCTGTTGAGTGTTTCCTTTGTTGTGCAGAAATTTTGGAGGTTGAACTAATCCTAAAAATCTTTTTTTCCTTTTGCTACTTGTGCCTTGGGGTTTTATCCAAAAAAACCCTTGCCCCTTCCAATGTCCTGAAAAGTTTTCCACAAGGTCTTTTTCAAGTGGCTTCATGTAACTAGTGAAAGACAGGGTTTTAGCTCCATTCTTCTGAACGTAGATATTTAACTTTTCCAGTACCATTTATTGAAGACTGTCTTTTCCCCAATGCATGCTCTTAGCACATTTGTTAAAGATCAGTTGGCTGTGGATGCATGGATTTACATCCAGGGTCTTTATTCTGTTCCTCTGGTTTGTGTCTGCTTTAAGGCCAGCACCAAGCTGTTTTGACTACTATAGTTTTATAGCATATTTTTCAAAGTCAGTATAAAACCTCCTGGTTTATTCTTTTTGTTCAAGGTTGCTTTGGTTAGTGATATAGTTTGATTAATTTTGATTTAAATTAATGATATTTAATGGCTTATTATAGTGTTTCAATATAAACAATGACCGTTAGCAAGAAAACTTTATTCTTCACAAATGCTGGTCAAGTTTTGCTACCAAGTTCATTTGATGACAGAAAGAATTACCAACTGCCCCTTGAGCTGACAAGTTCCTTCCACCACCATCACTGCAAAAACACGTTGCCTATCTGAAAGTGGTATTTTACCAAGTGCTATTTTTGGATGGGATTGAGCTAATTAAAAATGCACTTCATAATTAACAACATAATTTGACATCATCCTAACTCTTAAACCTACTCTTTTTGTGCTATTGTTTTAATCCTGTCATCACTTTTCCAGGTAGCAAGCTCAAAACTGCTTTGTGCCTCCTTCCTCTCTTGCTCCTCATATCTAATCCCACAACCCCTGATTGGCCCAGAACAGTCCTTGAGTAATTTTTAATTACCCATTTTTAAAAACTGGATATTTATATTAAAACTTTTTTTGGAGGGTACCAGGGATTGAACTTAGGGGCACTTGACCACTGGGCCACATCCCCTGTAAGAGCCTTAATGAGGAGGTAGCTAAGATGGCGGCTGGCTGAGAGCAAAAGAGGAGGCGTTTAATTGTTTTCTCCTGACCTTATTGTAATCAACTAAGAATCTTTCTGTGCCCGTGAACACTGTGTGACATACCTGTAAGTTGAGCTTGTGACGTGTATACTTGTTAAGGTGAAGAGTATTTAACCAGGTAGAGTTGGAGTTGGGGGGTGGTTGTTGGAGTTGGAGTTGGAGAGAGAAGTCAGCAGAGAAGCAAGAATAAAGAACCTACTCATTCCCAGTCGGCCTCCGAATTCTTTCCCGCGGTATTGTTGCTGCAGGCAGCAGCAGCAGCTGCAGGCGGCAACAAGTGGTGGCCCGTACGGGGAGTTCGGAATCAGCACGGTAAGAAAACTGAGAAAACAATTTTGAAAATGGGCTCAAAGATGACAAAAATCAGAGCTGCTAAAGCTATTCAAGATTTATTAGAGATAGCTGAAGGATACGTGCTCTCAATTGAACCTGGGACTCAGGATGTTACTACCAGTGAGAGTAGGAGTAATGAGGATTCAAGTAAAAGTGATTATGAAAGCATAGCCTCCACTGAGTCAGTTAGGACCAGTAAGGATAGTAGCAAAAGGAAATTAAGGAGGACCAAGATAAGGGACCATCAAGTTGAGGAACCACTTGTGCCCTCTGCTCCCCCATGGGTTGAATCAATTACAGAAACTATGAACGGTCTTTCTAAGCACTTGCGTGCCCTTGAAGCAGAGATTAAAGGTCTTTCTGAGCGCTTGTGTGCCCTCGAGTGTCAAAACTCGCAGGGACATTGGGATCTGCCAGTATTTGAAAATGAAAACGAGCAAAGGTATCATCAACCTTTAGATTTCAAAACTATAAAAAATTTTAAAGAAGCAACAATGACATATGGACCCCAAGCTCCTTTTACCATAAGTATGCTTGAAGCTCTTAATACCTTGAATTTAACTCCTTCAGATTGGAAAGGCTTATGTAAGGCAGTATTGAGCGGGGGACAATACTTGATTTGGAGGTCTCAATTCCAAGAGTTCTGTGTTGAAATAGCTAGAAGAAATGCAACTGAATTTCCAGACAGTAACTGGAGAAGGGCAATTTGCTGATTTACAGGTTCAGATTCAGTATGATCCTGGAGTTTATGCTCAAATATACGCCGCAGCTGTTAGGGCATGGAAAACTTTACAAGGAACTGGTGACTTACAGGGTAGCTTGTCTAAAGTAATTTAGGGACCTAATGAGCCATATGCTGACTTTGTTGATCAACTTTTGAGAACTGCAGGTAGAGTGCTTGGAGACGTTGATCAAACCATGCCATTAGTAGTTTAGCTGGCATATGAAAATGCCAACAAATATTGTCAAGACGCTATCAGACCTTGGAAATCTAAAAGGGAACTTTCTGTATATATAAGACTATGCAAAGACATAAACAACGCCTTTGTTACAGGAAATGTAATCGCAGCAGCCGTGAGAGGTGCTTCTCCTCAAAATTTTACAAGAAGGGCTCAACCTAAAAATTATTATAGTCAATCAAGTTATTCTAGAAAACAATATCCCCAAAGAAGGCAAGAGACAATAGAAATAAGACCAAGCTCATATCGTGCCCCAGGCTGCTGCCCCAGGTGTAAAAAAGGAAACCATTGGGCTAGTAAGTGCAGATCCAAAACTGATATTTATGGTAACATTTTATCTAACAATTCAAAAAACGAGGCACGGGGCCCAATGCCCTGGGGCCCACAAATGTACGGGGCATTAGAGGAGGATTATCCTCAAACATCCATCCAGATGATTCCTCAACACAATCCCTCTTACCCATTGACTCCCTTGTCAGAGGAACAAGAGGAAGTGCAGGACTAGACCTCTGTTCCACCGCCTGAATAGTGCTAATACCTGAAATGGGGGTTCAACTGATTCCCATGGGAGTCAGGGGACCTCTTCCCTTAGAGACTGTAGGACTTATCCTCGGGAGAAGCTCTAAAAGCTTATCTGGACTTCAAGTGATTCCAGGTGTGATAGATTATGACTTTGGAGGAGAAATCAAGATTATGCTTAGCTCACCTTGAGGCATTAGCTCTGTTAACCAAGGTGATAGAATTGCTCAGCTCCTTCTCCTTCCCAGTTTACATGACTCATTTAAGAGTATGCCTCAAAATAGGAAGAATAGGGGATTTGGTTCCACTGGCTTGGGACCTATGGCTTTCAGGAATGTTCACAGAGGCCTATGTGCAAAATAAAAATTCAAAGTATAGAGATGGAGGGGTTGATTGATACTGGAGCTGACTCCTCCATTATCAACATACGACAATGGCCCAAACACTGGCCTTTGCAAAAGGCTTCAACTAGTTTGAGAGGCTTGGGATATTCTAATAGCCCAGAACAAAGTGCAACAGTTTTAAAATGGGAGAATGATGAAGGGCATCAAGGAACATTTCAGCCTTACGTTTTGTCCAGCTTGCCAGTTACCTTATGGGGAAGAGATGTTTTGCAACAAATGGGAGTACAGCTCGCAACCAAGCCTGCAGGTGTTAATAATAAAAGATGGAGTCCCAGGGAAAAACAGGGATATGTTCCAGGTAAACGACTAGGAAAAAATCTACAGGGTGATCCTAACCCTATTGAGCTTAAAGGAAATCGTCATCGAAAAAGTATAGGATATTTTTTTAGGGGCCACTGAGAAAACAATTTTGAAAATACCATGGCTTTCTGATAAGCCAGTTTGGGTCCCTCAGTGGCCCCCTATCCAGAAAGAAATTACAAGCGGCCCACCTACTAGTCCAAGAACAACTAGAAGCAGGACATATAGAACCTTCCACCTCTCCCTGGAATTCCCCCATATTCGTGATTAGGAAAAAATCAGGAAAATGGCGATTATTACATGATCTTAGAGAAATCAATAAAACTATGCAAATTATGGGCCCTACTCAACCTGGACTTCCTAATCCTATACCTATCCCTAAAAAATTTCCATCTTATAACCCTTGATATAAAGGATTTTTTTTTCTATCCCTTTACATCCTCTGGATGCCCCCAGGCTTACTTTTTCAGTTCCCTCTATTAATAATAATGGACCTGATCAAAAATTTCAGTGGAAAGTTTTACCCCAGGGTATGGCTAATAGCCCTACTATGTGTCAAATATATGTAGATAAAGTTATTCAGCCTATCAAGAACAAATGCCCAGAGCTTATGTGCCTCCATTATGTGGATGATGTTTTGCTTGCTCATCCTAATCAAGAAGTCTTATTCACCATATTTAGCGATATATCAGAAAACTTGAAATGATATGGACTAAACATTGCTGAAGAAAAGGTTCAAACTAGATCTGCAATATTATATCTAGGATTCCAAATTATGGATACTTTTATTAGGCCTCAAAAAACCTTAATAAATAAGGAACATCTAGCTACTCTTAATGATTTTCAAAAATTGCTGGGAGACATTAATTGGCTTCGTCCTACACTAAGCCTCACTACTGGCCAATTAAAACCCTTATTTGATATCCTTCATGGGAACCCTGATCCATCTTCACCGTGAACTTTGACTACTGTTGCTAGGGAAGCCTTAAAGTCAGTAGAAAAGGCCATTGAAGGATCCCATTGTGATAGAATTGATTTTACTCGACCGCTGATATTGATCATTATTTCTTCACAATATACACCCACAGGAGTATTTTGGCAACAGGGGCCTTTATTATGGATACATTTGCCCATCTCTCCTAAAAGTACAATTGAGTCTTACACCTCCATGGTGGCTAAACTTATTCTTCAAGGACTTAAGACTTCTACTAAAAATATTTGGCATTCACCCCGCTACTATTATTACTCCCTATTCATTGTCACAGGTTGAATATTTATGCTTCAATGATAATGATTGGGCTATAGCTAGATGCTCTACTTCTGCAAATTTTGATAACCATCTTCCTAAGTCTCCTATACTATCTTCTGTATCAATCATCCCATTATTATATTTCCACAGGTAATAAAAAATCAACCTATTCCTAAGGCATTAAATGTATTTACAGATGGGTCTTCTAACGGTATTGCAGTAGTCACTCAAAAAGAAAATGTGATTCATATTACTGCCCATAAATCAGTTCAATTGGTAGAGCTAGAAGCTGTTATTATAGCTCTTGAAAGTTTTAGAGAACAGCCCATAAATATTTTTTCAGATAGCCACTATATTGTACATGCCGTCCCTAAATTGGAGCTAGCAGGTCCAATAGCACCTCATACTCCAGCCTTTAAATTGTTTTTTTAAAATTCAAAACCTTCTATGGGAACGTAAAGAACCTTTGTTTATTGGACATATCAGAGCTCATACTAATTTGCCTGGTCCTCTACATGAAGGTAATCAAAAGGCTGATGCCCTTACTCAAACAATCTTTATATTTTCAGCAGTCCAACAAGCTACCTCGTTCCATTCTCAATTTCATGTTAATAGTACTACTTTACAACAAAGTTTCAAAGTAACTAAAGATCAAGCTCGAACAATTGTGAAGGCTTGTCAATCTTGTGTGACACATTTGCCCAATCCACATTATGGGGTTAACCCAAGAGGATTAATGCCCAATCATTTGTGGCAGATGGATGTCACTCATGAGCCAAGTTTAGGAAAATTGCGATTTATTCATGTGACCATAGATACATGCTCAGGCATGATTTTTGCTTCCTTACATGTTGGAGAAAAAGTTAAAGATGTTACATCTCATTGTTTACAAGCCTTTGTTGCACTGGGCATTCCCAAAATGCTTAAAACAGACAATGGCCCTGCATATACGTCCTCATCTTTCAAACAGTTTTGTGCAAAATTCAGTATACTTCATAAGACTGGTATTCCATATAATTCTCAAGGCCAAGGTATATTAAACGAGCTAATCGCACACTCAAACTTATACTTTTGAAACAAAAAGAAGGAAATTGGACAAATCCTAAAGATAGATTAGCCGTTGCCCTTTTTACTTTAAATTTTTTAACTTTGGATTCCAAAGGATATTCAGCTGGAGACAGACACTGGAATCCATATCAACAACATAAACCTTTGGTTTACTGGAAGGATGTACTTTCAGGCACATGGAAGGGCCCAGACCCAGTATTAATTTGGGGGAGAGGATCTCTTTGTGTTTTTCCACAGCATGAATCCTCGCCGGTATGGATACCATCAAGATTAATAAAACAGGTACCAAATCAAAAGGGCCAAGATGAAGTTGTTGCAGGATCAAGATTAATAAAACAAGTGCCAAATCAAAAGGGCCAAGATGAAGTAGTTGTGGAATGATTCCCTTAAAAGAGGTATCAATCCGCACACCTGCGCGAGTTTGTCTCTTTTCCGACAAAGGAATCTCATCTTTGCCTTTTTAGCTAAGAAATTTTTAAGCTGCGTGCTTTTTCCTTCAATAAATTCACAACTTAAGTCTCATTCCTCCCAGCCGGGACAAGAGGATCTCTCTTTAGTGTGCACACAACTGTGTTTTTCTTTTTTTATATGTCTTTATGTCTGCACTTGTCTAGATTTCATGTAAATGTGACATCACAAATATGTCTTTATGTCTGTGCGTCTGTCCAGATTTCATGTTAATGTGACGTCACAAATAACAAAAACCGAGCACCCATGAAAAATGTAAAAAAAAAAAAAAAAAAAAAAAAAGAGAGAGAGAGAGGATCCAAATAATTTCTATTCTTTTTAGTTAAATACAATAATGAAGGTACCTTCAAACTTAATTTATAAGTATCTCTAGGACTTCTCTTCAGCAAGGAATATGACTAATACTGTATAGCCTGATATTTTGGTATTTGACTTGGGATTGTTTATTTGTAATAAACTTTATTTGTTAAACAGCTGATTAATTTAAATTATTTCAACAGACATATTCATGGAAGGTTGCTGTGTATGCAGAGGCTCAAAAGTTCCAGTTAACAAATTATTTTTCTAAAATGCTCTTAGCTTTTCTTTAATCTATCATAAATGTGATATTTTGTCAGCTAAATACCCTCAGGTTTTTTTTAATCCGTTCTGAATGTGATATTTTGCCAGCTAATGTTCATGGGAGCTCAAGCAGCAATGTGTGTGAGCAGAGATCAACTTCAGATATCTGAAGATCTAATAATTCTATTTTTTAGTTTACTCCTACAACTCGCTTCCTGACTCAGTGCTGGAATGGCACTGCCTTTCCTCTAATGATTGTTGCTTGAGTTTCTAGGTACATCCCTATGCCAGACTTAGTGGGCCCTGAAGATTTGCCGGTGGCATTGTCTAGACATAAAAGAGACGGCTGCTGCTGCTACAGCTGCAGGGATCGCAATCACTACAAGCATCCCTACTGCTCAAGCATCAAACAACTTCACCAGCAGTATGGCCTCTGCTCTGCATGCACGAGTCCTCCTAGATCAACATGTTAGCAAGTGGACATTTTGACAGATCTTTCTATGTTTAGGACATTACACAGGACAATGCCTAGTGGGTACCCCTTTTCTTAACCCTTGTAGGGCAGCTGATTTGTCTAGAGAACTCAGTGCGTTACTTAATGGAACTTGGGGCACCTGATTTGTCTAAAAGAACTTAGTACACTATTCATTGGAACTTGGCTCATCAGCAAAAAGCTTGCCACCTTAGAACCGGAGCATCTCCTCATGATTGGACAGCTGGTAGTCAATAACGGGAAAGTCTCATGTGGCCGACATCAACCTAAGACAGGAGTCAAGGGCACAGCCTTGATTATCTGATGACGGGTAAGAATGTTGGTTGCACATGTGGACGCCTAAGACAGGCACAGTCGATCCTGATGTGGTGAGAGCTCACCCATCTATTTATCCCTCTTTTAAAACAAAAGGGGGGAAACGTAAGAGCCTTAATGAGGAGGTAGCTAAGATGGCGGCTGAGAGCAAAAGAGGAGGCGTTTAACTGTTTTCTCCTGACCTTATTGTAATCAACTAAGAATCTTTCTGTGCCCGTGAACACTGTATGACGCACCTGTAAGTTGAGCTTGTGACACGTGTATACTTGTTAAGGTGAAGAGTATTTAACCAGGTAGAGTTGGAGTTGGGGGGTGGTTGTTGGAGTTGGAGTTGGAGAGAGAAGTCAGCAGAGAAGCAAGAATAAAGAACCTACTCATTCCCAGTCGGCCTCTGAAATCTTTCCCGCAGTATTGTTGCTGCAGGTGGCAGCAGCTGCAGGCGGCAACAATCCCCAGCCCTTTTTTGTATTTTTTATTAGAGACAGGGTCTCACTGAGTTGCTAAGTGCCTCTCCATTGCTGAGGCTGGCTTTGAACTCGTGATCCTCCTGCCTCAGGCTCCCAAGTGCTGGGATTACAGGTGTGCGCCACCATGCCCGGCTTATATTAAAACTTTTTTAAAAAAAATATTTATTTATTTACTTTAGTTGTACACAATGCAATGCATTTATGTTTACGTGGTGCTGAGGATCAAACCCGGGCCGTGCACGTGCAAGGCGAGTGCTCTGCCGCTGAGCCACAACCCCAGCCCTTACATGAAAACTTTTTTTTTAATTTTATTTTTATAATTTTTAATATGTACAACTCATAGTACATATATTTAGTATCTTTTTACATACAACTGTTTATATACAAAGTATATTCGTACAATTTAGGTCTTCAATGATGCATTAAGGAAAATGATATCCGTCTCATTCAAACACCTTTTTTTTTTCTTTTCTCCCCCTCCCTCCCCTCTTGCTCCCTCCCTTACCCTCCCTTCCATTGACCATTCTAGTGTTCCTCTAATCCTCCTATGTACCCCCATCCAACAATACTTTGAAATAGCCTCCTTATATAAGAGAGAACATTTGGTACTTGGATTTTTGAGACTGACTAACTTCACTTAGCATTATGTCTTCCAACTTCCTCCATTTACCTGCAAATGCCATTAATTTGTTTTCTTTTATTGCTGAGTAAAATTCCATTGTGCGTATATACCACATTTTCTTAATCCATTTACTGAGGGACATCTAGGTTGGTTCCACAACCTAGCTATTGTGAATTGCGCAGCTACAAACATTGAGATAGCTGTGTATATGAAAACTTTTAATGACAAGTTTTAATTGACAAATTACCATTGAATGTAGTCATCCCTCAGTATTATGTCGGGAATTGATTTCAAGTCCTCCTGTGGCTACAGCAAAGTGTTTGCATAACACCTATTTCACCCTCCCAAATACTTGTCTAGATTCTTCAGGTCCTCATATAATGAAAATGCTAGTTAATCTGCATGACATACAAGAAAGTTTGAATGTTTACTATCTACAAATTTTTTTTTTTTATATTTTTGATTCTTGGTTGAATCCATGGAATCAGAACCTGCAATTATGAAGGGCTGACTGCATTTATGGGGCACAATTTGATGTTTTGATATGCAGGGGTAACTTTTAATAGTGTCCTCTTTGACTCTAAAATGTATCCTCTTTTTAATAAGTTATAGGGTCACCTTACTAATATTCCATCTGATGCCAAGTTCTGTTATTTTACCTCATAATGATCTTATATTCATTATCTTTGCTGTTCTTGCTGTCCATGACATTTCAGGTCTTCATCTTCTCTTTCACTAGGGCCATCAGAATAGTTTTTATATGGTGTAATTTCCATCTTCTCTTTTTAACTCACTTTAAAAGTTGCCGCATAAATTTCCATTAAGAGGCTAGTCTTAAAACTGTTTCTACTCAGCCCCCAAACCTTCAATGATCCCCAATGATTACCCTTGCTATTACTTTAGCTTTTGAGGCCTTTTGAATCTTGCTATACTATTGTTCCCCTTCATCCATTTAATCTGAAACATTTGCTTTAAATTTTAGGTATACATTTTAACATTGAACTTTGGTATTTGTAGGGAAAAAAAGCAATAACAATTAGATAACATTAGCAATTCAAGTACTATGCTTGCCCACCTCCCTTAGCAATTCAAGCACTATGCTCGCCCACCTCCCCACCCCGGTACTGGGGATTGAACCCAGAGTGTACTACCACTAAGCTACATCCCCAACCCAACCCCATCCACCCCTTTTATTTAGACAGGGTCTTTCTAAGTTGCTGAGACTGGCTCTGGTCTTGAACTTGAGATCATCCTGACTCAACTTCTAGAGTTGCTAGGATGATAGGCATGCACCATATCATGCCTGGCTCAAGCACTGCTTTTAACAAACCACATCAGGATAGCTGAAGAGTGGTATGGTTTGGATGTGGTGTTCCCCAAAAGCTCACAAGTGAAACAATGCAAAAGCAATCCAAGAGGGTGAAATGATTGGGTTGAGAGCCTTAACCCAAACAGTGAACTAATCCCCTGATGGGATTAATTGAGGGGTAACTGAAGGTGGAGAGGATGTGGCTGGAAGAGATGGGTTACTGGGGGCATGCCTTTGGGGTATATATTTGGTGAGCTGAGCTTAGCCTCTGTTTCCCGATCATCATGTGAGCTGCTTCCCTTCGCCATACTCTTCCACTGTGTTGTTCTGCCTCACCTCAAGTCCTGAGGAATGGAGCCGGCTGTTTAGGGCCTGAGACCTCTGAAGCTGTGAGCCCCCAAATAAACTTTTCCTCCTCTACAATTGTTCTGGTCAGGGCTTTTAGTCACAGCAGCAAAAAATCCGACTAAAACCAAAAGTATTTAAAAGGTCATAACCATGTAATTCCTACCTACAGCAGTTAAACCATTTAAAAGGTCATTACCATGAGCACTTGATGTCAATATTACACAACCAAAAAGAACCTACCCCCCAAAAAAAAAAAACCCAACCACCTAAAACAAGACACATAAAATCAGATGCAGAGGTTGATGTATTTTCCTTATACCGAATTACAAATTTTTATGTTCATCAAAATGCCATTGTTCAAAGTAAGTAAAATGTCAAATTATAGAAAATGCAGACAACTAAAAAGGCAATTTTACATACTGTCTTTTACATATAGGGGGTTCTACAAACTATAACTTATGAAAAAACAATTCTGTTCCTGAGAAGGTTTTGAATAATGATGAGGTTTCACAGCACTGAAAACTGTACACAAAATCATGCATTCACTATTAGCAGACCTATGGTTACAGTTCAGGTTGTCTTCCAGTCTAGTGTTTGGTTTATTATATCATCCTGCTTGTACTTATATCATCCTGCTTGTACCTGTTGCTGGAAATAATACCTTTTTTTTTCTGTCACTGCATTTTACTTGTATCTTGTGGAGATTACCTGTGCTCAAGAATCCTTCAAAAAGCAGTAAAATGTCAAGTGATAAGCTAAATAGCTAGTTAATTTCTTTTTAACTGCAATAATTGATAAGAATTGTCAAAATCAATCAACTTGCACTTGAGGTTGCAAATGGTATTGCACTACTGAATTAGTTTTTACTTATCATATTGATCTCTGAACTGAGAGCTGCATCTCATTAACTTCTGAATTAAAACCTTTTTTTGTATTCCTTCCCACTTTCATTAACACAATTCTTTAAAAGAAACAAATGATCCAATACTGCTTCCTAATTTCATTGTGATGTGTTCAATATGGAATATTTGGGTTACATAAAAGCATATTTTAAAAAATTTTAAATCAATCATAATGCTGTTGCCTACAATAAATCCTAATGTCATAATACATTTCCTTCCTATGCCTTTTTTCACACATAATTGAGATGTCCCAGGTACAAAAATTTGCACTACTCTATTTTTATTTAATGTCACAATCATCATTTCCCCATGCTATTAAAATCTCCTGTATATTTAAGGCAGCATGTTTCATATAATTTACCTATTCCCTTAATATGCTGGACATAGATGGACACTGAATAAATTTTGCAAATGAATTAACATGTTCCTTTTTACCTTTGAGCTATTCCATGTATGGCTTAAATAGGGTCTTGAAAAAAACGTAAAAGCCTTAAACACTTTAAGAAAATGTAGGACATTAAACAAACATAGGACATATATTCTGGAAGGATGAAAATTAAATTATGTCCTTTTTATCAATCCTCTCACATTAACTGCAAAGAGTTCACTGGAGGAAAAAAGGAACAAACAGAAAATCACTGTCATCTACTCAAAGTCAGACAAAAATAACCTACAACTGAAACCTATGAGGGGAGAGAGGACTTGAGGGGATCCAGAGCTGGTGTTGATTTTAGGTTTTCTTTCTTTTCATGCCTATGTGACCAAAAGGCAGGAAGAGAGCAACAGGGGGTAATAGCTTGTGTTGGAAAGTTCAGTCTCTCCCCAGACTGTTAGCAACTGGGTTATGGGAACTGCTATCTACCCATTTTCTTTTCTTTGATATCAGTTACCTCACAACCATTGGTTATATTATTTCCTTCTTTTTCATCACAAAAATTTTGAACAAGAAGCACAACCCTAAAGATAGCCTGATACATTCAACTAATAATGATCTTATTCTTCTGAGATCAATTTAAAGACTATTTTTAATAAAAAGATCAAAAGATTAGTGACATATTAATAAAGAATTAGTAAGCTTTAAAAAAATTTTTTTTACAAAGCCAATAGCAGAAAATGCAAGGGATGTGGAAAGTTTATACAAGTAATAAAAAATGACCAAAAAAAAAAAAAAAAAAAAAAAAACCTATGGAGATGTTACAAACTCTAACAGTGACCAAAAAAAGTAAAAGTGAGGTATTACTTTTTACCCAAAGATTGCCTAATATTTAAAAGAATGAAACAGGTATTGCTTAAAAAAATTTAAAAAATTTAAAAAAAGGATGTGCTTATTCATTAAACAAAATTTTCTTAAAAGAAATAATGCTGAAATGAGAATTTTAGTCACACTTGAGGGAAAAGTACAGTTTATACTATGAATGTAAACTTGGCATTGGGGTTGACAGTCGTAGACTGACACCTGAGTGGGAAAGCACTATAGGTGCGTAAGCTAGTCACCTCTGTTAGAGGCTGAAAGGTGCTGAAGATTATATTTTCCCAGCATCAAAAAAAGGTCAGGCCGGGCACAGTGGCGCACGCCTGTAATTCCAGCATTTGGGAGGCTGAGGCAGGAGGATTGAGTTCAAAGCCAGCCTTAGCAATGGCGAGGCACTTAGCAACTCAGTGAGACCCTGTCTCTAATAAAGTACAAAAAAGGGCTGGGGATGTGGCCCAGTGGTTGAGTGCCCCTGAGTCCCCCGTTATCAAAAAAAAAAAAAAAAAAAAGGTCAGCTGGGAGATAAATCTTTCTTAGGCTTCCCCTTCTGTCCTTCCAAAAACGAGTCAATTTTTAGCATACGTTGGTTATACAACAAGTGGGTTAACAAGTATATGCTTTGCACAATAGATTAAAAGCTAAAGATAACAGAATATCAGTCCTTTAAATAAAAGGGAAGTAAAAAGGAATAAGTTCATCACTGCCTTTCTCTGGGAGGACTGTTGAATATGCAGCATGACCTCTGTGAACAATGATAAACAGGTTAACTTTTTTGTTGGTGGTGGTGGTGGTGCTAGGGATTGAACCCAGCAGGGTTTTGTGCATGCTAAGTGCAAATATTCTACAACTGATCTACATCCTCAGCTCATCAAATCCTAATTTAACATAAAGTGTCTTAATATAGAGATGGCCACATTTATCAGTAAAGAACTGACCAGGATGTGAGGAACGTTTGGGGAAGATACTTGGGTAATAAGCCACCAAAGCCTTTTAAATGCCCATGTACTTTCACACAGCAATTTGACTTGTGAGAATTCATTCTATGAAAGGGGAATTCACAGGTTAATTAGTTGTTTTCAATGGTAAGAAGGAATAATTTAATGTACACCAGTAGAAGATTGGTTAAATAATGACATATCCAAATAGCAAACATTCGTTAAAATAATGTTTTATATTAAAAAGCATTATTTCATAGATGTTTATAGTATGGTGTGAAAAATTTACAGAACTTTTTAAGGGAAAAAATTATACACACACACACACACACACACACACACACACACACACAGAGTGTGTTGATACTGGTTCTCTTAGGATGCTGGGACAATGTACATTTTTTCATTTTCTTTTGACTAATTGTGCTTCTTTTCTAGTTTTCAAAGAAATGATTTAAAAAAAAAACAAGAGATAATTATAAAAAGTAAAGGGGCAAACTAGAAAGAAATCTACAAAAATAGGACAGAGGGCAAATGATGATTTGGATATGTGGTATCACCCAAAATTTCCTGTTAATTGCAGGAGGTGAAATGATTAGGTTGAGAGCTATCAGTCTACCCTAGTTTGAATGGACTAGATACCTGGGTGGTAACTGTAGGCAGGCAGGCTATGGCTGCAAGGAGTGGCTCACTGGGGGCATGCCCTGGAAGGGTATATCTTCCCTGTAGGGGGGCCCCTTTACATCTCGGCTTCCCAGCAACCATGAGGTGAACAGTTTTCCTCTTTGCCTCATCTCAGGCCTTCAGGAATGAAGTTAGCAGATCATGGACGTTCTGAACCTCTGCAACAGTGAGCTCAAAATAAATTTTTCCTTTTCTAAGTTGTTCTTGACAGGTATTTTGGATGCAGCAACAAAAAGCTAACAAAAAGGGCTAGTATATTTAACATATTTAACTTATTTGCAAAACTCCTCATGATTCTAATAATAAATGAAGTAAAATTCTGTCATACCACTTAATCCAATAGTTTCACTTCTGGGATTCTAGCTAAAGGAAATAATTCTAAATAATTTTTTTTTAAAGCATTAAGTGGAAGATGCCCATCACAGTGTTCCTTGTAGTTATATACAGTTGAATAGTAATGGGGATCTAAATATATTAGAACTGTTTAAAAAGGAATGTCAGGTTATTTTAATATTGTGAAAATCTAATTCATTTCAGGGGACAAGTTATTTATTAGCAAAAAAAAGGGGTATTCCAGATGTGAAAACTAAAGAAAAGGGGATGAAAAATCAATAAGATGATACTATTTTTTTTTTCCAAAAGAGCTATTGTACCATTTACTATTTCAATGGACACAGATGTTTACAATAAACACTAGTATGTTACCAACATCCCTAGACGTAGATCCATACAGATTTAAAATAAGTGCAATTTGTATATATTTATCTGCCATTGCATGGTGCTTTTAAGCCATATTTAAGGATATAAATCCTATGTCTATTATAAGAACTCGTGGAAAACAGTCACCTTTAATACATCTTGAAATAGATATGAATCATTGAACTTAACACCCAGGGTCAATGCCCTCTTGGTGCTTACTACCTAGTGGAGGGGTGAAAGGTAATAATCAAATATGCATATACCTAGGGTGACTCCCATCTCTCCATTTTTTTTTCCTTTTTTTCTTCTGCTTACTATCATTCACAATCATGGATGTTCACTAAAATTAATTTTAAATGAATTGATTTTTTTATGACATTTTAAAACAATGGTTACTATTATCAGGCTCAATCTGTTTCCAATTCTTAGGTTTAGAAGTAAAACACAGAAAACTTTCTTTGAATGGACTAAGTCATAAAAAGTTTCCAGAAAAAATTAAGACAATCTTTTGTCATTTACATAATGTATCTATAATACATTTTTTATTACCATGGTAGATCTCAGCCCTATCACCAAAGAATCTACGGATTTAGAGAATAAACAAAATAAAAACACTGACAACACAGAGGTGTGAAGAGTAATTATAATTAACCCTTTCTAAAAGAAAAGGTATATATAACAGTACATAATAGAGGAACAATTTAAACTCAAGTTTTGTTCTTTTTACTTGAAGCATAAAGCAGAGACAATACTTTGTACCAGGTTAACATGCAACTTTTTTGTTTTAAAGGTTAACGTACATATCAACATGGAAATTCACCAGTGAAACTTTGTCATTACTTCTTAAACTACCTTGACATTATCCCTCCATTTCATAATCCACAAGGTCCTAATACTGGTCACCTGGCCAACATCTTACATTTCTGGAGCCTGACATTTCAGACAATTATGGGCACAAAAACATTGATACAAGTATAATGAATAATCTGCAAAGCAGCTGACTACACTGTTTTACCAAAGGAAAGGTCCCTGATCTAATCTGCCCACTTCCTCCCTTCCTCAGAATAAACATAAATATCCTCCAGCCATCCATGAGGCTATCTGGTCAAGAAAGCCCTGAAGCATTGTTTCCTAGACATCTAACATATCCACACTGAAGAAATACAAAAGCATCAAAGAATTTCAACATCCTCATTTCCTGGAATATTCATTCTGTGTGAAATTTCCCTAGTATTTAGAGAAACAAGTTCATAAAACAGCAGAGAGGTAAAACAAAATTTTCCACCCCTTTTTGCATGCAGAGCTTGAGTGAAAACCTTTCATCATATTGAAAATTTCAAAAAACAAATATTTTCAAAAGGCTTTCTAACTTGTTAATATTCAGAGAGCTCAATCTGGGGTAGCAACTGTGGTGGGAGTTATACAAACAGACTAGTTGGAACACATTTTTACTTAGGCTCCTCTGGGAAAATATAATAAGAACAATATCTACAAGGATTTGTCATATTTAAAATCAAGACAATTAGTAAAATGTATTTTATGCAGAAATTAAAACTATTAGTATATGCTTTTCTCATCCCTAGCAACCAAAAGAGCCCTCATTAGATATAGCTGCCTACTCAATGCTGTACACACTGCAATGGAGATAGACCTAAAATATATATTTAAAAGTGCTTTGCAGGTATCACCTTATCTCATGGAACCTAGAGGGGCATAATATAAGAAAAGCTACTCCAATTTAATGAACTAGAATTCTGTATATCATCAATGTAAAAAGTTTGGGGAAAGGGAATAGTACACATGACAGTAATTTAAAATCACATACATATTTCATTTTTCATGCAAAATGACTTATAATATGAACACAATGTAACTGTACACTGCTGAAAATACAGTCAAGCTTTTCTCTAGAATTTACAGTTATATTTTATGGTCAGTTTTATGAATGTTGGACAATATATTAAGATTCTATCAAATATTTTGGTTAAGTACTATCTAAACAAAGAAAAGTAAATGACTGAAAACTAAATGTTTTGACACTCAAAACTGCTAACCACTGAGAATGAAGAGGCTCTTACATAAGCAACAAACCCTTATTTTGAGGTCTTCAAACATAAACAGTACCATTTTCTGTTAAAATTGTTTTTAAAAAACAGGAGGAGTTCAGTTTTCTAGTCTCTGCATTAACTAATGACAAGGTCATGAAATATTGTTATTAGAAAAGAAAAAATGATTTTGCTGATACTTATTTATACTATGCTTGTTGAGGGTTAGATGGGTATCTTTTAATTTAAACCTTTTTATTCAAATAAAGCATAAAACTGTGACTTAAAAACCCTCAGGTTTGCGTCATCAGTAAGACAAGCACATACAATACCATATAAAACACATAATTTATTAGATGGACTTAAAAATCAACACAAATCAATTTTAGGCACTTCTTGGATACAGACTGGGAATTTTCTACCAAAGAGCAGCATTATCTAGCATAAAATACCATAAAGATTTAAACTTTAGCTTTCAGAACAATATATAAAGGGGGGAGGGCTACAAAATCAATAAGAAATATTGCATAACTAATCCAACTGTATCCTGTTACATTTCTTCACAATTTCACACCATTGTAGGGTTAAAGAGAAGTAGTCACTTTTTAGCAAAGTGTTCTTTCTATTCTAGCTTGCCTTTCTTTACTCCACTATCATGATCTTAAAATAATCTTTCATACATTCTTTTGTGTAAAAGCTTTAAAGGCTTTTTTCCTTGTTTTATATCTGCATCGACACAGCCACTACATAATGGTTGATTATTCTGACGTCTTTTAAAGTCCATGCCAATAAACTTATTTTGTAAGACTATGTTTCTCATTACTAATTCCTTTAGAAACCTAATATTGATCTTTGTTCTTTAAGTAAACATGAGTGGAAAAAATGGAATGTGGGCAATGGTGTAGGGATATCCTTAAGTTAAACACTATATAAAGATTTGACATCTTTTTCCAACTTAAATTAGTTTAACTGGTATGCTCCAAAACATAACCGTTCTCGGTAATGAGAAAATAATGCACATATAACTTAATATCCTCCAGACCTTACTAGTAGCTCAAGGAACTGGCAGAGTTTAGGTATTTCTCCTATCTTTCTGAATCTACTTTTGTAGCATATGAAAAATTAAGAAGCATTAAAATGTTAAATACAGTATAATATACATAATATAATATACAGGATTCTACTGTTGGCTATATATGCTGTATACACTGCAATCTGGTCTTCTGATGGACTCAACAACTCTTAAAATGCCCTTTAATGAACAAAGTCCAAACAAGTAAACAAAGCCAATGATGGGTAGATAGCTAGGAACAAAAAGTGGTTTTGAAAATAATGGTTATAGGCAAAGTTTAGTGTACCTTCAGGAGAACAGGGGATAATTGAGCTATGAGAAAGGTCAATCCTGAAGCAAGATGTGGAAGGGATATAAACTGAGTCATGAGAAAAAACCTGGCCTCTACCCCAGCCTTGAGATTAAGGCCAGGATACACTGGGCAATTGAGAGATGATGACAAAAATTCACAGATAATCTACAATATGCTCCTATCCCCTATATACAAAGCAGAGCAGACTACAGTACATTCCCAAAAATGCCTGTACAGAAAACTAGAAAGTTGTCTATAATTTTTCTATTTACATTAATTTTATAAACAGAGTTTGAGGTTGACTGTACTGTATGTGGTTGCTGTACTGACAGCAAGAAATGTAAAGTGCCCACAAGAGGGACAATAAAATCCCATTTCTAGGCATCTTATAGTATTAAGACAAATACTATAGACAAATACTAAAGACAAAAGGAAAAGAACCATCTCAGGGACTTCATGCCTTTCCTCAAGATCCCTGCACTTCTCTGTGACTCTGTTATCTACCTACGAGGCACTTCTTAAAAGGCCAGAAATTCTTCTGCTCTCTATTTTATGTCATTTTTCTAAAGTCACTTTTACCACCTGCATTAAATATGCCAACCAATAGTGCTAAAGCACTTTTTTATTCTTAAGGCAGATTATCATATAAAGAAATGAATGCCCATTCCCCACTGCCCCCACCCCACTTGCCTTCACTGTGTTCTTTCCCCTGTATTTTTGTGAGGGCCATGATGTCCTGGGAAGATAAAGAAAACTGAAAATTTCAAACAAGAACTTTAATATAGTGTGAAAGATATACTTTATAAATGCTATTATGACAAAATTAAGTATATCTTAATGCTTTAGCATATGGTCATTTTTACCAACATATCAAAACAAGTTATGACTTTCAAAATTAGTATCAAAACAGGTATTTAAATCTCACTACATGTATAGAGATACAAATCTTTGTTCTTTCCAAAGCTGAGCACAAATAACCCAAAATGAGAAGTTGTTTATACCCCAAAATAACATGTTAAAAACCCCAAAGCATTATTCTTTGCTTATTTCCACTTAAACTACATATAAATTGCCAGAATGACTGTTCATGAGGCTCTCCATCTTATTTGGAAAAATACTGTTAAAATGATCTTGATATTTTCATAAAGAATTGATGTCTTTTTTTCACAGTTTCTATTTTGGTTTTATATACAGTACATAGGTACCGTTTTATTTTTGATGCTCAGTCTAGAAGGGTAGAAAATAAAAAAGTCATGGTTTGTTAATGTTGTGTAAGATACCAAGCGTTCTCATGATATCATGTCAGTAATCAATTACACTAAACCAACTCTTAACAATGTAGTGCATGCTTTCTTTATACACCCAATTAAGAAAAATGCTTTTTCAACACTTTGATGACAAGTGAATGTATTGGTATTGTATTGATAGGACAGCAATTCAAGGATAAGTACATGATTTCTCAAATTAAAAAATAAAAAGACAAAGAGTGTAGATTTCGGGACTCCATTAAGGAATATTTGTTTCTGATGAAACTACAAAATAGAATTGGGTTTTTAAGGGAATTTTTAATACACGACAAGTAATTTCAAAAGTATGAATACATACGGACAAAGCTTAGTAATTTAGGATTAACTTTTGTAAAACATGACAAATATTAAATGTTATATTTGCATTTTGAACACTGCAACATAAATATAAAACATAAAACATCCAAAGTTAACACTGATATACCACACCCAACTTGGATTTAGATACTGAGCATTTATAGAAAGAAATTTTCAGTTTTGTCAATACTTACAGTATATACTATTATTATTCCTACCAAAATCTTCATGAAATTTAAAAGGCTGGTATTAAAAGTAGTTATTTCTTTTCTTGAATATTCTAAAACATGTCAGTTTGGATTAACCTTCAAATTTTCAGGTCATAAAAGATACACAAATAGAGTATATATTTTAACACAGGATAATTCTGTTTACAATTTCGACAAAAAATACCTTCAATTTTCAGACATAAAAAAAAAAAAAAAAAAAACCTAAGTAAACAAAAGGTATTTTGGGTCAAGTTATTTCTTAGTACAAATAATATATGTCAATCAGTTTTTCAGCCAACAGCATTAAAAAATTTGCCATTGTTAATTGTTAAACAATGCATTTACATGGTGAAAAGAAGATATAAGAAAACTTACAGAAACAAACAAAAACTCAAGGGTATTCCAACTCCTAAATTAAGAAATCTGCAAACTAAAAATTTCAAATGTTGCTTAGACAATTTATATGCATTACTTGTACTCTCATTTTAACTGCTTGACTGTAGCTACAAAGACTGTAGCTAAATTATTTAATAATATTTATAGAATGTTACCTCTCTGGGTAGACATGTTTCACACAATAGATTTTAATTAAGAAGAAATCACTTGATAGTTTTAATCGCAATTTATGATTGATTGATAAGTGGATTAACAATCTATTCAGTAATTTAGACCAATACAGGAATAATCTGATAAATGCTCAGTGTGCAATTCTGTTGACTGGTAAAGCAAAGAATATGACAGATATTTCACTTAGTTGGATTACATGTTTCTATGTGTGTTACTGATCAACAAAAATGGGTATACAATGTCAAGCTTTTTCCTGTATCATATTCTTTTTTCTTAAGAGCAGCTCAATGATTGGGGGAGAGGGGCTAGTACAATACAGAAAACATACAGAAGAATAAAATGGCACTTAACACCAATGCCAGTACTTATCTCATTAGGGCAATAACTAAGGATATTACTAATTTTTGTGTTATTTGCTTTTCTTTAAAACAAATCAAAGCCATTAACTTGAACTTGAGGTATATACATAATACATACACAATCTTAAGTAAAATACTTTTTTTTCATAAGTAACATGACATTTAAAATATTGGAAACAGTATCTGTGCTGATTTGTATTTTGACTTAGTGGAACCAGAAGAGAACAACATTCAATTGGGGAGGGGTATACTGATAATAAAGCTCTTAAAAGTTCAAAACCTCTTCCTCTCCCTTTGTACTTACCACAGGCTATACAATGTCCTGAGAGGATTCATTGAGAAAAATGTCAATCACAGATTTAATAAAGTACTTTGGAAGGAACTAATGAGAAAGCAAATTGGAAGGTTGAGACTTCATCTTGTTTTCAAATAAGTGGTCTTAATTTTTCTTCTTATAGAAAAAAATTGAAATCAGTTTATTATAAATATATCTAAACCATTAATTTTTGCAGCTTTCAGGTAAAGTCCAGCACTTTGCTTATACAAAGTCCATGAGAAGAGGTCAGTAGAGATCATCTAATCTTAAGTCGTGACATCATCCATTCAAGTCCTTGGCATAATCTATAAAGAAACCAAAATCATTTGATTAAATTCTGAACTAAAAATTATGGACTACAAACTGAAAGATGATATTTTTCATTTACCTGAACAACAGTTTTAAAAATCAATATTATTCAATCCTGGTGCTATTGAAGTGAAACCATTCTCTCATATACAGTACATCCATGCTTTTGGTTTAATTATATCTCTATTATCTAGAACACTCTGGCTGACATAAAAATGAGCTCACTAATTACACAATGAATGCCAACAGAATAAAATATAGCAATAGATAGCAAAAATATTAAAAAATTAGAAATATTTTTCTAATTCTAGAAATGTATCCTAAAAAATATCAAGAGATTATTTATAGATTTACACATAAGACTGTTCATTAAAGCCTTTTTACAGTGCTGGGAATTGAACTCAGGCTCTTGTACAGCCTAGGTAAGCATTTCTACCATGGAACTATACCCTCAGCCCTTTATTAAAGCATTTTTAATAGGAAAAAAAAGAATTAAATGTCTAGAAAAAAACTAATAAATTATGGAACATTCATATTATGAACATTAAAACCTTTCCTTTCAAAAAAATTTTTGATATGAAAAATGCTCATGAGATACATGAAACAAGTGGCAGGATATTAAACCAACTATACAATGGAGTTGTTAACACAAAGTAAACATGTATGTATATTACGTTTGTATATAAAAATCTGTGGGCAGTAAAATTTTATATCATAACACCAGTTAGATCGCTGAACAATGGGTAACTGAATTAATCCAAAACATAGGGATGTTCACTGTGGTAAGAGAAATTAAATGCTTAGCAAGAGGAAAATGGTTTCAAGTACTATTACAATAAAATGAAGGTACAATATTAATTTTTTAAAAAAAACTCCAGATTTTTGTATCAAGTACAAGCCTAATATTATAAAAGAAGACAAAAATAGATGGCAATGAGGTAAACAAATGGTTGTGGCCTATACTTTTCTTCTTTAACTAAATTCTCTTTTAAACTACTAATAGGAAATAAGGCACAATAATAAAAGCAACAAATAAAAAGATGTAACTCCAAACTGTTAAATGAACAGTACTTAACTAGTAGCAGATTAGAAACTACTGTTCTAAGGACTTAACATCCGCCATTTTATTTATTTATTCATTCCTTCATTTATTTATTTACTTATAGTTGTAGATGGGCATAATATCTTTGTTTATTTTTATGTGGTGCTGAGGATGCAACCCAATGCCTCACACATGCGAGGCAAGTGCTATACCACTCAGCTACAGCCCAGCCCCAACATCCACTATTTTAATTAATCTTTACTGCACTGAGGTCAGAAGCCATTCCATGGTCTTTTTTTTTTTTTTTTTTTTTTCTCATTTATTTGCTTGCTTTGGTACTGGTGATTTTTGGCCTCTGGCATTTTACCACTGAGCTATACTGTCAGCCCTTTTAATTTTTTTTTTTTTTTTAATTTTAAGTCAAGAATCTTGCCAAGTTGCTTAATTTGGTCTCAAAGTTGAGACCTTCTGATCCTCCTGCCTTAACTTCTTGAGTTGCTGGAGTTAAAGGTGTACACTACTGTATTTGACAAATTTTTTCCATGTTACAGAGCAAAAAATCCAGGTTTAGCAAGGTTATTAGCAAATAGCAAAAATGGGTATAAAAATGCTGACCAAAACTAAAATCAAGAATTTGAACCAAAGAATCAAAGAATTAAGAAGGAAACAGAACATTTACACCCAAACTAAACACTTCTCCAAACTAACTGCTGCAAATAGAAACCTGCATGAAACAAAATTTGAAAAGACACCCTCATCTATTGTTTTATTCTTTTTAAAATGAAACTGACTTCATATGTAATCTGTATATATTTTCTAATTAATTATCAAAGTATACAAATTAAAACTTTATTTTTTTTTTGGTACCGGGGATTGAACTCAAGGGCACTCGACCACTGGGCCACATCCCCAGCACTTTTTTTTTGTAATTTATTAGACAGGGTCTCACTGAGTTGCTAAGTGCCTCACCATTGCTGAGGCTGGCTTTGAACTCGCGATCCTCCTGCCTCAGCCTCCCAAGTGCTGGGATTACAGGTGTGCACCACCACGCCACGCCCGGCTACAAATTAAATCTTATGTAAATCCTAGATGACTATTTTTACTGTCAAATTTAATATTGTAATCAATGTTTTTGCTTGAAATATGCATATCAACATGTATTCAACTTCTCTTTCCATGTTTATGTTAAACTACTTGACAAATATGTAACTTTTTTTACTTAAATATATGGATAACTGGTATTGTCTGAGTTTTTTTTTAATGAATAGATTTGCTTTTTAAAGTTAAAATTAGCTCTTCTGAATGTCTGTAATAATATCTTCAATTTCAATAAGATATGGCTTCAACAACTCATTTTATTGGTTCACTGTTCATCAATCTTGAAAGGAAAAGCAGTTCTCTTACCTTACCTATTTCATTCATCTATGCCTCAAGCTTGTGCTCTTTCTGAATACTTCAAGAACCTCAACCAAGAATTTAAGATCTCTTTTTAGAATCTTTCACCTGTCATTTAACTCTTTATTCTGCACACATGCACAAACACATAACAGAGATTTACCATATCTTTGAAAAAACAAAAACAAAATTTTAGCTTGCACCTTCTTTTAACCATTTTTGTTTTTTTCCTTTCTTTTTTTCGTTTTCCAACACTGAGGACTGAGCCCAGGTGCTCTACCATTGAGCTACATCCCCAGCCCTTTATATTTTTTAAATTTTGAGACAAGGTCTTGTTAAATTGCCATGACTGGCCTCAAATTTGCAAGACTCCTAACTTAGCCTCCTGAGTAGCTGGGGTTATAGGTATGCACCACTGAGCCTGGCTCTTCTTTTAGCTTTTTATTCTATTTCCAACCTCCTCTATATCATCCCTCCTTCCTCTCTTGCCACATTCAAGAGTTTACAGTTGGTATGCTAAAATCTAATTCTTCTTTGAACTACCTCTTATCCTCTGCCCACTTTCCAATACAGAGAATTTACTCTAACTGAATTTGCTTATTCACAGTTAAAGTCAATACATCTCTCTCTCCTCCTGGTTGTTGACCTTATATTTGACAAAGTTAACTAACACCTCCTTCTTGAAATATTTTCATCTCTGGGCACTAGATCTGGACAAAATCCTACTGTTAGGCATCACCTTCCATTCTAGCTCTCCCCACTCCAGAACCAAGGACCCTCATGCCATGTATCATACTATCCTCTAACTTTGTTTTGAAAATGCAAAAATTTTCTCTTGACAACACTGGTGGCAATTGCAAATATCCCTAAACTAGTCTCATGCATGAATCCTCTTCTATTTCAGATTCTTTATTCATAAAATGAGTTAAAATGAGTCTATAGGGCTGCCCTGAGGATTAAATAAGATGCCATATGGAAAGTACCTGACATGAGATATACTCAGCAAGCATTAGTTCTTGAGTTCCATCATCATCATAAGAAGCATTTCCTGACTTCTCCAGCTCTTGATGACACTCTCATTTCTCTGAGCTCCAATAGTAACTACATCATCTATATGCTCAGTAGGTTTATGTATATTATGTTTATGTTGTGTGTTTTAGTATTTACAAAACCATCCTTAGAAGTCTGACTGTGGACATCAACCATTTCTTACATCTTTTCCTTAAATATTTATCAGTTTTAAGAAGACATAAACATTTCCAAGCTAAATACATGTTACCTAAGAGGAAGACTTCTTACCCCTCGCCAGTAAGAGCACAGCATGCCTGGATATGCCACTGATGATCTTTAATAGAAGTCAGCTTCAAAAACTGGGAGATTTCTGCTACACTCATGCATTCTTTAACATCTTGTTTATTAGCAAAAATCAGTAATCCAGCTTTTCTTAGGTCCTATAAAAGCAAACAAAACTTTAAAGACCAACTTATTTTTCCACATATTTTCCAACTTAACAGATTGTTTTTCATCTTATTAACCTAGAATTTCTTAATGATTCTTCACAAAAGTATCTTGTAGCTCACAGGCTGATAGATGTAAACTTAACATGAAACACATTTTAAATAAATATATACTAGTATGTATTTATATATTTCTTACAGTCTTAAAACTACATTTTTATGATCCTAAGTATTATATATAACAAACATCTGTTCAAATATAAAATATAACCACCACCCCAATGACATGACTAGGCTTATATGGCTACTAAGAGCTACCCTTTAGCTTGATACTTAAGAGTTCTCCAAAATCCTACCCTACTTGTACTTTTCTACCTTATCTAGATTTTCTGCCTTATCAATCATCACTCACTGTATAAAGCACTCTAATTAGCAATCTATCTACTGCTCTCTGAACAGTTCTGGACAGTCCCAATTCCAAACGATGTTATTCACACCTCTGAGATGATGTTGCTCTCATTCACCTGCATATATTCCCTTCCCTCCAACCTTCTAAACCAGCCTTTCACAACCATGGTTCCATATGAGAACTAAACTGTAGAAAATGATTTTGGTGATTACACTACAAGTCTCCCAACAATGCACATAGCCAATACCTTCTAGATGCATAGGAAATAAAGGAATTTATTTATGCCCTAAGATCTTAGGGCTTAATTCTCAGTTGAGAAGCACTATTCTAAATCAATCCCATCCATCCTGAGACCTAACTCCTGTTTGTCCAGGAAGATTTCTTAGATTTATATATATGATAAGGTCATCTTAGATTAACATAAAATTTATCAAATATCCTCAATTAGTAAATTATATCACTTCTATGCTATGATTCTGAGCAAGTTCTTTTAAAACTTTCTGCATTTGTTCCTCATAATTAACACTTATTGTGTATCTATGAGAAAGACACCATACTACTCTTTTCTAAACATAATAATCGTGCGTACTCCAAAATGGTATGTTTTACTCACAAAACAGGCCCAAGATTCTTAGCCTCTTTCTGGCCCACTCTTTCCCAACCCTAGACTATTTTAAAGCCAGAGACTTACTGGATAATCTAGTCAAAGTTACAGATATTTTCCTCACAAAAACACACATATGTATATGTGCCAAAAATGTTTTTAAGTTTACATACAATTTCAGTGTTTTAAAAGACACCCTAAATCCCATTAATGGAGAGTAGGCCAAGAACCCCTGAAAGATGCAATTCAATTAGTGAATTAAACTCCAATAAAATTATGCCTATATATATGAAGAGATACTGACAAAACTGAGGTCTTAGTGTTATGCCTGCAAGTTTTCTAAATTGTGTTGAATGCTGTCATTCTTCTAAGGGATTTTAATAGAATATGTTGGTTTTAATAACATGTACATATATTTAAAGCAATATTCTTCTATAAGCACAAACTGATAGCTTTACATTATTCTTGTTAAAAATATGGTTTTGATGACTCCTTTGATTGTTATGTGAATAAAAAATGTAAGTGGTAAATTTCTTACATGGTTAAAAAGAATTATGCAAAATATTTTATATAATAATCAAGACTGACTTTTAGTTAGAGTGCCCTCTGCAGGATAGCAACTATTAATGCTATCACAGCTAGTGATGTAGCTGCCTGAATATTCAAAAAGAGATACGATTAGATTGTGAACAGTTAAATTTCACGTTCAACTAGTCTCACCTATAGTTCAATTCATGTGTCTATATAAAAGGCAAAAATACTGAAGGGAAAGACTATAACTTAGGTAATATATAGTCATTATCAAGGATATAATGTTTTTCTCTTAATTGGAAAATGGAACCATTATTAATAGTTGATACGTGGCTGAATAACTAAACAGATGGACTTTCCATGGGATTTAATTCCTATCTTCCTATCTTCTAGGTTTCAATATCTCTTGCAAGTCTGTGTTGAAGACTGTTATATAGGTCAGGTTTGCTACTGCTAATATGCTCAAAGAAAAAAACTTCTGACAAATACTTGACACAAGATGCATACTTAAATTTTATTTGTAAGTAATTTGTGCTTATCACTTAGTGCTGAAATTTAGAGAAGCCCCTGAGCTGAAAATACGAAAACACAAGAAATAAAGTCATTTATCAAAGGTCTTCAAACAAAACAAAACAAAACAAAAAACTGAATATAATTCTAGATCTCAAAGGCCCAAACTTTATCTGGAGTTCTTGATTAAAAAAAGTTATTTTACCTATTTTTAAATATTTAGGCAAAGAGGGAAAAAAAACCTTCCATTGCTTTATATAACATAACCTTAAGGCTGTTCATTAGCTCGACTTAACAAAAGGTCAAAGCATAAGGTGGACAATGGTGATCTTCTGTACATATGCCATTTTAAACACTTTATGCTAAATATTGCAGATTATCTGATTTTAAGTCTAAAATGTATTTTAGTGAAGGAGACAAATAACAGCAGTGCAAGAGACATTTACTTAGTATTTTCTATATGCCATACATGGGTGTCCATTTGTTTCTCAAAGCTTCATTTGTGAAATTTATGAAGAAACTTCCTAGAAGTTGAGTCGTTCTGAAGAAAATTCAGATTTGTGTTTGAAACTATTTTAAAATCAGTGTCAAAGTTTTATACTTTATTTAAGAAAAAAACTTTCAGAAAGTATTTTAAATTTTTTATAGTTTTATATTTTGGAATACATGTGAAGAATTATTATCAATGATGATAATAAAATATTGTTGGTTAAAATAATATTACAAAATGTACAACTAACCCAATGTCTAAATTTATTTTTCATCAACATGTTCTCATTCTCTAATCCATTTGTCCCTCTCTGGAACTCTGCCTATTGGGCTCTATTCGATCCCACTGAGCAGTTATGCTAGCTCCCAATTTTACCTGTTAATCCCTTTCTTCCCTAATCTTCTATTTGGTCTCTTTTCACTTTACAGTTAGGCCTTACCTCTTTCTTTTTTCCTCTATCTAGAACAAAGAACCTGAGCAAGAATGCCTAAATTCAAATCCTGGCTCTTAAAAAGCTGAATAAGTCATATAACCTTTCTAGTTCTCAAGAATACTCACCTGTAACAGAAAAGGTTAAGTGATCTGTCCAAGTTAACGGCCCCAGCTAATAAAATCAAAGACTTTGCTAGAGCCCTACTAATGGGCTCTTCAGATACTGATCCTGCTACATATAGGACAATTAGAACAAATATCAAATAGGGATACTGCCTGTTAACAAATGAAAAACATCCCAGAGACAACATGTGTATCTATTTTTCTTTTTCCAAAGTCTTCACAAAACAACCCTTAAAATAAACAGAAGAATGCTGGTAAATTTTTAAAAATACAAAGTTACAATACAAAATCTTTTTTTCTGCCTCTTTTATGGCTTACTGCATATAACCCAAACTATAAACAGCTCTCGGTAAATGAATGCACAATGGCAAAATTTATTTCTTAAAAACCCAGGAGGTTTAACATGGCTGTCAGAATTTATAGTCAACTAGGAAAAGGTACAATTTGGTGGGTATGATCACCATAAGAAATGAAGAATCTCGATTTACAAAACCACTTCACTAGGTTTCTTAAAGTCTTAGAAGTCTGCCTGAAACATACAAAAATTCTTCAAGTAAACTTTTAAAAATATTAATCAAATCAATATTAAATTAATATAAACCTTTATTACAAAGATACTTAAAATTTCCTTAACTTTACAAAAATTTCACTGAAATTAAAAAGTATTCTCTACACATCTAAATACCAGCTTTTCTATTCCTACTTATAAATATGAGAAAGTGGCATCTGTTATGAAAGGCATTCAAAAGAAATCAATTGCCATTACAGTAAATATTATGATTTTATATTTCTATTATTATTACTAAGTTGACTATATTATTTAGTTAGTTTGTTTTGCAGATAAGTGCTCTACCACTGAGCTACATCACCAGTAGTAGCTTATTTAATTTTTAACTTATATCATTAGTAATATTTTTCAAAGAATAACAGAATGTGGCTAGTCATATTATTTTGTTTGGTGAAAAAAACAGTATCAGAGAAGCCTAAGAGCAACTACTACATTATTTTACTTTATTCTGTTTTGTTTTATTTCATTTATTTTTAGTACTGGGAATTGAACCCCAAAGCATTCTACCACTGGACTACATCCCCAGCCCTTTTTATTTTATTTATTTTGAGACAAGATCTTGTTAAGTTGCCTAGGGTGGTCTCAAATTTGAGATACTCCTGCCTCAGTCTCCCAAGCTGCTGGGAGTTCAGGTCTCTGCTACCATGCCTGGCAACAAGCAAGACATTTAGATAATCTGTCTGATAGTTGAGAAACAATTAAGAATTGTAGCCGGGCACAGTGGTGCACACCTGTAATCCCAGCAGCTCGAGAGGCTGAGGCAGGAGAATCACAAGTTCAAAGCCAGCCTCAGCAATTTAGTGAGGCCCTAAACTACTTAGCAAGTCCTGTCATTAATAAAAAATATAAAAGGACTGGAGATGTGGTTAAGTACCCCTGGGTTCAATCCCTAAATTGCTATGTAGCCAAGAACTTTAAAATCTTATTTCCAATGATAATCCTCTGAATGCTAAATTTATTCAAAATGTAAAATAAAAACTACTTGCAGGAACTATTTATCAGTAAAACTTCTACTCCAAATTCATCTAGGATAAATGAAATAATGTTCTACTATTATTAATTCCACAAACTTTCTGCTGTTTCTAGATAGTCTGCAAATTTTGGAAATGTCAAAATCATAAAATGGCCATGCCCAGCAGGAATAGCCAGCAAACGGGTTTTTTAAAATTTTAAAATGGCATCTTCAAGAGAAACTAGAAAGAAATGTAATACAAATACTCCCCGCCACCACCCAGCATCCAAGGTAAAAAGATAACTTACCTCATGTGCTAACATTTTGTAGAGTTCTTCTCTAGTTACAGAAATCCTCTCTCTGTCTGTACTGTCCACAACTACTATAACAAACTAAAATAATTACCAAAAAAAGTCATTAGTGAGTACACAATTTGGTATGTGAAAATCTGTAGTGTTTATCTGAATCACAGACTATTAAAATCAAGATATTAGAAGCTTATGGTATTGTTGGAAAACCAGAGATACCTACTACACATTGTAAAGTCTAAAAGTCTAATCCATTTCTAATACAAATATATTTATTAATATTTTAAAAGAAAACAAGAGAAAAGAGAATACAATGCTAACATTCTAACCAATACACAATATATCTGCTTTCTAAATTAGTATCTTAAATGCTAATGGGCCTATGTCCATCTTTTTTGCACTAAAAATTAATAAGAATAAAAACCACATTATGCTCCTAATTTGAAGATACACCCAAATATTAATATCCATTTGAAAATCTAAAAGGGCATGCATGTGCATGGGAGTAATGTCACAGTTAAAGAAATCAATTTTTAAAAAATTAACAAATTGAAAGAGCAAATCTGTAGCTAAAAACAAGCTCTCTTTCTTATATAAACAGCACTTGCTACCTGAAAGTACAACTCTTTCCTGAACTACTGATGAAACTAAAATCAGAAGATGCAATGAAAGACTTAAATCACTGTTGTGGGATGACCTCTATTAAACCTCTTCCCCAACTCCAGGAGCATCAAAAAGCAATAGAGAAACAGGAGTAAATATATAGTTAACTAATTTCTGATGTTATTTATGATGCCCAAGTTAATTCTGACTGCCTATGATTAAAAAGCACTATTTATTTTTTAGAACTAGATATGAATTTCCAAATAAACCACTGATTTTAAGTCTCTTCTATTTTTCAGTTTTCATCAACCATAAGATGGATAAATAAGAGAACTACTTTATCTCTTCTTTCACTTGATAGTTTACTGATAAGTTACTTTTATTACTGTAAGATCCATTCTATTTTAAGGTATTTTTAAAAGCTGCTAATTTTCAAAGTGTTGGCATAATTGAATACCTGTAGCATTATAACTGTGGTATCCATGATACTGGAGATTGAACTCAGGACCTCACACATGCTAGGCAAGTAGTTGGTTGCTTGTGCCACTGCAGCCAGCCCACATATACCTTTCTAATCATACCTATCTTTCCTTCTCCAAAAATATATCGTTAAATGCTTAATGGAATGTTTGGGGCCAGGCCCTTAAAGACACTTAATAGTATCTTAATGACTTAAAAAATATGTTTAGAGTACATTTTATTAACTATTTAATCAACACAACAAAAACAATTAGCACAGCCTTTCAATTTACAGGGCTATACAATGAATAAAATGTCACAGGTCTAAAATTTTCTCTTAAGAAGTAATGTGTAAATAAAAACATACAATTATGTCTAAAGTACTTTATAATCAAAAGAAAAAGATTTCCTTAATGTGAAATTGTGTTGCATAAAAGAAAATGTACAGTAAAATTGGCTAAGATTCAAACCACCAAAGTCCTCTTATTTAACTAGGACCTCCAATTCTTTTTTTTTGTGGTACCAGGGATTGAACTCAGGGGCACTTGACCACTGGGTCACATCTCCAGCCCTTTTTTGTATTTTATTTAGAGACAGGGTCTCACTGAGTTGCTAAGTGCCTCGCCATTGCTGAGGCTGGCTTTGAACTCACGATCCTCCTGCCTCAGCTTCCAAAGTGCTGGGATTACAGGCGTGCGCCACCGCGCCCAGCTGGACTTCTAATTCTTAACCAAATATAAATAATAAGAAAGAAATGGAAGATGAAGTCATTATAAAAATTACCTGAGACAAGTTCTAGGGATCAATATACCATCAGACCAATCAACCACTAATTCTCCCTACAGAGATTCGATGACAATGAATGTACAGAACAATGACACTGAAATAGGGAATTAAAGATTCTATTATGATTAAACTCTGTATGTCAAAATATGGCTATATTTTTAAAAGATCAACTGTAAGAATTCAAATCTAAGTGTTTCTCAAGGATTCTCTTTATAGAAATTTTAGCATATTAAGAAACATTACCTCTGTGTTAGTATAATAAGTATTCCAGGAAGAACGAAGAGATTCTTGGCCACCAATATCCCACATTAGGAAACGAGTATTATTAATCACTATCTCTTCTACATTACTTCCTATTGTAGGGGATGTATGTACAACTTCATTCATAGAACTGGGGGAAAAAAGTTCATATATATTACAGTTAGTAAAGAAGCTAATAATTTTCTAATCAAGGCACAAAACAGCATGAACTTTTTACATTTTATCCCCAAATACCCTTTTTCCACCAGTTCATACCATGAGAAAGCTAAGGGTATATAGGGCTGCAACTAGACAAGAGACAATTACAAGAAACTATATAAACAAATATTTTTCTACTTTCTACAAGCAAAAGAGCTTTAGTGCAAAACAACTAAATAATGTATTCAATGTCATATAAATATCTAGCTTTCTATAAAAAGTTAATTCAATTTGGCTCCTGGTTTATGGACAATCTCTTTTCTTACTGAGTGACTTATTATTTTTAAAATTTTTTTATTTGAAGTTGTTATATATGACAGTAGAATGCATTACAATTCATAATACACATATAGAGCTCATTTTTACATATCTCTGGTTGTATACAAAGTATATTCACACCATTTGTGTCTTCATACATGCACTTAGGGTAATCATATTCATTTCATTTATTCCATACAATTTTTTCATTATATTCATTGATAGAATGTCACCCAGGCAGAAAAAGTAATTAGAAATGACAAAATAAATCTTTCAAGGTAGTTAGTACTTACAACTGGTAAAGGATGGTAGTTTTCCCTGCATTATCCAACCCAACAATGATAACTTTGTGCTCTGAAATAAAGAAAATACCATTGACTTCAACATGCACACACTATTTCACCCTTCTTTTTCTCTATGGTACATTTCAGTGCATAGCACTGTATTCCTTTTTGGAACTCAAAAAAACATCCCATTAAGACCAGCAGAAGTGGCTCACTTTCCTTATCCTCCTCATTCTACTGAGACTTCTTATCTTTCCAACATCCTCCCTGGGAAGCCAGAGCACTGTGTTCCTTATACTCCTATGGAAGTCTATTCTCAGTAAAGTATTCCAAATGTAATCATGACAATTTACAAATGATTTAAGTTATAAGTTTTTCACATTAGATTAAATCAGTGAAGTCCTATCTGTGAAATTTTAGGCATCATTTAAGTATGTATATGAGGACTGGGGTGAATGGAAAGAAAAACAAAAGATGAGTAATTGTAAATTATGTGTACATTTAAACCCCAAAACCTGTTGTAACATGACGAACCAATCTAAGTACCTGTAGGTATGGTGAGAGTGTCTACCTTTCCTGGTTGGCTTCTATGGCATCATTATCTCTAACTTTTCTTCCTCTCTCTTGACAGCTGTCCCCTCTCCCCCTTTCCTACTGGCTTCTCTTCTTTTGAAGTCTTCTTTCAAACATTTGTGTTCCCCAGGATGCCTTCTTCTACCCTCTTTACAAGCTAGAAAGGCTAGATTACAAGCTAGATTCGTCTATTTTCAGGCTATCTATAAATAATTGCCAAAGAAGCAAAGTGTGTGGAGGAAGCCAGTCTCCAAAGATGGTCTGATTGTCCCTGGACAGTCATGCCCTTGGCTATCTGCTCTTCTAGAAGCTGAACTGGCCCTAGATCATCAAGAATCCTTGCAGTTGCTACCTGGCTGTTTTAGACAACTGCCCCCTACCACACACACACACAAGCCACACACTACATAACAATCCCAAGATTACTATGCAGTTGAGTGAGGAAGACCAGGCTAAGATCTCACTTGGTGAGACCTTATTAAGACAGATAACCAAATAGCCCCCATCATTGATCTCCCCTCACCAGTTCTTCCAGGCATTCCAGCTGAGATGTTGGACACATGAATTAAAGAACCAAATTTAGACATTCAGTGTGGCTGAACCTTGAGATGAATACAGTTCCAGTTGCCTCTGATCACAACCAAATAAGAATCTCCAAGTTAAGAGCGTTCTAGCTGAGGTCGCTCATTCTCAGAAACATGAATAAAAGTAATAAATCACTGGTTTAAGTCACAAAATCAAGGAGTAGTTTGTTTTACCCAACAGGTAATGGAAACACTATGGAAAAATTCATGGGATTATGTGATTTTGGCAAGGATTTCTCTGATCCCAAGGGAAATACTACACATCCTTCAGGGCTGTATAATAATTAAGACAGTACACAATGCTGCCAATCATCAAGACAATTCCTAACCTATGTTCCCAAATCTCTCTTCAACTGTACTCTACCTGAGCAAACACACACAATGCCACTCCCCATGTCTAAAACCCAATATTTGAACCTGTTTCTACATCTGTCTTACTTAAATTGCTTAATGGTGCTACAATTAATTCAGATGTCCTGTAAGTTTACTTAGTCTTTTCCTCAATCCCAACATCTGTCACTAAATTCTATTGATTCCTTATCAAAAAATATATCCTCAACCAGTCTCCTCCCACTGTCCTTGTTGAAATCCTCCCCATCTCTCACTTTAAAACCCTCCCTAAATGTCTTATCTCTAATCTACTTTCCCATTGTTTCCAGAGTAATTTTTTCTGCAAAACAGAGCTGATAATTCTGTAGAACCCCCTTTTTAGCCCCACACCCTTTGCCCTTTTTAGTTTAACAGCTTCTTTTTGCTTCTGTAAAATGCTTGGCTTTAAGATAATGAGTCAAAAAGCTTCCCCTCAAGGCCAGTTCAAGCTGCGTGCACCGCCTAAGCCAAAACCTTAGGTGCCTGACTTCAGTTTGTAATCAGCACATTCTGTTGCTCTGAGGATAGCCTCCACCAATAAAGACCCCCTAAGTCATTCCCCAATCAATTTAAAATGTGCTTGACACATGCGGGCTCCCCTGGCCAATTACAATGAGACAAGACACCCTAACTGTAAAGATGGCCAATCATGTAACCCACTCCCTCTCCTTGCTTCTACTCCCATAAAAGACTTGTTCCTCCTGGGTTCAGGACTCTCAGTACAGATTCACTGTGTTGGTTAGGTCTGCGAGTCTGAGCTTAAGACCGAGTCTGAGCTTAAGACCGTATAAAGGCTCTTTGTTTTTGCATACACTCTGGATTCCTTGGTGGTCTTTAGGGGGTCCATTCTCTGGGCATTACAAATTCCACTCTCCTTTTTTGTTATGATTCTCCATTTCTGACAGACAAGGTACAAGTTTTCAGACTTATAAATCAATATACTAAGTGCATGTATAAAAACTCAAATAGTATGAAAATACTTTGTGTAAAACCAGTGACTTGGAAAACTGTGCTCTTTATATATAAGATGAAAGGAATTGCACTCTAAAAGCATGTATAACAAATTAAATTAAATTTAAAAAAATAAAGTAAGACAGTGAAAACTGACTAGGCTTCAGCTTTCTCTCACTACTATATCAGCTATCAACACCAAATTTCAAGTCACCCTCCTATTCCGCATACATGTTCAGAGCAAATAGTTTTACTGCTGCTCTTGGTTTCTCTCTATGCTGGGATTATTCTAATTTTACATTTGGGGAATTCCTACTAATCTTTTAAGGTTCTAGTTTTCAAGAAGAATAATTTTCTTCTGCTTTATTTTTAAATAACACCTCTAATTTGGCACTTATAATTATTTACATGTTCACTAATCTTAGCTTATTGAGGTACCCTTCAACTGTACAGAATACATATTAACCATCTGTATATTCCGTGTATTCCCCATGACTATATTCTTCCTGGCACAAGGTAGGCATTTAATAAATGTTGAATCAATTAAATTTCATTCTATAAATAATAAACTGAGAATTTTGACACCGCAGAATAAGGGGATCTTTACAATTTTAATAGTAAATATTCCAAATAGTTGCCATTTACCATAGAGGGGGATTCCTAATGCCATTTCAATACTCCTGTTACACAAAAATAAGAAAACCAAGTAAATTAAAAATTTTAATACATCACATTTTATCCAGTTACCTATTTCTCTAAAGAGCAGATATCTTAGAACCACTGGGTTCTCATGTGTGACATGAGTACTGTCCCCTTACATAGGTTCTTAAGAATCAAATGATCCAGGATCCAATCTATTTCATGTTCAGAGACAATGAGGGTGAAGGAACTGAGAGAAGACTCAAATACAAAGGTAACACTTGTTAAAAGTGAGGGGTTAATAATATATAGAAGACACTAAGGAAAGTCGAGAGATCTTAGTAGTAGACATTCCTCTGGAGAATTTGCCTAATGTATGGCCTTGGGCCTCCCAGGTAAACAAACTCAATCACTCAATCCTGTTACTATTCCATAGTAGATAGATTCAGAGAAGGCAACTCACAGAAGTGAATAATATATAATAAGAACGCCAAATGAGTAACATACAGTAAGACCAAATATTTAAAACTGCCTGACAAGCCTATTGTGGTGGCACATACCTGCAATCCCAGCTACTCAGAGGCTGAGGCAGGAAGATCACATGTTTGAGGCCAGACTGGGCAATTTAACAAGATCCACATCTCAAAAACAAAATAAAAACTACCTAGCAAGTGCTATCTCCTTACCCTGGCCTAACCCACCTACAAGCCACACTCATCACCAACTTCCAACTAACCACTCCCTCCCAAAACCTGTCTCTATAGAGTTTTCTTATTTTTAACGTTTTCAAAATAAAGCACTAATAACCATGTCTCACTGAGGAAAAGCATACAATATAGCTGAATTAAAACAAAAAGATTATCCGGAGAACATGGAATCCCAAATAAGGGAGTGTTATAGACTAGGATGATCAATGAATCCATTTTTACAGCAGAGCCATGCCTGCATTAGGGGCAGACAACTGAGTCCTTTGGATAGGGTACCTTTTCTCCTGGGAAGTTTTTGAACAATATGGCAATTCTGCCTCTCTTAGTTCTGTGTACATCTGTGTCCCCAAATTAAGCGTCATCCTTTCATGACTTAGCTGTTTTTCACTTTTATAAATATAAGCACCTCTAGACAATTAATACAATCAGAAAGTCTCCCACCTGGATAATGTTTTTTAATAACAGGAGTCTCAAAATGTCAGTTTATTTCTTTATGTTCTAGGAATACATTTTGTAATACCCCTATGTATTAGCTACAGAACAAAATTTGGATAGATTCAAACAGTCTGGAAGAAAACACATTTATGCTAAGCAGTGAAATAAATGGTACCCTAAAAATAATATAAAATTAATGGGACAAGCCCAAAAATAAACAATAAAAATATATGCAAGAATCTGTTATATGTAACTACAAGCATGAAATAAATGTGTGTGTGTGTGCATGCAATCATTAAAGGGAGGTTAGACACTTGTTTTAATCATGTTATCATTTTTCCCCAAAAAATTTTGTTACTTTTCTTTCATAATTGCTTTTAGACCCTGAGGTATAACATTCTAAATATTCTCAATATTAAAAATCTTTTCAACTTTTGATTTTAAAGAGAAGAGGGTCACTTGATATCATCTTGGTTACAAGGGAAAAGGGACCTAAAACAAGTATTACCTTTTTATTGTTTAAGTGAGATATAACCTTTGAATAATATGAATGGATTTAAAAAATCTGTCTCCAAAGAAATTCTAAAAGAAGTTTCAAAAGAGATACTGAATAACAGTAGGATACATCAGTGGAAAAACTATCCAGCCTCCTAAAGCGACCCCTTTAAAATTAAAAAAAATACTCATTTAGTTTTGGTATAGGTGTTTTTAAAAGTGATCTCCTTATCTTAGCCATGCCCCTACGACTTATTTCTCCATTGGAACCTATTGCCTTTCCATGCTATTAGGTAGGACTAACTAGACCAAAAAAAAAAAAAAAAAAAAAACAAACAAAAAACACAACTGAAAAAATATATTTTTTTTGTCATACCTGGCCCCATGCTGCATGTGATAGGCAAGGTAAAACTGCTCAGAACAAAACCACTCTGCAAAAACTCAAGAGATACTGAGATAATCCAGATGGCAGAAGAGACTCAGATCAGAAGAATCTCATCTTCTCATAACACAAGTTGGTTGCCAGCCAAGAAAGGACAGAGTTAACAGTTCAAGATGTATCAATTTTTAAGCCACTGTACAGAATGAACTAGAGAATCAAAAGGCTGAAATTAGACACTATAACCTGAGGTAAATACAGATATAAACTTGTTTAAACTGTTAGTAGAGCAGAGAAATTAAGCCATACTGGGGAGAAAAAGTACGGTGGATGATACAGTGTGAGAATCCATGTCTGACATGGTGGAAAATAACACAGAGTGTTAGATGGTGATGAAAATTTAATAAATCAGCAAGCCATAGAATTTAGGTAGGGAAAGAAATTCAGTGTTACCCTACAAGGATAGGAATGACTGGAAGCTCTAGTAGGCAAAAGGTTTGAGTTAGTTAATTGATAGGGTATTACAGGTAAAATGAGAAGGCTATGGACAAAAGGAGGAGAAATACCCCATATCTGAAACACTGGAGGTCACATACCCTTCGGACTATGTATTATGTTGAAAGATAAAAGTAGATAAGTGAATAGAGATTAGATTAACAGATAAACACAGTAAAAAATGAATATGACAAGAATGGCTAAAGTCTTAACCAAATCTCTTAACCATTCCAATTTAGAATTCATGATCCAGTGTGTCTTTACTTCCTCACCCAGCCTAATACCTGCCTACAAGTCAGATTCATTACCAACATCTCCTTTTGTTCCCTCTCAAAACTAATTTCTATTTGAATTTTTTGTGTGTAAATTTTAAAAATAAAACATCAATGGCTATTTTTAACAGATTCCTAAATTTAAGATTTAGAATGTAGGTCACAATGAGAACTATAAAATTAAGACCTAATTGTATAATGGGCTCAAAGATAAAAGTGCCAACTCATTGGTGACAAATTAGTTATTTCTAATGATAGGGTTAATTATTCATAGATTCTTCCCCCCCCCCAATACTAAACCAACTCCATAACATCCTTAGGCTCTAATCACCCCAGCCTATTCTTCTCATTACCAAGATGGCACAAGATTCTATGCAAAACATAAATTTTAGCTAGAAAGTATTATAATGTCCTTCAAAACAAATACTCCATAGAATCTAAAATAAAAAGTGTATACGAGGAGACATTGTTACTGTGGACAAATATAATAAAACTTCCTCGTTCTAATTCTTTGATGCATGGGAATCATCAAAAGTTTACTGCTTAGTAAAAATTTTCTTTTAGAATATCTATGTCACAGCATCCCTACACTTGCGAAGATAAAACAAAATAACTCCACAGTGTTATGTTTTTTAATATTTATTTATTTGCTTTAGTTGTACACAATGCAATGCATTTACGTTTACGTGGTGCTGAGGATCAAACCTGGGCCCAGCACGTGCTAGGGGAGCGCTCTACCGCTGAGCCACAACCCCAGCCCCACACTGTTATGTTTTGATGAAATTCTGAGTTATTATTTAGGCTTGAGTTTACCAATAAATACTATTTTATCACAAAAGTGCTTCTTACTGCTGGGTGTATTGGCACAGCTACTTCAGAGGCTAAGGCAAGAGGCTTACAAATTGAAGGCCAGCCTGGACAACTTATTGAGACCTGTCTCAAAATAAACTAAAGGATGGGGGATGTAGCTCGGTGGTAGAGCATTCACCTAGCATATGTGATCTAGGTTAACCTTTAGTATGGCAGGAAAAAAAATTCTTATTTTTTCTTATATCGTTTTCTCTTCCATTTCCTTTTGACACATTCAAGCAGCCTACCAGTTCCATTTATTTCCAGTTTCTGAAGTCTGTATCTCTCCAACTACTAGTGATTAATTTATAAAACCAAAAAACAAACTAAACTATTGCCTAATCACAAACACCAAGGCAAATAAACTGGAGTCATCTTATTCTTTATTTTCACTTCATATCCAAATTATCACTTAGCCTTATTAGGTCTATATCCATTAGAGAGCAAAAAATCTATTTGTCATTTTCACTATTGTTCTTCCACTCCACAGAGCCTGGAATGAAAGCATGGACCCCCCCCCCCCCCCCCCCCCCTTAGGAATAAAGCATGGGCTTAATAAAGTATCATCAATGAATGAACAAATAAATTAGGAGCTAGGTATCTGATCAAGTCACTTTGTAGTAAAAAACTCAATTTTCAAAACTTAGAAAGTGTCACCAATAAAAAAACAAATGTGAAAATAAACTTGCTATTTATAGCAATAGTAATGGAGTTTCATGGGGGAAAAAACAAATTTCTTTTGTACGAAAAGGTTGCTGAAGAAAAAGCAATTGAATATACATGACAAAATTAGAAATCCAATCAGGAGACAGAAGACATACAATAATTTGAACTTGGAAAGTTTAGAGAAAATAACTGCTACAGGAGACTGGAATAATGAGGGATTGGTTAATAAGAAAAAAAAAAAAAGAGCTACAAAGATTATAGGAATGACAAATATAAGAAGAATCCACTTCACCTATGGCTGAGATAGAGCTCCTCCCTCCCTCTTGGGACTAAGATAAAGATCTTGTCAGATGGCACAGCTATGGATCAATGAATGGCAGAGAAGTTGCCCTGGTGTTGGAAATCCTCCATCCAGGGTGCTGAGGAAAACTTTTCACGGAAGGTACTTCTCTGGAAGACAAAGCTGAGGGGTGTGGGGATACTAAGGAAAACTGCTGACCGCTGCTGACCACTGCAAGAGTCAAGCAGGCACTGGTGAAGGTGTTTGTATTGCAAAGACTTTTTGAGAGAGAACAATGTAACCATGAAGAACACCCATTTCTTTCTGCAATGTCCCTCTAGTGCTGTCTATCAACAAAGTTTAATAACGTGCCAGCTGACGAAAGAAAACAATTTAAAGGACCCAGGTCCACTTCCACATAGAATACAAAAAGGGTTCATTTAAAGTTAAGAGGTAATATATTGAAAATGGTATAGTCGACTCCTTGCCTACTTAGCTTCCTCCACATGTATTCTTCTATGTATGTTTGAATTGGCTTAAATAAATTAAAAACAAAACAGAAGCAGAATTAGCTTCATCAGAGCCAGGTTTGTGCAGCATAGGCAGCTTTTCCAGCACTCATTTGTAATATAATTCCTTTTCTAACAACCAATCAGAAAAGCAATACAAGACACCAATTTGGGGAATTCCACAACTTCTTTCATAGTTCACGTAAGTGTCAAGAGTTCCTCCTTTTATCTAACAAGAATCCTTCTTAATGAAAAAAATGTGTTTGTGGTATCTTTAAGAGTACTAACTCTAGCAATAGAAAACCTTGGTTAAAATCCCAGGTTCATCACTTTGAATTATAGTGCTTTATGAAAACCACCTAAGAGGCTAGTGTAAAGCACTTGCCTAGCATGTGTGAGGCCCTGGCAGTGCAAAAACAAAAACAAAACAACAACAAAAATCCAAAAAACTGTAAAACAGAGTTGCCTCTGTAGAATAGGAAGAATAATGTCTATGTCAGAGAGTTGCCATGAGGAATAAATAAACCAAGTGCAGATTAAACCAACCAACCTGTACAAAATTCTTAGAATCTAGCCTTGCAAAAGTTAGTAAATGTTAACTGCTTTTATTTTCTCTTTAGAGATGAAGTTATTTCCCATCTCCCTACACTATAAAGAAGCTCCATAAAGGCAGGAAAATTTGTTAGCTGGCTTTGTTCTAATTCCTACCACTTAGCACAGGTCCTGAACCAAACAGATGCTCAAAAATAGGCAACTCTTCAAACTCCTAGAGATCTGTAGTTCAGCAACTGAGGGATAGTTAACAAGGGTGAAAAATAGGAAAATAATAATGTCAATCTCTTTTTTAAAGATGGCCAATAATAATCAGCAACACATTTCTCTGGTGTTTAAAGTCGCCTGGCTCTGTCATCTAACAGATATATAGTCTGGGGAAATGACTCTGCTTGAGCCTCAGTTTTCTCTTCTCAGAGAAAATAAATAACTACTTCAAAAGACCACTGAAACTTTTTTTTTAAATAAAAAATGATGTAAATTAACAGCACAGAGAATAAAGTTTGTGCTCTATTGAATCTACGTATCACCTAAATATAACCTATAGTTTTTTTTTTTTTGAGTAGTATGCAATTTGCTTTCACTGTGCACTAAATCTAAGCTTTAACTGAAAAGGCTGTTCTGAAAGAATTTCAGAAAAGACATCAGTCAGTTTAAGTTTTATCAGCACAGCAAATTCTGCAATCCCCCTAAACCTTCTTTCCAAGAGTTTCTGTGAAAAGAACATACGATTGTGTCCTAACTCTTCTGTAGGTAAACTAATGCACCTTAAATATATCTTAACTTATATATGTCCAATTTAAGACAGAAACAAAAAAACCAACAAGTATCTAACAGTAGGCTGAATAGAGAATATTCTGAAAAGTGACTATTGAAAACACAACCAGTGTTTAACAGAAAAGAAACAATCTATTCACTTTCACAATATTGAGATACAACTTTTTAGAACTTGACTTCATTAATTCCCTATTAATTTCCCAACACCAAGAAAAATGTCCAGCCAATTATCACAGAATACAGCTTATAAGAATAAAACTACTATTAGTGATCTGGAGTGGTACCCAAGCACAGATTATTGTTTACTACCAGCAAGTAGCTGTTGGCAAAGGTCTAATTTCATTAAGCTACAGAAGCAAATTTTTATTGTAGATTCAAAATAGAGTGGAGATATTTATTTTTCTGGCTGCATCAGAGCTTAATTAACAAGAAAAGTTTTTCTAAGCCTCATTCCAGAATTGAAACACTAGCTTCATTAAAAACAATTCAAAATCATGGATGTTAAAACTAGATCTTACCTACAATAAACATCACTGGTTTTACAATGTAAATACATTAAACCTAGAGATTAAGTTTTCAAGATTTGTAGATTCCACAGATTCCTGGTGTTGCAGATTAAGAACACCTGCACTGAGAGGTTAAGTGACTGGTTTTCACTCTCCCCACATACACAACCAGAGACACAACCAGAGAGAGTGCTGATTAGAACTAGTTTTCTCCACTTTGTGAAAAATCCCCCATGTCACCTTCCATTACATTTTGAATCATGTGCTCTATACCTTTTTTTTTTTTTTTTTTTTTAAGATACAGTAGAGACCACAGGTCCAGTTCCTTCCCTCTGTTTACAAGATGAGTTCCATTATGAAGGGGGAGGAGGCAGCAGTGGGCCTGTGTAATAGATGACACCATTCATTTTAAGTTTTAACTGGAAAACTTTGGGATGTGATAACACCACTACCTTATACAAAAGAAAAACATAAAGTTATTGACAGCAGGAATGATGAAACGCCCAACTTGAGTTTAAAAAAATAAGCACTGTTATCTGAATGACCATGGAGTCTTTTCGGTTAAAACTGTATCCTCTTTCCACAGTTTTACACTCATTTTGAAACAAACTTTAATAAACCTGCTATGCATTTCAAGACAATGCTTGTGTTCTGATGAACTTTAAGCATCCCTATACAATACACCCTATACTAACTTGCTAGTTTCCCACCCTGAACAAACGTTTCTTATGGTATGGTTTTCAAAGCTTTCACTGAAACACTTAATATTTTTAACCCAACCGCAGAACAAAAACAAAACTCTAATAACCCACACAAATATAAAAATGACCTTTAGTTTAACCTTAGATATATAAATAAGGTAAACGAAGAAAAGTCTATCACTTTCAGGAGGCCTAAGTTTCTAGCCTTCCTTCCCCCAAAGTGGGGTGGGGGTGAAGTTAAGGTTCTTAAACCCTAAGTGTACTGGGAAAGTCCAGAGCAATTCCTCACGTTATCCGCATTCTGCAACTCTAGGTCGCTCAGTAGCGCGGAAGACCCCAGTATTTCTTCTGGTCTCCAATCCTAACTGCTGGCAGAAGAAAGGGCGGAAAGAGACCGGGCCGGGCCGGGCCATGCCTTTCACAGACATCAGACTTGGGGCAAGAAACCTTTTCCACCCTCAATCGAAATCGGAGCAATGGGTGTACTGCTTAATGGACTTCTTAAGAAACTCCCCTAAGACAAAGGGCAGCGAGTGGGGAACCATCCCCAAACTCGCGAATGGGGACTGAACGGTCCCAGGCCCGCAGCAGCGCAGCTCGCACCCGGCGCAGAGTCAGCGCCCGACCGCGCCGCCCACACTATCAAGTATTCGGAAACCCCTCCACCCACCCAGCCAGGACTGACCCTCTCCCCAACCCGTACGCCCGCGGCCCGAGCCGCCTCACCCTGGTGATTGAACAGTCTCCATATCCTGGTGAAGAGAATTCCCATTCTCGGGCAGCGGACCCCCTCCAGCCACCCGGGCCGCCTGGCCTCCCCTGGCTCAGGCTAAAGGGTAGAAAGACGCGCTGGAGCCTCCGCCTCTGCTGCCGTTCCCGCACTGGCCGCCGGCCCGCTTCCGGGGAACCGGAGGGAGGCCAAAACCCAGGCCGCCCTGTCGTGCACGAGGCCCCGCCGCTGCCGCCGCGGCACTCGCCTGGCTCGCGGACATCGCCGCCGCGTTGTCTGCGACGAGCCTCGCGGGCCACCGTCCTCCCCCAGCTCCTCTCGGGCGGCTGCGGTGGAGGCGACCACGCGGGCGGGGGAGGTGATAGGGCGGAGCGGGCGTGTCGCGAGTGCGCAGGCGCGCGGCCAGAGGGGCGGAGCCTGGGGAAGGGCGCCCGTCTAGCCCTAGCTTATTTGTACCACGAAGTTATCTTTGTGGACTATGCCCCTGGATCCAGCTTGGGGCTGATGGCTCTCTATTGCGTGCGGTTGCGTTCGCAACAGTTCTGATGTTCTCCCTGAATGTCCTCCATAGAGTCATGATGCAAACATGTAATTTATGTCCATCTCCAACCCTACACACAGACACACACACACACACAGCACCCAAAGCCCCACGTCTTGATCTTCGATCACTCCGTCTTCCAGAGGGTCTTTGAAGGAAGCTTAAGAGTTTACTATTTCGAATTTCTTGTCCCTGGATACCAGCCGAAATCAGTGATTTTATCTTGGCAGTGAGATTCTCATTACTCATCTCTGCACCTCAGGGTTCTTCCCTCTCCTATCTCCCTCCACTCCCCTGTTTAAAAACATTTAGTGGCCACAAAAGCTGACTGAGCGGAAGAGGAAGAGTACAAACACTTGAGACAGATATTGTTCTCTGCAGTATGAACCCAAATATCCTTTCCAGTTATAACTCATAATTCCAGGAGTTTCCTTCCTATGAATTATATGGCCACGTATTCTCTCTGCTCTTCTTCCCTGAACACTCTGAACAGCTGTGTGTCCCACTTTTTGTGAGTGTCACACTATACAAAGCCCTCTACTGTGGGATATTTAGTTGAAAACTATAATTATTAGGTAACTTGATATATCAGAGTTCTTGTTCCACATGTTCTTTTTTTAGCTAGACAAGTTACTTGACATCTCTAGACTGTGTGTGTGTGTGTGTGTGTGTGTGTGTGTGTGTATGTGTCTCCAGATTGATCTCAGAAGCCTTTGATTCTGGTTCACCTGATGAGTGTGATAAGTTAGTCCTGACTCTTGTTAAGAGGAAAACGATGGGAAAAAGAAACTGGATTATTTACACCTTTTCTTTCACAAAGAATCCAGAAACAGCTCCATCCCTTTCTATTCTCCTTAACTTTGGCTTTAAAAAGTAGAGATTGGAAGCCGGGCGCGGTGGCGCACGCCTGTAATCCCAGCACTTTGGGAGGCTGAGGCAGGAGGATCATGAGTTCAAAGCCAGCCTCAGCAATGGTGAGGCACTTAGCAACTCAGTGAGACCCTGTCTCTAATAAAATACAAAAATGGGCTGGGGACTTGGCCCAGTGGTCGAGTGCCCCTGAGTTCAATCCCCAGTACCACACACACACACACACAAAAAAGTAGAGATTGGAAAAGGTGGGAGAACTTATCTACTTTGAAGTACTTTGCCTCCCATACCCAAAATCCAAATGAAATTAACCAAAATCAACAATAAATTACACCTTTCCACTTTACTTCTAGCCAAGTACTATCTTCTCTCAATATGTAGAAAATTTTATTTGACTTCTTTGGGGGCTATTTTAAAAAATAAAACTACAGAGGAGACATATGAAGGGAAAAAATCTTTATAGTAATCCACAATTTATGAATGGTTATGTCTGAATTTAAATTTGCTTAATAAAGTACTCCATATTTAGAAAAGCAATATTATTTGCATAACCAACATTTCTATTATTGCACATTGTAGGTAATGCCTTGGCAACTCTGAGACATTTTACAAATTTCCACACATCTCTGTCAATTTATTAAATGCACGTCAGACCCATATTAACCTGTGAAGTTAGTTTTTCCTTTTCTTTCCTTTTTTCTTTTTCTTTCTTTCTTTCTTTGTGTGTGTGTGTGTGTGTGTGTGTGTGTAGAAAGGTATTGGGGTTGAATTTAGGGGCACTCTATCAATGCACTGCATCCCTGGCACTTTTTATTTTGAGACAGAATCTTGCTAAGTTGTCTTCAAACTTGTGATCCTCCTACCTCAGTCTCCAGAGTGGCTGGGATTACAGGAGTGTGCCATAGTACCTAAATTTATTAAGAAGATTACCTTTCTGATTATTTTCTAAGAGTCTTTCAAAGAAAGAAGTGATGAATATACTTAATAAAATCTTGTCCAACCATATGCTCCATAGGTGAAATACAAATTTGGAATTACTATAGATGTAATTTGGAATCTTTAGTGAGTGGTGTGAAGCTATTTGTGAAAGCAGACTCCTTCTGAGACCTTTTAAAGACTAATTATAGTGATGTGTAAAATGTCATTGGAAAGATTTCTGCTTCAAGCCATGAGAGAATGGGATGATCTAGGTTGATCCCTACTATTAACAAGTTAAACACTCGACACAATACAGGAAACAACTGTTTTCTGATATTGGAAAACACACAGCACTGTACTGTGATCAAAAGAGAAACAGTGAGTTTTACCATTGCTTGGACTTCCTGCCTGAAAGCAATTCACAGACAGCTACAGAGGCAGTAGAAACCTCCCCAAAAGTAGGATAATCTCTTAGAGTGAAGACACAGATAAACCTTCCCAGAGATCAGAGCAACTATTTGTGAAGTCGGATAACTGAAAGGAAGCTATGCAGAGAAAAACTCTAGAAACAAGCACAGGAGACCGCTCAGTCTTTAGCAATACATCAGTCTATACTTGTGTAGTTTGGAACACCAGGAGGCTAGCCAGTAACAATTTCTGCAGAAAAACAAGTAAGTGGGAGCTGTAAAACAAATCATTCCCAGAGATTAGAATGGACCAGAAATCATTTGAGTTCCCTTCAGCCTGGGAGAACTCATTGATATATAGGACATTCAATAGTCACCCCAGAAACCTTAGAAGAATAACTAAATTAGCCTAAGAAAACATTCTCCTTTAAACCAGTTCTAAATGAGCCTGAAACAAATGTTGAAAAAGCTAAACTGTCATACAAGGTGCCTGTCAAAACAAGTCCATCATTCTTAAAAGGAATACAGATCAAGTCATCAACAATATAAAATTTACAATATTATAAACCCAATATTTCATCAATAAAAACTTACTGGACATGCAAGGAAACAGAAAAATGTGACCATAACCAAAAGAAAAATCACTCTACAGAAACAGATACAGGTTTAGGGAAGCCCCTGATTGCCCCAAACTGACAGCTGGATCTAGGCTTTGAATCCAGGTGAGTGTTGGAGTCCACACTCTAACCACTAAGCTAATCTGCATGTCCTATAAGAGAACAAACAAGATGCTTCTTCCAGCAGTCCATTTGCTTAGTAGAAATGTGCTGATAACAAGAGAGGTGGCTTCAGGCACATGGCAATTTGACGTGACCAACTGTAATCCCTCCATTTGGGAGTTTCAGATTGTTGGTTGAAATGTTTGGATAATTGGGGTAGCCTTATATAATGTCTCTCCAATAACTGAGAAACTGTTCATTCAGTCAACATTTATTAGATGAGTAGCTTAAAGGCATTTAATAAAGAAATTTTTAACTGAAAATACTTCAGAGAAAAAAGTTACAATGAGTTTTGCTTTCTTCATTCATAGTTGTGTCTAGTAAACTACTTTCTGGGGTGGTCAGAGGGATTAAATTGATAAATGTTTGTGAAATAACTTATAAATCACTGTATATTAATCAATATAGTATCTATTTCTTTTGAACATCTTGAAAAATAACTTTTCTCTGAAAAGTTAAGTTCCAATCAATTCACAGCATAGACAAATGACCCTGAGTACATGAAATGTCAAGTAATAATCTACATACTATCCATGGAATTCTTACAGGAATGGGATAGCTTTGGAAGATTTTGATAACTGCTACATTACTCATTTAGGGGTATCTTGTGAACAAAAAGGCTCATCCAGTATATTTTTCTATATTATATTCAATCTTATTTCATGCATTTATTCTAATTCCATTTCATGTGCGTATTTAACTTACAAATTCTTTCCCAATACAGTACATCTTTTGTGATCACTCATAGAACCTAGCAGAATATTTAGGAAAACATTCAATTAGTTTAACTTTCTTGAAAATAAATGTTTAGATTTTTAATTTTGCCTATAAAAGGTATATAATTATACCCAGTGTCCAGTATTCAATATATCTCTAGAATAATATAAAGGAGAGATATAACGCTGGTTTCAGTGTTTTTTCATTTATTATATAAAAGAAAAAAAATTAATGCAATTGTTTTGTACACATTTAAATTCCATAAAACAAATCCATAGAAATTAGGATACTGTATGCATGCACTCTGCATTTTCTTTGTTAAATGTCTTGTTCACAAAAATAACACTACATTTTTTTTCTTTAAAGCCACTAAAGCAGAGGGAGAACAAAAACATGCAGCACTGTACACATTTGCATAGTATATTTTACCCAGCATGCCTTGTAGAATGCTACACATAACTATATCAGAAAAATAAAAGGGGTTAAATTATCAATATATATAACTAAAATTTAAAGAAAGAAAAAAATTATTTGACAAAGGCATTTTTTCCCCACTGTATCACTGGAGATATAGCAATAGTCAGGGATATTCAACAGGCCTCAGAATAGCAGGGGAAAACCTTCTATATTGTTTTGCCATTTTCATTTTTTAATGTTTATATTAATAACTTTTTATTCCCTCCCCCCATCCCTTCCAAAACAGAGCTAATGGCTTTAACTTATATTTCAAACTAGTATCCAGTACAAAATAAATTAAAGAATCCCTAACTAATAGTTTTGCATTGGGACATCTTGGTTGATCATTCTAACTTGAGGCTGTGAAAAACAAACAATTTCAAACATGTCCAAAATTCAGAGGAGCCCTGTGAGCTCACTTGCTGTGACATTTGTAGTTGTTGTTGAAGGAGAAGAAATAAGAAGAGAAAATATAGTATGAGTCTTATCACAAAATAAAATTTAATAAGTTTTGTGGAAAGGAATAAAATAAATTACAACCACAGATTGCAAGGCTATGAAATAAATTGCTGGAAAGGTATCAAGCAGCAAGTTAAAAAGATGGTAGATGAAACATATAACTAAATCTATATACTTTTAAAAAATAAGACTGCCAAATTTAACAGTGGATTTTGTTATAAGTTTGTGCTATAACAAATGTGCTTCTTTCTCCTCAATCTATTTTCATATTATTGGCAAAATATATATATATTTTATAATTTTGTACTGTACAATATATATTTTTGCTACATTATTTATTTTCCTACTGCTATTGCAGAAGTAACAACATAGATTTATTTTGGCAATAAAATGCTTTCATTTTAATAACGTCCCAGAAAATATTGTAAGGCATATGAAAAATAGTATGCAACAATATAGCATTAATGATCCCGCATCTTTAATACATCCCTTAGGCATACAGAATTCACACTGATTTCAGTTGAGTGTGTGAAAGTGGCATGCAAGTAGGGCAGGAGAGGCCCCTACATAAATATAGACATAGCCATTTGTTGAGAAATTTTAAGTGCTCAAAACATAACCAAGAACACTTAGAAAATATTGAAAAGCTAGAGGCCAGCCACTTTTGGTTCTTAGTCCTCATTTTAACTCCTTATAATTTTCAAATGAGCAAGTATCAGTGTATACCCCAAACCACTTTAAATCCATTAGTATCATTTTCTACCATCTTTCTGCAAACATTTTACATCCATCAAAAGAAAGTTTCATATAAAACTATGACTCCCCCAAATTCAGTGCTATTCACTTGTATTTATACGTTTTTTTCATGTGGGAGTTACAGCCCTTAATTATAATTATCTGATGAGATACTTTCTAATCTTCTCATATCTCAATTACATGCAGCATTTGAGATTAAATCATCCACAAGTAGATAGAGACGATTGCTATCAGAGGATGTATTTCATTGGAGAACCCCTTCTAATAAAAGAAGAAAAATTTTAAAAGTAATTTTTTAATGCTGTAGCTCTGTCTGCCCCTATAAACCAATTTCACTATTTTGACTAACTTGACAGCTTAATTCAAAGAAAAAAGTTATTTTTATTGTTTATTGTATTGACTGATTTGATCATGATTACCACTGAAAAGAGGAGGACTGTTCTCTGCTGCATAGACACAGCTTAAGTAACTTAGGAACAGTTACAGTATGACATTATTTAAAGTTATAAGGAACTAATAAAACATTTTATTACATAATTTCCTATAAAGTTTTCATTCACATAGTCATTCAAGGATGAGTTTTATATAATTAAAAAAATAGCATGCAACATGGTCATGAGAGACAAAGGCAGAAATATAAAAGGACTAAGGAATACATACGTATTTATTTGAAACACTGATATGAAATTTGTTCCAATTACATGGGAGTCCAAGGTACTTCCTTACCCAGTAATTGGTTAACTCATGTTCTTGGTGTCCACAAAAGACAAAAATTTGAATTTGCAAACCAGTTGCATTTAAACATCAAATCTTTGGAACTACTCTCTTTTAAAATTAGAGCTAGATATCATAACATGTTGTGCACAAAAGTAATTACTTTGCAATTTGTTTTGTTCCCTATGAGGATTCATTTGTTAAATTAACCAAATTATCTGTACTTCATGATAATCTATGAACCAATTCAAAGAAAACTTCACTAACATGGAAGAAATGAAGGGTGACAAGAGCATTATGGAAACATGCAGCATTTGAGATTAAACCATGAGTTTAAAATCTAAAGGGAAGGCATATTTTAACACTTTATGCAATTAGCTTTCAGCAAGGTTAGCAGTAATAGTAAGAAATTTGATCACTGGTTTTTGACAAGTTATTTCCCTTTCAAGACAGACTGTCTTCTCTAGAGAAGAGGTAGTATAAATATCAATATAGAGGGCAAATTCTACAGTGGCATTATGTTTTGTTTTTTAGCAAATACCAAAATAAAATTGTTCAACTTAAGAAAATATACCAGCATGCAAATTAAGGTTACCTAGAAACATTCTTAACTGACATCCTGGGTTGCAACAATATTTTGTGATATGTTCATTTAAAGAATTTAAATTTGCAAACTATCTTTTGCTATAATTTTCTTCTCTTTCACTACCCCCACTTTATATTATGAATTTTAAGGCCCCCACACAAAAGACAAGTTCAAGTATGCAGGTATGAAAAGAGGTTAACATTCCAAAAATACATTCTGCAAACAACAACAATAATAATTAGAGTAAATAACATTATTTAAAGGGAACAAATAATTGTCTCATAATTTCTCATTTTGTTTCACATTTTAAAAATTCATTTCATTAAGGACTAAATGCAATGACCTGTATAGTCATACATTAAGACTCTCTTATTAGGAAAGACCATTAGTCTAAATTGTTAAGAATTTCAACCTTTCTTCCAATAGAACTGTATAAAGATAAGAGAAACATTGGTCATTTATAAACATTTCTAAGTGTTGCTGTAAATATTGCAGTAAATGAGATAATATCATTGATTATAATATTAGAGTCACATTATAGCCTTGAGAATTAACATCAGAATTGACAACTTGCATTCCTTTTTTTTCCCCCCTCTAGGACTACATTTCCACATTGTCGCATGAGTCTTCATTGTTACATGTCTGCTGACTGAAGTAACAGAATTCTAATAGGTGTTTTACACTACAAGTTAAAACAGCCCCCAAATATTGTAAGACTTGATTCTTCTACTTGTGATAATTGCTACTTTAAATAAAATCAATGAAAAAAACAAAGTATTTGTGGAATACATATATTCCAAAGGTGCTTAGTGTGCTTGACAAAAATAAAACTTTTCACTTAGTCAATATCTGGATTTTACATTTACACAGAAACAAACCACTTTGTAATAAAAGGAAGATGCATGTTTCTTATTCATTTGGAGGAAATAAACTTATTACAGAAGGAAGATGAAATAATATGCCAAATTAAAGTGGAATTTTAAATATATCCAGTAAGAAAAATATACATTACACCCTTTCCAAGATTGTTAGCTTTTGAATAAGAATGCAAAGCAAAACAGGTATGGACATCTGATGGTAAGTGATGGATTGAATTTGTGCACGGATATTGAATGGGCCTCCCTCTTTTTCAGCATGACATGGAAGTCTAGAAACAAGGTTTTGAGAGACCTTTAAAAATAAGTGACTTTTTAAAAGTTGAAAGAAAATGGTGATCTTGTTGACTAGGAAATATATGTAAACGCTGTTACAGCTACCTGCCATAAAATGTAAATATCTTAAAGTAGTTAAATGACCAAATTGCTAAAGCTACTACAGAAAAAGCTGAACAGCTGTCTAGTCTATAAATTTATACACCTTGGTGCACTCTTTGCAATTAAATAATGCGCACAAACAAGAAACCAGTAAAGCATATAGAAAAATGTCTTGGCTAATGTTTTCTTTCTCATGCAAATATGTGCTGTACATGTAATAAATATATTTTTGTTTGCTGGAAAATGCTCTTCTATGTTCTAACAAAGTATTTAGTAATGGAAGGTTATATATATATATTTTTTTAAGAGCCTAATGGAGATAGCTCTTTTAAATGTCTTAACTGAAATTTCTGTAAGCTTTGCTAGATGACAAAAGAACTTCACAAGCCAGTATCACATGTTAACTTTTAAAATTTACTGAGCCCATGTTTAATTGTATCAAATATGTGAGATGACTTATAGAATTATAGGCATCCTCATTATCAGCTGAACAGGTTCATAATGGGGCACACGCAGTGAATGTGAAGGGAGACTGTGGGATGAGACATCAATGAGGTTCAAGATGAGGGTAACTAATCAAGAATGTGAAACTTCTTTTCTTTTTGGGGGTTTGGGTACTGGGGATTGAACGCAGGGGCACTGAACCACTGAGCCACATCCCCAGCCCTATTTTGTATTTTATTTAGAGGCAGGGTCTCACTGAGTTACTTAGCACCTCACTAAATTGCTGAGGCTGGCTTTGAACTTGCGATCCTCCTGTCTCAGCCTCCTGAGTTGCTGGGATTACAGGCGTGCGCCACCTCACCTGGGGACACTTATTTTCTTGATCAGGAAAAATTATTGAACTGGTGCATGCTTTGAGAGTCTAAATATTGAAAAACTTGGGGAAAAATAAAACAATATAAAATTAATTAGTCTTGTTTTCAAAAATAGTCTTTATAACATGAACCAGTAGAAAAGGATTTTATGCCTGGGTCCTATCAGGGTTTGAGAAAATGCACACATTTTGGAATTTTAGAAACAAGAGTCTTTATAAAGACATTTTGTCTTGTATAAAAGGGTCAATTTCTCCAATTTTTTGGACCATAGGGAACTTAAGTCTTCCTTGATAATAGAAGACATTGGTCATTAATTCTATAATTACAGTCACTGGAAAAACTGAATAATTAATGAGTGATTAAAAATGTTTACCAGAAGTAAGGTATCTCGATATCCAAATTCTTCATAATTCTCTGCATTAAAAATGTTATAATTATAGTGAACAAATATATTCTGCATCTATGAGTTCGCAAGCTTTTGAATTTATCATTTGTTTTAACTTTTTCAAATTTGTAAAATGATAACTTCCAATACCTAATTTGAATGTGTCATGGAAGACAAAATCCTTAGCATGATAAATTTGGTGAAGGGCTAGAATGCTTAGATATTCAAAGACAGAGATGGAGTGATGTGATAGAAAGATACTTAACTACGCTGGCAGGAAAAATTGACCCCATGTTTGCATTAAGTGGGATAGATGAACTCCCACCTGGAGTTGTTTAGCTTTGTACTCAGGAGGATCTATACCACATTTTGCTGTGACTTCAGATCCCTGGATGTATGTAGTTGTGCTCAAACTGATTAAAGAAACAACATCTCATTTCCCATGTCTTATAATCAGCTATGCTTGGGCTTCTCTTTATTATTCTTTCTCTCTGCCTTTTTTTTTTTTTTTTTTTTTTTTTTTTGCCAAGTTCAAACGAGCTAACAGTACTGACTGAACAGAAAGCAAAACACTTTGAATACAACAGCTGTGCCAGCAAAGAAATAAAAATATTAAAATCTGAGGAGACTATATAATTTCTGCATTAAGATTTGAGTTTTTTTGGCACTATCAATACATTTGGTAAGTTTGAAAAGCCATTCTGGCAACATTAACATATATTAAAATGTTTATACATTCCAACTTTTAAGTGTAAATTTAGCTTCCAGCAAATAAATAGATAGTTTTGGCTTCTATTGATACTTTGATTTTCTCATTAGTTTTTTTCCCCAAGATTTCAATTGATTGCAACATGCTCAAGTAGACTTTCTAGTCAATTCACCCAAATTCCAACAGGAATTGGTTTATAAATTGGTTCCAACTGGAACTGGTCATTTGGAATTTCCAGCATGGGAAATTATTTTATATGTGCCTTGTTAAGTACCCTAAATTACAAATTGATGTGTTTAAATCTATGAAGAAAACAAAAGGTACTGTTATGTAAATGTTGCACTTAAAAATATCTATATGATTGGGCATCTAATATCCATCTAGACTCAAGGGCATAATGTACATTTTTTTGTTTGTTTTTTGCCCCTTAGCATCAAATGACAGCAGCCCATAAGCACAGTAAATACTGTGCTGTACTTGCCAAGTTAATGATTAGTTTATCCTAGCAGTGCTATGGCAAATTGTCAACAGATGAATATATATAATTTTTTGTTTTGGCAGCCTCAAAGCCTATGTCGGGAGTCATGGCTGTATCCCCCAGGTGAGCCTCGGTTCCTGTGAGGTTTGTAAGTGTCCTGGTATGAGTCAGGGTAATCTTCTTCCACAAGAGGGTAATGATCTCGGCTATGCTGGGAACTGGAAGACAAGCGGTTTCTACTCTTCCGAGCCCGCTCATTGTGATAATTTTCATCAGAGGTCATTAGACTTCGTCTTTCAATTGGAGAGTTCTCTGTGGAGTGGTTGCTGTGCCTCATTCGCTGACTCTAAAAATATCAGATAGTTCATTGATTAAATAATGTCAGCTTCATTCATCTAAACATATAAAGGAATGTACAATAATAGGATCTGTCCAATGAGAAGTGAGATATCTTACTTGATAAAACATTTTGATGCACAAATGATCTGCCCCAAATCTCTGGTTTTATTTATTTAGGACACAACATACAAAGATGCCACAGTGCTGATAATTTATGAATTTAATTACATAGTGCTGCGTGACTATGCATCCTATTAAAACCACAGAATTGAAAGTTGACTGTTAAATAGAACTTAACATATTTAGAAAGGACTAACAATTGCACTTCTACTGCAAAAATGAGGATTATTTTACTATTGGGAAATAAAGTTCAGAATAGCATCTATTATTTTATTCTTCTCTTAAACTGATAAAATCTTTCTTCTTTTAAAGTCATATACTTCACCTTGACCTAGCTGAATCTTCCTTAAAAACACCTCGGTGAAATTATTATTTGTGCTATCTATAAAATAATGCATGTGTTTCTGTAGCCTACATAAATGTTAGACTTTCAACAATGTTCTTTCCAAAAGAGTATATAGTAATTATGGAGCCAGCTAATGATGCCTCATAAATCTTGCTTCCTCAACTGAAATGTCCTACAAAACTAATTTTCAGATAGAAAGTAAATTCCTCTACTATTATTAATTGAAAGTATCATCTTAAATAACTTATTTGATGGATCATAAAATATTTTTCAAATATTTTTCTCACTATGGGAACCACAGATCAGTATGTGTACCAGCTTAAGTAGGCCAACTCGGATAAGGAAAAAGATTCTGATGAAACCATGGACCCAGACACATCTTCTCCAAAGCACAATCAGCTCCATACAGAAGGAAACTCATTCGGTGCATCATAGACTGTGCCATCAACTTTAGCCAGGAGTCTAACAATTTAGAGCCTATATTCCTGAGAGAAGTAGGCCTTGGGACAAAGGCCACCCCATTAACTCATTAAATAAACTGGGAAAACTACTCTAGGTGGGTGTGTTAGGGATGACAATTCAAGAGCGTTGCATTCTTAAACGAAGTACAACATTCCACTTCCTCCTACACCAGAGAAGCATACTGTTTCATACATCCATTCCTCATCCCATTAATTTATGCACAATTCAGAGCCAACTCAAGTGAGCCAATGGAAATGCTATCCTCATCAGCACACAAGAAGGAAAACGAGTCAGGAAATAGTCCTGGTGCATACAGATACACCGTACATAACCGTCACACATTTCCATGTTCATTTCCAGCCTCAAAAGTGATTCATTTATATGGCAGATTTTCTGCTTACAAAGATGCAATTTTGCAGAAGAGTAATACAGTTATAATAGCATTTCAGAGTGTGCCATTTATCTCAGAGTTAACTCTACATGATCTACAATTATGACTATCATTATAACCCATTAAAACAAAACTAGTCATGATGAAAGAGGGCTCAATTGACTACAAGTTCCTCAGTCAGCTGGGGGTTTGGTCATATTCCAGCAGCTGCTTGATAAATGGTAAATAATAATTAATGTAGAAAGGAAAGAGTCATTTTGTATCATAATGCTTCTGGCTCCCTATATCTAGTTCTGAGTATAGCATGAGAACAGCGGAAGAGAGAAGCTCCTGGTCCCGTGCTCGTTCCTAGCTTCTCTAAAGGACACTTGCCATAGCCACCGAACAAGGTGGGCTCCTGGACCCCTACAAGAAAACTCAGAGACCTGTCACCATTTCCAAACAGAGCAGTTCTACTCACACTCATATTCCGTCTTGTGCAAAGTAAAAGGCACATCTAGCAGCCTAGGGGGTGGGAATAGTTAAGAGCAGTCAAAAGCCCTTTCTGTCCCCAAATATCTTATTTATCTAGCCAAGGTAGCTGAGATTCGCACTGTCCTATAATCATTAAAAAGTGCCACGGACAGCTGCACCGAGTAGACATTGATTGATCAGGAATTGATTCATTATAAATTCACAGCAAGAAAGTCTCTAGAAAGGGTTTCTGGGTAACCTGCTCTAGGATGGAACATGATCAGGTAATAGTTTAGATTTTCTTTATATAATGAGCCCCTATATTTTCCTCTTCAGATCAAGGATAATCCTAGTCTTCAACTTAATCAAGTTGTCTATAGAATCTTAGTAGTGAGGTCATAAAAGTACCAGGGACAATACCTGTAACCCAGAAATTGCTGTGGGATATGGTGAGAGTGCTGTGGAGCCCAAATTCCTCCCCAGCAGTGGGGTCATGGGGGTACTGCTGGTCGTGTGGGTGGCACGCCAGTATGCCTCGAGGTACTCTCCTAGATGTTCACAAGCATCCTCAAGCTGATTCTCATCCAATATAACATCGAACATTTCCTGTAGGTGATAAGAAAATCCATTGTATTCCCACTTCAGGTTTTAGGCAATGAAACCTAAAATACCCCTTAAGGCAGATAATAGCATTTCTCAAATCTAGATGCTAACATCAAATTTGAGGACATAAATTAGCAGTTTCTAAATTTAAAGTCTAGAAAATACAGTTGCAGTTATCCACACGCAAATGTAGATATTTATTAAAAATAAGAGTACTCATTAAATATTCATATCTTTCATTATTTTAAAAGAAAAAGATGAGGTAAATGTGACAGTGTTGTAGGTGATACATGAAAGCATATATGTATTCACATTTCCCCCCCATATTCCTATGTAACTGAATTCTACTCCAGAATACAAAGGATGCAAGTTAACAGCACTGAAAGAAGAGTTCTAAAAATGTTTTGGGTAGTGAAGGTATCATTGGAATAAACATTTCATCTCCCAAGGTAACAATGTTGAAGGGAAAACCATATACTTAGATAATTTTTGAACTATTTGTGGAAATGATGTAATCTGCCTCATGATAAAATAACAAGGAAACAAAGTTTAGGATTGATACTAGAAAAATACATTACAGTGATTGCTGCTACCATAAGATTATTTAGTGAAACGTAAAAAATAACAGGGTATTTAACTAAGGAAGAAGGTACTTGTACAGGAAGTATTTGGGGTGTGTGTTTCTGTCAGCAGGGACTTTGCTCAACATCTGCATTGTAAGCAGGAAGTTGTTCTTTTACTCCAGCAGAAGAGTGGCCCTTTTCTTAGTCCAGTGTGGCTGGGAACATAGACAGGATACACCCAGGATAGATGCCTTGGAAAGCCAGCCAGAAAACCTTGGCACCTCCCTGCAGGTGTTAGTGCATGTCATAAAAGCAGGTGGGTGGTGGTGGATCTAACTTTCAGTAGCAGGATTGAAACATCTTCTTTCTCATACCACCTCCACCACTATCTACCTGCTTTTATGAAGCTTATTTTACTAAAATAAGAACCTTCCAGTAATGAATCAAATACATGGTTACTGTCGTAGCACCAACATCACTAGATGGGTTGACCCTTAATAGCAATTCAAAGACACAGAGTTGACAACCCAGCTCAGTTGGTTCATTCTCCTTAGTGCTTAAAATAGAGCTCCTTGAAGCAGAAGTCATCATGGAAACTCTTCCCTGCTAACACCTCAACTTTTACTATTTATTCATTTAGTCGGTTAGCTTTGATGCTTGGGATCAAACCCAGAAACTCAGGTGTGCTAAGCACATGCTCTACCAACTGTGCTTCATTTCACCCCCACTTATTATTATAGTGTTCCATTATATCAACCTTTACTGAAAAATTTCCCTCTAAATTGGAAAGCAATTTGAAGGTCCTTGGAGTAGAAGTAGGAAAATAATAAGTAACTTCAGTTCAAACTGACTCATATTTAAGAAGATCAGTCAATTCAATTCATGTAGAAAAATGTCCTCCAAGAATAGTTACTAGGGGCTGGGGTTGTGGCTCAGTGGTAGAGTGCTTGCCTCACAGAGGTGAGGCACTGGGTTCAATCCTCAGCACCACATTAAAATAAATAAACAAAATAAAGATACTGTGTCCATGTATAATGAAAAAATATTAAAAAAGAACAGTTACTAATGGAATTTCCAATGGCTATATTTTATTCATTCTTAAAATATTTACTCAGTACCTATTTCATTCTAGGCACTGTAGATTTACGCGGCAAAGAAAATACCTCATCCTATGCTCAAGAAGCATACAGTCTTGTGAGAGAGACAAGTATTAAAATTCATAATAATCTATGTCACACTGGGACTTTAGTTCAGAACAATATAGAGAACAATAACGTTCGGGGCTGTAAGCTTAAAGTTTTGGATTTAGAAGGAGGCCCAGAAAGACTTGTGAAAATTGAACTTTGGAGGAAGGGGAAATTATAAGTAAGTTAAGGAATCCTATCTGTAGAGGAAAGAAAACAAAACAGATAAAGAAAAGCAGAGTTACAATAGAAGAAAGACACTATGTGGCCCATCAGACAGGGAAAGGAGCTAGTTCCTAGAGCTTCAGTTGACATATATCCTTCCCATAAATCCCCTTTCTCACTGAAGTAACCTGTGGGAGTTTCTAGTCTCTTGCCATCAAAAGCCTCCTTCCCCCATTAATATAAACTTTTGATACTCACAAATGTAGAATCCAAGAAGTGCCCATAATGCTCTGATATAAACAGTGGCAGTGCAGTGTTGACTTGAGTGGGACCAGAATGGCTACACCCAGAAAGCATCCGTGAATTCAGATGGCACAGGAAGAAGAAAGTAGAAACTGGCCAGCACCAAACAAAGGCCCCCTCAGCTACTGTGAGCTCCAGCCTTTCATAAATTCTACTCTGATGTTTGTATCATTTTATTTATACTTACTGTAAAATTTGATTACATAGGTCTTATGCTATAATGTGGGTTTGGTTAGTTCCAGTGAATCATTTTCTTGCTTTAAGAAGGTCCCAAATAAAAATAAAAATAATACCAACAACAACCTTCAGGGACTTGGAAGGGTCCTGACAATGACAGGATTGCAGAAGGCTGCTTGAGTGAGGTTTACATCTGCTTGGCTATGCACACACTACATTGTCACTGTTGTAGACATATTTAAACACACATTTAATCACCAGAATTTTAATAAAGTATTTTTCTTTGCCAATGGATAGAATCTGTATACATCAGCACATGGCTGTTTGCTTAAGCCTAATCATTTCTTGCAAACTATGCTTTTGCACTGCTAAAAGACAGTTATACGATGGAAAATGATTTGAAACTGCTTTTAGGCTTTCAAAATCACAGGAAGAAAAAAAAAAGCAAATTTCAGCTTCTGAATGAATACTGACATATGTACCTTATTTCCTACTAGAAGGAATTTCACAGCCTGCATATCTGTGACAATTTTTCTTTCTGTTTAGGAAATAACTCAGCTGAACAGACTAGAGTGCTAGAAAGTCAGTATAAAGGAAATAAAACACACACACAGAGATACATACACATGAAGAGACACACACTCACACACACATTCAAGGAGAAGCAACCCAATGACTTACACATACCAGCTTTGCCAATTCTTTATAAATTTAAAGGCTCATATCTAATCAGTACCTTGTTATGCAATATATGAGATCCACAGTGTGGGATAGGGATGCAAAAATATATTTAATCAGCAAAATCCTAGGAGGTAAACAGTTACGCACTCAGTGACACCATGCCTTTGGTGACAGCTCAAGATAAAGGTAAAGTGCAGTTGTTTTCAAAGAGTTGCTGCAGTGACTACCTCTGACATTCTAGGATGGATATTTTCTTCAGCTGGAGTAGGTGGAAATGGTTTGGCTGCCAAAGTAAATAAGTAATGAACAGAGGAATCAAAACAAACCATCAAAAATTCAGGCACAGTAGGCTCCTTCTCTGGATAACCCCTTTCAGGAAAATTTAAAACTAAAGCATTGTAAATAACCAAGATCAAAGCGTGCTCATCTGGTGGTCTAGAGAACTACAACGGCAGGGAAGAAAGGAAAGAAAAGAAAGACTGAAGCTGAATAATAAGAAAACAAAGAAGATTTGTAACGTCTTTTAAAAATTGCAAGTATTTAACCCTCTGTCTAGGTCTCCATTCAGAGAGAAAGATGTGACTGTCTTTCCAGGGGAAGCCAATGAGCCATCCTGGTGTGCTAGGAATTATTTCAGGAGATGGGGGACTATCACTACTAAAACCTGGCCAACCCTGAGCAAATTGTAATGTTTGGTCACCCCAATGTTGACAGAAGATATAGTTCTTTTTAGGTCCTACACTGAGGAACAGAGCAAGTTCTATTTATTTAAATTCTTTTTGGAGGGAAGATAGAGGGACTGGGTAGATCTTCCTTAACAACTATATAATATCTAGTTTCTAGCCTAGATGGGGGTAGTCTCATTAAAATGAATATATCTTGTCAAATATTTTTATACAGGAACTTGCTATTGAATGTTTCATTAAAAAGTTTACAAAACTTAGGAACTAATTATGCAGTTTAATTTTAGCTTTTAAAAAGTTGGTTCATAAAAATTGGTTCATTATTGCATATTAGCTAGACAGGGGATTAAATATATGCCAACTCTTACGGTACATGCATAGCTTTATGTTCATTTGTGTACACAGATAAAATCTCACTTGGGACACCTTTCCTATTTCTAAGTGGATAAAAGGATATCATAGAGATCTGCATATTTTCATTTCTTTGTTACTGTAATATAAAGACTGAAACTGCCACCATTTAGAACAAATGAATGGCAAATACTATTTAGTACAATAAAATGACTGGCACAACATGCAATGCTAATAATAAAATAATCAACCAATGTTTGTTTCATGTCAAATCTGCATTATTTATGTTATTAATGCTTTTGAAGTCTTGAGTACTAAACTCACTGGTCAACTTGTGATAGGAAACTAGACTCTAAGTTAAAGTGTTTATAAAGACCTAGGTCTTAATGGAGATAAAGGAAAATCAACCAATGTTGTGGGGCTCTAACAGTTCATCTCAGGTAATTTCTACTTTAATGAGCTAAACAGGAAAGACAATTGGAGTTCCTGCCACTAATTGGTGGGAGTAACATGAAAGCAAAGAACATAGTGACTTTGATCCCCTCTGGTTCCTCTTTATTTGTTATGAACCCAAATTAGTTTTAGTTATAAACCCCAACATGCTTTCCTCCCTACATTCTTCCATCCCATCTGTTCTTATTCTTCAAAGACTATTGCAACATTGGCCAGTTTTACTGTCTGCAGAAAAGACACCCATTATTTGTATCAATCAGTAACATCATAGCATTTGTGGGAATGAACTATCCTGAACTCTCTACATCCAAGTTGGGTGCCTGAAACCCTAGAAAAGATGTGGTCTTCTTTGGACTGAGAGAAACTGGATCCCATGTGGCCTTGTTGCATAAAGGAAATGTGAAATGGATTATTTCCTTTTTTCAAAGCAGTGTTAGGAATTAAATTCTGGACATTCAGGCACTCTATAATAGTGAATGCACAGGGGATGGGAGGCTTGGCACCGCAAAAAGATGACTGAATCTGCATGATAACAACTAATTTAAATAAGATTACTGGAAAATTACTACTATGAGAGCAATATGATGAAATATAGTGGGTACTATCATTTCTTCATTCCCTTCAGAGCTCTTGTGTATAGTAGATAAATCTGAGTCCATTCAGCAATGGAAAATAAAATGGAATAGAAGAGAACTACTATGGTTACTGTAACACGAGAGGTTTGCAAGACTCTGCTGAGGAGTCTCACAGAGAGAGCGATCAATGTCATTTTACACACACACACACACACAAAGCCATTACAAAGCTCAAAGAGCCACAGGGTCAGCTTTTGGTAACACAAGGCAGCTTGTAACTAAGTAGGATTAAAGGATTACATGTCATTTATATATTCAATTGTCTATCTGCTTTTCTCACCATGCTTTATGTAGCTCTTATTACCATAGTACCAGGGCAATCTGAAATTGGTCTTCTTAAAACATACTATTCTCAACTTCTCTGACAAAGGAAAATGGTACCAATATCTGGTAGAAGCCATATGAAAACTAAAAGTATGGCATATAGATGTGTAGTGGTAAAACAAATCAGGCTGAACATATGAAAAGAAAAATGTATAAAATGGGCTTGTGGATTCTGGCCCCATGGGCCCCTTTTCCATCTGTATTCCAGACATCCTCACAGTTCATCTTAGTCTGTAGAAGATTAAAAATGGCCATAAGCTCTCTGACACCTCCTGCACTGAGTGGAGGTCTATGTCCCCTCTCCTTCAATCTGGGCAGCCTTTGTAAAATTATTTTGATGAACAGAATGCTGGGGAAAGGATTCTGTGCTGCTCTCTGAGATCAAGTTTTAAGAGATTGGAATACTTGTTCTTGGAGCCCTGGGAGCTATGATGTGAGCAGCCCACACCCCTGTGGAAGGGACACCACAGAGAGAGCCCAGGACAACTGGCAGAGGAGAGTTGCTGGCTGACCCCAGCCTTCCAGCCACCCCTACTGGGTGACTAGGTCAGCAGCCAGCTGAAGACTACCAATGGCTGTTGTTTGAAGTCACTAAGTTTTAGGGTAGCTTACTGCACAGTCATAGATAACCACAACTTATGCCAGAACAAGGGTCACAACTTCTTTTGGCTAGGTAAATAAGGCCTGCCTCCTGCTTCTTCCAAAATTGACTGGGACACAACCCCTCCCATTTGTTTACGTATTGCCTATGGCTAGTCAAAGGCAGAGCTGGGTAGTTGTGCAAAGACCACATGACCCACAAAGCCTAAACTATTTATTATCTGAACCTTTGCTAAAAAAGTTTACTGACCCTCTCCTAGAAGAAGCCTTATCCATGAAATCCATGATTTTCTTTCCAGGAGAATACATAATAACTACTCTATTGCCATTCACCATCTAAACTATCACCAGCCGAGGCTACAGAGATCTTATGCAACTTTGGCCAAGATGACCTTTGGAAAGCCAGGTCACCTCTCTTGGTCTCAGTTATCTCATTTATAAAACGAAGAGACTGGACTGGATCGGTCTTCCCTTGAAACATTCTGCGAAACACTAGACCATAGAATGATGTGTGAAAAACAGCTCTATAGTCACATTAGCAAAAGCACCACCTTCTACCTAATCGACTGGAAATATAAAATGCATAGTCAGGATTCTGCGGCAAAGAAAGCAGACCATCTTTGTTCACATAAGTGTTTTTTTTTTCCCCCAAAACACTTTTGGCATCATAGTCCTCTTCCAAAATCACCTGATGTCATCACAGGGAATGCATATCATAAAGAGTACGACCTAGGAAACATTCTACTGGGTACTCTGTAAGGTCCCTTTTCTGCTTCAATAGTCCCTGAATGTAGGATCTATTCTTCTGGCTATAGAGAGTTAACTTTTTTTTTTTTCCTATTCTCTTTTAGATTTCCCTTTCCAAAAACTGCTGCCTTTAATTTCTTTGCAATGTGAAACTCTGCCAGTAAAATCTGCTGACTTTTCAGACTGGAGATGCAGGGGCCAATTAAGCAAGTTGCAAATTCTCCTAAAGGAACTAAAATGACACAGTGATCACTAATCTTTGGATGACAATTATAATTATGGTCTTGAAGTAAAGGGACAAACGCAGACACATTTTTAAATTGCTATTGGTTTTTATAAGCTGAAGATTTCTTTGTGTGTGCCAAAACAGAGTGCACAATTCCTTCTCAGCATTACACATGCTGTTTATGCAACATCAAATGTTTAGAAAATGTTATGTATAAGGTAACCTAACATACTCAGACTGCTTTGTTTAAAATGCCAAGTTATCTGACCAATTATATTAAAACAAGGAGGTGTTTATACCACTAAGATAATAATAGGGCAAGGCTGTATTCTTCCAAGTGCCATTTGGGATGCTTGGTGGGGGAACAAGTCCTGAAGAAGCTCACTGTATTAAGTAGGTGCATGTCTTCTCTTGGTTCCAGCTATTTCAGACATAACAAGTTGTACTAGATGAGCAACTCAATGATCAACTCTCTCAGCAAAACACCAGGAGCAAAACACCTCAATTTTGATAGCACATAACTATTTTCTTTAGTAGCTATCAGGAATGAATGTTAATAAACTCATTCTCATAAAAAGAAAAGGCATTTTCTACAATAAATCTTTTGTACTTCTATTTCCATTCAAGTGTCCACTTTCCAGAATAACAAACTTATAACTATCCTTCTAGGATTGTTGGGGAAAAAAAATGGAAATAATAGCATAGTTCCTGGTCAATAAAGATAATCTCCCTTCAACTGTGAATATTACAGAGTCAGGGGCTGGGTAATACATTCTTTTATATTCGTTCAGTGCTTTAATCATACATTCCACTGTGAAAGTGACGTCATTAATAGGCAATGTCATTAGTAAGCAATTCTGCATTCTTTTTTTTTTTGGTATCAGGGATTGAACTCAGGGGCACTCAACCACTGGGCCACATCCCCAGCCCTTTATTTATTAGAGACAGGGTCTCGCTGAGTTGCTAAGTGCCTCGCCATTGCTGAGGCTGGCTTTGAACTCACAATGCTCCTGCCTCAGCCTCCCAAGTGCTGAGATTACAGGCGTCATGCCACAGCGCCCGGCACATTCTGTGTTCTTAACACAGAATTCTAGGCTTCAAGATACCCAAATTATATGCAGGGTAGGTAGCCAGGTATGTGCATATTTGTGTAGGTAGGGTTTGGAGGAGAATAAGGTGGCTTTGGAACCAGAAAGATCTAGATGTAATTCTAATTTGCTATGTGACCTTAGGAAAATCCTTGAACCACTCTGTTTTCAATTGACTTAACAATAAAATGGGAATTATATTGCTTATGTTATTAGGGAGTTGAGGATTACAGACAGTCTATGTAAAGCATCTAGCACACACCAGGCCATTGTAAGTATCTAACAAAAGAGTGTTTTATTACTCCCTGCCCTATACCTCCATTCATTCATTCAACAAATATTTATTATTATGACAATGTAGTGAGATACAGCAGTGAAACAGACAGACACAGGGTTAGAGTCTAACCAACCAGACATCGCGTGGCACAAAGTCTACCCAGTAATTACAACAGAAACACCTGAACAGTGTGCACTGTGTGCCAGGTGCTGTTCTAAGAGCTTTCCCACATATTCACTCACTGAATTCTTACACCAACCTCATAAGGCAGGTACTTGCCTAAGATTACATAACTAGTCAGTATGGATTTGAACTTAAGCATCTGGCTCCAGAGTCTGCTCTTAAAAGTGATGCTGTTTTGCCTCTCTAAACATTTGAATTGAATTTTATGCTTTGAAAAGCATAAATGATCCTTGCATAAGTATATAAAAAAGGTGGTGAATCAGTTGACCAAAAGACACTTCTATTTCCTTTAGAGGAAAGTCACAGAAATAGTAGGTCAATTGAGCAAGTGGTGATATGGACTGGCCATGACCCAGTGCTGGGTGACACCATTTACCTCTCCTGACCCCCAACCCACCATTGTTTGCCTTTGAACCCAGCAGTTGTTTCCTGGCAATGGCACTAGGAGAAAAGTTGATTTACTGTAGTTTTTTATTTCACTCAATCCTGACCCTTTCATCTCCTACAACCACAGGACTCTTCTAGTTCTTATCAATTCTTGACCTTTAACATCATAATTTTTTATCCTACCAGAACCTTCTTGCAGAAAAGTTAAAGGAAAGTCAAATTGGCATGCTTTATTTTGTTCTGTTCTTTTCTTGAAAAAGTCCACATGACTAGATGCTACATGCTAAGTGGTTTCCTGAGTGTTTGCCAGGAAATCAAGGGATCAGGAAGGAAAGCAGGTATCAGACTAAGGTTCAGGTCTCATTACAAGGCACACACCATCTAGTTCTGGAAGCCTGAGCACAATCAACAAGACTGCAGCAGCTTGTTCCAAGAGACCCTTTAGATTTTAAACATACCATCATCACCATCATCATAGAATGAAAATGACAATACTAATATTAACAAGAACCACCCTTTTCTAACAGTTAAGAATGATTAAAGGGAAAAAATGGTTATACTTACAGGAGGGCACTGTGCAAGTTTATCAGCTGCTACCAATTGAACATTCAAATGTTTACTTTGGGATTTTCCTCTAGATTTAATCAATCGCTGTAAAACCTAAGAGAAGACATGAGCCGAGCTATTATCAATAAGTTGAAAGAAAATCAAATAAACCAAGATCATTTTTTAGTCTGTTTAGCCTTAAGGATTAGCAAAGAGGAAATACAATGTGAGAAATCATATACTATATAAACTCTATAATGATGTCACCCACTTACAGAATTTCAGTATAGTGGGTTCATGTGTGTTCATGCTGTTCTACCTCTGTGTGAGGTCTTGGAGGGACTGTGAGTTCCCACTCTATATTTTGGAATTTCCTGGAGATTTTGGAGAGTCATACAAAAGTGGAGGAATAGATCTATACCAGGTCACTTACGCTCAGTAATATTGATATTATTCAGTTGAGTAATATTTTGGTTCGCTACCTTTATGTCAGATAAATATCACAGTTGTTATGTAATAAATATCACATATTTGGTTCTTTTGTCATAAATAACTAATAAGAAATTCCAGTTTAATTTCATATTAATCAGACTACTCCTAATGGAATAACTATATTCCTCAAAGAACCCAAAGTACACACTATGACATTTCCATAAGAAATGTTCAAGTAGTGGGGCTGGGGTTGTGGCTCAGTGGTAGAGTGCTCGCCTAGCGCGTGCACAGCCCAGGTTCGATCCTCAGCACCATGTAAAAATAAATGCATTGAGTACAACTAAAGCAAATAAATAAATATTTTTTAAAAAGAAATGTTCAACTAGTGATATTTTACCTTTACTATGATAAATATAGTTACCTTTCTTGAACTATGTATTCTCTCAACTGGGAAGAAAATATAGGTGAACCAAGAACCAATGTTATACAAAAAATTTACCAAGATAGAACCTATAGTCTAGAAAAAGCCAGAGTCTACTTCTTCTGACCTTTCTGAATTTTTTTGGTTTCTATTATATACTTGCATAACTGTAAGGTTTGAGACCAGTGAGAATCTTATAGGAATGGACTCTTCTTTATTTGCTATCTCAAAATTCCTAGAACCTGGAGACTGTTTTAAAATAGGCTCATCAAAAATATTCTCAATATTCTTCTTGCCCACTAACAACAACAACAACAACAACAACAAAAACCACAGAGCAAAAAATATCTCAAAAGAAATGTGCTTCTAATCCTTAAGACTGAAATGAGCTGATTACCTTTGGAGATGAGACTTTTACATGAACAATAATTGGTGCTAAGGAAGTCTTTATAAGTTGTGCTGGGTGGTTAATGGTGTCTGCATCAAGAACAACCAATTGCAAAGATCTTGCCAACTCAAAGATTCTTTCAATTTCACTTTGTACTTCCGCTGAAAGGAGAAAACAAGAAATAACAGGTACTCATTATTCTCATTAGTCAGTATTTCTATTAAAAAATAGTGTACATTTCATGTATGTTTGTCTACATTACAAAACAAAATGTTTTGAATTTTCATAACCCTGTTTAAAGTTTTTTCTAAAGAGAAAGAGATGGGTTGAGTTTTTCATAAAACAAAACAATTAATGGAAAAACTCAAGATATCTCTCTTGATTTGCTCCTTACATTCAACCTAACATTTAGCTGTTTATATAGCCATGGTGATTTTTTTAATATTGTTTTTTGATTGTTGCTTTGTTCTAAAGAACTTTTGTTTCAGCGATCGAAACTGAAACCATATTTAGGAAACAACATGTGTGAAGCCACCTCAGAGAGAAAGCAAATCACATTGAAATAATTGCATTATTATTATTATTGCAGTACTTGGAAGGGAACCCAGGGTAATTCTACTACTGAGCTACAGGCCTAGCTTTTTTTGTTTTGAGACAAGGTCTTACTAAGTTGCCTGGGCTGGACTTGAATTTGTGACCCTTCTGCCTCAGCCTCCCAAACCCCTGGGATTACGGGTGTGCACCACCATGACCGGAACAGTGAAATAGTTCTACCTATCAACAAGTTATATATTAATATTTTGTAAACGTTCTTTTTAAAAAAACTATGAATCACTTGTTTTGACTGTTATGCACATTTTCATACCACAGTTTAATTGTGCAGTGTTTCCTCTTACAATTAACATATTAGCAATTCTAGCTCAATTTAAGTATTGGAGCCAGTGGACTTTTCTAAGGCAAAATTATCTTTGGTATTAAAAAATACCCTAAAGCTAATTATATTAAAATGCTGCATTACATATAGACCAAATCTTTTCAGCTGGTTCTAAGAGCCAAGTAACCCAAATCTGTACAGGTTTGGTCAAATGAAAAATCTACTTCTTTTCAAATGTCTGAAGCAATCCAGCTCTTTCTTTTTTAAGGAAAATGGGTAATCCAAACATACTATGACATTCTGAAATATAAGAAAGTTCTTTATATATTCATCTGATTTGTTGGGCCATGTCCAAAGTATGAATTAGACTATTTTATTTTCAGAGAGATTATTTTGTTTTGTTGTTTTGGTCTTCCTTTATTTTTATGGCTACAGGTGTGACCTGATAATGTTTCAATCTGGTGTACTCTGTAATGTTTTAATACAGCACACACAATGCTATTGAAATCATACCAAAGGTGGCCTAGAGAAAAGGTAATATTTCTCTATATACCCTCATTGAAAAGGGTTTGTGACAGAATCCCATAATTTACTTTGCTTGTCCAGGATGAACTCAAGTTTATATTATCCACCAAAAAAAATTCTCCTTTCATTAACTAAAAATATTAACAGGGTATGTGGGGGTCATACACACTCAAGGCTTATCATATAGCTCTATTTTTTTGTGGAACAGGGCTTTTTTTTTTTTTTTTTTTTTTTTTTTGTACCAGGGGTTGAACCCAGAGGTGTTTACCTACCAAGCTGCATACTCAGTCCTTTTTTTATGTTTTGAGACAGGGTCTCCCTAAGTTGCTTAGGGCCTCACGAAGATGCTGAGGCTGACTTTGAACTTGTGATCCTCCTGCCTCAGCCTCCCAAGCCACTGGGATTACAGGCTTGCGCTACCAAGCCTGGTGAAGAGGGCTTTTTTTTTTTTTTTAAATATTTATTTATTTGCTTTAGTTGTACACGATGCGTTTATTTGTATGTGGTGCTGAGGATCGAACCCGGGCTGCGCATGTGCTAGGCGAGCGCTCTACCGCTGAGCCACAACCCCAGCCCGAGGGCTTTTTATAATAGCAAAAAGTCTTATTTTCTATAGAACCACTGATGTTTAACACATAACCTATATTAAAATGTATGAATTTAAAGAGTCAACATATCAGGGATAAGGCTATGGCTCAGCGGTAGTGCGCTTGTCTCACACATGCGAGGCCCTGGGTTTGATCCTCAGCACCACATAAACAAAATAAAGGTACTGTGTCCACCTACAACTAAAAAATATTTTAAAAATAAAATAATAAAAAATAGTCAACATATCTGTTATTTTTCACATCATCTAATATCAATGACATGAAAGAATTCACATTGCTTTGAAGAGCAACTAGCTTTCAAGGTATCAGTTTAAGGACACTAGACAAGTAGACTTATTTGCCAAATTCTTCTGAAATTATATTCTACATTTGTTAGTAATAGTAAACATATTTTCCCCTTTTATTTCTGGCATGTCAGAAACATTTTAAAAAGAAATTTGTCTTAAGAAGGAAGTTTGGAAAATTAAGTCAATTTTGACTATAGAAAGTTTCAGTCTTGGGATGTTGGAACATGTGCTCTATGCTGTTCACATTGATCTGCCACTGGTTTAAGGGAGCTTGTCACCAGGACTACGCCTGAATGTATCTACATTGCTTTATGCTTCAAATTAGAATATGATATCTTTGGAAGCAGCAAAAAGGCAGTAATGCTAACTGGACTGCCCTGGTATAAGGATCTTCCAGGTACTCCGAGTCCCTGTCCAAATAACTCAGAAATATCTGGGCCTATTTTTACTCTGCACTAGCAATGAAGTTAAGTGTAGTTTCTGACGGAAGAAGAAGGCAGGCACACACCTATTGCATAACCATCACAGAGCCTGTGGGCAATAGGCACTCTGGCATAAGCAGAGAGGCGGAGTCTGGATAGACAGAGGAAGCCAGGAGACCTCATTACTTACTCGGATGAGCTCAAAGTTCAGAATATATTTGTGTGTGTGGTGTGTGTGTGTGTGTGTAAAAGGCATCTGTATTTACATAGATAACTTTCTCTAAGGAAAAACAACCTCAGCCATGCTAAACAATCCTGGCTACCTAGACTAATTCTAAGAGGGATTCCAAAGGAAGTTTCTTCCTGATCCTATTCTAGGCAAAGGGAGCTGAAGATTCAAAGATTATGATGCTGGAGGCCCTCAAAGAACATTTCTAAAACCTGACCACAAGTGACCCAGCCCACCTTTCCAGCATCTCTGTGATATTCCTATACCCAAATCCATTAATATTACTGCCAGGGGCCTAGGCAACATTTCTCAACATTTCCTGGAACAGTAATCCCACAATATTTCCCATGAAAGAAAGGGGTTTAAGCAGGGGACATATTGCATACTAGAATAGCTTCTTTTAGAATTTCAAATGTGTTACCCTTCATATCTTCAAGGCTATAAGAAGTCTTGCAGTGAAGAAAACTGCCAACTGTTTTAATTCATCATTTCTAAATGTTTTTGGCCACGGAAAACATTTTTAATGTAACAACTATTAATATCTTATAAAATAAATATTTCATGAAATCTATTTAGAAGATATCTTTAACAAGGAACAGTAGAACTCTAACAGATTGGTGTCAATCTACACTTTCAGTCTCTTTTCTGGTTCCTCTAAAACTATGCCTGCTCTTCCTTTTCTAAGTATGCTACACACAAATCTAATTGTTGCTCAATCACACATGCTTTTTTAAAAATAGATCAATGTTTTTATACATTCTTGTGTGCCTTGAAGAACCAGCTCAAATGTAACTTCTGTGAAGTCTTCTCACAAACTACTCCAAGTGTTGGATAGATATTTGATGAAGGAATCTATAAATTATGTATTTAATAAGCCAACAAATGGGCATAAGCAACTCAGTCAGTGTTATATTACATTGCCATTAGGGGAACTCCAATTGTTGTGGGTACATGACTTCACAGAATATAGGTAAAAAACCAGTGAACTGAGATCTACTTTGTTTCTTCCTGAGTATTAATACTACCCCACCCAATACACCCTCACTGACTCTGATGACAGGTGACTAGAGTGTAAAGACCAACTTTGGGGAATACCCATGAAGCCCTTGGCTGGTGCGGATGGTTGAGAGAGTAGACAATCTAAAGCTTTTTAGCATCTTTCAGCCTTTCATCATATATCAGAAGAAGGAGTGGCTAAAAGTTAAAGATAGAACATAGGAGAACAGAGAACAGAAGCTTGTTTGAGAAATCTTCAACCTACCTGTCTTTATCACCTATGATATTTTATTTTAGTCAGCTACCTGCTCTGATTCACCATCAACATGCCACCATCACCTCCTCAAGGCAAAATACTGTGCCTCTAAGAATGTTTCATTTTGTGGAAGGCTCTAAACATAGGACTGGACAAGGAACCACTCACTTCTGGGATCTACCCCTCACATGCACTGGCAGTTACTCCACTTGGCATGTGTAGCATCCCCTCACAAGCAACCATACCACAAATATATATTGGTGATCACCATGTGCCAATCTCATGCCAGGAATACAGAGGTAATGCTTATTATCTTCTTTCCAACGTGCACATTCCTTAGATCAGGGTCAAGGCACAGCCTTTGGTGGATCCTTGATGAGACATTAGGACATGCAGTACTGGAAACCTTAATTATTATTATTATTATTATTGTTGTTGTTGTTATTTAGTTTTCTATCCTCTATACAGCCCATTTCAGCAGCATGGAGGAGTAGCATCTTTCCTAGTTAAAACAAGTTGCCCTTATAATGCGAATGCAAAACAGAATTCGAGGAAAGATTCTGCACCACTCTTGACAGTCATGGAGAACAAGAATGTGCTTTCAGGATGAATAACATGATTCACCAGCAGCATGGACTCACTTCTGTCCATAGCACTGCTCATCCACAGCCTTTTGCTCTTCTCCATCATGGTGAATTTGAGGATGCTTTCTCACTAGTACATCAGAAAAGACACATTTGAACTCCCTGCATGTTATTAATGGTGGTTGCCATTTCTACTTCAAGGTGTGACTATCCTGTGTACTATCAGCTAGCAACAGAAGCAACACTAAGAGCACCATTATCTAGTTCTTCTAAAGATCTGAGAAGGCTGAACATAGGATTTCCTTTCATGTCAGCTGTGAGTCAGGTATGACAATTACCATTAGCCTCATTGAGAAGCTTAGGCAAAATGGAGATGAGTGGTTTCCCATGTTCAGGCAGTAACAGACCAGGGGAGTCGTTGAGGATTATTCCAACCAGACTACTAATTAGCTAATTGACTAGAGCTGAAAGAGACAGAACAGGCTCTGGCTGCTGCAGAACTCTGCTCCCTTCATGTCTATGCTAGCATTCTCTTCAGTTATTCAGCACTTCCTCATTCAGACTGGGGAGCAAACTGGAAAAGACATTCACAAACGCATCCTGTGTCATGCTGGTCTGAAAGTACACGATAGAAAAGTACCACATTTGAATATCTTACCTAAGCTGGACCGGGTGTTTGAACGTTCAATTATTGCTCTCTTGCTGGGATTATTTAGGACAGACCTCTTAGCAAGAGAAATGTCAGCTGTCACTCTCGTTATTGATATCCTATGAATAGGAACACAGAAGAGAACAAGCCAGTAAAAATGTTACAGGGCTCTCCAAGTGAATTATAACCACAGTGCTTAATAACCACTTTACATACTATAGTAGAACCACAGTATAATAAATATTGGCCACAAGAATTTTAAACAGGCTTTGGCTAGTATTAACATACAAACAGAGCAAATGGAGGAAGGTTTTTTGGCTATTTAATTGAAAAATTACTCCAGTAAAAATGCTCTTCTCCATTATGGCCTGCCTGGCCAAGTTCCCTTTACAATGCACACCACACCAGGAGGGAATCAAAACATATGCATACACCATGCTCTTTCTAGGAAGCAGCAATACAGCTTCCCCACAATTCACATCTGATTTGCTCTTGAACAAGACCTTCAGGAGCTACAACTACTCTGTCTCAGCATTTCAATGCTGCTCGCTAAAGGAAGAAACCTTCTTCATTTTTGATCATCAAAGACAACCAACCAGTTGTAAACTAAGTTGCATTCCTATGCTCAATAGTTCATTCATGATTCATGGAACATTTCTCTACAGGCTCAAAGGGAGGCTTCACTTATAAGAATGTGAGAAATACGGTTTCTTTTCTGCAGCCATAGGATTCTTCAGCATATTTGCATATGGCTTTGAACGCATATGGCGGGCTCCTAAGAGAGTAGTTGAGGGCAATGTGAGTATTGTGCCAGGGTTTTGATGAGTTAGTATCCTGCAGTCATGGAAGAAAATAATAAAGTAAAGACACTGAAAATGATGGAGAGAGCAGTCTATTTGAATATAATTTATCAAATGAGAACATCTGGAATCCACACTTTTAAAACTGCTTTAAAGATTGCTCAACTTCCAGCCATTATCTGCCTGTAGAATCCAAAGCTTGCCTAAGTCAGTTACTAACATCAGTGGGCCTTTCCCCATCCTCATCTTCACAGCTTCCCAGAAACAGATGAGGAAAGTAGCACTCGCGCTCCCTTTTATACTCAGTGAATATACCGATTCTTCTCCATATTCAAACAAATTTGAGGGTTGGAACAGCGAAGAGGTTAGAGTTATTAGCAATTATTCAATCACATGTCATCTCACACCTGTTTGGGGAGATATTGGGTATTGTCAGAGGACTCTACCTGCCTTTCGTGATCTGAGGCTTTGGAGAGAATTTAAAATAAACCTTTTGACACATGGTTGGAAATCATTTCTTTTAAAGCTATAGACTTTAAAGTCGTCAGTGTCATTTTAAAGCAAATCACTGCCTGTGTCATTGTATTTATGTGCTGTATGTGCTCAGGACATTTCAAATTATTTAGCTTTTTAGAATTTTTATGCCCTAATAAGTATTAGATGCATTCCCAAACTGTTCTTTGCAGAAAGATCTTGGGGATCATTCTGAGCACTAAAGGAAGGACAAGTGGGCGAGGCTCCAGTTTTACCACACCAGGCAAACACTTCTGCATTTCTGTTTTCTACACTGGGCTTATATGTGAATTCATTGCAAAACATTGTTCAACTGCTAAAAGACATGGGAAAACACTGGTGTAACAACTTCTTCTTTTTACCAAGAAGGAAACTGAGAAACAGAGAGTTTCACATGATTCCACATAGGCTAAGAAGGTCTAAACTAGGTTTCTGAGCACCACCAGTTCAGGGCTTAGTCATCTGACTTCAGAATTCTCTTTCATTTCAGCTCTCTTATCCAGCAACCCCAAATCTCCACATGAGGCAAATTATCAAGCACAGATGCACAATCTTGGCCTAGCTCTGAGAGATGGTCAGAATTTAAACCAGTTTGAAGTCAGGTGAACCTACATCTGAGTTTTCATTACTCTGTAGCCCTCTGAAGCTTTGAAGCATAAAATCTCACAGGCAACTCCTTTTCTTTACGGAACAGGGTTTTCATGTTTATTATTGTGCTTCTGGGTTTCTTGTGTGATTTTAAGAACAGAGCTGTTGGATAAAAGTCATGTTCAGAGCAATCCAGATATTTGACTCTAGACAAGTGGGTTGATTTAGGGACAGAATTCAACTTTCTAGAATAGTGATTTTTGGTTTGTTGCAAGATTTTATTCTGCTTGAGTGAAAATCAAATATTTTCATTCTACAAGCCAGATAGTGACTCTTGGCTTTGGGTTTTTTTTTTTTTTGTTTTGTTTTGTTTTATGGTGCTGGGGATTTATTCCCAGTCTTTTTTTATTTTTAATTTTGAAACAGGGTCTGTCTAAGTTGTTTAGGGTATTGCTAAGTTGCTGAGGCTGGCTTTGAATTTGCACTCCTCCTGCCTCAGCTTTCTCAGTCTCTGGGATTGTGACCCTCGGTTTTTAACTCTTGAAGGGTTTATCAACAGATGCATGATCTAATTCTGAGTTATTAAAGTACTTTTACAAAGCTCTTTTCAAATACAACCAAAGTTCTAGAAAATAAAGAAATAAAAATGCTTCATATGTTTGAAACAGAGGGAAAGGTGTGGGCAATAAAGCCTTCTTTTTCTTATTCCATTTGCTAACAAATGACAAGTTCATTTGCTAATATAAGTTATTTGTTAATAAAATTCAGATGCATAAAGTAGAGATCAGGAACATATGACACTGCCTTAGCAACCCTAATAAGACAAAGTAGGAGTTTACAAAGATGCTCACTATTATCAAAATCAGACATCAAATCCAAATATCTGCTTTTTTAATAAGACTCACCAGCAAAGTAATTATGTTCATTATCAAATGTAAATACTTTTTAAAAAATTACGCTATCCTTTCTATTTCTTTTCTTGCTATAGTCATACCCTGGTGTCTTTTGGCCCTCCTATGCATCTTGTTTGATACGTATCTCTAAAAAGTTTTGTCTCATGAGTTTGTCATTAGGGGCAAACAAGGTAATATATAAAAGTGCTTTCTTAATTATCTTAGTGTTCTCTGTTGACAAGCATATATATATAATGTAAGCAAAGACAAATGATTATTAGATAGTTGAAGACTTGAAGGATACAATATCCTTATGTCCTGTCCCCAGAAGTTAGTAGAAACCATGGATTCACCCATCCCAGAGTTGGTGACATTCAAATACATTAAAAGTAAAGGTGAATCAGGTCAGACATGATGTAATAAAAATCTGTTAATTTACACATTCAAGTCTGGCACAAAAGTGTTCTATTAGATCTAGTGTTTGAGTGTCTACTAATGAGTCCACATTTGAGTGAGAGGAGATGATAGGAGAATGACAGGAAACAAAAGTCACTTGTTCTTTCCCTCCCTTTGTTCACTGAAATTACAAATTGTTTTCATTCTTCCATGGCTTGGCTGCTTTGTGATAGCATCAATTGTTCCCATTTCCTTTTACAAGTAAATACTATATATTTTGAGTCTCCCTAAATTGTATTCTCAGCTTCTTCTCTTTCAATTTCTTTCTCAACTCCCCGCTTTGTTTTCCTTATCTGTTGTCTAGCTAATGGCTTCCTTTAGCTGGAGATCCCATCCTTGTAGATTTTGTGCTGTTTAGGATTCTAAGCCATGATTTTGTCAGTTACAACATGTCGGATAAATGCCTAAGAATTGATCTGATCCAGTTGTCAAAAAGCCTAAAATAACAGATTTCAGGGGCTTTGACATGAATGGCATAGGTCAACAAACTGCAACTGGTTTGACTGTGTGCTATTTGGCCTAAAAAATTGTATATCCAGCTGAGCAACCCTCATAGGAAAGGATCATCCCCAATGAATACGTGAAATGAAGAGAGAAGCCCGTGTGTAACTACTGTGTCCTCGCCAGGCTGAGTACCATTTTAGTAGATTGTTAGGGCCTTTTAACTTATTTTAGCCATAGGAAGCATTACTACATGTGGATATTAACCTGTGCTTTTTATTTTTCTTACATGTACTACAGCTAGCCATCACAATGGTAAAACTGTATAGTAACTAGGTCTCAACGACTCAAGGAGAAAGTCTTTGCCAGCTGCTTTTCTGATGGGGGACTGATAACCAGAATATATAAAGAACACAAAAACTTAACACCAGAAAAATGAATAACCTAATCAATAAATGGGCAAATGATCTAAACAGACATTTCTCAAAATAAGAAATACAAACGGCCAACAAATATATGCAAAAATGTGCAACATCCTTAGCAATCAGGGAAATGCAAACTAAAACTAGACTGAGATTTCATCTCGTTCCAGTTAGAATGATAATCATCAAGAATACAAATAATAATAATTATTGGCAAGGATGTGGGGACAAAGGTGCATTTATACATTGTTGATGGAACTGAAAATTAGTACAACCACTTTGGAAAGCAATATGGAGATTCTTCAAAAAAACTAGGAATGGAACCACCATACAGCCCAGCTATCCCATTTCTTTGAATTTACACAAAAGAACTAAAATCAGCATACTATAGTGATACAAGCATACCAATGTTTATAGAAGTGCAATTCACAATAGCCAAGTTTTAGAACTAGCCTAAGTATCTGTCAGTAGATGAATGGATAAAGAAAATGTGATACCTTTACATGATGGAGTTTTACTCAGTCATAAAAAAGAATGAAATTATGTCATTTGCTGGTATATGGATGGAACTAGAGAACATGATGATAAGCAAGATAAGCCAGACTTAGAAAGTTAAGGGTTGAATGCTTTCTATGATTCCTTTCATATGTGGAATTTAGAGGAAAAAAAAACAAAGGAATCTCACAAAAATAGTAAGGAGACCAATGAGGATCGAGATGGAGGGAGGAGGGGAGAGTATGGGGAATTACTGGGAAATGATATGACCAAATCATGCTATGTCCGTGTATGAATATACCTCAATGGATCCAGCTTTTATATATAATTATAATGTACTAATTAAAATAATAATGATGATGATAATAGAAGGGAGATCAGTAGATTACAGCAAGCAGATCAGGAGGAGAGTTGAGGGAGGAGGGGAGGGAAAGGAAAGGTACTAAGGAATGAGATCTATCAAATTATGTGCATATATAAATATGGCATAATAAACCACACTATTACATAAAATTATAATGCACCAATAAAGAAAAACTAAACTGATGATTGCTAAGGTATCAAAAAAAAAAAAAAAAAAACCCAACTCAAGTCTATGACTCTAATAGTTAACCAGTTGGACTTTAGTCTAATTCACTGAATTAATTTTTAACTAAGACCTGAAAAACAGTACTGAATAGAAATGCCTCTTAGCTAATGGATACTTTTGCTCTTTCTGAAAAATTATAGGACTTTCTCCTGCCATTTTGTCTAAACAAACTGCTTTCATAGTCAATGAAACACTGTGTAGGTTTCCACTAGAACACATTGTTTATGCTGTGTCACTGTGCTAAAGCCTTCCATGTGATTGTTTTCTTGGCTGGTTTCAATTAAAGGCTACTTGTCATTTTCTCTCTTTTTATTAATTGGTAAAACATAATGTAGCATATTGTCATAGCTCAAAACATAAGGATATTCTCCAAGCAGAGCCAGTGAGAAGCTATCAGCCAATTTTTTCTTCCTTATTCAAGTCTCCACATACATTCACCAATGAACTCATTGTTTTACCTGCTGCACTGGCCTCTTGTTCTTAACAGCAAGTCCACTCTGTCACACCACCTTTAAAATCTATCTTTCTCCCACTGCCACGCATGGGTCCTCTCCGGCGCTAAGTCTCTATGTAGCTGCTACTTGCACTGTTGCTGGCTTCTTCCCCCAGATTCTCTGCCATGTCATCAGACCTCATGCACACTTGGCTCTGAAACTTTATTCTGTTTCTATCAAAACCAACTTCAATAGTGTGTATGCAGACCAATGGTACAGACAGAAAAGAAGACACAGAGACAAACCCACATAAATACAGTTATCTCATACTAGACAAAGGCACCAAAAACATATATTGGAGACAGGATAGCCTCTTCAACAAATGGTGCTGGGAAAACTGGAAATCTGTATGCAGCAAAATGAAACTAAACCCCTATCTCTCACCATGCACAAAACTCAACTCAAACTGATCAAGGACCTAGGAATTAGACCAGAGACCCTGTACCTAGTAGAGGAAAAAGTAGACCCAAATCTTCATCATGTCAGATTAGGCCCCAACTTCCTTAACAAGACTCCTAAAGCACAAGAAATAAAATCAAGAATCAATAAATGGGAAAGATTCAAACTAAAAAGCTTCTTCTCAGCAAAAGAAACAATCAATGAGGTGAAGAGAGAGCCTACATTTTGGGAGCAAATTTTTTGCCACACGTACATCAGAGCACTAATCTCTAGTATATATAAAGGACTCAAAAAACTTAACACCAAAAAAGCAAATAACCCAATCAATAAATAGGCTAAGGAGCTGAACAGACTCTTCTCAGAAGAAGATACATAAATCAACAAATACATGAAAAAAACGTTCAATGTCTCCAGTAATTAGAGAAATGCAAACCAAAACTACTCTTAAGATTTCATCTCATGCCAGTTAGAATGGCAGTTATCAATAATACAAACAACATAGGTGGTGGTGAGGATGTGGGGGGAAAGGCACACTCATACATTGCTGGTGGAACTGCAAATTGGTGCAACCACTCTGGAAAGCAGTATGGAGAGTCCTTAGAAAACTTGGAATGGAATCACCATTTGACCCAGCTAACCCACTCCTTGGTCTATACCCAAAGGACTTAAAATCAGCATAGTATAGTTATGCAGCCATATCAATGTTTATAGCAGCTCAATTCACAATAGCTAAACTGTGGAAGCAATTTAGATGCCCTTCAGTAGATGAATGGATAAAGAAACTGTGGTAAATATACACAATGGAATATTACTCAGCATTAAAAGAGAATAAAATTATGGAATTTGCAGGTAAATGGATGGAGTTAGAGAATATCATGCTAGGTGAACTAAGCCAATCTCAAAAAAAACCAAAGACCAAATGTTCTCGCTGGTAAGTGGATGCTGATCCATAATGGGGTGGGAGCATGGGGAAAATGGAGGAACTTTGATTGTGCAAAGGGGAGGGAGAAGAGGGGAAAGGGGAATGGGGGCAGGAAAGATGGTGGGATGTGATGGACATCATTACGCTAGGTACATGTATGACTGCACATATGGTACAACACTACATTGGGTACAACCAGAGAAATGAAAAGTTGTGCTGCAATTGTGTACAATGAATCAAATGCATTCTGCTGTCATATATACATAATTAGAATAAATAAATAAATTTTAAAAATAGTGTGTATGCACTCATTGATGCAGACAATTCTACTTGATTCAAGAGAAATCACTGCTGTTACAATAAAATGAATTTCCTCTTTCTGGGCTGAAGGATTGAGGAAAACATCAGATTCTTCATTCTTGAATTCAGTAATTAAGCCACTCATTTTCTTTTTGCTAAATTATCTTTCTTTTTTTCTATCAATCCTCTCTTTCAAACTTTTAAATAACATTGCTGTTTATGTCATGTCATGTGGGGACCAAAACACAAAAACAGAGGCTGTGTTATGGGATGGGATTTGTTCAGATCCAGGACTGCTATGGGGCAATCTCTGGCAAAGGGAAAGGTTAAAGTCAACACAGGTTAGAACAGAGTGCCTCCAACCATCACTGAAGGAACGGAGGCTGGGCTGGGGCCATGCATGTTAGCTACCTTTAATCCACGGAGAGCGACAGAAGGATAAGGGTTAGGGCTCAGAACAGTACAAGGCTCTTAAGTTACAGTCAGAGCTCAGCTGTTTCTTTGTATTGTATTTTCTAGGAAGGGATTTCCCACTAGCCGGAAGTGTTCAAAGGGAAGCAGATTGTCTATCTGACTGTATTGTGGAAGAGGGAGATTAGAATGAAAGAACTTCACCTTGCCTTTCAATGCCAATATTCTAATATTTAGCAAGTTTTGCTGGTTTTCTTTGAAACTATTTCATTCTTTGCCTGTTTTTTAAAAAGAAAATGGGATAAACACACTTTTCTTATCAAACCCTTTGTGTCCACTAGATGACTCCAGCAGAGACTGTTATTGGTTCAACAAAATCTATTTTATCTTTCTCCTTAGGTATATAGCTAGATGTACTTCCCAGACTCCTTTGCAAGTAGGTGTGCCAATGACCAAATTCTAGCCAATTAAATGTGAGATCAGATGGTCACTACTTCCAGGTCCTGCATGTTCCTTTCCCCAGTGAGTTGAATGGAACAGTCACCCCAGACCAAGGGCCACACACAACAGGTGGAACAAACTTTCTGTCCACTTCTCCCCCTCCCCCTACTAAACCGTACTTCCTAGGCAGAACACATGACTCACTGTTAAGTGAGCAACTATAAGCTTCCACTGTGTTTAAATCATTATGCATTTTTGGGTCAACTTATTAAGGCAGCCTGGCCCATATTAATGTACTTAGAAACTCATATAACAGTACAGAGGTATTCTTATTTCTTGAATTAGAACCTCAATTACTGAAGCTAAAATCTCAGTTTACTTTTTTGATATGGTCCCAGAGACTAATGAATATATTAATGCAAATATCCAGAAAGTTTTTCTTTTGAAATATATATGTATATAACTTGTATTTAAAACATTACCATGTTTGCTTTTTTCTTAAAAATATCATATTCATTAAAATCTATTTGAAGATATTTAAACATTTTAAAATTAATTAGCCCATTTAAGGTGACAAATTGGATGCATTTACCCAGATTTCTCAATACACACTATTTAAATTTTCTTCATTTCTGATAACTCTTCAGGTTTTCTCATGTGGTTACTTTCACATGGAGTGCATTCTGCATTGTGGAAGAGCTTGTACTCAGAATTATGTCAATATGGACTTTTAAACCATTTCTCTGTAAAACACAGAAACCTTCTCTAGACATTTTTCACAAAACTTAAATGATAAAATTATTTGATGGCTGGACAATATCAATAATGGATCATAATAGGATATATACAAAACAGACCTATAAATAGACCAATAAAACAACAAGGTCTCAAAATGACCCCCACTATTGTGTATAACTATAATGCGCGTGCACACACACACACACACACACACACACAAAGAATAATTTTTAATAAAACTAATCCAGAACTGCACATCCAAATAAGCACTATCTCCTACAATAGTCACTTTGGAAGGCTTATGATAAAAGCAATTTTTGGATTATTCTTTAAGGAAATTCAGTATTTTATATTTATACTTCATATTACACACACACACACACACACACACACACACACACAATTTCCAAATAATATTACCCAGCATGACCAGTGAACCATCATATTCATGAGAAACATATATTTTAATTATTTTTTTCTAAAAACCAGTTTGGTATGAGTTCACTAATAAGTGAGAAAATAAAAGACAAACATTTTATTTCCCTTTTCAAGGCTCTTTTTTCCTCGAGAATTCAATGCCATGCTTCATATTTTCAGAGTTCTTTCATCATTCTTCCCAAGAACACTCCGTTACTTTTTAATTAGAGAACTTCTGTAATTACTGGAAACACAGACCCACAAATCAATTCATCATACATGTTTGGTTAAAAGAAAATAAAAATACAAAAACATCTATATGTCTCACCTCCCATCAAACCTGTGCTTCAGGAAATCAAAGAGGGCTTTCTGCATCATGTCTGTTACCTTTGCAGAGGTGAGAAAAAAAGAATGAGGCAAACACATGCAGAGAGAGAGAGAAGTCAAAAGTGAGAGAGGTGGAAGGGAGGGCACTATGACCCAGCAGAGACCTCATCACAGCCTAAGGGAGGTTCCCAGGGAAGGTGCTTTCCATGCATCATGAAGTGCAGTTGCTAATTTCCCCCGTGGTCCTCCTCCAGGGTGCTAAGGAATCAACCAACAGTGTTCATCAGACCCAAGGCAAACCTTCTTCCCCTATCCCTTATTAGGGGACAGAACTGCCAACAGGAGACAGCAAGCTGGCTTTGGTGCTGGCCATCCTGGGGACGCCTGAGTTGTGCTTGCCTAAGGCAGGGCCTGGGCCAAGCTGTCCTGCTAGTCTGTGCACGTTGCTGGAAATTCTCCATGCCAGGGCAGATCTTTGTTCTGTTCATCACTCTGATATTTCCAACTCAGAGGAAGACAGAGAGATGGGATTCTTAGATTTGCTTCAACAGACTAATTAATTTATTCAACAAATGTGCAGTGAGTGCCTACTATGTGAAGACATTGTCCTAGGTTAGTGGAAATGGTGTCTTGCAGGTTGCCTACCTTCAGATTAAAATGTCACATCACACTTATTTTGTACCTGGGCTAACTCAAAGCCCAGAAAGCAACATCTGAAATGTCACTTTTTTTCAGTCTCTACTCTGCCTTGTTACATAGTATTATTTAATTCATCTCCAGGGTTCACTAATGTTTTAAAATTTTTCCTATCTGTCCTTAAAAACAAATAAGCCAAAAAGTTTTCAGTGGAATAAGCCATAGTGTTATTTACCCAGTAGGGTGAAATTGGTTGGTGCTTTCAGTGTTTGGGTTTTCTGGAAGACTGCTTATCTATTCCCTAGTGCCGATCATTCTCTATTGTTTCTAATAATAATGGGAATGATTGAGACAAATACAGTCCTTCTCTTTGAATTTAATGCAGAGCAAATCTTTTGCCAGAACTTCCCATTGTGGATGATTTGAGGGAGATATTTCTAAACAATGTAATACATAAAGATGAGAAGTGTGCAAGAGAGGAAAGAAAGGACAAAGGGTCACAAAAGCCCCAAGTTGTGCCACCCCCCTTCACATCCTGAGAGAGGGCTTGCTTTAGTTCCTACATAACGAGACCCTGGAGGAGCAAGTGCACAAAGTTCTCTCAGCCAAGAACTGAAGAGTAACAGATGATATTTGTACCTCATAACCTTTCAGTGACGGCCCCACTAACACCACCGGACGCATTGATGGCACAACATCGTAAGGAGGAATGTGCTCCGTCTGAAAGAGATGATTTGACATGCGTGACAAGGTGACGCTGCGCACGCCTCCTCCGTAGCCACAACACTCACAGTTCTTGGGTTGAGCCATAAATGATTACCAAAGGTCCCCACCGGGGAGGCTCATCCTTTATTTTATAAGTATTTGGGTTACTGAGATGGAGATTGCAGGCATGTATGTACAGGAGCCTTAACAGTAAGTTTAAAAAGGAAATACAACTTACCACTTTTTGCTTCTGTTTTGCTAAAAGACAACAATGAGAGCCATATCAAAATACGTAATCTCTGCAAATGATAGTACATGAGTTTACAAGAGGGGAGAATGCACCATTTGTCCTTAGTCATCCTCATCGCTTCCCTGTCACCCCTCTGTGGAGCGCTGCTCCTTTATTTCATTCTGGACATGTCACTTTTGAAGACACATGAGAAACAGGTAACTCTCCCTGTACAAATGACCTTATATCCTGATTTTGAGTTGGTGGGGTGGTGGAAGGTTTTGGCTAGCCATTAACTGATAGGTTGTTCCAGAGCTGAGCATAGCACAGTTTGGCTGAGGACAGCTGGTCAAATGAAATTTGATACAAAGAAACAATAATGATTTGAGCAAAAATAACTATCACCTCAATCTTTTGTGTTTGTAACTTTGGTGAACCAGGAGATAGTTCTTCAAATGTTTTTGACCATTTTCTGGAATACTGATACTTTCTTTCTACCATATTGTTTTTAAACTTCAAATCAACTGGTTACCAGTTATTCCTGGTTTTTCCTGTCTGTAACAGTGAAAAGCTGCAATGCCCTTCAAAGTCCAGCAAATGGGAGTAAAGCAAATATCTGGTGAAAGGACTAGACAGGCCCTGTTACTTTGGGGATAACCTTGACATGTAGTTGGGTTCACAATCCTGGAGATCAGGAAGGATTCACATGAACAAGGACCAGAGCCCCAGAACTGTTTCAGAACCAATCCAGTTTTGACATGCAGGAATAGAGCTTGGACCTGCCATTCTGAAATGGTACTGGCAGATGCCTTAATACAGTGTCAATTCTGGGCCAGAATGACATTAGCCTATCAGAGGATGTGATGGGGAAAAAAAATTCCCGGGGTGGTTATTTCCATAATCCCCCAAAGCAAAAGGAATTCCCGATTGAGATACCACAGTAATACCAGTAATACCATTAACAGTAATACCAGGGCTCAGCTCTCTGCTGTCCAAATAGGCAAAAGGGGTCATCTGGGCCCTACTTCCTTCTCTGCTTTAACTTTCCCAGTCTCCACAGTGCAGGCTGTACCAACACATCCTAAAGTTTCACATGGAGACTGAACACAGCATTTTCTTGAGTGTCCAACTGTTTAACTTTCCTGTTGGCCCTTAGCATCTTAAACTCTGTTGGGTTCTTGAGTAGAGTAATGAACTTGTTATAAATTGGTTTACACAATGAACACCTCTGGTGGTGGGGCAAATAAGAGTTACTGAAGTTACATTTTAATGATCTGAATTTTTAGGTCATTAATATTCTTTAAATCAAAACAAATCATCACAGAAAACAACTGATCAATGAGATATTACATAAAAGAACCTTAAAACCAAGCCTTTAACTGATTTCAAAATTGATAAAAATGCTTGCATGTGTATTCCAATATTTAAAAGGAAATATATTCCCTTTAAAATAATTTAGCTAAACCCCTCACCTGTTGATGTGGGTGTTGCTCGAAATGTCCCTGATACCATTTCTCCAAGACTTGATGAGGAATTTCCACTTGATTTCCTATGATAGAGAAAGACATTCCTCAGACTCTTGGAAAACATAACTTGAGAGTATAAGGCTTTCTTTGGCCTTAATTATACTAAATAATTCAAAGCACACCAAATCCTGCTAGAGAGAGCAACTTCAAGAATCTGTTCAAGTGTTTTCTTTGACCTCATTTCTCAGAGGAAAAGGAGAACTAACAGTGCCCTGGAAATACTTTGCAAAATTTATTCAATGCAGAAATTAGACATAAGAATCCCTGGCTAGAATGTCCTAGTGAACTGCTTTGCTCACTCCACACCAGTCACCAGTTCTAGTCATAGCTCAAAACAAGCAGGAAGACCTAGAGGAACAATTTCTTCTTAAAAGTGGTCATGGAGCCATGTGCGGTGGCACACACTGTAATCCCAGCAGCTCAGGAGGCTGAGGTAGGAGGACCACAAGTTCAAAGCTAAAGCAAGGCACTAGCAACTCAGTGAGACCCTGTCTCTAAATAGAATACACAGTAAGGCTGGAGATGTGGCTCAGTGGTCGACTGCCCCTGAGTTCATCCCCTGGTACCCACCCCCCAAAAAAATAACGTGATTATGGGGGTGGGGATCAGAGTTAAGAACTCACTATAAGAAGTTCTTGTTATCTGTGTCCTGAAATGGAATTCATCAACATTGGTGTCCTGATGTGCTTTGGAAAATTTCCTGGAACCTGCAGAGGCCTGGGAGCTGAGCTTCCTACTTCCCCAGTGTCCTTGCCTATCAATACCCTTGAGTATGACCCTTAAGGTCCCCAATTTGATTCTTCATTCTGTCCTTGTCACCATAGCATGTCTTTGAGCCTTAGTTTTCCCATCTATAGATGCAGGAATTCCCTACGCCTCACAAGGGTGATATAGAGGTAAAAACAGGATCCTGAGTGTGAGCTCTTGGCTTTATTATGGCTCCTGGCACAAAGTGAACTTTTAGTTCAAAAATACATAATAATATTATGGATTAATAATAATAGTTACAACAAAACTTTGAATAATGATAGTAACTCCTTTATTAATTTATTTAACCAATATTGATTTTGTATCCCAAATCTAGAAGCTAGGAATACAACAGTGGGGGTAAGGGACAAATTTTTTTCTCTTTGTGCGTCACTGTGTAGTGGGAGGTGTCAGTGCTAAGCAAAATAAATAGGTAAATATATGACACTTCTGAGAGTAATAAGTGAAACAGAAAAAAAAATTAAGTCTGGGAAAGGATTGGAAGCATGGGGAAGGGGTAGGTATGGTTTTAAATATGGTGGGCAGGAAAGGGGTCATTGCAGAGGTGATATTCAACAAAGATCTGAAGAATACGAAAGAGTGATCTGATGAAAATGTGAAGGAAAGGTTCCAATGAGAGGGACAGCAAGTGCAAAGGTCCTGAGGCAGGACTATGTGTTCCCAGGTGAATTTAAGAAGGAGTACAGAAGGCAAAATGATTAGAGAAGAGGGGGCAAGAAGATTCACAGTAGTAGTTTAGGTATGTTATACACTTAAAAGATCAATGATTAAAAGTGGAGTTAACTGTACTTGTATGATCTTTACCACTGAAAATGATTCTCATTAGGACAAAAGCAAAAGAAACCCTAAAATACAGAAGAGCTTTTAAAATAACAAAGGATTTGACAGAATATGGAGGTTGAGGGTCAAAAGAAAAAATAATAAAACGACTTCTATTTCAGGGCTTCCCAGAAATTTTAATGCATCAATGCTTTAGTTCAAGCTGCAACACATACATGCAGAAGTGGGAGTCGGATTTCTCTTCTCTCAAACTGTGCTTGTATTCCTGGGACCTGTAGCCACCTGCACTCTGAGGCCTACGTAGCTGCTTCATCAATTCACGAAAGGCTGACTCCTCTGAGCTAGACAGTGTCTTCGCCCCAACAGCAGGTCGATGCCACAGAAAGCTCAGGCAGAGAGAGGGGACGACTAGTACTGTCCGCGCACCATCACATTCCGCATCCGCTTAAGAAAGAGTCTTTGAAAGTGAACCAAGAAAAGCCACGATGCCAGGTCAGGTCATCTCGCACTTGCTGTTCTGAGCAATGATGCCCAGGGCGACTCTCACAGAGGAGAGCTTGAATTCTGAGGCGAGGGTTTGCTGAGGCCACAGAAAACCATCTCCACCGTGGACTTTGTGTGGATTGCAGGGGTGCTGGGCTCCAGCATATGCAAGGGGGCCTGTGAAACCCGAAACCTTTTCAACTTCAGAAATAACCCATGCAGAAAAGTACCTTTTACTTTTAAAGCATATATATTTTAACTTAATAAATAAGCAAACCTGAAAAGTCATGTAATTTTCCTACAAGAAAGAAAGAAAAAGAAAGAGCAAGCTAGTTTACAGAAAAGATGGGACCTTACCCTCCGTGAAAACGTCCTCGTTTCTGTTCTTGCTGAATCCGTATGTTCTCCAATCTGAGTGGACTTGGGATGAAGCCAATCTCACAGCCCTCTTTCACCAGCCTTCCTATCCACCAATCATTGTTATATTTCTGGAATGCAGAAGGAAAACTGCTATCAATAGTAATTCACTTATCTTCACATTCCAGGAATTAATTTCAGGGGACCAGAAAAAAAAAAAACACTATTTATATGATATTCTATGTTATATTCTATCTATGACATACAAATACTATTTATATCACACTTTACTATTTACATTGCAGTAAATATTTTAGGTTCATAGACTAAAGCAGGGTGCTGCAGACTTTATTCTGCAAAGGCCCAGATAGTAAATATTTTAGGCTTTGCAGGCCATATGGTCTCTGCCACAACTACTTGAATCTGCTGTCCTAGTGTGAAAGCAGACACAGACAAACATGCACAAGAGAACATGGTTGTGTTTCAATAAAACATTTCTTTTCAAGTAAGGCAGTGGGCCAGCCTCGACCTATGGGCTATAGTTTGCCAACCCTCACTAAAGCCAAGTCCTACCCTTTGGATTCCTTTGTTCCTTGTCAAGAAGCCCTAGCTTGGATATTAACCCCTGGTCAGAAAAGAAACTGGCAAGGATCTTCTCACATTCTTTAGGCTCTCTCTTCACACTCATAATTGTTTCCTTTGCTGTGCAGATGGTGCCATTCCACTTATTGATTCTTGGTTTTATTTCTTGAGCTTTAGGTGCCTTATTAAGGAAGTCAGTCTGTGCCAATATGTCAGAGTGTTGACCCTATGTTTTCTTCTAGCTGTTTCAGTGTTTTGAGTCTAATTCCTAAGTCTTTGATCCAGTTTGAGTTGATTTTTGTGCAGAGTGAGAGATAGGGATCTAGTTTCATTCTTCTACATATGGATATCCAATTTTCCCAGCACGATTTGTTAAAGGCTATCTTTTCTCCAATATATGTTTTTGTCAAGGATTGAACGACTGTAACTATGTGAATTTGTCTCTGTGTCTTTTATCCTATTCCATTGGTCTTCATGTCTGTTTTAAGGCCATGACCATGCAATTTTTATCACTATATCTCTGTAGTTAATTTGAAGTCAGGTATTGTGATGCCTCTAGTATAGCTTTTTAAGCTTAGGATTGCTTTGGCTATTCTGAGTCTCTTATTTTTCCATATGGATTTTAGGACTGCTTTTTGTTAGAATTCAAAAAAATTAATATCATCAAAACCAATAACCCAATCTATAAATGGGCAAATGAACTAAATAGACATTTCTCAAAAGAAGAAACACAAACAATCAACAAATAACATGAAAAAAATGTTTAGTTTCCTTAGGAATCAGAGAAAGGCAAATCAAAACAACACTGAAATTTCATCTCAGTTAGAAAGGCAATCATTAAGAATATAAATAATAATTGCTGGAATGGATATGGGGATAAAGGTACACCTATATATTTTTGGTGGGACTGAAAATTAGTACAACCACTTTGAAAAGCAGTATGGAGATTCCTCAAAAGACTCAGAATGGAACCACCATATGACCCAGCCATCCCATTCCTTGGAATTTATCCAAAAGATCTAAAAATGGCACACTATAGTGACACATGAATACTAACGGAAGCAGCACAATTCACAATAGGCAAGTTATAGAACCAGTCTAGGTATCTATCAGCAGACAAATGAAGAAAATGTGGTACACCTACATTATAGAGTTTTACTCAGTCATTAAAAAAGAATGAAATTATGTCATTTGCTGGTAAATAACTGGAACTGGAGAACATTATGCTAAGTGAAATGAGTCAGTCTCATGAAGTCAAGTCAAACGTTTTCCTTCACATATGGAAGCTAGAGAGAGGGAAATGGAAAGAGGAATAATTTTTTTTTTCAAAAAGGGGGGTGTGTCTCACAAAAATAGATGGGTGACCAACAGAGCAGAGGGAGGGGATTGAGAAGGAGGGCAGGTAATGGGGATTTGTTGGGGAATGAAATCTATCAACTATGCTATGTGCATGTATGAATTTGCCACAATGAACTATATATATGTATATGTACAGATATATGCATATACATACTTATGTATACACACACATATATGATTATAATGTACTGACTAAAATAAAAATAATAGATGGGCAATCCATAGTAGAGCCAGCAGATCTAGGGAGGGTAAGGGAAGGTACTGAGGAATGAGACTGATCAAATTACATTATGTGAGTGTACAGATATAACATAACGTATCCCACTTTTATGCATAATTACAGTGCACCAGTAAAAAATTAAAAAAAGAAGCCTAGCCAATTCTTCTGGAATATATTTTATCAGGCAAAATATGAATCAATGTAAATAGAACTACGGAAGCCAAGATAGATATATCTCAGATGGAATACATTCAATACTATGTTATTTGCTAAAACCGTTCAGGTAAAAATTTCATGATACTGTCTGTAGTCTACTCTATTGTAAAGACAGGTTTGCAAATTAGGGTCCATCTTATTATATGAAGAAGAAGAAGTCTACTCTTATAAAGTCTGAGCCTATTTTAGATCTGTTGGAAGACTTTTGTGAATGATCTCCAAATAGCCTGAAGCCAACAAGAACACCAAAATTTCCACTCAAATAGGTTTCATGACATGTAAACTTGAGACTCAAGTCCACACAAAGGTTTCAGTCAACGTAGAGCAAGATACTGTCAACATGGCCTTATTTGATGTGTCAACAAAACTGCATTTGTCATTATTGATTGCTGAATCCTAGAGCAGGTGGCAATTTTGTCCAAGCCACCAGCCTCAAGGGAAAGTTTCAGCTAGGTCATTTTTAGAAAAAAGATATCAGTCCTATTATTTAAGCCCTCTGGAGATGATTATTCCAAAAACTTCCTTTATTGTCTTTACTAGTGTCAAACAAGATAAAAATGCATGTGTTTGTTGTGTGTATTTCAAAAGGCAATAACTAGAGGTAGGATAATTTGCTTAGCTTAGAGAAATGTAGGATTTACATGTCTATGATACTGACACATTTGAAGGAAGCACAGATGGTTTCCTTGAATCATTATAGCATGAAATTCTGAGTAACTTTGAGTAACTCTGAGTAACCATCTCACACGCAAATGAAAATGACATGGTAGGAGTTGGCCTTTTATTATGCACACAGCTCCTGTACCACATGAAGTATGCGTTGACCCAATAGAAAACCTTAACAATGAAGGTCTTAGTTTTCCTCACTTTCCGGTCTTTTATTTCAGGATAACAGGCCTGAAATAACAAGCCTGTTTATTTTGTAGTTAAGAAAAGGCAAGTGGACCCTTTTAGAATCTTTGGTGTATAGGTCTGGAATTTAAATTTTACTGTGGTTGGGACAAAACAGAGCATGAGTCATCGTTTCCTAGGGCTTAAGTTATTTCCTGAAATTAAGTTAGCCCACTGGAATACTAATTTGTTAAATAGTACCCAAGTGATCTTAGCTTCCTAAAATGTTTAATGAAACTTCCCAAAAATGTAGGAAACAGCTCAAGCCGAGGGAGAGTCTGACTCAGCGAGGGTGCAAGTTTTGTGAGCTACTTAGTAGTAAGTCACAATGTGAATTCAAGGACTTAATTCACTCATCATTTGGCTTGGGGGACAAGCATAACTGTCACTTTTTTGTAAATGCAAGACTTTTCATTACTGAGAAAGTACTTAGAATGGTGCATAAGAGATGGCTGTCTAGGTGACAGATGAGAGAAAAGACGACAACTTGATTACAGAAATGTGTTTGTTTGAGTTGTTGATGTTCCTGGAGTTTATGCCAGCTTTCTGGAAAGGTCACCTTAGTGTTGTTCCAATCATTTTCAACTTCATTCCCTAAAAGGATTAGAATTTTCTCTAAGATTTTTTTTTTTAATCTGATTTTTCAAGATCTGAAAACAAGTGGCTCTGGTCTACATAGGATTACCTGGTCAATACCACACATCAAACTGCCGGAGAAAGTACCTGATTGACAGGCATACTGACCCAACAGCAACCAACAGGACAAATCAGACTATTGATCAAGAGGAGCATGAAGCCTCCAAATTCAGAGTAATGATAAGGAGATAGAAACGTTAATTCCCCTGATTTGATCAGTACATAGTGCCAGTGGATCACGCTATACCTGATAAATATGTACAATTATGATGTTAATCTAAAGCTTCAAAACAAATTTTAAGGAGATGAAAATGTTAACTGTCCTGACTTGATGGCTACAAATCATATACATGTATCAAATGATTGCATTGTGCCCCATAAATACAAATAATTGAAATAATAATTAATAAAAAAGAGAAATACTGGTAGAATGCAGAAAAGCAATCAAATAGAGCAGTGTTAGAATATTTCTCTGTGTGTGTGTATGTAACATGGGAGAACTTCCCTTATCTTTTAAAGTGTTGCTTCTCCTTAGAAACATTGGGAGTTGGCAACTAATGAATAGGGCTTGGTCTTTTTTTTTTTTTTTTTTGTACTGGGAGTTGAACTAAGGGACATTCAACCACTGAGCCACATTCTCAGCCCTTTTCTGTATTTTATTTAGCGACAGGGTCTCACTGAGTTGCTTAGGGCCTCCCTAAGTTGCTGAGGCTGGCTTTGAACTCACAGGTCAAGGGTCCTTGTCTTCTCAATAAATGTGGGTATCCTCACCTCGTCCACCATGGAGACAGTGGAAGTCATCAAGCTGATGCTCCCCAGCTTCCCATTCCCCAAGCTCTGAGCTGTCTATGCCCATACTCATCTTTTCCCTGAATGTAACGGAATAAGTGCTCCTCTTTCAAGGTCTGTCCCTCCACTTGGGGTCTGGATCCCACCTTTCTTGCCTACTCAAAAATTTTACCCCTAGCCCCATCTCTCCTATCCACATCTCCCCCTTCAGTTGTTAACATCAACATATGCAGATGCTCCAGCAACTCCCACCTCGAAAGAAGACCTCCTTTGACCTGGACCCTCTAAGTCTATGGCCTGGTCAGTGTCAACCCCCTTGCAAGCACTAACCCATTTCCTTGTGCCCCCTTGTCTCCTCACTCCATTTTGTTTAGCTTCCATCTCCACAATTCCACAGACAACGCTGAACTAGACTACACAATGCAGAGTTTCAAAGACAATGATTTTCAAAAAGGACTATATGTTTGCACCTCTCATTTTGGACTGGGTGGGATAAGTGCAGGTGGACTCAGTGATGTTGAATGATGTATTTATGTTTATCGCATTCTTTGGGACCTCCATTCTCAGGTTTCACTTCATTGTTCTTCCTTCATGCTCACTTTTCTATAATACTCTATTTCTCACCTCTAGCAGAGCTAGTAGAGGCTATCAAGTGAAACATCCTCCAATGCATGCCCCTTACCCACTGGGAAACTGTCTAGAACAAGGAAGTTCAAAGAAGATGAGACTTTCCACCAGACTCAGCCTAAGTCCTTTGTCCATTCTCCAGATGTTGTCTCTTCCCCTCTTCTCTAGTCCCTCACTTAGTCATCCCTTTTCCTTCCAATTTATTTTACTGGGTTAAACACGTCACCACGGAAAACAAACAAATCTTCCTCATCCGGAAAAGCAAAAATTGTACATCAAATTTTTAAAAGGCTTCTGTAGCCCACTGCTATCTTCCCCTAGCTATAGCCCATTCTTCTTTCAACCTAAAGCATTTAGAAAAAAACACATTGCAATTTCCATTGTCTGGCCTCCACATGATGTGGGTAAGGACTTTTCAAGCATCTTTAAAGGAAGTTTCACAACACCCCAGATCCAGTGCACCTAAGAGCAAATTCATGATCATGTTCACCCTTGCAACAAATCTGCTCCCCTCTCCATCTTTTCTGCTTTGATAGCTGGTACTAGAAGCTAATGCCATCTTACATCCTTCTAAAGCAAGCCAGAAAAGCTGGTCTTCATCCCTCATTTCTCTCTCCCTCGCCTTCCCCATATCCTTAGCCATGTGAAATCTCCATATTCTGTCTTTTTGCCCCTTAACTCTCTCTCTCCAAGCTACTCCCTCTCTCCATCTTTTCTGCTACCACAACTGTCCAGCCTCCTGCATGTCTTGGCAGGCCTATGCCCTGCTCCCTTGCCCACTGGAGTTATTCTACTTACAAGATTGGTTATATCTGTCCTTTATTTCAAGTTCCTCTTTAGCCTGCTGTGTGGTGATAAAGACCAATCTTCTCGCCATAGCCCAAGAGATCCTTTTAAAAACCTGGCCCTGGCCTCTCTGATCCAGACCTTGCTCTGTATCACTTCTACCACTGCCCTCCAACCACAGTTCTACCAAGTGCCCAGTCCTGTCCCAGCCTGGACCCCCTCCGGTTGCACCACTTCTGTAGAGCTTTATGATTCCCTGACCTTCTTCCTCCCCCACAAGATTGTCCTTCCACCTCTTCCTGTGGGCTTCCACAACATCAATCAAAATTTTCTATAAAAGAACTTGTCATCCCATGCAGAAGCTATGAATACTTGTCCATCCTTCCCACCAGACTCAAAGTTCTCTGTCCGTGGGGATGGTGATCCTTACGTCTGATTCCCCAATGCCTAGCACGATGTCTGACATGAAGAAGAATTTCAACGGACCTGGTTTGAGTAAATGAAAAAATTTGATGTTACTGTTCTCTCTTTCTAGATGTAAGGCCTGAAGTCTTCCTCACGTTGTTCAATCCCTTAAGTGCTGTTTCCCAGAGTCCTTTGCTATTTTTTTTAGCTCTAACATTTTCTTTTAATGATGACATACTCTGGTGTTGGTTCCAAAATCAGTCCATAGGACTATTACCAGTGTCTATAATTATAACATCCCTTATGAATAGTCCCTTCTGGGCAGGTGCCGTGATACCAAACTTATGCTTCTCTAAGTTGGATCCATAGATCTATGGCTCTATAGCCACACAGACTGATTAAAAGATGGGTTGGGAAGTAGCTCAATGGTGAAGTGCTTGCTTAGTATGCATAAGGTCCTGGATTCGATTCCCCCATTTTTTTTAAAGGTAACCAGAGAACCTAAGGTCTGTCCTAGATCCATCCTATGATTTCAAGGATGAACCATGATCCAATGTTGTACGTATATGATAACACAGGCAATGAGCACAGGCTTCTACCTCTCAGTGGGATCGAATGCATGTGGAGTGCCCAGAAAATTGAATGAAGCACCTCACTAGCAGTTCCTCAGTTGTCCTCATTGGTGAGTTTAGCTCAGAGTTGATTTCCAGCTTTGGTTTTATGGCAGGTGAAGAGATGCAGTGTGTCCTACATTTACCTCTTTAATGTGTAGAAAGTCCTTGGCATCAAAGGAGATGGCTGTGCTTGGAACGGGCACATCCTCATCCAGAGCTCCACAATAGCTCACATTCGTCTTCACAGCAAATGCTACAGGTTTGGACTAGAGACAGAACCGTAGAAGAAGGAGTGAGGGAGGTAGGTACAGAGATGAGCAGTTTTCATATTGCAATGTATCGTAAGATGATTGACGGTACCAGGCAGCAAGGGAAATCACTTTCCAGGAATTAGCCACATATGAGACACAAGGTTCCTGAAATTCTGGGCTGCTTTGTTACTACTTCCTTTATTTGCATAGGGAATATAGCTGGGGGTCAATGGTTGAGGCAGGACCCAAGTTAGGGTCTCACTGATATCCACAGGAATCTCACAAGGAATTGCTGAAAACAGAGAACAGATCTGTAGATGTCAAAGCAAACAAAGACATCTCAGGCACCTGCATCATTCTCTTGCTGCTCTCTAAAATATTTTTATTGTAAAAAGAAAAAAGGGAAAGAATTCACTTTCTTTGGGTTTAAGTTTTTCTTTTAAAATTTAGAAAGGCTGGATCAACACATCTTGGGAGTCTGTTGTAGGGGGCAAAAGGAAAGGCTTGCCATGACCTCTTGTTTTTTATGTTGCTACTGTAGACAAAATTTCATTTGACAAAAGGGTCAAAGGAACAAAGGAAAAAAATAGAATGGGAGATTGCTAGTGACTCTGCTGGTTCTAAAAATTCAACCATGGAATCTATCTGTGTTGTTTCCTGTGGGTCTACAGGGAGAGGAATATCTGAGGGTCTAAGCTAGCAATGGCTTTTGTCACAGATCTTTGCTGCTTCTGTCTGAGTTGTTTGAAGTGCAAAACTTAGCCAGGTGTGGTGGTGCACACCTGTAGTCCCAGCTGCTCAGAAAGATGAGGCAGGAGGATGGATTGAGCCCAGAAGTTTGAGAACAGCCTGGGCAACATAATGAGACCCCATCTCAAAACAAACAAAACAAAAACGAAGTTCTGGACTTCACACTGAACTTGAGATGGAAGATTAAAACCTAGAGCGAGAAGAGCAAAGAAACGGGTAGGGAATCAATCCACAGAGCTACAGTACATGTGTGGCTTATAATAAAAGCTATGTAACAGATGGGGGGGGTGTCAAGATGAGGGTGCACAAGCTGGTACCTTAGGAGGCTCTCTGCCAACACTGGGCATGGGAGGCTTGATATTGCCACATTGCCAAGTTAGAATATGACCAATAATTTGCCATCAAACCAAACATAAAAGAATGAAGGGTGGGGCTGGGGTTGTGGCTCAGCGGTAGAGCGCTTGCCTACCACGTGCGTGGACCAGGTTCAATCCTCAGCACCACGTACAAATAAACGCATTGTGTACAACTAAAGCAAATAAATAAATATTTTTTAAAAAGAAAAGAATGAAGGGTCTCAGGAAATGGCCCTCTGGGGATGTTATTAATCTATCTTACAAGTGAATGGACCAGAGAGGTTTGTAATCTGGAAGCTTTATCATAATGATCAGAAAATGATTATTCTAGAAGAATAATGTAAGGCAGGGACAGGCAGCTGACAGCTGCTGAGCAACTGTCAGTTTTGAACCAAAGAAGGGGAAGAAAGTCACCTTTGCTCTCTCAAGTTGGATAGCCGCTTGCTGTTCTCTCTCCTGTCGAATTGCTTCCCGATCCTCTTCCAAAGAGACATCGGAGTCAGACGGCCTGCTTGTGTAGGAATCCGCTGAACCCTGGAAAGAGAACACAAAAGCTTAAGAGAGGTGATGTGCAGCTTAACTGTCACAGCCATAACAGTATCCTGGGGTGAGCTCCTTTCATTTGCATAGAATTTGATGCACGCACTCTGTGCCTTATTGCAGATATAAATTTAGATGGCAGAATATAATTATGCATCTGAGTTATTTGGAAGGTAGCAATGTTGTGAAGGAAAATATTTTGACTAGATTAAGTGCTGGGAAGTAAACTGCAAAGAACATGATGCGATGTTCAGCCCCAATTCTAGTTTAGTCCTATCTTTATAGTAAGCCCATACTCATTTGTGAAACTGAAGTTTCTTTCATTCTCTCTTTTGCATATACTGAACGTCTCAAGGAAAAAGAGACTCAGTTATTATAGGAGCTAAATCCTACCTGTATCTTGGGTTACAGATCATCAGTTTGTCTGAGATTTCAACATAGCATAGCAGCATCCTACATTAGTAAAGCGATTATCCAGTTTCAAGGTCAACACCATTGAAATCTTTCACTATTAAATTTTCAATCATTGTCCTACACCAGACAGTATGTGGTTAATATGGACACCGAGAAGAAAAACACCTTGAGGATAGAAACGGGGGTGCTCTCAGTTGAAGCCCATGCCCAGAAGGTCTCTTTGATCAATACTACAATCTAGCCTGATTCAGATGGTCAGGGGACTGAAGATGCTCATGCTATACGGACAGATGAATTCCAGAGCAGTAAGTTAAAGTTATCTGCTCCACTCCACCCCCATCCCAAATAAACAAGCCTAGAGGCTTATCTTCTGGCTGCTAAAGGAACATCATCACTCTTACAATTCCTTAAGCTGGCCTTAGAAGTTGATATTTGCATAGATAATAACATTTACACAGCAGAGGTATTTGGTAGGACTGCTGTACTTGGCACGTTTTATATATCATGAGCAGGCATTTAGAGAACTTCAAAAAAATTTAGAATAAATAAAACATTTTAAGAAATAATTGACTACAACTGGCCCTTTCAGAGTTTTTCTAAACTTTGAAATGTTTATTGTGAGGCTGCGGGTATAGCTTACCAGTAGAGCTCTTGCCAGCATGCACAGGCCCTGGGTTCGATCCCCAATACCACAGGAAAAATAAAAAAACATGAAAAAGAACAATGTTTATTGTGAATTCGCTCCATATGAGGGCAGCTTTGTCTCTCAGCAGAGAGCATCATTCCAGCTGGGGTGGTCTTTCCTATAATAGAGAAAAACCCCAGTACAGATGTTCTGGCAGCCTAGAAGAATAACTCTCAGTTAAAGGTTTTATCAAGTGGTCTCCGGCAAGCCCCGGTTCTACACTGTGACTCTGGAACGCACTTCTGAAAACTTCATGCAAGTTGCTGGATCCCTCTGAGACAGTCTTCCTCTCTATAAAGAGGGACATTGATCGCCTACTTCACAGGATTAAATGGAATAAGATACAATGAGCCACTAATATTTATTAAGTGCTCACTGCTGCACCTGCATGGGGCTAGATGCTTTGCATACCTTATCACTCTGAATCCTTGCAGCAGTGAGGACGCTGAAATGTCAACTTGATTAGTTCAACCATAAAGCCAGCAGCAGGTTCAAAGTCCATGCTCAGCAGGCACATAATAAATTATCTTTCTTATCTCCATGTCCTAATACTGACATTTCTACATCGACTTAAAAGAAGAACTAAGAGATTACATTCATTTTTCAACACACTTATACATGGACAATAGCCCATCTTGAAATGTAGCCCTTTTTCTTAACTGTATTAGCTGCATAGAAAACATGTATAAATTTGATAACTGCAATGGGTTCAAATCCATGTATGTAATTTAGCACTTTTGAAAGTGCCCTTGACAGAGGAAACACATTTGTTAATCAAATTATAATCAAATTCCTCTGTGCAAATCTACAGGAGGAAAAAAATCTGAACCAACAAAAGGGATGAATGTAGGCTGTTCTTTACAGATGGATTCATTACCTAAAAGGATATCTACCTTGAAATCCTTTAACACAGAGAGTTCTCTCAGAACACGTATTTTGTCCAAAGTTATATACACCTGCATAAAATCCAGACTAAGAGAGAAAGGAAATGATGTTTCTAAAATGCCTATGGAAAGAGTGTGGAGTTGGTCCTTGGCAATGCTTTGCCATCAGTCCGGTCCGTGGAGCCGCCCAGTCTAATGTGCTTCTTCAGCTACCCTGAGGACTCTGGACCGCAAAATGATTACAATGTGTACTCCACGAGGGAGGCACTTGCCTTGGGTGGGGAGAAGGCTAGTGACTAATTCACAAGAAAGCAGGCTGCCTGCTGGAGCAATGAGTCAAACAGCTATAACATACGCAATCCAGCCTTGCTACCAGGAGATGGCTAATTTCCTGAAACTACCTTAACGACTTTCAAATCCTGGCTGGCGTTCAATCATCTCTGAGCATAGGAGAAGCAACTCAAGGACTCCTGAGAATCAGCTTTATTTTGAAATGTGAACTGCAGTGTAGAAATCCCAAAATTATTTAATAAGTTCTACCATGGTTAAACGGGAACAGAAGTTTCTGTTGACATCTCTATTTCTAAGAATATTGATGGAGAGAAAAATAAAGCACTGTGATAACCAGTTTCATAATTAGTATTATATTATCACAACATTCATTCTGTTTTTTTTGTTTCAATGTCATCTATAATTCTTTGAATATGAAAATCATTGTGGATGTCTCTCAAAGTCCCAGTGAGTGACAGCAGAGCCCAACATCAAGAGCCCAAATTTGACCATGGACATAGTTCTGCTGGCCCTGGGCTGATTTGGTTTTCTTGCTTTTATTTATTTGTTTTTAAACATTATTTCAACTGGGTAAAAAAGAGTACAAACGGCCAGGCACGGTGGCGCACGCCTGTCATCCCAGCACTTGGGAGGCTGAGGCAGGAGGATCGAGAGTTCAAAGCCAGCTTCAGCAACGGTGAGGCACTTAGCAACTAACTCAGTGAGACCCTGTCTCTAATAAAATACAGAAAAGGGCTGGGGATGTAGCTCAGTGGTCGAGTACCCCTGAGTTCAATCCCCAGTACCAAAAGAAGAAAAAAAGAAAGAAAGAAAAAGAGTACAAACATGTCTCAGAAGAAAGGAGGGGAAATATAGGAAAGGATCTGGACCATAAAAATGCTCATAGACTTCTCAATCTCCAAACCCACGAGCCACATAGATTCCTCTTGTGTATACATTTTTTTAAAAAAGAAAACATAAAAGAAAAGGATCTGGTTGTTTACAAAGGCAGAGAGGGAAAAAGGGTCAAGCCAGCAATAGGGAAGCCAAGAAGAGACCTCCTGAGCCAGACCAGAGGAAGGACCTGGGAAGAGCAGGGGGCTGTAGCAGGCTTGGTAAGACCGGGATGGTAGGAGGGGGATTACCCAGAGGTCGGGGCAAACATTTAGTGATCAAGAAAAGAGAAATGGCAAGAAGGACATAAGGCCTAGATGCTAACAGGACAGAACTGAGGATGTGAAGATTAGTAGTCCTGGCCATCGCTAGAAACTGCAGTCCCATTAACTTATAGTTGTTCAGAAATTCATTTCATAAAATGGGTGAGGCGTAATCTACTCAGTTTATCAAGTGATCTAAAATTGGGCTGTTAGCCCATCTGTGCAAGAGGCAGGACAGTGACTGGTCCCTCAAAAGTTCATAAGCAGATATCATTGCAAGTCTCATCTTCAAGCTTCCAAGGAAACAATTAAACCAACTGCAGACTTGGAGCCTCCAATTAATATAGTATTTATATCTAGAGAGAATATTTATATGTTTTATATATATATATACACAAACATGAAGAAATATATAAGGAGACTTTCAGCGTGTGTGTGTGTGTGTGTGTGTGTGTGTGTGTGTGTAAGTTATTTAAGAAGTTACAAAAGAACGCGTTGTATCCATGCCCAGTGGTTTGAGCTTGTAGTTGCAGCAACTTGGGAATCTGAGGCAGGGGGATGGCTTGAACCCAGGAGTTCCAGGCCAGCCTGGGCAACACAGCAAACTCTCATGTCCAAATAAATAAATAAACACAGTAAAGAATGCATCCTAGTGAATGTCAGAAGAAAGAAACATGTATCTTCCCATTAACATAAGGCCCATACTCTTTTTCACTTGAATTCAATATTGGAAAAAAAAAAAAATTCTAGCCTTATTCCTTTCATGAACTTTGTTGAGTATGAAATACAAAATGCTGATAAAACCATTGAAAATCCTTTTACTGTTGTTTCCAGGTGGAAGGCAAATGATCTCTGGTCAAACAATGGAATAGCTTCTCATTCTCAGAGAGGGTGTGTGAGCAGCCCTAGCCTTTGGTGGCAGGCAGGGTTGGGTTTATACTGTCACCAGCTCTTGTTAGAAGTGAATATTGGGTAAGTTATTTTAAACTTCTGAGTCCCAAATTCCTTCCTTTGTAAACATGGGTAACAATGTATCCACTGCAGTGTTTCTGGGACTTTGATTTGAGATAAAACATCATTTTTTTTAACCATCATGGGGAAAATTGAGGAAATGTAAGCAATTAATCTTTGACTCCCTAATTAAAGGTTTGGCAGCTTTTCAACAATAAACTTTTGGTCATTCCAGAGTTCTAGAATATAGATCTTTTAAAAAAAAGTTTCATTGAAGTGTAATTACATAGTACAAAATTTTTTCGCATTTTAAGTGTACAATTCAATGATTTTTAATAAATTTACAGAACACAATTTACATATACCACACTCTAAACTTAGAACATTTCTATCACCGCTAAAGAAACCTTGTGGGGCTGGGGTTGTGGCTCAGAGGTAGAGTGCTTGCCTAGCATGTGTGAGGCACTGGGTTCGATTCTCAGCACTACATATAAATAAATAAAATAAAGGTCCATTGACAACTAAAAATATTTTAAAAAAAAAAGAAATCTTGTGCCATTTGCAGTCACTCCCATTCTCATCTCTAGACCCAGGTATCCACTTACTTATCCTTTTAAAGCTGAAATAAATGTTGTTTTTTTTAGGAATAATTTTCCAATGTATATGTATTATTGAATTACAGCAAAGAGAAGGGAGGTCTACAAATGTTTGGTTTTAAAATACAATAATACTGGATCAAAATCTTGCTATTGTTGGGACTTATTCTAATTAGAATCCTAGTCTTGTGGATGTATACAATGGTGAGATCCAGTGTGGTGTATTAATATATGTACACAGAAAAATTATATCAAATTCATTCTATTGTCTTTCCTTTTCCTATCCTCCCTCCCTTCCCTTCTTTCCCTTGATCTAATCTAATGAAATTCTATTCTTCCCCTCCCCCACTTATTGTAGGTTAGCATCCACATATCAAAGAGAACATATGACCTTTGTTTTGGGGGATTGGCTTACTTTGCTTAGCATAATAGTCTCCAGATCCATTCATTTACTGGCAAAAGTCACAAAGCCATTCTTTTTTATGGCTGAGTAATATTCCACTGTGTATAGATACCACATTTTCTTTATCCATTCATCTGTTGAAGGGCACCTACCTTGGTTCCATAGCATACCATTGTGAATTGAGCTGCTATACACATTGATGTGGCTGTGTCAATGTAGTGTGCTGATTTTAAGTCTTCTGGGTATATGACAAGGAGCGGGATAACTGGATCAAATGGTGTTTCCATTGCTAGTTTTTTGAGGAATCTCCATACTGCTTTCCATAGTGGTTGCACCAATTTGTAGTCCCACCAGCAATGAATGAATGTACACTTTTCCCCACATCCTTGCCAACATTTATTGTTAGTTGTATTCTTGATAACTGCCATTCTGACTGTAGTGAGTAGAATCTCAGTGTAGTTTTAATTTGCATTTTTCTAATTGCTAGTGATATTGAACTTTTTTTTTATATATTTGTTGGCCATTCATATTTCTTCTTTTGAGAAGTGTCTGTTCAGTACCTTTGCCCATTGATTGGATTTTTTTTTTTAAGTGCTCTTTTTTGAGTTCTTTGTATATCCTGGAAATTAATGTCTTGCCTGAGGTGCAGGTGGCAAAGATTTTCTCCATTCTGTAGGCTCTCTTTTTAAGCGCTTGATTATTTCCTTTGCTGCAAATAAGCTTATTAGTTAGATACAATCTAATTTATTGATTCTTGATTTTGTTTCTTGTGCTTTAGAAGTCCTGTAAAAGAAGTCAATTCCTGAGCCAATATGTTGCACTACTGGGCCTACATTTTCTTCTGGTATGTGTAGGGTTTCTGGTCTAATAACCTAGGTTTTGTTTTTGTTTTTATTTTGTTTTATTTTTGGCACCACAGATTAAACCCAGGGGCACTAAACCACTGAGCCACATCCCCAGCTTTTTTTTTTTTTTTTAATCTTTTATTTAGAGGTAGGGTCTTATAAGTTACTTAGGCCCTTGCTAAGTTGCTGAGGCTGGCTTTAAACTTTTGATCCTCCTGCCTCAGCCTCTGGGGCCACTGGAATTATAGGCATATGTCACTGCACCCGGCTAATACCTAGGTCTTTGATCCACTTTGAGTTGAGTTTTGTGCAGGATGAGAGATGGGGATCACATTTCATTCTACTACATATGGATTTCCAGTTTTCCCAGCACCCTTTGTTCAAAAACCTATTTTTTCTTCAAAGTATGTTTTCAGCACCTTTGTCTAGTATGAGATAATTGTATTTATAGAAATTTGTTTCTATGTCTTCTATTCTGTTCCATTAGTCATCGTGCCTGTTTTGGTGCCAATACCATGCTGTTTTTGTTACTATAACTCTGTAGTATGATTTAAGGTCGGGTATTGTGATGCTTCCTGTTTCACTTTTTTCAGTAAGGATTGCTTTAGCCATTCTGCGCCTCTTGCTTTTCAAATGAATTTCATGACTGCTTTTTCTATTTCTATGAAGAATATCACTGGAATTTTGATGGGAAATGTATTGAATCTGTTAGCTCTTTTGGTAGTATGGCCATTGTGACAATATTAATTCTGCCTGTCCAAGAACATGGGAAGTCTTTCCATCTTCTAAGGTCTTCCTCATTTTCTTTCTTCAGTGGAACACAGACCTTCCTTGATGACCTTCCCAGACTTCCCAGGGTAGCTGCGTGAAAGGCTTAGTCCCGAGGCTGCCATCAGCTGAGCTCCTTAGGCAACCATTATCTCTAAGGCCCACCCCTCCCTTTCTGGCAGATGCTCTTTTTTCTCCTTCACCCCCTTCACCAAGCAGGTCCAGAGCTCTTTGCTAGGGCACCCAATAGAGTCCCCACTTCATCTCTAAGTACATAGGCCTGTAGAGTGCGGGATCTCCAGTATGTGGAAAGAAAGACGCACACCCCATCAGAATCTTTGTTTCGTGATTTCACATTCTTGGGTGACTGGTTCACTGACCAAGGTGGTGCTTAATTATTGCGATGTTAATTATTAACAACCCCCTCCTCATAACATGGGTTGCTTTTCAAAACTGTGGTTTTCCGATGTCTTAATCCAGAGCCCTGAATAATGCATACATTCCCGGCACCTTAGCAGAACAAGGAACGGTTGAAATTATATTTCAGAGATGACAAGTTAATGCCAATCTGAGATTCTGGAAAGTGAACTGCAGAGTGCTTTTTAAAAAACATGTTTTACTATTTCTGAGTTCACATGCTATCTCTAGACTATCAAGGTGTTGGCTTGTGATTTCTTTAAGCTTCTACCTCAATGATACGGATTTTCCTCAGCATTTTGGATACTGGTAGATGATTCTAAGGTACCTGTAAAAGTTTTCTTTTTAAGTGTAACTCCTTCAATTGCATTCTCACTACTGATTTACAAATTATCTCATAATTAAAGGATAATTATATGTAAACACACATTTTAGTAAAAAGGAAAACACAAGCTTTGTATGAATTTTCTCATAAATAGAATACAAAGAAGTGGGTTCTATTTTGTAATGATTTTATATAATTTATTTAAAAGGAAATAATAATCATTTAGAAAAGTTGATAACTTATCCTGTTTGTTGTACTGACTGATTTCAGACAGGTATTTCTCTCAAAGGTCATTAATGGAGATAATAGCAGAAGAATTTTAATTGACCTCACAGGAATAATGAAGCAAAAAGACCAGACAGAAATGGAAAGGAATCTATACCAGCCATGACTATTTAGGCACTTCTGGGAAAGAAGCTGAGACACAGCCACCAGTGGATTTGTAAATTAAGCTGAGACAGGAATTGAGGATAAAGATAAAGAGATACAGCCAGGTGTGGTGGCGCCTGCCCATAATCCCAGTGACTTGGGAGGCTGAGGCAGGAGGATCATAAATTCAAGGCCAACCTCAGCAACTTAAGGAGACCCCAAGCAACTTAGTGAGACCCTGTCTCGAAAAAATAAAAAGAAAGGTTGGGGATGTGACTCAGAGGTTAAGCATCTCTGGGTTCAATCCCTAGTAACAAGAGGCTGGGTAGGGATAGGGGAGGGTGGGGGGATACTGAGTCTCAAAGGAAATATCTGCAAGTCATTGAGATGCAGAGAGCATGGCTATAAATCTTGACCAACATGCCCTCTGCCCTTGTAAAACGAGGGAAATATGCAACCACAGGGAAAACTGGCGTGAAACTGTGCTTCTCCACCCTGCCTCCAACTCCAGCCTGGCCCCTAACTACAGCCTCTCTATAAGTACTGGACCCCTAACCCAAGGAGAGGTTTCTCACTCTCGAGAGAGCCTGCATTCTTCCTTAAATGTACATCTACTTCTTAAATAAACCTCTTTCTATGCCTTCACTGTTGCATTTTGAAATTCCTTTCCATCATGGATGCCAAGAAAACTGCAGGTCCCAAGGCAACATCCCTCTCCCCTTTGGGAACTCCCTGGACCCTTCTCTGGAGAGAATCCCTTCTCTCACGACAAAAGCGCTGGAGATGGTGGTAGCAGAAGGCTAGTTCCTTTCATACTGGGTTGAACCACATGGTTTAGCCTAATAATGGCAGAAGAACAAGGATTATTTTATAGGCATACAATTTGGCAAAACCTGCCTTGATATTCAGTGCATAATGCTGTAGATGTCTGTATGAAGTGCTGTTATCAATAAGCACATGCAGCAATAACTTAAAATTAAAAACCTGTGAGACTTAAAGACCAACAAGTTGAAAAAACAAGACTAAAAAGTTGAAAAAAGCCACTAACAGTTTTGCATCCAACAAGAACTCTTTCCTAATGCTAGGGACAATGAGTTTGAGGAGCCCGACTTCCGGGAAAGGGAAAGTGACCACCTACTGGGAGAAGGTGGCCTCAAGCAGTCAAGGCTTACTAATCACAGGCCACAGAATGACATCGTGAGCCACACTAGGAACCAGAGCAGTCAAATCTTCGTGAGAGCTTCTGACACTGTGACACAGGTGAGTGACTGGGCCACTCCACCTGGCTGATCCCAGCACCGGTACCTGGAAGCATCAGCCACAGGACAAGGGTGGCGTCTCGAGCTGCACTAAGCTAGTTCCAGCAGAGACATTAAGAAGGAAGCGACAGCATTTCTCAGGAAATCCTGGCTGTGCTGCTGGTAGAAGCAGCGCCGCACACGACGGGGCAACTAATAGTTTCTGGTAAATGTGGATTTCTGCGGACCTTCTGGAAAGGTGAATGACTGAAATGCTTCCTTCTCACACTTGCCCCACAGCGGTTTACAAAGCTGCCTCAAAACGTTACTTCTACTTTGTGGCCTATTTTTCTGAGAATCAAATTAGAGATATGACACAGAATATATGTTTCTCCTAAAAGTAGCTTTGGGCAATCGCTATAGAGTCTTTAAAAAAAAAAAAAAAAAAAAAAAAAAAAAAAACTTTTCCTTCTCTCGAGGGGAAGAGTAATACAGTTTGCTTCAGAAGAGAAGAAGAAAGCAGGGGAAAGGACTTGAACCTTTCCTGTGTGAGTTTTGTAGCCTCGGGAACTGTCTGATGAAAGACCACCTTTAATTCTTTGGGAGGATGTTTTCGCTGGTTAAAGTTTCTCATTAAGGGAATACCTGTGTACAGCTAACAGAATCCAGTTTGTCATCCAGAACAGAAGTGCTGGGCTGGGGTTGCTGCTCAGTGGTAGGGCATGTGCATGAGGAGCTGGGTTCAATCCCCAACACCACTCCCCCCCAAAACAGAAATGCTTTCCCCAGATATAGTGGAAACCAGGGTCAAGCATCATTTCAGGCAGGGATTGTGTCATAGTAGTTTTGGTGGTGTCCAGAGTTTCCAGCACAAAGCCCTGTACCTCATAGGAGCTAAAAAATATCTCCTGGATGAAATAGTAAATGAGATGGCTTCAGGGGATGGGGTGGGGGGGAGGACTTACAAGGGGAGCACAAACTTCCTGCTTCCTCCTGCTGCTGGAAACATGCTGGAAAGAGCAGTGAAAGGCAAAATCAATTTAACCTGACCAAAGGATATGAAAGTTGATTGGAAAAATTAATATTCAGAAGTTGCTCAGAAAATGTATTAAAAGAAAAAAGGAAAATTATCCTTTTAAATAGATAGTAAAACATATTCGAAAACAATAGAAATGAAAAATGTTTGGCACTGGCATGGATCAGTTGAAATAGCATAGAATGTACAAATCAACCCCTAACGTGGAAGATTACTATATGATGTAGGAAACAATTCAAATCAATGGGGAAAGACTGATTATTCAATAAACAATGTTGGGAAACTTAGCTAGATAACTGGAAAAAAACAAAGATTCCTATTTCATTCCTTATTACAAACTGAATTTCAGAACAAGGGACTTAAAGGTAAAATTTACATACCACCACTAGAAGAAACTATGGCTAAAATTTTTTAAATAGCATGCCAAAATGTTCAGAATTTTTTTAAGATGGAGAAATTTGACTATGTCAAAACTTTTAACATTTATCTGGGAGAAAATATCATAGTCAAAATGAAACTGACAAAAAAGAACAGATTGTCACCTAAGTAACCTGGGCTTAAAGTTCTTTGTATTCGATGAGCCCTAACATATTAATAAGAAAAAGTCAAACATCCTACCTCTTCATTCACCCATATGAGAAAGGATAAAAACAGTAGGGAAATAAAAAGAACAAAAAAGAATACACCCAAAACACATTAAAAGATGTTCTATTTCTTTCTTACATAAAGAAATGTCAATTAAAATGATAGATCTTTCACCTATTAGATTAGCAAAGATCAAAACATCTGATAATACTCAGTATTAGTGAAAACACAATAAAACTGGTACTTACATAAATGATAGGAATGTAAATTGGTTTAATATGTTTGGTGGTAATTAGGCAAAAACAACTGAGCCATTCTACTTGAAGAAATTCATCCCACAGATAAGCCTATATCAGATTTTTATGTATAAATGTATATGCAAGAATATTCACTGTCATGTTGTTGATGAGAACTGTTAATATTTATAGGAGGTTAGCTAAGCGCTGAGGTATGCTCCTGTAGTTGCAGCTACTCAGGAGACTGAGGCAGGAGGTCCCTTGAACCCAGGAGTTCAATGGCTAGCCTGTTCAACGGAGCAAGACCCCATATAAAAAGGAAGAGGAGGAGGAGAAAGAGGAGGAGGAGGAGGAGGAGGAGGAGGAAGAGATCGAGGAGGAAAAGATCTATTCCCAAAGGACTTAAAAACAGCATATTACAGTGACACAGCCACTTCAATGTTTATAGCAGCACAATTCACAATAGCTAGGTTGTGGAACCAACCTAGATGTCCCTCAGTAGATGAGTGGATAAAGAAAATGTGGTATATATACAAAATGGAATTTTACTCAGCAATAAAAGAGAATAAAATAATGGCATTTGCAGGTAAATGGATGAAATTGGAGAATATAATGCTAAGCGAAATTAATCAATCTCAAAAATCCAAATACTGAATGTTTTCTCTGATATAAGGAGGCTAGTTCACGGTGTTGTTGGATGGGGGTACATAGGAGGATTAAAGGAACACTAGAATGGTCAAAGGGAAGGGAGGGGAAGGGAGGGAGCAAGGGGGCAAGGAGGGGGGAAAAAAAGAAAAGGTGGTTGAATGAGATGGATATCATTATCCTAAATGCATGATTGAAGACCTGAATGTTACAAATATACTTTGTATACAAATAGTTGTATATAAAAAGATGCTATATACGTACACTATGAATTGTAATACATACTACTATTATAAATAAAAAAATAAAAAAGAAAAGGAAAGAAAAAAATTTACGGAAGTCCATTAATTTGGATTCAGCTTCTGCACTAGGTACAACAGAGTCACTTAGTTGACACTGCAGGTCACCAGGCTGAAACTAAGTTGTTTATCAGACCTGAGAAATCAAGAGAAAGATGAGAGCCAAATTCCTGAACAGGCCAGTTTTTGCTGGCACGAAAGGAAGTCCTCTATGCTTTAACCATTTCAAATGAAGTAACTTCAAAATGACCAGTCTGCTTTTTGTTCCTAGTTTTCGTCTTCGTGTGTGTGTGTGCGCGCGTGCGCATGCATGCACACGTGTGTGTATGTGTATGTGTGCAAGTGTGTGGTACTGGGGTTTGAACCCAGGGGCTTATGTATGCTAAGCAAGTGCTGTACCACTGAGTTACATCATCAGCCCTCTGAATTTTGAGACATAGTCTCACTAAGTTACCCAGGCTGGCCTTAAACTGGTGGTCCTCCTGCCTTGGCCTCCAGAACGGCTGGGTTTACAGGTGTGTGCCACCATATTTGGTTCCTGTTTCTACTTCCTTTAGCCCTTTTCTGCCTATGAAGCCAATTCCTTGGCTTAGCTTATTGGACTAGTTACGAGGTGTTGTCAGATTCTAGAATTGCATATAAAAGACAAATAGATCTTTAAGCTGAATTTGTCTTTTGACATAGCAAAGCAATCAGAACCTAAATGCTTACCCACAGAAGACATGCTTTTAAAAAGTAGAGCTCATTCACACAACACAATAGTGCACAGACATTGAAAAACATTACACAGAACTTTAAGTGATGTAGTTTGGAATGTCCTCCAAAGGCTCCTGTGTTGAAGGCGTGGTCCCCAATGCAGCAATGTTCACAGGTGGGCTTTTGTTGAAAGTAATGGGGTCATGAGGGCTCTGATCTTATCAGTGGATTAATCTATTGATGGATTCATAATTTGAAGGCATTATTGGGAGGTGGTGAAAACTGTAGGAGGTGGGACCTGGTTGAAAGGATAGGGTCCTTGTGGGTGTGACCTTGGAGACTATTTTGTCTAAGCCCCTTTCTCTCTTGCTCTCTGCTTTCCAACCACAGTGAGGGGAACATCTTTGCTCTGTGACAACCTCCCGAGCATGATGTTTTGCCTCAGAATCAATGGAGCCAAGTGACCCTGGACTGAAACCATAAGCCAAAATAAAATTGTTTCTCTCGGGTATGCTGTCACAGTGATGGAAAGGTGACTAACACACTAAGTAATGAAATGTAAAATTGTGAAGTCACAAGATCAAATTGCAAAACAATCTAGCAGATTATTTTTTAATTCTGTTAAAATAAATAATTTATAGGTCTATTGAGTGTCAATCTATTGGAGGAGGGAAATTAAGTTGCATTTCATTCTATACTCTTCTATATAGTTTGAATTTTTACTTTGAGAATTAAAAAAAGGAAACTAATATTATACAGATGTTATATATATAATATGAATAAATGTTTTTATGATGTTATGTACCTTGAAATTACCTATATTACCTTCAAAATAGTGATATTGATAGGTGGCATTAAATATGGTAATCATCATCACAAATTGCAGCTATTATTATTTATTAAGCACTTGTTATGTTCTACTGTTAGTTTTAAGTAGTTCTATTAATAATGTTCTTTAGGGGAAAAAAAATATCCCCTGTGACAGGCCTCTGGGGGCCCAGACAATGGCTATGTTAATGGAGTCTTTCTCTTTGATCACTTACATCTTAAATTTGTGAAGCTGTAGGTCTCTATTAAAAAGTGGATAATGCAACTTAATGCAGTAGTCCACTTTAGGTACCATGAACTACTTTGGGTTATAAGATGGTGAGCAGTTTGAAAGTATTTGCATGTGTGGTGGGTCCCTGGTGTTCTGCCACCCCAGAAGATATAGCTACCCCTAGTTTCTTCCATGGAAGAAGAAACCTTCCAGCACAGGTACTCAGAGTTACTCTGTTCCTCAGCATCTGTCGCTAGCCCCCCTTCACTCTTGGGGGCCTTGACAGACACTATACAATGAGCACCAGTCCCATCAGCAGGGACCAACCCCATCTGGAGTTGGGAGTAACTCAAGTCCATTCTCTTCCCTGGGTGATGCTCTTCCTCCCTGATCAGTTCAGAAGTAGAAGGAGACGGAAGCAAGGCTTGCTTTTTGGCTTTTTATCTGCTAATTCTCTGTTCTCTGAGTTAGAGCTTATTATATTAGAGGAAAAGAACTTATTTTTAGTTAATCCTTTGGAACTAGGAAATAGACTTTGATCGGAATTAAGTAGCACTTTACCAATGTTATCTAATTTAGTCACCATAAAAACTTAAGAGTGCAGTTCATTATCTGCATTGAAGTAAACAAGGCTTAGAGACACCACATTGTATGCCCAAGGTCATGAAGCTGACAAAGTTCAGTGAACTCTGGGCAGAGCCCCTCTAAAGACCTTGCTAATGAGTTAATAACTATGCCCAGCGGAGATGCTGGTAGTCACTGTTGGATTAGCAGTTCACTGATGTTTAAGGCGTTAAAAAAAAATTCTTACTATCTCTCTTTCTCTCTCTCTCTGTTCATGCTATGTTCTCTCCAGGACATTATATTACCTTGATTTCCCCAAAGTTCTTTTGAGGACTTACAGGAAGGTTAAACTGCATGCCAAAGTTAGCCATCGGCTGGCGAAGGTAAGACTTGCATTTCAACTTGTAATTTTTTAAATTTTTAATATTTTTATTCTAATTTGTTATACATGCTTGTAGAGTGCAATTCATTTCTTATTACACATAAAGAGCACTTTTTTTAAAGTCACTGGTTTTACATAAAGTATTTTCATAACATTTGTGTTTTCATACACTTATTTAGGGTATTGATGTCTAATTTGTTCTGTCTTTATTCCTATCCCCTTGTCCTTTCCCCTTCCCTCCCCACCACCCCTTTGTTCTATTTAACATTCCTTCCTTCCTCTCATCCCCCCTCCCTTGCCATTATAATTCAGTATCATCATAACAACAGAATCATTCGACCTTTGGTTTTTTGGGGATTGGCTAACTTCACTTAACATTATTTTCTCCAACTCCATCCATTTACCTGCGAATGCCATGATTTTATTTTCTTTTACTGCTGAGTAGTGTTCCATTGTGTACATATACCAAATTTTCCCTATCCAAAACACAAACAACAATAAGATTTGCATTTCAAACAAGCGCATCTCTTGGATGATTTCTGTTTTTTGGATGATTTCTTATCCTCTGAGGTTTTTTGTTAAAGATAGTTTCTAGAGTCAGGAATTGGTCTCCTGGTTCTTGTTGATGGGAGCATTCATTTGAGCTGATATCAAAACACAACCAACAATTCCTAAGGATCTGATTATCAAACTTTTGCACATTTTCTCCTTTTCCTTCAGGCCTAGCTACTCACTCATTAATATATTCAAAGTGGTTAGATAGAAAACCCACATTTGTTTTTGTTATTGACAAAACTTTTGGGGAACCAAAAAATAAAATAAAGTATAAAGAATGAAATTACTGACTTAAATGAGTCAGGGACAATTACTATGACTTCATTTGCTCTAATCTCCTTTATTTTTCATTAGGAAATTTAAGGAAAGAAAGTCATTATTCATGTGAGAGCTGGCACTGAATAAGCAGTTCTGAGTAGGGCTTTGTAGGTAGACAGTCTGGGTAGAATCCAAGGGCTGCTACTGACAATGTTTGGTTTTGGCCAAGATCCTTAATCTTTCAGTGCTCACTCTCCTTCCTGGAAATGAGCATTTTTTAAAAATATTTATTTATTTATTTTAGTTGTACACAATGTCTTTATTTGTACGTGGTGCTGAGGATCGAACCCGGGCTGCGCACGTGCTAGGCGAGCGCTCTACCACTGAGCCACAACCCCAGCCCAGAAATGAGCATCGTAACCTAACTGAGGAGCTGTGTGGGATCATGGACTCATATCAGTGCAATCACTCTACTGAGGAACCCCTCCACACAGGTTAGGGTGACGCTAGTTTATGGATTATCCCGGCCCTTTGTTTCTTGGGGGAGGCCAATTTGCTGTTTTTAAGCCTTCTGTTAAAAAAAAAATAAATGGCTAGAGATATGAAGCTTAACCAAAGTGAGCAGGAATCAAATGCTGTAGTGAAAACTCTGGGACAATTAAAGGTATAGACTAAAATGAAACTTAGACTTTATTCCTCCATAATTGTTCGGCCTATAGGCATCACCTTTTCAGGAATAAGCTAGAAGAGGGTCAGTTCTTCTAGCTTCTTCTGTTGTCTTGTCAGAGATCAGCATGAAGAAGTTGCTGTACTCTACACGTGAAGCTTGGGCTCCTGACCTACTTACTCTCCACTCTGAGCAACATGGCATGATTGAGTGGTGCTCCCACCAAACGGGATTGCTCTGGGCTGTCTTCCACCTGTAGACTCTATAGATGTGTGTGATGTGGCCATAGGGAAAAATCCAAGTCTAGGTGAGGACAGAGGATGGAGAAGAGAAGTGAGGGGTTCTAATCAAAATAAAAGAAGCAGGATGTCCATTCAGTAGAAAACCTTCTTCTTCAGTGGGCTCATCCTGAAAGTTCTCCTCCCACCAATATTTCAGATACGAAACTCCTTCCCTGTTTCCATAACAAAGCTCAGAGACACCCTTCTTCATGGAGAAGAAGAGGAGAACCACAGCCAGTATTTAGCAGGTGGAAGTAGATGAGAGGCCCTTCCTGTCGTTCCAGGGTCGCATGCATCTCTGCATTCAGCATGGGAACAAGAGAGTCAAGTTCAAGAAGTTTGGCTCAGTACATTAAAGGACACTTCAGGCGAATGCAGACACAAACACCAAGAATTCTCTTCTCTTGAATAAAAGAGCCTCAGATGAAGAAGGAACATTGCAGTGGGGGTGGCTTGAGAAACAGAGCAATAATGGACCCGTGAACAGTGCCGCATAAGGGCCCTAGAAACAAGGGGACCCAGAGATATTTTCCTTATCTTCTCCAGAGCAAGGGTGCTACCAGCTTCCATAGACGAGGGACCAGAAGTTACCAGTCACATCTCTGCAGATTCCTTGCAGCTTGTAGTATACTTCAGTGAAACTGTGCTTAGCCACTCAGTCTAACCCTACAGTATAGCGTTTGTCATCCTTACAAGTATTTTCTTGTCTTTATTAGGTTCCAAATAAAAGAATTCCTTCTGTTATTTACACACACACACACACACACACACACACACACACACACACACTTATACATACCAGGTGAACCTAACTGATAACTGTTGCCTGGTTCTAGGTACCTGGAGAAAGAAGTGAAAGCTGGTAATTGGCCCTCCATATGCCAACCACACTCAGTGTCCTAACAGTGCCAGATCAGGCCTGACTGTCTCCTAATATGCAATTCAAATAGACAAACATGTGTCGAAACATTCATCTGTATGAGGCCTAGGCTAAGTGAAACAGCAGGGACACAGATAAATAAGACATGATCTTTGCCTAATGAGAGCTCATAATCTAATGGAGCAGACGATTACATAAATAACCACGTTATGAAGGAGAGAATGAGAAGCACTATAACAAAAACACAAATCCAATCAGCAAGTAGGAGAGGACAGGCTAATTCTGTTCAGGGGAATAGAAGGACTCAGGGAGATGGTGAGGGAGCTGTAAGCAGGGCTGTCAGGAGTGACAGGCAGTAAAAAGCTAAAAGGCGGGAAAATAAAGGGTATTTTTGCAGAGATGAATTTTGATCATTGTGTAGCCAGTAGGAGCCATGGGGGATACTGAAGAAGCAAAAGGCATATGTCTTTCCCTTAAACAGCTTCTGCTCAAGTGGGGGAGATGAGATGTGTACTCACGAAACAAAGTGATTCATACGTTATCTAAGGTCCGAAACAAGGGCTACTGACTTTGTAGTCATAAGAAGGCAGAGGTCAGTCTTGAGGTGATCACACCAAGAAAGACCCCTGAAGAAGGCAGCGTTTGATCTACATCTTCATGATCTACCTGTTGGGGTCACAGTCGTGTTGCCAAGGCCTGTCAAGAGCACACACACACAGGCACGAAAGCAGTGCCTTGCCTCATGCATTGAGGAATGAGAAGTTCAGAGATTCACGTTGAGCAGTAGCTGCAAATAAAATTGTAGAGTAGAATAAATGTGGATCAGAAAAGTCAGGAGGAAGTGTCTGCAACCATATGGCTGGGAGTGGATGGCTGATGCTGCACTTGAGTAAATGAATGAGAGTTTCAGACTGAAATGGATTCATTTGAAAGATCTGTCTGGAAGTGTGAAAAATTGCAGTCAGACGGTGACTGGGAGATTGATAGGATAATGACAGCAGGAAAAGAGAAGAAGCAGTAAACCAGAAACATATTCCAAAGAAGATATGAAAAAGGTTGATGGGATGTAGGGGATACATAAAATTTACTGACTGCTCAGTATGTGCTAATCATTATATTAGATGCTGTATAAAGGTGATAAAAGAGGGTGAAAATATATCTTTTAATTGAATCATTTTCAACTTGAAGACTTCAGTATTTTTCATGATGTTTTAAAAACTGTGTTAAATCCAACAACAAACTCTGAACATTTTGTCTATCTTCTGATGTTTAGATGTGACAGGGAGAACCAAATATCAGAGCTAATAATAAGCAATGCAGTCAAGGTGGGAAGGTTTAAAAACATATCGTTATCTAATGAGTCCAGGAAATTATTATTATCAACATCAATGTTTTATGAAAAAGGTTCTTCAACAATTTAAGCTTTGTGGGTCTAAGACAATATCATCTACAACACTACGAGATTAAAATAAGTTAAAAAAATCCTTCTTACTAGAAGAAATCACAAAGGATTTTTGAAAGAATGTGACTTGAGTTTTGAAAACTGCTATTGAAATGTGATCTGGTACTTGTTCCAAAGTTATTTATAACCAAAGAGCATAAAAATTGACAATGATGGACAAGCAAAATGTCTTCCTGGGTGGAGGCTGGGATTATACAGAGAATAAGAATTGGAAAAACAAGCCTTTCTCATTTTAAGCAAACATTGTTTTCCCAAATGAATTCCAGGGAACTTGGCTTTCCTGAAAATCCTATTACTCCACTACAAAATTGGAATACAACAGAGCCTATCACCATTTAGCATGAAATGTTGTAAAGATGCTGAATATGAGAGAAAAGTGAAACACACAATTTCAGAACACACAAATTTTACCAGAAAACAAATCGTTAGGAATTACTGTCAAAGAGAGCAGTCCTCATAAGAATAAAATAGTTGGGAGTTGAAACTAGCAACTTTCTTCTCAGGGTATAACACTATCACATGTCTTAGTGGAATCTTAGTTTAAGCCTCCATGAAAACTAGGTAACGAAAGTGCCTCATGCATGAAGAAAACTGGAAGTGCTCTCATTAGTGACAGGCAAACTTGTACAACCCCAGGGAAAGTGCTCCTCAAAGCATGGAAGTCTGAGCCTACAATTAGCTTCTACCTGGATCACTCAATGAAGAAAGGCTCTTTGCAAGTATTATGACCTTGTGTTATAGATAATGACCTGTCTTGGGATATTTTCTCTCTATGAATGAGATGCCCATAATTAATTATATTTTGGTTTTTGCTTCAGTCACCAAAAAGCTCAGAGCTAAATTCTACTTTCTTCTTGGTATATATCTTCTATCCTAATTTATATTTTCCCTCATCCTGATCTTTTGCTTGTCACTGTTTTGTGGCTTTACATAGTCTCCTCAGCCACCAACAACTTTGTGAAATGAGGTGAGAAGATAAATTTTTAAAAATCCACCACACTTTTCAAAAAATTTTATCTCATTATATGAAATTAATGAAATTTTCCTCCATGATACAGATGTCTAAAGAGATCATTCTTTTGGACTCTCGGTTGCTGCTATCTGGTTAAAATAATTGTTAATAGTTTCTCTCTTCCAGTGGGAATTTTTAAATTTCTTTCTTGAAGGATTTGTAGCCATATTCCTTCTAGCCATTTGAAAATTTCCAGATAAGAAATTAAGTGGTTTCCTGTGCCATGGTTTGACCTAGTTCTGCCCTTGAAAGCTGAGTTTGTGGTCCATGTGTTATTATGAAGATTGGATAAAAATGTGTGCAAGATCAACTCAAAATCTTTGTCCCATTCCACTTCATTTCATCAACATCAAGTTAGAACAACAATAAGAAAATATCTGTTCATTCACTTCGAGAACAGAAACAAAACCAGGAGAGACATGATTAAAATAACATTTAAAACTGTGCCTATCAACCTCCAGGCTCATGTTTTCTCTTTCTCCTCCAACATGCTCTGACCATAGTATGTTTCTCACACTTTTTAAAAACATGCTTCGTTCCGTGTGCAACACATAGCAGGTACTCAGAACACTCTTGTGCAGGAGGTGGAGAGGTGCTCAGACACACGTGCACAGGGTCTTGACTGTATTTGAAAAACCCCTTTGTCCCTTGCCCGTCTGGCAAACTCCAAATGATACATCAACTGCGCTGTTTCACCTTTCTGACAATAAGTACTCAAGGGCAGGTAGTGTCTCATTTTCATCTTTGATTCCTCCGTGGGCTCCTCACATGGTAGGGATATAACAACTATTTTTAGGAGAACAAGAGAAAGACAAGGAAGAAGGGATAAGCATTTCTTTGCACTACTCCCAAGAATGTATGGCATTTTACAAGCCACTCAGAGTTACATTCACTAGAGAAAAATACTTGCCTCCAATTTTTCAAAACTACCACTGCACAAGCAGATTGAATGGTATGTTTCACTGAATCCATCCATTCATAATTAATTGGGTAGTTAAGCACTTCCAGTTACATGTGCAGCTGGGAATTCCTTCAGCTGTCATTTTACTAAAGATTCAAATCCTCAGTATTTATCTGCTGAAATGGAGCCAGTTACTCCTCAGCCAATCAAAACTGAGTAAGGACCTCTCCCATCATTGAGTAATAACTGTGTAATTTAAAAAATGCTACAACTATGCTAAGTCCAGTTTTGATTATTGTCATAATAAGTGCAATATTAGTCAAGCTCCTGCTTTCTTTTACTAACCAGATGGGGGAAAATTCCCAGACATATCCCATAAGTCAGTGGACTTTTACATACTCAAAAAGACAGTGACAGAAATAACTTAAAGACAGAGATGAAAGTAAATATATTTCTTTGGCTTCCAGAATTACTAGTTGTGTAGAAAGAGCTGCACTTGAAACCTATGCACTATCTAGCAATGAAACCCTCTCAAATGTAAAGCAGACTTCTCTAAAAAGAAGCTGCAGAATACTATCCAATATTCTGCAATCAAATAACAAAGTATGAACAAGGTCCAGCTCATTTTGGCTGTTAGCCTCTCAGCACGGTTCAAGTGCATGCTAACCAGACTCTTAAGTGTAATATAGGTCTGCAGATTAACCTAAAATAGTCAACCAATTCTCTAAAGAAGGGGAAAACAGAAAGCTTAGCACCAGGCCTAGGATACCTATAATCGTCATTTCCTTCCCCAAAACTGAGGTTCTCACCAGTCAGTAGCTTGTGACCCATTGTCACTCCACTTGTTAATTTGCTTTATTTTCAATTTACAGTTTTACATGTGCTACAGATAATACAAAATGCATATTACTTCTACCTAAAACACATCTTCCATGTGCACACTCATTTTCAAACTAAAAATCCAACTTTCTCTGTAGCATAGGAGAACAATTCATAATCTTTTGGAGGGGGGGTACTGGAGATTGAACCCAGGGGTGCTTAACCACTGAGTCACATCCCCAGCACCCCCCCTTTTTGTGTATTTTATTTAGAGACAGGGTCTCACTGAATTGCTTAGGGCCTCCCTAACTTGCTGAGGCTGGTTCTGAATGCATGATCCTCTTGCCTCAACCTCCTGAGCCGTTGGATTACAGGCATGTGCCACTGTGACTGGCACAATTCATAATCTTAAGAAGGGAATTATTGATCATCAAAGCCATATATTTGCAAATCTTGAAAAGACCTGCTCTCTTCAATTCAGGGTCCTAAAGAAAATGACAATGTACACATGCATGTACAAAAACATAACAATAAATCCCATTATTATGTACAACTACAATGCACCAATAAAAAATGTGAAATAAAAAATTCAAAATTTAAAAAAAAGAAAATGATAATATGACAGAAAAGCCACAAATGTACTTTATACTTTGTAGCATGGAGTACAGGTCATGTTTAGCTGATTTACTCCTTCCCATCAGCTGTACCATATACAGGCAAGGTCTTTAGCTAACAAGTGGTTATTCCTTTTTATTTTTAATTTTTTATAGTTGTAGATGGAGAGCATGCCTTTATTTTATTTCTTTTTTTATGTGGTGCGGATGATGGAACCCAATGCCTCACACATGATAGGCAAGTGCTCTGCCACTGAGCTACAGCCCCAGCCTGAAGTGGTTGTTCTTTACAACATACTTGATATTAGGATTAGCAGGTAAAGATGACTAAGTAATGTGAAATCAGGAGAAACCAACCAGCGAGGCTGGAGCAAGGAGAACTAGATTTCAAGCACTCCCTGACTGGAAATGGGGATATGTCATTCACTGCATGAAGTAATCTAATGAAACTATTCACGGAACTGAAAGAATACTCAACTTCTTATATAAAGTTCATCTTCAATGCAATGGAATAAACCCTGAGATAGCCAGATCACCTTTAAATAAGTTTATCCTAAACAATACAAGGGTTTCCATCTAGCTCTGTGAAAGCATCTACCTCATCCTGTCCTTCCATGCATGAGTGTGTACCAACACACACACACACACACACACACACACACACACACACACATACACACACATACTATCATCTACCTACTCAGTAGCCTCCAGGAATTGCAACAGATCCAGATTGAAAAAATAATTTTCTCCAAAAATTGAGGACTCTGCATCAATACAAATTATTCAGATGCACTTTTATTCTTAGCCCCAATTCAAGCATGATCAACAATGTGTGAACATTTTTTAAAAAGCAAATCATCAGTCACTTAGATAAGAACTTCTCATGTTTCATCACAAGCGTTTTTAAAAATAGAAAGCATTTCAAGATTGGTTGCCCTATGAATAAAAGGAAAAGATTTATTTTCACTCTTTTGCAAGGGTAAGAAAATTATTGTCTTCTGTGTTAGGATTTACATAGAAATCTTTATTGACCTTATTGCTTAAATAAACTCTAAAAAGAAACCACTGTTTCTAGCTACTAGGGCAAAAGCCAAAAAGCCCAAGAGCTATTCATCAAGCATCTCCTTCAGAGTTAACCATATTTTTAGGAAACACCTGAACCATTGTAATTAATGGGAAATAAAGGGATGGTGAAATGCTCTTTTTTTTTTTTTTTTTTTTTTTTTTTTTTTTGCTGTCCTTCTATTTCCAGCTGATTGTAATGTAAAGGGTGAAACCTCAGCCTTGTCCAGCAACTAAAAGCTCTCCTAATCCTGGCGGCCCTAAAGCAGGCTCCTGTCTTCCCAGCCTCCTCTCATTTTACTCTCTGCCCATTCCAGTCTCTGCTCATGCTGTGCCAAAAGGCTTGTAGCTCCCTAGTTGCCAAACGCTCCGTGTACAGTGGACTTCTACTGACGTGTCTCTTCCATAGTTCTGTCCTAACTCCTACTCATCCTAAAAGAGACGTGAGTCACCTTTAGGATGCTTTTGTGATAATCCCTCAGGCTTGCTTCGTTTCCACTAAAACTGCTGTGTCCGCTTCTTATCACTGCACTTACATTATTTAATAGGTACCTTTCTGTATGTTTATTCCCCTGAGCTCTTGTGCCCTTTGAGGGTAGGAACCATGAGCCCCAGGAAATAAACATACAGAAAGGTACCTACTAAATAATATAAGTGCAGTGATAAGAAGCTCATCTCTTTCCCCCTCAGGGTTAAGCTCAGTACTTGGTTTTATAAATGATTATTGACTGAAGAATCACATAAATGAGTGAATAATTTATAGATTAGCAGAGAACAGAAGGTAGGGGATACAGCATAAACAAGGACACTAATGATTAGGTACATTCATTCAGGATATAAATGAGCAATGAGCTCAATAATTATTTTCTGCATACTAAAGCTGCACTTTATCTTAATATTTTCCCCTGAATCAAGTCCTTAATCTACTGACCACGAAAGATATACAGGTGAGTAATTCAAATTGCTTTATAGAAAAAGATATGCGGGCTGGGAATATAGCTCAATTGGTAGAGTGCTTGTTTCGCATGCACAAGGCCCTGGGTTCAATCCTGGCAAAAAAAAAAAAAAAAAAAGATATGCTATTATGCTATTGCTTAAAATAAACTTTTTATTTTAGAATAATTTTAGATTTATAGAAAATATGCATAGATAAGAGAGTTCCCATATACTCTTCACCCAGTTTCTCCTAATGTTGGCATCTTACATTAGCAAGGTGCATTTGTCATAACTAAAAAGCTGATGCTGGCATATTATTATTAATGAAACTCCAGTCTTCATCAGATTTCGCCAGTTTTCCTACCTATGTCTTTCTTCTGTCCCAGGAGCCAAGTCAGGATACTATATTACTTTAAAAATCAAATATTGTCTTAATTTGAAAGAAGAAAAAACTACTTCAAAGATTGATTAACCCTTGCTGCCAGTCCTGCAGCTTCCTTCAGCCAGGTGTGCTGGGTAAACCAGAGCTCTCCAGGTCTCGGCCAGGCATCATGCAACAAGTAAAGTCCTGCTTCAAATGCTGGCACCGCTGTGAATTCATGCAGGCTAAGAATATTTCAATCAGGTCAGCGCACAGTTTCTAAATAAAAGAAACTAAGGTAGAGTAGAGATAATAGCAAATAAGACAACCAGCAATAAAGAGCATCCTGAGTTGGTTTTTCAAAGAGGTCATAGGTGGATCAAAAGTTCTCAAATCTTCTTCAAGAGGCTTTTGTCCTGAAACATAGCTTGGTGCCATGGGTTAGAAAAAAACTGCAGGAAGAGAAGGTGGGGATGGCATGGGAATCTGCTGCTGTCAAAACCTAGGCAGGGGGGCTGGGGAGGAAAGACAGAGGGAGCAGGAACAAAGGCACCAGGGGAGGGTCTGATTTCAGCCAAAGGGCATTTTAGGGTGTACAGAGCATTAAAAAAAAAAAAAAAAAAAAAAAAAGAAAAAGAAAGAAAAAGAAAGAAAGAAAGAAAAAAAGAAAAATAAGGAGCTCATTTACTGCTAATTTCTGTGTTCCCAGACCTTATAAGATCGAGTGGTATATTTAGGGAGAGGTGGTGAACTCGAATGCTTTGGAAAGTTTGAAAGCAGATATCACGCAGGGAGTATTTATGAGGCAAAGAGAAGCTGAACTTTTTGCCTGGTGATAAAGAAGAGAGGGTTTTATTCAGGTAGAAGAGCAGCTTAAAGCCAATCAAGATACCCCATGAACATGTGCTCCAGGTACAGACCTTCCAAGCTATCTCTGGGCACCTTCTGCGCTGTGGTTTCAGGGATCTGCCATTCAAAGGAAAGTGAAGATCCCAGAGGAAGGGAAGAAGGGCTACAGATGATGAAGGAGTTTATGAAAATCATGGAAAAGAAATCTGGATCAATTCATCTAGGGACAGAAAGCCAAGGGAAATTTTTAAATAATAAGCTTTAAGAATGTGAAGAGCTGGGGAATAGCCATTCTTTTATTTCTTTTTTGTTTTGTTTTGTTTTAGTTCTTTTTAGTTACCCATGACAGTAGAGTCTATTTTGACATATTTATATAGACATGGAGTATATCTTATTCTAATTAGGATCCCAGTCTTGTGGATGTACACAATGTTACTAGAAAGTTAGGTCAGATTCATTCTACCATCTTTCCTATTTCTATCCCCCTCCCTTCCTTTCATTCCCCTTTGTCTAATCCAATGAACTTCTATTCTTCCCTCTACTCTTCCCTTGTGTGTTAACATTCACATATCAGAGAGACCATTCAACCTTTGGTTTTGGGAGACTGGATTGTTTCACTTAGCATGATAAGTTTCCAGATCCTTCTATTTACTGGCAAATGTCATAAAGTCATTCTTCTTTATGGCTGAGTAATATTCCATTGTGTATACCACATTTTCTTTATTTATTCATCTGTTGAAGGGCACCTAGGTTGGTTACATAGCTTAGCTATTGTACATTGAGCTTGTATAAACATTGATGTGGCTGCATCACTGTAGTATGCTGATTTTAACTCCTTTGGATATGTACCGAGGAGTGGTATAACTGAGTCAAATGGTGATTCCATTCCTAGTTTTCTGAGGAATCTCCATGCTGCTTTCCAGAGTGGTTGCACCAATTTGCAGTCACACCAGCAATGCATAAGTGTACCCTTTCCCCCACATCCTCACCAACATTTATTGTTTCTTGTAGTCTTGATAATTGCCATTCTGACTGGAGTGAGGTAGTGTAGTTTTAATTTGCATTTCTCTAATTTCTAGAAATGTTGGCCATTTTTTCATATATTTGTTGACCAGGGGAACAGCCATTCTGCAGTGGCAAGCAGAGTGAGAAATAACCCAACCACAAATAACATACTTCCCTATCACATGAGAGATTTAAGTCAGAAATAAGAATCCATGTCCTGACCAAGACAGCAAAGGTTTTAAGGCACAGAACTAAATTTCTGAAGCAGGATATAAAATCCCATGCCCCAGAATCTTCTCAATTTTTTTTTTATAGTCCTAGGGTTGTGCCTTAAATGAAAACAGACTGGTATCTTAATATATTTTCCCATTTTAAAAAATTAAGATGAAAAAAAATATAAAAGATTTATGAATGTTTTGAAAGGAAGGTATCAGGTGTTAAGCTTGAAAAATATTAACTGGATAATTTAGGAAGAAAGAAAACTTTAGGTAAATTTTTACCTTTGGCTAGTTTAGTTATTTCTGGGTCCTTTCTTGAGGTTTTCAGCCTTTTTATGTGATTATATTCCTTACATCCTCCTAAAAGCACAAAATGAGAGACTGAGAACTCCTTTCTATATGATTTCCTCTTATAACCTTTCTCTATTTGTTACAGAGAAAAGCAAATAATTAGAAATACATGAGAAATCAAGAAAGATAAATATTGGACCACTTTATTCTATATTCATATGAAGGCCTGAAAGAATGAAAGAGTGTAAGGCATAAAATTACTTTCGCTTATTTTAAAAGATTTCCATTGGGGAAAAAAAGAGCTGTCATGGAATAAAAACATTCAACAAAAGACTATCATCAGTTTTTAAATAGTCAACTAAAAAAACATCTTGATTACGAATTGTTGAAAGTAAGAAATTGTGCATATTTATATTTATCTAAGGATTATAAAGCACTTAGTGATCACTCATAACATAGAAAGCCAAAGTATTGGAAATGTTTGCAACTGTCAGAGCCACAGAGGAAGCACCAGATGTGTGCTTTAGTGCACAGTAAGGCTTTTTAACCATGAGCTTAGAATATAGTTCCCCAAGTAGGGGCAATCCCTGTCCCCACTCAGGGTATTTGGCAGTATCCAGAGACATTTTTCATTCTCACAAATTGGGCAATGGAGGAGAAGGCTGGGAGATGCTACTAACATTTGGCAGTTAGAAACGAGGGGTCTGCGGAATGCCCTATAATGCACAGGACAGGCCCCCACAATAAAGAATGATGGTCCAAAATGTCAAAAGTACCCAAGTTTAAAAACTCTGGTATAGAATCATCAACTCTCCTTAGTAAGCTGTTTAGTGTTTCAAAATTAAATAGATACATTTAGAAATATGTTTGTGTATTTCTGATTACACAAAAACTGTTTACCCACAAGTCAAATACAAATTTCTTTACACAAATCCTTCAAAAAGAAGGCAGCCAGATTTGCAGGAAAACGGATGGAGTTAGAGAATATAATGCTAAGTGAAGTCAGCCAATCCCAAAAAGCCAAATGCCAAATGTTTTCTCTGATATAAGGAGGCCAATTCACAATCGGGTTGGGATGGGGAGCATAGGAGGATTAGAGGAATACCAGAATGGCCAATGGGAAGGGAGGGGAGGGGAGGGGACAAAAGGGTGAAGGAAAAAGAAAAGATGGTAGAATGAGATGGATATCATTACCCTAAGTGCATGTATGAAGTCACGAACGGTGTGAATATACTTTGCATACAACCAGAGATTTGTAAAAAAGTGCTCTATATGTGTAATATGAAATGTAATACATTCTGCTGTCATTTATAACATCTTAGAATACAAAATAATTTTAAAAAATAAAAATAAATAAAAAAAGAAGGCAGCCAGGATGTAGGCACACAAATACAATGTTAACCAATATGCATAAGCTGAGTTTCAGTCATGCACCCATTGAATATCCGGAATAGCTCTCTGTTATGAAAGAATGAATCTATAAAGTTGAAAAGATGGCTGTGAACTTGGGAGACTCTGGGAAGATACAAGAAATACCTGTTTGGTTGTCAGCAGGATCACTACATGTGGCAGCTCTGGAGTATAAGGAATACACCCATAAAACGAACACCTCTGGTGGTAATGGGCTAAAAAGGATAACTGCCACGTAGGATTGGAGGCTAAATAAGAGCTTAGCACGGGGCAAACACGGTCATTGTTCAAAGATGTTGTCGCTATTACACAATTGCCACTGTCATTATAAATACCCAGTCTAGACAAAAAGAGTATTTCTGAAATGAACACTGGAGTTTACCCACAAACTTCTCCCTTCCACATGCTGTGCCTACACATAACTAGAAGGGCATTAAAGAGAAAGTTAGTGGAAACCCCAATGCACTGATAACTAAAGAAAGGTCTTCTGTCTTACCTCCTCCTCTCAACGTGGCAGAAACAAATGTTTTGAAACAAAAGCGAAAAGGATTGGGGAAAAAGGGTGGTACCGATTTCCACATTTGGATACATCAGCCTCCCTCAACCATATGTAGTGATTTGTTCTCTGCCAAAATATGGGGTTTGCCATTATGGAGACATGGCCCATGTTTTCAAGTTGCCACAAAAGCCTATATGGATTTTTTAAAAAACACAGCAGGCACTCAGTACTGATTGAATTCACTCGTTCAGTCGGTAAGTAAGTACTAAGCATTCAACCACAGGCAGGGCACCATAGAAGATATAACGTTCCTCCCAAAGTGCTTACAGTCAGTTAAAGAGAACAGTAAACCTGTGGCTAGCAAGAGGCAAAGCTGAATGGCTCCAGAGAACCATTTCCTTCCCTCTGTTTGCTAGCTTAGCAGAAAGCTGGCTCAGCTCTGCAAGAAAACAGGCTGATACCAACTACTGGACTCCAGAGGCTGTCCCTTTCTAAGAAGGCCACTTTCCTAACCAGGGAGCTTCCACTATTATGTAAGCACAGGGATGGTCCCTGACCACCGACTCTGTAAATACATAGAACATCACATACCAGAGCTGTCGCTACGGGGGGTCCAGACACCCACACCTAGCCTAAGCTATCAGCTGCACGTTCAAGGAACTGTGTGTATGCTGCTACGTGGCTGCTTATGAATACTTCCCCAAATAAATTCTATATGATATCTGTTCTGTGTAGTATTAGCATCTCATACAAGTGACCCCGTGCACAACAGTCAGACACAACAAAGGCAGGATGTCCAGTGATGCAAATATCACGTTCACTACATCACCACTCTGACTTTGTACAGATTTTGTGAAATTTGAAACGTTTCTATGTGTACAAAACAAATTCAAGTAAAATGACAAAAAAGTTTTCCTGAAATCAAAAGGTCTATTGGAGGGCTGCATGAATCCCTGTTCCCTGAAGTTCTATCCACATGGAGGGTGTGATTTCAACTGGAATCAACATAGGGTCTAGCACCCCTGAAGGGTGAGCCTTGAACCTTGACCAGGGTAGCCTCGGGAGGCATGCTTCATAGGAGGTATGGCATTCAATTCTGGACCATCTGGTGCCATAGGAGGTTAAGCCTTCTGTGAATTCAAACTCATGGTCCAGAGTTTTCCAAAGAGGGGTGGTCTTGGATGTATGAGGAGCCCTAGGAGAAAGTCTGACTTCTAAGCTAAAGGCAGACCTACATCCCTCATTATAGCATCATCAACCAAGTCCTTACCTCCAGGGTGAGATTACTGAGGCAAGTGAGGCCCTGGGAGCAAAAAGTACAGAGGCATTCATGTCTCACTTTTCTTTTCTTTTTTTGGTACCTGGGAGTGAATTCAGGGGCACTCGACCACTGGGCCATATCCCTAACCCTTTTTTTGTATTTTATTTAGAGACAGGGTCTCACTGAGTTGCTAAATTCCTCACCATTGCTGAGGCTGGCTTTGAACTCACGATTCTCCTGCCTCAGCCTCCCAAGTGCTAGGATTACAGGCGTGCGCCACCGCACCCAGCCTCACGCCTCACTTTTTTTTTTTTAATTTGGGAAAATTGTTATTTTGATATCTGTATATTAATGTCCAATGGGTTTATTTCTTTTTTATTTTTTTACTCTTTTTTTTTTTTTTTTTTTTTTTTTTTTTTTTGGTACCGGGGATTAAACTCAGTGGCACTTGACCATTGGGCCACATCCCCAGCCCTTTTTTGTATTTTATTAGAGACAGGGTCTCACTGAGTTGCTAAGTGCCTCACCATTGCTGAGGCTGGCTTTGAACTTGCGATCCTCCTGCCTCAGCCTCCCAAAGTGCTGGGATTACAGGCGTGCGCCACCGCGCCCGGCTTATTTTTATTTTATTTTTATTAATTTTTTATTATTCTAATTTGTTACACATGTTTGCAGAGTACATTTCATTTCATATTACATATAAAGAGCACAATTTTTCAAGTTGCTGGTTTAATATAAAGTATTTTTACAACAATTGTGTCTTCATACATGTATTTAGGGTAATCATGGATAACTCTCATGCCTCACTTTTAAGAAGTACCCTTAGGGTCTTGCCTGGTGCAGGCACAGCTTGTCTTACTCCAGAGAGGAAGCACCTCCTTAAATTTTCTCCCCTGGGCACCTCCCTTGTCTAACCACAGTTCAGGTCCTGCTCACCTCTCCCCTTTATCTTCCCTCCCACCTCAATGTTCCCCTTAACTGGTACCTTAGTCCTTCATACACACTGTTAAGGACCAGGATCTAGCCACGGCTAATGAAGACGTGAAAACCAGATCACCTGAATAGAGGCATATCTTAGTGCAGTTCTGAAAACACAACTACCCAGACCTGATATTTTCTCCTCACACTAAAAACCAGACTACAACTTGGCAGCTTCAAACAGAACTTAATTCCTAACGAGCTCATTTTTCCTTCCTGCCAATGATGAACACCCAAAAAGTCCGGCTACCAACCATTTTGCAATGGTTGTGATTTCCAAATTAAATGCCTTGTAATTAGCTCCTCCTATATGTTTGGTAATCCTATTATGGCAATCCATTAAGTGTCACACCAATTTAGAAATTATAAGGTGTCAGATGTGTTTTTTTTTTCCTTTGTGAATACTAACCAAAAGAACAACTGTAAAAAGACTTCATTTTACATCCTTTTTACTTCACAAGTCTGGAGTCCTGGCAGTAACCTCAAATATCGACTAATCTCATGTAACTTGTAACTTGGTTCTCTATTGACCAAAGAAGAATTTCCATTTAAATATACAACTGTGCTTTATGATCATGATCATAACTGACGAATGAAAGAGTGCTAAGTGGCTTAGGATGGGTCTTCACGATACTGAGAGGCAGCCTTAAAACTCTTAGCTTTTGCCAATATAAAACTTGGTTAGTTTAGGAAGTTCAGAGTTTCACCAACAATATCCTTTGGAAACAAGCCATAATGCATCATTTTAAAAGTGAAGACTGTTGCAAATGCTTAATTATAAACTTCAAATGGTGAACCTTGGTTTAAAACAGCATGATAACAGTAGATGAGCCACACTGATGTATCATGTCTCATTCACTCTGTTCTCATCTAAGAGTGCATTGTTTCCTACTGCTGCTGAAGCAAATCACCACAAACTTGGTGGTTTAAGCCAACACTAATTTATTAGTTTATTATTCTGGGAGTAAGAAATCCAAAATGGGTCTCACTGGCCTAAAATTCAGATGTTAGTAAAACTATGTTCCTCTGTAGGCTGTAGGGAAGAATCCGTTTTCTTGCCTTTTCCAGCTCCTAGAGGCCGCCTGCCTTCCTTGGTTCACAGCCCCTTTCCTCTGACTTCAAACAAGTAGTGGCAGGATGAATCCTTCTCATACTGCCATCTCTCTGGTTCTCTCTCTTTTGCCTCCCTCTTCGATTTATAGGACCCTGTATTAGTTTTCTGTTACTGTAACAAAATACCTGAGATAAATAAATGTATAAAGAGAAAAGTTGTTTTGGTTCACAGCTTTGGAGGTTTCAGACCGGGATTGATTGCTCCTGTTGCTTTGGGCGAGGTAGCACATCATGGTGGGCAACATGGTGGGAGCATGTGGCAGAGCAAAACCACTCACCTCATGGCAAGAAAGAGAAAGAGGAAGCATCTGAAGTCCCACTGCCCACTTCAACAGCATGCCTCTGATGACCCTAGAACCTCCCATTAGGCCCCACCTCTTAAAGGTTCTACCACCTCCCGGTAGCACAACTCTACCTTTAACACATGGACCTTTGGGGGGCCCTCAAGATCCAAACTATAGCAGTGACTATGTTGGGCTAATCCAGGGTATTATGCCCACGTCAAGGTCAACCAACGGCAAACTTAATTCTCCTCTGTCATGAAACTGAACTGCTGTAGTTTGAATATGTTCTCTAATAATTCAGGGCTAAACCTAGAGGTGTCTGGGTCACGGGGGCAGAGCCCTCAGTAATGGATTAATGCACTTCTCCTGTGGGTGACTTTGCACTCTCGTAGGAATGGATCAGTCGCCCCAAGAGCAGGTTTTTTTGAAAGGTAAATTTGTCTTCTTCAACTTTGTCTTGTTTCCTCTCTCCGTGTGATCCTCTGCTTTCTGCCATGAGTTGAAGTGGTATGAGACCCGCACCAGAAGCCAAGAAAATGCTGGCACCTGATCTAGGTCTTCCTAGCCTCCAACCAAAATAAATCTCTTTTCTTTATATAAAGTACCCAGTCTCAGGCATTCTGTATAGCAACAGAAAATAGCCTAAGATACATATTCATCAACACATTAGTATGTGGACATCTTTGGGTAGCCATGGTTCTGACCACCACAAGTTTATATAAAATTTTCCCTGTGCAAGGGCAGGGGTTTATAAGATTTATACATTTCTAATGTCAGACTTTTGGCATGTGTAGTCTGATGTTTCTTGATATTCAGAGCTTCCAAAAATTTTGGATTGTGCAGAGGGGAGTGAGGGGAGGAGAAGGGGCTGTTGAGATGGGAAGGACAGTGGAATGAGACAGACATTACTACCCCATATACAAGTATGATCACACTACCAGTGTGACCCTGCACCATGTTCAACCAGAGGAACAAGAAGTCTTGCTCCATTTGTGCACAATATGTCAAAATGCATTCTACTGTCATGTATAACTGATTAGGACAAATTTTTAAATTTTTTTTTTTAAAAAAGAACTTTCATAAAGATAGTTATTAAGGCAGTTTGTAGTTGTAGTCTGTAGACTCAAATAGTTGGCGAAAAATCGTAAACCCTGTTTTTGTTCCATTGATTTTGAGACCGTCTGAACTTTGCAAGTCAGTTTCCTAAAATATTGAGTGGATTCCTAAAGGACCACACCTCGTCGAGACCCAAGAGCCTATTGCAAAATAACTTCAAGCTGGAATTTATCCACACTCATATTTGTGAGTTTATGAGGATTGGCAGCTTATGTCAAAGAGCTACACGTGCTCCCGGCCAGCTATGCAATACTCAGAACTCTGAAGAAACAGCAAGCCTAGGCCTACTGAGGACATGTCTGAGTGGGTGTGAGACAACAGGTGGGACTGTGCTTAAGGGAGAGTACCTACCTGCCTACAAGCATTTTAAAGATAATAGCAACTGTGCTCAACCAAACAACTGAAGTGCAGGTTAGGCCCTAGGCTGTGCATTCGGCCCCCACCCCCACCCCCACCCAGGCTGGCTCTTGCTTCCACTCTGAACCTGATTCCAACTCCTAAGTGCCAGAGGATTCCAACACTTCTCCATCCAACCCTCACCTCACTTGTCACCTCAGCTCCTTAGGGCAGGCCGTCCTTCAAGACTCACATCTCATCTTGCTCTTTACTTATGTACTAGATCTCCTGCAGACAGATCTGAACTCCTGTGCCTTGCCCCCAGTCTTGGCATCAGGCCCATGACCCTGTGTGACCCTTGCTGCAGCTATGGCTGTGCACTCAGCCCTTCCTCGTAGCCACTGCGGGGAGCCTGGTCAGAAGCCAGGCCCCTGTCTAGCTGACATTCCATTCTTCAAGTATAAATATCAATTCTTGGCTACACAATCTCAGATTTTCCTACACAATTCTGATGGGGGAAGCTGTATTTTTGTTTTATTTTGTTTGTTTTCTAAACGAAAAACTTTTAAATTTTTATTTTATTTATTTTTTTATGCTAGGCAAGCACTCTACCACTGAGCCCCAACCCCAGCCTGGAAAAGTTAGTTGTTTTAAAAAGCATCAGCCTATGAGGTCATGTTTACAAAGTTACAGAAAGAGCACAGGACTGAAGCAGAAACTTGGATTCTATTCCTAATCCTCCTGTGGATCATTCGGGTAATTTAAGAAAAGTTCCTCACCTTCAAATTGGTCTCAGTTATCTCTTAAGTAAAATGTGGGAGACTGGGAAATTATTTCTGGGTTCTGTGTAAACTGTTTTTAGTAAAGTAAGATTAGAATAAGGTAATTCTTTAACATACTTGGGCAGCATGCTGTTTTTGTTATTCTGAATAATTCTCCATTCATTTCAACTCATCTCCACTCAGGGGAACTGTTTTTAAAAACTCTCAGGTATGTTACATGCATATGCATGTGTATGTGCATGTTCTGAAAGCTCCTAAAGTATATATGCATACACATAAATACGACCGTGGGGAATAGGTGTAACATGATAGAGGCGATTATTTATAAGGTTGGCGTCCCTACGACATTTTCTCAATCCCTGAATGAATACGAGAGGTCTGGAATTACCTACTTCAGAAGGTTTCAGAAAGATTCCTCTTTCTACAATGCTGCAGATTCACATTTTTCCAACACAGGGTGTTTTACAATATTCACAATACCCTTTTTCATCCATTGGAATTCCAAGCCAATGTTGTTTTGGATCAGAGTGCAAGTGTGTTAGGGAAAAGAAACCTTTACACACGGTGACCAAGTCCATACCACTTTTCAAGGAATCCCAGACAATGATTCAGGATGAAACTTCCCAGTGCATTTAAAAGAGCTGAAAATTCTATCTTTTGTGTTGTTGCTGGATCTAGTATTTACCATCTCTCTCTTACTTATTTTCTCTGATCTCTGAGAACATTTAATGGTTTTGGTTCATCTTTGTCCCCAGCACCCACTGGAGCACCTGACACATGGAAACCATTCAATGGTGTTTATTGAACAAGTGACCTAATTAATTGCTAAGAGGTTACCTGCACTCTCAGCTCTTTAAGGCATTTCTATTATTTTCTGATTCCGTAACAGAGAATGAACAGGAGATGAACATGGCTATTAGTGAACATATTTTGTGGGCTTGGCAGCCACACTACAGAAATAACAAAATCTCTTAATATTTGAGGGATGTAGGTCACAATTCATTTCAACGTTAAAAAAAATAAGCTCCTAAAATTGAGATGCTCTGCTTTTGAAACTGTCTTTCTATGGGAAACAAACCTGTAGGGCTGCATTTAAAATCCTATTAGGTTCATAAATTAGCTGCTGAATGAATTCTCTAAGACACTTAATAGGAAAACACCCATCACTGTGGAATCACACACATTAGCAATACCTGGAAGAGTTCTGAATTTCATTAGGCAACAGTGTATGTTTCCTCTGAATTCAAGGGAGCACAGTGAATGTTTTCTTTGTAACATCTGTAAACTTTCAAATTTAAGGATAGAAAAAAGGATCAGTAAGAAAGATGAGGAGGCTGGGACAATATTTCAGGGAAGAAGCCTTAGAGGCTCATGTGTTGGGGGGTAGGTGGACAAGGAGACAGCAGAAAATAGCAACATCCAAGAGATTTTGACATTAGAACTAACAAGAATTGCTGATGGATTAGATGTGGGATGTGAGAGACAGAAGAGTTAAACATGACTCCAATGTGTTTGACCTGGAAGAATGGAGCTGCTATTTGCTGGATTGGGACACACCACAAGAAAAGCAGGTTTGGAAAAACACTGGGAACCCAGATTTGGTCATGACAAGTTGGTTTTCCTATTAGTCAACCAAGTGGAGATAGTGAGTAGGCAGCTGGCCTTCAAGAGCAGGAGTGAAGCTGGAATTATAATTTTAGAGGGGCAATGGAATACAGTGGGGATGTCAAGCCTCTAAGCTGGGAGAGATAAATAAAGAATGCACACAGACACAAAACTGAAGGGTTGAGTCTTCTCATTCCAAGATTTAGCAGTCAGGAGTTGAGGAATCAGCATAAGTATCAGAGAACTGAGTAGTTGAAAGAAAGGTGTCATGTTTTTCCATCTAAATTAGTGAGCTCTATGAATTCCATCCAAGTATTATTTGGGGACCCTAATTTAAGAATCCCTGCTTTTAAAAGCAAATTTCCCTTTAAAAGTTGTTCTATTTTCTGCCATCTCCTTCTGTTCTCTCTTGAGAAGAGAGGAAGAGGCTAGGTTCCTGACATCCCCTTCAAGGGAATGCCCCCAGTGACCTAAGTTCCTTCACTAGGCCCCACCTCCAAAAAGGCCAGAGGAAAACTAAGACAGTGTGTATCCTTGAAGCCAACTGAAGAAGAATGTACCAAGAAGAATACTCAATCGCCTCAAATATCACTGATAAGGTGAGCAAGATCTGTCACCACAGCAACATGGAAGCCACTGGTGGCCTTGGTAAGAACAGTGTCAGTGGATTATATGGGAAAAGCCTGATCAAGTGGGCTTAATAGAGCAAGAGAGAAGTAGAAGGCAGAAAATGGAGCAACTTTTAAAGGGACTCTTGTTATAAAAAAGCGGGGCTTCTTAAGTTAGGGACCCCAATTAATCCCCAAATAATAATCTCTGATAGAATTCAGAGAACTCGTTAATTTAAATGGAAAAATACCATCTTTATTTTGACTACTCCGTAACTAATCTAGCATCTTCATTAATTATAAATGTAATATCAGCAGTATCTATTACTTTGTGGCCCACGGAAATAGTGGATATTTTCAGACCCCATTACAATTGTTACAGAACTCTCAAAACATCATGCTCACCAGTAGTTTAAGCTTATAGCATCCTACGTGTAACTAGGTCTCATGTGATTGTGACTTCCTCTACTGTTAAGTGTTCAGACAAATGTGGCTGGCAAGTCTTGACACATGTGACCAGAGTTGTTCAGCGGCAGTATTAGTCAGCATTCCATCACTGTGACAAATACCTGAGAAAATCAACTTACTAGGAGGAATGGTTTATTTGGGTTCATGGTTTCAGAGGTGCCAGTCCATTGCTGGCTGGCCCTACTGATTTTGGGTCTGAGGCAGAGCAATATGGCAGAGAGCATCTGGTAGAGCAAAGTTGTACACTTCATGGTGGTTGGGAAGCAAAAAGAGAGGAAGGGCCAAGGTCCCAATATCCCCTTCAAGGGCACGCCTCACTAACTTCCTTCCACTAGGCCCCACCTCCTAATGGTTTTACCACCTCCCAACAGCATGGCAGGCTGCTGACCGAGCCTTTAACACAGGGGGTTGGGGGTCACTTAAGATCTAAACTGACAGATAGGCTTGGGCCTATGGGCTACCTCCACCATGGAAATTTCCATGAGAAACAACCTTGTTTCATTTTCCCCAGGCAGGAGCCAATTGGCTTAAAGGTCGCTCTGTTTCCCGGGCAAAGAGCCAAGAGCGTTAAAGGTGGCTCTGGTACACCCCCCACCAGAAATCCCTACTTAAAGCTCCTGCCTGCCTGGAGTTCAGACACAACAGCTCGTCCCTGCTGAGAGGAGGCAGCCACTGTAACAGCTCCAGACTCACTGTCTCTGTCTTCAGCCCCACAGAAGCTGCCTTAGCCAACAGCTCCAGAGACCACAGCCAGCGCGACCAGGCACCCACCTTCCGTTCAGAGCTCGCACACTCCCCTCTTCCCGACTCCTCTCTCCGTACTTCTTCTACCTCCAACCAGCCATAAAGGCTGGTGAATAAATCTCTTGGCTGCACGGTTGTCTCCAGTATGATTTTTGCCCTTCACAAACCACAACAGCTATGTATTCTTACAGTGGTAACCCAGACCACTTCATTGCTTTCCAGTATTCCTTTCTATTCATGTTTGTTGATCAATACATACATGGAAGAAGATGATTTTCATTGTTTAAATAACAAAACTTAACATATCAAAAGAGAATTCTTAACTTTCATAAGACGACACAACCTTTGGTAAAATAGATAAATGCAAGAGCTATAATTGGAAAGAACTTTTGCAGTTATATGACTTATTTTTACTTAAAAAAAATAAAAGTGAACATGAGCTTGCTTGTATATTAAATATATTATTTAGAACATTAATAAAAACATGTCTCCATATCACAATAGTTGAATGTTATTTTGATAACCATATTCCTATATCATGTATTTCTTTTTAGTCCTATGTTTTTTGAAGCATTTAAAAACTTTTTTTTCTGAGACAAACTCCTTAGGCTTCATCAGACCATTTAAAGGTATTCACAGCACAAACAAGTAAAGGATGCCACAGAAACGAAAGGAAGAAATGGTAAAAGGAGGAGGAAGAAGCATCCACAAAGGATGTTCTAACATGAGAGAAATAAAAGGATATTTATATTGTAGATGGGAATGATTCAGTGGAGATGGAGGAGACTGGTGATGTAAGAAAGGGAGAATTGCTAAAGCAACACTCTAGTAGGCAAGAGGAGATGGATCTAACACACAAGGGGAGAGGCTGGCTAAGATAGGAACATGGGCCATTCATGCATCTACAGGAGAGAAGGCAGGGAATATGGGCAGGTAGGTATGAAGATGTGATGATGAGATCCTATGGCACTACTTCTACTTCCCATTAAAATAAAGCAAGGTCATCAGCTGAGACTGTGGATGGAGAGAGGTTCTAGAGGTTTGAGGAGTGAGCAGAAAGCAGGGATGAAAGGGTCCTCCTGAAGAAGAGGGGAGCAAATGCAACTAGTGAAGAGCACTGGAGACTCACTTGAGGTCAGTGATTGCAAATATGAAGTAAGTCAGCAAGATGGCATGTTTTACTCATCCAGTCACAGGGGTGTGGTGCTGAGTGGGCAGTGTCAGATACTACCAGCATTGTGTAAGGGAAGACAATGCAAGAGAATGGCAAGACTGCTGAGAGTGGCCAATGGGCTGGAAGATAAAAAGCTCCTGCACAGGAGAGGTGAACTTAACCAATCAGATTCATTTTCTCTTTCTGCTTTCCCTACCCTCCTTTCTTGACAGTCAGACATGAGAAAAAGGAAAATTATAAGGCAGGTCGCAACAGAGGCAGAAACTGAGAGATCATGGATGGAGAGGTATGAGGGGGCTTTGAAGAAGTCCATGCTTTAAGCAGAAACTGGCTTGAGTATGAGGTAGTTGCCAGGCACAGTGGTGCACACCTGTAATCCCAGTGGCTCAGGAGGCTGAGGCAGGAGGATCACAAGTTCAAAGCCAGCCTCAGCAAAAGCGAGGCGCTAAGCAACTCAGTGAGAACCTGTCTCTAAATAAAATACAAAATAGGGCTGGAGATGTAGCTCAGAGGCAGAATGCCCCTGAGTTCAGGAATTTGGACCTGCCTGATGTCTGCTTTTATAATAAAGCAGTTTTACATTATGGACTGAAGTGTAAATATTTAACTAAACGTAAATATCTGAATAACCATAAGGGAACAGAACCGAAAGCAGCCCTGCAAAGACAAGCACCATGACTTTTACTCTAGCCCTCCTACAACACACCTTTGTGCTTGGTTGGCAATCTATAAATGACAGGTGAGGTAACTTTCAAGGGACTGTGCCCTGATTACATCTCACCTATTTTTGCTTCCTTGAAAAACTGAGTTCCTTAAGTGGTCAGAAAGGTAGGTAGAAAATGAAGTTTTGAATTTGCAGTTCCTCCTCCTACTTAACAGGAGCCAAGAGAAAGGGGTATCCTCCAATTGCCAAAGGAAAAGGAAAGGGATTTATAAGTTGCAGAAAGAAAACACTTACATAAATATACTTCAAACTTTTTTGCTGCAATCTGCAGTAAGAAATTGATTTTAGCTATGATCTGGTAAACAAACACACACACATACACACACAATCTGGAACATAAGATTCATAATGCTTACTGTATGTGATGCTCTATTTTTATTCTAATTTATGTTATTTTTTAAGATTCTGATAATAATACAATGAATGAGCTTAATGACCCACAAGTAGGTTGTTACCTGCAGTTTGAAAATGTTAACTTAATGTGACTTAGAAAAAAAGATACTACTGTCTTTATTCTATAATTTATTAAGATGAAAAATAAATATTCATAATGGAAAAGAAGAATCAACAATTACCATTATTTGCATATAACAAGACTTTATACCTGGGAACCTCAAGAGAATCAACTGAAAAACTTTTAAGAATTAGGTCGAGAATTGAGTAAACTGTTCACATATTAAAGTCAATAATTTTTCTTTTTACAACTAACAATCCAGTAGATAACTAAAAAGAAAAAGCCCTACCCATTTGTGATTTAAAAAAAAAATAGGAAGAATTCTTGTGGGGAAATAAGTAGTTTCTGGGTCCTATGTGAAGAAAAACACAAATCTTCACTGATGATCATAAAAGAATTGAAAAGAAGGTCATACTTTATCCTGAGAGGACTAGATATTATGAAGTTGCCATTTTAGCCAGGTGGGGTAGCACACCTGTAATTCCAGCAATTCTGGAGGCTGAGGCAGGAGGATTGTGGGGTCAAGGTCAGCTTGGGTAACTTAGTGAGACCTTATTTTGAAATTTAAAAAAATAATAATAACAAGGGCTGAGGATGTAGCTCAGAGGCAGAGCATCACTGGGTTCAATTCTCAGTACAAAAAAAAAAAATACAAGTAATTATAATCAAAATGTGAATATGATTCTTTGGAGTGAAAATTAACAAAAGCATACCCAAATTTATATGGAAAAATAAATTCATGATAAAGGCCAGGAAAACTGTTAGGAAAAAAAATTTCTGACCATAGAAACTAACTCTACTAAATTTCAAAATATATTAGAGAGCTACAGTGATTTAACAGTTGGATGCTAACATAAACAGAAAAAAAAATGATGACAAATACATATTTCAGATGGTCCTAAATGTATCTGGGTATTCTGAATATGGTAATGAAGTCCTTCAAAGTCAGGGTGGGGCAGGGATATGGTGATTTAGCACATGCCTGTAATCCCAGCACTTGGGAGGCTGAGGCAGGAGGATCACGAGTTCAAAGCCAGCCTCAGCAATGGTGTGGCACTTAGAAACTCAGTGAGACCCTGTCTCTAATAAAATACAAAAAAGGGCTGGGGATGTGGCCCAGTGGTCAAATGCCACTGAGTTCAATCCCTGGTACCCCCCCCCCAAAAAAAAAGACAGATGTTAGGATGGCTGGTTGGCTCTGGAGGGAGAGGTTAGGGTTAATTCTTACTTTGTTATTACCCTAAAAATTTCATATAGATCAGAGACTTTAATGAAAAGAAAACTAAACAAAAATCATGCCAGAATAAACTATATACAACTTTAAATTTTTTATGTGAGTATTGAAGCATGACCTAAATCACAGAAGTTATAACAATTATTCATATATTGGTCAGTGTGATTTTTTTTTAAAGAGGTGGGGTCTCGCTATGTTGCCCAGGCTGGCCTCAAACTCCTGGGTTCTAGTGACTCTCCTGTCTCAGCCTCCTAAATAGGTAGGATTACAGGTGTGCGCTATTGCACCCAGCAATCTAAAACTTAATGTGTATAACTGCACAAAGATGGTCACATAAAGATGTTATTTGCAATATTGGTTGTATCAAAACACTAAAATCTGCATGACTTCCATTAGCGAGAGGCTGGTAAAACATTATGGCAGCTGGGCGCAGTGGTGCACACCTGTAATCCCAGCACTTGGGAGGCTGAGGCAAGAGGATCGTGAGTTCAAAGCCAGCCTCAGCAATGGTGAGGCGCTTAACAATGAGACCATGTCTCTAATAAAATACAAAAAAGGGCTGGGGATGTGGCCCAGTGGTCGGGTGCCCCTGATTTCAATCCCCCGAACAAAGAAAAAAAAACCAAAAACATTATGGCACAACCCAACAGGATTGGTAGGCAGAGCTGATAAGAATAGAATAGATCTGTGTGTAGTGATAAGGAACATGCTGAACATGTACTGTTTAGTGAAAATGAAAACTTCCAGAACAATATATACCTTTTTATTTTTTAGACTAATTTCTTTTTAAATATACATGTATGTACATATACAAGTGTATCTTTACATATAGTACATATATATGCAATATTATAGATCAACACACAGTACACGTAACAGTATCCTATGCATAATGTTCTATAAATTTTGTTTTCTCACTTAACAATACATCTTGAAAATGGGATGTGTTAGCAGCCACCTCTGGGGATTAGATTATGGAACTCCAGATTTTCACTTGACACTTTATCCCCTTCTATGCTATTTGAGGTTTGCTTATTTTTACTATGGGCTTTTAAGAAGAAGAAAATAAGAACATAACAGTACCATATCCAAGTAAGCCATGCTCCCTCCTTACCTATTTTAGTCACTATTCTTTGTCAGTTAAAATACATAAACCTATACACTCATTTCCTGCAGTTGAACTCTCAATTTATCTCAGGTCACTACATGGACTAGCTGGCTACTTCCCAAGAATGGATAAGGAATCTGTCCTGGGTTTGCTCTAAAAATAGAATCAGTTTATATGAGTGATACTAACTAGCAGCTAGATCATGATGAATAAAAGCCTGTCACTGATATTTCTGTAGACAAACTAAACCCTGAAATTTCCCTAAAGTGGAGGGTAACATCAGTTTAAGCTTACCTAAAAAAAAAAAAAAAAAAAAAAAAAAAAAAAAAAAAAACCAGTAATCCCAATCAAAATCCCAATGTCATTCCTCATAGAAATAGAAAAAGAAATCATGAAATTCATCTGGAAAAATAAGAGACCCAGAATAGCCAAAGCAATTCTTAGCAAGAAGAATGAAGCTGGTGGCATTACTATTCCAGACCTTAAATTGTATTACAAAGCAATAGTAACTAAAACAGCATGGTGTTGGCACCAAAATAGACCAGTAGACCAATGGTACAGAATAGAAGACACAGAGACTAACCCACACACATCTATAGTTATCTTATATTAGACAAAGGTGCCAAAAACATACATTGGAGAAAAGATAGCCTCTTCAAGAAATGGTGATGGGAAAACTGGAAATCCTTATGTAATAAAATGAAATTAAACCTCTATCTCTCACCATGCACAAAACTCTACTCAAAATGGATCAAGAACCTAGGAATTAAACCAAAGACCTTTCACCTAATAGAGGAAAAAGTAGGCCCAAATCTCCAATATGTTGGATTAGGCCCCAACTTCCTCAATAAGACCCCTATAGCACAAGAACTAAACCAAACATTAATAAATGGGATGGATTCAACTAAAAAGCTTCTTCTCAGCAAAAGAAATAATCAGTGAGGTGAACAGAGAATCTACAGAATGGGAGCAAATCTTTACCACAAGCACATCAGACAGAACATTAACTTCAAGGATCTATAAAGCTCTCAGAAACCTTTACACCAAAAAAAAAAAAAAAAAAAAACCACAAACAACCCAATCAATAAATGGGCTAAGGAACTGAACAGACACTTCTCAGAAGAAGATATACAATCAATCAACAAATATATGGAAAAATGTTCAACATCTCTAGCAACTAGAGAAATGCAAATCAAAACTACTCTTAAGATTTCATCTCAGGCCAGTCAGAATGGCAGCTATCAAAAACACAAACAACAACAAATGCTGGTGAGGATGTGGGGAAAAGGGCACATTCTTTCATTGCTGGTGGGGCTGCAAATTGGTGCAGCCAATTTGGAAGGCAGTATGGAGATTCCTAGGAAAACTTGGAATAGAACCACCATTTGACCCAGCTATCCCACTCCTCAGTCTATACCCAAAAGAATTAAAAATAGCGTACTACAGGGACACAGCCACATCAATGTTCATAGCAGCACAATTCACAATAGCTAGATTGTGGAAACAACCCAATGCCCATCAATAGATGAATGGATAGGGAAACTTTGGTATATGTACACAATGTAACATTACTCAGCACTAAAAGAGAATAAAATCATGGCATTTGCAGGTAAATGGATGGAGTTGGAGAAAATAATGCTAAGTGAAGTCAGCCAATCCCAGAAAACTAAAGGTCGATTAATTCCTTTGCTATGATGATACTGAATTATAGTGGCAAGGGAGAGGGGATGAGAGGAATGAAGGAATATTAAATAGAAAAAGGGGGGAGGGGAAAGAAAGGGGCAAAGGGATAGAAACAATGGCAGAAGGAGTTGGACATCAATATACTAAGTGCATGTATAAAAACTCAAATGGTATGAAAATACTTTGTGTAAAACCAATGACTTGGAAAACTGTGCTCTTTATATGTAATATGAAAGGAATTGCACTCTAAAAGCATGTATAACAAGTTAAATAAAATAAATAAATAATCAAGTAAATTTAAAAATCCAGCTTATCTTTAATGTGTTCTAATTATTTTTCCTAAAGAGACTGTTTGTCCAGTCTAACCAGCAATAACACATGTAATAAATTGACACACAAAGGCCTATTTTCAGACTTATAAAAGCAACATGGCGACATCAAATTAGTGAAATTTAAACACCATTAAATTAAGGGCTCAAAGAAGCTTCCAAACCACATTTGGAAGCTTCCCCTTGGTTCCTGGCTCTCTCTTTGTCACTTACCCAATGAGGGCATAAGATGAGAAAGTGTCAATGGGTGGGCCAGCTCTTTTATCATGCTATGAAAGCCTTCAGGATATTCCTGTATCTGTTAAGAACTTACATTTGGGTTTAAAAATAATAATTGTTCAAGTTGCACAGTAGGAAAACAAAGGGATGAGTTTCACCTCTGCTCAAACTTCATTACAGCTTGAAATGGAAAAATAGCAATCTAAATTTCCATTGGTAAGTGAACAATTGAAAATGAACTGTAGTATACCCATACATTATGCAACTATTAAAAAAAGAAACAGCTCTTTTTCATGACCCAGAAACATGAAAGGTAATGAATATGATACAATCTCATTTTCTGTAAAAATAAACAACCCCAAAATGACAAGGTATATTTGCACATGGTTGAGCAGGGGAAAAAAAAAAAAAGAAAGAAAGAAACCATAAAGGACAGACACCAGGCTATTAATATTGATTTAATATTGGAGAGGATGAAAATGGAAGAAAGCTAGGAAGAGGTAGCTAGCTTTTCTTTTATATATTACTGAGTTGTTATAATAAGCACATATCATTTTTGCAATTTTAAAATATAAAATAAAGGGGGTAAGAAAACAGTAAAATGAGTCATTGAACAAGTATACATCTTAAAAAGAAGAATCTGTACCAGGATGAAAAATTTCTACCAAATCTGAAGGCTACAGATAAAGCATATCCCCCAAAATTCTGAAATATCTAATTAATAACAATTGGTAAATACCACAAGAGTGAAGGAACATTGCCAGCAGAGCTCAAGGTTATAGACAACATTTGAGAATACATATTGGCTATCAGTTGAATTATGTCCCCTGAAAACAGGTTGAAATTCTAGCCCCTCCATACCCCTGAATTTGATCTTATTTGGAAATAGGGCTTTTATAGTAATCAAGTTAAAATAAGGTCATTAAAATGGGCCCTAAGCCCATACGGCTATTGTCGTCATAGAAAGGGGAAATTTGGACACTAGAGGGAAGATGACACGAAGAGACACAAGAATGCCATTATGTTGCCACAAGCCAAGATACACCTAGGTTATCCGAAGCTGGAAGAAGGAAGGATCCTTCCCTTCCAGGTTTCAGAGGGAGCATAGCTCTGCCAATACCTTGTGTTTGGACTACTATTCTCCAGAACTGGAAGAAAATAAATTTTGTTTTCTAAGCTACCCTTTTGGTGGTACTCAATTAGAGCAGTCCCAAGAAGTTAATACCCAAGAAGATCAACTCGAATTCTCAGTGTCTCGATGTTAGCCTTGTCATATATTTTACACAAGTACTCTGCTAATTAAAGGATTATAGCCTCCAGTTGTCCCATGGACACATGCTATTTCTTCAAAAGACAGTAAGGTACCTTGAGTTGTCAAGTTATCACTTTATTATTTTATTTTATTTCTAAAAACACTGAGGATTAAACACAGGGCTTCATGCATGCTCGGAAGTCCCAGTCCCCATGTCTCATTTTATAATGATAGTGAGTATGTCTGATTACTTACCAAGTATTAAACATTGTGCTTTGCACACATTACTTTATATATAAACCGACCACAAGCTTTGAGATCGTTAGTTTTATTATTATTATAATTCTCCTTTGTAGAGACAGGGAAACTGAGGCTCAAAAAGACTGAACAATGTATGCAAGATCATACAGCTATAAGGTAGAACCTATAACTAGGATTTGAGTCTGTACAACACCAAGTCCACTCCCAACCACTAGACCCCATTGCTACTACTCAGGCTTGCCCCACAGAACGTGACACTGTGGTCAGTCAAGGATAGGCATGCAACATTTTTGTTTTTTAATCAGATTGTATTGGCACTCAAAATCCAATTCTATATCTTTTGAGGTGTTTTTGTAAAAAAATTATAAGGTCATCATTAGAGCAACTAGATTGAAGAAAAAAATTTTAAATATGAGTAAGATTTTCTAAGCCAGTTATTCCTTATACATAGGAATCCAATTTATAAAATTTCAATGACCAGAGCTGATAACGCAGGAACTGATGTGGAATATGGAATCTGCAATCTCATGACTATAGAATCTGAAGCCCAGAGGAAGATAATACTCCTTTTCTATTCTGAAAATAGGAGTAAGGTGACTGAGGAAGAAGGAACCACTAAAACTACATGAATTTTGTAAGATGCAGAGAAAACAAAGTTTTCTGCCCCTCAGAGAAGGATTTGCTTTGTGGATTGAACAATCAGAACTCAAGGTCATCGTCCCTACCATTTGATCCTGGAGGTGAAATGAAAAAAGAATGTTTCCTATGGGGGAATCACAAACATTCTGCCCTCTTCCTCTGTCATATAAACTTTGTAAATTTGCAAAATATATTTTTAAAAAATAGCTAAGGAAGCAAATGTGGGTACTTGGTCAGATTTAGAGGCCAACAAGAGTGCAAGGCAAGCTGTGTCTATGCCCAGCTACATGTTCAGTTGGGGTCACAGGTGTTTGGAAGAGTAAAATAAGCAAAGTATGGCAGAGTGCTTTATTTTTCAGTCAATCAGGTACCAGACACTGTGCTAGGTGCTTCAGGGACATTGCTTTAATTTATTTATTTCACTTTATGAAGATTCAAAGACATAAGAAACTTAGCCAAAGAATGATAGAGGCGAGACTCAATTAAGACCCTTATTTACTCTTTCCATGATTCCACCTTAATTATAGGAATCAAATATGCATGTGTTAACTGTTCATTAATATGTTATGACTGCACATACACATCCACTGTGAGTATGCCACACATACTTGCTCCATGCTTTCAGATTAAAGGTATCAGAGATGCTCTCCTTCATGTAGTTAATATAGGACCATCTACCTTCCCAGAAATCACATGAAACATCACAGGTGGGTGAAAGATAAATGTTTCATTGATTAGCCAATTAAGCTGGAACTCTCAAAATCATTAGAATTTTGAAAAAAATGACTTCATTTGGATGATACTGTACAGTTGGAAATAAAGCTTTCTTGTGCAGATGGAGGAAGAGTTCTCATACTGAAGAGTGAGAGGTTTTAGAATCAGGGACTTTGGTTTAAGTCCTAGCCTCTGCTACATACCAGTTTTACCCTTGGGTACTAGACTCACTAAGCCTGTTTCTTAATTCGTAACAGAGCAACAACTATAATATATACCATAATGGATTTCTGGAGTAAAAGTGAGGCTATGTATCAAGGCACTTTCGCATGAGGCTGAATTAATGGCAATTATTACATAGCCTAACACAATGCTTCTGAACTTGTATAATTTATGCTTTGGTTTTTGATTTGTAGAGAGTGTCCTATTTTAACATCGGAGCATCTTAAATAAGACCTGGTTGTCTAAACTTTGTGAAGCAAACTATGTTAGTGTTAACAAATTTTGAAAATGATTAGGATAGTCCCTGTGATACACTGCTACAGACAAATTCATATATAGATGAAAATTCATTTTACTTGCATGTAGATGCTGAATTAACTTAAGAAAATTCAAGTTATTTGTATTCATAATATTTTGTTATACATTATCAAATATGTGACATTGACATAGACATGAAAATGATGACAAGGTTTGAAGAGATGGTGTTGATTAGGCTGTTAGATATTTTTCATGGTAAGACACATTCTTTTATCCAACAGAAATACCAACTTTTCAAAAACAAGTTCCTTTCCAGAAATATGAAGCTGCTTAGAAAAAGAAGCTTTGACTTGCTTTTTGAAAGACTGTTACTACCTTTTTACTATGATTTTCCATGTAAGTCAATCTACCCTCTTTTCAAGCTCCCAAGCTATACAGATCCAAGTTGTGAAGTACTCACAGAAAAACTCATAAGCCAGTTCTCAAAAACAAGATGAATAAACACAAACAACTATATCAATTTTACCTTCAGATTCCCAAGATTTGGTCAATTAAGCAATCTGGTCCATAACAAATTAAAGTTGAAGAGTGAATTGCACTTCATGACTTTTGCTATGCTCTCAAACAGAAATGTAAACAGCAGAATGCCAGAAAGCCCACGTTAATTTTCCAAGGAGCAGAAGTTCAAATAGCATGCAGTTAGTAATTCTTGACTGAAGAATTCGAGAAGCCAACTCTGTTTAACACATAGAGAATTGTGGCTTTCTTGCAAGAAAAAGTCATATTTCTCTCTCTCTCTCTCTCTCTCTCTCTCTCTCTGGTTCTGGGGATTGAACTCAGGGGCACTCGACCACTGGGCGACATCCCCAGCCCTTTTTTTTTGTATTTTATTTAGAGACAGGGTCTCACTGAGTTGCTAAGTGCCACGCCATTGCTGAGGCTGGCTTTGAATTTGCGATCCTCCTGCCTCAGCCTCCCAATTGCTGGGATTACAGGCGTGCGCCACCATGCCCGGCCAAGAAAAAGTCATATTTAGACTCACAGGAACGTTCAGGGAATCACAGTAGATTCTGCTTTTGCCACTCTTCAGGGAATCTTATCCAAAGACCTCCAAAGAAGTTTTGTGCAAATAAATTTGCTTAAATGCTTTCTACCCAATAAAGAATAGTAGGAGTCCATGGGCTGGGCTGTGAAAATTATTATAAATCCTTTCAGTTAATTTCAGCTCTGTAGAGGAACTAATACGTTCTGTGCCTGCAATGTCCTGTGGCATTTGACACCTTTGTCATTTGTATACCAACTAGCTCCTTCAGAGATGAAAAGCAGCCTTCCTGAGAGCAGGTCTGACTCTGGACAGCGAAAGCTGCCTCCTCCTTTCGTCCTTCTCTCTCAGGAGCTCAGGGTTGGGAAGGTTGGGGCCAGACCACCTCTCATTAGGGAAATAAGATGTCTATTACATCATCAGGTATAAATTAGATTCCTTCCGTGCAGATATGTGATTTGGTCTAATATGAACCAGAATAACTACCACTAGAAACCTCAAAAAGCCCTCCTATGTTGCAAGATTATAAATGTTCTCTGGGCTCTCAGAGCATAAATCACTGAAGATGCTTCAGTTGATTTATGGAGGCCATGTCATGAGAGTGCATTTGGTGTCTTTATATGTCTCATTGAATAAGGTTTTTGTGTAGGGATCAGAGGAGGCCTTCTCAGGAGAGACATGTGGTAGTCATGGAAAAGACACAAATTACCTTTCAACCCAGTTTCAGCAACAAATAAATTCCACTCCACGTGCCTGTTTGGAAACCATTGAAATTAACACATTCCAGTGTCTGATCAGAGTTCGCCTTGTAAGTGACTAGGTTAGATAACGATCTGTATACCAGGAAGGCTCTTCTCTCTTGCAGTCTTCCTAGCCCCTCAATTTTTGTCTGCCAGTCCCAGAGTCAGGTTCTCCAATTACCAAGTTCTTCTTCTTCTTCTTCTTCTTTTTTTTTTTTTTTTTTTTTTTTTTTTTTGTACCAGGAAGTAAACTCAGGGGCTTGACCACTGGGCCACATCCCCAGCCCTTTTTTGTATTTTGTTTAGAGACAGGGTCTCACTGAGTTGCTAAGTGTCTCGCCATTGCTGAGGCTGGCTTTGAACTCGCGATCTTCCTGCCTCAGCCTCCCAAGTGCTGGGATTACAGGTATAAGCCACCACGCCTGGCATTCTTCTTTTTTTAATATTTACTTTTTAGTTATAGGTGGACACAATATCTTTATTTTATTTTTATGTGGTGCTGAGGATCGAACCCAGTGCCTCACGCATGCTAGGCGAGCGCTCTACCTCTGAGCCACAACCCTGCTAGGTGAGCACTCTACCTCTGAGTCACAACCCCAGCCCTTTATTCTTCTAATTTGTAAATATTTTGTTTCATTTTGCTTTGATCATCCAGAATTCCCTATGAAAAAGCAAAAATCTCCAGGAGAGGAACTACATTAAGCCCTTTCCTGCTATCAATTCAGAGATTACTTCTCAGTTACCAAGTAGTTAAGAGCTAGAGATAAAGGGGGAGGTAAAGAGATGGATCTGAACTGTCAAATTCTCCTTAAAGAAAGGAAACCTTTCTCAGTTAATTTTTATTAATTATAAAATTAATTATAAAATCATAATGTCTATTAAAACTTCCACATATCATGGAGAAGAAAAACAATATATATCTTGGAGTGGTACCAGAACAGAAGTCAGAGGAAAAATTTGAAAGCCTTCGAAGAAACCAATGCATCATCTCTGCATCTGTATTTGGGAACATGTTCTGCCAAGGGTTGCTTGTGGTCCCCTTTCCTATAGACAGTGGATATGTAGTGACTTGCAGAATGTGTAATGGGACAATGGAATCTTATGTCATGATGCCATATTTGATGACTGATAAATGGCTACTGATCCAATGATCAAATTCCAAAGTCTGACTTCTAACTGACACATATGGAATCATAATTTCAAGGCTGGAGAGCATCTTAGCATACAGTGAGTTCATTTGCCAAATTAAGAATTGAATTCCATCTGTATTCCAAACAACAAGTGATCTTCCAGTCTGTACTTAAAACACCTGCAGGGCATTCAATTGTCAGGGAATTCTGACACTTTATTCTTTTGTTTTATAACTCCCTTAGACTTCTATCCATTGGTCCTAACCCCATACTTTGAGTTTTCCCAGAACAAGCTAGACACCTTCTACAAATGACAATCATTCGAGTACCTGAGGACAATCCTCATGCCCCCAGAGTATTCTATGTACCAGAAATGGTGAATAATAGACACATTGTTTATGACTTACAGAAATTCTAGCACATTCTCAGCAAATGTGAGTTAACAAGGAGAGTAAAAGTCTTTTCAGAGGTCCTCTCTGAAGGCATATTAATGTGCCCATTCAGCCACATGACCAACCATGGCAATTTTGTCCAGTAGACACGGAGATATGCTGAATGTCACTGCCTATCTAAAAGTATTGAGTGTCTATTAGAACTGTATTAACTTTATTTCTTCCTTTCTAGCTATGTGTTTGCATTGCTTTTTAGAAGGAATATGAAATAGAACATTTTTTTAAATCCTGGACCCAACTTAGTTAGCATGTGATTGGTTATATAAAATCCTCTCCAGTGAAAGTTCCCATTGCTCATCTGTGTCTTTCCGGAGTGGCTTTGTATCTGAGGGTGGGACTAGGAAGAAATGAATCCTGCTCTGCCTGTGTATGAATGGGCACAGGATATCACTCACTGGTACTTAGAAATTCATTCATTTCTACCTTCACCTTGGGTTAGATGTCTAGAAGTAAGGTCTTTCTTCTCGTTTCAGAATTCTATCTGGATGCTAGAATATCAGTGAGAATAAAAGAGTTCTTTAAAGTCAAACCAGATATTGAAGTATGAACAAGGTTGAGCTACTATTCTTCTTCTTGCTGCCCCCCCAGCCCCGGCTACCCCACAAATACACAAAAATAAGCTTAGTCTAAAATTCCCTTGCATTTGGAGCATCTGGAGAAAGACAGGGTAGCATAGTTGCAAACACAGACTCAGATGCCTGATCCTGTGGTAAATACAGTGGAAAAAGTCAAGGCGTAGAACTGGCACTGTTCCCTGTTGAAAGGAAAGTCGCATTGGCAGCCAGGAAACTTAGATTCCATCAGCTCTGGGACCTTCATCAGATCTCACATCTCATTTCCCCAAGGAAAACAGATATGATGCTTCCTCTACGAATGTCCCAAGATTCCCCCTGTGACAATCAAAATAAGCTGGTGTACTAAACTTCTGCAAGATATGAATATTTTGGTTTTTCATTTTTGTTGTTTCTTGGTAGAGACCCTTCCTATCAGCAGCATCCACATTGCCTCAAGGGCATTTAACACTAATATCCAAACAGCAGGAATGTGGGGAGGAAAAAAAAATGTGCATTCGGTTTTGATTTCCAAAATAGTTTTGTTTTTATTTATTTATTTTTTAAATGTGCAACAGAAACAACAGCTTTGAAAGGCAAAAATGCATATTTTAAAACAGTGGTTCTGGGTGAGAGAAGAAAGTGCCTTTGAGAATCAAAAGAAAATGTTAAAGGGGTAGGACAGAGAAAACCAGAGCTTGGTAGTGTTAATACACACGCGCACAGAAGCAGACAGTGGATTAATTAGCAATAGACTCAAATTTTCTTTAAAGACAGCTTTTTTTTTTTTTTCTTTCAGTTAATGATACATTTCTAGACAAACCATGTTCTGGGTTCTTGTTCCACATCTGAGACATGCAAAGGGCAAGGTGCTGACCTCAAACCAAACCATGACACAGAAGCCTTGTATCTGAGTAGGATTTAGAAAGGATATATGTAAGTTGTACCAGAACAGAGAAATGGCATGAGTGAAGGTAAAATGTAGGAAAGGGTTAAGTGTTGAAGGACTGGACAGTGCCTCTAATACTGTCTCTCCAAACTGGGAATGGAACCACCTTATGACTCAGCTACCCCACTCCGCGGTCTATACCCAAAGGACTTAAAAACAGCATACTGCAGGGACACAGCCACATCAATGTTTATAGCAGCACAATTCACAATAGCTAAATTGTGGAACCAACCTAGATGCCCTTCAGTAGGTGAATGGATAAAGAAAATGTGGTATATATACACAATGAAGTATTACTCAGCAATAAAAGAGAACAAAATCATGGCATTTGCAGGTAAATGGATGAAGTTGGAGAATATAATGCTAAGTGAAGTTAGCCAATCCCAAAAATCCAAATGCCAAATGTTTTCTCTGATATAAGGAGGCTGATTCACAGTGGGGTTGGGATGGGGAGCATAAGAGGATTAGAGGAACACTAGAAAGGCCAATGGGGAGGGAGGGGAAGGGAGGGGACAAAAGGGTACATTTAAAAAAATGTATATGGTAGAATGAGATGGATATCATTGCCCTGGATGCATGTATGAAGAAACGAATGATGTGAATATACTTTGTATACAACCAGAGATACGTAAAAATGTGCTTTATAAGTGTAATATGAATTGTAATATATTCTGCTGTCTCATATAACAACTTAGAATAAAAGAAAAGGAAAAGAAAAAAACAAAAAAAAATAAAACTGTCTCTCCAAAAGAGCATTCCAGAGTAGAAGGCCAAGTCTCTGACCACTGATGTCTTGTGATATGGGGCAAGTCTGAGTGCTTGGAGTTTCTTTGGTACATCCAAAGACATGGGAAGTATCAACCTGAATTTAATTCTCAACATTTATTACCTGCTGAGCTTTAGCCAAGAAATTTATCATATCTGGACATCAATTTCTGCATGTGTAAAATGGAGGCAACACTAGCACCACCTGACTCACGGAATCCTTGATGAGAAAATCTGGAACAAGTGTTAAATATCTGGTCCTCAGCTTGGCATTAATGCAAGATTGTAGAAACCTTTAAGAGATGAAGCCTAGTGGTATTAGCAACACCCCTAGTCGGGGTGTACCCTTGAAGGGGACTGTAGGATGTTAGTCTCTTCCTCTCTCTTTAATTCTGGCTATAAGATAAACAGGTTACCTTTGCCACATGCTTCTACCATGATGTGCCAAAGCAATGGGGCCAACCAAACATGTACTGAAACCTCTGAAACCATGGGCCAAAATAAACCTTTCCTCCTGATAAGTTGATTATCTCAGGTATTTTGTTACAGTAATACAAAGGTTACTTATACCAGGTCTGTTGTCAACTATAAGGCATCAAGGAATACAATAGACAGTTAAATGTTAAATGTCATTAATTCTCTAAAGTGCAAATAAAATACCTTTGCCAAGTGGCAGCAGCATTATAAATGATCTTGGAACAAAGACATATTAATATATTGTTTCATTATTGTTACCATCACTGTAGCACTCTTCTCTTAGGCAGTCAAAATTAGCTAGGAAGACATCTGAAGCAGACTACCTTGGAGCTACTAAATGGAAATATACTTTCTAAGTGCTATTTGCTCATCCAGAAGAGCTCTTTCTCTCTCAAATAATAGCATGGGTGCATCTAATACTTTCAGAATAAGGCTTCCTTCAGTCCACAACTTAAGAGTTTCCAAAAATAAAACACTAGCTATGTTTATAAATCCATTTCAAAGGATCTGAGTAATTAGTCATTAGTCACCGTGCGCTTATGGAGGAAACCAGTAGATTAACATATCAGGTCACTGTTAGCAAATACCTATCTGAGTGCCTTTTGTGTGCCTAGGTCTGTGCTGTGCATTGTGTAGGAATTTAAAACAACTAGAAGCAGTGTACTGTTCATTTTAAAAATCACTAATGTTAGGCTAAGAATTTTATCTTGATTTAAAATATAATGAAGAAAATTATTAGACTCGCATCTCCCCTCAAGGAGCTTATGGTTTTGGTCTGACCCAGATGGCAAGACTAACGTCCATCCAATAGACATTCACTGAGTGTGCACGTCTTCACTCTTGGCACACTCACAATACCAAGCAACGTACACAGAATGCAAACCACCTGAAGGTTATATGCTAATTTGTGTTCTACACTAAAAATTAATGCTTGGAATTAAGGGAGAGAAGGCAATGCTGGCTTCTTGGAGGAGGTAGTACTGTCCTGAGAACGTTATGACTATAAGTAAACATGAAAACAAAAGAAAATTTTTAGACAGAAAGAATAAAAATCAGCACCAAAGTGGCTCTAGCATGGACAGCAAGGGATCAACCCTGATCTCAGTGCTCTTCTGCGAACTCAATGCTATCTCAAATTCATCAAGAATTATTCACAAGGGGCAGAAATGCAAATGATATGATAGATACAAGGACTCTCATGTGCCTGAACAATCACAGGATGTCTATTGATGAATCAAATAGCAGGCAGCCTAAAATTATCTCAAGAAGGCTACTATCTAATACTGTGCCCCTGGCTCCGCAACGTGTCCTGCCCAATTATCATGACCAAAAACTTGACAAAAAACATAAATGGTATCAATCAAATTGAGGATTGACCATGACACTGGGAGAAAAAATTTGCACATAAGATGACAGATGAAAAATCCAAAAAGAGTTCTTCTAGTTGAAATAATGGCCGGATTAAACAAGATGAAATTTAATATAGATAAATTAACTTTTTATGAGAAAACAAAAAAGCTATCCCTGTACAGTCAAGAAAGGTATGACTTAAAAGTAATACAAATATTTATTAAAAAGGATTGTGATTTTAGTTGGCTATAAAGCTCATATCAATCCCACCTTTCAAAGAAATTTGGGGTTTTGTTCTTCACCTTAGAAGAAACTCTATTGGACAAGAGAACTTCCAGAAGAGAATAACCCAAAGGAAAGAAACTTCTGAGAATCATTTGAAGAATGTGTTCATTTATCATTTGGGGAAGAAACCACCTGGTAGCCATGTGCAAATCTTTAAAGGCCAGCAGATGAAAAGGGGAAGAATGAAGTCCACTAGATAATTGTGGAGACCCTCATTTTACCTGTATTTGAAAAAGGGCTTTCTGAAAAAATGATTAAAAGATGGAATGGACATGATAAAAGTTACATGTGAAGATAGTTCTAGCAAAAACATGTGGAATAGAGAAGAAGAAGGAGTGGAACCCAGGAAGTCATAAATGGGTTTGTGGCAGTAAACCTGTTGTGAGAAAATAAGGCCTGGGTTGGACAATATTAGCAGGAATGAGAAGGAAATTGCATAATACATAACATGAGAAAAGACATGAGGATTTAGTCATCAGCCACTTACAGGGAATAGAATAGTGATATAATCTTATTCAGGATACTAGAAAAGAAAGGTAAGATTCTCATGAGGAAATATCTGGTAAGCCATTGGAGACGTGGTACTAGAGACCAGATGGTAAATCAAAGATAGAGTAAAACATTTAAGATTTATTGGAATAAATAGGATGGTTGAAACTGTGAGATGGAGGAGGCATTCAAGGAAGAATCTATGAGAACAAGATAAAGGTCTAAAATCTTAAGAAATAGGTGATGGGGATTCAGAGGTGATGTAGGAGGAATCACAGGATTAGAAGACTCTGGAGAGTGAATCTCATGAAAACCAATAAAGTTTATTAGTCCATTTCTGTTATTATGGTGAAATACTTGAAGGCTGCACAACTTTAAAATAAATGACTTCTTTAACACACAGTTAAAAAGGTTTATGGGCATGGTACCGGCATCAGTTTGGCTCTGGTGAAGGCCAATGGTAGATGGCATCACAATGGCAGGAACGACTGAGGAGTGGAGATCACAGCATCAGAGAGGAAGTCTGGGTGAGGGCAGGAGGTCAGTCTTGACTTTTTTATAACAACCCTCTGTTGAAATGAATTCAGAGATCCCAGAACTTACTTTATCCCTCCCAAGGACACCACTCTCAGTGACTTGCCATTAGGCTCCACCTCTTAAAGGCCCACCACCTCCCAACACTGCCACAACAAGGACCAAGCCTCCAACACATGAACCCTGGGGGATACACTCAAACTACAACCAAGCCAAAGATCCAGGAAGGGGGAGCAACTGTACCAAATAGCTGTTCTTGAAGTGTTGTCTCAAGAAAACCAATAACGGAAGAAGCAGTTTATTATAGAGGAGCCACTCATTTTGGCACTCCACAATAGCTCTGCTCCCTGTGGAATGTGCAGCCACTCTAATCACTCTATGTTACATGGCTGTAAGTTCCCACTAGATACATATATGTGCACAGCACGAAAACGCTCAAAACCATCACCACCACCCATAGTCTGAATTATGGATTTGGAGAACCTAAGCATCAACAAGATGGATCCAAGTTAAGACTATGCCCCATTCTTCATTAAAATGGCAATATTTTATCAGTTTGCCATACAGAATTAACAATTTAAAGAGTTATATGACCACCCTTCACTCATGAGGCACATCAGTGATGGTACTAACCCCTGAAGCAGGGAGTTCTGCCATCCAGACTGTTATGGGCTGAATTGTGTCTCTTCAGAATTCATTATGTTGAAGATAGTCCTAACTTTTAATGTAACTGGTTTTGGATAAAGAGCCTTCTAAGGGAATTAAAATGAGGTCAAAAGGGTGCTCCAATAGGATTAGTCCTTAGAAGAGGAAAAGATATTTGTGTGTGTGCATGCACATACAAACATACACACACACACACACACACACAAACACATATGCATGCATATGCAAAAAAGCTAGGTGAGGACACAGTGAGAAGGTGCTATCTGTAAGATGAATGAAGAAGCCGACCTTGACCTTGGAATTACAACCTCCAGAACTGTGAAAACACAAAATTCTGTTATTTAAGCCACCTAGTCTGTGGTATTTGATAGGGAAGCCTGACTATCTGTTGACTATTACACAGATAATGGGTCTACTTTATATCTTGCTTCTGCTCCATGGTCAATAACTTGAGCAATGTTTAATATCTTTAGCTGGTGTCTCAATCACTCACTGGGACTAAGTTCAATATTTATTGAAAAAGAAACCCAATGTACTAGTCAGCTTTCCATTGCTCTGACAAAATACCAGAGAAAAACAACTTGAAGGAGGAAAAGATTTGTTTGGGCTCATGGCTTCAGAGGTTTCAGTCCATGGTCAGCTTGCTCCATTATTTCTAGTTCTGTATTGAGGCAGCATGTCATAGGGGAAGATCATGGTGAAGTGAAGCTGCTCACCTGAAGCAGTGAGAATCAAAGAGGGTTGGAGAGAGGAAGGGGCCAGGGACAAGATAACACACCCTTCTAGGGCATGACTCAGGGACTTACTTCCTCCACCTAAGCCCTGCCTCCTACAGTTTCCATCATCTCCCAACAGTCCACTCAATTATGAACCCATTCATTGATGAACACGAGAGAACAAGATCAAGGTTTAAAATAAATCTTAGGAAAGAACAAATTTTGGGGTAAAGTAGATGGGATCATGGGATCAACCCACTGATGAGAATAGAACCCTCGTGATCCAATCACTTTCTAAAAGCCCCACCTCTGAGCACTGCTGCATTGGAGACCAAGCCTTCAACACAAGAGTCTCTAGGGGACGTTCCAAACCCAGATTATAATACCCAGATTGTAAGCACCAAGAAATTTTCTGAACATGCCCCAATGTATTTGTTTGCTGAAATTATTTCTCAACTTTACCACTAACCTGAAAATACATTGAAAGGAATACATGGGATGATGGAAAATTGTTTTTTAGACAATTTTATCCCAGGACTAAGGAATAAAATTTCAGGGTGTCTTGATACAGAGGTAGAACAGGCAGGCACATGGCTGCTAATTTATGGAATTCCAGAAGACCTTCTCTGCTGCATGAACTTGGGCAGGTATGTCTATATCTATGTTTTCCATCTACAAAATGGGATAATGATAGCACCTATGCCACAGGGTTGTTGAGGGGAACAAATGAGGTAATATATACAAAGAAGTTAGAATAGCACCTGGCACAAGGCACCATGCTAAACATTAGCTGTTATTATTAACTGTTGCTGCTGCTGCTATTGCTATTATAATAAAATGGCTTTTCAGTGGGGATTCCTGGCTTGCCTGGGAAGAAGGTGTTTCCCAAGGCATTGGGATAGTTCCAGTCAAACCCAGATGGTGGTCACCCTAAGGGGCCTCAAATTCCTATATCACTTGCTCCCCTGGAGGTTGTTACTGAGACACAAATGTTAGCGTGCACTTTAAACCATCAGCATTCCTTAATGCTTTATAATGAGATCATCCACATAGCTAGTGGAATTCTGAGGACATGCACCACATGACAGCTAAGTTCTGCTGGGCGATCAGCAGTCAGAAAAAGATCAGAGTTCCAGGTTGTATCTTAACCAGCAAGAGCTCCAGCAGGTCATTAGAAATCTGGCACACCAAGATGGAGAGGGGGCCATAATGCCCAACAGGGAGAAGAGAAAGAAAGAGATGTGCTGCCCGTGCCTTGTGGTTTTATCAGAGACCATCCATAGGTGAAGGGTACTCTCCCAGGGTTGTGAAGCTCTCTTCTATAGATCCTTATAGAAAGAAGATTATGACTCTGAAGGACTGTGGTAATTCTGAGCCCTTTAAAAACAAAATCTGAGTTAATCTTTTTGTCCTGTGCCACAAATCCTGGTGTGACATGTGCTCCCAGTCTGAGATTTGATTTCAGTCCAGTCCCCCAAGGAGAGACACCGGATGAAAAACATTCTGTATATGGCCAATGCAAAAAAAAGGAGCAGTCATCAGAAAAAGCATCCCAGTTGAGAAGAGATTAAATCATATCTTCAGAAGGCCCTTCTATGGCCACCAGCAGGTGCTGCACCCGTGGGCATGTCATCCTGGACCACGGGGTCACCCAGGTGAGAGAACACAAAACAGGCTGCACAGGCGTGTAAACAGAGATATCTGGGGCCTGCTTGCCTCAGGATCTGCAGCTCTGCGAAGCTGCAAGGCTGTGGTTCTGGGTCTTGCCTGGGGGTGCTTATCGAAGAATGGCTCTCCCTGCTTCTCCTGGTAGAATCCCAAATGGGGGTACCAGAAACTGCCTTCCTAACCAGCTTCCCACAGGATTCCACTGCAGTGCTCTGAGGACCACACCTTGAGAATTTCTACTGCAGGAATTCTGGATCAAGCATGAACTAAATAACTTTAGAAAACAGGTCCCAAGTGGTCTTGAGAACATCTATGCACTTGCCAAAAGTGCTTCTGGAAACATTCACTTCAGGGCTCCCACGGGAAGAAGGTTCTTTGATTTGCAAAAAGCTGTGAGGTCCTCTGAGTCTAGCAATAAGGCTTCTAATGGGAGTGGGCGCTGCCTGTTCCACTCACCTGCTGAGCCCACCCAGCACTTTTTGCAGGCACCTGTCCCAACACGAAACCAGACAGGGAAACAGATGAGATCTGATTTTGATCCCTATTACGAGATACCAATACATTGGCTGAGAGGCCCTAATTTACAGAAACAATTAGAAGTAGCCTTAAAAAGGGAAGAAAGGCAAACCAAGGAGTGCAGAAGTACCATATTGAGGACCCTTTTCTTGGCTGAGGTTGCTTTCTGATGCTCTACTGAGGAGTTCAAGCCTTGGGCTTTCAGTTTGGGGCATGCACAAAGTAACAGGAATGATAGTGTCTTTCATACATTTATTGCATTTGAATTGGTTGCTTAAAAATTCCTTGTGAGAAACTAGGAACAATCATTTTTCTCTTAGACCTGACTTTAAAAAGCTTCCTCACCCAAGGCCAGCATTTCCTAAAGTAAGTCTTTCCTGTTTAGCTGCAACCAGAAGGCAGCACATCACTGTGCAGATGCTCGCAAAGGTGCAAATCATATAACATGTGCGGTTAAACAGAGGGAAGAAGACAGCCACTTCCACTTCGATTTTGAATGTCCCTTTTTGTGCTCTGACCTGGTGATCTCCAAAACAGACTAAAATGAGGATGGACTGGAAGCAGCTATTCCTGCCAAGAATCCTGTATCCTCAGGGCACCCTTCCCCAGGTCACACAGCAGACTGTGGGGAATGGGGTGGGGGAGGGGAGGCATTCACTCCAAGCTTCCACCTTCACTCCAGCTTTTCTCTCTTCACACTTACAATATGCAAGCTCGTGTTTTAATGTAATAAGTTTGTGAGGTATGGGATAAATGAAACTTCGTATTTTTTAAGTTCAGTGTCACTGGTATCTACTTCAGTAGCAGTCACCTTTTCTCCCTCTCTTTTTACTTTGTCTTTTTCTTTGTCTCTCCTGCTTTCTTCTTCTCTCATCTTTCCTTCTCCTCTCTCTTCCCCTGTTCCTCTCTCCTCCTTCACCCCTTCTTCTTCCCTTCCACCCTTCTTTTCATTCAAGTAACATGATTGGTTACCTATCACCTCCCAGTTAGCAGGAAAATGAAAAATGTCATCTCAACCTAAGAGGGCAGATGCTCATTCAGCCAACACCTATTTTGAGAATCTTTTTGCCAAGCATAGTTGTAGGTGTTTTGAGACACAAGATGAACTAAATAGAGTAATAATCCTTGCTGTTAGGGAATGAAAAATATAGAAAAGTAAACAAGAAGTTAAAAAACAAAGAGGACGAAGTTCGGGCTAGGGAATCATGAGGGGCTTCTGGCAGCATATGGCGTTGAGTTGCGCCTTGAAACTTTCAGTTTTGTAGACAAAGGAGGGCAAGGGGGCAAAGGCAGGAAGGAATGAAGGAACGCGGCCCACGTAGGGACCTGTAAGTGGTGATGAGGGAGAAGCTGAGGCTAGAGACCTCAGGAAAGGCTATGACGGGTCAAAGCCATGATGTGCCAAGGAAAAGCATCTACAATGGAATCTGAAAGCCATGCTGAACCATTCAAAGATTTCATACAGGTGAATAACAAGATTAGATTTGCATTTTTAAAAGGTTATTCTGAGAATAAACCACTCCAAAGGAAGGAATGGAAGATGATAAGGCCAGATGGAGAGAGACCAAAGAAGAGGTTATTTTATTAATCCCAGTGGGAGACAGACAGGGATTACTTAATAAAACTCTGCTCCAACATAGATATACAGCCATATTTTTATGGCTCAATACTGACCTCTAGAAGGCATCCTAAGGGACATTATTCATCATGTTCCAAGAGGAATAGACTTTGTGTAGAGACAGAGTCATAGGTGGTTCCTTGTCTTCATAGAGTCTACCCTAAAAATCTCTACTAAGGGGCTGTGATTATAGCCCAGTGGCAGAGCGCTTGCCTAGCATGGGTGAGGCACTGGATTCCATCCTCATACCACATAAAAATAAATAAATAAAATAAAGGTATAAAAAATACAATAACATTTTAAAAATCTTTATTAAATGTAATGACCCATGCTTCAGTTCCTGTGGAAAACCTTTTGGTGGTTTCTCAAAAGCTTATTGGAATCACCATATTTCCTAGCCATCCACTCTTAAGTGTATCCCCAATATAAGCAAAAACAGTAGCCCAACATATACTTGTATGTAACTATTCCCAGCAGCACTATTCTCAATAACCAAAAGGTAGAAACAGCCCAAATGTTCACCAGTGGATGAAGGCAGCATCTCCATACAGTGGATATTATTTATTCAGTCATAAAAAGTAAGTACTGACACATATTATAAATGGATGAACCTCAAAAATGTTACGCTATGCAAAAGTCAGAGACAAAAGGACACATATTATGTGATTCCTGTGTATATGAATAGTCAGAACAAGTGAATCCATAGAAACAGACAGCAAATTGGTAGTGGCCAATGGGGAAAGGAGAGGGGAGTGGGGAATAACTGCTTAATGGACGAAAGGTTTTATGTGATGAAAATAAACTAGATAGAGGTGGTGATCACACATTTTGAATGGACTAAATGCCACTGAATTTGTTCATTTTTGAAATGGCTACTCTCAGCTATATGAATTTTACTTCAATTTCTGAACATGAAGAAACCTAATAACCCAATTTCTCCCTCCTCTTTCTCCAACCCTGTTCCCCTCCAGCCAATCTCCTTGAAGACGGAGTGCTAACGGCTGACATTGGCTGGAGCAACCCTAGACAGCTGGCACACAGCCACAGATGACCACGTTTTCCAATTCCTATTGAGAATGCTGAGTTGAGAGGAGCTGGCAGAATCAGAGAGGTCAGTGTGAATAGGTTTCGGTTTACTCCTTGGAGTGATGGGATCTGATAGTTTAAGAGAATGAGACATGTCATAAATCAGGGCAACAAGATGAGATACAGTCAAGAGAAAAGCACAAGGAAAAAAAAAAACTTAGGTCCTGTTGCAGAGGCAGGCCAGGCAGGTTTCAACCAAAGGAGCGCAAGAGATGCCTGCAGACTGCAGTGAAGGCCTCTGCCATGATGCGCCTGTTTCTTCCTAACAGAAAAGACTAATGAGGAGGCTGAAGTGCTATGCACAAGGAAGCTGATTAAACCTCCCACCTCCACACTTGGAGAAGGAGGCTTTCTCAGAGACCTTGCCTAGTAAATGAAGCTGCAAGACATTCCTTAGGTGCTTCAAGAACTGAAAAGGACTTTATAGGGCTTAGAAATTAACAATGCATAATAGAAAGGCCTGGAGGCTCTGGGTATAAACAATAGTTCTGCCATAGAATTGTGACTGAACAGAAGCCATTTAACCTCTCTGTGCCTCAGTTTCCTCATTTGTAAAATAGGGATAACACTTACCTCATCTGTTCTTAGGAGAATAACAATATACCCTGTATTCAGAATAGTGCAGGGTACCATTAAATTATTTAATAAATGGTGTGATACAAATACCAACTAACCAGAATAAACAACGAAATAAGCAATCTAATCAGAATGGACACCAGCCATGTCCCACCTGTGTGCCATACAAGTAATATAAAGATCATCCCTGAAATTCTCTGGTTCATGGTAAGCCTTTATTGGTAACAAGAATGTGGAAGAGACAGCTGGAAATTAGATTCTCTGGGTCATCTTTTCTGTAAACAGACCACTCTTGGATAGCTCTAAGTATAAGACAGACAAACAGACGAAACCAAGTACAGGCTGGAAAAGATCTCTGCAGGTCCCCCATTACCTCTGGGTACCTCTTTTTCCCATTCCTTTACCACACTCACCTTCAGAGATAGGTGATCTCCAGGGAGGGCAGCAAAATGGATCCTGTTTCCCAGAAGTTAAAAGAAAAGTAAAAGGAAATGAAAATGTGCCTGAGGTATATTTAAAATGACTAATAACTTGCCTTAGAACTCCACAGGCTCCAATGAAGGGACCTCACAAGCAGCTAGTCTAGGGCTTAGAGGCTGCCCCAGAAGGAGGCAGGAGCTTGCACCAGAATGCAAATCCATGCCCTGATTCCTTCATCAGAAAATGATTGCTACAAGGGGGAAATGTCAGCTGAGCAGAAAATGTGTTTGGTGATATACTGGATCATACTCTGGCACTATTACTTATTAACATTTGAAACATTTATATTCCTGGGAATGAGAGGTAAGTTTAAGGGAATTGTGCAAGACGGATGAAAAACAGTCTCTGGATTTGCTTACTGTTTTTTGCTAGCAGCTTTCAAGCACCCAGACCTGGCTAAATGAGAACATGAAAAAGCAAGCAAATGGCTTGTGGAGAAGTGGAGACAGAGGACGTCTAACAAGAAGAAAATGAATATTAGGTGGGGTGTTCAGAATGCAATTTCTGCACTAAACTTAAAAAAAAATTAGGGACGACTCAGCTGAGATAGAAGATTCAGCCCTTATGAGGAAATGCATATTAAGAGGCTCAGTCATCATCAGCAGGAACTCACACAGAGAATGGATGCAGTAACAGGAGACCACCATGCTCCCAGGATTCCTCCAGTGCAAAGGAAGCTCCGAGGCAATGGTCCCTCCTGTCACTACCCTGTCCTTATTAGTCTGCCAATACCTGGTTTATTCCTTCTGTTTTGTTCTCCTTTTCCATTTGATCTGCCATGCCCTCATTTCTTACCACACTAACCCCTTGTTTCCCTGTTTTAGTCTTTGGAGGCTTTGGAGTCAGACACTTAGGTTCAAATTCTGGAGCCACCATCTACTACTAGCTGTGTGAACGTGGATGAATGGGTAGCATTTTAATGCCTAGAAAATCGATGATGAAAGTACATGCATCATAAGGTCATTGTGAAAATTAAGGGTACAAACCCTCAGAGCCAATCCACGTGAGCCACGTAGAACCATCTGGGCCCTCAATAGATGGTAACTATTATGGTAGTTACATTAGTCTGGCTTTAATTTTTTTACTTGAATGTCATTTCATACAGCCTAACTCATGCTTCCAAATCTCTTTATAATTCCCAATTCCTTGGGGATTTGAACCCAATTGCAGTCACCCTCAGCTGTTTTTCAATTATTAATGATAATATCTAAAAATTTTTGAACTACTTACACACAAGAACTTCATTTAGCTCTTGACATATTACCTACACTGACTTCATCACCATGATAACTAAGCAACGACATTATCATCCACATTTTGCTGATAAGGAAATTCTCAAGAAGGTAAATAATTTGTCAAATCCAGTGAGTAAATGAAAAGCACAGGGAATCCAATTATATTTGCAAACATAAAACCCATCTCATCATTCTTTGCCCCTCCTTATTTCAAATGCATGATCTGATTGATCCTCTTGACTCAACTCCAAGCATTTTCAGGCTGAGAACATCTTCTATTCCTATTACTCTTATAAGAATTGTCACCCTTAGCATAGTGTCGGAAATGGCACTTGGTAACACTGAGATGCTCAGAAAGCAGTGTATCTGTAAACAATTTCTTCAGTAACACTGATGACTAACGTATTGGCCCTCTACAAAGGTCATCAATAGATAGATCTAGGATTAGTTTACGAAGCTCAGATGTCTTCACAACAAATTGTTTTTGAACAACTACATCAACATATTTGCATATGAACTTAAGGAATTGCTCAGATGACCCCGTCTAATATGAAGGACCTGGTGATTCAAGGATAACTTCCAGTTAAAGGGACATGCCATTTCTCTACCTACTGCCGCTGTGACCAAGGAAATTGGTGGGACCCTGAAGTAACAACCACAACTTCACTGTGATGTACACTTTGTCTGTGGAACCCTCAGCAAGCCTCTCATTCTATACTAGGGTAGCAGTGACCAACAGAGACGGTCTTGGTCCTAAGTTCTTTTCAACGTCAAACAAAAATTAAAGCTATGAATTAATAGAGCAATTTTATCTAGGCAGAATTATTCATGGAACTATTTATAAGTAGCTCATAAAAAACAAACTAGGTCCCAGCACTTTGGGAGGCTGAGGCAGGAGGATCACGAGTTCAAAACCAGCCTCAGCAATGGCGAGGCACTTAGCAACTCAGTGAGACCCTGTCTCTAAATAAAATACAAAAAAGGGCTGGAGATGTGACCCAGTGGTCGAGTGCCCCTGAGTTCAATCCCCGGTAACCACAAAAAAAAAAAAAAAAAAAAAAAAAAAAAACTAGGAAGATTTCTTTAATACTTTCATCCACCAGAAAATATCTGAAAATTTGGTTTTAAAAGAAATGGATGAAAATTTCATTGCCAAGTATCAGAAAAACTGAAATATCTTCATTCTAGTTCAAATTATTATATCATTCTATCTGGTTTCCTATTAATTTTTTGTTTTGTTCCCATGTGGCTTTTTATACTAACATGAGAAGTTTCATTTGTGTGGCTCATTCTAAGAACTGACCTTGTTTGTGAAGTTAAGAGATTTTGGATGTAACGATCACAGACACAATGGGTCTGATAATAATACAGTTGCTAAATTATGATCTGAGTTCAGAGATAAAAGAGGAAATTGCAAGGATCCTATTTTCAAGACAATGTCCCTGAACATACCCTTGCAAATGCTAACAAGTAAGAAGAAATGAAGAGAATATATCATGTATAGACAGGATTGTTTCTAAATAGAATGCCTTTCAGCATTTTCTGTGACTAGTCAGCAACTCTCTCTTTTTCATTTTTTAACTTTCTACTGCTTTATTTAATACATTTTAATAGAGCTCATAAGAGGTCTTGGTGTGAATTTTTCCTGATAACACCTTCTTGAACATAAAGCAAGTTCATTACCCCCTCTCCCAAGCTAACATAAAAAGTTTGTGCTGTATCAAGAACAAATGTTCCAGTCTTCAGCATACCACAGCCATGACAACTTGAGTGTATCCTGGGAGCTGGTGGATTTTGGCTCTGACAACGTAATCCTGGTGTGGATATAACTGAGATGTGACTTTACGCAGAGAATGTTTTTCCATTGTTTTCCAGTCAGCAACTCTTTAAATGTGCCCCTCACATATTGGAGTTGTACCTGGTTTAATTGAAGACCCTCATCATCTCTTCCCTGGTTGGTGAAGCTAGTCCCAGGATCCCAAAACTACAGCTTTCATTCACTCACGTACTCAACATTAAGTTGTTGAGTGTCATTGTGCAACACGTTTGTCTATTCATGTCTCTACCCTCACAGTTGGGGTTGGGAAAGGGAAGCACAAAAGACCTGTAGGACTTGATCCTTGCCCTCTATTGTCTTTTATTTGCAGAGATGTAGACACATAGAACAGTGAAGGAGCCAAGGAGGGTGGAGGAGGTTGGCTCTGCAGTGAGTGGGTCAAACTCAGAAGAGTTGGAAAAGCTGAGAAGAGTCTCCTGAAAGAAGTGAAATAAGGTTGGGCCTTGCACAGCGCAAAGTCTTTAAAGGGGATATGGGTGAAGAAGAGCTTTCCAAAAGGGGAAAATGGTGTCCACGGTTCCTGGACTTGAGACAGCATTGTTTACTCACATAGCTGTGATAGGGTCACACTGACTAAAGCATAATTACAGCAAATTAGCTAAGAGATAGCCATATAGGTCATTGGGGCAGGACTCAATATATCTTGAGTTATTAAAATTTACTTATATTTTAACATGACAGGTCAAAAAGAAGGTCCACATATGCATAAGGACTTGTACACAAATGTTCATGGCAGCATTATTTAAAACAATCAGAATTTGGAAACAACCCAAGTATCCATCAATAGATGAAACAGATGAACAGGTTTAAAAAAAAAATGTGGTATATCCATAAAATGCAATATTATTTGGCAATAAAAAGAAAGGAAATGCTGACACATGCTGCAATACAGATGAATACTGAGAACAGCATTCTAAGTGAAAGAAGCCAGTCACAAAAGGAAACCGACTGTGTGATTCCATATATTTGAAATGTCCAGAATAAGCAAATAGAGACAGGCTAGGATGAGAAAATTGGGGGAAATTGGGGAAATGGGGAGTGACTACTAATAAGTATGGGTTTCCTTTGGGAAATAAGAAAAGGTTCTGAAATTGATTGTGATGGTTGCACAGCTCTGAATATACTAAAACCACTGACTTGTACATTAAATAGGTCAATTGTATGGTACGTGAATTATATATAATAAAGTTACTATTTAAAAAAAAAAAAAAGACACTTAAAATTGATTGGCCCTAGAGGGTAGATATAGGAGTGTGGGTAACAGGGAGATTTATATCATCACCAATATGTTCAGAACCAATACAGCTCAGTTGGAAATATAGAAGAGGAAGAATGAGCTTCCCTTATCACACTCTGGCTTTTTTCAAAATATAGGCCTTTCAATTTCCTAAACCTGATAACCCCCAATTTATGAATTTACTTTGATTTTTCAAAGAAAAAAAAATAATAGAGGGCTGGGCATAGACACGAGAGAAAGAGAGAATGTGTGTGTATGTGTGGGGGTTGGGGGGTGTACGTGCACGCACAGCATGTGCACACACATTCCTTGGGAATCGCTGCCAAATATATCTGTTTGGTTATTCTGGCCACTTCCCTAGAACCTTCTAGATTCCTGGAGGAATTAAAGCCATTAAACTTCAATACATTGCAGCAACCTTCTATTGAGTGCCTGTCTTGGAGCAAGCAAGACTATGCCAGCGTAGAGGGATAGATAAAAAGGACATTCTACTTCAAAGTGCTGACCATTCTACATACAAGTATCCAGGGACCTAAAAGGAAAGGGAAACTCAGTGCCATCACACAGTATTACTTTTCAAAGTATCTACGTGAGTATTTGCCAAAAAATGCAAAATCCTAAGCTCCACCCCAACTAACTGAATCAAAGTCCCTGAGAGGAAGGCCAATCCCACAAAATCCACCCAGTTTAAGACACTGAGATGATCTGCAGCAAATATGAGGCTTGGCGTAAATAATTAAGCTAGCATTTCTCCAGCTGCATTTTGCAGAATGCAAATTTTTCAAGTAGTTGATAGACATTCTTTAGGAAAAACATGGGTTCTGAGATCAAATAAGGTGGGACATTTTGGAGCTAAGTAAAATTTAATTGGCTTATTACTTCAGAATACTAAGAGACACTACCTCACAAGGGTACTGTGGGCTACTGTGTGCTGTGGACATTTGAGAAAGGGATGAGACTGTGGTGATTACTGAACTTATTTGACTGTGGGCCCATTTTTTTCCACATGTGTCATTGGGCATACAAAACCAATAACTAGAAACTCATTTACCAAAATTAAAAGATGGTAGAGAGTCTGAGAAAATGTTACTATCTACTTCTAAATAGAAAAATATATATATATTTTTGAGACAAATATACAGGAATTTCCTCTAGAGTTTCCAAACACAGCTGAATAGGCTGTGTAAGGATGGGTACAGGGTTCAAACAGTCTAAAGCAAAACTATTTCATGGTCTTAGGGTGAAATCGTTAAATTCCTTAGCCAAGAATCCAGATCAGCAGCTGAGAATTGAGGCCTTTCAAACCTGGACCTGGTTCCTGACCTGTGCTCCCCTGGGTCAGTCTGAAAGGCATCACAAGAAATGGCCCAGTTTCTCAATCTCAGTGGCATCACTGTCCAACCAGCCAGTCATCCAAGCCAAAAGCAGAGGAGTTCCTCTTCCTTCTTAGGCTAATTAGTCATTAGACAGCTGCACTGATGACTTACATATTTCTCAGTTCACCTCCTCCTCTCTATCCCCACTACTACTGCCCTAATTCAGCCTCCATCATCTCACACCTGTGCTATTTCCACAGCTTTCCCATTGGACTCCCTGCCTGAGTTCTTCTACCGTGACCAACACACAGGTGATCACACCATTTTCCAATTTGAAAAATCCCCTTAACAGCTCCCAACTACTAAGTGTAAACAATCTTTCCTAAATATGTTCTGTAAAGATTAATATAATATGTGATCCACCAAAGGGGGAGGCTCTTTTCAAATAGGAAGCTGGATCTTTTTAATTAAACTTATTAATTTTACATGTTAGTGGGGTTCAGTGTGATAGTTCCATCCATGCATACAGCATGCATGTGATCAAATTCAAGCCCCTCTCTTTCAAACCCTCCCACCACCCTCTATATTAGTCACTATTCTACTTTTAAGGAAACTTTTGTTAGCTAGCATATATGATACTTGTATTTCCATGTCTAACTTGTTTCATTTAATATAATGCCCTCCAGTCCTATCCATTTTGCTGCAAATGACAGGATTTCATTCTTCTTTATGGCTATAAAATACTCCATTATGTATATATACTATATTTTCTTTATCTACTCATTATAGATGAGCACCCAGGCTAATTCCATATCTTAGCTATTGTGAATAGTGCCACAATAAACATGGGTGCGCAAGTATCTCTCCAGTAGGTTGATTTCATTTCTACGCGATCCATACCCAGAACTAGGATAGCTAAATTATGTGGTAGATCTATTTTTATTTTATTTATTTATTTGTTTATTTATTTATTTATTTATTTATTTTGAGGAACCTCTACACTATTTTCCGTAGTGGTTGTACTAATTCACCTTCCCACTACTAGTGTGTAAGAGTGCCTTTTCACCACATCCTCAGAAGTGAGGGTTTTTGTGTATAGGTACAATACAGAGGATCCTTTATTAGTGTTTAATCTGTCATTAGGATAGCAGAAAGGTCCAATAGTTCATTGGTGCTATAGGTCCATGCATTAAAGGTTCAGTCCCCCGCATGGTGTTGCTATTGAGAGGGAGTGGAATCTTCAGGCGGTGAGGCCTTGTGGGAGGTCCTTATGTAACTGGGGACATACCACTGAAAAGGATAGTGAGACCCTAGCCACTCCCTTCTCTTTTGCTTCCTGTCTGTGAGGTGAGCAGTTTGCTCCACCAGGCACTTCCTGCCATTGTCATCCAGCACCCCACCAAACACCTGACAGGCCCCTCATGGACTAGAGCTGTAAAACTATGAGCCAAACTAAACTGTACTCTTCATAAACTGGTTACCTCGGGTATTTTGTTAAAGTGATGAAAAACTGATTAAAACACTTGGGGATTAAGGACCTAGAGGGAGGCCCAATTAGCAAATTGAGAAATGTTTCCAGTATTGATACCCTTAGCTAGGGAAGCTCAGAAGTCGTTTAACACAAACACTTAGGGACCATGGTCACATTTTACACCTCCAAAGAAATTATATAGTTCACAGTTAAAGTCTGCTGAATATTCCCATTTTCTGTAGGAAGGCAATCTGGAACTTTGAAACCATACATCTTCTGTTTAGTACATGGAGGTGAGGCTTTGTGTTCACAGCACCTTTGCAAGCCCCACGTTAGGAACTCAAAATTCAAATGCACTGAGAATCACATCAATCACAGCTGATAAAATTCTGGCTGAGTTTCCAAAAGGTCTCTGATGTATGCCCTCCTCCCAACCTCCTCAAGATATCTTCTTCCTAAACCAGTCACCAAGTTACACAAATCCATATTTGAATTGGCTGCTGGCTGGCATTTTGAAAGCCAGCTTCTCTATGTAAATGCAACACTCAAATGAAAAATCTAGCAACTAGTTGCACATCTTACAGTCAGAACATATTTTAGTTAAAAGGGATATGAATCAAAACATTCATAAAATCTAGGTTATGCATTTCCTTGTCCGCTTTCAACTTTATTTGTATTTCTCTCTCAGTCTTTCTCTCTCTCTCTCTCTCTCTCTCTCTCTCTCTCTCTCTCTCTCTCTCAATTTTTAGGAGAAATTCACCCAACTAAATGTGGCATGAACAAATGTTTTTGTTTGTTTGTTTAGCTACCCATGTATAAATCAGAGCCAAGAAAGACATTCATCAATATACTAATTGATCCTAATAAAATCCTGACAGTTAAAATATCTTGCATTTAATATATTTTAGCTTTGATCCAAGGAGTTTAACACACACACACACACACACACACACACACACACACCATGCAAAAATACCACAGATGATGGTATGATCTATAATAACAAATGGTAATAGTATAATAGTATACCTCGATTGTAAGATCTACTTCATCCTTCTTACAACACTACACTCTGTACTACAATAATTTAAGAATTAGAGATATCAGAATAGTAAAAGAAATAAACCTTCTAAAAATAATACATAATATTTTGTAAGTATATAAATCTTGAAAATGAAGACATTCAAGCAGTGTTCATATACTATGAATGCTAGCTTGACCTTAATATAACTCCTTACTTATACACACACACACACACACATATGATGTATAAAGACTTATGCAGTACCTCTCTTCTGGGGGTGTCTGTACACTCCTGTTCAGTAGTAAACATATGAAACTTAGAAACTTATTAAAAATAAACCTCAAAGGAGACTCATGACAATCAGTTCATTCCTTATCACTGGGATTAGCTCTCTGCTGTGCCCATTGGCACAGTTTTGTAAGCATAAGGACCAGCTCTCACCACTGAGAACAGCCTGGCTCTGACCCTGCAGATACAGCTAAAGGCAGGGAGAAATTCTACTCCCGGAGTCTTCCTTTCCTTAAGAACCATGGTTATTCAGAGAAATGAGGCATCTGCTGGCATTGGCATGTGACCACTATGGTGATCTGTCCCGGTGAGCGCAGTGAAGCAAAAGACCTGGACATCACCAAGGACAGCACCTTCTGTTCCAGGCACGGTAGGATTGTGGTCTCCCCATGGCCTAGGAATGGGTCATGGGTCCCCATCCTTGGCCAACTGGTCCACCAGTCAAAGGCTAGTGCCCTTCTATACTCAGGACTCCACTATATAGTCAGCATATGAAGCTACTCCTTTCTGCATTTCAAAATCCTTAACAATAAGAAACAAGGGCCCTCATTATATCCATAGTAATCCTGATGCCAACTTCCAGAATGTCACTAGTTTCATATGTTTTCTAAAAAGACCCCAAAACTTCTAACTAAAGAAAACATGTACAGCCGGGCATGGTGGCGCATGCCTGTAATCCCAGCACTTTGGGAGGCTGAGGCAGGAGGATCGCGAGTTCAAAGCCAGCCTCAGCAATGGCGAGGCACTTAGCAACTCAGTGAGACCCTGTCTCTAAATAAAATACAAAAAAGGGCTGGGGATGTGACCCAGTGGTCAAGTGCCCCTGAGTTCAATCCCCTGTACCACAAAAAAAAAAAAAAAAAAAAAAAAAAAAAAGAAAGAAAAAGAAAAAGAAAACATGTACAGAAATGTGCACAGATCATACATGCACAACTCAATGAATTTTCACAAATTTTGCATACTGTGCAACCAGGAACCAGTCAAAATTAGTTTGTTAGGGCTTGGGGGTTATTTTTATTTTTTATTTTTTTTAGTTGTAGATGGAGAGCATGCCTTTATTTTATTTGTTAATTTTTTTTACGTGGTGCTAAGGATCAAACCCAGTGTCTCAAACATGCTAGGCAAGTGCTTTGCCATTGAGGTACAACCCCAGCCCACAAAATGGGATTTTTAATAGAAACACACAGGGTCTGTTTAGCCTCACTAAAACTGGAATGGATAGCCTCCAAGCAAGTATTTTCTGTGGCCTTCCTATACCTTGCAAAACAAGTTCAGCTTTCAACACCTGTAAAAGAAACATTCCTTTTAGCATTCCCACCCCTGCCCAGTCAATGTCTTTTAATAAGGAGGCTGTCAACAGAACTGTAAAGTCTCACATTGCCAATCCCTACTCCCACCAACCCTCCCACTGTTTTATGTGGTGGCAATCATGATGTAATGACATTTGAAAGGATCTAAGAATTATTCTGATCTGGCCATGCCAAGAGAGTACATGGTCTGTTATATATTTTTAAAAAGATTTTTTAAAATATCTTTTCATTATCTGAAAAGACTTTGTTGTGTTTAAAGGCAGTAATGGAAGCCTTCTGTCTTACTCCATTTTCTGCTACTATACCAGAAAACCACAAACTGGGTAATTTATAAAGAAATTTATTTGGATTGGGATTTTGGAGGCTGGGAAGTCCAAGAGCATGAGGCTGGCATCTGTTCAGTGTCTGGTGAGGACCTTCCTGCTGTATCACATCATGGTGGACGACATCACCTGGAGAGACAGCACAAGCTTGCTAGCTCAGGTCTCTCCTCCTCTTCTTATAAAACCAATTCCAATGTCATCATCCATGGGGCCCCAACCTCATTACCTCATCTAATTTTAATTACCTCTCAGATGCATCACTCCAAACACATTAACATATGAGTTTGAGGATTAAGTTTCCAACACATGAACATTGGGCGGGGGACACATCAAACCATAGCACTCTCTCAGTGTTGTTTCTTAAGCTTTCTCTAAAATCTAACTTTTGAATCCTCTATTTCTTCCTATTGCTAGACTGTGTTGAAGTACTCCAGGTGTTCATAGAAAAAAAAAAAGAATCAGGAATTAAAATCCAGGTAACTATTTGTAGTAGAACTATATCCATATATGAAAGTCAACACACATCTCCAATGGAAAATGACCAAAAGCAGCTCCTTCATAGTTTCACTAACATCTTCAGAGGTGTGTTGTAGGGATGCTTTTAAAGGGCATGCTTTCATCCATGGATGAGAATACACACTCAGACAATACACTAATACGGACAAAACCAACATTACTTTTCCTTTCCAAATCACCCTCCACCCTACCCCACTCTGTTCATGTGCTGTGTGTGGCTGACCTATAAGCTCTGTTCTTGGGTTCTGGTTGGGTTTGGCCAATGGATGCCCTTGCAGAGATCAGAATAAGGGAGGAGAGTGAGCGTAGGGTATTTATCCCCTGGCTTCCGCCCTGGTGATGCCCCAGGCTGGCTACAGCCTTCCATAGGAAAGCTGCAACTTTCTGAAGGTAGATTTTTAGGCAGAACTCAGTCCTCCTAGGTTCCTGTAAATATGCCTTTTCCTAGTACTTCTGGGTCTAGGTATGTTAACAACTCTGCAGTTAACAAGCCCTGGGGTGCTACATTGTTCTCATTGTTTCCTTACATCACTGACATCTTTTTATCTTATTAAACCCCTGCTCAAATTATCCTAAATGTATCTGTTGTTTGTTTGTTTGTTTGTTTGTTTGTGTGTGTGTGTGTGTGTGTGGGTAGGAATCCTGACTGATAGAGGGACACCTCTTGCCTAAGAACTTACAGTTCCCTATACATTCAACAAATATGGATGTCCCTTTTGACCTTTAAAAATATTGTTCCTGAATCATGCAAATATGTTTTGAATTGGAAGCTCATGGAGATGAACCAAAAATGAGAAAGGGAATAAAAATGGAACTTGGATCCTCTTGGCTAAATGTAGCCAAATGTAGCATTAACTATCATCAAGATCTGCATACAAATCACAAGAACACTAATGTTTCCCTAAAACACAAATCCCTTTCTGACATTCTCTAGCATTGAGATTTTATGTTCATTTAAGTTTTATGAATGTATTTTCATTTAAATCCATTAGTGACTCTGGACTTCAGTCCATATCATAAAGCAATATCTTACAAAAGACTTGAAAGAAAGTGAGAAGTGCTGGGTGTGGTGGCACATGCCTGTAATTCCAGTGACTCAGGAGGGTAAGGCAGGAGGATTGCAAATTTGAGGCCAGATTCAGCAATTTAGCAAGGCCCTAAGCAATACAGCAAGACCCTGCATCAAAATAAAAATAAGACTGGGAATGTAACTCAGTGGTAGAGTACCCCTGAGTTCAATCCTTAGTACCAGAGAGAGGAAGGAAGGAAGGAAGGAAGGAAGGAAGGAAGGAAGGAAGGAAGGAAGAGGGAGGAGGGAGGAATCAGGAAGCAAATCCGGTCTCCAAGAAGCTAAAGATCTGACTATTTGGGTCAGAGAGCAATCTGTTCTGTTTTGAGATCCTCCCAACTCCCAACTGCTTTGTAAACTGTCAAGCACCAAATAACATAATTATACCATGCTTCAGAGGGTTAATATACTTTTTCATATTACCAACCCTTGGATTTTGGCATCATACAAAAGAACATTGCTCCAGAAAGAGATGTGAGGGGAGTTCTAGGTCCAGTTCTTCCACAATTCTTCTGGGTCATTCTGAACAAGTCACCTAACCTCTCCAGGATGCAGTTTTGTTTCATTTTGGTTTTCATCTAAGAAATGAAGTGGTGTGGATGTAACTCCTCAAGATTTGTGGTTTGTTTTGTTTTTTTTTAAACCAATCAAATAAATTCCTCCTACAGAATCAGGAAGTCATAGTCTTCCTGATTGTTTTCCACAAGCAAAAAAGTTCTTTTAAGTTTTACATTTCAGAATAAAAATTTTAAGTTAGTTCAGTTTTTTCCTCAATTAAAAAAAAATGTTTACTTTGCTGGATGGGATGGCATATGCCTGTAATCTGAGATACTCAGGAGGCTGATGGAGAAGGATCACAAGTTGGCAGCCAGCCTTACCAACTTGGTGAGACCCCATCTCAAAATAAAATAAAAGGGCTAGGGAGGTAGCTCTATGATAGAGCACTTGCCTAGCATGCAGGAGGTCCTGGGTTCAATCTCTAGAACAATGCAAAAAAAAAAAAAAGAATATCTTAATATAAAAATGTTTCATAATACTCATCAATATATGAATTTTTATTAAATGTGCTAATTCCTTTATCTAGCAATTCTTTTTTTTGAGATGGGGTCTCATTTTGTTGCCCAGCTTGGTCTCAAATTCTTGGGCATAAATGATCTTCCTGACTCAGCCTCCTGAGTAGCTGGAACTATAGATGTGTACCCCTGTACCTGGCTTTATCCAGGAATTTCTACTTTCAGAATTATTTTAGAAAAATGCTCCGTGTGTACCCAAAAATTCACGTAAGAAATGGTAACTATAGGCTTTATCTGCCAGACTGCAAAATGAGAAATACTGTAAATCTCTATCAGTGGGTGAAATTCATTCTAGTAAGTCCACACTGTAGAGCTGGTATGTCACTCAAGTTGTTGTAAGCAATCAATTGATATGAAAAAACATTCATGATACATCTTTAGGTAAGGAATAAAGTTACAAAATAATATTTATATTGATCTTATTCGTGTTTTAAAAAATTATAAATATGACACAATGTGTGTTTGTAAGTATAATTTTCTAAATCCTCTTGTTTGTCAAAGCATTAGAAAAGATCTAAATTGAATTGAATTATTGAAAATTGCCACTGGTGGGGAAGGGAGCCGTTGAGATGTCATAATGGAAGACTAATTTTTATCCCTATGCAGTTTTGTACTCTTTAATTTTTTCCCCAAATATTTCACTGAATTTAAGATGCTAACTATTTTAAGATTCAACATGAGATCATGTACCACTAAAGGAGAGAAAAACTGCTAGTAAAACTATGAGATGCCATTAGTTTCAAAATATATTCCCATGGTAGCTATATTAAATATAAAAGAGAAGTGTATGTATGGATCCATAAAATACAGTATATGCTTTAGAAATTTTACAATATAGGAAAAAACTACCATTGGCACTTTAGGAATATGCATTACATTTTATGTACCCAATTTTTGGTTTGTGGTTAACTAATGATGACATTTGACCATCAAGTAGTCTTTTCTTTTTAGAATCTAATGCACACCTAGTCTTCTTTGATCTGTGGGGTTAATTCATTACTTCACTCTGCAATATCTCAGTACTTTGCAAAGGGCCCTATGTATCACGATAACCAAAATGTTCTGCATTTCCCTACCTTATCAACTTCACCTTGATCCCACCCCTACATTCTAAGCATTAGCAACATGATCAAGTGTGAGATGACGGAAATGTGATGGATGAGTTCTAAATTCTGTCACTTGGATCAATAGAGCCATTGAATCAAATAAATACCAAGACATTAATCCCTGTGACATTTTTCGAAATTGACCATATCAAGCTACCAATGGTGGTTCTTTGGAAATAAACTAGGGAACTTATTTGTTTACTCACTTACCATTTCGGCATGATATTCACCATATTTTTCTAGCTTGATGTAAATATTTCCCTCCAGCTCACGCTTCATTCACACAATATTTAAGGGGATATTTGAGAGACTGAGTTCAAGTCAAGATTGCCTTTTTGTCCTTCTTCTTTGTGGCCTTTCACCTTATCATAGAGGAAAAATTAAAAATAAGGTACCACTACTCCTTTTAAAATGACTGAATTATTGTTTTAAAATAATAAATATCTCTTATTATCATCCTGAGGTTTTCCATTTGTTTTATTATTGGTTTAGAACAGCCCAAGAAATAGTAAAGATGAGCAAGGACAATTTTTAAAGCAAGAAAACAAAGAACAAGAGATATTCTTGATGTCAAGGCATCACAACAATGAGAAAACATTTAAAACATTTTTCTGTCAACATCTCTTTAATGTACATCTCATAGCCTAAAGGAAAGAAAATTTAGAGGAGAAATGCCTTTCCTGGTCATCAGAAAAAAGTTAGGAGAAACTGAGAAACTTCTCAGAAAGCTTTTGCCTTTGGATTTTTTCTTAGAGATGAGACTCAAGTATTTCCAGCTCAAATCACTGTGGGCTGGAAGTGCACTGTGAGTATTGGCAGGGAAACAAGCAATAGATGAAACTTTTTTTTTTTTTTTTTTTTGGCTTCTAGAGTTAAAAGTCTTACATAAAACAGTTCCCTTTTCACTCTCAAAGAAGTGCACCATACACATGTGTTTCTCTCAAAGATTCTGAAAAAGCCAAACATCCAGACTTAAGGTTCAGACATGATATCTTGTTTAGTATGTACAAAATAACATGGTCATTGATCATATCAGAGAGTAAATGGCACATGATGGTTTTTGTATCCCAATAGAAGAGGTTGCTTACCAGAAAATGGAACCAAATTTTGGATGTGAAAAAATGTTAGAAATTTTCTAATCAAACTTTTTCATTTTGTGGGAGAGAAAAATAAGAATTAGAGAGATTAAGTGACTTGCCCAAGACCACTGCTAATAAGTAGCAAAGACCAAAACCTCCAACTCCTAGTGTTCTTTCAATTATCTCTACTGACCCTTTTTCCAAAACAATATACAATGAACTAATCATAAAGGCTCAGGAGATGAATATACCCTTTTATCTGCCAACCACTATAATAAGATTTTTGGAAATCTCTGTCAAAAAACCATATGAAAATAAACCAAAGGTCTGGATGGGAATATAAGAACCCGTAGAGGAAGGGCCTTGTTTAGTTCCCAAAAAATAAAGGCATAATTATTATATGTATAATAATAATTTCTTTCTATATTTTAAGGGTTTGCAAATATTAACTAATATCCAAAACCACACAAGATGTAGATTGGATCATTACTGGTACTTTGCAGATGAGGAAACTAAGACACAGAGAGTTTAGGAAATGTCCCTAGGGCCACAGATAAGAAGGAGAAAGTCAGAACTCAGGCCCTGACAATTTGGCATTGAGTCTCCACTGTTAGTCACGACACTATTACCCTACATTATCATTTCATAATACAAAGTATGGATGTCCACTTGACATTTTCTTGGCTGACAGACATGCTTAGTGAAAGATATAATTTTAAAAGTCCTATAAAGATTTAAAAAGATTGAGAAACACTTTTAACTATAACCTTATCATTCACCAAAATTTCAACAAAGTTTCTGATAGAGTAATAACACTGAAGGTTGCAATCTTTTTCCTAGATGATGCTCAAGCTAAAAAGAAAAAAAAGAGAGTAAGGCATAATTGGAATAAAAAGGATAAAATCAGAAAACTGTTGTTCATAAACTACACAATCAAGTCACAAAATCAATAAGTGGCAGTTGCCAATATTCATATTGGGGTATATTCCTCATCTCAATTCCCTTGAATACAAAGACTAAAAGCAAATCCAAAGTAGTCCATTTTAAATGTTAAGGCTATTTTTTATCTTTTTTTAATTCTAATTTGTCATACATGTTTGCAGAGAATGTTAAGGCTTTTTAATATTTCTGATGACAGATGAAAAAACAAGATTTAGGAAGTGCTTGTAGCGTGGCACCATTTAAGAAAGGAAAATATTTATAACTAAAACATTTATGTTATAAAAATATAAATGTAGAGCAAGAACAAGTATCTGTCTATTTAGATCTCAAAAATTATCTCGTGTGCTATCTGGGCTACCTTCTTTTGGATACCAATAAGTGTTGTAAAAATAGCAACACAATTTTATCTTGGACTCATACTCTTCAAAGTCTTGAAAGTTCAAAGTCCAAGGCATAAAAATCTATAACTCCCAATCTGCTGTCAGCCTTTTATGTTAACTGTAAACTCCTTCAGTGTGCCCACTCTGCTCCAGCCTCCTAGTGCCCTGTCCTCCACATGAGACCCAGGCATTCACTCCATGCGTCCTTCCAGGGTGGCAGGCGAGAGCTGCTGTCTTCACAGCCCCATGGCCTGATGCAAACACTGAAGGCACCTAATTCAGCACAAATTAGAGCAGAATACAGAGCCTGTATCTGAAGAGATTCCTGGAACAATTTTAACTGAACTTCATGAGTATGCAAGCTCATGACATGATGATTATCCGAAAGGACAAGTGAGAGAGAGAAGAGAGTGAAAAATGAAAACCAGTTCAGTTATGTCCTCTAGTCCCCTGCAGGTGGCTTTGTTTACCTATGTAAGGGATGTTAAAGGGGCGATGGCACACGGAACGACAAGAATTGTCCACACAGAAATAAGGTCCAAGCTGAACTTGGTGGCCAGGCAAAAGCTAAGGTGACAGAAAGCCTCCTCACCATCTCCCTAAAAGAATGGTTTTATGCAGTTACTACGACTTTTCCACAGAGCATCTTGTGCCTCGGAACAATGTAATGTTCATTGAGGATTCTTAGGACCATATTCTAAAATCCTGGACTGACTTTCGTAATCTAAGAACTCCACAGGAAGAAGAAATACAAAAGTACCCAGAGAAGGGTGAGGATTGGTCCTAATATTTCATTCCCTATGTCATTCGCAAGTGGAATATTAAGAAGATAGCACAAAGATGGATGACCCAGGAGTGGCAAACTCATGATTTCTGGTCAGATTTAAGGAGTTTCTCCCTTTAGTTCCATGACAATTACATGTGGAAAACATTTTAATATATATTTTAGAGAACCATCATTTCTAAGAATTGATTGACGAAAAAGTTCTGTTCATCATTTACTTAACAGACCCTGGCTAAACACCAAAACAGCTCAGTGGAGTAAAACAAATTGATTTTCTCCAATTCCTTACACAAACCATGAACAGCATTCAGTTTACTTCTCTGGTTAGTGATGCCCATACACAGGCTTTAGATTCTTTTACAGACCAGTCCTCACTCCCTATATGTAGGCCACGAAGACTTTCAGACTCCAGTGGGGATGCTCTGATCCACCAAACCAAAAACACTTTTTGTCTTGTTTCCAAAAGAAATCCAATCCTTCATATCCCTACAGTGTTTTGCTGAAGGCCCTTGAACACATCAATCCTTCTGTTTGAAGTTTATTCTCCTCCCTAACAAGCACAAGGACATATCTTCATATTTAAAATAACTTTATTATATCTTTGAAAGTAGCAAGCCTTCATTCTCTTGTGGATATGTTGCCTTTCAACCCTCTTGGGTTTCCTTCTTCACATCAAAGGCAATTAATTTTCCCTCTCCAAAAGCTCTACAGTAGAAATCTCCAGCTTAGCATTAACCATCAGTTAGCAAAACATGAAGCATGTCTACAGATGAATATATATGATGTCCCAGGCATAAAGTGTACATGCATGTGTGAGTGCACAGACATTTAAACAAACACACACAGTTACACAGTTTATAGGAAATGAATAGTTTAAATAACTAAAATGTAATTATCCATATTATAGCATATAGGTACACAAAAATTTAAATATGTGCTTTTATACATGCATTCAGATGTTACAATCATGTTAAAATCTGTAAAATCTACCTTCACTTTTAACTTTTACATCTCTAAGTTTTCTGACAGTATTTTGGCTCCTTCCTATGGTTGACAACATTTAAGAAATATATCTTCCTCTTAGTAAATGCCCTGAAGTATGATCTGATCATCCTTTTCATTGAAATAGATCAGGTATCTCCTTCTAAATACTGTAGCATTTAAACATTTGGAATGGAAATATTGTGTCAGAAAAATCAACTGCTAATTTTACGTGCAGCAAACCCTGGCTTCTCTTTACAAATAAGAATCTGTTTCCTTTAGTTGCTCAAAATCCCAGAAGACCCATGTAGGAGCTTTAAATTTTGCAAAGCATCGCCTCCCAGGCCAATCCTAGAGTATTGTGCTCAATATTTTATCATGTAGGAACAACATTTAACAGAACAGGATGCAACAGCAGTAGCCGGTTGTGAACAACCTATTTACATATGTGTGCACTAAGTCTGAAAGCAATAGTTAACAGTTAACAGAGATTATTTCTGGGTGGTGGGTTTCAGGTAACTTTTTCTGCTTCTCTGTTTCTCCCATTTATTTCTATAAAAACATCCTTCCTGTTATTTGGAGTTTTTTTTTTTTTAATATTTATTCATTTGTTTTAGCGTACACAATACCTTTTATTTTTACATGGTGCTGAGGATCAGACCCAGGCCGCACATGTGCTAGGCGAGGGCTCTACCACTGAGCCACAAACCCAGCCCCTTCCTGTTATTTGTAAAAATAAACCTGCTAAATGAAAAAAGAAAGAAAGAAAGAGGGCTGGGGTTGTGGCTCAGCGGCAGAGCGCTCGCCTTGCACGAGCGCGGCCCGGGTTCGATCCTCAGCACCGCGTAAACATAAATGCATTGCATTGTGTACAACTAAAGTAAATAAATAAATATTAAAAAAAAAAGAAAGACATCTATTCCTGGAATGATTCCACAAACATAGAAATACACAATGAATCCATTTATAAAACACGTACACCAAAGAACAGATCTACTGGAATCCACCGTGAATCAGATAAAAATAGTGTCCACTGGTGGCTCAGTCAGTCAGTGAAAAACCTCTTGGCCACCAGGGCCTGTATTAAGACATATTGGGGGCAGTGAAGATAGAATGGGGCAACACTTATGCAAAAGTCAAGAAAGAGCCGGGCACGGTGGCGCACGCCTGTAATCCCAGCACTTTGGGAGGCTGAGGCAGGAGGATCGTGAGTTCAAAGCCAGCCTCAGCAATGGTGAGGCACTTAGCAACTCAGTGAGACCCTGTCTCTAATAAAATACAAAAAAAGGGCTGGGGATGTGGCCCAGTGGTCGAGTGCCCCTGAGTTCAATCCCCGGGTACCAAAACCAAAAAAAAAAAAAAAAAAAAAAAAAAGTCAAGAAAGATAGTCCGTGTACAACCCATCGGAATTGCCTGGTCTCAGTATGAACTCATCTGGACCACACACTCCTTATTCATATAAAGGTAACAGAAGAAGTAATGTGACACTCTGCATGAAATCTGTTCACAGGCAGGACCTTGCTGTGGGACACTGAATGATCTTTTATATTACCTTATAATTCTGAATCATCCCGATTCTTAGCTACCCTAGTAGAAATGAAGGAGAAGTTACTGAACTTGCCCAAAAAGGCTCCACAGGACTAAAAAATCTAAAATGCCACATTTAAGTATGTTCCAGCATATTTCCAGTTCATCTTTTTATATAGACAGTGTGTGAAATACAGAAGTTACAGGCTAACATGTAGGGGACTAGGAGTATAACATCTTCCTGCAGACCAGATTCTTAAGAAAAACCTCACATCACAGACCAAATCTCTCTCTTACTGTGGGAATGGAAGGTGCTAACAGTGTATAATAATGCTTTACTCTTACTTAGCATAAAATGTCAGTCCCTAGGTGAGATTATCTCATTACAGGCTTACTGTGTGGACACATGAATATAATCACTTATCACATGCTAACCCTCACATACCCCACAATGATATTTCCAACAGCACAGAGTTGGTAGGATGTATGTGGATGGCTTCCCAACCCCCCCAAAGGAAGTGCCGTACTCAGCTCTTAGTGCCTCTATATTCTCGGGCTGCAGCTGGCCGTCTGAAAGAAGCCTCTCCACACCTATCTACCAGACCTGTGCCGAGAGATGTGCTTCAATCTGGACAAACCCCACACTTACAGCCATAAATGCATTGGCACTGAGAAAGGCTGCTGAGGATGTGGCACTCCAGGTGTGGCTTTATCTGTCACTTCACCGGGTCAGCTATTTAGGCCTAGTCTTCTCCATTGGCTTGAAGCTCTGTTCACACCATCTTGGGTAACACATCACATTATTCTTCCTTATAAAAACAAATAAACTCAAATGAGCATTCAGAGTCAGTTCACCCCTCCGAACATCTCTGTCTTCCCCTCTTGATTTATGAGACATGATTTTGATCCCACCCCAGAAAGCTTCCCACATAAACCAAGCCTCTCAACTGAGGGTTGGCCAAATGCCTTCCTCCACTCCTGAGGCTGCCCACCTTCCTCACCTCTGCAGATGTGCATAGCCCCAGGCTCTCAGCCTGCTAGCCACCACTGAGTCACCAGGAGCACAGCACTGCAGTACCTAGCACTACCCACATCAACTACCACCGCGACTCAAGTCACTGCACTCTGCACTTCCCACCCTACGGGAAAATTCAGCTGCCCTGTGAAGCCAGACCAAAAGGAAAAACAAATGTTTTCATACTTATAATGGCTCCCCTCTGAACCAGTGCGTCTGAAATTTATACAGTTCTAGAGAACAAGGAGCTGGATACATTAGTTCCTAGCCGACTCTCTGCTCATAACAGCTGTTCACACAGGCATTTCTGAAATAAGTCCAATCCACTTCAGTGCAATACACTGTCCAAGTTTAAAATCCATGGTCAAAAATAAAACTTACAATTCAATAAGGCATCACATGTTTCATAACTGAGTGTGGAGATGGGGTGTAAGAAATAATCGGGCCTCCTGCATAACCCAGCCAGGGAAGCTGGTTAACTGAACTCCGACAGTTGCTTTTGCCATTCCCCCACCCCACCTACAAGTGTGGACCTTCTTGATTTCAGCCACCAATGTTTCAGACTACAGTCCCTTGAAATAAACTGACAGTCTGATCATTTACAAGAACATTGGACAACATGCAGACAGACTTTGCGGAAACAGAGTTAGAGTTAGAGCTAACACAGACAGGAAGGAAAAATGGAATGCCTTATCAGAACTAGGATTTCTGTCTTTCGTGGATTGCACACTTCATCTGATACATATGTCTGCATTGACATATACCACAGGGTTTTGTTGATGTTGTGTTATAATCTGTTTATTGGGTGGTTTAGTCAGAGAACCTTATATAACACATTCTAGTTTTGAATGTAGCAACATGCATGGCATTGCACTCATATAAAATTCAGACCATCCACAGTATGTCCCATTAGCCACCCACAGTCAATCTACCTTGCAAGGTTTCTATGTAACTGATAAAAAACAGGTACTACCATCACCAGCAATAGTAAAAAGAAAAAAAATTGAGCAATCAGCTTTACCCTATATTCAAAAGCTAGCATCCTCTGGTATGGTTTTAGGGATTTCAGAAAACCAATTCATCCTGATTTTAATAGGTTGCATGAGCCTGACTTATGGGGGGAAAGCAGTCCAGTTTATTAAGCTCAAACACACGTGAGCTGACTTCAGTCTTCCAGGGTAGAGTATGGAAACACTGCCTACTGCCTCTGCACTAGGGTGCTGTGTGACTACAACCCTTGCATCTGATTTCCTTAACAAAGAAGCAGTAGATCTGCACTGCTTGTTTGGCCAGAAAGAACATAATAATACAGCTACAGCTTAGTAACTTCCATTCATGCTAGCTCAACAAACAATGTGTATTATATAATGAATGAGTCTTTTCTATGAACCCTGCTATTGGAAAATACAGGCACTTTCTGCACAGTTTAAAGCAGTCTACGAGGAACAGTTACCCCTTGCGAGATCAAACGTGGACCAGGTAAGAGAAATACGAACAGCCTACACTCTTAGATGCCTTTGCTATCACTCTAATTTCCTTTTTGCTTGACAATAAATAATTTCAGTTAACTGCAAACTATACAGAGAACATTTACAAAGCAGCCAGCAAGCATCCGAATGATGTTGGCTTTCAGCTCCATATTCCCTGCGTTGCCTAAGAAATGGGGGGCGGGGGGGGGGGGGGAGTGGGAGGAGGAAGAGGAGGGGAGAGGGAATCAGCTATCTATGAAATACTTACAGCCTCCGAGTCTTCAATTCCATGCAGGTACAAATTGTCATACATGGAGGTCTGATAATCCAGAGCACCTCTCTTAAGGCAAAAACAAAACTGCTGCAGAAACCACAGCTAGAGCTAAAAGAGAAAAGGCCTGTTTGGAAGAGCTGCGCCTGTCTTATCAATTCCTGTGGATTTGCCAGGCAAGATGCTATTCATTCACATCACACAGGGTGAGGTTATCCCCAGAGGCAGTCCAGACCTGGCATTTTATCTGCCTTCCCAATACAGAGCATAAAAAGCAAAACCCTTCCTCAACCAAAGACTGGTGACTGAGCTAGGAAAGCGGCCTCTGATTGGCTCGGCTCCCCTGCTTCAGTCAGCTGAAGAGCGTTCCCTGGGAGAGTGGAGGGTGACTCGGAGCATCCTACCCAGCAAAGAGCTGCTTCCTGTTTCGCCTGTATTGTTAGTTCTACAATAAACAACTTATCCATATCCAAAAGGCTGCTTGGAATGTTTGGAAAGGCAGGCTACTGAATACTCTAAACACAACCACTCATCTTCTTGATTAAATTCACAATTGGAGGGTAGAGGGCAAAGGAGAGATTTTGTTTTCGGAGAATACTGTGTAAAGACGGGCAAACAGTTAATAATCTCTGACCAATGTCTGAATTTAACAGATGTGATTTAAGTCAAGAGTGCAATAGGTCATATAGAATTTTTTAAAAACCTACAGTGAAGGAAAAATGAATAGGGTAAACAGATGGTAAGATTTCTTGTGGGAATTTCTATAGCAAAAGTTTACAATATTCTCGCTGAAGTCTCTCTGCCTCCCTGGCAAGAAAATACCTCTGTGTTACAACTAGCAAAGTTTTAAAAGGAAGCCCCAAACCTCCAACTTTTAGATGCAAAATTGCTGAATGTCTCTTTAATTTGTTTAACCACCTTTAAATAACAACCAAAGTTTTTGCTTAAATTCTTCATCCACTTTTCCATACAGAAACCTTTAATAGCCCTAAAGTAACATTGATCTTTTCTCCCAACTCTAACATAAAAGTCATACTCCCACCCCTGGCTCCTACCACACACCATAACTCAGGTTGACTGATGCCAGGTCCCACATTGGGGTCACCTGATACAAAGCTTCCCTAGATACTTACAGCTGTCTGGTCAACCAATAACATACTACAATTCTGAAACCAGAGAGCCTCAGAACTCACTCTAAAAGAAATCGCTAAATTTGGAGGAAAAAAAAAAAAAACAAGAAGAAGTTGGTAAGGGGCAAAGAACATAATCTGAAAAAACTGCATGAATCACTGAGATAAGAAATGACCTAGAAACTCAGAGCCTCTGAGTCCAGTATAGGCTTCTCCACTAACCAGTCAGATGACTCTGGACCAGTCACCACCTCAATGGGCTTTAGTTCCTTCACCTGCAAAACTGGGCTAAGAAATAACTCAAAGAACTTTGCAAATCTAAAGTGCAACATAAACACTTGTCAATGACAACCCTGCTTTGTCAGCTGAAGGCATTGGCTGCAGTTCATGGGAGCTCAGCACAGGAGAGACTGGCTGGCCCTGGACCTAGGAAATGAGGCCTGTCCTTCTAGCCAGTGGCTCGAAAAAGTGTAAGCCTGAGAGGAATAAACCTGAGTCACAAAAGGCAAGACAAGACCTACCAACGCTGAGGAAAGCACATTCTTCCAGGTCTGAGCTGATGCACTAACGTCTTTCAATCACAGTTGCACACTTTGAAAACAATATTGAGTCATTTTCAAATATAAAAGATGGTGGGGGGAATCAATTCTGCTTCAGAATCCCAAAATGGTAGAGTTCATTCAGGATGTCATCTTTGATGCTGTGCTCGCACAGAAGGAGGACAGCAGAAAAGGGTGAGTGCAATCAACAGGCACTACCTGTTGACAACTGTGTGTGTTAGAACAAAAGACTGCCCAGGTGAAATTTTAGCTTCCCTTGTCCCCACACAGAGAGAGGGCTGGGTGGGTCAAAGGATTTGTAAGCTCAAATTCATGCGTCAGATTCTGTTATTTTAATTAACTCTCTAGTTACAGACATACAAAGTTTTAGCCAGAATCTATAGAAACTTGAGATGAGAAGGTCTTTTATTCTCCTTAAATTCTCCAGATCATTTCCTTATTTTAGCACTTCAATTGAGAGTATAGATATTTCCTAATTATTTTTAAATGGGAATCAATTAAAAAGAGAAGAAAGAGGCAGTCCACTTGCATCATTCACCAAGATGAGAGAAATTGTACCTGCTGGGAAAACTATGCATGGCTTAACTCCTTTCCAGCATTTGGCTGGCTTGGAGGGCTCCCTGTTAATGTAAGGGTAAAAAGGAAGTTTTAAAAGAGTAGAGTAGGAGCCTGTCTTAGGATATACTAATATACATAGAAAGTGAGTCTGATTCAGGGTAGGATGCTAGCGGGGAGGTACCAGATCAAACATAGCAGCTGAGGTTACTCCTTGCAAACCTACATCCTGCTCCCCAAGGACAAGAACAGATGTGTAGCAGGCACAGTCTGTCTCTGACCACTTCCCAGGAACACAGAAAAATGCTGGGACTCATAAACACAAACTGTTAGGGAACCAGAGAAGTCACCTAATTGTAAAGTCATTGCTTGTACAATTCTGTCTATAAATCCCACAGGATTCTTGTAAGGAGATTGTCCTTGCAATTTGACAAATGTCTCAGCTGACCTCAGTTCAATGGAGGAGTGGCATGGCTCTTAACAAATCAGGAAAGCTCTATTTGGTATGCAACATTATTTTCAGTTAGTTCTTGTTGGCTTTAAACTTAGAAATAAGGAGTTCTTTTCCCTCACCCCCCTCTGGGATGTGTGGTACAGCAAACCACAGTGGACTCAACAACAAAATATGAAGTATAAACATTTCTCTTTTCCATTTGTTTGAAAAGGGAATAGAAGAGGGACAGAAAAGCCAAGAATGAGATGATTAGCTGTGAATTGTAGAGATCAAGACAAAAGGTGCAGATTTAGAAATAAAAGGAAATTTTGCCATCAAATTTTCCACCCAGATTTCTCTGGATTTTCATTCTTCTAAGCCAGTGTAGTTATATATTCTACAGCAGGGCTATGAAAGTCGAGAAAGGAAGAGGCAAAGGAAAAATGTTTGGATTTTGCAAAGGCTAGCCTTCTTGTTGGCTGTATGGGATAGAACACAGCCCAAGGCTTTTGTCAATTCAGTCTTGGGAATTATTTTGCTCTTTGTTTAAAATTTTACTAAGGGACCACAGTGTGCAAGATGATTTGCTTTTCTTCTGCTCTGCAAGTATCAGACTACACCTTTGTCTCTAGAAATGTGTGAGGCATTGCAAGTGTTAATATCATTCCCTCTTTTCCTCCCTGATGACCCTCAGACAGGTGGTGGCAACAGAGCAGGGCAGACAAGGGAATGAAAATAAAACAAAACAAAACCTGTAGACAATAGATTCCACTTCTACCAGTTCTCTGTTACAGTCCTCTGAGTTTGAATTTAGACCTCACTATCTAGTTAGGCATGTCTTTGTGCCCCTCTGGGCTTCATCTGTAACATGGCAAGAATAATTCCAAAAATAATGAGCTAATAGATGAAAGGCACAGAGGAAGTAGAAGGGAAGAACTATTCTTTTTGTTTGTTAAGGAAAGTCATACGGAGTCAGGGCTGGCTGCCTCCAATACCCAGCTCCAGGGCCCCATGCGCACTTTGTTCTACGTAAATGGTAGTACCAGGAATACTGTGGGGCAGGGTGATGAAGAGCAGGACCACCTCTCAGCTGTGTGAATCTCAGCAAACGACTTTGCCCTTCTGTACCTCCACTTCCTCGTTTACAGAATGAGGATTATACCAAGATTCTTGTGCAGATTAAAAGTCTAGATATATTAAAAAAAAAAAAAAAAAAAACAATACTCCAAAGCATGTCTGACACAAACTCAGTACTCCATAACCATCAGGCTTATGGTGTGGTTCTTATTAGGGTCTCCTCCTGGGCTCTGGCCTCAACTCCTGATACATACCCTTTGCCTCTGGGGCAGGATGATACCCAACATTTGCCCCTGAGGCCAGCCTGGTCTTCTTATCCCTGCCTGGGTCCCTAGTTTCAGCCATCAGAGCTGAGACCAGCACCCTGCCTCCTGCTGCCCTACTTAACTTCATGCCAGCTCCTTCCGGCTGCCTCCCAGCTTCATCTGGCCAGGCCGACTGCTCCTTATGCTAATGCTGGCATGCTTGCCTGGACCTCCTCTGTCTCCTGACAACACCCACCCCACAGCTCTCTGCCTCTTTCCATCCTGCCATGGTGTACGGAGTCTCACCCTGGCCTCTGCCCTCACCTAGCCCCTGGCCTCCACTGCCCTGACTAAGCACCCCTAGATTTCCCCACCCTGTCACAAGCCACAGCCCAGAAAACCGTCCTCATGAAAATCCTGTGACAAATGCTACTAATGGATTATACCAAGGAACTAAGATGAGAGTGAGAAAGGCAGAGAGAAACAGAGAGACAGGGAGAAAAGGGCAGAGACAGACAACCCTAGAGACGACAATCAGAGGAAGACTGAATATATGGACTAACTCCGCTCCTCCCTGCCATTCTCAATAGCTTCAGGAGAAAATAATACTTCATAATTCATAAAGGAGTGAGTGTAGGTTAGGTAAAAAAAAAAAAATTGCCAGAAAATGACAGATCCCTCCCTGTGATTGACGTATTACTCAGAATCTCTTGCTTTCTGAAATTTCTGTTTAAAAAAAAAAAAATACAAAAGCCAATCTTCTGGCAAAAAAACATTCCATAAAGCCACAGTTTTCATGCATGCTACACAACTTTATTTCCAAAATAAACCTAGGAGACGAGGCCAGCTGGTTTCCTCCCCGTTGCCCACATATCGTTTGGCTCGTGTCATCGATACTAATTTAACAATTAACTCTCAGCCAGTCGTTGACGGCTCCACAAAACCACCGTGGAGATGGGGACACTGGGATCAGCAAGACATGGCTGCATCCCCTGGACGCAGACTAGAGGATGGCATGCCAGCAACAATGGAGATCCCGAAGACAGGGATTGAACCAAGGAGGTGGTTGCCACCAAAGCTCTCACATTCGAGAGCTGGGGAGTAATTTGATTCCTTTATCTGCAAAGCCTCAGCAGGAGTGGGAGGCAGGAAAGGGGGAAGGAAGGGAACAGCTCCACTCATGGTACAGGGCAGAAATGAATCAGCTGCCAACTTACTACTTGGCCTTGGGCAAACCACCTCCCCCAAAGGTGGGACCCCTTCAGTTCTGCCATTCCAGGTTTGCTCTAAAGAGTGAATAGTTTTGTTTGTTTGTTTGTTTGTTTTAAATATAAAATCTGTGAAATTTTCTATTTTATTACTACTTTTAGATCAAAAATCAAGGTTTTCCCGTTCAGGAGAAGTTTTTCTTTTTGATTTGATAACACCGTTAATAACAAGCATCCAGAAGTGCTTATTGAGTACCCAGTATCTCCACTAAACAGATATCAAATGTGCTGACTCCTATTCAAAATCTTTCAATGGCTCCCCATTGCTCTTAGGATAAAGGCCCAAATCCTTGACGTGGCCTACAGGGCCCCAACATTGCTCTTCTTACACCCTCATTTTGCTAGTCTCTCCTCTCTCCAGACAACTCGGCCTTCTTGGACACATCACTGTCACCTACCACTGGGCTCTGTCTATTGTGAGCCCTTTGTCTAGACCCCTAGCTTCCCACCAGCACCCCCAGCTGCACACATTAGAGATTGATGGATTCCTGCCTGTTATTTGAACGTGAGCCCTATGGGAAGAGAGACCAGGTAGCTTTTCACCACCATTACCTTCCCTCTGCCTGGCAAAGTGCCTTGCACATGGATGGCTTTCCATAAATACATCAATAATTCATGATGGCCTTGAACTCCTTGGCTACGTCTGCACTTTGGCTGCCAAAACAGTGCAGTGACTAACAAAAAAAAAAAAAAAAAAACTTGCAAAGTGAAATGTGGGTATTTTTTAGAGCTAAGAAAACCTAGAACATGAGCATCCCTAGAGGGGCCTCACCAAATTGTTTCCATGCCCTGATTGGAAGGTAGAGATCCTGTTCAGATTCAAATTCTTACAAATTAAATAATCTAGGCATGAGGTGGAGATATGATTTTAGCAACATCCTCATGTCAAAGAAAACACAGTTTACAAGGTGTCAATGGAAAAATTTTTGGTTGTTTTGTTTGAGTGATGGAGACAAGATCCCACCATCTTCCAAGTCTTCACACTTGGCACACACTGTCCCCTCTGTCTAGAAGGCCACTACCTCCACTCTGCCACCCCTACCCATGACTTTTCCTATATCTGGTGGTCCCATTGCTTCTTTAAGACCTTCCCTCAGACATTAGGTAGTCCTTGTGTCCAGCCCTAGCACTCGGTTCTCCTGAACCACTTCTGCAGGGCTAACCACTCCAGAGTGATGCATCCAGGAGATCTGGTTCTTTCACAACAAGATAAACAGCTCAAAAACAAGAACCAGGTCTTACTCCACTTTCTATTCCACATGCTTCATCCAAAGAAGATCCTCAATAAATACCGGTTGCCAAGAACTGAACAACAAATATGAATAGTCACATTTGAGCTCTGATGTTCTTTCCTCCTCCATAATCCAGGCAGCCTCATTTAGAAGATAGTTTGAGACCTTAAAGTAAGTCAACAGAGAAAGAAATAAGCTTGGGATCTGTAAGGTCAATTTTAGAGCTGCTGAGGACTTAGAAAACAAGAAAACAAACCACAAAAAAAGTGGAAAAGAACAAATTCTGGTCTGAGGTGGACTCATGTCACTGGTGGGGGCTCTTCTAGGGTAGAATCTATGGGCAGAGAGGATAATGGTGGAGGATGGGTTAATGGTAGTCTTAGGGACTGGGCTATTTCCCCACCCAAACTTAGTTTTAGAGGAATACCTATCTCCCTTAGGAAAGGAATGTCATTACCACACAACCCTCAGAGGCAGAAACTGTGTCTGACTCATCTTGTAAATATATCCTTCTTTGATCCAGTGCCTATTGCAATAACTGGAAAACAGTAGCAGTTCAAAATGCCAAGTAATCTAGTGATAACCTCCATGATGGAAGATAGGATTAAGGTGACCCTGTGTCTCAACAAGGAAATAAAAATTGCAAACTCCAAAATCCTGAGCTTAGAGTAGCAACCCTTATTCTAGATTCTTCCTGAAAGTGGAACTCTGTGAGGTCAGTAGAGAATGGTGGTTTTGGTGCACACTGCAGAGCCTTGACTTCTCCTATATTCTTATGTGGCAAAGATGACTAAAAGCCCTAGTACCCCTTTCTCCCTTTCTTCCACTTAACAATAAGCCAGTTTGCTCTCCAGTATTAGCAAGGCATATGACTCTTCAACAAGAAACCACACTTCACAGCATCTTTTACCACTAAATGTGGCATTTTTGCTAACAGAACAATAGTGAAAAATACTGTGTCCTGATTACCTTAACATCCTTAAAAGGACACTGCCTGCCCACTACATATTTTCTTCCCCATTTTCCTTTAGACATGATGCAAATGAACTAGCTTCCGTCATATGATGAGGACCTTACACTGAGGATAAACATAAAGGATTATTAGGTGATAGAGAAAGACATTTCCATTTTATTACAGTAAATTTATTTGGGGATCTTTTGTTGAAGCAGCTCAACCTAACTGATACCAACTGCAAAATTAACAAAAATATAGAGGTCATTAGATCAGGAACAAAGACAACCAAGAGATATGTCCAGAAGGCAAGAACTGGACTCAGAAAAGGGCATCTCACTAGGTTAGGTTATATAATTCCTTGTACTTCTTTCACAAAATGCTGTCAAGTCCAAGATGGTGGTCAATGAATCCCTAATCCACCCTCCATCCCCACTAAAACAGCATTGCTATGTACATATTTAGCCTATTATTTTCTGAAACTAAAGACTGGGGGAGGGAAGGCTTATAAGCTGCATGTATATATACACACACACTGCCAACTTTATACTGCTTTTTCAAAGCCCAATTGAGGTTTTAAATTTAAATAGACCAAAGAGAAAAATATTCACCACCTTTTAGCAAAAGCTCATAAGGATTTCCTCAGGAAGATTTGGATTTTCAATATCAATTTCTCTTAGATCCCAGTCTGTTTGGCCATTTCCTTTGCTATATTGGATAGAAAATTGGTTGGAGCACTAAATCCAAAGTCTTCCTTCAAAAGGCACAAATAGAAACAAACTGAATTTCTTGATCTAAATTCCAATTCTCAAAAGTGATTCTTACATCAAATAATCAAGGAAAATAACAATCATCTCCATAGAAAATAGCATAAATTTGGAGACAAATAATATATAGTTGTATTTGTAGAAAATAGAGGAAAATGCAAAACATAATCAGTAATCCCTTGTATTTGGTAGGTGTGTTTCAGAAGTCCAAAAGCATAAACAAACTATAAGCTTTCCGAACACACACACACAAACACACACATACACACACACACACACACACACACACACAAAAATACATACAGGGCTTTGCAAATTTGTTTGGCAATGCATTTTTCTTAATAACAGAAAGTGAATTCTCACATATTTAAGAAAGATGGACTGAAGAATTTAAAACAGCCATATCCAAATAAAAAGTAGCTGTTGTATGCCTTACAGCACCCTCCCCTCACTGCATTTCTGAATTCTGTGGGAGGTAAGCTGCAAATACTACTTGACCCTCTCATCTTGTGTACCTCAGAAATCCATTTTCTTTTAAACTGGGAGCGACAACAGTATCAAAATTTTCAAAAACAGTAGTTTAAACAAATTATTTCTAATAGTTCGTCTAAGTTCTTCTTTCAGCACCAAATTAGCTTTAAATAAATATTCAACATTACCAGACAGTAAAGTAATAACAAGTCAGAGCAGAAGCGCTGTCAAGTCATAATGCTCCTGCATTTCGTGGGCTCTACTCACCACCCATTTAAGCCTACGGATCACATGCACACGGAGGAGCTGTTCACGTGATTTGGAAATATCAACATACAATAAAAGAGAAACTAACAGACATTAGCCGTCCATTCCAAAAAGCATAGAGAAATTCACAAACACATTGTTATGGCTCTCAGAATACTATCAGCAGGCATTAGGAAAAGGACTACTAGAAGTGAATGTTCAAGTGAACTAACTTAATGAGAAATTATGAACATTTCTCAGCCAGAAATGTTCTGGTTCTCTAGGGTTTCTATTAAAGTGTCGAACCAAAAGACAATGTCAGGCACATGATTGATGGGCCTCAAATAACACAGGTTCACTTTTGAAAGAGACACCTACTAGAGGGCCTGAGTTGTGGCTCTGTGGTAGAGCACTTGCCTAGCATGCATGAGGCACTGGGTTCGATCCCCAGAACCACATAAAAATAAACAAATAAAATAAAGATATTGTGTCCATCTACAATAAAAAAAATTTAAAGAAAAAAGAAAAAGACACCTACTAGAATACTAAGATGTTGACCAACACAGCAACTTTGGAAATCATGATCTTATCCTTATCCAAAAAAGCAGCTACCAAAAAAAAAAGGGTAGAAGAAGAAAAGGCCCAGAAGGAAATGGGATGACCAAACTGATTTCATAGCCAGCTGAGTCATCCGTTTCGTTTCACATTCAGTTTTTGGTGGTTGTGTTCACTTCATTTAACTATCTCATTGATGAATATAAAATAATCAGAAAGACCTGAAGAGTCAGAATTACAGGAAAGCTTATAACGTCACACAACTCTGAAGCCATAAAAGAAAAGAAAATATATTTCCAAATATATTCGTCCTCCATCTGCCTGCCTCCTGTATCTACAACATATTTCTCACGTTATTCATGTTTTATCCACTCAATACACTTGCCCCAAAACGTGATTATGATCTAACCTCCTTCTGCTTTTTATGCTTCCCAACAACTTAAGCATTTTTCTGGCCTACTGAAAATCCACTCCCCTCCCCCAAATCTTCTCTTCACAGATTCACTCTCTATAAGGAGGTCTTCCATAGCCAATTCTTCCACAAAGTTTTTGCCTTTAATGCATTTCCAATGCATAGGTTTCCTTTTCTGGTTAGAAAAGTAAAATATGTGTCTTTAAAAGTGATATTGTAGAAAACTTGGGATATTCAGAAAAGTACAAAGAATAAAAATTTGTAGTCTTATGACTAAAAGATGATTATTATTGATTATTGTTATTTTTCTGTTTGCATTTTATTTTACATCAGAACATACTTGATGTAAACTTTTGTATTCTCGTAGCAATAACAACAATAGCATTTCTTCACATTACTAAAAATTTCTTATGAACTCAGTTTACTGCAATTCCATAATATTGAGTCATAAGTATATTTATGTAATTCTCATTGTTTTTGCTAATATAAATAATGTTGGAATTATATTAGTCTGAAATCCAGATTATTTTCCTGGGCTATATTCCCAGACATTCTTAGGTCAAAGGGCATGAACATTTTTAAGCCCCTTGATCAGACCGCCAAGTACCTTACAGAAAAATTGTACCTATTAGCTTGATGTGAAATACTATCCCTTAGGGTCTGATTTTTAATGTATTAATTTGATATTCAGTAGTTGCATCTCACTGCTATTTTAATTTTTATTTTTTTCTAGGGAGCAAACATGCATATATCTAACATTTATTCTCAAGCATGGCTAACTTACTGTCCCTGAGTGAAGAAATTCTATATCTACATAACAGATACTATCATGTTCTTATCTCCACCCTTTTTCTGGAAAGTCTCATGGAAATGGCATCTAAGGCAATGGCTCTCAAACATGGCGGGAGACCAGAATCATCACACTCCAGAAACTCAAACTCAGTAGAGGCTCTATAATCCATATTTTCTAAAAATTCCAGTCATTCTATTGGGCAACTGAATAAGAAGGTCATTGGGCTAAGACTACAATAATTAGATACTACTTCCATTGGATGAATGAGCTACATGCAATTCCTTAGGCATATGAAGAAAAGAATTATTCCCTAAACTATCATTTGTTCTGCAGTTATGACCTGACACCCACAAAATAACTTATGCACCCTGTGAAATCTACTTTTATAGGGTGACATAACATTGCTCATAGCTGTTAGTCTAAGAATAATCTTGTTTTATATGCTGTTTTATTTGAAAAGGAAGTAATCTAAACACTGATATACCTTTTATTTATATACCCAGAACTCGGCAAAAGTGTTTACATAGTGGATAGAATGAGACCTAGTCTGAATTTCCAAATTGTCACTTTTCCCAACTCAAGGAGAGCCTCTGCCTGCATTCTATGGATGGCGAATACATGTTCATATTGACTTATGGTGAAGTTTACAAAAATAGGAAACCCCAGAAAACTTTCAACCCACCCTCAATCCCACTCCCAACTCCAAATTGCCAATTCTCCCCCTTGCCCACGATTAAGCACCATGGTGAAATGGTCTGTGGCTACTGATACTGGTATCACATTTAATATACTCATCAATTTTAAATACCTGGGCTTAGGAAGTGCCTCATCTCCCTCTCTGAGTTTGGTCACCTAACACTCTCATGGGGAAAAATATGTGTAGGAGCAGGGGTGGGGAAGAAGGCTAGATGTTAGAGAGCAAAGTACTCTGCATGTCAACTCTGGCATAATCCTGATTTGCTCAAGTCTACCAGCATAAGAACAACCCAGTTCAATCATACTGCTAGCATTGCTGGGACTTGGGAGCCACCTGTAGACTAGCCCCTTACTGGGGGTACAAACTGAACTACTATAAATCATTAACATAAGAAGCTCTGCAAGACTAGTTTCAGAGATTGCTCCTTTTTCTCTCAGGTGCTGAAAGTGGTCATCCCCTACCACCACAGAGACCATTCTGGAAGGAAGGGATGGAAGAATAACACCAAGTTAAGTGCCAACAACCAGCACACACAGTAACTTTGGGGTCAGATGAACAAGTAAACTGATATTTTTGACAAATCTACTAGTGGAAAACTTGATCTTATTTTCCAACAAGAGAAGGACAGATTTTCAAAATTAGGTAAAATACCAATCCAAATCAAATATTTTATCTGCTCTGCAGATAACCTCCACCCTGTATCAGCATTACCATGCCAATCATCTTGCACTTTTGGTACAAATTAATTGGTAATGATGGATAGGCTATTTGAACTTCAAAAATTAAATCTCTCTATGGTGATGAATATTCTTTATGGTATACTACTACAGTTCAGGGGGTGCTTCAGTGTCTGGGCTTGGCTGAGTTCAGAGAAGCAAAGTGAACATTCTGTTTCATTCTGTTCATCTCTCTCCAGGGGCTATTTTGCCTGACTTTGGATTGTTCCTACCATAGACATCATCCTCAAAAAAGCCTTAGGACAGAAAAGCTTAGATGTTGCTTAGTGCAAAAAGCTGTGATGATGCATCCAAAAGAAGAGGACTTTGTTGATGTTTTCAGCTAAACAGAAGAAAAACGCATTAACAAGTGCACCCAACTTGGTGTCTGGAATTAGCAAACCAGGACACATATCCAAAAGCATAATCACAAGGTCACACATTCACACCTCAGCATTAGCTGTGTGTCACTGTAAATCACCATGCCAGCACTTTCTCTCCTCTTCATTTTATTTTTTTTTTCTAAATTTAGTGCCATTACAAATGCTGCTACTCAGATAACTTAGTACCTACGTGCAAGGAGAATGAATCATAGTTTCGATGAGACCCACCAATTTAAATGCAGATTTCCATTTCTAATGACAATATCTCAGTCACTATGTATCATATTCTGGTGTTCATTCTTGCAAATTTATACAGACATATAAAACTTCCCTTTAAATACATTCATTAGAAACTAGATCCTAATTGGAAAATTCAATTTTATAGTCATTTTATATGTCCCTTTTATTACTAAATAACTTACTACCAACTGAAATGTGACTTTTTTTTTAAAGATCTGAAGATGAGGATACACTCTTAAAATAATCTATATATCAGAGTAAATTAAAATTTTAGTGGGAAATTGTTATAGGTGATCAGCTATAAATTAATGTTGCTGTCTTTTCTTTTTTTCCCCAAAAAGCATTGCAAGAGGACAACAGCAGCAAAGGGATAGATAAACCAGGCTTCTTACCAAAGGACACAACTTCCTCTTTTTATCCCTCTGAATTTCCTCTCAATTACTCATATTCAATTGCTCTCACCCCACTGAGCTCTCAGGCCCTAACTGCCTCCAATTTTACCCAATGCATCAGCCTTTTCTATTTCACTTCACCCACAATCTGGTGGAATTTAAAAAGTTTCTCCATACTACACTTGGGTGGGTAATACACTTATTTTTTTTTTTTTAATTTCAAAAATAGCCTGGCACAGTGGTGCACATCTATAATCTCAGCTACTCGGGAGGCCAAGGCAGGAGGATGGCAAGTTCAAGGACAGCCTCACCAACTTAAATAGACATGTCTCAAAATAAAAAATAAGGGCTAAGGATATAGCTCAGTAGTAGGAACCTTGGGTTCAATCTCCAATAAGAACAACAAAGACAAAACTCCTCACACTTAGGTAGTTGCAGGCTTATAAACTCAGACCTCTTCTGATCTCTCAATACTACTATTTTAGTCAGCTTAGACTTCTCTAAAACTAATATCATAGACTGGAGGGTTTGAAAAACATCTCAGTTCTAGAGATGGGGAGAGCAAAATCAAGGCACTGGTTTATTTGGTGAGGGATCCCTTCCTAGTTTGCAAAAGACCACATTCTTACTGTGTCTTCACAAGGTATGGAGAGAAAGTTCTGGTTTATCTTCCTCTTCTTATAGAGCACTAAGCCCATCATGAGGGCCCCACCCTCATGACCCAATTACCTCTCATAGATCCCAGCTCCAAATACCAAATACATTAGGAATAAAGACTTCAACATTTACATTTTTTCAGAGAGACACAAACATTTCGGCCCATAAAAATTTCCCAGCATGCCTTTCACATCTATTATCAGTTTCTTCCTCAGTCCATACATAGCTCCATAAATCTCAAAACTCTAGCCTCATTTCTCTTTTGCCATTAACAAATTATCTCACCCTCTGCACAAAAATCAACATTCCCTCAATTTCTGGTTCTACCTTCTAAATTAGACCTTCTTCCATTCCATTTTCGTCAGAGGTATCCCTCTTCCTTCTAAGTTGATCTTTTCACCTGAGTTTAGAATCCCAATTTCTCTGGGCTTAATATGAACCTACATCCATATGCTCTCTTGACTGTAATTTCAACCCATACCAGTCTTCTGGTCATAACCCTTCACACATAAAAAATGCTGACATCCCATGGACTTTAAAGAACAACCCTTCCATGGCCTTGTCTCTTTCAGCTATCAACCTATTTCTACCTGTCCTTCATAGCCAATATCCAGAGAGTATATCTGAATTTTCTGTCTGTATTTCATATGCACAATTCACTCTCCATAATCTGTCCTTTATCCCCATCTCTTAACTCAAATTGCTTTTGCCAACATCACCAACAACTGAGGTCACTAACAGAGTCTTACATGGCCCCTGATGCTGCTGACCTCCCTTCTGCCAGAAAATCTCCTGTTTCTGGTGCCTGTAACATGACCTTCCCTGGTTTTTCTTCTACATCTCAGGTAATTCTTTGTCCATTTCCTGTGAGTTCTTCAACTTCTGCAAATCTCTCAAATATTCTGGAGTTCCACCTCCCATCGTTTGATGATTCATAAATAAATATGTCCAGTTAAATATAGGTCTGGAGTTCTAGACCATATATCCAACTGCCTACCAGGCATCTCTTCTTAGATGCCCCATAACCCAAATGTATTAGACTCAGCATATCCAACAATGAACACAGCTCCACCTCCTTCAAAATTAAGTCCCTGTATATAAAAAGAATGGCATTATCCACCCAGATGTCTCATTTAGAAATATGGGAATGATCGCTCACTCCTCCCCCATCTCTCTCACCACTGAATTCCATGTTCCGTTATTATCCCCCCTAACATCTTTTGAACACTTCCTCTTCTTCAATTCCTTCAGTTTAGGCTCTCTTAATTTCCCCCCACATTATTGCGACAGCCTTGCTAATGGTCATCCTGACTCTACCCGTGCCTACTTCTTGTGTCCCGTGCATCTTTCTATCTGAAAACCAAAATTCTGAAAATCTAATCTTATGACTCTGCTGAGACAACATCCACGCTGCCCTTTCTTTGGGATAAAATGTGAATTCTTTCAAGGATAGAGCACAAGCCACTTTCTGGTGTGACAAGCCTCATCTCTTGCTATTGTTCCTCGTGCCACTTGCCCAGTCATATCATAATGTATCTCCTAAAGTTTTTGCACTTGTGTCTAGGTTTCTGAGAAGAGGTTTCTAAGCACAATGAACTGTCTTCCTCAAAAAATTGTTTGGCTAACTCATTCCACACTCCTAATTTTCTACTCTTGGTCATTCTAAGGTCATGCACATCTCTTCATTTGAAAGTGTTGCTGAAAGATACTCCTTCTCAGAGACTGCATGTCCCTGCTGTGGGATATCCCAGGCCAGGGATCACCACACCAGAGCATTGAACATGCTGCACCCTCCTCATACAGACACAAGCATGAGCTCCAGAAGGAACAGGAACAAGATAATGTCAAACCACCGAATTCTTGACAACTACTACAGTGTCTGCTATATAGAAAAAGTGCCCTCAACATCGTTAACACATGGAAGAGTTCTGCAGGTTCTGGAATTAACCTGGTTAATCAGCAAAATAATTCACATGAAACACCTTTGATACCTTTTACTCTCTGGTTCTCTTTCTTTTTTCTTTTTATTTATTTATTTATTTTATTTTTTTTTTTATTTATAATAGTAGTATGTATTACAATTCATAATGCACACATATATAGCATCTTTTTACATACAACTGTTTGTATACAAAGTATATAAGTACCATTCAGATCTTCAATCATGCATTTAGGATAATGATATCCATCTCATTCAACCACCAATTTTTTTCTTCTTTCCCCCCCTCCCCCCCTTGTTCCCTCCCTTCCCCTCCCTTTCCTTTGACCATTCTAGTGTTCCTCTAATCCTCCTATGTACCCCCGTCCAACAACACTGTGAACTAGCATCCTTATATCAGAGAAAACATTTGGTATTAGGATTTTTGAGATTGACTACTTTCACTTAGCATTATCTTAACACCATAGGCACAACACTGATCCTGACCACAAGCTACAATTTCAACTGAGCAAACAAAGAGGACAAGGAAGCAGTCGGTTAACTACGTCACAAAGAGATGATTGTATGTGAGATACAGAACAAGGAATGTGAGGAGAACTAGAATCTAAAAATTCATTTAATAAAATAGCATGTATGTCCATTTAAAATCCTGCTAATATCTACTAAAATGTCACTTTAAAATGCTGGATGTGGGTGATTTATGTAGCTATATAAAATGATAGTAAGTCATGGGAATAAATTTGCAATGTATAACATGTATAATACCAAGTTTTACTAAACTTCTTTTTTAACAAATGCATTTCTAGTCCTACTTATCTTCAAACCTTTTGTTATAACAGAAAATATCTAACACAAGCCTACTCCTGATGAGATTTAGATTACCTCGAACCCACAGCTGCCAAACGAAAAGTTACTAATCTTTTTAGAAAGAGAGCTTGGACCCTGAACACTAGAGTTGTGTAGCTTATTACCTTCTAACTCAGAGTTCAGCTCCAGGTTAGCTTTAGGACTCTGAGTATGGTAGTTCCATTTTGGAGATCCAGTTTAGCTCTTATTAATCAATAATACTCAAAACCAAAAATCCAGATTGGATGGAGCCTGGCCTGGAGAGCCAGTCTTTGCAGAAGCTAGTCTGCCAGTTCTGTTAAGCCCACTACGCCATGTCTTCATATTGCTTCCTAACAAGACAACTGAAAGGTTTGGGTTTCAAACCTTCTCTGACCCGGCCTTAAGACAGAGGGTTGACCAGATGACTTTCCACTATCTCCTTTTATAATTTGATACATGTGGTTCTGAACTGGGAGGAGCCATTGGGTTCCAAATTCTGAAAATGTGCCAAATGACATGTCAATAACTGAAAATGTGCTTCTTGCCATCTGAATGCAGGCATTCTGGAAGTCTTTTTTCTCCCCTGTTCTTTCTTTTACATGAGCATAACAAACACACACTCCTTTACCTTATCTTTCCATGGTTTGCAAATTTTTAAAAAAATCTAATAAAATTATCTTTCTCTACATGGAGTTAAAAGGAGATAATGAAAGAAATGTTTCTAGTGCTTTCTTCATCATTCTTTAGAGCAGAACCTAAAATAAGGACTTTAGGAGGGGATCTCAATGCAGGAATGAAGAGACAAGAGAATGAACCAGGACAGAAGGCAAGGTCAATAAAGAATGCACTGTGGGGGCTGGGGTTGTGGCTCAGTGGGAGAGCACTTGCCTAGCATGTGTGAGGCACTGAGTTTGATTCTCAGATTGCATTAAATAATAAAATAAATGTCCATCAACAACTAAAAAATATATATTTAAAAAAAAAGAAAGAATGCACTGTGAATTTGCCATTGCAGATAAATGGGGCTCAGTCCCTCTGAGGACTTCTGAGCAAGTGAAAAATTGCCCCTCTGGAAGACAATGGACTAGGTCATTTCATCATCAACACTTCAGCTCCCTTAGTGAATAGGAAGTCAACCACCCTGCATGTGAGGACAAGACTTGGATTGTAGATTCCTGAGGATTCAAGGGAAAGGGTAAACAGGCTGTGTGAACAGGTATTGCCCACCACACCTGCAGCTGAAATCCAAGGTCAGCCAAGGAGATGTGGCATGAGGCCCAAAAAGTGCCAGCTGTAGCTGTATGTGGGCATAAGACTCTGTGCAATCTGACAAGTTACACTACTGTTGTTGTTTTCTTTTTAAAAAAAAAAAAAAAAAACTCTTTTCTTTTCAGTTTATACCATTTCCTGGGGATTTTAATTAATAAATAGTACACACTTGCTCCCTGCATTATTAGTTTACCTTACTAGAATTAAGAATGAAATGTAAGGGCAACTATAGCTTTGGGAGGTTGTTAGTACATAACTATGCAGAGAAAATAAATACAACAACCATTGGCAGGAATGACTACACGAATTCCTGCTCTGGAGGGCTTTAACTTACCAACACAACGTTTTAGCTTTTTCCATCAACAGCATGGCTATTTCATATATCATTGTGACAGTTCTTAAGATGTAGGCATGCAGGGCTGGGGTTTTAGCTCAGTGGTAGAGTGCTTGCCTCAACTGTGTAAAGGCACTGGGTTCGATCCTCAGCACCACATAAAAATAAAATACAGGTACTGTGTCCATCTACAATTTTAAAAATATTTTTTAAAGTCACTATAGCCACTGTGTCAGTCGAGGATGTCAGTCCCACTCCTTATACTTTATTTCAGCTGGGACCCATTCTGTCACCCCTAAGAAAAGTTGATGCTATGAGCACTTAGTGTAAGCTGCGCATTTCACACCCTTTAACTTTTACTCCTCCAAAGTCAAGGTCAAGGTACATAACTAAAGAAGCTTCAAACATATTCCACTTCCTAAATTGCAAATGGGTTTGCAAGCAATGCAAACAGCAAACTTCAGTTCTCCGTACTGTCAAAACGACACCTTCATCAGCTCCCAAATTCAGTAATTACTGTTTTTCTCACACCCACTGACAGGGCTGAAATTGAGTGGAACTCACAAGGTTCTCAACTCTGGCTTCTTTTTTGGTAAGTGTGGGAAGAAAGGACAAGAAAATATCTTGAATAAGGTCAGGGTCAGAGATAGTAAGCCGTGTTTTAACATCTTTTTACTATCAAGGCTTTATCCACAAGCTTTCCTCTTGTTCAGAAACACATTTTTTTTATATCACTAACTATATCTAGAAGCACTCTTGGAGACAAAGTAATTTGTAGATCTCATTTATGTTTGACCCAGGAAGCCCAGACCTACTTTCAAGGACAGGAAATAGGAGCTTGGGACCCAGGAGAGATGATATTCACGGTAGCAGATGAAAGTTGAGTCAGACCAGAAGGTGCGCAGGGCAAACAGAGCAGAGAGAGAAGAGACAACACGGCAGCGGCAGCGAGGGATCTGTAGGTCAGAGGAGGAAAACAAGTGGCCTGAGGGGCCAGGAAAGGCGTCAGGAAAACAGGCTGGTTCCAGGTGCCACTGCTCTGCACAAAGAGGTGTTGGCTGGGGACCACTTGAAATGAATAAACTGGAAGAAAAGCACTCAGAGAAAATCAGTCAAATGTGCCAAATACCCTTATGTTGCAGTTTAAATTTTACTACCTGTAATCTGGAAAAGGGTCCCTCTTCTATAATAGGCTCCTCAGGCAAGTGGCACTGCCAGTGTCGCCCACAACTAGCAGGCACAGCATTTAGGCCAGGTTCCCTTTAGCCACCCACACCCCACACCAATTCCTACCAGCCTTGCAAATTCTTGCCGTGATTTTTGTGCCCAAGTGAATATAGAAAACAAACAGACTTGAGGCCTACAGGCTGATCAAACAAGGAAATTAGACAAATTTGCAGAAACTTTGGCTTTTATGTTTTCCAAAGTTTATACTTAATAGGACATATTCCAAATTACCACTGGCCCGCTGAGTTGGCAAGCTCAAGTGCCAAAAGGTTGGTAAGCATGAATGCCAAAGTAACCACCAATGTGACTCTCCCCTTAGACACACACCAGGAGTGTTCTTGGGTCCTTTATGTGGCAAAAGTAAAAGTGTACTTGAAAATTCTTCCAGGCACTGGCAATAAACCACAAGGCCAAGGTCGTTAGGAGGTCAAATAGCACTAACAAGTATGCTTCGTTAAAGTCTATTTGTCATTTAGGGGCCTGTGGCGGCTGGCAATTTCACCTGGCAGTTGAGCCTTACAATGTGACACCACCCACCTGTTAGAGCTATCAAGGGCTCCAGAGATCACGAAAAACTTTCCTTGGACCCACTTAAACATTTACTCCAGCTCCCAAATAGCTTTGATCCTACCAAATTGTTGGAGAACTGGCCTCACAGAGAAGTTCAAAGCAGTTCAAAGTCTGCAGAGGGAAAATTTGCTTTTAGTTAAATGGTTGGACCAAGTCCTTATTAAGAAGAAAGGCAGGGTTGAGTGGCAGGAAGAGCTCTTACAGGAGCAGGAGCTGCCTACAGTGACTGATCAAGAGGACAACCTCCCAAAAGCTCTGTGGCAGAGCCCCTGCTGGAAAATCCAGTGGGGAGCCTGGCCAGCATGGGTGCAGCCCCAGGCAAGAAGCTGGAGGGAAGGGGCTTGGGCAAGGCCTGTGCGGTCCTTGGCCAGCTTCTGGTGCTCAAGAAAGATGACGAGCTCTTCAGGGAGTGGCTGAAGGACATGTGTGGTGCCAGCACTAAGAAGTCCTAGGACTGCTGTGGGTGCCTTTGAGAGGGATATGACACTTTCTTCTGAAGTTCTCCAGAGAGCCTTCAATCCCCAGCCCCAGCCTCAAGTCTCCTGGATTTGCAGCTGAGTGGGGGCTCCTCCCTGTCCCCTACAAAGGAAGATTCCTGTAGTACTTGCCTCCCATGCACCCTAAAGGGTTTGGGGGAATTCTCTCCCCCCACCGTTTCAACCTTTGTAGAATCCCTCGCTCTGCTTCCTCCTCCTCCCCTGCAGCTCATGGCCACAGTCGCCAGCCTTCCTGGCTGGATTCCTGGCCCCTTCCCTCACCCCAGCTTCACCTCTGGTCTGTTTTGATGCCATTTGGCACTTTTTTTTTTTTTTTTTTTTTTTTTTTTTTTTGGCAGAACAGTCACTGTCCTTGCAAAGTTTTTAGATTCATAAAGTCAGTGGCCTTCATGGGTGGGGAAAAAAAAGGCAAAAGTAGAAAGGCTGTCTGGCTGTCTACTGTTTTGTTGTTCTTCTCTAATATCACTTTACCTCCCTGACTCCAGCCACGGTAATCCTGGAGACAACTTACTTTGGTTCAAGAAGGGCATTATCAGAGATTAATACTAGTATGGAATGAAAAATCCATTGGCTTAGAGACCCCCACACCACAGGCCAGCGTAGAGACAGCCTGAGCAACAAAACATCTGTTTCTTTTATTCATTTACTGAATGAGGATCAAAGTCAAGGTTTAACTTGCCCGTGTGTTCATCTGGCTTAGTGTCGAGACCCTCATGAACCATCCAGAAAACCAGGGATTTATGGGGTAAGAAGCCCTCAAGACACACTGCAATCCAGAGGCTCAGGGCAGAGAACTCAGAAAGCCCTGAGTGTTAATGCTGGGTCAGCCCACGACTTGCCAAGTGACCTTACATAATCCTCCTGGCTTTCCAGTTTTTCCATCTACAAACTGAAGAATGTGAGCTACTCAAAAATAAATAGCCCAGTATCGGCTTCTTCCCCAAGGTTTTTACCTTTCTTTCCAACCTTAGAGCTGAGTAAACTCGCCAATCCTCCCAAGACTAAAGAAAACAGAAGCCACAGAACAGTTTTCTCATTTTCTTTTGCTTGATTTTTTTTTTTCTCATTTGAATTGCAGTTTTCATGACTGAAAAATCCAAATGTCTTGCCCAAGAAAGGGAAGGAGAGATGGGATCATCAGAAGAGTCAACACAGACACAAGGAAGGCATATGAAAACCTCTGGTTTTCAACGGTCAGCGGTTCCCATTGGTATTCAAGAAACAGTAACGCAGACCCAGTCACTAGGGATGAAGTGTTCCAGTGGTAAGTAAATACACAACGCAGGGCTTAAGGGCCTAGGGATTTTTTTTTTTTTTTAATTTCACTGTCAAAAATAAGTAAATAAAATATTTATACCCTACAGTGAGTTGAATGGTGATACCCCACCCCCAAACAAAAGATGCCCATGTTCAATCCCTAACCTTTAAATGTGACCTAATTTGGAGAAAGGGTGCTTGCAAATGGAACTAACTTAAGGATATTGGAATGAGGTCATTCTGGATGACCCAGGTGGGTCCTAAAGCCAGTGGCAAGTGTCCCTGTGAGAGAAGAGGGAAGACAGAGAAACGGAGAAGGCAAGGTGAAGATGGAGGCTGGAGTGATGGGGTCACGCAGAGGCGAGCCTACCAGCGCCAGAAACCAGAAGAGCAAGGAGCGGAGTCTCCCCCACAGCCTTCAGAATATAAAACCCTTCGTCACACCTTGATTTCAAACTTCTGACCTCTGGAACTGTGAGAAAACAAATGCCTGTTTTTTTAACACTAAGTTTGTGGTAATTAGTTACAGCAGCCTCAGGAAACCAATACATACTCCATCCACCTCCAGTCAGATTCCTAAATTAACCCCAATAACTTTTTTTTTTTTTTTTTTTTTTTTTTTTTTTTTTTTTTTTTGTTGTGGTACCGGGGATTGAACTCAGGGGCACTCGACCACTGGGTCACATCCCCAGACCTTTTTTGTATTTTATTTAGAGACAGGGTCTCACTGAGTTGCTAAGTGCTGCCTCAGCTTCCCAAAGTGCTGGGATTACAGGCGTGCGGCACCGCGCCCGGCTTAACCCCAATAACTTTTACCATGTCAAACTGCTCTTCAGGGCGAGGGGTGTAGCTCCGTGGTAGAGTGTGTGCTCAGTGTGTCCTGGCTTCAATCTCTAGAGCGATGCACCCCCCACCACCACAACAACAAAAATATTCTGTTCTTTTCACAACTGCTGCTTCCCTACAAAGAAATGAGCCATTGGGCTGGGGTTGTGGCTCAGCGGTAGAGCGCTCACCTCGCACAAGCGCGGCCCGGGTTCGATCCTCAGCACCATGTAAACATAAATGCATTGCATTGTGTACAACTAAAAACAAATAAATAAATATTTTTAAAAATGAGCCATCATTTGAGAAAACTTCTCAATAGTTTTCAACTTCTTTAGTCTATTACATTGGCACATACAACAAATTTTATCCAAAGACCCCCAAGTCTGCCAGGCACAGTGGCGCATGCCTATAATCCCAGTGGCTCGGGAGGATGAGGGCAGGAGGATTGTGAGTTCAAAGCCAGCCTCAGCAACTTAGTGACACCCTAAGTAACTCAGAGAGACCCTGTCTCTGAATTAAAAAATATAAAACAGGCTAGAGATGAGGCTCAGGGGTTAAGCACCTTTGGGTTCAATCCCTGGTACCAAAAAAAAAAAAAAAAAAAAAAAAGTCTGTTCTATCTTCCAGAAATGGGTGTTCAGCAGACAGTTGAAGTTAAGTAAATTGGAAACTATGTGACAATTGGAAAGATGACAGAGCGTGATGTCCCAGACGTGATTTTATATTCTGACTCGCATATGATCTGTATGAACTTGAACTAGTCCCCTCAACTTCTTGGAGCCTTAACTGCCTTATTTGTATATAAAAGGAATAAGAATTAAAAGTGCCATTTAACTGTTGGAATTATTATAAGACTCAGATCCTAGATGAAGAGAGTGACAAGGACTGGACAGAAATCAACAGTGCTTGTCATCCTTGCTCTATTTCTTCTTCCCTCTACAAACCAGCAAACAGCACTAAGTCCATCCAGGAAAATCATCATTGATGGATGTGGCTAAGAGCTGACTGCCTATGCCAAATGTGGATTATCAGGATGTTGTTGTGATCAGCACATACCCTAGAACATCTATTTTTACAGCTGGCCTCTCCCCTGATTTCAAGTCAAGTCTGTGGGAATTGGCAAGTAAGTGGGCAGACAGGCTGATGGCCAGGCTTCCCTTTGGGCAAACAAGCAAGTGGTTGACCAACCCCTCCACCAAAGTAGGAAAGACTTTACTTGGGTTCGGTGAGCTCGCTCTCATGAAAGTGCGAAGGTGCCTTCTGCTTCTGTCACCTTGGTGCCAATGTTATGGCCTCTCACCCGAAGGCAGATCCCAAATTATATTTTGAGAACAGTTCTTGCAGCATTAGCCTGGGGGACAAATGCTACTGTCAGCTGCTTGGCATGAGGAATCAGGTGGGAACAGGGGGTCTTTTAATTAAATACCCTGGTAATCAATCACTCCAAGACCTACTCCTGACCTCCACTAGATGGCGCCCGCATTCTTCTTATCATTTCTGGTGCCAAGACAGGAAGTTCATGCTAGCTCCTTTTGGGTTTTATTCTGTCTCTTTTAATCCAATTCCATCTTCTGGCATCTTCCAGAAAAGTCTCAAAATTTTCTGTCAGTTGACTGTATCTTTTCTGCTATGGATTTTACCCCCTATATCTTTAGGGGAAGTCATTTCAAATAGATTGTAAGGTGAATAAGAAATAAATATTTATGTCATTGCATCAACCTGACAGAAGTACACCTAATTTTAAAATGCATTAGTCAAAAAAATAAATAAATAAAAAGCCCAAACTCCATTCCTCTACCTCCTTTAATTTAATGAACCAAAACTCACAGGGGCAAGACCCGAGCATGCAGTTTCTTAAAGCTCCTTGGTGATTCTGAAGCACAGGCAGAGCCAAGAGCCACGGTGTCCAAACCCCTTCTTGATGCAACCAAGTAAAAAAAAAGTCATTGGCAGCCACTTCATGTTGTTTGGGTACCAGACTGTGAACCCTAAAGGTTAATTGAAAATGACCAACCCAACTCCAGGACATAACTTTGCAATCTGCACCCTCTTTCAGTGTTTGCTTTGTTAAATAAAACACTCAGCAGGGGATATCTAGCTGGGATTCTAGTCCTATATTCACTTCTTCCTATGCACCCTCAATAATAAACTTCCCACCTACTCACCTCACAACAATATTAATTTAAGCAGTGCAAAAGCGATAAGAAACCCTGTTGACTGAAATGGGCAACATAAGTACCATATCAAATCAGTGCATTTAACAAAAATTTTTAACAAGAACATCACCTTCTTACTTGACCTTTCCTCCCAGTCCTTATGTTGATCCTGTATCTTCAACAATGGGGCTCACTCATACCAACAGAGGAGATTCTTTCAGCCAACACCCACCTCACTCTGCAGGGTCTTTCTCTCCCAACATCTACAGGTCCACACAGCCTGTCCCCTGAAAACTACAAATACAGGACCGTGGAGAGTAGTGGCTAAATGTGCAAGCTCCAGGACCAGACTCCCAGTCTCTGCACCATTCCCAATTGGTAGCACAGCCTTACACAAGTGACTTAACCACTCTGCATCTAGTTTTCTCATCTGTACAGTGATAATAAGAATAGTGGTAGCTCCTTCATTAAGGTGGTTGTGAGGAGAGGCGGTGTAGAATCTCTGAAGAGCTTAGACAGGGACTGGGACACTATATTCTATATATGTCACATGACATTGTCATTTCATATTATCCATTGTTGTTATGGATGCATCCCAAACACTACAAACTCAACATTATAACTAAATTCATTGCCAACCCCTCTACACTGCTTCCAGTTTGGGATCCCTTTCTCATAGTGTCACTGGCAACCTTGTCATCCAATCTGAAAACCTGGAAAGCACTCTGAACTCTCCATCTACTTCCCTATATCCACTCGGCCATAAAGTCCTATCCCCTCTACCTCAGAATTCTCTCTCAGAGACAGCACTTTGCCCCTACTTCCCCCTCTCAGCAACTACACACCACCAGCTGAGACAAAGAGGCTTGAGCTGGCGCAAGACTGGGGTGGGGGGGGGGGGGGGGGGGGGGGGGGGGTGGGGGGGGGGGGTTTGTTTGTTGGCAGCAGTACTGGCCAGGTGCAGGGTGTGTAGTCCTGGCTACTTGGGAGACTGAGGCAAAAGGATCACTTTAGCGCAGGTGTTGGAGGCCAGCCTGGGTAACACAGCAAAGGCCCAACAGGGAAAGAAGGAAGGAGTGGGGAGGACAGTGAAAGGAAGGAAAACTGGCTACTGCCATCCTGCCAGGCAAAGACCTGAAGAAGCTAACAAGGAGCAGCCCTTGGTGGCACCCAAAGCCTTTGCACATGGGACAGCACTGCAAGAGAGGTGGCTCACACCCACTCTTGTTTGCTTCAATCAGGATCACAGGCAGGAATGACAGTGCTGTGCCCTACTATCTGCAAGTACCAAGCAGATAAGTCAAAGCTGTTTCACAGCCTCGCCAGTAGCTGACTTGCAATGCAGGACCATTTTTCAAGTGACAGCTTTTTTTCATTCCTCCCTCCTCCCTCTCTCCCTTGCTTTAAACACACACATACTGGCACTTCTTAATTCAATGAATTAAGAGTAAGAATTTTTTATGATGACAATTTCTTAAGTACCAAGTCCTGTGGAGTTAACATAAATCAAAGATTGACTTGGTGTTTTGTTTTTCTCTCTCTCTCTCTCTCTCTCTCTCTCTCTCTCTCTCTCTCTATATATATATATATATATATATGTAACAAATACTGCTGAGGTTATAGAGTAACTATGGCCTAAATATCTGCAATGGAAGATTTTGCAGATACTTCCCCAAAGCAAAATGTTTATTAATGGAATCTATTAATTTTAATAAGAATTCATCAGAGATCAAATATGCAACTTATCCAATTAGCTAATTGTGGCCTTGGGCAAATTAATTAACCTCTTGGAGCCAAGCCTTGGTGTGTTCATTGTCCTACCATCTATCAAATATAATTAACAGTGTGTACCTCACACCACACAGGGTTGCTGTAAGAACTAAATGTAATCACACATGACAATGTGTGACTCAAATGCGTGGTAGAACCATTATTTTTCTTACCAAATAGACACAGAGGCATCAAAATGATCTTGATGCTGTTCTGTGGGATGTTGGCGATGACTTGGGACTCAAACGGAAGCAACCACGGTTCACACAGCAGAGGGGTTAGAGTTAATGTTAATAGTATTTGTATTTCATGTGGTTAGTAGAAAGTCTTCATTTCAATTAATAAAGGTGGAACATTTCTTAGGGCACCAGCTATATTATTCCAAATTCACAAAATACATTCTACCAATGAACATAAGGCAAGTATGGTTTCTCCTTCTGTGCAAGTGAATTTCAACTTCCAGGGCCCCTGTGAAAATATAAAGTTCTGCCTAATATTGACATTTTCTTCCTATAATTTAAAGACATTCATCTCTACCACTTGCTTTATTTTCCAGATTTTAAAAAAAGATCTCTGCAGCTGTTCTCATAACTTTTGCAGCCCATTTTTCAAAACAGCTCCTGATGTGCCTATTATACTTTGACCTTCTCTCCAAAAGAAAGGAGATGCATTTTGGTAAAAGCTCTGAAATTTTTTTTTCCCCCCAGCATTTTTCCCTTTTCTCTGCTCTACTTTTGTATGGGTTACATTTCATCATGTTTTGTAGAACTCTCTTTCTCCATTTTCCTGCCTCAAGTGAACTGGGATCAAAAAAGTAATTCATCACTGTATTGATTTTATTTAGATATAAATATAGACTTCTCAAGAAGTTTACAGTAAAGAAAGAAGATTTTAAAATTCTTTGGAGGATGCTGGGATAGAGGAAGGATTCAAGGAGGAAAATAATCTTACATGATTGATTTGCTCAATCTTGACAAATTTTTGTGGGTGCTTGAAGTAAAACATGTACATTCTGTAGCTCTATCCTGAATCAGTGAGTCCCCCGTAAGGAGGGAACCATTGGCTTCCACTGTCTCCTTTTCTTCCCCTGAATGAGCCCTTGGTGTACTCCCCTCGACCACCCACTGGCCCTGGGAGTCGCAGGACACTCCTAACTCCCTTCCCAGTTCCAGTTCCTGTTCTCTTTTCCTGGCACCCTGTGCACAAGCCCATTGCTGCCCTTCTGAGCAGTTTAATTGAGCCTCTATTTGTTGCTCTTCTATCTATATAAGCACGTTGTCAGGGAAGGCCTTAACTTAAAGCATTAGCCCAATTTGCAAGAGCACATCTCGGGCTATTCAAGACTAGAAACAAGCCTCTCTCTCTCTCTTCCTCCCTCTCTCTTTCTCTAACATGCATGAGCATGCACATACATGCACATATAGATACACAAACACTCCACCAATAAAACCCCCCTTGACCAATCCTGTCTCTTCAGCCTTCATTGGAGCAGATGTAGGAGGGAGCTGACTTATAAAATGATAGAGTTCCTACTTGTTTTTTGCAAAATTGCAAAGTCCATCTGTAAAATGGAATTCCAGCAGCACCAGCTAGCTAAGCTGGACCAAGGTGGGGGCAGGAAGGAGACAGAGTGCTGTGGCAACAGGTCACCTTGAATTTTCTAATAGGAAGACCACAAATGCCAGTGATTAAATGTTTGGTTGTTCTGTTTTCTTCAAGGTGAAGTTACTGCATTCCCTGTTCGTGTCACTTTTTTAAGGAGCATTGGGTAGTGCCATCTAATGGTCCCTGTTTAAATTACTCTTGGACTGCAGTTTCTTGGGAAGGAAAAAAAATGTGGCTTTCAGGAAACTTAAGAGTTAATTATAAGTGCAACAGTCATTGTATCCTGTTGCAATCACCTCTGGCAAAGTTACTTCCCTCTCAGCCCCTCCACTTCCTCATCTGCAAATCGTGATGATAAGGATACACAGGCTGTTAAGAAAACTGAGGGAAATAATATATGCAAAGTGCTCACGATGGTGCCCAGGACATAACTTTCATTAGTATTCTACTCTACCTGTCTTTGTCATATCACAAAAATAATATTTTAAGTACTTAGTGACATTGCATTAATTTTTGTCCACAACAATCTAGTGTTACTGACACAGTCCCAAAGATATGCCACATGCATCTCTTGGTCTTGCAAGACCTTGACACCCCTCTGCATATTTTCAGGGATACAGCAACCTTACCTTCAAAGGTCACTATTAACCAAGCCTATCTGTGGTCTACACTGCTCAGAATTTACACTTTCCATCTGCACGTCTAAACTGGGCTGTCTCTATTCAGTTTCCCACAGTCCACACCACTCCCTGTCTCCTTGCACTAAGACACGTCTCCCATGCATGCTGCATGCTGGCCTCCGAAAACACCTGAATTTGACACTCCCAGTTTATGGTCCATATCTCCTTCCTTGGAATTGCAGGTCTCTCCTGGTTTTCCCTTCTAGTCACGTCTCATGTGAACCATCTACATCAGCCATAATCCTGCTGGCTAAATAGCTCAGTCCCTATCCAGCCTCCATGTCTTGCCTTAGCCAGTTTCTATTATGCATCTAGAATGTCTCCTTCCCTTTTTCCACCAAAATCCTGTGTCTCTTCCAAGGCCCACCTAAATTCCAGTGATTCCTTGGAGACCTGTACCTGCATGAGCGTTAAGTAATCTCTTCCCTTCCTTAGTCTTGTCATCTATGAAGCCAGGTTAATCAGTGCCTGCTCCACAGGGTTGGAGCCTGAATGTTTTCACAAGCACTTAGTGCCTGGTGAATCACACATGATCCATAAATGACACCATACTGTTACCATGTATCCTTCTCATGTAACAAAATTTTTGTGACCTATTATGTTTTTGTATATGTCTTTTTAATCATGTTTTAAATTATGATAAAATATGCACAACAGAAAAACTTACAATTTTAATCATTTTAAGCATACATTTCAGTGGTATTAATTACATTCACATTTTTGTGCAACAATCATCACCGTTCATCTATAGAATATTCTTGACTTCCAAATTGAAAACTCTATACCTATTAAACACTACTGAGACCCTGGCCACCACCATTTTACTTTCTGTCTCTGAATTTGACTACTCTGGGTACTTCACATATGTGGAATCCTAAAGCATGTGTCCTTTTATGACTGGCTTCTTTGACTTAGCATCATGTTCTCAAAATTCATACATGTTGTAGCATATGACAAAGAGTCCCTTCCTTTTAAGGCTGAACAATATTCCATGTATCTATCTACAACATTTTGTCTATCCATTCATTTGTTGATGGACATTTGGGTTGCTTCCCACTTTGGGCTGTTGTGAATAAGACTGATATGAACATGGGTGTAGTGTTAAAATTCCTGCTTTTTCTTTGGGGTGTATAGACAGAAATGAAACTGCTAGATCATATATGGTAATTCTATGTTTAATTTTTTTAGGTAATTGCAATACTGTTTTCCACAATGGCATTTTACATTCCTACCAGGAATGCATACGTAAAAGAGTTCTAGTTTCTCCACATCCTCTCCAACACCTGTTATTTGTTTTTTTTTTTTTTATAATAGCCATCCTGATATATGTGAACTATCTACCAATTACTGTCTTAATCTCCATCTTGTATGTTGCTTTTATTTTGTTTTGTTCAGTCTTGTTGTTTTCCTAACAGAACTACAAACTACTTGATGGCAGAGACTGTCATATGAAAACTTATTAAAAATGCAAAATTTCAGCCCTGGCCATGGAAGAACAAGAATCTGCATTTTAACAAGGTCTTCAGGGGATCTGTAAGCACCTTGAAGGCTGAGTGGCAATTTACTATGGGGGAGGGCAATTTACTATGCTTCTGTCATTAGGTTCAGTGACCTCATCTCTTAAGTACTCTATAAATGTTTGCTCACAGAAGGATTAATGGGGAAATTCAAGAGCCCTGTTAACATTCACCATTAGACATTTACCAAAAATGTGGGAAAGCATCTCTTAAAAAGTAGCCCAAGGCTGGGCGCGGTGGCGCATGCCTGTAATCCCAGCACTTGGGAGACTGAGGCAGGAGGATCGCGAGTTCAAAGCCAGCCTCAGCAATGGTGAGGCACTAAGCAACTCAGTGAGACCCTGTCTCTAATAAAATACAAAAAAGGGCTGGGGATGTGGCCCAGTGGTCGAGTGCCCCTGAGTTCAATTCCTGGTACCAAAGAGAAAAAAAAAAAAAAAAAAAAAAAGTAGCTCAAAGCAGGCTAAAAAATAGGGCAGAGAAAATTGTCACAGCCAAAAGGAGTCTAGGAGGCATGACAACTAAGTGTCATGTGGGATCATGGATGGTATCCTGGGACAGATAAAGGTCATTTGGCAAAAACTAAGGAAATCTGAATAAAGTATAAACTTTAGTTCATAACAATGTATAATTGTGACAATGATACCATACTAAAGTAAGATGTTAATAATGAGGAAATATGGGTGTACAGTATATAGGAAGTCTCTGTACTGCCATCACAGTTTTTCTGTAAATCTAAAACTGCTCTAAAATAGTTTATTTAAATAGGGAAGGCAGAAAAGATTCAGGGCATTTGGAGATGTGCACAAAGTGACATTTGTGGCATTAACCCCTCTGTAGAATGTGCTGGTCCCTCTAGGACTGTATATCATCAAGAGGACACAGAAAAAGATGCTCAGCAGCTGGTTGTCTTCAAATATGAGATCAGTTCTGCCTCCTTCTGCTGGGCCTGGAGCCGGCCTCTTCTCGCCTACTTACCTTTTCTCATAGAAGCAAACATCATCAAGAAACTGAGGTTAAGGATATAGCAGACTAAGAAATATTTTAACACTATCTTACCTGGCTTTCTTGAGTTGAAATGTAATTTCTTGAGATTAAAATGTAAGGTACAACAATTCTTAAAAGAAAGCATTGATACTGAGTCACAACTAAAGTCACAGGGAGCTAAGTATTATGAGTAGTTACTATATCCAGGCAGTGCACCAACCCTTTACATAAGCTCATACTTTTTAAGTGGAATGATTTATTTCTCCCTTAGCTTCTCAAATAATCTTCTTTGTTGACCACATTGCATTTTGTCTATGTCAAAATACTGACCTTCGGGAATAAGAAGCACTATTAAAATCAACCTGAACTAAATGAAATAGTAATAACAATAAAGATTGCAGCTAGCATTTCTTGTTTGTACTATTTTTCAGACACTGTGCTGCTTGTATTACATGTATTATTGCATTCCATTTACTCTATGAAGCAGGTGCTGTTATTATCTGCATAAGATGCTTGCCACATTTTCATCAGGTCAGAAGAGACCAGTTTAATAACAGGGCGGGGGGAAGACTTTGGAACTTGAGCTAGTTTCAAGTTCAGTGGCAAAGGAATGATATGGCTACCAAAAAGCTGATGCAGTATTAACCAGAATTAATAAAAGCATAATACCCAGATCAATGGGACAAACATGGACTGAGAACAGAATCTACAGCACACACTGATGTGAGATATTCCAAACCACTCTGCTCAGCAATCAAGTCCACATTTATTCCAGGCCCAGCACTGTGAAAGGTGGGGCCAAGGATGCACAGTATTACACCTGCAGGACAGCAACCAGACGGGAGAGAAAGCAAAACTATTTACTGTAAGAAGTGGTGAGGGGAAAAACTTAGCTCAGAGGAAAGACATTACATGGAGATACGACTGCTCTTCTCATATTTAAAGACACACACACCCCGCCCCCACCCCACCCCAGCTGCCCATTCGGTAAAAGGAGCAGATATTCTGGGTGATCAAAGAAAGCAGAAACAAGGCAAAAGAAGCCAGAACTCAAGACATATTTAAGTTCAATAATAAGAAGAATTATTCCAAAGAGAGTATGTCATGAAGTAGTGAGGTCTATATCCCTACAGTTGAGAGGCCACCAATGATCTAGATGTGTTAACAGGCATCTAGAATTCTGAATAAACTTCAATCTCTCGTCAAATTGAAATTCAAGATTCAGCTACCCTAGGGAAGCTTCCCCCACTATCCCTGATTATTTAATTTTTCTTAAATGAGAAACTCAAAGTGCCTTGACCACTCTGCGACCTGGATGGCCACATGTCATCCTCTGCAGGCCTAAACCCAAGCCAGGGCCTTGAAGTCCTGTGCTTACTCCAGGCACTGAACACTCCCAAACACTGATAACGTTGTTTAGGCGGTTGCTCAAAGCGTTAAAAAATGAACCATGTTGCTAAACATGTAGAAACTAGCCTCAGCCCTAAGCCAAATTACTTAAACCCCATGACCCAACTCCCTCATTACAGACATATGTGGGAAGACTTTCTTTTCTTGCTGTCCATGATGAAGACTCTAAATCCCTGTAGGTAAATTCCCTTAATAAAGGCGGTGAACTCATCATCCTGGCATTTAGTGCTTCTTCCTTTGAAACCCCAATCGGCCCCATCTCAGAATGAACTGGGGCAGTCCCTAGAGGGAACTCCACTACCACTGCTTTTGGGGTGACTCCAGCCATGAGTTCAGCCAAACAGAACACCCTAAAACAGAGTTTCACCACACCGCCCACTGTATACACAGGCCATATAAAGATTATAAATTTTCAAGAGATCAAGTTATAAAGTATGCCTACTTTATACCAAACACACTGAAGTCTTTCTCAGCAGGTCAGGGACATTAGTAGGAATACTAAATTTCATTAATTGGTGGGTATTCAGAAATGTCAGCAAGAGAGAACCCTGGGTTTCAAAGAAAAGTTGACCAAGAGGTGTCTGTAAGCCTGATGGGTCTCATACTGTGCCCTAGTGATGGAATTTCTAGGCTTCTCTTAGCAGAGAGACTTCCAAGAGGGGACCAGGCCCACACCAAAGCACCTTGCATGAGACTCCTCCGGCATATGAGGAAGTCCTCTTCAATCCTTTCCATGTAACCATTATCAAGGAATCAGCCAAAATGTTTGAGACTTGTCATGTTATACTCACAAGGCCGTGGTCACTGCAGGAAGGGGCCTCGCTCTCCTGTTACTCTATAAAGGATGGGATGGTGCTTTCCTTCTGGAGAATGTCACCTTCACAGCACACCTTTGCAGATTTCCCAATTTCACTCCACAGAAGGCTTCTAGGTCTCCTGGAACAATATGTCTCTTCCACTTAGTCTCCCCACTTATTTTATAGATCTGTTCTCTGGTGAAGCAAGGTAGGCCTTTCCTAACTGGTTGAAAAAACACTGACACTCCTCTGTGAGCATCGACTCCTCCATGTAGACAGTGATGAAGAAGCATTGACTGAGCTGCTTTACCTATGTTTTCTCCTGGGGCAACATCACACAAAGCAAAGGGTCCAGACATAAATTCATAGAGAATTAGTCATGCACCTCCACCTTGTACCCCACAATTCATATGGTGCCCCTTGGTTATTCAATGTTGCAGGACAGTTCTCCAGATGGCCTTGGGCTGACACAATTCTCTCCCCTGTCTCACTTGAACACTTGTAGAATGTGCTGGGAAGGCGACATCCTGTGATAAGGGAGGGACTGGCTGGAATAGCCCAGGCTCTGTTTCAGTGACCCCTCCCCTCCCCTCCTCCAGAAACAAGATGCCCTTCAAAGATTTATCCCAATGTGTCGTGTTGCCCCCAATGTACACAAACAAGGGTAGTCTGCCTTTCCATACCCTTCCATAGCAGTGCAAGTGGGATACATACAGACAAGACTCCATCTTCCCCAGGGAGTTTTCCAGAGCTCTGGGGGACTGGCTCACAGTGACTCCTAGACTTTTGTTATCCCTTGCTGCCTTTTGTATAAAACTGCTTCATGTAACCTCTTGGGTGTGAGCACTCTGTCTCAGACTCACACAAGTTGGGAACCAGAGCACAGTGAACCTACTTCACTAGTGTTACTCAAGCACAGCTTGTGTGCACCAATCCACAGCACCCTATGTTTCAAAAACGTCCTAGGCCCAGTACAGGCCTCTTTCTAGAGCATTCTTCTTACTGATGATGTCAGTGTAATCCAAAGAATCACAATTTCAAGTCAATATAGAAAACTACTGCGAGAAAAATGTCCTATTAGCCCTTTTCATCTTTTGGAAGTACTATGCCTCAGAGAACTAATTATGAAAACATTTATGCAGTCATTATGTTCCACTGTTAGAAATTAAAATGTTTAGCTTAATTTAATTATCCAAAGTAATGTTAATCAAAAGGACAAAAACAAATGGAAGACATGGTACTTTAACCTAAGGCTGAAGATGCTGTTATCTTACACAAAGAGCTCATCTGTCAACACCAGGAGACCCAGCTTCCTAATTCTAGGGAGAAAAAAAATGCTAGGCTCAGGCTAAAAAATGTGAGCAGGGATTTTGGGGGGTTTGCTTGTGTGTGTGTGTGTGTGTGTGTGTGTGTGTGTGTGTGTGTATGTGGTGCTGGAGATTGAACCCAGGGTCTCATACAGGTGAGGCACACACTTGGTCTATTACTGAGCTACAATGAGCTAAAACTTGAGTTTTAGTGTCCATTCTGCCACTAAATGACTATAGGGAATCTAATAAGCCCCCAGACCTGCAAGCACTATTTGTTACAATTCTAAAATTCTATGGTTTTTTAAAATATTTTTTTAGTTGTAGATGGACACAGTATCTTTATTTTATTATTTTTATGTAGTGCTGAGTATCAAACCGAGTGCCTCACACTTGCTAGGCAAGCACTCTACCACAGAGCCACAACCCAGGCCCCATAAAATTCTGTGATTTTTACCATTACAACACCAACACTTTTATGGAAAAAACCGATTATCTACAAGCTGCAGTGTCCCTGCTGTGGCAGACTTTCTGACCACTGGAGGAACTGAACAACATTCACTGCCCCACAGAGGAGTTCTATCTCCCCAACCTGAGGATATAGGCCCAGACCTGGAATTCACTTTGGACAATGACGTGTGTGTGTGTGTGTGTGTGTGTGTGTCCCAGAAGCTTTAGGAGTCAGCAATTGCTTCATTGTGCTGTTTTCCCTTTGCCACCATGATGGCAATGTCCCAGATAGGAGCTTCTCTGCCAGCCCAGGTCCCAGAGTGAAGATGACAGGGAGAGGAACTACAGCCAACCTGCAAAGGGCAGGAAGCAAAACTGACAAACTTTGGTTGTCATTAGTCACTGACGGTTGCAGGTATTTTTGTTACTGTGAACCTTAGCTTGTCTTCACCAATATAACTTGCAGTTGCCAATCGGTTAGTCAATATCAGCAAAAGATTTTGTTTTGGCTATTTTGAGATCCAATTTTGGAATTGTTTCAGAAAAAAATGCATGCTAAAATTTATCTGTTCAAAATTAGGTGTTTACTCAAAAGCTTTTTCTTCCAAGTTGCCACTAAAAATAGGTTGACTTGCTAACCTGGGAACTGGGTAACAGTTGCTCTCTCCTCTTTCTAATTACTATAGTATTAGTCAGAAAAATCAAAAATACATAGTGCATCTGTTCTGAGCAACAAAGTGAAACATTAGCTATTCACAGCAAAAATGAGCACTTTAGGGCAGCTTGAGATGCTCATTCAGAGATACAGAAAAATTATAGGAATGTAGTACTATGAATTTGTTAAAATCATTAATGGTAAGATAAGAAGATAAAAATTCCATTTAGAAAGCATTTTGCACAAACTATATATTTCATAACTACAGAAGGAATAAAACCTGCTTTTTCTATTCTGAAGATCCTATTTTCAATTCAAGTTGCCATAGATACCAGTAGAATTGTGTATGGGATTCCATCAAAATTAACTGCATAATTTGGTTCACACAGAAAAGCCCAACGTACTTCAATGCCTTAACCTAAAGTCACTACTCTCCTTTGAATCCTTTGATGAATCTCATAAATTTAGGCTAAAATATCTATTAAAAAATCAAAGCTCATAACAATGATATTTCTTCTAATGTAGACACTTTGCTTTCCAAGAGGTGGGAGCAAACATCAACATGACCACGATATACCCTCATGCTATTTCAAGCCAGGCCACAATACGTCATTCCTGTGTGCCAATGTATACCTGCTCGGTCACAAAGGTGATTGAGAAAGATATTTTTATATACATCAGCAATAACTGCATTTTGGGTAAGCCACAGAAACTATAATAAGACATTATGTGAAAATATGATAGCAATGATAGCTAACATTCACTTTGCTACTGCTTAAAATTTTTTTTCTATATTAATGCAATAACCCCATGAGATAGGTACTAATATCAACCCCATTTTACATGCTAAGAAACTGAGGCACAATGTACATGAATGGTGTGAATATACTTTGTATACAACCAGAGATATGTAAAAATGTGCTCTATAAGTGTAATATGAAATGTAATACATTCTGCTGTCATTTATAACAACTTAGAATAAAAATAAATAAATAAAATAAAAAATAAAATTCTCAATTAAAACCAGAGGAAAAAACAATGGGAGGGGGCAGAGACAAAAATAATGCAACAAATAGAAAATATTTGCAAACATGATAGATTCTAATCAATTATATTACTTTAAATGTAAATGACCTGAGGGTGCAGGGGGTGGGGGGGGAGTCTGAGGCGCAAAGTGTTTACATAGGCTGCTGAATATCATATATTAGTCAGAGGTAGAAGGGGGATTTTAAACCAGGCAGTCTATCTCTAGAGTCTGTACTTTTAGCCACTAGGTTTTCCTATTTCTCAGAACATCTCATAAATTTGCAACTGTAGGTCAAGCATCCCTAACTTAAAAGTGTCAGATCTGAAATGCTCCTAAATCATGCTGGTTTGAGCACCAACATGACACCACAAGTGGAAAATTCCACACCTGACTTCATGTGACAGGTCATAGTCAAAATGCAGGCACACTAAAAATACTGACTAAAATTACCTCCAGGCTCTGTGTATACGGTATATATAAAACACAATGGACTTGTTTAGACTTGGGTCCCATCTCCAAGATGTCTCATTATGAATATGCAGATATCCCAAAATTTTTAAAAAACCCCAAATCCAAGACACTTCTGGTTCCAAGCATTTCAGATACAGGTACTCAACCTGTACAAATAAAAAGAAAAGCTCAATTCAGATTAAAAACAAGCACAGCACCCATCAAGCTCTAAGGCATACAAACACCTGAAGCTGCTGAATAAAAATGCATGATTCTTAGGCCCTCCATCCAGAAATCCTGATGTGACATGTCTGAGGTGTGACTCATACTCCTGCATTTTAGCAGCACCCCTAGAGATCCTGACACAGGTGGCTCAGCAGGACACACTTTGAAAAATAATGACCTATTCAAACTCAGCAAAGGAGTGGTTACAGATAGGTGAATTGAAACAGAAGACAGCCTGAAGAGCAACAAACAAACAAAACTGGGAGCAGAGAAAAGCAGAAAACAAAGTTCTAAAACAATAAATCTCTTGTACTTTATTCCTTCAATTCTTCTCAGGCCTTTGGCCAGTATATAATTCTTCTAATTTCACACATTATTCTAAAGAAGTCATCTCATTTTCAAGACAGTTGAAGATTAGAAGCAAAAAAATGGGGAAGGGACATGGGGCAATGACAGACCTCAGGCAGAAACACTGGCAGCAATGAAGGAAGGCAGGCAGACAGGGAGGAAGGAGGAGGAGAAAACGTTTCAAAACCCAAACATTCAAAGAAACACTGAGACCTGGGAGAGAGAGTCAGCCTTGAGACCGGGAGTCCTCCACACCTGAGAGGAGGGACAATTTTTCAGAAGACAGTAAAAAATAACATTCCTGATGCTGAACCATCCAACAATAAAAAGACAGGGAGTTCATCATTGCTTATATTTTGCATATTATTTTAAAAGACAAGATAGCAAGTATTTGAGGAAACACCTCATTTACAATAGCTCAAAGTTTGAAAATGTGGGTGCTTAGAAGCTGGTATATGGCGTTCTCTCTCTCTCTCTCTCTCTCTCTCTCTCTCTCTCTCTCTCTTAGGCTAGAGGGATGCTTAGAATTAACTGATGGGGTAGGTGAAGTCCAGGGGAAGGGTTGGTTGGTGGGCAGCACTGGGGTGGGGGCATACACATAATACAAAGTGTTTTGTCTTCTGCTGCCTGGAAAATGTACATTGCATTGACGATGGCTCAGGGAGCAGATTTTCAGGTTGAAGGAGGACCAGTATGGCACTGGCACTTAATGGTGGGAGTATTTTTGATTAGAGTACAGGCTTCTCAGGACACTTACCCACATGATGATTTTCAACCAGACTCCATCTCCTTTAGTAAAATTGGATGAAAGAAGTTGTTTCAGATCATTTCTTGTTTCCTCCATGCTTTATGAATCTGATTTTCTCTATGAGCACCTTTCCGATCCCACTTCTACTCCTAATATGAGAACCAATTCAAAAAGTTAAGTGTATAAGAGTTCAAGGTAAGAGAGAAGAAAAGGAAGGGACACCAGTCTCAGATGTTGAGTCCCCTATATTGAGCAGCGATGGCACAGGACAGTTGCACAGCAAATGTTTAATGAGCAAACGATGGGTGGAGGGGTGGGAAGGTGGAGGGCTGGCTGGCTGGCTGGATGGATGGATGGATGGGTAAATAAATCTGTGAATGACTGGAAAGACGGATAGATAAATGAATGCAAAATTTTTCTGAAAATACAGAAGATGGCACCTCCCCAACACACATACAATTACAAGTTAGGCTAAAAGAAATTCAAATGGCAAGTGAATTTAATATAGTTAGGTGACCACCAAATACATAATGTGGGTGCATGCAAGTGTATGTGTATAAGATTGGAGGTGCTTCTTAACACAGTTAGCTTTCACCCTCTTTTCTCTTACTATTTCAGGGATGTAAAACAACTCAACACTGCTGCCATGAGACAGGCAGTAGGACCTTGCAGTGGCAACGTGAGTCAAGTCAGCATCTATGTGGTTGGCCAAAGGAGCAAGCTGCAGTCCAGCATGAGAGCTGGAAGGGGAACGAGAGCTCAGGCAGCAAATGAAACCCCAAAAGTCTCAGGGGAAAAATCACGGTGCTTCTATGTATCCCCAACTCAAGGATTTTAATCCTGCAGTATGGTGCTGACCCCTGACCTTTCCCAAGTCAATGTCTCTAGAGCTTGAAAGCATAGCATTTCCTGGTTCTGTTTATTAAGGGCTCTAGCCTTTTGGGAAAGGTCAGCCTTCTTGGAATAACGAGAAGTAACCAACACTGTCCATGTAAAATGCCAGTTTAAGCCAGGCGCGATGGCGCACGCCTGTAATCCCAGCACTTGGGAGGCTGAGGCAGAAGGATCACGAGTTCAAAGCTAGCCTCAGCAATGGCGAGGCACTTAGCAACTCAGTGAGACCCTGTCTCTAATAAAATAAAATAAAAAGGGCTGGGGATGTGGCCCAGTGGTCGAGTGCCCCTGAGTTCAATCCACAGCACCAAAAAAAAAAAAAAAAAAAAGATGCCAGTTTAACTGCCAGGCGTCTGAATGTCCATTTGGGTTTGGGTGGGATCCAGCTGGTCATCTTCACTCTGAGGAAATCCTCTGAGGATTTCTCCCAGCACTGGCTCCCAAAGAATTGGTCAGGATCTGAGAGCAGAGAGAATGCAATATTTCTATTGCTCTGGACATTATAATAGATAATAGGTAATAGAGACCACAAATAGCCACAGAAATTGTCCTTGTGACCATAACCCTCCAATGTTATAAGTATTTCTGTTCCCTCTGGTGTCTCTTTTTCTTGGTTCCAATGTCAAGGAGAAATCAGAAACCCTCTCTTTATGTATAATGGCTAAGGAAAAGATATGACCATGAGATATTCACTATGCTACAGAATGTTACTAACGGGGTCATCATACAAGCGGGACTCCAAACTTCAACCAGGAATACGAGTGGGAAAGCAAGAATATCTGTTAAAAGAAGAAAAGATACTTGAACATTAAGTGGAAAGGGAAGCAAAGTAAACAGATAACTCTGGCCCGGTGACATGTCTTCACCACTGTGATGGCTACAAAAGAGTGACAACATTTCTAAATCATATGTTGCTGTATGATGAACAAGAGCCTACTCAAAGAGAGGAATCTCCTGGTCCTATGTGAAAGGACATTTCCAAATTACTGACTGAGAAGCTTTGACTGCTTGGATGGTAACCATCAAAAGACCAATTCGTTGTATGCAAAGTATATTCACACCGTTCGTGACTTCATACATGCACTTAGAATAAAAAATAATTAAAAAAAAAAAAAAAGATGAATTCGTCTTTGTCTTTCCAAAGACACTTTGGAAGTAACGTAGTCTGAAAAAATGATTTGGGAGTCTTCAGCACATAAAATGAATATGGCTGTCCACTGAAAATGTGATTGGGTCAGGACTCTAGAGAACTCTTAACAAGCCAGTTGTTAAAAAAGAGAAGGCAGCTAGAAAACAAACAAACAACAACAACAAAAAAAAAAAAAAAAAAAAAAAAGCAGGAAGAGGGTTTGGAGTATGGTCAAGACAGAGGAATAACTCAGAAGTCAAGAAAGGGAGAGTTTTCAGAAAAATGAAATGCTCCAGAGAGGATAAGCAACCTTCTGTGAGGTATTAGAATCTGGCAGTGATGTTACAATAATTGTTCAGAGAGCATTTCCACGCGGGGTAATGAGACAAGAAGCCAAGTACGCCCGTGTGAGATGTGAGTTGGACAGGAAGGAACAGGCACTGGATAAAAGATTGTTCCTCCATGAGGTCTGACAAGGAAGGAAGGAGAGGCCCAGTAGGTGTCTGAAGAGAACACTGTAGGGAATTAGTGGGGTTTGGATTTTACTCTGCTACAGTCATGCAGGACAGAAGTTCTTGGAGGACAGGGAGAGTCTCAGGTCCAAGAGCAAATCAACAGTGGTCACTGACAGATGGTGACGGGTTAGAATTGAGAGTACACCTGGAAGAAGCGGCCCTGGAGAGGAAAACACCAGGCACTTCCTCATCTGAAACAACACTGGAAGGAGGCAAAAGTCTAAACTAGGACACCTAAAAAGTGTCTTATATAAAAAAAAAGTAAGCATTTAATTTTCCACCTGCAATTATGAATTGTCCCAAAATTAATGCTTAAAGTAACTCTGGGATGTTAATACATATTTTTCCAAATTATGTTCTCTGCCTTCTATTTAAGTGTACAGGAAAAAAAATCCATAAGAATGATTTTAAATAAAATAAAAACATAGATTGGGTATGCAAAGAGTTAAAACTCCTAAGAAGAAGAAATGTTACCATTCTGGCTGTCAAATTTTTTACTTAATAAAAGCAGGGGTATTGACAGCATCAACCCATCATTTCTTAACATTTGGTTCACCACAAAATTTCAGTTAGCTATCAGTGAACTTGAGACAAAAAGAAATCTCTTAAAATGAAAATATTGTTCTTTTGAAAATACTGTCAAAACTTGTAAGAATATTTGATAGCCATTCTAAATATTAAAACAATGCCTATCTTCCCTTCTTAAACATTTGTGTAATAATGTATCAAGGATAAAAATATCATTAGATTTAGACTTCACAGAACTGGAGACAATTCACAGGGAACTAGACACTGAGTCATAAAGATGAAAGGAAGAAAACTAAAAAGCTGAAAATAATTTGATGTTTCCTCTTCCTCCAATTATCATATCTCACTGTTAAGAAGGACAGCTTTTTTTGTTTTTAATGGTACTGAGGATTGAATCCCTGCACATTCTATTACTGAGCCACATTCCTAGACCTTTTTATCTTTTAATTTGAGATAGGATTTCACTAGGTTGCTGAGGCTGGCCTCAAACTTGTGATCCTCCTGCCTCAGCCTCTTGAACCACTGGGATTATGGGTGTACACCATCTAACTTTTACCTTACCAACGTTGGCTTTCTATATTTTCTTCCTGAAAAGATTTTCTCTACTATAATATATCCTTACACGATACTTAAGATTATATAGCTTCAAGAAGTATAAGATCCTTGTTTTAAAACATGTCATTTTGATCCAGCATCCAAAGTTTCATTAAAAACCATGTCTACAGGGCTGCGGTTGTGGCTCAGTGGTAGAGCACTTGCCTAGTGTGTGAGAGGCACTGGGTTCAATTCTCAACACCACATATAAATAAATAAAATAAAAGGTCCATTAACAACCAAAAAAAAAAATTTTTTTTTTTAAAGAGAAAACCATGCCTACGGACAAGTTCCTTCACAATTGTAGTGACTACACATGAACCCACTACAGAAGACTCAAAGGGAACAAAGACCCTCTCAGCCCTCTTTGGCCATCTGCTGTGTACTTTGTCATCTTCAACCACACCTAACCATACCATTCAAACTGCTATTCTTCACTTATAAATAAGTCCTGTTTGTTTTGTGTCTGCCATTCATTATGCTCTGGGTGAAGGGCAGAGATGACTCATACACAGGCCATAGCCACCAAAGAGAAGTGGTGGAGGGAATATGAAACCAAAACCTATTTTATAAAGAAGAACACAATCAACATCTGCAATCATACAAAGGCAAGTGCTTCAAAGTGCTTTGCAAAAAGCAACTATTTCAGGATCCAAGATGGCGGATTAGAGGAAGCCGCTCTTCAGGGCTGCTCCATGGAAAGAATCCAACAAAGCAGATAAATAGCTTTTCAGCAAGTATATATAGACTGAGAATGCTCAGCTCCTGGATGCTTTGAATACTGCAACCAGAGCGAGCAAGACAATCGGACTGCAACACCTAGTGCCGCTTGGTGTCAGCAGCACCGCCCAGAGCACAGGCGGTGCGGAACAAAGCCAGAGCAGGGAGACCACCGGAGACCGCGCGACTGCAACACCAGACCAAATCCACACTCGGCACGCCATGACCCTCAGCAGTGTGAAAACAGCGTGATCAGAGCTGGGAGACCATGGGAGACAATGGGAGACCACGGGGCAACAACGGCAATTCAAATCCACACTCAGCCGGACACGACCCTCAGCAGTGAAGCCAGAGAGAAAAAGCAGCACGGAAACCGGTGAACAGGCAAGGAGGAACCCGTGACTGGGAGGACCGTCAACAGCGGGGGATGGGGGGGGGGACGACACGACTTGACACGGGGGTCGCGTATCCGAGTCCGGCTTCATGACCCCCTGTGACCCTTCAACTGAGGAAGAACACGGAGAGTAGATGCCATCTGGACAGACCAATTTTTCAGGGCCAGCCTCACAAAGCCCCATCCCCAGCATCACTCCTTGCCAACCAGGTACGCAGATTTGACTCCACCCACAAATTCTCTGCATCAGCCAGGGCCGATCTGCCCGACAGCTAATTTAACAAGCTGAGAGAGGAAGAGAAAAGGCCGCCTAATTGAGACTTGTGGGTTTGGCTTTGGTTTTTTTGTTGTTGTTGTTTTGTTTTTCTTCTTTCTCTTTTTCTTTCCCTCTTTTCTCTCTTTTCTTCTTCCCTCATCTTTCTTATCTACACCCCGCTCCTACATTCTCAACAGAGACAAAAACAAGTTGTATACAAGAATTAGGAATTTGGGGCTGGGGTTGTGGCTCAGCGGTAGAGCGCTCGCCTAGCATGTGCGTGGCCCGGGTTCGATCCTCAGCACCACGTAAAAATAAAGGTATTGTGTACAACTAGAACAAATTATAAATATTTTAAAAAAAAGAATTAGGAATTTTAGATCTGGGGCAACTGAATAGTACATCAAAGGAGTGTTTTATATAAAATCTCTCTCTCTCTCTCTCTCTCTCTTTTGACTCACCCTGTCTTCTCTCTTTCACTAATTCTTACTACCCGGACATTTTCTAATTTCTCTCCACATTTGCATAAGCTTGGCTTAAATATACATCGGTCTTCACTCTAAATTGTTCACTCCAATTCCTTTCCTCTCTCTACTGCTATTAAACTACTTCCATAGATTTCTATTTTTATACTTCCTAAGGGGGGGGGGAAGCAATATCCTTCCTTCCTTCCTCCTAAACATATCACCTTTGTACCCAATATCTGAAATTATAAACCCCATTACAATCACTCAGAGTATATTGGAGACAATATCTAAATTCTCTAACTCTGTACATTGTGACCAAATTGTGATTAACTGAATATAAAATGTCTGGTCTTAAGGTGTAAAGTATATATAAGAGGAGGTGATAGCATTGTACAACAGGAGCATCATTAGGCCTTAAGGTAAAAACAAAAAAATCAAAGTTCCACAGTGCTAAAAGAAAAGACACATAAGCAATATGAAAAAACAAGGGAAGAAAATGTCCCAAATCACCATACCTCCTTAGCAGATTCCCTAGCAAGCACAGTAGATCTAATGTCAGAACAGGAATTCAGGAAATACATAATCCAAATGATTATGGAGCTCAAGGACGAATTCAAGAAGAGGTGAGAGAGCAAATACAGGTAGTAAAAGATCACTTTGACAAAGAACTTCATAAACAAATACAAGAAGCAAAAGACTACTTCAATAGAGAGATAGAGGTTCTAAAGAGAAACCAAACAGAAATTCTGGAAATGAAAGAAACAATAAACCAAATTAAATGCTCTATTGAAAACATCACCAATAGATTAGACCACCTGGAAGAAAGGACCTCAGATAATGAAAACAAAATATACAATCTGGAAAAAAATGTAGGAAACAGCAAAAATGGTAAAAAAAAAAAAAAAAAAAAAAATCAAGAAGAGAACATTCAAGAAATATGGGACAACATGAAAAGACCAAATTTAAGAGTGATTGGGGTAGAGGAAGGTGCAGAGTTCCAAGCCAAAGGAATGAGTAATTTATTCAATGAAATAATAGCAAAAATTTTTCCAAACTTGAGGAATGAATGGGAAAACCAAGTTCAAGAGGTTTACCTGGGGCTGGGGTTGTGGCTCAGAGGTAGAGCGCTCGCCTAGCACGCGCGTGGCCCGGGTTCGATCCTCAGCACCACGTAAACATAAATGCATTGCATTGTGTACAACTAAAGTAAATAAATAAATATTTTAAAAAAAGAGGTTTACCAAACACCAAACGTACAAAATCACAACAGATCCACACCAAGGCACATTATAATGAAAATGCCTAATATACTGAACAAGGAGAGAATATTAAAAGCCACAAGAGAAAGGAAGCAGATTACATATAGGGGGAAACCAATTAGACTATGTTCAGATTTTTCAATCCAGACCTTAAAAGCTAGAAGATCCTGGAATAGCATATTTCAAGCTCTGAAAGAAAAGGGATGTCAACCAAGAATCTTATACCCAGCAAAATTAAGCTTTAGATTTGAAGATGAAATAAAAACCTTCCACGACAAACAAAAGTCAAAAGAGTTCACAACTCGAAAGCCAGCACATCTGAACATCCTGGGCAAAATATTCCACGAAGAAGAAAAGAAAAATAGCAATGAAAATCAACAAAGGGGGATATTAAACTAAAGAAATTACCAACCAGAGGAGAAACCAAATCAAGTTAAATACCATAAACAAATATAAATGGATGGGAATACGAATCACATCTCAATAATAACCTTGAATGTTAATGGCCTAAATTCACCATTCAAAAGATACAGATTGAAGCCGGGCGCGGTGGCGCACGCCTGTAATCTCAGCACTTTGGGAGGCTGAGGCAGGAGGATCGCGAGTTCAAAGCCAGCCTCAGCAATGGCGAGGCACTTAACAACTCAGTGAGACCCTGTCTCTAATAAAATACAAAAAAGGGCTGGGGATGTGGCCCAGAGGTCGAGTGCCCCTGAGTTCAATCCCCGGTACCACAAAAAAAAAAAAAAAAAAAAAGATACAGATTGTCAGACTGGATTAAAAGAAACGACCCAACAGTATGCTGTCTCAAACCCACCTCATAGAAAAAGACGTCAATAGACTGAAGGTGAAAGGCTGGGAAAAATCTTACCACTCACATGGGCCGCTGAAGCAGGCAGGGGTTTCAATTTTCATATCAAATAAGGTAGACTTCAAGCCAAAATTAATCAAAAGGGACAAAGATGGATATTTCTTATTACTTAAGGGAACCATTCATCAACAAGATATAACAATTATAAATCTATATGCCCCCAATAATGGAGCACCTACGTTCATCAAACAAACCCTTCTCAAGTTCAAGAGTTAAAACAGAGCACAACACAGTTATCCTAGGGGACTTCAACACACCTCTCTCACCACTGGATAGATCATCCAAACAAAAGCTAAATAAAGAAACTTTAGGCCTCATTAAAACAATTAATAACTTAGACCTAACGGACATATACAGAATATTTCACACCTCAGTGAGTGAATACACTTTCTTCTCAGCAGCACACGGCTCCTTCTCCAAAATAGACCATATATTATGCCACAAGGCAACTCTCAGCAAATATAAAAAATAGAGATACTACCCTGCATTCTATCAGACCATATGGGATGAAATTGGAAATCACTGATAAAACAAGAAATAAAAAAAAAAACAACTCCAACAACTGGAAGCTAAACAACATGCTACTCAACAAACAAGGGGTTGAAGAAGACATCAAGGAGGAGATTAAAAAATTCCGAGAGGTAAATGAGAACACAGATACATCGTATAGAAATCTCTGGGACACTATGAAGGCAGTAGTAAGAGGAAAATTCATTGCACTGAGTTCATTCCTTAAGAGGAAAAAAAAAAAAAAAAACAAATAAATGACTTAACATCACACCTCAAAGCACTAGAAAAAGAAGAACAGACCAACACTAAGAGCAGTAGAAGACAGGAAATAATTAAAATCAGAGCTGAAATTAATGAACTTGAGACTAAAGGAACAATTCAAAGAAATGACAAAACTAAAAGTTGGTTCTTTGAAAAAATAAATAAAATTGACAGACCCTTAGCGATGCTAACAAAAAGAAGAGAAAAAACTCAAATCACTAACATCTGTGATGAAAAAGGAGATATCACAACACCTCAGATATACAGAAGATAATTAGAAATTACTTTGAAAACTTGTACTCTAATAAGATAGAAAATATTGAAGACATTGACAGATTTCTAGAGTCGTATGAATTGCCCAAACTGGAACTGGAGGATATACACGATTTAAATAGATCAATTTCAAGCGAGGAAATAGAAGACGCCATCAAAAAACTACCAGCTAGAAAAAGCCCAGGACCTGATGGCTTTACAGCCGAGTTCTACAAGACCTTCAAAGAAGCACTAATACCAATGCTCTTCAACTTATTTCAAGAAATTAAAAAAAAAGAGGGAGCTCTCCAGACTCTTTCTATGAGGCCAATATGACATTAATTCCAAAGGCAGGCAAAGACGCAGCCAAAAAGGAAAACTTCAGGCCAATACCTTTAATGAACATAGATGCAAAAATTCTCAACAAAATCCTGGCAAATTGAATACAAAAACATATCAAAAAGATAGTGCACCACGATCAAGTGGGGTTTATCCCACGGATGCAAGGTTGGTTCAACATACGGAAATCAATAAACATAATACATCACATCAATAGACTTAAAGATAAAAACCATATGATCATCTCAATAGAGCAGAAAAAGCATTCAACAAAATACCACACCCTTTATGTTCAAAACACTAGGAAAAAATAGGAATAACAGGAACATATCTCAACATTATAAAAGCTATTTATGCAAAGCCCCAGGCTAACATTATCTTAAATGGAGAAAAATTGAAAGCATTCCCTCTAAAAACTGAAACAAGACAGGGATGCCCCCTTTCACCACTGTTATTTAACATAGTACTTGAAACTCTGGCCAGAGCAATTAGACAGATGAAAGAAATTAAAGGGATCCACATAGGAAAAGAAGAGCTCAAATTAGCACTATTTGCCAATGACATGATAATATACCTAAAAGACCTAAAAAACTCTACCATAAAACATACAACTAGTAAATGAATTTGGCAAAGTAGCAGGATACAAAATCAATACCCATCAGTCAAAGGCATTTTTGTACATCAGTGACAAATCCTCTGAATGGGAAATGATGAAAACTACCCCATTTACAATAGCATCAAAAAAAAAAAAAAAAAAACCTGGGAATCAACTTAACGAAAGAGGTGAAAAGACCTCTATAAAGAAAACTATAGAACACTAAAGAAAGAAATTATAGAAGACCTCAGAAGATGGAAAGACCTACCTTGTTCTTGGATAGGCAGAATTAATATTCTCAAAATGTCCATACTACCAAAAGCATTATACAGATTTAATGCAATTCCAATCAAAATCCCAATGACATTCCTCAAAGAAATAGAAAAAGCAGTCATGAAATTCATCTGGAAAAATAAGAGACCCAGAATACCTAAAGCAATCCTGAGCAAGAAAAGTGAAGCAGGTGGCATCACCATACCAGACTTTAAATTAGACTATACAGCAATAGTAACAAAAACAGCAATGTATTGGCACCAAAACAGACTGGTAGACCAATGGTACAGAATTGAGGACACAGAAACTAATACATATAATTTCAGCTATCTTATTTTAGACAAGGGTGCCAAAAATGTACAGTGAAGAAAGGATAGCCTCTTCAACAAATGGTGCTGGGAAAACTGGAAATCCATTTGCAACAAAATGAAATTAAGCTCTTATCTCCCACCAGGCACAAAATTCAATTCAAAGTGGATCAATTAGTCCAGACAAAATATGCCTAACAGAAGAAAAAGTAAGCTCCAATTTCCAACATGTTGGATTAGGCCCCAAGTTCCTTAATAAGAATCCTGTAGCACAAGAGTTAGTATCAAGAATTAACGAATGGGATAGATTCTAACTACAAGGCTTCTTCTCAGCAAAAGAAACAATCAGTGAGGTGAATAGAGAGCCAACTAACTGGGAACAAATATTTAATACATGCACATCAGATAGAGCACTAATTTCTAGAATATATAAAGAACTCAAAAAACTTAACACCAAAAAAAAAAAATAAAAAAATAACCCAATCAATAAATGAGCTAAGGAACTGAAAAGACACTTCTCAGAAGAAGATACACAATTAATCAACAAATACATGAAAAAATGCTCAACATCACTGGCAATTAAAGAGATGCAAATCAAAACTACCCTAAGATTTCATTTCACTCCAGTCAGAATGGCAGCTATTAAGAACACAAACAACAATCAATGTTGGAGAGGATGTGGGGGAAAAGGCACACTCATACATTGCTGGTGGGACTGCAAAATGGTACAACCATTATGGAAAGCAGTTTGGAGATTTCTTGGGAAAATGGGAATGGAACCACCCTATGACCCAGCCATCCCACTCCTGGGTCTATTCCCAAAGGACTTAAAAACAGCATATTACAGTGACACAGCCATCTCAATGTTTATAGCAGCACAATTCACAATATCTAGGTTGTGGAACCAACCTAGATGTCCCTCAGTAGATGAGTGGATTAAGAAAATGTGGTATATACACACAATGGAATTTTACTCAACAATAAAAGAAAATAAAATAATGGCATTTGCAGGTAAATGGATGAAGTTGGAGAATATAATGCTAAGTGAAGTTAGTCAATCTCAAAAATCCAAATACCAAATGTTTTCTCTGATATAAGGAGGCAGATTCACAGTGGTGTTGGGTGTCGGGGTACATAGGAGGATCAGAGGAATACTAGAATGGTCAAAGGGGAGGGAGGGAAAACGAGGGAGCAAGGGGAGGATGGAGGGGGAAAAAAAAGAAAAGGTGGTATAATAAGATGGATATCATTATCCTAAATGCGTGATTGAAGACTTGAATAGTACAAATATACTTTGTATACAGTGTTATGTAAAAAGAGGCTCTATATGTGTAGTATGAATTGTAATGCATACTACTTTTACAAATACAACAACTTTGAATAATAAATAAATAGATAAATAAATAAATAAAATTTTAAAAAAGTAAAAAGGGAAGGGGATGTGGCTCAGTGGTAAATTGCCCCTGAGTTCAATCCCCAATACAAAAAAAAAAAAAAAAAAAAAAAAAAAAATTCTATGTGGATCTATTTCCAACCAACTCCCTCATTTTTTATTGTCTCTTGATACTGAGGATTGAACCCAGGTGTGCTTAACTACTGAGCCATATCCCCAGCCCTTCTTATTTTTTTGAGATGGGGTCTTGCTAAGTTGCTTACAGCCTTGTTAAATTGCTGAGGCTGGCTTTGAACTTGTGATCCTCCTGCCTCAGCCTCCAGAGCTGAGAATTAGAGACATGCACCACCATGCCCTGCTCAACTTTTATTTCTTTACCTATGTCATATTTTATATTCTTTATCTGACAGTTCTGAGATTTAAAGTTTCGGGGGGGGGGGTCTGTCATTTGATAATGCTCACTTATGATGCTTTTCCCCCTTATTACTCTTTGGTCATGAATGTATACAGTAGCCACCCCCACCTCTACATTTTTGCTTTCCATGGTTTCATTTACCTGTGGTCAACTGTGGTCTGAAAATATTAATGGAAAATTCCAGAAATAAATAATTCCTACGTTTAAAAAAAAAAAAGCAACTATTTCAGTCTGAGCACAATATAAAAACACAAACAGTGACCCAATATAATTGCCACTGCTACAATTTCTGGTTTTATTTATTTGGTACTGGGGATTGAAACCAGGGTACTTTGCCACTAAGCTACACCCCAGCCCTTTTTATTTTTTATTTTGAAACAGAATCTCACTAAGTTACTTAGGCCCTCTCTAAATTGCTGAGCTGATCTCAAACTTGCAATCATCCTGCCTCAAGCTGCCTCAAGCTGCGGATATAGCTCAGTTGGTAGAATGCTTGCCTGCATGCACGAGGCCCTGGGTTCAAACTTCAACACCACAAAAGAAAGAAAAGAAAAAGAAAGTGTGTCTGATTTGGGGCTGAGGATGTAGCTCAGTGGTAGAGTATTTACCAAGCATGTGCAAGACCCTGGGTTCAATTCCCAGTACTGCCAAGAAAAACATGTTGAACTCCTGCCTCAATCTCCAGAGCTGCTGGGATTACAGGCATACACCACTGCACCCAGCCTTGGGATTAACTTTTAAATAGCTTTCCTCCCAAAAAAAAAAAAAAAAAACCATGGTTTCATTTACCTGTGGTCAACTGTGGTCTGAAAATATTAATGGAAAATTCCAGAAATAAATAATTCCTACGTTTAAAAAAAAAAAAGCAACTATTTCAGTCTGAGCACAATATAAAAACACAAACAGTGACCCAATATAATTGCCACTGCTACAATTTCTGGTTTTATTTATTTGGTACTGGGGATTGAAACCAGGGTACTTTGCCACTAAGCTACACCCCAGCCCTTTTTATTTTTTATTTTGAAACAGAATCTCACTAAGTTACTTAGGCCCTCTCTAAATTGCTGAGCTGATCTCAAAACTTGCAATCATCCTGCCTCAAGCTGCCTCAAGCTGCGGATATAGCTCAGTTGGTAGAATGCTTGCCTGCATGCACGAGGCCCTGGGTTCAAACTTCAACACCACAAAAAGAAAGAAAAGAAAAAGAAAGTGTGTCTGATTTGGGGCTGAGGATGTAGCTCAGTGGTAGAGTATTTACCAAGCATGTGCAAGACCCTGGGTTCAATTCCCAGTACTGCCAAGAAAAACATGTTGAACTCCTGCCTCAATCTCCAGAGCTGCTGGGATTACAGGCATACACCACTGCACCCAGCCTTGGGATTAACTTTTTAAATAGCTTTCCTCCCAAAAAAAAAAAAAAAAAAATAGTTGACTCTCTGATTTGGAAAACAAATTAAGTGTATAACTCAAAGAATTGAAAATATTTATGTTACCAGAGCCAAAAGAAGCTTACCTTAGAGGGCAGGTAAATCAGAACTATGTCCTAGAGGCACACAAGTGATATTTCTCACAGTGACAACTGTTTACCCTGCTGACAAGTGATATTAAAGATGGAGTATAATAAATGAATCGTAATGGGGTGCAAAAATGTCAGCAGCACCCTAATATGTCTAGTTTAAGGACTAACTGTTTCCTGGTTTGAGGTGTTGAGAAAAAACACAAAGTGGTTAGGAAAGGAATGTGTAGAAAAACTGGTTTTGTAATCATTTAGCTTACAATAGCTACTTTAGACATTTTTGATTGTTTCTTTTATATTTAAGTAGCTTTCATAGAGCTTTACATAGATGACTTTGTGATTTTTATCGGATAGTGCAAAAAGTGGAACTAAAATATCATATATTATTTTAGCTTTGAACTATGAAACAGAATTAAGAAATACTTGCCTCAATTGTTGCTTAGTAGTTTAGCATAACAACTGATAGCTATCATTGTATCTTTCCCCACCAGCAAGCATATCATTACACAAGTAAAAGTTATTACACTCTTTGTGACCTGTCACTGTTGTATCCATATGGTCAACATCACCCAATTAAAAACTGCAAAACCAGAAATCTAAATCCCAATGTTAACTTCTAACTTGTCATTTTGTCTAGATTATTTGCAACTACTAGTCTCCATATTGCTAAGCCTGTAAGTAAATTCTGTTCTTTTTCCAATCCTACCCTAACTCCAAAACCTCCACTTCCATTTGTACAAATTAAGTCCGATGCCTTTGCTGAAAGCAGGATATATTCAAAAGACTTAATTTTTCTTTCAGACCATAAAATGCATAACAGTGCAAGCTACAGGCTGAGAGCTGGGAAATGGTGGGGTGGGAATCAAGAAAGACAAGGACATTTTCTCCACACTCTCTCAAATTGTGTGCTTCCAACTACCTTATTCCAGAAACGAACACAAATTAGCTTCACTGCTAGCCCACAGCATGTATTGCAAGCATATGACAGAGCAGAAAGAAAAAATATGCACTGTGCTTTAAATGCAAAGGAGGTGGCTGTAAAAGTAAAAGAATGATTACTCAAGGGTCAGATTCAATTAAACATCCAGGAGTACGGCATATTTTAAATGCTCCATGAGGTGCAGAAAAATATCTTGCTATTGTGGCACAAGAACTTCTCATTTAAAAGGAAAATAAACTTCAGGAAATTGAATGTCAAAAATGCCATTGTTTCAATCATCCAAATTGGATATACAGTACTATAGTTTTAGAGTAATGGTGCCCCCCTGTGGCTTCTGACGCGATTTCAGAAAATGATGTGTCCTCTCAGAAGTCACACACTATCAAAGAGTGACTTTCTCTTGCGTGCATTTATTTTTGTTTACATTCATTTTCAGATGTGATTACAGACGTGCTTAGAGCATCGCAGAAAGTTTTAATTACAAGTGCAGCGATGTCATCTTGGGAGGCCGAGGCAGGAGAATCACGAGTTCAAAGCCAGCAAAGGCGAGGCGCTAAGCAACTCAGTGAGACCCTGTCTCTAAATAAAATACAAAATTGAGCTGGGGATGTGGCTCAGTGGTCGGGTGCCCCCGAGTACAATCTGCGGTTCCACCGCCCCCTCAAAAAAAGAAAGAAAGAAAAAGAAAAGAAAGTGCAGCGCCGTGCTTACAGCAGGAAGAGCTGCGCCACCGATTCCTATATTTAGGAAAACAGATGGGAGCTGGGAGCATATGCTGAGGGCACCACTGCAGATGCTGATGCTCCTCAGGGGTCACTTCACAGGAGTGTCCATCAGAGCTTCCAGAAGGGAACCTCCACATCTACCCTCCTCCCCGCAATGGGTGCTAACACTTCCCTTTTTCCTATTATGAACAAACTGCCCAAACGCTGTACAGACCAATCCCTCACAAGCCCAAATCTTACTCAAAGACTAGGCGCCAGCAAGAATCCCTCTTTTGTCCTGAATCAGCAATTTTCTTTTCCACTGGATTAGTCCCATCAGCATCACTTACAAGCATGCTATCATTAAAACCCTCCCTTGACCCCACTTCTCCCTCCAGTGAGTATCCCATTTCTCCACTCCCTTTTCCTGCCATACTCCTTAAATTGCTGATATAAAACTGACTCCCGTTTCAATCTTTCTATTCTCTCTTGTACCCATTCCAGTAAGGATTTTCTGCTCCCGGTCTTATTGAGGTCACCAGTGGTGTCAATGAGCTCAATCCATTCGTGAACCTCAGCACATCTAACTTGGCTCTCCGACAGTATCTGATACAACTACCTCTCCTACTTCTTAGAACCCTTCTTTCCAGGCAACTCCTCCTACTTTTCTTGCCGATCCTTAGTCTCCTTTGCTGGGTCTTGACTACTCTGCCTCTAAACCAGAGGTTCTCAATCCTGACTGCGCATTACACTCACCCAGGAAACATTTAAAAGGTAGTAATGCCAGAGCCCACTCCCAGGGATTCTGATCTAATTAATCAAGGAAGGTCCCCAGGCATGGGTGGGTTATAGAGTTGCCCTGGGTGAGTGTGACATTCATCTAGGATGAGGATCACAGCTCTAAATGCTGAACCACCCCAGGGCTCAGTTCTCAGACCTCTTCTGTTTCAGTCTATGCTCACTCTCTGGGAGAATACAGGCAGTCTAGTGGCTTTCAAAGCCCTTTACAGGGCCTGGGGTCGTGGCTCAGCGGTAGAGAGCGTTCACCTAGCACGGGCAAGGCGCTGAGTTCAATCCCGATCCTCAGCACCATATAAAAATAACTAAAAATTGTTCCAACTACAACTAAAATATTAAAAAAAAAAAAAAGTAGCCCTTTACAAGTACTCCCAGTTTGGATTCACCTAAGAGCCTGAGACCAGGGCTTAGGTATAGGGAGTTTATCTGGAAAGCGATCCTTTTAATCAAGAGTGAGGAGATGTGGCGAATCCAAGTGTGGGTGGAAAAAAGCCAGCATACATGTGTGTTTTCAGGGTCACTCCTGTAGGCACCTGAAGAGTGCACCGAGCACCCACCCGCAGGGTGTTTGAAGCACTTACCCACTGGCTGCATCTCCCACTGGTGGGAGGTTTCCCTGGAGGCATTTGCTTTTCTGTACACCTAGGTTGTGGTGAGCTTCAGAACCAGTCAGAACATAAAGAGAAAGGCACTGAGGTGAGTCTGTGTGACAGCAGCCTGCCCTGTGTAGCTGTGGCAGATATCAAAGACAGGTTGACTGGCACCCAAGGTATGTGCCACGTTGGATGCCTCCAAACGTATAGTAGTCCCTCCTATACCTGCAGCTTCAACGGAAACACTCCAAAGTTCCAGTTACCACAGTCAACCACAAAGTAATAAATGGAAACCAAAGTAATAAGTGGAAAATTCCAGAAGTAAACAATTCAGAAGTTTTAAATTGCACACCTGAGCCGTGTGATGATGACATCTCTCACTGTCCTGCTACATCCTGCCTGAGACATGAATCATTCCTCTGTCCAGCACACTCTTTCTGTACATCCCACCCACCCATTAGTCATTCAGTAACAGTTTCCATTATCAGGTCCAATGCCACAGGACCACAGGACATGTGTAAAGGGAAACCCCTATCTTACTTGATACTACTCCCAAAGCACAAGAGGAATGATGCTGGAAATGTTATCATAGCATGCTGTAATAAGTGTTCAATTTTAGCATTAGTTATCGTTGTTATTCTTTCACTATGTCTAATTTATGAACTGAAATTCATCACATGTATGCATGGGGGAAAAAAAACAGTATATATAAGGTTTTGAATACCCATGTTTGCAGGCATCTGCTGGGGTCTTAGAATGGATCCCCCAGGAACCAGGGAAGACTTCTGTATATCCATCCCCAACCTTATCCTTGAACTTCAGAATTCCATATCCAACTTGGATATTTAATAGGCATCTAAAACTTAACATGCCTAAAAGAAAGTTCTTGGGCTACTGTCTTCCTCTAACAAACCTACTCCCTTCACTATTTCTTAAAAATGGAAACCCCATTCTTCCAGTTGTTCAGGCCCAAACCTTCAAAGTCACCCTTGACTCTGCTTTGTCCCAGTCCCCACACTGAATCCATCAATAAGTCCCCTTCACTCTACCTCCAAAATATTTTCAGAACCCAATCACTTTTCACCCCACTTTACTATCCTGGTCCAAGCCATTAGCATCTCTTGCCTGAATTATTGCTATGGCCTCCTGACTAGTATCTCTGCTTCCAACCTTCCTTTCCCCCTTGTTTCGATTCTCAATTCAGCAGCCAGGCTGATCCTATTAAAACATAAAAGAGAAAAGATAGTTCCTCTGCTCCAAACTCCCCAAAGGTTTCTATTTTCACTCAGAGTAAAAATCAGGGCCTGACATGACTTAGCGCACTCTGCCATGACCTCTTGGATCACATCTACTACTCACCCTTTTTTGCTCCTCAAACATATCAGGTATGATTCTGCATGGGGGCCTTTGCACATACTATAACCTCTGCTTGGAACATTTCCATTTATCCACTTGCATCCCTCTCTTATCTCCTTCAGCTCTTTACTTAAATGTCACCTTCTTACTGAGGTCTTTTTTCTGCCAAACCAATTTAAAAATTGCAGCACTTTTATGACCTTACTTTATTTTTCTTCTTAGCACATGTCACACTCTAACATAATAAACATTTCTTATTTATCTTGTTTATTTTCAGTATCTCCTATGGAAATTTACATTCCATGAGTGCATGGATTTTGATACATTTTGCTCACTGCTAATCCCCAGCCCCTAGTCTAGTTCCTGCTATATAGTAGGCACTTGAACAGGAGTTGAATGAATGAATTCAAGACTAATAATTAAAACAGTATTACAAAGTATTTCGGTCGGTACTATTAAGCACTTACATATATTAACTCATTCAAACCTTAGAATCAGTTTAAAAGCTGAGTTCTATTATCATCTCCATTTATATATGAAAACATGTATGTAGAGAATCATTGAGTAAATCGTCAGTTATGCCATTATTAAGCAACCTGGATAAGTCCATGTATAGCATAGTCCAAGTTACGGACTCTTAACCACTAGAAAACAGACAGGACAACTGCTGCTTCTCAAGATTAATCACATCCCAAATCTTCTGGGGGAAACAAATGTCACTTCAAAAATGATGCCAATGTGGATAAACTCATGGTGCAAAGGAGGGTCCACTAGGTGATGTGGGAGCCATAGATGTGAAGGACTAGAGAAAAGGACCCAAGAGGAGGAGTGGGAGATGTGGCCAGGTCTCTGGACATCGGATCTGTTCATGCCACAGCACTCGTCCAGCAGACATCTAAAGAGATCCTTCCACTGCCCAGCATGGTTCTCAGCCCTGGGAATTGGGTGCTGAACAAACCAAAGCTCTTAGGGTCCAGTGGGAGAAAAAGCAATCAGGTATATCTTCAATTAAAAAATCAAGTAGTGATTGATGAGCGGTCAGAGAAGGACTCCCAGAGAGGACAGCTCCATTTTGATGACTGCTGACAGCTTTCAATCCCTCCCCTCCCTCTTCCCCTGCTGACCCAGCAGGAAGCTCAAAACAAGCCTCAGCCCCAGACCCAACCAACAGCCACCATAGAAGCCAAGCCAGCTGAGCACAGTGGTGCACACATGTGACCCCAGTTCCTTGGGAAGCTGAGGCAGAAGAATCGCAAGCTCAAAGCCTGCCTGGACAACTTAGCCAGACAATGTCTCAAATGAAAAATAAAAAGGGTTGGGTGTGGCTCAGTAATAGAGTGCCTGCCCAGAAGGTGCAGGGCCCTGGTTTCAATCCCTGAACTGCAAACACAAACAAAAAGGCCAAAGTCAGTAGTCCCTCCCTGGTCTGTCAAGTCATTTTCTAACAAGGGAGAGCCTGCCCAGCTCTCCCCAGAGTGATAGTCTCTTCATATCTTCTCAGAGCATGTGAGGCACCATCTCAACATCAGAACCAAATTTTGTGAGGTCAATTCCCCATTCTACAGGGCAACCACAAAACAAGAGCCATCTGAGCCAAGACTTAAATGAAGTGACAGCATGAGAGAAGAACGAGGGGGTAATTCACAGTCTCCTTTTAACTGAAAGAAACGATTTAGGACTGGAGATTCCAGGGATTTGGATGGTGCACACTGAACCAAAGTGTTACTGATTTGCTGGTTATGATAACCTCCAGATCAGCAAAGGGCTCAACTGGGAAAAGTTATTTTAGAAAATTAAAACACATAGCTGGAAAATGAGCCAGCAATTTATTGTTAACTTATGTTAACTTATCGTTGACTTATGTTAAAACTATCTTCCTATATTCTGCAAAGACCTGCCTTTTTGTAATTTCCACCAGTGGTTCTGGTTTGGCCTACAAAGAGGAAGTTCAACAGCCCTTTTAACAGGTCTTTAACTATTTGGAGACTTGGTCCTGCAATTGGTCATGCACCCCTGCATGAATCAACATGCACTATCCCCACACCCAGTGGCACCTCCCCTTTTACAAGAGACAACATCACAAGCCCAATCCCTCTCCTGTTTCACCTAACATTCTACCTCAACCTACAGACAAAATCACTCTGTAACTGCACATGTGAATAGTTAACCTACACCGTGTCCAGATAATGATGCAGTCACTTTATCACAATGATGCCATGTCTATCACTGTATCATTTATATATTAGTCTTCCTGTGAAAGAAGCAGACGAGAGTATTATTTTAATTCATTCTCTTTTGGCAAGGGACCAAGACTGAGACTAAATGAGCAATCTGTTGGTCAAAAACATTTCATGTGTAACCACGTGGTGAACAGCTTGCACTGAGCTTTGAGGAAATCACAACGAAAGGAGTTGAGCCTTGTAATTAGTACTTAGAATCTAATAAGCAGAAAAAAATGATAAATGCATAAAAATGCTCTGTTGTATCTAAGTGCTAGGGGTAGAAAACTAAAGAGAGTATTTGTTGGCGCTTGGAAAACTGGTTATCCATTTGGAGAAGAATAAGAGTAGATCCCTCTCTCTCACCCTGCACAAAGGTCAACTCAAGGAGGAGCAAAGACCTAGGAATTAGACCAGAAACTGCAACTGCTAAAAGAAAATGTAGGGTCAATAATCCAATATATAGGAACAGGCAATGATTTCTTTAATAGGAAATAATGCCAAGAATTAATAAATGGGATGGCATCAAATTAAAAAGCTTTAATTTGGTATGCAATGGAAATAATTAAGAATGTGAAGTAAGAAACTATAGAAAAGTAAAATCTTTGCTAGTGACTCTTCTGAGAGAAGATTAATAACAAGAACATATAAAGAACTCAAAAAAATCACCAACAACAAAAAACCCACAAATAACCCAATGAATACATGGGCAAATGAACTAAACAGACACTTCTCAAAAGAAGAAATACAAATGACCAACAAATGCATGAAAAAATGTTCAACATCTTCTGCAATTAGAGAAATGGAAACCAAAAATACACTGAACTTATTTCATTAAAAATACAAACAATAATAAATGGTGGAGAGGATGTAGAGAAAAAGAAGCAGTTTTACACTGTTGTGAGGGGGTTGAAAATTATCACAACCACTACAGAAATCAGTATGGAGGTTCCTCAAAAGACTAGGCATGAAACCGCCATATGACCCAGCTATACCACACCTCAGTATTCATCCTAAAGAATATACTCATGTTTATAGCAGAATGGTTCATGATAACCAAGTTATGGAATCAGCCTAGGTATCCGTCAAAGGATGAATGGATCAAGAGAAGGTGGTAGATACATACAATGGAGGTATTTTCAGCAATAAAGAAGTGGAGCCTTTGGGAGGTGATGAGGCCGTACAGTGGCACCTTCAGGATGGGATTAGAGCCTTTATAAAAGGGGCCTAAATCCAGACCTCTCACCCTTTCCACCATGTGAGGACAGACCCTGTACAAGCCAGAAAATTGTCCCTCACAGCACCTGACTCTGCTAACGCTGTGATCTTTGACTTCTCAGCCCACAGGCCTGTGCGAAACCAATTCCTGTTGCTTGAGGTCTTCAGTCTATCATGGGTGGTTATGGCAGCCTGAGACAACTAGTATAGGCATGTATTAGGATGATAGGCAAAGAGGAAATTACAGATTAAAAATGTACATCGAGGAGAGAATTTTTTTAAATTATGTTTTATTCTAAGATGATATAAATGATAGCAGAATGTATTACATTTCATATTACACATATAGAGCACGTTTTTACAAATCTATGGTTGTATGCAAAGTATATTCACACCATTCGTGACTTCATACATGCACTTAGGGTAAAGATATCCATCTCATTCTACCATCTTTTTTTTTTTTTTTTTCTCTTCACCCTTTTGCCCCCTCCCTTCTTCTCCTTCCCCATTGGCCATTCTAGTATTCCTCTAATCCTCCTATGCTCCTTTTGAAGTCCAAGTTCGAGAAGCCTCATTTTCCTTTGGAGAAAACTCTTGAGTACTCTCACCTCTGAGACTGAAATGCAAATCAAAGAAGGCTGGAGAGGGTATTTCAGTCACTGAAGCCTTGGCCTGAGCAAAAGACAAGGCAGTAATAGGGATGCAATCACAAGCTCTCCATGGGATGGAATGTTTGGAGTAAACAAGATATTTCATAGATAAAGAAATAACAAGTTATTGAGAAACTTCTGGCCAGAGAGAAAGAGACAACCTAAAGCAAGGAGACCATCTATCCTGGTTTGCCAAGAACTGTCTCAGTTTTTAGCATCTAACATCCTATATCCTGGCAAACCCCTTGGTCCTGGGGACAACTGGTCACCCTACAAAGGACACTTCATAAATTATTAAATCTCAGCAGGTAATAGGGATAAGGTATTTTAAAGACAATGAAGTGAGAACAGGATAAAAGTCTGAGTGAATCATGATTTAAATCTCAGTCATGTGTTATATGTGACACGTTGTTTTGAGTTGGCAGGAGGACATTCCAGAGACTGGACAAGCAAGGGACATCCAGGGTGAGAGAGAGCACGGTGAGTGAAGAGTTCCTTCTCTCCTCATCTCTCCTCCAGCCACTGTGTTTCCTGTGCTGTGGACCCACTGTGGCCTCCTGGGCTGCACAGCCTGAGGTAGGAGGGCAGGTCAGAGATGACCAGGTCTTTGCTCAAAAGCCTGGGACTGGGCAGAGGAACCGTCACAGAGGGAGCTCAGGTCTCCTCATCCTTAATCCTTGGCCCTAAGAGCCCCTCCCAGTGGCTACTTACCCCCTTATATCAGTGAGAGGGAGTGAGAAGAGGGAGTGAGAGGAGGGTCAGTGGGGGCTCTGGAAGCTCGTGAAGAGAGACCTGGAGGTAACCATAGGGATCTGCATAACAGGCAAAGAAAAAAGAAGAACACGGGGGGGGGGTTGGGGGGGGGGGGGGGGGGGGCAGGGGTTGTGGCTCAGTGGTAGGGCGCTCGCCTAGCATGTGCGCGACCAGGGTTCGATCCTCAGCACCACGCAAAAACAAAGGCATCGTGTAGAACTAAAACAAATAAATAAATATTTAAAGAAAAGAAGAACACTTCAACGACCAGATGTTTTTTGAAAATGGATAGATCCTCCATCACGAGAAATCTGCCTTTCTTCGGTATCAGGCTCTCTAAAAGGTAAGTGCTGTGACAACACCCTGCAACACCAAGGGCTGTCAGCCCCGTGGCTCACTTTAACTAGGGCAGAGCAAACTCCCTTACTTCACATTCAGGCAGGAACAGAATGCAGCAGAGCCTTGATGAGTCAAGTGTCTGGATCCTGCCAGGCAGGGGGTGGGGGAGGTAGCAAATAAGAGAGAAACAAAAGGTAATGGAAGGCACGTGAAGACGCCTGATTTTTCAGAACTTCTGTTAAAACTGTCCTGAATGTGGCTCCACAATATGGATCCCAAGACCGCTGGAGGTGAAGGATCCTCTTTCCACCCATCTTTGTTGCACAAATAAGGAAATTACCTCAGGAGGGAAAGACCTGGCCCAGGCCAAGCAGCCAAGAAAGGGCCAAAGCCAAGTCTTCAGAGATTCATTTTAACCTTCTTGCCCCCAAAACAACACTGGATCTACAGCCCACAGAAATCCACAACCCATTGCTAACTTGCAATTAATTTAGCCCATCAACTACTGAAAGCAGCACATCTAACTCAATGGGTCACAATTTAAAAGAAGCCACAATGAATTACAAATTCCTTAAGGAACATTGTATTAAGAAGTGAAAGACACCAAACTCAGAAGGTCAAGGGTCAGTTGTCTCTTGCATGTCAAAGCTAGAGAGGAAAAAAGAAACAAAAGCAGGGCCGGGCATCTAATGACAATCAAAGTGAGATCTTTAAAGTAAAGGGACCAGAGGGAGGGAGGAGGGGAGCGAAAGGGGAAATGTTGGGGAATGATATTGGCCAAACTGTTATATTGTGAGCATGTATGAATTTATAACAACAAATCACACCATCATGTACAGTTATAATGCACCGATAAAAATGCAGAGAAGAAAACAAATTCCTTAAGGACAATAAATAAAGACTATGGCTTAGCCATATGTTATTGATATGTTGTAATAAAACTTAATATTTATTAGTAGGGAATTTAAAAATATGAATGCTTTTCCATTTATTGCATTTTCTCTTGCCAAAAAGGGTCTCAAAGTACTTTAGATCTTTCCATCTTAAAAAAAGTTTTTTGGATTGCTGCTGGAAGATTGATACGCAGATCAAATAACAACAGCTAGCCGGGCACAGTGGCACACACCTGTAATCCCTGCGTTGGGAGGCTGAGTCAGGAGGATCTCGAGTTCAAAGCCAGCCTCAGCAATGGCAAGGCACTTAGCAATTTGGTGAGACCCTGTCTCTAATAAAATACAAAAAAAGGGCTAGGGATGTGGCCCAGTGGTCGAGTGCCCCTGAGTTCAATCCCCAGTACCAAAAAATAAAATAAAATAAATAACAACAGCTAGCCCTGAACTTACTGGTTTACATGCATTAACTCATTCATTCTCACAACATTATGGGGCAGGCCATTCCAGATGAGGAAACTGAGGCCTCCAAACTCGACCAAGGTACACAGCTCTTTGAGAGAACCAGGATTTGAACCACAGAAACTTGATTCTGGATCTGTTATAATACAAACTTTTCCAATTCCCATTTTGTCAAGCTTTCCAGGCCTGGCCCACCCTTTCCCCATCCCACCCCCACACTGGAACCTTGTTGAATAAATCACTATTTCAACTAAATTAGCTTAGACATCTTTTAGGCATTTGCCAATTTTTCTTCATTTGGAATCAGTCCCATAATTTTGTTTCCCTTGTATAATCAGGGCACTGACTGCTGTATGAGTAATTAGGATTGCTAAAACAGGTTGTAAGATCTTCATTAACAGAAAAATAAATTAAGTATAACAAACTTTTTGTTAAACAGCCTCCTTCGTACAAAACCTTAATTTATGTGTATTCATTTAATCTTTAAATGGCACCAAACCTTTTCTATAGAGAGAGTAAGACTATACATGATTCTTATTTACTGTCTGTTCCTCCTCGTCCCTCCTTCCCACACTCCTGCTCTGGCCCAAGTACAGTCCATGGTTCAATAAATCCATAGACCATGACTGCAGCTACATAAAACCATATTACTCCTGCTAAATACTAAGAGGGGTTTGGGTCCAAAAAACATTTTAAGGATTGATTCAATGCACTTATCAAATAGTTCAACCACCACTGTGATTCAAAAGACACAGAACAAAGATACATTTTCATCCTTTAAAAAAAGTGGATAGTGTATTTATTAGGCTATAAATTGTACTTTCAAACAAATTAATTTCAGGTGAAAAAATAATATTAACTAGCTAACTATTATAACATTATGAAATCTACATTACCCCCCAAAATATGCTCTAGAGTTATAAGTAACCTTGAGACTTATAGTATTTCCTGACTGATGGGTTTATATGAAGCCCCAAAGAGAAAACTGTCCAGTTAAAAACCATGGTTTTAGATTTGTTTGTTTTCCAATTAGGAAAAGTTGGATTGAAAACCAAATGCCAAATGTTTTCTCTGATATGAGGATGTTGATCCATAATGGGGATGGGGTTGGGGGGGAGCATGGGAGGAAACTTTAGATAGGGCAAAGGGGAGGGAAAGGAAGGGAGGGGGCAGGGGGTAGGAAAGTTGGTGGAATGAGATGGACATCACTACCCTAAGTACATGTATGAAGACCAAAAAAAAAAAAAAAAAAAAAAAAGGAAAAGTTGGATTGAGATCTTAAAAAACATGGACAATTTAAGAAACACATTTACTAAAGTGAAAATTAGCAAATTCAAAATCCATAAGGGTTGATAAAATCCGTGTTTATTTAAAATTTTTAAATTAATCTCACTTTGCAAATATTATAGATTCAAGTAAAGTTCATTTATAACTAATAAGTGATTTTTACAATAAAACTTGACACATGCAATGAATGCTTCTTGAACTGACATTTATTATGGAATAGTTTCTGATTGACAGCCAGTTCAAATAAATAAATAAATACAATATTTAAAGTATATATAATATATGTGTTAGAAAGTTTACTTCCATTTCTCTGCAATGCCCGAGGACATCTTCGAAATACATATTAACAATTTGCTAAATATTTCATCAGTGGGAGCATATACTTTATCACAGTTTTATTTAGCCAGCTTTTTCAAAAATATCTACTTGCTAGAAAATGCTCTCCCATTTATAATCTGATTTCTGGTCTCTGGTTTTAAATCCTGAAATTTTCCCAATAGCTTGCTGCTCCTTTCAGCATATCAGGCTGCCCAACAAGACAAGATACATGTTCATGATACGAAGCAGCATAGGAGACCGACAGGCAGTATGGGGCTCATCCCCCTGCCTCAGGCTGGTCTGAGCCAGGTGACTGTGCAGAGTCCAGCTCATAGGGGTCTCAGGCCAGGGGCACCCAGCTGACTCCAGACATGGACAGCCGAAGCCAGAGAAAGAGCAAGAGGTTGGGAGGTGGGAGGGCAGGAAGGCAAGAAGGAGGCCTGGGGCAAGCTCCCTCACCTTGGGGACATCTCTGCAGTGCGACTGGCAACCATACTTCTTGGTATCCCTTAAGAGGCTTCAGGTACAAGTCTGTTAGGAAGGGGCAGCTCTACATAGCCATTTCCAAGAAGCAAGAGGGGGTTAAGAACAACCACTACAACAAAAACCCATACACACATGGAGTATGTCTATGGATCAGGCATTTTCTAGAATCTGGGACTGCAGCAAGAAGGCAGCCCCTGTTCCCCGAGGAACATACATCCTAGTGGGGGCAAGGGCAGCAACACAAGGGTAAACAGAATCTTCATCATCACTGTGATAAAAAAAACAGCAACCGTGTGCATAATACCAAGCACCAGACACCCTGCATGCATCAACTCATTTAATCCTACAGAAAACTCTCGAGGTGCTGTTACTATGTGCACTGCACAGAGGAGGTAACTGGGGCACAAAGAGGTTAATTTATCCCAAGTTCCTTTAGTGGTTATATTCCCCTATGAGAAGTAAATGGCAGTCTCAAACAAATTGATTTGGGGAATTTAATAAACGGTCTTTTTACAAAGGTGTGGGAAAGGTCTCCAGAAACCAATAGGAGGTTGATTGTACAGAACCCTGGGACACAAACAGGGGGCTCTGCCCACCCTAGCAAGAAGGGGCAAGGTGAAGGCTCCAGGAACTTGGAGCAGGTGGCTGTTTGGAGAGTGCTGCTCCCACTAAGGTGTGGCCCCGGAGACCTTCCACTAGAGGAGGTGGGCTGGGAGAAAGCTCGGGTCCAGCACTGGCCACAGTTCCCCTCCCACCCAAGCAGAAGAAGCCTGAAGTAAGGAAGTCTGTTGACGTGGCACCTCAGGTCAGCCTCCCGCCATGCAGGGAGAGGGAGGAGAACAAGACACATCCAGCAATAAGGTATAGGGTTGAGATGGCCTAAGAAATTTCACAGCATAAACTCTGCTTTTAATGAGCATCTAAGGTGATTTCTGGAACTGAAAATGCTACGAAGATAGAAAATAGAAAAATTAATAACCAGGGGAAGGGAGTGGGCAAAAGGGTGAAAGTACAACTAAAACAAATAAATAAATATTAAAAAATAAAAAATAAATGAATAAATAAATTTTTTAAAAAAGACTTAAAAGAGCAAAGAAAAATAAAAAAGAAAGAAAAAACGAATACCCAGGTTGGTGTGGGAAAGCCATCACCCAACCCCCACACAGGTGATCTTTCTCTTAACCTGAGTGAGGAGGAGGAAGCCACGCAAAGGCCTGGAGAGCTGCAGTGCAGGCAGAAGCAACCCACAGGGTAAAGGCCCCGAAGTAGAAGGGGCGTGGCCTGAGGGATGGAATGACGGTCCACCTGGCTGGTTAAATAGGGAAAAGGAAAGTGATGGGGTGAAAAGGGGTGCTGACAGCTGTTTTTGTGAAAGAACAGGCTTCTACCAGCTGGTGAAAACTAAACCTTTGGGTTAAATCCTCTCCTTGGTGTGTGGATGAACAGCCGCCCCTTTACAGTGACCCCAGGCAAGCGCGAGAGTACTGAGGAGTGGAGACTCGCATGTGGAAGAGCACCTCCAGCCTCTCCCTCCGGCGGCAGCGCTGTTGCTTGGTTACCTTGCAGCGCAGGTCTCCTAAGGTCTCGAGGTGGTCTCCAGCTGCCTCTGCAGCACTCGCAGATTCTAGCCTATCGTCATCTGCCATGGAAAGGGAGAGGCAGATTCACTGTGATCTGAGTAAATACCATTTCTAAAAAGGAAACAGGCACCCAAACCTCCCATCTTATAAATTCTCCTGCACAGACGGTATATTCTCAAAGGACGGAGGAGCCAAACTTGGGGAGGGAAAAAAAAAAAAAAAAATCATCTGCCCTATTTAGAAAGTTCTAAATAATCTGACACAACATTTAGCTAGTGTGGGTGGGAGGAAGTGAGGAGGAAGACCATGAGGCAAGTCACATGAAACAGAGAAAAATGAAAAATGTAAGCTTTTGCCCTTTTGCAAGGTCTCCTCTAAGTCTTGTGATATTTCAAGTTTCCCCAAATAGAAATTATTCACTCTTTTACTGTTTAGGTAACAGATATTTCCTTTGCTTATTAAAAGGATGCAGGTAGTCAGCAACATGATGGAGGCAGGAACTTTTATTACTCCAGGTGTCTGGGTCACATACTATTTTTAATTCCTGTTTCCTAACACCTGGGAGAAAAAATGAAGTTCAACAGTTCCTTAAGCAGGGGAGAAAAAAAAAAAAAAATGAGCATTTCCCTCTCACTAACAGCTCTTCCAAATAAATCCTGTCAGGCTCAGAGTGATTTTCTCATTACCTGTCTCCCAACAGGGCTACTGAATTATCAGAATGCTCTGGGTTAGTCCACTTAAATTTCATTTCAAATAAAAATCCCAACAGAAGTCAGGTCTTACAAAGTAGGTCTTAAAAATACTTCCATGCTGGGCTGGGCAGCAGAGATCTGCAAGGGGAGGAGCAGCAGAGGCTGAGATACAAATGGCAACACTTAATGGACTGAATGCTCTTGAAGTCTCCATTAGGGCCATCAAATAGGATTCCAGTGAAGTGAAGATAATGAGGGGAGGCCACACTGCAGAGGAATTAGGAGTAAGGACAGCCTGCATCATGCAAGAGCAATCTAACCCCATGGGCTCCTTGTTACCACAAATGACCAGGCAGCTCCTCCAGCAGAAAAGAGCCCTGTCATGAAAAGCATCACATAAATGTTAATTTTCACTCAATGCTTACAAGTGAATTAGTGCATGTGGTTTCTCTCCTTTCCCAGCCCTCTTTTTTTTCTTTTCTTTTCTTTTCTTTTCTTTTCTTTTCTTTCTTTTTGGTGCTGGCAATTGAACCAGGGCCTCAGACATGCTAAGCACAGGCTCCACCACCGAGATCCACCCCCGACCCCTTCTCTTTCTTTAAAATACCATCTGGCTTTAAAAGACCCATGGCTGCCATCCTGTACAGACTTGCTGCATTCTGCAACAGTGTCCCCCACAACTTTTAAACACAGCTAACCTCTGGGGCAAGGAAATGCAGTTATAGAGCACAGAGTTTCCTCTGGACCTCCTCTTCTTTAATAAGTGCTGGGTGGTGCTGCTTAACGAGTATTAACTGGTTTTGACTTTCTGTTTTCCATGGGATCAACAGGGGGCTGGAGGCAGAGGAGCTGACTAACAGAACCTCCAGGGCAGTTGGCAGTCCTGGGAACACAGTGGCAAAAGCATCTGAAGTGGCCAATAAAGTGGCCCCTGTTGTTAAGTGAACAAATTCCCAATGTCCAGACCAACTCGTCAACTAGCTAGTCCATTTTACAACTGAATGCCCTTCAAAAGCCCAGGCCTCTGGGTAGGAGAAGGAAAATCTAACATTCGATGAGACAGAAAACTTCTGACATTGTCTCCACCACACACAATATTCAAGTGCCTCATAAGAGGCAAGACCTTTATTAAATATTTTTATTTTGTATATTTATTCTCTTCCTTGGTCCAAGAATGATTTAAGATGACATTTTAAAATACATTCACTATATTAAGATGCACCTGATATGGATTAAGACTGTCCTGGTAAAACAAACAAGATTACCTAATATTAATCAATAAAAATTTCTATCAAGCTTTTGCCATCAAGCATTTCTGAGTTTACAACATTAAGAATAAACTGAATTTTTGCAGGGCTCAGTGGTGCATGCCTGTATTCCCAGTGGCTTGGGAGGCCGAGAGAGGAGAATTGCGAGTTCAAAGTCACCCTCAGCATTGATGAGGTGCTAAGCAACTCAGTGAGACCCTGCCTCTAGATAAAATATAAAGTTGGGCTGGGGATGTGGTTCAGTGGTCGAGTGCCCCTGAGTTCAATCCCTGGTACCAAAAAAGAGTAAATTAAATTCTTAAATAAATTATCATTGCAGCATTATCAAAATAACCAAGTGGTGAACCCAATCCAAATGTCTATCTGTGGATAAAGGGATAAACACAGCATGATAGACACCTATGTTGAAATATCATTCAGCCTTTAAAAAAGAAAGTCTGCAATATGTCACAGAATGAGTGAACACTGACATTACACTAAGTGAAATAAGCCAGGCATAAAAAAGACAAATATTGCATGATTCTACTTGTATGAGGTTTCTAAAGCACTCAAACTCTTAGAAATGGAAAACAGAAGAGTAGTTTCCAGGGGCTGGGAGGAGGGACAATAGGGGCATAGTTAAGTGGGTATGAGTTTCAATTTTTCAATATGAAGAAGTTCTAGACATCTGTTGCATAACAGAACATATGATGAATACTGCTGTACAGTACACTTAAAATTATTATGATGGCAAATTTTTTAAATGTGGGTGGACACAATACCTTTTTATTTATTTATGTGGTGCTGAGGATTGAACTCAGGGCCTTGCACATGTGCTCTACTGCTGAGCCACAGCTCCAGCCCCTATGATGGCAAATTTTATGCTACTTTTTATTACAATAAAATTTTAGAAGGTGTTAAGTGTGATCAAGGGTAAAATTCAACGAGGCTGTCAACCTCCCGAAGCAGAGTTCCCAGGGTCCAGGAAGTGACGTTCCCAGGGCCCTTGAGACTGCTCCCACCATATGTAGAGAATTCCATCTTATTCTGGACACAATGGCCTATGAACCACAGCTAAAGATTGACCGCAAAGTCTTGGTTGGCTCTACCTTCTTGTATAATAGAACAGTTTTCCTCTGCCATAATGCAAAATCCTTTCAAAACGTTTCATTTGAAAAAATATTAAGTAAACCAGAAATGGCACTAGATGCTAGAAAGCAGCTACCAAGAATTCCACTTTGAAAAAGGCAGTGAACTAACTGGCCCAATGCCTGAGGAACTGCTATCTCAAAACGTTTATGCCGACCTCTGCCAGAAGGTGGCGCACTTAGACCATACTGCACACTTGCGGTCTTGGCCGTGGGTTGTTCTTGCTATGATGGAGTGGAATAGCCAGGTTCCCAAGTGCTTATTTAGGGCCTTATTTCCTCTTACTCTGTTTTGTTCCTTCTCAAGTGGTCATATTTGAGAATCTTGGTTTGGGAGGAAATGATAATACCCTGCCCACCTACTTGGATAAGGGCTCAAAGGTGGGTGTTACAGTAATATTACACCTAGTAATACAACAAGGCTCTCTTTTGTGTATGAATCTGGGAACATGCTTGTGTAGCATTCTCTATCCTGTTGATTTACCAATTAAGTCATTCCAAAAATAAATAAATAAATCACGCTGGGTCCAAATTTCAGTCTTTACTAAAGAAATATGTCTGCGGTCATTATAGAACTGTGCTGCTCTTGAGTCTACTTAACCCTTCGGTCCTCAAGTGCTTATATATCTGACTTCTTGTTTTAGTGTAAAAAGAGAGGGACAGAAGTACATGCTAAGCATTTTTTGAATTATTCCATGAACTACTAAATAATGTGACCTGCTGACTCTGGTGGATCTTTCTCTCATTCTTCTTGCTTTGACAAAAGCACCCATCCCCTCCTGGATGGGGCATAGGATTTAGGATGGCATTCTTCTTTTCCTAGGGATGGGAGGGAGGAAAGGAAATGCTACAGGGCAGCCACAGCTTCCCTCTGAGCCCTGAAGGGAGTAGGTGCTTCACCAGAGATTTTTCTCCTCCTAGTTGGTTGAAAGTCAGCCAGGGCAGCCACCCCACAGCCAAGACATCAGCAGGTCTGCAGGACTGCTGCACGCCCCTGTTCCTTAGAGCTGCCTGCCAAATGCTACAGCAGGGAGCTGGCAGAGCCCCAGCACCCGCAGGGAAGATAGATCCAGGCCTCAACAGCTGGATGTGAAAGGCAGTGACCCCCAAAGAGGTTGTGACAAAATGCAGGGTCCAAGGAATGTATTCAACATTCATGCTGAGAAAACTGAGGAGGATGGAGGGACCCCAAAAGAAATGCATGTCAGGGACCTACAGTGATCTACCATGTTGTTTGGGGGCAGGAAGTGGGAGAGCTGGTAGCTTTCATAAACCCTCCCAATGGCAAATTTTTCAAAGCATCAACAAAGTTAGCCTGCAACAGGAACACGGAACAAAAAGCTTTGGAAAGCAAGGGGTTGGTGGCTTGTAATTCTAGGGTTTGCTAATTCTCACATCAGAGCCTGCACAAGTTGCTGGGGGCAGAGAAACAGCCCTTCCCAGGCCCTTTCCAAGTTCTGCAGCTTGCCTTTGGTCTAATGGGCCAAATTCAGACTGCAAATCTCCAATTCATTTTCTACTGAAGACAACCAGTGTTTGATGGCTGGCCAGAAGACGCAGCGCGTCCTGATTGCAGATAATGAGTGTGTTCAACAGAGATGATGAGCACTTAGGACGAAGGCTTCTACCTCAGCCTGAATCTGGCTCAGAAATGTATTTAGGTGTGGGGGAGCAGCTGGAAGTACAGAAGAGGAAAGGCTGTCCTCACCCGGCCCGGCCATTTACGATGGCCCAGCATCTCCTTTTACAGCTCATTAACAGCAACCGCAGGCTTGGGTTTCTTCTTGAATCCCTCTCCACAAAAGACATGAGCAGGACACGTTGCAAATTCAGTCATTTTCAAAGACTCATGCAACATGAGATTATGGAGAGGTCAATTTCCTAAGTGGGCAGGGACATCACAGATGGGCACAGAGGCCCTCATGGGTGCTGGGCCTTGGCTGAAGTCACACAAGTTAGTGTAGAAAAGGACAGTGAGCTCAGGCCTCCTGCCTTCCAGCCCAGGACACTGGGCAGAGAAGAAGCCCTCACTCTCTTCCTTTGGACTATAGGATATGACACCTGCTCACTGTTGCCGGAGCTGACTTTCTGCCAGCCCACTCTCCAGAGCTCTGGACAGGTATAGAAGAAATAGAAAGACAAATCCAGAACTGAGCTCATTCCTTGTTTAGTGTATATGGGGTAATTAAGCCGCACTTTGTTGGCAGTTCAGCTCTATAAGCTAACACTTCCTCATATTCAGAAACAATCCAGACCCGTAGCTTTCTGATCTCGTGACCTATTTACAGGTCTTATTTTCCTCCATGCTGAACTCAAGGCTTTCCTTGCCCAGTCTTTTGCAGAAAGCCTACACTCACATGCTCCTTACATATGGAAATCTAGAATATTCCTAATTGTTTTCACACTGTTTCCATATTATGACCCAATACAGCTTGCTCTGTGAGGATAAGAGCCTTGTTCTATGCTTCTTTTTTTCACTCTTAATGAAAACATCTTGCGTGAGCATTCTGGGCATGTGCTGTAGTTTCCATCTGGAAACAAAAACCCCAAAGGCCCATGAGTTAAAGATTGGGTCCCCAAGGTGACACTATGGGGAGATGACAGACCTTTGGAGGTGGGGCCTAGTGAGAGGTCCTTAGGTCATTGAAGGTGTGCCCTCAAAAGGGATTGTGGGACCCCGTCCCCTTTTCTCTTCTCATTTGCTTCCTGACTCATAATGTAAACAGTCTTGCTCCATTACACAGTCCCACCATGGCAGACTGCCTCACCACTGCCCCAAGGTAATGGGGCCAATTATCATAGAGCAGAACCTTCAAAACTGTGAGTCAAAAGGAACTTCTTCTCTTTATAAGTTCACTGTCTCAGGTGTTTTACTATCATAACTGGAAGCTGACTAACACATCAGGGCAGGTGTGCAGGGTAAGGGAGTACAGTGGGATCCACACAGCTCATAGAAATGCAAAAATTCTGTACAACCTTGGACAAGCAGAGCAAACCTCTGAAAAAACTACATAAGTCCTCAGAAACACAATCAAAGACTATGGTAGGGCTGGGCACGGTGGCGCATGCCTGTAATCCCAGTGACTTGGGAGGCTGAGGCAGGAGGATCGCGAGTTCAAAGCCAGCCTCAGCAATGGTGAGTCACTTAGCAACTTAGTGAGACCCTGTCTCTAAATAAAATACAAAAAGGAGCTGGGGATGTGGTCCAGTGGTCAAGTGCTCCTGAGTTCAACCCCTGGTACCAAAAAAAAAAAAAAAAAAAAAAAAAGACTATGGTAGGTAAGGAATGAGACTTATCATATATAAAGTAAAATTCGTTTTCCAAAAAATTTGAAATAAAGAGTACAGAGCAAATGAAGATATGGATGACAACATGCATCTTGTGCACAGTTGGGGCATAACCTGTTGACACAGATAAAAGACCCTTCATTCTGTTAGGGCAACGAAAATACTTTATGTCCAGAGTATGAATTCTCATTACACTCTATTTCTACAAACTGTTGCGGGCTAAGTGATGGCTCACTGTTTTCATTGCAGCTAAGTAGGAATGTCTCATTTATGGGTTATTCTAGATAAATTAGATAGGATATTTTTTTTAAGTATCAAAAATACCAAGAGGTCTAACCCATATACTAGTTTAAAAGTATAATTTTATACATCTGCCATATCAGAAACTTCATGATTCTCGTATCTCATGGTGTTTAACTCCTAAATTTTATAAACAATTCAATAACATCTGTAACCTTTAAACTTATAAGATGCCGGGCGCGGTGGCGCACGCCTGTAATCCTAGCACTTGGGAGGCTGAGGCAGGAGGATCGCGAGTTCAAAGCCAGCCTCAGCAATGGCGAGGCACTTAGCAACTCAGTGAGACCCTGTCTCTAATAAAATACAAAACAGGGCTGGGGATATGGCCCAGTGGTCGAGTGCCCCTGAGTTCAATCCCCGGTACCAAAAAAAAAAAAAAAAAAAAAAAAAAAATTTATAAATCCCTGTCATCAAATCTGACTCAAATAAGAACTGCATCAAAGGATATAATGTCATTCCTATCCAAGCCCTCATACTCTAATGATATTCCCTTCCATTCATTAGATTGAAAAAGAACTTTTCAAGTTACTGAAACATCAAGACTTTACCTAAAAATATGGTCCTTTGTTCACACCCAATGTGCACCCTGCCTGCCAGTGCCACATGATGGTAATTAACACCCAGCTGAAACTTCTGTGAAACAAATTGTTATTTCCTAGTGAGAAAATGCTCACAGAAACAAAACAGCATTATGATAAGGCCTGCAAAGCCCTCAACACCCCGACAGTACAGCAAGAGCTGTGAACCCTGATCTCAGCCTTTCAGGGTCCCTCCAATGAGCCAGACCAGGATTGTAAGCCAGATAGAGTCCTTTGAATTTCTCTCAACAAACTTATGGCATTTAATATAATGATTCCAAGACACTAAGAAAGACAAATGATTGTCCCATTCCCATTAGCTAGTTTCAAAGTATTACTCCCCTTTAGAATTTTTCACTGCAGATTCCTTTGCATATAGATGGGTCTGTGTTCTTAGGGTGGAGAATCTGTTTAATAAAGCATGAATTTATAAGTCATTATCGTATATTTGTTGCATAAACAGAGTACTCAAGGGAAACATTTCCGGAATAAAATAAAGGGCAATCTGTAATAAGGACTATAAATTCCCATTTAAATTTGCTGTGAGTGATTAAAGCCAGCAAAAAATAATGATAGGGGCTGGGAATATAGCTCAGTTGGCTTGCCTCGCATGCACAAGGCCCTGGGTTCAATCCCCAGCACCAACAAAAATAAAATAAAATAAAATAATAATAATAATAATAATAATAATAATAATAATAATATGACAGTGGCAAGAAAAATAGAAAGTAGGCAATTGGCCAGGCCTGGGCTGAAAAGCCATGATTGCTGGGTATGAAAGAGTTTCCTAAAATCACTACCATGAATGGTCCAAGACTGGAGACTTTGCAGAAAGAAAGAAAAAGTGCCAAGATCAGTCCATGTACCCCTTCAAAAAAAAAAAAAAAAAAACACTGGAGATTATATCACTGGAAATACCTCCCCGTCAGTAATCCTCTGTGAGAGAGATTGAACTGAGAATCAAAAAGGGAAACATTTTGCAATGTTTGAATAATGGCGGACCAAGGCAGTGTTTAGTCCATCATTTCTGGAAGGTATGTTCACCTGGAAGTCAGAAGACCAGGTGTTGCACTAGCCCCCCTATTAACTCCATCAGAACATCAAGGCAGGGAGGGTAGAGCCTTGGTCTGGCTCACATTCCCAGCACTTGAAATGATGCCGACACGAGGGAGGTGCTCAGATATTAACTGGTTGGAGGCATGAGTGAAAGAGAAAACTGTGTAATCTGTTAAGACGGCCGTTCTTAGGGCCAAACCTCACCCCATATGCAGGGCTAAGAAGGGCTGACTTTGCTTCAGAAGCAACACTGTCTCCCCCAAGCTCAGGTCAATGACTCTGGAAGGAACAGCCTCCCAGAAGATTCCAAAGCACTTGCCACGAGGATGGTGAGAAGACCATAAAGTCCTTTTGGGTCAGCCTACTACTTCCCTCTGGAGTCCCATACGGCATGGCCTTCCTCTTCCCCTGCAGCCCGAAGCAGGCTTTCCAGTCTTGTTTCCTTTCACCCATCCGTTCCTTCCTCAGGCACCATCCCCATGTTTGTGATTTTTCCAGGGAGTTGGAATATATTTCTCCAGCCTAAATTCTTCACCTCTTCAGGCTCCTGCTTAAGAAAAGGCCCCGACCTTTCAGACTTCTGAGGCTTCCTCATCGAGTCCTACAGTCCAGGCGACACAGGCTTTGAAGGCAGGCTGAGCTCAAAAGAAGCTAGACTGGCAGTACCATTGACCTGAATCATCAGCTGAATTTACTACATTATTTACTGCTCATAAGTGTGGCCATCTGCTGATTGCACATAATCATTAGAAAATGATCAGATTCCCCTTCTGGATAAAAGTACTAAATTTTTTTAACTTCATGCTTAAATTAAAAGAGAACGGGCTGTGAGTATAGCTCAGTGGTAGAGCATAGCATGTGTGGGTTCAATAACCAGTAACACAGAAAAAAAAAGAAAAAGGGTATATGTGTGCACATGTGCAGATACATATACATACACACACATACACACACCTGGGGTTTTATACACATTTGTGTAAAGATATCTAGAATTCACTTGTTTCTTCTATTAAATAAATCACTAGAAAATTACCCATTCTTCAAATATTAAACTATTCAACTAAACAACATATATTTCTTCAAATATTTGATTGTTAAATTGAGAAAGCTGGGGCTGGGGTTGTGGCTCAGCAGTAGAGCGTTCACCTAGCACGTTCGCAACCCAGGTTCGATCCTCAGCACCACGTAAACATAAATGCATTGCACTGTGTACATCTAAAGCAAATAAATAAATATTTTAAAAAATTGAGAAAGCTTCCTGTTTTCCACACTTCACAAACACTTGATTCAATTAGATTTAGTTAACTAAAAAATAAATAAATAAATAAATGAATTTAAAAAACAATAGAAGCACGTGGAAAATATCATAATAAATTGCAAAACTTCACTCTTTGAACCATGGAGAATACCTAAAATTGTATCAAACAAAAATGTATGTACTTCTCTTAAATTTTTTAGAAATTTGTTCTTTTTAGTTATACATGACAATAGAATGTATTTTGACATACCACACATACATAGGATATAACTTCCCATTTTTGTGGTTGTACATGATGTGGAGTTACACTGGTTTGTGTATTCATGTATGAACATAGTTATGTTCAATTCATTCTGCTGTCTTTCCCATATCCACGAACCCTCCCTTCTCCCCACTCCCCCCTGTCCACATACCCCGACCCCTGCCTATTGTGAGTCAGCATCCACATATCAGAGAGAACATTTGGCCTTTCGGTTTTGGGGATTGGTTAATTTCATGTAGCATAATAGTCTCAAGTTCCATTCATTCACCTGCAAATGCCATAATATAATTCTTCTTTATGGCTGAGCAATGTTCCACTGTGCATATATAACATATTTTCTTTATCCATTCGTCTGATGAAGAGCATCTAGGTTGGTTCCATAGCTTAGGTACTGTGAATTGAGCTGCTGTGAACATTGATGTGACTGCATCACTATAGTTTGCTGATTTTAAGTCTCTTGGGACTTAAAATGCCTAGGAGTGGGATAACTGGGTCAAATGGTGCTTCCATTACAAGTTTTCTGAAGAATCTCCATACTATTTTCCAGAGTGGTTGCACCAATTTGCAGTCCCACCACAATGTATGAGTGTACCTTTTTACCCACATCCACTAAGATTTATTGTTACTTATGTTCTTGATAATTGCCATTCTGACTGGAGTGAGATGAAATCTCATTGTAGTTTTAATTTGCATTTCTCTAACTGCTAGCAATGTTGAACATTTTTTCATATATTTGTTAACCAACTGTATTTCTTCTTCTGTGAAGTGTCTGTTCAGTTCCTTTTGTCCATTTACTGATTAGGTTATTTGTTTCTTTTTTTGGAGGGGGGGATGTTAAGGTTTTTGAGTTCTTTATATATCCTAGAGAGTACTGCTTTATCTGAGGTGCAGGTAGCAAAGATTTTTCTCCAATTCTGTAGGCTCTCTCTTCACATTCTTGATTGTTTTCTTTTCTTTTTTTTCAAATTTATTTTTTATTCTAAGTTGTTAGAAATGACAGCAAAATGTATTACATTTCATATTATACTTATAGAGCACATTTTTACATATCTCTGGTTGTATACAAATTATATTCACACCATTCATGACTTCATACGTGCACTTAGGGTAATGATATCCATCTCATTCTACCATCTTTTTTTTTTCCTTCACCCTTTTGCCCCCTCCCTTCCCCTCCCTCCCCATTGGCCATTCTAGTATTCCTCTAATCCTCCTATGCTCCCCATCCCAACCCCACTGTGAATTGGCCTCCTTATATCAGAGAAAACATTCGGCATTTGGCTTTTTGGGATTGGCTAACTTCACTTAGCATTATATTCTCTAACTCCATCCATTTACCTGCAAATGCCATGATTTTATTCTCTCTTATTGCTGAGTAATACTCCATTGTGTATATATACCATATTTTCTTTATCCATTCATCTACTGAAGGGCATCTAGGTTGGTTCCACAGTTTAGCTATTATGAATTGTGCTGCTATAAACATTGATGTGGCTGTGTCCCTGTAGTATGCTATTTTTAAGTCCTTTTGTTCTCAATAAGACTCCTGTAGCACAAGAATTACTATCCAGAATCAATACATGGGATAGATTCAAATTACAAAGCTTCTTCTCAGCAAAAGAAACAATCAGTGAGGTGAAAAGAGAGCCTACTAATTGGGAACAAATTTTTACCACACACACAAATAGAGCACTAATCTCTAAAATATATAAAGAACTCAAAAATCTTAACACCAAAAAAACAAATAACCCAATCAATAAATGGGCCAAGGAACTGAACAGACACTTCTCAGAAGAAGATATACAATCAATCAACAAATACTTGAAAAAATGTTCAACATCTCTGGCAATTAGAGAAATGCAAATCAAAACCAGTCAAAGATTTCATCTCACACCAGTCAGAATGGCAGCTATTAAGAACACAAACAACAATAAATGTTGGCAAGGATGTGGAGAAAAAGGCACGCTCATACATTGTTGGTGGGACTGCAAAATGGTGCAGCTAATATGGAAAGCAGTATGGAGATTCCTTGGAAAACTTGGATGTTTTTTTTTCTGTGAAGAAGTTTTTACTTGTGATGTCATCCCATTTATTGGTTCTTGATTTTACTTCTTGTGTTTTAGTAGTCTTCTTGAGGTTCCTAAGCTGACATGATGAAGAATTGGGCTTATTTTTCCTTCTAGGAGGCGCAGGGTCTCTGGTCTGATGCCTATGTCCTCAATCCACTTTGAGTTGAGTTAAAACAAATTATTAAAATGAAACTTCCTATATAAAATCTACAATATAGAACATAGAAGTCACTAATTGCTCCCAGGTAGAAACTTATCAAGCACATCCTACTAATAAAAAATATTTGAAGGCCACCATAAAAATACAACAACTTAAAACAAATATTCCCAATATTTTTCATTCCACATCATTTCCTTGGGTTATCTTCTCTGGCTGGAATATTGTCCCTCATCTCTGCCATCCCTTTGGAAGCCTGGCCACCACTGCAGGCATATGGCCTGGCTCCCTTGACTTGGTATCGTGGGTCTCATTTCTAATAACAGACCAGGAATTACCCAAGGGCAGTTTTTATTCTTCTTCAAATTTCCCAGAATACCTTGCACACAAAAGTTACCAATAATAGAAGTTTGCTAAAGTGAACTGAACTAAGAGATGAGAAAATGGGGGCCCAGACAGAGGGTAGGTGAAGAGGAAAGAGGATATGAAGCAAAGGTATGAAATGATGCTGTTTTGGTTCAGGATTTCAGGCCAGAAAAATCATTTACTACCATGTAACTATTCCCAATGCAAATGACTAGATAAATACATGTATATGTGTGTGGATATGGAGAGGAATCATTTGCCAACTTTCAGAGCTTTCACAAAGCAACTGAGCTTTTGATATACTTTTTTTTTGTGTGTGTGTGTGGTACCGGGGATTGAACTCAGTGGCACTCGTCCACTGGGTCACATCCCCAGCCCTTTTTTGTATTTTATTAGAGACAGGGTCTCACTGAGTTGCTAAGTGCCTCGCCATTGCTGAGGTTGGCTTTGAACTCGCGATCCGCCTGCCTCAGCGTCCCAAAGTGCTGGGATTACAGGTGTGCGCCACCGCACCCGGCTTGATATACTTTTAAAGATAAAAGTTGGAATACACCAGAGTCCACAGCTATTGTTCATCATAGCTGAAGTGGAATGGATAAAGAAAATGTGGTATATACCTACAAATGGAATATTATTCCACTGTTAAAAGGAATGAAATCCTGTTACATGCTCCAGTATGATGAACCTTGAGGCTATTATGCCAAGTGAAATAAGCCAGACATACAAAGACAAATAAATACCGTATGATTATGCTTATATGTAGCACATGTCCAAATTCACAGAGACAAAAATTAGGGAAAGGGGATTGAGGTGGAAGAGGGAGGGATGTGGAAAGGAAAGAAAGGTAGAATGAAATCCATGAAATGATGCTATGTGCATATGTTTCACCTTTTTGTGTATCTATAAAGCATCAATTAAAAAATCTGTAAATAAATAGAAGGAAGTCCAGTAGAGTAGAGGAAGAAGAACAGAGGGAGGGAGAAGGGGAGGGAAAAGGGAAATGCTGGGGACTGAAATGGAACAAATCATACATGCATGGAATTTAATTTGCCCCATGTCAATTCCCAGCTCCCTATTCCCTTTCCTCTGCTGGTTATTTATTTATTTATTTATTTATTTATTTTTATAATTTAGTATTATTATTTTGGCTCTTTATAGATATACATAAAGGTGGAATTCGTTGTGGTATATGTACTTAGCACTGTTTTGTCAAATTCATTCCACATTTCTCCCCTTTCCCATCCCTCCTCCCCCTCCATCTCCCTCTTCTATTCCACTGATCTTCCCTCTATCCTTATGAGCCCCATCCCCCTCCCCTTTCTCCTTTACTTTGCTCTAGCTTCTGCATATGAGAAAAAACATTCAACCCTTGATTTTCTGAGTCCGGCTTATTTCACTTAAAATGATGTTCTCCAACTCCAACCATTTACTGGCAAATGCCATAATTTCATTCTTCTTTGTGGCTAAGTAAAACTCTATTGTGTATGTGTACCGCATTTTCTTAATCCTTTCATCTGTTGACAGGCACCTGGGCTGGTTCCACAAATTGGCTACTGTGAATTGTGCTGCTAAAAACACTGATGTGCCTGTATCACTATAGTACACTGATTTTCACTCTTTTGAATAAATAACGAGGAGTGGGATAGTTGGGTCATATTGTTAATCTTTTGTGGTTCTATTCTTAATCTTTTGAGGAATATCCATACTACTCTCCAAAGTCGTTATACTAATTTACAGCCCCACCAACAATGTATGAGTGTGCCTTTTTCCCAAAATCTCACCAGCATTTATTTGTATTCTTGATGACTGCCATTCTAACTGGAGTGAAATGGAATCTCAATGTAATTTTTATTTGTATTTCCCTGATTGCAAGGGATGTTGAATATATATTTTATGTATTTGTTGGTCATCTGTATTTCTTCTTTTGACAAATGTCTGCTTAGTTCTTTTGCCCATTTATGATTAGGTTATTTGTTTTTTCTGGTTTTGGGGGTTTTGTTTGTTTGTTTTGGGTTTTGTTATGGTTTGTTTGGCTTGGGTGTTAAACTTTTTAAGTTCTTTATATTTTCTGTATATTAATCCCCCGCTGGAGGAGGAGCTCTCTCTTCACACCCTTAATTGTTTCCTTTAATGTACAGAAATTTATTTTAATTTTTGTGCAGAAGTTTTTTTGTTTTTTTTTTTGTTTGTTTGTTTTTGTTTTGGTACTGGGGATTGAACTCAGGGGCACTTGACCACTGGGCCACATCCCCAGCCTTTTTTGTATTTTTATTTAGAGACAGGGTCTCACTGAGTTGCTAAGTGCCTCGCCATTGCTGAGGCTGGCTTTGAACTTGTGATCCTCCTGCCTCAGCCACCCAAGTGCTGGGATTACAGGCGTGCACCACCGTGCCTGGCTCAGAAGCTTTTTAATATGAGGTCATCCCACTTATTGATTCTTGGTTTTATTTCTTGAGCTTTAGGGGGTCTTGTAAATGAAGTCGGCACCTGTATCCATATGTTGGAATGTTGAGGGATTCATTACACATTTGCAGATCCATTGAAGAGGAAGAAACACAGGTAATGAACAGTCCAGAGGATTTTTGTTTTTTGGACTGAGCTTCAAATACAGTGGGTAAAAAGTTCTGATAAATGAACTAAAATAATGAGGCAGATTAGAAATCAACAAGTCTTGGTCTTTAGAGAATCGATGAAAGGATGGAAAACTTTTCCTTAATAACAACTTCTATTAGAGGAAAAAAGAAATCAAGTCATAAATAAATAAAGTCAGGGGCTGGGGAAGTAGCTCAGTAATAGAGTGACTGGCTGCCTAGTGTGCAGGAGACCTTGGGTTCAATCCCCAGTAACACCTAAACAAATAAATAAGATCAACTTGAGTTAGCTTTTTAATAGATGGTAAGAAATGAGTTCTTAGGGAGGAAATGACAACTGTTTTACCTGGAACCTCAGATTACGTAACAGTGCATTTTTAAACCCCACAGAGCGTCCGATCACAGCAGACTAGAATGTCCTGGAACACAGAGCACCCATCTTCTCAAACATGAGCAGAGCAGAAACACACCAAGAACTCCTTCCTGGAGAAAGACGGCATGTCAGAAACACAAATGCACTCTGTGCCTCAGCAAGGCAAAAAGAGGTTAAATTATAAAATCCGGCTTTGGCCCAAAGCAGTTTTACAGAACAATAACTAAGATGGCAATCTTCTCTCCATAATTTCTTCCCTGCAGCTGTGGCTGGTTTCAACTTGACTGCTGCAAATAGGACAATCTATTTTGCCCTCTTAAAAATCTCTCACCCTTCAATCTCATGCTCACTTCCTTTCTCACTGAATTCTCCCACACCTGACAGCTGTATTCATTCTGCACCACACTCGGACTGTTGGAGGACTACAGCCAAGACGGTCCTTGCTTCTGTCTGTTTAGCATGTCACACTAGGCATACGTCTGCTGGGCTGCAGACGTGAAAAGAGAGAATTCTGCCTGCTCTTCATCAAACCTTTGCTTTTTAAAGTTGAATAACTTGGAAGTTCTGAGTTGTCATCTCAGTCAGCTTGCTGAAACCCCAGACATCCCAACAAACTGTCCCTAGGAAAAAGGGTCTCTGACTGTCCTGGGCTGCAGGTATTGAACTTCTACCTATGACAACAAAATGTCTCCAAATATTGCTAAAAGTCCCCCACAGAGCAAAATCACTCCAGCTGAGAATCAATGGGGTAAATTGAAATTGCATCCTGCTGCCCACCACCATGAGAAGCTCTCCCCAGGCCCACCAACCACCACTCCAGAGAACCTGTGTTAGATCCAGGAGGCAGGCCCAGCAGGCAACTGAGCAAGATCCCAGTTAGAAAGGGGGAAATCTGTCCAACTGGCCTCCACTGCCATCCCCAAGCTAAAAGGAGATAATGAGAAGTAATTGAAATGCCCAGCTCCCAAATCTGTAGGAAGCCAACAGGGAGACTTTATTAGCTGTCTTCTCTCCCACCCTCTTCTTTGCCCTGGAGATTTCTTCAGGATGTGAGCAGTAGGACCCAGCTCTCTCTATACAGAGAAGTGGGCCCCTGTCCCCCTGGGACAGGAGCTCCACATTCTACTCCAGTTTTGCAATCCACCAGTTATAGGACCTCGAGTAAGTCATTTAATATTGCTGGGTTTCATTTTTCTTAGCTGTAAAAGTCAAAGAGCCAAATCTTAGATCTTCTCTGAAGTTCCTTCTAGAATTAAAGTACTACTATTTTAGAAGCCATGTGCTTGAGGATGGTAAAGAAAAGAAGGGAGACGAAAAAGGCAGAGGAACCAGGGAAGAAATGGATACTCTCAGTAACTGCATGGTGTGTCTAACGGAGAACATGAGCTGTTTTCAAGAAGTCAGGGATACAAGGGGCAGTGGAGCATGTCTGTAATCCCGTGACTTGGGAGGCGGAGGCTGGAGGATTGCAAACTCCAGACTAACCTCAGCAACTAAGCAAGACCCTGTCTCAAAATAAAAAATAAATAAAAGGGGCTGGGAATGTAATTTAGTGGTACAGCAACCCTGAATTCCACCAAAAAAAAAAAAAACAGTGAGGAATAGAAAACCTGAGTAGACCAATAACAAGTAACAAGATTAAAGCAGCAAAGCCTCTCATCAAAGAAAACCCCAAATATTCACAATAGGTAAGATACAGAAACAGACTAGGTAACCATCAAAAGAGAAACAGATAAAGAACACATGGTGTATATATACCTAATGAAATATTCAGTCATAAAGAAGAACGAAATCCTATCATTTACAGGAAAATGGATGGAACTGGAAGACAACATATTAAGCAAATAAGCCAGACACAGAAAGACAAGAATCACAAGCTTTCTCTCATACATGGGAACTAAAAATATTCAAAAAATTTAAAAAGACAGCCTGAAAGTAGAAGACAGACTATTAGGGAGTGGGAAGAGGGCCAGAGGTATGGGGAAGGGGGAGGGCAAGGCAGAAGAAGGGTGGATGGACATGATCAATGCATAATATATGCATATATGAAAATACCCATTAATTTGAATATTTCCCAAATTATTGTACAAACTAAAGCCCATTAAATTTATACAATATCATTAATAATTATAATTTTAAAAAGAAAAAGCTGAGCATGGTGGCACATGCCTATAACTTCAGCTACTCCAGAGCCTTAGACAGAAGGATCACAAATTTGAGGCCAGTCTGGGCAACTGAGTGAGACCCTATATCAAAATAAAATAAAAGGACTGGAATGTAGCCCAGTACCTCAGTGATAGAGCACTTGCCTAGCATGTACTAGGGCTAGGTTTAGTCCTTAGCACTGAATTTAAAAAATAATAATAATAAGGAAAGAGATGAAATGAAAGAGGGAAAGAAGGAAGAAAATCACAAAGTGTATAAAACAGAAATCAAGAAAACAATCCTATTTATGAAAGCTACCAAAAAAATAAAATACTCAGGAACAAATTTAGTCAAAGAGATTTAAAATAACAAAAAAAAAAAAAAAAAAAAAAAAAAAAACTCTACCAGTAAAAAATTATAAATTACTGATGAAAGAAACTTAAGAAGACATTAAAAAAAAAAAAAGTGAAAAGACATCCCATGTTCATGGATTGGAAGAATCAATATTGTTAAAATGTTCATACTACCCAAAGGACTTACAGACTCAATGTGAACCCTATCAAAATACCAATGGTATTCTGAACAGAACTAGAAAAAAAAATTCTAAAATTTATATGGAAACACAAAAAAAAATTCAAATAGTCAAAGCCATTTTGAACAAAAAGAATATAACAGGCATTGTGTTACCAGACTTCAAAACATACTACAAAGCTGTAATAATCAAAACAGCAATGGTATTGGTATTAACAAAACAGACACACAAACCAATGAAATAGAACAGAGAGCCTAGAAGTAAAGCCACACACCTACCGTCAACTGATTATTTTGGTGGGGGAAGGTACCAGGGATTGAACACAGGGACACTCAGCCATTGAGCCACATTCCCCAGCCCTATTTTGCATTTTATTTAGATACAGATTCTCACTGAGTTGCTTAGTGCCTTGCTTTTGCTGAGGCTGGCTTTAAACTTGTGATCCTCCTACCTCAGCCTCCAAAGATGCTAGAATTACAGGTGTGTGCCACTGTGCTGGACCAGTCAACTGATTTTTGACAAAGGTGCTAAGAACATGCATTGGAGAGACTTTTCAATAAATTGTGTTGGGAAAATTGAATATGCAAGTGCAGAATTAAGGTAGGCCCCTATCTCTCACCAATTAAAAAAAAATCAACAACAATTAAAGACTTAAATGTAAGACCTGGACGTATGAGGTTACTAAAAGAAAACATAGGGGAAATGCTTCAGGATGTTAGAATTGGCCAAAAAAAATTTTTTTTGGACACAGGAAATAAAAGCAATAATAGAAAAATAGACTTACATAAAACTAAAAAGCTTCTGCATAGCAAAGGAAATACCACAGTACAGAGATAACCTATAGAATAGGAGAAAATATTTGCAATGTATACATCTGACAAGGGGTTAATATTCAGAATATAAGGAACTCCAAAAACTTCATAACAATATAACAAATAATCTGCTTTAAAATGAGCAATATATCTAAATAGACGTTCCTCCAAAGAAGATACACAAATGACTACCGGTACAGGGAAAAAAAATGATAAAATCACTAATTGTCATATAAATGCAAATCAAAACCACAAGGAAATATCTCCTCATCCCAATAAAAATGGACTAATATCCAAAAGACTAAAGATAACAAAGTTCTAGCAAGAATATGGCAAAAGAGAGAAAGAACCCTTGCTACACTATTTGTGGGAATATAAATATATCCCATAATTTATATATAATATATAAATATATTCCATAATTTTTATTTTATTTTATTTTACTTCCTGTGTTCAATATAGAAATATAAATTATGAAAGTTCCTTAAAAATTAAAAATAGAACTACCAGTGTGATCCAGCAATTCCACTACTGGATTTACATCCAAAGGAAATGAATCAGTGTGCTGAAGAGACATCGGCCCTCCCGGGTTCACTGCTGCAGGATTGACAATAGCCAACAAGTGCAAACAACCCCCACATCCATCAACTGATAAATGGATAAAGAAAATGTGGCACACATCACAATGGAGGTCATGGAAAAACTGAATAAAATCCTGTCGTCTGAGACAACATGGATGGAACTGGATGTCACTGCATAAGTGAAATAAGTCAGGCACGGAAAGACAAGTGCGACAAAATCTCACTCATAAGTGAATCTAACATAGTTGATCTTACAGAAGTTGGGAATAGAATAGTGGTCTATTCAGAGGCTGGGGACAGTTGGGGGTGGGGGGATGTCAATCAACGGGGACTAAGTCACAGATAGCAACAAGAGGCCCTGGAGTACTATTGTAGAGTGCAGTGACTATAGGTGTCAATTACATACTGTACATTTCAAAAAGCTAGAAGAAAAGAGTTTGAATGTTTTCACTCACAAAGAATTGACAAGTGTTTGAGGAGATAAATACGTTTAGCCTGACTTAAACATTATGCAAGGTATACATATATCAAATGGTACACTTTATTGATATGTATGACATGCTTTTCTGTATTAGTTAAAAACAGGAAAAAAAAAAATTTTGACATAACCAACTAATTAAAGGAGAGAGAGAGAAAAGAAAAATCAGGGAGGCTCAAGGCCAACCCCCATCAAATGCAATTTCTAGGACATAACAAAGAAAGAATTCATTAAAAGTAGCTTTTTGTATTTTGCAGAACTCCCTACATTATTCCCCATCATATTTACATTTTCTTATTTCTTATTTCTCCTTCTTTCTCACTGTTCTTTTCTCACATCCCTTAATTTCTTTTCATTTGTTGTGATTCTGGGTGGCTCTCTGGCTTGTTTGCTTGCTCTCTTGCTTCTTCCCTTCTCCCTCCCTCTTTTTCTCATTCTCCCTTTCTGACCTTCTTTACCATAAAAAGGAAGTAGGCCAGCAGCCCTGGCCCTAGATTCTATCTCCTCATATTATTCAAATCTACAGAAAGCAAGACAAGCTGTGCTCTGAAGGATGAAGCTTCCACATCGACATGCTACAGTGCTGCTTTAGGACACAAGTGATAAACAGGGAACCATTCTATTCCATTCAGAGGACTCGGGTTAGGACCTGTTGGCTTGACAAATGAGCACCGTGAACCTAAGATGAGAAACTCCTTGTGAGCCGCAGACGCACAGACTTGGTTGTGGGGCAACCTTATGGGAAACAACCAGGCCACGCAGAGAGGTGGGACACCCAGAAGTCTTGATTGGACCTGTGGAAGCCCCCACGTGCCTGCCTGTGCTGTGTGGATGCATCTTACCCAAGACGGCACCGCTTCAGGACACAAGCTGGGCAAAGGCCGCAGACTGTTTGTGAAATGTGCAACCCAGCTGTGCCAAGAAAATAACTTTCCAAAGGAATGGGCCGCACTGCGCCCACTGACTGTTTAGAGACAGGAAGGAGTGTTTCCGAGCTCTCCCCTGCCCAGGTGCAGCCCCCACTTGGCTCTCCCTCCATATCCAACACTGGCCAATCAGGACGCAGCCTGGTAAGGAGGGCTCTTAAGAATGCTGGTCATGGGAGCGAATCACAAACTAGATTTGCTCTAAATGAGCCAAATCAGCACAAATGGAACACGAACAAAACCTCTAATCAGTCACAATCAAATAAAAAGAGCCTCCTGGAGAGTAACAGCCAGATGGGAAGTTAATGTAGTTCAGGCCATTAACATTCCACTAATGCTCACTGCTCTCCTAACAAGCAAGTGGGACCAGGTCTGGTGGAGTGAGGAAAGAAAAATGCAGACACGTCCACTTTTTTTTCTTCTTCTTCTTTTTTAATATTTATTTATTTACTTTTAGTTGTACACAATGCAATGCATTTATGTTTACGTGGTGCTGAGGATCGAACCCGGGCCGCACCCGTGCCAGGCGAGCGCTCTGCCGCTGAGCCACAACCCCAGCCCCCACTTTTTCTTAAACACACACACACACACACACACACACACACACACACACGCACGCACGAACACACACAATGACAGGTGCCTGCTGAAGACCATCTACCTAATGCCATCATCTTCCTTGACCACCCCATCCCTGTCAGCAGCCCAGTTTCCCTGTGGCCTTTAACGAACAACTTCCTTCCTTGGGGGGAGCAGCTTTATTGAGATACAATTCACATATCATTCCATTTATCCATTTAAAGTGAACTAGTCAATGGCTTCCACATATTTATCAAGTTGTACATCCACTACCACAGTCAGTTTTAGGATATTTTCATCACTCAAAAAAAAAAAAAAAAAAAAAAAAAAAAAAACCCTTCCTCCGGGCTAAATGTTTATGCTCCCCATCAACTTCATATATTGAAACCCTAATTCCCAGTGGGAGGTAATTAGGTCATGACAGCAGAGCCTCCACGATGACATTACTGCCCTGAAAGAAGAGAAGGGAGAGAGCTTGGTTTCTTTCTCTTTGCAGTCTGCTATGTGACAAGATGAGGACAGCATGAGAAGACAGAGAAAGCAGCTGTCTGCAAACTCAGAAAAGGGCCCTTACCAAGAGCACTTCCATGCTGGTACCCTGATCTCAGACTTTCAGCCTCCAGAACGGTGAGAAATACATTTCTGTTGTTTCAGCTGCCCACCTATGGTAATTTGTTATAGCAGCCCAAGCACTAATACTCCAATTTCCTCTAGCAGTCACTCCCCAATCTCCTCATTCCCCCCATCTTTAGGCAATCACTAATCTCTCTTTTATAATTAGAAATATGGAACATGTGTTTTTATATGTCTGTCTTCTTTCATTTAGCATGTTTTCAAGGTTCTTCCATATCAGAGCATTTAACCATACTTCATTCATTTCCACTGCTAAATAATATTCCATTGTACAGATATTCCACTTGTGATATTATGGGAAATATATATTTGATCTCTTCCCTACTTCCTGGCACACAGCTCCTAAATAATGAGTATATTTTGTATACTAAGGGGATATGTGGTGATTAGGGGCTCCCTGACAGCTCCAGGGTGGGGACTGGTCACTAGAAAGACCAAGGCATGACTGGAGAGTGGGCTGAATGTTGAGTTGGTCACCAATGACTACTGATGTAATCAATCATGCCTATGTATTAAAGCCTCCATTAAAAACCCCAAAAGACAGGGTTTGGAATGTCTGGATTGCTGAACTGCAGAGGTCCCTGGAGGTGACCTACTCAGAGAGTTCCACATCACCACCCCCATTCTGGCTGTTCATCTGTACCCTTTGTGATATCCTTTATAACTAACCAGTAAATATAAGTATTTCCCTGAGTTCTAGGAGGCAATCTAACAAATTAATGCAACATGAGGAAGAGGCTGTGGAAACCCCCAGTAGGTTGGAAGTATAGATGACAACCTCCGACTTGCAATTCATATCTCAAATATTGTGGCACCAGATCCTCAACCTGGGAATCTAAAACTAAATTCAGGTAGACAGTATCAGAACTAAATTAGGTTATAAGATACTCAGTTGGGATCCAATGTAGAATTGATTGGAATGGGGGGAAAAAAACAATCTGGTACCAGAAATTGTTGAGTGACTGTGTGAGAGTAGGGAAATTGTTTTTTATTTCACACCATGTTTTATTTACCCATTCATCCAGTTGATGGCCACCATTTATTGTCTGCTACAAATGATACTGCAAGAAACATTCTCACATGGGTTTGTGTGTGGACAAACACCTTCATTTCTCTTGCACATATACCTTGGAATAGAACTGTTAGGTAATAAGGTAACACTACATTTACCCTTTTGAAGAAATACCAAACTGTTTTCGAAGGTATTTGCACCAATTTATATTCCTAATAGCACTGGGTGAAGATTCCAATTTCTCCACATTCTGGCCCAAAATTGTCTCTCTCTTTTTTTTTTTTTTTTTTTTTTTTTTTTTATATATATAACCAGCATAGAGGTATGAAATGGTATCTCTGTGTGGTTTTCATTTGCACTTCCTGGGTAGCTCATGACACTGAACATCTTTTCATGTGTTTATTGACCACTGGTATATCTTCTTTGGAGAAATGTCTGTTCAGATCCTCTGGTATTTTTGAAAGGCGTTATTTATTATTAGGTTGTAAGAATTCTTTATATACCCTAGATATATAAAGTCCCTTACCAGATATATGATTTGCAAATATTTTCACCCATTCTGTGGATTGTCTTCGCATTTTCTTAATAGCATCTTCTGAAACACAAAATTTTTAATATTTTTTTTATGCTAGGGCCTGAACCAATGACCTCTCACATGCTAAACACACTCTACCACTGAGCAACAGTCCCAGTGTTTAATTTTGATGCAGTCCAAATTATCTAGTTTTCCTCTGGCTACTTGTGCTTTGGCTTCATATATTAAGATCAACATCTTTTTTAAACAAGCTATTTTCAGCTTGTTTCTCAGTCTCAGGCACGGATTCTTTTTTATCATAGCAGCAGGGCTTCTCCTTAGCCAGACTCATTCACTTATGGAGAAACAACAGCCACCCAGCCTACAGGCCACACGAGCCGAGAATTGGCTTTCACTCCCCGCTGAGTCCTGCTGCTCTCTGATTATTACTGAACGCTCATAAGTCTAGGTAAGGCTTTTAAGCTTCTGGGGGCTTTCAAATTATTAATTAATCCTTAAAATAGCTTTGAAAGCTAGGAAGGAGGGTGATTTCCCCCTGGTTCTGAGATAAGAAGACAATTAAGAAGCTACTGTGGAGACAAATAACTTTCTTCAATGTAATTCTATCCTCATAAATTCCTCATACATTCTCTAGCTTAAACTACAAAAGAGGAAGAAGATAGAAATTGTGCCTTGAAAAGCAGTCAAGGCACACAGCAAGTGAGGGGGTGGAAGCTTAAGGTCTTCTAGCACCACACACCTGAGTTAGTATATAATCACCTTCTAACGCAGCTTCTTTTCTCCGCCACTCCTTTCAAAAATCTGTTCGTGTCAATTAGCTCATCAATAATAATTTTGTTCAGAAATTAGGAATTTTCAGAAATTTCATGGTCCCAAGTGCTTCTTCAGCTCATTTGCAGCCATTATCTCCTGTATTTCACATACTTGAGCATCATCAAATTTCCCTCTGTTTACCAAAACCATGGACCACTGAAACTCCCTGGAGTGGGCTCTCCTTCTCCCTGTCCCAGATTCCAACTCACGTGTGAAGACACAGACACGCCACATCCCTAGCCAAGTCGCCACAGTTTCATCAAGCAATTAACAGATTCCACGTGTAGGAGACCCTTGGCATTTTCTTCAGAGTTCTGTCATGATCATAACCCCATTGGTAACTGGAACCACACTGCCCTTTATACTCTAGTAACCACCGGCTCAACCTGCGATTACATATCCTGTGGGAAATTCAATACCTACCCAAGATCTCTGAGGTTCCTAGAAGGTGAGGAGAGAATGGTGCTTTATCTGTGTGGACACTATCACCTTTGACTTTCTGCCTTCACTGAGGTCTTGTTCTCAGCTGCATGTCTTATGCGATTTCTTTTTTTGTTTTTGTTTTTTTTTGTACCAGGGATTGAACTCAGGGATACTCAACCACTGAGCCACATCCCCAGCCCATTTTGTATTTTATTTAGAGACAGGGTCTCACTGAGTTGCTTAGTGCCTCACAGTTGCTGAGGCTGGCTTTGAACTCGCGATCCTCCTGCCTCAGCCTTCCGAGCCACTGGGATTACAGGCGTGCGCCACTGCACCCAGCTCTTATGGCTATTTCTTACTGCAACAAAGATGGACCTTCAACCTCTTATACTGATTTCCATTGAAAACCATGCTAGATAGCCCCTAAGATGACCCCATCGATCCCTGCCTACGTAGGTATTTCTGGTCTTGGACAATACCCTTCCCATGAGTAATGTTTCCAACCAACAGAATACAACAACATACAAGGACATCACTTTCTTGATCAGATTACAAAATATTGCTACTTTTGTCCTGCTAGCAGACTCCATCTCCCTCCATAGCAAGATACTGACGGCCTACATAGCAAGGTACTAACAGTGGTCTCTAGACAGCAGCCAGCAAGGAACTGAAACCCTCAGTGTAGCAGATCTGAAGGGAATTCATCCTGCCACCATCCACATATGTGAGCTCAGAAGCAGATGCTTCCTCTCACAAGTCTTCAGATGTCCTTCCAACCCTAGGTGATACCTTGCCTGCAGCCTTATGACTGCAGGTGATGCAGAGGACCCAGTCAGCCATGCCCAGACTCTCACAATGATGGATGTGTGCTGTTTATGCAACAACAGATAACTAACACAAACCTAACAAGTAAACAACCCCATGCATTCAGGACTTCAGTGTATGCAAAAGACATTATTCATGATTTGGGGGGGGGCTTTAAAATCACAGAAATGCTAACAACACAAAACTGAATACTGGACATTTAGTTGGTGAGAATCCATGAGCCAATAGATTATGTTAGTCTCTCTCCCCCTCTTCTCTCCCTTCTCTTCCATGAGTCTTCTATTTATATCTTCCATACATAAAAATATCTCATGCACACTGAACTTCCACAGACATTGTGGGTTGATCTGACCCTTGGAAGTCCTAACGAGGTACATCAACAGAGACCACTCTTCTCCCTAATCTCTGCCTGGTGGGTAGTAGGGAGAGGGGCTTTTATCTTTCCAAAGAATAGTATAATATAATTCAACTTACCATGATGTTTTATAATTATTTGCTTACATGTCTGTCTCTCCTATTAGCCTATTTTCAGAAAAAACTATTGAGTTTCATTCATCTTTAGAGCCTTCGTGCATAGTAAAAAGTTGATTAAAGAGGATTCAGTGTTTACAGAATGCTTATTCATTAAATACCATTACACTAAAAATTTACATCTGAAATTAATTATTAATGCAGTATTAATTCACAGGAGAACCACGGTGCTGGTCTACAAGGAAAACTATATTACTAATGAAGTCCTCAGGTATTTCAAATAACTGTAACTCCTTTGAATAGGTTCAAGAAAAACTATTGCTCTGATAAATCCAATGTTTTAGCATGCTGTGAGGCCCAAAATGTATTAATTAGACACGTTTAAAAAGCATATGATCCACATTACTAAATATTCCACAATTCCTAGCAGGGGGTGAGGGGGTGGTATGTGTTAGATTCTCATATTAGACTACAACTGCCCAGGCATTCCAATTCTAGGAATTTATTGTAAGAAAATAAAACATCAGTATCATTTTTGCAAGTGAAAAATTGGAAAACCAAATATCCAGCAACAGGGGCAAGTTAAGTAGTAAATCATGGTACATTCACATTGGATTAACAGTGATAAATCAGATCTCATTAAGTGGGAAAGATGACATAACATAGTCATATGAAAAGAACAAGCAATAAAATGATATGTAAATTTTTGTAAAAAATGCATTTGCCTGTATGTGTGCATATGCACAGAAAAATATGGAGACACACACCAAAATGTTAACAGATAGTAGTTACTACATTATAGAGAATCTGTATACTTTTCTACGTTTCTCAGATGTTTTGCAATGATATTTCTTTTTAATAGAAAATATCTTTAAATATTTTTTAATTGCAGATGGACACAATATCTTTATTTATTTATTTTTATGTGGTGCTGAGGATAGAACCCAGGGCTTCACACGTGCAAGGCAAGCACTCTACCACCGAGCTATAGCCCCAGCCCCAAAAATATTTTAAATGATTTCAAAATACAGCAGAGTTAATTAGCATTATTCTAATTTAGCAAATATGGATTACCAATGGATATTTACTGAATTAATATTCCAGAATGTTAAAACAACTTATACAATCTATCACATTTTATTTTTAAAAACAACTTTAGGTAAGTAGGCTTATTTGAGCTTCCTAAATTTTGTGAAGTAGAAAGAGCTCATTAAGCATATTTTATAAATATCAAATAACTTGCTCAAGTCACATTCCAAGTAACTAAAAACAAAAAAGCCAGATCTAGAGATTATGGTTTCTGACCTCCAAAGTAGGGAAGAGAAATGTTATGAATGACTCCAGATGCAATTGATTATGTCATGACAGCATGAAGAATGACCATAAAAATCATGATTTTTTTAATAATACTTTATGAATTTTCTGGTACCCTGGCAATTCTTAGCAAATGCTTATGATTACTAGATAAATTAATTTTCTATCTACATTATTTGGAAAAAATTCTCCAACTTTTCAGTTAACTATTCTTTCCATCGATCCAACAGATAAGTACAAGCTAATATGTGGAACTCCTAATGCATCACAACAGACAGAAAGAAAAACCTGGGCAGAGAGTTTAGGGAACATAGTACTGAGGTGGCGAAGATGCTGGGAACATCCCGGGCCACAGGGTTAGTAACTGTTGAGTTGAGACCACATTACCAACATTTCACTAACTCTTTTAAGCTATTTTATACTTTTTTTAAACTTTTTTTTTTTTTTAGCTGTAGATAGACTCAATGTCTTCTTTTATTTTATTTATTTATTTATTTTCTAATGTGGTGCTGAGGATCGAACCCACTGCTTCTTACATGCGAGGCAAGCGCTCAACCACTGAGCTACAACCCCAGCTCTATTGTTTTATTTTTTGATCATCCTTTCCCGAACTGTGTCAGTTGTATGTGGAGAGTTTGCTTTAAACCACCGCAGTAAAGAAATAACAAGGCCGGGCGCGGTGGCGCATGCCTGTAATCCCAGCACTTTGGGAGGCTGAGGCAGGAGGATCGCGAGTTCAAAGCCAGCCTCAGCAATGGCGAGGCACTTAGTAACTCAGTGAGACCCTGCTTCTAATAAAAATACAAAAAAAAAAAGGGCTGGGGATGTGGCCCAGTGGTCAAGTGCCCCTGAGTTCAATCCCCGGTACCAAAAAAAAAAAAGAAATAACCAGAACAACAGCCCTCTGACAGACACACGCATTCCCAAAGCCAAGCTGGCACACACAGATGGGCATGGAGGCAGGACCCCTGTGGCTAAACCAAATTGGAAATGAGGTGGCATCAATCTCCTCATCTCTCAAGAATGAAGGCTCTTCAAGGAGCACTGACCTGGGAGCCTGTCTTCCCACCAGCAGCAGCAGAGCTGCTCTCCACCTCGCCCATCACAGCCAGACAGAGGCTGAGCCTTTGCCAAGGACAGACTGTAGGCATTTGGCTGAGGACATGGGGGAGGAGAAGGAACTTCCTTAAAGTCTAGCTTTGCACAGACCCGTGTAATGACAAATTAGGAAGGAAACCAAGCAGAAGACAAGGCATGAGGTGTGAGTTATAAGCAAATTTAGACAGAAAGTTAGCACTTCTCTGAAATTAGCATATCAGCTCTGGGACAAGGAAGTGCCCCAAAGTGCCTTGGAACTCAGATCACATGAAGGCAGCGTGGGCCAGCGAACCATCTAGAAGAGGATCAGCAGATGAATTGAGAAATGGACAGATAGAAGGACAGAGATAGTTCCCTTGGCTGCTCCACACTGAGGAATTCACTGATCCCTTAGTAAAAAGGGGTTGGTTTTAACCTCACGAACACTGGAATACTACTGGGAGTTTATTGCATGTATATTTGTGATTGGTTAACTATTCAGTGAACTGGATATAGATCATTCCACATTGTGGAATTATTCTCACCAGTTTAGATATTCTCAAACAGCTGCAAATAAATACATAATCATGATCAAATACCCAATAAAATGAATTAGTGAATCAAATATAATATAACATAAACTGGGCACAGTGGCACATGGCTGTAATTCCAGTGATTCAGGAGGCTAAGACAGGAAGATTTGTTAAGTTTGAGGCCAGCCTCAGCAACTTAGCAAGACCCTGTCTCAGAATAAAAAAAAAATAAAAAGAGCTGGGGATGTAGTTCAGTGATAAAGTGCCCCTGGCTTACATCCCCAGTGCCAAAAAAAAAAAAAAAAAAAAAGATAATACAACAGCCAGTATATATTAAATGCTTATTATGCACTTATGTGCCAAGCAATGTTATTAGCCTGATATTTTACACACATTCATTTATTATTACCTCCATTTTGAGGTGAGGGAAATGAGGCGGGGAGTGGTTAATTAATGTGCCTATGGTCTCAGAGTTAGGAAATGACAAAATTGGAATCTGAATCCAGACAGTTTTGCTCCAGGGAATGTGCAGTGAGCCTCATGGCACCAAGTCAACTTCATCTGGTGTGCTCAATCAAGATGCTAGAGCTCTGCAAATAATCCAGGTAAGGTCTGAATGGGTTTTCTGCATGAGATATAATTTTGAGAAACCTCTCTTACCATAAACAACTCACAAACTTTAGACCAAAAGAAACGACTTCAATTCTAGAGAAGACACACAGGTAACAAGTGGGTGAAGCATTCTGGGTGTGAGACACGAGCAGAGTGGGTGTTAGTGAGGACCAAGAGGGCAGACACCTATCTAAAGGAGGCCGCCACTGATCACCTGCAGGCAACTGTGTCTCCCTAGAAGTGAAGAGCCAGTTTGTCAGTGTTCTTGGGTTTTCCAACAAAGCTGAAAATTCAGATAGATTCTTGTGCAAAATTCCCCAACTTTCAAGTGTTGGCAGTCATTCAAAATATTTTTTTCTGAATGATGAGCCAAACAAAACCTATCTGCAAACACAGGCTGTCACCTCTGTTCTAGATTTATTGCAGTTCTGGGCAGACAATGCAGTAACAGTCTTCTGAATGGCAGAGTACTAGAAATTAGAAACTCTGAAATGTTAGCACATCAGTCTTCAATACATAACAAGAGACAGAGGTTAGTTTAGGTCCTATGTCCAATGGCAAGTGCATGGACCCAAACATCTCTCAAGCTTCCTATCTGTTGTAGTAAATAAATGCAGCCACAGACATGCAAGTGTCTCCAATGTGAACTTCAGGCCCCCCAAGCTGTGTACAAGAACATCAACTGGGGAGCAGGAAGAAAATATTCTAATCTATATTTATATTGTTTCATTCTTTTAAAATTTCATCTTCAAGTGTTCCAGAATGTTCATAATACAATTCAAGTCATATATGTCTGTTTTCTTCAAATAATAAATATATAAAAAAGAAAAGACTTCTTGGGGTGGGAATATAGCTCAGTGGGAGAGCACTTGTCTGACATGTGCAAGGCCCTGGGTTCGCTCCCCAGCACTGAAAAGGGAGAGAGAAAAAAAAAGCAACTTTGATCGTGATTAATAGAAAAAATAACAAAAAAAGGAAGACTTCTTCCTAACAGTCAGCTATGACAGGTGTACCAACAATGGTATCAAGTACAGGCAGGCAAAGAAACTAGATCAGAAAATCCAATAAATTATCTAGATGGTCATAAAATCAAAGAAATCCTGTCTACATGCCATATTGTAAATTCACCAGCAAACTAGACACCCAATGTTAAATCAAAAAGCTTCACCTTTCACTATCCAATCAGCTGCTACATTGCAGAGCTCCTACAAACCTCATGACCAGCAGGCAGAAGGACTTGCTCTTGAGGGCAAGGGCAGATTTTTATTCACCTTTGAATTCCAGGTACCTCGCACAAAATAGGCACTTAATGCATACTCTTACTTGTACAGTAAATATTACCTTGTATACCTGTCCCCAAACCCTAACAACCAGAAGAGTTCCAATTTAACCTACAAATATCTATAAAATTTGCTCCAATTTAAAAACAAAACAAAACAAAAAAAAAAGATTATACTTTTTTCTCATGGAATTTCACTTCTGGCAAGTGCCTTGATTGGTAAAAATATCCATTCTGAAGTCTTGGTTAGATCTATTGAAAACACATGGAGAAAACACACACACACACACACACACACACACACACACACATACACACACATGCCAAGTAAGAGGGAAAGGAAAAATACCAGAAAGAAGAATTTTTAGCAGTGAGCTGTTCTAACCAAGATTTAAGGACTTCACACAGTACAAATTCAGGCTCTTTGTTATAATGTTTAACTTCCCCACATTCCACTTAGAAAATAACAGCAAGCAGCAATTTAATTACATGATTTTTTCTCTCCTCTCAGCACTCTTCACTTTTCCTTGCCTCCAGGCAGTGCTATATATCCACACTTTAAGCCTACAATATTTTTTAAGAAGGGAGTAATAAATTTAAGGAACATTATTCTTGATTAGAACAGCTAAGAATATTCATATTATAAAAGTGAAGAGAAAACATGTATACATTTAATTAGCATAATACATGAATGCATCTAATCAATGGATTAAGTGGAATGAGGCCCATTATCAGACACTTCTCAAGCACTTCACCTTTCAACCCTACATCTTACTCCAGCCCCTGCTGAGGTGACCAGGTCTATGCAGAGCCAACCAGACGCAAGCAGGTGTAGTCTATCAGTACCCTGCCTCTGCCTCCCGACTTGCACATACCCTTCACCTCCAGCTCCAGATCTCTAAACCAGCCCAGGCTTAGGAGCCCACAGGACCTCCACTCTCATGCATCTGCAACCTGTGGACCACCCTTGATCAGTGGTGAAGAAGCCAACAGATGATTCTGCGCTCAGCTGCATTTGGGGTGGGGGCAGGCACTGGGGATTAAACCCAGGTTTTGATAAGTGCTCTACATTGAGTTACATTCATGGTTACATTTTTTGTTTGTTTCTTTTGTATCTAGGATTGAATCCAGGGGGCACTTAAATACTGAGCCACAACCCCCACCCTTTTTATTTTTACTTTTGAGACAGGGTCTCACTAAGTTGCTTAGGGACTCACTAAATTGCTGAGGCTGGCCTCCAACTTATAAACCTCCTGCCTTAGCCTCCCAAGTTGCTGGTATCACAGGCGTGTGTCACTGCAACTGGTCCATGGCCCTTTTGTAAAATTTTAGACAGAGTCTTGCTAAATTTCCCAAGATGGCCTCAAACTTATGATCCTCCTGCCTCAGCCTCCCATGTAGCTGGGATTACAGGGATACATCATCACACCTGGCCTGAAATGCATTTTATATTTCTTCTCAAAATTTCTGAGATCAAATACTCATTAGTCTCAGCAGTGGTGGTCAATTACTAATATATGCTTGTATTGGCTTTTTCTCCTTCCTTTTTCTCTTAATAGGTCCTTTATTCCAACTGGGACTATGTCCCAAACAAACTACCTGCATGCAAACATTTATTTCAGGCACTGCTTTTGAAGTGACCCAGACTAAGAGTTGATAAGCAAGCGGCCTTAGAAAGCAGACCCTTTGGATTACGGAGATGGATCACCTACCACATTGCTGGTGGTAAGTAGGATGGCAATACTCCCTGGTATACAGCAGCATCACATTTGCTAATACTCATAACTGTGGTGAATTGGGATAAGGCATAGATGGAATGTGAAATAATGAATTAGTTGTGGTATTTGAATGACATGGGGTCAGTGATAATTCTAAAAATTATGGAGTTGTCTAGCTTTTGTTAACTCCTTTGAAAGCCTCAAAAAGATAAAATTAAAATTACATGTTCAGTAATTACAGGTCAGTTGACTATCAACTCAGGACACTAAAAGGACTCTTTGACAGCATTTTGGTTGACTCATTTCCTGCAGCCATAGGGAAAATGGTGCTGAAAATCAGGCTCAGGAACTAATTGTAAAGTTGCAGGACCTGTATAGAAGATTGAATGCATAGTCTATGTCAAAGTCAGGGTACTGACAGGAAAAGAGGGGACTCAATGACTTGGAACTGGGGCATATAGGTAGATGAGCTTAGAACTCTTTTTTTTTTAATATTTATTTATTTGCTTTAGTTGTACACAATGCAATGCATTTATGTTTACGTGGTGCTGAGGATCGAACCTGGGCCGCACACATGCAAAGCGAGCACTTTACCACTGAGCCACAACCCCAGCCCCGAGGTTAGAACTCTTTAATACTCAATTTCCCCCGAAATCTCCAAGCCATTAACATCTCGCTCCTCCTTGGTAGGGAAGAGCACCCTGCCCTTAGAGAGCCTGTAACGTCCTCACACAAGGTGGGTACCTAACAAGGTAATTCTTGTCCTTTTAAAATCCATGGCCCCTTCATCACTTTCCCTCTGAGCCAATAACTAGTCTGGCCTTGGCACAGTCCAAGCAGAAAAATAAACTTCCTGCTGCAGAATAAATTGCTTATACAACAAAGGAACATGTATCAGCAGGAACCAACACAGGATTATTTGAAGAGGATCATGAGGATTTTAGACCAGGGGGTACAAAATATCAAACTGGATAAAGAATAATTTATTGACATGGGAACACTCTCTGGGTTCAAGGTATTGACAATGACACCTGAAACTGGGTCCCTAAACCCAGCTGGAATGTCTCCAAGGAGCTTGGACAGCATGCTGACTTCCTGCTACAGAAGCAGAAATTCTGGAAGTAAGGAAAGCATTAGAAGGGCCAGGGTGGTAAGACTGATAGTATGTATTTACTATATGAGACTGAGGAATTCATACCTATGTTTCCTGTACAGACAGAATTCTCCCTTCCGAGAGGCTGTAAGAAGTGAACTGATGAAGGAGGTACTGGCGTCTTTGAGATGCATACTTGCATCATTTAGGAACCACTTCATGTCCTCTAGGTCCCACCACTCCAGCCACTGCTGTGGCAATCCGTTCCACACAGGCTTTGACCAGATTCTCACAGGTACGTAGACCTTTGGCTTCCTGTCCTGGGTTTCTCTGACAATGAGGTATAGAATGATTGGCACTTGAATATGTACAACCTGGTAGTATGACAGACCTAACTCTGCAGGTCTACCCGAGATCAGTGGGGGATAAAAGTTAATGGATAAAAGCTTCACCCTTTCCTTGTCCTAGTGGACAGTTCTGTTTGTTTGGGGTGTTTTGTTTTGTTTTTTTAAAGGTGTACTGTTCTGACATACATGTCATAGGACTCCTGGCCAACATTTTGGTATTGGTTTTTCACCCTTTCCACTCCTGCTTCTTGGAATCACTTCCCAAGTAAACTATCACAAGTAAACTACCTACACACAGGCTTTCAGAGAAAATCAGGATTTAACAAGGCTCGATAGTTGGGGGAAGGAGGGAGAGGAGGTGTTTTGACATGGGTCAAGAGCTCCCTGGGAAATTGGTCCTGCAGGAGAAGTAGCAGTGATAAGAGCGTCATCAGCAGACACCCACCCCCAATCAACCTCCCACTAACTCTCATCACGAGCATATAAACAACACCCTTCTTTTCCCCAGTAGAATCAAATGCTACTTTCACACACCTCCACACTGGGTCTTTTACAGCTCAACCTGATCAGCTGACAACAAAGTAAGTAAATACAGAGACATGACAGTGAAAAACTAGGAGGAAAAAGTTTTAACAGATATTTATATAAACTCACACAATCTTGCAAAAGAATTTTAGCTCCAAAATATTAAAAAGAGCCCATCACAGGACCAAGCACTCAAGATATGCTTAATGCATTTCTGCTGTTTGACAGAGATTTCTCCTTCATTCTAGATCTTTTGATAGAATAACAACCTCTGTTGATATTTACAACTTAACAAGCAAGAATATGTCATGACTTCAGAAAAATAAACATGTAAATTAGACCCAAGGGACTGGAGTAATGCCTCAGTGCCAGAGTGTGTGCTCAGCATGCCTGAGGCCCACAGTTCAACCCTTAGCAACAACAGTAGACCCAAGAATAAGAATTGCTCTAGGGCGGGGATTGTGGCTCAGTGGTAGAGCACTTGCCTGGCAGATGTGAGGCAATGGGTTTGATCCTCAGCATCACGTAAAATAAATAAATAAAATAAAGGTATTGTGTCCATGTACAATCAAAAAATATTTTTTAAAAAAGAATTGCTCCAAAAACCACACAGTCCCAGTACCCCATAAATATGTGTTCACACGTTAGTCAATGATTGATTTTTCCTTAATTAACCATCCTCAGTCAAGAATAGGGCACTTCTGGGGCTGGGGTTGTGGCTCCACGGCAGAGCGCTTGCCTAGCTCATGTGCGTCCCAGGTTCAACCATCAGCACCACATAAAAATTAACAAAAGGCATTGTGTACAACTAAAATAAATAAATATTTTTTTAAAATAGGGCACTTCTTAAGAAACACAAGAGTTTTTTTTTTTTTTTTTTAACTGTAAGGATGCTCTACTACTGAGTTATAACCCCATCCCTTTTTTAAATTTAATTTTTATTTTTTAGTTGTAGATGGACACAATACCTTTATTTATTTATTTTTATGTGGTACTGAGGATCGAACCCAGTGCCTCATATGGGCTAGGCAAGCACTCTACCACTGAGCTACAACCCCACCCCACTTTTATTTTTTGAGACAAGTTCTCACTTAGTTGCCCAGGCTGGCCTCAAACTTGTGATCCTCCTGCCTGAGCCTCCAGAGTAGCTGGGGAGTATAAGTATAGGCCACTGCACCCATAGAAAAACACAAGAATTTTAGCAAACCAAACACATTCTTTTTTTTTTTTTTTTTTTTTTTTTTTGTGGTACCAGGGATTGAACTCAGGGGCACTCGTCCTCTGGGTCACATCCCCAGCCCTTTTTTGTATTTTATTTAGAGACACCGTCTCACTGAGTTACTAAGTGCCTCGCCATTGCTGAGGCTGGCTTTGAACTCGCGATCCTCCTGCCTCAGCCTCCCAAAGTGCTGGGATTACAGGCGTGTGCCACCGCGCCCGGCTAACCAAACACATTCTTTTAATTTTTTTTTTTTTTTTTTTTTTAATTTGAGACAACATCTCACTATGTTGTCCAGGCTAGTCATGAATTTGTGGGCTCACAAGTGATCCTCCCACCTCATGCCACTTTAGTGTATCTGCCTTAAAGAATCATTTATGCACTATCTGTGTTTGGGGTTGCATTTTTTTTTTTTTTTTTTTTTTTTTTTTTTTGGTGAGGGTATACAATTATTTATGTATGTCAATCATAGATATTTAGAATCCAAGCATGGGGCTGAGGCCCCATGAAGTCATACAAAAATGGGTGTCATAGAAACTGTGCAGCAACAAAAGAGCCTTGGTTTTGTCTTCCAAATAGATGTTAAAATAACTTGATGCATTATTACCACACTGTTGACTCTTAAGTATAGTACATAATTTGACTTGGCTAGCAAATGAAAGTTGGGAAGTAGAGTCTACTTTAAACAGGTTGTCTAACAATTAATCATTTCATCAAACTAATTGCTGCATCACAATCTACATGAGTATTAAAAATTGTTATTCATATATGCTTCATCATAGTTGTTATATCTCACAAATGACTTTGGATCAGAAACAAGTAATCAAACGCTGCATATTTAATAACTGTTGTTCACATTGAAATTTCTTATGCTATTAATATCTAAGTTCCCTTCTGCGACTTTAGGCTATTTTAAAAAGGGGGGGGGGAAATACAGAAACCTTGTTACCATGGAGACCATAAGCCGGTCAGCCCATCTGCTGAAGAGGATATAAAATTTTGTAAGTAGAATCTTAAAAACCTTACTATGAGAAAGACTTCCTCAAACACAGCAGTGGGGAAGGAGCCATAGACAGTCTGGAAAATAACCATTTGCAAAATTGGAGCTATCATTACTTTGCTACTAACCAGGAATTTGCAATAATTCTCACTGGAAGAAAACCATAATATCTATTTGTTAGGATGCTAAAGGTGTGAAACATATTTAGTATATTCTATGCTAATAATGTTATGTCATTTTTAGGGGAAAAAAATTAAAATGTATGAAAAACTAATCCAGGGTTTATTCAGTTTTGAACAACTGTTCCAGATGTTTATCACGTTTTATAAAAATAGCCTATAGCAATCTAGAAACAAAATTAAAATTATGTATTTTAAACAATTATCGTATGAAAGTACAACAGCATTGTTAGTACTTTATAACATTTAGCTGCTGCCTTCTGTTTTCTAAATATATGAGTTCCTAGTACAGAAACGTATTTATTCAACAAACACAGTGCAAACATATCAGGCAGGCACCAGGCTCTGACCAAAATAAAGGCACGAGAAACATCAATGTTCATCCTTTAGGAACTGATAGAGGTGACTTATCTTCATCCATCCATCCACTCCATACAGGTTTACTGAACACTAAGTGCCAAGCACAGTTCTAAGCACTGGGAATGGTACAGTGATCAAAAACAACAAAAATCCCTGCTTTCCTGAAGCTGGCATTCAGGTAAAATTCACAATTAGATGATAATAACTGATAGAGGCAGTTTAGAGATAAGAACAAAGAACTGGAACATAACAGAAAGACTCCTTCTACCAAAAGCAATCAGATAAAGATTTCAGAACAGGTTACTTCTGTATTTTATTTTTTTCTGGTACTAGGGATCAACCCCATGCCCTCCTCACACAAATGCTAGGCAAGCACTCTACCACTGAGTTATAATACCCCTGGGTCCTTTCCCTTCCTTTCTTTTTCTTTCTTTCTTTTTTTTTTTTTTTTTTTTTTTTTGATACTAGGGATTGAACTCAGGGGCATTTAACCACTGAGCAACATCCCCAGCCCTTTGTTTTGTTTTGTTTTTGTTTTTGTTTTTTTTGGGTTTTTTTGTATTTTATTTAGAGACAGGGTCTCACCAAGTTGCCTAGGGCCTCACTAAGTTGCCAAGACTGGCTTTGAACTTGCAATCCTTCTGCCTCAGCCTCCGGAGCCACTGGGATTACAGGTATGTACCACTGTAAAGGGTCTTGCCAAATTGCCCAGGCTGGTCTTGAACTCGTGATCCTCCTGCCTCAGCCACCCCAATGCCTGTGATTACAGGCATGTGCCACCATGCCTGGCAAGAGGTGACTTCTGAGCTAAGACCTGACAGGTAAACAGTAGTATACTAAACAAGAATGAGAACTATTATTCCAAGCCAAGCGAGCACAGTATAGAGGCACATATCTGAGAGATAATGTCTAACACAGAGCCATCTTTTATTTCCCAATCCCAAGACACATTGAGAAATTCATATGGCTAGAGTGGCTTCATGAATATTATATTTTAGGGAATTTTATGTACACAAAGTGATTTAAGAGTATAAATAACAAAATTTTGTTATTTAGGTCTCACCTAAATATTGTTCCTAAATAACAAAATTCTGATTAAAGAGCATTCTTGCCTCAAGATAAGATCATGATCAAATTTAATACTACTAGTTACCTTTTAATGTTATCAACCTTTTTCACAGGTAATATCTCAGTCACAGCTCTAAAAAAAAATCCTTATGATGAAGCATGGCAATTAATTATCTCCATTCTACAAAGGTGGAAACTAAAACTCAAATGACTTTCTCCAGATCTAGTAAATGGCTAAGCTAGACCTTGAACTTGAGATGTTGCTGAAAATACTATGTTCCTTCAACTACAGCAGAATTTAGTGCCAATTCTAGGGTTTTTATAAAATATCAGGAAAATCCTTTCAGAGAGCAATATATCACAAACACTACTGGTCTTAGGAAGAAATCTATACAGATCTATTTCATGCACTTGGCAAAGAGTAAGGCCCAGGAGAGCTGAGGATAGTAAGCTATCAGCAAACTCAAGCATCACTAGTACAGCATGATGATTTCCTTAAGGAGGGGAGACAGACAAGAAAGAAAGACCATCTTCTTTGTCATCGAAGATTTTTTTTTAATTTTTTTATTTTTTGTGTGGTGCTGGGGATTGAACCCAGGGCCTTGAGCATGTGAGGCAAGCGCTCCACCAGCTGAGCTATATCCCCAGCCCTGTCATCAAAGATATTTAAAAAGTGTCTCTCATCCCACCCTCCACTCCCAACCCCTGCACCAAAGTCAAATCCTAGGACTGGGGTTGTGGCTCAGCGGTAGAGAGCTCACCTAGCACGTGTGCAGCCCGGGTTTGATCCTCAGCACCATGTAAGAATAAAGGCATTGTGTACAACTAAAGCAAATAAATATATATTAAAAAAAAAAAAAAAAGTAAAATCCTGCCCATGAGGACATCCCCCTGTTTGAAGTGCTGCTTCAGCTCAGCGCCACTTCTCCCATGTAGTAAGCTTGCAATTATGGTTTTGCTATGTTTATATGAGAATTTAGCCACCACCCCCAGATTCTAGCGCCATCACCAAGTCTGGCATCAGTTAGCAGAAGAATGGAATGATTATGAATTTTGAACAAGCTGAGACAGAAATGTAAACAACTGAATTATTAAGAAAATAAATAAGCAAACAAGTTAAATAGTGTTAGGAGATTGTAACACAGTGCAGGATAATAAAAACTTACTGTGAAGATAATTAAACAGACTTTTTAAAACAACAGAAGAGATCATCGTGGGCAGATCTGTCAATCTACTATCACTGCGTTTTAAACAAAAGTCCATTCTCCATTGCCAGCTATGTTCTCCAAGAGGGGGACTCTCAGAACTTGAGGCACATCCTTCAGCAACTATTGCGATCCTCTAACATAAAGTCTTTTATGTAATAAGTAACTCAAAGGAAGTGTCCCTGGCTGCTAAGTGCAGAGCAGGAATTAGGACTAGAGAGGCAAGACTGTATGGAGTGGAAGAAGGGGATAGGTAGGATAGGATTCTATGCTAGATCCAGGAGACTGCACCACAGCTAATGTCCAAATAAAGTCAAGGTGGAGAGTCAGGTGAAGAGCCCTGTATAGGCCCATGTGAAGGGGCTGAGTTCAGAATCAGGTAGGCAGGGGAGGAAAAACAAAATTAAACAAAACTGTGAATATCACTACAGGAACTGGGGCCATGAATCCCAACTTGTATGTTAAGCAACAGAGATGCAGAACTCTGAGTAAGTGGCAGAAACCGAGTTTTTCTCCAAAACTTCAGAGCTACCAACACCACCACTATCAACACCACCATTATCATTTCCACCTCCACCAGCACCCCCTTGCTATGCCCACCACTACCCCCATAAACATCACCACCTTAACACTACTGTATCTCCATCATCACCACCAGCATAATTATTATCACCATCACCATACCATCATCACTACCATCACTAATACCCATCCTCATCTACACCATCACCTCCACATCACCACTTCACCATTACCACCTCCATCACCATCACCACCACCATCATCACCACCTCCAGCACTTCTACCCCATCCTTACCATCACCCCCACTGTCACCACCATCACCATGGCCACTCCACCTTCATCACCTCCCCGGCCTGACCCCAGTACCACCAACACCATCATTATCACTACTGTCACCATCACCACCCTCACTGCCCACATCCTCACTCTAGGACATTCCCTTCTCAAGAACAGAAGACAGGGGCTGAGGCTGGGGCTCAGTGGCAGAGCGCTCGCCTCACACGTGCGCGGCCCAGGTTCGATCCTCAGCACCACATAAACATAAATGCATTGCATTGTGTACAACTAAAGTAAATAAATAAATATTAAAAAAAAAATAAAAGAACAGAGGACACAGCAGAGGCTTTGAACTGTCATCCCTCCCACCCACCTCTGAAAATGGAGGCAGCAGTACTAATACAGACTGTGGTCCTGGTCCTGCTGAAAAGAGGGAATGGCTTCTGTAGCCAATACTTTTAAATTAAAAAAAAAAAAAATTCCACCCAGTATACATATATTATCTCATTTTTCAAAATTCTCACACCACCTTAAGAGAGGTATCATGATGCCCATCTCATGGGTGAGGAAAAATGAGCCTCAGGGACATTATTGCTTGCCAAAGGTCACACAAACAGAACCCCACAGCTGACTCCAGCAACAGCTCTGCTTTGCTGCCTGCGGAGAAAATTAAGATACAGCCAGCTCCTTGAGGGGCTCACTGTCAATCAGAGAGACCTGTAAACATATCATGTCAATACAATGCAGAAGTGCTCTGCAGGTACTAAAGGAAGAAGAAACTAATTCTACCTGGGGGTGTTGGAGAGGACTATACAGAGGATGTGACATTTCTACAATTGTGAAGAAAAGGAGTAGGAGTTCACCAGAAAAAGCAGTGGAGGGAACAGCACTCCAGGAGGAGCACTGGCACACCAAGGGACGCGAAGGCAGTGTAGACTTCCTCCTGCTGGCTCTGCTGGCTTTCCCATGTCTGAGCTCTGGCCTGACTGACGGCCTCCCTCAGATCCAGCTGAACTGAGCCTTACACCCCTCAGCCATGCCCACAGACCCCTGCCTCAACCTTTCCCTACCTAGAGCCCACATTCCAGAGCCCAGTAAGCCTTTTCATTCCTAAGGAAGTTGGGGACAAAAGGGATCTGATCTGCAGGAACCCAGGCACCCAATTCTGGGTACCAGACCAAGCATCAGCCACAGGAGATTAAGAGCTGAGGCCAGAGGTTGTGCTGACCAAGTAGCTTCTTTGATGCCCTTTATGAGGGCCAAAATGGTCTTGAGATAGATCCAGGATAAAGTGCCCTAAGGACCTAAGTAAGACAGTAAAATATTTGCCCACCTGCATTTCACCAAACTGCAGTAATGTTCCTAACATTAAGTCACCTAATTCAGGGTTTGGAGTGTGCATTTTGTTGTGAGGTCTTTGGGGAAAGTAAATTCGGAAGGAAATTGCCCAAAGCTAGCAGGCTATGGGGGCAACTAATAAGTCAGGCATGTGATTACAACTGCTTTTAATTTCTTTCCACACAAAAATGAATGCACCTATACCTTTGGGATTGTGGTCCATGAACAACCGCTTCATGTTTTCAAGCAACCCCAAACACGTTTCTGAGAAGTGCCTCTAAGCATTGCTTTCAGGAACCCATTTTTCTCATACACCTTGATTCTTCAAGGAAAACATCAATATCATAGCATCCTTAGCACAATTCTTCACTTAATCAACAACAAAGAGTTAAGTCTTACCCAGATTCTTACCCAACAACCAAATCTTAAAAATCACTGTCACTCTATTCACCTACCAGTCATTATTTTTATAACACTTATGTTCCAGATACCTATTCTGTCAGCCTGGGAGGTGCAAGGACAAGGATAGACCACTTGTCTAACTTTTTGCAGCTTACATTCCAATGAGGATTGACAGGAATGAAGCACAATGAAAACTACATAAAGTAATTTCTGATAATAAAGGAAGGTGATAGAGAGTAAAGGGTGAGTAGCCAGAGGAAGTCGAAGAAGGTGATGTTTGTGTCAAAATAGGAAGAGTAAGAAGGAGCCAGACAGCCGGGCACAATAAGAAGTTTAGGTTACATTTTAAACCAGATTGAAATCCACTAGAAGGTTTAAAACAGTGGAATGACCAGATTTGATTTCCTTTTTAAAAAGATGCCTCTGACAATCGTGTGCAGAATAGAACTTGGGGGTGAAAGGAAAGAGGAAGATTCAGCAGATCAGAAGACAGATAACAGTAACTCAAGCTGGGAACTATGGTGGCAGGAAGAGAGATTGAGAGATGTAAGATGGTTTTCTGCAATTGAACTGACTCTGGAGGCATCTTTCAGGTTCATCAATTTCATTACACAAGTTTTTTCTGTGAAGAACAGTATTTTGGGAGGATGCTTTACAGCATATGTAAAATCTCAGCTCATCTACACCCATAATTTTCACAGAGTCCTCAGTTTCCTTGAAGATGCCTCTGGAACTGCTGCAAACAGCATGAGGAAGAAACCAGGAGGGTGGTCCAGATATAGCCCCCTCCACCCCATCAAAGCATCTCCAAATATGCTGAGTACCAAGGATGACATCTGCAGTTTCACTTGAAGGAAAGGATTTCTATGCTAAAATCAAACTTTGAAAACCACTATTGTGATAAGGCAGAATCTGCCTTACTGGCTCCAACATCCGCTCTCTCCTTCCTTCCAAAAATAGAGATGTCCTGATTTTTAGCCTTTACATGGCAACTGAGTTTCAGATGACATTTCTCAGCATCCTTTGAAGATTGAGGTAACAACATGACAAAGTTCAGGCCACAACGGGTTTTAAGTAGAAGAAATATGTTTAACTCCCGGTCATCCCTTTAAAATGAAGTTACTTATCCTCCTCTTTCTTCTTTGAGCTGTTTAGGAAATGGTGACAACTGTAACAGCCACACTGGATGCACAGATTCCAAATGTGGAAAACAGTAGGGCCACACACACAAGTCTGCACCTTTGTACCACTGGTCTGTTGATATAAAGTCACCTCCCCACCCTAAACTTCCCATGTATCTGTGGATTATTAACTGACTAAGAAAATATAGTATAGTATATCTTTGGTTTCAGTGTAATTGCATCTTAGTATCTATGAGCTTCAAGAGCAGATGTATGATCTGTCATGTCTCTCGTTCCCTCTTCTGCAGTCAGTCACGTTCCAAACGGTGGTTCCTCTACTGGAGAAAGAACAACAACAAGCAAATCCCCAGCTAAACCAGGAGACACATGTAAAGTGAGTATAAAGCAAACCTTTATTGTTGCTGTTGTTGTTCTGGAGAAGTGTTTATTATTGCAGCATCACTAAACCTGTCCTGACTGATAATCCTGGTAGAAAAAACTACCCCAGAGTCTCTCCCTAGATTGCATCAGACTAGAGAACCATATTCATCATCTGGAGTTTCAGAAAGTATTGATATCTGAGTCCCATCCACCACCACCACCCCCAGAAATCCTGATTTAATTAGGCTGATCTGTAGCCTAAGAATATTTTCTGTTTTCTTTTTGTTTTGCAGTACTGGGGATTGAACCCAGAGCCTCAATAATGCTAAGCAAGCAGTCAACCACTGAGCCACACCCTCAGCCCTTTATTTATTTTTCATTTTAAGGCAGGGTCTCCCTAAATTGCCTAGCCTGGTCTCAAACTCGAGATCCTCCTGCCTCAAGTCTCCTGAGTAGCTGAGATGACAGGTGTGTGCCACTACACTTGGCTGACAAAGGATTTTTAAGATTCCCCTAGTGATTATATCATGTAGCCAAGGTTGAGAATCACACTGTAAACCATAGAGCAACAGCTCCCACATAATTGTTTTTACTGAATTGTACTCCAGCGTGATGAGACATTTTTTGTATACTAAAGGATTCAAGAAACAACTCCAGAATTACGATAAGATGTAATTATTCAGAGTCTAATTTTGTATAGTGTCAAGTCTATGAGGACATGGGAGAAATTTCTCTCTAGTTCCAGTATAGGAAATATTTTTGCTTTTTCTAAACAAGTTTACTTTAACTGCTGAACACTTACTTTTACTCTTGAACACTGTAAATCTTGTAAATGACCTTGCTTTCTTCTCTGAAGAAGTTGCCAGAGAGTTCAGAGTCAAACCAGTGAATAAGGTTTCATTTTCACACATTTTATGCACTCAACACACTGTGTTACCTATAGTTTCTCTTTAGTTCATGGTATTAGCTTGTGATATCATATAAGCTAACTTAAATAATTTCCAAAATAAGGGAGGATATAAAAATATTCTGTATGTAATGAATAAAGAAAGAGCCTGTGCTACTGACTGGAAGGGGTTGAGAAGGTAAACAGTGAAGTATGCTAGCTTACCAAGTATGCTAGTCAACTCAAGCTGCTATAACAAAATGCCACAGAATGAGTGGAATGAACAACAAAAATTTATTTCATTAATTTCATTAATTTTTATAATAATGTATGAAATTATACATTATAAAATTTATTAATTTTATTAGAATTCCAGAAGCTTGGAAGTCCGAGATCAAGATACTGGCAAATCTGGATCTTAGAGAGAGCCCTTCTGGCTTGCAGACAGCTGCCTTCTCACTGCATTCGCACACATCAGAGAACACTTCTGGTCTCTCTTCATTTTATAAGGGCCCTAAGGCCATAATGTGAACCCTACCTCATAATCTCATCTAAGCCTCATTACCTACCAAAGGTCTCACCTCCAAATGCCATCACATCAGTTAGGGATTCAACCTACGAATCTCAAGGGAACGCAAACTTTCAGTCCAGAATACCCAGATGACTTAGAAGCTGTTATTCCAAAAATATCCACCAGAGTCCACCTATTAGTTAATGTCACTTAAAAATAGAAATCCCTGCCTCATTTATTGGAAAATAGGCAACCATGATGAACTATGTATTCAAATGTCAGGCCCCTGAGAAACAAGAGATGCAGGAAAGTCAGCATTGAAAGCTCCTAATGCAGCATTTTCAAATGAGGACAATCAATCTTGTGGTTCCACTCACCTTCAGCAAAGTTCCAATATGGCAACTTTTGTTATTCTTTATTACAGATTTAAAGCCCCATTAGATAGTTGCTCTTCCTGAGGCTGTAATAATCTTAATAGCAGGAGCTACACTACTCCTGGGCAGACTTCCTCTTAATAGCTTCCAGGACACATACCTGAGAACCACCTCACTATATTTCACAAATACTTCATTCTTGACAACCCACTCTCTTCTTTGCACACCCTTTCATGCTTCATCCATATGCTTAAAGGATTATAAATTCCAGCTTATTCCAAATTATCCTTCCTCTTGTAAACTTCTCCATATCATCTCCTTGCTATGTTACAGAAGAATGTCCTCATCTAAAGTTTGCAAGGTAGTAAAGGACCCTATGTTTATAAGTTCATCCCAGCAGCTAAGTGACACAAGCTTTCTGCAAAAGCTACCATTGGAACTGAGAACATTATACCCCAAAATTCGGTGCTTTGCCATGCTAAGTACCTGAAAGTATAAGAGTCTGGAAGGCCTCAGAAGCAAAGTCTCTCTGACCTTCTACTACCTTCCTGTCTCCTACCCTTTTTTCTCCCCTGTGATGAGTCATGGAAACCAAAATTCCTCTTTGCCAAGGTAGGTCACAGAACCTAGAACCCCTACAAGCCATGAAACCTAGGAAGGTTATTTTCTCCGTTCTCCCCTCTAGACCCTCCTTTCAGGCAGGTCCTGCCCCATATCCAGGAGAAGGAATGCTACACAGAGAGTCCAAAAAGACTCAGCAAGCACTTTCTGGGTTTTCCCACTTAATCTATTACATTAGATCATGCCCTTTTGTCCAATCACAGTTCCACATAGATGTCTAATCTTCATACAAACTAATCATAAAAACAGTCTTGCAGGACATGGTAGCACATGCCTGTAATCCTAGAAACTCTGGAAGCTGAGGCAGGAGGATCACAAGTTAGAGGCCAGCCTGGGCAACTTAGTGAGACCCTGTCTCAAAAAGTAAAAAGGGCTGGGGGTAAAAAGGGTTCAGTGGTAAAGCACCCCTGGGTACAATCACCAGCACCAAAAAAATTAAAACATATAAGAAATCATCTTCCCTGGGCCTTTAGGCCTTCATTTCTGAAGCCTCCTGAGTCATTTAAAACTTTGATTAGATAAATCTGCTAAGTTATTCTCTTATTAACCTGTCTTTTGTTATAGAAATGTCAGCCATGACCCTTATGATGGGTGAAGAAAGACATCAAGTCTTTCCACCACTATGCTACAGATACAACATTTTCTACTAAAGTTAATAAGATGACCACACCCCTCTCTTGACACATATTTTATATATATATATATCAGAGCTCAATGGAACCTTGGAGGTCACCTAGTCCACACCATTATCACCCTAATTTTGCAGAAAGGAAAATGAAGCCCTGAGAAATATTGATTCAGGTAGTAACCCCATGCCAATACTTGTGTGGTGCTCCAGAAGTTCACAGTTTAATTAGTTGAAACTCCATGCATATTTTCTCATTAAAAAACTTGTTACAACAGAAATTCCAGCTATAGATTAAACTTAATCTATAAAATCCTATTTAGGATGGCTGGTGGTAACAGCGGTAGCACAGCCATGTGAACGTATTTTACTACCACTGAACTGTCTTAAAAAATGGTAAGGGTTAAAAAATGTCATAAAAAATTTTATGTTATATGCATTTTACTATAATTTTTTTTTAAATCCAGGAAGAGACTGAAAAAACATTGGGTACCAGAGGAAGGAGGAGCCAGACTTCCTGACCTTTGGCCTGGGTCCCTCTCCCTGAGAGTGTGGGCCCCTCCATCCTCAGCCAGGACAGGGTGAACCTCAGCCTCATCTCCAGGAGTGGCCAACTCTACCTGCAACTGGAAGATGCCTAACAGATACAGTTCCAGAATAAAATCTGATCCTCAGTCACTCCCTTTTCTTAAACCATCTCCCTCCAACCACTGTCTTTTTCTCCACAAGCATCCAGTGCCCACCTTCTGTCCCAAGGTCCCTATTCTGATACCCTATCCAGGCCCCAATATCACCTTTCCCTTACCATTTTCTTCTTCTACTACCCACCCCTGTCTCCACCACAAGTACCAATGCATAAAGTAAAATACATAAGGTATTATCGATATGTAGCAGCCAAGCCTAAAAGGGAATGCAAAGATTGTCAACATCTCTATCAAGGTGTGCAGGTTGACATGCATCCATGGGACAGTTGCCGCTACAGGCAAATTTTGTGCACATTCTGAGCAAAGGCAGAATGTCTCCTCCCTAAGGGGAATCCTACAGAGAGACGCAGGCCAAAGCTGCAGAAGCTGGACTTACAAGGGAATCTGGAAGATGTGGGACACAGAAGTGGCTCTTAAGGGCCCTGGGGAAAGAGTGCAACCTAGAGTTAAAGATGTCCAGAGGGGCTGGGATTGTGGCTCAGCAGTAGAGTGCTCGCCTAGCATGTGCGCTGCCCGGGTTCAATCCTCAGTACCACGTACAAATAAACCCATTGTGTACAACTAAAAAGCAAATAAATAAATATTTTTTTTAAAAAAAAAAGAAGTCCAGAACACGGCTTCTCTAGAGATGCCAAAGAGTACAGAGCTGAGAAACAGCATCTAAGTTAGAAGGAAGCCACAGTGGTCTCTCAGGGAAAGACCGCGACTGCAGCAGAGCCTCCTTCAAAGCCTCGGCAGCAGACATCTACGAGGGAACAGTGCTCTGAGCACTCAGGGGTCAACACCTGGGCTCACAGAAAAGATGTCAGGGGGCAAGATGTCAAGGTCTGTTTTAGTCAGCTTTGCTTCTCTGTGACCAAAATACTCAATAAGAACAACCTAGAAGGGGCTGGGGTTGTGGCTCAGAGGTAGAGCGCTGGCCTAGCACATGAGCGGCCAGGGTTCGATCCTCAGCACCACGTAAAAATAAACACATTGTGTACAACTAAAGCAAATAAATAAATATTAAAAAAAAAAAAGAAGAAGAAGAACAACAACAACAACAACAACAACCTAGAAGAGGAAAATTTTATTTGGGGCTCCCAGCTTCAGGTCTCAGTCCACAGGCTCCATTGCTCTGAGCCCAAGGTACAGCAACACATCATGGGGGAAGGGCCCAGCAGAGGAAAGCTACTCAACTCAGGAAACAGGCCCAGGAAGCAGGGGTGGGCAAGGGGCTGCAGAGAAGATGTGGGCACTCCCAGTGACCCACCTCCTACAATCATATTCCACCTGCCTACAGTTACCACCCAGTCAGTCCATTCAAAGTAGGAAGGTCTGATCAGGCAGCAGCTCTCACAATCCAACCATTTTACCTATGAATATTCCTGTATCAACAGGAGCTTTGGGGGGACACCTCATATCCAAATCATAACAAGGATCCTATGTCTCCACATAGACTAGATGAACAAGTAAAATATGACTGTGGATGTGAACAGGTTACAACTTCTCTGTTCCTCCTCCCTCCCGTCCCACATGTACATCAGCAATGATGCCAGTGTGGACCTGCAGCCTCGCAGGGCCTGGGGACATGTAGAATACACAAAGGAGGATTTAACATGAAAAGTCAGAACAGAGTGTGGGACAGTGACCGAGAAGCACCATGTGAATGAGCCTCACAGAGGAGGAGATTCCAGAGGCTTTTGACAGATGAAAAGAGTATATTGTCAAGGGAAAACGGGGAGACCCTTTTTAGGAAAAGGAATGGCATGGTGGAGAGTGTGGAGGAAAGACAGCAGGGACTGAGTCCAACTCTGGTACTGTGGTTGCCCTGGAAGCAGGAGAAGCGGAGAGGAATGAGGGGAGGACACTGTGTAAAAGGGCAGGGGAGGTCAGGACCTATGTTTGGGAGCTGCCAGCTTTGTTATGATGGGGTTTTAAAGAGAATAACATGGCGGGGGGTGGGGAGGATAACATGAGCATACTTGGAAGCAATAATGTATGAGTGAGAAGAGCCTCCTAAGACTCCCAGGAACCTTTATATTTTTTAAATAGGCTGCTTATTAACCCAAATCATCTTGAAACTGTTCAAATTTCAGACAGAGAAGGAAAAAAAGGAAAGCAGTCACCTTGTGAAAACAGATATCTGGGGGCAGGGGTCCACCGCAGGAGTTCCCACCCTGAGAGCCTGGGACTTAATCTCTTCTTGACTGTGGAACTGGTACTGTGGTGAAGCAGTCCAAGGGCTGGTTTTTTTGTTGCTCTTATTGCTTTGACCAAGGCCAGAGAGGTGGTAGAAGCCTGGATAATGGTGGATGTTTTAAGCCTTTTTATAAGTTGGATATGTGTAAGCTTTACCTATCTTTTTAAATCACCTGCCACACCCATTAAGAATAAGACAAAAAAGCACTTGTGAATGTACTTAATGACCCTCAACTATATACTTAAAAGGGCTAAAAATGGAAATTTTTATTTCATGCTTATTATAACATAGTAAATGTGTTTTTAAACCACACCAGTGTCCTTGCTTTTTTAAACAATTAGCACTCTTTACTCTTACGTAGAATTATTAAATGAAATACTTGGAAACATGACATTTTTTGAGCATCTCTACCAATGTGGAAATAACAGTTATAATAATACCTCTGGCACATAGTACCCTTACAATGCAGATTTATTGTCATGTTTTTTAAAAAGATGTATGGTTTAATTCTCATTTTATGTCTTCAATTTGTATTGTCTTTATATTGTATTAAGGTAAAGGAATATGACAACACCAAATGAAAAACTGAGACTTCACTACCAGAGTCCTCAACATAGAGACCAAAGAATCAAACATCCCCAAACGAAATCAACCCTCGAGCTTTCTGAAATTAGCAAAGAATGTTTGCAGCTGACCTATTTCTCTCCTAAATGACTGTGTTGATAATTGACTTTTGTCCCCCAGGGAAGTGCTCAAATATAATTGAGCAGCACCTGCCACATAGAGAGTACAGTTTTATATACCAAATAATTCCCATAAATATTGTATTTAGCTGGGGACTCAAGCACTCTGCTTTATCCTTAATTGTATTTCTTAAAGAAAAAAACATTATAATTACCAAAGTTGCATTATTATAAACACCTAGATAAATACAAGAAGCATTTTGAATTACAAGTACCCAAGACATTTCTATGACTAAAAATTATTGGAACTAATGGCAATAACCATTTCTCTTGCTCAAATCACTTTATTTTAATTCTGCCAGTGACATCCTATTATATAAACTCTGTCTGTAGGTGGGGGCCACTAATGACAAGGAGACCAAGGTCAGGAGTTGGATTTCCACACAGGTCATATAGTTTTGCCAAAAGAACTCTTCAGCTTTATGACCTGAGACTGTGGCTCCTAATAAATATACACGTGACCCACAAACACCATAACTTGCATAGCTCTGGTGGACATCAGTTTAAGGAAAAACAAGTCCATTTCCAAATGCAAGCCAACATCTGCACATTTAGACCAGGGGCAGCCACTGAAACCCAGTGGGCTGGTGTAGAGAAAGTGTTAATGAAAAATGTGACCAGTCACAAAAGACCACTTCTTATTGTATGACTCTATTTGTATGAAAGATCTAGAGTAGACAAATACATAGAAACAGAGAGTAGATTAGTAGCTGCCTAGTAGCTGCCTAGGGTTAGGGGGTGAGGAAGAGGATGGGGAACAACTGCTAATGGGAATAAAGTTTCAAAGTGGGTGATGAAAATGATAGATTCAGGTGATAATAGAAAGCAGTCCCCAAATTCCTGAGAAAATGCCTTCTGCCTTTCTTCTCAACACACACACACACACACACACACACACACACACACACAAATAAAGAGGCCAGATAAAAAAGCAGTGACTGAGCCGGGCGCGGTGGCGCACGCCTGTAATCCCAGCACTTTGGGAGGCTGAGGCAGGAGATCGCGAGTTCAAAGCCAGCCTCAGCAATGGCAAGGCACTTAGCAACTCAGTGAGACCCTGTCTCTAAATAAAATACAAAAAAGGTCTGGGGATGTGACCCAGTGGTCGAGTGCCCCTGAGTTCAATCCCCGGGCAGTGACTGGGGGCTGGGGTGGTGGCTCAGTGGTAAAGCGCTTGCCTAGCATGTGCTAGGCACTGGGTTCGATCCTCAGCACTGCATATAAAAAATAAAATAAAGGTCCATTGACAACTAAAAATATTAAAAAAAAAAAAAAAAAAGCAGTGACTTATGGAGCCTCCTAGCCATGACATAGTCATTTTATCCATCTGTGTTATTCTGAAACATAATCACCATTTGGGTTGTTAATGATACCACTGGGCCATTTGAAAAGATAGTAGAAGGAATGATAAATTATCCAGACAAGGTCTTATTATACATTTCCATTGCTACTAGGTTTTCCATGTATTTTAAAAGAAACTCCAATTTTCCATAAGGAGTTTAAAAATATTATCATAATATATGGACACAGTTAACACTATGAAAGTTTACCACTTCTACTGATTCTGCCAACCCAGAAAAATGCATAATCTTTTGAAGTTCATGTTTATAAAATACTTCCTCTCAAAACAAATACTGCTATAGTAATTAAACTGCAGCCCTGGAGAAAGATATATCCACCAACAGAGCAAAATATTTTAAAATGAGAAATTGAAACAATTTGTCTTCCAAATGAAATGATCAGGAAGGTTCAGTAGCTGTCAAATAAGTTGTACGGCCCCTACCAATTATATTCACCCCTGCTCTCTATATATGTGTAATAAGAAAAGTCATGTTAAAAAAAAAAAAAAAAGTGGGAATGTTTAAAAAGGGACATGTTTACCCTAGTAGAACTGAGAATTATCCTCAAAGAATTCCAAAGCACTGTTTATAGTCAAGCCAAGTGTTGATAATACATCAGCCTTATCTATTCCGAAAGCAGGTTGCCATAGTACACAGATTGTCATCACTGTTACTTGAAAGCAACAAAACTCTTCCCTTAAAATTGAGTCTATAATTTAGACTTTCTCATGAATTCTGGCTTCTTTTTCTGGTCTGTCATGGTTTGGGTAAGTATCCAAAGGTTCACATGTTAAAGGCTTAGTCCCCAGGGTAGCACTATTGGGAGTTGGTAAACCCTTTAAGAGATGGGCCAAGTGGGAAGTCTTTAATTCACTGGGAACATGCCCTTGAAGTGGATAGTGGGACACCGGCCCTTTCCTCTTCCCCTCTTTTTGGTATCCTGGCTACAAGGTGATACCTTGCTCCTCTAAGTACTCCTGCCAAGATGCATTCCCTTTCCACAGGCCTAAAATTCATGGGGCCAACCCATCATGGACTGAAATCTCTGAAATTATGAGAGAAAACAAACCTTTCTCTTTATAAGTTGATTAACTCAGGTATTCATTATAGTGATGAAAAGCTGACTACATTCAGTCCTACCTCTCCTCAGCATCCCTCCGCCTTCCCCCAGAACCATGGTTAAATCCACGTGAAATTCCTGATGTGTTTCTGTGTAGTCAAGTTCAGAACTTACACTCTTCTAGAAGGTAGAGCACTGCACTCCCCCTCATTGTTTTTCTGGTTCACAAGTGGGAGGGCATGTGACCACATGAAGGCAGGACAATACCAACTGTTTAAACCAGAATGTGGTCTTATGGTGGTTTGTTGGGAATAACAGTATAGCTCTCCCTCAGACTTATCAATCTGATGTATTATAATCTGGGTAGGTACCAGACAGAGTGTATGCATGGAGATATTTGCAAGCTTTGTCATGCCATGGCCCAAAGAGGAAATACTTGTGTAACACACTGGATCCAAAGGAAATGAGGAGTCCAGAGGCTCAGCATTTGCCAGGCACAACCTACTGAAGGACTGATTCACAGGACTGATGATTTTGAGGCCCACAACCCATTCTCAGCACATTCAATCAGATTGGCAAAGAAGCCCCAGCCAAGGGCAAGCAAAGGAAGCACTCTGCTCCAAAATATTGCTAGAAAGCATGTAGAAGCCAAGCAGAGAAAGCTACAGAGCAGAATGGAGCCTGCAGCCCACCCCACACACATTTGTAGGCATTTCCTAGCCTTCAGTGAATCTGAGTGAGCTGCAAGCTGCAAGTCCTGGCTAGGGTTTGAGCTTCAGAAAAGAGACCAAGGGTTTTGTTCTGTGTTTGAGCTTCAGAAATAGGACCAAGAAAGGGCTGGACTCTGAGGAAGAGGATGAGCTTGGACCACACCCCAGAGAAGAGGCGACATCCAGACTCCATTAGCCCAGAGAAATCCAATAAGTTAGTAGCCTCACCAGGAGTGGAGAGATGGTTTCTACAACTAGCCATACCCGTGGTTTGACTGAATGACATTCTCTGCAGCTCTGCCCCTCCTTTTTTGCCTTGATGGAGTAGTAGTTTGGACTCCTTGAAAACCCAGGGACACTGGGGCAACAGGTTGAGTAATGAAGGGGAGGGCCAAGGCAAAGCCAAGCATTTTCAGCTTAGGTTTCCATACAGCTTCCTAGAAAGATGGAAACCTGAATCAGAATTTAAGTTTCAATGAAACCTTATCACTATAAATGGAAGGATAGAGAGATGTTTATTCCACAGAAGTGAAATTTAGAGAACTCTGGGGCAAGAACAGAGACTTTGAGATAAGCAAAAATGACTGCTTAACTGGTTAGCTGCCCAGTAATTAGATTTCTTAATAGTGAGTTTCGTAAATTCAGTTTAACTTATTCAAACCTAAAAGGAAGAACGAAGCACAGTTTTTCAGGAGAGACAGAGTTCTTCCTTGCTCTATCAGATCTCTTTGGAAGGTTCATTCCACAAAAAAATTCCCAAAGGAAGTGTGAACTTTTCCTCAGAGTTCATTGTAACTGGTGTACCATTTAGCCAGGGAGCAAGTGGAAACTTACAGAGCAAGAAAAACTGCCAACTTGGCTGATGAAAATAATTCCTTATTATCATCCATACAGTCTCTAAAATACAATGGTTGTGCTGGTGCTGGCCTGTTTCCCTCAGAGGCATTCCTGCCCTAACCCAGGCAGCTTTCTATCTCAGGGGGCCAAAGCAGCAGGCTGCTTCCCAGGTTCCCTGGTCAGCCAAAGCAGAGGACTAGAGGGTAGGGGAGGAGAAACAAGGGAGTTCTCCCCATTCTGTCTAAAAGCTGCTGCTTTGACAGAGGCTGCATCCATTCTGTGTCTCTAGCTCCCACCAAATGGGATCCCTACGTTTCTAGCTCTTGCCAGGTTGAGTCTGGCCATTGAACTCCAGTAACAGTTTCCTTCCCTGTCCTTCCAGCCTAAGGGTGACAGTGGCTTCCTACTGTGGTTACCTTCTGAGTCTAGCTTCTAAACTGTCATCACCTGTTTATCCGTGTCCACGGTTGTAAAAGCAGTTTTATTAAACTGGTTAGACTAATACAACTACTAGTTAAGTAAGTAAATATACAAACAAATAAAGGCTCCAACATGAACCGTGAACCATGCAAACAAAACATGTCATTCATGATGGAATTAGGAAGAAACCATAGTTTCCAGATTCTCCAACTGACACTTTGTTCTTCACAACAACCATACAGATTAAGAACACTTCCAGGATTTAAGAGGAATAAGTTCCTATGTCCTTTAATGTACCTACATCTCTGTGAATTTGTGTGTCTGTCTTGATTATTCAGGGATAAGTGTGCTGTGGTGAGAAAAAAGGAGTGTGAGGCAGAGTCCTCTATCTCAGTTCCACCACTACCTATTGGTGATATCTTTATGTCCTTGGGCCTGTGTTTTATTTATTTGAAAAGAAGAAACTGAAGTATTTTCTTTTTGCAATCTCTTCCTGTTCTAAAATTCTGTGATTCTATGTTTATGGAAAAATTTTGCATATATACATGCCTCCAGGCATATGATTATTCTTAGAGCTAGGCACAAGGCAGATACCTTCTGTTGATGAATTTGCATTTCATCAGAGAAACGTGTCTATATCCAGTGCTCAAGTTATAATCCAAAAAATTTGTCTGCCAACTTGTTTTATTATACTATCAACTTAGAATCCGAATATGTTTTAGATCTCTAAATACAATGTGGGCTCATTGAATTATTGTAAGGATCATCTGATTAGCATACCTTAAAAAACACTAGGTTTCTTGCTCTAAGGTGGATGGTTCCAAAGATAGCTACAATCATATATTCCATCCCACAAGTTCTTTCTTTTAATGGAAGTTTATTACATATTATTCTATAACTTATTTTTTCACTTGAACATATTTCAAGTGAATGTCTCAAATGTATTTCCATATCATTACATTCATATCTACTTCATATTCTTCTTTAAAGGCCAAATAGTACTTTGTAAATATACTGTTAAACACTTACTGATTGTTGAATACAAAAGTTGTTTCTAGTTTCTCAGTTTAATATGGTACTTGCTGTGAAATGTTAATTGATAATTTTTATTAGATTTTAAAAAAAATTAAGTCTCACTATGTTGCCCAGGCTGGTCTTAAACTCCTGGGCATAAGTGATCCTCCTGCTTCAGCTTCCTGAGTAGCTGGGACTAAAGGCAAGTGCCACCACACCCAGCTCCTTTAAATTTATCAAATGCCTTTTTTTTTGGGGGGGGGGGGCATCTATCGAATATACATATATTTTTTTTCTTTAATTTGTTATATAGATTGAATAATACTTAACTTACTCAATGTGTAACATTCTATTAACACTGAATTTGATTTCCTATTTTATTTTTACTCACATGCTCTTTTGCAGTATGACCTTGTAGTAAGTACTCCAACAAGGGACAATCTCTTTTCCCTCCCCCTAAAATGGGACAGGATCTTAGATTGGTTTTGACTTAAGAGAATGCAAGAAAAGTGATGTCATGTCACTTTTGAAACTGAGGCTCAGGAGAGCTGCAGCTTCAGCGTTTACATTTTGGGATGCTCCTGATTGGACTCCAGCCACCATATTATCAAGAAGCTCAGGCAGCCATGCTGAAGCCCAGGTGGAAGAAAACTAAACCCCCTGCCAAGAGCTCTAGCTGAGCTCTCAGCCAGCAGCCAGCACCAACTGCCAACCACATGTGTGAGGCTATTTTGGACCTTCTAGCCATCTTAGTGCCTACATAACATCCTAAGAAGCAGAAGAACTGTCTGGTCAGTGCACAGAAATAAATTGTTGTTTTAAGCTACTAAGTTTTGGTGGAGATTTGTCAAGAAGCAATTTATTCCATTAAATAACGCATTTAATGTTGGAGCAGAACTTCATGCCTAGCACAGGTCAAGTTAGTCCACCATATAACCACTCCTTCATTCATTCCAATAAGTATTTATTGAACATACACTATGCTAAATGCTGGAGACACAAAGAAGGTCAAATGCAGACACGTCTTTGCCCTCGTGAAACTCATTATCTGGATGGAGAGACAGACATTAACAGAGAAATCTAAGTACACACTAAATTCAGTGCTACTCAAAACTAGCATAAAGCACTCAACTCTGGGAGCCCCTAGTTGGGGAACTGACCTGAATAGGGAGGTCAGAAAGAGAAGTGAAGACTAAACTCCCAGATCTCAAGGAAGATTAAAAGTTAACTAGGAGGGCTGGGGTTGTGGCTCAGCGGAAGAGCGCTTTGCCTAGCACGTGCACAGCCCTGGGTTTGATCCTCAGCACCACATAAAAAAAAGTCAACTAGGCAAAGGAGATAGCAAGAGTACTCCAGACAAAGGGCTCATCACATGCAAAGGGAGGATGGTGTGTTCAAGCTCTGTATACATCTATAAGAGATGTTGGCTCAAGATGAGGCTGGAAGCAAAGAGGGGTCGGGCCATGCGAGACTACACAGTCCTCATAAAGGCAGACTTAACAAGAAGAGGTCAACAACAAATCCCACTTGGATCAGATTTTTCTCTTCAAACCCCAGTGGGAAGAGGACTAACCTGGAGTCTTCCATCATAGAAATTGCATATACAGTGACACCCATAAGTGTTTCAGCACTCAGTGTACACAATTATTGTGACCACCTCCCTGTTACATTTCACTGTACTGTTTACATACATCTCCATCTCCATAACTAGACTATAAAATATTTTTTGTGTACAGAAGCTGAGCCTCATTCATCTTGTTATTCTTCCCCCATAATATCTAACACAGTACTGGGCACACAGCAAATATTTAAGTGCCTCCTAAAAACACAGAAGATGAATAAATAATCCATTCACAAATAACCTGTCAGAAGGAATCTCCTGGAGGAAAATTCTACAGCCACATGTGGAAAGCCATTCCAATGAGAGCAATATTCTTAGCAAAGTCTTGCTGTAAAACATCATTCCTTTCTAATTTTAGCCAATTCTTGAGTTTCATCCTCAATGAAGAACAAGAACACTCCATCACATTTCCAAAGCATGCTTTTGTGTATACTTTGAAGATGATTTCTGGGTCACCCTTAGTTTTCTCTGCTTTCAGTGGCAAAATATTTAATCTTGTCACCTTTCCTCAAAAAAGCCATTAGTTGCTCCCTGGATTCATTCCAAAACCTCCATCCCTCTTAAATTGTGGAAGCCAGCAATCTAGTAGACCAGGAAACAAGGTCAAAGATGCCTGAGGGACTTTGTGAACAGCCCTCAGTGAGGAGGCAGGCTCTCAGTCTGCTTGTTTTCAGGCCAACTCAAATGAGTGCATGTGTATGCATGCACACACATGTGCATAGCACACACAAGCAATGAAATTCATTTACCAGCTCAAAGAACAGTGTTTTATTAGTTTGTCAAATGCCCTCTGCTCCTCACCAGTCTTTGTCATCTGATGTGACACATGGATATTGTTTTTTAATGAGAACTTTTCCTCCATATCTTTGTAAATGACACTACGAAAAAATGAGCAGCATTATATTTATTGGTAACACCACCATCTTCTTCCTGTGTGAAGGCACTGAACAGACTGTGAAATATCACCAAAAGTTCCACACTTCAACATTTCAAGAATTTAAATATCAATAAATCACTGGTCATTCTATAAATAATGAGGCTCTATTAACTTAAAACAGCTGTTGTGCTTTTTAAAAAATATATTTTTTGACATTTGGGTGAAAAACTGCACAATTTTATTCCAAACATACTGTTAAATTTCATTTACAATTTCCCATATTATCAAAGAAATATAAATCACTCAGTTTTTAAAATTGTAGCCATTAGAGGAGTCTGTATGATACCATTTAAATGAGATCACGTGCAGGATACTCAGTCTGAGCTGTAAAGGGCTCAAAAAAGTAGTTACTATTTTTGTGCCAAAAACAGGAAGATTGTGTACATAATATTATTACAAGTAACTCTTAAATTTAAAAGTTAGACCATTTTATCAATTCAACAAATCCCAGTTTCAGAAAGATTTATGAAACATATTTGTTCCTAAGGCCTACACTGATCCAAATTGCTCCCAAAATTACTTTTGCAATACTTTTTACATTTTTAAGACAACACATATCAACACACTTTACAAGAGCTTATGTATACGTTATCTCAAACATTTATTGGCATAAGTAGAGGAAAGAATTTTAAAAATTAGGGAAAATATTAGGTTTTTTGGTGTGCTTTTAAGACAAAAGTGTTAGTGCAGTGATGGTGTAGATGAACTGAAAAGTTTTATTTTATCAGCTCATAGAATGCACTGCTATATAATTAGTATTTCCAAGAATTTGCAACAATAGAGCACTACCAAAAATAGGCACCTACAAAATAAACATCTGCAAGACCTCAAACAGTTGCATAACTCAAAAAATTCTAAAAGATGAAAATGTCTTTACCTTATCAAATACATAAATAATCTAAGCAACTGCAAAAAGCAAAGAACATACTTTTAGATGAATCCAGAATCCAAAGTATATTTGTGTAATGCACATACTTAGTGTTCACTGAATTAAAGGGTAGTAATAATCATTTCTGTTTCTGCAGACAGTAAAATTCTGTAAATATCCAAACATGCTTTATAGACCCTTTAGGAAAAGGATGGGAGTCCAACTTTTATTCTAAATCCCATTCCAAGTTGAAAATCTGTTGAATTTGATGATAATCAGGAAAGAAATGCCACAGCTGTCATCACAGGTTAGAAACACATTACACGATGTTCTGAGTGACCTAGAGGGAAAAGAACTTCTCAAGGTCACTCCAGCAGCCCACAGAAGAACCTGGGATAAAAGCGTCTGGGTGAGGTGATCTGTCTTCCCAACTCACACTCAAACACACACAAACCCAACATTTTCTGCTCCAAAGAGAGATCAAGGTGACTGACTTTTGCATAATTTTTCTACCACCCAGCAGCTAGGGATGGTTTCATTTACACCACAAGGACAGTAGGAAAACTGAGGACCAATTTTCTGTGTTGGGGTGAAAGGCACCTAAGAATCCAACCCCTCACCTCAAACAACTCACACTAGACCCACGCAGAAGAAAGCAAGCACAAAGAAAGCAAGCACAGAGTGTAGTTCCACTGAGACCCCGGGCCTGAACTACCTTAGCCTCATCTCATTTTAGGTTTAACCTGATCCGGTGGTCCTTCCCTAATTAAACGAATAAAAGATGTGGTCCCAAAGGGAGATCAAACTTTCTGCTCAGGGTCTTTCTTTTGACCAGAGCTTGGAGATCTCTCCCAAGAACTAGCAAAGAAGAGTATTCAAAACAGGATTAAAATAGGAGAAACCACTTATCTCTCACTGTCAATCAAACCAGGTCCATGGCCCGGGATCTGGGTACACAAAGTCGAGTTACAACCCTTAACGATATTTCCCCACACACTGAAGGTGCAATCAGATACATTTCTTAAATTCAAAGTCCCTGACCAACGTCCAGTTCCCGCTGACCTGTGTCCAGAAGTACAAACTAACTTCCCGAGCTATGAGGAAACACCAGGACCCGAACACCTGGAGCCCAGGATACAGGGAGACGGACGGAGCCCCAAAAGGCGCGCGCGGGGATGAAGATGCCTAGATTCGAAGACTTCAGGAGCCGAAGCTAGAAGGAGAGGAAACGAGCCCGAAGAAGCGCGCGTGGGGACCGGACCTGCGGCTCCCGCACCCGAGAGTAGCGCTCGGCTCCGGACCCCAGCACCGCGCGCTCGGCCTCCTCCCGACCCTGTTCCCGTGTCGCCGCAGCCTCCTACCTGTCTGAGGATGAAGCTGGTCGAAGTGGTACTGCCATCGGATCTTTTCAACCTGCTCCTCCGGGTCGTGGTGCCTCGGGCCACCTGGACTCGACACACGGGGCCAGAGAGAAGCCAGTGAGGAACGCAGCGTAGAGCCGGGCGACCACCCCCGGCTAGAGTCCACCTCCGGACCAGCACCCTGGGGTCCCCCAGAGCCCGCACCCATGTCTCCTCTGCTTCTCCCAAATGCTGCCCACGCTCCCTCCCACCCGCTCCAAGCCTCGACGGCTGAAAAGATCCCCAAGAAGAGCAGCCCAGGAGCACCCACCACATCCATTAACAAAGACTCCCAAGGTGCGGGGTCCGAGTCCCCGGCATCGGCTGGGGGAGACTGCGGGCTCCGGAGCTGGAGCGCGGAGACCCGGACGAGGGTGAGGAGGAGGAGGAGGAGGAGGAGGAGGAGGAGGAGGAGGAGGAGGAGAAAAAGAAGAAGGAGGAGAAAGAGGAGGAGCGGGAGGAGAGAGAGACGCGGAGGAGGGGTGGGGGAACCGGGCCGCCGACTCCCGGACCCGGGGCCGGCACTCCCGGCACAAAGGCGGGGCGCTCTGGAGCGGCAGAGGCGGAGGGGAGGAGGAGGAGGGGGCGGTACCTGCGAGGTGGGGGAGTGCGGCCCGTCCGCGGTCCCGTTCTTGGCGTAGGAGGACATGGTTCAGAGCCGCCGCATGGCCCGCCCGTGCGCGGTGGGCGGAGGGCCGGCGGCCCCCGGAGGCCGGGATGCGGGCGGAGGGGGAGGGCGGCAGGACTTCCCCACCCGGCTCCTGGACCCGCGCCGGCTCCCGGGCTGCCTGCCCGCACTTCGGGGAGCACCGCACCTTAAAGGGACCGAGGCGCTTCCCCCGCGCCTACAGCGGGGTCCCACGGAGGGGGCTTCTTCCGATCTCGCCTACTCGAGCCGTTTGGGAGAAGCGCTCTCCCACCCAGCGAGCGCTCTACCTCAGAGCTTCCCAAAGGATGAAGGGAGGGGAAAATCTGGGATGGGGGTGGGAGGATTAAAATAGTCTGCACAGTTTAAAATGAGACAAAGGTGGCACGGTTCATGAATCAGGACTTGGGGAGAGGAGCTGGTGCATTGTGGCGGGGAGTGGGAAGAACCGAGCGGAGAGTGTGTGCATGTATGTGTGGTGCCCCTGCACTAGAAATTTAAAAAAGCAAGGGTCGAATCTTCCCTCAGCGACTTCACTCATGTGCCCTCCGTGGTAAGGCATAGGATTTTTGTGGTTTGCCTTTTGTACATGTTTTTGTATTGTTTTGGCAACTCTAGTCCCATAAGCGCGAGTCACACACAGCCAGGCACGGGTGGGAGACCCTGCCAGCCCTCTGACGGGAGATGCACCCCCGCTAGAGACCAGCATGTCCTAAGGAGTTTTGAAGGTCACATTAGACCTGCTAAAAAGCAGGAGTTGGCCACGTGCCTCCCATATTCGTACACCCATAGCTGTTTTCAAGGAAGGAAACTCATCCTTGAAACCATACACAACCTTTGCATTGCAAACCTTGATTTTCCGCAAATCCATGCTGAAAATGAATTTGAGATGAAATTAAAGGCAAGGGATTGTAGAAAGAAGGAATTTTAAGTATTAAGGGGAGGGAATACAATCTGTGAATTCAAAATAGAGACCCCATTTAACTATAGTTTCAGCAGGAGGAATCCATTAAAATATATACAGTATTTCAAATGGCTAAACAAGCCCATTTCACCTGGCATTCTAGTATTTTATTTATTTGAGGAAACAACTGCCATGTTTGTTTTAACAATTGATGGGCCATATTGAAGTCCTGATTACATTTTAACATCCACGAAACACTTCCTTTCCATTCCTAACCTCCTCACTTAATTCAGACTTTTTCTAACAGCCTTTTAACTGATCTCCTTGCCTCCAGGGTCTTTACTGCCAGCCACATGTATATACACATGTGTACACACACACACACACACACACACACACACACACACTCATTCCATCCACACTACAGACAAAGCCAATTTCCAAAATCTCTTTTGCCTCTCTCAAGATAAAGTCCATCAACCAAGCCTCTCAGCATTTCTTGTCACCTACCACTTCATGACTCCAAACAGAACTCTCTATACCAACCTTGCAGCAAGCAGGCAGGTCTACAGATAGCTATTACCCAAACATACTAAATACAACCCCACTTTCAGCACCTCTGCCTTAAAATGTCTCCTTGGAATATGCCCTCCATTCATCTACACACACACTGCATCATATACCCTTCTCCAAACTGCCTCAGCTCACTCTTCCTTTATAGAAATCCTCCCTGACCATTACAGTTCTGGATAGTTCAAACTGAAGCATTTATTCTCTGGGCACTTGGCATAGGTTGCCTTGGTTTCTCTTTCTCTCTCTCTCTCTCTCTGGAAATCAAATTTCCCCAAAAATATTTTCAGATCTTTCTCTTCATTTCTACACCTTGCATATATTAAATACACCATAAAGTTTATGGGTGAGGATATGTCTAATAATGCAGAACTCCCTACTTTAGTTACTGTCAACCCAATCCATTTTTAGTGCTGAGGCATTTTCATAGTTGAAAATCAATATATACAGAATGAATTATTATGTGGGCACTAGAATTTGAATTTTCTGGTTTTCTGCTGTCCGCAGTCTGACTTTGAGTTGTCAAAACAATCCATAAATGCTCTACAGCATGAGGAGCTCTGCACACCTGCTTCACAGCAAAACTGGTGAAAATTATTAATATATACATACATTCAACCATTTAAATCTCTGGAAATGGCCGTAAGGGTAAACAGCAATCAAAAACTTCTATTCAAAAAAGTCTAATAAAACACAGTTAAAAAAAAAAAAGTGTGAGAGTCAAGGGAGACTCCACCCCACACAGGTATAGCCAAGACTACCTTCTTTCCCCTAGTCCACACTCTTGGAATGGAGGCTATATCTTGGGCACAACTCCAAGGGGCTTAATGGATTTGCTCTGCCTTACGAAGAGGCAAGCGGAGAGGCTGAGACTGCTGCTCCTTCTTACCATGCACCCAACTTCTAAGTGGTAATGTTTTCAAAGAAAACAATGTTCACAATTGTCCCTACACCAAACAGTGCAAAATGAAGTTGGATCCTTACATTATACCATGTACAAAAACTCAAAATGGATCAAAAACCTATGTGAAAGAGATAGAAACAAAAAGGGAAAACATAAAGGCAAATCTCAGTGAAAGTTGATTTGGCAATGGAGATATGACATCAAAAACATAAGAAACAAAAGAAAAAAATAAGCAAACTGGACTTCATCAAAATTTAAAACTTTGGGTTGGAGTTGTAGCTCAGTGGTAGAGCACTTACCTAGCAAGTAAAGCACTGGGTTTGATCCTCAACACACAATAAAAATAATAAATAAATAAATAAATAAAGATTTTTTTTAATTTAAAACTTTTGTGCTTCAAATGATACCATCAAGAAACTGGGAAAATAATCCACAGAATAAAAAAATATATTTTTTAAATGGGCAAAGGATGTGGATAGGCACGTTTCCAAAGAGGTCAAGAAGCATGTAATATAAAAGGTTCAATGTTGTTGGTCATCACAAAAATGCAAATAAACCACAATGAACTACTACAATGGTATGAATGTCCCCTCTAAAACTCATGTTGAAATTAATTGCCATTCTAACAGTATTAAGAGACAGAATCTTTCAAAGGTGATTACACCATAAGGGTTCTACACTCTTGGGTAGGATTGGTGATACTATAAAAGGGTATGATTGAAGACCTGAATGGTACTTATATACTTTGTATACAAACAGTTGTATGTAAAAAGATGCTATATATGTGCATTATGAATTGTAATACATACTACTATTATAAATTAAAAAAAAGAAAACAAAAAAAAAAAGGGTATGATGACTCCCTTTTGTTCTCTCTTGGCCCTTCTTCCTTCTGCCATGTTACAACACAGCAAGAAGGCCCTCACCAGATGCCAGCACCTTGATCTTGGACTTCCCAGACTCTAGAACTTTGAGAAAATAAATTACTCTTCATTACAAATTACCCAGTCTCTGGTATTCTGTTATAGCAGCACAAAACAAACTGAGACAGCTAACTACCACTTTATACCAAGTAGGATAATGTCAGGCAATAACAAATGTTGGTGGGGACGGATAGAAATTAGAACCATAATATACTGCCTAAGAGAATATAAAACAGTAAGGCCACTTTGAAAAAGTCTGATATTTACTCAAATGGTTTTAAATAAGTTGTATGACCCAGCAATTCCACTGTATTCCACAAGTCACATATTGTGATCGCCTTTATCTGAAATGTCCAGAATAGGCAAATCTATAGAGATAGGAAATAGGTGAGGGGTGATTTAGGGTTGGGAGGCTTGGAGGATACTAAGGTGATTGCTAAAATATAAGACTTTTTTTATATATGAAGAAAAGTCTCTAAAAATGAGCGAACTAAGGGTTGCACACATTTGTACATGTATTAAATACCACTAGATTAGAAGAACATAGTAGCCACACTTGTCCCACCTACTGGGTAGGCTGATGTGGGAGGATCACATGATCCCAGGAGTTCAAGACCACCCTGGACAACATATCAAGGTCCCATCTCAAAAAAACAAAACTAACAAAAAGAAACCCCACTGAATTATATACTTCAATTGGATGAACTATAAAACATGTAAATTATATGTTAATAAAATGATATTTTAAAACCTTAGGATCTTTAAAAAAAAATAATAACACAAACTGGGCACGATGTGGGGGAACATGCCTATAATCCCAGTGACTTGGGAGGCTGAGGCAGGAGGACTGCAAGTTTAAGTTAGCCTCAGCAATTTGGTGAGACTCTGTCTCAAAATTAAAAATTTGAAAAAAAAAATTAAAAAGGGCTGGAAATGTCATTCAGTGTCAGAACTGGGTTCAATTCCCAGTGCCCCTCACACACACACACACACAAAACCTTAAAATATATTGTAGGCCTATGTATAAATGGAAAAATTTTAAACTTCTGGGAGGAAATCTACATGACTCTGGGTTGGTGATGAGATTTTACTTTTTATTATCTTCTTGACACATATTAATTGTACAAATTAATGGGTTTTGCTGTGACATTTCCACACATGCATATATTGTGCCTTGATCATGTCTACCCTCCCTTGTACCTTCTCTTCCCCTTCCCTCTCATCTCCCAGCCAGCTCCTTTCTCAATCCCTATGATCATGAAGTTTGAAATATACCACCACCTAAAGCATGATCCAAGAAATTAAAATTTGATGTGTTTGGGCTTAATTAAGATTAAAAACTTCTGCTCTGGGAAAGACCTTGTTAAGAAAATGAAAAGACATACTAAATACTGGGAGAAAAAAATTTGCTGGACACAAATCTGATAAAGAACTTGTAAACAAAACATATAAGCAATTCTCAAAACTCAGGAATAAGAAAATAAACAATCCAATTAAAATGACAAAAATATTTAACAGACATCTTACTAGAAGACAAGTTTGTCTGTTTCTTTCTTCTTCTTCCTTTTTCTTTTTTTCTTTCTTTTCTTTTCTTTTTTTTTTTTTTTCTTTCTCTTTTTTTGACACAGGGCCTATCTTTGAACCCATGATCCTTCTGCCTCAGCCTCCCAAGTAGCTAGGACTGTAGGCATACACCATCACACCTGCTTGGTTTGGCAGTTTCTTAATAAGCTAAACCATCTTACCATACAATCCAACAACTGGGCACCTAAATATTTATTCAACTAATATGAAAACCATGTCCACTCAAAAACCACCAGGAAAATGTTTGTATGGCTTTATTTGTAATAGCCCCAAACTGGAAGCAGCCAAAACATCATTCAGTAGGTTGAATGGATAAACAAACTGGTATAACCATACAATGGAATTCTATTCAGCTAACAAGCCCTAAAAAACCATAAACCTCAAATAAATAGTGCTAAGTGACAGAAGCCAGTCTGAGTCTACGATTAGATTTCTGTGAGCCCAGAAAAGGCAGAGCTATAAATAGATCACTGGTTCTGGAGGAAGTGATAGAGATGAAAAGTTGAATAGGTGAAGCACAGGGGATATTTTAGGGTGATGAAACTATTCTGCTTAACACTGTAATAATGATGTTATGCACAATCCAAACCTGTAAAACTTTACAGAACTGTGAACCTTGATATATACAAATTTTTAAAAATCATTTAGGACAGTTCCAGGATATAATTCAGAGTGACCCCTCCCAATATATGTGTGTGTGTGTGTGTGTGTGTGTGTGTGCGCGCTTGCGCGCGTGCACGCACGCATGCACATATATATCTGTAGTACAAATACATGACATGACATCACTGAAGGGCATGAAGAAAAAGGGTGCTGGCCTCAGGAACTCTGGAAGTGAGTGGAACATGTAAGCTAAAGTGAGTAGGAACTATGCATAAACAGTGTACTACTCCTGGTAAAGCTATTTCTGAGGAGTGCAGACTAACAATTCTGAAATCACAATACACAGATTCTGGAATTGGACAATTCAGTAAAGGAATGGCAAATAATAGGAGCCAGGTTTTCTGCTGTTGGAGTAGATTACAGATAAACATGGGGAGAAGGTTAGAAAGACTCATGTGGTAATGGATTAGAATCAGAGACATTTTTATGAACTCAGGTGCAGTTTAACATAGGTACAGATGGTTATACATAAAACAAATTTATAGGTATATGTACTTACTTGGGTTAATATATACTCATATATTTTCCTGTTTTCAGCTGAGGGCCTGGAAGCAATAATACCTAGTAGCAATAAATACATATAGTACCAAAATCTTGTTTGTTTTTTTTTTTTCTTTTTTCTTTTTTAGTGGTATAGTAGAGATGAAACCTAGGCCCTTATGCATTGTAGGCAAGTGCTCTACACTGACCTACATTCCCAGCCTTTTTTATTTCGGGGCAGGGTTTCACTAAGTTGCCCAGGCTGGCCTGGAACTTAGAATCTTACTACCTCAGCCTTCCAAATAGCTGGGATTACAGGTATCTCTCACCAAGCCCACGGCAAAATCTTGGTTTCTAATACCATATGCTAATAAAACAGCCCAAGGCACCTTGGAGAAATAGCTGATTCTAGGACTGGGACATGAAATACATGAGATGAATCTGAAGCACTTTATGGTTCTAGAAAGTAAAGAAGTGCTTTAAAAACAAAAAACAAATCCATAATGATGGAGATATGTCAAAGAGACACAGGAACAAATTGAAAGATCTCCCAGTGGCCAACACTAGAACAATTTGAGCGATAAAATGAAGTAGAATTTAAATATAACTCAAAGTATAAAATAAATCCATAGTAATAAAAATAGTTAAATAAATAGAAGAGACAAATCTTCAGTGCAGAATTCCAAGTAATATATGTAGCTACTTCACCTTCAAGTGTGGGAAGCAGAAGCTGGATGCGGTGGCACACACCTGTAATCCCAGCACTTGGAGGCTGAGGCAGGAGGATTGCAAGTTCAAAGCCAGCCTCAGCAATGGCGAGGCACTTAGCAACTCAGTGAGACCCTGTCTCTAATAAAATACAAAAAAGGGCTAGGGATGTGGCCAGTGGTTGAGTGCCCCTGAGTTCAATCCCCGGTACCAAAAAAAAAAAAAAAAAAAAAAAGTATGGGAAGCATAAATCCTTACCCTGTTCAGTGTGGGCTTGGCATAGTAACTGCTTTCCAGAGTACAGCATGATGACACCTATAATCACAGCAATCTGTGAGACTGAGACAGAGGATCGATCATAAGTTCAAAGCCAGTCTCAGCAACTTAGCAAAGCCCTAAGCAACTCAGCAAGACCCTGTCTCAAAATAAAAATGAAAAAGGACAAAGGATGAAGTGGACCTGCATTCAAACCTCAGCACCAAAAAAAAAAAAAAAAAAAAAAAAGGCAAACAAAAATAACCCTGTAAATGTCAAGGAAAGTGTGAGAAAGCATCAAAGCCGAAAGAAGCCTACGGGAACGTGCTATCTGAATATAATATATATTCTGGATGAGATCTTGGAACAGAAAAAGGACATTAGGTAAAAACTAAGAAAATGAACTTCAGTTAATAATGATGTATCAGTAGTGTAGTGAATAATTAATTGTGACAAATGTACCACACTAAGGTGTAAGTAGTAGGGGACACTAGGTGAGAAAATCTCTGAGTAGCTTTATAATTTTTATATAAGCCTAAAATTATTCCAAAATAAAATTTGTTTTTAAAAATCCTAAAATTTTAGAGCTGGAAGGGAATTCAATAACCACTTAGAACAAATCCCACATGCAGCAAATTAGAAAACAAAAACTCAACAGAATGTATTGCTCAAGAGCAAGTAACTGCTACCATACCCTGTTTTACCAAAATAGTGAACACTGTTGCATTACTGTTAGCTACAAATACATTCAAAAAATTTATGCTGTCACTTAATAAATTCATTTTTTAAGTGTTTCCTTAAGTCAAAGTTCTGTCCAAGGTGCTATTTAAAAAAGACATTATTTGCAGAATTCATTCAGCTCAGGATCATGTCTGTGTGTTTCATATTTAAATATCAAAAGCTTTGTCTAAGGTCCGTGTACTTAGAATATCATTTGTATTTTAAAAAATCAGCCAACATTTAGGGGCTGGGTTGTGGCTCAGATGTACAGTGCTTGCCTGACACGCATGAGGCACTGGGTTCGATCCTCAGCACCACATAAAAATAAAATAAAGCTATTGTTTCCGCCTACAACTAAAAAATAAATGTTTAAAACAAATTAACCAACATTCTATTGAGTCCCAGTACTGTTTTAGTACTTAGTACTTTTTCCAAGTACTAAGTTGCTTGCTTCTCAAACAAGTCTATGAGGTAGATGCTTTTAGCATCCCATTGTATAAATTAGGTAAAATTTTGTGGAATTTAAAAAATGATACACACATGCATAATCCTGGTACAGTACAGAATACGCCTAGAAGGAGACCTGGGAAATCAATTGTATTGTTTGTTTTTATAAGCTAGGAGTCTACAAATCCACAAGTCACACATAAACTTAATTGTATATTACAGATTTGTATAATTAATCTTTACATTAATGTCCAAACAGCTGTGGTATAAATTTTCTGAGTTTTTGTCTTTTTCTAAAGAATTTCTTTAAAATTACCCTCTCCCAAGGCTCTTGTCCAAACACTGACAATCTTTTCAAAAGGTACAAAAGCCATGACCTTTAGGATATTAATGGTTATTGTTATCAGAAATTGAATTTTAAAATATTTACTTTCTTAGCACACGCCTGTAATCCCAGCACGCAGGAGGCTGAGGCAGGAGGATCGCAAGTTCAAAGCCAGCCTCAGCAATGGCAAGGCACTTAGCAATTCGGGAGACCCTGCTCTAATAAAATACAAAAAAAAAGGGCTGGGGATGTGGCCCAGTGGTTGAGTGTCGCTGAGTTCAATCCCCAGTACAAAAATAAATAAATAAATAAATAAATAAATAAATAAATAAATAAATAAAAGGTATCATGTCCATCTACAACCAAAAATATTTATTTTTAATGCTGAATGAATGGTGGAAATTAAACTTTAAATACTAACCCTTAACAACTTACACTCTAGAAAGCCAATGAAAACACTTTTCTCCGGCTATAATTTTCAAGGGTCCAAATGATTCAGATGGTAATGGAAATAAAATTCAAGTTGTAATATAATCACTGTGAAGATGAACCACACACATCTTTTAAATGGTGAATTATATTGAATTACATCAAAATGCTACCTACTAGGATAATTTAAATTTTTTAATCCAAATTTCTTTTGCTAGGCATATTTACCATCTTTGCTATGGTAACGATTATAAAATCTCCATGTATCATGATACCACTGTAACCTGACATTCTGGTTGAGTTTATGGTTCTGTCCCCTTGTCGTCCCACTCCCAGGCCCAGGATGAGGCAGCAGCCACCATCTGGGACATAGCAGCTCTGAAGAGGGCAGACACCAAAGAGCTATGGGAAGTTCACCATGCCTGTTAAGCTTCTGCTCAGATGTGGGCATCTGTGGTTTCTGCTAATCTTTCTCTGGCCTACACATGACATTCAACAAATCCCCAAATCTCCAGGAGTCAAGGATGTAGGCACATATGTGCAATCCTTATAGAAAAGGGGACATTACTCTACTGTCGTGTATATCTAAACAGAACAAATTTTTAAAAAGGTGGTGGGGGACATTAAAAACTGCAAACAATACAATCGTCCACAGTAAGGGTAACTTGTATACACTAGACAGTTATAAAATCTGTTTACCTCTATTCTTCATCGTCTTCATTCTGCCATTATGCGTGATTATAAAATTTATGCAAACTTTTTTAACATTTTAAGGACATAGTCTACAAGTAGATATTAAGATGCTGAATGAGGGGGTTGGGGTTCTAGCTCAGTGGCAGAGCACTTGCCTTGCACATGTGAGGCACTGGGTTCAATCCTTAGCACCAAATAATAAAATAAAATAAAGGTATCATGTCCATCTACAACCAAAAAAAATTTTTTTTAAAGATGATGAATGAATGGTGGAAATTAAACTTTAAATATTAAAATTCTGAACTTGTGTGGTAGCTCACACCTGTAATTCCAGAAGCTCAGGAGGCTGAGGCAGGAGGATCGATAGTTCAAAGCCAGCCTCAGAAAAAGTGAGGCACTAAGCAACTCAGTAAGACCCTGTCTCTAAATAAAATACAAAATAGGCTGGGGATGTCATTCAGTGGTCGAGTGCCCCCGAGTTCAATCCCTAGTACCCCCCAAAAATATATTAAAATTCTAGTTTTCCTATTTTTCTGTGATTGTACATTTTCCTGCCACATGACAAAAAGAAATGTACAGTGTGCTTCTTTCTGCCTCTGCTGCAATCCCTGGGCTTAGAGATGGACATTATTTGATAAGCACTAGAGATATGTCTTTAAAACAAAACAAAATGAATCACTGGACTTCTTGACACTTATCAACTGGGCCCTAAGTACCTTTGTCTCTCAGTAGTTAAAATGATGCCATATTCCTTCATTTCTAAGTCAACTTGGATTTTAAGATGTTTCAGATTAAATAGCCTTAAGAAAATAAAATTAAATCCTACAATAAATTCTCAAACTTTCAGAAATGTTAAAATGGAATGATGATAAACAATCACATGGTTAAGAAAAGGTCAAAGAAAACTCAAATTTATTGAATACCAGGCACTGTGAAGTTCCATGCAGCTTTGTTAGATCCATTTTCATTCTTCATTCTATACACGTTTTATGTGCCTATACTAGTCCCTGGGAAAACAGTGAATAAAACATAGCTCTAAGTTCTAAAGGATTTTATAGACCTTGTCTAGATAGTAACGCTTTCAGATACAAAAAGCAAAACCCTACCCAACAACAGTTTAGACAAATAGGTTAACAGATAAAAATTTTACTTTCTTCCATATGTGAAAGCCAGAAGAAGATAATGTAGAACTGGTATATCCATTTAAAAATATTAAGGGAACAGAACAAACTAAAACCCCAGTGGCTGGGGTTGTGGCTCAGTGGTAGAGTGCTTGCCTAGCATGTGTGAGGCACTAGGTTCAATTCTTAGCACTGGACATAAATAAATAAATATCTATCAACAACTAAAAAAAATTAAGGAAACGGGTACCTTCAATCTTCCTAAATCATCATACTTTCTCCCTCGTGTTCACAGTACTAAATCTCCTGGCACTGAATCTGCTTTCTAAGCCAAAAGAAATAAAGAGAGACTCTTTTTTTTTTTTTTTTTTAATGTTTCATCATTAACATTTATTGATGGGATGGATAAAAACAGATTGAGAAATATATTTGACAGCAACATACCAAACTGATAACCAGACTATAAAATGTATACAACATCCTTCTTTAAAATTAAAAAAATTTATTTTATTTTATTTTTTTACAAAGAGCCCTTATGATAATGATCACCTACATACTATCATTCATATAATAGCAATAGAGATCCCAAGGTTTGAATCAAAAACTGAGGTGCCCTACAGAAGACAGAGGCAACAGCAGAATAGTATGCAGAGAAGGACTCTTAAGAGCAATACAGAAACAACATTCTCATCATAAAATTGTACCTGAGTGGCATAAATTGGTAAGGTGTCTTGCTTTTGTTTTCTTTTTCCTTTTGGTCAGAAGAGCCTCTTCTTTCAAAGTTTTTTCTTTCTTCCTTGGATGTTCTCCCCAAGACCTCTGACCTAAATCTTACTGGCCAAAGCTCTGTCATGTGGCCAACCCTGACTGCAGGGGTTTTAGGAAGGGAAGTACTATTTTATTGTTTACTGACTTTCATATAGAGCAATCTAAATAAGATGGTTGGAAACACATGTTGAATGAGCCAAACTGTAGCATCTGCCACACAGACAGATCTATAAACAGCTCATTCCAATGCAACATGGCAAATGTTACAAGACTCTTCAGAAACACAGCATGGTTTGGGGGCCAGTGAAATTTGGAATGACATTTGACAATTAGATGGACAAAAGCATTTCAGTCAGAAAAAAATATAACAGGGTCAAACAGGCAAGAAAAAAAAATTGGTACCTGAAAAATTTTGAGTTGGTGGTTATAGTCTAGCATATGTGGAAGAGGTTAGAAAGGTTGCCAAGAGGGATGGGGAGAAGGTTCAGAGGTAGGACATTTGCCTAGCATGCATGAGGCTCTGGTTTCAATCCTCAATACATAATATACGATTCTAAAGCATTTGGCCCTCATCCTAAATATAACAGAGCCTGGAGCTCAGGCCAGACTTTTTCTCAGCTATCTTGCCTCATACAGAAACCAGGTTTTGCCTGGGCTTCAGGTCCACAAGTCTTCAACTCAACTGCTCTCATTTTGATGTTACCTGCTTCTTCCTCACAGCAACCCTGAATTTAGCTCTTTTCTGTTTGTAAAACAGTACACTGGAAGCTTTCTTGTTCCCATTTCTGCAATGTTTGACTCAATCTGTATGAGAGAGAGCCACGCCAATTCTCAAAATGAGCCCATCTATCTCAAGGTCTGGACTCCTCAATCTACCTGTGCAACAGAGCTAATTGCACTACAATGTACACATTAAATAGATCTAGCCACTATTCTGCTCTTCCATGCATCACCATTCTCATATCTGAAGGCATTTTCTACCCAGTAAACCATCTGGGACCCCATCCATCTCACAGTGATATACCGCAAAAGAAGGTAAAGAAACTGGAACTCTCATGAATTATTATTAGAAATGTAAAATGGTTCAACTATGGAAAAATTCAGCAGTTCCTCAAAAGGTCATATGTAGGATTAACATATGATCCAGCATTTTCATTCTTAGGTATATATCCAAAAGAACTGAAAACTGTTACTCAAATTTACATATTCATAGCACTGTTCACAACAGTCAAAAAGTAGAAATAGCCCAAATATTCATCAATAGGTGAACAGATAAACAAACAAACAGTGGTATATGTGTAAAATGGATATTATTATGCCATCAAAAGAAATAAAGTCCTAGTACACACTATAATAGAAATGGACAGCAAAAACATTATGCTAAGTTAAAAGAAATCATTAAAGTCAAAGAAGCCAGACACAAAAAGGTCTAGTTTTTGAACTAGAGGTGACAATTGTACAACATTGTAAACACCAAAAAATTGTTTACTTTAAAATGGTTAATTTTGTTATGTCAATCTCACCTCCAAAAAAAAAAAAAGCTGGATCTGTAGACCAAAATGTAAAAATCACTTTCCTGCTTGAAAGTATTGGAAAACCTTTATTTTCCCCATTAGAATAGTAAATGGTATAAGTAAGAACAAAACCAATCTCCATTCTTTGTAGGGGAATAACCACCCAATTTTTCTTTCTTCTGTTTTCCTGTTCACCTTTTAAGATTTTTCTCATCATTAAATATACATTAATCAAAACGGGCAGAGGATAGTAAATGGGAAATAATGTAACCTTGTTAACTGTAAACACCTCTAGCATGAAATGTAGGTAAGGGGTTTAAAATCAGTAAAATGGAGCTGGATGTAGTAGCATATACCTGTAATCCCAGTGGCTCAGGAGGCTGAGGCAAGAGGATCATAAGTTCAAAGCCAGCTTCAGCAACTTAGTGAAGCCCTAAGCAACTCAGCAAGACCCTGTCTCAAAATAAAATTTAAAAAAGAACTGAGGATGTGGCTCAGTGGTTTGGTGACCCTGAGTTAATCCCTGGTATCAAAAACAACAAAACAAAAACAAACAAAAAAAAAAACCCTGTAAAATGGAATTATAGGATTAACAGGAGTCTTAGCTTCATCTATCCAGGCAATTTCATTATGGTTTAGCAAAAATCCAAAGTATGGTACCAGCTAGGTGTGGTGGTGCACACCTATAATCCCAGCAGTTTGAAAGGCAGAGGCAGGAGGATTGAGACTTCAAAGCTAGCCTCGGCAAAATCCATGCTCTAAGCAACTCAGTGAGACAAAAAATGACTGGGGATGTGGCTCAGTGGTTGAATGTCTCTGAGTTCAATCCCCCAAGTGGCGGAGAAAAAAAGACTGTTACTGGACTATAGATATTTTTCTCAGAACTCTTGGGCCAATTTTAAGCAAACTTATAAAAGTTCCATGTGTTATCAAACTCAGAATTCATTGCACATTTTTAGCCATGTGTATTAGTTTCCTAAGACTGCATAACAAAGTACCATAAACTTGGAGGCTTAAAATGACCAAAGTTTATTTTTTCACAGTTCTGAAGACCAGGAGTCTGAAATTGAAGTGATAGGTGGGCCATGTTTCTTCTGCAGGCTCTAGGGAAAAATCCTTTCCGTTTAGACTCTGGTGGTCTCAGGCAGTCCTTGCTTTGTGGCAGCATAATTCCAACTTCTGCCGCCATTTCACATGACCTGTTCACTGGGTGTGTTACTGTCTTCTCTTAAGGACCTCAGTCATTGGATTTAGAGTCCACTCTAAATCCAGAATGATTTCTACCCAAGATTCTTAACTAATTTCATCTGCACAGAATGTTTCCAAATAAGGTTATATTTTAACATTCCAGGTAGACATGAATCTGAGAGGGATACTATTCATCTCTTTATACCATGTAAGCAGCATATTTCTCTTTTAGACCCAGTAAAGTTTAAAAAAAAAAAAGAATTTCCAAATTCAAATTTAGCTTGATAAAATTAGAATAATTTCTCCTCTGGGGAAACTTTTTAAAAAATAAACCTTTAATCTTCAAAAGAAAACTAAATCAAACAAAAATTAAATGAGTCTTCCTTTTATTTACTGAAACTGATGGAAATAAAACTACCTTTTGATATAAACAAATGATAATTCAGTGCTATATCATTAATAATTTATAACTTTTAAAAATAACTTCAGCTTTCTCATCATATTGACAATTCAACAGATCCTCTCTTGGAACTCAAGAAACTCTAACAATTAAGAATAGATTTTTTTTTTTTAATTCACAAGCCACATTATTTATTTATTTATTATTATTTATTTATTCATTTTGTAGCACTGGGGATCAGTCTCAGGGATGTGCACATGCTCTACCACTGAGTTCTATCCCCAACCCAACCACATTATTATTTGTTTATTTTTATTTTTGCAGTACTGGGGATTAAACCGAGGAGCATTCTACCACTGAACCACAACCCCAGACCTTTGTATTTTATTTTGAGAAAGGATCTTGCTAAGTTGCCCAGATGGACCTCAAATTTGTACTTTAAAAGCGTACAAAATGATAATGTAACTGTAAATAATTTCAAATTAATATTATATAATTATTTAATGTTCAGGTAATTTTCTACATAATGTACCAAATAGGCAATAGTGGTTGGCTGTACATTTTTCAAACTATATGAACATATCCCACTTCATGTATTTTAATACCAGTGACATTTTCCTATATTAAAATCAATTCTATTATAAATTTTTAGGAATTCTTTCTAATGTACTAAGATTTCATATGAAAAAGAAGTTATTTTTAAAATTTTTGATATTAAAACAGTAAGTGTAAACCCAATGTAGAAACAAGTTAGACCATTCCTTTGGCAAGAACATTTAGTTATAAATGTCTTAAAATAAGTAGAATCCATAAAATCATGGAAAGAAAAGAACAACATTGCCATTCTTGTTAACAGTAAAAGAGACCGGTCAATTCAGGTTTAACATAATTTTTATACCATCAATCTGCAACACAAAATTCCTTATAATGGCAAAAATAAAATTATTTTTAAGAGGAAAAAATTTCTACAAATTTTCACAGATAAATGCCAATATACACCATTTATATACATGTCATTGTTTTATTATTCCAAAACTACATTAGCTGAATTGGTCGATTCCAATTTAGTGGGTGTGCAGTATTTATACTGGCTCAAAAAGGCTTATGATGAACTAAACTTTTCCAATTTACATCACAATTAAATATATAAAATATTTACACATATATTAAAATAAATTTATTAAATATAGTTTGAGAGAAAAATGTAAAAATTTTCTCTCTCCCTATACAGATATATGCAAATATTAACTTGAATTACCAAGAGCAGCTTTGGACATTTTTTACATTTTGTTTTCTTTCTTAAAGAACTGACATTTGTTTCTAAAAAGTAAGGTGCCATTTTAGGGGATGGGGTTGTAGCTCAGTGGTAGAGCGCTTGCCTAGCATGTGTGAGGTACTGGGGTTTGATCCTCAGCACCACATAAAAAAATAAATAAACAAAATAAAGATACTGTGTCCATTACAACTAAAAAAGAAATCTTCCCAAAAAAAAAAAAAAAAAAAAACAAGTAAGGTGCCATTTCAGAATATTTTTATAAGTATATAGCTGAATCCCTCTGGAAGGAAAATAATAAATGAAAAAGTGAACATGAGGTGTTTAACCTGTGGTTAAAACTTTGTTTTGTTACCTGATTTGAAATAATACAACAAAAACTAAGTTTTCAAATACTGCTTGTTTTCCTTTTAAATATAGACCAAGTATTATACACAGTATTTTGTTCTGGAACAAAATTTCTTCAAAAAAGGTACATCCTTATATTAAAAATTTCTGTAAATAGATAAATGACAAAATTTCTAGAACTGTCTTCAAATGGATTCTTAGTAGAAAGATTATTTTCTTTTAAAAACAAATATAGAAATCTAGAATCCATGCAAAAAAATTTAACTTTTTAAAAATTAAACTTATGTCCATTATTTTTCCCAGTCTGAATATCATTTATCTGTAAATATATGCATTTTCAATGTTATACTATGTAAAAGGTTGGTAGATAATAAAGTAGTGTGCAAATTTTGAGAGCGCAAACAATCCTTATTGGTTTTCTACCAACTTCTACAGTATGTGGACTCTATTAGCTATAAACTAAATTAAAACATGGGCTTCAAAAAAACTGACTGAACTCTCTATCCATTGCCTTCTATGAAATCATCACCTGCTATTATTCCAAAGGTTCAGAATTACTTGTGAAAGGAGATGATATTTTTCAACAGCTTGGCACGATGCCATCTTAGCAATGGTACTTGAATCACTTCTTTTACAATAACAACACATCAAAAAAAACTCAGTTATCATCCATGCTTGGTTTATATCACATCAAATTATTAGGTATGTCTCATGGCTCAAAGTCAGGTATAATCCATAAAAAGGAAACACAGAATCTCTACACACCACACCACAGGAAATAAAATAAGTGGATCATATCTTCATTAGACAATAGCCAAAGTGATTTGATAAGGTCATTAGTGACAATTTTAAATATAAAGATGCTTGTAGAAAAGAAAATGTTTTTCCCCAGGGAATGGAAATGTTTCATGGGCATTCTTTAGCTCACTGTGGGGTGAGTAGGGAAGTGGCTAAATGTCTTCTCACACATCTGCATTTACATGGTTTTTGCTGTTAATAACAGAAAACATTTTTGTTCCTTCCAAATTGCTCTGTTTCTGTAGACAATTATATGTTAATTATTACTCAACATAACACTGAGAGCAAAACTGACAGTACTGCAAACACAACTGCAATTTAAGGAGCCAAAAGGAAGTGTGTTGGCAAACTAAATGCTTATACAAAAAAAGATGTTCGCTCGCCTTATAAAACAACAGTGTGTGGGAAATGGTAAAAAAATAAAATAAATAAATGCAGACAAAGATATTTAAAGGTCTTCAATGCTCTCATCAAGACATTTTTGGGGGATACATGGTTTCTTTAAAGTAACATTTTTACACTCTATCTCACACTGTTTAGTGTCATAAGGCTACTTATTGGGTGTCCAGATCCACGGAAAGACATTTGAAAGTATGACAAAACTAACTGGAAGCATCTTTTAGCTGCCTCTGACTTCAAACAAACTGGACTGAAAAAAACGTTTATGGCCTTTAGAGTTAAGTTAGGTTTTTGTGCTTTATTACTCATGGTCCTTTGAGTTCAGAGGGAAAAAGTTTCCTTTTAATATTTTCAGATTAGAATCACAAGGGTTGAGTGACACTTATGAAGACTTCCACAAAAATGCTTGGTTTTTCTCTAAAGGAGAGGTTGCTGATGATAATTTGTTTGCTGTTGTGCAACCGACTGAGCTGGGACTGCCATAGGAAAGCCTGCCAGGTGTGGCACATTGGAAGTAGTGTTCTGGTAAGATGACATATCCACAGACATCCCCATCTGCTGTGAGTAAGCAGCCGTACCAGTGGCTGACTGAAGATTAGAGTTCTGGTTCATATAAGGAGGACTGGAAATAGTGTCTTGTCCAGTGCTACAAACAAAATTTAAAGAAGAAAATCATATTTACTTTTGCATTATCTAGATTATGGTCACAGATCAATCATCATGACAAAAATGACTTTTCTATCTTTTTAAGTTTACGTAGCTCTGATGTTCTGGTTATAATTTAAACACTCCAACTGCCAAATGCTGTTGATGAAATTTTTATATTTGGTAAGAGTACTCAAAAAGCAAGAGAATATAAAATTATAAGTCTTATTTAACTTTCTCTCACCAAAAACAGTTAAAAAACTGAGAAGATGCTGTTCTGACTGTGGCCAGCTCCAATGAGAACAGAGAGTTGATTCAACATATACTTTCCAGCCCATATTCTCCTTTTCCCATTTTTCTGAGCCAGCACCTTCTCTTCACACACCCTTCCAACTTTCCTTTGAAAGGAACTTTTCACTTTTAAAGAGAGAACTGTGTAATCTGCAGAGCACCCTGAATCCTCGGGACAGTTCAGAATCGTACTTTACTTATTACTACTACACATAAAAACACCAAACTAAGTTGAAAAATCACACCAAATTTCAGGACTTCTGTTTCTTCCTGTAACTAATATGATATACTAACTAATAACTAATTTCTTCCATAACTAATATTATATGCTTCTTTTAAAATATATTTAATTTTAGCTGAGTGCACACCTATAATCCCAGCTAGAAACAGGAGGATCAAGTTCAAGGCCAGCATGGGCATCATAGCAAAACCATGTCTCAAAAAATAAAATAAAAAGACATGGGCGTGTAGGTCGGTGGTAGAGAGCCCCTGGGTTCAATCCTCAGTGCCAGAAAAAAAATGAAATTATACCAAACGCACTGTTAGCAATACAGGAGAATTAATGTCAACACTACACCAGTTTTTTTCCACCATATTTTTAGTGTCATTTAGAATAACAAAATTTTATATTTTAACTTAACCAAACACCAATAAAAACAGGTTTATTTAATTTTCAGGTAATGTCTAAAACTCACACTCAGGAAATGTAAGAGTGGAAAGGGACCTTAGAAATCATTATACAAAAATATTTTCTGTGGTAGAACAAAGTGAATACAGGAAAGAATTAAAACATGATTCTCAGAAGTGTTTGTATAAAAAATTAAGCCACAAATTCCACAGTTCAAACATACTTCCTCTTAGAGGACAAAATAACAACAGTTTTCTAATATTTAGGAAAGCACCACCACATTATGATTTCACTTTAAAAGTAAACACTGGAACTATTATTACAAAGTGCAGAGTCAGTATATTCTGATTCAAAAAGTCTGTGAAAAATTAAGATGGCTCTCAAAAACTTACCTTAAATATGGAGTTTGAGCAGGTTGTGTTGTTACTGAGGAATTTACACTTGGAGGCAGAGATCTCAATGAACCAATATGATCCGTTCCTAGGCTGTAGTTTTGGGCAACAGTTATTTGGTGAATGTTTTGACCTATGTAGTTTCCACCATGTGACTGAACTGGATACGTCTATTAATCAAAAAGAAAAAGTTGACTCACTGCTGTCCCAAACATCTACCTAAAATATCTAAAAACTTTTAAGACTTAAAGAAAATCTTCTAGTTCTTTAGGGACCAATTTGATTTCAACAATCTATCCACCATAGAACAAAAAGTGGAGAGCTTCCAAACTCTCGCAGTGCCAAATCTACAAAAATCTACTATTTGCTTATTTGTTCTTTTTTTTTTTTAAATATTTATTTATTTATTTTAGTTGTACACAATGTTTTATGTTTACGTGGTGCTGAGGATCGAACCCGGGCCGCGCACGTGCGTGCGAGGCGAGCGCTCTGCCGCTGAGCCACAACCCCAGTCCCTGCTTATTTGTTCTTTTACTTTGTGGAGGTTGGGAGAAAGAGGAGAGGTAGTTTATTTTTAAGTAGTAAGCTGAAATCTATCCAACTGCCTATTACTCAGTAGCATGTCTTGCTATAAAGTCACAGAAAACTCCCATGAAGGGAAGGCCAACATCACTCCAAGTCACTGTGAGAATGATGACCTTCATCCAACTCCCTCAATAGGAAAAGAGGTTGAAAAAGAAATGGTATCAAGATGCCAGGCCCTCCCTGGCAGTGTCTACTGTATCACTGCTCCAGTTTTAAATTAGGTTGTTTCCTTCCTCCCTCTCTTCTACGTTTCTTTCTTTTCGGTACTGGGGACTGAACCTATAGGTGTTCTACCACTGAGCCACATCCCCAGCCCTTTTTTTGTATTTTATTTAGAGACAGGGTCTTGATGAATTGCTTAGCGCCTAAGTTGCTGAGGCTGGCTTTGAATTTGCAATCCTCCTGCCTCAGCCTCCCAAGCCACTAGAATAACAGGTGTGCACCACTGTGCCCGGCCCCCTTTCTTTCTTTTTCAAACTTGGAGACAGAGTCTAAGTTGCTGAGAACGGTCTTAAACTTGTAATCCTCCTGCCTCAATCTCCTGAGTCACTGGGATTACATGTGCCACCACATCCAGCAAATTGTGCTACTTTAAAAGCAAAGATTATTCATATGAAAATTTAGAGTATCAAAAATGCCAAATAAACTATATTACATGCAATCACATTATCTCCTTAGGAAACATGAAACAGCTCACAGCTAAGAGGATAAGACTAAAAGAATAGACTCTTCTGCAGCTTAGGGTTCCTGAATGGCCTTCACAGATATAACTAATAGTGTATTACTCCACCTGCTTCTAATTGATTTTTCAAACTGGAATAGGAACTTTTGAATATTTCAAGTAGTATTATGTGCAAGCAGTATAAATAGAGATTATGTGAAAAATCAAATTGACAGAAAATCAACTTTAAAGAAATTAGTTGTACTAGGTGTGGTGGCACTCTATCATCTCAGCAACTAAGAAAGCTGAGGCAGGAGGATTTCGAGTTCAAGGCCAGTCTCAGCAACTTAGTAAGACCCTGTCTCAAAATAAAAAATAAAAAGTGGTAGAAATGTAGCTCAGAGGTAAAGCACCCCTGTACCAAAAAATCCCCAGTACCAAAAAAGAAAAAAAAAGAAACAAAACTAGTTGCATTTAGCAAAATAAAGATTGTAGATTGTAAATAAAATGCATCTTAACACAAAAACCTGATCCACAAATAACAAATAACCCTTTATACACAAGAGGTGAACATGCAGTTCTATTATACAATGGTGCAGATATTTCCATTTTGTTCCATTTTCACAGCAGTAGCAAACAACTCTGAAAGCCAGCAATACTGAATAACTGGCAGTCTTTTTGCACCCAGAAGTCCTTCCTACATTCGTAGGTAATTTCCAGAAATTCAGAGTATGACATATTTGATAAATGCATCTTGTGTGATGTGACTGTTACCACAGTAACCATTCTTTTTCTAAACAATTATGTTGTGTTACGTCATCTAATTTATGTACCCACATTCTACCTTTTCCCCCTGGTGTCTCCTTTACATACTCTTTTACATACTAGTTTTCATAAATTAACATAAAATTTGCTCATCCAAGATCATTCTGAATTGGCTAACTAGCTAAAATTTGAAAAAGCCTTCAGAATGGGGGTACTGATAAATATAAATATTCATGTTACCTGGCAAGCACAAAAAAGGGTGAGAAGTATTGCAAAAAGATGCTGTTTACAGATAGCTTATAGCATCTCATAGACCTATATCAATTTTCAAATTATGCATGGATTTTTTAACAACTTAAGTCATGCACTAGCAAAATATAAATAAAACATGTTCTGAGAACAAAAGAAGTTCATTAAGTGTTGTTATTAATTATAGTCAAAGAAATCTTGAAAAAACATTTTTAAAGAAATGTTCAATCTTCTTGCTGAACAGCAGCAACAGCATTAGTACCTCATGCAGAGAACTTTTGATACACCAGATTCTAAAATCAAAGGATATGTAGTTTATACTTACAAAAAGGATTTATATTTAAAGATTTTTATGCTTTATTCTTACAAAAGCACACCAAGAACTAGCATACCTCTCATATATTTAATACTCTTTTCATTCATGATAAAATTGAACTAAACGTTTTTGTGACATTATCAGTAACTAATTTGTCCTGGTGAACATTAATGTCTAGCCAATATTTCTAGAAACATAGACTAGTTTTATAATTTTATTTAAGAACCACAGAAATTTCAGTACTTCAAAGCATTTTTTTAAATTAAAAACTATAACTTTGAAAACATGTTCTCAGAAAACATGCTCACCTGCACTGGAACCCCAGCTGATGTAGATGGATAATGTGCTGGAGGATGGAGTTTTGAATAGACTGAATATATTGGTGCTTCATTCACCAATTTGTTATATAGTTCCAGAGCTTCCAGGACTTTTACATTCAATTCAGACAATTCTGAATGCTGCCTGATACAGAAGCAAAAAGCATTTTCATACTCTTCTCATTTTAAGTATGTATTTAGCAATGTAAATTATTTTTTAAATTTAGCACATTCTCTATTCATATTTTAAAAGTTCTTTTCATATACAATGAAAGAGTATTCACAATGGGAAATTGGGAAGAAAAATTATTTAATCTTTATAGTAGCTAGGCTGATACAACTTTATAATATCCTTTCCACATATCATAAAATGCAATGAATTCATAATTCTGGTGCTAGAAGAATTTAGTTTATTTAATATATTATAGGTTCATGTTGAAAATTCAATTATAAAGAAAAAGTTCCTCAGTTGAGGTAAGAATAATTATAAAGACCAACAGCCCCCGTGAAGTACAAATATGACTAAAATGAAAGCAAACTCTTATTTTAAAAAAATCACCTTTTTATTTGCTTATATGGTGAAAAGATCAACTGAAAAAAATTATTTAAATAATTATTCTTGAAAATACAAGTAAAAGCAATGTATATGCATGCTAATCCCTACTGTTCTTATCTATTGGTTGATTTTGAGAAAGTAGGTGAAACCAAACACCTTATTGTGAAATAACGAATCCAAATAAGAGCATTTTCACATTTGTTCAAGGAACTCCACAGCAAATCCTTCCCTTCTGACTTGGTACAATTTTGTCTGTTCTCTTGGGAATAATATACAACTCTTTTTGCCATTTCCAAGTTTATAAAAGTTAAGTGGCCACTTTTTATCTGGTTTAAAGCATCCAAAAGCCTGTTTATTGGATGTGGTTTTTTCAATATAACCAAAAAAGGTAGGAGGCAGAGGCAGGCAAAAAGATACAGAGTAACCAAGTAAATGATCTGTCTAAACTCTATCAAAACTATCCCCTTTCCTTTATTTTTTATTTGTTTTTTAGTTGTCAATGGACCTTTATTTTATTTGCTGATATATGGGGCTGAGAATCAAACCCAGTGCCTCACACATGCTAGGCAAGCGCTCTTCCACTGAGCCACAACCCCAGCCCCATATCCTCTTTCCTTTATAATACTCTATTACGTCTGAACAACAAAAACAGAAAGTGCTTGTTTCCTCTCTTGTACGAATGACTGTATAAATAAAGTTAAACTCTACTGTCAGATGTATCAGTGACAAATCACCCAAATCTATAGAAATTAAGTGTGCATGCTAACAAATGTGTGACTAAGCTTAAATTAACCATAAGAATCGGTCCACATAACCCAGTAGGCTTTAATTGAAACATGAAATTAATGCAGTAAAATGTCATGATCCCTGTGACTGAAATCACCTTTAAAGATCTGAGATATAACTTCAAATCAATAACAATTTTTTAAAATTTTTTAGTTGTTGATGGCCCTTTATTTTATTTATTTGTATGTGGTGCTGAGAATCAAACCCAGTGCCTCACACATGCCAGGCAAGCGCTCTACCACTGAGCCACAACCCCAGCCCTCAATAACAAATTTTTACTAAACTATCTCAAAACTATACTGGAAGAAAGAAATAAGCAGAAAGTAAATCACAACCTATTAGGTAGACCAAGTTAAGAAAATAGCAAATGATGTAATATATAACTGAATGCAAAATTACATAAACTAGGTAGAGAACAGAAGAATTTAGAAGAGATTATTCTGGGCTGTGGTAGACCACGAAGGTTTTACAGTAAAGCTGGGACTTAAGATATCACAATGGGAAACTGGAAAGAAAAATTATTTAATCCTTGTAGTAGCTAGGCTGATATAACTTCATAATATCCTTTCCACACATCATAAAATGCAATCAAAGATTATAATTTTTAGTGACTGGAAAGCCTTGCTGAAGGCACTTCTCTGGTGGAGGCAGAAAAAGAAGTAAAGTACTTTCTGTTCTCCTTCTCATTTTAGTCCTACTTGATCCCTTTCTTCTCGTGTTGTTTACACAACATTTCAATAAAGAGAGGCTAAGGCTAGAGATACAATTCAGTGGACAGACCTAACTGAAAAACTAGTATGAATAAAGGCAGACAAAAAGGAATACATAGAATACATAGGGGAAGAATGAAGGAGCATCTAAATCAGGGTTGCAGAAACTACTTTAGAAATATAGGAGGAAATCAGAACAGTTTGGAACACAGTTAATTCCAGATAACAGATATCTCTTTAATACACCTATCTAAACATTTTTGGAGCTGTTTCCATGTTTATCCAATATCATCTCTTAGGGTGTTATGGATTATTTCTAGGCTTCAGAAAAGTTTGTAATTGTACTGCTAGTAATACCTACTTAATGCTGACTATTTTTCTTTTAAATCTTTTTCCAATTTGATTATACACTAACCATTAACTCTTTGCACTGAAACAAAGCAACAGATATTTACTGCTTTGTCTAAAAATATGATGAAACTGTCACCATCATGTCATTAACTGTCACAGGGGTTTATTTTTAACTTTTGTAGAAAAAAAATTATGAAAAATACTCCATGGAACAAAGATTATAATTTTTAGTGACTGGAAAGCCTTGCTGAAAGTACTTCTCTGGTAGAGGCAGGAAAAAAGTGAAGTACTCTCTGTTCTCTTTCACACTTAGATCCCTTTCTTCTTGTGTTGTTCATATCATTTCAATAAAGAGGGGCTAAGGCTAGAGATGCAATTCAGTGGTAGAGTGTTTACTTAGCTTGTGTAAGACCCTGGGCTCAATCCCCAAGCACCAAGAAAGTAAAAAAAAAAGGGGGGGGGGGGGCGCTGGAAAAGACAACAATAGAATAATAAGGCCTCATCTCCTGCCTTTCATCTACTATGGCTTCTTCCTCTAACTTCAGAGAGAAAACTTGGAAGAATAACAGAAGATGTCAGAACCAAGTTAAGAGCTCACAACTCTTGATAGCCCATCCGCTAATGCTGCTGCTATTTCTAAAGAATAAAACTAGCTGGGATAACAAAATTAGAAGAACAACAGAAACACAGGAATACAGGAAGAGAAAAAGAAGGAAAAAAAAAAATGTGTTGCATTGGATTAACTTCCCCAATCAGGAACATTGTACTTGAAACTACTTTTCACATAATGGTATTTGCCTAAGATTCCTATTCATCTTGTCTTTATTCACTTTATTCTTCATTGCTCAATATCCCCTCAATTCCAGCCCAAGTAAGAAAATGGAATGATAAAAGCAAGAGTCCCGGATTTTATGTATACTATTCATATTACCATGAAAAAAAATTAGTTACCAAAATGAAAAGCACCACCTTGCTATTAGCTTGTAGGAGTCTGGGAAACAGTAAATAATTGCAACAGATAATATAGTTTCCCCCAAACTATCACTAGTTCTAAGCTTGTCCAAACAAGTAAACCTATGAAAACTCTACTCTTCATTCTTTGCATGAAAAATCTCACCTATCAATCTCTTCAAGTTTTTCATCTATCATTGGACCCATCTGTTGACAGATATCTGTAAATACAAAAATACTTTAAAATGTAAGAATTTAATCCAGTTTAAGCCAATTTCAACCATTTTTCAAAATACAGCACCATCCATAATACACTGAGAATTACGTTTTTGCTAGAGAAAGGACTATAAAATATCTAATTTTAATACTATTCAGCACCATTACTACTATATATTTCTATCATGTAATCAAAGGCAAGATCAAAATTAAAATAAAAATCATCATGTTCCTATTAACTAAGTTTACAGACTGTGACATTTGGAATCATCCCCAAAAGTTATTTAGAAGCTATTATTAACTACATAAAACAAACTTAAAGCTATAGTATAAAATATGTAACTACCATGTGCAGATTAAATACGAACACTTTTATTTATGGCATTTCAAAATTTAAAAATTTTTTTAAAATATTTATTTATTTTAGTTGTACACAATGTCTTTGTTTTTACGTGGTGCTGAAAATTGAACCCCAGTTGCGCACATGCTAGGTGAGTGCTCTACCGCTGAGCCACAACCCAGCTCTCAAAATTTAAAAATTTTATATATTTCTAAATCTAAACATTTAAAATGAGCAGCACAATATTCTACATCCATAGCCAGGTTTTCATCTATAAAAAGATTTAAGAAGATTTATCCATTTATTACAGACATTTTTCTCATAAAAGATATTTAAAAAGCATGAAAAAATTTGCTTAATTGCTTTACATTACTTACAAACTAAAAGACACAAATGTCTACTGTACAAAGTTAACACTGAACATGCACAATGTGACCTTTAGAGTCATGATATAAGAGAATTAAGACTTTTAAACGTTTTAGTTAAATTAATTTAATAGGCTATTATTTCTAATTCTGTCTTTTGGAGAGCAAACCTCCAATTTCACCAGTGGGCTTACAGAAATACAAAGATCTCCTTCTTAAAAAGAATATGCAGGAACAGCAACATCTTTCAAGTGATACTTATACTATTTTACTGCACTAGTAGTATGTTCCCCACCATGGATTTCTAATCTCAAGGCAGAAGAAACTCATTACATTATGAACAGCTAAAATAACAAACATTATTAAAGTAATCTCAATATTCACTAAGTACCTTCCAAATCCAAAAGGTCTTGGGAATCTGGTTTTGAATCTGCTGGATCTATACTTTGGAGTAACTGCAAGGCTCTATCCATCTTTTCCTAATAAAAAGTCAAAGGAGTTTTAACTTTAGTGAATCCAAAATTACTCTTCCTAAGCATTCTCAAAGATAATACAATTGAAAAGTCTTGATAGTTTAACTATTAAAACAAAAGAAGGACCCTACCTCATCAATATAAATAGGCTCAGGCTCTGATTTTTTAACTTCCTCCACATCATCATCAATTACATTCAATTTGTCCACAGCTGCAATGGAAACAAAGTAAATTTTAAGTTCTTCAGTATTTACTTTGGTATTTAGTCATTAATTTAGAAGTGGCCTATGATATCCATAAGAAAAAAATTAACGTTTTTTAGTAGTTATTACATTTCATAATCAATGTTATTACTTATGTTCATATCATAATATGTGGTTACATATGTTCATATTATAAATATTAATTTAGCACTTACTATGTGCCAAGCATCACTTTAGGCATTTGTACATAGTAGATAAAACAGACAAGGGGGGGAAGGGAAAAAAATTGGTGGTGGAATGAGATGGATATCATTATCCTAAATGCATGATTGAAGATCTGAATGGTACTTATATACTTTGTATACAAGCAGTTGTATGTAAAAAGATGCTATACTTGTGCATTATGAATAAGTAAATAAATAATTAAAAAAAAAAAAAAAACAGACAAGGATCCCTGTACTTATGGAACTTACATTCAGGGAAGCAAATGAGCATTATTAGTAGGTGTTTTCCTAAAAATTGAGTGTTACCAATGGGGTAACTAAATATAAAAGAGAGTAGATATTATTGGAATACCTAATTTCATAGTTACGTCTATAGTCCCCCTCTATTAAAAAAAAAAAAAAAAAGAAATGTTATTTCCTATATAAACAAAATAAGACCTGATTTTAACCTAACTTTGATACTCTGATAACAATCAAAACAACACAAAATGAAAAAGTCTTTTGTGTGTGTTCTGTGGTGCTAGGTTCCAACCACAGGGCCTTTGCTTACTAGGTCAGCACTCTACCATTAAACTGCATTCCCAGTTCAACAAAAAATTATTTCATAAAGAGACAGATAAAAGATAATTTACAAGCCAGGCATGGTGGCGCATGCCTGTAATCCCAGCAACTTGGGAGGCTGAGGCAGGAGGATTGCAAGTTCAAGACCAGCCTCAGCAACTTAGTGAGGCCCTGTTTGTTTGTTTGTTTTTAATATTTATTTATTTGCTTTATTTGTACACAATACAACGGGCCGCACACATGCTAGGCGAGCACTCTACCTCTGAGCCACAATCCCAGCCCCGTGAGGCCCTGTTTTTTTTTTAAATATTTATTTATTTACTTTAGTTGTACACAATGCAATGCATTTATGTTTACGTGGTGCTGAGGATCGAACCCGGGCCACGCACGTGCAAGGCGAGTGCTCTGCCGCTGAGCCACAACCCCAGCCCCCGAGGCCCTATTTTTTAAAAGTTTTTTAAAACGGCCAGGAGGACTGGGGTTGTGGCTCAGAGGTAGAGCACTTGCCTAGGATGCGTGAAGCACTGGGTTCAATCCTCAGCACCACATAAAAATAAATAAATAAATAAATATATTATGTCCACCTATAACTAAAAAATAAATGTTTAAAATAAAAAAGGGGCCAGGAGCCAGGTGCAGTGGTGCACGCCTGTAATCCCAGTGGCTTGGGAGGCTGAGGCAGGAGGATCGCAAGTTCAAAGCCAGCCTCAGCAATGGTGAGGTGCTAAGCAACTCCGAGAGACCCTATCTCTAAAATAAAATACAAATTCAGGTTGGGGATGTGGCTCAGTGATTGAGTGCCCGAGTTCAATCCCTGGTATCCCAAAATAGATAAATAGATGGTAGGTAGGTAGATAGATGAATGTAAAAATAATAAAAATTTTAAAAAATTAAAAGGGCCAAGGACTTAGCTCAGTGGTAAAGTGCCCCTGGGTTCATTTGGAGGAAGAAAGGAAGGAAGGAAGGAAGGAAGGAAGGAAGGAACGAACGAACGAACGAACGAACGAACGAATGAACGAACTAGAATGTTCTAAAATTTAATTATGATAAAACAAAAAATTACAACAAAAATCTATATAACCAACTGGGCATGGTGGCACAGGCCTATAATCCCAGCTACTCAGGAGACTGAGGCAGAAGGTTCCCAAGTTTGAGGCCAGACTGGGCAACTTAGTGAAACCCTGTCTCAAAATAAAATAAAATAGGGCTGGAGTTGTGGCTCAGTGATAGAGCACTTGCCTGGCATGTGTGAGGCCCTGGGTTCAATCCTCAGCACAATAGATAGATAGATAGATAGATAGATAGATAGATAGATAGATAGATAAAAGATCCATTGACAACTAAAATAAATATTTTTAAAAAAATAAAATAAAAGGGCTGGTGATATAGCTCAGTGGAGAGCACTTGTTCGGCATGTATGAAGTTCTGGATTCAATCCCTAGTACAACACAAACAAAAAACAAAAAAAAAGTATGTAACCAAAGGATTTTAAAATCTTAATGGTTACCCACTTAATTCAAATATCTGGCAAACTTTCAATTATGTCTTAAAGAACAGAGCTCAGCATAACACAAGGATATACTGAAAACCAAGAATGTGTTTTACTTTCAAAACTGTAGTTCAATCTCTCTAGCTCATGCCAAGGAGAAATCACTACACAGGATCCCTTAAGTATGGTTTGATTAAAAAGATGTCCCCAAATCCAACTACTATGTATAACTATAAAGGTCTAGTAAAAGAAAAAACAGTGTCCAATATTCCTATTTACTAAAAAGAGTCAGTCAGACTAGAAGAATAAAAGAATAACTAGTGGCAAAGTACCTAGTTTTCAAATGAATGGGTATCCACCTCTTACACAACTTGATTTTTCTGAATGCATCACTCTACATACAAAGATGATACTACACATAATGCACAGAGCTTTCATTTCAAGTTCTTTCTTTGGAACTGGTAAGGATAAGCACTGATATATCCCTTAGTGAGTCAGGTTACACTGGCTGACTTTAGAATTCTGGCTCTGTTGGTTATTAGGTTATACACCTCAGCTTCAGATTCCTTATCAGTAAAACAGGGCAACAAAGAATCTATCACTCAGGGCTGGCGTTGTAGCTCAGTGGTAGAGCGCTTGCCTTGCATGCATGAGGCCCTGGGTTCAATCCTCAGCACAACATAAAAATAAATAAATAAAGATATTGTGTCCATCTACAACTAAAATAAAAAATAATAATAAAAAAAGACTCTATCACTCAGAATCTTAAGAATTAAGTGAAACAGCACAAAAGATTTAGCACAATGTTGACAAAATAATGACTGTTCAAAATCTGTTAACTATTTTACTTTTGGGTATCACAATTAGCATTATTATGAGCTGTTCTGTATAACTGAGATCTCCTAACTCCCTGCCTGCATAACAAATGGCGTGCTTTCTCAACATGACTGACAGTGGCAGAGGAGGACCTGTGTGTGGCTGCAGAACTAAGTGGTGTTCAGAAGAATTCAAACAGGGAACTTTAGTAACTTTATTGCATTACTTTATTCTTGTTTTGAGTTTTCTAGGATCAAACTGAGGTGAGATAAAGTCTAAAATCTAACTCTTGGCTCTCACCAACCAGGGATTCCTCTCTGCCCTCCAGTTATCCCCTTCACTATGTCTCAGCAATGAATAACAACATTCTTTGTACAGGACAAACACAAAACTGCCTCTTACACTATATAATTAGGTTGATTTAAATACTTATTTACGTGGTCACTAAACACATTAATTCTCAAGAGATTTAAAATATACGAAGAGTCCTAAGATTGATATGGGATAAATTAATCCCTTTAAATTATAATGTCTATAAATAAATGATATAAAACAAGTTAGATGCCAATCAACTTTTAAATGCCAATCAGAAAATTTAAGTGAAACAACTTTTAATAGATTTAATCTTTTCTAAAATTTAACTTACCTGCCTCTGACTCCATGTTTAAATTAGTTGTTACAAAATTAGATGGGAAGAGACCTATTCCTCTGTGATTTTCTCCTTTCCACCAATTGGCATCACTGAAAATACAATGCAAAAATGTCATTTGTTCTTTACATTTTCAAACTGTAGTATAGACAGATAAAATTAAATTCATCCTATTTCGAAAATCAGTTCACATTTAGCTATACTTAAAAGTTGTTCTTAATTTTAATAAAAGATTAAAAAGTACAAATAAAACAAATATCCATATCCTTATATCTAAATTTAGAACTCATTAGCAATTGGCCATATATCATACTGGGCTTTTTAAAAAACATAAAACACAGAAAATACTGAAATCCCCTGTATCAGTGACCCTAAGTTCCAACTTAACATCTTTCTTACCACACCATCAACAAACATAAAGCTGGTATGTAGCTTCCTGACTGTCTAATTTTTATTCTTTTGCATATATTTACAACTAACTGACATAGAATATAGCTAGCTAATGCTTATAGATTTTTAAATTTTATATATCAATACTTGCTTGTCTATTTTAAAGTTTGATTATAAAAAACATGCTATATTTCTGTATAAATGCACATTTATTTGTTCCCAGTCTTTCACCATTATAAATATTGGGGTCATGGCCTGGAGTTGTGGCTCAGCAGTACAGCTCTTGCCTAGTGCGTTTGCGGCCCTGGATTCAATCTTCAGCACCATGCAAAAATAAATAAAATAAAGGTATTGTGTCCAGCTACAACTAAAAAATTTATTAAAAAAAAAAAAAGATTGGGGTCATGATTATCCTGAATTAGAGGGCACAATTTGACAGTTTTTCTAGGCTTATGGTAGACATGGATTTGCAAGATGAGCATAATAGGATCCACCTATCATGCTCAACTACTGGAGAGGCAGAGGTGGAAGATGGCCTGAGCCCAGGAATTTGAGGCCAGCCTGAGCAACACAGTGAGACCATTATCTTAAAAACAAAATACAAAACAAAATGATCACGGACTTGCTGGGCCATGAGACATAAGCATTTTCAATTTTGTTAGACATTACATTGTCAAATGTTCCCCATAGTAGTTGTGAAAGTTTACCTTCCTCCTCCCATTATTGACCCCCAACCTCATATATGATAACTATTTAAGTTTACGCTTGCTATCAGACAGGAGAGGAAATCATATTTCATTGTACTTATTTCTATTTTCTAAGCTTCCCCTTGTGTTTGGTGACTATTTAGATGGCTTCTTCTATAAAATATTTATATATTTTGTCCATTTTTCTTCTTCCACAAGGTTATCTTTTTTTCATGGATCTGTAAGGGGTCCTTACATATCCTGGATAGCAACTATTTCTCTGAATCAAGCCGATTTCTTCTCCAAGGTTGTCATTTCCTGTAAATATATGTTTATGGTTCTTTATTCTATAGTTTTTTCCCCATGTAATAAAATGTAGTAATCTACCCTCAAACCAATATGTAATAGTTCTAGTTTTTTTTTTATCTAATAGTTTTAGGTTTTTATTTATTTATTTTTTTTTACTCTTCTCCCACCTTTAATTTATCTGAAACAAAATTTTTATGTACTCTGTGAAGCTCAATCAAAATTTTATCTTATTTGTACCAAAAGAAGAGTCATTCATTCCAGCAAAACTTACTGAATAGCCCATCATTTTTTTCTACTAACTTATGATACTCTTAACTCAAAAACAGCATACTATCAAAATAGCTATCTGTTCATGAGCCTGTTTCTGTATTCCATTCTGTCATGTCCATACAGTAGTCCCTCCTTTATTTGTAGTGTTTCTTTCTGTGATTCCAGATTACTTGAGGTCAGTCATGGCCCAAAAATATTAAATGGAAAATTCCAAAAGCAAATAATTCATAGGTCTTTAAATGGTGTGCCATCTTACCCTGAAAAGTCCTCTGTCCAGCATATCCACACCATATATGCTACCCTGCTGTTAGAAACTTACCAGTTGTCTTGGTTATCAAATTGACTGCTGTGGTACCATAGTACATGTTCAAGTGATCCTTATTTCATTAAATAATGGACCCAAAGAACAAGAGTGGTAATGCTGGTACAATTCAAATTAGTCAGAAAGAAACTTCCTTTAAGTGAAAAGTGAAAGTTAGTTCTTGGCTTTTTTTTCCCCCCAGTGCTGGGGACCCATACATGCTAGGCAAGCACTGTACTACTGAGCCACATCACCAACCCAAGTTCTTGACCTTCTAAGTAAGCAAAGGAAGAAAATTATATGCTGAGGTTGCTGAGATCTATAATACAATATTTGGAGAGAACATATTCACATAATTTTAAATACTTTTATAACTTTGTTATAATTGTTGTATTTTAGTATTGTTGTTAATCTCTTACTTTGTCTTATTTATAAATTAAAACATTTTCATAAGTATGTATGTATGTACGGGAAAAAACAGTATATACAGAGTTCAGTACCATCCTATTTCAAGCATCCACTGGAGAAGGCTTGCAACATATCCCTCACAGTTAAGAGGGGACTTCTATATATTTGTTTACTAAAGCCTGTTAATACACCTTGATATCTAGCAAGGGAAATACTGTTATTCTTTTTCATTTATTGTACATCTTCACATGTTCATATCTATATTAATATATTTTTCAAGGACTCTGGAAAAAAGTTCTGTAGGAATTTTAACTGCAAACGTATTAAACTTATGCAATAACATAAGAAAAACTAAATATTTCTAATATTAAGGTTTACCATGTCTCTCTCCAATTATACTTTTATAAATATAAAAATGATAAATAAAGAATATATACTTATATTCTTTTCTACCTTTCCAAGAATTTTATAATTTCTTCATAAAGACCTTACATATTTTTTAGATTTAGTCATTCCTAGTTCATTCATATAATTTCTTTTACTATTGAGAATGACTTTTCTATTACATTTTCTAACTAGGATTAAAGCATATCATTGATTTTTGTATACTGAGATTGTATCTAACAAACTTGATAAACTCTTACCAGTTTTAAGTTTACCCACTGACTGAACTTTCTATTCAAAGTATCTGAAAATAATAATAATTTTGTCTATTTCTTTCTTTCTAAAAATGTTGACTTAGTAAACAGGCTTTTTTTTTTTTTTTTTTTTTTTTTTTGGTACCAGGAAATGAGCTCAGGGGCACTCGACTACTGGGCCACATCCCTATCCCTTTTTTGTATTTTATCAGAGACAGGGTCTCATTAAGTTGCTAAGTGCCTCACCATTGCTGAGGCTGGCTTTGAACTCGCAATCCTCCTGCCTCAGCCTCCCAAGTGCTAAGATTACAGGCATGTGCCACCCACCACACCTGGCTTACTAAACAGGCATTCTTAAGAATCAATATTTTATTGTGTGTGGTTTTAGGGATCAAATCCAAGGCCTTAGCATGCTAAGCAAGAGCTCTACCTCAGAGCTACATCCCTAAACCCTTAAGGAAGAATCTCAAGAATGAATTAACTTCTATGATTCTGCAACATTGCATTTAATGAGTTCAACAAAGATATGAAAGAGCTAAACTGGGAATGGGGGGGCATGAGGGGAGTACTGGAGACTGAACCCAGGGGCACTTTACCATTAAGCTACATTCCCAGCCCTTTGCATTTTTTATTTTGAGAAAAGGTCTAAGTTGTTAAGGGTCTCACTAAATTGCTGAGGCTGGCCTCAAACTTGCAATGCTGCCTCAGACACCTGAGTCACAGGGATTATGGGAATGCATCACCATGCCTAGTTATCACCTAAATTCTTAAATCAGAAAATAAATGAGGTATTGAGAATTCAAAGATATTACATTTCCTAATTTCTATATAGGACAGGAAGAATTTTCTCACATGCACATTTTTTAAAGTTGAGCTTTGCATTCTAAAAAGTAAGCCTAAACTTAAGAGGATTTTTAAAATAAAATGAAACGGGGCACTTGACCACTGGGTTTTCACATCACATTTTTTAAAGTTGAGCTTTGCATTCTAAAAAGTAAGCCCTTAAGAGGATTTTTAAAATAAAATGAAACAATTCACACTTTTTTTGTGTGTGTGGTACCAAGGATTGAACTCAGGGGCACTTGACCACTGGTCACATCCCCAGCCCTTTTTTGTATTTTATTTAGAGACAGGGTCTTACTGAGTTGCTAAGTGCCTCGCCATTGCTGAGGCTGGCTTTGAACTCACAATCCTCCTGCCCTCCCAAAGTGCTGGGATCACAGGCGTGCACCACCGCGCCCGGCATAATTCACACTTTTGAAATGGATACATGGCATTTATTTGAACCTGTCAATAATGTAGTAATAGCCTTACTTAGTAGTCCTAATAATGTAGAACAACTTTTTTCCCAACCACTACCACAAACTCTCTGATGAGGCATAAAAGCACACAAACCAATCAAATACCATGTCAAAGCACAATGATTCCTTTCCAGTCTTAAAGTGGCTCTATATTCTTTCCACTGACTATCACTTGATTTTGTGAAATGTTAATGGCACAAAATATTGCCCAAGTTTAAATTTCTAAATAAAGATAATTCAGCACTATAATTTCATATAAATCATTAGATGATTAAGGAAATTTTCAAATGTGTCATTTATATTTAGAGCTTTTTGTATTAGGGAAAAATAAATCAAAACTAAGCAAAAACTGGTATAAGTATAAGGGACATAAATTTTATGTTCAACTAATTGATTATTCAGTTAACATTAATGAAATTCTACCAAGAACCAAACAGTGCTTTCTGGTTAAGCAATAAAGTTGCACAGATAATTAAGACATTATTTCTGCCATCAAGAAATTTAAAATCCAGCGTTTCAACTTCTCCTACCAAGAGTATTATTTCCTTTACTTTCAGGGATTTGTTTTCTCCTCCCCATCTCCTCCAAGCCAGAGAAGGGGATCACTTCTTCAATCAACTGATTAAGTAGGGGAGACCTATGTAAAAAACATACTTAAAATACAGTATGAGGAATATTGTTATATATATGTTGAGAGAGCTATAGCAGCACAGAGAAGGGAACTCCTAACTCTACAGGGAGCTAAACGTATGGAAGGATTTAAAGTTTCTCAAAATGGATAGTCTGACATGGGTGGATTTTGAAGATTTAAGTAGCTACTCATCAAAAGGAAAAGAAAGCCAGACACAGTTGTGCACACTTGTAATCCCAGCAGCTTGTGGGGAGGAGGCAGGAGGATAGCGAGTTCAAAGCCAGCTTCAGCAAAAGCAAGGTGCTAAGCAACTCAGTGAAACCTTGTCTCTAAATAAAATACTAAATAGGGATGGTAATGTGGCTCAGTGGTCAAGTGCCCCTGAATTCAATAAAGGCGATGGAATATGGAAATAAAAATGGCATTTGTCTGTTGCTGATGTAGATAAACAAGAAAATAAAATACAAAGAAACAAAAAATTTTGCATTCTTAATCAAAAAAAAAAAAAGCAAGGATATCCTATCTAGTTTTAGGAAAAAGGAAGGAGAGGAAGAAAAGGAAGGAAGGAAGGAGAAAACTTGAGAGACTTTCCCATAAACCATTGACTTAACAAAAATAATTCATTTATATGGTTTTGCAATGGCAATAAATAAAAGTCAGTTATGTCCTTTATGGATAAAATCATATGAAAAAAAAACTGTTATTTTTAACTCAAACATATAAATGGTAAACCTAGAAACCCTGAAACCCTGGTAATCTTCTGGGGGTCTTTTCCTTAAAATACCTTTTTTATTTTTTAGTATGAGGAGCCAATTCTTCTAAAACTTGGACTCTTTTGCAAACCTCCCTTGCTAGTAAACTTTTTTCTTTTTAAATGCTTTTGTCTTCTTTGACAGGGCTTTCCAGGCAGAGAACCAAATGTACAACAAGAGGTCTAATTAGAACATGGCATTTTTCAAACTGCAAGAATTCCACTTGATTATTTGAAATGCTTAAATAAAGAACAAAACAGGAGCTGTGAGTTACAGTTAAAAATGTAGAAAATTAAAGCTTTTGGGGGGTATATTCTGTTAATAAGAAATATGTGCCTTTTTTAATCAACTGAGTATTTCTTAAACTGAGACTCAAGAGTGATAAATTTTCAAAGGACTTGGAAGTTCTGAATGTTTCCACAATCTAAAAACAATGAGGAGTCATTTTTTTGGATCATCTGGATGACTTCTTTTTTAACTGAAGAATTTAATCTTACCATCCAAATCTGCATTTGTGTTTAAAATTTTGCTAGTGATTATTAATCACCTAAAATGACAACATTTAACCCAAACTTATTGGTAATCATACCTATAGCAACTGGTAAGACTGGGGTATCCTATTAAAAATGATAGTAATTGGCCTATCTATTCCATCATATTCATGTTGAATTCTCTTAGTTGTAAGACAAAAGTTCTTTTTCGCAGTGACAAGACAACTGAAAATTATATTAGTCTAAGTTAGTTAATAAGTTTGTGCTTTAAATGGGCTTCCATGAAAAAGAAATGGTGTAGCACAATAATGTAACACTTGCCGGGTGTGGTAGTGCATGCCTATAATCCCAGCACTTAAGAGGCTGAGGCAGGAGGACCACGAGTTCAAAGCCAGTCTCAGCAATGGTGAGGCACTTAGCAACTAAAGTGCCCCTGAGTTCAATCCCCAGAATCCCCAGTACTTAAAAAAAAAAAAAAAAAAACACCCAATAATGTAACCCTCTATTTATTCGAGGTCAGTAGACTACAATAGGTATATATAATGCCACACAAAAGCCAAATAATATCACCAGACACTGTATGAAAGACTCCTAGCAGTTTCAACAGGAAAAAAAGAGAACTGAATTATCACATAGGACAGGGCAGTACAGACCTGCTGAAATACCTGTGCTATTAAGCAGTACTATATTTATATTTACTTTGGAAGCAGCAGTTTAAGAAATTTTATTATATAAACATAATGTTCTAAATTTGAAACAGAAAAACTATTCATTTTATAGTTTTGTTTCTATGTATAAATGTCTTAAATTTTATAGTTTTAAGTATCATTGTGTAAACCTAGGTTCTTTGGTAACTTATTCTAACTTAAACATACTCAGAAGATGGACACTTCAGACTATCAGTGTTAGAACATGTCACCTCTTTATTTCTATTTACTCCCCTTCAGGGATCATGTGCTGCAATTCAAATAATTATTTTAAAACAAACTTGATGGCAAAAAAAAATTTTTTCTCAGTAAATGCAGTGGTACCTACTGTGATTGACTATGAGGCCTTCCCTTTCCTGTTTTCAATTTCTTGCAAAATTTTTCCTCTTTTCAAAATCAATCAGGGTTCACCTGAAATGGAGCCCCTGGAAAAGCTTTCTCTCTTGGATGCCTGAACCAAGTATAAATCTGCTCTCTTCTAGCACCCAACAGTACCCCTTTAATAGTATTCATCAAATTTTGCCTTATATACAATTGTGTATAGTAATTTTAATTCCCATTTTATTCTAGGTTTGATGAAAATAGAACTATGTCCCCATTCATTTCCTATTAAAGAGTCTATAACATAACATTTTCTCAAATATTAACTGCAACAAAGTAAAACCATAATGTATCTACTCATTTAAAAATATACTAGACTAGTATATTCTGACTGAGTTATTTATAACAGATAAGAAATACATTTGCAATCTCTGTTCATAGCAACAAGCTGTCAGGTCTCACACTTTCTAAATTCATCACTTTCTTTCTTTCTTTCTTTCTTTTTTGGTACTGGGATTGAACCCAGGAACATTTAACCACTGAGTTGCATCCCCAGCCCTTTTTATTATTTTGAGACAGGGTTTTGCTAAGTTGCTGAGGTGGCTTTGAACTTGCCATCCTCCTGCCTCAGGCTCCCAAATCACTGGAATTATAGGTGTGCATCACTGTGCCCAGCTTCATCAATTTCTTTGAAAGGTAAAAGAATAGGATTAGGCTCAATATAGATCAATCTATTTTTTCTTACAATTTTAAATGACAGAGAAACTATAAGGAGGGAAGAGCAGTAGATTTAAGGATTGAGGAGGAGCCAAGCATAGCTTGCGGTTGCTTTGATCAAGGTAATATAGTAATATTTCTTCCCAGAGATATGTTGCCAATAATTTTGGAATATACAAATACCAAGGTAAATGCATATAGATGACTGAATATTTGTTTCTCAACTGTGCTAGTCAACAATATTAATACATCTTTCATCTAAGACATAAAGGATACTTTACTAGCAAATTTAACAACAAAACAAGAAACTAACATCTTGTCTAACATTTATCTTTAAAAAAAAAAAGACACTGTGCTTCAAAACTGCAGAAAATTCCATAGATAAAATATTTAAAACATACCTGTCATCCAAAACAATAATGATTTCACCATGTTTAAAGGTGAGTTCATTGTCCTCAACGGCTTCAAAATCATATAAAGCTCTCACTTTTCGTGCAACCTTATTATTTAACTGAATTTCTGCAGATGGATATAAAGCTTTTGTCTCTGTGTGTTGTTGTTTCTGCTCTTGCAAAGATAATTCAATAGCTGGTTTGAAAAATCAAAATGCAAAAAAAGAAAACACAAGATAGCAAGGATTAATTCTGATTTTTAAAAAAGTTTAAAAAGAAATATTAGATATTTAACAATAAACCAAATGAATATTTTATTTGTCCAATTAAATGCTAAACTGTTAATTTTCAGTGGGGCAGGGAAGCATAACATTTTTTAAATAGTTTTTGCTCATTCCTTATTATCACAGTCTGTCATATACAGCAGCTATTATTTTTATAGCAAACAGATTGTGACATTATAATATGGGTAACTTTCCATATAGGACAAACCGTGAACATATTTCTGTGTTTGACTCATAACTTTGGCATTACAGAAAAGGTGAAATGTAATCTCTCCAAAGGTAGGATATTAAATACATATTACTGAAAAGGAAAATGAATTATATTCATCCTGTCATTTTTTTCCCCTTTACTTTTAAGACCCTACTAATTTATAGATTTGAGTTACCTCAACTAAAAGCACACATGGTTTTATAATTTTTATTTCATTAAAATTTTCAGGTGAGGATATTTTAATTGATACTAAATTATACATGCTTGATCATTTTACCTTTAGCTATGTCTTCATCTTCTTTGTTTTTGCTCAATGATGTTCCATTCTTGGCAGCAGCTGAGACAGTCTATAAATGTATGAGTAAAATGAACAAAAGTATCTTTTCAAAGAAAACACAAGTACTGTAATTACTTGCAAATGCTAATTTCAAAAAATACTGATATAACTGAGTTTCATTTAAAAGTCAAGTACTTTATGACAATTTTTAGTTGTATTCAAATACTAAAACATCAGAGTTTCCAAGAAAAAATTATAAGTGCACAAAGGGCATAAACTGGCTTACATTTTGCATAAATCTAAGTATGTAACAAGAAGATAACAAGGCATAAAGAAAGTACTTAAAATTTATAGAATGAATAAATATGAGTCTTTCCCGATTACACTCCCTGATCTCAGCTGTCTGAGATCTCTTCTTCAATGAGAGGTGCTCTAATGCTATTGGCATAGAGCGACAGAAGTGATACCAACAAGAAGTCATAATTACTAAAGAGGAGAGGAGCAAGGAGAGAGAGAACAGGCACAATTCTAGGAATACATCCACTAGTTGATGATGATGGCTTTTCCGTATAGCAGAATAAAGAAGGCAATGCTTAAATTTAATGGCATGTAAAGACAGATATCCAGGACTGTGAACCATCAACCAGGTTTCTTTTTTTTCACCCCAGTGCTAGGTAAGCATTCTACCACTGAGCCACACCCCCAGTGCTATCAACTAGTTCTTGAACACCAATTTTTGAGACCAATATGCAGAAAGGACACAGAAGTTGCTTTTTATTACTTATAAGACATCTGTCTCAAAATTTAACCCTGTATCTTTAGGTCTAAACAGCTAGACCTAAAGCTGCTTTGTCTCTTTACAATCTAAAACAAAAGAAGATATAGTACTCCCCTCCTTAGTCTCTCTCTCTAGCCCATAACTTAATATTAACTGGAGGAGAAAAGGCACTGACAGCAAAGCACTCAGTAAGTGGTTTACCACAAACCTAAAGAACTAACCCACTCCATGAGTCATTATTCCTGTTCTCCTCTTCCCACCATCCTACTATTCCCTAGCTCTCCAAAAAAATTTCTAATTTTATAGATCCACTTTCCAAAGTTACAATATAGAGGAAAAACACTGAACAATTAGACTGTCTACTAAATTATGTTAGATTGCCACTTCAAGAATGGAGGTGGGAAATGATGATCAAGACATCCATTGCCTAGGGCTGGGTTTGTGGCTCAGTGGTAGAGCATTTGCCTATCATGTGTGAGGCACTGGGTTCGATCCCCAGCACCACATAAAAAAACTAAACAAACAAAATAAAGGTATTGTGTCCATCTACAACTAAAAATATATTTTTTTTAAATTTTTAAAAGATATCCCTTGCCTATAATTTTTCATATAAAATACATACTACAAACTCGAAGAGGCCAACCTGAATGAATCCGAATGAATCTCTCACCTGAGAACCTGCTGAAGGAAAAGTAATTCCTTCTTCTTTCATAGATTTAATAGTTGCAGATATAAGACTAAACTGGGGATCCTTCTGAAATTCTTCTGACCATTCCACCATTAAAGATTTCAGTTTTTCACATACTTTAGGATGAGCCTTTTAAAGAAAGGGGAGGAAAGAAACCCACTGTAGTTAAAATAAGTACCAAAATTATTTAACTAACAGAATTCTCACCAAAATTCTCTTTAATTATATGAACATCAACAAAAATCTGGCAATCCCTGGTGTGAATAATTGATAGATGCCTGTTTAGACTGCAAGATAGAGTTGTTCCATGTAAAATCACCCTTCTGGAACATTAATTTCTAAGTCTTGTCATGACCAATAATTCCTTCATATTCCCTCTACGTTTCCTCAATATTCTCTGAATTACATTATGATTTTTATATCAACTTGACTAAATTTCTGGAATTTTTAACACTAAAAACATGAGAATGGTGCTTCTAAGTTTCTGTCTCAAAGAAATCAGTAACAACTTTATGAGGGCCCCCTCCACTCTGCTCTAAAATCCCCTTCGCTCACCAATGCTGATGCGGGTCAACATAGAATGGGTGTGGGGGCTAGAAATCTAGAGTCAAAGAAACCTAGATCTAAACCTTGGCTTGCCACTTAACAGATGCATGACCACGGAAAGTTACTTCTCTTTAAGCCTCAGTTTCTGCATGTATAAAACTGGAAAAGAGAATCTAATTTCCAAAAGTGGTGAGGAACATTAAACAAGACACACTATCCAAAATGGTTAAAGCAGATCTCAACAAAGATTAGCTAAATTAACTAAATTTTTTAGGGAGAAAAAAAGTTTTTAGTGCTATAAATTTTTTAAAATCAAATTCAGAACAAGAAGATTATTTTCAATTTATCTAAAATATTTATTTAAATTTGTAATACATTATATATAACTAAAATAATGAACAACATATACTTTTTTTTTTTTTTTTTTTTTTTTTTTTTGTGGTACCGGGGATTGAACTCAGGGGCACTTGACCACTGGGTCACATCCCCAGACCTTTTTTGTGTTTTTTATTTAGAGACAGGGTCTCACTGAGTTGCTAAGTGCCTCACCATTGCTGAGGCTGGCTTTGAACTCGCGATCCTCCTGCCTCAGCCTCCCAAAGTGCTGGGATTACAGGCGTGCGCCACCGCGCCCGGCAACATATACATTTTTTTAAAAATTGTTTTTTAGTTGTTGGTAGACCTTTATTTTATTTATTTATATGTGGTGCTGAGAATTGAACCCAGTGCCTCACACATGCCAGGTAAGTGTGCTACCACTGAGCCACAGCCCCAGCCCCAACATATACATTTTTAATGACTTAAATTTCTTCTCTTTTTAAAATTTACCTTATTTTTTATCACAGCACGTACTTCTGTTGCAAAATCACGGGAACACACTTCTAAATGAAATATCTTTCCACAGTTTGCCACACAAGCCCCAAGAAGCTATTAATTGAAATAAAAATTAATATATAAATGTTGAAATATTATCTTCCTTATTGAAATGTCATTTTCATAATTTAGTCAAATAACATGACTTTTACTCACAGTTAATGCCTGCAGAGCAACATGAGGAACCTTATGATTTACCCTTTTCATTATAGCTTTTAGGCAATCTTTTGCTCTAAGAAAGAAATGCAGAAAGTGAAGTATTTTTTGAGAATTTCAACTCTAACATTAAAAATATTCAGGAATTTTCAACCAAATAACTTCAAAAATAAATCCTGGAAACTTTACTTTGTTAAAGGAATAAGTATAAAATGATTTTACACAATCTTTTGTTCACAAACTTGTAGAGCTTTAAAAAAATTTTTTTGTAAACATTGTATACCCCCAAATCAAGAGACAAATCATTTCACAAAATGTCAGTCAACACAAGAGAACTATATCATATTAATTCTCTCTTCATTTCTTCAAGACAAAGTGCTTTCAGACAGCAAATCTTGAAAAGAACCAGTATAACATACATTCGTAAAAGGTTCACATGAAAAAGCTGAATATTGTCAAGCACAGTGGTGGACACCTGGAATCTCCTCAGAAAGCAGAAGGATCACAAGTTTGAAGCCAGCTTAGGCAACTTGATTAAGACCCTGTTCTAAAATAAAATTTAAAAAGGGCTGGGGAAGTAGCTCAGCATTACAGCACTTGCCTAGCGTATGTGAGGGCCCAGTACTGCAAAAAAGAAAAAAAATTAAAAAGAGTTTAATGTTAAAAACAGATGCTTTCACGATTTCTACACTTTTAGTATATAATCAGCTGAGCCTAACTGACATATCTTCCTGAGAAGCACTCTTTTTTAATTTTGGGGTTTTTTTGGTACTGGGGAATTGAACCCAGGGGTGCTTTGTTACCAAGTTACATTCCCAGTCCTTTTTATTTTTTTACTGAGACAGAGTCCCCCTAAATTGCTGAGGGTCTTGCTAAATTGCTGAGGCTGGGATCAAACTTGCAATCCTCCTGCCTCAGACTTTTGAGTCACTGCGATTACAGGCATGTGCTACCACGCCCAGCAGCATTACTTTTTTACATTCATTATCTTTTTACTATGGAAAGACTCTCATAAATGTCTAAGTCACAGGGAAATTCCCCAAATAACTAATCTATTCATTGTTAATATGCATCCTTGTTGTGTCAAACGTTTAATTATCTATGCTAACATGGCTCAAGTTTTCAGCTGGACACTTTTTATTTGGTCTTTCAGAATAAGGTTAATCTCATAAACCCAGCTTACTGGCTCTCTTTACTTTTACCTTTCAAAACTAAATAGTTTAGTTATATAAATAGTTTCAATAACAGTTAAGTTAAATAAATTTTGTTAAAACTAAAACCTCAGGGCTGGGGTTGTGGCTCAGTGGTAGAGCGCTTGCCTAGCATGCGTTACGCACTGAATTCTATCCCCAGCACCACATAAAATTAATAAATAAATAAAATAAAGGTATTTTTAAAAAAGTGTTATTGACATTAAAAAAACAAAAACCTCGATTCCCTTTCAAAGTTGCATCATGAAGAGACACAGGTATTAAGCTCCTAGACGTTTACTGAGTATCTTACCCATTAGGAGTGCTTCCAACTTTGTCACATATGTCCATAATAAGACTCCAATCTTCCGTGGTGTTGTACTCATTTGTGGCTTTTTCTAAGATATATTAACATACATGATAATTAGTGTATAATTTTGTGTTACAAAACACTGAAAACCAATAAAGGCACAATAGTTAAGAAGCCCTACCTCTTCTCTTGCCAAACATAAAAGAACTACAGAAAAACTTCAGAAGATAGAATACTTCTACTAACTTCAATTGTAAAATTGTATAATTAAATGTTCTCAGGTATGGTATATATAGTAAAATACCTCCTAAACAACTAAATAAATTATGCATCATCAATATTCCTATCAAATTCTAATTTGAGAGAAAGCTTTAAAAATGTATCATCATATAAGGAAATATATAATAAACTGTTCACTGAATCATTTTCAATTGCAAAACAAAACAGATTAATGAAATACAATAAAGTCATGCGATGGAATATAAAAATGGTATGCAAAATGAAATGTGAAAAAGTGCATGAATATCACAATACAATGATTTGTTTGGGCTTATAATGCTAAGTCGCATTAGCTTATAATGCTAAGTCAAAAAAGTTAATCACTGAAGAATTCCTAACATTCACATGAACCTTTAAAAACAGCTTTAACTCACATACCAATACAATCCACACATTTAAAATTCCATGTTTTCAGTACACAGATTTGTGCAACCATCACTAATAATTATAAACATTTTGTCACCCCCGCAAAAAAAGTCTGTACCCACTGGCAGTCAGTGTCCATTCTCTTCCGTATCAACTTTCTGTCCCTACACATTTGCCTATTCTGGACTTTTCACATGAAGAAAATCATGTATCAAGGGCTGAGGATATAGTTCAGCTGGTAGAGTGCTTGCATCCCATGCACAAGGCCATGGATTCAATCCCCAGCACCACCAAAAAAAAAAAAAAAAAAAAAAAAAAAAAGTAAGATCATGGATCATGTTATCTTTTCTTTTGTAATGAGCTTGTTATATAGCATATTTTCAAAGTTCATCCATGTTGTATTGTGTATCAGTATTTCATTTCTTTTATTGTTGCATAATATTTCATTGAATAGATATAGCATATTTTATTCATCCATTCCACAGTTTATGAACACCTTGGTTTGTTTTTTCTTTTAAACTTTTTGGTTAATATAAATAATACACTGCTGCTATGCTCATTCGTGTATAAGTTTTTGTGTGGGCATATGTTTCATTCTCTTTAAAACATAACACTGCTGGATCATATGGTAACTATTTAATTTTTTAAGGATATGGCAAATGGTTTTTCAAAGTAGCTATAATATTTTACATTACCAGAAGGAATAAATGAATATTTTCCCTAAAGTTTTTTTTTAATGTTTTTTTTAAATATTTATTTACTTAGTTGTACACAATGCAATGCATTTATGTTTACGTGGTGCTGAGGATCGAACCCGGGCCGCACACGTGCGAGGCGAGCGCTCTGCCGCTGAGCCACAACCCCAGCCCTTCCCTAAAGTTTTAAAATATTCAAAACATTATATTTTTATTTGGCAGGGGGTATTGGGAATTGAACCCAGAGGTGCTCTATCACTGAGCTATAACCAAAGGCTTTTTTATTTAATTTTTTTTAACATTTATTTATTTGCTTTAGTTGTACACAATGCGTTTATTTTTACGTGGTGCTGAGAATCGAACCCGGGCCGCGCACGTGCTAGGCGAGCGCTCTACCGTTGAGCCACAACCCTAGCCCGCCTTTTTATTTTTTATTTTGAGACAGGTTCTCAAAAAATTGTTGAGGCTAGCCTGCCTCAGCCTCCAAGCTGCTGGGATTAACACCATGTGCAACAGAACCCAGGCACACACTGTATTTTTACAGAAACACGCAGAGATGGTTAAAAGAGTAAATATGCATAAGAATGTTAAACATTAAACTAGAGGGGGAATCAAAATAGATTACACAGTGGCTTCTGTTTACTAACTTGACAGTGTACATCTAGAAGTTCTTTATTTTATTCTCAAAATCTTTTTTGTGGTGTGATACATTTCATGATCAAAGTAAAAATTCAACAGCAAATTGCTTAAAAAAACATGATCAGGCCAGACGCGGTGGCACACACCTGTAATCCCAGAGACTTGGGAGGCTAAAAGCAGGGGAATCACAGTTCAAAGCCAGCCTCAGCAATGGCGAGGCACTTAGCAACTCAGTGAGACCCTGTCTCTAAATAAAATACAAAAAAGGGCTGCCGGGCGCGGTGGCGCACTCCTGTAATCCCAGCACTTTGGGGAGGCTGAAGCAGGAGGATCGCGAGTTCAAAGCCAGCCTCAGCAATGGCGAGGCACTTAGCAACTCAGGGAGACCCTGTCTCTAATAAAAACACAGAAAAGGGATGGGGATGTGGCCCAGTGGTCGAGTGCCCCTGAGTTCAATCCCCGATACCACAAAAAAAAAAAAAAAAAAAAAAAAAAAGGCTGGGGATGTGGCCCAGTGGTTGAGTGCCCTGAGTTCAATCCCTGGTACAAAAAAACAAAAAAACAAAAAAAACATGATCATCAGGATATGACTGATATATTTTCATTGTATTGAATCTCATAAAATTTCAGTATGAATTCATATAATTATTTTATTTTATTTAGTTGTAGTTGAATACAGTATTTTATTTTATTTATTTATTTTTATGTGGTGCTGAGGATCGAACCCAGCACCTCACACGTGCTAGGTGAGTGCTCTACTACTGCTGAGCCACAACCCTAGCCCTCATACAATTATTTTGGATAAAGATATTAAAAGTACCCAGGTACAGTGGCATATAGGATATGCCTGTAATCCCAGTGGAAGGCTGAGGCAAGAGGATCAAGTTTGAGGCTAGCCTCCACAACTTAGTGAAACTCTCAAAAATAAATAAATAAATAAATAAATAAAAAGGGCTGGGAATATAGCTCAGTGGTAGAGCATCACTGGGTTCAACTTCCAGTACCAAAAAACAAACAACAAAAGAGATAGATAGACACACACACACACACACACACACACACACACACACACACAAGGAAGCACCCTAAAGACATGTGCTGGGAGTACAGAGGTGCACCTGAGGCCCTGGGTTCCATCCCAGCACCACTAAGAAAAATTATATATATGCATTTTCCCCTTTAAACAAATATATCCTGTAATTTCAAACACAGTAAAACCTACACACACACACACAAATACATATGTGTATATATATATATATATAAAATAATATGATTCTAGAATAATTTTCTTTTCTATGGCAAGGAATAATTTTTTATTAGAGCTTTATAGTTATACACAGTAGTTGGGTTCATCTCGACAAACTCATACATGCATTAAATTTGATTTCAGTTTGTGATCCCTTTTCTCTCTCCCTTTTCCCTCCCTTCTCCCATTCTCCCTCCTCTACTCTACTAGACACCCTTTCACTTATCTATTAATTTACATTTGATTGGTTCTTTCTACCTATGCATAAAGGTGAAGTTCCCTGTGGCATATTTATATATGCACATTACATGATTTTTTAAAGAATTCATCCTGCATCAATTCCCCTTACCGACCCCTCCACTCTGCCTCTCCATCTCCTCCTTCTACAATACTGATCTTCCCTCTATGCTATCCTATTCTCCCTGCCCCCTCACTTTATTTTACTCTAGCTTCCGCATATGAAAGAAAAGATTTGACCCTTGAGTTTAGTTTTTGGTCTGGCTTATTTTTTTTAAATATTTATTTATTTATTTGTCTTAGTTGTACACAATGCCCTTATTTTTACGTGGTGCTGAGGATCAAACCCAGGCTGCGCACATGCTAGGCGAGCGCCCTACCACTAAGCCACAACCCCAGCCATTTAGTCTGGCTTATTTCACTTAGGATGTTATTCTCCATTTCCATCCATTTACGAACAAATGCCATCATTTCATTGTTTTTATGGTAAGTAGAAACTACACACACACACACACACATCACAATTTCTTAATCCATTTATCTACTGATGTTTATCTGAGTTGATTCCATAAATTAGCTATTGTGAATTGTGCTGCTATAAACATTGAAGTGGTTGTATTGCTATAATATGCCAATTTTAGATTGCTTGGAAAAATATCAAGGAGTGGGATGGCTGGGTCATATGGTGGTTCCATACCTAGTTTTGTGAGGAATTTTCATACTACTTTCCAGAGGGTTGTACTAGTCTACAGTCCCACCAAGTATACCTTTTCCCCCACAACCTCATCAGCATTTATTATTGTTTGTATTCTTGATCACTGCTATTCAGACTGGAGTGAGATGAAATTGTAAGCATAGTTTTGATTTGCATTTTCCTGATTGCTAGAGATGTTGAACATTTTTTCATATATTTGTTGGCCATTTGTGTTTCTTTTGAGAAGTTTCTGTTTAGTTCTTTTGTCCATTTATTGATTGGGTTATTTGGTGTTTTTGGTGTTAAGTTTCTTGAGTTCTTTTTATAATGGATATCAATCCCCTACTGAAGGAGTAGCTGGCCAAGATTTTTTCTATTCTGTAGGCTCTCTCTTCATGCTCTTAACTGTTTTCTTTGCTGTGCAGAAGCTTTTTAGTTTGATGGTATCTCACTTATTAATTCTTGGTTTTATTTGTGCTTTGGGAGTCTTGTTTAGGAAGTCGGCACCAACACATATGAGGGAGTAGTCACCCTATGATTTCTTCTAGCACTTGTAAGGTTTCTGGTCTAATTCCTAAGTCTTTGATCCATTTCAATTTGAGTTTTGTGCAGGGTGACAGATAAAAATCTAGTTTCAGGCCAGGCATGATGGCACATGCCTGTAATCCCAAAACTTGGGAGGCTGAGGCAGGAGGATCGCGAGTTCAAAACCAGCCTCAGCAATGGCGAGGCACTCAGCAACTCAGCGAAGACCCTGTCTCTAATAAAATACAAAAAAAGGGCTGGGGATGTAGCCTAGTGGTGGAATGCCCCTAAGTTCAATCCCCGGTACCAAAAAAAATCTAGTTTCATATTTCTACATATAGGTATCTAATTTAAAAAAAAAAAAACAAGCTTAGGGAACAGCTTTATTTTCCAAGTAGGAAAGAGAAATCTAGTTAACTTCTGTTAAATGTTGGAACTCACTTACTCACTTTTTAAAAACCATGCAAATGGTCTAACACTATGAACAGAATGCAAAAGCACACATTATTTTAACATGTGATGAAATGACAAGCCTGTAATATTAGAAAAGTAATATATCTTTGCCTCTTAAGTTTTAGGCCCAAGTACCAATTATGAAGGGAGAAGAACATCAGGTCCAGCTTATTTCCTTGTAAAAAAATTCTACATGGGGGGCTGGGATGTGGCTCAGCGGTAGGGCGCTCGCCTAGCACGTGTGCAACCCGGGTTCGATCCTCAGCACCACGTAAAAATGCATGCATTGTGTACAACTAAAGCAAATAAATAAATATTAAAAAAAAAAAAGAATTCTACATGGAAAATCAGACCTGATTATGTTTTTAAAGGTTTTAAATGCTTCCCTACCCTACCCTACCCCCCAATACTGAGAACTGAACTAGAGGTGTTTTTCCACTGCACTACATTCCCTGCCCTTTTTATTTTATTTTGGAATAGGTCAAAGTTTCCCAGACTGGCCTGGAACTTGCAATCCTCTTGCCTCAGTCTCCCAAGTAGCTGGAAATACAGGCATATGGCCCTGTATCCAGCTTAATTATTTCTTAATTACATATCTTATAAATTCAATGAATTCCAAAAAAATAAGGGAAAAAACCTCTACCAACCCCTTTTAAAATCATGATATATCTTTGTAGACTTTGTATATGTGTGTGGTGCTGAGGTTTGAACCCAGGGCCTTGTGCATGCAAGGCAAGCACTTTACCAACTGAGCTATATCCCCAGCCCTCTTTGTAGACTTTTTTATATACATGTATATAGAAAAATTTTAAACTTTGTTAAACTAAATAAAATAGAATGTCAGTATAAAATGTCCCAAGTAAGCAATCTAAAACTAATAATCCGGGCTGGGGTTGTGGCTCAGTGGTAGAGCACTCGCCTAGCACATGCACAGCCCTGGGTTCGATCCTCAGCACCACGTAATAATAAATAAAGGTATTGTGTCCAACTAAAAATGAATTTTAAAAAATAAAATAAAACTAATAACCCTTTCATGGTTAAATTATGAACAAGATGAGAAACAAAGAAAGAATAAATAATATATCAGAAGTGAACCAATCAAATAGACTTGCCATTGTGAACCACAGAAGTGGGCATGCCTTAGCACCACGCAGGGGTAGGCCTCTCCCTACAAGGGAAAGCCTCTGCAAAACTCTTCCACAGAGAAGTAAATGCATAATCACTCAATGGAGATTCCATCTCACTCCAGTCAAAATGGCAATTATCAACTGCCTTCCTGAGTCACGTGTTGGGAGGGAAGCAGGAAGGCGAAGGCATAGTCCTCCTTTCCTAGCAGGCCCATCACCCATGTTATCAGGCTGGGTCTCACTTGGTTCCCCCGCAACACTCCCCCCAGCCCCCACCCACTAAGAATTAGGAGCTCTCAGCGACAGCACCAGTCAGCAGCCAAAGACCTAACTCAGTCCCCTGAAGTCTCCCCAACTACCATCCAAGTGACATATCTTCTCTCCAGTCAGAAGAGTAAATCTGAAAGCATTTCTTCAAATTGAAGAGCTTTAAGGACAACTATAACAATGTTGGAGAGCACTCTGTGATGGAGCTGAAGGACTCTCGCTGTAGACTGAGCCACAGAGATGTGATACGCAAGACAGACTATCTACTGGGCAGCCCTCAGGAAATCTGGCTCAGCAGTCCCAGACTGTGTTAGCCAAAGCTCCTATTGTATCCAGGGTTCTTAAAGCTTGTGTCTAAAAGGTCATTCCCCAATTCTTTCTTACAGGCATTTTCAGAACATCAGCTAAGATTTTATTCCCCCCGCCCCCGCCCAGTAGAATTTTTTTTCTATATTTGAATTCAGATGTCATTCTTACTTCTGTCACAGCTTTCTTAAAAATCTTCGGGCTGGGGTTGTGGCTCAGCAGTAGAGCTCTCGCCTAGCACATGTGCGGCCCGGATTCAATCCTCAGCACCACGTAAGAATAAAAGCATTGTGTACAACTAAAACAAATAAATAAACACTAAAAAAAAAAATCTTCAATTGTTTTTGGCCATAGTTTACATATTCCAGACTATTTAATCCCAAAGGTGAAAGATAAGGTATCTTCCATGTCTATCTTATTGTACTCGATGAATGGCAACTGCTTGGTTTTAGAGTTGTTTGCTAGGGCTGGGGTTGTGGCTCAGTGGTAGTGCCCTCGCCTAGCACGTGTGAGGCCCGGGTTCAATCCTCAGCACCACGTAAACATAAATGCATTGCATGGTGTACAACTAAAGCAAATAAATAAATATTAAAAAAAAAAAAAAAAAAAGAGTTGTTTGCTAGAAAAAGCAGACAGAATTGGGGGGTGGGGCAAGGAAGTGGGTGGTATGTGGAACAACTTACCCTGGCATTACATTTAAACCAGGATGTGTTGAAACATTAACACAACTTTCCTCATGTGCAAGGATCTGCTCTTTCACCTTTATTCAATCCTCTGTTGTGAATAAATGAACAAAAGGGAATGTTCTAACACCTGAAATAATCTATGCCAAGATACAAGATGATATGAATAAATGGTTTCCCCTAATAAGGCAGTGTACTGGTATGGTTTTATGGATTCATTATTTAATAAGGGGCTGCAAATTGGTGCAGCCAATCTGGAAAGCAGTATGGAGATTCCTAGGAAAACTTGGAATGGAACCACCATTTGACCCAGCTATCCCACTCCTCAGTCTATACCCAAAGGACTTAAAAACAGCTTACTACAGGGACACAGCCACATCAATGTTTATAGCAGCACAATTCACAATAGCTAGATTGTGGAAACCTCGATGCCTATCAATAGATGAATGGACAGGGAAACTTTGGTATATATACACAATGGATACTACTCAGCACTAAAAGAGAATAAAATCATGGCATGTGCAGGTAAATGGGCGGAGCTGGAGAAAATAATGCTAAGTGAAGACAGCCAATCCCAGAAAACCAAGGGTCGATTGATTCCTTTGCTATGAGGATACTGAATTATAGTGGCAATGGAGGGGGGATGAGAAGAATGAAGGAATGTTAAATAGAACAAAGGGGAGGGGAGGGGACAGGGAGATAGGAATAACGGCAGAATGTATTGGACATCAATATACCAAGTGCACGTATAAAAAACTCAGATGGTATGAAAATACTTTGTGTAAAACCAATAACTTGGAAAACTGTGCTCTTTATATGTAATATGAAAGGAATTACACTCTGCAAGCATGTATAATAAATTAAATTAAATAATAAATAAACAATAAAAAAAGAATGCCATTTATCAAGAATACAAGTAACTAGGGGCTGGGGTTGTGGCTCAGTGGCAGAGCACTCGCCTTGCACGTGCGCAGCCCGGGTTCGATCCTCAGCACCACGTAAACATAAATGCATTGCATTGTGTACAACTAAAGTAAATAAATAAATATTTAAAAAAAGAAAGAATACAAGTAACTAAAGAAAAATGAAATTATGGCATTTGCTGGTAAATGGATGGAACAGGAGAATATTATGCTAAGCAAAATAAACCAATCCCAAAAAACCAAAGGCCAAATGTTTTCTGTGATATGCGGATGCTAATTCACAATGGAAGGGGGGGTAGATAGAGGTAATTTGGACTAGACAGAGGGGAATAAAGGGAAAGGAGGGGACATGGAGGTAGGAATTGTAGTAGAATGAATAAGACATTATTACCCTATGTGCACATATGATTATATGACCTGTTAACTCTATATCAGGTACAACCAGACAACTGAGGAGTTATACACCATTTATGTATGATGTGTCAAAATGCATTCTAGTGTCATGTCTAATTAGAATATATAACCCACTCAGTTCTACTAGAACTCAACTTTGCATTATTTTCTTAATTTGGGACATGTAATACAATCAAATATGAAGCCTACTATGACACCCCCAAATGCCTTCCGATAATTTCAAAAGTATAGAAAAAAACATTGTTTACTTGATTTGATTTTCATAGAAAATGGAAAAATCCTGACTTGAATACTCTGTCAAGCCTAGTTTACTCTCTACAAATAAAGGACTCATAATTATTCTTTTAAAAAAGTATAAAATCTGAAGACTTTATAATGGCCTGCCAAAAGGACTTCATTTTTCAAGTGAACTAAATAGCAGTTAAATTACGTACTCAGTAGTATTTTAAACTCCTGGAAAATTTTAAATATTATAATTAAGAAACCATTCTTTTATAGCATGTCACTGTGCCCAGTCTTGGAGCCATATCTTACATTATCCTATGTCAAATGCATAGAGAGGTAGAGTGTTAAAAGAGCTCGCCTAGGGCCTAAATTCTAAATTGCCAGGGTTGGTGGGTGTAAGTCATAACATTTCATCACCAGGCTTTGATTAGTGTATATAGAAAGCCTCAAATACACAGTAAATAGTTCAGAAAAACTAACAATATCGTAAGAATCATTCCGTCAATAACTACAAGGAACAAAAAGGTTCCTCCTCTACACAGTCCATTATGTTCAAAACACAGCTCTAAAGAGAATCCAAATCTATCCATAAAACTTTGAATAAAATAGGCTCTATCAATAATAAAAAAATTGTTATAACTATACAAAACAAGAATGCATGCAAGAAATCTTTAAAGTTCCTCCTATTAGTTTGGAAATAAAAACTAAGGACTGGTCTTCTGCTTCCAAGCCTGACAAAGTATCTGGTATCTTACTTGTTATCCTACCAAAACAACTATAAAACAAGTCAAAATAGATGAGGCAACTGTTTTCAGAAAATGAATAACAGGCAGTGCAGTTCTGAAATCCTTGAGGGAAGAGAAATATGAAGTGAGCCTTATAATAGTTCCAGCTTCCGCCTGTAAACACTGTCCTATCTCAACACAAGGAAGACCAGCTCAAGTAGAATAGCTAGAAGACAGAAACCAGACTTCTAAACACAGGAATTTGCCACAGGTCCTTGGTCAAGAGCTGAGCTACACACACACTATTTGAGTCTCTATGAGGTCAACCAGAGATCACCCACTATGCAGCTGAAAGTTCATGTACTGGGAGTTGTCCTGCCTGTTAAGGATTGAAATGTTTATGTCTCTTCCAAAACTCCTACATTGAAGCCCCAATCCTAGTGAGGCTGAATATGGAGGTAGGGACACTATGAAGGTTAAATGAGGTCATAAGGATGGGGCCTTGTCCCAAGATAAGCATACTTTTAAAAAGAGAGACCATGCCAGGGGATGTAGCTCAGTTGTACAGTACTCAAGACCCTGGATTTGATCCCCAGTTTTTAAAAAAAAAGATAAAGAAGAAGAGGAGAAAGAAACTGGACAGGAGGAGGAGGGGAGCAGGGAGAGCAGAGAACTAATGCTCTTTCTTCATGTACAGACACCAAACAAACAAAAAAAAGGGGCTGCCTCCAACCCAAACAACCCGAAGAAGGCGCCTCAGACACTAGCCCTACTGGTCCCTTGATGTTAAGACTTTCATTTCCTATAACTGTGAGGAAACAAATATCAAACCACCCAGTCTATGGTATGGTATGATACAGTGTAGTATGTCATATGATATTTGTATACTTGCATGTTTAGCCTGATTGACCTAACCAAAGGCAAAGAGAACACATTAGACATTTAGATACAACCCTCCAAAGGCTACCCCTCAGAAGTAAAAGTCCTCTAGAATTTAAAATTCAAAGTTCAAAATTGAAATGGGGGGCTGGGGTTGTGGCTCAGCAGTACAGCATTCACCTAGCACATGTGAGGCTCTGGTTTCGATCCTCAGCACCACAAAGATAAATAAAATAAAGATATTGTGTCCAACTACAACTAAAAAATAAAAATAAAAATAAATTGAAATGGGCCTACCTTACGAAGAATAGAACCAAGCCTGACAAAACCTAAAAGATCCTCCAATTAAACAGCTTACCTAACAGATCAAAACTCAACATCCTTTACAGGAAGACAATGTAATCCAGCCTCTCTACAAAGAACAATCACAATGTCCATCATAACAGTAAAAACTATTAGATATGCAAAAGACTGATCCACAGTCAAAATAGTAGTTAATAAAAGTAGATGTCAGTATGATCCAAATGATAGAATTAGCAAAAAAAAAAAGAACCTTAAAGCAGTCATTACACATATTTTCAAAAACTTAAGGCACACGAGGCCACAATAAGTTAGTAGACAGTAAGTGCTGAGCAGAAAAACAAACTATAAAAATGGAATTTCCGAACTGAAAAGTTCAAAATCTAAAAAGTCACTAAGTGAACTTTCTAAATCTAAGATTGCAGAAATAGGGTTAGGAAACATGCATACAGGTCAACAGAAGTCACAAAATTTGAAAAATAGGGAAAAAGGAAAATTGAAAAATAACTGGAATCTCACTGGGCTTTTAAACTTGCTAAGGAACAAGTTACCACAAAATTAACAATGCACTATCAGCTCATAGTTCTGTAGTTTATAAATCAGACAAATTCTGTAAATTCTATGCCCATGGGATTGTAAGGTTTGTTACTGGAGTATTAATATTACTGAACTATAAAAATTGGAAATAATCTACAACAATTTATTCAGCATATTATCTAAACACCATGTATTTTTATTAGAAAACTAGTAAAACCCAACCACATGGAAATTAACAGTCAGAACATATAGATAAAAGACTATAACAGAAGACAACATAAAAATTTCTGATGACATATCAATGTCTTTAGACATAACTGAAAGTAATGCTTAGATCTTTGTCTTAATTCATTTTGTGATGCTATAACAGAATTCTTGAGATTGGATAATTTACAGAACAGAAATTTACTTCTTACATTTCTGTAGGCTAGAAAGTCCAAGACTGAGAACCTTGCATCTGGGAAAATATTCTTGCTGCATCTTCATATGGCAGAAGGTGGAAAGGCAAGAGAGTAAATCACTCCCATAAGCACCCCTTCCTTTTTTGGTACCAGGGATTGAACATAGGGGTGTTTAACCAATGAGCCACATCCACAGATCTTTTTTTTTTTTTTTTTGAGACAGGGTCTTGCTAAGTTGCTGAGGTTGTGATCCTCCAGCCTCAGCCTCCAAAGTTGCTGGGATTAAAGGCATGGGCCACCACACCCAGCCATAAGCCCTTTTTATAGCAGCATCAACCACTCTTGGAAGCAGAGCCCTCATGACTGAAACACCACCCAGAAGCCCCACCTTCCAACACTGTTGCACTGGGGACTAAGTTTCCAACAGCAATTTTGGGGGACACATTCAGAGCACAGCAACCTAAGGGGGAAAATATAGCTTTATATATATTAGTTGAAGAAAAACCAAATTTTTTTTTTTTATACCTTACAATTACAGTCTGAGAACAGGGAGAAGGTTTTAAAAAAAAAAAAGACAGTTTTTCCCCCCACAAGCAGAAACACTACAATATGAAATGTAAGTAAATGAGAGAAGAATTCATTTTGGAATCTAACAGGTAACATTTGACAGCTTCTAAAGACAGAATCATGCCCTTGAACCAATTTATTATAAACTAAATAATTATTTGAAAATGTAAGAACCGAAGGGTGTGGCAGCACATGCCTGCAATCTCAGTGGCTCCAGAGGCTGAGGCAGGAGGATCACAAGTTCAAATTTAGCAGCAATTTAGCGAGGCCCTAAGCAACTCAGTGAGACCCTGTCTCTAAATAAAATACAAAAAAGGCTGGGGATGTGGCTCAGGGGTTAAACACCCCGGGTTCAATCCCTGGTACACCCCCCGCCATTTTTCCTAGTTTGTGAATAAATCACACGTTTATACTGCTAAAATTATATATATGATTGTCATTTTATAGACAATTCTTAAGTAGTTAAATTTAGATTAAAATATTCAAACACCCAATATCTCAATCTTATAGATTATTACATTTCACCTCCTTCTCTGTCTCCAGTGACAATAACCATACTTAGCATTCTGTAGTATTTAGGTTAAACACACACATTTTCTCAATCTTCCTTTTCATTTAATGTTCTTATTTGGGGAAACTTTTATGGATGTATTTTCTTCAGTTTACTCTGGGAAAAGGAACAATATAAATCCTACTTACACCACGAATACCTTCAAAAATGAAAACCAACTTACAACCCTGAGAACTGAATAATAAATAATTTAGTTAAAAATATTACTAGCAATTAAGTAATAGCTTTTCAGTATTTTACATAAGCTAAATCATTTATTCTCCCACAAAATGGAAGATTCCCATTCTATAAATGAGGAAACTGAGTACAGAAAAGTAACTAGCACAAGATTATAAAGTCAGTAAATAGAAAAACAGATTCCAACCTGAGTAGTCTGGCTCAGGTACCAATATATTAAACTGCCTTTCCCCAGCAAGTTAGTTTTCAGTTTCCCTATGTATGAACATCTTGAACATGCATAATAGGACAAATTCAAGTTCAACTCTTGTTTATAAGTGAAGGACTAGGTGAAATGGCATGATGAACTCCATTTATTAAAACATCATATAATAGGGGCTGGGGCTGTGGTTCAGCAGTAGAGTGCTCATCTCACATGTATGAGGCCCTAGGTTTGATCCTCAGCACCACATAAAAATAAAATAAAAGTATTGTGTCCACCTACAACTAAAAAAATATTTTAAAAAATCATATAATAATACGATATATGTAAGAGCTTCCTCGGGTAGAATTCAGAACAGTGATTGCCACTCTTTTTACATTTCTCATGTCATCACCAACATTTTTTGACAAGAACTAGGAGGAATTGGGAGTTAGGCATATAGAGCAGACTAGAGAAAAGGAGGGGGGTAACATCAAAATCACCTTGCATTGCTTTTCATTATTTAAAACGCCCTGTTAAAATGAAGGCAAAAAAGGTCTAGAGGCATATTTTATATATGGCAAGTTTACTTTCTTCTTGGCTGTTTCTGCCCAAAGGTCCTTTGTAATCCTGTTAGGTGAGAATAATAACCCTTCCAAACTCCACATATACCCTTACATTAGAGAATTAGAATTCTCTCTACAGAACAGGACAGAAGCATAAATAAGTACAATTTCTATTGTAATAGGCCCATAAGGAAGCATCATGCGTAAGACACGAAAGGCAAGGGAAAAGGAAAAACCAATCTACAAAGAAGCCACTAACACCTCAAAAAGTCACAGATGAAGAATCAAAAGTGGATAGGCTTGGGCTGGGGTTGTGGCTCAGTGGCATGAGTCACTGGGTTCGATCCCCGGCACCATATAAAAATAAACAAATAAAGGTATTGTGTCCATCTACCAAAAAAAAAAAAAAAAAAAAAGAGTGGATAGACTAGAGGTGAGTGTGTGGCCTCTGCAGACTGAGATCATCTAGATACTGTGTGTGCACCCGTGGAGTACCTGCAGGCTTCATGCGTGGGATGCACAACACCAACTAAACAAGGAAGACCTGCCTTCTCTACATTCAGTTCCAAAACTTACTAGTGTAAGGACTTTGTGTAGTTTTACTTCAGCTCAGACTCAAATTTGAATCTATATTCTCATTTGTAATATGGAGATATTAAGATGCCTTCCATGTTTAAAAGAGGAATTGTGAAAAGTAAAAGTAAAATAGACAAAAGACTTAAATAAGTACCTTGAAAGAGAGGACATTCATTTAGCAAATACATACATATAAAGGTGCCCAACATCAATATTTATCAGATAAATGCATTCCAAAACCACAATGAGATACACACTTGAATGGCTAAAAAATTTTAAAACTACACCATCAGATACTGACAAAATTATAACATAATGGCTAATAATAAGTAGGTAGTAATAGTGGCTAAAAATAAGTAGGTGGCTACTTCAAAATAGCAATAATTTTCAGAGGATAATAGACCATTCCCTGATATCTGTCGCAATAACCTTCAATTCCTATATTAAATACAAACATTTATTATTATATAACATAACAGATTCTATTTTAAATATGTTAATTTTTTAGTTGTAGTTGGACACAATACTTTTATTCTATTTATTTATTTTTACGTGATGCTGAGGATCAAACCCAGGGCCATTCACATGCTAGGCGAGCGCTCTACCACTGAGCCACAACCCCAGCCCCAACATAATAGATTCTAAAAAGCAATAACATTAAAAAAAAAAAAAGTTCTTCCCTTTCATCTTCCACTTTAAGTACTTAGTATTACCAGGAAAACTAAAATACTGCACATGCAAGATTTCTTTAAGCAGGGCTGCTAATAAGAATTAAATATCGGGGCTGGGGTTGTGGCTCAGCGGTTTAGCGCTTGCCTAAGCACGTATACGACCCGGGTTCAATTCAATCCTCAGCACCACATAAACATTAAAGCCATTATGTACACCTAAAAAAAAAAAAAAAAGATATTAAAAAAATAATTAAATATCCCTTTGATTCAACTGAACTAAAATTAAGTCACTATAATTCTCTAGTGCTCCATATGGAACAATGTTTTGCTGTTTTCTCTTTTGTACTAGGGACTGAACACCCAGGGGTGCTGTCCCACTAAGCTACATTCCCAGCTCCCTTTTTAAATTTTGAGACAGAATCTCAATAAATTGCTTAGGACCTTAGTTGTGGAGGCTGGCCTCAAACTTGCGATCCTCCTCCCTCAGCCTCCTGAGTTGCTGAAATTACAGGCATGCGCCACTGTGCCTGGCCATATGGGAATATTTACTGACCAAGAAAGAAAAAGCTCACATATTTTCAGATTGAATAAAAAGTTTATTAAATAGCCAGGCACAGGTGGCAAAAACCTGAAATCCTAGTTACTCAGGAGGTTGAAGCAAGAGGATCACCAGTTCCAGGTCAGTCTGGGAACTAAGCAAGACCCTGTTGCAAAATAAAAAACAAAAAGGGCTGGGGGGAAAGCTCAGTAATAGAGCATCCCCAGGTTCAATTCCCAGTACCACGAAAAAAATTTTTTTGTTTTGTTTTTTTACTAAGTAAGATTTATACCCTACATGCATTCATTTAAAAACTACATTGAATAATACCAAGGGCAATGGCATGGAAAGGCTAAGGCAGGAAGATCACTTGAGCCCAAGGGATTCAAGATCAGACTCAGAAACAAGCAAGAGCCCCCGTCTCAAACAAAAACAAGGGCTGGGGTTGTAGCTCAGTGGTAGAGCGCTCACCTAGCATACGCAAGATGCTGGGTTCAATCCTCAGCATCACATAAAAATAAATAAATAAAATAAAGGTATTATGTCCAACTACAACTAAAAAATAAATATTAAAAAAAAAAACAAGAAGAAAACTCTGCATAACAAAATTTTATAATCTTTCATCATTTCATCCTTTCCCCCCACCCAGTCCTGGCAATAGAACCCAGGGCCTTGCAAATCCTAGGCGAATGCTCTCCCACTGAACCACATTCCCAAGCCCATGCTTTTTTTTGTCGTTGTTAAGAGAGCTATTAATTAAACACAGATTCTGTGTTTCCATTAAAAGTCAGAACTGGAATTACTTGGAGTATTCCTTAACTGCAGATAACTAAAGGGCTCAATGAAATTAACAATAGCTGAATCTGTGGTAAAGAACTGTAAGTGTTCCACAGGCTGTTAAAGAGACAGAGATGTGCCTGCTCTTCAAGCACCAGAAGTTTACAAGACCATTAAGAAAACATTGTTGGGCTGGGATTGTGGCTCAGCGGTAGAGTGCTCGCCTAGCACATGGGCGACCCGGGTTCGATCCTCAGCACCACGTACAAATAACACGCATTGAATAAAACGCATTGTGTACAACTAAAAGCAAATAAATAAAAATATTTAAAAAAAAAAAAAAGAAAAGAAAACATTGTTGCCGGGCGCGGGTGGCGCACGCCTGTAATCCCAGCACTTGGGAGGCTGAGGCAGGAGGATTGCGAGTTCAAAGCCAGCCTCAGCAATGGCGAGGCACTTAGCAACTCAGTGAGACCCTGTCTCTAATAAAATACAAAAAAGGGCTGGGGATGTGGCCCAGTGGTCAAGTGCCCCTGAGTTCGTTCAATCCCCGGTACAAAAAAAAAAAAAAGAAAAGAAAACATTGTTAAGAGCTGTCTAAAAAATGTAAGCAATATTTATTACAGCAAGAAGAGCTAAAGATGCCAATAAGCCAACATGAAACTAAGTCCTAAAAGAGAAAGGCTAAGGGAAAAGAATGTTTGGGCAATACCAAATGTCTCAGGTTTCTAGAAACATAATCTTTATCCATGACAGAGTTTGACAAATGCTGCTGATTAGCTGATATTCTGATAATAGGAAAAGGACTATAACCAAAAATACTTTTTAAAAAACATATTTATTGGGCTGAGGTTGTGGCTCAGTGGCAGAGCGCTCGCCTCGCACGTGCGCAGCCCGGGTTCAATCCTCAGCACCACATAAACATAAATGCATTGCATTGTGTACAACTAAAGTAAATAAATAAATATTTTAAAAAAACATTTATTTATTTACTTTAGTTGTACACAATGCATTTAATTTTACATGGTGCTGAGGATCGAACCCAGGCCACGCACGTGCTAGGCAAAAGCTCTACTGCTGAGCCATAACCCCAGCCCCAACCAAAAATACTTCTGAAATTTTGATAACAAAGTGAAAAATCAAGTTTGGCTGTGCCAGTCCAGTGGCTTGAGCCAAAGAGCCTGAGGACTGCCCAGGCCACAAGGACACTTAAACTCCATGTCTTCAAAGAGATAATTAAAAAAAAAAAAAGCCAACAACAAAAAAGTAAAACATCAATATCAAGCCAGAAGAAGGGAGGTGGGAACAAGAAGCAACCAAGGAGAAAGCTAGAGACGAAGCCCCATGATAACAGTGCTTGCCTAACATGCATAAGGCCTGAGTTTTGATCCCCTACCACTGAGCATCACACACATGAAGGCAACCAAGGAGGGAAAAATTAACAGAAGATAAAGAAATGATATATATTCTTAAATTTTATTTTTGATATATGAGCAATAGAAGTTAGGACTATCAATTGTTGATTAACCAGATTCTGATATTTTATACTATGTGCCTGTGAACAAAGTTTACTTTTAACACTAGAAAAAAATCCCTAACATCTTAAACAAAAAGCAGTGCTAGAAACACATTCATCTAACACCACTTCCACAGTATTATACTGCATGCTCACTTGTAGAAAACCATCCTCTTGACTACCTGCCTTACTTTCAAACTATAAGTTTGTTATCAAGGAGCTAAAACGTATATTTTTAATTTATCACTAGTTGATATGAAACAACAAGAAATTACAATGCCTTCTATCTTAAATTTTATTTTGTTTTTTTACATTTATTTATTTATTTTAGTTGTACACAATGCCTTTATTTATTTTTACGTGGTGCTGAGCATCGAACCCGGGCCGCGCACATGCTAAGCCACAACCCCAGACCCTCTATCTTAAAATGTAAAAGACTCTACAAGAAATTCCCTTTTATAATGATGCTAACTACTCTGTCATGAAATTCATACAAAAGAACAAAAGCCAAAAACAGCTGAAACAAGGAAGAAAAACAAGAAAGGGGGATTTCTACTACCAATTGTAAAGGCCCCTGATGTTAGAAAGTGGTACTGGTGCAGGGATAAAGAGAACAGTGTAAAACAGAAAGCACAAACATAGGACTCATATGAGAAAACAGACTGCATGGAGAAAGGGTTGTAAAAAAGTAGGGAAAGAATAGATAATTCAAAACATGATGAGTAGATGATTGACTAATTATTGTCTATTATTAACTGATTACCCAATTAAATCACTCATCCCAATCCTACACAAAGTCTTGATGGATTAAGGACTCAAATGCAAAAATCAAAATTTTATAAAATATTCAGAAGGAACTAAGACAAGATTCTTACAACTCTGGATAGAGAAGTCTTTTTCTAAAATAAGAAAAATAAAATCAAAATGGAATGACAAATACCACTATGTTAAAACTATTTTCCTTACAATAAAAAGACACCAAAGACAAAAGGCAGCAACAAACTTGAATATAAAGTTGCAATTCCCATTATCAAAGATAAGTACAGAACATATAAAGGACTCTACAAGTCAAAAAGAAAAAGTAACCAGCAAAACATTTATAGAAAAAAACAGAATGAGAAATATATGAAAAGATGCTCAACTTCCAATGAAGTTGGAATGAAATGAAAGCAACGTATTACTTCTTACCTGTTTAATAGGCATGAATTCAAAATTTTAACAATACCCAAAATTAGTGAAGATTTGGAATGATAGGAATTTCACTTCCATTGCTGTTGGAAGTGAAGCCTCAAACATACATTTGAAAGGGCAATTCTGCATTATCTAATATTTTTCAATTTTTCATTCCTTATACTAAGGAATTCCCCTTCGAGAGACAACCTTAGAGAATCTCTCACTCATGAACACAAGAAAAAAAAAAAAGAGAACTTTCAAATGCAATGTTGTTGGTGATATTAAAAAAAAAAACTGAAAGCAATTATGTCCATCAATAGGTGACTGGATAAAAATGTGACATATTCATACAGTGGAACATCTCATAACCATTAAAAATTAATGAACTAGAAATAAACATCAATGTGAATAACTCATAAAAATGCTAAATGGTAAGTTACAGAATGAAAAAAGAGTGTTTTTAAGAAGTCTGAAAACAGGCAAAACAATATGTAGTATATTTATGTGTGTTGTGTACATAATTATAAAATAGAATTCCCCCTAACTGAAGAGTATTTAACAGAGAAACAAGAAAAAATGGAACCAGAGAGCTGCTAAAAATACTAAAGTACTTCAACTATCTTGAACGTTCTCTTAAAAGAATCCAGTATGTCAAAATATTAGGAGCTGACACAATTGGCTGGTAGAAGTGGAAGTTTATGTTATATCTTACATTTTATGCTCAAAATTTTATAGTTTTTAAAAACTTCAAAATACATTCATTACAACTTCTAACGATCTGAAAGTAGTAAGTTTTTTGGTACCATGCAACCAAAATATAGAAAAAACTATGTTACAGCTACCATTTTCATCCATAACTAGAATTTTAACACTTTACAAAGATTATAATAGCCATGTTGTATTTAAGGATTGACTTAAGTTATAAATTTGAATGTATAAACATATGTTTTTGAAATGCTATCACTATTTACTTTTATGTTGGGGGAAAAAAAAGATTGCATGACTGAAAACCCCAAGCTACTTACTTCACTGTCAAGTTCTTCTAACAACAACAGCCAAAAATATAGCAATACACACATTCAACTTTCACTCAGAAAAGTATCCTCTTAACATAAAAGTTTACACTTTGAACTGCTGTCTCAGAAGAGTTTTGTAGAGAGAATTTGCTCTCAACTTTGTGGGACACAGGTGAATATATATTTAAGAAAGGAAATAACAAGGTTGTTGAAAAGATGAAACATACAGTGAGGAACAGTAAATAGCAGAGGCAGAAACTTGAAAAAACAACAAAAAAAGATTGTCTAACTTGAGCAGAGAAAAAAAGATGCAAAGAAAGACTGGAGTTAGGGTGCAAAACAGAGAAAGAAGTCATGACTCGGGAACCAATGTAGTAAAGACTGGAAAAATTAGTACAGAATACAAGGAAATGACATCTTTCCTTTTAATACTAACCACCATATCTTCCTACTGTGGTTCTGCCCCTCATGTGCTTTTAGTTGTTTTGTTTTGTTTTGTTGAGATAGGATATTTTTTAAAATATTTATTTCTTTGCTTTAGTTGTACACAATGCAATGCATTTATGTTTACGTGGTGCTGAGGCTCGAACCCGGGCCACACACATGCTAGGCGAGCGCTCTACCGCTGAGCCAGAACCCCAGCCCGAGATAGGATTTTGATATGTTGCACAGGCTGGGCTAGAACTTGAGATCCTCTCACCTCAACTTCCCCAGCTGGGATTACAGGTATGTTACCATGCCCAGCCTATCCCTCATGTTTTACTTTTTCCTTGAAAAGTTCTTTGGTAGGTAACTATTACTGTATAGGAGGTGGTTTCTTCCTGATATAAGAGGTAGTTACTTCCTGCTAGTAGAAGAACTGTCAGGAAAGAGTGGAGAAAGTAGATAGTGTTGATCTTTATAGAGAAAGTGTCTACCTGAAGGTGCTTCTCATTTAAAACAATAAAGAGAAGATGTAAAGCATTTCATGTATTCCCCCTATCTTTCTTGTACAATATTTATCACATTATATAATAATTATCTACTTTAAGGATGTGTCCTACATTACATTTGAGAATTCCTTAAGGGCAGGAACTCAGTGTATTCATTTCTTTGTGGCTCCAGACCTTTACCACAATGTCTGACACATGTAGTCATTCAATGCATGTTTGTCAAATGAAGAGTGAGCCAACGAATGACCAAAAAAGGAAAAAAAAAAAACCACACAAATAATAAAATGGAGAACAGATGATAAAGATAATGACACTATAAATGAACATTCCTACAGAAAATTTGAGTTGAATAATGTTCTTTAATACTTAATTAAAATTCAAAGGGGCTTTAAGATTTGGAATATGCAATAAATAATTTTTTCAATGACATAAGTTTACGGCCAATTTGAGCCCTACTATTCCATTCTACTTTTTCTGATTTCATTGACTGGTATAGAAGTTACAGGTGAGCCTCAATCAAACTCTTTCACCCTTAACTTGCCTTTTAGATACTGAATTCGGTTATAGCTGAGATGATCAACACTTGAAACTTTGGTTGATGGCACTGCCCATGAAATAATCAATACAAAATCACCAATGCCTCTTTTACCAAACAGTGTTAAACCATACAAGGACCTCAGGTGTCAACGAAGGGAAGGCTTAGTAAAGAGAAACTCTCAGAGAAACTCAACCTACTTTTTTTAAAAAAAATATTTATTTATTTGCTTTAGTTGTACTCAATGCATTTATTTTTATGTGGTGCTGAGGATCAAACCCGGGTCCACGCACGTGCTAGGCCAGCGCTCTACCGCTGAGCCACAACCCCAGCCCCCTCAACCTACTTTTATAAGTGTTCAATTAGAATTCCAAGAAAGAGCCGGGCGCGGTGGCGCACGCCTGTAATCCCAGCACTTTGGGAGGCTGAGGCAGGAGGATTGCGAGTTCAAAGCTAGCCTCAGCAATGGTGAGGCACTTAACAACTCAGTGAGACCCTGTCTCTAAATAAAATACAAAAAAGGGCTGGGGATGTGACCCAGTGGTCCAGTGCTCCTGAGTTCAATCCCCGGTACCAAAAAAAAAAAAAAAAAGAATTCCAAGAAAGATTACTCTTAAAGAAAATTGTCTTTTTTTTTTTATTAGAGCATTATAGTTATACATAGTAGTTTGGTTCATTTTGACAAAATCATACATGCATGGAGTTTGATTCAATCCCCAACCCCTCACTTTGCGGCTTCTTTAGAACACCTACTCCATTAATCTCCCTGTATATTTATGATATCGAACGCTTCCCTCCCTCCCCCCACCCCATAATTTTGCTCTAGCTTTCACATGAGAGAAAACATTAGACCCTTGATTTTCTGAGTCTGGCTTATTTCACTTAGCATGATGTTCTCCATTCCCATCCATTTACAGCAACTGCCTTAATTTCATTCCCTTGAAGAAAGTTTACAGTTATCAAGTTTAAAATACTTTGCCTTAGCCAGGCACAGTGGCATACGCCTGTAATCCCAAAGGATAGGAAGACTGAGACAGGAGGATCCCGGGTTCAAAGCTAGCCTCAACAAAAGTGAGGAGCTAAGCAACTCAGCGAGACCCTATCTCTAAATAAAATACAAAACAGGGCTGAAGATGTGGCTCAGTGGTTGAGTGCCCCTAAATTCATTCCCCATATCAAAAAAAAATTATTTTTTTTGCCTTATTCTATTTTGCCTTTTTTGTTTCATTTCATCAGAACAAAATGAAAGCCCTCACAATAACAATAAAAAATAGTCTCACAAATGTAGTGTAATTGAAATAAAGAAATAATTATGTGTTCCAAAAGCAGAAACTGAACCCCAGAACGAAGCTTCCTAGATTTATGACAGTCAATTGTGTTCACCTACCAATTTAAAAATTGAATGAAATAATGGAAATATTTGAAGACTATCTAAGAATAAATACGTAATTACCAATATTTATCTTCATATTATTTGACTCTTTTGAACATACTTGGGGATTACATAACATACCAAAATGGAGCACTTTGTAGAGACTTCGGAATTAAGAACTTCTTACATGCACGGTATTTTGTGTGACTCAGGCAATTTTAAGGCATGCTTTTTTTTCTTATTCTAAAGCTTACAAATCTACCTAGAATTCCGTTAATTACTGCTACAAAAATGTTTTCTTAGCCGGTTTGTATTAATGTTATTCTAATGCCCCAAATAAGTTCTTATATCGCATCCACCTTTTTCTCAATTCTACACTCACTGAAGTACCAGCGCTATTAAACCAACTAATATTTGATCCCACCTAAAATTAGTTGTTCTGGACTGTTCTGAGGTTCTACAGTTTTCTTTTTCATATTCTAAAACAGAACATCCCATAGCAGCTTGCCAATCGCAAATCCTGACGCTGCATTATCAGGGCTTGGATGCATACACAAACAACATGAAGTATTTCCTATTGAGAGGGAGTAAGTTCACGTCTGCAGTTCTGGACGGCCCGATCAGGGTCTACCCACTCCTGCATCATCTTCGGGGGACGAGGGATAGTTAAGCAGCTCTGGAGGAAGCAGGAAGTTTGTATCAACTCCACAATTACTTGGTCTCCAGCGAAACGCAGGCTCTTCCCTATTTCTCCAGTTGGTGGAGAACGGCCCTTTCAGAGTCCCTAGCCTCAGGCAGGAGGTACTCCCAAAGCCACGAGTCACGCGCCGAGGTTACCCCCAGAAAAACCCCGACGTCGAAGCGGCGGCACCGCCCCTTCCCTCTCGAGGCTTAGTCCAATTTCCAGAGTCGCCGCCACCCACTTTCTAGCTACACAAACATCAGCCCAGGACCGGGCACAGAACTTACCCACGTCTTGCTCAAAGGGGTTGGCGGCGAACAAAGGCATCCTGTCAGCGCCCGAGCCCGGTTCTCTGAGATCCAGCTAAGGCCGGGCAGTTGCTCCCTGCTGGGTGACCCGCCGCGGCTTCCTAGACGGCTAGACTCTGACCGTCTTGCCCACACTTCCGCCACTGCACCTGCCCGGTTCCTGCCTGACAGGCCGGCTCCAAGTCCGCGCTCCGCCCCCGCGCTCCGCCCCCAACTCCCCTCCCGAAGCGACATCCCGAAGACCTCGAACATCTTCCCAGAGCGCCTGTTGCCGCCATCCTTCAGGAAGAAGTGGCAGCCCTTGACCCATATCCCCGCAAAGGTCAGGCGGCCGCCGCAGCCACCTTTTCATCGCTAGGACCCCGGTGAGCCACGGAGCCGGGGACCTTCAGGCCGGAAGTTGTCTCTCCAAGAATTGGAAGACGCCGGAGACCCGGAAGCTGCAGTGTTGGCGGAGGTGCAGCGGGGGTCGCTGTGGCTTGGAAATTTTCGCGCGAAGCAAACTGGCGCTGAGAGCCACTTTATATTCACAAATTTAGTTTATTCCTGAGTGGCAGGTTCCGTCCCTGGAAGCCGTGGATCCTGGAGCAGGTTCCCGTCACAGTCCAGTTGCCCTGGAAACGGAGCCCCCGGCACAGAAGTGGTTTTGAGTGGTTGCTAAGTGCCTAGCTCTGCTCTTGTGCGCTTTTTCAGCGTCCAGATCAAACCCGCCGGAATATAAGCACCTGGAAAAGTAGTGGTGGAAGCGACATGGCTTTGTGGAGATTCGCAACTTCTAGCTTCCTATCGTGGCCTGCATTAAAACAACACTTGGCTCTGGGGATCCAAAGACGGAAGAGGCACAATCCCTCTCCGACTTGCTGAGGTTTATAGATACAGTGCATGACATGTATGATGATTCGGGTATTAGTAACACAAATCCAGATTGCAAAGGATATAGCCAGATATTTACATGAATGAAAAAGTGCAAGCACCCTTCCGGCTCACACATGCCCTATCCTTAACTGCCCCATAGTATTTATCATTTTATAAGCTATAACCGACTGTTATCTGTCTCTCTTCATCGGACTATAAATTCCATGATGAGTTTTGTCCATTGCTGTATTCCCAGAGGCTTAAACTGTGTGAGAAATAACTCAGATGCTCAATAACTTTGAATGAAGTCCTTGACTTTCTAACTGAACAGCTACTACCAAACTTCAGCCATTTGATGAGGTGTAGGCCTACTAGAGCCTCCGATTTTTATTGATTTTAAAATTTTGAAAATTACTTTAACTTTTTTTGTGTGCGTGTGGTGCTAGGTATTAGACCCAGGAGGGCCTTAGTGCATGCAAGGCAAGCACTCTACCAACTGAGCTATATCCCCAGCCCAAATTACTCCAACTTTTAAATCAACGAGTTAAAACCACTTAATAGGACTGGAGAGGTAGCTTAGTGGTAGAACACTTGCCTAGCTGGGTTAAATCCCCAGCACAAAAAACAAAAACAAACAAACAAAAAAAAAAAACTACCTCTCTACCTCTAATATATATTAAAGAGTTGATATTATAGAACAGAGAGAACCCTTACATGGAATAATTCATAAAACGGGGGTGCATTCTTTTTTTTTTTTTTTTGGTACTGGGGATTGAACTCAGGGGCACTCGACCATTGGGCCACATCCCCAGCCCTTTTTTGTATTTTATTAGAGACAGGGTCTCACTGAGTTGCTAAGTGCCTCACCACGGCTGAGGCTGGCTTTGAACTCGCAATCCTCCTGCCTCAGCCTCCCAAGTGCTGGGATTACAGGCATGAGCCACCGCGCCCGGCTAAGGGTGCATTCTTACTACAAAGTTAGGCGCACAAATGAAAAAGATTTACAGGTAAAGTGGCTGATTTTCAAAAGCATTGAACCTAGATGTTCAAGATATGTTTGGAGACTTTGTGGATAGATTTATCTAGGTTGAAGGTTTCATGTTGAAATGGAAAACAAAGCTAGTTAGAGAAAACAAGAGGCAGATTGAAAGCCTAAAGATCAAGCTAAGAAATTTTAATTTTAGAGTATAAATTATTAGATAATTATTTAAGGATATTTATCAGCAGAATAGTATAAGTGATTTCAGACTAATCTGATATTATGCATGACATATTGTGAATAAGCAGATGCAGACAGTTTAGGAAGCTATTGCAGCACTTAAAAGCCATAAGAAAGGATATTTCAGAGGAGCTTGTTTTAAGAGCTGAGGATTGAGAATTAGCCTTTGGACAGCATTGGCATTTTACAGTTTCTTAGCTCTTCCTCTTTAATGGTGAGCATACTCAAGATCTATATTTATGTTTCTGTGTATATACTCAGTGCTTTGGTGAGTTCCTTCAATTAACTAAGTTTTAAATAGTCACTAGGAGCAGCCCAAAGTTAAAAACAAGATTGTTACTTCACCTAATGAAGTAATTGGGCAATTAAAAGATATGTCAGCAGCAGCCCACAAATTATGGTGTGCAAAGAAATGTAACTTGCTTTTCTTAATACAAGTTCTTTTCCCATCTCCCTGATGACAAAAAATAATCTTAGCTGGGCGCGGTGGCGCACGCCTGTAATCCCAGCACTTTGGGAGGCTGAGACAGGAGGATCGCGAGTTCAAAGCCAGCCTCAGCAATGGCGAGGCACTTAGCAACTCAGTGAGACCCTGTCTCTAAATAAAATACAAAAAAGGGCTGGGGATGTGGCCCAGTGGTCGAGTGCCCCTGAGTTCAATCCCCGGTACCACCAAAATAATAATAATAATAATAATAATAATAATAATAATCTTATCAATTTCCATTGAATTCTCTCTCTTTAGGGTTTCTTACTCATTTGGGTTTACGCTCAACAAAACTGTATCTTTACATCAGGCCACTATACCCAAACAAGCACCAAGATCCATTTCCAGATATAGTCTTCTCATTTTGCTGTTTTGTGTATGACATTTGGTGTATGACCCTTTTTATTCCAAACAGGGACACTGCTCCCCCAGAAAGGCATGATAAAACCTGACTAAATGTTGATAAACACTAAAGAGGGCTGGGATTGTGGCCCAATGGTAGAGCGCTCGCCTAGCACGTATGCGCCCCGGTTCAATCCTCAGCACCACTTAAGAATAAGGGCATTGTGTACAACTAAAACAAATAAATTAAAAAAAATTTTTTTAAAGAAACACTAAAGAGGGTTGCGGCAAATCTTGAGAAGAGGAAGAAGCCTCATGAGAGAGACACCTTCCTCAAGTGAAATTTCCACATGGTTTTCAGACAAAGCAAGACCACTGTCCTCTAGCTAAGAGAGTAGATCACTTTTTTTTGGTCCAGAGCATAGCATAAAGATGAATCTTTCAGTTCAAAGTTCCCAAGTGTATCTATCTAGATATCCCCCATCTTTAATTTTAAGGTCTCATCCTTTCCTATCAGGGCATGACTTTAGTATACAAGATATACTGTGGGTCATGAATTCAACCTTTTTGTTGTTGTCATTGTTGTTGTTGTTATTTTAACTAATTTAAACCTTTTAAGTTTCACTATTCTCACAATCAGGTCCTATGTCTGATTTTATTTTATTTTATTTTTACTACAATCTTTGGTTATAGTAAATAGAGGTCTTCCCAATGCTCTCTCAATGAGTGGTATATGATTTTTCATGAATTTCCAAAGCATTTGGTTTTAGCAGTATTTTATTTTTAAATATTTATTTATTTGCTTTAGTTGTACACAATGCAATGCATTTATGTTTACATGGTGCTGAGGACCAAACCCAGGCCGCGCACGTGCTAGGCAAGCACCCTACCACTGAGCCACAATCCCAGCTCCTAGCAGTATTTTATTAATGAACTTTTATTTTGGAACAATTAGATCTACAAAACGTTGTAAATATAGTACAAAGTTCTTATTCAACCCTCATTCAGTTTTTCTCATTGATGATTCACTTTTCTCATGATACATTTCCCAAAACTAAGATGCCAACATTGGTTCATAGTATTAGTGGATTGTATTAGCATTTATGTCCTCTTTTTTTTTTCATAATTCAATCCAAAGTGGTCAAGGATTCCTAAGCCCACTTGCTTAGATTCAGTGATTTATTACAGAATTCAGCATATCATTGTATTCATGGCTATAAATTATAATGAAAGGATACAAAGCAAAATCATCAAAGGAAAAGTGTAGATGGGTAAAGTCTGGAGGATATCAGACACAGCTTCTAGGAGTGCTCCCATGGTAGAGTCATACAAGATGGGCTTGCTTGCTCGACCCAGCAACAAGTTGTGACAACACATGTAAAATATTGTCTATGGGATAAACTCATTACAGAATCAATGTCTGGGGTTTTTACTGGAGACTAGTCATGAGGTCTACCTAACATACCAAAATTTCCGGATTCTTAGGATTAAGGCAAGTATTCAATGCAAACCCATTGTTTGTGCAGACAGTTTAGGCATAGTGAGCCATTTTTGTCAGGTAATGGTCAAAATCTTCTTAAGATAAGTTATATTCCATGTATGTATAATATGTCAAAATATACTGCCATGTATGTCTAAAAAGAACAACAACAAAAAGACAGCAAAAAAAAAAAAAAAAAAGAAAGAAAGAAAGAAAGAAATTAAGTTCCTAGATGTCAGCCAAGCAAGCCATTATAAAGATAGGAGTTCAGGCCTTCTATGTTAATCTCTGCACACCAGGGTACTACATGTAATTTAGTTGTCTCCCTATTCTCCTCTGAAAGTTTTTCAGTTTTTCCCTGTTCTTCATCACCTTGATAGTCTTGAGGAATGTTAGCTAGATATCCTGTAGACTGTCCCTGAATCTGGGTTTGTCTGATGTTTTTCTCATGTTTAGATGGAGGTTATATGTTTTGGAAAGTATACTACAGAGGGGAAATGCCCTTTTCACATTACACACATCATGTTATCCAAGTGATATCTCATGATGTTAGCTTTCAGCATTTGGTAAATGTAGTATTTGTCAAGTTTTGCCATGTTAAACACTTTATAGTTAATATTTTTTCCTTTCTCTACTATGTTTTCTTTTGCATTTTTTTATTCAAAGTTGTTGTATTTGTAATAGTAGTTATGCATTAAAATTCATAATATACATATAGAGCCTCTTTTTACATAACACTGTATAAAGAGTATGTTCGTACTATTCAAGTCTTCAATCATTTATTTAGGATAATGATATCCATCTTACTATACCACCTCTTCTTTTTTTTCCCCTCCATCCCCCGTTGCTCCCTCCCTTCCCCTCCATCCCCTTTGACTATTCTAGTGTTCCTCTAATCCTCCTATGTACCCCGACACCCAACACCACTGTGAATCTGCCTCCTTATATCAGAGAAAACATTTGGTATTTGGATTTTTGAAATTGACTAACTTCACTTAGCATTATATTCTCCAACTTCATCCATTTACCTGCAAATGCCATTATTTTATTTTATTTTATTGCTGAGTAAAATTCCATTGTGTGTATATACCACATTTTCTTAATCCACTCATTGACTGAGGGACATCTAGGTTGATTCCACAACCTAGCTATTGTGAATTGTGCTGCTATAAACATTGAAGTGGCTGTGCCACTGTAATATGCTGTTTTTAAGTCCTTTGGGAATAGACCCAGGAGTGGGATGGCTGGGTCATAGGGTGGTTCCATTCCCAGTTTTCCAAGAAATCTCCATATTGCTTTCCATAATGGTTGCACCATTTTGCAGTCCCACCAGCAATGTATGAGTGTGCCTTTTCCCCCACATCCTCTCCAACATTGATTGTTGTTTGTGTTCTTAATAGCTGCCATTCTGACTGGAGTGAAATGAAATCTTAGGGTAGTTTTGATTTGCATCTCTTTAATTGCCAGTGATGTTGAGCATTTTTTCATGTATTTGTTGATTAATTGTGTATCTTCTTCTGAGAAGTGTCTTTTCAATTCCTTAGCCCATTTATTGATTGGGTTATTTGGGGTTTTTTGTTTTTTTGTTTTTTTGGTGTTAAGTTTTTTGAGTTCTTTATATATTCTGGAAATTAGTGCTCTATCTGATGTGCATGTATTAAATATTTGTTCCCAAGTTAGTTGGCTCTTTATTCACCTCACTGATTGTTTCTTTTGCTGAGAAGAAGCCTTTTAGTTTGAATCTATCCCATTCATTAATTCTTGATACTAATTCTTGTGCTACAGGATTCTTATTAAGGAACTTGGGGCCTTGAAGGAGCCCTAATTAGGAAGGGCTGTTGTAGCTAGCTGGAAGCCATAAGTTCCACCTGATATGTATGTGACGCACCTGTAGGCACCCGCAAACCTGAAGGTATATAACCAGGTGAAAGCGGTCCGAGTTAGGAGAACGGAGAATTCAGTCAGCCGGGCAGTCACTCCGGTCGGTCAGAAGAATCAGAGCGGCCAGAACGTAGGCAGAGCGGTTACAGAAGAGAAACCAGATAGAAGAAGTAATGACTGGTCAGAGTTAGGCCGAGACTCCTGAGGAAGACAGAAGACAGAAGAAAGAAGAAGGAAGAAAGAAGAGAGAAGAAAGAAGCTCTAATCTTTCTCTAAGCTAAGCTCTATCTTTCTTTAAGCTAAGCTCTATCTTTCTTTCTCTCTAAGAAGCTAAGCTAAGCTCTATCTTTCTTTCTCTCTAAGACTCTAAGCTAAGAAGACAAGAAGAAAAGCTCGCTTTAATCTTTCTCTCTAAAAATCTTTCTTTCCCTCTCTAAGCTCTAAGAAAGTAGAAGTAAAAGTAGTAAAAGCTTAACTCTGCCTCCGAGAGTTTTTCCTCCCGGTTTTCGGTACCAGGTAGCTTACAGGGCCTAATCCGACCTGTTGGAAATTGGAGCTTACTTTTTCTTCTATTAGGCGTATTGTGTCTGGTCTAATTCCTAGGTCCTTGATCTAATTTGAATTGAATTTTGTGCCTGGTGAGAGATAATGGTTTAATTTCATTTTGTTGCATATGGATTTCCAGTTTTCCCAGCACCATTTGTTGAAGAGGCTATCCTTTCTCCACTGTACATTTTTGGTGCCTTTGTCTAATATAAGATAGCTGAAATTATATGTATTAGTCTCTGTGTCCTCAATTCTGTACCATTGGTCTACCATTCTGTTTTGGTGCCAATACCATGCTGTTTTTGTTTCTATTGCTCTATAGTCTAATTTAAAGTCTGGTATGGTAATGCCACCTGCTTCACTTTTCTTGCTCAGGATTGCTTTAGGTATTCTGGGTCTCTTATTTTTCCAGATGAATTACATGACTGCTTTTTCTATTTCTTTGAGGAATGTCATTGGGATTTTGATTGGAATTGCATTAAATCTGTATAATGCTTTTGGTAGTATGGACATTTTGAGAATATTAATTCTGCCTATCCAAGAACAAGGTAGGTTTTTCCATCTTCTGGGGTCTTCTATAATTTCTTTCTTTAGTGTTCTACAGTTTTCCTTATAGAGCTCTTTCACCTCTTTCATTAAGTTGATTCCCAGGTATTTTTTTTATGCTATTGTAAATGGAGTAGTTTCCATCATTTCCCTTTCAGAGGATTTGTCACTGATGTACAAAAATGCCTTTGACTTATGGGTATTGATTTTGTATCCTGCTACTTTGCCAAATTCATTTACTAGTTGTAAAAGTTTTATGGTAGAGTTTTTTGGTTCTTCTAGGTAGATTATCATGTCATCGGCAAATAGTGCTAATTTGAGCTCTTCTTTTCCTATCTGGATCCCTTTAATTTCTTTCATCTGTCTAATTGCTCTGGCCAAAGTTTCAAGTACTATGTTAAATAACAGTGGTGAAAGGGGGCATCCCTGTCTTGTTCCAGTTTTTAGAGGGAATGTTTTCAATTGTTCTCCATTTAAGATAATGTTAGCCTGGGGCTTTGCATAAATAGCTTTTTTAAAAATATTTATTTATTTGCTTTAGTTGTACACAATGGGTTTATTTGTACGTGGTGCTGAGGATCAAACCCGGGCCACGCACGTGCTAGGCGAGCGCTCTACCGCTGAGCCACAATCCCAGCCCCACATAAATAGCTTTTATAATGTTGAGATATGTTCCTGTTATTCCTATTTTTCCTAGTGTTTTGAACATAAAGTGGTGTTGTATTTTGTCGAATGCTTTTTCTGCTCTATTGAGATGATCATATGGTTTTTATCTTTAAGTCTGTTGATGTGATGTATTATGTTTATTGATTTCTATATGTTGAACCAACCATGCATCCCTGGGATAAACCCCACTTGATCGTGGTGCACTATCTTTTTGATATGTTTTTGTATTCGATTTGCCAGGATTTTGTTGAGAATTTTTGCATCTATGTTCATTAAAGATATTGGCCTGACGTTTTCCTTTTTGGCTGCGTCTTTGCCTGGCTTTGGAATTAATGTCACATTGGCCTCATAGAAAGAGTCTGGGAGAGCTCCCTCTTTTTTTACATCTTGAAATAAGTTGAAGAGCATTGGTATTAGTGCTTCTTTAAAGGTCTTGTAGAACTCGGCTGTAAAGCCATCAGGTCCTGGGCTTTTTCTAGCTGGTAGGTTTTTTTTGTTTTTTTTTTTTTTTTTTAATATTTATTTATTTGCTTTAGTTGTATACAATGTATTTTTAGTTTTACGTGGTGCTGAGAATCGAACCTGGGCTGCGCACGTGCTAGGCGAGTGCTCTACAGCTGAGCCACAATCATAGCCCCTAGCTGGTAGTTTTTTGATGGCATCTTCTATTTCCTCGCTTGAAATTGATCTATTTAAATCGTGTATATCCTCCAGTTCCAGTTTGGGCAATTCATACGACTCTAGAAATCTGTCAATGTTTTCAATATTATCTATTTTATTAGAGTACAAGTTTTCAAAGTAATTTCTAATTATCTTCTGTATATCTGAGGTGTTTGTTGTGATATTTCCTTTTTCATCACGGATGTTAGTGATTTTTTTCTTCTTTTCGTTAGCATCGCTAAGGGTCTGTTAATTTTATTTATTTATTTCAAAGAAACAACTTTTAGTTTTGTCAATTCTTTGAATTGTTTCTTTAGTCTCAATTTCATTAATTTCAGCTCTGATTTTAATTATTTCCTGTCTTCTACTGCTCTTAGTGTTGGTCTGTTCTTCTTTTTTCTAGTGCTTTGAGGTGTGATGTTAAGTCATTTATTTGTTGGGTTTTTTTTCCTTTTAAGGAATGAACTCAGTGCAATGAATTTTCCTCTTAATACTGCCTTCATAGTGTCCCAGAGATTTCTATACGATGTATCTGTGTTCTCATTTACCTCTCGAAATTTTTTAATTTCCTCCTTGATGTCTTCTTCAACCCCTTGTTTGTTCAGTAACATGTTATTTAGCTTCCAGTTGTTGGAGTAGTTTTTTTTATTTCTTGTTTTATCATTGATTTCCAATTTCATCCCATTATGGTCTGATAGAATGCAGGGTAGTATCTCTACTTTTTTATATTTGCTGAGAGTTGCTTTGTGGCATAATATATGGTCTATTTTGGAAAAGGAGCCATGTGCTGCTGAGAAGAAAGTGTATTCACTTACTGAGGGATGAAATATTCTATATATGTCCGTTAGGTCTAAGTTATTAATTGTTTTAATGAGGCCTAAAGTTTCTTTATTTAGCTTTTGTTTGGATGATCTATCCAGTGGTGAGAGAGGTGTGTTGAAGTCCCCTAGGATAACTGTGTTGTGCTCTATTTTACTCTTGAACTTGAGAAGGGTTTGTTTGATGAATGTCGGTGCTCCATTATTGGGGGCATATAGATTTATAATTGCTATATCCTGTTGATGAATGTTTCCCTTAATCAGTAAGAAATATCCATCTTTGTCCCTTTTGATTAACTTTGGCTTGAAGTCTACCTTATTTGGTATGAGAATGGAAACCCCTGCTTGCTTCTGTGGCCCATATGAGTGGTAAGATTTTTCCCAGCCTTTCACCTTCAGTCTATTGATGTCTTTTTCTATGAGGTGGGTTTCTTGGAGACAGCATATTGTTGGGTCATTTCTTTTAATCCCGTCTGACAATCTGTGTCTTTTGAATGGTGAATTTAGACCATTATCATTCAAGGTTATTATTGAGATGTGATTCATATTCCCATCCATTTTTATTTGTTTATGGTATTTATCTTGATTTGGTTTCTCCTCTGGTTGGTAATTCCTTTAGTTTAATATCTCCCTTTGTTGATTTTCATTGCTATATTTCTTTTCTTCTTCGTGGAATATTTTGCCCAGGATGTTCAGAAGTGCTGGCTTTCGAGTTGTGAACTCTTTTAACTTTTGTTTGTCGTAGAAGGTTTTTATTTCATCTTCAAATCTAAAGCTTAATTTTGCTGAGTATAAGATTCTTGGTTGACATCCCTTTTCTTTCAGAGCTTGAAATTTGCTATTACAGGATCTTCTAGCTTTTAAGGTCTGGATTGAAAAATCTGAACATAGTCTAATTGGTTTCCCCCTATATGTAATCTGCTTCCTTTCTCTTGTGGCTTTTAATATTCTCTCCTTGTTCAGTATATTAGGCATTTTCATTATAATGTGCCTTGGTGTGGATCTGTTGTGATTTTGTACGTTTGGTGTTTGGTAAACCTCTTGAACTTGGTTTTCCCATTCATTCCTCAAGTTTGGAAAATTTTCTGCTATTATTTCATTGAATAAATTACTCATTCCTTTGGCTAGGAACTCTGCACCTTCCTCTACCCCAATCACTCTTAAATTTGGTCTTTTCATGTTGTCCCATATTTCTTGAATGTTCTTTTCTTGATTTTTTTTTTTTTTTTTACCATTTTTGCTGTTTCCTACATTTTTTTCCAGATTGTATATTTTGTTTTCATTATCTGAGGTCCTTTCTTCCAGGTGATCTAATCTATTGGTGATGTTTTCAATAGAGCATTTAATTTGGTTTATTGCTTCTTTCATTTCCAGAATTTCTGTTTGGTTTCTCTTTGGAACCTCTATCTCTCTATTGAAGTAGTCTTTTGCTTCTTGTATTTGTTTATGAAGTTCTTTGTCAAAGTGATCTTTTACTACCTGTATTTGCTCTCTCACCTCCTTCTTGAATTCATCCTTGAGCTCCATAATCATTTGGATTATGTATTTCCTGAATTCCTGTTCTGACATTAGATCTACTGTGCTTGCCAGGGAATCTGCTAAGGAGGTATGGTGATTTGTTTGGGACATTTTCTTCCCTTGTTTTTTCATATTGCTTATGTGTCTTTTCTTTTAGCACTGTGGAACTTTGACTTTTTTGTTTTTACCTTAAGGCCTAATGATGCTCCTGTTGTAAAATGCTATCACCTCCCCTTATATAATTTACACCTTAAGACCAGACATTTTATATTCAGTTAATCATAATTTGGTCACAATGTAGAGAGTTAGAGAATTTAGATATTGTCTCCAATATACTCTGAATGATTGTAAGGGGGTTTATGATTTCAGATATTGGGTACAATGTTTATATGCTTAGGAGGAAAGAAGGAAGGATATTGCTTTCCCCCCCCCCTTAGGAAGTGTAAATATAGAAATATGTGGACATAGTTTAATAGCAGTAGAGAGAGGAAAGGAATTGGAGTGAACAATTTAGTGTGAAGACTGATGTATATTTAAGCCAAGCTTATGCAAACGTTGAGAGAAATTAGAAAATGTCTGGTAGTAAGACTTAGTAAAAGAGAGAAGACAGGGTGAGTAAAAAAAAAGAGAGAGAGAGAGAGAGGAGACTATATAAAAAAACCCCTTTGGGAGCTGGGGTTGTGGCTCAGTGGTAGAGCGCTCGCCTACCACGTGCGCGACCCAGGTTCGCACCACGTAAAAATAATAAACACATTATGTACAACTAAAAGCAAATAAATAAATATTTTTAAAAAACCCTTTGATGTACTATTCAGTTGCCCCAGATCTAAAATTCCTAATTCTTGTATACAACTTGTTTTTGTCTCTGTTGAGAATGTAGGGGCAGGGAGTAGATAAGAAAGATGAGGGAAGAAGAAAAGAGAGAAAAGAGGGAAAGAAAAAGAGAAAGAAGAGCAAAAAAAGAAAGAAAAAACAAAAGAGAGGAAAAAAAAAAAACAACAAAGTCTAACCCACAAGTCTCAATTAAGCAGCCTTTTCTCTTCCTCTCTCAGCTTGTTAAATTAGCTGTCAGGCCGATCGGTCCTGGCTGATGCAGAGAATTTGTGGGTGGAGTTAAGTCTGTGTACCTGGTTAGCAAGGAGTGATGCTGGGGATGGGGCTTTGTGTGACTGGCCCTGAAAATCGATTTGTCCAGATGGTGTCTACTCTCTGTGTTCTTCCTCAGTTGAAGGGTCACAGGGGGTCCTCACGCTGTACTCAGATACTCGTTCCCCCCACTGGCTGTTGATGGTCCTTCCAGTCACGGGTTCCTCCTTGCCTGTTCACCGGTTTCCGCGCCGCTTTCTCTCCGGATTTCTCTCACTGCTGAGGGTCGTGTCCGGCTGAGTGTGGATTTGAATTGGCATTGTCGCCCCGCTGTCTCCAGCGGTCTCCCAGCTCTGATCGCGCTGTTTTCACTGCTGAGGTTCGTGGCATGCCGAGTGGGGATTTGATCTGGTGTTGCAGTTGCACAGTCTCCCGCAGTCTCCCAGCTCTGGCTTTGTTCCGCACCGCCTGTGCTCCGGGTGGTGCTGCTGAAGCCACCCGGCACAAGGCGCTGCAATCAGATTGTCTTGCTCGCTTTGGTCGCAGTATTCAACCATCCAGGAGTTGAGCATTCTCAGTCTATATATACTTGCTGAAAAGCTATTTATCTGGTTTGTTGGATTCTTTCCACAGAGCAGCCCTGAAGAGCGGCTTCCTCTAATCTGCCATCTTGGATCCCTCATCTCTCTACTATGTTTTAGGAAGCAAGTCGCTAAGTCCAGCCCACCCTCCAATAGAAGGACATTCAAGGTATTCACAGTGTTTCTTTTATTGCAAGTGTTCCCTTCAAGTGCCCTCTGATGAATTATATCCATTGTCCCACTATTTTAAACACTCCTGACCCAAGCAGTTTTCTTCCCCTCTAAATTGCTACGCCATATATTTTGAGTTATTTTTATGCTGTATCTTTTATAAGATCATAAATACTTTTCATCATTTTAACAAATCATTCATTGAACTAATGTTTATTTACTTTACATGCACAGTGCAACCCATTGAAACTGAGAAGAAACGCAATGTTAACCAAGTTCTTTAAAATATTAACATTTTTTTTTTATGGTGCTGGAGATTGAACCCAGAGCCTCATGCATGCTAGGCAAGCACTATACCACTGAACTACATCCCCAACCCCAAAATAAATTAAATTCTTGAGTTTTCATTTTTGCCCCAATATTTTATCTTTTTCCAAATGATTATTGGTATAGTCGAACTACGAACCAGCATATTTGTTACTGCTTACTATTCATTACTCTTGGTTATTTATTTCCTTCTTTCTGTCCTTTATCTGCTTTCATTGGTTTTACTTATGCATTTTATGTGATTCCATTATTTCTCCTTTCAGCACGGTAATTATACTTTTTTTTCTTACTTTTTCTTGTGGTTTCTCTTGAATTTGTAGCATATGTTTACAACTAATCCAAGTGTCTTTCAAATAACATGCCATATTGCTTCACAGGTAGTTTATAACCTGTACCTTATAACTGAATATTCTAATTCCTCCTTCCCATTTTTTATAACATTGCTGACATTCATTTCACTTATCTCTAAGTTGTAATCACTGAATACACTCTTACTGTGTTAGCTTTCCATCACTTAACAAATACAAAGATAATAAACTTATAAATAGAAAAGTTTTCTTTTGGCTCTCAATTTTGGAGATTTTAATCCAAAATATATTGGCCCTGTTGATTTTGAGCCCTTGAAGAGGTAGTACATCCTGGATGGAGCATGTGATATAGCTGGAAAATGAAAGAGAAGAAGAAGGAGGAGTTGAGATACCACTGTCCTTTACAAGAACATACCCACATGGACTGGGGCTGTGGCTCAGCGGTAGCACACTTGCCTGGCCTATGTGAGGCACTGGGTTCAGTTCTCAGCACCGCATATAAATAAATAAAATAAAGGTCTATCAGCAATTAAATATATATATATATATATATATCATGGCAACTAAAAAAATTGAAAAAAAAAAGTGCCCCCAATGACCTGAAAACCCCCCACTAATACTCCACTTCTCAAAGATTCCACCACCTCCCAATAGCACCACCGTGGGGACCAAGCCTTTGGGACAGACTTTTGGGGGACATCCCAGAGAACTATAGCAGTTGTTGTTATGTTTTGAATAAATTGTTAACTATTAATTCAATTAAATATAAAAAAGAAAAATTTTTGTTTTACCTTCATTTATTTCTTCTTTAGTGCTCTTTTTAAAAATGTAGATCCAAGTTTCTGATTTACATCGTTTTCCTTCTCCCTGAATAACATATTTTAACATTTATTTCATGCCACGCTATTGGTGACAAAGTCCTTCAGATTATGTTTATTGAGAAAAATATTTTTGCTTTACTTTTGAAGGATCATTTCTCTAGATAAAGAATTCTAGGCTGTTTTTTTTTTGGGGGGGGGGGGTTTTTGGTTTTTGTTTTTTTTTTCACTCTCAGTACTTTAAAGTGATCACTTTTCTCTTTGCTTACATGGTTTATGAAGTCCAATGCAATTCTGTCCTTACCTGCTATAAGTACGGTGTTTTTCTCCCCCAGCTTCTTTCAAGATTTTCTCTTTGTCATTGATTTTCTGCAGACTTAGCATGGTATGTAGATTTTTTTGGTATTTATACTTAGTTTTTTTGAACTTCATGGACCTGTGGTTTGGTATCTATTATTAATTTTTGGAAATTCTCAGTCATAATTGCTTCAAATATTTCTTCTTTTCTTCTTCTAGTATTTCCATTATACATAGGTTATACCTTTTGAATTTCTTCCACAGTTCCTATATATTCTGTTTGCTATTTTGGATATCTATTTGCATTTCAGTTTGGGAAGTAACTATTTGAAGGGCAAAAAATCACACCAGAGACAACCATGCAGCCAAGATATTTATTCACCAGCCTTTATGGCTGGTCGGAGGTAAAAGAAGTACAGGGAGAGAGGAGTCAGGGAGAGGGGAGTGTGTAAGCTCTGGTGGGAGAGAGAAGTCAGGGAGAAGGGAGTGTGCACATTCTGAACAGAAGGTGGGTGCCTGGTCATGTCAGCTGTGGTCTCTGGAGCTGTCGGCTAAGGCTGGAGCTGTCAGCTGGGGCAGCTGCCATCGGACTGGAGGTGATGGGTCTGGAGCTGTCACAGTGGCTGCCTCCTCTCTGCAGGGACAAGCTGTTGAGCCTGAGCTCCAGGCAGGCAGGAGCTTTAAGTAGGGATTTCTTGTGGGGGGTGTACCAGAGCAACCTTTAACGCTATTGGCTCTTTGCCTGGGGAACAGGACAAACTTTAAGCCTACTGGCTCCTGCCTGGAGAACAGAGTGACCTTTAAGCCCATTGGCTTCTACCTGGGGAACAGAGCTACATTTAATCCCATTGGCTCCTGCCCGGGGAAAATGAAACAATGTTGCTTCTCATGGAAATTTCCATGGGGGAGGTGGCCCATTGGCCCAAGCCTGTTGCTGCCTGAAGCGATGGCTGCTTGGAGCAACGAAGCCGCGGGAAGAAGTTCAGAGGCAAACTGGAGACAAACAGCTTTTTATTCTGATAACTTTTCTCTCTGGCTCTAACAACAACTAACACGCGCCGCACACACCACCAAAATGGCGCTGACCCGATCAGCAATCTCGGCCAAGTCACTCGAGATCCCGGGCCAAGTCCCGTGAGACTACGGAAGGCGACAATGCCCAAATCTCCATGGCTCATAGTCAACTGCAATTCAAGCCATCTCCCCAAACAGGGCTCCTGCACAAGCCTATATATCATTCCCCCCTTTTTGTTTTCTTAGGAAGTGGGATGTTGTGTGTCTGGATGGCTACTTCCTGCTGAAACAGGGCAATGTAGGGTGTTATGGGGGAATATAACAAGACAGGTAGGTCAGGCTTGAGGGCAAAAAGGATTCTCAGGAGGCCGGCGCCAAAAAGATGAATCTCTGCAGGTGTGGATGAAGGTTCCCTGAAGCCATAAGTCGGTGAGGGTGTCCTCCTGAAGAGAGGAATTGTAGGCATGAAGGCAGCATCTTACAACAAAGAGAAAGAAGGAGAGAGGGATTGCCGTCCGTCGGCCTGTCCCTAAGGAAAAGCTGGTTAAAGGTTCAGAACAAAAAAGACGGAAAGGATTATTTTGAGTCGGTATTGGAGACATGAGAGAAGCGAATTTTTAGGGGATCGTGGGAAGGGAAGAACAAGTATACTGGGGTAGGTGTCTGTCATCCTTTTGTGGATCCTCAGCTGATTGGGCAGCTGGTTTTAGTCTGGAGAAATGAATCTAAGATGTCAAGATCCCTGATGTTTCATGAAGCTTAGCAGCCATGGGTGTTCATAACACAACCTGGAAGAGGCCTGTCCACTTCAGGGCAATGGATACTGATCCTGTGTCCTGGGGAGGGGAAAAATATACCCAAGAACCAGGTGTTAATGGGAACGAAGTGGAGAATGTACAAGGGTCCGGCAGGATGTAATCTTGGCACGTCCATAGCTGATGTCTGATGAAGGACAAGAGGGGAAGAGAGAGGCCTTTGGGCAAGGGTCCCTTGAATTGGGGAAATTCCAGGTGGAAGAGCCGGCCACCCAAACATAATCTCAAAAGGGGATGGTGAAGATGGTTTTTTGTGGAGGACTTGCAGCCTATAGACGGCTAGAGGAAGTAGCTTGACCCAGTTCAGGTGCAGCTCCAGGGAGAGTTTAGTCAGACTGTCCTTAAGCTTAAGGGTTCTATTAGTCCTTTCTACTTTCCCTGAAGACTTGGGGTGATATGGGAAGTGAAAATGCCAAGGAATGCTAAGAGAAGTAGATATATTTTGGATGACATGAGAGAAAAATTCAGGCACATTGTCAGACTAGATGGACATGGGCAACCCAAAGTGGGGAAACATTTCTGAGACTAAAATAGAAGCTACTGTGGAAACCTTCTTGTTGGAAGTAGGAAAGGCCTCTACCCATACAGAGAAGGTATCTACCAATACCAGGAGATACTTATGTTTTCAGACAGGTGGCATGTTGGTGAAATCTATTTGGTCTAGGGTAATGGCTTTTAATTGATGGGAGATCTGAACTCCTAAATAAACTACCTGGGTCTGGCAAGTTATACCTTAGATGGGGAAACGCAATACCCGTGAGAAGCAAGAAAATTCTAAAGGGTGTAAGAGTCTACACAAACTGTGGAAAAGGAAGGGCTGCAGAGGAGAAGGTCATCTACATATTGCAGAAGAGTGGAGTCAGAAAACTCAAGATCCTTGAGGTCAGCAGCCAGTGTCTGTCTGAAGATATGAGGGCTATCACGCAAACCCTGAGGGAGGACTGTCCAGGTCAATTGTTGGGACGGATGAGTATCAGGATCAGTCCAGGTAAAGGCAAAGAGGTCTTGTGATTCCTGAGCTAAAGGGACAGTGAAGAAGGCATCCTTAAGATCAATGACTGAGAAATGAGTAGATAAGGAAGGAATTAGGGAGAGAATGTTGTAAGGATTTGAGATCAGATGGTATATGGGCCTAACAGCCTTATTGATGAGACAAAGATCTTGGACTAGCCGGTATGACTCATTGGACTTCTTAACTGCCAATATGGGATTATTATAAGGGGAATGGGTGGGTCATAGAAAGCGTTTTCCACAGGAGGTCTGAGATAATAGGTTGAAGACCTCTGAGGCTAGTGGCCAGGAGAGGGTACTGGGCTCTGTTGGTGAAATTCTGGGGATCTTTAAGGTGTATTTGTACAGTGTTGCAGCGAGCAAGGGAGGGAGTCTGAGTGTCCCAAACTTTGGGGTTTACCAGATGGGCAGGGGCAGGGTAACGGGAAGTTTCTGCACTGGTAGAGCATTGAGAGATCTTTTCAGGGTTATCAACTCCTAATACAGTGAGGAGAAAGACAGAGGAGGAGACCGAGTGAGACAAGTCAGGGAGCACAACTGTGCGAGGCAGGTCACAGAGTACAACTGAGACCTGAAATTTGACCAGCATATCTCGGCCCAGTAAAGGCATGGGACATTGAGGCATTACTAGGAACTGGTGGGTGAAGGATGGAGATGGAGGTGGCAAGACAGCATGGGAGTCTTGCAGAGGTGAATGGCGTGTCCCTCTACCCCAACAATAGGGGACAATATGGTGGTGGGCCCCCAAAACTCCCTCAAGACCGAGAAAGTGGCACCTGTATCTAATAGGAAATTTATGGGATGGCCATCAACAAGAAGGGTGACCCTAGGCTCCTATAAGGCAATGTCAACTGTCGGGAGAGGAACCCCAGGACCCCATCAATCTTCTGCAGCCAGTCCCAGCAGGTTGGGTTTCATGACTGATCCAATCCCCCTGCGGGAACTGGGGCAGTTGAAACTCCAGTGGCCCATCTTGGACCATTTAGGACATGGGCACGTAGGGGGCCAGGGGTTGGGGCAAGCTCTAGCCCAGTGTCCTTCATTCCCACACCTGAAACAGGGCCATGGAGGTCCCCTCTACATGGGGTCATGGCCCCCTGTTTGTGAGGCCTGAGCATCAGAGCCCCATAAGGCCTGGGCTAGCATTTGAAATTTTGTTCGTTCGGCCTTTTCATATTTCTGAAACCTGTGGCTTTTGGTATCCTAATCTCTGTTATGATAGACCTTAAAAGCTGTGGCCAAGATCTCAGTCTGAGGTGTTGCAGGTCCTTGCTCTAATTTTCTCAATTTAACCCGCATGTCAGGGTAACTTTGGGACAGAAAGTAAGTCATAAGGACCTGACATCCCCCTGGAGATTCAGGATCTAAATTGGTGTATTGTTGGAGAGCTTTGGTCAGTCGATCTAGAAATTAGGAGGGGGGTCTCTTCCCTTTTTTGTATGATTTACTGCACCTTGTCAAAATTAACGGCCTTTTGTGCTGCACGTTTAAGACCAGCTAGTATACAAGTGGAAAACTGATCCCTCAAGGCCATGTCCCCTGGGGAATTATAGTCCCAGTTAGGGTCTCTTTCAGGGATGGCCTGAGGTCCAATGGGATGGTTAGGGTTAGTTCTATGGTTCTCATCAGCATAGGCCCTTGCCTGCTCCCAGACTCGCCTACACTCCTCAGGAAGGAGGGTATTTGCCAGAATCATATATATATCATGGAAGGTGAGGCTATAAGCTTGGAGGACCCATTGAAATTCCCTGAGGTATGTAGTGGGGTCAGTGGTATAAGAACCCAACCGTTTCTCGATTTGCACTACCTTGGTCATTGAGAAAGAAACATGGACACAGACAATTCCTTCTGCCCTGCAACTTCCCGGAGTGGGGCCAGGACTTGGGCAGGAGTAAGGGAAAGAGGGTGAGCAGACATTGTGCAAGATTGCGTGGAGAGTGGGCTGAAGGAGGTGGCAAGAGTGGGTAGAAGTGGGGTTGGAGGGGCCGAGGGAGGGGGAGAGGTCTAAGGTAGAGTTCCTTATGGGGGCAGCTTGTCTGTGGGATCAAAATCAATAAAGGAGGAGGATGATAGAGGAGCAGCCGGTTTACAGGCAAGGAGGATATTTTCGGGGCTGCAGCAGGTACAGAGTGAGAGATTTGAATGGAGGAAGGAGAAATCCTGAATATATGAAATCTCTGCCCATTTTTTGGTTGCTGGCAGAAGTCGGAAGGATCTCTTAGTATAGAGGGATCTAGGGACCAGAAGTAGGCAATTTGTTTTGGTTGTCTGAGGGGTACGTAAGCCAATCTTGGGTGCAAAACTTGATGAGTCTTGTTGGTTGTATATCAAGAGTTAGGCCAAGAATGCCTAGGTTGTTTAAGAGGCATTGTAGAGGGGAGTTGGCTGGGAGGGATAGGAGTGGGTACGAAAGCGACAAAGAGGGAGATCCAAGATGGCGGATTAGAGGAAGCCCCACTTCAGGTCAGCTCCGTGGAAAGAATCCAACAAAGCAGATAAATTGCCTTTCATCATATATATAGGCTGAAAATACCGATCTCCTGGATGGTTTGATTACCACTACCAGAGAGAGAAAGAGACAAGCTGTCTGCAGCGGCTAGAGCCGTGAGGCTTCTGCAAAACCGCCTGGGTGGTGCACAGGCCGTGCGAAACAAAGTCAGTGTGGGGAGACTGAGCTGCGACTGCAACCCCAGCCACACTCAGGGCACACCAGCGTGAAACCGGCGATAAAAACCAGTGATAACAGCCGGCGGAATTGGTGCTGGGGGACCACGGGAGACCGCGGGTCGACAACAACAGTTCGATTCCACACTCAGCTGGATGCGACCCTCAGCAGTAGGGCCCCGGAGAGAGCGGCACAGAGATCAGCAAACAGCAAGCAGGGGCAGAGTCGGAGCGGTCCACAGTCCAAAGCAGCACTGTCTGCACCGCAGTTACAGTTGTGGCTTCCCAGTGCCACTTCGGCAGGGAGACATACACCCAACGGCTTTGAAATCGATCGGCGAGGACACGGGAGTCTGCGGAGCTGCTGTTGACTGGAAAGAGAGCACCACCATCTTTGAAAGGTGCAGTGACTGACCCAGACAAAGAGGAGGAGACGGAGAGTGACGGCTGCAGCCATCCAGGGACCCTCCAGCTCTCTGAAGACAACGCACACTTGGGTGAGGCTCGGGTGGCCAGCAGGGGAGGGCGTGTCTGAGGCCAGCTCAGCGGCCACAAGAAGCTGCAACTGTGGGTGGGCTTGGGGAGGGGGTGCCTTCTGGAGGGTCCTCTTCCCGGTGCCATTCATCTGCTGACACACACAAAACCCCCTGGGCCACTCCTTCACTGAACCGTTCAGCCACTGGCCTAAGATGCAGCCTTGATTCTACTAACAGGATCGCAGACTGTCTAGACATGATCCAATAACAATTGGTTTGAACTGGAAAGGAAAAAACAGGGGGGCTTCCCAGGGCCCGTTTTGTCTGAGACTTGGGGTTCGACTTTTTTTTGTTGTTGTTGGTTTGCTTGTTTTGTTGGATTGCGGGGAGGTTTTTTTGTTTGTTTATTTTTCTTTTTCTTTTTTTGGCTTTGTTTTGTTCTGATTTTTTTTTTTCCTTCCGCATTGATTGTCAGTGTATTTGTTTGCTTCCGCTCCTTTTTTCTTTCCTTCTTTTCTTCCTTCTCACTCTTGCATCTTTTCTTCCTCCTTCATCTTTCATGTTTACATCCTGCCAGTGCATACTAAACAGAGGCAAAAACAAGTTATACGCAGAACTTGGGATTTCTAGAACCGGCGCAATTGAACTGGGTAGCAAAGCAGTGTTATATATATAGTTTACTCTCTATTTCCTTGATTCTCTCTCTCCTCTCTCTTACACCAATTCCTACTCTTTTATCATTTTTTTTCTTTTCCAACTTACTTTATATATAAATTGGTCTTTCCACCTAATTGTCAACTCCATTCTCTTTCTTCCCTCGTCTACTGATACTAAACCACTTCCACTAAACCACTTCAATAGATATCTCTTTTCATACTTTCCAAGAAAGAACAATTCAAGACACTTCCTTCTTCCTAAACATAACACCTCTGTATCCAATACTTGAAGCTATAAAACCCCATCAGAAGCGTACAGAGTAAATTGGAAATAATATCTGGGTTAACCAAATCTGTACATTGTGATCAAACTTGGATTTTCTGAATAGAAAGTGTTAGGTTTTAAAAGTGTAAAGGAATTATAAGGTGATCTGATAGCATTGTACTACAGGAACAACATAAGGCTTTAAGGTAAAATCGAAATAGTCAAGGTCCCACAGTGCAGGAAGAATAGACACACAAGCAACATGAAAAAACAAGGAAAGAAAATGACACAAACAAATCAAGTTACCTCATCGGTAGATGTCATGGCAAGCACAGTTGGTCATATGCCAGAGATAGAATTTAGAAATTACATATGCCAAATGTTTATGGAACTTAAGAATGAACTCAAAAATGAGATGAGGGAGCAAGTACAGGAGGCAAAAGATCATTTTGACAAAGAACTCCAAAAACAAATACAGGAAGTAAAAGATTACTTCAATAGGGAAATAGAGGCTCTAAAGAGAATCCAAACAGAAATTCCAGAAATGAAAGAAGCAATAAACCAAAATAAAAGCTCAATTGAAAGCATCTCCAACAGAATAGACCACTTGGAAGAAAGAACCTCAGACAATGAAGACAAAATATATATCCTAGAGAAGAATTTACACTATACAGCAAAACTTGTTAGAAATCAAGAACATAACATCCAAGAATTATGGGACAGCATAAAAAGACCAAACTTAAGAGTGATTGGCGTAGAGGAAGGGGCAGAGTTTCAAGCCAAAGGAATGAGTAATCTATTTAACTAAATAATTACAGAAAATTTCCAAACTTGAGGAATGAATGGGAAAACCAAGTTCAAGAGGCATACCAAACACCAAACAAACAAAAATCTCAACAGATCCACACCAAGACACATTATAATGAAAATGCCTAATACACTGAGCAAGGAGAGAATACTAAAAGCCACAAGAGAAAGGAAGCAGATTACATATAGGGGGAAACCAATCAGACTATGTTCAGATTTTTCAACCCAGACCTTAAAAGCAAGAAGATCCTGGAATAGCATATTTCCAGCTCTGAAAGAAAAGGGATGTCAACCAAGAATCTTATATCCAGCAAAATTAAGCTTTAGATTCGAAGATGAAATAAAAACCTTCCACAACAAGCAAAAGTTAAAAGATTTCACAACTCGAAAGCCAGCACTTCTGAGCATCCTGGGCAACATTTTTCATGAAGAAGAAGAGAAAGATGATAACGAAAATCAACAAAGGGAGATATTAAACTAAAGGAAATACCAACCAGAAGAGAAACCAAATCAAGCTAAAGACCATAATTCAAATAATAATGGATGGGAATAAAAATCACATCTCAATAATAACCCTGAATGTTAATGGCCTAAACTCGCCAATCAAAAGACACAGATTATCAGAATGGATTAAAAGAAACGACCCAATAATTTGCTGTCTCCAAGAAACACACCTCATAGAAAAAGACATCAACAGACTGAAAGTGAAAGGCTGGGAAAAGTCTTATCACTCACATGGCCGGCGGAAGCAAGCAGGGGTTTCCATTCTCATATCAAATAAGGTAGACTTCAAACCAAAACTAATCAAGAGGGACAAAGATGGATATTTCTTATTACTTAAGGGAACCATCCATCAACAGGATATAACAATCATAAATCTGTATGCCCCAAATAATGGAGCACCTACATTCATCAAACAAACGCTTCTCAAGTTCAAGAGTAAAATAGACCACAACACAGTTATTCTAGGGGACTTCAACACACCTCTCTCACCAACGGATAGATCATCCAAACAAAAGCTAAACAAAGAAACTTTAAGCCTCCTCAAAACAATTAACAATTTAGACCTAACGGACATATATAGAATATTTCATCCCTCAGTAAATGAATACACATTTTTCTCAGCTGCACATGGCTCCTTCTCCAAAATAGACCATATATTATGTCACAAGGCAACTCTCAGCAAATATAAAAAAATAGAGATACTACCCTGCATGCTATCGGACCATAAAGGGATGAAATTGGAAATCGATGACAAAACAAGGAATAAGAAAAACTACTCCATCAACTGGAAGCTAAACAACATGCTACTAAATGAACAAGGGGTTGAAGAAGATATCAAAGAGGAGATCAAAAAATTCCTAGAGGTAAATGAGAACACAGATACATCATATAGAAATCTCTGGCACACTATGAAGGCAGTAGTAAGAGGAAAATTCATTGCACTGAGTTCATTCCTTAAGAGGGAAAAAAAACCAACAAATAAATGACTTAACATCACACCTCAAAGCATTAGAAAAAGAAGAACAGACCAACACCAAGAGCAGTAGAAGACAGGAAATAATTAAAATCAGAGCAGAAATTAATGAAATTGAGACTAAGGAAACCATTCAAAGAATTGACAAGACTAAAAATTGGTTCTTTGAAAAAATAAACAAAATTGACAGACCCTTAGCGATGCTAACGAAAAGAAGAAGAGAAAAAACTCAAATTACTAACATTCGTGATGAAAAAGGGAATATCACAACAACAAACACCTCAGATATACAGAATATAATTAGAAATTACTTTGAAAACTTGTACTCTAATAAAATAGAAAATACTGAATGCATTGACAGATTTCTAGAGTCATATGATTTGCTTAAACTGGATGTGGAGGCTATACACAATTTAAACAGATCAATTACAAGTGAAGAAATAGAAGATGTCATCAAAAAGCTACCAACAAGGAAAAGTCCAGGACCTGATGGGTTTACAGCTGAGTTCTATAAGACTTTCAAAGAAGAACTAATACCAATGCTCTTCAAACTATTTCAAGAAGTAGAAAAAGAGGGAGCTCTTCCAGACTCTTTCTATGAGGCCAATATCACATTAATTCCAAAGCCAGGCAAAGACACATCCAAAAAAGAAAACTTCAGGCCCATATCTTTAATGAACATAGATGCAAAAATCCTCAACAAAATCCTGGCAAATTGGATACAAAAACATATCAAAAAGATAGTGCACCACGATCAAGTGGGGTTTATCCCAGGGATGCAAGGCTGGTTCAACATTCGGAAATCAATAAACATAATACATCACATCAATAGACTTAAAGACAAAAATCATATGATCATCTCAATAGACACAGAAAAAGCATTTGACAAAATACAACACCACTTTATGTTCAAAACACTGGAAAAACTAGGAATATCAGGAACATATCTTAACATTATAAAAGCTATTTATGCAAGGCCCCGAGCTAACATTATCTTAAATGGAGAAAAATTGAAAGCATTCCCTCTAAAAACTGGAACAAGACAGGGATGCCCCCTTTCACCACTGCTATTTAACATAGTACTGGAAACTCTGGCCAGAGCAATTAGACAGACGAAAGAAATTAAAGGGATCAAGATAGGAAAAGAAGAGCTCAAATTAGCACTATTTGCTGATGACATGATAATCTACCTAGAAGACCCAAAAAACTCTACCAGAAAGCTTTTACAACTAGTAAACGAATTTGGCAAAGTTGCAGGATACAAAATCAATACACATAAGTCAAAGGCATTTGTGTACATCAGCGACAAAGACTCTGAAAGGGAAATGATGAAAAATACCCCATTTACAATAGCATCAAAAAAAATAAAATACCTGGGAATCAACCTAACGAAAGAGGTGAAAGACCTCTATAACAAAAATTATAGAACACTAAAGAAAGAAATTATAGATGAACTCAGAAAATGGAAAGACCTACCTTGCTCTTGGATAGGTAGAATTAATATTGTCAAAATGTCCATACTACCAAAAGCATTATACAGATTTAATGCAATTCCAATCAAAATCCCAATGTCATTCTTCAAAGAAATAGAAATAGCAGTCATGAAATTCATCTGGAAAAATAAGAGACCCAGAATAGCCAAGCAATCCTGAGCAAGAAAAGTGAAGCAGGGGCATCACCATACCAGACCTTAAATTATACTATAGAGCAATAGTAACAAAAACAGCATGGTAATGGCACCAAAACAGACTGGTGGACCAATGGTACAGAATTGAGGACACAGAGACTAATACATGTAATTTCAGCTACCTTATATTAGACAAAGGTGCCAAAAATGTTCAGTGGAGAAAGGATAGCCTCTTCAACAAATGGTGCTGGGAAAACTGGAAATCCATATGCATCAAAATGAAATTAAACCTTTATCTCTCACCATGCACAAAAACTCAATTCAAAGTGGATCAAGGACCTAGGAATTAGACCAGAGACAATACACCCAATAGAAGAAAAAGTAAGCTCCAATTTCCAACATGTTGGATTAGGCCCCAAGTTCCTTAATAAGAATCCTGTAGCGCAAAATTACTACCAAGAATTAATGAATGGGATAGATTTAAACTAAAAAGCTTCTTTTCAGCAAAAAAAACAATCAGTGAGGTGAATAGAGAGCCAACTAATTGGGAACAAATATTTAATACATGCACATCAGATAGAGCACTAATCTCTAGAATATATAAAGAACTCAAAAAACTTTACACTAAAAAAAACAAATAACCCAATCAATAAATGGGCTAAGGAATTGAGAAGACACCTCTCAGAAGAAGATACACGATTAATCAACAAATACATGAAAAAATGTTCAACATCGCTGGCAATTAGAGAAATGCAAATCAAAACTACTCTAAGATTTCACTTCACTCCAGTCAGAATGGCAGCCATCAAGAACACAAGCAAGAATAAATGTTGGAGAGGATGTGGGGAAAAAGGCACACTCATACATTGCTGGTGGGACTGCAAAATGGTGCAACTGTTATGGAAAGCAGTATGGAGATTTCTTGGAAAACTGGGAATGGAACCATCCTATGACCCAGCCATCCCACTCCTGGGTCTATTCCCAAAGGACTTAAAAACAGCATATTACAGTGACACAGCTATCTCAATGTTTGTAGCTGCGCAATTCACAATAGCTAGGTTGTGGAACCAACCTAGATGTCCCTCAGTAAATGAGTGGATTAAGAAAATGTGGTATATACGCACAATGGAATTTTACTCAGCAATAAAAGAAAATAAATTAATGGCATTTGCAGGTAAATGGATGAAGTTGGAAGACATAATGCTAAGTGAAGTTAGTCAGTCTCAAAAATCCAAGTACCAAATGTTCTCTCTTATATAAGGAGGCTATTTCAAAGTATTGTTGGATGGGGGTACATAGGAGGATTAGAGGAACACTAGAATGGTCAAGGGAAGGGAGGGTAAGGGAGGGAGCACGAGGGGAGGGAGGGGGAGAAATGAAAAAAAAAAAAAGGTGGTTGAATGAGACGGATATCATTTTCCTTAATGCATGATTGAAGACCTGAATTGTACGAATATACTTTGTATACAAACAGTTGTATGTAAAAAGATACTAAATATATGTACCCTGAGTTGTACATATTAAAAATTATAAAAATAAAATTAAAAAAAAAGAAAAAAGAAAGCGACAAAGAGAGAGTAATATCAGGCATAGTGAGACAGAGGAAGAGAGCAAGGACGAGAGCGAAGAAGAGTGATCAGAGGGGAGTCAGCTGGGAGGGATAGAATTGGGTCAACCAGGAGGGACAAAGAAGCCTCCATTTTCTCGTTCTGAATGAGAGAGATATATTATCCTGAGGAGCATTCCACTCAAGATATATATCAGAGAGGGGCTGGGGTTGTGGCTCAGCAGCAGAGCGCTCGCCTCGCATGTGCGCAGACCGAGTTCGATCCTTAGCACCATGTAAATGCATTGCATTGTGTACAACTAAAGTAAATAAATAAATATTTTAAAAAAAGAAAAAAAAGATATATATCAGAGAGATCCAAGTCCGTGTGACCCAGTTGTCACTGGAGTCAAACAGACATGGGGTCCAAAGGAACCGGAGGACAATGAGCCAACTTGTGCAGGGGTTTTTGTATCCCATTCTGAACGGGAGAGATAAGACCCAAGTCCGGACTAGGCCAGAGGCCGGAAAAGGGCTTTCTTCAACTCTTCCCAAGAGAGGGGAAGTGGAGAGAGAGAAAGAGAGAGAGAGAGAGAGCTTCATGGGGTCCACTGTGACCATGAAGGTCGAGGTGGGGTGCAGTGCTCCCCGTACAGGCCACCAGTGGGGCTGCTGGACGATCAATGGTCAGTTCCCACTGTGAAAGGCCAGACAGGTTTAGGAGCTCTGGGGCTGGGAGGGGGGGGCACTTACCAATCCAATTGCCAGTGGTGGATGCTTCGGAGTGGTGATCAAAAAATGGGCGAAGGCTGGGCATGGTGGTGCACGCCTGTAATCCCAGCACTTGGGAGGCTGAGGCAGGAGGATCGCGAGTTCAAAGCCAACCTCAGCAATGGCAAGACACTTAGCAACTCAGTGAGACCCTGTCTCTAAATAAAATACAAAAAAGGGCTGAAGATGTGGCCCAGTGGTCGAATGCAAATGCCCCTGAGTTCAATCCTAGGTACCAAAAAAAAAAAGGGCAAAGGCTGAGGCAGTCCCGGGTGATTATGCCCTTCAGCTTGGGACAGGGTCCCAGGTTTCAGCACCAATGAAGGGCAAAAACCACACCAGAGACAACTGTGCAGCCAAGAGATTTATTCACCAGCTTTTACGGCTGGTTGGAGGGTAGAAGGAGTATGGGGAGAGAGGAGTCAGAGAGGGAAGTGTGCAAGCTCTGGTGGGAGAGAGAAGTCAGGGAGAAGGGAGTGTGCAAGTTCTGAACGGAAGGTGGGTGCCTGGTCACGCCAGCTGTGGTCTCTGGAGCTGTCAGCTAAGGTTCTGCCATCGGGCTGGAGGCGATGGGTCTGGAGCTGTCACAGTGGCTGCCTCCTCTCAGCAGGGACAAGCTGTTGAGACTGAGCTCCAGGCAGGCAGGAGCTTTAAGTAGGGATTTCTGGTGGGGGGTGTACCAGAGCGACCTTTAATGCTATTGGCTCTTTTCCCGGGGAACAGGGCAACTTTTTAAGCCTCTTTGGCTCCTGCCCAGGGAACAGAGTGACCTTTAAGCACATTGATTCCTGCCTGGGGAACAGAGTGACCTTTAAGCCCATTGGGCTACCCAGGGAAAATGAAACAAGGTTGCTTCTCTTGGAAATTTCCATGGGGAAGATGACCCATTGGCCCAAGCCTATCTAACACTATTGACATTTCTTCAAACACAGATTCTGTGCCATCTATTGATGAGCCCATTAAAGACATTCTTCATTTCTATTACAGTTCTTTTTTATTTCTAGTACTTCCTTTTGGGGGTGGAGGTTGCCAGGGATTAAACCCAGAGGCACTTTAGCACTGAATCACATCCCCAGCCCTTTTTATTTTTTATTTTGAGAGAGAATTCTTGCCACATTGTTTAGGGCCTTTGTTAGTTCCTGATGCTGGCTTTGAACTTGTGATCTTCCTGCCTTAGCCTCCTGAGCTTCTGGGATTACAGGCATGTGCTATCATGCCCGACTAGCATTTCCTCTTTGATTCTTTCTTAGACTTTCCATTTCTCTGCTTACACTCTTTATTTGTTCTTGGATGCTGTTTACTTTTTTCCCTAGTACTGAAGGGCAAAACATAACACTGGGGACAGCCATGCAGCCAAGAGATTTATTCAACAGCCTTCGTGGCTGGTAGCAAAACCGGAGAAGAGGTGCTCTGGTCGAAGGTCGAAGAGGTGCTAGGAGAGGGGATTCAGGGAGAAGGGAATGTGCAAGCTCTGGTGGGAGAGGGGAGTCAAGGAGAAGGGAGTGTGCAAGCTCTGGACAGAAGGTGGGTGCTTTGTTGCACCAGCTAGGATCTCTGGAGCTATCAGCTAAAGCAGCTGCTGTCTGGCTGGAGGCTGGAGCTGTCAGCTGGGAGCGGCCGTTGGGCTGAAGGCGATGGGTCTGGAGCTGCCCGGCTGGGGCAGCTGCCGTTGGCTGGAGGCGATGGGTCTGGAGCTGTCACAGTGGCTGCCTCCTCTCAGCAGGGACAAGCTGTTGAGACTGAGCTCCAGGCAGGCAGGAGCTTTAAGTAGGGATTTCTGGTGGGGGGTGTACCAGAGCGACCTTTAATGCTATTGGCTCTTTTCCCGGGAACAGGGCAACTTTTAAGCCTCTTTGGCTCCTGCCCAGGGAACAGAGTGACCTTTAAGCACATTGATTCCTGCCTGGGGAACAGAGTGACCTTTAAGCCCATTGGGCTACCCAGGGAAAATGAAACAAGGTTGCTTCTCTTTGGAAATTTCCATGGGGAAGATGACCCATTGGCCCAAGCCTATCTAACACTATTGACATTTCTTCAAACACAGATTCTGTGCCATCTATTGATGAGCCCATTAAAGACATTCTTCATTTCTATTACAGTTCTTTTTTATTTCTAGTACTTCCTTTTGGGGGTGGAGGTTGCCAGGGATTAAACCCAGAGGCACTTTAGCACTGAATCACATCCCAGCCCTTTTTATTTTTTATTTTGAGAGAGAATTCTTGCCACATTGTTTAGGGCCTTTGTTAGTTCCTGATGCTGGCTTTGAACTTGTGATCTTCCTGCCTTAGCCTCCTGAGCTTCTGGGATTACAGGCATGTGCTATCATGCCCGACTAGCATTTCCTCTTTGATTCTTTCTTAGACTTTCCATTTCTCTGCTTACACTCTTTATTTGTTCTTGGATGCTGTTTACTTTTTTCCCTAGTACTGAAGGGCAAAACATAACACTGGGGACAGCCATGCAGCCAAGAGATTTATTCAACAGCCTTCGTGGCTGGTAGCAAAACCGGAGAAGAGGTGCTCTGGTTGAAGGTCGAAGAGGTGCTAGGAGAGGGGATTCAGGGAGAAGGGAATGTGCAAGCTCTGGTGGGAGAGGGGAGTCAAGGAGAAGGGAGTGTGCAAGCTCTGGACAGAAGGTGGGTGCTTTGTTGCACCAGCTAGGATCTCTGGAGCTATCAGCTAAAGCAGCTGCTGTCTGGCTGGAGGCTGGAGCTGTCAGCTGGGAGCGGCCGTTGGGCTGAAGGCGATGGGTCTGGAGCTGCCGGCTGGGGCAGCTGCCGTTGGCTGGAGGCGATGGGTCTGGAGCTGTTGCAAGTGGCTTCCTCCTCTCCGCAGGGTCGAGCTGATGTGTCTGAGTGGCTTCCTCCTCTCAGCAGCGACGAGCTGATGTGTGGGTCCGTGTGTCTGTGTGTGTCTCTCAAACAGGGCCCTATATAGGGATTTCTGGTGGGAGGTGCGCCAGAGCAACCCCAATGCCATTGGCTCTTTGCCCATAGAACAGGGCGACCTTTAAGCCTATTGGCTCTTGCCCAGGGAAAAGAAACATCCTGCCCGGGAAGAAACATCCTGCCAAGAATGAAACAAGGTTGCTTCTTTCAGGATGTGGAAAACTCGGTGGGGGGAGGGTAGCCCATCTATCAAGTACACTTAACATATTAATCATAGTTAATTTAATTTTTTTAAAAATATTTATTTATTGGGCTGGGATTGTGGTTCAGCGGTAGAGCACTCGCCTAGCACATGCACGACCCGGGTTTGATCCTCAGCACCATGTACAAATAAATGCATTGTGTACAACTAAAAGCAAATAAATAAATACTTTTTAAAAATATTTATTTATTTGCTTTAGTTGTACACAATGCGTTTATTTTTACACGGTGCCAAGGATTGAACCCAGGCCATGTACATGCTAAGCAAATGCTCTACCGCTGAGCCACAAACCCAGCCCCAGTTAATTTAAATTCTTGGTGTAATAATTCTAACATTCTTATCATGCCTGGGTCTGGTTCTAATGCTTACTGTCTTTCTTCAAACTATTTTTGCCTTTTAATATACCTAATGGTATTTTGTTGAAAGTTAGACAAGATGTACTGAGTAAAAAGAACTGAAGTAGACAGGCTTTTGATGTGAGCTTTTATGTTATCTGGCTGGGGGTTAGACTGTGGTTACTGTGTGTGGTCAGAGGCTAGAATTTCCTCTGTGTTCCTTGTTTTTGTTTTCTCTGTTGTCTTAAATAAGTTCTGAGATGTGCAGCTCTTACCAATGTAATATGCTATTGTTATAACATGGGAGCCTCACAGTGGTGGTAAGGTTGGGGGGGGTGTTTTATAGTCCCATGATAAACTCCTTTGATCAGGTCTCAGTGATCCTGTGCCTCTGGACTATGAACTTCATAGGTGTTTCCTTCCCCACCAACACCCTAGCCCTTCTGCCAGTCTGTTGTCGCCGGAAAGGGATTTCAGCCTGGAACGGCAGCGCCGCGGGAAGGAGTCCGGAGACAGGATGGAGACGAAAAAAATTCTTTAATCTTTCTGTCTCTGTCTCTTGTAATTTCTAACACCACATACACACTCTCACAAGAAACCAAGGCACCTACTCTTACAAGAAACTACAATATCTCTATACAATAGCGATAACCCTGTCCTTTCTCTCTCTGGTCTCATCCCATGCACCCGAGCAGGAATGGCGCTAGCTCGATCTCCTGAGTCACGGCTCAAATCTCTCGAGATCCTGGGCCAAGTCCCGTGAGACTACGGAAGGCAGAAATGCCCAAAAATGTCTATGGCCAGTAGTCAACCGCAATCTTAGCTATCTCCCCAAACAGGGCTCCTGCACCAGTCCTTAGATTATACAGGAAAGCTAGAGGGATCTGTGATTGGTTAGGGTCTGGATGAACAGCTTTTCTTAAAGGTGAGCCTTGTTAGGAAGAACAGAATGCTCTGGGACAATCCAAAATTGTTCCTTTTACCTTCCCTTGCCAGAAATATGAAAGAGCTCCTCCTGGAGGTAAAAACAACAACAACAACAACAACAAAAAAAAAAAACTATGACTGGACCAGCTAGAGTTTTTAATTCTCACACTTGTTCAGAGGAACCCTCCAGAAATCTGTCAGTTACAGTTTGAGTGTTCCTACCTCACCCATTGGTTCCCATGGAAGATTAGCTCATGTAGTTTCTACTCCAGTAAGCTATGATTCTATGTATCTACCTGTCTCCAATTGTGAGGGCAGAGATTTGTCTTGTGATGAATTTAAGGAGAGTTGATTTTCAGTTAGTTCAGCTTCTTTATTTTCTTGCATGGATAATTTGTGTGTGTGGAATTTTTAATTGAACTCAGGTCATCATACATACTAGGTAAGCATTCTCCACTGAACTGCATTCCCAGCTCTCTTGAATATTCTTATTTTGAAACAGAGTCTCACAAAGTTGCACTGGCTGGCCTCAAACTTGCAATCCTCCTGCTTCAGTCTTCTTGGGATTTCAGACATATACCCCTGCACCTGGAGGAAGTGGTAATTTCTAAGCTCCTGATCAGATACCAGAAACCAGTTCTTATTTTCAATCTTTTTTGTTGTAAGAGCACAAAATACCAGAAACCTTGGAACAAGCTTTGTCTCTTATATAAGCTTATATTTTTCAAATTTTTTTAAAACTAATTTTTTTTCACTTTCATCAAAATTTGTTTTTACTGTTTTTTTCTCCCGCCCTCTACTATTGCCTTCATTATATCACAGGCTCATTTCCTTCATGTCTTTTAGATCTTCCTCTTGAAAAAGAGTAGCTAGTGTAGGGGATGTGAAGGGACTGGAATCTACTTCAGTTGTGAGCCTACAGAGCTGCATCCTGCCTAGCAAGACTTTTTTTCTTATAGTTTTCCAAAGACATATGGGCTACCCTAGACTTGCACATATAATCTACCTAATTATCCTCAAACCTTGTGGGTTTGTTCACTTATTTGAGAACCTACTGGATCTTGCCTGTCACAAAATGTTTTAGCCAGGTGTTACTGTCTCTGGTAAATGACTAATATTTTTCCCTACTAGCACCCTTATTTTCTACTGCCTAACATATCAGTTTTTTGGGGTCAGTTGAAATTTCAAATTATGGGCCTGCTACTAATATGTGACTCTGGACAAATACTTAAGTTCTAGAAACCTGAGGTTTCTTACCTATAAGTATATACTTCATAAAGTCACTGTAAATATTAAATGGGATCATGAAAGATTTTCATATAGTAAGCACTTAATAGTGATTGCCATAATACTTAATATAGAACTTTTTTATGATAATGGATGTGTTTTATATTTGCATTGTTCAGTACAAAAATCCACTAGTCACATGTGCCTATTATCATTTGAAATGTAGCTAGTGTGTAACTGAGGAGTCAAATTTTTACATTTATTCATCTTAATCAAATTTAGACAGCCACATGTGGCCAGTGGCTGGTGTAATAGAGCAGCTCTACACAACATTTTGAAATTGTGAAAATTAGTTGAAGAAGAAATAGAAGTGTTTTCTGTCTGTATTAATTGTGCCTTATCTCATGATATTTCACTTTCTATATATATATATATATATATATATATATATATATATATATGCTTTCTTTTTTCACCTATCTTATTTTTTTACCTCTTTTCATTGTTCACATGTGGAAATGTAAGACCCAATTTAACATCTCCAGAAGCATTTCTTAATTGATCCCAACCTATAAGTCTTACTGTTCTTTCAGACTTTTGTTGAACATATGTTCAATATTGTACTATTTAACATGTAAATGTCTCTTTAACATACCTTATGTGATAGTTGTAACTTCCTAGGAGCATATATCAGGATCTGTGTGCTTTACTTATTCTCTGCCCCTTCTTCCCAAAGCCATTAGCCTATTACTTAGACTCCTTGGCCATTAGTCCATTACTTAGTATACAGTGGACCTAGAATACATTTTGTGTCCTCCCCCAAATTCATACATTGAAATCTAATCCCCAATGTGCTGGTATTTGGAAGTGAGACCTTTGGGAAGTAAAGAAGTCATAAAGGTGAAGCCTTATGAATGGGATTAGTACCCTTATAAGAAGACTCTAGAGATTTGCCTTGCTTTCCTTCCACCATATGAGGTTACAAGAAGAGTTGGTATAATGTGGGATGTGCATGAAAATGACATAATCATTGCCTTTAAAGAGTTATGTTTAGGTAGGGAGAGAGCAATTTATGAAAATAATCAATAAAAGAGAGCACATAAAGAAAAGACAGGGAAATTCTAAGTGTTGGCTGAGTGTATAGGTCAATGATATTTTGGTATCATTCATTAAGAAAGTTTAGTTGGGGGCTGGGGTTGTGGCTCAGCGGTAGAGCGCTCGCCTAGCACATGCGCAGCCCGGGTTCGATCCTCAGCACCTCATTAAAAAAAATAAACTCATTGTGTACAACTAAAGCAAATAAATAAATATTTTTTTAAAAAAAGAAAATTTAGTTGTACTGTTGAGAGTAGTTAGGTTAACAAATTTGTGTTGTGAATGTTTCTGATTGTAATTGAGAAATATTTTCTTGAACTAAATTCTTAAAAATTGGATAGACTGAATCATTAGCAAAAATAAAAAAGAAACTGTAAGAACAGTCTAGGGAAAAAAAAAAAAATCAGTCATTTTGGAAATCAACTAATGAAAAAGGTAACATGGAAAAGTAAAAGATAAACAGAAGTATTAACTTGTTCACGGATCGAAGAAGAAAAAGATGTATGTGTGTGCACTCTTTAAGAAAAAAAGGAAAAGTTCACCGTTCCTTGGGGCTGAGGTTGTGGCTCAGTGGTAGAACACTCGCCTAGCCCCCATGCGCAGCCCGGGTTAGATCCTCAGCACCACGTAAACATAAATGCATTGTGTACAACTAAAGCAAAATAAATAAATTTTTAAAAAATAAAAAAAGTTCACCATTCCAAAGTGCCACGGAGTGATATTGTCCAAATTATATAGTTATATTGTGTGCATGTACAAATATGTAACTACAAATCCCATCAATATGTTCAACTATAATGCACCAATTTTTTAAAATGTAAAAAGAAGAAAGAAAAATCTATTTTTATCCTAATTTTATTAATGTATCATGTTTTCTTATATAAAATGTTGTATAATATCACAAGTATGTATAACCTTTTATTAAATTACATTAACATGATTTTATTCTAATAATTTATAATAAAAACATGTTTTTATAGATACTTTAAAAAACCCCCACAAATCCAAAGGCCGGTTTCACACAAATTCTAGAAGAATTATTTAGTAGCTCTTTTACTGAAAAAAAATCAAGAGGGGTGTAATGTGTGGATTTATTAGTTTAAATTTTACTTCACAATTTACTTAAAACTGGTGAAATATTTTGTTCCTTTGTTATCGTCATTACCATGCTCTTCCCAGTAGGTGGCAACATTACTTCACTCCCAGAATCAACTGTGGGCTTTACAAAATGGAAACTGAAAACAAAGTTCAGGCACCTAGTTTGGCCAAAACTAAAAACATTGTATTTTCTATCTAAAATGTCATATGACTAATACACCATTATAACATGCCAATCTTATGCCAAACTTATGTATATTCTATCAAGTAATAAAAGTTATTTGTTGAATAAATTATTTTGCCAATGAGTGTCAGTAAGCAATGAGGTGCTATTTTAAAAATTAATATTTATTTAATCTTCACCACCATAATGTAATAAACTATCTCCTTAGTTTTAATATAAAAGTGGGCACTTACTTATACTTAATGTGTGATAGCCATTCAACCAATTTTTATGTCTGCTATGATAAGAACTTCAAAATCTCTGCAGAGGTACAGAGAGTAGTTATGTGGGTGGAGTATTAAAGCCAGATAATAATCAAAAACACACAATAAGTATTTGATATTAAAGAACATCACTTTAAGGCAGTATTTAGCCATAATGAAGCACATACTATCTAATCATCTTTAGTAATCCTAAAATTTACCTCTTTTAGTTTTAAAGAGTATGGTCTAATTTTAGTATTAAGCATTTACTCACTATCTGTGTTCATCTCAGTTATATTCTCCTGTGATCCTATTTATTTAATATTTTCAAAACTTAAGAAGATTCATTAAAAAAAAAAAAAAAACTGCCTTGGGGCTGATAGTGTAGCTGAATGTTAGAGTACACGCTTAGCATGCCTGAGGCCTTCGGTTCAATCTCCAGCACCAACATAAAAAAATAAAACCAAAAAAAATACTGTCTTTATCCTTCAAAAAGTTTCATTTCCTTTTTTTTTTTTAATCCTTTTCCAAAATCACTTTATTCATACTTAACATGAAACATTCCAATAGAGATGTAACATGGTTTTATACCAGGTAGAATTACACTTCTAATTTTGGTTTCCAGGAACTTCCTAAGGATACTGAGTGTGAAGTAATAACTAGAAAACTGAATTTAAAATTCTAAGATCCTTTTCTTGGGAATAATTGATGTATACCTTCTAACCCATCATATTATATTTGTAGTTTAGTTTAGTTTTTCTCATATATACTATCTTGTTCTTAATCCCATTAAAGTTTATCTGTTCTTTCTAATCAAGAGAAATTGTCAATTCAAGAAACATTACAAAAGATTTAGGAAACAGGTGTGGTGGTTCATGCCTGTAAGTCCCAGCTACTTGGGAGGCTGGGAAATGAGGATCACTTGAAGCTACAAGTTCAAGCCCACTCTGGGTAACTTAACAAGACCCTGTCTCAAATAAATAAATAAATAAACAAACAAACAAACAAATAATTTATATGAAGAACAAGAAATCACTTGCTGCACAAGTATATTTACATTTTTATAAGATATTTTATAAGTCTGACTTCACCATTGGGGCAAAATGTCTTAAAAGAATTTAAATTTGGGGGCTGGGGTTGTGGCTCAGTGGTAGAGTGTTTGCCTAGCACATGTGAGGCACTGGGTTCAATTTTCAGCACTGTGTAAAAATAAATAAAGATATTGCGACATCTACAACTAAAAATTTAAAGAATTTAAATTTTGTTTGCCCTCAAAAAGTCATATGTAATATCAAACAATACCTCACTAATGTACCAAATATAATGACTCAGTGTTTTTTTTTTTTTTTTGTATTACATATAACTGCATTAGTGGATGTACAAACACATGTACATGTAGATTGACAAACACATATGAACAGTCCTGATGTCCTAAACCAATTCAGTTTCTATCCATAGGCCTCCAGTGGCCTATTGGAAGTTCTTGTTGGCTGCCCTTAAACCATGAGGAATCTGTAAGAACATCTCCTTTTTACCCTAAGAATCTGCTTAGCCGGATGGCGGCAAACGCCTGTAGTACCAGCGGCTTGGGAGGCAGGGACAGGAGAATCGCATCAAAGCCAGCCTCAACAACTGCGAGGCACTAAGCAACTCAGTGAGACCCTGTCTCTAAGTGAAATACAAAATAGGGCTGGGAATGTGGCTCAATGGTTGAGTACCCCTGAGTTCAATCCCCAGTACCCGCCCCCAAAAATCTGCTTATTCCACTCTGTGCCTCTGACTCCCAGTTTGTACCCCATTGCCAACATCCTCCTCTCTGATTCCTCTTCTGATTGACACTTCTGTCAGAAACAAGTTCTACACTCATTCTCATCTGTTTGACCCTCCTCCTAACATGTTCCAGCTTTGCCATAAGGTCTGTGTTTCAGATCTTCCTGAGCAACCATTTTTTGGGGGGGGAGTGGGGAGCAGTACCAGGGATTGAACTCAGGGGCACTCAACCAGTGAGCAAATATCCCCAGCCCTATTTTGTATTTTATTTAGAGACAGGGTCTCACTGAGTTGCTTAGCGCCTCACTTTTTGCTGAGGCTGGCTTTGAACTCACGATCCTCCTGCCTCAGCCTCCCAAGTCACTGGGATTACAGGTGTGTGTGACACCGTGCCCGGCTAAGCAACCAGTTTTCTCACCCCCACAAGTTAATCCAGTCATGTCTCATCAAGCTCTTACTTAAAATCAGAGTGGGGAAGTTTATGAACTAGAGAATAAAAAAAATGCACAGATACTTTTTTTCCTTTCCAGTATTGGGAATTAAACACAGGGCCACTCTACTAGCACCAGCCATTTTATTTTTTATGTTGAGACAGGATTTCAATAAACTGCCCAGGTTGCCCTCAAACTTGAAATCCTCCTGAGTAGCTGGGATTACCGATGTGTGCCACCACACCTGGCTGAACAACCATGAAAATAATTTTAAACCATGAAAATTATTAACAACTTCAGTAGCCAAGAAGTTGGAGGACCTGAAATAGAAAGGGAATTTATATTTTATTTATTTATTTATTTATTTATTTATTTATTTATTCACTTATTTGGGGAACGAGGAATTGAACTCAGGGGCACTGTCTGACCTCTGCCTGTTTTGCTTAGCACCTTGCTAAATTGCTGTGGCTGACTGTGCACTTGCAATCCTCCTGTCTCAGCCTCAGGAGCCTCTGGGATTACAGGCGTGCGCCACCACACCCATCTTGCAATCTATAATTATGATGTGTGCAATTTGATAAAAAAAAAATAAGAGGAAGTCTTAACTATCACATGGTCAAAATTATAAAGGGCACATCAAACTTACTATAGGTCTCCTTCCTAGAGATACTAGTGCACCACTATAGGAAAAGATAGGGTCAAAGATTGAAAGGAGGTTTTCTTGGGGGGCATTTTACTATTTCTTTTTATCAATATATTAGATCAAGCTGGCTAATTCAATAAGCTTAATAATAAGTAAATTTAAACATGGATTTGAAACTAAAATGGAGGTGCCATAAATAGCAAGTAAAACTGTTGAACCACACGAAAAAGCAAATTTAGCACTGAATCTCCCTCCACACTTAAAGGGATTGAAGATTTTTTTTAAGTAGAGAAAACATTTTGAAATAACAAAAATCACTTTTCTATGAAACCATCTTCTAAAAACTTTAGAAATACTTTTATGGTTCTATTTATATGGCATCCCTACAAGACTATACTGACTCCAGTAAGGCATTATCAAAGCAGTAAATAATATTGGGGCCTGCTGTCTATAAACAAGTCATATGATGACATCCCTAACTTCAGATAGTTAAGAAAGAAAATAATCAGAGTTTATAAACTAGCTCACACAAATATGGCACTCTTTTTCAAAATAGCCATATTATTTCATTTGCTTATCAGAAAAAGTAAAATATAAGCATCATAATCTTTATTTAAAAAATAAGCAGCACATAAGCTATGAAGGGAATTAAAGAGTAATGATATACCTTTTAGCTAAATATATTATAAATTTGGGAGATTTCTTTGTAGTTTGTAAGGCATTCCTTTAAAATAGTGAGCATAACTTCGTAAGTAATATAAGTGATATAGTAACGATAAACTTGGACTTTTTTTAAAATTCAGGCTGATAGAGTCCTAAAGTTAAGCACTTTCAAAGAATATTAAATCAATGTGCAGATGATATATACATAATGAATTGTTAGGAGAAAATAGAGGACAGTATTCTTAACAAACATCCCTATGGTATATGTCAGAGCAAAACCTTAGATGCTGAAAATAAATGTCACATGAAATTAAATTGCCATGTTCTTCTAACTACCCTGCATGGAAATCTTAATTTACTACCAATTACAATTTTAGGACTAACCTTTAGTCATAAGACATTTTCCATAACTCCACTTAATCAAAATGAGAACAACCCTTTGCCTCTCAAACTCAGCACACTAGCAGAATCCAGGCCTGTCCCTTATTAGAGAAATGGGAAAATGAAAACCTAAGTGTGCCAAATGAATGACTTTACCACATGAACACTCAACACATGTGTTCCCTGTTCTAGCTCTCATTAGAAAGTAAAATGTTCATGATCTTTTTATTCATAAAGGAATCCGGGGGTTTAAACAAAAACAAATAAAAAGTATATCTCTTCTTTAGCTAGTCCTCAAAAACCTTTTTTTTTTTTTTTTTTTGTACTGGGGATTGAACCCAGAGGTGCTTTACCACTGAGCAACATCCCAAATCCTTTTTATTTTTATTTTGAGACAGGCTGTCACTAAGTTGCTTAGGGCCTCACTAAGTTGCTACAGCCGGCCTCGCTCCAACTTGTGATCCTCCTGCCTCAGCCTGTCAAGTCGCTGGGATTACAGGTGTGCATCCTCAAGCTCCACCTCAAATACCATTTTAAAAAATCCTATTGACTATTCTAACTGTAGTACAAATCAGGCTGTGATATTAAGTCAGAGCTAAAGAAAGGGTAGTTTCTAAATACTCCACTGTAATCCTGTGGTTGAGAGTGTTTTTAGTTATGACATTTATGAGGGTGTTAATGCTTCTTGCATAATAACCTTTCAAGTAAGATTCATGTAGCTGAATCAAAGAAAGCTGAGATGGTTTTCAAGTCTCTTCATTTTTTCTTTGGCAGTGCTAGGGAATCAAACCCAGGACTGGTGCACGCCAAGCAAATGTTCTACCATTAAACTATATCTCCAGCCACTCAGTCTTTTATAGGCAAAGATTTAAGTGACATACTAGACAATGAAGACAAAGTGTTTAGGTATTTGTCATGAATTGTCTCAAAGTTCTAAAGACACACAAGGATGGGGAACACAGAGGAGAATAAAGTTTTGATTGTTTTAATGATACAATCATATATAGGAAATTTCAAATCACTGAAAACAATGTGACTCAAAAGACTTTGAAGACATAATTCTATGCAAATTTATACAAGGTCTACAATAAACAGACCCTTTTGTCTGTATCAACCTTCCTACAACTCAAAGGAAATTTGGAGAAAGATCTCAGGAGTTGTGTAGAAGTGACTCTGACCCAAAGCAAATGCAAGTATAGACTCTAGCTGAAAAGTAGAGGCCAGGGCAGCACCAAGGCAAAATTCTAGACATGTATTTAGTACAAAAGGAAAGACCCATCAAGAAGCAAAGGGCCAGCAAGAGGAAGAGGAGGTTGGCAAGCTGTAAAAATGCCAGAGGCTCATGGCTGGTTGATAACTGAAGGTTTACACACAGAGATGCACACTCAGGAAGACAGGAACAATGTTAAACAGTATACAATGAGGTTGCCAATCTCAAGAAATTGACAATCTGGGCCTGGGGATATAGCTCACGTAGTAGAATGCTTGCCTTGCATGCACAGGGCCCTGGGTTCAATCCCCAGCACCACCAGGGAAAAAAAAAGAATTGACAATCTATATCATAGAAAGGTAAATAATAATATAGGACAATAATTCAAATGATGTTGCAAAGCCATGTGTGGTTAATTAACCACAAAATTACTAGAAAAAGTTTCAAAGTAGAGAGGAACTTTGAGCTCAGTTTTGATGGATGAGAAGAGTTCAAAGGGGTAAAATATACATGGATTAACATATGAAATTGATAAAAGGGAAGGGATTAGAAATATATCTGGTACATTATGAGAAAGTCATTAAAACAGCTTGTAGGGTTTATTAATCATGTTTTTCATTTTCTATATTTTATGATGCTTTGATATCTTGGTGCCTTGCAGATACAGGCAAAGAAATACCCTTCCCAGGGGTGGCTAATTCCTAGAGATAGCAAACTTGCCTGTGAGCATGCCTTTGATATGCAAATCAACCAATCTCAAGTCCATAGCTCATCATCCTTTTTATCTAGATCTTGCAGTTCAGGATACTATTGCCCTAAATCACTCCAGGTCTAGGTCTGGACCACCAGAGACCATCCCTTTATCCCAGAGCCAAGCAACAGTCTTCAAGCCATCCAATCCTTTTTTTGTTTGGAGCCAGGCACGTTAGTGCACGCTTGTAATCCCAGCACATTGGGAAGCTGAGGCAGGAGGATCGCCAGTTCAAAGCCAGCAAAGCCATCCAATCCTAAAACTGCTTTCCTCCTCACTCTATCTCACCCATTGCTTCCTGTGAAAACCAAAATAAAGTCTTTGCCTCTGGGTTCCTCTAGCTTTTTGGAAGCTGCCTGACTGACTCTCAAGCTTCTGCATGTGGCTTTGCATGGAGCTGAGAATTAACTACCTCTCTTCTTGAGCTGTAATTGTGCATCCCCATGCTCCATTTCTTTTTCTTTCTTTCTTTCTTTCTTTCTTTCTTTCTTTCTTTCTTTCTTTCTTTCTTTCTTTTTTTAAATACAGGGTCTTGCTTTGTAGCTGGTCTGACTTGTGAGCTCAAGTGATTCTCCTTTCTCACCCTCCTTAGTAATTGCTACAACCGGTGCATGCTACCACACCCAGCACAAACTATCTTTTTAGTGCAGTCATTTCATGATTTGTTGGCCTTATCATACCTAAATAAAAACAAAAATCCCAGGCTGTCCTTATTTGCCTGAACCAAAACAATAATGGGAATGCAGCTGTCTTCTTTTAAACTAGATTAAAAAGAGATTTGCAAAAATGTAAAAGATGACATCTTTTCAATAAGTTTGGTTTTAATTTTTATTTTTCAATGTTAGGGATTGAACTCAGGGCTAGGTAAGCGCTCTCTCTCTCTCTCTCTCTCTCTCTCTCTCTCTCTCTCTCTCACGCGCGCGCGCATTGAGCTACGTTCCCAGACCTCTACATTTGTTTAGTTTAGAAAATGTTTATTTTTTCATAAAAGTTGTTGCTCGGGATAACATAATATGTTCATTGTCTTTTAAAGGAATTGGATCAATATGTAAATCTTGTCAACATTTCTCAATTTTAATTTCAAATTCTTTCATTAAGAACTGGGCTGAGGATGTAGCACAGTAGTAAAACACTTTCCTAGCATGAGGCCCTGGGTTTGGTCCCCAGCACTACTAAAAACAACAACAACAACAAAACAAACAAACAACAACAAAACAAACAAAAAACTTAAGGACAAAAAGAGTTCCAAAAACCAAAAATTTGAGAATCGCTGGTGTAAAAGAATAGCTGCAGATGAAACTGCGAAGTCAATGTAGAGTCAAGCTATGAAACAACTTGTATTGCAGGATAAAATACGAATTTTTTATCTTGGAAGTAACAGAGTTTTGAGATGATGAAGAGAACTTCTTATAAAGAAAACTATGGTATAATTGTTATGTATGTAGGATCTTTTGAAACGGTCATATGAGTCTGGTCGGTATGTTTTAGTGGAGGAGGAAGAGGTAGTATCTAAGGCAGTAGAACCAGGCAGGAAGCTAATGGACTATAGACATAGGTAGTCAAGGTTTGAATGAGGAGTATAGTAAGGAAATAAAATAGAAGCCAGTATTTGCTAAAATTTATTGGTGTTAACTATGTGCCAGGCACTATGCAAAGCACTTTGTGTTGCTTATCTCTTGTTAACTTTTATAAACTGCATTTTAAAAATGAGAATATTTTATTTTATTTTTTTAGTACAAAGAGACTAATGGGAGATAACAAATAAGTGATGAAGGTAAGATTTGAACCTATTCTGTCTAACTGAGAGAGCCTGAACAAAAGAGTTAGCACACTGCAAAGTGAAAAATCATACCAGACACTGGTGAGGGTGACAGATTGCTTCCTTCCTCTCCCTGTCCTCCCTCACTGGACAGTGCATCCAACCCCAGCCATGGTGTGTACTGGCTGCTACTGGCTAACAGTGGCACACTTTGGGGCTGGAGGTTGTCACCCTGGCTGTAGGAGGTGAATAGGAACATGGGTGGTGCCCCGTAACCAATAAGTCACTGTTCAGGTGCAGAGTACCTCCATTCTCTTGTGCCTCGGGGTTGGAAAACCTCTGTGGTGAGTGCTCACACTTGAGCCATGCTTCCATGCTCCCATGCAGGCCTCCTCAGGCTGAGCCTAGACATCTCTTGAAACTACATCCTAGACTTGCCTCCCTCCTTTGCCTGTACTCCTTTAGCATATTGGGAAAGCATTCTCTCAATAAGCCAATTAGAATCCTTACCTTGGGCTTTGCTTCTAGGAACCCAACTCACACATTATGGTAATTTGTTTTAAAATGCTTTTTGAATTCCAGTCTTTTTGTGGGTCTGTATGGCTGTCTCTGAGATGGATTTATAATGTGATCCTCATTAACTTGACGTTTTGGCATTCAGATATGTTGAGAAACTTATTAACATTAAGAGCTGAGATGAGGGTTTTAAATTAATCCCACATCACAATTCCAGTGAAACTTTTAGTACTTTTCCCCTAATCAACTTATTTTGGGTACTCTATCTTCCTTTAGTAGAACAAAATTGAGGATAGGAATCTCCATATTTTACTTATCTTTTTATCCCCCTAGCACCTAGCATGGTGTTCTATACTTAGAAGTACAATAAATGTATTAAAATAAAAAGAAATAATCAACTGGTGCAGTGGCATGTGCACCATCCCTACTGCTGGCAAGGCTGAGGCAGGAGGATCACAAGTTTGAGGCCAGCCTGGGCAACTTAGCAAGACCCTGTCTCAAAAAAATAAAAATGGCTGGGAATGCAGCTTGGTGGTAGAGTGTACCTAGATTCAATCTCAGTACTACCAAAACAAAATTTTAAAAATCTCTGAATTTGTTAAATCATTTTACTATGATTTTTAAAAACACCTTATTTCGTAGAGTAGTTTTAGGTGCATGGAAAAATTGAGTAGAAGGTAACAGATTTTCCATATCCCCCTGGCCTCACACACTCAACCTCCCCACTACCAGCATTTCCCACCAGAGGGATACAATTGTTACAATAAATAATTGACACATTATTACCCAAGTACATGGTTAGAGTTCACTCTGTGTTGTACATTTCAGACAAACATACAATGGCATAAATCCATCATATACTATATTCTTGTATGGTATTATGTAGAATATTTTCAGTGCCCTATATATTTTTTAAAATATTTGTTTATTTACTTTAGTTGTACACATTGCAATGCATTTATGTTTATGTGGTGCTGAGGATCGAACCTGGGCCATTCACGTGCGAGGCGAGAGCTCTGCCGCTGAGCCACAACCCCAGCCCGCCCTATATTTTTTGTGTTCTACCTATTTAACTGCTGATAACCATGGGTTGATTTTTGTGTCTATAGTTTTTTGTCTTTTCCAAAATGTCATATAATTAAAATGATATCATCTACAACCTTTTCAGATGAACTTTTTTTTTTTTTTACATAGCAGTATGCATTGAAGTTTCCATCATGTTTTGGTGACTCGATTTCTTTATTTCTTTATGCTGTGATCTCTATACTGAAGAACACCGTTCTGAGACTAATACAGTCATTGTCTTTTATGTGCATAAGACTCACTGGGGAGCTTGATAAAAAATGCAGGCTCAAAGGTCCTTTGTTAGTGTAGGACAGAGATAAGGTTAGGAATATGCATCTGTAGCAAAACCACAGAAGATGTTAATGCCAGAAGATGCTAATGCATAAGGTCAATGGGACACATTTTAGAATTTTCTTAAGCATGACAAGAGCCCGTCTGTTTAAAAACACAAAAATTTGAGATCTAAAAGGCACAGCCTTCTCTCACAGTCATGAATATTATCTCCCTACCCATTACTATCATTACAAGAAGTACAGGCCAATTTAAGGATCTTAGAACATTTTCAGACTTGTCAAGTTTTATTGAGATTACTTTGTTAACAAACATTGGAACAATGAAAAACATAATGTTTCTGACAGGTTTGGTATTTAAATATCTCTCCGACATCTTATATCATCTATCATTAGATGTCTTCCAACATGCTATTAATGCTCCTCAGGGCCTTAGTTATCCCAGTACACATTAACCACAGTGATTTGTACAGCCTTCAGGCAATTTGCTTTTCCATGCTTCAAATAAAAAAATACAGTAAGGAATGCTTTTGAAGTGTCCCTGAGGTAAATGACCTCTGCCACCTAGAAAGCACTATTTGAGTGATGTCTGCTCTGGGAATTTGTTGCCGCAACATAGTAAATCTCTTAAGGATGGTGGTGATCATGAAAAACAGAACATTCTGTACCATCTCAGAAGTGCTTGTTCTCCATGTTGAAAATCAGTAATTTATACAAATCTCTACTGAGAGGGACATCTGAAAGGCAGATCATCCCCAGTTTGTTCATAATCTTTTCTGCCTTTAGGAACAACACTAAAAAAGACTATGAGTAGATTAACCCCATTGTAGCATATCCCTGATAAGAGGGAAAATCTCTTTCACCTCTCATCAACAAACTGTAGTGGACATATTTTAATTTGCATCACTAAATTTTAATTGTCTATTTGACTATCATTTCTTCTTAAAATAAACCTCTGAAAAGACAAAGAAAAGTTTCTCATTGTAAAAGAATAAAGTCCTAACAGACTGAAATTCCCTCAGATAATTTTTTAAGCAATGTAACTTTGTCTTAATATTTTTAGATATTGATGGACTTTTATTTTATTCATTTATTTATATGTAGTGCTGAGAATCAAACCCAGTGCCTAACACTTGCTAGGGAAGCACTCTACCACTGAGCCATAACTCCAGCCCCTTCCTCAGATAGAATTTTAAAAAATAATTATCTGAGAGCCTTGGAGAGTAAACAAATGACAGCAAATTTTGGAAAGAGTACTTGCCTAGGATGCATGAGGCCCTGGGATTCAATCCCCACTGTTGCAAAAATAAATAAATAAATAAACAAACAAACAAACACAAGGGGATAGGAATAATGGCAGACTGAGTTATCAATGATTACCCTAAACACATGTATAAAGACACAATTGTTGTAAAAATACTTTATATAAAACCAGCAACTTGAAAAATTGTGCTCTTTATATGTAATATGAAATGAAATGTACTCTGCAAATGTGTATAACAAATTAGAATAATAAAAACTTTTTAAAAAATAAAATAAACAGATTTTTTTTTTTTTTGCAGAAAAATTAAAACTTGGAACATGTGACCAGCATGGGTTGTTTCTGTTACTGTTGTTTGTCATTTTTTAAAAATATATTTATTTAGTTGTAGATACACACACAATATCTTTATTTATTTTTATGTGGTGCTAAGGATGGAACCCAGTGCCTCACACATGCAAGGCAAGCGCTCTACCACTGAGCTACAGCCCCAGCCCCTTATTTGTCATTTTTGCAGTGTGGCTCCAAGGGTAGATTGCGGATGAAGCTAAAACTAGACAGTCAATCATCTTTCTGATGTGAGCAAAGGGGACAAAACTAGGATAACAAGGGCTTTCAGAAAATAAGACAGAAATCTCAGAAAGGAGACATTCTAGGAAGGAAACTTCACAAATTCCTATATATAAGCTCTGCCCAAGGTTGACCTCTAAACGATGTGTAACTATGTCAGACTGTGAATAGTTCTCCCAAAATACAATGTCTGTACTGAGATTTGAGCCTCCACACACCAGAGCAAGAAAGAGTTTGTAGTTTTAAGTCTAACCAATGAATATCCTGTAAAAAGAAAAAAAACCTACCCTCATTACTAGAGAAATATGAAAAAAAAATCCAGAGTCCAGAATCTATATCATAACATTTACAACATCCAGGATACAATTCAAACTTCCTGACATTCAATGAATTAGGAGAATGTAACATAACACATTCTTCCAGGAGGAAAAAAAGTGAAACTAAAGGCCAATCCTAGATGCTCCTGATGTTGGATATATAGAAGACCTTAAAGCAGTCATTGCAACTATGTTTAATGAGGTAAAGGAAAATATGATTGTTGCTTTAGTCCATTTTCCATTGCTATAACAAAATATCTGAGGCCTGGTACTTACAAAGAAAAGAGGTTTATTTATCTCACAGTTTTGGAGGCTGAAAGTCAGATCGGGTGGCTCCATCTGTTCAGCCTCTGTTGTGGGCCCTTTGGGCTGTGTGACGCTATGGCAGATAGCATCATGGTAGGAGGGCATGGGAGAGAGATCACATGACAGGAAGCCAGAGAGCAGGGAGGAATCAGTCTTGCTTTTTTATAATAATCCTCTCTCATAAGAAGTCCCTTCATATGAACAGCATTAATTCCTTCCAAAGGCAGTGCCCTTAATGACCTAACCACATTCCACTAGGCCCTACCTCTTAAACATTCCACTACCTTCATCCATAAACATAGGATCCCTTATGGGACAAATTGCATCCCAAGTGTAGTGATCATAATGAAATAACAGGAAATCTCAGTGGAGAGAAAAAGAAACTTTATAGAAAAGAATAAAACATGAATATTCTAGAATTGAAGAATTTAATATCATAAGTAAAAATTTTACTGGGTGGGTTTAATGGAAGAATAGAGTTGATAAAGGAACAGGCCAGAGAACTTAAAATAGATCAGTGGAAACTTTTCAATCTGAATAACAGGGAAAAATATTGAAAATAAAGCAAGAGAATCATGGGGATCTGTGAATATCAAGCAGTCAAAGGTATTCCACCTGATTCATCTTTATCAAGAGGATCTTAGTTATTCTTGACCCTTGCTCTTCCATATAAATTTTAGAATTAGTTTGTTTAAATTCAACCCAAATCATGTCCTGGGATATTGACTGAATTGTATTAAACTTATTGTTTTGTCTCCTTTGCTCACATCAGAAAGATGACTGTCAAGTTTTAGCTTCATCTGCAATCTATCCTTGGAGCCACACTGCAAAAATGATAAACAACTATAACAGAAACAACACATGCCGGTCACATGTTCCAAGTTTTAATTTCTCTGCGAAAAAAAATTTATTTGTTTATTTATTTATTTATTTTTGCAACAGTGGGGATTGAATCCCAGAGCCTCATGCATCCTAGGCAAGTATTCCCTTCAAGAGTTCTGTGAATAATATCAAGCAGTCTTTTTCTGTTTCTTGCACTTTTAAGAAACAGAAAAAGAAGAAAAATTAAGTATAGAAGGAAAGAAAAATTTATAAACCAACATCATTCATGATTTGAAATGCAAAAACCCTTAGCAAATTACAGACAGTGCCCTACTTACAATGATTCAACTTACAACTTTTTTTTACTTTACAATGGTGTAAAAGTGATGTACATTCAGTAGAAACCATACTTTTTTTGGGGGGGTACCAGTGATTGAACTCAGGGGCACTCGACCACTGGGACACATCCCCAGCCCTTTTTAATTTTTAATTAGAGACAGGGTCTCACTGAGTTGCTAAGTGCCTCACCATTGCTGAGGCTAGCTTTGAACTCGCGATCCTCCTGCCTCAGCCTCCCAAGTGCTGGGATTACAGGCGTGCGCCACAGCACCCAGCTAGAAACCATACTTTGAATTTTCAATTTTAATCTTTCCCAGGCTAGTGCTATATGTTGCAATACCGTCTCACAATGCTGGGCAGGGGCAGCAAACTGCAGATCTCAGTTGGCCACACAATCACAAAGGCAAACAACAGATAGTCTACAATGTGCTGTGTCGCTTAACACTGATATTCAGTAAGTTAGAAGTGTTAAATGAATTTTTGATTTAGGATATTTACTTACACCTTACAATATTTTCAACTTCAATTTCACATTGTAAGTCAAGGAGCATATATTAGCAAATCAAAGCCAGCTAAAATGGGGGACGAATTCTCACAAAATTAGGCTTAACTCCAGGAATAAAAAATTTAATTTACAAATTAAATGAGGAAAACCATGGGCTGGGGTTGTGGCTCAGCAGTAGAGTGCTCACATTCATAATAAAATTTAGTAAACTAAGAAGAGAACTTTCTAAATTTGACAAAGGGTATGTATAAAATAGAATACTAAATTTTATTGACAAAACAGTGAAAGTTTACCCTTGAAATCAGGAAAATGTCAAGGACAACCACAATATTTCTATATAGTGTATTAGACATTCTAGACAAAGAAGAAAGGCAAAAGGAAAGGAAAAGAAATGAAAAGGGACACAGCCGGGCGCGGTGGCACATGCCTGTAATCCCAGCACTTTGGGATGCTGAGGCAGGAGGATCGCGAGTTCAAAGCCAGACTCAGCAATGGTGAGGCACTTAGCAACTCAGTGAGACCCTGTCTTTAAATAAAATACAAAAATGGGCTGTGGATGTGACCCAGTGGTCGAGTGCCGCTGAGTTCAATCCCTGGTACCACAAAAAAAAAAAAAAAAAAAAAAAAAAAAAAAAAAGAAAGAAATGAAAAGGGAAAAAACCATAAAGTTCATTATTTTGCAGGTGACAAAAATTTCCAAGTAATCTATGGATTAATTATTAGTTAATTTTTATAATTTAGCAAGTTTGCTGGATATATCAATATTTACACATTGTATTTCTGTAAACCACCAATGTATAGTTAAAGAATTAAAAATATTTATAGTAACATCAAAAATATTGAATACCTTAATTAGCATAGAAATAGTTATAAGATCTTCAAGATAAAATTATAAATTTTTATTTAAGAAGACCTAAATTAATGGAGAGATGCCATGTTCATGTTAAATAACTTAATGCTATAGAAATGCCATTTCTCCCTAAATTACTCTATGGGTTTAATACAATTCAGTCAATATCCCAGGACATGATTTGGGTTGAATTTAAACAAACTAATTTTAAAATTTATATGGAAGAGCTAGGGTCAAGAATAACTAAGATCCTCTTGATAAAGATGAATCAGGTGAGCAACTCAACTATCAGTTATAAAATTATTTATAAAGTTTTAGTAGTTAAAATGGTGTTGTATTTGCACAGTGATGGGCAAAAAGACTAGTGGGCAGAATTGAATTGAGAACCCAGAAAAAGCTCTTCCAAGTGTGGTAGTCTTTTTTTTTTTTTTTTCCCATACTGGGAATTGATTACATTCAAATGAGCAAGTAAAGAATGGCTTTGCAAAAATGGTCTAGAACAATTGCATAACCATAGGAACCAAAAAACAAAAAAACAAAAAAAGGAAAAGGAAAAAGAAATTGCATCCCATACTTCTTACCATACACACAAAAAGGACAGATTAAAGATTTAGTAAAACACAATCAAACTTTCAGAATGCAATATCAGTAACTTTATAGTGTCACAGTGGAGGACATTTTCTTAAATAAAACAGAGAAGTGTGAAAAATAAGGGGGAAATGATGAATCAACCACATTTAAATTTAGAAATTTTGTTAATCACAGGATAACAAGGAGTGAAAAAGATAAACCACAAAATGGGAGAAGACCGTAGCAGCATGTGTAACCAATAAAAGATTAGTTCAAAATGTCGGAAGAATTATTGTGACTTTAGTAAGAAAATTACAAACACTCCAATAGAAAAGTCAAAAGAAATGGCCAAAAATTTCAACATCATGAAGCAGAAATAGCCCACTGACATATGAAAAAATTCCAAACTTTTTGGGCATCATCATGAACATTCAAAATAAAACCAGTGCGAAATTATTTTGCATACCAGATTGAAAAATAGATTACTAACCTAATTTTGTTTCCTCCCAGATCCATTCCTGTGCTTTAGCCACTTTGATTTTCATTGGAAATTCAACAACGTCTTCAGTTACTTTTCTCATAAGTAGGTGAAAAGAAACTCACTTCCCATACCTTCTCTGTTTTTACCTATTTTTCTTTGATTGGTGGTGGTGCTGGGGATTGAATCCATGCTAGCTAGGCAAGTACTCTACCACTAAGCTACACCCTCAACCCCCTTTGTTTTATTTGGAGGTAGGGTCTTATTAAATTGCTCAAGATGGTTTTGAATTTGTGATCCTCCTGCCTCAGACTCCTGAATACCTGGGATCACAGGTGCGTGTTACCTGCACCCTGCAGCTTCCACCTATTCTTGTTTGCTAGATGGAAAAAGTTTGCCAGTTTACTGTGATTACAATTTTCTTCCTACTTTCAACCCTATCTCTGTGCTATGTTTATTTCTAGACTGATAGTATTTTCTCTTTTAAGCATGTTAACAGTTGCATCAACAATAAGCACTTAATGAAGGTAGACCTATTACTTACTGGTGATTCTTTTAATATGCTGGAAGACCAACTGACTTCTTATGCAGAACATAAGTGCAAAGATGTTGTCCAAAATATCTATTCCCCATGTAAGCCTGAAGTTTGTTTGTTTGTTTGTTTGTTTGTTTTGTGTGTGTGTGTGTGTGTGTGTGTGTGTGTGCGTGCGTGTGTGTATCCCCCTGAAGGGAGTAGGAGAGGCCGCTTTTTAAAAAATACAAAAATTCCTAAAGGAACAACTTCCAGTTACTGGCATATAGATATAAATTCATTTATCAGAGATTCTCTTCCAAAAGAATGGCAGCATGGAGTATCAAATGAACTCAAGGTAAAGGAGGGAAAGGCAACAGAGGGAGGGAAAGGGAATCAGAAAGTAAGAGTGAAAAGAATACAGATTTTACAGTATCCTTAGCCCTACTGTTAAGTCTGTTTTCAGGAGCTTCTTTGTCTACTGTACAGCCTTCATGAAAATATTCCAGATGAAATAAGTCAAAAGACATTTAAGTAGGAACTTTATTGGGAAAATAGAGGCAGGTTGCCAGAATATAGATTCCTCTGGGGGAGAAAGTGCTGGAATCCCTAGACACTATTGTTTTGTATACTTTCTGATAATATTTTTGTGTTTAATCATGTAGCACACTAGTGTTCTCAATGAGAACAATTCCTGGTCTTCATTAGCCAAAAGATATTCAAATTTTCTTCTAAGGAGAAAATGCTTCCTAATAAACAATTTTTGCACATAGATGGTGATTGTAGTGGTATGTTCACATGATATACTAAGACCTTTACAAAGAAGTTGGTACAGGTCCCTCAAAAGAAAATTATTCCTGGTAGATCAGGGAGTTCTGATTATAGACTCTGCTCAGCCTGGTCTTTTGTTCTGACTCCTAAAGCAAGTTATACATTTTCTTTTATATATACTTATGCTTTCCAAATGGAACTTGAATGGGTTTCCATTTTGCAATTTTATTTTAAAATGTCAAACCTATACCACATGACTAGATATAAAAAATCAGACTGGGATCATATATCATGAAAAGTAAGCTTGAAGTTCCATATTTATTTTATAATATACACCAATGAATCAAAGTTAAGCCATCTGTTATTTTCAAAGAAGCAGTCACGTCCATTTTTACATTACATTCAAAGCAAAAAAATACAAGGTTTACAATTTGACCTACCCACAGCAAGTCATAATATTGAAAGCTTAAGTTTCAACATCTTATTCTATTCTAGCATTGTATCTGCCTTGGAACAAAGTCTGAATGCATTACCAGAAGGACGTTTTTCAGTGTTCATACCTATGAAAAGCTAATTCTGAACATAATCATTAGAGGCATATAATACGTTTTCAAACCTCTGGGAATATATTATCCTACTGAATTAGGGCTCTCCTGATGCACTCAGCTAAATTAAATAAGTAGCAGAAGTTACCAACTCATTTTCTATCACTAGGTGTACAGGCAATAAGTTAAAGCTCATTTTTACATGTATTTCCTTTCCTGAAGTATAATCCCAAGCAAGTACAGACTTTCACCTCCCTGACCCCTGCCAGATTTTGCTTTATTTAGATTTTCAGGACATAACTGCATTTACCACTTTCTGCACAGAAGTTATTGATCTAACAGTGGTATATCAGTATGAAAAAGGCCCACAATTCAACCTCTAAATTTTTTTTATAATTTTTTTTAGTTGTAGATGGACACAATACCTTTATTTTTTATTGATTTATTTTTATGTGGTGCTGTGGATCGAACCCAGTGCCCCACACATGCGAGGCAAGCGCTCTGCTGCTGAGCCACAATCCCAGCCCTCAACATCTAAATTTATTTATTTATTTATTTATTTGGTACCAGGGATTGAACTCAGGGGCACTTGACCACTGGGACACATCCCCAGCCCTTTTTTGTGTTTTATTAGAGACAGGGTCTCACTGAGTTGCTAAGTGCCTCACCATTGCTGAGGCTGTCTTTGAACTAGAGATCCTCCTGCCTCAGCCTCCCAAGTACTGGGGTAACAGGTGTGTACCACTACGCCCGGCTAACATCTAAATATTTTTGACAACAACTTTATTAAGATATACTAAGAGCTGGAATTGTGGCTTAATGATAGGGCGCTTGACTAGCACACATAAGGCATTGAGTTTGATCCTCAGCACCACATACAAAAAAATAATTAATTAATTTAATTAAATTAAAATATTTAAAAAAGATACGCTCACATGTATATGCACATGTATATATTATAGATATGTACAGACATCACTACAATCAATTTAGAAGTTTTACTCTAAAAAGAAATTCTGTATCCTTTAGCTATCACCCCTTGATCTTGTCATCCCATACTCCCACTCTAAGCAACCATTAATCTACTTTCTGCCTCTATAAAAATGGAATCATGTGGGGCTGAAGATGTAGATCAGTTGGTAGAGTGTCTGCCTCACATGCACAAGGCCCTGGATTCAATCTTCAGGACCTCCCCTCACCACACACACACACAAAAGAATGGAATCATGTGATATGTGGTCTTTCATGACTGGTATCTTTACTTAGCATAATGTTCTTGAAGTTTACCCATGGTATAGCATGTATCAATATTCCTTATTATGGCCAAATAATATTTCATTGTATAGATATAGCACACTTTGTTTATTCATTCATTAGTTGATGGACATTGAGTTGTTTCTATATTTTGTTTCTTATGAAAAATGTGCAAGTTTTTGCATGGACATGTTTAATTTCTCTTGAATACATACTAAGAGTGGAATTGTTTCATGTTAGTTCTGAGCAATTGTCAGACTGTTTTCCAAAGTAACTACAACATTACATTCTCACCAGCATTATATAAGAGTGATTTCTCCACATCCTAGCTAATATTTATAGTTGTCTGTCTTTTTGGTACTAGTCATACTAATGGACTAATGGGTGTAAAGTGGCAGGTCATTGTAGTTTTTATCTACTTTTCACTGATAACTAATGATACTAAGCACTCTTTCAAATTCCTATTGTATATAATCTTTGGAGAAATAACTATTAATATAATTTGTCTCTTCTTTTTTTTTTTTTTTTACTGGTACTGGGGATTGAACTCAGGGGCACTCGACCACTGGGACACATCCCCAGCCCTTTTTTGTATTTTATTAGAGATAGGGTCTCACTGAGTTGCTAAGTGCCTCGCCATTGTTGAGGCTGGCTTTGAACTCGCGATCCTCCTGCTTCAGCCTCCCAAGTGCTGGAATTATAGGCATGCGCCACCGCACCCAGCTCAATTTGCTCATTTTTAAAATCGATCCACTTGTCTTTCTATTATTAAGTTATAGAGAACTTTTCCTATTCTAGATAAAAGTCCCTGTCCAATGTATTAATTGCTAAAACTCTCTCCCATTCTGTTAGCTGTCTTTTCACTTTCCTTACAGTATCCCTTGACACTCAAATGTTTGTAATATTTTTTTAAATATTTATTTATTTGCTTTAGTTGTATACAATGCAATGCATTTATGTTTACGTGGTGCTGAGGATCAAACCTGGGCTGCACACGTGCTAGGCAATCGCTCTACCGCTGAGCCACAAACCCAGCCCAAATGTTTGTAATTTTGATGAAGTCCTATTTATCTATTTTTGTTGTCGTTAACGTATCTAGTGTCATAACTGAGAGAACTGCTGACTCAAAGGTCATGAACATTTACTCTTATCTTTTCTCCTAAGATTAGGGGAATTGTAGCTATTACATTTTATCATTTTGGCTCCTACATTTAGGTATTTGATCCATTTCAAGTTAATTTTTAAATTTTATTTTTTAACCTTTTTATTTATTTATTTTTAAGTTGTAGATGGACTCAATACCTTTGTTTTATATTTATGTGGTATTGAAGATCAAACCCAGTGCTTCACATGTGCAAGGCAAGCACTGTACCCTAAGCTGCAACCCCAGCCCCTTTTTTCACCTTTTTTATTGAAGTTCATTATAGTTGTACATAGTGCCAGGATTTGTTGTTACTATTATACTAGTATAAATTTGTACTATTCCTATGTTCACATGATATAACAATATAATTTGGCTAATATCATTCCCCAGTACTTCCACCCTTCCTCCCCTTCCTCCCACTTGAGTTAATTTTTGTACGTAGTGTGAGGTAGGGGTCCAAAATCATTCTTTGCCTGTGGCTATAGAGTTATCCCAGCACAATTTTTTTTTCCTTTTTGCTCTTTATTAGTTCAATTTATTTTATTATTTAGAGTGACAATTTAATAACATTAGACATTGCAACTCTTCTGGTCAAATCATACTCGTGAGTGCAAAGGGATCAGCAATTCTGATTATACTTTTTTAAATTTATTTTTTATTCTAAGTTGTTATAAATGACAGCAGAATGCATTACATTTCATATTACACATATAGAGCACATTTTTACATTATCTCTGGTTGTATGCAAAGTATATTCACACCATTTGTGACTTCATACGTGCACTTAGGGTAATGATATCCATCTCATTCTACCGTCTTTTTTTTTTCTTCACCCTTTTGCCCCCTCCTTTCCCCTCCCTCCCCATTGGCCATTCTAGTGTTTCTCTAATCTTCCTATGCTCCCCATCCCAACCCAACTGTGAATTGGCCTCTTTATATCAGAGAAAACATTTGGCATTTGGCTTTTTGGGATTGGCTAACTTCACTTAGCATTATATTCTCTAACTCCATCCATTTACCTGCAAATCCCAGCACAATTTGTTGAAAAACTCTTCTTTCCCTCATTGAATTGCTCTGGCATTCTTGCAGGAAATGAACTAACTGTAAAAGTAAGGGTTTAGGGTAGTTTCTCATTTCTACTTCAGTGGTCTATATGTCTATCCTTATGTCAGCTCTAACATTGTCTTGGCTACTGTTGCCCTGTAATAAGTTTTTTAAAAAATGTTTATTTATTTTAGTTGTACACAATGTCTTTGTTTTATGTTTACATAGTGCTGAGGATCGAACCCCGGGCCACGCACAGGCTAGGCGAGCGCTCTACCACTGAGCCACAACCCCAGCCCCCTTGTAATAAGTCTTGAAACTGGAAAGTAAGTCCTCCAATTTTGTTCTTTTTCAAGATTGTTTTACCTGGTCTAGGTCCCTTAAGTTTCCATATAAATTTTAGGATAGACTTGTTCAGAGAAGCCAGTCTAGATCCTGAGAGTAACTGTGTTAAATTCATAGATCAATTTGTAGATTACTGCCATCTTGACAATATTGTCTCTTGATCCATAAACATGAGTCATCTTTCCATTTCTTTAAATCTTTAATTTCTTTCAACAAAGTTTTATAATTTTCAGATTACCTTTCTCTCTTGTTAAATTAATTCCTAAGTGCTTCATTATTTTTGATGCTATTATAAGTGAAATAGTTTTCATAATTTCATTTTTGGATTGTTTATTGCAAGAGTAGAAAAATACAATTGATTTTTGTATATTTATCTTATATTCTGCAAACTTGCTGAACTCATTTATTAGATCTAAATTTATTTGGTGAATTCTTTAGGTCTTGTGCACAATATCTTGTTTTAAAGAAAAAAGATAATTTTGCTTCTTTTCCATTCTTGTCTGACTAGAACCTCCAGTACAATGTTGAATGAAAGTGACACGAGTGAATATTCTGGCCTTTTTACTAGTATTACGGGGAAAGCATCTAGCCTTTCACCATTAAATGTGGCGTTAGCTGAGGGGTTTTCATCATTTCCTTTTTTTTTTTTTTTTTTTTTTTTTTGTACTGGGGATTGGACTCAGGGGCACTCGACCACTGGGACACATCCCCAGCACTTTTTTGTATATTATTAGAGTCAGGGTCTCACTGAGTTGCTAAGTGGCTCACCATTGCTCCTCCTGCCTCAGCCTCCCAAGTGCTGGGATTACAGGTGTGCACCACTGCGCCCAGCTCATCATTTCCTTTTTTTTTTTTTTAATATTTATTTATTTGCTTTAGTTGTACACAATGCATTGCATTTATGTTTATGCGGTGCTGAGGATCGAACCCAGGCTGCGCATGTGCTAGGCGAACGCTCTACCACTGAGCCACAACCCCAGCCCTCATCATTTCCTTTTGTGAACGTGAAAAAGTTCCTTTCTGATCATAGTTTGTTGTTGTTGTTTTTATCATGAAATGATGCTGGATTGTTAAATGATTTTTCTATGTTTATTGAGATGATCATGTGCTTTCCCACTACTCTATTCATATATTTTGTTACATTACTTAATTTTCCTATGTTGAAACAAACTTGCATTCCTGGGATAAATCACACTTGGGTGCTTCCTTCATCAGCACACATACAACTAAAATTGGAATGATACAGAGAAGATTATCATGGCCTCTGTGCAAGGACAACAACCAGATTCATGAAAAATAAAATCTCACTGAGTCATGGTTTATAATCCTTTCTATATGCTGTTGGATTCAGTTTCTAGTATTTTACTGAGGATTTTTTTTTGTCTCTATACTCATAAGGAATATTGGCAAATATATTTCTACACATTATTGGCCCAATGATATATTTTATACATACACTTTAAATATATATTGAAACATATTTATACACTTTACATATACACACAAAAATACATATTTAGAATTCTATAATTGCTTGAGAAGAAAGAAGAACACATTTACTATTTTGTGGTATTTTATTTTCTTTTTTTAATATTCTGTTTTAGTTGTAGTTGGATCTAATACCTTTATTTTATTTTTATGTGATGCTGAGGATCAAACCCAGCACCACACACATGGTAGGCGAGTGCTCTACTGCTGAGCCACAACCCCAGCCCCATTCTTTGAATTTTCTGTTGAGAGTTCAAAAATCATTTATATATTTTTCCTTTTAGATTATTATGGCTTAATTATTTCCACTATTAACTCTAATCCTTAAAGTTCATTCTGATTTTTGGCTAGAAGTTTAAAAAAAATCAAACTGCTAAGCAACTATCCTAGATAATTCATTTAATAATTCCTTTTTACCCTACTTTCAGCATGTAATAAAGTATTATGTAAAAAGGCCTGTCTTTCCACTGTATTGTTTGTGATACATATCTGGTGTTTTATTCTTTATTTTTTCCACTTTCCAACAAACTCTGACATAACTGCATATCATTTTGTCAGCCACCATCACTGGTTGTAGGGATGCATATGTGACCTATGTACCTACTATATGTACCTACTACATATACCATATGTGCCTACTATAGGTCATCAACCCCTCTTCCAAGAAATTAGATCAAATGGTAGGAATGGGATCCAGCCTAAGCCAGAACGCTTCTCTGGGATTAAATATATGGATTTTCAGAACAAAAAAAGAAAGAAAAGAAAAAAAAAGCCAAGATTGCTAACTGAATAGTGTTACTTGTATTTTCTGTAAACTACTAGGTTGGTTATAGGCTTAATCAAATTCAAACTCATGTTCTTTTAGTCTTTCTTATGGATGGCATTTTATACTTTTATTTAGACACAGCCAGGAATCACTTTTTTAATGGTACTGGGGATTGAACCTATGGAAAAATAACAGATATATTCGAAATCCTAGAAGAAAATAAGAGGCAGTATCTGAAGAGATAACAGCTTTTCTGAAAAGAATTGTCCCAAAACTGGTGCAATTTATGTTAAACATTCAAGAATCCCCCCAAATCCTAAATAGGATAAACCATAAGAAATAACACCCATTGCAGAAGAATTATGAAAATATAAGATATTAAAATTCAGTGGGGAGGGGGAAAGAGAATAGCTGTCAGTGGGAAAAAAAAGACAGATTAATACCTTTCAAGGCATGATACAATTATGTGTCACTTAATAAGAGGACTGTGTTCTGAGAAGTGCATGTTTAGGCAATTTCAACATTGTATGAACACCACAGAGCATACTTACACAAACATAGAGGGTGTAGCTTACTATACACCTAGACGGTAAGGTATAGCCTATTGTTCCAAGGCCATGTTATAGCATGTTACTGCACTGAATGCTGTAAGCAATGATAGCACAATGGTAAGTACTCTTTCGCTAAACTTATATAAACCTAAAAAAGATAAAGTATAAGTGAAAAGTGGAACCCCTCTATATGGGGCACTTACAAAGAATGGAGCTTGCAGGACTAGAAGTTGCTCTGGATGAGTCAGTGAGTGAGTGGTGAGTGAATGGCCAGGCCTAAGGTATTAATGTACAATGCTGTAGACTTTATAAGCAGGGTACACTTAGGCTACACTAAGTTTATTAAAATATTTTCTTTCTTCAATAATAAATTAACTTTAGCTTACTCTAACTTCACTTTAGAAACTTTTTAATTATTTTAAACTTTTTTTGTAATAACATTTAATTTCAAACACACACACATTTTATGACATACAAAAATATTTTTTTCTTTGTGTTTGTGGTAATTGGTACTGGAGATTTAACCCAGGGGTGCTTTACCACTGAACTATATTCCTAGCCCTTTTTATTTTTTATTTTGAGACAGGGTCCTGCTTAGTTGTTTAGGGTCTTGCTAAATTCCTGAGTCTGGGCTTGAACTTGCAATCCTCCTGTTTCAGCCTTCTAAATCACTGGGATTACAGGCATGTGCCTCCAAGCCAGGCAATATTTTCTTTCTTTTTATCCTTGTTCTGTAAGTTTTTTCCTGTTTTTCAATTATTTTTATTTTTTACTTTTACACTTTTGGTTACAACAAAGACACAAATGCACCTAGCCTAGTCCTACACAGGATCAGAATCATCAGTGTCCCTGTGTTCCACCTCCACATCTTGTCCCAGTGGGGCAGTAGCACACATGAAGCTGTCATCTCCTGTGATAACAATACCACGTCCTGGAATACATCTTGAAAGACTTTCCTGAGGCTGTTTTACGTTAACATTTTTTTTAAAAAGATAAATAAAAGGAGTACACTCTAAAATAATGATTAAAAAATATAGTATAGTAAATATGTACCCCAGTAACAGTCCTTTATTATCTCATTATCAAGTATATTGTCCTGTATATAATTGTATGGGTTCCACTTTTACGTGACTGGCAACACAGGTTTGTTTCCACCAGCATTACCACAGATACATGAGTAATGCATTGTACTTGAGTTATATGACAGCAACACCACCACTCGGTGATAAGAATTTTTCAGTACCATTATAATCTAATGGGACCACCATCGTATATATTGTTCAATCATGGACCCAACACATTGTTGCATGACTAATGACAGTAATTTTCTAAGAGCCAATAGCTAACTTCTCAACAGAAACAATGGAAGCCAGAAGACAATGGTATGATAACTTCGATGGCACTGGAAAATAAATCATGACTAAAGTAGAAATCTATATACAGTGAAAGTATTCTTTAGTAATGAAGAGGAAATAAGGACATTCTCAGACAAAAGTGACAGAAGCAGTCACTTGCACATGTACACAAGAGGGAGTATGAAGAATATTCTTTAGGGAGAAAAAAATCTCAATTGGAGGTGTTAATAGAAACAAAAACAACAAAATTAAAACATTTGGATATATCTAAATGAGTATTTATTGCACAAATAGTGATAATAATGACTTTTAGTCTTTAAAGTATGGAGAAAAAATAGAACAAGAGTATAGTAGTTAGAAGGAAGATAAATATTGTTATAGTTTTCTAAAATTATAGCATGTTATGGGAAGAAGGTAAAAGTAGCAATAAATATCACATTTTGATAAATCACAAATGCATACTGTAGTAAGGAAGGTAATCACTAAGAATAATAAAATAGAAAACAATTTCCCTGTTAATCATGGGCCAAGGATAAGGAGAATGAGTTCATCTAATACGTGGAAATTTGATTAAGCAAGAGAAATTATAATAAAAAATGTGTTTTCAGAAGACATTAACTCTTTTCTTTAGGTAATCAAATTCTTAATTAACTGGTTCTTATTTAGCATTCTTTTATATATCTAATTTACCTTTTCACTGTAAATCAATTTTTTTTTTCAGTACTGGTGATTGGATCCAGAGTGCTCTGTTACCACTGTTCTACATCCCCAGCCCTTTTTACCTTTTGTTTTGAGACAGGGTCTTGCTAAATTGTCTGGGCTGGACTCTTAAGTTTTGATTCTCATGTCTTAGCCTCCTGAGTTGCTGAGATTAGAGGTGTGTGCCACAGTACCTGGCTTCATTGTAATTTCTGAAAAGCCAATTGTTTCCCAAAGGATTTATTTAAAAGTATTAAATTTCACATTTCTTCTTAACCAAGAACAAAATGGAATTAAACATGTGCAAAATAACTGAATGTCAAGTAACTAGTTATACAGCCAGCTCATTTACACTGAATTAGTAATTTACTCAGTCTGCAATTTATGTTAATTAAGGAAAGACTATTTTATGTGTTATACATTTACATAATGATATAAATGTCTTATTCTCTGTAAATGTTATTATTATCTTAAGTTTCAGCTCTTTTCTACTATTATCCTCTTAGAGTAATCCATACAATGTTGTCATTTTCATTATACTTTTGCTGGCATGTAATTGACAATATTCAACTTAAAAGTTAAGTAAGTATTAAAAACACACAGGCTTCCCTTGGCTTATAAAGCCAAGGGAATTTACACCCTACATAAAATTATATATTAACAAAGATTAGACAGCCACCCTGATATATTCACTTTTTAAATATAAATAAGTCTTACACTTTATAAACTTTTATCTTTTTAACATAATTATTCTTTCATGAAATCTTTCATTCTTTGAAATATTTCAAATAAAAATCTTAATAATAAAATATCTATGAAATATGTTGCATTCCTTTCCCTCTATTGTAGAGAATGAACATTGGCTTGATTAAATTGGGGTTCTCCAGAGAAATAGGCCCAATAATATAAATATAAATATATATATGTATATGTATATATATATATATATATATATATAATTAATAGTCCCATAATGTATATGATTATGGGAATCAGCTCATGCAATCATGGAGACTGAGAAACACCACAATCAGCCATCTGCCATCTGGAGAATTTTGAAGGTTTAGAATAATGCCTGACCACACTGGGGACAGTAGATCTTAGTCTATTAATTTAAAATCCAGAAACACCTTCACAGATGTACCCAGAGATAATATTTTACTAGCTTTCCAGATAACCCTAACCCAGTCAAGTTAAATTAAACACATAGAATTAACCATCACAGCTTGATTATATACATTTGTTCAGAATCTGTGTCTAGCTAATTGATTTTATATGCATAGTTTAAGGCCTAAAGCATTAGTCAGGATGATTTGGGAAACTAGGACATTTTATTGGCAGTCTATACTTCCTATGTTTACCAAATAATTGTCAACTCTCTGAATAAAAACCTTAAATTTTAGATTTATCTTGGTCACCGACTTGATTTTGTCAACTCTAATTATTTCTCTAGAATTTTTGGTTTTCCTCTTTGCAACCTATCCTTGTCAATGGGCATCAAAGTAATTTAATGTTAAGAAAAGAATTTTCACAGGCTGGGGGTACAGCTCAGTGGTAGAGTACTTGCTACCAAGCATAAGGCCCTGGGTTCAAGTACAAGAAAGAAAAAAAGAAAGAAAAAACAAAAATGAGAAGGGCTACTGTCAAATCCAAGTATTTTATTCTTTTTCATTACAATATTCATCTCTAAAGTTGTTGACTGAAAAAGAACCCAAGTGTTTCTCTGAGCATATTAAGGGCCTTCCCACAAATCTAGGCCTAAAAGCAAGGCATGTGCAGAGCCCAGCTGCCACTCTAAAATAAGTAAAATGAGTCTCTCATGTTTGCCATCTTATTGTTCATTGTTTCCTTAACCTGTTGCCTTAAATAAAAACAAAAAATCTTATTTTCCACTATTTCTATGAGTTTTTGCTATCATGGCATTTCCCTCCCAAAATTTTGTTGTATCTTGTGAGTCAGAAAAGCATCTGCAGTAGAGAACTCAGCTTATCCCACTAGAGACTTCAAACTCAACGGACCAAGGAAATACTGGAATAAGAACAAGTCTAGATATGAGTAACTGCAATAAGACATCAGTGTGTTCTTTGATGTCCAAGGACAAAGATAACTATTACCTGAGGAATGGAGAGCTCTGGTTTTATACATGAGCTAAATTTTCAGAAACAGAAGATAAACTAAATGTTATAGATTAATTCACATAATAACAATAAATTAGGAGGATATAAATCACTAAAATTCAAGTTTTATAGTCACTGTCAAAAGACAAAATGGTGCAGCCAATATGGAAAGCAGTATGAAGATTCCTTGGAAAACTGGGAATGGAACCACCTTATGACCCAGCTATCCCACTCTTCGGTCTATACCCAAAGGACTTAAAAACAGCATACTACAGGGACACAGCCACATCAATGCTTATAGCAGCACAATTCACAATAGCTAAACTGTGGAACCAACCTAGATGCCCTTCAGTAGGTGAATGGATAAAGAAAAATGTGGTATATATACACAATGGAGCATTACTCAGCAATAAGAGAGAATAAAATCATGGCATTCGCAGGTAAATGGATGAGGTTGGAGAATATAATGCTAAGTGAAGTTAGCCAATCCCAAAAGCCAAATGCCAAATGTTTTCTCTGATATAAGGAGGGCAATTCACAGTGGGGTTGGGATGGGGAGCATAGGATGATTAGGGGAACACTAGAATGGCCAATGGGGAGGGAGGGGAAGGAAGGGGGAAAATGGTGAAGAAGAAAAAAAAGATGGTAGAAGGAGATGGATACAATTACCCTAAGCGCATGTATCAACTCACGAATTTTGTGAATGTACTTTGCATACAACCAGAGATATGTAAAAATGTGCTCTACAAGTATAATATGAAATGGAATACATTCTGCTGTCATTTCTAACAACTTAGAATAAAAAATAAATTTGAAAAAAGAATTTTTAATAGTAAAAACTGTCGAATTTTTATCAACAAAAAAGGATATTAGAGGGTTACATTAATAAAGAAGGTCACTGAGATACTATTCTAAAATGAAAGAAAAAAAAAAAAAAGAACAACTTTAGACCTAGGAAAAGGTCAAATCTGTGTCCTATCAGTTGAATAGCATTAACAAGAAAGAGATGAGAGAGAGAGAGAGAGAGAGAGAGAGAGAGAGAGAAAGAGAGAGAGAGAGAAAGACAGAAGAAATCTGAAAGTGGGAATTTAGCTTTGGTTTTGATATTTAAGGTTAGAGAGTGCTAAGACAGGAAATATTATAGGCATATTTAAAGGATCCAACCTGGAAAAGTATTATAATAGACTGGATAGGAAGAGAGGGTTTGGAGAAATAGAAAAATAGAAAATAGGGGGCGGGGGTTGTGGCTCAGCAGTCGAGCACTTGCCTAGCACATGTGAGGCCCTGGGTTCGATCCTCAGCACCACATAAAAATAAATAAATAAGATAAAGGTATTGCGTTCAACTACAACTAAAAAAATATATATATGTAATATATATATAAAAATATATGTTATATATGTATATAAATAGAAAATAGAATGGCAGTACATAAAAAAAGAAATAAAAATACCAAAAGAAAGAAAAGAGAAAAATAACATGCATCAGTATACTGATAAAAAATGTCCATTCGTCTTTGTGATTTTGCGGTGTTCTTACGGCTGTGGTTTACGAGATGCCTTGAGCAATGATCAAGTCCTAGAATTTCACCTTCTATAATGTCTGTTTATGGAAGAAAGAGTTTGCTAAGTAAGCATGCAAGATCTGCTTCTAACAAAGATATCATGATTCCTCAAAGTTAAAGTCCTGGAAAGATTAAGCCATAGCCTGGAGACACTTCTGTCTACAAGAAAACAAAGATGATGGGTTCCCCTGCTGGGATTACTATCCTAATTATCAGAGAACCATTGTTTCTTTCTGCTCTGGGCATCAAATAGGCTGACCCCCACAAGTTCAAATAACCTCCCACCAATACTGAGAGCATTCTCTGGCTCGTGCTCGCCTTCTCCAAACCAAAGGCAGTTGGCTATATTCCAGTTCTTAGTATTACAGTCCTTGGCATATTTCCATCAGTGCTGAACTTTAAAACACACACACACACACCACGCACAATTTTAAAGCTCAATTCACTTTTTCTTGCATTAGTGCAAGAATCCTCCAGTATTCCTTTTAATGATAACTTCAATCTCTTGCCACTGATCTATCTTATTTTTTAAAAAGCCTCCTTATGATGGAATTTTAAGAAACTGAAATTTTAAAGTAGTGTCTTTGTAGGGAATCAGAAAAGAACTCACCTCTTCACGTAAACTGTATTATTACAAAATGCAAGAGTAAATACTGCCATTAGCCAGCCACATTTCCTCTGAAATAGACTTTAATCCTAAAATTCTATGAAGTTCAAATGATTTTAATAAATTTATATGAAGGATACATGTATTTATTTTCCTTGGCCTTATATGGGATCTACCTTCTTCTTTTAAGCTAAATAACCTCCCTTAGGAAAAAGGGTTGTAATTGTAGGTATCTGTTTCCTGAGAACAGAATTGCATCCAGCACTGGGACATTTGCATTTTAGACTTTTGATAATTTATTTACCACCCACTTTGCTTTTCCTCCCCTTAGTACAGCTGTGTTCCCTGCACACCCAAATATGGCCTGAGTCCTGATCCACAAGAGTAAACTAACTTCATTACAGCTGTTGTCTGGCCAACTCTTTCCTCCTCCACCAGCTCCACCCTTGCAAGAGACCTGGGGTCATGGCTGAAGAAAGGAGGAATAACAAAAAAAGTGCTGGAAATCTGGAGCCTCTATTTTATTCTGCCGATGAGACTAACTAACTGTGTTATCTAATTCATTAAGACCAGTCACATCTGTGGGTCTCAGCTTCCTCAGCTATAAAACAAGGAGGTTAGACTATTTGTTATCTAATATTCTCCCCCTTCTCAATGGTAGGATTTTACTACTGCTTCTGGTTCCACTGTTTCTAGAAGGGGGGAATCAAAAAATCTAAAAGAAACTGTAACAAGAGAACTCTAGTCATCTTCATTCATTGCTCAACAAATGTTTATTGAAAGCCTACTATCACCCAGGCAGACTGCTAATTAGGCATTAATGAATGACATGTGCGTTTGTTCGTTGTCAAAATTTATTTTTATTGAAGTAAAATTCATATAATATAAAACTATCCATTTTAAAGAGAATGATTCAGTGCATTTAGTACATACACAATGTTGCACAATCCCCACCTCCAGTTCAAACCATCTCACCACTCTAGAGGAAAACCCCATTCCTGCCAGTCCCCATTCTCTGTTTCTCCTGCCCCTGTTAATCATCGGCATGCTTTCTGTCTCTGCAGATTACTTATTCTGAATATTTCATGTAGATGAATTCATAGAGTATGTGACCATTTTGTCTCTTCTTTTAGTTAGCATAGTGTATTTGAACTTCATCAACATTGTATCATGTATCAGTATTTTTTTAAAGGGGGCTTTCTTTTTAGATGTTGATGAACCTTTATTTTATTCATTTATTTATATGTGGTGCTGAGAATTGAACCCAATGTCTCATACGTGCTAGGCAAGCGCTCTACCACTGAGCCACAACCCCAGCCCATGTATCAGTATTTTATTTTATTTTTTTTAAATACTGGGGATTGAACCCAGGGGTGTTCTACCACTGAGCCACCTCCCAGCCCTTTTAATTTTATTTTGAGACAGAGTCTTGCTAAGTTGCCCAGGCTAACCTTGACTTTGTGATCCTCCTATCTCGGCCTCTGTCGGTGGAATTACAGATATGCACCATCATGCCTAGCTAATTTATTTTATTCTTTCCTGCCTCTGGATTTATTTGTACAAACAGCACAGGAGAACACCAGTCCCCATAGACAAGGGCTCAGGGGTCACACCAGTCCTTCTGTCTTCACCTTCACAGAGGCTTTTACTATAGATTCTTCACAGGGACCTTGGCACTCTTGGGGCCTGGAACAAATTTGAGAATGAACAAATGTACATGTCATTAATTAATGCCTACTTAGCAGTCTGCCTGCATGATAGTAGGCTTTCAATAAATGTTCGTTGAGCAATGAATGAATAAGACTGGGCACCTTTGGGAGCAGGAGCTGGAGCTGGAGTTTATGGTGGAGCTGGAGTTGCAGCCTGGGCCTTGGCTTGGGCTTGGGCTTGGATTTTGGCCTTTGGCCAGCAGAGCCTGTGATCCCTGGCCATGTGGGCATGAGCACGCTTCCCAAGCTTGGGATGGGCAAGCAAGGTAAGGCGATCAAACTTGTGCTTAACCTCTTAGACCTCAGAAGAGCCCTGATAACCTGGCACATGCACTCATGGCCTTCCCGTTATTTGCCTGCATCTTTTTCAGGCCCTTCTTGTTGTGCTTCTTGGCAAAACACATGTTTCTTAGGAACTTGGGGTCTACCCCTTTAAGAGATTCATATCCTTGTGATTGGGGTTTCTTGATGCCATTTCTGTACTCTCTTCAGGACTGGTTGTACGTGGTATGGTTCTTGGACTTGGCCATATCAGCACTGTAAGCCACTGCTTCCAGAGCATTTGAGACAGGAAGAAGAAGAGTTTATTCTTTTTCTTGACCAAATAATATTCCATTGCATGTATATACTACAACTAGTTTATTCATCTATAAATATAAATATTTGGGCTGTTTCTACCCTTAGTGCTGCTATAAACATCTGTTGCATATCAAACTGTTCTCAATATCTAGTCAATATGGTTCAAATATACAGTTTGTGATGAGGACTTTTATAAATACTTTTGGAAGCAGTTAACTGTCTTCCCAAACTAGATTCAACAAAAGCCCCTATACTGTCATCAAATCTCTGACTTCTTTTATTTCTTTGTTCCTGGCTTTACTACCCAGTAAATCAAGAAAGTATATAGGGCATCTGCTAATCCTTGCTATGTTACTATAAACATGAAAGTATAAAACTAAAATCTCACATAGTCTTTATAGTCAATACCATATTCGGTCATATAAACAAGAAGCTATTAACATCAGACAGAGAAAAGACCATGTTTTACAAAATGTTTCCAACTGATCAATTATAGAAATGGAGTAGGGTGAAATTGCCAGGCTATTGCTATTCAGATCAACTAGGATATCTAGGATGTGTATATTTGTCTTCTTTAAATGGCAACTTGTGGAAATCGCTCTTTCAGTATATAATAATTTAATATTAACTGGTTTTTAGCTTCATTTTCTATTTTTCTGTCCAGTGGCCAAATTACAAAATCACTCACACTGATGGTATAATTTTTAGATACAGCTTAACAGAGACTTCATGCCAACTCCTAGTTCTCAATATCCAAGACATCTGTGGTTTCTTTCCAGTTTCTCTGCTTACCAGCCTAGTTGATACATGTACTGCTTTCATCCTTAGATTCATTGGCTCAATGTAAATTTGTAAGAACTACAGTGATTGGCAGAAAACAATCCTTACATTAACCCTCCTCCCCTCTCTCCTAGACTCTTAATCAACCTATAGATTCCGGCTTCTTATTGTCCACCAATTTAGAACTATTTTGAATATATCTAAATAAGTTCTGACTTACATAAGAAAATTTCAAGCTAGCAAGAAAATATTGCCTCTGTACATTTGCAAAACATTTACTAAAACATTTACTTTTCTAAAACAGTAGACTTTATTATTTCTAGTGTGTTACATTTATTGTGTGAATTTTCTCCAATCATGAATGTGTGCTCTCAACTTATACAAAGGGCTACAGCTGCCGCTCAATTCACTCAGGGAAAAAATGGTGAAATTTGTTCTTTGAATTGAGTTCATTCAAGACTTTAAATCAGACAGAAAGAAACTGAATGATCATCTAGGTGTTAAGTTGAATCTGACTGCAAATATCATTTAAGTTTATAGTAGTAAATTACTGGCATACAAAGCTTTTTGTGATAATGGTTCTTGTAAGAAATCATGCATTAAATGTAATTTTTAATGTTCAGTTAATCACTTTAAAATCATTAGGGGATATCAATAATTGAAAACCATCATAATATCTCTTATATATCAAACAATTGTCAAGGAAAGTAAAGTATTTCACATTTTATCTATTTTTCAAGTTTGGACTTTCACATTGGGTTTGTTTTAAAAGTAAAATGCTAACGTTTTAAATGATACAAATTACCATAGTTCTTTACTTTCCAAACTTTTTTTTATCTTTTACCCACATAAGTGAACTGTATAGTAAATATAACTGCTATTATCTACATATATGGGTTAGATGCCTTAAGGACATGCTGCTGTAAGGGTAGTTTGTTAGAAATGCAGTCTCAGCCTCCACCTTAGACCTATTGAATCAGAATCTGCAGTAAGAAAGATGGAGTGCTTTGCTCCGGGATTTTTAGCGGTAAATCTGGGGCTAGAACTCAGGTCTTCTTTTGATCTGCAGGTCAGAAGTCTGTCTACTTCCTACCCTGAATTATAATGAACAAGTAACATAAGTGTGAGAGAATGCCCCAGATTTTTTCTTCCAGAGGGAATCAATTTGGTGCTTCCATTGTGTCAATGATATTAGTCATCAATTATATCAAACTATAAAACCTGTCAGATCCAGGAAAAAAGGCATGACTGCAGAGGGATTTGATGGCTCCTAGGAGGACCATCTGTTTTCTTTGTCAGATTTTCAGCATCAATTTTTATTAGCACGGAGAAATATATAACTAACTTTATTTTCCTTAACATATAAATAGCTGTTTGTTATATAACTACCGGGAACCAAACACTAAACCAGAAGTTGAAAAGGAATAAAATACGGACTAACTTACCAGACTGCTGTCCTTAAAATACTCAAAGTCTAGCTTTTTCCCCCACAGATGGGTTAGTGCTTTTTATTAAAAAAAAAAAAAAAAAAAAAAAAAAAAAAAAAAAAGATTCCTTTCCTAGTTCTTCATTGCCAGAAGTAAACTATTAATGAGACGCACCTTTCTGGAAAAAAAAAAAAAAAAATCATCTTCCCTTTTGGCTTACCAAAATGCTTTTATATAAGATTTTATCTCAAGAAGTTTTCTTTTCAGGTCTGGGATTGTAGCTCAGTGGTGGAACGTTTGCTGCAAACGTATGAGGCACTGGGTTCGATCCTCAGCACCACACAAAAATAAATAAATTAAGTAAATGCATTGTGTCCATCTACAACTAAACATATTTTTAAAAAATATTTTTTAGGGGCTGGAGATGTGGCTCAGCGGCAGAGCGCTCGCCGCCCGGGTTCGATCCTCAGCACCATGTAAAAACATAAATGCATTGCATTGTGTACAACTAAAGTAAATAAATAAATATTTTAAAAAAATATTTTTTAGTTGTCAATGGACCTGTCTTTTATTTATTTTTAAAAATAAATAAATTAAATTAATGCATTGTGTCCATCTACAACTAAACATTTTTTTTAAATATTTTTTGTTGTCAATGGACCTGTCTTATTTATTTTTATGTGGTGCTGAGGATCAAACCCAGTGTCCCACACATGCTAGGCAAGCACTCTGCCACAACCCCAGCCCCCAAAAAATGTTTTTTAAAGAGGAAGTTTTCTTTTAAATCTAACTAGAAAAGAGCAGGGCCAGGTTAATATAACAACGAATGATGATTTGGTTTGCTGGGGTTAATCTATTACAAAACAGGGTCTTCTAGAAATAGCTCCCAATCCCAGGGTTTGTAAATGTCGGAAGGGTGAGAGTGGAAGAAAGGAAAGGAGAAAGTTCAGGGAATATACCTGGGGAAAATAATAAACAAGAAAGACATTAAGGGGCTGGGGTTGTGGCTCAGCGGTTGAGTGGGCACCTAGCACGTGCAAGTCCCGGGTTGCATTGTGTACAACTAAAGCAAATAAATAAATATTAAAAGAAAAAAAGAAAGACATTAAAGTTCTATAATGCTTTACACTTTGAAAGTGTTTTCCCTTGTTTGTTTCCTATGATGGTGAGATCTCTGTGGTGACAGAATAGGGGAAGCCAAAAAAATAAAAAAAGAAAAAAGGTAGGAAAATTCTCCAACAGATCAAGTATTTGATGCTCTAAAAGGTCAGGTACTTGAAGCAACCCTTTTTGGAATTCTGTCTAGCCCCTGAGGGACAGTCCTGTAAGACTTCATCTTTCTCTTAATTGTCTCAGGACAGTGAAATTCCCTAAGAAAATATCTGCTGCTTCTCAAAAACAAGAATGAATATTTTAAATATTTTTTAGTCATTTTTAACTGTTGTCTCTCTCAGTTATCCTAGAGAAGTTCTTTCTGAGAAAATGGAATTTTAAATACTGGAATGTGTTATAAGGGAGGTTGTAAAATCATCATGAGATAACTCAAAAATAAGCCAGCTAAGACCTTTAAGACAATTAGACAGTCTAAAAAAAGGATCACAGACAAAAAAAAAAAAAAAAAAAAATGTTTATTACTTCCACACTCTCTAACTCACATAGACAAATACAATGTCTACATTTAAAATTAGGTGTTAGTGTTGAATTTCTAAACTTTTCAGAATTTCACAGTCATTTTTTAAGATTTTGTGCTTGAAACAGTGGTTTAACTTACAAAAGCTCTAGTGGAAAGACAATAAAACAACAAGCATATTCATACATTCCACTCGAAATGATTTCTTAGGCATCAAATTATCAAAAATCAATATTTACTCTAGGGTCTTTTTAGAAATCCAATTATTCTTCGTGTGTACATCTGTGGTCCTTCATACATTATGATTATAAATTATATTTATGTTCAAAGAATGAATATTAAATGACAAAAAAGAATGTAATTTTAGTGAATTGTATATGAGTAAGAAAAAAAAAAAACACTTTTAAACTTCTCCTTCCTTAATGTCCTTTCTTGCTTCAGGTTGTAGGTGCTTTAATTAAATCACTCTGGAGAGTGATTCAAGTTAATAAGTTACTATTAAATTACAAAGTATGCAAATTTAGCAGACTTTGGTCAAGGATGTTTTATATATTTTATTGAATAAACTTGGACTATTTATGAGACTAAATGCAACTGATAGAAAAATATACATTGTATATATATTGAATGCTTTCCTAGAATTTTCAGAATGTTCTGTAATTCATTCATCTTCATTTCTGAATCATATTAATTAAAACAACAAACAACAATATACTGGTAGTGACTTATTCCTGTTTCCTAAAATTAAGCTCAAGGTGATGAACATTAAAAGAAAGTTTTAAAATATCTTGTATATAATATCTGCTTAAATTTTATATCTTGTATTTAATAACATTTGGAAATGGCAAATTTAATAAAAATATTAAAATGAATGAGATAGTTCCATTTTTGTATGAATAAGCAAATATTGAGACTTCTGTTTGGGAATAATGTATAGCTAATCACTTTATTATTTCCTATATAACTATATAGATATATACACATAAAGTTTTTTTAAAACTCTTAGTTTGCACATGATATTGACACTGCATTCCCCAACATGAAAGTGTAAACATGATTTTTATACATATGCAAAACGTAAATGGATATATAATATATATTTATACATGGATCTTACCCCCAAAACAACACATATTCTCTCTCTTTCTCTCTCTCTCTCTCTCTCTCTCTCTCTCTCACACCCACACACACACACACACACACACACACACACACACACACCATACATTTGCCAAAGTAAAGGGAGATTACTGGGTTCATGAATCCTGGACTGTTTTCCATCATTGTTTGATTTAAGATAGAACTTATTCATTAATAAAGTAAATAAAACAAAATTGTTATTCTAGGGGAGTATTCACTAAGCATAGATCTTCAGTTGATAAGTATATACAAAATTTTCAAATTAGACAAAATGTTTGTAAGGAAGTCTACCACTTTGAATATGTTAATATTTGACTTACTCATAAAATAATTGTTTTGTACTTCAAGAGATTCCAAATAGTGACTGTGCCAATTGAACTTTCTTGGCTTGTTGTGACATTATATACTTGTGGAAGCAGTTATTTTATATGTTCAGATTTTATATTGGGTTAGGTTTTTATGAACTAACCATTTACACCACAAAGTGAAAGGGCGATTTAGCACATGACCAGTTTTAATTTTTTTTTAATTTGAGGTATGCAAAAAGTACAAATATTTATAATCTCACCATTTAAGTTTTACACTCCCCATCTTCCTCCTCCTCCCACCACTTAGCGGCACTCTAAAGAACTTACTGTTAAAACTTTGGTGAACGCAAATTCTTTTCAATTTTCTCTGATTATACAGTTAAATATATATAAATACACACACACACACACACACATACATACACATACACTTTTTACAAACATGTGTCATGCTCTTCACATTGATCTGTACTGTGCTTTTTCTCTCATCTATCTGGACATCCTTCCAATATCATCCTACATAGATTTGATCACTTTCAACAACTGCATTGCATTTCAGTATAGGAGTGCATTACAATCTATGCAGGCATTCATTCCCCATTGATATTTAATTAGCCTTCAGATAAGACTTTTTTTTTTTTTTTTTTTTTTTGAGCCTACTAAAAACACTTCTAGGAAACATGTTGCTTTAAGTTCTTGTGGAAACATTTCACTAAGATTTCTGCATAGATCAGTTCTTGTGAAGGTCATCATTATAGCAAGTTGTGAACTCAGTAGACATTTCTTTATTTGTTTATTTTTATGTGGTGCAGAGAATCAAACCCTGTGCCTCACACGTGCTAGGCAAGCACTCTACCAGAGGTACAGCCCCGGCCCCACCTTCACTTTTTTTTTTTTTTTGGTACTGGGGATTGAACCTGAGTTCAATCAACTGGGCACTCAACCACTGGGCCACATCCCCAGCCCTTTTTTTGTATTTTATTAGAGACAGGGTCTCACTGAGTTGCTAAGTGCCTCACCATTGTTGAGGCTGGCTTTGAACTCGTGATCCTCCTGCCTCAGCCTCCCAAATGCTGGGGTTACAGGCGTGCACCACCACGCCCGGCTAGTGGACATTTCTTATCCCTAACACACTTTGGACCATTCTCTCTGTTCCTTGGAATTCTGTCTGCTTTTCCTCGACTCTTTTGTGTCTTCTCAGTCTGCTTTATCACCATCTCTCCCTCAATGCAATATCCTCAATTGTGCTCTAGGTACACTTTTCTTGGCAAATCATATTCTGTCTCTGGACAAGCTCATCAATGCCCAAGGCTTCAATTACCACGTATACAGGATGGCATCTATATTTACATCTACACCCCAGATTACTCCTCCAGATTTCACAATCATGTGCAGTGTAACACATTTGTTACTATTGAGATTACTTTTATAATCTAAGATATACTTGTTGGATAGTAAAACAAAATAGGATCCAAATATGAAAAAGTTTGGTTGAAGGGATTGGGCAAATATATTTAAGGGCTTTAAAACCTGTTGGGGCAAACTTAGTCCTAGATGTTTGTAAATTGCCTTAATAGACTCTCACTCTTATAATAAAGAGGCATTCTTACAAAGAAACAGCACATTGTCTTTTAAGCAGGGTCCTGAGAGACATTGGGGGAAGGGCTCTGTTTTTAGTACCTTAGTCCATAAAAACAAGGCTCTGGGACCACGGGTGATAAAGTAGGAAGAACCAGCATTTCAGGGGACTTGAGCAAAAGGCATGCACAGTCACGGTTGATCACTTATGAGCAATAAGAAAGAAAAAGCAGAGATCTCAGACTCTGGATAAGGAACCCATAGGTACAATGGCAGCCGTATAATGCCTGGAGACCTAGCTTGTTAATGGAGTTAATATATTAAGTCCTTACAGATTTGGTACAAGGGAAGAAGTGGTAGGGCAGTGTATTTGAATTTTCCTAAGGACAAAGACAAGGCTGAAACAAATTGTGCTCCAAACTATGGAAAACTAGAAAAAGAAGGCAGAGAGAAATGAAGTGGGGTCTGACAATGGCAAACCACAGAGATTCATTACAGGCTGCCCATTCATCCCAAATCACTTGGAAGTTTTTTTATCACCTCCACTTTCATTATGTACTACAGCAATTTGATGTCTAATTTGTGCAGGATTTTGTATTTAACACTTTCCTGCACTGAAATATGTATAGGAAGAAATGATTTCTTTAGAAACAGTAAGACCTAGAATACTGAAATGGGGTGAAATGGGGTCCTGGAGCACTGAGAGTGTATTAAATTTGGGTCGTCCTTTTGTTTCCCTGTTGTCTGAAAGGATTTCATTGTGCATTTCCCAGTGCATTGTCTAGGCTGGTTTTCAATGCTTTGTTCAATATGAATTTCTTTTTCTTGGCAGAATATACTTTACTATTAAATAAGTCTTACTGCCAGGAAGTCATAGGCTTCCTACATTTTCCCATTTTGTTTCACCTCATTACTTGTTACTCATGATACTAAATAATATCTCTCTCAGCATAGCACTTTGAAATAAGCACTATTGTATTTTGACAAAGCCCTGTAAGACTTTCTATTGTGTTCTAGTCCCATATTTTACTTACGAGCTGGCCTGGTTACAATTATTACAACCAATTTGAGTCAGCACAATGCACTTGACTGCTCACTCTCTGTTCCGCCTAGATGAATGTTTGTAAACGTAGCATGCTTAGATTAGATTAAGAAGCCCTATGAATCTCTTTGGAATCATTGTAAGTGAGAAGAAAATTCTATATTTCACATGTTTTTAAGCATGTCCAGAAATGAGATAGGTCTAGCAAGTTTTGGCCCTTTAAAACATGCTAGCAGCAATACAGCAACAATAACAGCAAAAAAAAAAAAAAAAAAAAAAAAAAAAAAAAAAAAAAAATCTGTACAATTATAAATCACCAATGGTTTCACTGTCCTGCTTTTGTTCATGAAGATACATATATATATAATCTTCCTACCATATATTCTTTTCTAATGAAAACAGTGTGATTTTCAGGGTGTTTTGGTAGCAATAGGACTATTTCATATATAATAGCTAATATTTAAAGAGGGAATTAAGTATCTTTCTATAGGGGGAAAAATCAGGTCTCTAAAAATAATAACTCACTTTAAAGCATAAAACCTGATCAGTTACTGAAAAAAGCTTGCTGCTGTGTAGGCAATTTAGTTGGTAGGCTATTGCTACCTGCTATGTGTATTTGTGTCCAGATGGCCCTAATGCCTAGCAAATCCTTGAATCACAGATGGTGTTGAGATGCTGATTCTGCATGGGAGATTGTGGATGGGCACTCACCAGCCCCAGCAGGTAGGCTACGTGAACCCTGCCAAGCCATAGAACTATCACCATCCACGTGCGGGTGGTGATTGATGATGCTGACTTAGGGGAGACCTGGCTATGGAAAAGGCGGATGACTAAAGGAGCATTTTCCTTCCCACCTCTCAGATAATGTTCCTCAAGGTGTGGTCCATGGGTCACCTGCACTGGGATCATCTGGCTCTCTGTTAGAACTGCTTAGTTGGGGCTGGGGTTGTGGCTCAGCGGTAGAGCACTTGCCTAGCACGTGTGCAGACTGGGTTCGATACTCAGCACCACGTAAAAATAAATGCATTGTGTACAACTAAAGCAAATAAATAAATATTAAAAAAAAAAAAAAAGAACTGCTTAGTTGTCCTGCCTCCAACTTAATCTCTAGAGATAGGGTTCGGGAGACTGCATTTTTAAATAAGCTTCTGGATGATTCTTCTGGGCACATTTAAGAACCATTGATTTGACACTTATACCTGCAGACACACTGCTTATGTAATTTAAAGTTTGCACAAAGGCCCATCTGTCCATTGTCATAGCTATTCGCTGGCAGTAACAAGGTGACTAACCACATAGCTTTCTCTGTCCCCTGGTGGTATTTCCCAAATACTAAGTTCCCTCATTACTTATATTCATTTCAACCTATAGTAACTATACAACTGGATTTCCTAGGATAGGTTCTAATTCATGTTATTTCATTCTTTTCAATAAAAATAGCTATATAAGTGAATTAATCTTTATGATTCTTCAGCAAACATATTTTGATATTAAATCTTATATTTGAAAATTTGCACTTATTCCTGCCTTTTCCACATTGTTCAAGAAGTACAAGGAGCATTCTATGTGTACTTTCCTATAAATTAAGGCAACACAAATAAAGTAGTGAAATTCATAACTTTCAGATTTTAAGGAGATTTTAAAATATATAATACAGGCAATATTCTATAAACCAAAGCAGTTTTGAGTTGGATGAAAGAGAATCAAAGAGAAAGAAGTATTGTTTTGTGGATTCTTTTTAATTCTGAAAACTTGATTTTGAATGTTAAGAGCCAAGTTTGGTGAGAACTCTTACATGAATGGGATCTTATATAATCCGTGGAAAAAAGACACAAAACAACTCAAAACATTAGTGTATAATATAGTCACTATTTTACATTAAGGACTTACAATATCCTAGGCATGATAATAAGCAATTTCACATCTATCATTTCATTTAATACTCATTTACATTTCTATATTTAGGTACTAAGAATCCCCATGGTAAAATCAGAGAGGTTAACCTGCCAGTCCAATATCACACTGCTGGTAAGTGTCAGTGACAAGGATCAAACTGAGATCTGTGATTCCAAAGTCTTAAACTCAATTTTATGCCCAGCATCTGTTTTGCTTACTTCCAGTGTGTTCTGTGCCAGGGTATTCTTTTCTTATCAGAACACTAGTATTTTTTGCAGGGTTTTTTTTTTTTTTTTTTTTTTTCAGTTTCCATTTCAGATTCAGTTTCCAGATATTCCTGAAAAGACCTTCCACAATCATTTACTTTCCCAGGAATGGCTCTATTTTCCTGACAATGAGGGCCCCATGTTTTATCATCATTCTGCCTATATTGCTGATGAAAAGAGTGTTCATTTGGTTGGTTTTGCTTCTTCTGGAGGGAAGAGGTAAGTCCATGATTGAAAACCAAGCTTCAAGTAGATCCCCAATTAAGTAAAACATGGATGCCACTTTACTGCAATCCCATGTGGAATCTTCCCTGGTGCTATGAGATGAATGCTTTTATATTCCTTCAAAATTCCCTTGTTGAAATCCTAACCACCAAGGTGATAGTGCTGGAAGATGGAGACCTTTGGGAGGTGATCAGGTCGTGATGGCGGAGCCCTTATGATTGGGATTCATGCCTTTATGAAAGAGATCATAGAAAGCCAGCTAACACTTTCCACCATATGATGACAGAAAGAGAAAGTGGGCCCTCACCAGAACCCAACTGTGCTAGCACTCTGATCTTGGTGTTCTCAAGCCCCAGAACAGTGAGAAATACTTTTATTTGTTTATAAGCTATAGTCTGTGACATCTTGTTAGTCACTCAAATGGACTAAGACATTTGGCTGTAGCAATTCAGGGATATTATTATAAACAATTTCATATCCCATGCTGTGAAAGAAGCTACAATGATCTGCTGCTGTAGATGACTACCTAAATGATCAATGACTTAAACATTATTTGTTATTAACTCTCCCAATTCTAACTTGGGATCTCTTATGCAGCTGAAATTAGATGTTGGCTGGGGCAGAGACATTCTTCATTTGTGTCTGATACCTGGACTGAGAGGGCTTAAATAACAGGGAGCTACATGAGCATACCTCTCTACATTCCCTTTCCATGTCACTAGCTTGGGCTGCATCGCAGCATGGAAATCTCGGGGTGATCAGAGTTCTTATGTGGTAGTTGTCTTTCCCTAGAGCAAATGTTCCAAGAGACCAAGGCTGAAGCTATATGGCTTCTTCCACCTTGGCCTTGGAAACCATGCAGCATCACCTTCACTGAATTCTCTTAATACTATGATAACCAATAGAATCCAAGAGAAGGGAATTCCAAAGGGCATGCGTACTTCAAGGCATGGTTCATTGGGAGGATATCTTTGGAGAATAGCCACTACACAGTCTTAACCTGTAACATTTTCCCTCAAGACATTTCAGCTGAAGGAAAAAGACAAACAAGGATCTGGATAAGAATACTAATATTAACAGAAGTAGTTTTTCAGGTTTTCCTCTATCCTTCAGCTCGTTCTCTACTTCATATATTAGTGCTGCTTTCTGCCATCTGGTAACTTCAATTAGCAAATGCTTATCTCAGAATATGACCTTAACATTATTGCTGAGGTTTGACCTTGCTATGACTCTCATCACTACTCCTCAAGGTGCAATAGATGTGTGGTTTAGTTGAGGAATCTTTCCAGCTGCATGTTATAGATTTTTTTATTAGGCTCCCCAAATGATAGTTTAGCTCCTTTAAAATTATATGGAGGGCTGGGGTTGTGGCTCAGCGGCAGAGCGCTCGCCTAGCATGTGCGCGGCCCGGGTTCGATCCTCAGCACCACGTAAACATAAATGCACTGCACTGTGTACAACTAAACCAAATAAATAAATATTTTTAAAAAATTATATGGAGCCAGGGCTGGGGTTGTGGCTCAGTGGCAGAGCGCTCGACTCGCATGTGTGCGGCCCGGGTTCAATCCTCAGCACCACGTAAACATAAATGCATTGCATTGTGTACAACTAAAGTAAATAAATAAATATTTTTAAAAAATTATATGGAGCCTGGGCTGGGGTTGTGGCTCAGGGGTAGAGTGCTTGCCTAACATATGTAAAGTACTGGATTCAATTCTCAGCACTGCATATAAATAAATAAAAGTCCATTGACAACTAAAAAATATTTTTTAAAAATTATATGGATCCTTCTGTCACTACATTTTGGCTGGGCTTTGTTCACCACCAGAAGAGGTAAACCAAACAGAACCTTCAAAACTCACCCAATCAATCAAGTCATTTCTCACATGGGGTAGAGTAAGTAAGAAGTGAGTAGAGGCTGAAAGCATTTGTTTTCCATTCATGTGTCGATGGGAAACACAAAGAGAGGGGAATGTGTGTTTTGCTTTATTGAGTACTATAATATCCCTCTCTCTCCTCTCCCCGCCTCCCAGGCATATTAGGTAGAAGAACACAGTACTCTGAAATTTTCAACATTCTTACTTCTCATTGCAAGGAGGGTTCTTGGTGGTCTGCAGTAGCATGCCAGAGTTTCTGAATTAGGCACATGTATAAATAACCTTGTCTACTTTTGAATTTCTTCTATACTGTTTCAAAAATACCATTGTAATTACCAAACAAAACCATGTCTACATAAATGAGGTAGAAAGATGAGCATAAATGCAACTTGTTATGTAGGGATCTAATCCACAGCTTGATTATACCTTTCACATATGATCTTGCAATTCCACAATTTTTTTCCATTATGTTTCATTTTAAGAACAATTTGTTATTATATAGTACAAATGAAACAGAATCATGTTTTATATAGAGACATAAGTATGTATATATATGAATATGTATGTAAATTACCTGCTCATAACAGAATATTCATATGTAAATATGATATCTGTTCCATCTTGACATCAATATTTCATTGGTTTCTATTATGAGCTTTGAAACTGGAAGTTTGGACCCCTGTGTGTTTCCTTTGAGCTACCTCTCACATGTAATTTGTGCATTAAACATGCATGCGGGCTTCTTTATAGTGCTATAATTGTCACATCTACATAATATATGTGCTGAATGGACAAAGAGCTCCTTTTCCTTTTGAATTAAAATTTCAAAAATACGAATCCATCTTAAGAAGCAAAAACACTGATCGAAGGGTTCAATGAGATATTCATTAATACTGAGCAATGAGAACCCCATTGTAATTATGGTGAGCATATGTGGTAGGCATAGGAACTGTGCTCTGAGCTTTACAAGTCATAACTCCACCATAGTGCTGTGTGACAAGCAGTCAGACTCGACTCTGGATCTCCTGTAGTTACCCAACAATATCCCAGGAATGTTGTGCAAATTAGTTTCTGAGAAGCATTTTTAAGATCAGGTGAGTAGGTAAGGAACAAAACGTAAGGTCTTTACCATTTCATTGCATTTTATGCTTAATAAATATTTAACATAGTACTGATGAGTTATTATTCTCAGTACTTAACACAGATTAGCTACAAACACATAAGTTATAAGTTAGAAACTACTATTTCCCCTGTGTTGGGGGGGGGGGGGCGGAATTGAGGCATAGAAAAGTTAAGTAGGTTGCCTAAGGGCAATCAGCTGAGACTTGAACGCAGGCAGGAATGGGGCTAAAACCCATGCGCACTATCTCTCCATCTTTTCCCCTCTAGCCTAAGCACATGACAGCGGATAGTGTACTAGTGTACTAGTGATCACTTCTAGTGATGGGTTTTAGTCCTACTGCTCATTTAACCTAAAGCAAATTATGGTATCGCGCTGGGCCTTTTTTGTCACCTTCTTTAAAAGACGATTGCTTTTGGGGTTAGGGGGTGTAACTCAATGGTAAAGCAGGTGCTTAGCATGGGTTTGATCCCCAGCAGCGGCACCAAAACACACACTTATAAGGGAAAAAAAAAAGGAAAGGATGACTGATAGCTATTCTTTACTAAACACATCCTTGGCATGGTAGAATGTGAACAAACGAAATGGACTATGAGCTTCTGAAACTATTACGCTGATTCAGTATAGAATTTTAAATGTCTGCAGGTATTTTTTAGTGTCTTATGATAAATTTACCAATCAATTAAAAACGTATCAACAAATGCCTGGCCTTGTATACTTTTTCAATGGTTGTTAATAAGATTTGAGGCAAATTGAGTTGATCCATGTAACACGAAAGGGCTTTGATAGAGAAAGTTTCTAAACTTGAATCTCTAACTCCCTCAGGGTATTATTTAGCATTGTAAATTGCTTCCTCCATCTTCTATCAGATGCTTTCTTTGTAGTCTAGCTTCTGAAAGGAATCCATCTTCTCAGTTGTGTTCCTGTGTCCAGACCTTAAACTCTGGCCACAATTGTTAACACTAATTGGTAGGCTCTGCAGAGAGGCTAAGGGTTGAATAGGCATGGAGAACAAAAGTAGGTTCTCTCCTTAGAACAACTGTGTGAATGAAAAGGGTGGGAAAGGTCAGCTTGCTGCTGCCTGCACTGAATCCACTCTAGAAAAAAGGACTTCAGTCTGGCATATCTCCCAGCAAACACAATTGAAAAGAAATCCTACTAGGCAAACTTTTCTCTTTGGATTTTGCTAGATTATATACATCTTTTAGAAAAGCACACCAGAAAGAAACCAATCTACCCCATACCCTATGGGCTGCAGTGGCCTGGGACCTATGAACTCGTCTGAGGAGCCCTGGCTCTGTGATTTTGCTCTGCTGAGAGCCTTCTCTACTGCAGAGTCCAGCCAGCAACTCACTCCAGGAACCTAGGAAGGTCTGGCGGTCATGGTTCTAGGGCATTCTGTGCCCACCAAACCAAAGAAACAAGGATAGAAAGGTAGGAACAGGACTCTTCCAGTTTGAATAAACAAAGGAGAGGCTCTCAATGGCTATAGTGGGAAAAGCATCATGGGTAGCTGTTCTGTTGTGGTCACAGTGAACTTATGAGAGAGGAAGACTTTCATCTTAGCACAAAAATGGGAGAAATTTCCCTGAGAAACTTTCAGTCAAATATGCATGGTGCAGATTTAGATGAAAGTAGAAAAAAATAAATACCTAATGGATTCCCAGACCATGCCTTTAGATTGTTATCATTAAAAATCTGAAAAATTTGATATCTGAATGAAAACCATGAATGGTTTCCCTTTTTTCAAAGAGTTCTATATATAAGAAGTTGGATAATACATAACGTATGTTTTGGTACTTGAAAAAAAAAACAAATCTTTCATTAATTGGACTGATTAATGATCAAATTGAGCACAAGGGTCATAAAACAACTCAATCCCAATCCCAATGTCAGTTTGGAGTGTGTGTGTGTGTGTGTGTGTGTGTGTGTGTAGTGTTTTCATTTGTTTACGAAACAAAGTCTTGCTATGTTGCATAGGCTGACCTCAAACTCCCGGCCTCATGTGATCCTTCCATCTCAGCCTCCCAAAAGCTGGAATTATAGGTACACTCCATTGTGTCTGGTGTGTGTGTGTATGTGTGTGTGTGTGTGCGTGTGTCTGTGTCTGTGTTTTAATGAAGTTTATCAAACACATACAACAGACAAACATGATTCAAATTCCTATTAGGTGTTGGCATAAACTTAAATAGGACTATATATTCAAAGAACATTCATGAACAATTTTTGATAATAAAAATGGAATTTTCCAGGAGCAATGAGACACCAAAATAATTGCCAAATTCTGCTAAGCCTATATTTCTATTTTCTAAACCTAGACATCAATTTTTCTTTGTAATTTCTTTGGCTGGTCCTTCTTTATGTCTGGATGGCATAAAGAGCTAATAAACATTCACTTTTTCCCCACACAGGTTCTCTCCACCCCTACAATAATTGAGAAACTCAAGGATGGGGAGTTGAACCTTGGTTTAATTCCTAAATCCCTGGCAGGTGGACTCACTGCTGCAACTAAACACAGACTTGGCAAACCGAGAAAACTGAATGTAAATATTACAACTTGAGTTTTCTTTCATCTTGTACACAAATCCTATCATCATATTGTAGAAGGTATCTTCTAACTGATCTGTGTTAATGTCTATAAAGTGTGACATAATTAACAATACAAAATGATATACTTTTTATTTGCTCCTTTGGTTTCTGAATAAAAGTGGTTATGTAAAAAAAAATGTATACGTACAGAGCATAAAGGAATTTTCTGGAAGTGTTACTGGCTGAGCAGACCAAAGTGGAGATTTTTCCTCCTCCAAAACTAGCTCTTCATCTAAGACTTCCGCAGAATAACATTGATGTCATCAGAACCTTTATTTGGCAAAGTGACATTAGAACTCTTAATAAATTAAAGAACAAGGAGACGTGTTTCTAAAGCTGTGTGGTGAGACAGCTATTCTAAAAAATTGTTCACTGTAGCAGATGTGCTTCACCTGTCAAAATGATAAAATCTAGAAAGCTTTTACCTCTCCCAAAGATCACAACGATTTGGCTTTTATACATATCATGGATAATGTTCTCTCCAAAGGCACAAAAACATTGTTAACCCAGTGAGTGCTGGTACTTTATTTGAGGTACCCTAGCAGTGCTTTTGTTTTAATCGCCTGAACCTCCCTTGTTCTCCTACTGTCTCTGTGGAACGCATGCTCCGGAGGCCCTATTGTAAAAGCTCCTAAGTGTTCAGGGTTCCTTATTCCACTGTGGTACTCCTGGTTGGGACAGACAGATCAGACTAATGAGCAGGAGTCCTCCTACCTGGTTTTAAATCATGGAGGAAAAAAAAAAAAAGAATTGATGGGACAATTGTTGAAATGTGAATAATATCTATTGATGATTTTAATAGTTGTGGGGGTGGTATCTGTATCAGTCCCACTACCACTGATTTCTCCTTCTAGATGAACAACAAGAATCACTGTTACAAAGAAGATAGATTATTCCAAGGGCCACTAAGCAAGATTCATTCCCCTGAGAAATTTAGCCCTATTAATTTTGCTCAGGCCTCCATCACTGTGAAGCTCCTTGGTGAGTATGTTCCAAGAGCCAGGCGTGGTGGCGCACGCCTGTAATCCCAGCACTTTGGGAGGCTGAGGCAGGAGGATCGTGAGTTCAAAGCCAGCCTCAGCAATGGTGAGGCACTTAGCAACTCAGTGAGACCCTGTCTCTAATAAAATACAAAAAAGGGCTGGGGATGCGGCCCAGTGGACGAGTGCCCCTGAGTTCAATCCCCGGTACCACACACAAAAAAAAAAAAAAAAAAAAAAAAAAAAAAAAGAGTATGTTCCAGGCATTGCAGCCAGTAGGTTGACTAGGAGGCTGTTCAGAATGAATAACCTAGAATCCCAGAAAGGCAGTAAAGATATAGAAGGGTACTATGTAATTAAACATTTTCTAGTAACCCTGTTTTAAAGAAAATAAAAAGAGACAGTTAAAATTAATTTTAATATATTTTACTCAACACATCCCAAACCATCAATAGATATTATTCACATTCTACCAATTGTCCCATCAATAATTTTTTTTTCCTGATCTAAAATCCAGTCTAGAGTTTCCCTTACTCTGAAATAGTCTTTGACTTTCCTGACCTTGGCCTTTCTGAAGAGTCTTGACCAATTGTTTTGAACATGTCTCTTAATTTGTGTTTATGTTATAGTCTCTCATGATTAGATTGAAGTTGTGTATTTGGGGCCAAAATACAACAAAAGTGATATTGTGTCCTTGGTGCCTCATACCAGAGCATGTGATGCTGATTGGCTCTATTTACTGATGATTTTAAGTTTAATTCCTTGATTCAGACGGTGTCTACAAGTTTTTTCCCCACTGAAAAGTTACTAAATAACCAGTACTTTGAAACTATGTAGGCAAATGTTTATTACACTTTCATCCACTGATGACTCTTGCCTAAACAATCAAAACTGTGGGGTTTGAAAAATGGTGATTTTCTTTTTTCACTATACATTTTACATTTATTAGACAGGATTCTACTGTAAAGGAGAACTTTCTCTTCTTTCCCATCTATTTATGTTTATCTGAGCTTTTAATTGTTTACTTTATTCAGTGAGTCATAATTCATTAAGATAATTTTGGTGCTCAAATTGTCATAGACTGGCAATTTGGAGCCCCCCAAATTAATTTTCTGTCCTTCAAGATGTCATCATCCAAGAATACTTCCTTACCTTTTGACCTACAAGATGTTCCAGGTTCATCTTATAATTTCCTTGCCCAGACCTGGAATCAGCCATTGAAAAAGTACACTGGTTGCTTTCAACAGAAAAATATCATTTAGAAGACATTATCTAAACATTAGATGTGATCAATGCTGTGGGGTAGTTACAGTTCCCAGGACACCTCTGTAAACCAAACCAGATTATATATATACATACACACACACACACAAACACACACACACACACACACACACACACATATATATATACATAATATACACACATGTGTATAGTCATCCCTTGGTATTCATGGGGAATTGGTTCCAGGATCCCAAAGGATACCAAAATCTACAGAAGCTTAAGGCCCTTATACAAAATGGCATAGTATAGCATGTAACCTACATGTATCTTCCCATTTACTTTAAATCATCTCTGGATTATGTATAACACCTAATATAATGTAAACACAATAAAAATAGTTGTTCTACTGTATTGCTTAGGGAATAATGACCAAAAACTGTACATGTTCAGTACAGACTCCATTTTTTTTTTCAAAATTTTTATTTGTGGCTGGTTGAATCCTAAATGTGGAACCCAAGGATATGGAGGACTGAATGTATTTATATTTATATTTATTTCTCTATATATTTTCTTTTGTGAAAAACCATGAATACATAATATCTCTAATTCCAATTCAATGTCATAGGGTGCACTAATTTTTTACCTTTCTCATATCTGTAGCTTTCTTCTCCAGTAATGAGAAACCTGGTTCCCATCATTTGTAATGTATTATACTTCTTTGATCACTCTCTACAACTCCCTCCTTCCTTGGATACCTCCCTCACTATATTTGGACTGTGGCAGCTCCCAGCATAGTTCTGTGAACAGAGAGTATCCCCATCCTACTTAGGCTCCTACACATGGTGCCCCTCTTATCCCTTACTGGAAGTTCATACTCAGATGGAGAGGAGTAGACACCCAAATGGATTCAGGGTTCTGCAAACAGGACAGAAGGGAAAGTAGATTTTGGATAGGAAGCCAACAGTGTTTGCTACAAGAATCCATTGACATTTTGGTATTAATAACCATTTTCCTTTGGGGAACTATGCATCTTCTCAAACTGTCCTTATGGATTGAGTGGTGACAGGCTTACCCTTAGCTGCAGGGAGAACAGATTAATTCTTGAATATCCTTGACCACTGTGGTTGGTTCAAGAACGGGCATATAACCTAAGTCAGGCCAAAGAGAGCCTTGCCTGATATTGCCAAAGGGATAATATATAAATAGGATCTACTTCTACAAGTTTTCCCAAACCTGGAGCTGCTGATATTCATTTGCCACCACATCTGAAAATGAAGCCAATACAAAGGAAAGCAAATCTGTGATTTGGAGGGGAAAATTGCCTGTATCATAGTTTAAGCATCTCAATTAAGCTATGCCTGAAGCTAGATGTATTTCTTGGCTTATCTGTTTTATGAACCAAAAATTTCTCCTCTTTTGCTTAAGCTAATTTGAGATGGGTTTATGATACTTAAAACCAAAAGCATTCTAAGGATATAGTGACCTTATATGGTTTTTATATTCTCCCATTAGCTGGGGGATGTTTAAGTCCTATAATTCTTAGCATAGTATAGTGGGATGAGACAAAGACATTGACTTTGGACTTTGACTAGTTCACGGAAAAATTGAAGGGCAATAATAGTTTAAAAATAACTGCGGATGCTGACATATTTTAAAATTTCATACCAAGCTTACTTAACTAGTCTGTTTCCTTTCCACATCTGAAAAATAGTGACAACAACACTAAAGCTTTCAAGTTACTCCTCCCAAAGATCAGGCAAGGAATTATTAGCACATGTTTTAAAGCAACTTCAATTCCTCAAGAGATGCAGCTCTTTGTCTTTTTTCCTATAGTGTTCTTGTATTCATCTTCTATCTTAAAGCCAATAAAAAGTACTGTCATTAAACACTTGAACATATGGCACGTATCACTTTTTAAAAAACAAACTTATACAAGAAAGGCTTTGAAGGCCACATCTGTGCGTCTCAAGAAAGTGGTTCCAAAAGGAAGTCAGAAGCCTCAAATGAACAAAATGGGTGTTTCAGTCCAAAGACAATCATTTGGTTTTTCATGTTTACTTTCGTCATCTGTCTGGCGCTGGGACGGAGGTCAGTCTTCCAGTTGTGCACTACAGCTTCTTGCCAGGGGTTTGCAAGGAAAAGCCAGACAGAGAGAAGCTGAGTCAGCAGGTCTCAACTGGCAACTGTGTGACAAGAGAATTGTGACATGAAGCAGCTTTTCTCACAGCTGCACATCTTGCATTATCTCTTTAAACTTAAAACTTGAAATTTTAGGAGCTTTCTTTCTTTATTCCTTTGCAATGACAGATTTCTTCTTTCCATTGCCTCTTATGATTTCTGGTCCCTCATCTATGTCAGCCTCTCCCTCGTGTTGAGGCTGTGGTGATGTGACCCAGCCATGTGGTGGAGTCACATAGTCACTCCTAAACTGCCACTCATTTCCCAGTGGAAAAGGTTTAACAGCTATAATCCTGTAATCTGTTCTTCAGACAGTGACTCTATTTGACTTGAAGTAGTTAAAAGGAATGGCTCTTGTCATTTGAAATATGAGCACATATGGATCAGTTTTTAGTTTAAAAAAAAATCACACTGTAAAGATGGCAACAATGTTCCCTATTTTGGAAACAAATATGATTTCATCATATTAAAAGCATGTTGGAAAGCTCTACTCATTCCCAATTCCCCATCTTGCTGAAGCTGACAAAGACAGCTGAGCTACACTCTGCCTCACGTTAATCACTTGGGGAAGTATTAACAGGAGTCAGGATACAGGTGGAACAGTTCTGGCCATGTAACTAACATTTTAAAGATCTGATAAATAAAAGAAAGTGAAACTTCAGTTTATAGTCATAGAAGATCACTGGCAATTCATCTTTAATTCTCATAAGAATAGCTTCAACAAATACTTTAGATGATTTTTTAAGATACAGTCTGACCAAACTTTATTCCAGGGAAACCAATAGCCAAATCTATTTCATTCAGCCTACCCTGGATGAAAGATAAGCTTCACAGCTCAACTTTTCACCTGAAGTTCACACATATAGAGTGACCTTTCTGAGGAATAAATTGGCTTTATATTCCAGTGAGATCTTTGGTCCCTTAGGAAAAAGAAAACATCACTTAGTTACTTTCCTCATTAGTTCTTGCATGATCAATCACCTAACCTAACTTGCTCTATTTCCTGAACAGCTGGTGGTATTTGTGCCTTTACATGTCCTATCATTTCTTACCCAAGTGACTACAAAACCACATAGCGAATTTCCTTGCCCAATTCTTCCACCCTGCCATATGAATAATATTTCTGTTCTGTGTTCTCTAGTGTCCCTCCTTTGCTTAATTTTTTTTCAGTGTCTCCAAATTACCTACAGTACATTGCAGAATGGTCTTTTCTATCTGGCCCTGCTGATCTCTCCTGCTTCAACTCTCTAACTATCCCTGCCTCATGTTCCAAGATGCTCAATTACTTAATAACTCTCTTGCTGTCTCATGTGGGCCTTTCTCTTGTTTAAACCTTTATATATGCTGCTTTTGCTTGAAACTTAGCTCAGATGCCAATGCCTCTCAGCTGTCTTTCCTTACTTCTCCTCTGCTTCCAGGCAAGAAACATTTCCTATTTGATCTCTATTTACCTCCATTGTGGCATTTATATCATCATTATTATTACCCTTTACTTGTTTGTCTTATCGACTAACCTGGGAATGGCTCTCCCTCTCTTTTGTTTCTCCATCTCCATCACCTACTATGATTCTTGGCTTATAGTTGATAGTCAGATGTTGAATGAATTAATGGAAAATGTACATCAGAGAATTGATTGTAATTATATAAAATCTGAGCATTTGGTGGGGGTGGGGGTGGGGGGTGGCTGTTTTCAGTTGGTAATGGCAATGACCAACACTAGGTCACATGTAAATCTACTCAGTTGGATATTTTTGGTTGTTAGGAGCTTTGAAATGTATATTCAATCTCTGTCCCAGTTAACTGTAGCAGCATTAAATTATTCAACATAGAACACTGTAAGGCAAACACATAAATTCACCATATGGAGCCAATAAAAGGTGTTAGAAACAGGAGGAAAGTGACTGATAAAATGTGACAAGGTTTTTGAACAGGGGTAATATTGTCAATTTAAATTGCAGAGACCTTTTCACGCCAGTAAATAAACGAATAAAGACTCTGACTTCTTTTGGAATATTTGGAAGATGAAATAGTCCTTAAATTCCCTATACCTGACTCATAATCTAGCAACACATTAAACTCTATGACCTATCACTCACCTACCTTTATATTCCAGCAAGCCTGGTTTCCTACTATTTCCTAAGTCCTTAATGCAGGCTTTATGCCCTTCTTCAAATGTGCTCCAATTTAAAATATTCTATTTCCTCTCTATTGTCTAATCAACTTTAGTTTTTCTCTCCTTAATTTTCAGCCTAAATCTTGCCACCTACAAAGAAACCCTCTCCAGTTATTCTGGCCCATATGAGTTTTACCTTTTGTGATTTTCAACAACATTCATGTCTAGCACATTAATATGGCTCTTCTTGTACCATTAATATGGCTCCAACACTCCTTCATCCCCATGAGGAGCTACAACCCACTGAACACCTTTTCACTCTCCCCACAGCTCTCATGTCTTCCCTCTACAGCAGGTCTTTCTTATAATACTTGCTTAGCACAAAACCCCAGTCCAAGCATATTTCTAACCATGCCTATGGTGCAAATACATTCACACAGCCGAGCATGACTGGAGAAAAAATGTCACCATACCAAGTAACCTCATTTTAAATACATGATTCATAACATTGAATGGGTTCCTAATGCTGCCTGGAAATCTTTTGCCATTTCCCATTCTTCTAGACAACTATACCATGTTGTCATGTGGTTGTATATTGGTTTGTGCTACAGTTATTTGAGGAGACTTGTTTTTTTTCAAGGCTGTATATATGAACTTGAGAGTGGGAGCCCATTGTACCATGCTCCTTTTTTATCTTTAGTGATGCTAAGCACATGAGTGGTGCCCATGTAAGTGAACCAAAGCTTTTGAATTGGTCCCCTATCTCATCCTCCAGATATGACAAGGAATTCCAGAAAACTGAGAAGCTTGATCATGTGAAGATGCCCCCAAATTTCCCCTTCCAATGGGGGTAGTGTGAGAGAAACGAATTCAGTGAAGGTAGACAATCAAGGAGATCTAAAGCTAATTGTTAGGAGGACCAGCTTTAGAAGCAGGCTGTCTGAATTTTTCATTTGGCACTTTGACAGCCAGCCTTGATGATAACAAAGTTTGTTGAAATGAATTGAATTCTGAAAAAGAAATATAGGCAGTTGGCCTTTCTCTGACAGAGGTGGAAATATTAAATTTCTTTCATTGTGTATTATATTTCACACATAAGTACAATTTCTGGGAAGGAGAGAACCTTCTACAACTGCCCAGTCAGGAAGATGACCCAAGCCAAGAAGGGCTTTAGTGTTTGGCTCAGGGTATAACAGTCACTCTGTTTATTTGATTTGTACTTCTCTTAACAACCATGAATCTCTTGTTGACTTTTGTGGTAGGCATGAAGGAGGATATAAGCCTAATTTAAGACATTGTCGGGGCTGGGATTGTGGCTCAGCGGTAGAGCACTCGCCTAGCGCGTGGGCGACCCGGGTTCGATCCTCAGCACCACGTACAAATAAAATGCATTGAATAAAACGCATTGTGTACAACTGAAGCAAATAAATAAAAATATTTAAAAAAAAAAAAAAAAGACATTGTCATGTCTTCAAGAAGCTTAAGTCAGGTTAGGTAAGAGATTCTCAAAGGCATGCACTTAAAGTTGGGGAATGGGTACAGAATTAGGTGTTAGATGGTGTGAGGTAGGAGTGCTCAGAGAAGAAAGTGAACAGAATAGTCAGGTGCCTGCCCTAGCTGATGGGTTCCTTTCCTTCTCTGTGTTGGGTACTTCCAGAGAATCCTATGAATTAACATGTGTATGTGGCTAAATGTGGGAGGATGCAGGATTATGAACAGAGCCTAGTCTATGATTTTGTTAGTGTATCTCTTTGGAAGTTTTCAAGTGAATATCTATGAAATTTAATCTGTTTGATCTAGAGATTTAAACTTTTGGTAAGTATTTGCCAGGATGGCTTTCTCCTTTAAAAAGTAACACAGGATCTTAAGGGTCCATTGATTTTATGTGTATATAAAATCTTACTGGTGTTTTCAATGCTGGACACACATCGAAATGCTGGACAATGACATACACCCCCCAGGGGAGTCACACATTGATAATGTTGTCATGAATTTAAAGGTAAACTTCAGCTGAGTCATCAAGAAAATATACAGAGAACAACTGGTAATATAAGGGGGGAAAAATGACCTGGTACCAGTGACTCAACGACACACCCACCAACATACAAGACAAAGTTCTAAAATCCCTGCTCAGGAGGAAAGTGAGGAAAGCGAGGGACTAAGTTGCAGCTCAGGAGATAACCAATTTTAATGATCTATTTCTTTAAATCATTTATTCTTCCTTTCATTTAATTACTGACTCTCTAGTCTCTTCAACGTTTAGATGTTATGCTTGTTTGGGCAAAGAGAAAAGGAAAGAGTGACATCAATAATTAAAAATGAACCGAGGGAGAGGCAGTAATGAGACACATTGTCCTTATAACTTAACAGTATTCTCACAAAAACATGCCTGGGATGCAGCTTCTGACTGATGCCACTTATTTCAGGAGGCCACCACCCCCATCCTCCCATGATCAACTGCCAAGATCTGATGTAAACCAGTCTGCACAAAATTTTATGAAATTTCTAAAACAAAACAAAACAACAAACCCACAACAACAACAACAACGAAACAACCTTCCTCTGTTAGTCAAAGTTTTCCTAGACTATGATACTTGATGAGGGAAAAGTCCATATCCAAATAGCCTCAGAGTTCAGCTGGAGTCTTGAGATCTGCTTCCATTTGAATTAATTTGGGATGGTTAAAAATAGTCATTTGAGGGCTGGGGTTGTGGCTCAGCGGCAGAGCGCTCACCTCGCACGTGCGCGGCCCGGGTTTGATCCTCAGCACCACGTAAACATAAATGCATTGCATTGTGTACAACTAAAGCAAATAAATAAATATTTTTTAAAAAATAGTCATTTGAGCTGAGCATGGTGGTGCACGCCTGTAATCCCAGCACTTGGAAGGCTGAGGCTGGAGGATCGCGAGTTCAAAGCCAGCCTCAGCAATGGCGAGGCACTTAACAACTCAGTGAGACCCTGTCTCTAATAAAATACAAAAAAAAAAAAAAAAAAAAAAATGGCTGGGGATGTGGCCCAGTAGTCGAGTGCCCCTGCGTTCAATCCCCAGTACCAAAAAAATTAAAAAAAGTCATTTGACTCTATTTGTCAAAGTTGAGTCCCAGCATTTACTAGTTCTAGTTTACTTCATTTGCAACTAATAATAATACTTTGTTAAGGATTACTGAGCTCTTGTTATGTGAATCACTTGCTGAGCAAGACACTCTAATTTGTATTGCTGTTAATATAAGTGAATGGCAGCTTTCAAATAAAATTGAGTTGAATTTGATCCTATATCTGCTAATCAAAGAGAGTTTATTAAAGTGATCATTCCCAAGAAAAAGATGAATATAAATCTTAAAATATATATCTGCCAATATTGTGATATTTATCTGAGTCCTTAAGAGTTCTGCTTTGTTTTGTTGTTGTTTGGTTGGTTTGGTTTGGTTTGGTTTTTGTCTTTCATAAGCTATGAAAGACATCATTAATATCCTACAATTGGGCTGGGTTTGTGGCTCAGTGGTACAGCACTTGTCTAGCATGTGTAAGGCACTGAGTTAGATTCTCAGCACCACATATAAATAAATGAATAAAATAAAGGTCCATCGACATAGACAAAAAATAGTCTACAATTTCCACACTTGTTTTCTTTAAAGAGTAGCAGGAACTTCCATACACTTGGGGAGCATCTTGAATGCAGAATACTTCCAGATTCTTAAGATTGTTTCCCCCATCTTTTATTGTCACTTAATTCACACGTTAATTACTTTTCAATTATTTGTCTTTCCAGAATTTTTTCAAGATTTTCTTTCTTGCTTTTTTTTTTATGAGTTTGCATTCATTTTCATCTCAAATTAGATTAACTAGATAACAAGTACAGTTGACATAAACAGTTTGGGTAATAAACACAATGACTTCTTAAGAATTATGATTTAATTGGTAGAAGCAGAACAGTGAATGCATACAAGAGAGGAGATTACTGCTCTCAAATAGTAATTCTGCAGTTTTTTTTTTTTCCAAGAAAATTGAGTAGGCTGGTTATTTAACCTCTCTGAGCCTCAGTTTCTTTATCTTTAAAGTAAAGGAAATAATAGTCTCTACATCTAAGCGGCTACTGAGATAAAATGAAATTATTAATGTAAGTTATTGGCACGTGGAAGGAACTCAATAAACAACACTTCAGAAAAGAAAAAAAAAGGTCAATTCTTCTCTTCCCCTTTGTTCACTACTGTAACTATAACAGAGCCCTTTCCTTATCTGAAATGCCTTTCCTGCCTATTGGTTCAGCTTATTCTTAACTCTTTGCTAATGCTTCATTTGGCTGTGTCACCCCACATTGATTCTTCTCTTCTCACAGTTTACCATCCATACCATACTTTCAGCAATTCAATTTGTTAAGTACAAAATTATATACAGTATAGTCTATACAATACTTTAGTTAAAAAATTAAGAGATATAATGAAGAATATGACATAAAATCAGTCTTCAGCAATTCTTTTTGTCTAATTAGTAACATAAAAGATACACAAAATTTGGGCTGGGGCTGTGGCTAAGTGGTAGAGTGCTCACCTGGCACACGTGAGACACTGGGTTCGATCTTCAGCATGACATTAAAAATAAAATAAAGGTATTGTGTCCACCTACAGCAAAAAATACATTTAAAAAACCTACAAAATTTGACTTCATTAGTTGACATTAATGTGTAAAAAAGCAAGCCACAGACTAAAGGTAAGATTTTTTGGGGGGGGAGGGTAACACATATACCTGACAAGATTTATATCCAGAATATATAAAAGATTCCTATCATTGAGGAAAAGAAAGAATTGAATAGATGTTTAAAAGAAAAGATAGGTACCACAAAAGTGTGTTTCACATCATTAGTTATCAAGAAAATTTTAATTAAAATCTCAATGAGATATTATTTTATATTGACCAGAATTGCTTGAAATTTTTTAAAGACCATTTTCAAGAGTTTTTGGGATATGAAGCTCCTGAATCTCTCTTCTGCTGGTCAGAGCATAAACGGATACAACCACTTTGGCAATATCTACTACAGATGAACAAACACATACCCTATTACTCATCAATTCCACTTCAAGTATATATTTTGAAAAGTTAAAATATATGCTCTAAAACACAGGTACAAGAAAGTTCATAGTATTTATTTATAATACTCCTGAACCAGGTGCCATGTAAATATCCATTGATGAAATGACTAAATTACAATATATTAACATAATAAAATATTATAGAGCAGTATATCAAGATGGAAGAAATCATGGAAAGTAGCATTCCCACAGGCACATGCATTAAATAGCAAGTACAAAGATTCACTACGTGTCCAAAGGATGGCAAATATTCTAATATGTCTAGACTATCAGGGGCTGACAGACAATAATGAGAAAAAAGACTGGAAAAAAAAAGTTATAGTTCTATCGTGTAAGGTGTTGAGAATCTAGCTGAAGAATATGCCCTCTGTTCTGTGGGAAATGGGGAGCTCTGAAGGTTTTTGAGCAGTTTACACCTTCACAAGATTAACAAATGGTAAGGGGAGGAGAGTGAAGGAGCAGAGGAACTAGAAGCTGGGGAATCAGTTACGAGTCTGTCTCAAATGAACTAGGAGGAGAACTAGGCTGAGGTATTACACATGGAGAGGTGGTGTGCCATTGTCAAGATAGAAACAGACTCGATAGAACTTGGAAATAACTGGACACTGGAGCAAGGGGAACAGAGCAGTCAAGGAACTGGGTGTGATGGTGCACACCTGGAATCCTAGGGGCTCAGGAGGCTGAGGCAGGAGGATTGCAAGTTCAAAGCCAGCCTCAGCAACTTACGGAGGCCCTAAGAAACTTAGTGAGACCCTGTCTCTTAGTAAAATACAAAAAAGGAAAAAAAAGAGAGAGAGAGAGAGAGAGAGACTGGGGATGTGGCTCAGTGGTTAAGGGCCCTTGGGTTTATCTCGGGTACCAAAAAACAAAACAAAACAGAGTAGTCAAGGACAGAGAGGATAAGGGTACTTTCACTGTGAGAAAACTTTAAACTATTAAACTTTTTTATTTCTCTGTGTTCTATCTCAAATTCATATTTTCTGAGAACATATTGCCTATCATGATTTATTGTATCCTCACCTCCTAATCCAATGCTTTTAAAATAAAGGTATTATCAAATATTTTATGAATATATATAATATTTGATGTTTTGTTTTTTATATTTATTTATTCTTTTTAGATATACATGAAAATAGAGAGCATTTTGACATATTAAATACACATGGAGAATAACTTCCCATTCTTGTGGTTGTATATGATGTGGAGTTACACTAATCAGGTATTCATATATGAACATAGGAAAGTTGTGTCCAATTCATTCTACTGTCTTTCCTATTTCCATACTCCTTCCCTTCCCTTCTTTACCCTTTGTCTAATCTAGTGAACTTCTATTCTTCCCTCCTCCCCACCTTATTGTGTGTTAGCATCCACATATCAGAGAGAACATTTGGCCTTTGGTTTTGGAGATTAGCTTATTTCACTTAGCATCATAGTCTTCAGTTCAACCCATTTACTGGCAAATGTCATAATTTCATTTTTTATGGCTGAGTAATGTTCCATTGTGTATATAGACCACATTTTTTTATCCATTCATCTATTGAAGGGCATCTAGGTTGGTTCCATAGTTTAGCTATTGTAAATTGAGCTAATATAAACATTGCTGTGGCTGTGTCAATGTAGTATGCTGATTTTAAGTCTTTTGGGTATAGACCAAGGAGTGAGATAACTGGGTCAAATGGTGGTTCTACTCCAAATTTTTGGAGGAATCTCCATACTGCTTTCCAGAATGGTTGTACCAATTTTCAGTCCCACCAGCAATGTCTGAGTGTACCTATTCCCCCACATCCTCACCAACACTTATTGTTACTTGGTAATTGGCATTCCAAGAATACAATTAGTATTGTATGCTTGGTAATTGGCATTCTGACTTGAGTGATGTGAAAATTCAGTATAGTTTGTTTTTTAAAAAATATTTACTTATTTTAGTTGTACACAATGCTTTTATTTATTTTTATGTGGTGCTGAGGCTCGAACCCAGGCCGAGCATGTGCTAGGCGAGCGCTCCACCGCTGAGCCACAATCCCAGCCCCTCAGTGTAGTTTTAATTTGCATCTCTCTAATTGCTAGAGATGTTGACCATTTTTTCATATATTTGATGACTGTTCATATTTCTTCTTCTGTGAAGTGCCTATTTAGTTCCTTTACCCATTTATTGACAGGGTTATTTGTGTTTTTAGTGTTAAGTTATATGGTTCTTTATATATCCTGGAGATTAATGCTTTATGTGAGGTGTAGGTGGTGAAGATTTTCTCCCATTCTATAGGTTCTCTCTTGACATTCTTGATTATTTCCTATGCTGTGAAGAAGCTTTTTAGTTTGATACCATCCATTTACTGATCCTTGATTTTACTTTGTGATTTAGGAGTCTTGTCGAGGAAGTCTGTTTCTAAGCCAACATGATGGAAAGTTGGGCCTACATTTTCTTCTAGTAGGTAGAGGGTCTCTGATCTAATGCTAGGTCCTTGATCCACTTTGAATTGAGTTTTGTTAAGAGTGAGAAATAGAGGTTTAATTTCATTTTGCTACATGTGGATTTCCAGAGGCTGTGTTTTCTCCAATGTATGTTTATGGCGAATTTGTCTAATATAAGGTAATTGTATTTATGTGGGTTTGTTTCTGTATCTTCTATTCTGTTCTATTGGTCTTCATGTCTGTTTTGGTGCCAATAATACCATTTTTCATTATTATAATTCTGGAGTATATTTTAAGGCCTGGTACTATGATGCCTCCTGCTTCACTTTTCTTGCTAAGGATTGCTTTGGCTATTCTGGGCCTCTTTTTTTTCCAAATGAATTTCATGACTACTTTTTCTAGTTCTATGAAGAACATCATTGGATTTTTTTGTTGTTGTTGTTGTTGTTATAATTAGTTGTACGTGACAGCAGAATGCATTTTGATTCCTTATACACAAATGGAGCACAGCTTTTCATTTCTCTGGTAGTATACAATGTAGAGTTGCACTTAATGTGCAGTCATACATGTACCTAAGGAATTATGTTGCATTCCACCATCTTTCCTGAAGGAGCCCCAATTAGGAAGGGCTATTGCGGCTAGCTGGAAGCCATAAGTTCCACCTGATAATAAGTATGTATGTGACGCACCTGTAAATGCACGTGAGGCACCCGCAAAGCTAAAGGTATATAACCGGGTGAAAGCGGTCGGAGTCAGGAGGAGAAGAATGAATTCATTCAGTCAGTCGTGCAGTCGCTCGGGTCGGTCAGAAGAAGAGTTCGGGTCGGAGAAGAAGAAAAGAATCAGAGCGGCCAGAATGTAGTCAGAAGAAGAAATAAGAGTCAGAGCGGTTAAGAGTTCGGACAGAAGAGAAACCAGATAGAAGAAGTAATTGCTGGTCAGAGTCAGGCCGAGGCTGCCGAAGAAAGAAGAAAGAAGAAAGAAGAAAGAAGCTCTAAAAAAGAATCTTTCTCTAAGCTAAGCTCTCTCTAAGCTCTATCTTTCTTTCTCTCTCTCTAAGCTGAAGAAGAAAGAAAAAAGAAGAATCTTTCTCTCTAAGCTCTTTCTAAGAAGAAGAAAAATCTTTCTTTCTCTCTCTAAGCTCTCTCTAAGAAAATAGAAGTAAAAGTAGAAGTATCTTTACTCTGCCTCCAAGTTTTTCTCCCGCGGCGCTGTGGCTGGCCACGACAGGCAGCTTACACTTTCCTACCCCGATATCCCCTCCCCCCTTTACACAATTAAAGTTCCTCCATTCTTCCCATTCCCCCCATTATGGGTCGGCATCCACTTATCAGGGAGAACATTTGGCCATTGATTTTTTTGGAATTGGCTTACTTAGCATTATATTCTCTAACTCCATCCATTTACCTGCAAATGCCATAATTTTATTCTCTTTTAAGGCCAAGTAATATTCTATTGTGTATATGTACCACGGTTTCTTTATCCATTCATCTAATGAAGGGCATTTAGATTGATTCCACAGTTTAGCTATTGTGAATTGTGCTGCTATAAACATTGATGTGGCTGCATCAATGTAGTATGCCGATTTTAAGTCCTTTGGGTATAGACTAAGGAGTAGGATAGCTGGGTCAAATGGTGGTTCCATTCCAGGTTTTTAAAGGAATCTTCATACTGTTTTCCAGAGGTGGTTGCACCAGTTTGCAGTGCCACCAGCAATGTCCAAGTCTGCCTTTCCCCCCACATCTACACTTATTGTTGTTTGTATTCTTAACAGCTGCCATTCTGACTGGAGTGAGATGAAATCTTAGAGTAGTTTTGATTTTGCATTTCTCTAATTACTAGTGAAGTTGAACATTTTTTCATATGTTTGTTGGTCAATTGTATCTCTTCTGTGAACTGTCTGTTCATTTCCTTAGCCCATTTATTGATTGGGTAATTTATTCTTTTGATGTTGAGTTTTTTGAGTTCTTTTTTTTTTAATATTTATTTATTTGCTTTAGTTGTACACAATGTGTTTATTTTTACGTGGTGCTGAGGATCGAACTCGGGCCGCGCACGTCCTAGGCGAGCGCTCTACCGCTGAGCCACAACCCCAGCCCTTTTGAGTTCTTTATATATCTCAGAAATTAGAGCTCTATCTGATGTTCTCCCACTCTGTGGGCTACATCATTGGAATTTTAATAGGAATTGCATTAAATCTGTATAACACTTTTGGTAGTATGGCCATTTTAACAATATCAATACTGCCTATGCAAGAACATGGAAGGTCTTTCCATCTGCTAAAGTCTTCTTCAATTTCTCTTTAATACGCTATAGTTTTCATTGTAGAGGTCTTTCACCCCTTTAGTTAGATTGAATCTCAAATATTTTATTGTGAATGGCATAGTTTTCCTAATTTCTCTTTCAGTTGATTCATCTCTGTTATATAGGAATGCAATTGATTTAGGGATGTTAATTTTATATCCTGCTATTTGCTGAATTATTTAGGAGTTCTAGAAAGTTTTCTGGTAGAGTTTTTTGGGTCTTCTAAATATAGAATCAAGTCAATGGCAAATAGAGATAGTTTGAGTTCTTTTCCTATTCATATCCCTTTAATTTCTTTCTTCTGCCTAATTGCTCTGTCTAGAGTTTCAAGGACTATGTTTAATAGAAGTGGTGAAAAGAGGACGTCCTTGTCTTGTTCCTGTTTTTAGAGGAAATACTTTCAATTTTTCTCCATTTAGAATGTTGTTGGCCTTGGGTTTAACATATATAGCTTTCACAATGTTGAGAAATACTAGTTTTTCTAGTATTCTGAACATGAAAGGGTGCTGTACTTTGTCAAATGCATTTTCTATATTTTTGAGATAATCATGGGATTCTTGTCTTTAAGTCTATTGACGTGATAAATTGTGTTTATTGATTTCCATGTGTTGAACCAACCTTGCATCTCCCTGGGACGAGCCCCACTTGATCATGGTGCATTATCTTTTTAATAAGTTTTTGTATGAAATTTGCCAGTATTAAGTGTTTTTGCATCCACCTTGGTCAGAAGTTTTCTTTCCTTGATGTGTCTTTAGTTTTGGTATCAGGGTGATCGTAGCTTCATAGAATGAGTTTGGAAGGGTTCCTCCTTTTCTATTTCATGGAATAATTTGAGGAGGATTGGTGGTAATTCTTCTTTGAAAGTGTTGTAGAAATTGGCTGAGAATCCATCTGGTACTGGGCTTTACTTTCTTGGATGGCTTAAATTTACTATGTCCCCTGCTTCAATTTGGGTAAATCATATGTCTCTAGAAGTCTGTCAATGTCTTCAAGACTTTCTATTTTATTAGAGTATACATTTTCAAAATAGTTTGTGATTATCATCTGTATTTCAGTAGTGTCCATCATGGTATTTCCTTTTTTATCACAAATTTTAATAATTTGAGTTTTCTCTTTCTCATTGTTAGCTTAACTAAGGGTTTATCGCTTTTATTTATTTTTTCAAAGAACTAAGTTCTTGTTTTGTTGATTTTTGAATTTTTTCGATTTCCTTGATTATGGCTGTGATTTTAATTATTTTCTGTCTTCTGCTGCTTTTGGTGTTGATTTGTTCTTCTTTTTCTAGATCTTCTGATGTAATGTTAGGTTATTAATTTGATGACTTTCTGTTCTTTTAAAGAATGAGCTCAATGCAATGAACTTTCCTCTTAGAACCACCTTCATAGTGTTCCAGAGATTTTGATATGTTATATCACTATTCTCATTTACCTCTAAGTGCTTTTTTATTTTACCCCTGACTTCTTCTGCTATCTGTTGGTCATTCAATAGTGTATTATTTAGTCTCCAGGTGTTAGAGTAGCTTCTATTTTTTATTTTATCATTGATCTCTAATTTCACTCCATTGTGATCTGATAGAATGCACGCTATTATCTCTGTTTTTGTATTTGCTAAGAGTTGCTTTGCAGCCTAAGATATGGTCTATTTTAGAGAAGGATCCATGTGCTGCTGAGAAGAAAGTGTATTCAGTTATTGATTTTCAGTTATTGTTTTTTTTAAAAAAAATTATTTTGTTTTATTTTATTTATTCTAATTTGTTATATGTGAGAGCAGAATGTAATTCAATTCATACTACACAAATAGAGCACAATTTTTCATGTCTCTGATTGTACACAAAGTAGAGTCACACCATTTGTGTTTTTATACATACACTTAGCGTGATGGTGTCCATCTCATTCCACCATCTTTCCTAACCCCATGTGAAATATTCTTTATGTCAGTTAAGTCTAAATTATTAACTGTATTTTTTAGTTCTGTAGATTCTTTTTTTTCTTTTTTGGTGGTTCTGGGGATTGAACCCAGGGCCTTGTGCATGTGAGGCAAGCACTCTACCAACTGAGCTATATCCCCAGCCCCTGTAGCTTCTTTATTTATTCTTTGTTTTGAGGATCTGTCCAGTCATGAGGGAGGCATGTTAAAGTCACCACTATTATTGTGTTGTGGTCTATTTGAATCTTGAAATTGAGAAGGGTTTGTTTGATGTACATAGATGTGCCATTGTTTGGGGGGGCATAAATATTTACGATTGTTATGTCTTATTGATGTATAATTCCATTAAGCAGTATGGAATGGCCTTCTAATTAACTTTGGCTTAAAGTCCACTTTATCTGATATGAGGACAGAAACCCCTGCTTGTTTATGAAATCCATGTGAGTGATGTTTTTTCCTCCTTTTACCTTCAGTCTGTGGATGTTTTTGCCTATGAGGTGAGTCTCTTGGAGATAGCATATTGTTGGGCCTTGTTTTTTAATCCAATCTGCCAGTTTATGCCTTTTGATTAATGAGTTTAGGCCATTTACATTCAATGTTATTATCGAGAAATGATTTTTTATTCCCTGTCATTTTGATTTATTACCAGTTTTTAATTTGAATTGATTTCTCCTTTGATTGACTACCCTTCTAGTGTAGTTACTCCCTTTGCTGGTTTTCACTTTTATTTTTCATTTCTTCTTCATGAATATTTTATTATGTTTTGTAGTACAGGCTTTCTACTTGTGAATTCTTTCAAATTTTGTTTATCATAGAAGGTTTTTATTTCATCACCAATTCTGAAGCTTAATTTTTCTGGCTATAATATTCTTGGCTGGCATCCATTTTCTTTCAGAGCTTGGTATATATTATTCCAAGACCTCCACATTTGAAAGTCTGGGCTGAGAAATCAGCTGAGATCCAGATTGGTTTCCCTCTAAATATGACCTGTAATTTTTCTCTGACAGCCTTTAAAAATCTATCCTTATTCTGTATATTGAGCATTTTTATAATAATGTGTCTTGATATGGGTCTGTTGTAATTTTGTATATTTAGGGTCCTGTAAGCCTCTTGTATTTGATTTTTCATTTCATTTTTTAGGTTTGGGAATTTTTCTGATATTATTTCATTGAAAAGATTGTGTATTGCCTGAAACTCTGTCTTCCAACTGGTCTAGTGTATTGGTTATGCTTTGCATTGAAGTCTTAATTTGGTTTATTGATTCCTTCATTTTGAGGATTTTTTTTTTCTTTAAGAATCTTTATGCCGGCGCGGTGGCGCACGCCTGTAATCCCAGCACTTTGGGAGGCTGAGGCAGGAGGATCGCGAGTTCAAAGCCAGCCTCAGCAATGGCGAGGCACTTAGCAACTCAGTGAGACCCTGTCTCTAAATAAAATACAAAAAAGGGCTGGGGATGTGGCCCAGTGGTCGAGTGCCCCTGAGTTCAATCCCCGGTACCACAAAAAAAAAAAAAAAAAGAATCTCTATCTCTTTATTGAAGTGAACTTTCACTTACTGTATTTTCTTTCTGATTTCACTCCTTATGTCAATCATCCTTTACCTTTCAAGTCTGTTTAGCTATGTACATTCAAACTTCTTCTCTGACATTTCTTTCACTGTGGTGTCGATAGATTCTCTTATTAAAGTATCTTGGCTTGTTCAGAGAGATTTTTTTCCTCGCTTTTTTCACATTGTTTGTGTGTCTACCCATCTAACAGTATGGAACTGATACAGTGAGTTTCTATCCTAGGACTTATAATGTCCCTGAAAGTTTCCAGTACCTCGCTGTTTAGGGAAGACAAATAATAACAATAACCAATGCAAACAATACAAAGCATTAAACCAAATAGTTCATGCTATGAGATCTACAATGTTAATTGTCATAATAAACAGAAATGATATGATCCATTATTGCCTACAATAAAAATAGTGAGTTTGGAAAAGGGTTTACAATTTCAAATGGTGGACAGGGAGAGAACAGAAGTGATATAGAATGTTATGATATTAGGGACAAGGAGAGAATATAGAATTAAAAAAAAAAGGAAGATTGAAAGAGATAACAATAAAGATCAGCTATTAACCAAAGAAAAGAGAGAAAGATAATCAAGAGAAACAGATAAGAGAAAAATATATATAAAGTAAAAATTTTAAGAATTAACAATAAAGGTAAAAGAATAAAAAACAAAACTGGTATACTAACCAAACATCCTTGTCTTCAAATATTGATCCATGAAAAATAACTGGCTTCAAATATGATAGGAATGAGAAAAAACAAATATGAATATATATAAATGTCCACAAACCATTACGGTCACTATTAAACAGAGAAAGAAAAAAAAATATATTAATGAAAAGTTAAAGAATTGTTTCCATTGAGTTAAAAAGATTCTCAGCTTCCCTTCTCAGCAGTGTTAGGTAGGGTGGTCTGAAGAGTGAAGATCACTCCACACTCGGGGTGCAAAAGCTAATCCCGTAGGCAGAACTCCTGGAAGTGGGGTTTAGGATTAGGGAGGCTCCAGGTTCTTCTCTGAATGACAGTTGGTCTGGAGATTTTAAATCAGAGCACCCCCAGGGCCAGCAGTTGCTAGTTTACAGTGGAAGACTGCCCTCCAGGGATCTCCCCTGGTTTCCACTTGTGTGGTGAAAGAGCCAATTCTTAGTCTGCTCTGTCACCCATGGACCCTGTGTTTCCTGGTTTTGGGCTCAGTCTTCAATCTCAATCTCTCCCACACCTGCCCTATCAAATTCCTGGCCAGGCACATCTCTCCCAGCTGGTCTTGTGAGCAGCCAAATTGGAGGGAAGGGAGAAAGCTGGTGGGTTTCCAGGACCAGTATTCACCCCTGTGTAAACCTTTCTCTGTGTTTGATTTTCTCATGGTCACTTAGGCACACTCTATATCGGGCAGTGTATGTTTGCCAGGCCTGTATTTTGGTTAATCTCAAGTTAGCCAGGAACAGCCTCCCCCAGCTGACAGCTCCCTTGCCGTGGCTGCAGAATGGTTCCTTCCTCCATCCTCTGCATGCAGCCAGGAAAGACATAGCTTCTTTCCCTCACACGGTTATTGTCCAGAACACCTTTCAGTTTAGTTGGGCAATGTCTTTGATCTCTAAGCTCTCCATACCTGGACATGCCTCAAAAATGGACATGCCTTTCTAAAAATGTGGGTTCCTTTAATTCCTTTATTCCTCCACTTTGGTCACAGAGGGATCACTCTGGATAGTGACTTTGGCTGTGCCAGTGGCAATGACTCGGGAGATTTTTCTTTATTTTATTATATTCCATCTCCTGAGTCTCCAATCTGCTTTGATTGTTCAGTATTAAACCCCAGTAAAGTACATCCACTGTTGTTTTTGTTTTTGTTTTTCCCCACCCACCTTGTTAAGGAGCTGCCTATCTACTTTCCTGGTTTCACACCATGGAGCAGCCAGGAAAGCAACCTTCTCTATTCTGCCATCTTGAAATCCCTTGATTTTGTTTATTTTGTGCGTGGAACTGGGAATTGAATCTAGGGCGTCACACATGCTAAGTGAGCACTCTACCACAGAGCCATGCCTCCAGCCCTTTTTATTTTATCTTGAGACAAGATCTTGCTATGTTGTCCAGGCTGACCTTGAACCTGTGATCCCCCGTTTCAGCTTCAATAAGCTGGGATTACAGGTGTGCACTAGCACACACCAGGCCACATATTTGGTTTTGATTGTTATTATAATAGGGACATCATGTGGCCAAGACATGCTCAGTGCTTCAGGTAGAGCAGAAGTTTGACTCTGATTTTAGCTTTAGCTTTGCCAACTTTAATACGGATCTGGCTCACAAACCAGTTGAGCAGGAAAGAACTTGCAAAAACAATCAAAGAATCATTGCATGTCAAACATTGTTGTGTTTAATTCCAAGGGACCATCTGGATGTAAGAGTATTTGTCACAGTTTGTTAGCGTATCCTGTTGCATTTAGTGTCTGGTGTGGACCTGCTTCCTGGTCTATCAATGGCCATCTTTGTGCTGTGTCTTCACACAGCAGAAGGGGTGAGGGTTTTCTGGGGTCCCTTTCACAGGGGCACTAATGCCACTCATGAGGGCTCCTGCCTTATAACCTAATTTCTTCATAAAGTCCCCATTTTCTAATGCCATCACTTTGGGAGTTAGGATTTCAATGTATGAATTTGGAGGGATTCAAATACTCAGTTCACTGCAACAGTAAACTTTAAGAAACTGTGACAAATACTATGATAAAGTAAGAGCAAGATTAATTTGAATATTTATGTATCCAAACTGGTGTCAGGAAAACTTTCCTCAAACATTCCCAATAAAACAAAGGGTCAAAATCAAAAGGCAAAGTGTGTAACTGTCGTTTGAAAAAGAGTTGAACAACTGTCCTCAGTGACACAAAGTCCACAAAGTTCAAAAGAAAACAGAATTCCCCAAATATCACTTCACTTCATTTTCACTTAGACAGGTTTATGATGTCTAAAAAGTTTTCATTCTTCTGGGACTTTGGATGTTTCAGTATTTATGTGTATACTGTGAAGGAAAATGGGATCTGACATCTCTCAGGCAGTTGGGTTCCACTTAAGTATTATGTTTTTATTTTCTCTCCCAAATGTTGTATAGGTTGTGGTTATGTTGGAAAATTAAACTACTAAGTATCCTTTCATTCATACCTTGCTTCAACTCTCACTTATTGAGGACTTTTTTTGAACTTAAGCTCTAAGGGAAGAAACCATATCTTCTACTTCTTTCTCCCCTAACGTGAAATCCATTATGCAAAGGGGCTCAAATAATGTTTGTTAGGAAAAAAAATGGGTAAATGAAAGAATGCTGTGTATGTACTAGCTATAAAAATTATGAGTTCAGAGCTGGGCACAGTGGCAAGTGCCTGTAGTCCTAGCACTTGGGAGGCTGAAGCCAGAGGATCATTTGAGTTTGAGATAAGCCAAGGCAACATAGACCTTATCTCCAAAAAAAAAAAAAAATGGACAAGCAAAAAGTTGTGAGTTCACTTCAGTCGTTGCCATTGACAAGCTCACAGTCTAACCAGAAGATCAGACATATACTGATCCTCTCATATAATGTTTAATTTCCCAGAATATGTTTCATGGAACTCTGATCTTGAGGGATTATATAACAAAAAATAACTTTATGGTTAAGTAAATATGTGGGAATTCATATGTAACATAGCCCCTGTCTTATGGATTTGCAATTCATTCTAAGTTTCTAAAACCCTTGAAAAGTCTTGAGTAAATAAACTTATTTGGCCTACCATTAACAAAAGAAAAACAACACGATCATCTCCACATATGCAATATATGCAAAAAAGATTGCAGGACATGAGATCACTATGCAAAGACTAACTGTATTTTTGTATACTAGCAATTAAAAATTAGAAACTTAAATGAATAAAAACCATCACTTACACTAATATCAAAATATAAAATGTATAGGATAAATATGTTAAAATATGTGCACATTACGGAATTTTGCTGAGAATTTAAGAAGATATAAATAAATGGAGAGTAATGTTATGATCATATTTCAAAGGGTCAGTATTTATAAAGATATCAGTTTCACAAATTTGTTATATAGATTCTAAGCAAATCAAATCAGAACCTCAGAAGCATGTTTTTAAATAGAAACTGACAAGTTGATCATAAAATTCAAAATGAAATGTGGAACTGGGGAAAGGAGAAGTTAGAAGTGTAGAGTTTTTGTATGCAATTGAACCTAAATTGTTATCAGCTTAAATTAGTGTTATAAATATTTTATAGAAATTCCAAGGCAATCCAATAAAATATATCTATAGACCCTGTTACACAAAAGGAAAAGGAATCAATGCATATTAATACAAAAAAAAAGGAAAAGGAATAACAAAGCACAAAGGATGACAGGAAGGGAGAAGAAGGCAGACAATAGAACTACCAGACTAATAGAAAACAATGAACAAGGGGCTGGTGTTGTGGCTCAGTGGTAGAGCACTCACCTAGCATGGGCGAGGCCCTGGGATTGATCCTCAGCACCATATAAAAAATAATAATAAAATAAAGGTATTAAAAAAAGAAAATATGTCTAGGCAAACAAAAGTAAAACAAGCCAAAATTTATGGAATACAGCAAAAACTGTGCAAAGAGGAAAGTTTATTGTGATAAACATCTGCATTTAAAGAGAAGAAAGATCTCAAAAAACCTAACTTTACACCTCAAAGAATTAGAAAAAGAACAAAGTCAGCAGAAAGAAAGAAAGAAAGATTAGAGCAGAAATAGACAAAAAAAAAAAAAGAGAGAGAAAAAATCAATGAAACTAAGAGTTGTTTTTGAAAAGATAAACAAAATTATTAGCCAGACTAACAAGAAAAATATAGAGGACTCAAATAAATAAATAGGAAATGAAAGAAGAGACATTACAATTGATACTACAGAAATAAAAAGGATATAAGAATCCAGGTCCGGTGGCACACATCTGTAATTCCAGCAACTTGGGAGGCTGAAGCAGGAGGATCATAAGTTCAAGGCCAGCCTAAGCAACTTAGTGAGGCCCTGTTTCAAAATAAAAAAAATTAAAAGGGCTGGGGATATAGCTCAGTGGTGTAACACCCCTGGGTTCAATTCCCATTACTCCCTCCCCCCAAAATAAGGATCATGTGAAACTACCGTGATGATTACATGCCAAAAAACTGAATAAACTAGAAACATACAACATACGAAGACTAAGTCATGAAGATATATAGATTGTAAACATATATATATAATGAGTATGAAGTTTAATTCAAAAATCAAAAACCTCCCAGCAAGGACCAGATGGCATAACTGATAATTTTTTTTTTTTTTTTTTTTTTTTTTTTTTGTGTACCAGGGATTGAACTCAGGGGCACTCGACCACTGGGCCACATCCCCAGCCCTTTTTGTATTTTATTTAGAGACAGGGTCTCACTGAGTTGCTAAGTGCCTCACCATTGCTGAGGCTGGCTTTGAACTCGCGATCCTCCTGCCTCAGCCTCCCAAAGTGCTGGGATTACAGGCGTGCGCCACCGCGCCCGGCCATAACTGATAAATTTTATCCAACATTGGAAGAATTAATGCAGATCCTTCCAAAATGCTTCTAAAAGTAACTAAATAAAAGAGGACACTTCCAAACTCATTTCATTAACCCTGATACCAAAGCTAAACAAAGCACAATCAGAAAACAAATAAACAATAATAACAACAACAAAAACTTAAGGCCTATATTCCTGATGAATATGGGTGCAAAAATTCTCAAAATGCTAGTAAACCAAACCCATTGAAAAGATTATACACCATAACCAAATGGGATTTGCCCCTGGGATGAAAGGATGATTTAGCATATGAAAATCAATCAATGTGATAGTCCATTTATCAGAGTAAAGGACAAAAATCAAATAATTACCTCAGTAGATGCAGACAAATCTTTTGATAAAATTAACTACTCCTTCATGATAAGAACTCTCTTTTTTTTTTTTTTTTTTTTTTGTGGTACCGGGGATTGAACTCAGGGGCACTCGACCTCTGGGCCACATCCCCAGCCCTTTTTATTAGAGACAGGGTCTCACTGAGTTGTTAAGTGCCTCGCCATTGCTGAGGCTGGCTTTGAACTCGCGATCCTCCTGCCTCAGCCTCCCAAAGTGCTGGGATTACAGGCGTGCGCCACCGCGCCCGGCTATGATAAGAACTCTCAAACTGGAAATAGAAGGAAAATACCTCAACACAATAAAGGCCATATATGAAAAGCCTACAGTTTACATCATACTCAGTGGTGAAGGCTAAAATCATTTCCTCTAAGATCAGGAACAAGACAAGGATGCCCATTCTTACTACTTACGTTCAACATAGTACTGGAAGTTCTAACCAGAGCAATTAGGCAAGGAAAAGAAATAAAAGTAATTCAAATTGGAAGGAAAGAAGAAAAATTGTCCCTGTTTGCAGACTACTTGATTATATATTTAGAAACCCCCAAGTACTCCATTAAAAGACATGTTAGGGGGCTGGGGTTGTGGCTCAGCGGTAGAGTGCTCACCTAGCCTAGCACATGCGCAGCCCAGGTTCGATCCTCAACACCACGTAAAAACAAAGGCATTATGTACAACTAAAACAAATAAATAAATATTTTTTAAAAAATATTTTTTAAAAAGACGTTATAAGTTATAAGTTATGTAAAATTGCAGGATACAAAATCAACACAAAAATCAATTGCAATGATATACACTGTGTTAGTCAGCTTTGTGTTATTATGAGATATTTGAGATAATAAACTTATAAGGAGAAAAGACCTTCTTTTGACCACAGTTTTGAAATTTCTAGTCCTTAATCAATTGATCCTGTTACTTTGGTGAGGCATCATGCCATGACAGGGATGTACAACAGAGCAAAACTGTTCACTACACAATACCGTGAACAAGAACAACAACAAAAAAAAAAAACTAAAAAAGCAAGAGGCCAGTCTCTAAATCCCTTTCTTCCAGGAATAATAGTTGGCATCACATTCAGCCACAATTAATTTCTACTATTAATATATGAACCAGAAAATCTGGCTTTTAACTATGAAGTGATACCACCATGGTGCATGTTCTAGATATCATAATCACCAATTGCCTGATACTTGTTCTAAACTGCTTTAGAAAGACTGATTTTTAAAAAAAATTCCACTTCTAATATCACCGACAACAGACAGATAATTTAATTCTCTGGAGGAAAATTCTTGTTCTGTTACCTATTCTGGCTTTATCAATATGAAGAAAGACTTTTCCTTCCCTTCAAGTGGCTTTGGGCCATGGTTCCTTTAGCTTAAAAAGAAAAGAAAAGCTTAAGAATGAATGCCTGTTTGAAACACAGTCATTAATTCTGTGATTGTTATGGTTTAGTTATGAGGTGTCCCCCAAAAGCTCATGTGTGAGTCAATGCAAGAAAGTTTAGAGGTAAAATGATTGGGTTAGAGTTTTAACCTAACCAGTGCATTAATCCCCTGACAGGGATTAACTGGGTGGTGGTAACTGTAGGCAGGTACCATGTGGCTGGAAGGGGTGGCTCCCTGAAGCTGTGCCTCTGGGGTATATATTTTGTTCTTGTGGAGCAGAGCTTTCTCTCTGCTTCCTGTCATCTCGTCCTCTGTCCTCCACGGCTCTCCTCTGCCACACCCCTTCTGCCATGATGTTCTGCCTCACCTCAAGCCCAAAAAAATGGAGCTGGGTGTCTATGGACTGAGACCTCTGAAACTGTGAGCCCCCAAATAAACTTCTCCTCCTCTACTTGTTCTTATCAAGTCTTTTGGTTGCATCAGTGAAAAAGCTGAGCTGGGCTCGGTGGCGCACGCCTGTAATCCCAGCACTTTGGGAGGCTGAGGCAGGAGAATCACGAGTTCAAAGCCAGCCTCAACAATGGCAAGGCACTTAGCAACTCAGTGAGACCCTGTCTCTAATAAAAACGCAAAAAAGGGCTGGGGATGTGGCCCAGTGGTCGAGTGCCCCTGAGTTCAATCCCTGGTACCACACACACACACACACACACACACACAAAAAAAAAAAAAAAGCTGATTAAAACAGTGATATTGTTGTGAATAAAGGTGCAGCTTCATGGGACTGTATTTTTTTTTTTTTTTTTTTTTTTTTTGCTCTTAGTGCTTACTTCATTTATCTGAAAAACAAGACTCTGTTCATAATTTGTCACACTTTGTACCTTGTGACGATAATGTAATATTATGTATTTTATATAGAGCACTTCAATATTTGCTATTCATTGTCTTCATAGCCCTATGAAGTAGAAATTTTATAATTTGGCCAAAGTAACCCATTAAGTCAATAGCAGAACCAAAATACAAGCTAAGATTTCTTCAATGTTTTGTTCTCATCACAACCCTAATTTTACAGATATTGAAAATAGGAATGAGGGAAAAGAATGAGGTAGCTTAGTGGCTGAGGCAGCAATGTTTTTCCAATGAGAAGGAGACACAAAGTCCTGTCCATTTTCCAGCTTCCAGTCCTACTGTTTTCCCTACTACTTTCTCTACTTGTCTCATTGGTTTTCTTTCCATAATGGAGTAAATTAAACACTTCTCCACTTCCAGACTTTCATACAGACTCTTCCCTTGACTTGACCCTTTCTTTACCTCCTCAGCCTTCCTCACTATCTGTCAGGCTTTCATGTACACGTCTTTACTTCTCAGTTAAACTAAAACCCAAGTCTATCTTGGCTCACCTCTCCCCCCACAGCAAAGCCTGAGACAAAGTTTTTTGTGTGAGTATATAATAGGAGTGAGAACAATGAAAGGAGGAATTATTGAGTTGCCCTCTACTATAGACTAGGCTACTAGTTGTTTTATTACCTAGGCCCTTCTGGGAATCTTATGAAATACATATCAGAATCTTCTGGCCATTTATCCATTTGCTTGAAAGAGGTTTAGCTGTCAGTTTAATGCTGGATGAGCTTTAAAGTTTTGTAAATGACACTCTTTTTAACATAGTGCAAACTTGAAAAGAATTGAGGTTGCTAGTCTTAAGGTTTTGGGCCCCTGAATTCTAACTAAAGCTGTAACAAATGGGTAGAACCAAGATCTGCAAGCTGCACAATCTTTATAATTACCCCACACTGTTCACACCTACCATATAGCCCAATGCATTGTCTTTTGTTATGGTTTAGGTAAGAGATATCCCCCCCCCCAAATTTCACGTGTGAGACAATGCAAGAAGTTCAGAGGTAAAATGATGAGATTATGAGAGCCTTATCTTAATCAGTGCACTAATCCACAGACAGGGATTAACTGGGTATAACTGCAGGCAGGTAGGGTGTGACTCAAAGAGGTGGGTTGCTGGGGATATGCCCATAGGGTTTATATTTTGTCCGTAGTGAAGGGGGCACTTTCCCTGCTTCCTGACACCATGTTCTGAGATGTTTTCGTCTGCCAGTCCCTTCTACAATGATGTTGTGCCATCTATGATTGAGACCTCTGAAACTGTGAGACCCAAACAAATGTTTCCTCTAAAATTGTTCTCTTTAGGTCTTTTGGTCACAGCAGTGAAATAACTTACTAAAACATCTTCCATATTAATTTTATTCCAGACATCACAGGTAAGATTCTTAGTAATTGTGATGCTGCTGCCTTCCAAGATTTATCAATATGCCTATTACCAGCTTGTTGGTGAGTGATCTAGCTCCAATTCTCATTCTGAGGTCTGTTTTCTAGAGTCAAACCTGAACATGGTAATCTTATATTGGACTGAGCCCAAAGCAGAATCTGAAATAAAAGACATATGAGCAGTGGAGTGCTGATGAATGTTTAATGATCTGTTTATCAAGAAAAATTTATGCATGTACACACACAAATGTTTATTTTAAATTTTACTAACATAAATTATGTACAGTACACAATTTCTAAATTATAATAAAATCTATGATACTCTCTGGTAAATTCTACATAGCCAACTGATTTTCACAGGCTTTCATTGATTTTGGCTAAGTCTTATAGCCAACCTACATTCATGACTGACAAGTAAGTAAGGTTGCACTGTGAATATTGGTTCATTTACACTGACAATGAAGATGAAAGTGAAACTAGGATAATGTGTGTTAACTTCACTCATTCATCAATGATGGGGTTTTTTTTTCTGAATCAAATAATAATTTAGAACCAAATTTTTGTTTTACAACAAAACTGCTATAGACATGATATACCTGTAAGTTTAACCTACATTCATATTTTCTCTATTTTTTAAAAATATTTTTATTTATTTGCTTTAGTTGTACACAATGCGTTTTATTCAACGCATTTTATTTGCACGTGGTGCTGAGGATCGAACCCGGGTCGCCCACGTGCTAGGCGAGCGCTCTACCGCTGAGCCACAATCCCAGCCCTTGTATTATTTTCTTAAGTCTAGGCAATCAACAGAACAATTACTCAAATCCTAATTTGTAGTGTTTACCTATTTCTGTGATATACATACATACTTCCACTGTAGCTAATATTAAGCTTCTAAAGGATGTTGCTAAATGCAGACTTGGAAAGAGATGCAACATGGCCCACCGTTAAAGTGTTCCAACTAGACAGATACAATGGAAAATAACCTCAAGAGCACAGATAGAGTAAAAGTGAACAAAAGAATTGAGAAGTGATGAGTCTTGAATATCTATTACATTTTTTAAAATTCACTTTATTTAATGTTGTATAGTGTTATTTTAAATGATGCCTGGGTTGAACCACCAAATGGCAAAATTCCTGAAAGGTTAAAATCATCTCCTTCGGGCCAGATGAACCAGCTTTAGTGCACCAGTGTGGGGAAGTGACTCATAGAATGAGAGAAAGGCAATATAAGAATGCATTACGGGGGCTGGGGCTATAGCTCAGTGGTAGTGCACCCGTCTTGCATGTGTGAGGCCCTGGATTCGATCCTCAGCACCACATAAATAAAATAAAGGTATCGTGTCCACCTACAACAACAACAAAAAATGCTATGAGTGAAGGGGTACTCAATCCCACAGGGCCTTCTGAGAAAGCTGAGGACATGTGTCTCAAACTACTCTGCCAGAAGACTTCAGAAAGAATAAAGCATTGTGCAGTGGCTTCCATATGGCATTAAGTTTCTCACGCTCAGATTTGCACATGTGTGAACATCAAGTGGATTTCCAAAGTCATGCCACACCATGAAGTCGTAGACACTCTGGGACAGGAGCCTGGACACCAGCAGCCCAGGCCCGACAGAACTGCAGTCAGACTGTACTTGCGTCAAACTGGTCGAAGCCTGCGCTTGATCTGGTGACCACAATAGTCAATGGACTTGAAGAGGCCAGCAGGACCTCATAGCACCCAGTGTTTCTTCACACATAGACTCTATCACAATGCCAGTGTTTTACTCCATCTCTCTACTGGACTTCAAGTTGTGATGTCAGGGTTGTATCTCTTGGCCTTTGATTGTCCCCAGTGCTTATCTTTACACCTAGCACATTGTAGGTGACAAAACCCTATTAATTTGTTGACTGAATAAATACATGAATGAGAGATGACAGGCATTCTTCAGCCATTCCTTAACCTTCCCCTACTCCCATATCTGTTCACCAACTTGGTAAACAATGGCAAAAAGGAGTGTGTATAGAATTGCTAAAGTTGAGGGTAACAGAAGGATGCAGTCATGTTTTTTTTTTTTTTTTTCAGTTCATTTTTGGGGACTTTTTTCATCAGCCTTCCATTAACTGAAAAGCAATTAATATTTCCTCCCCCAGTGGGCTTCTTTGCTACTGTTCCATATCCAAAACCACCAACAAGCTCTAACACTCACCAAAATTACTTCCTGTCCCTCTCTCTACCACCCCAGAAATGTTGCCAGAGGGATTGAAATTCTCTTCTTTCCATTTTCTCCTTTCTCCCACAAGTGGGAAATGCTTGTGAAAATGAGCAGAGATTTATTTTCCCACTAATGTGAATTATGATACCTCCTCCAGAAGGAAAAAGCACCAATGTTTAATTTGGGTTTTCATTGTGAAGTTTTCCCATTTTCATCACAAACGCTGAATGCCTAGGAGAGAACTTGACACAGAGTAGAAACCAATAAATACCATTTAAAATAATCTTTCCACTGTTTCCAAAATTCAGTCACTCACACACAATTTTCACACTTTTGATCTATTCAGGTACCACTAGAACTACTATTTACTTCAGAGTTTTGTTGACCTCAATAATTAATTTTTTACCTAAGTAAGTTTACTCAAGCGGTAAAATGTATATACTTATCAGCAATAGAAATTTTTGAATCACCTGTTATAAATATACAATAAACATAAGACACATATGTAACTAAAAATAATTCATTAGTTAGTAATCAACTTGGTAAATATATGATAAATGCATCGAGGGTGATGCCAGCTCTTTTTTTTTTTTTTTTTTTTGAATAAAAGCAGATTAGCAGATGCTGGGGATGTAGCTCAGTATCACAGCCCTTACCTAGCATGCAAGGCTCTGTGTTTTTTACCAACACTACAGACACAAAAAATAAACAAACAAACAAAAAAAGCAAAGAACCCCCCCCCCAGTAGATTAATAGATTAAAACAAGTGTCACACAGGTTTTTAAAAAGATTTGCTTTGGAGAGTCTTTGCTCTCAAAATTGTAACTATAGACTCCTTAAATCACCTGTGTATCTCTGGCCTGAATTTTCGTTTTTCAAAGATGTAGATCTTTAAAAAGGCATTGATTGTTTTCTGTATGTTGGTGCTCATTTGAAAGAAAGAATCCCAACTTCAAGTTTTAATCTTCTATTCTCTTTAATGTCAGTAAACCTATTACAGTCAGGTACCACATAATAATGCTTTGGTGGACAACAGACTGCATATACATTGTAGTCCCATAAGATACGTAGCATGGTGACATTGTAGCCACCTTATTTTGTGTAAATTCGCTGTACTTTGTTCACTGAATGATGAAATCACCTACCAATGCAGTTCTTAGAATGTACCTCCGTCATTAAGTGGCACATGGCTGTATTTGATTATCTCAGTTTAAAGTCGGAGAGGTCCTATGGTAAACCACAAAGAGTACTGGAATGGAGACAGAGGTCCTGGCATTTCTTCAGGCTGAAATAATTTGGGCAAATACTCTGTCTTTCTAGCTTCCAGTTGAGCTGCGGTTTGGATGTGGTTCGTCTGCTCCCAAACTCATGTTAAAATTTGGTTCCCAGTGTAACAATGTTGAGAAGTGGTGAGCCATTTAAGAGGTGTGTGGGTCGCTAATACTACTTTCATGGGACTAGATTAATTCTCTCTGGAACAAGTGAGTTCTCACTCTTGGGGGACTAGATTAGTTACCACAAGAGCAAGGGTGGGTTATTATTAACAAGGCCACCCTTCATGCTTTGCCTCTTCTACAAGAGCCTTCTTGTCCATCTAACTTTTTCAGCAATTTTATTATGCAGCATTAGACCCTCACCAGAAACCAAGAATATGCTGTAACTATGCTTTTGGACTTTCCAGTCAAATAATCTTAGGCATTCTGTTATAGTACCAGAGAATGGACTAAGACAGGCTGCTCTGCCTATAAATGAGGTGGCATGGTAAGTGGGAGAAAAGGTGGTGAAATGTCAAATACTGGATGCAGGAATTGAATCTCATCCAGTTCTTCCTGATCCAGGTCAAAGACTATAGGAAAGTGCCTTATTGCCACACCACCTATGACTAGTCTTATAGCAGAAAAACTGCTGCGTATGCAGAACCAAATTTTACCAACCTGTGACAGGCATAACTATGTGAATCAATTTAAGACAATAGATGTGTACAAACTTTTTTGTTGCTGTTATTAGGGATCAAACCCAGCGCCTCACAAGGGTAGGCAAGCACTCAATCACCGAGTCCCCAGCCTTTTTAAATTTTATTTTGAGACAGGGTTTCACTAAGTTGCCCAGGCTGGCCTGAAGCTTGTAATCATCCCACCTCAGTCTCCGAGTAGGTGGGATTACAGGTGTACACCACCATGATTGGCCCAAACTTATTTTTAATTACAATAATTATGAATTGGTTTCTAAAACTACCTTCCTGATTATGAAATAGACAATGTTTCTTTTAAAAATATATGTATTTAAGTTAAAAATAATTGGTTTAAAGAAAAACACTGAACTTATAAAATGGGCATGACATGCTTCTGTCAAATCTGTGGGGTAGATCTCCACTAACCAAATCTTAGGAAAGACTAACTTGATTTTTAAGATTCACTGGGTCTCAATTAGTAAAATTTTGTATCAGAGTTTCTTCAAAAGAATTATAAGGATTAAGGGGAACATGAATTTTCCAAGGATACTGTAAAAAATAATAAAAAAGAATGGGAGGGTGGCAAGAAGTATTTGGAAACTGTCTGTACTTCTGATCAATTTGCTATGGATATAAAACTGCTTTAAAACAGTCTGTTTAAAAACAAACAAATCTATAAAACAAATATAAATCAGTAAAGCATTTCATGATAGAAGCACAGAAAACTTACCAACAAATTTCTCCTGCAGCAAAGAGTTACAGTAATGGTGATAAGATGTGAGCTTTAACCTCTAACTCTGCAATATATCTATTTATTTATTTACTTATTTTGTGGTACTAAGGATTGAATCTAGGGGCACTCTACCACTGAGCTATGTTTCTAGTCCTTTTTAAAAAATTTGACTAAGAACTCAGTGAGACCTGTCTCTAAATAAAATATAATATAGGGCTGGGGATGTGGCCTCAGTGGTCAAGTGCCTCTGAGTTCAATCCCTGGTATCCCCTGCCCCCCCCCAAAAAAAATTGAGACAGGGTTTCTCCAAGGCTGGTTTTGAACTTGAAATCCTCATGCCCTAACCTCTGGAGTGACTTGAATTACAGGTGTGAGCCACCACACCTGGTTTAACTCTGAAATTTTAATTGTCATTCTTTACACTCACCCCTGTGAAATCATTTAAGGGTCTATTTATTTAATTTTTTCTTTCTTTCTCTCTCTTTTTTTTTTTTTTTTTTTTTTCAGTTTTGGGGATTGAACACAGGACCTTACAAATGCCAGGCACGTTCTCTACCACTACGCCATATCCTCAGTCCTATTAATTTAATTTATTAATGAGATAATTTGTTCAATATTATGCTAGTATCTCCTGTACTTTGTACATTTATCCCTGTCAATGTGGCCTATGTGAGATATGAATCTTTGTGATTCTTTTATTTTTAATTTTTAAAATTTATTTTTATTTGTTCTTTTTAATTTTACATGACAGTAGAATTTATTTTGAGATATCGTATGTACATGAAGTATAACTTCCCATCCTTGCGGTTGTACATGATGTGGAGTTACACTGGTTGTGTACTCATATGTGAACATAGGAAAGTTAAGTCTGATTCATTCTACTGTCTTTCCCATTCCCATGCCCTCCCCCCACCCAACTTTATGATTCTTAAAAAGCAGAAGACCAAGCTAATTAAATTGCCCTTTTCTGCTAAATAAAGTATTCTGGTATAAATGATGATTGTATAATATCGTAGTTTGGATTTCCTTTCTTTTTTATTTTTTTTGGTACTAGGAATTGAACCCAGAGGTGCTTAACCACTGAGCCACAACCCCAGCCCCCTTTTTAATTTTTTTTTTTTTTTTTTGCACTGGGGATTGAACTCAGGGGCACTCGACCACTGGGCCACATCCCCAGCCCTTTTTTGTGTTTTATTAGAGACAGGGTCTCACTGAGTTGCTAAGTGCCTTGCCATTGCTGAGGCTGGCTTTGAACTCGTGATCCTCCTGCCTCAGCCTCCCAAGTGCTGGGATTACAGGTGTGCGCCACCGCGCCGGCTCCCCTTTTTAATTTTTAAAGACAGGGTCTCGCTAAGTTGCTTAGGGCCTCACCAAGTTGCTGAAGCTTGCTTTGAACTTGTGAACTGCCTCAAACTCCCAAGCCACTGGGATTACGGACACTGTAGTATTTTTGAAGAATAATTGTGAATTAAGAATCATAAATATATAGTTTTTTAAACATAGCAAGTTCATCTAGAAGCTGCAAAGTAGCATATATAAAAGCATGTGATGTAGTAATTCAATGTTTTCTGAGTCCTAATACCTGTTTAACTTTCTTTTCACGCGATTGCTTCATAGGTCCTGCACTTGGTTGAATGTTCTACTGCTATCATGACCATCTTGAAGACTCTGACTTTGAATTTGTGTAAGTGAAGTCTGATGAAACAATGGAGCAAGCCTATGGGCCGAGGAACAATACACAATACACGTGTGCACTGTCCCTGAGGCCCCATTTGTATGTGGCATTCCCCATACCACATGAGCACAGAACTCCTGTGAGCTACAGTGAGACTCAATGCAGGTGTTATAGTTTTGACTAAGTAAAAGTACCGACAGCTGAAAGAGGCCAGGCTTTCTCTCTGAATGAGAACTTATTTCAAATGCAGGAACAAGGCAATGGCATTCTCGGAAACATGAAGACCAAAGAACTCTGTCATGTTCTTTCTCACACATTACTTCCCTGTGGTAGCCAGTAATTGACATCAAAAATGACAGGAAGAAGGGCAAGGCAGGGCAATGTAGAGTTCCTTCTTTTATCTGTTTTTCCTTATCCATCAGTAAGCCAAGGGTGGTGAGAATTGGCAGTATGTGTCCATATAAAAAAGTGAAATAGAAACAATTGAATTAGTTTTGTGCAGTTCTGGTAAAAACAAAATGCACTTGCATTTATAAGTTACAAAATGGAGGAAACTATGTCCATTATGTTTGCATTTAAAACTGGCATTAACCTATATGCACCTCAGTGAGACCCTGTCTCAAAATAAAATTAAAAACGGGTTGCAGGTGTTGCTCAGCTTGAGGCTCTGGGTTCAATCCCCAGAACTACAGAAACAAAACAAACTGGTATTGAAAATGTGAAGATGAAACGTTAAGCTTGCGCTAATAATTTTGTTAAAGTTTTCAGAACTTAAAACAACATTAAATAGCATTTTTTTAAAAAAACACAAAACAGGAGAGCAAATAAAACAGAAAACAGAAGAAAAGAAAACCTTTATATTTTAGTATACTTCTTTTCCGGCATTTGAACAAGGAGTTCTACAAATTATGTATTATGTCTTGTTTGTAGGAATGATCTATAAATGTGGTCTTGACCACATATAGAAAGAGACTAGTATGACTTCTAAAAAATATCTTTTGGCCCAAATATTTTGCAGTTCTACATACCTTACAGACCCCCATGGGTCCTTTCAAGATTGGATAGACCTCCCCTGCTGAATAAAATGTTAAATGCCTTCTCTGAGCATCTGCCCCAGATAAAACTTATCACTATCCATCTCTGCTACTGTTGTGCCTGCCACTTAACTGTTTTTTCTTAATATAACATGTTATAATTAATCTATTTGTAGCTGTGCCTCCCCTGTAGGTTATGGGCTCCTTGAGGAAAAAGATTGAATTTACTTATTTATGTCTTCACAACCCCAGAAAACTGACTCAGAGTAGATGTTCAATAAATGTCTGTTAATAAATCACTCAAGTAATTTTTTTATTAAATTTTTTAAAAAAATATTTATTTATTTACTTTAGTTGTACACAATACAATGCATTTGTTGTGCATGGTGCTGAGGATTGAACCCAGGCTGCACACGTGCGAGGCAAGCGCTCTGCCACAGAGCCACAAACCCAGCCCCTCAAGTAATTTTTTAATTACTTGTGTATAGATAGATTGAGAAATTTCCTGAATTGATTATTTCCATTTACTTCAGAAGAGCTTGGGTCAGGAACAACACCAAGTGTTGGAGTGGGATTTGGGTTTTGGTGTCTCCAAACCCTAGGCTCTTCTCACTCTGTGGCACTGCTTGCAATCAGAGAAGAGCTGAAAAGAGACAGTACCTTGTGGATCATGACCTATCCATTTCTATAGTTTTAGTTATGGCTCAGTGTAAGCTCTAGTACCGAAACCCGGGAGGAAAACTCGGAGGCAGAGTAAAGCTATTACTACTTTTACTTCTACTTTCTTAGAGCTTAGAGAGAGAAAGAAAGATTTTTCTACTTTCTTCTTTCTTCTTTTCTTCTTAGCTTAGAGAGAAAGAAAGATAGAGCTTAGCTTAGAGAAAGATTATTTTTTAGAGCTTCTTTCTTCTTCCTCTCGGCCTCCTCGGGAGCCTCGGCCTAACTCTGACCAGCCATCACTTCTTCTATCTGGTTTCTCTTCTGTAACCGCTCTGCCTACGTTCTGGCCGCTCTGATTCTTTTCTCCGACCCGAACTCTTCTTCTGACCGACCGAGCGACTGCACGACTGACTGAATGAATTTCTCCGTTCTCCTAACTCGGACCGCTTTCACCAGGGTTATATACCTTCAGCTTTGCGGGTGCCTACAGGTGCGTCACATACATATCAGGTGGAACTTATGGCTTCCAGCCAGCCGCAACAGCCCTTCCTAATTGGGGCTCCTTCAGCTCAGGGGCCCTAAGAAAGGAGACTCCAGTGACTAGCAGCTTCAGCTATTTTCAAGGTTGCAATGTATAAAAATTGACAGTCATTTAGCAACCTTTAAATTCCATACGAAATTGAGTTGAGACCTAGACTTACTTCAACAAAATGCACTATCTTTGGGATAAATGCAGATTTATCTAAGATTCATCTGTTACTAGAAACTGAGGTGAATTGTGCACACAGTGAAACATTTATGAGGAAATGAAATGGCAATGGAGACCACCTCACATTTCAGGGAAATTGTAGAGGGGTATTTTTTGTTTTGTTTTGTTTTGGGTATTGGGTATTGAACCCAGGGACGCTATCACTGAACTACATCTCAAGTCCTTTTTATTTTTTTTATTTTGAGACAGGTTCTCATTAAGCTACTGAGGGTCTTGCTAAGTTGCTAAGGCTGGATTTGAACTTGCGATCCTCCTGCCTCAGCCTCCTGAGTCACTGGGATTACAGGCATGCTCCATTGTGCCTGGCCCAGTGAGCACTCTTTAACTTAAATTACAATAGTTAAAGAGGTATTTCTTGAATGTCTTGTCGGCATGAAGATGAAATACTTTCTTGATAACCTAAACTCATGAAAGCAGGAGTTAGAGCTGAGAGAGTTCTTGATGAGAATGCAAGGAGAGGGATAAGATTTGAAAGACCAAGTCCACGTCTAAGAGAAAATAAAGTGAAGAGATTGAATTATTATCAGATTCAGACAGATTTTAAAAAACAATTGGTAAGCCTTATTTACTTTTTTGGTGTGAGTGGTAGAAATGTGTAAATACTAACACTTTGATGAGAGATCGCTCTGATTCTTTTTTTTTTTTCATATTTATTTATTTACTTCAGTTGTACACAATGCATTTTTTTTTTTTTTTTTTTGTGGTACCGGGGATTGAACTCAGGGGCACTCGACCACTGTGCCACATCCACATCCCCAGCCCTTTTTTTTTTTATTTTATTTGGAGACAGGGTCTCACTGAGTTCCTAAGTGCCTCGCCGTTGCTGAGGCTGGCTTTGAACTCGCGATCCTCCTGCCTCAGCCTCCCAAAGTGCTGGATTGACAGGCGTGCGCCACCGCGCCCGGCCCCCAGCCCTTTTTTGTATTCTATTAGAGACAGGGTCTCACTGAGTTGCTAAATGCCTTGCCATTGCTGAGGCTGGCTTTGAACTCATGATCCTCCTACCTCAGCCTCCCAAAGTGCTGGGATTACAGGCGTTCGCCACCCCGCCCCGCCACAATGCATTTTTTATTTTTACGTGGTGCTGAGGATCGAACCCGGGCCGCACACATGCTAGGCGAGTGCTCTACCGCTGAGCCACAACCCCAGCCCTGATTCTTTATTTTTAATATTTATTTATTTATTTTAGTTGTATACAATGCCTTTATTTATTTTTACGTGGTGCTGAGTATCGAACCTGGGCCGTGTTAGCGAAATTTGCAGGAAGGGACGGACGCTCGAACTGTCGTATAGGAAAAGGAAAGGGGTTTATTGAATTACCAAAGAAACACGTGGAGGGGATGGGGACAAACCGCGGGGAACGAACGGGAGCTGGAGCACGCGGGAACGGAGAGCAGGAACAGAGAGCAACAGAGAGCGAGTTCAGTCCGGGGCTGGCTTAAATAGAGTAGGGGCCATAAAACCCCCTTGGAGTGAGTCCTTGTCCTATAGGCCAGCAGAGGTGGGGGGGGGTAGGGGTAGTGGACAAGGGACTTGCTGGTCAGGTTTTTTGGTCACGCTGAGGATCCTGGGAGCTGTAGTTTTTCATAAGGCACCTGGGGAGGTGTGGCCTTCTGCCTGGGAGGTGCAGCCTTCTGCCTAGAATCCAACATTCCCCCTTTTTGATTTCTTAGGAAGTGGGGCGTCGTGTTTCGATCTGGCTGCTTTGGAGCTGAAATGGGGCAACGTGGGGTAGTTTTGAGGGGGGGGGAGATGTGGGCAGGCAGGTCCAGCTGGAGGGTGAAAAAATTCCCAGGAGGTAGGCATGGAAAAGATGAATCTGTCCATGTATGGGATGGGTGAAGTTTCTTTGAAGCCATATGTCGGTGAGGGTGTCAAACCAGGCTTCTGCAGAGGTCACTGGGGGAATCAACCAACTATCCTCTTGGAGAGCATGTAGGAATTGTAGGCATCTCGAGTTTACAGGTGGCATCTTAACACTATTATGGAAACAACAAAGAAAAAAAGGTGAGAGGGATGATTGTCCGGCTGCTTATTCCACCGGGCAGGACTTACAGCAAAAAAAAAAACCAATCGAGGGAGTCAGGATGTAGCTGATCTCTCTAGAGATTGGCAACTCTGTCCCGAGGTGCAGGGAAGTCATCTTTGGTTGGAAGGTCATCTGTGGTTGTTAGCAGTTGATAATCCCTGAGGAGAAGCTGGTTAACGGTTTGGTTAGAAATTTGAGAAATATGATTTTGAAGGCATCGTATGAGGCAAGGAACTATCATCAGGACAAGACATATAGTTATAAGTGGGCCTAGGAGAGGGAGGACCCAGGGGGCCACCCCTTCCCATAGTTCCCATGAGGATCTCTGCTGCCACTGGATCTTCTTGTCCCCTAAACCTTGCACTATCTCTTTTAAGCGTTGTACGTTGTGGTCAACTTTGCCTGACTGGTTGACATAATAGCAGCATTCCTCACCCAAGAAAATACAGGTACCCCCTTTTTCTGCTGTGATGAGGTCCAAGGCTCGCTGTTTTGGAGCACAACCTCCGCTAGTGATGAAAGTTGTTGCTGGAGGGCCTGGATGGAGTAGGCGGAGGCTTCAGCTGTGGTGGCAAGCTTATCTGTGAGGTCAGAGAGCTCCTGTTCAAAGGATTGGGCCATTACAAGTGAATGAGCCAGTCCTCCAACTGAGAGGCCTGTGGAGGCAATCGCGGTGACTAGGCTAACACTCACTAAGGCTGCCAGAGTGGCCGCTCGCTTAGAGCACCCCCCTTGAGACTGTAGGGAGGAAAGAAGGTCCTCAACTTCAGCCTCTGTATATAGAGTCAAGCCTGGAATTAAGACAACAGGATAGCAGGGACCTGGGGTTTTAGCATCAATGCATCGGAACACGTGGTTGGAGCACCAAAACAGGAGAGGGGAAAGAGAGAGTCAAATCACCCGTTATGGGATGCCAGGTGCGTTCTGGGCAAGAGTCTTTGGCGGCGGCCCAACAAGAAGTAACGTTAAGGAATGGGGGGATAGTCGGAAGTGGGAGAGAGAGAGAGGATTGATTGTGGCATGAGGAGGTTGGGGTGACATTGGCTCAAACTGGGACCGGGACTAATAAAGACTTACAAAGTGGCGCACAGAAGAAACAGGTTGAAGCGTTAAATGTGGAATAGCTTGCTAATAAGGAAAGAGATAAAGAGAGAATGGAGTCCCAAGAGAAGGAGAGAGAGTCGTTTAAGTTTCGAAGATGGGTTCGAGTCTGCTGGCTGGTGACACTAAGTTTCTCGAAAGCCCTGACAGCAGAAGAGTCTTTTATAGTTTTTTCTATAATGATTTTCCCTCGACCATGGATCCAATTGCGATTAGCAAACCCTACTGCAGCAATACGACTTTGCCAGGAAAAAGGGTCAGTAATCTTGAAGGTTACATTATTATTGTACTTCTAGGATTGGAGTTGGGATGGCATGATTCCACAGGAGTTTGTTGTTCCCATAACAGGATGGGACCAATGATATTTACAGCTCCAGGATGGACATCCAACCCATCCATTAGGGTCGTTATTGCACCAATTTTCTGTCTGGTCCTCTTTAAAACAAAGATATTTTGGTAATTTTGACATGTCAGGAAAACATCGGTGAGTACATGTGGAAACTGCATCAAAAGTAAGCAGAATGGAGGGACAATTATCAAAAGGGCAGGATGATTGATTGAGAAGGCGTGTTTTTTGCCCATCATTATCTAGTTGCCAAACCTCGAAAAAGTAACGGCATGGAGGAGCAGAGCAATAGGACACAGAACCTGCAGGGACAAATGGAAAGAGAGCCAGGGATAGAATGAAAATTACGGAAAGGGTCATTTTAGATCAGTATTAGGAACACGAGAGAAGCGGGTCTTCAGGGGATCGGTGGGGAGGGGGGAGCAGGTATACTGAGGTAGTTGTTTGTTGTCCTTTTGTAGATCCTCAGTTGGTTGAGCAGCTGGTTTTAGTCTGGAAATATGAATCCAAGAAGTCAAATTCCCTGAAGTTTCACGAAGCATAGCAGCCGTGGGTGTGCACAGCACAACCTGGAAAGAGCCTGTCCACTTCGGGGCAAGGAGGTTGCTCCTGTGTCCTGGGGAGGGGAGAAATATACCCAAGAACCGGGTGTCAATGGAAATGAAGTAGTGAGTCTATTTGGGTCAGGCAGAATGAAATCTTGGCACTTCCATAACTGATGTCTAATGAAGGACAAGATGGGAAGAAAAAGATCTTTGGGTAGGGGTCCCTGAGTTGGGGAAACTCCGGGTGGAAGGGCTGGTCACCCAAACATAACCTCAAAAGGGGATAGTAAGGAGGGCTTTTTTGGGAGGACTCTGAGCCTAAAGAGGGCAAGAGGGAGTAACTTGACCCAGTCTAAGTGGAGTTCTAGGGAGAGTTTAGTCAGGACATCCTTAAGAGTCCTATTAGTCCTCTCTACCTTCCCTGAGGACTTGGGGTGATATGGGATGTGAAAATGCCAAGGGATATTAAGGGAAGTAGAAACATTCTGGGTAACCTGGGAAACAAATTCAGGCCCGTTGTCAGACTGGATGGATGTGGGCAATCCGAAACAGGGAAGGATTTCTGAGACTAGAATGGAGGCTACTGTGGAGGCCCTTTTATTGGAAGTAGGGAAGGCCTCCACCCATCCAGAGAAGGTGTCTACCAAAACCAGGAGATTTTGTGCCTCCGGGCAACTGGCATGTTGGTGAAGTCTATCTGCCAATCAGCTCCTGGAAGCTGGCCTCGAGCTTGGTGAGAGGGAAATGTCCCTGGTTTAAGGGGAGTATATGGGTTGGTGCGCTGACATGCAGTGCACGCTGAGGTGAGCTGATGGAGAAACTGTGTGTCTTCCGGAGTCAGGGTGAGGAAGGAGGTAGCAAAAGTCTTGAGGGCCTGAGGGTTAGGATGGAAAAGGGAATGGAGATAGGAGAGGATTGATTGTGTGGAAGGGGATGTGGGGGTCTGGGTAGTAGGTAGGACTGGAGCCAGAAGAGAAGGAGAAGATAGTGCTGCCTCCCTTGCTGCCCTGTCGGCCTTCGTGTTTCCCTGAACTATGGGAGAGTCTCCATTTGATGTGAAGGACAATGGGAAATCCCTATTAGCTTGGGCAGGAGAGAGACTTGCAAAAGTTTTGATATTAATTTAGAATTAGTAACTGCAAAACCTTTTGTGGTCAGGAGCCCTCGCTCTTTCCATACTGCTGAATGGGAAAGCAAAATATGGTAGACATATTTTGAGTCTGTGTAAAGGGTGAGGTTTTGATCAGCAGCTAATTCGAAGGCACGAATGACAGCTATTAATTCAGCCCGTTGGTTTGTGGTGTTGGGGGGTAGGGGTGCTGCCTCAATAACCTCTGATAGGGAAACGATAGCGTATCCAGCAAAATGTTGCCCATCCCTAAAGAAAGAGCTGCCATCTGTGAACCAAATTAAGGAAGGATCAGGAAGTGGTCCCTCTTTAATATGGGAGGGATGGGGGATTAAAGCCTCGAGTGTCTCTATACAATCATGTTCTAGGGGCTCTGAGGAGACTGGGAGAAGGGAAGCTGGGTGTAAAGAGGAGCAGGGTTGGAAGGTGATTGAGGAGTCATGCAAAAAGGAAACAAGGAGAGAAAGAACGCGACAGGGTGGGAGAGTTTGAAGGCTCTTATAGGTTAGTAAGTCTTTTAAATGATGAGGAGAGGCAACAGTAACCTGGGCACCAAAGGTCAACTTTTTTGATTCCTGCAGAAGTAGGTAAGCAGCAGCCAGAGCCCTAAGGCAGGGGGCCCATCCACGAACGGTGGGGGTCAAGTTGTTTAGAGAGGTAGGCAACTGGAGCAAAGGTGGTGGCTTTGTATTGGCCTAGAACACCAAGAGCCAAACCCTTGGTTTCATGGACATAAAGGGTAAATGGCTGAAGGAGGTCTGGGAGGTGAAGGGCTGGGGCCTGTGACAGTGCCTGCTGCAAATGTTTAAACTCGGCCTGAATGTTGTCAGGAAGGAATTTTCCCTCAATCTCCTTAGCTGCCTCATATAGGGGCTTTGCATATAGGGAGAAATTAGGAATCCAGGCACGGAAATATCCTGCTAGCCCTAGGAAAGAGAGAATCTCTTCCTTTGTCTTGGGGCATGGGAGCTCCTTGATGAGGGCTTTTCTGTCCACAGTAATGGCCTTCGATTGATGGGAAATCTGAACTCCTAAATATACTACCTGGGTCTGGGCAAGCTGTACCTTAGATGAGGAGACACATACCCACGAGAAGCAAGAAAATTTAAAAGGGTGTAAGAGTCTTCACGAGCTGTGAAGAGGGAAGGGCTGCAGAGGAGGAGGTCATCTACATATTGTAAGAGAGTGGAATTAGGGAATTTAAGATCTTTGAGGTCTGCAGCCAATGTCTGACCAAAGATATGGGGGCTGTCTCGAAAACCCTGAGGGAGGACTGTCCAGGTCAACTGTTGGGAATACACTGGGTATCTGGATCTGTCCAAGTAAAGGCAAAGAGGTCTTGAGATTCTGGGGCTAAGGGTACAGTGAAGAAGGCATCCTTCAGGTCAATTACTGAGAAATGGGTGGATAAGGAAGGAATTAGGGAAAGAATAGTATAAGGATTTGGGACCATGGGGTGTATAGGCCTGATAGCCTTGTTGATGAGACGAAGATCTTGGACTAGCCGATAGGACCCGTTGGACTTCTGAACTGCCAATATAGGGGTGTTATAAGGAGAATGGGTGGGCCTGAGAAAGCGTTTCCGCAAAAGATCTGAGATGATGGGTTGAAGACCTCTGAGGCTCGCGGCTGGAAGTGGATATTGGGCTTTATTGGGGAAACGTTGGGGATCTTTAAGGTAGATTTGTACGGGGTCACACTGCGCAAGGGAGGGAGTCTGAGTGTCCCAGACTTTGGGGTCTACTAAATCGGCGGGGACAGGGTAATGAAAGGTTTCTGTGTCGATAGAAGGTTGGGGGGTTTCCGCCTCGGTAGGGGGCTGAGGGGATCTTACATCACTAGGGGGCGATGGGGTTTCCTCATCAGCATCAGTAAGGGGTGATGGGTCAGTGGCCTTTGAAACGGTAAGAAGAAAAATGGGGGAGGAGACGGAGCAAGACGAACCAGGAAGCATAACTGAGCTAGGCAGATTGGAGAACACGATTGAGGCCTGGAATTTGGCCAATATGTCCCTGCCCAATAGGGGCACAGGACACTGAGGCATTACCAGAAACTGATGGGTGAAGGGATGGTGGTGAAGACAGCAAGACAGCATAGGAGTCTTGTGGGGGCGAATAGCATTTCCCTCTACCCCGACAATAGGGGATGGTGCTATGGTGGTGGGGCCCCAAAACTCCCTCAAGACTGAGGAGGTGGCTCCTGTATCTAGCAGGAAATTTACGGGGTGTCCATCAACAAGGAGAGTAACCCTGGGCTCCTTCAATGCGATGTCAACGGTTGGGAGAGGAGCCCATGGGCCCATTCAGTCTTCTGTGGCCAGTGCCAGCAGGCTGGGGTTTGTGACCGGTCCAGCCCCCCTGCGGGAGCTGGGGCAGTCAATGCCCCAATGGCCCATCTTGGAACACTTTGGGCACGGGCGCTTAGGGGGCTTGGGATTAGGGCATTCTCTAGCCCAGTGTCCATCTTTCCCGCACCTAAAGCAAGGCCCTGGGGGTTCCTCCTGTGTGGACTTATATGCCCCTTTTCTCTAGGCCTGAGCGTCAGGACCCCTAAGGGCCTGAGCTAACATTTGAAACCTTGATCGCTCAGCCTTCTCCTGCTTTAGAAACCTGCGACGTTCAGCGTCTTCTTCACGGTTATGATAGACTTTAAAAGCCGTGGCCAAAATCTCAGTCTGGGGGGGTCACAGGGCCCAATTCTAATTTCCTTAACTTAGCTCGAATGTCGGGGTAGCTCTGAGACAGGAAATATGTCATAAGGACTTGACGGCCCCCCTGGGACTCAGGATCTAAGTTTGTGTATTTTTGAAGGGCCTTCGTGAGCTGATCTAAAAATTCAGAGGGGGTCTCTTCTCTCTTTTGAATAATGTCCTGTAGCTTATCAAAATTAACAGGTTTCTGAGCTGCTCGTTTCAGACCATCTACTATACACGTTAAAAAAAACTGGTCCCTTAAGACCACGTCCCCTGGGGCATTGTAATCCCAGTGCGGGTCTCTGTCTGGCACCGCCTCAGGACCTATGGGGAAATTTGGGTTCATTCTGTGAGTCTCATCTGCATATGCTCTGGCTTGCTCCCAGACTCGCCTACGCTCTTCAGGAAGTAAAGTATTTGACAAAATAAAGTATGTGTCATGAAATGTAAGGCTATATGCTTGAGTGACCCACTGGAATTCTTTTATGTACGTCGTAGGGTCTGTTGTAAAAGAACCCAAGAGGAACTCAATTTGGGAAAGACCAGACATGGAGAATGGGATATGGACCCTTACAATTCCCTCCGTCCCAGCTACCTCCCTTAACGGCGCGATTATCTGAGCTGCCTGTTTTCTCGAGCGCGTCATAGGAGGACTGAACAGTGGGGGCGGGTAGAGTGTTAGGCGGGTCTGGGAGGGATGGTGCTGGAACGGCTGGGGCCGGGAGTTCTACGGGAGATGCTGGGGGAGAAACACGGGCTACGCAATGTTCTCCCTGCGCCGCCACCGGAGCCGTTGGGGAAAGAACCGAGGAGGGGGCCAGAGCCTGGGGCAGCGCATCTGGTAAGAGACGAGTCTCAGAATCCGAAGGAGTACGGACTGGAGTCTGAGACTGAGGCAGCGCGCTCGGCAGCGGCTGCATGGCTGGAGAGGGCGGGGGGAGCTGTGGCCGGAGATGACTCGGAACCGAGCGGCGGGAGCTGAGCGGGCGGGGATAATGGCGGAAGCTGCGCGGAGCTGGGAACCAGAAATTGAGAGGGTGGGGGTGGCGGCAGGAGTGGCGCCGAGCTGGAAACAGGAAATTGAGTGGGCGGGGGGGTAGCGGCGGTGAGGGCACCGGAAATGACGTGGACAGAGAGGGCCGGTCTACAGAGGAGGGTTCTGACGGTGCGGAAGGCGGGGGCGGGGGCGAAGGATGAAGACAAAGGAGGGGGAGGATCTAAGCTCGGAAGCCCGCCAATTTCAAAATCTAAAGCCTGAGCTGGGGGAGGGGAAGCGGTCTGCAGCAGCCTCCGAGGCTGCTGGTACGGGGGAGGTGGAGCCTCTAATCCCGTATCGAAATCGGGGTCAATGGAAGATGGGGGGGAATCTGGCTGCCTATGGACGAGCAATACCATCTCGGGATTGCACCTGGTGCACAAAGAAGGATTCGAACGTAGAAGGGAGAATGCATCGACATACGGCAATTCTATCCATCTCTTTGTTTGTTGACAAAAGCTGGAGAGTTCCCGTAAAAGCCGGGAATCCAGGGATCCTGATTCTGGCCACTTATTGGATAGCAGGTAAGAAGGCCAAATTTTTGTACATAGCTTTATTAATTTGTTCTTGTTAATTTGGGGTTTTAAGCCTAAACGTGCTCGATTTCTTAGGAGACAGTTAAGAGGCGTGTCGCCTGGAGCTGATAGGGAAGTTCCCATATTTCCCATTAACGGGGAGGGGCTGATGCAATACTTTGGAAGGCGTCCCTTTCCAAGTATGTATCAGAGTAAAATCCAAGTCTGCTCGCCCAATCGTCACCAGGTGAGACTAGCCTTGGGACATCTAACCACCTTCCGTCCCGGACGGCAGGTTTAAAGATGCCGGGGAGCTGTGAGCTTACTCCATGGAGGTTTTCGGATTTTTTTCCGTTCCGAACGGAAAAAACGCAAGCTCAAGCCCGGAGTGCGGAGGGGAACTTTCCTAGCTACAGACAGTAGAGAGCCGTAGTCTTACAGCTGGAAATTTTAAAGTGGGCGGATAAAGGTGGGGGGGGGGGGAGAGTTCCCGGGGTCCACCGTCGCCCTGAAGGCTTGGGTGGGGTGTGGCCCCCCCTGTAAAGGCCACGGGCGAGATTGCCGGACACTCGACGGTCAATTCTCGCCGCGCAGTGGCCAAACAGGTTTAGGAACTCGGGGTGGATGGGGGCTTACCGAAGTCCAGCGATGGTGTGGAAAGGTGGGCAGATACACGGAGACGTGTTGGACGCTCGTCTCCTTCCCAGCCAATGCACCAAATGTTAGCGAAATTTGCAGGAAGGGACGGATGCTCGAACTGTCGTATAGGAAAAGGAAAGGGGTTTATTGAATTACCAAAGAAACACGTGGAGGGGATGGGGACAAACCGCGGGGAACCAACGGGAGCTGGAGCATGTGGGAAGAGCAGGAACAGAGAGCGGGAACAGAGAGCGAGTTCAGTCCGGGGCTGGCTTAAATAGAGTAGGGGCCATAAAACCCCCTTGGAGTGAGTCCTTGTCCTATAGGCCAGCAGAGGTCAGGGGGGGGGGTAGGGGTAGTGGACAAGGGACTTGCTGGTCAGGTTTTTTGGTCACGCTGAGGATCCTGGGAGCTGTAGTTTTTCACAAGGCACCTGGGGAGGTGTGGCCTTCTGCCTGGGAGGTGCAGCCTTCTGCCTAGAATCCAACAGGCCGTGCACGTGCTAGGCAAGTGCTCTACCGCTGATCCACAATCCCAGCCCCCTCTCTGATTCTTATGTATAGCAATTTTCATAAGATGCAAACCATAATCCATTCTTGACATTCTATATTGCCTGGGTTATATAAACAGTGGCTCTTCCATCTCATAACCGTATTTGGACTCTTAGCCTACATGTAGATAAATAGATGCAACAACTGGGTTCATTGTCATGAAGTGATTGTATATGTTCCTTTAATAACAAACTATCTGGGGGCTGGGGTTGTGGCTCAGCGAGAGCACTTGCTCAGCATGTGCATGGCCCAGTTCGATCCTCAGCACCATGTAAAAATAAATGCATTGTGTACAACTAAAGCAAATAAATAAATATTTGAACAAAAATAAAAATAACAAACTATCTGGTTCTGACCATCGTGAGATCTTGATAAATAATAAAACACCCATCACATCAAAAGGAAATTTTTATTATCAATGTTTCTTTCAAAGTAACAGCCTTAGGTATACTAATAGGTTCAAGTCAAGCAAAGCCAAGAAAGTTCTATCAAAGTAGCAGATAATTATCCCTCTGGCAAAATCCCAGGTCTTAAACCAGTATTGACTTTGCACATCAGCCTATACATTTCAAGTGTGCACTAACTGTATGTCTTTTAAAAATTGCTTGTTTAGTGTTTTTTCAGTTTATAACCTCCAGGTATAGGTTTAGAAGAAGGTATAGGCACCACAGAAGAAATGGTGGACTTTGTTAATGTTAACACCTGGATCATCTCATACCTAAGGTCTTCAGGTATGTGTGTGTGGGGGGGGCAGACAACATTCCATCGTTTACAAAACAGCTTTTATAGCAGCCATGCAGCAAGGGGAAAGAACACCTGTTTTATATGCAGGAGACCTGGGCTCTCATCTGCTATAAAATCTTGATGACCCTGTCAAGTCTTGTCACTTCTTTGGGATTGGCTGTAATAGAGAATTTGGATAAGTTGATATTTGAGTTTCTGCTAGCATATGGTATTATAGTATCTAATTCCCAGAGTATTGTAGAAACTCACAATTTCCTTTTACCCTTCCCTAGTTCATCTCACTCTAATAGTGGCTTAAGATTTCTGTGAGGGAGCTCCCTTTATCATTATTCCTCCTGCCTGTCTTTGCACTGACACCCCAACTAGATCTACATTCTTATGTATAAACAGATTGTATTATGAATAATCTAGTTTATTTCTGAATTAAGAAGCAGTTGCTAGAACCTCTGTTCTTCAAATCAGCTGGGCTTGGTGAGGTATAATATGCTTACTAGGAGACCAGGTGTGCTAAGCTGGGAGCTTTCATTGTGCTCTTAGGTGCTGCCCCCCAGCATTCTCCTGTTCTCATAACTGACCTTGAGCTCCTTCTTGCAACTCCCCCCTTCTATCCTAGGCTATGCCAGTGGGTTTCAAGCCTCTTCCTATTTGTTGTTCCATTTTCTTATTACATAAGTTCTACAAGATCATGAAAGGGAATTTAAAAGTTGAAGAAAAAAAAAGAGAGGAAATAATAAACTCCACTGCTCAGATAACCAACTTCAACATTTTGGTGTAATTTTCTAATAATTGCTGGAAGGATCCCCAATTTGTTCATAGCTACATCCTTGGATAATCCTTTCTCCCTTGACTCTGAGCTTGGCCAAAGAGACAATAGCAAAAGTATCACAAGCAGAGACTTGAAAAATGCTTATAATTGAGCTTTCCCCCCTCTTCCCTCGCTTAGATTTTAGTGTTTCCATGTATATAAGCCTGTTGTTAGCCTGCACAATGTTGAGAGATATGTGGTCCAGTTGTCCCTGTCACATCAGCCAACACACAGCAAATTCCCATTAGAGCTTCCCCCACTGGCCGTCAACCAAGATCAGAAGAACCACTGTTATAAGCAAAAGCGACTTAAACTGGACTTGGACTGTCTCCACCTGATGGCCCATTAACCCACCCTTGATGGCCCATTAACCCACCCTTAAGCCCTCTCCACCTGAGAGCTTGAGGGCGTATTAACCCTGTGCTTTATAAACCCTGCCCTTGCTATGAGCAGGCACCATTTTCTACTATCCTGCTTTGTGCTGGACGTAGTTTGTGGCCCTGGCCAGAATAAAGGCTTCATTGGCTATTACGTGAGTGGCTTGTGAGACTTTTTTTCTGAAAATTGGGTACAACACCACCAGCTAAACCCAGCCCCAAGTGCAAACCCAAATTCCAAATGAAGAAAACGATGCTTGTTTATCCAATTTGGATTTTTCTTTTATGTGGCAAAAGCTAATTGATATGATAACCCTTCTGCCTTTTTATTTGTAACAAAATTGGGATTATACTGCATATACTATTACATAACCAAATTTTTCCACGTGCCACTTTCTTGAATGTTTAATATGATTCCCCTCCTCAATATAAGTTCCATCAGGGTGAGGATTTATATCTGTGTAGTCCTAGCACATAGAACACTGCTATAAACAGCAGGAACTCAATAAACACATATTGAATGAATGATTACAGGACATGTTTTTGTCATTGTTGTTTTCTTTCTTTCTTTTTTTGCTGGTTTAATAGTGTTATAATATGAGCTACCACCTGTTAGAAAATTGCTGAAACATAGTTAACTTAAACGGGAACACTGTGTTAGTGAAATAAAAAGGGTTTATTGGGGTGTCACGTGGGCAAGGGTAGGGAAAGGAAGGGAAGGGAAGGGGGTTAGGGAAGGGATGGACGGGAATAGGGGCAAGCAGGAACGGAGAGCAGGAACAGACAGCAGGAACAAGGGAGAGCAGGAACAGGGGAGAGCTCAGTCCGGGGCTGGCTTAAATAGAGTAGGGGCCATAAAACCCCCTTGGAGTGAGTCCTTGTCCTATAGGCCAGCAGAGGTCAGGGGGTGGGTAGGGGTAGTGGACAAGGGACTTGCTGGTCAGGTTTTTTGGTCATGCTGAGGATCCTGGGAGCTGTAGTTTTTCACAAGGCACCTGGGGAGGTGTGGCCTTCTGCCTGGAATCCAACACCACCTTTACCCTATCCTGAGTTCTTGATTCTCTAATAGTTTTGGAATCTCAGTTTTCCACTAAGCTGGAACTCAGGTGAGCTCTTTTTACCACCTGGGAACTGAATCTTTGATCCTGAGTCCCAGCCAGAAGACAGGGATTTGCTAAGCAGTCTTCAAAATTCAGTTCAAATAGCATCTCCTGAAGGGCATACTTGTCCCTCATCAGGGTTTGCATATTGCATTAGAGAGGTATCTGTGATGGCAGCACACTGTCACAGCATGGAATTTACAAGTCTATTTCTTCCGCTGTCTTGTGAACTTCTGTGAATAAGGATTCAGCTCCCAGAGTGCCTGGGGCATGACAAACACTCAGCCAATGCCTGTGGGATCAACCAGAGCTGTACATACACAATCCTTTTGTTTTGTTGTTGTTTTAAGAAATATACCTTTATTAGAAATAGCACATACAATGAAGATTACAATAATATTGTGAGGGACCATATTTTATACTCAGAAGAAGAAGAAAAAAAACCTTAATTAAGAAATACCACCAAAGAGCAAGTGTCTTAAGTGGATTTAATTCCATTTGGACCTTTTTTATTGTACAAGAAAATGAAGAAAAGTGGAAAACTGGGAAACAGAAGCGGGACATATAGAGACATATAGAGAATGCAACATTCTAGTTTACAGTTTTGTGACACTTTTATCTGCCATGGAAAAGAGGGTGGCAATATCAGTTTAGATGTTGGTTTAAACATAACTAAAACATTTAGATTAAATCCATAATTAGACTAATGTTAACTAAAGAAGGGCTATTAGGTCTGCTGTTGATTAGAGTTCTGTTTGGGTTTCTCTGTTGAAAAAGAAATGTTGTGCATTTGTGAAAACTACCAATCTGTAAAACGTGCTGCCCAAGCATAGGATTCTGCAAAGGAATGCTAAGACTTGCATTATTTACACACATACACAGATGAAATTCCAAACATTACAATGATTGCTATAATAAACTTGAAAGACTTTGGTTTATACGGGCAGTCGGGCTTTGTTATTGAAAGTGTGCAAACATAAGCTCTAATTAATTAATGTGATGCACTTCTTTCCTTTTTAAAGGAGATTGGCTTAAGTTCTGACTTCAGCCAAACAATCTGCATACATGAACATTTTAATATGATCACCATGTACAAGTCTATTTCCAACAACATTCTGGTCATTTTTTAAACTACCGGAGTGCAGGGATAATGTCCATTTTAACTCTCTCTGGCCATGGGAACATTTATAAAGTCAGCTCCACTAAGCCTTTGGTTTGGGCCAGTGATTTTAATTGTTCAAGAAGAGTTTAGGAGAGCTGTTCCACCCCATTTCCTAGATTCAGGCATGTTGCCTTGATGGTACCATATTTATTTATTTACATTCCTTTATAAGATTTAATTCAAACAAAGACTAAAAACAGTTTTTTTTCTATTCCAGTTCTAAGAAGAGCAAAGCCTTCTATCAATGCTTCTTACCTATAACTCTCACCTGTGGCTGTGGATGCAGTGCCAAACCACAGACTACACCTGGAACCTTGACTGTTCAGAAAGGAGAAAGAGACTCTATGTGTTTGGGTCAGAAATGGTGGCAGGAAAGCCAGGCTAGAGCTATTCTTTTAGTACTACTGGCTGTTCTTTTAGTACCAAGAATTGGAAATAACTGGGGAGGATCTGTAGGCAAACACGTTTTTAAGTTGCCCATCATATACCCATGAAATACAACAGGGATTATGATCACATTGTCAGGAAGCATATTTATAGCAGCAGAAAGAAACTTAATTAGAAAACACTAGCAAGGAGGAACTTTCTCCTCTTCCCTAATAACAAAACTTCCAATTAGTTCAGAGGATTGGTCTTCCCAGGCCTGAACAAAATAATAATGGTTGGTCTGCATTAATCATGATAATTTTATTTCCCCCTTTCTCTGATTCTCTTTTAAATAAATGAAGTTTTTCATTTCAAAATTGAGCAGAATGTACACATCCCCCTGTGCTTCCTGCCCCACACATGTGCAACTTCCCAACTATCAACATTTCACACCACAGCAGTATGTTTGTTACAACCCATCAGCCTGTATTGTCACATCATTATCACTCAAAGTCTGTAGTTTACATTACCATTAACTCTTTTAAAAAATTATTTTAGTCATATTCTTTTTTAAAATATTAATTTATTTGCTTTAGTTGTGCACAATGCGTTTATTTGTACCTGGTGCTGAGGATTGAACCCGGGCCGCGCACATGCTAGGCGAGCGCTCTACCGCTGAGCCACAACCCCAGCCCCAAGTTATATTCTTGATAACTGCCATTCTGATTGGCATGAGATAAAATTTAGAGCAGTTTTGATTTGCATTTCTCTAATACTAGAGATGTTGAACATTTTTTCATATATTTGTTGGTCAATTGTATTTCTTCTTCTGAGAAATGTCTGTTCAGTGCCTTAGCCCATTTATTGATTGGGTTGTTTGTTTGTTTTTTTTTGGTGTTAAGTTCTTTGAGTTCTTTATATGTCTTGGAAAGATTTCATCTCACACCAGTCAGAATGGCAATTATCAAGAATACAAACAGTAAGTGTTGGTGAGGATGTGGGGGAAAAGGCACACTCATACATTGCTGGTGGGACTGCAAATTGCTGCAACTACTCCGGAAAGCAATATGGAGAGTCCTTAGAAAACTTGAAATGGAACCACCATTTGACCCAGCTATCCAACTCCTTGGTCCATACCCAAAGGACTTAAAAACAGCCTATTATAGTAACACATACACATCGATGTTTTATAGAAGCCCAATCCACGATAGCTAAACTGTGGAACCAACCTAGATGCCCTTCGATAGATGAATGGATAAAGAAACTGTGGTATATATACACAGAGGAATATTGCTCAGCATTAAAAGAGAATAAAACTGCCAGGCGTGGTGGTGCATGCCTGTAATCCCAGCACTTGGGAGGCTGAGGCAGGAGGATTGCGAGTTCAAAGCCAGCCTCAGCAATGGTGAGGCACTTAGCACTTAGTGAGACCCTGTCTCTAATAAAATACAAAAAAGGGCTGGGGATGTGGCCCAGTGGTTGAGTGCCTTTGAGTTCAATCCCCAGTACAAAAAAAAAAAAAAAAAAAAAAAAAAAACCCAAAAGAATAAAACTATGGAATTTGCAGGTAAATGGATGGAGTTAGAGAATATTATGCTAAGCGAAGTAAGCCAATCTCAAAAAACCAAAGGCCGAATGTTCTCTCTGAAAAGTGGATGCTGATCTATTAAGGGGGGTCATGGAAAAAAATGGAAGAAGAACAGTGATTGGGCAAAGGGAAGGATGGGAGGGGGGCATTGAGGCAGGAAAGGTGGTGGACTGAGATGGACATCATTACCCTAGGTACATGTATGACTGCACATATGGTGCGATGCTACATTATGTACAACCGGAAAAATGAAAAATTGTGGTGCAATTGTGCACAATGAATTAAAATGCATTCTGCTGTCATATATACCTAATTAGAATAAGTAAATCAATTAAAAATATTTTGTTATAGATGGGCACAATACCTATAATTAATTAATTAACTAATTATTTTTAATGTGATGCTAAGGATCGAACCCAGTGCCTCACATGTGCTAGGCAAGTGCTGTAGTACTGAGCCACAATGACAGCCCAACATTCACTCTTTTATTGGGGGGTGGGTGGTACCTGGGATTGAACTCAGGGAGATTCAACCACTGAGCCACATCCTCAGTCCCATTTTTTATTTTATTTAGAGACAGGGTCTCACTGAGTTACTTAGCACCTTGTTTTTGCTGAGGCTGGCTTTGAACTCATGGTTCTCCTGCCTCAGCCTCCGGAACTGCTGGGATTACAGGAGTGCACCACCACGCCCGGTCCAACGTTCACTCTTAATGTACACTCTATGGGCTTGGACAAATGTATAAGGACATGTATCTACTATTGTAGTAAATACTCTGCATGTTTATCCCTCCCTCTACCTCAATCCCTGACAACCACTAATCTTTGTAGTTTTGGCTTTTTCAGAATGTCATGTAGTTGGAAACACACAGAATGCAGCCTTTTCAGATTGCCTTTTATCACTTAGTAGTAAGCATTTAAGTTTTTTTAATGTCCTTTCATGGCTTAATAACTCTTTTTTTTTTGGTACCAGGGATTGAACTCAGGGGCACTCGACCACTGGGCCACATCCCCAGCCCTTTTTTGTATTTTATTAGAGAAAGGGTCTCACTGAGTTGCTGAGTGCCTCGCCACTGGTGAGCCTGGCTTTGAACTCGTGATCCTCCTGCCTCAGCCTCCAAGTGCTGGGATTACAGGTGTGCGTCACTGCGCCCGGCAATAACTCATTTCTTTTTAGAGCTGAATAATATTCTGTTTTCTGGATGGACCATGATTTATTTATGCATTTACCTACGAAAGGACATCTCAGTTGCCTCCAAAATTTGGCAATTATGAATAAAGCTACTATAAATATTTCTATGCATGTCGCCGCCTGAAGCGCTTGGAGCAACGGAGCCGCGGGAAGAACTTCAGAAGCAAACTGGAGACAAACAGCTTTTTATTCTGATAACTTTTCTCTCTGGTTTCTAACAACAACTAACACACGCCAAACACACCACTAAAATGGCGCTGACCCGATCAGCAATTTCGGCCAAGTCACTCGAGATCCCGCAACAAATCCCGTGAGACTACGGGTGGCGACAATGGCCAAATCTCCACGGCTCATAGTCAACTGCAATTCAAGTCAATCCCCAAACAGGGCTCCTGCATATGCAAGTGTTTGTGTGGACAAAAAATTTAAGTTCATCTGAATAAATACCAAGGAGTGTGAATGCTGGATTAAACTATCTTTGTAAGAAATTGCTGTATTTCCACCAGCAATGACTGAGGGTTCCTGTTGTTCTACATCTTCACCAGCATTTAGTATTGTCAGTGTTTTGGTTTTGACCATTTTAATAAGTGTATAGTGGTAACTTGTTTTAATTTGCATTTCCCTTAAGGTATATGACATTGAGCATCTTCTCATATACTTACTTGTCATATATGTTTCTTCTTTGGCAAGATGTCTATTCAGGTCTTTTGCCCTTTTAAAAAATCTGGCCATTCACTTTCTGTCTGAGTTTTAAGAGTTCTTTGTATATTTTGAATAACAGTCCTTTGTCAAACAAGTCTTTTGCAAATATTTTCTCCCAGTCTATGGCTTATCTTCTCATTTTTTGACAATTTCTCTCTTTCACAGAGCAGAAGTTTTTTTTTTTTTTTTAAATATTTATTTATTTACTTTAGTTGTACACAATGCAATGCATTTTATGTTTACGTGGTGCTGAGGATCGTACCCGGGCCATGCACGTTTGAGGCGAGCGCTCTGCCGCTGAGCCACAACCCCAGCCCCAGAGTTTTTAATTTTAGTGAAGTTCAGCTTATCGATTACTTATTTTAGGGATCATGTTTCTGGTGTCATATCTAAAAAGTCATAACCATATTCAAGGTCATATAAATTTTTACCCTACATTATCTTTTGGAGGTTTTATAATTTTGTGTTTTACATTTAGATTTGGAATTCATTTTGAGTTAAATTTTGCAAAGAGTTTAATTTAGTTGATATTTATATTCTTTTTTTGCATGTAGATGTCTAATTATTTCAGCATCACTTGTTGAAAAGACTCTCTATGCTCTACTGTGTTGGCTTAGTCCCTTTTCAAATATCAGTTGACAATATTTATGTAGGGTTATTTCTGGGTCCCTATTTTATTTCATTGATCTATTTATTTATCCTTTCAACAATACCACCTTGTCTGATTGCTATAGCAATATAGTAAGTCTTGAATTTGGATAATGTCAGTCCTCTAACTTTTTCTTGTCCTTCATTTTGTGTTGGCTATACTGGGTCTTTTGCCTTACCATTTAAACTTTATAATCAGCTTGTCAATATCCATAAAGTAGCTTGCTGGGATTTTGATTAGGATTGCTTTGTATCTACAGATCAAGTTGGGAAGAATTGACATCTTGGTAATATTAAGTCATCCTATTCATGAACACGAAATACCTCTCCATTTGCTTAGTTCTTATTTGATTTTTTCATCAGAGTTTTTTATAGTTTTCTTTATGTAGATCTTGTATACATTGTGTCAGATTTATACCTAAGTGTTTCATTTTTTGTGATGCTAGTGTAAATGATATTGTGAGTTTAATTTCAAATTCCACTTGTGCATTGCTGGTGTATAGGAAAACAATTGGCTTTACATTAAACTTGTAGTCTGAAACCATGCCATAATAGCTTATTAGTTCCAGAAGGGTTTTTGTTGTTATTGTCATCAATCAACAAATTTTTCATATTTTCTACATAGATGAACATATCATCTGCAAATTCAGTGTTATTCTTCCTTTTAATTTGTATGCCTTTCATTTCCTTTTCTTGTCATATTAAATTTTCTATGACTGCTAGTACAATGTTAAAAAGAAATGATGAAACAGTATATCTTTGTCTTATTCATAATCTTATAGGAAAACTTTCAGTTTGTCACCACTTAGTTTCTCACCACTTGCTGGGATTTTGATTAGGATTGCTTTGTATCTACAGATCAAGTTGGGAAGAATATAGGCCTTTTTATTCTTTTTTTTCCCCAGATGATGTTGTTTATCAATTTGAGAAGTACCTCTCCTAGTGTGCTGAGGTTTTTATTATATATAAGTTTTAGATTTTGTTAAATGTGTTTTACATCTGTATTGAAAAATTACGTGATTTTTCTTCTTTAGCTCATCAAGGTGATATGTTACATTCATAATTTTAAGTGCTTTCTTTGCCTTTTTAAGCAGTTGGGGTGGGCCTGTGACCAAGTCTTTTCAACATGGTCTTATGAAAAAATCTGTTGGGTATGTTGGATATATGTTCTGGACACGATTCTACTTTCTTGATAAGCATGGAGGAATACCACTGACACTTTCCCTCCCTCTTCAGTTTGGTCTTGAATGCAGATGCATAGCTTGAGATATAGCAGTCATCTTGCCATCACGAGGCAGGGAAAGGCCAGGAGAATTTCAGAGACATTAGTCATGAAATTATTGCAGTATCTCAAGCAAATGTCTATTTGTGGACTTCTTGTTATATGAGGAAAAACTTCTTTTTGCTTAAGCCACTGTAGTTGGGTTTTATTTTATTTATTGAAAACTTGTTTTTGTATTTGACAGATAACTTCTGAATTAACATAAAGAAACAACAATAACTTGTATATACACTAATTCAAAACAGTTTCACTTAAGTACCAAGTAGAATAGTTTCTGTTCTTTTTGCCAAAAATACTTTTATCATTGAGAGACTGCCTCAAACTTAGTTTATTTAGTTTTTTTTTATCAAAAAACCTAAAGCTTCCAATCAAAGCTTCTAATTAGCATGAGGTGACCAGGTTAAACCCTTATGATTAAAAAGTAACTTTTAAGTTTTGACCTATACATTGCAACCCAGGGAATCTGCTGGCCTTAGGCTGGTCCACAAGCCAGATATCATCCTCACAGCACACAAACAAAATAAGTAATATGTATATACAAAGTGAGTACAAAGTATCACATAAAATGCATGTTCCTATATATTCAAGGGGAGTAATGCCTAATTCCCATGGGTGTATAATTCAGCAAAGAGCACAAAAACAGATACCATTCACTAACCCACAAGATAGTGGAAGGAATAAAAAGTCCTCTGCCCTGAATGTAGTGGAGGCTTCATGGACCAGGTGGTGTCCAGGCCAGACCAGGAACGTGAGTGGATACTGAGGTGCATGGGGAGATATCTTCAAGGCTGGAGAGGACAAAATGAACCAAGACACAGCCACAGACCTACTGACTATTCAGAAAACAGTGGAGTATTTGTACTGACTGAAGGGATGTAATCTAGAGATACATGAAACAGAGAAAAGAAAACCTCCTGCAACAGAGGGCAAAATACCTTCCCCACAGAGGATCCACATGCTCCCTGTGGAGGTGAAGTAGCAGAGGATCACTCTGCAGGTCACCCTCCACCCCACGCCCCTAGTCCTTTGGAATCAAATCCATGAGCAAGAATCTTCCTTCATGTAAACTGCCTTTTCTCCAAAAAGTAAAACAAAAACACAAGCAAGCAAACAAACAAAAAAAAAACTCAAAAGAAAAAGAATCAGACCAAGCTTTGACCCCTGGTGCTTCACTTGTGTCCCAGCTGTCACGCTAGGGACACAGGGTCTACTTTGTTACTCACACTGGTTCATTACCTCAAAGCACCTAGCACATCATGCTCCTAGTACAGCTCCCCTCAAAATAGTAAACACCACACAAAACATAAACTTACCCAAATAAAAGGCAGCATCAACTTAAGGATCTACTTAATATTACTACACTAACAGCATATTTTAACCCATTTTCTGACCCATTTGCAAAATATCTGTACTCTGTACTGCACTGGAAGCATTACAAATGTTGCATTAGATTCATCTTCTTGAGGTAGTTCAAATCTTGAGATGGCAAATTTGTTCTCTACTACCATGGGTGGTCGTTATCATAAAAGGCCTAAAGCCAAACTCCTTCTCCCCTAATTCTGTAATCCTGTTTCTCCAGAGATTAGGGACGAGTAGAGATTAGGTAGGAGCAGGGAGAGAGGAAGAAAAAGAAACATGTCCATTTTAAAAATAAATTTCAGTGGGGCTGGGGTTGTGGTTCAGTGGCAGAGTGCTTGCCTAACGTGTGAGGCACTGGGTTCGATCCTCAGCACCACACATAAATAAATAAAAACAAAGGTTCACCCACAACTAAATAAATATATTGCAGTCACAGACCAGCAAGTGCTATATTCAAAGCATAAAGTGGACCACTGTTATATTTCCCCACGGTCAATTTCTACATTCCTTTTCTATGGAAAATTGGGCAATGACATCTCCAAGCGGTTTCCTGTTGAAAGCAGTGAAGTTGGGGGAAGTAACCTGAAGTCTCTGTTCTCTATCAGATGAGGTGTGGAGAGTTAAGGTATTCAGCATCAGAGCAGTCCAGAGGTCCTAGCATCTGTGATTCTCTTGTGTGTTTTTCTTAATCCCCCATTGCCCCTCACAGATTTCTGAATTAACAGCCACGCATGGCGCGACACTATATGACTTGTTCTTAGCTGTATGACTTATTCCCATTTTTCCACCACTAGCAGCCTCAATTGTATCCCCTATGTTATGGGAAGAAAAATTTCCTCATAAAGTCACTGTAAAGACTAAAAGCAATAACATAAAGCTCACAGTTACATCACCTTTGTTCCATTCCCCTTTTCACACATTCAAAGTCAGAGTAAGTTAGCAAAGAGATCAAAGCAACATCTGTTAGACATAGACTGGAGGGAAGCTTAGGTGTTAATGGGCTATGCTGATAGAAGTTGTGAGAATTAGAGGCCTTTTAAAGTTAGCTGTCCAAAGAGCCTATCTGGAGTCCCCAGCCTTAGATGGGCCAAGGCTAGGGAGCAAAAAGAGCCTCTAATCCTAACTGAATAAAAAAGGTCAAGGGGCTGGGGTTGTGGCTCAGCGGTAGAGTGCTCGCCTAGCACGTGCGCGGCCCGGGTTCGATCCTCAGCACCACATACAAATAAACGAATTGTGTACAACTAAAGCAAATAAACATTTTAAAAAAAAGTTCAAAATATTAATAATAATTGCTTCCCAGGGAGCAATGGGGAATCATTAGTGCTTTCAATAACAGTATGAATATATATAGTAAATATTTATTAAAGTAAAAATATGGCAGAACATAGAATTTTTAGTAACCCCTATAACAATATTTACCTGGCTTATAAAATCATTTGAATATTTTCTTTTTACCATTTGTAATTAGAACTTTTCTACCTTCCACTCAGGAGGAGGTCTAAATTGAATTAAAGAACACCTTGAGAGTTTTGAACCAATTTGATATGCTTATTTTATCATGACCAAAGTAAATTAAAATTACATTATCTTAGAAAAAAGCAAAAAAAGGAGATTTAGGCTATTCAACTCATAAAGGAATGTGGATTATACTAATTGAAGTTGGCATGATGGACACATTTAGTGAAAATTACAAATATTTTCATTGAGTTGGGGAGATTTCCCATATCTAAAGTTAAATTTATTTAATCCTTAATCTAACAAGCAATTAGTGAAAATCGTGGTGCCAAGCATAGTAACTGAGGCATTAAAAAACAAAACGAACAAAACAAATAAAAAACTCAACACTACAATTCTAATATCTATTCTCCAGTACAATGCTTCCCCAAGTCTGTAACCATAGTAACATTGGCTTATTAAAAATTCATATTCCTGGGCCAGGGTTGTGGATCAGTGGTAGAGCGCTTGTGTAGCATGCGTGAGGCACTGGGTTCGTTCCCCGGCACCATGTAAAAATAAAACAAATAAAGTAAAGGTATTGTGTTCATCTACAACTAAAAGAAAATGTTTTTAAAATCTATACTCCTGGCTGGGCACATTGGCACACATCTATAATCCCAGTGGCTCCAGAGGCTGAGGCAGGAGGATCATGAGTTCAGAGTCAGCCTCAGCAAATTAGTGAGGCCCTAAGCAACTCAGCAAGACCCTGTCTCTAAATAAAATATAAAAAATGGGCTCAAGATGTGGATAAGTGTTTAAGTGCCCATGGGTTCAATTCCCTGTACCAAAAAAAAAAAAAAAAAAAAAAAAAAAAAAAAAAAAAAATCCATACTCCTTGAACTTACCATCAAAATTCTAATTTATGAGGATGAGACAAAAATCTATATTTTCCTAAAGCACTCCAGATGATTCAAGTGCAGATAGACTGTGAATCACACGGTGAATCACATCATTCTGCAGCTAGAATCTATAAGTTTGTTGGAAAGATGAAAAAAAAATGTGGCATCTGGATAACATAAGTATGTTCAAGGTAATGCCATATGTTTGTTTACTTTGCCTTTAGGAAGGATAAGAAGTGATAGTAAGAAATGAGTTTAGTCAAGAAAGGTTTTTAGAATAGTCATTTGAGAGCTCTGGGTTGAGCAGGACACTGGGGACTTACTCAGAGATTACCACATCTGGGAAAAGGAGTTAGATAAGGTTGTGAGGAAGGGAGAACAGTTAATGCAATGCCTTGAGGCCGGAAGAGTTTAGCTCCGGTTCAACAGGAGCTTAAGAAAGCAGTGGGCATAACTACAATATGATTCCTTATCCCAGGGCCTCTGTTTGGGATGTTCCAGAGTGAGAAGAGACTCAAAGAAGAAAGATGTAGCAAGGTAGGGTGGGGTAGAACAAGGCAGGATGGCCTACATGAGAAAAACCAGAAAGAAAAATTAAGTGAACAACAACAGAGATATCAGTGAAGCAGAATTGCAAGGTGTGAACTTTAGTACACTGGGAAAGAGTGATGCCATTCGCCATATTGGGGAAAGTCACAAGGTCACTGTAGATGCCCCGATTTAAGTGGCAACGGGTCAAGGATACAGGATGGTAGACTAGGATAAAGGCTGAGGCAGGAAATGCTGGTTTGGGAAACAAATGGACCTGGGTTTTTCTAGGAAGCTGTGATCATTGGTAACTAAAGTTAGACAAGTGTATACTCCCAATGAGAATAAACCAGGCACAGCAGTGCACACTTGTAATCCCAGCTACTCAGGAGGCTGAGACAGGAGGATCACAAGTTTAAGGCCAGCCTTAGTAACTTACCAAGGCTCTCAGCAACGTAATAAGATCTTGTCTCAAAATTAAAAAAAAAAAAAAAAAGGTTTGGGGATGTTGCTCAGTGGTAAAGAGCCCCTGGGTTAAATCCCTAGTGCCAAAATACATATGTACATACATTAAAAAAAGTAAAATAAAATAAAAATAATATTAATAACAGTAATTCCACAAGTCACGGCAAAGCAATGATTGAGACTGAGCAGAAGGCTTCAGAAATCAAGAGTCAAGAATCACAGATAAAATAAGGCTAAAAAGAAAGAAATCCTGGCTGGGCTCTGTGGCACATGCTTGTAATCCAGCGGCTCAGGAGGCTGAGGCAGGAGGATCGCGAGTTCAAAGCCAGCCTCAGCAACTGCGAGATGCTAAGCAACTCAGTGAGACCCTGTCTCTAAATAAAATACAAAATAGGGCTGAGGATGTGGCTCAGTTGTTGAGTGCCCCGAGTTCAATCCCTGGTTACCCCCACTCCCCACAAAAAGGGAAAGAAATCCTGATTCTGAATGCAATTCTGTTAAACACAACTCCATGCATGCTTCTTATTGGAAGACAGGTGGTTCCAAGGTGTGACTTGCTTGGAGCAGCACAGTGAGGAAAGTGGAGGGTTAGAATGGAACCGTGGAACACTCAGACAGCAAGGGGGAAAGCAGCCTAGGAAAGTGAAATATGCTACTCTAGCTTAAGATAGACTCCTGTAGTGTGGTAATAGCCTTTCCCCCAACCTAGCAAGGTTCTGTTAACCAAGGACAGAAGTAGTGATGACGGGTGAGAAATAGCCACTTCTTTAAATACACTGGCCCGTGGCTTCAGAGGCCCTGGGAGCACCCAGCTCTCAGTCAACAGTATGTATCCTCCCTAATCTGCAAAATAGGAATAAGAAAAAAACCTCATGTTCAGTACAGGAGTACTAAATACATCATATATAAACTGTTTAGGTTCCTACCCAGCCCATGGTTTGTCGGGATTGCTGCTTTACTTCTTAATGGGGCCGAGGTCTAAAGCTACCCCCCTTTTTGGGCCCAAAAAGGGGGCTCCTTCTGCCAGCAGAAAGAGTTAAAGTAGCTTACCTGGCGAAGATAGACTTAACAGGCAAAAGTCGCCGAGTGTCTTACCCCCACCTGATTGACGGACACCACGCCACACCCGGGGAGTTTTGGTAGAAAGCAATGCCAAAAACTCGGTTTATTGAGGAAGTTGGACGGTCTTATATAGGACATGGGCCAATCAACAGAAAGATCATAGGGACACATAAGGATCATGGGCGGATGCCATTGGCGGAGCCATTGGCCTATCTTTGGGTGGTTTCAGTTCTCACAGCCACGCCCCCTGCTTAGCCTAGGTCCTGTAACAGGGTGTGGTAATGTAGCAAGCAGCCAGAAAGCAGTGTAAGGTCCCGACAATGGTTAGCACTCAGGGTAAATTATTTGTTATTATTATTAACCCTGGCCTGGGCTTTTCTTGAGGACCAGAGCAATTGTGGGCTACTACTTGCCATCCTTTGTGTTTTTTTGGTGCTTTTGTTAAAATTCTAGCCAGCTGTCAATTTAATTTTGAAATATTTTCCCAAGAAGTAGTGCCAGAAATTGTCACATCATGCCCTTTGAATATGAGCCCCACTCTTGCAGCTTACTGTTTCTTAGCCCCATTCCCCATTCCTATAGGCACTTTTTTTTTTTTTTTTTTTGTACTGGAGGTTGAACTCAGGGGCACTCGACCACTGAGCCACATCCCCAGCCCTTTTTTTGTATGTTATTTAAAGAGAGGATCTCACTGAGTTGCTTAATGCCTTGTTTTTTGCTGAGGCTGGCTTTGAAATCATGATCCTCCTGACTCAGCCTCTCCAGCCGCTGAGATTACAGGCGTGCGCCACTGTGCCCAGCCTTATAGGCACTTGATAGCTGATATTTATTTGACACTTTCCATGAGTTGGCTCTAGTGTTTAGTCATTTATGAAATAAATATCTATTTAGAATGAATTATCATAATTATTCCTCACAAAACCCACTTGGAGTAAATACTACTATTGCCTTTAGTTTACAGACAAGGAAACTGAGACTTAGAGTTTTTTTTTTAATATTTATTTATTTGCTTTAGTTGTATACAATGTGTTTATTTTTACGTGGTGCTGAGGATCAAACCCGGCCGCGCACGTGCTAGGCGAGCGCTCTACCACTGAGCCACAACCCCAGCCCAACTCAGAGATTTTTTAAAAAAACTATCCAACTTCCTGCCTTATTCCTGCATAGAAAGTGTTTCCAGGTAGGTCATTCTCTCCATATCTAACTCTGGCACGTTATTTTACATCGGCTTCTTTTCTTTTTACTTATCAGTCTCCATTGCCATCAACCACATTTCAACTTCGTAGTGTACAGCTTCAGCCACTCAGAGAAGGTAACTTGATACTTTTAGTCCAAAGTCCAAACATCAGAGAGAGAAAGGGTCATTGCTAAGTCTGAGTTAGATTCCCACCCTTCACCAGGTCAACTGAAAGCTTCAGAACTATGGCTGCTCCTTTGTTAATAGTAGGATGGTGTGGAGAGAGGGGCAGTTGATAAAGAAGGGGTGCTCTTCCAAGAAGGGGTGACAGACAAAAAAAAAAAAAGTAGGTCTCAATACAGAGTAGTTTGTTCAGGGCCAGCATCTCTCATACTGCCATTGCATTTTTAATATTTTGAACTCCTACTTTTAATCATTGTCAGTGTAAAAGAAGTTTAAGGGGAATAAAAGCATATCTCTAACTCTAGATATAGATGTAGGTATATCTTTGGGGGCTTCTTCTTTTTTTTTTTTTTTTTCCTCCTGCATTTTCATTCAATATATTGAATGTTTTCTTTAAGAATCTTAAATACCTCCCATTCCTTAAAATTGACAGAGCAAAGCAATCAGGCAACAAAAACTAGAGCTGAAAGAGGCATATCTGGCCCTTGTGATCAGCACTTTTCTAATATAAATGCATAAGGTTAGTGGAGTTCAGCTCTCTGGAGAGAAGATGAGCTCTGCAGGTGTTTGTGACTAGTGATTACAGAGCAGGGAAAAGAGCTGGCTCCTTTGAAGGAAATCTTTTAGTTGTACTGATTAGCTGCACAGCCCTTTCCCTCTTCTTCCACAAGTGAACTTTCTTTGATCTTAATTGCTCATGGAAAATGACTGCAACTAGAATGATATAATGCAATAAACATTTGTTAGTAAAATTAATTTGATAAAATCAAAATGGTCTAAGTAACATTCAGTAGCTCTGGACAATTTAATTTCTTCTATGAAGAATGTAATCTTTGGCATCTCTTCAGCCTATTTTTGTATATAAATGTGAAGGGGGACATGCAGGAAGAGACCTGCACAACCAAAATTCCACCTCAGACTTTGGACACCTGACAAAGTTTCCCCTCAAGTAGTAATTATGTAACCAGACAACTTACATAATTAAACCAATGATCAATGGATGTTTTATTCTCCTCCAAAAGCTAAAAAGTACAACAAATCCAAATATGAAGAACTGATGACAGTTAAAAAAAAAAACTTTAAAAGTTTATACAAATATATTTTAAGACCAACAATCCTTCTGATTGAAATAACAGCTAATTTAGTTTTTAGAGCAGTGTATATACTATAATCTTTCAATGACTTTAAAATAACTTGGCATTGTTCCTTATGTAGGGGCATTATTACTTAATTGCAGATGAATAATTTCCCCAGTCTCAAGTAATTAATCAATGTTTCCTAAGCTTGCCTGAAAAAGGAACCACGTGGGATTTTTGTTAATAAACATACAGATTCTGAGGCTCAGCCTAGACCTATTGAATTAGAATTCCCAGGGAAGGTACATGGGAATCTGCATGTTCAACAAACATCCCAGGTAAATTTTATTATCAAGTAGGTTTGGAAAATACTGTTTGGCTTGCTTCAATAGTGGCATTAAACTTCCTGATTATTTTATACTGAGCAACTAGAACACAAGTCCCATGTTTATACATTCTCCTTTTTAACTTGTCAGGTACTGCAGAAAATTTCACTTATTCAGTAATAGACCCAAGACTAAATTCATCATCACCTTGAAAAAAGAACACAAGGAGGAAAATGTCTCTTACTGAATGAATATCTGCCGTACATTGGGCATCATCCTGATGATTGGTTCATGTAAGTTATTTCCCTTAATCTTAATAATTAACTGCTGATGTAAATACCTATTTCAGTTTTATAGATGAATTAACTTAGGTTTAAAGTGGTTAATGAATTCCACCATGATCACTTAGTAAACAAGACAGACAGGGGTCAAATCTACCAAGTACCTCTTCTTTCTTGATATTAGCTTCCAGAATGTAAATTCCAAGTCAAGGAATTCTGATTCAGTAGATGGAATAATCATGGGTTTGTGAAATTTTCTTCAAAAGAACTAGAAAACACAATAAAAGAGAAAAGAAAAAATAACTTCTCATAAATTGGGTTGAGGAAGAGAAGAAAGGACAGATTTCAGAAAATATGATTAATGTAATAGGGACAAGCCTCATTTTTTTCTTGTGATCTGAAATAAATCTACCCTAAAAAATTGACTTGCACAAAGAACAAATGAGAAAAGTAAGTAAAATTTAAAATTCCTATTTGTAATATGTTTATTATGTATGTGTGGAACTGCATTTTACTCCAAAACCAATTCTCTGTCTTGTTACCCCCCATGCACTTTATTCTAGTTGAAGTAAGTAGTTGCAGACAGAAACAAAAATGCCCCCTTGAGCTTTCTTGTTTTAAGAACTCTTTTTTCAAAGGATTTGTTTTCTTAGACTTGGGAACTGTTGAAAGGTGCCAGATGGATGGCCTTGAAGACTGTGAGTTCTATGTTTATCTGCAAAGGAGGCCAGGTGTGGATGGGGCATCCTGGGCTTCCCACGCAGCCTAGCTCAGGAACTCTTGGCCTCCTGGATGACAGTTAATATTAAGTTGGTAAACTAAGAGGACTCCCTGAAATAAAGACAAATGCTATAAGTCAGCAGCACATTCCTTTGTTGTTGCCATTGTTGCTGATATCACAGGCTGAAAGATTCTCCCATCCACTTATTTTTAAGGGGGGATATTAAGGAGGATTTTGGATGAGGCAGTAAAGTACAGCAATGCAGGATGGAGAGGGAGTGTGGGTGACAGTGCTACCTGCATTTTGTGATATGTGTGCGTTTTGTTTGTTTGTTTGTTTTTGCACAAGAGAAGCATCCAGAACATCTCAAGTTACTTCTGGAATATAACAAATAATAATGTTCACCAAATTTAGCTATCTTTAAACGGACCAACTGATGGAGCAAGGTAGGGGGCAGGTACCAATATTTTAGAGCCCATTCAGAAGGCCTCGAATTTTTACCTAATTTTTTCCTCCTTTACCTGTGATTTATAGTTTTTAATGTGTTTTGATCCCAACAGAGACATGCCTATTTACTATATAAGCTATTTTAAAAGAAGGTTTAGAGCTGTTTGTGGTAATGTATGCCTGTAATTCCAGAAGCTCGGGAGGCTGAGGTAGGGGAATTGTGAGTTCAAAGCCAGCCTCAGCAATTTAGTTGCAAGGCCCTAAGCAACTAAGCAAGACCTTGTCTCTTAAAAAAAAAAAAAAAAAAAAAAGCGATGTGGCTCAGTGTTTAAGCTCCCTGGGTTCAATCTGCAGGACCAAAAAAACAAAAAAAGCTTTAGTATGTTCTTTTCACAATATACATGTGTTACAAATGTATATTATACTTCAATAAATAAAATTAAATTTATGTTTGTGATATTTCTAAATCATTCAAATTTTTTTTTGAATTTTTGCCAAACTTGGAGGTTATGTATTCTCCAAACTAAGTGATATCTCAGGAATATAGATAAGAGCTGAGATATTTTTTTCCCCCTAGCACTGAGGATCAAGCCCAGAGCCTGGTGCATGCTAGGCAAGCGCCATACCACTGAGCTACACTCCAGGCTGGGCTGGGGCTTTTAAATTTATTAATAGTTAATAATTAACTGAAACAATGTTGGAGAGGCTAGAATCTACTGACATTTTTTTAAATTACAAAGGTGGCACTATTTAGTAAAGATAGAGTTAGGATTCATAATGACTATTAAACAAAAAAGAAGCAGGTTATAAATGTTTATCCAGAAGAACAGAATATATGACTAGATTACTATTTCATCTCTTTTTCAAAAGTCTCTTAGATCTATAGAAAAGAATAATGATAGGAAGAAAAACTATAAACTACAATTAAAGAGTAGAACAATATGAAAAGAGAAAAGAGAAACTTGGAAAAAGAACAGGACTTCTAACAGAAGCTCAACTGGACCAACTACCAAAATATCACTAATGAAATGAATAAGGAAAAGAGGAGGCTTTAAATACAAGAAGCTTTGATGTACTGTAGTTGGAAGGAAATCAGACAATATGCAGCAAATAAATAGAAATATGAAAACTGTTAAAAAATAGTTGAGGGGTCTGGGGTTGTGGCTCAGTGGTAGAGCACTTGCCTAGCACGTGCACGGCCCGGGTTCGATCCTCAGCACCACATACAAATAAATGCATCGTGTACAACTAAAGCAAATAAATAAATATTAAAAAAAAATAGTTGAGAGGGGCTGGGGTTGTGGCTCAGCACTAGAGCGCTCACCAAGCACGTGTGCAATCCGGGTTCGATCCTCAGTACCATGTAAAAATAAATGCATTGTGTACAACTAAAAGCAAATAAATAAATATAAAAAATGTTAAAAAAAATAGTTGAGAAACCACAGATAGAATAAGGACCAACATGTGTTTTGAAAGAAGAAGAAGAAGAAAAAAAAGTGAGACAGACAATAATTTAAAAGACAATGGATAAGAATTTTCCAGAACTGAAAAAAATGAGGAAGCAAGCCACGTCCTGACCAAGAAAAACAGATCTATGAGACACATTGACACAAAACTGTAGAAAAATCAAAGATGAAGAAAAATATTAAAAGAAACCGGAGGAGCTGGGGTTGTGGCTCAGTGGTAGAGTGCTAGCCTAGCACGTGCGCCGCCCAGATTTGATCCCCAACACCACGTAAAAATAAAGGCATTGTGTACAACTAAAACAAATAAATAAATTTTTTAAAAAAGAAAAGAAACCAGAGAGCAAAAGATTAAATACATATATTTAAAAGCTATGATTAGACTGTCAGTAGCTTTCTTATCACCAACAAGGGCTAGGAGATAATATAATATCTTCAAAATGGGAAGGGAAAGGAATTTTCAAGATGGAATTCTATAATCAAATACAATATATTCAAGACTGAGGGCCAAATGTCATGTAATTTTGCAACCCAAAAATCTCATTGAAAGAAACACTACCAGAATGTATTTCAGGAGAAAGAAAAAGAAATAAGAAGAAAAAAGTAGCATGAAAAAAGTAAATGAGCTCGGAATGGTGGCACACGTCTGTAATCCCAGACTCTCAGGAGGCTGAGGTAGGAGGACTGCAAGCCTGGGCAATTTAGTGAGACCCTATCTCAAAATAAAAAGTAAAAAGGCTGGGGATGTATCCTCAGTTCAACACTGTCTTTCTCTCCTTCCTTCTCTCCCCCTTCCTCCCTGCCCCCCCCAAGTGAATTTGTAAACACATTGGCAAATCTAAATCTAAACAAGGATTGAGCATGCTGGCATTATTACTCCCAATGTGAACAGGGATTAAAAACAAAGCTGAGGGCAGGGGTTGTGGCTCGGCAGTAGCGGTAGCGCACTCGCCTAGCACGTGCGCGGCCGGTTTGATCCTCAGCACCATGTAAGAATAAAGGTATTGTGTACAACTAAAACAAATAAATATATACTTAAAAAAAAAAGAGGAATGAAAATCATAGACAACATTAACTTGGAAGGTAGGAGAGGAGAAATTGTAGTTAAAGCGTTCTAAGTTTTTTGAAGGAAATGAATAGAGGAAATTTTTGTCTTTTGACTTATCTCAGCAGTATTTTTGCAACAGCTTTATTGAAGTATAATTAATAACAAACAATACATATTTAAACTGTCCAATATGATAGGTTTGGCATATGTGAAATTGTCACCATAATCAAGTTATTAATGATCATATCCAGCACCCCTAAAAGTGTTCTGAGAACCTTTGGAATTCCTGCCTCCCAGTTTTCCTCCCTCCCACAATCACTGGCTTGTTTTCTGTCTCTATAGATTAGTTTGTATTTTCTCTCAAATTTTATATAGATTTAGATAGCACATACACTTTTTTTTTTTTTTTTTTTATTTATTTATTTTTTGTGGTACTGGGGATTGAACTCAGGGGCAGTCGACCACTGGGTCACATCCCCAGCCCTTTTTTGTATTTTATTTAGAGACAGGGTCTCACTGAGTTGCTAAGTGCCTCAGCATTGCTGAGGCTGGCTTTGAACTTGCGATCCTCCTGCCTCAGCCTCCCAAAGTGCTGGGATTACAGGCGTGCGCCACCACGCCCGGCAGCACATACACTTTTTAAAATGTGACTTTTCTTATTCCATATAACTATTTTAAGATTCAGCTATACTTCATGTATCAATGGGCTACAAAACTTTTCATTGATGAGTAATATTTCATTGTTTGAATATGACAGAATTACTTATTCCTTTATTTATTGATGAAGAGTTTATTTATTTATTTATTGCAGGAGCCCTGTTTGGGGAGATGGCTTAAATTGCGGTTGACTATGGGCCATGGAGTTTTGGGCATTGCTGCCTTCCGTAGTCTCACGGGACTTGGCCCGGGATCTCGAGTGACTTGGCCGAGATTGCTGATCGGGTCAGCGCCATTTTGGTGGTGTGTGTGTGGCGCGTGTTAGTCGTTGTTAGAGCCAGAGAGAAAAGTTATCAGAATAAAAAGCTGTTTGTTTCCAGTTTGCCTCTGAACTTCTTCCCGCGGCTTCGTTGCTCCAAGCGGCCATCGCTTCAGGCGGCAACAATTTATTTATTTTGTGGTGCTGGGAATTGAACCCAGGGCCTCGTGCATGCAAGGAAAGCACTCTATCAACTAGGCTATATCCCCAGCCCCAAGAGTTAATTTATTTTTGATCATTATAAACAAAGCTCCTATGAATAGCAAGTCTTTATATGGACCTATGCATATTTCTCAGGTAAATTTCAAGTGAAATAGCTGGATCATATGGTAGAATGTATGTTGCTGCTGCTGTTGCTTTTTTCTTTTTTTTGTAGGGGACCAACTCAGGGGCTCACTGAGCTACATGTACAGTCCTTTTTATTTTTTATTTTGAGGCAGAGTCTCTTAAAGGGTTAGCTTTGTACTTGTGATCCTCCTGTATCAGCTTCCAGAATAGCTGGGATTACAGGTGCATGCCAATGTGCCAGACCTGTATGTTTACATTTTACCAAACTATTTTCCGAAGTGGTTTTATCATTTTACAACCCCACCAGAGGTGATTGAGAGTTCTAGTTAACCTCATCCTCTCCAATATTTGTTATGTTCTTTTTTTTAAAAATATTTTTTATCATTGTGTATGGACTCAATGCCTTTGATGGTTTTTATGTGGTGCTAGGATCGAACCCAGTATCTCACACTTGTGAGGCAAGTGCTCTACCACTGAGCCACAACTCCAGCCCCTTGTTATGTTCTTTTTTTTTTTTTTTTTTTTTTTTTTTTTTTGTGGTACAGGGGATTGAACTCAGGAGCACTCAACCACTGGGTCACATCCCCAGCCCTTTTTTGTATTTTATTTAGAGACAGGGTCTCACTGAATTGCTAAGTGCCTCGCCATTGCTGAGGCTGGCTTTGAACTCGCAATCCTCCTGCCTCAGCCTCCCAAAGTGCTGGGATTACAGGCATGCGCCACCGCACCCGACTCTGTTATGTTCTTTTTAATTGTTAATGTTCTAATAGGTTTGTAGTGACGTGTCACTGTGATTTTAATTTGCATCTCCCTAATGTGGAATGATGTTGAATATTCTCTCATGTGATTATTAACCATGAATATATTTCCTTGTGTGAAGTGTCTGTTCAAATCTTTTGTCCATTAGTTTGAGTTTTGAGAATTCTTCATGTAGTCTGGGCACAAGTCCTTTATTAAATATATAATTTGCACTTTTTCTTTTTTGGTGGTACCGGAGATTGAACTCAGGGGCACTCGACCACTGGGCCACATCCCCAGCCCTTTTTTTTGGTATATTATTAGAGACAGGGTCTCACTGAGTTGCTCAGTGCCTTGCCTTTGCTGAGGCTGGCTTTGAACTCATGATCCTCCTGCCTCAGCCTCCCAAAGTGCTGGGATTACAGGCGTGCGCCACCGGCGCCCGGCTTAATTTGCACTTATTTTCTCCTGGTTTGCATTTTCTTTCATTTTGTTAATTGTATCCTTAAGAGAGTAGATGTTTTAAATTTGATGAAGTCCAATTTACTAATTTTTTTCTTGCTGGCATACCTAAGAAATCTTTGCCTAATCCAAGGTAACAAAATTTCCTCTCATATTGTCTTCTGAAGTTTTATAGTTTTAGATTTTACGCTTAGGTGTATGATACATTTTGAGTTGTTTTATAATAGTATGGGTGTGTATTAAAGTTCAGTTTTTGCATGTGGATATCCAATTGTTTCACAACAATTTTCTGACAAGACTTTTTTCCATTCAGTTGCCACTGCACCTTTATTTAAAACCAATTGTCCATACATCTATGACCATATCTCTGGATTTTTAATTTTATTTTGTTGATCTGCCTGCCTCTTGATGCCAATATCATACTCTATTGATTACTGTAGCTGTGTAATGTCTTGGAATCAGGTAGCATTAATCCTCCCCCTTTGTTCTTTTTCAAGTTGTTTTCTGTGTTCTAGGTCCTTGTATTTCCACATGAGTTTTAGAAATGGCTTGTCAACTTCTGTTAAAAAAAAATCTTATGGGATTTAGTTTTGGAATATATGAAATCTGTAGTTCAATTTGGGGAAATTGTCATCTTAAAAATAATAAATCTCCCAACTTATGGATACAACATATTGTGGTTTTCAGGGTGTGGGTCTTGTATATCTTTTGTCAGATTTACTCCTAAGTATTTTATATATATTATTTTAATATATATAATACTTAGGAATATATACATATACATTGAACTCAGGGGCACTAAACCACTGAGCCACATCCCCAGCCCTATTTTGTATTTTATTTAGAGACAGGGTCTCCCTGAGTTGCTTAGCACCTTGTCCTTTCTGAGGCTGGCTTTGAACTCACTATCCTCCTGTCTCAGCCTATTGAGTGGCCAGGATTACAGGCGTAATATATTTCTGATGCTATTATGAATATTATGTCTATTTAAAAATTTTGAAGGTTTATTTCTACTATGTAGTAATACATTTTTTGAGTCTGTGTATCTTATATCTAGAAACCTTGTTAAACTAAAATATTAGTTTTAGCTGCTATTTTAAAGATTTCATAAAATTTCCTACATGGAAAATCATGTCATCTGTGTATAAAGACAGTTTACTATTTCTGTTTGAATGAAACTTTATACCTTTAATTTCGTTTTCTTGTCTTATTACAGAGGCTAGAATTTTCAGGACAATATTAAATAAATATTGAATGAAAATTATAAGAGCAGATATTCTTTTTTCATGCCTGATTTTAGCAAGAATCATTTAGCCTTTGTATTGATTGATATAGGGTTCTCCAGAAAAATGGAACCAATAATGTGTGTGTATGTATTGTATACATATTGTGTTCCCTCTCTCTCTCTCTCTCTCTCTCTCTCTCTCCACACACACACACACACACACACACACACTCCATGTATATACTGTGCAAGAAGAAATTATATCTCTGGTCTATATTAAGAGATGCCGAGATTATTTTAAGAAATTGGCTTGCATGATTATGGAGACTGCAAATCCAAAATTTGAAAATGACTCAGCAGACTGGAAATCCCGGAATGAGCCCATGTTGCAGTTCAAGCTGGAAAGCTGTCTGCTAGGAGAATTCCGTTTTTGCATGGGGAGTTTGGACTTATTCAATGTTGTCTATTTACCTTACATCCCACCCTGAGTACAGACTTGGATCATAGCACTCTGGCAGCTATTTTGTAAGCACCCAGGAAGGACCAAGACATCACACAGATACTAGTCATAGTTTTATTGAGTTTCTGAACAAATATTAGCAGCCACCTTTTTCAGGTTTCTTGGTGTAGGAGAAAAATATCAAGAAACTATTAAAGCCATTATTGGGTGGCAAAAGCATTTGTAATGGGTTCAAGAGGTGAGGGGGAACTGAAGAATTGGGGTATGTCTTTGTCAGTTCACTGTTTGAAGAAGGCTGTATGAAGCAAAAATTGAAAAAATCGTGTTTAAACATTGTTTAAAATTGAGAGCAGTATCTCTTGATTATTGAGTGCTCGGTAACTATTTTTCAAATGAAGGTGGATGAATAGGTGAGTCATGGAACTTTTGCAGATCTAAATTGCTCAGTAGCAATCCCACTACAATTTCAGATACTACTATTTCACAATTTTGATCCACCACTATCAATGGTTGTGTTTATCACATTATTTACCTCATTTCTACATAATTACACAAACAGGGGCATTTTAGGGTTTTATTACTCCCTTTTTAGGATAAGTAAACTTAGCTACAAAGCTGTTCCTTATACTTACAACTTGAGGATATAGGGGCTGGGGTTGTAGAGTGCTTGCCTCGCACGTGTGAGGCCCTGGGTTCAATCCTCAGCACCACATGAAAAAGTAAATAAACAAAATAAAGGTACTGTGTTAATCTACAACGTGAGTAAATACCAATAAAACAGTTCCAATCCCTCAAAAGGCTAATCTTATAGGAGTATTTGTTACGAGCTTTTCTTTGAAAGCAATCACAGTCATTTTGGGGTATCCCTGACCAAGCCATCCCTGGCATAGCTTCCAAATTCTTCATGCTTGGCATGTTCTAACATTTCAGGTGAGTAGATTTTTGTTTTTTCTTGGTGGTACTGGGAATCGAACCTAACTAAGGCTTTGTCCCCTCTAGGCAAGAACTCTATCAACTATCACATCTCCAACTCTGAGTAGACAGTTTGAAAAGACAATTTCTTTTTGCCATATTTTACAACATTGGCCACAACAAATCATATACATTAGTGATCAGAAAATGGAATATGTATTTTAAAATGATTGCCTGACTTTAATTTTGTGGGGGAGGACAAGTGCTATAGTCCAAGTAATAGAAATGTCTTCTCCTTTCTCTGTCATGCTCACCCCAAAACAAGAATTTCCCTGATATGTTAATTAATTCCTTCAGGAATTGCACAAGCCTATGGAATGTTTATTTATGTTCTTAATGATAGTTACAAATAATAATCAAACATTAGAGAAGGCAAAACTTGAAATGGCCAAAAAGTACTTTTTGTTCATGAGTTTGCACACTTTGTCCTTGGCATCTCTCAAAGTGGAGATTATGAGAGAAATTAGATGTGATAAGACTGAAGTGGAGAAAAAGGTCTTGGTTACTGGTAGAAATATGACCAGAGGGAGCCATAAATGTAATAAAAAAGGTTTTCTTGACTACAGAAAAGAATTCCAGACTTTATGCCCAGACAGGCAATTCTCTGGGTGGGCTGATTTTCTGAGTCATTCAGACCCAGAGATTACAAGTAAAACAAATACATTCATGGGTTAAAAAAATCTTACCTGGTCTAGCTAGTTGCTTTCTTTCTCGCTCATTTTCATTAGTTTGGTGTATCTGTATCTGTTTACTCTTAGATCAGTGGTAGTTGTCATTAACTTTGATACAGTTTCACTTTAGAAATACTTATTTAGAATTTTAGAAATATCTTATTCAGAATTTATAGTCTTTCCCTTTTTAAAAAAAAATATTTATTTATTTACCCTAGTTGTACACAATGCAATGCATCCATGTCTACGTGGTGCTGAGGACCGAACCCGGGCCGCACACGTGCGAGGCGAGCGCTCCGCCGCCGAGCCACAACCCCAGCCCCAGTCTCTCCCTTTTTAAAAAACAGTCTAGAAGTGGTTTATTTATTAGGATACACACGCAATATATTTGTGGGTATCTGCTCTCTACATTTTTTGGTGAAAGTCACCTGTTACTTCAACAGGTCATTGAACATCTACTGTGCTCAAGCTATCTTGGAGTTTATAAGCCAAAAATGAAATGTGGTCCTTGATGACTGAATTGTGGTAGTTACCTCATCTAGATACCTTTCCTCTTTATCTTGAGAATAACAATGCTAACTGCACATCAGAATTACTTGGGTGACCCTGTTAAAAATATACTTGCCCAGACTCCTGCTTAGGGAGATTCTGGTAAATATGCAGGGACCAAGGTGTGTGTAGTTTTAACAGAAAGCTCCCCAAAGTGAGTCTAATAAACAAGGGTTAAGAAACACCAACCTTACCCTATGAAAGAACTAATTGCAGGAGTTCTGCCACAAGTAAACCAGGTGGATGCCCTTGAAATGTACAACACGGGCAGCTGGTAAGGTTGTTTCTATTTCCAGGAGTTCAGAATGGGTAGTAATTGTCTGAAACCCACCCCAGAGGACAGGCTTGGGCCCATATTTTTCTGTAAAATATCTTGCACAAGCCTGCTTTGGAGGAAAAGAGTTGCCTCCCAAGATACTGTTATTTTATTTATCTCATAGAAAATATGGTTATTTGTATAAATTTTCTTCTTTACTAGATTGGGAGGCATTCCAGACTAGAGCCGACACCGCCTCGCTCACCCCCCGAAAAGAGTAACTCATACATAATAGCATAATATGTGTTTGACAGGTGGGTTTTATTATTATTATTTGAGGTACTGGGGGTACTCTACTACTGAGCTACATCCCCAGCCACTTTTATATATTTATTTCATTTTTTAGACAGGGTATCTTTAAGTTGTTGAGACTGGCGATTTTTCTGTCTCAGCCTATTGAGTCGCTGGGATTACAGGCGCGCCACAGCCCCTAGCTATGGGTGTTTGTTTTTTAATAGAATTGAATCCTTACTCAATTCCTAGCTCTAACTACATAGTATAAAATATTTCAGCCACACTAAAGAACTTATAATGGCATATATAAGGAAGAAAGAACACAAAGGCACCCGTGGTCCCACCCCCAGTTTATAAAATAACGTCGGCAATACTTTAGAAGTCTCTTCTTTAACTAGATCCTTTCAAACAGTAAAGATCTTCTGAATTTAAATCAGAATGCCTGCATTCACCCATTGATTGGATTCATTCGTCCACTTGTCAAACGTGCCTAAGGGTCAGATACGAGGTACAGGAGGTGTTTATTTCTACTGTTGGGGTGTGGGAGATCAGGAGTGACATAAACCATCTCCAGAGGCGTCTAGCTTGCTTTTGCAGCGAACAGTCCCAGCCCAGCGCAGCCCTTTCAGAGCGGGCGTGGTTTCTGCGTCCGGACAGTTTGGGCAGAAACTACGCGTCCCGGCAGTCCGCGGGGCCGGTGGGCGGAGCTGGGCCGGGGGCGGGGGCCGGCGAGAGGGGGCATTGTGTCGGCGAGCGCGGAGCTGCATTTGTCTGCTTGAGGTGCTCGCCGAACGTGCGCTGCGGTGGCCGGCTGGGGTCTGGAAGTGTCAGCTGCGGCCGTGGCCCCGGCGGGAGACTGAGTGGGAGGGAGCACGCGCCCGCTGAGCCGGCTCGCTGGCAGGGGGCGGAGTGCTAGCGGAGCAACATGCAGATAGGCGCCCGGCGCCCTGACGACCCCTCCTGTGGCAAAGAGGCCGGGGCCGCGCTGGGGCGGCGAAGAGCATGAGGGAGGCCGGGGGCCGGCTGGGCTCGGAGCGCTGTTAGGGAGAGGCGTGCGCTGCACACTCGCTGGGGCGCGGCGGAGGGCGGGGAGCCGGGCTGGTCCGCCAGCGGGCGAGAGCCGACCGCCGGGAGCTGTTGTGATTTCCGACACGGGAGCGAGGGGCCCGGAGCAACCCCTGACTCCAAAGCGCAGCCGACATGGGCAACGCAGGGAGCATGGATTCGCAGCAGACCGATTTCAGAGCGCACAACGTGCCTTTGAAGCTGCCGATGCCCGAACCAGGTGAACTGGAGGAGCGATTTGCCATCGTGCTGGTGAGTGCGCGTCGGCTGCGGGGCGCGGGGACCCGGGGCCGGGCACCGGGCCAGGCGGCGCAGCTGACCCCCGCCTCCTCCCCTTCGCTCCGCGCGGGGAGCAAGCCTCCTGTCCCAAGGGGGAGGCTCCCACCTTCCCCTTTGTGGTTTCCCCGCCTCGCTCCTCGCCGCCCTCCCCATCGAGTACCTCATGTTCAGACCTCTTGTGGTGCCGGGATGGGGTTAGGGGCTCGGAATGGGCTGCCGGGCCAGCCCCGAACCCATTGTCTGGCGGGAGAGGCACCTCGCCACGCGTGTGCCGGGGAGGTGCGGCGTGTGTCGGGAGGGAAGGGAAGGTCTCGCGGGCCCGGGAGGAGGGGGCGATGAGCCGCTAAGGCTTTTTGTTTTAAAAACAAAACCCCGTAAACCTTGAGCCCCATGCGGGCTATTCTTCGGGCGCCCAACCCTGGGCCTGTGGGGTCCCTGGCAGATGGGCGCAGGTGGCTGGCCGCAGGCGCGGAGTCGGGCTGTAAGCGAAGGCGAACTTGGAGGGCGGACGTTGTGGTTTGGCAGAGCTGTAGCTCCCCCGAAAGGGAAACAGGAGGAGACCCGAAGCAGTGGGATGCCCCGGTCCTTACTAAGTGAGGAGGCGGCATCTGAAACCCAGGCGGGGGAGAACCTCAGTGTGTTCCTTTTAGTCTTAAATCACAAAAAATGTGCAATTTTGCAGGGGCATGTTGAGAGCTGTTCTGACTACACGGACGACCCCCGCCCCTCTTCTCCCAGCTTCTCATATCCAAGACTGTGAAAATTCCCTTCTTTCTCCCTTTCCTAGTGGGACTAAGTTTCTGGGCCCTTCCCAGTCAGAGCCTATCCTGCTGTGAGCTCATGCGGGAGTGGTGACTTTTCCCTTAGCCAGGGTCTGAGATGTAGTTGGTCCCCAGACCAACAGTTTTAGTGTCTCAGCCTCTTTTTAAGGGATGTTGGGAAGGAAACGAGCAAGACGGGACGCATTCCTATTCCTCACACTTGTACACTTCCCTTTTCCTAACTGGTTATCCCTAAACCTGACAAGATGAGGCAGCAAGAGGAACTTGTGTTCCTGTTAAGGCAGTCAACGTCTGTCCCTAACAATTTCGGGGAGAGACTGGAGTCCTAGATCAAAAACCGGTCTAATAATGTTTTGAACGATGGCTGGGACATTTAAATTCCATTTCTTCCGGACTTGAAAAGGGTCTTGTGTGGCACGGGGGGCATGGCAGGTTAGCTTTTCGCTCGCAGGGATAGCAGAGGCTATGAGCTTTTTCAGGCCACCTGGAAACTGGTGTTTCAGTGGAGGAGATAGATGAGGTTGCCTGTCTTGCTTTGCATTGCCTGTGATTTCCCACAGCTGCTTCCACGTTGTGCAAGATGGGACACTCTGAAACGAAACAGCCTAGACTTAATTACTTCTCAAGGCAGCCTGGGTACATACTTGACTTGTCTTTCCAGAGACAAATGTTTTTCTTCAAATTGTTCCTATAAGACATGATTCTTACCTCCTGGCTCTGGGTTTTCAGTTTTTCCTTCCATGCTGTGGTGCTGTGTATGAGTACTTGGAGCGGAGGAGCCAGTGACATAGGGAAACCAGTGCAGCAGCCATAATAATAACAGTAGTGCAATTAAGTTCTGCTCAACTGGAATAGCATTTTTTTGCATGAGTTTTCAGTTACCCTGTTGATTAATAACACATGGTATGAATTAATCTGTAGAGAAATAATGTCCCTTTATTAACATGGTGGATTTGTGTGTTCCTGTTAAGTCTAGCAGTCACAAAGTTAATATGTAGACTTTTATGATTGTATGTCACAAGCTCCATGGGGCCATTGTTGTTTATTGTGGTTGCTTTTATTCTACTGTGTCTCTCACACAGTTACTGGATGCAGCTCTTTTTAAAGTTGTTTACAATATTTTGAGCCTCTCAAATAAAAACAAAACAAAACAAAAAGCTGAAAATACCAGGCTGAACTTTTTTGAACACAAACAAAACTTTCTCAGCTTGGGGACCATGGTAGGGACACATTTGTACTCTTCCAACTGAGTTCCACTTGCTTTTGGGAAATCTATGAGCAGAGTCAAAGAAAACCCTCCCAAATTATCTATTACCATATGTAGGTGATATTTCTTGTCGTACCCCCCCCCCCCAAAGTTGTATATACTGTGCTTTCAACTTTGCTTTTCTTTTCTCTTTTGAATTGCTTGAAAAGTCAGTTGAAAGCATTTGAGTCTGGAGATCAAACTTGAAGGAGAAGTTTTAGATGGCAGATTGTAAAGCATATAATATGTGGAGGAATTCTCTACCTTTAGACAACGGGAATTATATTGGTGTTAGTGACATCAGTTTTACTTTTTATACAGAACATGTATGGGTTGTGGGAGGAAAACTAGTAGTAATACTGTATAGAAAAGTATACAAGCACCTCTTTGTTAGTATGACTTACTTCAATATTAATGAGCTCTTTCGGGCTAGGGAAATAGTTCCTCCCAACCTCTAGCTCTGGAGTATTTAAACTCTTGGGGAAAAGTAAACAAATTTAAAATGACCGTTTTTTTTTTTTTTTTTTTTTTTTTTAAGTAAAAACTATCTTGACAGTGGTCCATCTTATTTCTTTTTAGGAACTCTTTAAGAGCACAAACCTGTTCAATGACTGCAATCCCTCCCATCATCAGTTTGCATGGGTTGAATGGTATACATCCAAAAAATTAATGCATATGAATGGAGAGGAGATGACAAGGCAAAAGACTAAATTAAGATCATTGGAGGGGTACACTTTTAAAACTTTTTGTGAATAATTACTAGTAAAAAGTGGATCCACATCTTAGAAATTTAATCCTCCTAAAGAGAATATCCCCCTCTAAGCTTATATTCAGCACTATTATAATAGAAAATATAACCCCATGTATGCATTTAACCATTTGCATCTTTGTATCTACCTTTCAGGTACACCTGTAAGGTGATGTACCTTTGCATGCATTATACACACATGATCCCATACATGTTCAGTGTTTGTTACACTTTTCAATGGAATTGTTTCACATTATGAGTTCAGTTATCTACTTTTTTTTTTTTTTGTGGTACCGGGGATTGAACTCAGGGGCACTCGACCACTGGGCCACATCCCCAGCCCTTTTTTTTTTTGTATTTTATTTAGAAACAGGGTCTCACTGAGTTGCTAAGTGCCTCACCATTGCTGAGGCTGGCTTTGAACTCGTGATCCTCCTGTCTCAGCCTCCCAAAGTGCTGGGATTACAGGCGTGCGCCACCGCGCCCGGCTCAGTTATCTACTTTAATCTTTGTAATTTTAGGGGATATAGTAGGTAATTTTGGCCTGTATTTATTTATTTATTTAGTATAACATACATGATTAAATATCCATGTGGGTCTCCATTGTATTTCTTAAACATTGTCTAATCGTTGGGCTCTCACACACAAATCCATCCTTCTCGGTTTTCAAAGTTGATGTTATGAAGGTGATTCTTAGTACATGTCACAAAAAACTGACGATCTTTATCCAGGAATACTTTTTTTTACATTAGACACTCCATGATACTGTTCACTGATTTTTGACTTGCAGTCAGTTTACAACATAAAATATAAGTCCTCCAATGCCTTTGTCAAGGAATGTCTTAAGGATTGTTTCTTTGAACTTCAGAGAAAGGGATCATTTTAAGTCCTATGTCTTAGTTGCTGTATCTCTGTGTAATATCAGATATGAAAAGATTAGAAAGTAATGGTTTAGGGCAATGCTATGTTTGATATTGAGAACTGCTTTGATATCTGATTAATTTGATTCAATTTCCTTTTCAGTTTGTCTTGAGATTGAACTCTCACTTTGCATTAGGAAGGAATAGGATAGGAATACTTTCTGAATACCTATGATATTACTCTGTGCTCACCTGTTCTTATGTAATCCTCACAGAAACTCCAACCATCAGCAATATTATAGATGCCTAAAAACAATTGCCTAAATTGCCCAAAGTCATATAGTTATTAAATAACCAATCTTGAATTTTAACTCAGATTTGGATCTCTGTTTCTCTTTCTCCTGGCTTTCTCATTACATTATGCTTTCTTAAACCTACATCTGCAAAGAAAAATAAATAAATAAAAAGGGCCTGGGACTAGCAGCAAAAAGTTTCAAAATCTGGTAAGTGCAAGTTTCAGAATATATAAAACTGGCAGAAATTTCTCAGAAGTGGCCAAAAGTAAGGTGAACTGATGTTTCTCTTTAGATGTTTGTCCTTTTGGCCATCTGTGCTATACTCTTCTATTTTCAGGCATGGAGTTAAAAATTGATGTGTCTCAAAGTTTTTCTTTTCAGGGCAGATTTGAAACACGTTGGCTAGAAAGCTTAGGTTTTGCAAACCAGAGGGAAGAGACAACCTGTCATTGGAATGTAATTACCTGTGAAAGGGACAAGGAAGGTCAAGTTGTAACATCCAAGTTTGTTTCCCACTGCAAAGTGTCCTTCCCTTTCCACCACTTCCAAGGAGAAGACTTGCCCTGGGATCTGTTGAGCAGGTGGATCTGTGGGAGTTTGGTGAGGCCATCACATGCTGCTGATTTGTTTTCTCACATCCTTTCCCCTGTTGTGAGGGAAAGAGAGTGTGGAAGGGGGCAGAGTGTTGTCACTTTGAACTATTACAGTTTCACCCTGGGCAGTTAACTCCCTGAGCTGGGAATAGATGCTCAGTTATTATACATATCATCAGCATGGATTTTTCCTTCTAATAAACCAATAAAAATTGAAAATATATTTGGGCATCTAAGAAGTTGATCAAAGGGTATTCTCTGATGCAAATATATGGCTCTAGTGAAAGATAGCAGCAAGGTAAACTGATGAAATTTGGGGAGAAAAGGTATGCATGTTCTTAAATTCTCACAGGATAAGAATTACTTTTACCTGTGAGTTCTCATTTAGCATTTGTCTGGGAAGCAGGAGACCTAGTTTCTAGAATCATCTGTACCAGTTTCAGCAAGTTGAACTCTTTCCCTGGTCCTTGGTTTTCCTCACTTGTGAATAGGAATTAAATTTAGCACAACTGTTAGTATAGTTGTGAGATGACAGAAATTATAGCACTTGGAAGTGTAGAATTTGTAGAACACAATAACACTTGTGATCCTTGAGCTGACTTGGCGTTCTGTTGCCCTTTTATGTGGAAGTGTACAGCCACATTCTGTATGGTCTAGAGAGTAGAATTCCTGGGATCAGTGACTGAAAACCACGTTGGCATAAGGAAAAATATTTAACATTTGGAGTTGTCAAAAAAATGGATAATGAGTCCTCCGTTTGAGTTGTTTTGAGCTGTTTAAAAAATGCTGGTGAGGGCTGGGGTTGTGGCTCAGCGGCAGAGCGCTCGCCTCGCACGTGCGCGGCCCGGGTTCGATCCTCAGCACCACGTAAACATAAATGCATTTCATTGTGTACAACTAAAGTAAATAAATAAATATTAAAAAAAAAAAATGCTGGTGACAGGAAGGCTCTTCCCACCCCAATATACAACAAGTGCTTTATCGGCTTGAAAGCTGCTCCCCCCAGAGGTGAGTCAGCAGCTTCAGGTGTGGACATGGAACTGTAGCACCTGAGAGTGGGGAAGATTTTCTTGTAGGTCCCTCTTTGGCACAAAGAAAAAAAATGAGTATAGGCTCATGTTTGTTTTAGAAATTCATTGATTTTTTTACAAGAACCGTCACCTGAAGGACTTGGTCTTAAGGAACTGTGCTCTTGTGTTCATACTCAGGACATGGGGGATAAGGACAAGGTGAGGTAGCTCCCTGGCTCTCATATTTAAGATGTCATAGATGTCAAAAAAGTTGTGAATACAAGAAGCACTGATTCTCTTTGCAAGAGGGCACTGGTACGTGGAATTCTTTTAGAAACGAGAAGTTAGGAGGGAAGGTGAATTACAAGCTAGGCAGCTGCTTGACAGAGGCCCTCTTGTAGAGTGGCTTTTTGTGAAAACCTTCCCTTCCTAATGACAGGAGGTACGTTCCTATAGAGAGAATTTATGCACCATCTTAGCTTTTACCCACTTGAACACCGGGGGCAGAGATAGCTCATCCCTGGTCTTCCCTTTGAAATTCTGTTCATACTGTGGGTGGATCATCTTCTCCCTCCCCAGTCACCCTGTTCTCATCTCCAGAACCCTGTCTTTTGAGATAAAGCCAAGGACTATGCAGTTCCAACTGATATGATTTGGAAGTAATGTCCATGAAAGAACTGGTAGCTGGAGAACTGTCTCATGGACTGTGAATCACACATGTGGAGCAGAAGGGTTGGGAATTCTTAAATGTGGAAATATCAAGTCCCTACTTGGTGGTATAATGGTATTTGATGCAGACAAATACATTCTTTTTTGCACCCTTAAAAAAGATAAAAATACGGCCATTAACTAATGCTGACAAGTGGGCACCTTTTCATGAGTTGTATAGTTTCTAGGACCAGATTTTTTAGTGTCTGTGATCCTCCAATAATATCTTTAGTGTCCTTGTGTAGCCAGTAACTGGCTTAGTGACTCTTACTTCACCTGTAGAAATGGTTTACTCTTGGCCCACTTTATTCTTTGCTGAAGAAATCTGGTGCATTCTTGAGTCCCTGTTATCTATTGCCACAGAAGCTGAAAACCTCAAGGAGCTGAGACCCTAGAGCTCCAAAAGTCATCTTGACGGACTTCTCTCTGGTAGATGGAACCTATGGCCTGGTTTATCCTACACCTGTTGGCTTTGGGAAAGACATCACATTGTTCACAATATTTGGTCATCTGCCTGGTTCTGGGACATTAAGATGTGACTGATGTGGTGCCTGAAAATAATCTCACTGATCTCAAATCTTGATTCAGGATTTGCTCAGGAGCCTGACTTCCTTTCTTTGTTCTTTTTTTCCATGGAAGTTTGGTAGAATACCTTATTTAAGGTAGGATAAAGAAGAGATTGGTAAGGTAAAGCAGTGTTTCTCAACTTCTCTCAAAGTAGTGATGCCTGGATCCTGCTTGCAGAAATTCTGATGAATTGGGGATGTGATCTAGGTATTGGGTTTAAAAAACTTTCAATGTGCAGTCCAAGTTGAGATCCACTAAGCTAGAGGAGTGTTTTCCCTAAGCATACAAATTAGAACCATGAAAAGGATGATGAGTGTTATGGGTAAGGTGGTGTTTAAGAAATGAAAAAATTTGCCAGTTGTGGTGGTGTACACCTATAATCCCAGTGGCTTCAGAGGCTGAGACAAGAAGATTGCAAGTTCAGAGCCAGACTCAGCAACTTAGCCAGACTCGGCAACTGTCTCAAAATAAAATAAAAATGGAATAAGGATATGGCTCAGTGGTTAAGTGCTTCTGGGTTCACTGTTTGGTTTTTTTTGTTGTTTTTTTGTTTTTGTTTTTGTTTTTTTACTCAGGAGATTGAGGCAGGAGGATCACAGCTTGGAAGCCAGCTTCTTATGGAGGTCCTGTCTTAAAAAAACAAAAACAAAAACAAAAATAAAAAAACTGGGGAATGTTGGTCAGTGGTAAAGACCTCTGGGTTCAACCTTCAATATGAAAAAGAAAAAGACAAACATTAGGTATAGTTAAGAATAACTAAAGATACTTGATTCAACCAAAAGCAGCAAGATGAGAAAAGTAGAAGAAAAAAAGAAAAGCCTGTTGAGTAGTATACAGATTGAACTATTTAAAAAATGACCATCAAATTACTGAAAAGAGAAATTTCAGTGAAAGTTCTATATATTATGATTTAAGATTGAGCAGTGACCGTGAGGTGTACTTTTGGGGTGGAACTAGCAAAAAATCTATTGTATTTTTTGCTTGGGCCTCTATTCTCAAGCTTAATTGTTTGTTGGTTCAATGCAGGTCTTTTGCTTTGATCTCTGGTTTTACCACTTACAAAGACTTGATGAGCTTGGCTTCCTGGAGTGAAATTCAAATACACTTGTGAAATGTAAACAACATTCATTTATTAAGAATCCTATAATCAAGGCAAATTGGCATGGTTATATAAGCAATTAGCTTTGAGAATAGAAAGATAAATAGGATGCTAGGTCAAGAATGAGCTGATTGTTCTCAATGCAAGACTCTAGTTATTTCTTTATTATAATATAAGCAAATAGACATTCCTTTTATTCATAATCTTTAGCATTTGTGGTTTGAGGGCAGTATGTGGTTTTCTGGAACTGAGAGGATAGAAACAATTATCTCATTTTCATCTAAAAGTATCTCCAACAAAATGTATGTAAGGTGATTTATGACCAGATAAAAATTTTTAGTAATTGGGAACAGGGCAAAAGAACATATGGATTTGGATGGGAATACTAAAGGATCATAGTGGGGGTTTGTTTTGGTGATGAAGGTAAAGAAGATGACTGTTTTACAATGACAGAAAGATTGGAAAGAATCTCATCTACTTTCATTGAATGTAACTCCTTTTTTTTGATATAAAAGGAAGTATTATGGTTACCAATAGCAGAAGAAATTGAATACAGCATGATCATCATGACAGCGCTCATGATCGTCATGTCATGATCATCAGGACAACACTCAATTTGCCCGGTGAATTCTAAACAGCCAAATGTCCTTGTGGGTTCTGGGGAACCAAAATGCAAAGGCAATAAATTGGTGAATAGATTTGTAGTTTTAGCTCTGGTTCTTTCATTCCCCCATGTGGTCAGCTTTGTGGTACTTCTGAGAAAACTTTCTCTTTTTGGTCACAGTGAGGTGTCTTGATTAATTGGGGTTTATTATTCCCAGGGACTTTCTGCCTGGTGAACCTGGGAAGCCAGTTTGGTCCTAAAGTCTTAGGACCAGGATGCCATAAACTTGGAATTGGTGATTCCCTGGGCCTCAACACAGAACCATTCTATTGCCATCAGCACATCCAGATATGTACTTGGAGAGACTATCTAGAACCTGTGGCCTCCTGGGTTTGCAGAACCTTTCAGCATGCCAGTGTTCAGCCTCTCTCACTGTCCTGTGCTGCATAGTAGAACATTTTGAGTCTCAGGGTGGGCATTTTGAAAATATTTGTTTGACTCAGAAATCTCTAGATTACTTGTGAATTTACCAGGTCTCTGTCCTCATTTAATGAAGTAATTCCACGTATATTTTTTAATCTCACCAATAATTACCAGAGTGACAAGGTTGGCTCCCTCTGATTTTTTTTTTTAATTGGTAATGGAGAAGTTTAAAAATTCTTTTTTGTTTATTTCGTTAGAATGATGTTGCCTAATCCTCTGCTTTAGGAAAATCATCTTTCAGACTGGGCATATTGTAATCAGCCTTCAGATCAGGAATCGGAACCTCATCCTCCCATCCATTCCTCTGGTTTAGTTAGGTTGGTCTCCTTGTCTCCACAGGCACAGTTGCTTACCTGAACTTTTTTTCCTAGTGGTAGCACTTAGGTGGAGGAGAGTAGACCACAGGATTGTGCCTTGTGGTCTGATTCTAAATGCCTCTAACCCTGAGGTTTCCACCACTTCCTTTGAGTGATTTCCTCAGTTCAAATGGGCCTAATGGTTTAGGAAGTATTGCTGCTTTTAGTTATATCATCATTGATAACCTTACTGGTATTTTCATGTGTGTGATTCGTATCCCTGTTTTTCATAATACTAAAACTAGAATGTTTTGGTTTGTGTTTCTAGAATAAAGCATGAATGGAGAGGGATTTTCACGGTGAAAACGAGCTTTTGCAGTTTTGGTCATTCATCCTTGGAATTACACATTTGCAGATACAAGTTTTGTGTTTTCCCTTTCAAGCCAATGTTCTGCCCTTTTGCTTTTATTGTCTTTTTTGATGACTCTTGAAATATTAAAAGCATATAATTGTGAATTTCATCTTGTGTAGTTTTCCCATCAGAGCCATCCGATCTAATTGGAGGGCTCTTGGACCATGTTTGTTGTCCATGACTTACCTTCCTTATATTCCTCTGTAACTTCTGGGTCTCTCCCAGCCTTCTCATTGAAGCGGCCACAGTTGGGCCATCTGTTCTTCTGTTCTTTACCGGACTCTACTTGGATATTCCTTTGTCCCTGTCCCCTGGACAGGCCTGCATGTTCCTTCCTTTGTGTCTTTTCTCACAGTGATTTTCCTTTATAGAACAACTTCTCTGCTTACTGAAACTATATCCAGCTTTAAAGATTCTTGTGAAATACCACCTTTTCCAAGTGTCCTTGCAGGTCCACATCAGCTGGAGGAAGCTGGGAAAACCAACTCGCCTTACTTTGATCTCTTTATAGTATGGATTAGCTCTCTTACTCATGAAGTAGTTGATTAAATATCATCCATGTGAGGTGGGACTGTAAAATAAGAAGATGCTTTTATGTGTAGCTTTGTAGTTGCTCTTCTTGTTCTCAGCCATTATTTACATCTTTGTTTTATCTGCCACTTCACATTGTGGGCTCCTGGAAGCCAAGGTCATGTCTTCTAGGCCCTGGCAGCTGCTTCTCCAGCACAGTGCTTGATCAAGGGAAGGTATCAGCACGTAATCACTGTTGATTAGAGAACACTGCCCGCTGAAAGAGGCCTGGGAATTTGAGGAACTGCTTGAAAACCTATTTAACTGACCACACTGGGCTGAGTATTAATTGGTGCATAACTTGCCTTTGTGCTGAAATGACACTTTTGTCACAGATTTTTACTCATCTTGGCATTCCCCATATGACTTGATTGTAGTTGGTGCCAAAGAATACTAAATGTTCAGAGATAACAAATTGGCATCATGCTCCACTTGACTCCTTATGGAAGACTTAGGAGAAGCAGAGAATAATTGATGAGGCCAAAGAAAATCAGTAGTTTGCTGGGTGTGGTGGCATGTGCCTATAATCCCATCTATTCAAGAGGTGAGGCAGGAGGATCACAAATTCAAGGCCAGCCTGAGCAAATTTGTGAAGCCCTAAGTGACTTAGTGAGAACTTGTCTCAAAAACAAACAAGCATACACACAAGGCTGGGGATGTGACTCAGTGGGTAAGCACCCCAGAACCAAAGAAAGATAGAAAGAAAGAAAACCAGTAGTTTGTCACTGTTGTTTAGCCAGGTAGGTTTGTCATGATGTCTTGTCATCAAGCGAGTAGATAATATAGTAGCAAGGCTTTTCTTTCTTTGTTTTTTTTTTTTTTAAACATTTATTTATTTACTTTAGTTGTACACAATTCGTTTTACTTTTACTTGGTGCTGAGGATCGAACCTGGGCCACAGACACGCTAGGCCTAGGCGAGCACTCCACCACTGAGCCACAACCCCAGCCCCAAGCAAGGGCTTTCTTAAAGAAACATGTCTGTCATGATGTTTTCTTTTTTTATTTGGAGTAAAACAAGTTTGAGCAGACTTCCTTATTTTGGCATTTTAGTGTTTTGCTGTTTGCAGAGTGCTTTCAAATTGTCATTTGTTTAAGTCTAGATTTTTTTTGAGAAATGAGATATGTAGGGCATGAGAGTTTGTGGCTTGAAGTTATGTAAGAAAGTGGTGAAGTTTTTGATCCAGTTGTAGGGCTTTGTTCTAAAACTCAAGGGAGCTTTCAACTGTAAAATAAGGTGATGCATAGGAGCCTCCTCATGCAGGTGGGAACTTCCTAAGCACCATCTCTGGTGCTCCTGGCAGCCGTTCAAGGAAGGTAGTATCTTTCACTAACGAGACAGTGGGACTCTGAGTGATGAAGTGGCCACTACCAAACAATGGAATCAGGATTCAAACCCAGCCTTGTTGATGAAACAGCTTTTTTTTTTTTTCTTAAATATTTATTTATTTGCTTTAGTTGTACACAATATGTTTATTTTTACGTGGTGCTGAGGATTGAACCCAGGCCGCGTGCGTGCTAGGCGAGCGCTCTACTGCTGAGCCACAATCCCAGCCCTGATGAAACAGCTTTCTATTGCACTATACCACGTATGTTTTCTGAGTTAACTGTGAGATGTCTCTGTTGCTTGTTCATTCTTTGTGGACTAGATCCATTAATTCCATATAATAGTTACTATGTCTATATCCTACAGAGTGCAGCTTGTATTATATGCTGCAAAAAATCTGACTTTAATCTCAAGGGTCTGAGGATGTAGCTGGGAATGCAAACAACAAAACACCCAGAGGTCTTCATAATCAATATTTGTAGATATGCAAAGCTCTAAGGGTTCAGCAGGAAAGTGCCACTCTACTTTGAGTGTTCAAAACAGGTTTCTGTGGAATAAGAAATAGTGACTAGGCTTCTAAGAGTCCAACTCAGTCTCAGCCACTGCTTTGTGTGGGTTTGCTTATTTGCTACTGCTCAAGGAAGGGTGATACTTTAATCAGTCCAGAGGTATTTATTGAGCACTTACTGTGGACCAGGCAGGTTTGTAGGCACTGGCTAGATGCAGTTCTGAACCGTGGCAAATGCATGGTCTGCCTTCAATTAATTTACAGCTTAACCAGAGGGGCCAGTGGGGAAAGACAGACATGAAAAGGGTGCAGAGATACACAGGGGACTGTTGAGATGCTGGAATGTACTAAAAGGACAATAAAATAGAAGAATGTGAAGTATTGGCCACATGTGTGAAGAGCAGGTCAGGGCCTCCAGGTAGCAGGAGGAGCCCAGGTGTGATGTTTCTTTCCCTGTTGGGTCTGAAGGGGCTTACATGAACCCTGAAGCAAATAAAGCGAACAGCATGTGGATGGTGCAGCCAATTTGACTTCAGACCTTGCAAGCCTTTGGGGAAGACTGAAAGTAGAGACCAGGATTCTGTTCCTTTGCCCCAACAGAGACATTTCTTGTGAATGGCTTTGTGAGGTCATAGTTCTGTTTCTTGTTAAATTCACATGATTTTAAAACAAATGATCATTTCGGGTGTGTCACTGTTCTAGACCTATGGAACATCTATTTTGGCGATGGGGTATTTACTGATGATTGTGGGTGGTGCCCTATATGAAGGCCGGTATAGAGACTGGCCCATTTCATCTGCTTGAAGCCATACGTGGACTTGGGGCAGGCAAAGTAGAAATAAATTACTTTATTGCTGTAACTTGCTGCTAATTTGTCGTTTGGATTCTTTTCATCTTTTTTTTTTTTTTTTTCATCTTTCCTTTAAAAAGATTAAACGGTTTTGATTCTAAAATTAAAAATAAGTTATATACAGTTAAAATTACCTCTAAAATCCTTTAAGTTGCACTTAAAAGTACAGAATGCATATTCTGTACTGAAACAAATTCTTTTTTTTAATAGTATTTATTTATTTACTTTAGTTGTACACAATGCAATGCATTTATGTTTACGTGGTGCTGAGGATCGAACCCTGGGCCGCGCACGTGCGAGGCAAGCACTCTGCCGCTGAGCCACAACCCCAGCCCTGAAACAAATTCTTACACATGTTTAAGCTTGAGAGCTTTTGAGCTTGACTAAAAGAGAAGCCATAAAAGAAAGACTTAGACCATTCTATACATAGAACTCTCAAGGCATCAGCAGTGATGAAAAATGGTAATGTATTCCTACCTTCCTATAGATTTATACTATTTGGTATCATAGTAAATCTTTAAACATGTATTAGTGGGTTTGTGAGGATTTAAGGCAGCTTTCAGATGGGTTTAAATGTGGATTTGATACATGCACATGTACAATAATACAATAGAGGTTGCTTATCGTGTGTTTCTTTGTGTGAGTTTTGGGGTGCTGGGAACCCAGGATTTGGCACATGCTAACCAGGCACTTGACTACTGAGCTACATCCCCAGCATGTGCATTTTTTAAAATATGAACGGTAGCTCAGGAACTTGAAAGGTAGATATCATCCCTGTTTCTTGTGTGAGATGCTCAGGATTAGAGAAGCAACTTGCCTGAAGGGACCCATTTCTAGTGGATATCAGAGCTGAAAATCTGAGCTTCATTCACTTGAAAATCATATTCCTAACATACTGTTTTGACTTGCAATTAAAATACAAGATTAACATAAGCTGTAAGTATAGTATAAATATAATAAATATAAAATGTTTCAAAAGAAATTGAAATGCCTGTGATGGTAAATTCAACATCTCTCCAGCCTGTATTCATTTTGTTGTTATAAATCCAGAACACATAGTAATAATATGTGCTTTGAAAAATTAAAGATAACATAAGAACTGGATGAATAGGTCACTGTCCACTGTTGAAATAGTAAAGGCCAAATTAGCTTGTGATCAAATTGGCTCTTTTCTTTTTTTCTGGTAACAGTTGTCCTCTGAAGGCGTTCTCAAGGCTCTCTTTCAGACAACTGTCTCTGAACCTTTGTTTTTGTAAATGTCCCTGGTAAAATGGGTGTGTTGTTACAGTTTAAAGACAGTGTGGTAAGCCTTTTGCTCGGCCCCCAGAGATAACCCATAGATGTGGACTTTCTCTAGAGAGGAACAATTGCTTTATCTTATGTCAGTGGGCCTTATGTTGGAGATTCCTTATTTCTAAAAAACAAATCCTATATAATCTCATTGATTCATTCATCTGACCAATGATCTGTTTGAGTGTTTTCACTAAGCAAGGCACTATTAAGATGCTGGGACACATAGGTGACTAAAACATTCTATCTTTAAGGTATTAACTGCCTAGTAGAAGACAGAGGCCTGTGAGTGGAGATGATAGGAGTTTTAAAGGTATTTATCTTGTGTATATGCTATGTATGTAATGTGCTATATCAAAGGGCATATTAAGGTTGAAGTTTTATAACATTTTAGGTTAAGCTGATAAATCTAGACAGATAATTTGGCTGAAAATTGTAATACATAGATAAAATTAATTTTGCTTAGTGCCTGAATGTTTAAAGCTCTGGATATATGTTTGTGCAAACAACTGCCTTTCGGGTGCTAAGGGGATTCTACTCCAAATTGCAGTATACGGTGAGCCTTACTCCTGTGGTTGCAAGTGTCAGAAACTGAACAAATGTCCACCAAACTCACTTTGCTAGAAAGATTGCAGTCTTTTCTACAAAAATTATTTGTAAGTATGGACATTGGACCTTATATAAGAGTATTTATCTGAGCTATTAAAGAAGGAAAGAATAAGCTTATTTATGAACACAGACTTTGGCTTTAGACCTATGTTTGAATCAGCATTTTTGCTACTTCTAATTGATTGATCTTTTCCGGTCTGGGGAGCCACATTGGTTATAAGAGTTCAGGAGCTACTTCTTTGGGTTGCTGTGAATATTAATTGATGTTGCATATAATGGAGTTGAATTGTAACAGAAATCAGCACTTGACAAAAGTGGTAGTTCTTATTACTTGGTACCCTATTTTTGGACTTGATAAAGCACTGGCTTTAGCTCTAGACTCTAGACTCTATTGGAACTCTAGCACAATTCATAAGTAACTTAAGTTAAATCACCAGCCCTAGGTGTGACAATTGATGAACAAAGCTGGTCCCCAGGGTGCTAGAACTGAACTGATAGTGGCTTCTGCTTGTTACTCTTGCCTAAGGTTGCACTTATTGTTTGAGATGTGAATATTTTCCAAAGGTCTGGTCCATGTAGATAGCCTCTACTAAAATATTTTATCTTGACCCCTGTATATTTTATGCTATCTAGAAAAACGGTCCCTGGTATTTCATTCACTATTCCATTTCAGGGCATACTGGAAGTGTCATTGTTTTTTATAATTAGAGCAGACAACCTCCATGCTGTGTACAGTGCTGTGACCACTAAGCAGCTAGTTCACATGAGAAAACACATTTAAGGTCATGACCATCTGAGCCTTGAAGAAACTGCTGTTGAAGTTTTGTTTGGCTGTAGCTCCATTCCAAGATGGATGGGGTCATTTGGATTTTATTTTGAATTCCAGTAGTGGCTAAGGGGGGAAAAAGAATTTGTATAACTTGTATACAGATGGGTTTTTGTTTAATGGATTAAGAGCATTGTTCAATAGGAACTGCTTTGTTTCAAATCAAGAACACAGTGCCATCTGAATTGTTCTAGAAAGCAAAGAAAGAGGATCTTACAGGTTGCATTCCCTTCCTGTATTTTTTCTCTAGAAGGTTCTGTATTAATCTGTTTGGGTTATGTCCTACTCAATCTTGCTGAATCAGACAGAGCTGAGCTTGTAAAACAAAGGGCAGTCCCAAAGCAAAACACTACCATCACCCAGAACGAAAGCCTAGAATTTTCTGAAGATGCACACTTCTTTCTTACTTTGCAGTGAGGAAAATTGTTTATTTGTTCTTGTCTGATCAATGTCACTTTTGCCCTAAATTTTATAGCAGCAATCTAATTTTTTTAAGTTAGTGAGATAAAGGACTATCTGATAGCACTGTCAGAATACTATGAGATAAAATTCTCTGTTCTCAGACCCTTGAGGGTTCTTAAAGTTGTGTGGGCTGAAGCTTTGTGCATTTTTTTGTGTGCATGCCCTATTTCCATATCAAGTAGCCTTAATTTTTGGATTTTAGTAATGAAGGTATGAACCCGTTCTGTCAAGCTCCTTGTGCCTTTTATTGTAACCCTTAGTCAGCTTAGAATTACATGAAAGGACATAATAAACCAACTCTAAGAAGGTCCAGATGAAAAGGATTATAATATGGTACAAAAATATTAGCATGCCTGGCCCAGCCATGTGACTCATTCCTTTTGGAGTGTTCATTTTGACAGCTTTTTTGAATCACACATCAATCACATTGCTGGTGTTTTTGGCGGGGTGCTAGACTTTACCCTAATGCTCACAATGGTAACTGCCAAAAGTGAACAAAGAAGAGAATTATAAATGAAATGTAACAGCATCACAAACATTTTTTTTTTTCTTGAACAGAAACAGTTAGATGATATCTTTTTCACTGCCCTAAGAAAACCACTGCTTTATCCCAATGAAAATATCCCTTATGAGTTATCCCTCTTCTTTGGCTATAGGAACTATCCTTCTTGTGTTAGTTTACGTCCAAGAGCTTTCCTTCCCAACCCTCTCTACTTGAGTAATTTTTTTTTTTTTTTTTAGGTTTTGGCTTTGTCTTGTGTTCTGATGACTGAACTTGATTTGGATCGTCCTGCTCTGTGCTGCATGTAGTCTTTCTGGGAAGAAACTCCCATGAACTTCAAAGGAGCAGCAGATACGTAGGGTGCATCTAGAAATGAAAATTTGACCCTTTGTCTTTCTTTTTATCTCTCTTCCAGGCATTCTTCCCTTCTGTGTAAACAGATTCTTGTAACAGTCATAGTTTATCACCCTGTTAAATGTGTCCTGTAATTTCACACACAAATATGTCCTTTTGTACAATGTAATGCTGTACATTTGTGCTCTATAGCATGTGTACTTCACCATTCAGAAATAATTCTAATGGGTATGTTTTAAGAAATTGTCCTAGCATGCAGACAGATGGGTTGGAAAAAAAAAAATCCACATACCAAAAGAAATTTCATAGACACAATGAAGTTCTTCATCCTCATTTTTTTCCCTCCCTCTTTAGGTAAAACTACCCTGAATTGCCATGTGTCATTCCTGTGCAGATATGTAAAAAATATGTACAGTTTGTTTCTAAATTTACAGAAATGGTGTCATCTGTGAGTACTTTTGAATCGTTATACATTTGATTTGAGAAGGATTGATGTTAATGTCTCTTTAGGTTGTTTTGAATCATTCTCATTGAATAAATGTTCCATTAAATATTTATAGTTGATCCTCATCATTTGTGGATTCTGGATTTGTGAATTTGCCTATTTGTGACCTCAAAGTCAGTACTCTGGGTGCTTTCACCAGCGTTCCCAGAGCAGTGAAAGTTTGAGTCAGCTGATGCTCATTCTCAGCTGAGGTTGAATTGGTAACTCTCTGCCTTCTCTCTTCAGCTTGGGTATTACACACAGTAATCTTTTCATATTCCATTTACTGCCATGTTTTCTAGCATTTTCATGTTTTTTGGTAATTTTTGCTGTTTAAAGTGGCCTCCACACATAATGTTGAAGATTTCTATTGTGTTCCTAAGAGCAGCAAGGCTGTGATGTGCCATATGGAGATGGATATGTGAGATAAGGTGTTTCAGAGGCGAGTTATAGGAGTGTTGACTGTGAGTTCAATGTGATGCACATGTAGACTCATTAAACTCTATAAACAAACACACATAACATGGATTTGTGGATTAATCAAGTGACAAAAAATGTGGGCAGAGGCTCTAGGTCTCTTAACTATTCTTCCTAGGAGCAGTGGCTCACTGAATGTGGTAATCATTCTGGACATAGTTTTAACTATTGTGCTAGATGTGCCTCAGTTTTACATTTGTAGCAGGCTGAAGAGTTGTTTGTGTGTGTGTAACAAATAAAAACAAGGAAGTTGAGGAATCTAACAGCAGAGGCTAAGTGTGTAGTTGACACTTCCCTCTTTTTTTTTTTTTTTTTTTTTTTTTTTTTTTTTTTAAATTTTGACTTCTCCTAGTCTATCTTTGTTTGGTGAGAGTTTTTGAATAACTAGCTATTTCCCACCACCATTTACAAAGCCATTGTGTAGACTTGGAAGAAGAGGAAATTTTGTGTATTCTTTCTATTCTTGTTTATTTGCTCAATGAATGTTGCTCTACTACTAGAGTTAGGTTAAAAATCAACACAATTAAAAAAAATTTTTTTTTGTAGTTGTATATGGACAGCATGCCTTTATTTTATTTATTTATTAGATGTGGTGCCGAGGTTCGAACCCAGTGCTCACAAGTGAAAGGCAAATGCTCTGCCACTGACCTATAGCCCCAGTCCCAAAAATCAGCACAATTTTTTAAGGACTTTCACTGTGTGTGCACTTTATATATATATTTCTCAGAACAATCCTATGGTACTTCCAAACCCCCTCCTCATGGTATTTTAATGAGGTGCTTAGGAAGTAGTTGAGTGGAAATTGAACTAGGCACTTGGACTCTATGACATGCATCAAGTGCTCTACTTACTTTTCAAAGATAGAGGGTGAGGTAAGGGATGGTCTTAGTAGATATAGCTTGGAAGGCGACATCCCTCAGTAACAAACTTGCAGGCTGTAAACTGCAAAGGACTGCTTATTGAAAGGGAATGTCACTATTGTGTTAGTTGCTCTTATTCTATCAGAAAATACAAACTGCAACTAAAGCATAATAAAGGGGATTAAGAAAGCCATAAGTGGTGTCATTGCTCTTCAGACATACTTGTTGATAGTAAGATTAATGAAGTGTTTATAGTAGGATGAATGAGAACAATTACTTCCTCATTTTTGCAATCAGTCACTTTTTCCCTGTTAACAAATGACCCATACATTATCTTCTGATAGTAAATACTGAAGGCCTATTCTGAAAGAATTAAGGTTATACTTTGAGAATAATTGATGGCAGCCTGTATCAAAATACGTTGTACATTCATAGTCCAATGTATACCAGTTACATAAATCTGGGGGTGGAGGGAGGTAGACAGAAAAAGTTTCACAAAACAACACATTATTATATGAATTGTACTGCACTTTCTATACCATTTTATTATCTATATTAGATGGAAAAGGTGTATTACATGACAATTTTCAGAATTTTTTTGTAATACACTATTGAAACAACCTGGTCAGATATTGTATAAACCCACAATGAAGAATTTTTTTGCTCTTTAGATTTGTTCATAAAACTATTAAACTGGGTACAGTGGCACATAACCTGTAATCCCAGCAACTTGGGAGGCAGAGACAGGAGGATCCCAATTTTGAAGCTAACTTCAGCAACTTAGCAAGACCCTATCTCAAAATAAAAAGGACTGGTATATACCTCATGGGTAGAGCACCCCTGTATTTCATCCTCAGTATCAGAGGGTGGGGTGGGGTGGGGAAGACTATTTATTAGGTTTTGCTGAATTGCCAATAACTATTCCTTTGCAGTTATGCAAAGATTGGTAACATTTGCCTTTACAATTTTTGGCTGCATAAGAAACAGTAAAGAATTAAGGCTCCAGAGAATATTGAGAAGAGGTCTAAATTGTAGCAGGCATGTTAATATGAGTATCTATAGCCTAATTTTTTTTCCCTAGAAAAAACATTTATCTGAAAAATACTACACTTGCAAAAGGAAAAAAAAAATTTTTATGTCTCTTGAGTTTCACATATGTTGTGAGAATCTCGATAATTATAGAATTGATTATTGCAGATTTTTACTTGCCTTTAGCTTGATATCTCCAATTTAATTTTTACTCCATGGAATGCTTCTACTAAAATAAAAACACCCTAGGCAACCTTTTGGGGTGTCTATTTTACATGGTGAATGGTTTGTGAACTTTTTGCTTTTTTCAAGTATACTTTTTTACTTTGCTGTTACATTTACAGATAATTATCCTCATTCATTGTGTCTGTTTCTACCTTAATCTAATCCTCTTGAGTTCAGTGGCAAAATAGTATCACATGAAAAGGTGGTTGGTTACCTTGTTTCAAGGTACCTAAATGTTCCATCATAGACTTCACCAGATAGCCTGTTCCTGTAAAATCATGCCTTTTCATGGCTTGATATTTCTGTTTAGCCACTTAACCATGAGGGCTGGTATGATATACATCCAGGGACTTTAATCTCAACTGTTCCAGTAACTTCCCTATAATCCCCTGCATTTTTACTTTACCATCTGAAAAACAGATTATCTAATATTTTAGAACATTGATATGGGATGAATCCTGTAAAGAGGGAAATTGTTTTATGTACAATAATGTGGAATGAGGAATTATACTCAATTTCAGTCTTGTTACTGTAAAAGTTATATAGAATATAAAATGCAGTTTAAAAAGAAAATATGTAATTTCCAATTCCCCTGCCCAGAGTCAAGCTCTGCTAATACTTGGTATGTATTCTTCCAGTGTGATTTGGTTTTGTTTTGTGAGTCCATATGATCATTTTTTCATGCCCTTAATTAGAAATTTTGAATGTTTGCAAAGTGTTAAGTTGCTGAGCAGTTTGGTTCTTTCTTGTTCCTAGTAGTTGAGCCTTGGCACACAGATCACTTTTTTAGGATCATGAAAAATATATTTTTAAATGGGCAAATCAGAGCAGTGAAAAATAACAAAATGGGCATTAGGAGAATTAGGTTTGAGTTTTAACTGTGCCATTAAATGGTGCTTAACCTTCAAATCACTTTCTTCCTTGGGTTTTATTTTCCTTCTCAGTTACAGGGATAAAATGGGCTAACTCCTGAAGGAGACTTAATTCAGACCAAAAGCATTTGGGATATTTTATAGATGAAGAATCTAGGACTGAAAGAGACAGCAGTGTTCCTGCTCTAGTGCAGTCACTGTTTGGTGGTTCCCCCTCCCTGACACTTTTTGGTGTGCAGAAGGTACTGAGCACCATGTCGTACTCGAGAGTCATAGTTAGGATCATTGGTAATCATTGATTAATGATGTATGAAGCAGAGTTTATGCTAATTTCAGGAAACCTTTTTATTGATAACAAGATTCCACTCAGTAACTCATTGATTTTTGTCTCCTTGAAAAGTCATTCTCATGAACTGATGCACAGAGAAGACAAATGTGGCATATTCATATGATGGAAAATTATTTAATCATAAAAAGGAATACACAGTACAATATGGATGAATCTAGAAAACATTAGGCCATTCACTCTCGCAAATAAAAGAAACAAAGGGGCCAATCACTCTACAAATGTAAGATTCTGTGTACATGAAATGTCCATAATTTGCAAATCCATGGAGACAGTATTTGAGTGATTGCCTAAGCCTTTGAGAACTGGGGCTGGAGATTGCTGGAGGGCCCAGGGCTTTTAATTGAGATGATGAGAATGATATAAAATCGATTGTGGTGATGGCAGCACAGATCTGTGAAAAAACTTAGACACTGAATTGTATTCTTTAAATGGATGAATTACATGGGACATGGATGATATCTCAAAGCTGTTATCAACAAAGGAAAAAAAAAAAACCTCAAAAATCAGATTCTTAAAAACCTTTTGTTTCAAGTTTCTAGATGTTAAATTATAGCTAAATGGAAATTGATCATAGTAAATTTATTATGTTTTGTTACTTTGTTTCCTTCTTTGTTTCTCAATGTAAGAGGAAGACTGAATCATGGGGCTCTGATAAGTCTTTTTTTACATAGATTTTTGCTAATTGCAACAATTAATTTTCTGTCCCCCTTGTTTCTCAATGTTTCTGAAGTGCTTTATAAAGGAATAGTCATTCTGGATGCTTCTGACAAGTCAATATTTTTACAGCCTGGGTGGTGGGCTGACTTTTATATTTGATATCGCTGATACCCGATAGACAATCCCATACATTAATTTATTTTGCTATAGCAGACCCCAAATGGCTTGGAGTAAATACTTGATTCTTGTTGTTTTTGCTGCTGTTCCCATTGGAATTCATAGCATTTATTTTTATTTGTGTGATGTATTAATCAGGTGCTCATGAAGTAGTTGCCTGAGGAGCTTCAGATACCTGAGGCTTCCCTCTTAGACACTTTTCTCCCTTAGATATATTAATTATGGAGAAGTGAGTTTACACAGAAAGGAGAAGTAAGGGATAAAAATTGAGCCCCATGGCAATTCAGACTATGTTTCAACATTTTTAATGAAATTTCTGCCTCCCTCAGGAATTTGTACCAGATCCATAGACGTTAAGATTAAAAATTTGGCCAGGCGTGGTGGCTCACGCCTGTAATCCCAGCACTTGGGAGGCTGAGGCAGGAGGATCACGAGTTCAAAGCCAGCCTCAGCAATGGCGAAGCACTTAGCAACTCAGTGAGACCCTGTCTCTAATAAAATACAAAAAAAAGGGCTGGGGATGTGGCCCAGTGGTTGAGGGCCCCTGAGTTCAATCCCTAGTACTAAAAAAAAGATTAAAAATTTGTCTCTGTGTATTGTGTGTGTGTATTTCCCACTGGGGATTGAACTCACGGCCTTGCATGTGCTAGACAAGTGCTTTCCCACTTTGCTATACCCTAGCCCAATAAATAAATAAATAAATAAATAAATAAATAAATTTATTTTATGATAAAATAGAGGTCCACAGGGTATGCACAGAATTATTAAAAAATAGATTATTTAAGGGATGAATGAAATGAAAATGTTGGCAGTTTTGTCTTAAAAAAATTTTGACCCTGCTTTTGCATATTTTCATGTTAGCAGAGCCAGGCTTTTAAACCAAAACAGTCATAAACTATAAAACATATCTTGAGACAATCTAGTGCAACAAGAGCAAATTTGGCAGAATTTCTGAAGCAATTCCATGACTAGTTTTTTCAATAAATTAATCTATTTAGATAGGCTTTGGGCACTTTTCCTGGTAAAATGGTAAATCATGCAACCAGAGACTAACCCAGATTTTGGAATTAGCCTGTGACTTTGATCTTACATAAATGAGTTTCCTCAATAATGTTTCTGTTTAGTATCTGAAACAAATCCAGCTTTATTCAACAAAGGTTTGAGTTGGATTGTTTTTTGTTTTGGCATTGAGAGTTCAGATTTGTCTCCCATGAGTAGAATTTGTTAATAACAGCCTTCTTGATGGGGGTCTTTTCTTCCGCTCTTGAACATTGGTCCTGACAACCCTAAACAATACCTTTATTAAGCAGAGGATTTAGAAAATTGAGATATAAGATGAAGTAAAAGTATTATTGAAGATCACATATGATATTGCACACTATGTGCCCAACCCATAATATGTGATTTATTCATTCAATGAGGATTTCTTGAGTGGCCATGGTATGTTGATCCCTCTATTGGAGTATACAGAGATGAAAAGACAAGGTATTTATGTAGTAATATCTGTAATAGGAAAATGTTTTAAATGGGATATATGCTCTTTGGGATCAGAGTGACAAGAAAATAGAAAATGAAAGGAAGAAGAGTTGACTTTTGTTGAACTGGACAGTGGGAGATGAATGTAATGGCTTGGATTCAGAGAGAGATGGGTAGCAGTTTTGGGGGGAAAGGTATGTTGTGGGGCTTGCATGTAGTTGGTATGGCCAGAATCTCACAAATTCTGGAAAGAACAGGAGAAGTTGTGATCAAACTAACTTTTTTAGGAATGTTATCTGGGAACAGTCTTAAGATGACTCACAGTGAACAAAGGTGTTAGAAAGCCTCATCAAGTCTGTGCCAGCATCAGACAGTGAACAACTGTGAAAATAGGAGAGGTGGCTGCAAAATTGAAGAAGGGGGAAGAACCAAGTATTGATGCCTAGGAATGAAAGACTGGGTTTACATTCAAATTGGTCCTTGGATTAGGGACTCCTTTGAGATTCTTGATAAAACTGTGGATCCTTATCCCAAGAAAAGTACACACACACACACACACACACACACACACACACACAGTAACATGCAGTTTCAGAAGCCCATTCATTGACTCTCAGAGGTCATGGATCCCAGGTTCAGAGCCCTTGATCTGTAGAAATGGCGGAGGCAAGAGTCAAAAACTCCATGTGTGTAGTGCCCAGGATTTCGGAAAAAGATTGGTGGAGATTGGTCAACAGACTGGGCCAATTGGGTCATAGACGGCAAGAAGAGTTCAATTCTGGATATATTGGGACTTTTGCTTAAGAGTAAGAACAGTGCATTTTTCTTTGTTATATTGATTGAAAAGGTTCTGTGCTAGAAACTGCCTGATGCTGGATTAAGCATAGTAATACATACTACCCAAGACAGGGTCTAGATATACAAGGATAAAAATTAATCCTGGTAGAGTTGCTGCTTCACAAATACTATGCTCTGGTTTAAAATGCTCTGGTTTTTATTTTGCTTATTTAGTGTAGTAGGTTACCCTCTTTTTTTTTTTTAATATTTATTTATTTACTTTTAGTTGTACACAATGCAATACATTTATGTTTACGTGGTCCTGAGGATCGAACCCGGGCTGCGCACGTGCGAGGCGAGCGCTCTGCCGCTGAGCCACAACCCCAGCCCCCGTAGGTTCCCCTCTTACTGTGTATTGTTAGTCTTGACTTTGGCCTTTATGTTCCTAATCTTTGAGTGGAAATTTGACTTAATTGCTGGAAGATGAGGTTGAATGAGGCTGAAAAATATGTGGATTATCACATTAAAGAGGGTCCTATATCTACACACTTAAGGCCTTTGCATCCAAATGTTCAGTATTTTATTTGACATAGTTCTTAGGCAATAATGTCTGCATTGAAAGAGTGAAGTGGGGAATTTCTTGGATCCCCATGAGCACTGGTAATTTGCAAAACAGGTTGGAAGGGCATTGTGAAATCAGAGTGTCTTCCAGGTGTGTGAGGTCATCTTGTCTTGCTTCCTCTCAACTGTTTTAAAACCACACCCCAGGGCTCCAGGAAGCTGACTGTGCACCTGATTCAAAGAGATTCTGTTCTCTGGTATTTTTCAGTTACTTTTGAATGTTCATTGTGATTTTTCATCTTAAAGCTTATTGATGAGGAAGGTTTACAGAATCTGCTCCCGATGAGTTAGCTTCCTCATCCGTACTGAAGACTGCAGCCCAGGCAGTCTCTTGGTGACTGCAGTTTATTTGAGCTGGTCATGACATGCTGAGGTCTTGTAGATGCAGTTTCAGGAAATAATTTTTTTTTGTTTCACTTTGAAAGTCCTCCCCCACCCCCCCGTCAATGAAAATAGTTCCTCCAATCTTCCTTGGAGGAACTTCACACCCAAATAGTACTGACTCTGTCCTGGTGCTTCTGAAGGATGGAACAAGTTGTCTAGTGGTCTTTGGAGTCCCTTTGGGTTGATACTTCAGGTTTATTTATTTATTTATTTTCTAAAAAAGAGACTAAGAAAGGAAGAGAGGGAAAGGGAGAAGAAAGGGAACCAGATTAATAATCCAAAGGAGAACTTTTGAGTCAAATGGGAAATATGTTTACAGTTTGTGAATGTTCTATAAATCTTTGGTTTGGGGATATGAAGGAGAATTCTCTGAAGAATTAACATTGTTTTTTCTCTTGATTTCTTTTTTAGTCTCAGAATTTTACCCATCTCTTGTTTATGTAAAAAGTTCAATTTTGGTATAAAGAAATAAAAGTCATTAAGTTACATCTGTGTGTGCATCCGTGTTTCTTCCTTCTGTATCAAATCTTTTCTTGATTTTAGTCTGAGCATCTTTCAACTTAGTGCAAGTTATGGCACATAAATGAAATTTTCCTTAGTTTTCTGTTATAAAGTATCCACCTGGAAGAGGAACAGTAGTTTATGAAGTACTTTAAAAAGTGATTCTTGAAATCATGCCCCCCACCCCTCATAAAGAAAAAGTTTGTGCAGTTTGAAACCATTGATTTGAAAAATCTTAACATATTCAGCATTTCCTGTACAGTGTTGTTACAAAGGGAGGAGACAATGGTGGTTAGTTCACTAATTACTTCCTATTGCATTTACAGGAGGTTATAGGGTCAGCATTACCTGGCTGGGTTGCAATTTAATGAATCTGGAAGGTTTCTCTATCCTAAATCCAAATTATTACTTACATATAAGCTATGTGGCTGATTGGCAAATAAGACTTAAACAAGTGCTAACTATGCAGTTAAATTACAGTCTCTTCACCTTAAATATGGCTTTCATTGTACAGTAATGCCTGTTTACTTGATGTCCTGCCTTTGATATTTTACTTTATTGATTTTGTTTGTATTCCTGTTAATCTTCAAAATTTGTGGTTCTGGTTAGGCATTTAGGTGAAGTGGTGGGAGGCTCATTTGTGCAAACACTGCATGCTGATTGTCTAGGCCACTAACGTACGCAATTTAGCCTTCCATGACTGGACATGTAGGTAATTAACATGAAAGCATTTCTCTCTTACCCAAGGCAGGCACATGGGGTCTGACTTAGTGAGAAAGAATGCAAGGATGTGGAAATTTGAATCTCGGGATCGTTCTTCCAGCTTCTGTTGTCCACAGAAAACAGCCATTGCCCTACTTTTCTTTCTGTTTCTTTCTCTTTCCTTCTCTCTTTCTCAGCTTATTTTGTAAGAGTACTACAAAAATCAATAATAAATATTTCATGATGATGAGACATGTATAATGATGGATTGTTGTTTGGTTATTTATATGCATCTCCCGGAGTCTTTGATTTTTATAATTGTGTTGGCTTCTTCTTTGCTGAGTGTTGTATGTGGAGAATACAACATGAAGCCTAAAGGGAAGAAGGGTGGATGGAGAGGCATTAGATGCACAGGGATTTGACTTGCTTTAACAAGGAAAAATTCTGATGACTACAGAGTATTTGTGAGCACAAACTTATGGCCTCTTATTGCTTTTCTTGGTTCAGCTCTGTAGCAAACTATCTATCATAGAGTGAGTGACTTAAAGTACAAAATTTTATTTAAGTTTCTGGGAGCATGGTCTGCTTTTGGTGAGGACCTTCCCCGGAGTTGTGGACTGCTCACTTCTTGTTGTATCCTCACATGGTGGAAAGAGGGCTAGAGAACCTGTGGTGTCCTTTTTATAAGGGCACCAATCCCACTCATGAGGACGCTGTTCTCATGACCTGATTTCTTCCCAAAGGCCTCATCTCCTAATATATTGCATTAGAAGTTAGTATTTTAACATTTTGAATTTGGGGGTGACCATTTCATGCCTTCAATTAATTTTTCATTAGCACTAGGATGGACTACACTGAGCTGGTTGGAAGTGGATTTTCAGAGGTAACTTCCAGCATCTGTTGACTCCATAAAAAGGATGGCTGGTAATAATTAGAGCCTGTGTTGGTAACTTAGGAGAGATGCATTCTTTACAGAGAAAAGCTGATCGAGAAGTGATTCCAGTGGTCACTGAGTCACTGGAAAGGACAAAATTAAAAATTGTTAAGCAGGAGATTGTGAGCTAATCAGGGAAAGTGTGTAAGTATTAATTGTGGTGTGACAAATTACTTCAAAACCCACAAGTCCAAAACATTTGCAAATGTTTATTTCCTCATAGTTTCTGTGGGTCAGGAAATTGGGTGATTTTGCCTCTGGGCCTCTCCTGAGGTTGTAGTCTTAGGAAGGGCCAGCAGTCATGAAGGCCTGACTGGGGCAGGAGATTTCTTTCAAAGGCATCTTCTTGAGGTTTGGTGAGGGGCTGCTGGCTGCTGGCTGGAGGCCTCCATGCTTTTCCCTATAGGTGTCACCACTGATTCCACGTGGCAGCTGGGTTTCCCCAGAGGTTGGCGAGAGAGAGAGAGAGAGAGAGAGAGAGAGAGAGAGAGAGAGAGAGAGAGAGAGAGAGAGAGACACGTGCACGCGAAAGGTGGAAACTACCCAGGAAGTTCTACACAATCTCTGTGATAGTCTATTGATAAAGTGAGTCAGCCCTGCTCACTGTAGGAGGAGACTAAACTAGGGCATGAGTTCCAATAGGCTAGGATCATTGGGGATTATCATTAGCTTGCTTGATTGTTTTGTCCTTTTTTGTTTTTAAACATTTTTCTCCTGTTGTTAAGCCAGATGACAGTAATTTTCAGCTTCTTTTTAAGCCCATAAATGAGGTGGAATAGGAGACAAGAGCCCTCAATTCAGTGGGAGAAATCACACCTTTTAGTAAAGGCTATCTATTGCTAATGAAAGTATTTTAATTAATACAAATGCAAGCACTAGTTGGTGTGTATTTTTAGCCAGTTGACTGTTGAGCACAAAGAATACTCTGTAGGGAGACAAATTACAGAGGTTTGCCAAAAGAGTCTTATTTATCATTTATGTCAGATTTATGGTTCATAATGTGTTCATTTATATGAAAGGTTCTTTTAGAAATTTGGTCAGTTGCCCTCAGGTAGCTTATATAAACTGCATAGCATCCATCATGATTTGATAGTTGTTCTCTTTATGGTTAGTTGGAACTTTTGTTTACTTTTGGATTTTTGGTTTGGAATAGGGCCTTATGGGGGAAAAGTGCATTGCTACATCGGACAAAGGGCTCATATTTGTTATGACTCTCATCTTGCCTGCTTATTCTTATGGTGTCTTTTACATCTTAGTGGATGGGTTTCACTGTGCTGTGCTCATTTGCCTTGAGGAAGCCCTCAAAAACCACTTTGTAGCCCGGCGTGGTGGCGCACGCCTGTAATCCCAGCACTTGGGAGGCTGAGGCAGGAGGATCGCGAGTTCAAAGCCAGCCTCAGCAATAGCGAGGCACTTAGCAACTCAGTGAGACCCTGTCTCTAATAAAATACAAAAAAGGGCTGGGGATGTGACCCAGTGTTTGAGTGCCCCTGAGTTCAATCCCCAGTACCAAAAACAAAACAAAACAAAAAAAAACACTTTGTGCTTTGACCTTGACAAGGCCCATATGGCTGACCTTGCACTTTTGAGAACCACTCCGCAGTTTCCTCTGGACAGCAAGAACGCTGGCTGTTCAGTACTAATTAAAGAAAGGCAAGGGCTATTCCTCTCAGTGGATTGTTATTAATTACAGTTTATGTTCCAATAATGTGAGACAGAATGGCTTCCTCTAATTTCATTGAAGACTATTTTTGCACTTTTTTTTTTTTTTTTTTAAGTTGACTTGTAAAAATCTGAGAGAAGCAAGTGCTCATTTGAGAAAGGAAGCGTATTTTGACTTCAAGGACAGGTGTCTGGGAAATCAAAAGACATGAGTTCTGTTATACTATGTCTTTGGGTTAGGTTAGTCTCAGAAGGCAACACAGTGAAGTCAAAAGCCCTGGACTCATGTCAAGGATCAGGGGTGTCATTCCAGCCTTACCAACAGGTTGTTTGTGTGATTTGGAAAAAATTATCTCATCTCTCTGTACCAGTTTCCTAATCCATAAAATAAAGGGATTAAACAAAGTTATCTTGGTTATCTATCCTGCCTCCAAAATTCTGCTAAAAATTGGCTGTTGTCCTTACAAGTCGTAAGAAATGTTGTGATCAAATTGAGGTTAATTCTTTAAGTTTTGAGAATCAGTTTTTTTTTTTTTTTGAAGAAGTTCTTTGGGCATTTTGTGGCATGGGAAAAGTCTGTCTGGTAGTCCTATATGGCTTGTATAGTTACTGGAAAATCTTCTTCATGAGTATTCTGGGAGAGTTTAGTATGTGCCAGAATGTGGATAGAAGAGTAGAATTGGGTTTGGTGTTTCTGAAGCATTTTAATGAGGTTTTATAGGAAATTTTGTAGAGAGTATACTTTTTTTTTTTAAACAAAATTTATGTTTTAGTTGTAGTTAGACACATCTTTTTTTTTTTTTTTTAAATATTTATTTATTTGCTTTAGTTGTACACAATGCTTTTATTTTTACATGGTGCTGAGGATCGAACCCGGGCCGCACGTGCTAGGCAAGTGCTCTACCGCTGGGCCACAACCCCAGCCCTAGACACAACATCTTTATTTTATTTATTTATTTTTATGTGGTGCTGAGGATCCAACCCAGGGCTGCGCACGTGCTAGGTGAGTGCTCTATTGCTGAGCCACAACCCCAGCCCGAGAGTAAACTTTTAACCACTAGAAATCTGATAGGAGTTCAGAACAATTCATTAAACGTAATTGTTCTCAATGTTGTCATTATTTTTCAACTAAAAATCAGAACACATGAATTGATGAAGGTTTTCTGGATTTGAGAAGAAGGGTAGGAGATGTTCTTTAAATTCAAAATAATAGAATTTCCTAGATATTATGACCAATTATGTGGGCAGTAGAAAAGAATATTTGAAATTGTATTAGTCAGCTTTCTATTGCTGTGACAAAATACCCAAGATAATCAACTTAAAGCAGGAAATTTTATCTTGGCTCATGATTTCAGAGGTTTCAGTCCATGGTTGGTTGACTTTGTTGCTTTAGGGTCTGTGTTGAGGCAGAGCATCACAGCAGAGAGCCTGTGATGGAGTGAAGCTGCTCACCTCATGGTGGCTGGGAACCTAAGAGAGAGGGAGGGGCCAAGGTCCCCATATCGCCTTCATGGACATAGCCTCAGTGACCTAACTTCTTCTGCTAGGCCTACTTCCTAAAGGTTCCATCTCCTCCCAATAGTGCCATGGGTTGGTGGCCAAGCCTTGAACACGTGGCCTCTAGGAACATCAAGGCTCCAAACTATGACACTGTATAGTTCTGGGCAAATAGAGGCTTTGCTTCCAGGCACATTTTCCCTTCCGATTGCTGTTAAGCTTAGAATACATTTCAGTTATGTATGTAAGTCATTGGATGAATGTTCTCGAATGAGGAGACTTAGAAGTTTAGCATTAAAAGAGGTAGGCTGCAAGTGGGAGGATTTCACTCTAACTCCTGAAGATTAGGTTGGAGGACTAACCACGTTGGGACTGGATATTATTTTCTCAAGTGCTGAAAAGGAAATGAACTTTCCTGTGTGATACCTGGGTGAGCATCAGGACTGGGTAATAGTTTTGTTACAGATGTGTGGAGGAATATCATTATTGTGATCTTCAGCACTTAGACTTTCTTTTTTTAAAAAAAATATTTATTTATTCACTTTAGTTGTACACAATGCAATGCATTTATGTTTACGTGGTGCTGAGGATCGAACCCGGGCTGCACACGTGCGAGGCGAGCGCTCTGCCGCTGAGCCACAACCCCAGCCCCTACTTAGACTTTCTTGATCAGACAACTTGATGATTCTAGAAAAGTAAAAGCTGTTTTTGTGTTGGTTGTAAATGTGTGAGTTTGGGAAGCTATATTGTACCAGAGGGTCATTTCAGTCAAGGTATTTGAAAAAGGGATAGAAAACTGGAATGAAAATGAGGCAGATAACAGAAATGTCTTTATTTTAATGGCTTTAAATTTAGTAACTATCCTGAATTAAACTTGAGTAACTAGAGACATGGACCAGTAGGGAGGGATTGTGAGAACAAGCTTTTAATCCATTTCCTATGGGAACCCTTTACTACTATTTGGTGAAACTTGCTTTTCTTCCATTTGATTATGTATTTAGATAAGTCCAATTGGCTGCCAGATGATTTTCTGATGGGCCCCTGATCCCATGTGCAGATTAATATCTTTAAAAAATTTTTTTAATTTGTAGATGGAGACATGTCTTTATTTATTTTTATGTGGTGCTGAGGATGAACCCAGTGCCTCACATGTGCCAGGCAAGCACTCTACCACTGAGCTACAACCCCAGCCCCAGATTAATTTTCTTTTGCATGCAGACTCAGTCTGCACTTTGCTTACCTTTCTAAACTGTATTGGAGACTCTCATTTCCAGTTGGATTTGGCCATTGGAAGTCGGAGGGCAGGAGTGAGTTGACAATATGATCTTTTCCCTGCAGGGCTTTTAGACCTTGAGGTGGGCACTCCTTTTCACTATTGTTATTGAAATACAATTATAATATTTCATTGGTGGATGTGAGATGTTGTCATTAATGGTTTTTCATATATAGTTGAGTTTATATTTAATTTTTAAAAATAATTGCTTCTTTAGTGAGTTTTGTTTTTAAAGGATTGAATTTTATTTTCAATGCCAAGAATAGTACTGCCTTTTGTTATAGAACCTTTTCATAGAGGAAGAGCTTTGGGACCATAGCAGTCTGCAGTTAGAGGAGGAGTATCCTTTCTCTAGAGCACTGACCACATGTTGGTGGCCAGACAAGTTGAGTCCTGTCTGCTGATCCTGGCTAACTGGCTTCCCTACCAGCAGTGGTTCTCCAGACTGGGGGAATTGGTAGAGGCACCAGAGCAAGGCCCCATTAACCCTAACTTTGCTCATGCCTGAAGATAGGTGGTTATGAGGATTGAGTTGTGTCCAGTAGTGTGTGTGCTTAGAATAGGACTTGGCATTTGGCAGTTACTCCTAGATTATAATTTAGTCTAATCTATTCAGATTTGGTAACAGGGAATGTTAAATTTAATTCAGACAAGAGTTACTAGGTCTTTCTGACATTTCATTTCCTTCTTTTTTTTCTTTCCATACTGTGGAGTCATCGAGATTCATATATACAGCTAAGGTATAATTTCCTCAACTGTAAGATGAAGATGGTAACTGTAAGATGGTTTTTCTTTGGCTTTTGTGTTTTAACATTTCAATGAAAGACAGTTTGCAAAGTCTTCAGCTGAATTTAGGAAAGACTTCTTAAAAATAATGCCAGTTTGACTTTCATACATTTTAATTAACAGTTAATTAACGACTGGACTGGATTACATCCCTTCTGTGTTCCTGCCATTGCTATGTTATGATTATGTCAGGGGAAAAATAACCCCACATAACTTTATTGAGACATAATTCAAGTACCATAGAATTCACCCTTTAAAAGTCTATGTTAGGTGATTTTTATTAGTCACTTCTGTAACTAAATATTTTTAGTAACTCCACCGAAGTAAACCACATTTTATTTTCCATTCATTAGTTGATGGGCATTTGAGTTACAACTTTTGGGCAATTACAACTCATGCCATTGTAAGCACTCTGGTACAGATTTTGTGGACATATATTTTCTTAGAATCTGCTGTCACTTTGTTTCTAGCTGAGGTGTCCGGTGCAGGACACCTTTGAACAAGTGTGAACCTCTGATGCTCTCTCTGCAGAGAGAAGGGTTCCTCTGAAGTCAGAAAGATCCTTTCTGGGGATTTCTGCAGAGGATCAGTTGGACTCATGGGAGCTGAGGAAGGAGCTTTGAGCCAGGGATGTTTGAGGAGTGGAGAGAGTTCAGGCAGGCGGCCTTGCAATGTGGCCTTGGGTGATTAACCCACCTTTTCTGGAAGGGAAGAGTGATGTTACGACGGAATGTTGTGACCTCCTCCACCTACTCCTGGGGATTAATTAGTAAATATTGGTTGGGCCGTGCTCTTCCTTTGGCTGCTCTCCAGCTAATACAGCCTGCTGTAAGGTCAAAGGTAGTGACATCTGTAAGAAAGCGGGAGAATATAACTTGTCATTGCTTTCTTGGAAATGAAGGGTTATTTGGTGCTTGGTAAGGACACCTGATTCCCTGCATTCTAGGTAGAACTTACTAGACATTGGAAGCTTTGAGGACGTGTGGTCAGCCACTTCAATGAAAGCTGGAGGATCAGAGAACTGATAGCAATCTTGAGAAGAGCTCCCCCTGAAGGAGGCAGTATGGCCATGTGGCATTCTGCAGTTGGAATCCTGGTTTTGTCAGTCTCTTTGGAGTTACTAAATTGGAATAGGAATGGCTACTTATCAGGATTAAAAAATATATATTTTGTTTTAGTTGGACACAATACCTTTATTTTATTTTTATGTGGTGCTGAGGATCGAACCCAGCACCCGTATGTGCTAGTCGAACGCTCTTCCGCTGAGCTACAACCCCAGCCCCTACTTATCAGAATTTTAAAAATAAAATATGATTGCAGTTGTAAAGACCTTGTCTTAGTGGCTGACACATTGTAGATTTGTGATTATTAATTTCCTTTTTCATCTGTTATCATTGTTGAGCTTCTAGGCAAATTACCATCTTGGAGAGGTGGAGGAACAGCCCAGCTTGTAACTAACTGTTCATATTTATTTGACCTTGAACAAGACTTCCCTTTACTAGATCTTGAAGGTCCACATTAGCAATAAAATTCTTAGATGAACATCTGGTCTTACTTTTAGACTTCTAGGAGTCCATCTAGTTGGAATCCATCTAGTTGTTCCTTTTGAACTCTTTCTTTGAACTCTTTTAACTTGTTAAAAGTTAATGCATTTTGGGCTGGTGATGTAGCTCAGTGGCAGAGCACTTGCCTAGTGTGTACAAGACCCTGGGTTTGAACCCCACCATTGCTATTTTGTCATCTTGTATTACTGTTCTGTCCAGTATGGTAGCCACCAGCTACGTGTGGCTATTTAAATATAAATTAAAATTTAAAATTTGGTTTCTCAATCAACCTAACTACCTCTCAAGTATGCCAGAACTACATATGGCTAGTATTTATCATATCGGATGGTGGAGATAGAGAAAACTTGTAGCATCAGCAAGTTTGTTGCTCAGTACTGCTCTGTAGAATAAGACTCTGAGAAGTGGGAACTTCAGTACAAGCTTATTCTTGCATTTGTTTGTCTCCATCCATCTGTGGTTAGAATTCTCTTATTTCTGCTTTGGTTTGCTAAAAGAATTGATACCTGCAGTAATGGCCCACAATAAAATCGTTTAGATGCTTGTTTCTTGAGCTTTCTTAAAGTTCTGAACCTAAAGACACAAGATAAATTCAGTCAGGCTTCTACCACATTTGAATTGCCGTGCTTTTGGGTGAAAAAAGTTTATATGCAAGCATCTTTTCAAGTAGGATCATACAGAATGTGTTTGGATCAATTTTGTTCTAGGTAATGTTTAACAATTTAATATCCCCTATTTATGGAACTATTAAACAACAACATTTATACTTTATTTTCAGAATGCCAGTGTTTTTCTTAGCTCTGGAAGGACATATTCAGATCATAATTCAGGCATAAATCCTTTTGGCTGGTTCCACTTGGATATAAGAAACTACATATTTGTACCATGTATTTAATTTTATGACTAACCTACTTTTGTTCTCTGTATTTCATTTTCAGAGCATTGAGTTAGCAATCAGAAGATCTAATGTTTATTGTTTCACCTCCCCCAAATCCCTTTCTTGCTTTCTTATTTATTAAGCATTGTTTGTGGAAGTTGCTGAGGATGTAAAAATGATCACAATGTGGTTTCTGTTCAGCTGGGGCTCATGTGGGAAATAGAGGCAGTAATCTATGGCCTATCTGCCTTGCTGCTTTGTTGGTGGATTTAATAGAAGTTCTAAGTGTGAAATATGGTATAGACAGCTTATTGTTACACAAGTATCATGCATCATTCACATGCTTTCTAATGAGATAGGTGGAAGTGTGTGCTGTGAACGAGATTCTTCATGGAATGAATTTTCTGGAGGGATTTTTTTAAAATGGGAAGAGGTGTGTCTTGAAGCAGATGAGGGAGGAGAAGATATTCAGGTGTTGAGGGGGATGACTACGAGAGGTCTGAATGTAGCAGCTACAGAAACAAACAAACAAACAAACAAAAAAAAAAAATCAAAAAAGACCCCTAAAATAAAAACTTTACCCCCGCCCCAATATGAATGGAGGTAAAGAGGTAAAACCAGCTGTCTGTCTTTCTGCTGTCTGTACTGTGCTTCCTGATACTCTCAGGGAGAAAAGAGAAACTTTGAGATTAGCAGAGTGATGCCGGGCCCTGCTGATGTAGAGGGTGATTTGTTTAGAGGCTGATAATGATATTCTAACGGAGGATACTATGTGTATATGTGTGGGCTTGAGCCAGTTTATTCAGTAATTACTGTCCTGCTTCAGGATGGGGGCTGGCACATGGAAGCTAAGGAGACAATGTTACAGTACCCTGTTGGTTTATTGGCCACTTCGTCATTGATGCTTCCACATTGTTAGTGAACTCTGCTGCAACTATTGGCTAGTCCATTTACAATAACTTCCTTTAAAATTAGGATGGTTTATGGTAGAATAAATTTATTTTCATATTTCATTTAACGGGTCTGAGATCTGAGCTGTCCTAATAGAGGTCAATGCTTAACTAAGTGAAGTGTTTCAGAATATTGTTGCGCTTCCATTATTTGCTTGTTTAGCTCTTCATCCTTTAATTTAACTTTAAAATATTTCAAAGGATAGTAACGCCATTTTACTTAGTTTTCCTGTTAAAGCTCAAATACTTAACAAATTGGCAAACACTCAGTAGTGCTAGGAGGGGGTACTTTGTATCATGTTTACAGCATAATACTTTCCCCAGGACCAGGGGAGTGCCATGCTAGTAGCTTTACTGTGGCAAAGAGAAGTCTAGGAAAACTTACTGGAAACAGAAATCTTAGATATTTGGGAGGAGTATTGGGATTTCTGGTTTGATACTTTTTAGTTGACTTTCTTAAATACATAGTAGGGCACATGGATATGGGGAATGATAGAGAACTAATACAAAGGGATGCATTTGAAGGTCTGTCCCGTTGATCATTTCTTATTTGTGTTCATAGAAAATACTGATGAAATCTATAGAAATGAAGAGGTGAATGGAAATTTAGTAATGTTATGAAGGGCTACAAATATGTAATCTATTTTATAAGAGTTCAGCCAAATCAGTGATAAGCCTAGATGCAGGCAAAGTAGTGCATTTAAAAATTGATTCTGTCTCTACCCTTTCAAGATAGTTCTACCTAATTAATTAACAGTAGTCATTCCATATTTGCTATTTTTATAGCACTTACCACATTTTAATTGTGCGTGCTTTCAGCAGTCAAGAATAAGTGAGTTCATTTTTATATTTCTTGCACCTAGCACTGTGCCTGGCACATAGAAGGCATTCAGCAAATATTGATTGAACGAACCGTTTGTATGTGCAAAATTGTATGAATGTGTTTGAGCCAAAGGCAGCCCATTGTTCATGTTGGTGAACGCTTGGAAAGCTTTTTGCTTGTATAGTGATCTAGCAACTGAAATCTTTTGTAAGAGGTTAAAAAAAAAACTTTCAAATGATTTATCTCTCTCTCTGATCTTCATTAAGACAGCAATGTTGGATGCACACTCTCCTAATTATATGTAGTAACTTCTTACAAGTTTCAGAGGAACTTGCAATCTTAATATGTTTCACAATCCTGGCACTGAGAAGTCAGTGAAGCTAAAGGAATTGCTCATTGTTCCCACTGCACCTTTGCACAAATTTTCCCCTTTACATGGAATGCCCCTCCTCTCCCTCCATCCCATTGGTCATCTCTTAACAGATCACTCTTGAGATTTTTCCTACAGTTTGGCTGATCTCCTCTCTAACATATGTCACCTAACCTTTGGATTATTGGGGAAAACCTCTTGTTTTTCTGCCCTGTATACCCAGTGGTTTGGTTTGCAGATGTCTGTGTACTTAGTTATGTGGTGTCTGTCTTAGTGCTATATTACAGTATCTATTGAACCAGCCAGTTTAAGAGGATGAATGATAACAACAGTGGGAAAAAACTGGCTGCACTAGTTTCATCTGCACTTTATGGCAGGTTGCTCAAACTGAGCCTTAAGGTTCTCATAAGGAAAATGGGATTTTAACATGACTAAGTGGGAAAATGTATATAATGCCTAAAACAGCTCTTGAAAGATGCCTAATAGTTTCCATCCTTTTTCTTTGTTTCAAATGACATAAAAACAGCCTTATTTTGAAACTGAGAATGGTGACTCTCCTAAAGTCTCTTCCACAAGTATTGATTGCTATATATTTGTCATCCATCATAGTTTGATGACACCTGGATCATGTACTGAGTTGCTTTGGAATTTATTTAAGCATCTGAGGTTGATATTGTCTTAGGTTCTAGTTCACAAAAGCCTGAGAAATAGAAGTGATTACAGAAACAGGAGACTGAAAAGCTGCACCATGGTATATTTCATCATCTTGCCTTGGTGTTCAGGGCTTCCTTGAGCAGAGGAGCTCATGATCTCCAGGCTGCTTCATGTCCTTGGGTTGTCCCCTTTGAGAGGGGAAGCCGGATCTCACTGCTGGGCTACCAGAGGAGCTTCTTGTTCGAATATCTTTGTTCTCAGTAGAGATCTTATTTGAAGTTCTCTTCAGCAAAAAGAGCAGAATGGAATATGGTCTAATGTTCCTGCCCGGGTCACAAGAGTCACAGCCTTTATTCTGGATTCTGAAATAACTACTTGATTTTTTTTAAGTGCATCTCCCAGTTTTGGGCATTTGAACACTGTCCCTGTGAACTTTCTGGCTACTGTACTCAACACAGTTGCTGTGGCAGGTTTTGAAAAAATAAAATGCAGTAGTGCTTTAAATGAACCACTTCAAGGGATGACTTAGCAAGACAGAACTTTACATAGCAATTTTGGCCATTTCTTCCACTTTTTGAAGCACTTAATAGAAGGTAAATGTAAGGCACACATATTACTTGTACCCAAAGTGTTGAAAGATCATCTTCATTTGTGTATGGAAATGTTGAATGTTGGTACTAGTCAGTTGCATTTGCTGCTGCAGTAAATGCCTTAATCAGGATGAGAGGGCAGGTTGCCGTTAAGGAAAGCACACGTTTTCTTTGTCTGGACGTCCTAGTATGATTGGCTTAGATTCTCCAGTAGGAGAATCTTTATTGACCCTCTTTTTTTTTTTTTTTTTTTGGAGAGGGGGGTTTGGGTACTGGGGATTGAACTCAGGGAGACTTGACCACTGAGCCACATCCCAGCCCTATTTTGTATTTTATTTAGAGACAGGGTCTCACTGAGTTGCTTAGCACCTCGCTGTTGCTGAGGCTGGTTTTGAATTCATGATCCTCTTATCTCGGCCTCCCAAGTGCTGGGATTACAGGTGTGCACCACCGTGCCCGGCCACTTCAGGCTTTTAACTGCACCATTCAGGCTCTCCTTGTATTTTATGGTTGATATTTGTGAAAAGGGTATATCTCAAGTGTTCTCATCACACACTGAAAATGGTAACTATGTGAGGTGATAGATCTGTTAGTTTGATAGTGGTAATCCTTTCACAGTGTATCACAATGTATCAAAACATCATATTATATACACTAAATATGTATAATTTCTCTTTGTTACTTGTACTTTAAGAAAGCTGGAAAAAATATGAAGTGGTGAGGGGGTGGACCAAGAGGGTAGAGAGAGATACTAGTCTTAATTTCTGGGAGGAGAGATAGATGGTAATGTTAAATTTACCTCCTTTAGGAACCCTGAAGGAGGGTAAACCAAGTGAGCTCTGGTTATCTGGAGGAAACATTTTATGTGTAGGCACTTGATAGTTTACACCTTTGTAAAATGAATAGTTTTGGGAGGCAACTGTGTTAGCCTCTAAATTTGGGTTATTTCCTTTTACTAGAGTATTTTCTTTTTGGAAATTGTTTCTTGCAGTGATAATTATTTGCTCTTTGTCTATATAAAACTGAACTTAGGGGCTGGGATTGTGGCTCAGCGGTAGCGCGCTCGCCTAGCACGTGCGCGGCCTGGGTTCGATTCTCAGCACCACGTAAAATAAACGCATTGTGTGCAACTAAAGCAAATAAATAAATATTAAAAAAAAAACAAACTGAACTTAGCAAATACTCTAAGAGATATCTATTAATAATGGTATTTTTATAATAATGTAGCAAACTTGGCACTCTTTTCCTTTTGAAAGTTACCATAATAGCCAGCTGTGGTGGCGCATGCCTTACTGGAGAGGCTGTGGCAGGAGGATCACATGTAAGTTGGAGGCCAGCTTCGGTCTCAAAACAAACAGAAAACTGGGGCCATAGTTCAGTGGTAGAGCACCACCCTAGGTTCAACCCCCAGTACTGAAGAAGAGAAAAAGAAAATGAGCTGATTGTGGTGGCTCACACCTGTAATCCCTGTTGCTTGAGAGACTGAGGCAAGAGGATCACAACTTCAAAGCCAGCTTTAGCAACTTAGCCAGGCCCTAAGCAATTTACCAAGACATTGTTTCCAAATTAAAAATTTTAAAAAAGCGATGGGTATGTGGTTAAGTGCCCCTGGGTTTAATCCCTGGTACAAACACAAAAGCAAAAACAAAACAAAACCCCAAAACCATAATAGTTAACTTTTGAAACCCAAGAAGGTCATTGAGGAAATCCCCAAACTTAAAGAAAGTAAATTAAAACATATATTTTATCTTTAACGGTCTTGATTATTTGTGGTGAAGAAATAAGCAGAAGTCATCACACAGTTTGATCATGAGCAATTGCTTTGCTTAGAGAATCTTGACCATCATAAACTAGGAATTTGTGAAAATCACATGGGTGTTCCTACATCAGGGTGGCTACTGTGTGCTGTATAGATCTCATTCTTTACATTTTTATAATCCTGTTACAGGAACTGTGTCTAGTAAAATCTTTTTACTCTTGGCTGCCATACATTTGGGATCACCCTTTGATAAAATGAAAAAAATTAGGAATATTAATTACCATTTCTCGAAAGCTTACTTTGTATACATTTATCTTTTTAAATTTTCATAGCAGCTTTGCCAAGGTAGGCAGCTTTAGTTCATTTAATGGGCAAGGAAACTGATTCTAACGAGTGAAATAGCCTGTCACAGTGATAATTAAATAACAACTTCGAGGTTGGAACCAAGGCTGAGCTAATTCCAAAGCCATCATATTAAGGTTGGGTTTAAATGTTTTCTCATATTTCTTTCTTTCTTTTTTTTTTTTTTTTTTGGTACTGGGGATTGAACTCAGGGGCACTCGACCACTGGGCCACATCCCCAGCCCTTTTTTGTATTTTATGAGAGACAGGGTCTCACTGAGTTGCTAAGTGCCTCGCTGTTGCTGAGGCTGGCTTTGAACTCGTGATCCTCCTGCCTCAGCCTCCCAAGTACTGGGATTACAGCCGTGCGCCACCACGCCAGGCTTCATATTTCTTTTTATCATGCCCTTTTCTTTAGAGTCTAGACAACCAGCCCCTGTGGTCCAGCAGACATTGGGGTGTTGGGGTGGGGCTTAGGCTTTGGGATGTAGGCATCAGTAGTGCTGGCCAGGGTAGGGGCCAGGTCATAGAGTGAGTATGTAGAATTCAGCAGTTGTGTGTGCCCAGAGGGGTATGGTCTATTAAACAGCTGATGTAATAAGAGATTAGAAGAGTCCTCTTGGGCTGGGGTTGTGGCTCAGCGGGAGAGCGCTCGCCTCGCACGTGCGCGGCCCGGGTTCGATCCTCAGCACCACCCGTAAACATAAATACATTGCATTGTGTACAACTAAAGTAAACAAATAAATATTAAAAAAAAAAAAAAAAAAGAAGAGTCCTCTTGATCCGTGACTGCCCCAGTTCTGCCCCTAGGACAGAAGTGGAGTCTTCTCCCAGGAACTCACACGTGATTTAGCATCCTTCAGGCATCACACTGAAAGACAGCCTCTTCTCTTCTCAGCTCAGCAGAGGCAGTCTTGCTGCGTGAAATTGTTCTTTCCTCCTGGACATCTCAGTTCTTAGGAAGCTTGTATCTGGATTTTGGAAAGTGTGCATTTTTGGTGGAGGCTGTCATACCTATATCTAAGATTGGCTTTCCTTGGTCCAGAGCCTGCACACTTTTCTAGGATCTTTCTTAAACTTCCGGTGGCTTTGACACAAGAGAGAAAGAAAAGAAGCTGCCCTCTAGGTTTGTATTATTTTTTCTTCAATGACACTTCATCTCCTAGTCCTAACATAGTAATCACTAGGCTAACCAACTAATCTCTTTAATATGGTTACTGCAAATGTGTTGGATTAATTAAAAAATTTTTTTTTAGACAGGAAACTCCAGAGGCAATGCTTTCTGGCTTGTCTAACTCTTCAGTGACCTTATCCATGAACATTTTATCCAGAGGTTTCTGTGTGGGATTTCTCTTGTACCTTGTCAATGTGTATTTGTTGAAAGAGTTAATAGTGACCCTTAAACAAGGAACTGTTTTTGGTGCTAAAAGCATACTCGTACCTAAAAAGCAGCATCTAAACTGGGGATGAAGTGGTTTTCTCTTGACATAAGTTGGCAGGTACATTCTCCTCTGGGGAGTAAAGATGAGCTAGAATCCCATTCATAGAAGGCATGGGAGGGAGGAAGACAGGGGTAGAGAGATGAGCTCAGGCCCAGGCCATTTTCTTCTTAGTGGCCTTACAAATCTGCTTCTAATAAAAATAATTTGAACAGTTAAATATAAAATTCTTTTGTTTAGAAGCAAGTTGCTCTCTGTGGTGGTTTAAACTGTGCTGTGGCTTGAACCGTGCCCTGTCAGTGTGTGATGTTTTGTTACACCAGATGATCATAACATTTGCTGTCCTGGTGAGTTTCTTTTCTTTCTTTCTTTTTTTTTTTTTTGGGGGGGGTACCAGGGATTGAAGTTAGGGGCACTGGACCACTAGGCCACATCCCTGCCCTTTTGTTTGTATTTTATTTAGAGACAGGGTCTCACTGAGTTGCTTGGCACCTCGCAGTTGCTGAAGCTGGCTTTGGACTCCTGATCCTCCTGCCTCAGCCTCCCAAGTTGCTGGGATTACAGGCATGAGCCACCATGCCCCGCCCCCCTGGTGAGTTTCAATTAGGGGGACCCATGAGTAGGAAAAGGTAGGGTGAGGCAAAGGTGTATCTTTGTCTGAGGGACAGAGTTGTTCAGCTGATTTGATCTCTGCAAAAGTTTACCTAGAAGTCTGTCCGTATTTATTGCTCTTTGTTATTAATTGGGGTTGTAGTCAAGTACTGCTGGTTTTTTAATGAAGCTTTTATTAAAAGCTTATGAGAAGTCTCAAAAGGTTGCTCTGAAGAGCCTATATTGTGTTCTTACACTGTGGATTTTCTTCAAATGATCAACTTAACCATATGAAAATGCTTCAGCAGGTTGGCCGCCAAATTATAATAAAAGTTTGTCAGCAGTGCCTTGATTTATCTTTCTTCCACCCCTCCTGGATCTTTCTAAGTGTCATATATGCAGTCCTGCAGAATGTATATGCTTCAGAAACTTGAAAGGAGAAGTCATAATAGGGTCCCTTGTTTCCTTAGGAAGCTTAGAAATGAGAGTATCAGGAAAGGTTCCATTGTTGGTGACAACAGAAGGCAGGGCAGTATGGGGAAACAAGGAAAGGAGATGAATGTGCATTTCTACTAGCATACCTTACTGAGATTTATTCCTGGCACTGTCATGGGTGGCCATCATAGCATGCATTTCCTCTCCATGAAAGGGGAGATGTAATGTACTAGTCTCGCCCCTGGGTACATGCTGATCTGAGTGTGTGTGGTGTGAACTTCATTCAGGGTACAGCCCTTCTGAAAACCCTGAACTCGGTCTGCTTAAGACCTTTCTTAGCTTACCTATAGGGTGTTTCCTTTTAAGAATCTCTGCTATGGCTACTTGTGCCTTCACTTCCTCCCTGAGGATGTTCTGTCTTAGTAGTTATGTTGTGATTTTAAATAACCTCTTCATTTGGGGGGGAGTGTCAGTGCATGTGGTAAGTAGTTTGGCTATTTGTTCATTAACTCATTAAAAAAAATTAGGCTTGAATTATCACTTTTTTGTTTGTAGTCTCCTTTGCCAATTATTATACTTAAAGATTTTCATGCTATTGACCTTATACATATCTGTCCATTTTCTCTGTAGGATTTTCTGGACCCTACTTTTTCAGCAATTTGTCATCTGTCTGATTTAACATTTTTGAGTTTTTTTTAATAGTTTGGAAGTCTAGGGATTTCTTGCACTGAGGCGTTTTCACTGACTGGAAAAACTCAGAAGTGAGTTGCCACACCACTGACTTTTGGCATGTTCCCTTCCCATTTTTGTTATTTATTTTATTGGTACTTTAGAGTTATACATAATAGTTGAGTTCATCCTGACAGACTCATACGTACATAGAAATTTATTTCAGTTCATGATCCACCCCCTTCCTTCCCCATTTTTAAAAATTAATTTTTATCATTGTCTAATTAAATACATTAAGTAGTAACACAGGAAGTAGTAGTTTTTGATTTTAGAATGTATTTGATTCCTCTCAACAACAGGTAGAGAAAATACTTTGTTGTCCTAGGAGGCAGACTGTCTCTCAGGGCAGTTTGCTGTTTTTTTTTTTTTTTTTTTGGTTGTTGTTGAATTTTCCTTCATCTTCCTTTCTCCAAGGAGCCTGAGAAACGATAGGTCAGAAGCAAAAGGCCACGAGGGAGGGCTGATTCATAGATATTTCATGGAAGAATGCAACTTGTCTTGAGTCCTCACTGGGAGATAGGCAGGGGCTCTTCGTGGCTTGGTGACTGTGACATGATGGCTGTAGAAGGCCTGGGTTAAATGCTGAAGCCCCAAGTCAGTACCTGGGGTCTATGCTGTTTCCAAATTTCAGATGCAGGTTTAGTTTAACAGGCGACCATGTGGTTGAAAATGATGATTTTGTGTATTCCCTTGGATGAGTGGCTTGTCCTAGACACTTTTCTTAATAACAGCCACCAGCCCAGGGCCTTGCTTTAGAGTAGGCCATTGATAAAGTTTGTTAGATTTAATTGCTTGCTCACTTGTTGAGTACTGTGATGTTGAGGAATGCTTTGGGTGGCTCCTGGCATCATCTGAAAGCAGTGGTGCTCCTGTTTGGCCTTCATGAGCCTAAGTCTTGTGTCGGGGGCCGTGGAGAACTCGCTGTCTTCTGATGGTCATGTACATTTCCCTGGGCTCTTTTGCTTTTCTGAGATGTGGAAAGTGCCATCTGCTAGGATATTCTAGGTAGACTGATTGCCCAATGTGGTTAAAATAGTTTAGAATTAAATATTACTGTTGGTAATTTAGAGATTAAGTGCCTTTATTTACGTGTAGCTTGTTTGAAGCTCACTGGCCTTAAGAACTTGGTATTGTTGTTGCCACCCTGATAAACCCAGGAATCTGTAAGTAAGCTTGGTAAAAGTGACTGTCTGGGGGCTGGGGCTGTAGCTCAGTGGCAGAGCACTTGCTTAGAATGTGTAAGGAACTGGGTTTGATCCTTAGCACCACATCAAAATGAGACGAAGAAAATAAAGGCATGCTCTCCAGCTACAACTACCAAATAAATAAATAAATCTGAAAATGTTAAAAAAAAAGTGTCTGTAGGTGTAAGTGTAGGAGCTATATTAGGATTATAGAACTCCCATCTTCACAGTTTGTTGAGGACGACTCAAGGTGATAATCTCTTGTTCTTTAACTGTTTAAAACAGACACACTGGACCTTCCCTTCAAAATTATTTCCTTGTGTTTACTATCAAGGAATTAATCATGTGAATTCTTCCATATCTGTGGCTTGAAAGTGCTGTGGCTTTGTACATTTTCTTGAAAAATTTTTTCTGTTCTTTATTGAAAGGGTTTCTTGTCCTGCAGGTAGCAGTAGCTAGGTTAATAGAATAAGAATTAGAAAGGGGCTGGGGTTGTGGCTCAGCGGTAGAGCGCTCGCCTAGAACGTGCGCGGCCCGGGTTCGATCCTCAGCACCACGTACAAATAAACGAATTGTGTACAACTAAAGCAAATAAATAAATATTTAAAAAAAAAAAAAAAAAGAATTAGAAAGACTGTGCTTTATCATTTCTTCTTGGATGACAAAAATTCTTAAAGACTTTAGTGACATTGATTTCATACTACTTGGTAATATAGTTCATAGATGAAAAGAAGTAATTGAGGTTAGTTCTCACAGAGGAGGAAAATTCTTCTGTACTGAGAATCAATTTAAATGAGTCAAGGTAAAGTCTCAAAGAAGTGATATCTTGTATTCTGCCTGTATATGATTTCTATCTAGAATCAGAGCTAAATAATCCAAGGTACCTACTGTGATGACAGTTTTTTCTTTTAATTGTTGATTTTAATGTCCTTGTAGGAACTGCTAACTGATAGTTTGTGTAGAAGTCTTCAAACCAAATGCACTTAAAAAAAAAAGTTTTTTAGTTGTACACAGACACAATACCTTTATTTTATTTATTTATTTTTATGTGGTGCTGAGGATTGAACACAATGCCTCACACATGCTAGGCAAACGCTCTCCCAACTGAGCTACAACCCCAGCCCCAAAAAGGCACTTTTTAAAAATATATTTACTTTTTAGTTATAAGTGGATACCGTATCTTTATTTTACTTTTATGTGGTGCTGAGGATCGAACCCAGTGCCTCACACATGCTAGGCGAGCGCTTTACCTCTGAGCCATAACCTCAATCCCCAAAGAGGCACTTTTTAAAGAGATATTCAACTGAAGTACCTTAGAACCTGTGTTTCAGATGTTGAAAAAAACTCACAGTGGTCACAGTTGTGAATGTCTTTCCCTACTTTTTATTTTTAGACCTCATAATTGGTTTTTTAAAGGAAAATAATTACCTCAGTTTTCACTAAAAATGATTGTTAAAAAAAAAATCAAATGCAAGCTAGCCAAAATCAAATGCAAGCTAGCCAATTGTATGAGGCAGTAAAAACTAAAACTGAGTGATGAATAAAGTAAAAATGTTTCTTTTCATGGCTTCTTTGGTTGTCCTCAAAAATGAAATTTCCCCAATTCAGAATGACCTGGGAGGGTGGTATGAATTAAAGGAGCAATTTTTACCCCCTTCTGTAAAGGCTCACTCAATATATTGAGGGTGGTGATCTGTTGGGGCTACTATAAAAGAATATTATAGACTGCAGGCTTAGGAACAAAAGTTTTTTTTTTTTTTTTTTTTCCCTCTCACAGTTGTGGAGGCTGAGAAGCCTAAACTCACACTCAGCATCTGGCAAGGACTTGCTTCCTGGTTCATGGATGACACGTTCTTGCTGTGTCCCCACATGCTGGGAGGGATGGAGGCACTCTCTGGGGCCTCTTTTACCCCATGTGGGTACTCCATCCACATGATCTAATTACTTCCCTAAAGACCCTATCTCTTTAATACCATTGCTTTGTGTTATGTTTCAACATATGAACTTGGAGGGGACACATTTAGTCTATAGTAGAGTAAGACACCTTGTCTTAGGATGCTTAGATCTTGAACTCTGAATCCTTACACACCCCTTAGAAATGAGGATTTGACTTATTTCCTAATTTATGTTGACAAATTGTAATGATTAAGTAATTGTTCAGCTGAGGTATGTAAATACACTGTTTCTAGGAGGCAAAAGCCAATAGAGTACTGGCCGCTTTCTCATCCGGGTTTGAAAAAGTTGTTACTGTCCATTCTTAGCCAAGCTGAGGTCTGAATTAATACCATAACAATAGTAACCACACCCTTGTTGTGTTTTATTTCTTCAATTTCCATCTGTTCCCGCAGTTCTAGCTAAAGGACAGATTCTCAGACTTCCAACCTGAATTACAGCTCTAGTCTTGGTGAATTGATTCTACAGGTAGAAGTTGGTGCCTAAATTTGATTCACCCTCTCCTGACTTTGGGCAACTTCCCTTTGAGCACTGAAAGAATGACTTAGAGAATGCCAAATAAACCCTCTGGAAATGGATAATGACCTTCTGGGAGATTCTGTTTTAGTAAACATTTACTAAGGATAAGTAAATTCAAAATACTGTGAAAGTAGAGAGGTAGTTGAATGGAAATGCACAGAGAGCCAGGGCGAGTGGAGTCCACTGGGAATGCTTCTTGTATATCATTGGATTGTGTGATTGGGGTGGGAAGGATAGGACCTCATGGTAGGAGTAAAGCTGTGTGCTGCCATGGCCAGTTGACTCTCTTGGTTGGTCATGGGTTTTTCTTGGACGTAAAGTTGATTGTTCTAGATGAGGCACTGTTGCTGCCTGAAGCGATGGCTGCCTGCAGCAACAAAGCCATGGGAATAAGTTCAGAGGCAGACTGGAAACGAACAGGCTCTTTATTCTGCTAGCTTCTCTCTCCGGCTCCAACAACACCCCAACACCATCTACATTCCTACAACCACCACCACACCACAAAAATGGCACCGACCTGATCTGTAATGTCCCCAGGCCAAGTCTTGTGAGATCATGTAAATGGCGCTGACCTGATCCGCAATGTCCCGGGCCAAGTCTCGGGAGATCATGGAAGGTGGTAATGCTTTATGGCTTACAGCTAACCGCAATATTAGCTATCTCCTTAATTGGGGCTCCTACAAGGCACCTACTTTTTCATATTTCCCCAAAAGAGTTTTGAATATAGTGACTTAACACAAGGGCAGTTAACAGAAGTATGGTACCAGATATCTGAGGGTAACTGTTATAGTTTGTATTTGGATTGTCCCCCAAAAGCCCATGTGTTAAAGAGTTGGTTCCAGGGTGGCTTCAGTGGGAGGTGGTGGAATTATTAAGAGGTAGAACATGGAAGGAGATTTCAGGTCATTGGGGGCATGCCCTTGAGGAGGATTGTGGGACCACAGTCTCTTCCTGTCTCTTGTTTCACCCATGAGGTGAACAGCTTTGCTCTACTCTGTGCCCCGTACCGTGTTGTGCTGTCTCGCTCAGGCCCCCAAACAATAGGTCTGCCCAGCCATGGACTTTTAAAATTAGAAGTCAAAATAAACCTTTCCTCTTTTTTCTTTTACTATAAGTCTTGTATGTTCTTAATGAAATAACTTTGGATAGAGGCCTTACCAAGATTTGATCAGAAATAATGAATTTTAAAAATTTAAAAAATTACTCCCCCTCCCCACCTGTAGTGTCTGGAAAACACAAATCTACGCTCATCCCTAGCTCTGCCAACTTCTGGAATCATTTGCCAAATTACCTATTTCCTTGCTATTTAAAATGATTCACACCCCCCCCCCCCAATTTCTATACTATTTACATACAGTTTAAGTGAGGCTCTCTACCTAACCAAAATGATAGCTGTTTGCCTAACATCTTAACCTCAACATTGTGAAAAATGCTTTCTTTTAGAAAGAGTTTGACTTTTCGAATTCCAATTTTTAAAAACACCTGTTGACAGATGTTATTTTTGAAGCAATCAGTGCCGCTTAGGTTCTGAATTATTGGATGATCTGGAAAAATTTACTTTTCCTTCTGCTGCTGATTGCATTAAAAAAGGATTTTTCGTATTTGTTGGGTGATTGGGAGAATGAATGAGATGGTTACTGTCTTTACCCTCCTGTCTTGGTTTGTTTTGTGTTGCTATAATAGAGTACCTAGAACTAGATTGTTTGTAAAGAACAGAATTTTATTTCTCCCAGTCATGGAGGCCGAGTCTCAGCTCGTAGACCACTGCATCACTTTTTGGTCTGATGAGGGCCTTTTTGTTGCATCCTTAGATGGCAGAAGGTAGAAGGGCAAGCTAGCCAAACACAGAGAGAAGGCTCCTATATAAGGGCACTAATCCCATTAATGAGGAAGGAGCCCTTATGGCCTGTTCACCTCTTAAAGACCCCAACTCAGTCCCATCATATTTGCAACATATTTTGGAAGAGATGCAAAGCATAGCACCTCTGATTCTCTGCCCTTCTCTTGGGAGTGGGCAGTGGTGCTGGCTGATGGACTGTATTCTCTCGGCTTTCTCACTCCTTGGCTGCAAATTGGATTGGCCAGCGGGAGAACTTTAGGACAACTGGGATGAGAGAAATACCAGGCATCAAGTCCCTTTTGTCTCCCTGCTTCTGTGATTTTATCAATGGCTGTGTCCTACCAAGAAACCACTCTGTCTGACGGGTCCTCTTTCAGGACTCTTCTTTGAAACTATGTGAATTGCCTCTATGTAATAAATGTAAGACATCGTTGATTAAAAAGTGCATCATCATCTTAGTATCAGGAAACATGGTGCATTAAAGAAATGTAATTATACATGTAGATCTTAATTGCAGGTATATGAAAACTTTCACATATAAAAAAATCATTCTTGCCGGGTGCGGTGGCATATGCCTGTAATCACAGAACTTGGGAGGCTGAGGCAGGAGGATCACAAGTTCAAAGCCGGCACTTAGCAACTCAGTGAGATCCTGTCTCTAATAAAATACAAAAAAGGGCTGGTGATGTAGCCCAGTGGCCCAGTGGTTGAGTGCCCCTTTGTTCAATCCCCAGTAACCTCCCCCCCCAAAAAAAAATTCATTCTTTGAATTGAGGAAAATTTACTGCTTTCCTCAGTGGAAATGGTTTTTCGTTGTATAATGATATCATAATAAATTAATTTGTATATGGACTTGCCCATCTTACAGGTTATTTTCTTGGGTTAGATGAGAAATGAGTGATGGACATTTTTTGACTGGTTTCTTTTTGCCATATTGTTTCTCAAAGTGTTGAATATATTTAATGTGTCACCTGCAGTTTCTTTACTCTTGTTTTATATCACCCATGACAGCATTGTGTCTTTAAAAAAAAATTTTTTTTGTAGTTACAGATGGTCAGAATGCCTTTATTTTATTTGTTTACTTTGATGTGGTGTTGAGGATTGAACCTTGTGCCTCACACATGATAGGCAAATGCTTTGCCACTGAGCTACAGCCCCAGCCCAGCATTGTGTTTTTTTTTTTTTGTTAATATTTATTTTTTTAGTTATAGGTGGATACAATGTCTTTATTTTATTTTATGTGGTGCAGAGGATTGAACCCAGTGCCTCACACATGATAGGCAAGTGCTCTACCTCTGAACCACAACCCCAGCCTGTGTCTTGACTTCTCCAGAATCCTCCTCATTTGGTAGGTCAAATAGATTCTTTTAATTTACGAATGAAAATGAGCATTTAAAATTTTTTTTTCTTACCAGTTGTATTTTTCTTTTACTTAAAACCTTTTCCCTTCATCTATTTTTTTATTGGCCCTTACTGTTTCTTAAACATAAGCTGTTTGCATGTTAGGTCAGGGGTTGGCTGATTTTCTGTAAAGGGCCAGGTACTAAATATTTCAGGCTTAGTGGGTCATACAGATTCTGTTGCAGCTACTCACCCTTGCTGATACAGGGTGAACATAGCCTGAGGTGACAGCAAGTGACTGTGAGTAGCTGTGTACCAGTAGGGACATCGAAATGCGAAAAAAAAATTTTTTTTTGTTGTTGTTGTGGTACTGGGGATTGAACCTAAGGGGCACCTTATCACTGAGATATGCTCCCAACACTTATTAATTTTTATTTTGAGACAGGGTCTCACTAAGTTGCTGAGGCTAGCCTTGTGATCCTCCTGCCTCAGTCTCCTGGTTTGCTGGATTATAGGTATGTGTCACTGTATTCCACTGAAATGTGAATTTCATATAGTTTTGTTTTTCTCCTTACAAAAAGGGTTTTTTATTTGTCATTATGTAAAATCTGAATTTTAAACAGATTCTTGGCCTGGTTGTTCAGATCCATCAGTTTATATGATGTTAGCCTCTGTCTCATCTATAGTAGCTTTTCCAGAACTACTGCTTTCACAATGAAGCCCCACGAGTTTTTCTTAATTCAAACTGGGGCTGCTTCAGCATTTTTATTTTCTAATGAGGACAGAATAAACAGAATAAATAAACTGGCAATGCTTTTCTGGTATTTTCCAACGCTGTCTAGAATTAGCCTATTGGCCATTTTCAAGTAATTTGTTGTCTTCTCATGGGTCATGATTTCCACCATCTCCTTTTGAGTATGGTGTACCTGTTAGTGTTGAGTGTAAGAGGTCTTATAGTATTGTTGCATTTTTTAGTAAAACACATAGAGCTGATGAAGCAATTAATCATCAGTAGTCTTGACATTAACATGAGCTTTAATCTCGGTCTGCCATATTTTGACCTTGGAAAACATTTTGTTACAGGTAAAATCTATGCCATGAAGACAGGCAGTTTTTGCCCTGAACACCCTCAGTTATTAGCTTGAATTTTCTAAATGGAACATCATTCTGTAGATGGGCAAGGCTCACTTCAGAGACACGGCCTTTGAGGCTATCACACACACTTTTGGTTCCTGAAGTCCTCATGACGAGGGTTTTTTTTTTCAATATTTTTTATGTTGAATGCAGCTTGTACTTTTATATCATACCACTCTTTCTTAGAAAATGCATCAACCACTCTCTGTTTGGCTCCCTTTTGCTTTTTGTAAGGCATTTGTTCTTGCCAACTGCCATGGTGCTACTCAGACAGCCAAAAGACTTTCTGTAGTTTTTATATGTCCTGGAATTTTACTCCTCTTTATTTTTACTTTATAAAAACTATTCATGGGCTGTATAACAACAGGCAGTGGGCTGGATTTGGCTGGTGGGTCATAGTTGGCTGACCCCTGTAGTAGATGATAACTCAATTTGTTTTGACTGTTTTTTTCCCCCACTTCTCTTTTTATGTTAGTTTTTTTTTTTTTTTTTTTTTTTTGGTACCAGGGATTGAACTCAGGGGCACTCGTCCACTGGGTCACATCCCCAGCCCTTTTTTGTATTTTATTAGAGACAGGGTCTCACTGAGTTGCTAAGTGCCTCGCCATTGCTGAGGCTGGCTTTAAACTCGCGATCCTCCTGCCTCAGCCTCCCAAAGTGCTGGGATTACAGGCGTGCGCCACCTCGCCCGGCTTTTATGTTAGTTTTTTAGGCCTACAAATTTTTATTTTTTTTTGCATAATCCAAAGTTACATTCATAGTTATTTTTGTCATGATTTTGAAAGTTAACAGTGTCCTTACTAACTGTTGAATTAAAAAATACATCTGACTTAATTTTAGTGTTACAGACATTTTTTTTTTTTAATTTACTTTAGTTGTACACAATGCAATGCATTTATGTTTACGTGGTGCTGAGGATCGAACCCGGGCCGCGCATGTGCGAGGCTAGCGCTCTGCCACTGAGCCACAACCCCAGCCCTACAGACATAGTTTGACATCCATGATTTCACTTTTTCTCAAGTGGCAAACCAGTTGTGGGTTGTAAATGCAGACAGTACAGGGGTCTCCAGCTGTGCTTCCGGTGATTTTGATTCTAGCCTTGCACCACGATTTCCCCATTTTTCTTTCATTTGCTAGAAATATGCACCAACCTGTGATATGGCTTCACTTAGTTCTTGGTGTGCATGAGTACATATGCGCGCGCGCGCACGCGTTTGTGTGTGTGTGTGTGTGTGTGTGTGTGTGTGTGAGAGAGAGCTGGAATCCACTGGCTAGTCAGTTGGAACCCCTGCAGACATAGTAGATACATGTGGAAATCATTCTCTAAAAAAGTTTGTTTATGTAGATGTTTTTAAATGAAGAACAATAACCTGATCTCCCACACTAAGAAACATGCAGTTAATTGTTTATATTATAAAACATTAGTTGTTGTTGTTTTTTCCTTGCCTTTGGAAAATATTGTACTCAAACTTATAAGTAAAATAACTCACTCATCATAGATTACCCTGGAAAGATTGGCAAGAATTTTATTTAGTCTTACAGATGTGCTGAAGTGATATAAAATAGTTTGGACTGAAACTTAAAAAACTAAATTGGCAGGGATGGTTTTCCTGTCCATGAGACTTAAAATTTTGCTCTTAATTCAGTTGAGTATAAAGAGTAGAGGTGATAGCTTTTATTTTCTAATAGCACCAAAAGTAATTCCTACCAAATAAAATTACTAGAGTATCAAAGATAGGTATGCCTTATTCCCTCACAAAACTGTAGTTTAAAAAAATATATTAAAATTTCTAATTCTTCAGTTCCCAGTTGAAAACCTGGCTGCAGAAGCCCCCCTCTGTTCAGCCTGTATTCGTTGTTGGAGTGTTCTTTCAGACTTGGGAATGTCTGTATGTTCAAACTGGGTTGCCATGGCGTTGTGTGACAAGGTGGCAAACCCCACACAAGAGTTAAAGAGATGAGTAGTGCTTGGGATACAGATTAAGGAACGTACAACTTGCCAGCAAGTTCTAGGCAAGAGATTGAACTAAATGTCTTGATCCAAAGAGGAAAAACCCCATTCCAAGGTGCTTTGGGTTTAAATGAGATTCACTGCTTGATTATGCCCCAGATGGGCTGTTAGCTTTCTTAGGAAACTTGTTCCAATTTTGTGTCTCCACGATAGTCTTCCACTACCATCTGGACTGATCTCTTAAAATTAAAAGTCAAATTAAATATAATCTTTTGATTTGAAATGTGAAACTTGTGTTTATGTTTAGCTAGACTACAATGATAGAAATTTTGTTTAACTTCCTTATCCAACATGAATTTGGAAAACAGGAATGAATAAAAAAATCAGTAGGCTCACTTGAAATGAGAAGACAATGTGGAAATCTCCATAAATTCCATTTTGTAAGCCAGATTTATTTTTATAAAAATCTTGAGCAGAAGACAGTTTGTTCTTCTTTGGATAGTTGGCCCAGGCTTTGTCTTTTTCTTTCAATTGTACTTCAACCAAAGACCCAACTGAGATGAAGAGAATAAACGAAATAGGAAATTAAAAAAAATTTTTTTTTTCTCTCTTAGTGTGAAAACAAAAGTCATGTGGAATCCTTTGTTTTTAAAATAATTCTTAAGAGCTGCTGGCTTTCCACAGAAAGTCTTTGCTTAAACATATTTATCAATATAGAGAGTAAATAGGATTCTGAAGTCTTTAATCATGGCATTTCTGCAAAAAACAACTCTTACACACACAAATCTCTCCCTCTCTTTTATTTCTCCTAGTATCTTAGATCTAGACTAAGCATTTGAACAGCCATCACTAAGTGTTTCCACATTGGAAAACTGGAAGAAGTTGGCTGGATATAATTCTGATTTTCATTGGATGGAAGTATTTTTTCCCTTTTCTGCTTTATAAGTCATATACTGTACTTGCTATTTGGGCTGAACTGGCTTGAAAAGTTAAACAGGAATGAGTCTAGCTACTAAATTTAGAGAATTGATTCATAAGTTCTTGACCTAGTACAGTGTTCATTATTGTCATTGACCAGTTCCCTATTTCAGTGCTTGCCAGCTGGAGAATAGAATCCAAGGCTGCTGCTTAACCCTCTATGGCCCTGGCAATTCATTTATATCATGCTTCACCTTTCTGAATATAACCTATTTCCAGAGGACCAGTAGGTCCTAGCATAGATGGGCCAATTTGCAAATGGGGTAGAGTACCCCTCTGAAAGTGTTTTGAAATTCAGATGTCATGTTATTTTTCTTTCCCAATTAACAAGTATGTTTTTATTTAAGCCAGGCGTTAACTTTCCTATCTTATTGACATTTTCTAGGCCCCTTTTCAAGGAAGATTTAAAATAACTGGGAAATTACTTTTTGTGTAGACACTTTTCTCTTAAATTCATATGACATTGTCCCTTGCCATTTGGAGTAATGGTTAAAGAGCATTACCTAACCTGCAGCATTAAAAAAAATTCCCCAAGCCGGCACGGTGGTGCTTGCCTGTAATCCCAGCACTTTGGAGGCTGAGGCAGGAGGATCGCGAGTTCAAAGCCAGCCTCAGCAATGGTGAGGCACTTAGCAACTCAGTGAGACCCTGTCTCTAAATAAAATACAAAAAAGGGCTGGGGATGTGGCCCAGTGTTTGAGTGCCCCTGAGTTTAATCCCTGGTAAAAAAAAAAAAAAAAAAAATCCCCCAAACAAAAAAACTTGTAGCTCAGGGTGCAAACCCCCTCCTTACCATAATTTTTGAAGCTCTTTAAATGCCTGTTTTGCTTAAGGAATCATAAGACTATGGAAGTGGAATATACTTGGCATGTTCACTATTTCATGAATTTGTAGACTAAATATATTACTTCTGTGGCTCATCCAGAAGATGTTGTCATCCTTTAAATTTGCAATTAGCATTATTGTAAAATTGGGTGATGGAAAATGGCATATTAAGGTTATACATGTTTTACATTTGCTTTATTTGAGAATGTTAAGAATTGACCAAATCCTGCTTTGCCTGGGATATGAGAGAAGGAAAGTTGAAAAGAAACTTTTTCCCTCATTAATAAATGGAGTAACTTTGATACAAAGATTAAGTCACACACAAATGGTTCACCTAGGTGGTTGGCAAAGGAACCAGATGGGCAGAATGTAGGGGGGGATTTAGGAGAAATTATCTGGATAATTCAGTTTCTTTAACTTTGTGATCACATAGGGGAAATTTTTTTTTTTTTTTTTTTTGTAGGTCAGAATTACCAATAGAAGTGTTCATGCTCTTTCCAGGAAAAACATCAAAAGGGAGGGATTTAATTTCCTAGCATGATATAAGAAAATGAAAAGAAAATAAATAAGTCGAGACATGTAGGAAAGGTGATAAACAGGTTTTGAACCTCAGGTAATTTCCTGAACAAAACATGTAGCTTGGCACCTCCCCCACCTCATTTTATGACCCCCACCTTCCTTCTGCTGGTCCTTCTATCCATTAGGGTTGGGTCTTTCAAGACAAGTGGACAGAGCACTAAATTTGTAAACTTCAGATTTCTTTTTTGTTCTTCCCTATGAGCCAGGATTGGTTTTAAAAAACAAAACAAAAAACCCTCAACCTATTATTCTCTGGCTTATGAACTTGTGGGAGTGAGGGTGTGGTTTTTATTAACTCAAGCTAGTATCCCCTGGCTTACCTTAACGTCTGGCCTGTGACTAATAAAAACCGCACAATACAGAGGCAGTGTGGACTGAGTGGAAAAACATGGGTTTTGTGGTCACACTGGTTATATGACTTGAGGCAAACAACTTAATTTCTCTGATCCTCATCTGTAAAATAGGGATACTATCTGGTACAAAAAGATGGGAGAATTACAAATTCCCCTACGTAAGGTGTTTTCTGTGGATGAGGATATGGGTCAGTTGTAGAGTACCTGCCTAACATGCTCCAAGGCCTTGAGTTTGATTCCCAGCACTGCAAACAAAACAGAAAAGTACTTTCTATATTGCTCAGTTCACTTGGTAAATCTTTGAGAAATTCTGGTTTCTTTCCAGCTAGACCTCTAATTATCATAATTTTGGATGACAGTATTAGCATTTGACTAATGTTTTTTGAACAATATGTAGGACTTTTCCAAGTCATGAGGGGGCTTAGACATGAATTATAAGTAGCATTTGAAAGAGGATCAGAAAACAAAGGTATGTAGAGATCCAAGGGAAGAAGGCAGAGAACAGGGCCTGATGAACAAAGCTTACATTTTAGGGGTCAGCAGGAAGATACGGCAAAGAGGAGGAATCAGTATAACTTATATTGTCCTACTTACATGTTTTCTTATGCAGTTCTAGAACAAGATTCCTTAATCTCAACAATGTCTTTGCATATTGGGCCAGGTAACTGATGTTGTAAGAAGCTGTGCCATGCATTGTAGGATGTTTAACAGTGTCCTTGGCTGTATCCTCTGGTGCTGGTGGGTGCATTGGGCAGTATTCCCTCCTCCCAGATATGACAATCAAAAATGTCTTTAGACGAGATCCAAGATGGCGGATTAGAGGAAGCCGCACTTCAGGACAGTTCCGTAGAAAGAATCCAACAAAGCAGATAAATTGCCTTTCATTATATATATATGGACTGAAAATACCGATCTCCTGGATGGTTTGATTACCACTACCAGAGAGAGAAAGAGACAAGCTGTATGCAGCGGCTGGAGCCGCGAGGCTCCTGCAAAACCGCCTGGGCGGTGCACAGGCCATGCGAAACAAGGTCAGTGTGAGGAGACCGCGCTACTGCTGCAACCCCAGCCAAACTCACTGCACACTAGCGTGAAACCGGCGATAAAAACCAGCGATAACAGCCGGCGGGATTGGTGCTGGGGAGCCACGGGAGACCGCGGGTCCACACACCAGTTCGAATCCACACTCCGCCTGACGCGACCCTCGGTGTGGCTTCCCGGTGCGATCGGCAAGGATACGGGAGTCTGGGAGTCTGGGAGTCTTCGGAGCTGCTGTTGACTGGAAGGAGAGCGCCGCCATCTTTGAAAGCTGCAGGGGCTGGTCCTGACAAAGGGGAGGAGACGGAGAGCGACTGCTGCATCCACCCAGGGACTCTCCAGCTCTCTGAAGACAACGCACAATTGGGTGAGACTTGGTTGGTCAGCAGGGGAAGGCGTTTCTGAGGCTGGCACAGTGGCCACAGGGGGCTGCAACTGTGGGTGGGCTTGGGGAGGGGGTGCCTTCTGGAAGATCCCCCTTCCCTGCGCCATTCATCTGCTGACACACACAGTCCCCCTGGGCCACTCCTTCACTGAACCGTGCAGCCGCTGGCCTAGGATGCAGCCTTGATTTCACTGACAGGATCACAGACTGTGATCCAATAGCAATTGGTTTGAACTGGAAAGAAAAAAAAGAGGGGGGCTTCCCAGGGCCCGTTTTGTCTGAGACTTGGGGTTTGACTTTTTTTTTTTTTTTTTTTCCCTTTCTTTTTATTGGTCTGCTTGATTTTCTGGATTGCAGGGAGGGGTTTTTTTTTTTGTTGTTGTTGTTTGTATGTTTGTTTGTTTATTTTTCTTTTTCTTTTTTTGGCTTTGTTTTGTTCTGCTTTTTTTTTTTTTTTTCCTTCCGCATTGATTGTTAGTGTGTTTATCTGCTTCCGCTCCCTTTTTTCTTTCATTCTTTTACTCTTTCTCGCCCTTGTATCTTTTCTTCCTCCTTCATCTTTCATGTTTACATCCTGCCAGTGCATACTAAACAGAGCCAAAAACAAGTTATACGCAAAACTTGGGATTTCTAGAACCGGCGCAATTGAACTGGGTAGCAAAGTGGTGTTATATATAGTTTACTCTCTATTTCCTTGATTCTCTCTCTCCTCTCTCTTACACCAATTCCTACTCTTTATCATTTTTTTTCTTTTCCAACTTACTATATATATAAATTGATCTTTTTACCTAATTGTCAACCCCATTCTCTTTCTTCCATCGTCTACTGATACTAAACCACTTCCACTAAACCATTTCAATAGATATCTCTTTTCATACTTTCCAAGAAAGAACAATTCAAGACACTTCCTTCTTCCTAAACATAACACCTCTGTATCCAATACTTGAAGCTATAAAACCCTATCAGAAACGTACAGAGTAAATTGGAAATAATATCTGGGATAACAAAATCTGTACATTGTGACCAAACTTGGATTTTCTGAATAGAAAGTGTTAGGTTTTAAAAGTATAAAGGAATTATAAGGTGATCTGATAGCATTGTACTACAGGAACAACATAAGGCTTTAAGGTAAAATCGAAACAGTCAAGGTCCCACAGTGCAGGAAGAATAGACACACAAGCAACATGAAAAAACAAGGAAAGAAAATGACACAAACAAATCAAGATACCTCATTGGCAGATGTCATGGCAAGCACAGTTGGTCAAATGCCAGAGATGGAATTTAGAAATTACATATGCCAAATGTTTATGGAACTTAAGAATGAACTCAAAAATGAGATGAGGGAGCAGGTACAGGAGGCAAAAGATCATTTTGACAAAGAACTCCAAAAACAAATACAGGAAGTAAAAGATTACTTCAATAGGGAAATAGAGGCTCTAAAGAGAATCCAAACAGAAATTCCAGAAATGAAAGAAGCAATAAACCAAAATAAAAGCTCAATTGAAAACATCTCCAACAGAATAGACCATCTGGAAGATAGAACCTCAGACAATGAAGACAAAATATATGTCTTAGAGAAGAATTTAAACCATACAGCAAAACTTGTTAATAATCATGAACATAACATCCAGGAATTATGGGACAGCATAAAAAGACCAAACTTAAGAGTGATTGGCGTAGAGGAAGGGGCAGAGTTTCAAGCCAAAGGAATGAGTAATCTATTTAATGAAATAATTACAGAAAATTTTCCAAGCTTGAGGAATGAAATGGAAAACCAAGTTCAAGAGGCATACCGAACACCAAACAAACAAAATCTCAACAGAGCCACACCTAGACACATTATAATGAAAATGCCTAATACACTGAGCAAGGAGAGAATACTAAAAGCCACAAGAGAAAGGAAGCAAATTACATATAGGGGGAAACCAATCAGATTATGTTCAGATTTTTCAACCCAGACCTTAAAAGCAAGAAGATCCTGGAATAGCATATTTCAAGCTCTGAAAGAAAAGGGATGTCAACCAAGAATCTTATATCCAGCAAAATTGAGCTTTAGATTCGAAGATGAAATAAAAACCTTCCACGACAAGCAAAAGTTAAAAGATTTCACAACTCGAAAGCCAGCACTTCTGAACATCCTGGGCAACATTTTTCATGAAGAAGAAGAGAAAGATGATAACGAAAATCAACAAAGGGAGATATTAAACTAAAGGAAATACCAACCAGAAGAGAAACCAAATCAAACTAAAGACCATAAGTCAAATAAAAATGGATGGGAATAAAAATCACATCTCAATAATAACCCTGAATGTTAATGGCCTAAACTCGCCAATCAAAAGACACAGATTATCAGAATGGATTAAAAGAAATGACCCAACAATTTGCTGTCTCCAAGAAACACACCTCATAGAAAAAGACATCAACAGACTGAAAGTGAAAGGCTGGGAAAAGTCTTATCACTCACATGGCCGGCGGAAACAAGCAAGGGTTTCCATTCTCATATCAAATAAGGTAGACTTCAAACCAAAACTAATCAAGAGGGACAAAGATGGATATTTCTTATTACTTAAGGGAACCATCCATCAACAGGATATAACAATCATAAATCTGTATGCCCCAAATAATGGAGCACCTACATTCATCAAACAAACGCTTCTTAAGTTCAAGAGTAAAATAGACCACAACACAGTTATTCTAGGGGACTTCAACACACCTCTCTCACCAATGGATAGATCATCCAAACAAAAGCTAAACAAAGAAACTTTAAGCCTCCTCAAAACAATTAACAATTTAGACCTAACAGACATATATAGAATATTTCATCCCTCAGTAAACGAATACACATTTTTCTCAGCAGCACATGGCTCCTTCTCCAAAATAGACCATATATTATGTCACAAGGCAACTCTCAGCAAATATAAAAAAATAGAGATACTACCCTGCATGCTATCGGACCATAAAGGGATGAAATTGGAAATCAACGACAAAACAAGAAATAAGAAAAACTACTCCATCAACTGGAAGCTAAACAACATGCTACTGAATGAACAAGGGGTTGAAGAAGACATCAAAGAGGAGATCAAAAAATTCCTAGAGGTAAATGAGAACACAGATACATCATATAGAAATCTCTGGGACACTATGAAGGCAGTAGTAAGAGGAAAATTCATTGCACTGAGTTCATTCCTTAAGAGGAAAAAAAACCAACAAATAAATGACTTAACATCACACCTCAAAGCATTAGAAAAAGAAGAACAGACCAACACCAAGAGCAGTAGAAGACAGGAAATAATTAAAATCAGAGCAGAAATTAATGAAATTGAGACTAAGGAAACCATTCAAAGAATTGACAAAACTAAAAGTTGGTTCTTTGAAAAAATAAACAAAATTGACAGACCCTTAGCGATGCTAACGAAAAGAAGAAGAGAAAAAACTCAAATTACTAACATTCGTGATGAAAAAGGGAATATCACAACAAACACCTCAGATATACAGAATATAATTAGAAATTACTTTGAAAACTTGTACTCTAATAAAATAGAAAATACTGAATGCATTGACAGATTTCTAGAGTCATATGATTTGCCTAAACTGGATGTGGAGGCTATACATAATTTATATAGATCAATTACAAGCGAAGAAATAGAAGATGTCATCAAAAAGCTACCAACAAGGAAAAGTCCAGGACCTGATGGGTTTACAGCCGAGTTCTATAAGACTTTCAAAGAAGAACTAATACCAATGCTCTTCAAACTATTTCAAGAAATAGAAAAAGAGGGAGCTCTTCCAGACTCTTTCTATGAGGCCAATATTACATTAATTCCAAAGCCAGGCAAAGACACATCCAAAAAAGAAAACGTCAGGCCCATATCTTTAATGAACATAGATGCAAAAATCCTCAACAAAATCCTGGCAAATCGGATACAAAAACATATCAAAAAGATAGTGCACCACGATCAAGTGGGGTTTATCCCAGGGATGCAAGGCTGGTTCAATATTCGGAAATCAATAAACATAATACATCACATCAATAGACTTAAAGACAAAAATCATATGATCATCTCAATTGACGCAGAAAAAGCATTTGACAAAATACAACACCCCTTTATGTTCAAAACACTAGAAAAACTAGGAATATCAGGAACATATCTTAACATAATAAAAGCTATTTATGCAAGGCCCCGAGCTAACATTATCTTAAATGGAGAAAAATTGAAAGCATTCCCTCTAAAAACTGGAACAAGACAGGGATGTCCCCTTTCACCACTGCTATTTAACATAGTACTGGAAACTCTGGCCAGAGCAATTAGACAGACGAAAGAAATTAAAGGGATCAAGATAGGAAAAGAAGAGCTCAAATTAGCACTATTTGCTGATGACATGATAATCTACCTAGAAGACCCAAAAAACTCTACCAGAAAACTTTTACAACTAGTAAACGAATTTGGCAAAGTTGCAGGATACAAAATCAATACACATAAGTCAAAGGCATTTGTGTACATCAGCGACAAAGACTCTGAAAGGGAAATGATGAAAAATACCCCATTTGCAATAGCATCAAAAAAAATAAAATACCTGGGAATCAACCTAACGAAAGAGGTGAAAGACCTGTATAACGAAAATTATAGAACACTAAAGAAAGAAATTATAGATGAACTCAGAAGATGGAAAGACCTACCTTGCTCTTTGATAGGTAGAATTAATATTGTCAAAATGTCCATACTACCAAAAGCATTATACAGATTTAATGCAATTCCTATCAAAATCCCAATGTCATTCTTCAAAGAAATAGAAATAGCAGTCATGAAATTCATCTGGAAAAATAAGAGACCCAGAATAGCCAAAGCAATCCTGAGCAAGAAAAGTGAAGCAGGGGGCATCACCATACCAGACTTTAAATTATACTATAGAGCAATAGTAACAAAAACAGCATGGTATTGGCACCAAAACAGACTGGTGGACCAATGGTACAGAATTGAGGATACAGAGACTAATACATTTAATTACAGCTATCTTATATTAGACAAAGGTGCCAAAAATGTACAGTGGAGAAAGGATAGCCTCTTCAACAAATGGTGCTGGGAAAACTGGAAATCCATATGCAACAAAATGAAATTAAACCTTTATCTCTCACCATGCACAAAACTCAATTCAAAGTGGATCAAAGACCTAGGAATTAGATCAGAGACAATACACCTAATAGAAGAAAAAGTAAGCTCCAATTTCCAACATGTTGGATTAGGCCCCAAGTTCCTTAATAAGAATCCTGTAGCGCAAGAATTACTACCAAGAATTAATGAATGGGATAGATTTAAACTAAAAAGCTTCTTTTCAGCAAAAGAAACAATCAGTGAGGTGAATAGAGAGCCAACTAATTGGGAACAAATATTTAATACATGCACATCAGATAGAGCACTAATCTCTAGAATATATAAAGAACTCAAAAAACTTTACACTAAAAAAACAAATAACCCAATCAATAAATGGGCTAAGGAATTGAGAAGACACCTCTCAGAAGAAGATACACGATTAATCAACAAATACATGAAAAAATGTTCAACATCGCTGGCAATTAGAGAAATGCAAATCAAAACTACTCTAAGATTTCACTTCACTCCAGTCAGAATGGCAGCCATCAAGAACACAAGCAACAATAAATGTTGGAGAGGATGTGGAGAAAAAGGCACACTCATACATTGCTGGTGGGACTGCAAAATGGTGCAACCGTTATGGAAAGCAGTATGGAGATTTCTTGGAAAACTGGGAATGGAACCATCCTATGACCCAGCCATCCCACTCTTGGGTCTATTCCCAAAGGACTTAAAAACAGCATATTACAGTGACACAGCTATCTCAATGTTTGTAGCTGCACAATTCACAATAGCTAGGTTGTGGAATCAACCTAGATGTCCCTCAGTAAATGAGTGGATTAAGAAAATGTGGTATATACGCACAATGGAATTTTACTCAGCAATAAAAGAAAATAAATTAATGGCATTTGCAGGTAAATGGATGAAGTTGGAAGACATAATGCTAAGTGAAGTTAGTCTCAAAAATCCAAGTACCAAATGTTCTCTCTTATATAAGGAGGCTATTTCAAAGTATTGTTGGATGGGGTACATAGGAGGATTAGAGGAACACTAGAATGGTCAAGGGAAGGGAGGGTAAGGGAGGGAGCAAGAGGGGAGGGAAGGGGGGAAAAAAAGGTGGTTGAATGAGACGGATATCATTTTCCTTAATGCATGATTGAAGACCTAAATTGTACGAATATACTTTGTATACAAACAGTTGTATGTAAAAAGATGCTAATTATATGCACTATGAGTTGTACATATTAAAAATTATAAAAAAAATAAAAAAAAAATGTCTTTAGATATTGCTGAATGTTCTCCGGGGGAACAAAATTTCCCATGGTTGAGATCCACTGCTTTAGAGATTATGCTTTTGGGTTAAACAAAAGGGTTAAACCCTTCATTTGGCTGCAAGCATTTTGTGACTCAGTTCTAAAAGTTAGGGATAGGAAGATGCTGGAAATTTTACTGTGCAAGCTTCCTGGACTAGGGGAAAGGTAGACTTTGCAAGACTCATTCGAGCTCCTGACAGGCCTGGGCCTGTGAAGTGGCTGCATTTATGGGCAACAGTGTGATGACGTGGGAGGAACTTTGACTCTGGAAGTTTGGGGAATTTATCAGTTTCAAAAGTGTTATTTTGCAGAAGTCCCCCTGAAGAACTTTTGGAAGGAGCTGATAATTTAAACATGTCACATCAAAGAAAAATAGAAGCATATACTAATAAAGTTGCCTGAAAGTTCATATCAAGCACCTCACTCCTCCAAACAATTGACATTAGAGGCCTACACAGTTCTAGTGGCTTCTGCCTACCTAACACGCTACCTTTTCAGCTAATAGGTGCTCATGAATTATTTGAGTTGAATTGAAATCCTGCTTGTCAGTTATGCTTGAGGAGTTTTTCCCTTTTGATCTTGAAAGGGGAGGAAGGAGAAGTGCTGGAAGGCAAAAGCCTTAGCTGAAATCTGTGCAAGTTATCAAAGAACAGGTTCATGACTTTGTCAGCAACGTTCACATTTCTGTTTGAAATCTCTATTTTGAGAATGGCCCTGATTTGGTGTGCTTGTTAGGTCAGTAGAGGGGAGGGTGTTGCTGCAATTTGGGGTTTTTCTTCCCCTCATTAGGGTTCTCCAGGTGTTTCTCTCTTGTCTTTGAGCCTTGATTTTTGACAGGTGCTTGATGAAGTGGTTATTGTGATCAGTTTGGTTTAATGCCCTATTCATAAGACTTGAGAAACTGACTGAAAAGAGAAATGCTAAAGAAAAATAGACATATTGAAGTAGGTTCAGATATTGTATTTAATCCTTTAGAAGCCTGAAAAAACTAAGAGTTGTTATCTTTTATAAATAATGGAGAAACAAAAACAAAGATTGGAAGGGATGTGCTCTAAGGCAGAGGGCCGGGTGGAGAGAGGCGAGCCCCTGGGGAATGCCTTTCCTTAGCTGGCCAGGCAGAGTCCCTTCATTCCAAGTGGAGTTTTGGGGGAGTAGCCTCTAGGATCCTTTCTCTCTTTGTAAAGTGATCTCTCCAAATTGATCTCTGGCTGCTGAATAACATCTTTGAGTGTGGTCCACCTAACACGATTGCCCCCCCCCCCCCAAACAAACAAACAAACAAACAACCCAACTGAGTTCTGCCTTAGGACCTTGGATGAAGTTTACTAGTCCACAGAGATGGAATGGTGAGGCGTAGAAAGGCATGAGGACAGTTTCTGCCAAGGGGAATTTGGCCAAGTTCATCCATCTGTTCTCCTTTGCACACAGCTCTCACTCTCTCCTCTCTGAGTTTTTATTGTAGGACAGTTTTAGATTTATGGAAAAATTAAGATAGTAGAGTTGTCATACACCCTGCCCCCTGTTTCCCTTTTTATTATCATCTTATGTTAGAATGGTACATGTGTCGTAATTAATGAGGCAATACTGATAGATTATGATTAACTGATGTCTATATTCATATTTCCTTTCTTGTTACTTAGTGTCCTTTTTCTGTTCCCAGATCCCATCTGGAGTGTGGCATTATATTTAGTTGTCTGGTATCCTTAGGCTGTTTTTGGTTGTGGTAATTTCCCACACTTCCCTTGTTTTTGCTGACCTTGACAGTTTTGAGGAGTACCCGTCCAGTATTTTGGAGTATAGCTGTAAACTGGGATTTGTTTGTGTCTTTCTCTGATGATTAAGTTGAGGTTATAGGTGTTATTGACCTTAATTATCTGACTGAGGTAGTGTTTGCCAGGTTTTCCCACATAAACTAAAAACCTGTTAAATCCCACAAACAATCCTTTCCACTTTGCATACTGTACTCTGTGGAAGGAAGTCACTATGTGCAGCCCACACCTCAACCTCCTTTTCTTTTTTTCTTTTTGATACTGGGGATTGCACAAGGGGCACTTTACCACTGAGCTTACACCCCAACCCTTTTTATCTTTCATTTTGAGACAGTCTTGCTGAGTTGCCCAGACTGGCCTTGTACTTGTGATCCCCATCCCCAGGTGTGTGCCACCACACCCAGCCTCAACCTCCTTAGGAGTAGAGTATCTACATAAATTATTTGGAATTCTTCTGCATGGGCGATTTGTATTTTCATTTTTTAAATTAAAGCTTTTATATCAGTGTGGACTCATGGGTGCTTATTTTATATGGTGGGTTATAATAAACTCCCATGTAATTTTGTTCAAATTGTCCCATCCATTGGGAGTCTTTCACTTGACTTCTGCGTCCCTTTAATGGCATACCATTACCAGTGTGTTGTTTTATAAATCACTTTCTTACTTTATGACACGACAAAATACCTCTTTGACCTTTTTTATGCCTTTGCAATACTTTCTTCTCTGTGTGGAGTAGTGACAGACCACATATCTGGTGGCCTGGAGGCTGAGGCTTTGGTCTCAGCTCCGCTGACCCGTTTACCTTACCGTTGTGACTCTGTTGTCTCTAAAATAAATACACTATGGATGTGTAGTTGACATTGTAAACATCTTTAACTTTAACAGGGCTTTAAACATACTAGTTATTGATCCATGCCCAGTTTTTGGATTTTGAAGCATATCTGACGTCTGTTTGTTTTTCAGTACCTGTTTATGGGCTGCATCGATGCTTATTCAGTGGATACATTTGGAGGTATAACATGTTCAATGTGAACTTTTAGGGAACTTTAGTAGGACATGTATCTATTTTCTCTGATGTGACACATTTAAATTAACGACTTCTCCAGAAACTCTCTAAGGACTGCCTAGGGACTTTTGTCAGGTAACTTTTTGTAACTGATGAATTTTCCAATTGCATGTCATCAGTTGTGAAGAAGCCTTTCCTAAACTTTTTTTTTTTTTTTGGGGGGGGTGTCTTATTTTGTATCTCCTCATACCACTTGGAGAGCAGTGGCTCACATGTGGTTACATCTGCTGAGAAGCAAATAATGGACAAAGGGAACACTAAACACTAAATAGAAAAGAGCAATAAGGGAATATAAATAAACTTTGAGGATAATGTCATTTTCTCTTTCTTCCTGCTACCTAAATCCTTAAAATGATCCCCATTACTTAAAATGGAGTTCTTGTATTGTGAGATGACGAGTGATGGATGGATGAATGAATGAATGCATGTTGGGAACTATATGGAATTTTGATGCAGGTAGGGGATTCAGAAGGATTGTCCTCTGGATAATTTATGGAGTTCTCCAGCAGGGTCCTAAATGAAACTCTGATGGGTAGTTTTGAACATAGCTAAGGCAGAGTGGAGCTGTGTTTCTACCAAGATAGAAGAAGGGTTAGGATGCTGTCAGCCACTGTTCTACATAGCAGGAGTAGGAATGGCAAATATAGGAATATGTTGGTTTTTTTTCTTTCTTTCTTTTTTTTTTTTTTGAAGATGACGAAGTGGTCTTGTGGCATTTTCTGACACATATTCTAAAAATCACGTGAAATGGAGATCATCACATGTTGATGTTTCTCTAAAAGTTGAATTTTGAAATGACAAGATAAGCAGGGCCCTCTGCACACAGACCCATAGTGCTGAGTTCTGCAGTTTATCTTCCCCCTTCAATTTTAAAACTGTCAGAGGTTTTTACTGGTCTTTGCTAATTCCTGCATCTGAAAGAAAATGGTTTGTAAAGGCACATTTGTATTCTGAGATGCTGGGGGAGAAAGGATGTGTGCTGGGTAACAATGTTGAGGCTGTAAGTTGTTGGTGGTCTTGTTGGAATTAGGAAACTGTTTTGTCCCTAGCGTCTAGCTGCTTGCATGGAGTTAGGGGGCTCTAGAAATAAGTCCTTTTACTCCTTTTGCCAAAATGAGGATGGCTATTACCATTAACAGAGGCTGGATTAGGAAGGGTTTGGGAAGTAAAGATCTTTCTGACATTTGACCCATCTCCCTTTTGGTCTCTTCCGAAGCCAGTTTTTCATCTGTCCTCTCTAGGAAGCTGATCTGGTTCCTGTCCTCCAACTGACCAGTACCTAGAATGTCAACAGAGTGAGTCATGTCCCCAACATCCTGTCCTTGTTCTAGAGAAAGAGAACTGTTTGCCTTTGGAAATCACAGAACTTACCTCTATGGAAAAAACCCAAAGTAAGCATTGCTCCCACACACAGTTTTCCTTAAATGATACCTTGTGATTTTTTTTTTTCTTGTGACTTTTAAAATGGGTATTGGTTTTCCTGTGTCTACTGTGTGTGTCAGGTGACTGAGAATTAGAGTGCTTTAGCCATATAGGGAAAGGACCTTGGAGACCAACTGGTCCAACTCTGTATGTTTGTAGAAGTAAATGCTGAAGTATGGTGATTTGTGGTCCAGAAACTGGTCAGTGATAATCAGAACTAAGTCTTCCGAGTTCTGTGTCTTTGACTTTATGGTTTGTAGGAGGACTCAGAACCTTTCATCTGATATGTAATTAGAAGTTCTATTATAGAATGATACTGATGATAGTAGATGTTCCCAACTACACATAACAGTAAAATCATTAAAACAGAACATATGACATACATTGAGTTGTTGGTCAGAAGCTAAGGGAATGTAAGTGAGTAAGAGTTGTGATGCTGGGCTGGGGTTGTGGCTCAGCGGCAGAGCACTCGCCTCGCACGTGCGCGGCCCGGGTTCGATCCTCAGCACCACGTAAACATGAATGCATTGCATTGTGTACAACTAAAATAAATAAATAAATATTAAAAAAAAAAAGAGTTGTGATGCTTAGGACGTTGTCACAATTTAACATTTAGATAGACTTTGGGCAAATCTTATTTCTTGGGACTTTGATCAGGAGAGGGCTGGATTAGACTTTTTTTTTTTTTTTTTTTTAAACATAGGCTCTGAAATTTTGTGATTTCTTATTTCTATGAACTTATGTTGCACATTTTCTTCACAGTGATGCTAAGTGTCTTTAATGTGTGTAAATCCTTATCCTTTAATCCCAGTAATATAGAACATGGGTTTCATGTTATCTACATTGGTGTCATTTTTCTTGTTGAAGAGGGAGCTATCTTAGTTCTGTGTTCTGAGTGAGCAGAGGTATAGCCTAAGCTCGTCCTGAGGCAATCATTCCTGCTCCATGAAGTTAGAATTGGTGTTAATAATAGGGAAAAGAGGAAAGAGACTGGTATGCAGGTTTTTCCTTTTATGTGTCTTAAGTGCTATGGTAGAAGGTATGAGGCAAGCTGTCAAGGTGGTAGCTGTGTTTCTTCCTCTGGCCACTTTTGCCTTTTATTAAGTTATGATTTTCATGATGGTAGTAAGAATTTTTGACAAATGGTGTTTGCCCGAATGCTAATATAATTTTTTATCTGAATTGAATCATTGCTTTTGTAATTATTACCTCTATTTTACAGATAAGAAAATTTAGTCTTCAAGAACTTAGGTTACTTGTTCCAAATCATATCACGGGGCATAGGAATCTGACTTCAGCGTTTGTGTCCTTTGCCCTGCCACCCGTGCTGAGGATTGAACCCAGGGCCTTATGTATGTTAAGCAACACCATCCCACTGAGCTGGACCCCCAGCCCCAGAGCTCATACTCTTAACCACACCACGTACTGCTTCCACTTTATGAGATGTCTCATTTACATTACTTTCTTACTAATTAGGAAGCTCATTGTTTTCTTCATATGATTTCTGGGTCCCTGGTATAGGATCATAACAGAAACATTTTTATTAATGATTTAAAGGCAGTGAATGAATGGTGGGGCGTGGGGGGGTGATTATGAGTTACTCAGACTTACTTATCCTGGTTCTGTTACTTTGTAACCTTGTGGGGGGAGAAGAAAAAACATTAATTTCTCTAAGCATCAGTTTTTTTTTTTTTTTTTTTTTTTTTTTTTTGGTACCGGGGATTGAACTCAGGGGCACTCGACCACTGGGTCACATCCCCAGCCCTTTTTTGTATTTTTTTTATTAGAGACAGGGTCTCACTGAGTTGCTAAGTGCCTCGCCATTGCTGAGGCTGGCTTTGAACTCTTGATCCTCCTGCCTCAGCCTCCCAAAGTGCTGGGATTACAGGCGTGCGCCATCGCGCCCGGCTAAGTATCAGTTTTCTCACCCCCCTCTTTAGTCCCCAAAAGCCAGAAAAATATTATTTTCTGCACTGGGCTATGATAATTAGAAATAGAGTATATTAAAACTTTAGCACATGAAAAGCAGTCAATGAGTGAATTTGCCTTTATATTTGTTTTGATACTAAATTAACATCAGAAAGAAATGTATTTCCTTTACTTTCTTTTTCCTCTAAGGAGAAAGTATGTCATTTCTCTGAAATGCCTGCTACCTTAGGGAGTTCTCAGTAATAGACCGAACACAACATTGTGGAATATGAGGCTTTAATATAAGATTTAATATAAGATAAGATATATATATTTTTTAATTCATCAGGAGAAACTCCCCCAACCCCAGACTCTGGCAGCCTTAGCTCTGATCCTTCCCCCTGCCTTTTGGCAGCACCTTCCTATGGAATCTGAATGGGATGTGCCAAGTCAGTCCCCTGTCTCCGTGCCTTTTTCTACTCACATTTCTCAGCTCACTGGAAAGGCCCCCAAGTCTTTCCATCTGCTGATTGTGGCCCAGTAGCCAGAAAATGGCTAGGGCATTAAAAGGAAGGGGACCATGTTTCTTCTCTTATTCTTGAGCATTTTGGTATTTGAAATTTTGTCTGCATCTACTGCCACCATACCAACCATCTCTTCTCTGTGTTTGTAAGAGAGCAAGAAGAGTACACTTTTCATAAGCTGGAATAGGCTTGTTCATCTGTCTCATCTTTCTTAGAAATAAAACTCCTTATTTTTCTTCAACTTCCTGGGAGAAATGAGTTTTCTCAGCAGAGCAAATATATTACAGGGTTGACTAATAAAAACAAACAACCCAACAGTCACTAGTGTAGTACCTGGCACATGATAAGACACTCAAGAGATGAAAGAAACTGGCAATGACTACAGTTCCTGTAGTTCTACTGAGGTGCTCACTATTTTGGGGGACTGAGGGATCTATATAGGATCAGAATTAGCTTAAGTAACTTAAGCAGATCACTTTGCCATCTTGCAGAGTGCCATGTAAGGACTGGAGGGTGGAGGGAGCAGAGGTTAGAGAGTTTATCTGGGCAGAGAGACAAATGTTCCCAACTCAAAATACGTCCCATATTTGAGAATTACTTTACTCAGAGCCTTGGATGAGCTTCTGCCTGCAGAGTAATTGACAGATTCTGAAGAGTTGTGATACATTTGTAGCACATGGGTCATTTTTATTTTCAAAGAACTTTATTTTTTCTCTGTATGTGTACTGGGGTTCAAGCCCAGGGTCTTATGCATGCTAGGCCAAGTATTCTCCCACTGAGCTATACTCCCAGTCCTTTTAAAAAACACTTTAAAAGAGTGTTTTACTTAGTATTCTTCATCTTAGCTTCATGTTTTCTTTGAGTCTTTGTTGTATTATACTGCTTAGAAAGAGTGAGTAAGCTTTGCCTGTTGGTTTATAAAACATTTATGGATTTCAAGCCTCTGGGGAGTGAGAATTGAAATGATGGTATCTTTCTATGAACCTTATATTTGTAAACCTGCTGGCTTATCATCCCTCCCCACCCCCAAGGTATAGACTAACAATCAGAGTAAATAGAATTTAGGAATTGTGTGAGGGTTGTGTGTATGTTTTTTTTTTTTTTTTTCTTCCTTAAAATAGTCTGGACTGTCTATCTAATAGATCTGGGTGAAGTACTCCCTCCACGTTGGTTTCTGAAGTCAGCCCTGAGTAGATGCCTAAACACCAACAACAATTAGTTTACTGGTTAAGAGGGAAGAAGGGATTTGAAATGGCTTCATAAATTTCCTCTTGTGCTTTTAAAGTCATGAATTAAGAACCTTTAATGAAGTGTTAATAGGCACATCCTTTCCTTCCTCACCCCTTACCTCATCTGCGTAACAAGATACTCAGGTGCTTCAAGGATATATAATTCCAGATGATTAGCCGAGCTCCGCCTGTGTCTGAGTGCCATGTGCAAGGTTTGAAAAAAATTTTGGATTAAGATTAGAAAAATGGCAGCCACCAAAACTGCCTTTAGTATAAAGGGGATAAAATGTCACTTATTCTTTAATTTTTTTATAGCAATGTTGCTTGGGTGAAGATGTATAGAGGCAGTAAAATAATGGCCCCTGCCCTGAGCTAAACTATAGTGTGGGAGACTTTTTTGAAAGTATAAAAAAGAGGTCAGTTTTCTTCACTGGAGGAAGTTACATGATTAAAGTCATGGGAAAAGCAGAGTGTTTTGCAGTCTATAGGGTAAGTTTCTCATTTCACGTGGGATATAATTGAGAGCATTACATAAAGTTGATATCTACATGGACCTGATTAATACTGAGGAAGCTGATGATAGTGAAGCTTTGTCAAATACTTGGTGCTTGTGTTTCTTCACTTAACCCTCACAACGGTCATTTTCAGATAGTAGCTTAGAGGAGTAAATAACTTGCCCAGAGCCATATGACTTAGGAGTGGAACTGGGATTTGAAACCATGATGCAACATCTCACGTCCTAGATGAAAAATGTTGATTTGAAAGTTACAGTGCTAGAGAAAAAGCTGTAGGGGTAGCGATAATAAACAAAAGGCTGCGTCTCAGGCATGTTTATGGGCTCTTCTTCCCAGAGTACAGCCAATAAATAGCCTTTAATCAATGTTCATTTCATATTTCAGCCTTCAGAAAGCAGCTGTTACCCGAAGTGCCTGCTGTTGATGTGCAACACTGTTTGTGAGCGCAGTGCTTTGTGCCAACTCTGCCACACACATGGGTATTAAGTCTAGCAGCAGCCAGTACCAACTTTCAGTGGAGCTCAACTTCACACATTACACCATCACATTGTTCTCTTGTGCAGCTAGAGATGGCTGACCGCTCTTTGCAGCAGAACAGTGACAGTCATTTATAGACAAGTCCTCTTTGGGAACGACTATATTTTTTTCTGACTTCTCCAGGTCAACCTTTTAGAAACTTAAGGAGAGGCAGCTCTTGGTCAGAGAGCATAAGGAATGGATGTGGCATTTTAAAAGCTAAGGTCCCAGGATTCTCCCACCTGACTAAGCAACATGTAGCTGATCAGATTTCTAATGGACTCGGGAAGAATGCTAGCTAAATCTTGAATTTGGTACTGTGACTTCAATTGTGGATCAGTCACGGGTCAAGCTTGGTTGACAGCATTCCTCAGCATCTGTCCATGCTTTATTTGGTCATAGTTTTACATGACCAGGAAGCCTTCAGAATGAGAACCTAAAACCTAGGATGAATATCCATTTATATGCTTAGGGTTCAATAAAGATAGCTATGCAGAAAAATGATTGGACCAAGAGGTTGTGATCTGATAGAGAGAGAGAGAGAGAGAGAGAGAGAGAGAGAGAGAAAGAGAGAAAACCCCACAAGTCCTGTCTGTTCAGATTCTTTTCAGCTTCTTAATTGTAGCATTTCTTCTTCTCAGGCATGGAGCAAGAACTTTCTGGAATGAAGGTCTTAATTTTTTTTTTTTTTTTAATGGCCAACAGTTACCTGGAAAGGTGGGGGAAAGTTAGGGTAATATTTTTAGGTTTTATGGTAGGCTTTGGGGAAAAGAGGTTCTGGTTTCTAGGACCTGCATGGGGAAGAGGAATTCTAGTTTCTATGACTTGCCCTGGGGGAGGAGGAGGAGTAAGAAGTTGGGGAGGAGAATGTCATCTATGACTTCACTTCTGAGGCTGCCTTTAAGGCTTTTATTTTGGGGTATTGTTTTTTGGCCCCAACAGATTCATAGTGAACATTTAAATGGTTTTATTTTCTTCTATTTTTCTGGGTGAAAAAGTGAATCATTCCCCTTAATTCTCCACTCTTCTAAGGCGAGGCTTATTTTAATGTTATGAGCCATGTGGCCTCGATGGACAGCTTGCTGACTGCCTGGGGGTTAGTTGTGGGAACCCTCCTAAGTCCCATTGCCTAAAGTTATTTACCCTACCTGCTTACTATAAAAGCACTAAATGTAGAGGTAGCTGTTAGTTAAAGAACAAACCACCTGGTCTCTGGATTACTTAGAGCCATATTCTTTTAAAAAAAAAAATTATCTTTCCTCACTCCTTGCCCCTAGCAAATATTTCTTATTAGAAGAAACACAAGAAGCCATTGGTTAGTTTTCAATCTGTTTCCTAAGGGATAGTCAGCCAAATATGCTGTCCTGAGGGAATTGAATAGAAGCAGATGAGATTTGTGATAAGAGTTGAGGAAAGACAAATTCTGAGAATAGAAAGTGAAATTATACACCCTAATAAAAGCCTGAGCAAACAGTGTGCCTGATTGACTGTGTATTTTTGGGATGTGTGTCAGGGTAGGGGTGCATATTCTACCTACCACCAGTTGGGGGAAAATACTTTTGAAAGAAAAGTAGATATTTGCTTAAGACAAGAAATATACTCATTCCCTTACGAATCTTCCCTTGGGCCATTTTGGCTTAATTATTCTGGAAGAAGGGTATATGAAATTGATCTTAAAACTCACTTCCCTTTCCCTAAGAGGAGTTTAATGCATCTTGGGCTAAGTAAGGAGCCAGCCAGCTATTTTTCTCCATTATCATAAGTAGGATTGCAGCTCAGCTCAAGTAGGGTTACCTGCCACATGGTAGACTGTGTGTACTACAGTGGTCCCATAAGATAACCATAGAGCTGCAGAATTTCTATCTAGTAATGTCATAGCTGATACAGCATTGTCATACCACAATGCATTGCTCATGTGTTTGTGGTGAGTCTAATGTAAGCAAACCTACTGCTCTGCCAATCAGGTGAAAGTATAGCAATTCAATTATGTAAAGTACATAATACTTGATAGTGATAATAAATGACTATTACTGGTTTGTGTATTCACTATCTATACTATTTATTATTTTAAAGTATACCACTCCTACCAGACAAGGTACTTTAAAATAGCATGCTGTGTGACCCTGGCAACAGCTTCATACATCTGGTGTTTATCATGTCTCTTGGTTGCATCAATAAGGCTGCATTCAATGCTTGACCATATAGGTTTGTCTGATTACCCTCTATGATGTTTGCACAAGGATGAAATTTTCTAGTGACCCAGTTCTCGGAACTGTGAAGATGATGCAAAATTGTATTGGGAAAAAGCTCTGGTCATTTGTAATAGCTAGGGCCTAGTGTTGTCTGTTTCTAGCTCCATTTTCATTTCATTTCCATTAAATCTCATCAAATTCCTACCACTCTGAACAGTGTGTTTTACTTGAATGACTTCTGTGTGGCCAAATTCCTAGGGAATTGAGCACATGGTACCCTTTTTTTATGGTGTCTAAGGTGACCTTGGTACCCTTTGGACTTTTTAGCTTTCATTTGAGATTGTAGCAAATTCCCCAGTGAATATTATAAGTGAGCAGGGATATATGCTAGCCCTAGTGTGTAGCTTTCATTATGCAAGGAGACCCCATTATGGTGGCACTACAATTGAGATCATAAAAACATCCCAAGTGTCATTGAGAAGTCAAATGTTAGGTCACATACTTATTTTGGGCCATTCTTCTTCTTCTTTAGGTTTTGTACTCCTGGTATTTCATCAAGTTGAGTGTTTACTGTAAACTTATTCCTTTACTGTGTTATCACTCTTTAAAGTCTTTCTTCTCTAGGGCTAGGGGTGTAACTCAGTCGGTGAGTACTTGCCTAGCATGTGTGAGGCCTTGGGTTCTATCCTTAGCAAACCCCCCCCCCCCCCCCCAGTGTCTTCTCTGGCCTGTATAAATGAGCCTGGGTCTTGCTCCTTTGTATTGTCTTTGAATTTTTGGCAGGTGGCATTTGGAGCCCTGTGAAGGCTGTCCTTGTGTATTGTTTTTATAAGCTTAATAAGACACAGAAAAAATGTCAAAAGATAGACTTTCTCCCTAGGGTAGAGGGAAAGGGTGGATAAAATTTGACAGTTTCCAAGTGAGTCTTATTTGAGTGCCCTTTAGAGGAGAGTATTTACTGATTCTGTCTTATCTTCCCATCAATCTTATTTTCTACTCTTCCTTTTTTTTTTTTTTAAATCTTTATCAGGGTTTGAACCTGGGAGCACTTTACCACTGAGCTACATCCCCAGCCCTTTTTATTTTGAGACAAGGTCTCACTAAGTGGCTTAGGGCCTCGTTCGTTAAATTTCATTAAATTGCTGAGCCTAGCTTTGAACTTCCAGTCCTCCTGCCTCAGCCTCTCGAGCCTCTGCGATTATAGACATGCACCACCGTGCCCTGCTTTGATTTTTCTTTACAGTGGAGAAATTTATCACTCCAAAAGATGATCAGAGAGCTGAACTGAAATAGAAACTTTTATGTATCTCCTTTTTTAACCAACTTAACTCTTAATCAACTGTTTTTATTGTCATTAGGTTGGACCATGTGAACTTGCTGCTCTTGTGGGTCAAAAATGGTTGAAAATGAGTGATTTTATGTTTTGACCCATGGAATCTGATAAGGAAATTTAAGTCCCAGGAAGGCTAATGTGCCCACCTCATTTTCTGTCCTTGAACATAGTAGTCAGAAAAAAGACAAAACTATTTTTTGATTCTTTTTTCATTTACCTCCCTATCATCCTCCTTCCTTTTCATTTTTTTTCTTACCTTGAAGAGTTAACAGATACAAATTAACAGAGGCTATCTTTGTAGATTGACAAGTCAAAGTGACTGATATTTTTTTGAGGGCGAGAGTAATAGAAACTGTTAGAAAATGCTGAACAAAGTTAACTTAGCCGGGAACACCGTGTTAGTGAAATAAAAGGGTTTATCGGGGTGCACGTAGGGAAGGGTAGGGAAAGGAAGGGAAGGGAAGGGGGGTAGGGAAGGGGGGGAAAAAGGGACGAACTGGAACAGGGACAGGCGCAAACAGAGAGCGATTTCAGTCTGGGGAGGCTTAAATAGGAGACTGCTGGTCAGGGAGACCCCTGGGGGCGAGTGTCTCCATAGGCTGCCGGAGGTCAGGGGGCAGGGGCGAGGGTACCTGGGAAAGGTAGTCTTTTCACAAAGTACCTGGGGAGGTGTGGCCTTCTACCTGGGAGGCGCAGCCTCCTGCCTGGAACCCAACAGAAACAGTGTCTTTCAACAATTGCACCTGGATTTTCAGACAAGAATACAGTTGAGCCAATCATAGAAATATCAGTGTAAATATCTACACTGATATTTAGTTGTCTGAGCTACATTGGGTTGTCTTTGAGAAGCATGGATTGTGTTTTTGTTGTTTGTTGCATTCCTGACATGCTTAAAAAAAAAAAAAACACAAAAACTACTACAATCTACTGTAGTTGATTGATGCAGGGAAAGTTTGCTGCACCTAACAATAGCCCTTCTCCATGAAACACTCCATTGATGCTCTTAGAACTCATTACTGCTAACCAAACAGTAGTGGTTTTATTACTGTACTAATGGAGCCTGGTACTTGGAGTCTGGGGTATGAGGGAGGAGGAGAGGGTAGGGCAAGGAATATGGGCAGGATAAGTGGTTTCCTTTCCATGATTAGTGATGTCCCCCAGAAAAGTAGTTAGGCAGTTTCCAGTTAAACAGTGTGATAATGTAGATACAATGCAGGGTCCAATGTGCATATGCAAGGATGCACTAAACGAATTATTTCTAGCAGGGAGAAACAAGGGCTTTCTCAATAAAGAATCAGCAAGATGGCTGAGTTTTCTATGGCCTTTTCCAATAAAGTGATTTGCTTTCCTAACAGTGCATAGAGGTGAACAAATGAGTTTTGAAAGATATGGATTCTGATGGATGCAGAATTAGAATCAGCTTGGCAGTCTCCTCATTGCAGGCACAAGATAGTCCCAAGTGGCAGCTTTTACCTTCTTTCATGCTTCTTGTAATATACTTGGGTCCTTCTTTCTTTTCTATCCTTACTTTTCCCCTTTGCCTTTAAAAAAAAATTAAATGGAGTAGTTTATCTGTTTACTTTTAGTGTGATTACTGATGTAGATGAGTTTATATCATCTTGCAATTTGTATTGGGTTTAATCTGCCTGTTTTATGTTTTCTCCTTCTTGAATCCTTTGATTAAGAAAAATTTATTCCATTCCCCTCATCATTTGTGAGCTTATTAACCACATATTCTGTACCCCTCTTTTATTGGTTATCCCACAGGTTATAGGATGCATGCTTGATTTACTATAGTCTAATTTCAGACTTTGCTTTCATTTGGAAAAGCACACCATTCTTAGTGACCTTCACTGTCAGTGTAATAATTTTTTTTTTTTTTTTTTTTTTTTTTTTGTATCAGGGATTGAACTCAGGGGCACTTGCCCACTGAGCCACATCCCCAGCCCTTTTTAATATTTTTTTTTATTTAGAGACAAGGTCTCACTGAGTTGCTTAGTGCCTTGCTTTTGCTGAGGCTGGCTTTGAACTTGAGATCTACCTGTCTCAGCCTCCCAGGCCGCTGGGATTACAGGCGTGTGCCACAGCGCCCAGCTCCCAGTGGAATAATTTTATTCTTATTTCCTATGTGATTCCCTCCCACAGGAGCTCTTAACTTGCACCTTTTATCAAAGCTGCATTGGAGACACCCTAGTCAGAAATAGACATCTCCACTGCAGACTTGTTAGCTATCTAGAATAAGGCTGGACGCTTTCTAGTCTCCCCTTGAATCAGTCTCTCACAGCAGCATCTATCCTTCCTCCTTCCAGCAAGATACCTGGTGCACAGTAGCTTCGAAATGGAGGTTTGAATGACCAGGTTCACCTAAGCCAGATGCTGGAACATAACCTCAGGGCAAGAGCTGGAGAGTTTTAGCCTGTTTTAGGTAAACTCAAGTCTTTCAAACTGTAGCTTCTGCCAGTCCTTCTAGCTGATTTTGTTGAATGAAGATTATTCTTCTTTTCCTCACGCTCATGCACTTTCGCCTTAACTGTCAGCTATAACTATATGTACCTGGTCACTCACTGGTTGCTACCTGTAGTTCTGTTACAAAAACTTTATCAAGTACACAACCCATAAGTATCTAGTAACTGCCATTGTTTTTCAGGGGAATGTAAGGAATATGCATGGAAACATTGTGTGGAAAGATCCTTGAGTTCTTCTTGGACTGATTGAGCTTTGTGTGCCTGAGGCATGTAAAATACTGTAAAATGCCAGTATAAAATATCTTAGCATAGGTTGAGATGCCATGTGAGCCACTCATATTTAGGCCTTTTTTTTTTTTTTTTTTTTTTTTGTGGTGCTGGAGATTGAACCCAGGGCCTTGCTCATGTGAGGTAAGCACTCTACCAGCCCCTAGGCCTTTTTTTTTTTTTTTTTTTTTTTGTGGTACCAGGGATTGAACTCAGGGGCACTCGACCACTGGGTCACATCCCCAGACCTTTTTAGTATTTTATTTAGAGACAGGGTCTCTCACTGAGTTGCTAAGTGCCTCACCATTGCTGAGGCTGGCTTTGAACTCGCGATCCTCCTGCCTCAGCCTCCCAAAGTGCTGGGATTACAGGCGTGCGCCACCGCGCCCGGCTCCCTAGGCCATTTTGAACAGTAAGAAAACCCACAGCAGAAGTGTGAACCTTATCCCCTGAGGCATTCTGTCAGTTCTGTTATGTAGTATGTGTGTTTTTTAAACACCCACTTCTCAATGATGGGGGGGGCATGTTGGTGGATCATTCTAGTTCTTTTGTAGGAGATGGCATGACCCAACCGGAATCAGCTCACATGTGTCAAGACCTAAAATTCCTCATCCTGCTCTGCTGCTTTTTGTACCTGTGGGTTGACTATGCCACTTCTTCAGCCTTATCTGTGCAGTGGGAATGAGAACAACTTTTGTCACAGGCTTGTTGTAGGGATAAAGTCATACTGGTTCCTAAACACGTTGTGAAAAATGTGAGTCACTGAGCATTCTGTTTTCTTCTGCCTGATGTTCCCATTTGGGCCCCTTAAGATAGGCATTCCTTATGAAGGGCTTACTGACATTTATTTTTGAGAAGGGAAATATTAATATTGAGTTTGAGAGAATCTGTTTTTCCCTCTTATCCATGTGATACTTGGTATTTATTCCAGGGATATTAAGTTTGTTCTAAATGAGCCAGTTTCAAGTTCCATGCTCCGTAGTAGAAGTCAGGGGAGATAACGTCACCTTTAAGCATTGTATATTTTCAGAGAAGAGTTTTCTTAAGATACATTAGCAAGAAGTTGTTTTCTTAAACAGATGCACTGGGTCGATGCAAATTGATTCTTCAGAGAAATATCAACCACAACTTCTGCCAAAGTGAATGTGGTTACTAGAGGCAACGGTAGCAGCAGTCTGCATCCAGGCATGTGTAAGAATTGAATTCAGATGCCCCTTCCTAGGGCTGCCAGCTAGTGTGAAGTGTGGCATACAGGCAGTGAGTGGTCAGTGTTGGCCTGACTGGGAATTGGAAAGTCCCCATTTATTGGAGCATCTGCCAAGCATGGATGATGAAGGGCTTTTCGGGATTACGATGTAAACTGCATTTGAGAGACTGGGAGTGGAGGGATAGTTTTATAGACATCCTGCTTAGTCTCCAGAGGTACTATCAGAATTGTTTCCTCCAAAACCATAAGAGAAAAGGTAGCACTGTCTTACCAGGATACCTGTGGGAGCTGAAGGTGGATGCTGGAGGATAGAATACCTCTTGGGGCTGGGCACGGTGGTGCATGCCTGTAATCCCAGCTCTTGGGAGGCTGAGGCAGGAGGATCGCGAGTTCAAAGCCAGCCTCAGCAATGGTGAGGCACTTAGCAACTCAGTGAGACCCTGTCTCTAATAAAATACAAAAAAAGGGCTGGGGATGTGGCCCAGCAGCCCAGTGGTCAAGTGCCCCTGAGTTCAATCCCCAGTAACCCCCCCCCCAAAAAAAAAAAAAAAAAAACCTCTTGGGATGGAACAGGGCTATCACCTTTGAAGAAACTGACATGAGAATGAGGTTCACTTCTTTCATTTCCGCATAGGTGGATAGTGACAGTAACTAATGACTAGTTTGAGTCTTCAATTTTTAAGAATGAATCTGTTTTCCGACTTCTGTAATAAACTGCAACAAAGCTTAACCTTCACTAGAGGGGCTGGCTAGATGTTTGGCTAAGCCTGTGAAATCCCACTTTGTCTAATAGTTGAAATGAAAGACTAAAGCTATAATTGCATCTGTTGGACGTGGACTTCTTTCCATGGCTGAGCTAAAGCCTTTTACAAATACATTACAGATGGAAGTGCCTGAATCCAGAGTCATCCATGTTGACTTGTAGCCAAGCCAACACTATGGTAGTTCTGTGATTTAGAGGAGACTATGAGATTAGATTTTAGGTGCTATATTTAACTTTTAATTATACTCTATTGGGAGACGTTTTAATTTCCCAACTGTTATAGCCAAGACATGAAGATGTAGGTCAAGTACGTTAATAGAATTCAAAAGAAAACAATATAACAAACTCCAGAATCTACCAGTTGCATCTCAGGTAATTAATTAGGGCAGCCTATAGTTACTCACCAGTGTGAAATTTCACTGGTCTAGAATAGCCCCACTGTCTCCTAAATGGGCAATGTGCTTCCAAGGCAAACTTGAAACAGTGAGGTTAGACTTTAATTTGCAGATCTTGGTAGTCTAGCCTTAATGGTTCAGATGCAGGTTGTTCTCTGTGGGTGTTTTTTGTGAATTATTATTCTGTTTTGCCTTCTGCATTGCCATATATTGTTCAATCTCGTTAGGCCAGGTAATGCCAGGTTCTTTAAGCTGAAGAGAAAATATGTGAGTCTATTTGTGAATCTGGATGAATCCTGCCCATCTTCTGCTCCTTGGGGTCAGTGATTGAGAGGTGACTGAAATTGATAGGTTTGTCTTGAACTTAGCTTGGAGTCTCCAGATACAGAATTCAAGGCTCTAGCTTAACTAGAAGACTTCCTGGGTTTGTTGAATAATGTTGATGTTTACAGAGAGTCCCTTGGTTTTTTTTGTCAGTTGACTATTGAGCAGGGAGTCATCCTTGATGCCAGTTAGACTATGAGGGTGTTAAGCAGTAATCCAGGTCACTGGAGCTGTTGGATGTGTGTGTACAGAGTTGTTGCCATGATCTGTGCATGCGTATCTAGGATCATCAAGGCCTTGGAGTGTGGACTGAGAGGCTAGTTTTCAAGGCAGAATACTAGAAGTGAGAAAACATGCATGCACGTAGTGCATCTCTTCCTTTGTTCTGCTCCCATCTGTGTTAGCTTGCTGCTGCTCTGACACACAGCCTCACCTTCTATGTGCCTCATTTTGTCAGTGCTGAGAATCCCACTGAACCTGAACTGTTTTTTTTTTTTTTTTTCCTTCTGAACTGTTGTTTTGACCTGTCTTGTCTGTGTCTTTGAGCAACAGTGAGTGTGAATAAATGCATTGATTTTTAAAAAAATTATAGCAGCTCCTCTGGAAGCATTGGAGCCTAGGGAAGTCATTCATCATTTCAATGCCCGTTTTGTGACTTCTTTTTCTTTTTTTGTCGTTTTTGTAACTGTGGTAAAATGTGATATCAAGTTTAACCATTGTAGCCATTTATGGGTGTGCGATTCAATGGCATTAAGTCCTTTCACGTGGCTATGCAACCATCACCAACATCCATTCTCCAAAGTTTATACTCGACCCGAACTCTGTACCCATTGAATGCTGGTTCCTCATTTCTCCTTCCCCACAAACCGCTGGTAACCTCTATTTCTCCATCTCTATGAATCTGCCTACTTTAGGTAACTCACACAGGTAGAATCATACAATGTGTATCCTTTTGTGTCTGGTTTATTTCACTTAGCATGCTGTTTTCAAGCTTCATCCATGTTGAAGCATGTGTCAGAACTTCATTCCTTTTCAAGGCTGAACAGTATTTCACCATGAGGGTATACCATGTTGGTTTATCTGTCCATCTGCTGATGGACACTTGGTTGTTTTCACTTTTGGCCATTATATATAACAACATGAACACTGGCACACGAGTATCTGTTTGAGTATCTGTTTTTAACACTTTTAACTAGAATTGGAATTGCTGAATCATGTGTTTAACTTTGAAGGAGGCATCATATGGTTTCCTGTAGTGCTGTACCATCTTACGTTCCCACTAGCAATGCATGAGGGTTCCTTCGCATTCTTTTTTTTTTTTTTTTTGTACCAGGGATTAAACTCAGGGGCACTCGACCACTGGGCCACATCCCCAGTCCTTTTTTGTATTTTATTAGAGACAGGGTCTCACTGAGTTGCTAAGTGCCTTGACATTGCTGAGGCTGGCTTTGAACTTGCGATCCTTCTGCCTCAGCCTCCCAGGTGCTGGGATTACAGGCGTGTGCCACCGCGCCCGGCCTTCTACATTCTTATGAGTGCATATTTTTCTTCTTTTTCTCCGTCTCCTCCTCCTCCTCCTCCTCCTCCTCCTCCTCCTCCTCCTCCTCCTCCTTCTTCTTCTTCTTCTTCTTCTTCTTCTTCTTCTTTTAAAGTAATAACCACTGTAATGGGGCATGAAGTGGCATTTCATTGTGGTTTTGACTTACATTTATGCATGGATTTAGAAGAATGTTAAAACATTGGCACACGCCTGTAATTCCAGTGGCTCAAGAGGCAGTCAGGAGGATTGTGAGTTCAAAGCCAGCCTCAGCAACTCAGTGAGACCCTGTCTCTAAATAAAATATAAAGTGCTGGGGATGTGGCTCAGTGGTTAAGCTCCCCTGGGTTCAAAAAACAAAAGTTAAAACAGTGTACACAACAAAATGTAAAACAACCCCCCCCCCCCGAAACAAAACAAAATACAAAACAAACAAACAAAAACAAAACCCCAACAGTCTATGGGACAATTTCCATCCTGATCAATTAATATTTTTCATGTTCTCTTTTTGCCTTTAAAATAACTATTTTTAATTGCTTCTTTCTGGGATCTGTCTTGAAGTTACCATTTCTCTGAAGAAACAGAATTGGAACCAAGAAATGCAAATGGAAAGAGAGAAGAATATAGTAAAATGGTGTGTTGTCACTCCTGAGAACACCCTAGCAAGATACTGCAGGGCTTCTGTGGTCCCCGAGGAACTTTACAGTGAACATACTTGCAGAGTACTACAAATACAGGAGAGTCTGGTTGTAAGAGGCAAGTTTCTGGTGAGACAAAATGGATTAGACCAAGGCTAATGCCAGGCATCAGACAGTAAAATCATCCAATTTATCATCCTTTCCCCAAGGCTGAGACTTTTTAAGTAGTTTGGAAAAACTTCCAAGGGAAAAGGCAGGCTTCAGAATAATTAAAAAATTTGTCCCCTGTAGGCCCACATGCTAAAAGCTAGTTTTACCAAAAGGCTAAGGCAGTGATTAAGCAAAAAAAAAAAAACGTTTGAAAAATGACTCTTAAAATACTGTATTAACAGATTATAGGGTATGGTTACTAAATACCAGAGAATTTAAAGGAGAAAAATGAAACAAAAATGAAGGCTTTTCAAAAAGATTAATTTGGTTGCCCCAAATCACAAACTTTCAGAATTTACTTTTTTAAAAAAAAATATTTATTTATTTGCTTTAGTTGTACACAATCCGTTTTTACGTGGTGCTGAGGATCGAACCTGGGCCACGCATGTGCTAGGCGAGCGCTCTGCCGCTGAGCCACAACCCCAGACCCCCAGAATTTACTTTTGCTTGTAAGAAAATAATATTCTTTATAGAACTGAGTTCAAACCTGTTGTTTACTATGAAGCTTGTTTGCAAACATGACTTCTAATACCTAAAGCTACTTTAAGTTACTTAAAATGTCAGTAGGATAAAATTCATACCCCTTTCCTACTGACTAGTTTTTAGCTTGAAGTTTTCAGAAAGAAGCATCCAATTCTAAGCATGGTCTGAAAACCCCAGCTCTTACCAAGGGATCTGTTGGAGAATGGATGCTTGTCTCATAAAGCAGAGGTTGACAAGGATGGTACTCAATACTGGGGCATTGCTATCAATGGTGACACGCTCATCTTTGTTTCAGGAAGATGCTGATCAACTACATCTGAGTCCAAAAATTCCCAGACAGACTCATCTCTGAGCTGCCAGGTCATCCTGATTGGTTATGCGGAGATTTGCAGACTAGAACAAAGGGAAGAATGAATTGAACAGGAATTTATGCATGTCTGTGGAATTAATGACAATAATACCTCTGTAAAGTTGCTTGGAAACCTAATGATAGAAAGAACTTGATTAGGTCCCACTGTATAATATCAATTGTAGAGGCAATATGAGGTTGAGCATAGACTACGAATAGGAAGATGGGTTCCAGAATCACATTTGTGTCTTATTAGCCTCAAGTGTTGGTTGCTTTCTGTAAGTTTATAGGGATGTCAGATGCATCATGTATGTGGGATCATTTTGGAAACAAGAGTACTGTAAGCATTCTTATTGGTAGGTCATATAATGAAACTGAAATGAAAAGAATAGTGGCCACCTCCAAACCCCACTCCCATTTGTTCATTTCCTCTTGGCATCACTTAGGGTTTTCTTGTCAGCAATGCATGCAAAACTTCCGTCAATGTCTTTGGCTCTGAGGAAGTCAGTTGATGAATGACTTCAGGGTTTGAAAAATAAGTTGTTGGTTTGTTATAGATCTGATGGTGATTTGCCTGATCCCAAAGTCTGATACTATGAGATACTGGAACCAACCAGAAATTAATTCTCTTACTATACTTGTGACATTGTTAGGGATGTAGATACAACACAAGCCCCTCTGCATTATGATTTTGCTTTGGGGCAGTTAATAACATGCACCCACACAGGGACAACAAATCAGTGCTAACATGTCTGGGGAAACTAAGCTGCAATTCTGAAATGTAATTGTATGTCCACAGGCCCTGTTAAAGGGGAGATTTATGAGTGTCTGCTTACTATGTGAAATGTACAGTCATGGTTAAGAGTAGATGGTGCGTTCTTAGTCCCCAAACTCTTCCATGTGCCTCTTTCCTGATACTTGTGAAAGGTGACTGAATTCACCGAGGAACTTACATAAATGTGGGATAACTGAATTCTGTTGCCAGTATGCCTTCCTCTTACATAGTAGTCTTGGCTACCATAGAGCTCATTTCCTTTTGCAGAGAGACAAGTGGAGTCACAGAAGTATTACCAGGAATTGGTGTTACAGGGCTGGTGTAAATGTAGATAAATGAAAAGGTCTGGTTGTCTTGTTATTTTATATGATGATCTTAGTGTGCATTTGTTATGCTTATATAAAATCATAAAGTCATTACTCTTACTGTGCTATACTGGGTTGGAGTGCCTACCATGTGTCAAGCACTGGACGCTTTATATTTATTATCTCCAATCCTTACCAGCGCTTAGAAGCCAGATGGTGTCATTGATGAGGAAACTAGCTTGGATAGGTCAAAAACTGTTCTAGGCCATGCGTGCTGGATTTGAAATCACCTTTGTGGATCTCACATGGCCTAAGCTCTTTGGGATGGTCTTGCTCTGCCATCTCTTATGTTTAAGGTGCCAGGCTTAAGAAAATCAGGGAAAGTACTTTCCTGTTTTCCTGTTTTCTTAGTTACAGAGTGTTTTAATTGTTTTGTGGTTGTATGAAACATTCTTCCTGGAAGTTTTAAAGGTTTATCTTATTCCTGTGATTTGCTGTTTGAGTCATGGATACCCGGTGTGAAGAGAATCACTGTATGTTCATAATGCCTGGTGAACACCACTGTTGTGCTGTTGCCTTAAAAATTTCCAGGAATAGGGATTGACATCCTGGATTCTGACCGAACAAAACTTAGAATTTTAATTTTCATTATTATAACTAAATAGTTGATTTGCACCATATGGTTGTCCCTTTTCTTTCTGTTTAAATCTCCCTCCCGCATTTTTCATTGATGCATTGTAGTTGTATATGTTGATGGGATTTGTTGTTAAATATTTGTCTCTGCACACAATATAACAATATAATTTGGCCAATATCACTCGCCAGCTCTTCTCACCTCCCACCCCGCCTCTTACCCCTTGACTCCTTTTCTCTACTGATATTCTCCCCGCCTTTTTAAAGAAAACTGCTTTAATCCCAGTGGCTCAGGAGGCTCAGGCAGGAGGCTCCTGAGTACAAAGCCAGCCTCAGCAATTTAGCGTGGTGCTAAGCAACTCGGTGAGACCCTGTCTCAAAATAAAATACAAAAAGGACTGGAGATGTGGCTCAATGGTTAAGTGCCCCTGAGTTCAATCCCCTGTACCAAAAAGAAAAGAAAAGAGAGAGAGAGAGAAAAAAAACCTGCTTTATTTATACTTCATATGGCATAAGATTCACCCATTTTAAAGTGTAAACTTGAGTGATTTTTAGATTTACAGAGTTGTCACCATCACCACAGTCTCATTTTGGATCATTTCCATTGTCCCTAAAAGAAACGTTGCCACCAGTTGTTTGTTTTTAAACTTTTATGGTGCCCTCCTCTGATTTGGTATCCAGTTTTGTAGTTGCCTAGAGGAACAAATTATTTTTTAAAATTATCTTTTAATTCCAGTCAAACAGTATAGCATTTACCACATGTCAGGCCCTGTTCTAAGTGCCTTATGAAGATTAGCTCATTGATTCCTCAAGTACCCTTGGAGAAAGGTACTTTTTTGCAGGGAGTACTGAGAATCGAACCCAGGGCCTTCTGCATATGAGGCAAGCACCTTACCATTGAGCTGTGCTCCCAGCTTCTAGGCAGGTGCCCTTATTATTTATATTTTGCAGATGAGGAAACAAAAGTTAAGTAGCTCAGCCAATGTCAGTGAGCTAGTAACATTGGAGTCAGTAATCAAAACATGTTATTTGAAGCATTCTTAAGCACCTGATGAGACCAGAAAGAATGGGGGAGGCATTAGTTAACCAGGTGGGTGGTAGGCATCAGAAAAAGTAAGCCAGTACCCTCCAGGAAAGAGTCTTGGCTTTCTGACAGCCCTAGTCTTAGGTGCCTTTGTGTGCTATTAAATAAGATTTGGTAAATCCATCCTTATTATCTACCTCTGTGTTCACCCTTCCTTTTGCCTTTGTGTTATATGGTGTGAAATGCTTTGATGGGCTTTTGTCTTCCATACTGGATACCGAAGGGCTGGATTGTTGTGCTAGAGGTCCCTTACCTAAAGGGGTGTATGTTGGGGATAGAGGATTTGTATTCTGGTCGAAAGATCCTTGTCAAAGGTCTGAGAAATCTGGCCTGGAAGACTTGTGGGCTCATCGTCCTGTGTTCTGTCCTCAGCTCACCCTTAATCCTCTTCTTTAGCAAGTGGTGTGTTAAGATTGCAGGTCGGCCCATCAATCTTCTGTACTTTGCAGCCTGGGACATTTCTGTTTATTGATATGGTCTTCTGTTCTGCTAGGGTGCTGGGATTCTGGGGAGGCAAGCTGAGCAGGGTGGTATAGTGATTGAATTCAGCTACCCACTAAATTCTGTTTGGAAATGGGAATTTGGAAGATGGTAATCATGATATTAATTGCCCCTTGGCTTCTAAAGAAAACTTTCTTCTTCGTTTTTGTTTAACATTCTTCTATTCTTAGGGTAAAAATAGATTGTGGAAGATTGAGTGGTGCACATGAGGAGAACCTATGCTAGATGTGTACCCACACTTATATTTAATAAATATTGATTAGTGCATTCTTGGGCACAGAAACTTTTTTTTTTTTTTTTTTTTTTGTGGTACCGGGGATTGAACTCAGGGGCACTCGACCACTGGGCCACATCCCCAGCCCTTTTTTTGTATTTTATTTAGAGACAGGGTCTCACTGAGTTGCTAAGTGCCTCGCCATTGCTGAGGCAGGCTTTGAACTCGCGATCCTCCTGTCTCAGCCTCCCAAAGTGCTGGGATTACAGGCGTGCGCCACCACGCCCGGCCCACAGAAACTTTTTGATTTGATTCTTGATTTTTTTGATTCTTGATTTTTTTGGGGTGTGAGGGCGGGTACTATCTTTTATTCAGATGGATTATGAGCATCTTGCTTCTAGAAGATTTCCATCTATTTTAAAGCCTTATAACTTATTGAAGGTCACAAAAGAGTTGCCTAAGAGAGAATCAAGAGTTAGTATGTGGGATGCAGTCATCTGTCAGAACTTTCAGAATATATTAAAAATTGGAAGCCTGCTAAATGTGCAACTCCACTGCTTTATTTCTTCTTTGTACTAGTTTGTGAGTTTGGGGCTGTAGACTTTAAAAGTAAAATTTGGACATCAGATTCCCTGTTGACTGAGATTCAAGAGAGAGAGAGAGAGAGAGTGCCTTAAAAATTTGTGTTAGTCATTTGTATGAACACAACAGCAACAGCACTTGGATGCCTTTGTGGGTTCCAGCTGCTGAGGGCACTTGAAGCACTCCAAAGCTTTTTCCAAGGAAGTTACAGTCCAGCTTCTCTGTCCATTGGCTTCTTTCTGTTGGCCTTCTGAATATCCAGCTCAGCTGCATTTCATTGGTGGAGCCTGAGAAACATTGATGACATCACTTGGTGGAGAGGTCCTTCCTCCTATTTCTGTAGTGTTTGTCTTCCAAGAGCTTACAGCTCTGTGGGATTGGCTTAGTGGCAGTGTGGCTTTGGAATCGGGATTGTCAACCTCTCTGAGCTTCCTTACCTGAAAAGATGGGGATGAATGACTGTGTAACTGCCATGTCACACTGTGGGTTTGTCTGTGTTAGAGTGTATGGGGTCATGGAAGGTGCTGCTTATCATGGGATAGTGGGACTGGGTCATGGACGCTCTGGAGACTTAGCACTGAGGCTCCGGATTTGACCTTTTGAGTTTACCCACGAAATAGTTCCTTGAATTTTTGTCTCATTTATTTGGGGACATTCTTTGGCAAATAGAATGGGTCAGGTACCCAGTTTAAGAGATTTTCTTAGCATTCACCCCTCATGAGTTTTAGAAATGCAAAAATCCAATACCTAGGGTTAAGTTCAACTCCTCCTTCCTTTGGGTGGGCTTTTCTTCTCAGCTCTGTGAGTACCGTTGATCCTGTTTAATGCACTGAGCTGTAGTATTCTTACTAGCACAAGAGCCACCTGGATTGCTGTGCAGTTTAAATTAGGTGGTAATAAAGCACTGGTTATAGTTTCTGGTACTTGGCAGTTCCATAAATATTTCCTGCTGAATTTCAACCCTAGACTATTCACTGACCTTTCTATTTCTTGTTTCTCATTCATATTTCTTTGTCTATAAATTCCATTCTGTCACTTAATCTTATACTGCCTTGTTCTGTAACTTAACTCCTGCATAGACATGTGTGCAAATTTTTATGATTATAAATTTCCTTCCCAGGATTATGGAGATCACGAATCTAGTCATTCCTTTTTATCTCCTGCTGTGTTTGGTTTAGCACATCAGATACCCATAGAAACATTGATTAAATGACAGCATTGGTGTGAGGGTGCCAAATCTATAATGTTTATTCACTTTTCACCTTTCAGGGTGTCATCTTTCTTTTCTAGTTGTAAGTTGGAAGACATTTTTCGAGCTGGAGCAAACTTGAGCAAGCCTTCAGAAACAGCCTGCTCACTTAAACATTTGTGGGCATTGTAACCTAGAAGTTCAGTCAAGTCTATTAACCCCTTAAAGTTTTTTTTTTTTTTTTAACCCACAAGGGGTTTTTAGCCTGAAACACGCAGTTCTGTTTTCTGCCTTAATTTTCTGGTGCTTTTTCCTCCTACAGAGCCAACTGGGTGGCATTAGTCCTATGTAAATCTGAGGACACAGGTCTGTGAGATCTTACTTTTTAGCAAAGAGGTTGGGTGTAGCTTCAGTAATGGGATTGGAGAGAGAGAGATACTTAAGGTTAAATAACTGCCAGGGAGCCTTATAGTTGCCCTCTATTCTGTGCTGCTGATCAATGCTAAATCACACTGAAAGATTCTTAATGCCTGTGATGAAAATGCTGGTCAAATCTCTGTAGGTAACAGTAATAAAATGTGTAATTTCCTACATACTAGTATTCTGATGATTCTATTCTTAAAGTTTTTGACCTACATTCCAAACAACAAAATTGAGTTTGCACTATTCTTTGTGGTCAAACAATTAATAAGTAAAAATAAACTATTGATAGTTCTTATAGTTGTACTACTTATACTCTACTTTTACAATCAAAACAGAATAAGCCTCTATTTCCAATATATCAGAACCACTTAAACAGTCACATTTACATGTGGTGTTTATTGTTGTTGCCCCCCAGTTACATCTGGATGGGGTTCTAATGTAACACTGGGAAGAGGGATGAGCCCTCCCCAGATAAAGTAAGTCAAGGTGCAATGCCTTTGTGGTTTTCTATGTGTTTCCAATCAATATTTCCTGACAATCCCCCAATGCCTCCTCTTACCCTCAGCTCTCTGGTGTAAAAGCTTCAAGAAGCAAACTATTAATTGCATCCAGAACACACAGGGAGGGTTGCAGGGCCTTTTAGCAATGTTTTGTGGGAGTTCTTTGACCTCACAGATTGAACATACCCTTATTAACATGTGGCAGATCTGTGGTAGGGACATAACCTGAGACAACGACGGAGGTGTTTCTTCGTCTACCTCCTTGCTGTTGTGTAAAAATATTTTAGGGCTGTGGCATCTGAATAAATGGATGGGAGGAAGGGAGTGAGGAAAAAAAGTTCAGGGTTCATTAGGTGACAATGGACCTTGAACTGAGAGTCTTCTACTTTTGTAGACTGTGCTGAAACATCCTCCAACATAGCTGAATGCTTTAGGAATGACAGTCTGGCAGGTACTTGAGTGTTTCAAAAACCATGTAAGCATGGGTGGCAAAGGTAAGACAGTAGTTCTTGATGATGGTTGCCTTGGCCCTTGGTACCTGGTACTACTTGTATTACTCCATCTCCCATTAGCCGTGTAGTTGCAAGGCAGGAGTTGGGTTACCACACACTCTCAGTGTGTGGTATTGTGTGTGTAGTTCTTGAAAATTCATCTCACTTCATCAAGGCACAGGATGAATACACAGTCAACCTTAATGTGAAATGCATTCTTTTGATCAGCAGTAAAGGCACAGTGGTTATGAAGTAGGTGGGGCCCAGGTATTAGGGTTTTTTAAAAGCTCTCCCCAGATGATTCTGATGGGCAGCTGCAATTGAGATATATTTTTCTTAAACACAAAGAGGCAATAAAACAAGATATTTTATATTTGTGTAATATTTGATAGTTTTAGAAGAGCTGTTTATAGCCTGTTCTTATTGTTACCTTGAACTACCATAAGGACATATACTTAAAAGTTCATCACTTGTTCACATTAGATAATGGTTTCTAAGAAACCTGGAAACTATTTGTGAGAATAATAAATTTTAGGCACACTTGACTGATCTGAAGAAATAAAACACTGAGCACTCAATAGCACAGAAGGCATTTTTCTGCCTTGCCTCCTAGTCTCTGCCTGGCTGGGTGAGGAGGCCTGAAATAGCAAGTCTGGAGTTTTGTATTACAACATCCTCTTCTTACTTCTGCTAGGGGAGCGTTGTGTCAACCTGGTTTGTTTCTCCTATTCTGGTGTTGGAATGGTTGAGAGCAGGAAATGATTCATAGTAGGCCCCAAACAAGCATAAAATGAAAACCAGTGCTGTAACCACTAATTCCTGAAAGATATTATGGGGAAGAGGGAAGCCAGAAGGGAAGGAAAGCAAGAGAAAAGTTATGTTTTTAAATAATTTTTTGTTGTTTTACTTTATAATTTTTTTTAAAAAGCAACATAATATCACTTATAAAGGAGACTTTTAAAAAGCTTGGTGTGATAGTGTACACCTATAATCCCAGTGACATGGAAGGCCAATACAGGAGGATCACAAGTTCAAGGCCGGCTTTCAGCAACTTAGCCCTAAGCAACTTAGTGAGATCCTGTCTCAAAATAAAAAATTAAAAGGGCTGGGAATGTACCTCAGTGGTAAAGCACCCCTGGGCTCAACAATTAGTACAAAAATAAAAATAAAGACAGACTGAAACTTTCAAACTTGCAAGATAATGTGTGAAGCAAAAATATTTCAAAAGGGTAAAAATAGGGAGTATAACACTGCTTCCTCTTCATGCCAATTCTGTACCCAGTATTACTGTTTGAGGTAACCTCTCTGAGGTTTCTTGGAAATCCTTCTAGCATGGAATGTGTATTCAAGCAGGGTTCCTTGCATTGGTGAGGTGGATGGTGTTTAGATTACCTTAGGAATGACTTGGGCAGTCTATCCTGCTAGGTGTACTTGCCCTAGATGCAGAACATACATTGTGTTTGAAACAAAACAAAATCATATCACACTTAATCTATTGTGCTATACCTTGTCTTTTTCACTTAATAGTATGAAATGGAAGCTTTCCTTTTGCTTTCAGAGGGTATTATCACATTGCCAAATTACCAAATTCTGCACTTAAAGGGTAGCTCTGATTTATATGACCAACGGCTTGAGAGTATATGTTTCTCCCCATTTTTGCCAACTTTGCATTTTGTCAGATTAGAAAAATGTTTTCTGACTGTTTGGCAAAGTATTTATTCCAAAAATGATTTAAGTGTCTTTTGTGTGCTGGGCTCCATGCTGTATGCTGGAAGACAATGGTGAATCAGAGTCATGATTCCTTCTTTTCTAGAAGTATATGCTTTAGTGGCAGCAAGGAACAAAAACCAAGTAAACAAATCACAATATACTTTTATTTATGTACACATTTATCATGGAAACAAAGGGGCAGTTGTAATCTATTGTGGTTTAATTTGAAGTTTAAAATGCCACAGAAATAGGCCTACTTTTTATGTTGCTACAGTGTTTATTATTTTTAACATACTTTTTAATTTTTTCTTGGATCTTCTTCTCCTCCTCCTTCTCCTCTTCCTTTCTTTCTTTTTTTTGGTACCAGGGTTGAGCCCAGGGGTGATCTATCACTGAACCACATCCTTAGCCCCTTTTGTGTTTAATTTTGAGACAGGGTTTTGCCAAGTTGCTTAAGGCCTAAGCTAAGTTGCTGAGGCTGGCCTTGAACTTTTGATCCTCCTGCTTAAGCTTCCTGAGCTGCTGGGATTATAGGCATGTGCCACCATGTCTAGCTCTTCTAAGTAATCTTACCTGTGATTTAAGAATTTTTTTCCTTTTGAAGGATCAAATGGTAGGTACCGGCTCCTTTTTTTTTTTTTTTTTTTAAAATACATAATTTTTAGTTGTTGATGGATATTTTATTTATTTATTTATTTATTTATTTATTTATTTATTTATTTATTTATATGCAGTGCTGAGATTGAACCCATACATGATAGGCAAGTGCTCTACCACTGAGCGACAACCCCAGTCCAGGTACCAACTCTTTAGAGACTGTCCTTTCAAAACTTTTCTGAAATGATACTATTTTATTCTTTTTAAGGAGGCTCCTTTATCATGTGTTGGAAGGGTGGAAGTGTCTAGAACATTTGGCCCTTCATATCCACAGATTCCACATGTGGTGATTCAACCAACCATGAATAGAAAATGTTAAAAAAAAAATGTGTCTGTAAATGAACATGTACAGAGTTTTTTTTTTTTTGTATTCCTAAATAATACAGAATAACAGTTATTTACATAGCATTGCCATTGTATCAAATATTATAAATAATCCAGAGATGATTTAAGACTGAAGAGGAACGAGCATTGATTATATGCCAATACTCCATGGGAGGTCCTGGAACCACACCCCCATGGATATGAGTGTCAACCACTTTGAAATAAGAATTTATAGAAAACTTTGTGTTGTAATTAGACTGTATTTTAAAATTTTGTGACATGGCAAATGGTCTTAAGTCAGTAGTGACTTTGGATAGAAATAGGTCAAGTTGTGAGGTAGAAAGTGTTCCTGGTTATCATAGCATGTCACATACATCTAGGTCTGAGGTCTGATGCTGTTTTTCTGGTCCATCTAGAGATTGACCTAAAGCTGAAGACAGCATGCAGTGTCCATCCAAATTTGTCCACGCAGAGCTGCCTGCCCTGGCAGATGCCCTTGCCTTACATTGTGTTTAACTCCTGATCCTTTCCTACAGTCTGGTTAAGGGCTGTGGGAACTGGAGCATGAGCTGGTAATAACTTTCTGCCTCTAGCAATTCATTTTTCTTTTCTGCACTGTTTCAGAGATAGAGGTTTTATTGAAATCTATAGAGTCTAAAAGCTTAGTATTTTAATTTGCCAGTTATTTTCTACATGAAGCAAAGCAAAGTGCTTAATTAATATTGCCATATTAATGCAATTGGTAATTATTGACAGAGCCATGACCTGTGACCTGTGTATCTTGTTTCTTTTCTTTCAAAGCTTCTGTGGTACCTAACTTTACCCTGTCTTCAATTTCGTGGATGGAATTCTTTCATTTAAAATCTTCGAAGTTGTTTTGTTTTGATCAAGGATTGAACCCAGAGGTGCTTAACCACTGAGACGCATCCCCAGCCCTTTTTATTTTTTATTTTGAGACACGGTCTCAATAAGTTGTGTAAGGCCTCACTGAGTTGCAAAGACGGGCTCAAACTTGTGATCCTCATGCCTCAGCCTCCTGCATCACCTGGATTACAGGCGTACGTCACTGCGCCCAGCTAAAAATTCTGAGTTTTGAGAAATGAGGGCTCTCAGATTTGTGTCTGATTTGACCCAGTATGATGAGGCTATAATACCTGATTTTGCCCCCAAGGACCATTACTGTTATACTAAGCAAGTTGAAATTTTTGTGCCCCCCCCTTTCTTTAAAATGAAGGTCATGTGAATAAGGAATCACTGACATCTTTTTCATTCAACTTGACAGTTCCATGTCTATATCATGTTTACACATCTGTCTTGAATCTAAGAAGAAAAATGATGTCAACAGATGTATGCTGTGAGCAGTTGGTCATGTTGGGGTTTTTATAATACTAGTTTTATCAAACAGTCACCAGTTATCCACTCAATGACAAGTAAAGTGATGTTTTCAATGTGGAAATTAAGAGATTGCAATGTGCTTGTGTTTAGGAAGTAAGTTCTCATATATTAGTCCATTTTAGAACTGGGTGCCATGTGATTCTGTCTCTTCCTTCACTCGTGTATGCACTCACTGTTTTACATTTGTTAATGTTCTGTTACAGGCAAAATGAACATTATGCTAAGTGTATTCTACTTAATTCATTTAGCTGGGGTAAAAGGGAAGTACCACTTTTTACTGGCCTTCTGGATGCTTTTTGAGTTCAAATCTGAGGCATGGTGCTTACAAGTAATTTCCACATACCTACTATTACTTGCATGAATCCCTTATCTTTATTTAAAGGTTTGATTCAAGATTTATTTCAGTAAATTCTGGAAATACAAACCTCCCCTCCTCCATTGATGGTTACAAGTGAACCCTACTGCCATTCCCGTATGGCCTCTGTTTTATTGTTTGTTTGCAAAGGCAAAGTGACTTCTGGGAGCAAATGCTCAGCTAAGCCCCCTCTCCCATTTTTAGCCAGGATCTGAAAAATAATGATTATTTTAAGATCAGTTATTTTCCTTATTGCCTAAATAAAAAAGAGTTGTCTTCAGAAACCATTACTCTAAATCATCTTCTTTGAATGTTAATTCTCCATGGCTTTCTTCAGAAAAATGGAGAAGACAATCCCAACCCTCGTTATAAAGCTTGGGAAACTGGAGTGAAAACTTAGAAAATTAGACTTAGGAGAAATTGAGGTGTCTAGGATTACCTACCAATGTCTCTATGAGCAAAGGTTTAAAATGTTTGTCTACTAACTTGTTGCATTTGCACAGTTACTCCCAAAGACTCAATTTTTCATCCAATGGATAATTTCTTTATGGATCAGATGATATGGAACATAGTCCATTCTAAATGCTCTGTTAAATGAGCAACATGTTTTTGAAACCATTATGATTTTGAATTCCATTAATTTAAACATCAGATATACCATTTTTAGATTCAGGTGTCCTAATTTGGGTAACTATCATGTAAAACTTGGAGTACCTTGGCTAAATAGAAGAAATTAATGTGCTATGTATTTGCTTAAAAGAGTAAATCTGAGAAGTATTCAGAATATTTTTGAGAAAAGATTGTTTCTCTGTATCTGTGTGCATGTATAAACACAAAATTTTATGAGATTTTTTTTTTTTTTTTTTTTTTTTTTTTGTACTGGAGATTGAACTCGGGCACTCGACCACTGGGCGACATCCCCAGCCCTTTTTTGTATTTTATTAGAGACAGGGTCTCACTGAGTTGTTAAGTGCCTCGCCATTGCTGAGGCGGGCTTCGAACTCACGATCCGCCTGCCTCAGCCTCCCAAGTGCTGGGATTACAGGCGTGTGCCACCGCGCCCGGCTGAGATATGGTTTATGCCATTATCAGTATGTGGCTCGTGACTATGTACAAGGAAAATGGGATTCTCAAAGTCTGAATGTTCTCTTAAATAGGGACTGTGGCTTCATTTTTTGAAGACTCTCAGATGATTCAATCTTTATCTCCAGTTTACTCTCATGCTGGTGTTGCCTGTGTCGATTGAGCATGTTAAAGCCTGACATCATGATTCAGTCCTTCTGATTTTGCAATAAATCAAAGTGGAGTGGAAGCAGTTTTCTTAAGGTTCAACACACCCATCCTAATTTACAGTATTGTTCTACAGATGCACCAGGAAAAACACACACACATATACACACAAACACATGAGACATCTGAGGGATTTGGCTGCCTCTCGTTCCTTTCCTGTCTCCTCCCTTTGTTTCCAGATGCATCAGCAGATGGCTGTCCAAAGCTCTAAATTTGTACCTTGCATGACCTTTAGCCTGGAGAAAGGCAAATCTTTTCTGAGAATAAACTTCCAGGCCATTGCAAGTAGACCTTTTGTCAATTGTTATAAATAAATGCAAATCTTTGGATGTTACTACTTCTGAGGTTTGAATACAGGATTGTTAATTAACTGTAGCCTTTCTTGGGATTATAACAGATTTTAAAGATGAGTGAGACAACTCTGGATATAATCCATAAAAGTTCCTGAGTTCTGAAGTCTGAGAGAATACAGAAGAATCCGCAGGATATCTCTGTAGAGAACTGGATTTGAAAGAAGTTTTCAGGTTGCATAGCAGGTACCAGCCTGGACTCTGGAGTCAGGCAGACCTGGGTTTGATTTGTCTTTGCTATATAATAGCAGAGCTGATCTGAATGGGGCTGTTAACATTAAATGAGGTCCAAGATTAGGGTAGTAGGTATAACTTATTAATTATGTATTATTTTAGAATTATGTCATCTCTCCAACTGGACCTTATTAATAGGTGCTCGATAAACATCACAAATTTTCTGTCTTAGTAGCTCATTCTTAAATCTCTGTAGTCAAGGACAGGATGCTCTGAAACTAATGAAAGGGAAGTTATGGACCACCAAACAGAGAATCAGAATATGAATCAAAATAATTTTAATTTGTATCTTTATCATGTACTGTGTTCATTAACTATGTGCTTTTCAGTTATTACAGTATGACAATGCAGAGAATGTGGGTTGTGTTAAAGATCTAGTGCACCCTTGTTTCTGGCATATCATTTTATGGGAGAAGTCATATAGGCTCTCATATGTTCATAGAGCAAAACTCTTACAGACAAAAGACCAAAATGTTAAAAGACAATCCTCTATTCTGGAGGATAGAAAATAAACCCACTTCTCTTCCCCTACCACCACCAGGCTCAGCGTGAGAATGGGAAGCCTTGTCTTTTGTGTAGTGAATTGACTCTTGATGTATTGTTCTGAGGATATGGGTGTTGTTCCAGCCGTGAAGTTCATTGTTCCTGGGCTCTATGCTTAGTTGAGAGATGACACAAGAAAACTGGAGTCAGTGCATGGGGCGATAAGGAGAATAATGGCCTGGAGGTGCTTGAAGACAGTTTATCACCACATTAGGTTGGCTGTGACTATTTACTTAAGTGAGCTGTGATTAGAAGGTGGTGGATACCGCAGCGTCAGCTCAGCGTCAGCATCTCCTTTCCTTCCATTAGTGTTTTCTGGTAGCCCTCACTCCCATAATTGGCTCCACCCTTCTAAAGAATAAGCAAGCAGACAGCAGTGGGAGAAAATTAGTCTGATGTAGTCTGAAGAAAATTTGCGTCCCGCCCTGCTTTCCCCAAGCTTTGAAAATTTCAAATGCAGGGCCAAACAATGAATTATTACTAGCATGATAGAGGAAACTGGTACTATTAATGTCATGTAAGGAGAAAGCCCATTTTGAGTAGAAACAGAAGGACATTTATGAAGGAAAGTTGGCTGGCAATGGCAAAACTGAGTAGTAGGAAATTTAACTATAATTATTCCATTGAGTTTTTTTGGAAGGATTCTTCAAACTGTTGGAAGTTGACTAGTAATTAGCCATTTGCAAAATATACTCTGACCTAGAACTGGGAAGAAGGGAGTCAGAGATAGAAACTTGGTGTGGTCTGTGTCCTATAGCAGGAAAGTCTGTACAGTGAATTTCCACATGAGATCAGGCCCCTCTCAAATTTACAAATGTCAGGGCTTGTTGAGTGGATTGAGGCATTAGGATTGTACATGATCTGGTGGCTCTTTGAAATCTGCCTGTCGAGGTTCATATTTCCAGTTTTAGCTAAAACTGAATTTGATATTTTAATCCTTTTGAATCAAACTAGGTATATTATAAGAATTAGACATTTGATCTCATGCATTTTATCCAGTACACGGAAACTCTAGTGCTTCCTTAGCTTCATCACACTCTGGATCCCAGCTGGCCCTTTAGGTTTTTGTGAATGCTTAGGTGGCACTGTGGTGAAGGCAGGGTGCTGCAGCATCCAGGTCTTGCCTCCAGAATGAAGCACCCCTGCAGAACACAGCAGTGGGTTTATTAACTAGATTGCCTCCTACTCTCCTCAGTGGTCTCGGAGTCTGCTTTTAGGGGCCTGATTTTTGTTACTGGTCATAATTAGGCAGGTAGGCTTAGCTCCTGTCATCATTGATGCAATTTTGGGAAAGCATAAGCTGCTTATTCACAGTTCCGGGGACTGGACTTGGGTGGGAATTCTTTGGCCAGCTCAGCTGCGGGATTAACATTAATGTGATACTAATCCCTGGGACAGCTCCTCAGAGAATGCTCCTGCATGTTTGTTTTTTCATATCCAGTATCCACAAAATACATGCTCAGTAATGTCTATAGCACTTGCCATCCAGTTACGTCTTTTATGGCCAAGAAGCTTCTGGAGCATTTATCCAATTCTCAAGTAGAGGGACAATCAGAGATATTTAATGTCTCTCTGGATTGGCATATGCCTAGAACATGCATGTACACCCTCACCTTTCTTTTCTCACATACTTGTTTATAAATGAATGGGCTAGATTCCTGTACATGCATGTACACCCTCACCTTTCTTTTCTCACATACTTGTTTAAGGGTAAATGAATGGGCTACATAAAAATCTTCTGGGATTTAAGCTCAGAGTGCATCTAAAGTAATTATACTTAGATATTCCTTATTGGTTCTACCTTAGCATCTCTTTGTTTCTTCACTTGTACTTAGGGTTTATTACCACAGGTGCAGACCTAAATACTATTACTGAAGAGATGGTTTTCTATACACTTAGTGGGATGTACACTGATATTTAGGCAGAACCTCAAGGAGACCAAATATAAGTGGCTAAAAAATCCTTACCAAATTATGGTGCATTATATATTAACAAAAGTGGTAAAAAGAGATGAAGGGCTCCCTCTTGAATATGGAGAGTCTATCATTTTAATTTTAAGGTGAGACTGAGAGAGATGGCAAGTTGTGTTATAAGGAAGTGTGAGAGAAAGGTAGCTTAGCAAACTGTGTGTGTGTGTGTGGGGGGGGCGGGTGGGGAGGGAAGGGAAAGAGAGAGAGGAGAGAGGGAAGGAGGGAGGGAGAGAGATTTATGGGAGCAGGAGGGACCCTGACTGTGCTTTTCTAGAAATATGCCAGAGTGCAGTGTCTTGAAGAGGCTGCTGCCACCACAGTGCTTTCTTGACCTGGACTTATCTGTTCACTCTCCCATGTATACAGTTAAGAGCTATAAATGTACACATAAAAATGTTATCCCAGCCGGGTGCGGTGGTGCACACCTGTAATCCCAGTACTTGGGAGGCTGAGGCAGGAGGATCGCGAGTTCAAAGCCAGCCTCAGCCATGGTGAGGCACTTAGCAACTCAGTGAGACTCTGTCTCTAATAAAATACAAAAAAGGGCTGGGGATGTGGCCCAGTGGTCGAGTGCCCCTGAGTTCAATCCCTGGTACCAAAAAAAAAAAAAAAAAAAAAAAAAGTTATCCCTACCTCCAGATCACTTGTTTGGTTTTTTCCATCTTATTTGTCACTGAAGATGCCTCATTCAGAATTTTAGTCCCATGCTGGATAAATTTGAGTCTTGTTCATATTCCAGCTCAGAGTAGCTGTTCTTGGTAGGTGAGCAGGTTGTCATACTTCTCTCTCCTTGTTTCTTGTAGGAATTATGGAATCCCCTGAAGCTAGTTAGCATATGGAAAACAGGGTAAAGACTTGACACTTCTTTTCCATGTTTGACTGGAAATAATGTATATCATGGTGTTTCTGGCAGTGAGAAATAGTTCCAGTATTCCACCTAAAAATACAAAGGCCCCAGAAATACAGTCCTTGGTGGTAAACCACTTCTCAGTGACAAATATTCGTTTGAAGGGAAAGTAGGAATTTTGGTGAACAGCTAGCTCCCTTTGCCCACACATTTATATATCCTAATAATCTAGATTGGACAGTGTCTTAGTTTGGCTGCCATAACAAAAATACCATAGACTGAGTTACTGAAATAACTAACATTTGTCTCTCATAGTTCTGGAAGCTGGGATGTCCAAGATCAAGGAACAGCAGATTCAGTGTCTGGGAAGGCACACTTCCTAGTTTGGAGACAGCTGTCTTCTCATTGTTTCCTCATGTGGTAAAGGAAGAGAGTTCTAGTCTCTTCATCCCCTGTAAGAGCACAAATACCACTTATGAGAAATCCACCTCAAAACTTATTTTCCCCAAACTCCACCTCAAAATATCCCATTGCATTATAGATTTAGGCTTAATATATGAATTTGGGGGTAGGAGATGCAAACATGCAGCTTATAGCCAATGATATTTGGATATCATGGGACTAGGCATTAGATTTGACACTATGTACCCAACATGGAGAAGTTATAAATCTCTTGGACCATCTGCTGTGCATGTTTGCATAGGATATTGTTAAAACAGATGAGGAGAGAATGAGAAATTTAGTGCAAAGCAGTGGTTGAATACTAATACACCTTTTTTGTAATAAAAAAGATTATGTAGTCCAGCAATAATAATATTGACTTGAGAGACTATTCTTGACCTGCACCAGATTACTAGACTGATTTAATGCAGGTTTTTTTTTTTTTTTTTTTTTTAAATCAGGCCTTGATTATGCCTTTTCCCCTCATACATTTTTCTTTTTTCTTTCTTAAAAAAAAAAAAAAAAAAAAAAGTTTACCAGTTTGCCTGAAACTGACTACATCTGTAACTCTAGTGACACAGCTAGGATACCATGGTTCCTTTAAAAGAATTCCAGATTCAACCACAGAGACAGAAGTGACACAGTAGTCTGCTACTGGACATTTTTCAAACATCTTACAAGAATTATACAGTTAGTCCTTGAATATTATTGCCTTCTGGCTGTTTCTTGGATTTATCTACTAAGAGCAGCCAATTGAAGCCACTTGCTCAGTTCCATATCTCTCTCATCTATCTTAAAAAAATTCACATGTGGGGGAGGGAGAATAGTACGTTTTTGAAATGAGTTGTTTGTCTTAAATTTGGCCATGTTAAATAAGAGACATGGAAACTTTGTAAGGTTTTTTCAGTGAAATTTGTCCTTAATGCCTGTTTTAATGACAAAAGGAGAAGGCAGAATGACCAAATGCTTGCATTTGACATGCTCAGACAAGGAATATTTGGATAGAACGTGGGGAATGTGTTCAAATGAGACCTACCCAGGCATTAGAGAAAAAGAAGAAGGCCTGTTCAACACTGGGCTTAATAGAAAGTAAGTAGGAAATGGTGTCATGCATTGTTTACTCATGCACCTTCTAGGGACAGTCATTCCAAAATTTTCTGAAAGCAATTTGTCAGTTTTCCTTTCTAACTAGGAAAGGATCATAAACTCAGATGCCCCTAAAGGCCATGCAGATAAACTCAAGTTGTTGAAGCAGGTTCTAAATTACAGTGACAAATGCACAGATCAGGTCCCTGGAAGAAGGGGGAGAAAGCAGATTTTGAAGCTTTGTACAAACATGTGGGACAGTGTTGTTGAATCTTCAATTTTTTTTTTTTCTTTTTAGGGAAACTGTAAGTGATAATTAAAAAAAAATTTTTTTTAATGTTAGTTCAAGTGTTTTGATATACTGTACAGGTCAGTAAAAATTGTTTGCTGGTTTGTGTTGGGAGCCACCTGTGTGCGGCCTCTATTTTATCAGGGAGAGAAGGCATACTTGGCTTCAGGGAGTGGGATAGACTGGAAGGACTCTTCAGGTAAACAAGCTACATTTTTGTAGTCATGGCATTAGGGGGCTAGTGTCATTTTTGAATATCTTATGAGGGTGAAGTGTCTAGAAGGAGATCCTACTATTGATACTCTTTTATAAACTGAAATTTTATTTACTTTATAAAAATGTCATAATCATCAGTTGCCCACACTCATAATTCTAGTATTTGAGATTAGAAAATCAACAGAGATGATTTATTTGCGACTGAAAGCATAGCCAATTTTAAAATCTATTCAGTTACTGAAGAGAAAATAAAGTAAAAGAATTTAGATTCTTGGCTGATTTATAAAATTGAAGGAATTCAATTTAATTGTGTGTGTGTGTTTAAGTCACCAGATCTAATTTAAGTGTAGATTTAATGAACCTATCTTTTTTGGAGCTTTGGCTTTTAGGGGAAAAGTTCTATGGTATAGAAAAAAAGACAGTATGTAATATGTTGGAAATGACAAAGGTGAAATATAAATGGAGAAACTGTTAACACTGGTCCATGTTTATTTAAAAACTGCTAGTTTGTATTTTAGAAGAGCTAGAAGATAGGATTTTGAATTTTCATTATTAAGAAAGCATACATGTTTGTAGAGATATGTTTACCCTGATTTGAACATTACACACTGTACACTTATGTTAGAATACTACATGGTACCCCATAAATATGTACAATTTTTTATGCGTCAATTTGAAAAACTCTGCTAGTTTAATGTTTGCAAACCAAAAAACTTACACCCTGTAAAATAAGTAATGAACTAAATACTGTATTAGGTTTGATTTATTTTTCCCAGCAGAAGCCCTGTCTTGTGTATTTTTAGTCAAGCCAAGTTTCATTTTCTTACCTTTACATAAGGAGTATAGGTAATTAAATAAGAAAAGAGTTTTAAATGTTGTTTAAAAAACTGTGAAAGATGTTTTGAAACCTGAAGGTGGTCTTTATTAATCACCTCTTCTCTCTGAACCTTCACTTATAAGTTGGGAGCAGTTTTCCCTATCTTGTAGATGGTTCCTGAGCATTGAATGTGTAATGTTCCTGCCACAGTACTTGACATGTAATACTGATTTGTTCCTTTCTTCAGCTTCTTTGGGGTTGAAGGTGCCAGCACTGACTACTAAATAGGTTACCATACCTGTCCTAGTTGTCGAACAAATACAGCTTGGTCCACTTTTCTTTTGTGGTCTTGTTTGAATTAGTTTGCTCTACTGTGTCATGACGATGTTCTTAGGTAGCACTTAGCTCTTTTCCTAAGCTATATGTTATAGGCAGATAGCAAGTGCTTAGAGTGGATTTATTATTAATAATTTTTAAAAATTGCAGTTGTAGAATTGGACAGAAAAGTCGGTGTCTTAACCACTAGTAAAGAACAAGCAATGAGCTTGCCTTTGCTGCCAACTGGCCTTTCTACTGTGACCATCTAATGACCAGCCATAAAATGAGAAGTGGACTTAAAATATCCTTGGATCTGCTTGCTCTTACCAAGTGTAAGAGTTGCATTCGAAAAATGCAAATTCTTAATGATTGTTAGTGTGGCCATAAATGCTAACATGTCTTTCTGCTTTTTGATAAACACATTGTTAATATGGAATGGGAAACAGAATGCTTGCCTGTGTTTGGGCCAGGATTCTTTGCTTTGCTTTAGAGTGAAAGTAGTGTTTTCTTGGAATATGAAGTTGAAGCTGTCTTCACTGGATTCAATTCCCATGGCATGAGTTTAGTTTTAGTTTAGTGTCAGAAGCCCTCCTTAATATGTATCTGTGGTTCACATTAGTGACTGACTGTGGCTAAAAAACAAGTTGTTTCTGATGGCCATGTGGAGAACACATTCTTGTATGCACTGAGAGTCTTTATTCAGGAATCCACATGCAGAAAACAGGCAGGTTGACATTCTTTTTCTTCCAAGAGTTTTCATTTACCCTTCCACACCAATGAGGGGATACTTTCATAGGAGTGAAAAGAATGCTACTATTGAAAAATCATTAAATTCTTATTTATGTAAGCCCGAAATATAACTAACTCTTGTCAGTTTGCATGATGTGGTTGAAATGTAAACCTTTACAAAATGGTGGGAATCAAAGAAAAACTGCCTTCACATTGCCGTTTCCAAAGAGGGAGAAGTAGGGAAGGCAAGAATCTCTTCATGACCTTTTGGAAGTGTGAGTTCTAGAGTCTTAACAACATTCACAGAGTCCATAATATATGCAGAGCATTAAGTGAGACCGTAGGTAATGACATTTTAGAGTGGCAATAGACTTTTTCAGTTTATCAGTGCACTTACTTTGAAAATGAGGCAACTGGGAAGCAGTTTTGTCCTTGAGGAAGTTAAACTATTAAAGTTATACATCTTCTTGGTTATTATGATATAGAGTGATATTTACATGAACATGCAACATATTTATATATGGAGGAGCTATAGAATAAGAGTTTGCTAGATTATAGTGTTACCTTTTGTGGGAGGTGTGATTTGAACCAATTTTAATAAAAGGTGAGGGACTTGGAGAGTAGAGTTAAAGAGGAGCGCTGCCATGGAATGAGTAATTAACGAGTGGGAACCTTACAGGCCAATTTGAAGTGTATACAATTTATAGGATTAGATATTAGAAAGTAAGTTCTTACTGCTTAATATCCCTTCCACCCCATCCAAGGAACTGGTCCTTAGGGAATTCTGTGTGTTAATCTGTGTTGTGGAGTATTTTTTGGTTGGCAGAGAGAGACAGGATGATAGAATGAGAAACTGATAAAATTTTGACACCTGAGAAAGGAAGGAAAGAAAGTATCATTTGCCAGTGTACTTTTTAGATAGCTTACCTTCTCATTCTCATTTGCTGGTCATTCTAAATTTTATCAGTTCCCTCAGTGAATCACAGTTCTCCTCATGTACTATTCCATCTGCCAATACCTTTTCCACACCCCCCATTCTGTTCATTTCTTTAAGCCCTATTCACCACTCATTTTATTTATTTTTTAAATATTTTTTAGTTATCAATGGATCTTTTATTTATTTATATGCAGTGCTGAGGATAGAACCCATGGCCTCACACATGCCAGGCAAGCGCTCTACCACCGAGCCACAACTCCAGCTCACCACTCATTTTAGAGTTGTTTAGGGTAGTTTTTATAGTAAATGAATGATATCTAAGTATTTGAACCTTCATGTAGAAAAATGACACAATAGTGAAGACTTTCAGTTAACAGTGATGTGAGCAGATATTTTAAAGCATTGATTCTTAAACCTTACTGTGTTTTATAATCAACCAGAGGGCTTGTTAAAACACAAGTCAATGGGTTCTACTAACAGGGTTTGTGATTTAGTGGATCTGTGGTGGAGCCTGAGAAATTGCATCTCTAACAAGGTCCCCTGTACTGCTGTTGCTGATTGAGGATCATATTTGGAGAACTGGATCATTTAGAGGGACCTCCTGGACTACAGTGGGAATGAATGAGATGGATGGGTGTGTGGGCAGGACAAATGACAAAGAAGCTCTATTTCAGGTGAGAAATAACGATGTGGGGATGGAGAGAAGTGGGTCTATCAAGATCTAATTATAGACGGTGATTGAATAGACATGAGAAATAGAGGGAGAGGTGACGTTCAGGTTTCTTGCATAGGCTACCAGTTAGATGGTGGTGCCATTCACTGAAATAGAGAACACACAGTGGAGAAAAAATTTTCTCTCTCTCTCTCTCTCTCTCTCTCTCTCTCTCTCTCACACACACACACACACACACACACACACACACACACACACACACACATTTTTTTTTTTTTTTGCCAGGGGCCAAGGAGTAGGATGATAATGTGATTGTGTGTTTGTGAGATGTCTAAATCAGTTGTTGGTACACTGGGTGTCTTAGCTGTCCATTGCTGTGACAAAATACTTCAGGAAACTTAAAAGGAGAAACAGTTTATTTTGGTTCCTGGTTTCAGAAGCTTTAGTCCCTGACTGGTTGGTTCTATTGGTTTTGATTCTGTGGCTAGGCAAACCATCATGGCAGGGAGTGTGTGGTGGAGCAAAGCTACTTATTCATGGGAAATATGTTCTCAATACCTACTCCAAAGGCACAACCCCAATAACTGAGCTTCCTTCTACTGGGCCCCATTTTCTGAAAGTTCCGTCACCTCTCCATGGCACCGCAAGTGGGCAACCAAGACTTTGGCATGTGGGCCTTTTGAGGGACATTCAAGGTTCAAACCATAATGCTGGCCCTAAACTCAGAGATAAGAGATTGTAGATGCTACTTTGGAAATAATCAGCACAGGGTCAAGAGTTCACCTGCAGGAAAAATGGCAGCAATGTGCAGTGCCATCATGGAGGCCAAAGGAATATATGTCAGTGCTGAGGAGGGTTCATCTGATTCTGTGTTGTGGAAGTCCATTGTGCATTCACTCAGCGCTAACTCAGCCTTATTTGGGCAGGAGTTTGTGCTAGACACTGAGAGTTCAACTATGATGGAGGGATTTCATTGGTTTGGAAGAAGCAGAAGCCAGACAGTGGTGGATTTCTGAGGATCAGGACAGAACTATTTACATGGTGTATTACAGAAGATTGGCTGATTATGGATAGGGAGAGGACGGAGCAAGAGTGGAGTAGGCAGCATGGGGCTGGGAGAGTTTTTTTCTAAGATGGATGAACATGTTTAAATAGAGTAGGAGGACTTAAAGAGGTTGAAGATTTAGAAGGAAGGTAAAATTTTGATAGATGAATGTCCCTGAAATTATGAGATGTGAGGGAGACTACAGCCTAGACCCTCCTCTCTATCCCACAGAGCCAACTCTATGTTTAGACCAAGTGGACACTGACTTGAGGGTGCTTAAAGCCCCATTTAGGCTTTCCTCACTTGTGTGCTACAAGACTTCATTTTAAGCATTGAAAATTTATTCTTTGGACTGCCTTCTTGAGAGCTATAGAGGATATTCATGGGAGAGAGAACACATCACATAAGTAGACAGACTCTCCTGAGCAAGGGAGGTCTCAGTTCTCCCTCATCTTGATGGGAGGTACTGAGCACAGGGTGCTCAGAAGGAAGTGATGGCATCTTGAAGATTCTTCCCCTGCCTCATTTAACATCTGGTTCAGTAGAGGTAAATGGCCTTGTGAAATATTATACGCTTTCTGCCTTCATTTCCTCTATGTCAGTTCAACAATGGTATTAAAATCTGATAGGTTCTGTTGAATGTTCAGCAAACATGTGGGTAACTTAGTGTCCCCTCTCCACTAGTATGTGAGGGTACAAATGAAGTCATGTTACCATTTTAATATTAAAATGCTGCTGGCAAACTGTGCCCAGTGGTAGGTGGTACTCAGTTCCCTTCACGGCTCTTTTGAGCATCAGAGGGCATCACACGTGGCTTACCCTCAGTTCTGTTGTTCTCCTCCTCTGGCAAAGACATCTCCCCACTGCTATTGGGGCCCTCTGTGAGGGTGAAGAGCATCTCCCCAGGAGTCTCATTGACTCCCAAGTTGCAAAACATTCAAAGAGCCAGTTTGTTCTGATACCATGAGTCCTGACTGCATCAACTTCATCTCTTTCTTTAAAGAAATGAGATGATTTCTTGCTCTCATCTGTGTCTCACAAAGTCTCTGGGGAAAACAGTACCTTCAGCAACTGCCTGCAATCTCATCTGGTTTTCATGGAAGCAGTGCTGGCCTGTGTGGCTAAGGTGGGCAGTAGTCCTCAACCTCCCCCTTTCACCCTCTTTTCCAATGATCTCATGCATCTCCCTATAGAAATAGCCATGCAGTGGACACACAGGGGCCTTCAGGGTCTTGAGATCAAGCCAAAGACAGGATCCCACTTTTGGGTTGCTCAGAATTAGAGAAACTTTGTATTCTGTAGAATTAAATGCTCTGCCCAATGGAGCTTTCTGCAATGATAGAAATTTTCTACAATCTGTGCTGATCAGTATGGTAGCTAGTAGCTGTTGACCTAGCGAGCATCAAAGTGTGGCTACTGCCAGTGGGAAAAAGAATCACAACTTTTTTAGTTCTATAATCACATGTGATTAGTTAGCTCTAGACCAGGGATTCTATCTATATATCACTGTGTACCAGAGTCGCCACCTGGAGAGCTTGTTTAAGCACAGACTGTTGGGCCCTACCTCCAATGTTACTGGTTCAGTAGGTCTGGGTTAGGGCTTGAAATTTTGCTTTTCTAACAAGTTCCTGGGTGATGTTGCTGGTCTAGAGACTATACTTTTATAACCACCTCTGTAGACCTAGTTGTAGTATTAAATTAATATGGAAATCAGCACAGATGGAAGTGTCATCAGCCAGCCTTCTGGCACCTGGTGCGCTGGTTGACAAGCAGTCTGGTAGTCATGCTCTTTCCTTCCCAGCTCACACAGGGCCTTTATTCCAACTCGTCACAGCTCCTCTTTAAAGCTGACTCATGGCACTTTCTGAACAGCCACAGTAGCTGAAACAATGGCTTGCTGGGGGAATTCCAACCCTGAACAGACTTTGGTTTTCATTCCAACTTTCTTTGTTTTGTTCTCTAACCCTATAAGAAATTAGACCATGGGGCTGGGGTTGTGGCTCAGTGGTAGAGCACTTGCCTAGCACGTTCGCGGCCCAGGTTCGATCCTCAGCACCACGTAAAAATAAACGCATTGTGTACAACTAAACGCAAATAAATAAATATTTTTTTTAAAAAAGAAATTAGACCATGTGTGTCATGTATGTAATTTTATCTTTGCCAAGTTCATACTTGGCATTATATTGAATGATTCCTGCATCCATGCTGGATAGACTAGGCTCAGATGGACCATCTGTAAAATATTTTTTTTAAACTAGCAGTCTTTGATTTTAAGCAAATGGTGAAGTCATTATAATACTCAGGAAGACCATTCAATTAAAAAAGTGTTTTTTAAAAAACCAAGCATTGACTTATGGGTGATTGCTTATAACTTCTTTCTCAGAAGTATATTGAAATGTTCACAGGTGAAATGACATGTTGTCTGAGATTGTCTTTAAAGTACTGAATGGGGGAGGGCAGATGAAACAAGACTGCAAAGTGTGGATGGTGGTGAAAGGTACATGGGGGTGCAGAATATTATTTTCTCTGTGATTAAAAATTTAGAAGTATTTTTTAAAAGCATGCTTAGAAAAACTACCTGCAAGATCTTTGTGGGCCAGCAGGTAAATAGTTGAAGCTGAAAAATGGAAAATACTCTGTTGGTTTTGCTCTGGAGAGAATTCCACAGATAAAGATTGTAATTTAAACCACGATTTAAAGGAAATGGAAGAAGATGGCAATGGTTTAAATGTAATGGGTGGAAAATAGTCATTGAGGAAGAATCTGTAGATATGCTGATTACTTCTTATACATGTGTCGTATTTAAGTAGAAGGAAATATACCCTGGCTAGTTTTTCTGAGCATTAGTTGTAGATACTGCTTTATACTTTTCATATGTTCTCAACACAGCTGCTACTCATTTTGAGCTATCAAAGTTATCCTTGATTTTGAAAAAGGAAAAATGTTAAGAAGTCCAGTGAAAGAAGGCAAGAAGGAGGGAAGGTGGTGGCAAGTCCTATCATTAGAGTTATTAGGCAGCTAAATTCTCCTTGATGGCTAAGTTTAAATTTTTCTAGTGTGAGTGATCATGTTTACCCTGAAGGATAAGAGGACAGTAAAAAAAAGACTTTCCCCAACCTTCTATAAGCTATATGAAAAATTAAAAAAAAAAATTAAAATACCTTTTTTGGTTATAGGTGGACACAGTATCTTTATTTATTCTTATGTGGTTCTGAGGATCAAACCCAGTGCCTCACATGTGCAAGGCAAGTGTTCTACCACTGAGCTACAGCCCCAGCCCCATCAAAGTTTTGATTTAGGAAATAAATCTCAGATTTTTTTTTCATAGATGATGGAAGTTGAATATTTTAAATTTACTTGATAATTTCAGGTGGTAATAAAGTGATTTCATTAAATAACAGTAAGCTTCATGGCCACATAGTGTGTAACTCAGTACCTTTTTTCTTGTTTTTTCCCCCCTTGTGCTGGGGATGGAAACCATGGCCTCTATACACTAGGCAAGTGCTCTACCACTGAGTTACCTCTCCAGCCGCACTTTTTCCTTTTAATATATCCATTTTGTTACTCATCTTTGTCTACTTTGAAATGTCTACTCCATGTATTTTTTATCTCATTTCTGTTCCCCATTACCTTCACTCTCTGATTTAGTCCTTATCACCCTCTGCCTCTAGATGACTTCAGTAAATAGATTCCTTCCCTGGGCATTCTGCCCTTAGGTATTATATTTTCCCCTTCCATTTGGCCTAGTGATTCTACTTTTCTTTGACTACCTTCTGTACTTGGACTACATAATTTTAGCATTCACTTGTTCTTCCATTTGTATCACTTGCCATGTACTGCGTGATACTTTTTGCAATACTTAACACTGCTGGTATCTAGTTGAAAAAATTTGTGAATGTGACAAGACCTGCAGACTCTTTGGTTTTTACTCACCGTAATTCAATAGAGAATAAATATTTCAAAGGTGCCATCTTCATGAGTATAAGACATTAGGCACACCTGCAGGTTGTGCTCTTGGTTGTGGATGTGTTTCCAGACTCCCTACCCCCATACACACCTGGCTGCATTTCTAAGGGAGTGGCTTAAAGAAATATTTTGGCAGCATAGGTTTTTGCACCTAGCATTTGGGGCTTGAAAAACTAAACACAATAACAGAGGGACTCTTCTGTATTTGATGTTTGTTCCAGTAGTTGCTTTAAGTATTTATTGTTTGATTTCAAAGTTTTGGATAATTTATTAGTTTATAATTTCCTTTTCTGGACTGATTCTAAAAGAGTGTATGAAGTGTGGGTGTGTAAAGGACATGGTATTTGTGACTCTTGAATGGAGTTTTAGTAATGTTCTTACAAAAGTAACCTAAAAGAATCTTCCAGTGACCTGAAATGTTGATTGTCAGGGCTATCTTAGATATCCCCTCAATTCAAAGTGACAAGACTAAGGAACTTGCTCATGAAACTCTCTTCTTTGACCATGGAAAACCAGCTAAATGTGGAGTAAAACTTTTGGGGGATATTCTCTTTTTCAGATTGTTAGTAAGGTATAAAAGGACACCTTTTAAAACTTGAATACTTTCTGAACCTTGATGCATTCATCAAAGCATTTGTTGAGCATCTAGGCATTAGGCTTTGCAATTCTCTTCAAGCCTTAACACCTTTTTAAAGTAATGCATTTAAAAGTAGGTCAGTGACCACATTGAAGTAAGGAAAAAAATCCGGGGGAAAAAACATCCTTGGAGAATTCTCTTTGATGAGATCTGTAAGCTTTCCTGCACATGGCTGATTAAATGCATGTATCTGGATTTCCTGTTTCTCATGATCTTGTCCCTTGAAGAAGCTCTGCAATACAGAATTGTTTAATGCTTTTAAGCCACATACTTCATCTTTGTGAAGAAAAAATGGAAAAACCTATGCCTGGCAGAGGCATATTGAGGCCTCTGATGTCATTGGGTAGGCCGATAGCCCACAGTCAAGACCAGGAACACTGAACTCACCAAGGGCACCAGAGGGGGCTTTAAATGTGTCTCTTTGTATAGGGGCTTTTGTGTCTCTTAGTTGCTAGGAAAGACTAGATGATGTCCATTTTATAGACAAACTTCTTTTTTCCTTCTTCCCTCTTCCCAACCCCCTACTCATTTTTTCCCTTTGGTTTCTCCTTCCTGAAAGGTAGGATTTTTTAATTATATGAAGGATGTGTGATATTTTTGTTTATCTGCAATTTTATCTGCAGGGAATAGACTCTGGAACTCTGTTTTTCCTCTACAGGTCTTAGGATACAAGTTTTTCTTTTTCTTTTTTAACTTTTCTACTATGTGTTTCTGCAAAATTAATTAACAGTGTAAGGTTTCTCAAACACCGCCCCACCAATCTTCCTCCAAAATCTTTATTTTTATGGGAGGACTGTGGGTTTCCCACCCCTGCAGGGAAGGACCAATCAAGATTTCCATGGCAAATGCCTCTTTGAGAGGTTTAAAATTACCTGCTTTTAGCTTCTAAGGGGGTGGGGAAGGGGGGGGCCTTCCCTTTAGGTCCATATCATTTGAGAGGAACTTTGGAGTTGAGTGGACTAAATGTACCTACTTAGAACCTTGTTTTCATAGCTTGGCTACCTAGTGCATGTAAATTTATTTAAGAGTTGTGGCTTTATAAAGTAAAGACCAGTCATTTAAAAATTCCAAAGTCTTTAAAAATGAACTTTGCTTATGGAATTTGTAAAAATATAAGTCTTGTTTGTAAACTGCCTTGCACATGCTTCAGTAATTGTTTCTCTGATTCAGTGTTAAACATATTTGCTAAAGCATTAATGTGGTCACATATTTGACAGACCACATAAACTTTCTGCATTTTCCTGGAGTAGCCAAACGAATTATCACCAACTTTGTTTATTCCACTCTGGTATAAATTTTTCCTCATTAAAACAGATTTCATATGTTTCAATAGTCATATCGCATTCCAAATTTACTCATTGACGCTTTCCTTTTTAAGTGCCATTTCCACTTTTAAGGTCTCTGGCTATAGCTCATTTCAGTTACTCATGTAGAAATAATCTCATTTTTTGAAAAATGCATGACAAGGGGTTTTAATCACTGATTGCTTAAAGAATAAAAACTAAATATTTGCATTGTTAAAATAATTAGACAGGCTGGGGTTGTGGCTCAGGGACAGAGTGCTCGCCTCGCACGTGCGCGGCCCAGGTTCGATCCTCAGCACCACATAAACATAAATGCATTGCATTGTGTACAACTAAAGTAAATAAATAAATATAAAAAAATAATTAAACAAACATATTGTTGAAAATCTTATATATTTCAAAACCTAATACATAAAACCCAACTTGCATTAATCAGAATTTACAGGTAAGCCATTTTTTTCTTTGTTTTACATTGAAAAGAGGCAAAACACAAGAAAAGCTGAAATAAAGGATTTCACAAATCAATACAACCTTCTTTATGAGTAATGCACTAAGGTAAGGACAGTCAGCTTAATTTTTTTCTTCTGTAGTATATGACAGTGAGTATTGAGGTAACATCTTAAGTACTATAAGCTTTTTATAAATATGAAAAATTTTGAAATCTTCAGTATATGATACCTAAACACTATAGTTTTCAGGATTAAAGGTCAGATTTTTTTTTTTTTTTTTTTTTGGTTTGAATTAGATTAATTTGTCAAAAAAACATTCCCCTGCGATTCTTCTGTTAAAAGTGGTTGGTCATTGTTCAGCATCCTACATCACGTACATACAAGAGTTCCTGTAGTTGGAGACCAGCAGAAGTCATCTCCAGCTCCCTCGCCTCCCTTCTTACTCAGTCCTGCATCTCTCATAACCTAACTTCTCATCTCATTCTCTTGCCTAAATTTTCATAAAAAAATCTCATCTCCAGCCTGTCTTCAGCATTTGGCCTTCTACTCCATCCTTCCCACTGATTTACCGTTATCATCTTTAAAAACAGGACAAAATCATGAGATGGTGTACCTGCTCTTTGTGCCTGCTCCCATGTGGTGGATTTCAGAGGTGTTTTTGGAATGTGACTGGCCACTGGCTCTCCAGGTTGCATCCCCTTCCCCATCCTCACACAGCCTACGTTGGAGCTGCTCAACTTTTATTCTGCCTCATAAGTTTGGAGTAAGATTATATTGAATGCAGTATTCCAGGGCTTTAAAAAAAAGTTTGAAAACTATGAGATCATGTAATTGCAAAATTGTCTTCCTCTGTGTTCTGTGAAGGTGCTAGCTTTGAACTTTTGGTCTTCTATTTTGAGATTTTTTATATTGTTTCAAAATATATTGGGTGTGTATCTCTGCTTGCATCTCTCAGGTCTCCAATTTTTGGGCCAGGCTTATGGAGTATCTATTGTGATCAGCAGTTTTATGAATCTTAATTTATTTGATCTGTACCTGATTAATGTAGCTACTTTTATTAGAATCATTTTATGGACAAGGGGACTGAGGTGGTGGACTAGAAGCCTTACCTAAGGTTCTGTAGTTAGGAAGTGGTGGAGCCAGGATTCTGAAGTTAACCACTTGCTATAGAATCCACGTACTCAAACACTAAACTTTTGGAACATGTTGTACATGAACAGAATTAGGTAGCTTTTAAGGGCTTGAATGGAGGAAGCCTAAAACCATCAGACAGTTCTCTTCACGGGCTGAACTTTTGGTTTGGGGCAGAATGTGCCCTCACATTATTACTAACTCAATACTGGGGTAAGATGGGAGTGGGTGCAGGGAGAAGAATTGGAGCAGGAGAGAATGGACCCCAAAATAAAGAGAGAAAATGGGTCATTTCCCCCCCAAACTCCAAAGGACCATGGCCCGTGGGTTCTCTGACTTTGATCCTAGGTCTTTGGAGAAGATCATTTGTATGCTTGTGTAGTTTGGATGTCAGGACGATGTCCACAGCCGCTCTGGCCTGTGTGGTTCCCCTTCATTCTTTTCACTCCTAAGTGAATACATTTGTTGTTGCTTTGGTCACTCAAAGTATTAGACTCTCTTCCCTCTGCCTGTTCTTGAAAGACTAGAGGGACTTGTGGGATAGTTTCAGAAGAAAATCCTCTGAATCATTTCAATTGGAATTGTAGGAGTATGACTTATGTAACTGTGAGAGGCTGTGCAGAAGGAGCTGCCTTCCTCACACAGCCCCTGTACCTCTGGTAGTATTTGAGAACAACAGAAGGCTGCCTGTGTCTTCACACATACACGTTTGCCCCCCCACCCCCCCTCTGGATTGTTACTCGGGGATGCCACCTTACTTTTGTGGGCAAACCACTTATTCCACAATGTGTGTTGAAGGAGCAATAACTTCTTTGAAAACACAAATAAATGTGGGCACTAGGAATTTGGGGCCCCCCCCCAAGTCTTTTTAAAAACACTTTTGTAATGAGACCAATGTGATTGCCCAGATGGTTCCCACAGGGCCTTTGGAATACATTCATAGTTTTTCTCTTTCCTTCTCACTCCATGCACCCCCCTTCTCCTTCCCTCTCCTGAGGGGGCCTAGTTTAAGTATGTGGGATAAGACCATGAGCAACTGTACTGAAGAGGAGGCTAAGTGGGCCCAGAGCTTCCTTTGCATCCCTTTGTCCAGTGGCCAGATGGGGAGGGGAGTTGTGCCAGGTGAGCTGCAATTAGTGGTTAATCTCTTGCAGCGGAAGCAGCAGGATTTGGTTCTTCAGCTTCACAGTCCAATTGTAAACCAGAGGTTAGCCTTGGTGTGAATATGGCTGCAAGAAAGGTCAGGAGTGGATTCTGGGACTGGCTGACTCTGTGATGATTAGTAGTCTTCTTAATTAGGAGCCACAGGCCAAGAAGTACCCTTCATACTTATGTTTAAGGGCACATTCTGTATCATGCTCGAAATATGAATTATTGGACATCATTAACACGGGCGGGGAGGAGGAGTGCCGAATCCTCAGCCTTGCTGTTAGAGGAGGGGACAGATGATCCAGCTTGTGGATTGCCACGGTGCTTGTTTTGTTCTTTGCCTTTCCTGCTGTCCAGCCTTCTGGCTGGTTCACTGCTTATTAGTCTCTTTGTTAGAAGAGAAAACAAAAGGAGCTAAAATTTAACTCCTGGTTTTGCTTCTTGGTTAGCAGCTTTTTTGGAAGGTTAGTTGGGGGAGTTAGGAGTGGAGATGGTAATGAGTTAAACTGTCTGTTTGGGCTGTTGATTGGTTTGGTTTGTACATCTGTCTGTGCCCTGTATGCTGTCTTTGCCTGGGTAGCCATTATGAGCAGAAAGTGGAAAGGGAGATTTGGTGTAACAGAAGGAAGAGACTTTGGGGCCTGATTGGAAATCAGGTACACCCAAAGTGTGCTCTCATGTAGGAGAACATGGTTTCAAAATATGAAAAATGAGGATAATAAAATGAAAGACACTTTAGAAAGCTCAGGAAAAATCACTTTAGAAAGCTCTGTATGGGAAAAGAAATGAAAAATTTAGTAGAGGTGTGTGTGTGTGTGTGTGTGTGTGTGTGTGTGTATGTGTATGTGTTTCAGTTGGGATATGCACTGAGGTCATAAAGAAGGATTTTAATTTTAATTTGCATTATTTTCTTAACCTTTTTGTCTCCTCTGTCAAATTTAAGACTGTAGAATTACTGCTAATTTTTGGAAACACTTAAGTGAAAATCCTCACACATGCAGTTGAAAATCTCTCTCTCTCTTTGAGTAGGTGTAATGTTTCACCTTGAGAAAGAGTTGTTAAAATCACAGGTAACCTAGGGTGCAAAAGGCACAGGAAAAACTCAAGTTTTTGACTTGAGTTTTTTGAGCCCATCAGGTTAAAACTTTGTGCTGTCCCTGAAGCCCTTGTATGCTTCATTGCTGGCTTGCTGTGAAAGAATGTGGCATTAGGGGACCCCAGGAGTTCTTCATTAAGCTCAAGCTCCTTATCTTCAAGGGCCATTGAGTGACTCGAGCTTTCATCCACATGCCAGAGATGGGGCCTAGGTTGGCTGTTATGCCAATGAATTAGTCAGGGAAAGGACCAGAGAAGGGGGTGGACACAAGGAACCACTCCCAGCCTCTCAGGAGGAGAGACACATCTGGGGAGTAGGAATGTGCATTGCATGCCACCTCCAGGGGTAGGCAGGCAAAACTCTATTCAGATACCTCCCTTTGAAGTAGAGAGATGTTTGTGGGGAGACCCTGGACCAAGGAAGGACCTGTTCCACAGGGAAGATCCAGTAGTGTTCATTGCCTGTCTCAGAGTTTTTGTTCTCGACAGTGGGAGCCCTGGAATAGGGAAGCAGCTCTTCTTTTATACAGAAGGCTGAGAAGGGAGGTCAGGAAGGAAGGGAGAGGGGAACACCAGCACCAGAAGGCAGACAGAAAAGGAAAAATGAAGCAGAAGGGAAAGTGCACTTAAAAAGGGAGGGGGTGGGAACCAGTTACTTAAAAGAGGATGGGAACAGCCTCAGGGAGACATAGCAAATAAATAAGGAAGTAGTATAAAATCAGAAGGCCTTTTAGGAAAAGGATGGTGTTAACGAGAAGATGAAGAAATCAACTGAGGGAAAGTACTGTGCAACCCCAGGAAGATTCCCCAAGTGTCCAGGAGAGAGGAATGCTTGTTTAAAGGATGCTAGCTAGTATTGAGATGGGGCCACTAAAGCTTTTTATTTCACGTCATGATTTTCTTCACTGGATGATGCCTGCAGAGTTCCAGTGTAACATGTATTGATGAATGCATTTGAATGCAAAAACAACACTGAGTAACCCCAAAAAGGTTTGGAGATGTACACATCTTTGAGTCAGGCATTCTGTCTAAACACTCTGAAAATGTAGGTTTCATTGGCAAATTCTTATTTTAATCAAAACAATTTTCTAACTAGTAAATAGTAAGAGGAAAACTTGGTTCAACTCATTTATTTTTTCACGTCCCAAAGTTCTTGTGCTCCTTATTTTTGCTTCACATTTTAAAATTTGTGCATTATAATTGTATATAATGATGGAATTTGTTGCTACATATTTGTATATGTACACAATGTAACAATATAATTTGTCCAATATCACTCCCTAACACTTACCTCCTTCCTCCCCTCCTTCCACCTCCTGGATCCTTTCCTCTACCAATTTTCATGAGATTTGCATGACACACTTTTCCTTTTTCCTCTCTAGCTTCCACATATGGAAGAAAACATACGACGCCTCAACCCAAATTTGACTGTTTTGCTTAAAATAATGTTTTCAAGTTCCACCCATTTTCCTGAAAATGACATAATTTCATCCTTCTTTATGGCTAAATAAAACACCATTGTGTATATATACCACATTTTCTTTATTCATTCATCCATTGTTGGACACCCAGGCTGGTTCTGTAGTTTGGCTATTGTGAACTGTGTTGCTATAAACATAGGTATGCATGTATCACTGATTGTCTTTTCTTTCATTTGGTATTCAGGATTGAACCCAAGGGCACTTAACCACTGAGCCACATCCCCAGCCCCCCACCTTTTAATTTTTTTATTTTTTATTTTTTTGTGGTGCTGGGGATTGACCCCAGGACCTTGTGCATGCAAGGCAGGCACTCTACCAACTGAGCTATATCTCCAGCCCCTGCATGTATTGCTGTAATATGATGACTTTAATTCTTCAGGATAAATACCAAAGAGTGGTGTAGCTGGGTTATATGTGGTTCTAGCCTACTCTTTTGAGGACTCCATACTGATTTTCATAGTGGTTGTACTGATTTAGAATCCCACCAACAGTGTAAAGTGTTCACCTAATTTCTCAGAATCATGAATAAATGAGTGCCCTGTTCATTTACTTACCTGTTAATTGAGTTAGGAACAAAAACAGTACCAGAATGTCAACCAAATGTCTGTTTACTAAATTATATGTCTGTCAACTAAATTATGACTTCTTGCTTCTGAAGAATTTGATTTGATGTGTTGATTATTTCAAGACCCATTTATAGCTTATTCCTCAGTTTCCTCTTCTTTGTTACAAATAATTTAGAGAGAAGTAGGGTATATTGAAAGCATTTGCTAGTAGGAAATACAACCTGAGGAAGTTTCGTCATTAAAATATCTTTTGAATGACACCATATACTTGCTACCATATCTGGTTATGATAATTGGTTATTATAGTGCATATATTGTAGTACTGAATGAATGGAGTTGGCCATTAAGTTGTTTCTGCTAAATATCTGAAATAGAGTTGTGGGCACAAAGTATGGACACTATCAGAATTGGGTGAGGAATTTGAAGAGCTCAGAAGGAGAGGGCAAAATGGAAACTTTGAGAAATTAAAAATTCTTTGAGCATTTACTATAGAGTGCTAGAATCTAGGAGAAAAAAATACAAAACATTTCTGTATGAAACTCATAATGAATAATAAACATAAACAGCTCTTAATCATTGCTATAATTTCAGTGATATGGATTTACTCCAAGACTAATCATTGGTGTTAGAGATGAATGAGGATGGGGGTCTCTAAACCTGATGATAGATGAAGGTGGACTTATAAGACTGGTGCCTAACTACTCCTCCTTAACACCTCCTTAACACTGGTGAGTTTAAATGTCCAAAAGAAGTAACATTACCATGTAAGAGTTGGGGGTCTGTATTCAACTTGAGAGATCTGTCTTCATGGTGGGTAGATGTAGGTCTGAGAGCATGGCGTATAGTGGAGGAGCCTCTGTAAGAAAACAGCACCAGGTTTGGGATGTAGTTCAGTGGTAGAGTGCTTGCCTAGCATGTATGGACCTTGGGTTTGAGTCCTGGCATTGTAAAAACAAACAAACAAAAAAAGTTATTATCTTATAGTTTTATAGATCAGAAGTTCAACATGGGTCTCACTGGGCTAACACTAGGGCCTATAATAAGGCTGCATTCCTTTTGGAGGCTCTTAGAATGTTTCCTTTTCTTAACCAGCTTCTAGAAACCACCTGAATTCCTTGGCTCATATCCCCGCTCCTCCATATTCAAAGCAAGTAATGTCAGGACAAAACCTTCTCACGCTTCCATCTCCCTGGTTCTAGATTGGGCTCACCCAAATAATTCAGGACAATCTCTCCATTTCAGGGTCCTTAACTTGAATCATATCTGCCAAGCCCTGCAGTCATGTAAGGTAACATATTCACAGGTCTGTGGATTAGGAGGTGAATATTGTTGGGGGCCATCCTTCTGCCTATCAGAAAAGGAGGACTTGGTCCTTTCTGCTGTGACCATGACTCTCTAACCCATGTGGATGGGGCCCCCAATTAACTTTTCTTCAAACTTATATACCACTGCTATAATCATTAGACAGACCCCTTTTGATATGTCATTCCTTAACTTAGAATTACTCTTTCCTTCTGATTTTTCTAGTCATCAAACAGACATATTTTTTTCACATTATCTTTTGTTGAATAAGAAGTTATTATGAGTAAACATTGTTTCTTTTAATTTTATACTTATTACTTTTCCTATAAACTTTATGGTAGAAGGGGATGCATTTCTTTTCATTTCTTAAGTAACCCCTTCTCATCCTAGACTGAATCAGAACTGTTTACTCTCCTCTACCTTCATCTCCTTTTCCATTCTGCACGTCCCTGACTCCTGCCTCTGTCTGAGTTGTTCCTCCTAAACTAGAATACTGTCTTTTGTTTCTGCACATCCTTTCTATGAGGTCCTGTCACTCTGATGTCTTCACTCCACATTTGGAGTTTATCATACTTATCTAGTACTGTTATTTAACTTTCATGTAAATACATTTGGTCATGACATTTGACTAGCCATCGTGAAGTGCTTGCTGTAAAGTCAGAGCGCTGGGGTTCATCCTCAGAGACATGGGTGCAGGTCTGGGATGGAGCCTGAATGTTTGGCTTTTAAACACTCTTTTGGTGATGCTGACACAGGTGGACCACAGGCAACACTATGCTGGAAATGCCTTGGGGGGGAGGATGACAGATCTCAGGCCTCATGTTCTGCATTAGATAGAGATTATTACGTTTTTGAGAAATTAATACAGGTTTTTCTTGAAGGACAGTCTAAATCTATAGAAAGAGAGTGTCATGTGGGAAGTATGCAAATGAGCTAAGGGCATTAAAATATGCATTTTTTTCGTTTTTTTTTTTTTTTTTTGAGCCAGCTGTTGAATTGTAAAAGCTCAGAGGTAAAAAAAAGTTCCAGTCTGTATCCCAAGGCAGACCTGGGTAAGACAACAAACAATTTAGTTGAGATTTGGAAATAACTAGCTTGGATGGCAAAATCACCATACTTGTAGATTGATTTTATTTTACTTCTTTGTTCATCTGTTCTGTGTTTCAAGAGCTAAAAGTATTGAAAGCAGAAATTCTGTTGCAGGAAAATTTTGAAAGGGGATGGCTGATTCTTGGGAATATCCAGAGGAAACTCTGCTTTCCATGCTCATCTTGATAACTACTTCTTGATGACTGGAATACAAAGCATACCCACAAATCTGAATTCCCACTGAATCAAGCATTTTTGGAATGAGGCCTTTCATGAATATGCTATGATTTTGATTTCTGCTCTTGTTAAGATTGCAATGGAGTCTTTGTTATTTTACATTATTTTCTAGATCCTCTGGGGAATTCAAGTCCAAATGATTGGATTTATTTACATAATTGATTTTTTTTTTCTTCTCACATACTTGGGAATTAAAAAAAAAATACATTCTAGTTGTAGATGAACACAATTCCTTTGTTTGTTTATTTTTATGTGGTGCTGGGGGTTGAACCCAGTGCCTCACACATGCTGGGTAAGCGCTGTACGACTGAGCCACAACCCCAGCCCACAAATATTTAGGGACATTTTTATATACAGATTTTTTAAAAACCTTATTTACTTATTTATTTGTTTGTTTGTTTATTTTCTATGTGGGGCTGAGGATTGAACCCAGCACTTCATGCATGCTAGGCAAGCATTCTACTACTGAGTCACAACCTCAGCCCCTATATACAGATTTTCTAATTGGTGCCTTAGAATCATACATGGTGGGATTCATTGTTATATATTCATAACGTGCATGCAATAGAACAGCCTAACTTGGTCAATTTGATTCCCTGGTACCTCCCCTTTTCCTTGCCCTGTTTTTTTTTTTTTTTTTTTTTTTTTTTTTTAAATTTTTAAAACTATGTATTTATTTATTTTCAGGTTTATTTATTTTTCTAAGTTGTTAGAAATGACAGCAGAATGTATTACATTTCATGTTATAGAGCACATTTTTACATATCTCTGGTTGTATACAAAGTATATTCACACCATTCATGACTTCATACATGCACTTAGGGTAATGATATCCATCTCATTCTACCATCTTTTTTTGGATCTTAAAGCTCAAGATTAAACTTTATTGATAGACTTATGAAGTACACATTATTTCTTTTAATTTCATACTTACTTTTCCTATCAACTTTGTGGTAGAAAGAAGGGGATGCATTTCTTTTTATTGAGAGAGCTTTAAGTAGCTCTAGAATTCCTAACAAAGTCCTACCTGTTTTAAATAAGGGAATTTAACCTGGACCAGGGAGAAGGTGTTAAAAACAACAGATGTTTCTCTGAGCTGGACGCTGTCACATTGTTGATACACTTGAATTGGAAATCATCAAAATTTCCTTCTGATTTCCTAGTCATCAAACATAGACATATTTTTTCATATTATCTTTTGTTGAATAAGAAGTTATTATAAGATGAATTGTGTTAGGCCCTTTAATCATAGTCTTGGATTGAATTTAAGCCAGTTCTCTATATGCCTATTAAAAATAAAGGTTCTATAAATCAAGTAAGCGTGAAAATTCAGTTCTTTTTCAGTTGGCTTATTTGTATACCTGTTGGTCTTTTTATCTTAAGCTTATGGTAAGTGTCTGTGATGTCCCATTCAAATGGGACCAATAGGAGCAAAGAACAACATGTTATATGCATGCAGAGCTGGACTGAAATATTGATAGTGTACTTATTTGATTCCCAATGTTTAATGTGTTTAGCAGCCATTATGTGGTGCAATGATAGACTGAGGGAAGTCATCATTCAAGTTCTTACTGCATACCTTATATATGGAAATCTACAATTTGTTGCAAAGTTTGCAGTTGAAATTCACTATAGTGTAACAAAACTTGGGAGCAGTCAAGGCATTTTGGACAACATTTGTTCAATATTGTTCTTGCCCACAGCTGCCCTCTCTTATAGGATAAGAGAAGAATAATTTGATCATTGCCTTCAAAGCATTGATCATTTAGAACAGAGCTGCATGATAGAAATATTATGTGAGCCACATAACTTTTAATTTCCTGGTATAGAAAAAGATAGTTTTGAAATTTTCCATAATATATTTTATTTAACCCAATATATCAAAAATATTATCATTTCCACCTGTAATTCTTACAAAAATTATTGCTGAGATATTTTGCATTCTTTTTAGTGCATTATTTTTGAAATCTGGTATGCAATATACTTGTGAATCATATCTCAGTATGTTGCTGAAGTTTCATTAATCTCTTTAATGAAAATTACATCTTTTTAAATTTATTAATTAATTTAATAGATTAAAAAATTAATCTTTTTAAACTGTAAAATGTAAAGTTGAACATGTAGATTCAAATATTTGAAATTTGCTCCAATCATAAGCTTTTTTAATCACTGAATTAAGCATCTGTTTTAAAATTTGAATTTAAAATCAGTTAAAATAAATAATATTAAAAATTCACTTCTTCGATCACTTTATATTTCAAGTGCCTTTAGCTCCGTGTAGCTGGTTGCTACTATATGGACAATGCAGATTTGGATGTTGAGAGTAGACTTTTCATACCTTTAACATTTAAAGAATTCAAGGTGGTATATAATTATAAAGTTCCTGTGTATTTGAACAGGATAATGAAGAGAGGTGTTGGCTAGAGCAGCACTGTCCAGACGAACTTGCTTTGATGAAAATGTTCAACATTAGCACAGTTAAATGAAGTGGCTGCTAATCCCATGTAGTCTTGAACCCTTGAAACATGCAACTAAGAACTAAATTTTGATTTCTTTTTATTCAAATTTAAATAGCAACATGGGACTAGTGACTGTGGTGCTGGATTAAATGCTAATGAAGGAGCTGTAACTTGAATTAGTATGGGAAGTGAGAAAGGACAAGACATTGAGTGCTGAATGGCATAGTCCAGTGGTTTCTAAACATCAGTGCACTTTGGAATTACAGGGGAAGTTTTAGAGAAGACCTTGTTTGACTGCCACTGCAGACACTCTGCTTTAATTGGTAGGGGTGAACTAGTCATTAGGAGTTTACAAAATTCCTCAAGTCCTCAAGTGATTCCACTGTATAGCATATTTGGGAACAGTCCTATGATTGTAGTATAAATTCTCCACAAATCTGTTTTCTCCCCATTCATATCCTACGTGAGTTTGCTAGAAGCAAACACAAAGAAGGAACCAGATCAGTACCTTATCTAGGTTCCTACGACTGTTGGAGATATAGTTTTGTATGACCATACCATGTACATTAGATGCAGCAAAAATGATCTGCTTGGCTGATAAAAAGGAACTCAGGTTGGTTGAGTTACTGAAGGTCACAGAGTTGGGGGAGCTGGAGTCTGGTATTGAACCTGAATCTCGTGTTTCTGCCACCACATAAACAGAGAAATATAGAGTATCCAGCCTCCTCCAATTTGTGGCTTGTTTTCTCTCTCTTCATAATAGAGCCCTTGTGCTTGGATTTATAAAGAATGTTTCTTTTGATATTTAGGAAAAAAAATCTCATTAACAATTGGATGTTTGTAGTCCAGTAGATTCATGGTCCTCTAAAGAGCACTGTGCTGGGTGTTGGGAGATCTCTGTTCTTTTTCTGGTACAACATGCGATCTTTCTGACCTTTTGTTTGCCAGCGGGCACATCAGATTTCTAGTTGTTAGAACAGGAGTTATCAAACCTGCCTATTCTGTAACTTAAAGGATTGTTTGGGGTCAGCAGGGATAGGAGGGTGTCATTGCCCTGGAATGGAGACCAACATTTATACTCCTGTAAATTATACTTGCTCCTGAAATACTTTTGAAAGTCAATTTTTTCCTTGTCCCTCTTTAAATAATAACTTAAAAATAAAGCACTTTTCATATGCCAGATGTGAATTAACTCAACCTTCACAACAGTCCTGAGAGAGGTTTTATTACTCCTGTCTTACCAAGGAAGAAATCAAGGTTCAGTGCCTTGCCGAAGGTCACATATCTTATTAGAGACAAAGCTGGGATGGGAACCAAGGTGGTTTTGCTCCAAGGTCCTTGGAATTGCCTGATTCAGAAAACTAAATCATACCCATAAGGCCTAAATGCGGTTTGCCTTTAATAGTCTGTTTCTGTGTTCTACATTATGGTACCCAGGTTTGGCAAGAGTTCATTAGTGACTGTTAGTTTTCTGTGTAGACTTACAGTAGATGGTGGATAAGTCCTCAGTCTTAGGTAAAATAAAAGCACTTTTGGAAAATATTGCCATTCATATGTCTCAAACTTAAGAGCAGTGAGCTTGTGCAAAGGCAGTTTTGAACAGCCCCCTTTCCCAAACTGTTTTCTTTTTCTTTTCTTCTTTTTTTAATGGTGCTGAGGTCAAGCCTTAGGCCTGGGGCATTCTGAATGAGCACTCTAACCATTATCCTATGCTCCCAGCACTCCCCATCCCCCAGGTTTTTTCAAATAGGTTTCCTAGAGATACCAGTATTGTTCAACCAGAATCAAGTGTGTCATTAACTAATTTAATGTTTTTTTATTCTTCCTGGACCCTCCTGCTTGGAGAAAGTATTTTAAACATAGAAAAGGTATTTGCCTTGTTTGATGGCTCATTTTCAAGTATACATTCCCTTTTCTTTACTTTTCTGTGAGTGCCAACAAATAAGATGGTGGGTCCTTTTTTTTTTTTTTTTTTTTTTTTTTGTGTACTGGGGATTGAACTCAGGGGCACTCGACCACTGGGTCACATCCCCAGCCCTTTTTTGTATTTTATTAGAGACAGGGTCTCACTGAGTTGCTAAGTGCCTCGCCACTGCTGAGGCTGGCTTTGAACTCGCGATCCTCCTGCCTCAGCCTCCCAAAGTGCTGGGATTACAGGCGTGCGCCACCACGCCCGGCTTCCTTTTATTTTTTCTGAACTGCTGTGTCAAGTTTTAAATGTATTCTTTTTTTTTTTTTTTTTTTTAAGCCTTACTTTTGTGGAAGCTCAGTGCAGACATTTCTTGCTTGGCTCCCATACTCCAGGGTGTGATAATTTTCAAGGTCTCTGTAGCTCCCTGGGAATGCATCACCTTGATAAACTGAAGTTTGTCCATTCCAGTGAAATTGGGAGAAAGGGGAACAGAATACACTTTTAAGAAGGTTTCTCTTGGCATTTACCTGTTGATGAGCCTTTATAAGTTCCTTTTCACTGTCCTTGCCCCAGAGGATAACCCTGGATCTTAGTGTAATTTGATTGAGTATAAAATGAGTTAGCACAAATGAGGTGGAAACAGATTAGTCCACGAGGAGGTTCAGCCGCTGAATCCTCTAGTTTGGGAGGGTTGAAAGCATTTCCTTCAGAGCCTCTCTGGGAATGCTTGTTCTATTTCTAAGAGAAATAAACTACCGTGTATATGCCATTTCTGTTTATGCCTTTGATACTGGAATGTGGCAAAGTGTGTGTGTGGGTTCTGTGGGGGAGTCCCCCAAATTGCCCTGATTCCTGGCCTCAGAGTTGGGGAGGTGACCTTATTTGCTGGACATTCACCTAGTTCAACTCTGCCGGGTGCAAGGGGTACACAGATGAGAAAGAACCATGAATGCGACCCTCTTGCTTATAGTAGCAGGGCGCTCAGCCATGGCTTGTAATAGATTAGTGTGATCATTATTGCCACAGAAGCATGAACAAGAAATGGTGAGAGCCTGGATTCAGTGATAAGTTCTCCTAGTTAAGTCAGGGAGGTTTCCTGAGATGGAGCTGAGTGGAATTTGATAAGTTTTCCCTTTAGACTAGCGGGACAAGGCATTTTTGCAGGCAAAACCCCCTGTGCAAAGGCAGCGAGGTGTGAAACAGCCTGGTGTGTTGGGGAATGTACCTCAAGAGCGGTGTGAAACCTAAACCTAAATTAAGTGCTGTTTTGTGTGTTGTAGGCGGTAGGTTCAGAGGAACTACACAGATTTGGGAATACTCTGCTGAGTTGCTTTTTAGGTCAGTGGGATGCCTGGGCAGAGTGGGACAAAGGCATAGATAGGGGAAGGAATCCATGGAGGTAAGTCCCATTTAGTATCTAAAATTTTTTTTTTTTTTTTTTTGGATATGAGTCCAAGTACTCAGTGCTGTGTTTTGATAATTTTTGTTCCTGTTTCTTTAAGGATATATTATTGTGCTTCAACCTCAGTAATTACTCCAGATTGTGGCAGAGGATCTACCCTCCCTGCTGCTCAAATGAAACATTTGGCATGAGTGGGGAACAGAAGGCTCAGAACTGTTGAATGCAAGTACTCGCTTTTCTTTAGAGAGATCAGATTTCTTCCATGGGAAAATGATGTCAACACTCTTGGTTCCCTGACTGCAGGACACCAGTACCTTGTACCCAGAGCAAAGAAAAGGGGTTCCCTACAATTTCTGTTTGGCGAATTTTACAGGCATGATAGTGAAACTGACTCTATAAAGGCATCAGTTTATGGTGGAGATGAGTTTGTGACAGGGACCATAAATGATTGCTGGAAAAGTTGCAGAGTGGAGAATTATGGCTTGTTATTTTCAAGAACTAATTTTGTGTTGTGAAAAACACTGGACAGGGATTTTGGAAACTGAGGTCAATCTAATTCTGGTTCTCCCCTAACTAAAAGATGACTTCAATCTCTCTAAGCCATACTAATAGGCAAATAAGGAAAATAATGTTGGGAGGCTCAAAAGAACACAGTCATGGGCCTGGTAAGCCTTCTAGTACTTAAGAATTTAAGGATTTTGTCCAAACCCTGTCACTGGGCATTGCCATGTGGACGTGTGTCCTCCTGCCCACTGTGGAGGAGGGACACTCCTGATGGTCTGGCTGGGTCTACCTTTAGAGGATGCATTGTAATTCTGTAAACCATGCTTCTTTGAAGAAAATGTTTTTCACTACTAGTAAAACTTCATTTTTCGGGAGTGGGATGGCATTAATTTTCTCTTTAAGGTTTTCTGTTTTTTTTTAAATAATGTTGTATTCTTTATACCTTTGTTTTATTTATTTATATGTGGTGCTGAGAATGGAACCCAGTGCCTCACACATGCTAGGCAAGTGCTCTACCACTGAGCTACAGCCCCTCTTTAAGATTTTCTTAAACTGAGATGATCTCAAACAAGTGCCCGGAATTCCCTTCTTCCTCCCTTGATTCTTTTTTTTTTTTTTTTTTAATTAATATTTCTTAGTTGTAGATGGACACAACATCTTTATTCTATTTATTTTTAAAAAATTTTTTGTTAGATATTTATTTTGCTTTTAGTTGTACACAGTGCATTTATTTTTTACATGGTGCTGAGAATCGAACCCAGGCCGCGTACGTGCTAGGCGAGTGCTCTACTTCTGCGTCACAACCCCAGCCCTATTTATTTATTTATATGCTCACATGTGTGAGGCAAGTGCTCTACCACTGAGCTACAGCCCCATCCCCTCCCTTGACTCTTTATAACTTCCTATTTCCCAGTCACTGTTTCAGCATCCCTAATTGATAGTAGATACAATCCGGCCACTTTGGATTTGAGAGTCTGGCTAGTGACTGGGTTAGGAGATGAGTTGAGCTCATGAAATCGTTTCATGAAATCATTTCATGAAAGGTAAACTATAGAAGGCCATTCTGTTAACACTGGGCTTCTTTTGTCTTTCTCCTGTGTAAGAAAGATCCCTCAGATTTTTCTTATTCTGAAAGCAGAGAAGATAGAGGTGTAGATAGCCCTTTAAATGTGCTATTCCAGAGCTTATCACCTCTAAAGTATTACAAATTCTTCTAGAGTAGACTTTCCCCTTTGTACTTCATCGAGCAAGTTGTCCTGTTCTGCCTCTAGTAGTGAAACACAGCAGCTGCCTCAGTGCCCCTGAAGTGCAGTGAGGGGGAGGCCAGCAGTAATGGTCGTGTCTCCTGGGGATTTGGGTTGATGCTCTGAGCTGCTGTACCTCTTCCTGAGAGTAACAGGCTGTGCAGATTGTGTCTTGAAGTTTTGATGCTGTGAAGAATTATTCTTTCATCCTTCTTCCTGCCTTTTGCAGCCTGGGAAGCCTCATTTGTGGTTACAGGAGCTGAGGGAGGCAGGGCTGCTCCTACAGTGAGGCTGGCCTTGGTGTTCTTGGCTTGACCCACTCTTTCTTCCCTGCACTGACTTTGCTTTACCTTAGCCCCTGAGTGAGCCCAGTTCCCAGCAACAATCTCCCTGTTGCTGATCTCTTGTCCCACCTTTCTCTCTTTTTCCTCCAAAAGTTGGAATCGTGAATTTGTCATTCCCTCTACTACACCACCTCATTCCCTTTCCCTGAAAGTGCCAACATGTTCCTCTACGTGCTGAACCTGTTCAACAGTAATTCCTGAAGGATTGTCATTCCTTTGGCAAACTGAAATAAAACAAAAATCTCAAAATAGATGTAGCCAGACTCTTTATACTTAATAGATACCATGTGTGCTTACACTAGGAATTTCATTTGTTCTATTTGGTGAGTGGTACTTCTCTCTACTCCCTGCCTCTTCCCTGGGTCCCTGTTTCTTACAAACAGAAGGCTGATGGGGCTTGTCCTCTGTGAATGCTGCTCACTCTGCCAGTGACACATGTCTCTAGTTATACTGCATTCATTTTTAATGCCATTTGCCCTCTTTTGATAGGGTACACTGATGAAAGAAGTGTCCATGCATGTATTATTTTGCTTTTGCTTGTGAGGATGCTAATAGTATAGGTGAATTATGCTCGACATCTTCATGGTGAGCTAGCTACCTATGGACTTTTCCATTCGTGCATGGCATGTATATGTCTACACTTATACACGAACACATTTTTTTTTTTTCCCCCTGTGTAGTACTTCTTTCTTCTGAACAAGCCTGGTCAACTGTTGATCAAGCCAGTAGCATTCATTTATTCACTTCTTAATGTGTGCCAGGCACTGTGCTAATCTTTATCAGTTTTAGTTCATTTAATTGTTAAAAGAATCTGTTCAGGTAGATACTACTATCATCATTCCATCTCATGAGCAAGGAACTTAAGGCCCAGAGTTAATTGAGCTACTTGCTAGTGATCGGAGGATCCAGATCCCAGACTTATGATCTTCTCCATTTCCAAATTTGCTGAGCCAAGGTTTCACCCCAGGAATTGGTTTATCCCACAAAGTAGAAAGCACGAGTGGTCCTTCCTGGCTTTAGTGTATAGTGAGGCCTTTACTTGAGGGACTGTGAAGAATTCTGACCATTCCATCCCTTGAAGCTTTGATTAAGAAACAGATTTCCTTGATAAAGTTAGATTCCTGCCCTGTTTCCTGTAAGGTGAGCACGAGCAGATCTAGGGCTATGCTACCTGGCGTAGGAGCGAGAGCCTTGTGTGGCTGCAGAGCATTTGACATGTGGCTTGTGTCACCTACAGGCATTTTAATTTGTTTTAATTTAAACTTAAAAATAGTCCAGTTATTGAAAGCCCTTTTTATTTGGATCAATGTGCATATGAACTCATTTTCAATTGTGTATTTTATAAAATTAAATATGTATAAAGTATACCTAATGAAATTGAGCATACAAGATGGAATGTACATATAAAATGGACAGGATTTTGAAAACATGGTGTTTTTCCCCCTATTATGTCATTACTAATTTCATATTGGGTACATGTTAAAAATGAGAGACCGTATTTAAGCAATATTTCTAAAATATTACTGAAACCATTTTTACTTTTTAAATATGGTTACTAGAAAATGTAGCTCCATATGTGACTCACATTATAATTCTTTTTGACTGTGCTGTCCTGGAGCATAGATGTGAAGAGAGTATTTTTCTTAAGCAAGTGCTTAGAAGATAATTATTGAATAGGTGTTTTGGGGGTGGGAGCTGGTTAGGGGAACTGATTCACTGGGGAGAGCTAATGGAACCTGATTGTTTTTGCCAAAATTGGTACTTATTTTAGAATTAAAAATGAAGTAATAGGAGTGGGGATATAGCTCAGTGGTGGAGTGCTTGCCTAGCATGTATGAGGCACTGGCTTTGATTCTCAGCACCACATATAAATAAATAAAAATAGAGATCCACTGACAACAACAGCAAAAAAAAAATTTAAAAAATGAAGTGATAATGATACATGGTAGACTTGGCATTACGTACACAATCCTTTATAGCTCTTTTCAAGAAATTACAACTTTGAATATCATATGGTAAAATTAAGGTGGAGGAAATTAGCATGAGCCAGTTACTCTCTTGGTTGATATATTTCGTGTTTTTGCAGTGAGCTAGATTACACTGATGCAATTGATTTGGGAAATAAGTGTATGGAGCCCCCCCATGACTGCCTCTTGTAGGTGGCCTTTTTTGCCTTCTTACCTGCTGCTCACCCTTTCTCATGGTCTGAGAACTATAGTATATATACACATGTTGTTCTGCATTGCCCTGGGGCACTACATGCCCCTAGGAGTGACACACAGCTGTTGTCACCACCTCTCCTCATTTTCCATCTACTCTAACTACTTTTCTTGAGGCTCCTTGGCTTGTACAGTAGTCCTACTTTATCCACAGGGGTGACTCTAATAGATGCCAAAAACTGGGGATGATTCCAAACTGTATCTATACACCATGTTCTTTTATGTATATATGTGTGTATACATACACACACAAATACATACCTATGATGATGTTTGATTTTACACTAACAATATTGATTAACAATATTATTAACAATAACTAATAAAATAGAACAATTGTAAATATATCTTGTAATAAAATTATCAGCATTGCTACATTTGTGTTCTGGGGTGATTAATAAATAAGATAAAGGTTGCTTGAACATAGGTGCTTGGATCATAACAACAATGGATCTAGTATCTGAGATGGATACTGAGTAACTAAAAAGGGGATAGTGTATACAGCATGGATCTTTGGGCAAAGGCAAGATTCACATCCTGGGCAGAATGGAGTATGACAGGATGATATTTCAATATACTGCTCAGAATGATATGCAATTTAAAACTTATGAATTATTTATGGAATTTTATTTTTAATATTTTTAGATTGTAGTTGACAGTAGGTAACTGAAACTGTGGAAAACAAAAATCACAGAAAAAGGAGGGACTACTATATTTCTTTTTCAACACTGTCCTTAAATGTTTTGTATGTTTCCAGGGAAGTTTTCTTCTTTCTTGTGTGATTTCTTTGTCGTTCTGTATTTGTGCATGTTCCCTGAGCATTACTGTACATTCTCATTACTGTTGCAACCTGTTGCATGGGATTGCCAGTGGCTGATCAAAGTCGGGTGGAAATGCTGAATCTGAAATGTCCTTACACTATCCTTGGAGGGACCAACAGTTTAAAATCCTGTGCTTAAGACTGGCGTGGTGTCACAGGCCTGTAATCTCAGTAACTCCAGAGGCTGAGGCATGAGGATTGGAAGTTCAATGCCAGTCTCAGCAATTTAGCAAGACCTTGTCTCAAAACAAAAAGTAATAAAGGGTGAGGATGTAGCTCAGTGGTATAGAGTTCCCGTGGGTTCAATTCTGAGTACCAAAAGAAGAAAAATTCTGTGCTTAATTGATCTTATAATTAAGAATCAGGAAATGCATATTCTAATCTTTTTCCTGCTCCTTTTTTCCCAGTTATTCCCCACACCTCTTTTAATGTCTTTGCCCTTTAGTTTCTCTCTCTATAAAAGGAGAGCAGTATTTGCATCCTGAGGATATCCTAAAGAAGCAGTATACCATCATAGAGATATACAGTAAATCTTTGGTGTACCACAGTTGGCTTTGCACTGCATTTCAAATTAGTTACCTGTCATTGGATTTGAAATAGCACAATAAACAGAAACACTGGATTTACTATGGAGGGGAATTTATTCACATCGAAGTTTGTAAAAAATAAATGTCTAATTTTAGTGTCTTTATTTCCTTTTTCCCACACTTACTCTCCTGGCCTTGTGTCTATATCACCATCTTAAAAGTTTCCAGCTGATTTGAATAACTCTTAAAAGGTATCCCCACCCCCTCAGCCACCTCCAGAGGTCAGTGTTTTAGAGGTAAGTGATATCTGACACGAAATAATGCAGTACTCAGGGCATAGGCTTTAGAATGTGAGAAGACCTGGATTCTTGTTCCATTTGTGCCTATTTAGTCATAGTGTGAACTGAGAAAGCCCCTTAATCTCTGATGATATAGCTCTCCTTTAGCACAGGGCTTGTTGTGTAATAATTGCTCAATAAAAGGCATTATTATGGCTATATTTTTGTAACATCACCTGTAGATTCAGATGATAATATTTGGAAGTTGTCGTCTGATTTTTCAGACATGGCCATAGGTCTTAGAAAAGTACTAAGGAGCTGCTAAAGACAAAAGGCTCATCTATAGAGGGACGTAGAAAATTCCTTTCTTCTAGGTTAGATACTGCAGATGATATGCTTCATAACAAAAAAAGATGCCTAATCAACCCATATTCCCTTTATGATCCTAATTAGTATACAGTCGCACCAATGAAAGCTCTTAATATAGCCGCCTCACAGTGCTACTTCTACATTGGCATTTGTAGGTTTCATTCCAAATCATATGCAGGATTTGATTTGTGGCATGGAATCAGAGTTGTTATAATGGAGATACACAGTTTCAGGAAGGAATGAACTATATGCTTATTAGATAAATGGGAGACCCAAGAGTTTAGGGAGCTAATTTGATGTCTAGTCAGCTAAGCTCTAACTAAGGGATTCTGTAAATATATTTCTCAATTGAAAGTGGGAACAGAGCAGGAACTTTATAGTTCCTTTTAATAAAGGCTATTATTTTGTTTTTAAAAAATGAAATCTTGGTTTCTTACTAAGTGTTAACTGTCCTTGCTCTTGGTTTCTCATGGAGTAGCCAAGCCCTATTCTCTGGAAGTGTTAGAGAATGTTTGGCTTCACATGAGAGACCTCCCTTTCGTGTCTAAAGAGGCAAGGAATCTAATTTTGAGTTCTTTGGAAGATTTAATTTTCAAAGTTGTCACACACACACACACACACACACACACACACACACACAGAGGCAGAAAAGTCCCGTAGGCTGTTGTTTTCCTAATTTTATCTGAGTTGGTCTTATGTTTTGCCCTTTGTACTGTTTGAATAGCCAGGGAATATTAGTTTAGTTTAACTCCCTTTGCAATTTGGGACCAATTTGTCTTTTGAAAAATGCAGTTAAAAACCAGTATGTATATATTTTTAAACAAAACAAAACAAGGCTGTTCAGCCCCTCATTTTGATCCCCCTGAGGAGTGAGAGGCTGTTTAGATTGAGCAAGTAAGATATATTTATTCTTCTTGACAGAGAAAGCCAAGTTATTTACCAGAAAGCTCTTTAGTTTCCTGTACCTAGCACTAGACTGCAGGGTGCCTTAAAAAAAGTAAGGGACCAAAAATAAGCAAAAGAATGAGCTCTCAGTCTAATCCACGTGGGGGTGGGAGTCGGCGCCTGGGCATGGTTCTGTGGCAGCCCCACTCCTGAGCCAGAGCCAACATTTGTTTCCCTGTGGTTAGATTTAGAAACTTTTAACCCTGCCTTCTCACACTCCCTGAGCTTTATAAATAGGAACCTTTTCATATACTGGATTACTTGGGGGCCTGTTGTGAGCCAGTTTGGGGCTTTGAGTGATGATGATGTTTGGGATAATAGTGCTCTTATAGCATTGCCAGGGCTTCTCTTTGAGCCCCAAGCCCACCTTAGTGTGTATTTTAACCCAGCTTTTGTCAAAGTTGGCTGCATAATAGAAACTCTCCAGAGAGTTGCTGAAAGTTCTGAATATCAGGCTGTCCCCTTACTGACCCAATCATAGTCTTAGGTGTGGGACCCAGGTGGCAGCAGCACCCCACCCCACCCCCCGCGCCATAATTTCAACAGGCAGCCCTGAGACAGGTGATTGACATCTGCTCTCCTCTAAGGCTGGATTGTGCTCTTGCCTTTTCAAAAGGAGCAGTAGATAAGTTTCTACTTCAATGCAAAATGACTGTATAATAGGAATGTTCTTGTTATGATAGGTTATGATAGTACCGTCAAGCAGAGCAATTTCATTGCTCCATTTAATCTACTCTTTCTACATTACAATAGTAGAGGTTTTATGAACCAGGCATATCATAATTTTCCTTGATGGAAATAGAAGCCTCCCAGTGGTGTCCTGAAGTCTTTGAGTACCTTGAGGCAGTACCTTCTCATTACTGTTAATAAAAGATCAATGGGTTCTAGAAGTCCAATTAGTGTATGTGAAACTACTTCTGTTACTTATGTCTCAATTTGTGCTTTTTCAGGGAAGTCCACAACTCCTGTATTAGTATATCCAATTGAAAAGCTTCAAAAAATTTTCTTTTAAAATAACTCATTAGGTTGGCAGAGCCTATTCAGACCTGAGCTCCTGACAGCTCTGCCAATGGGGGAAGCTGCTTAGCAGTATTTCAGTTCTCTCACTTAGTGTGAACTTTTGTGTTTTGGGACAGAAATTTCAATGTTTTCACATGCAACGCTTCCTAGATGACACCACAAGAGTTAAAAAGGATATGACATAGGCAGTATGTTTTTTACCTTTCCAAATTCCAAAAGAATTGTGAATTCTGAAAGACATCTTGTTCAAAGCAACTCAGGGATTGTGGACCTGTGTCATCATCTTGCCAGTTCTGAGAACCCATTTGTAAGCACATCATTATCTGTACTCCAGGTCTGCTACTGTGTAACCTTGGGCAAGTTACTTGACCTTTCTGAGCCTTAATTTTCCATTTGTAAAGTGATGCAAATGATGTACCCGCCTTAAAGGCTACTGTGAGAATTCAGACAAATGATGTACATAGAGCATTTTGAAAATAGAGGTTTCAGGAAGTTGCAAAGACCAGAAGTTCTTCCTTTGGGAGCTATAATGGCATACAGCATATTCTTAACTATGAATTCCTTATTGGTGGAGGTCCTTTGTGTATTATAGTGACTTACAATAAAGTGTTTTTTTTGAGCTGTGGGACAAGATTGGATTTGAAATCTGTTTGGTAGGTGTGAACCTGTGAACCCTTATATAGAAAAAGATACAGTAATAGAATAAAAATATTGGTGTACTGTACCAAGGGAAGCTGTTTTTTGTGTGAATTTTTTTAATACTAGCACATTTGTTTATGTGTGTTCTGAGTCATGATCTTTGCTTTGTGGGAATGGCAAATCAAAAGAATATTAAGGAGTAGATTTTTATTAATGGTAAAATGCTTCTGTTCTTCTTTCCATCAAGCATAGTCCCCACATGGATTCTAATGATCTGCTTACTTTTAGTGTGCTGAGGTGGTCTCCTATACATAGGACACACATAGTGATTCTCAGAACTTAGAAAATTATAGGGATGATTTGAGTCAAAATTTCCTTTGGCTTATACTACCCAGAAAATCAAGACAAGACTTTGCTCTTTATTTCATATTGCAGACCCAATATTGAAAGGTCTCCATAGAAAATATTGATAATACCCTTCTGTTAGAGAACTCTTACTGTAAGGGAGAACGTAATGAATTTATTGGACCATAGAATATTTGTGTACCTTATCACATTTTGGATTTTCTGTCCCTTGGGAGTTTGTTTAATGATATGACAAATTTATTTGAAAACAAACCAAGGAAGTACTATGTTAGTTTGCTCTTTTTCTGTTTTGCTTTCCTAAACCAGAATGTTAGTGACCTTGTCCCTGTGCTACTCAGACACCAGCAAAGACCATTAGCTCTAAGATTCACTATTGTCTTTTGAGTGTTGGCTGAAGACACTTTACTTCTAAATGTAAAGAATTTTGACTAAATGGAAAATGAGTGTAAGTAGCTTTATGTAATTAAGAACAGTCGGCACTTATTTCATAGGCATGCTTTGACTGAGCTTGAAGAGCTGTGGAAGATGATAATCATGAGTTGGGTCAGAATGGACCTAGGGAGCCAGGGAGATTTACTTAACCACTCTTGTTCTGATGAATGGGAAGAAGGAAACAGAGCTATGTAAAGGAGTGCCCCTGTTGTCTTATTTAAGTCACTAAATTGATTGTAGGAATTTTGTCTTTTGAAAGGCTATATAACAAGTGAATAGGATAAAAACTTGGAGTTTCAGCCTTATGTAGCTTACTCTCAAAGCTCTAAGTGACTGTGTACAAGTCATTTAATTATCTGAAACCTGTCTGCTTACGTATAAAGTGAGGAAAATGTTTGTACAGAACTCACCTTGAAGAATTATGTGAAAATAAATGAAGTATGTGTGAAAACCACTTTTGAAAACTGGTAACTGATATTTGAATATAAAAAGGCATGTTAACAGAATACTGGAAAACAGATTCTGAGAGTAGAATCTGTATCTAATGTTTTTTCTGGACACAAAATACAGCTAACATGATGTCTTGTAGCAGTTGAATGAATTGTGAAAGTTCATTTGCCTCAGAATGACTGAAAGCTGTTAGTTATTTCTTTATTTTTGATATTTAGATGTGGATATTTAGAGGATGGAGATAAAAGTTCAATCTCTCAGACTGAGTTCTTGACACAGAAATGACACAAGTAAGAATTTCAGAATTTCTTGAATACATTTTGAATGTTCTCATCACAAAAGTACATGTTGATAAAATGACATATTAATTAGCTTGATTTAATATTTTTACAATGTAAACACAGTTCAAAACATCACATGTGCCCCAGAAATATAATTTTTTGTCTATTTAAAAAAGAAAAAAATGGGACTTGATCTTAGATTTAGCATCTTAAGCGTTTATATATCCCCCCACTCCCCACTACTGGGATTTAACCCAGGGGTGCTTTACCACTCTGAGTCACATTTGGAGCCCTTTTTATCTTTTGAGATCAGGTTTCATTATGTTGTTTAGTTGCTAAGGCTGGCCTGGAACTTGTGATCCTCCTGCCTCAGCCTCCTGAGCTTCTGGGATCACAGGTGTGTGCCACTCACAGGAGTGAGGTTGTGATTACATATTTCTACGGAGACCACCATCCCTTGAGTGGGGTGTTTGGGTTGCCATGGTTTGGAGGGTATTTTTTAAATGTACTCCACCTTTTGTTTTATGAACAGTGATAACTCATTTCAAATTATTTTGTCTTGATGGAATCCTAAGGAGTCTTGTGAATGATGTAAACAGTATGGCCACCTTTCAAAGAGCCTCTCTCTGGTGGCAACTGGTTGAGATGCCCCATTCTAGGAATGGCTCTGCTTACAACAGCAGCCCTGTGTGCTATTTGATGATACATTTTTATTAGCCATTTGTGTTTACTTTCTATTTATTGTCCCACAAAGGAAAAAGAATTAGTACCAACATTTTGTAGATGGGAGACAGATTTTAATTGACCTCCACAAAGGTCACATAGCTATTAAATATCAGTCTCTCAGTAGCCTGCTCAGCCTCTATAAATCTGATGTTGTCTGACAAGTGTTTCTGGAATTTAAAAAAAGAATAATATGCTGACGGAGCCATCTTTACCTCTAAGAAATAGCCCATAGGAAGAGTTGGGGACTGAGAAGTATTTGTTGTCTGATTAACTTGGGGGCAGAAATTCCTATCTAGGGAGTTAGAATGATCATTTCTGTAACATCTTGTTTACCAGATCATCAAGCTTTAAGACATGATTATAAACACTTCTTGTTTCTAAAAGCATGAAAATATCCCTGGTTAGAAACAAAAAGTATGGGAATGCTTTACTTTCCTGAAAAGATGTCACAAGTAACTTGAAACATCCCTAATTAGAAACCTTACCATGTAGATCGCACGCAATCAAGGAAAACTTTAGTCTCCATTTGGGTTACCTGGAAGCGTAGTACATTAAGCCATGGCGGGTAGCTAACTCCTTAAATACACAAAGACTCAGTGGAGAAGAGCCCTCTTGTCATCTGCCTTTGCTTTTGGAACTAGACTTTTTCATTAATAAATTCTGGGATGGGTAGGAGCTAAAGGAGCCTGTACACACAGGGAAAGTTTTTTTTTTTTTTCTTTTTTCTTTTTTTCCTTCTTCTTTGTTTTCAGTTTCTTTATCTATAAATTGCGGGGCTTGGGGTAAGATGACCTTTGAAAAAAATCTTCCCCCGAAAGAACAGTCTCCAGGGTCTGAGGCTGTTCTGCTCTGTCCTGAACTTGTTTCTTCCTTCCTGATTTCTTCCAGCTCTCTTGCTGGGAGCCTGAGATCCTGACAAATCCATCTTACCCTAAGTGGCAAACAAGAGGGAGGCTCAAGTTTGTTGAAGATTGTTTAAGTTTTTAATCTATTTGGAGCCTCTTGGGTCCTCACCAATCCAAATAGGTGAAGTTCTTATATAATTTTGCACTGTCACATTAAAAAAAAAAAAAAAAAAAAAAAAAAACAAAAAACAGTGAAGGGGAGCCAAAGAGGGACATTGAGTACAGGTTGGACAGCAACAATATAAAAATGTTTTGGATTCTTTATAATTATGGTCTGACATGTTTCCTGTAAAGGTGTCTTTGGTTAAACAAGGCAATTTATGGTTATATATGTGTATATATATATATATATACACACACACACACAAACTATATGCATGTAAACATAGCAGCTGCTAAATTTAATGCTCTAGTGTTGCTTCATACTGCATGTGATTTAAAAAAAAATTTTTTTTTTTAAATGAGTTAGCGTGGTCTGCTAAACCAAGCTTCAAGAGCCTCAAGTACTTGCTTAAATTCACCTAAAACACATGGATAATTCATGGGTAGAAGCTAATTTCTTTTTGAAAATAGCAGAACCTTTGTTTGCCAAATAAGAACTTGCACAGAACCTAAACATATAAACCAATTAAAATCTAAGCAGTTCAGTTTGCCTGGGTTTCCCTGGGGCCTCTATGGGACCTTGGGGGCTTCATTTACATTATTTGAAAAATTCTTATGGAAAAATCTTTCAAGTATCATGATAAAGAGGCAGAATATACCAAATAACAGAATTATAAAACGTCACACAAATATCACAGTGGTGATCTGTTTTTGAGGTATAGTGGGACTAGTTCTGTACTTAGGAAAACATTTGTGTTTGAAGTTGGAGTATCTCAAATATCCATTATATAATGTGTGATGTCATGTAGGTGTTGAATTTCAGGAAGTTATATTATTGCCTTATATTCACTGAAAAAAGTATTGGGAAGACAAAGATGACTTTTACTAACAAAGCCAATATGGATCAAGATAAGCAAACTAAAGTTTAAAAGTTTTGGCCTAATGAATTTCAGAGTAATATATTCAAAACTACTGTAGATGTGCCTGAATATAAGGCAACCCCCAACTAAGGCAATATTCTATATTCTTATGAAGAATATTTAAAAATGTGGTTTGAATGTTTAAACTTGGAATATAGATGAAATAACTGAAAGTATGTTCAATTGAGTTACATGTAGAAAATAATATAAAACATCAATTTAGAAAATTTTGTATTTTCATAAAGCAGTTTAATTTAAACTCATTGATTGCTTCATTTTCAGCTTCTTCATCACCAGAACTATCTTTTGGCTGTTCTTATAGTTCCATAGCATATCATCTTCATTTCCATCTAAGTTTGTTAATATGGTACTCTTTGAGTCTGTATGGTATTGCCTTCATATTTACCCTCTGGCTTTGGTGCTTTAAATTTTAAATTATCTTTGTGGTGTCAAAAATAATAATTTGGGAAGAGGAAGATTATAAGTACATTGGTTTTTGAATATATAGTAGGAAGATGAATTCATGGATGTTGTAGATTATTATTTTCTTCCTCCTTTCGTCATGTGACTTAAGTTGCATAGAGTATATTTCCTCCTCTACTGATGTTGGGCTTGACCAACATCTATTCTGTTTGACCAGTGAAATAGAAATGAATATGATCCAATGGGATGTTTGAGCTTTTGTGCTTCTGTGACTCGTAGAAAAATATGCCAGAGTTAGATACTGCCTTTTTAGCCTGGTTCTCAGAATGAGTCAGGTGGTGTAGTAGGCCTGATCCTTGTTTTCAGCAGGCAGTCTGCAAATCTTTAATCTTTAAGCATTCAATAAATGCTTATCGGTCTAGCAGATCTAATCTGACTACTGCAACGCACACATTTAATAACATTTCTGTTGTTTTTCTTGCGTCTGGATTAACAGAATGAAAAGTTGCATTCAAGATAATTTAGATAATTTCTAGATCAAAAATAACTTTGTGGATACTCACCTCTATGAAAGGCTGTAGTAACCTAGGATTCTTGACCATATGAATTTTCAGGAATACAGCATACATGAAAACCAGATGCATGCAGTAAAAATGTATTACCAGCCTTGCGTGCAACATTCATTTTTCCATTGAGACCTCCAAAGGGCCTATGAATAGAAGCCTGGTGTTTTCTTCTTTGATGACTCATTTTTGAGTACACTAGGAACAAAATTTTGGCCTTTATTTTAGGCATAGTTTCAAAGTCTCTGCACATTCATTGAATTTTGTAACTTACATGCATATATACGATGGTTGTCTGCAGATTTTAAGCATATGTGGCTGTTGTGTATAGTCAGTTTGCCTCTGTTTAAATAAATTTATTCTGTGACCTTTTAATATTCTCTAAGGGAAAGTAAACTTTTATATGTAAAGCTCAGATTTATGTTTTTAAAAATTTCTTCTCAGAAGAGTTTGATATGAAATATATTTCCTGCATTTATCTACTGCTTCCCCAGTTTATAATGAGATTTAGATCCCCAAAGTAGATTATTAAGTTGAAACTATCCAGTTCATGCTATATCTTCCTAAAATATATTTACTTGGTCAAATTTTAACCTGCTTTCTTTTCATTGCCATTCATTTCTTTTCCCATGATTAATGTGATCATTGCCTTTGAGGTAGCACTTTCAACAGTGAAAAGAGTTTGGCCTTTTTATTACTTGTCCACCCTGGTTTCACATAACACTCATGTGGGGAGCTTTACAAAAATAGTGATGCCCAGGCTTCCTCCCTGGGATTCTGGTTTAATTGGTCTGGGTGTTTGTTATGTTTTTTAAAGCTTCTCTGGTGATTCTAACCTGTAGTTGGACTTGACAGCCCTTCATACATCTACAGCCTTCCTGCAAACTGTATTACCAAAACTAAGCAGTTCAGGTTAAAAATCTATTTTACAGGTAGGATTGTCCAGTTAGGTCATCTCCAGTGTTCAGATCAACCAGATAGCTGATCGTCTAGGAAATTGGTGTCACATTTGCAGTTATTTATTTCCTATTTTCAGTCTGCTTTTGGACTGTTCTTGACAGGGAAAATTGGTTGCATCAATAAAACCTTACTGCTAGCCTGGGGATAACTATTTTGATGACTTAGGTAGTGCTCAGTGTTGCCTCTTAAATCACACTGTTTCAGTCAACTTTATGAAAACTGATTTAAATAGTGGTGAACTTTCCCCCATGGAGAGGAGTCTGGTGGACTTGCTCAGGTGACTTTAGTTACACTGAGCATAGTAGAGCCTTGTTGGGGGTTCCAGAGTCAGCCACCTTCCCTTTTCCCTCACATGCCTATGTAAATAGTCAATGACAGGTCACAGTAAGAGATTCAAATACCTAAATGAATACTAAGTTTTAAAAGGAAGAATACAAAGCCAAAGCATGCGTACTAAAAGGAAATAAAAGATAAAAAATGTCTATAGAATTAGAACTGTGTATTTTCTTTAACCATATAAATCTTTTATAAGGAGAGGATTTTCTTTCTCTCCTGTTAGCTGAACTGCATATGCATGAGTTCCTTTCCATTCATATCTGAAGCCGTGCATTCGTCCTAATTCATTAGCCAGACAGACTCCTGTAATTAGACAATGTGGTGCAGTGAGTCTTTTTGATTCATTCTTGCTTCTCAGATCTGCATCAGCTTGGGGGAAGTCTATGATCATTTTCTTAAGACTGACTTTCCATATGGTCTAGTAATTTGGATATAAATCCTGGCTTTATATCCAAAGGAAATGAAATCGGTTTGTTGAAGAGACAGCTGTACTCCAAGGTTCATTGCAGCCACGAAATATAAACAACCTGAGTGTTCATCAGTTATGAATGGATGAAGAAAATGATACCTACACACAATGGAATACTATTCAATCCTAAAAAAGAACAAAATCCTGTTATTTATGACAATATGGATGGAACTGATCATTATGTTAAGTGATTTAAGCCAAGCACAGACACATATGGTATTGCAGGATCTCACTAATGTGGAATCAAAAAAGTTGATTCTACAGAAGGGAGAGTAGAGTCGTGGTTACGATTGGCTGGGATAATAGGGGCAGGGAAAGGGTGCTAAGTTATACTTAGTAGGAGCAAGAAATTCTGATGTGCTGTACTGTAAGAGCCCTAATTAAAGATAGCTAAGATGGTGGTTAGCTGAGAGCCATATAGGTGTTTTCACCTGATATTCATGCATTTATCTAAGAACCTTTTTATGCCCTTGAACATTGTGTGACACTGCAAGCTCGAGCTGTAAGCACTTGTCCTTGTTAAGGCAAAATGTATTTAACCGGGTGAGGTTAGTTAGAGGGTGGTTGGAGTTGGAGAGGTTGTTGGAGCCGGAGAGAGAAGTTAGAAGAGAGAAGAATAAAAAGAACTTTTTCATTTCCATCTCCTGCCTCCGAATTTTCTCCCGCGGAATCGTTGCCGCAAGTGGCAGTTGCTCCAGGTGGTGATACACTGTACTGCACAGTAGGGTGACTGTGGATAACAATGTTGTACTATACATTTCAAAAAGCTAAAAGAAGGGACTTTGGAATTTGTCAACAGAAAGAAATGACAATCTTTGAGATGATAGATTTTTTTTTAACCTGATTTAAACATTATACAATGTGTACATGTATTGAAATATTACAAGGTACCCCAGTAATATGCACAATTTTGTTAGTTTAAAAATATATTTTGAAATGACCCCCCCCCCCCCCCCCCCCCACACACACACACAAAGACTAGATTTGATGAGTTTTGGGTGTGAGGCAATGTGCTTCAGACTATAGATTCTGGATTCAAACTATTTGGATTTGAATTGTGACTGTTTCGCTTAATAACTGAGTTAGTTGTCCTGCGCCCCCCCCCCCCCCCCCCCCCCAAGCCATGTTTTCTTTATCTACAGAATGGGAATATTGATTGTAGCCCACCTCATTGGGTGGTAGTGAGGAGTAAATCACGTTAAAATAGTTTCTGGCCTTCTACCAGTGTTGACTGCTGCTGCCCACCACTGTTAGAACTGGTATAACTGCTACTTCTCTAGAAGAGTTATCACTCTTTTACAGTATTATAAAACATCAGAGAAACTGAGGTCATTGGCAAATTATTATTTTTTATTGGTTCTTTTTAGTGATACATGAGAGCAGACTCCATTTTGATATGATTATATAAGCATGGAGTATATCTTATTTATAATTAGGACCCCAGTCTTGTGGATGTACATGGTGGTGAGATTCACTGTGGTGTATACATATACGTACATAGGAAAGTTATGTCACTCATTCTACTGTCTTTTTTTCTATTCTCCCTCCCTTCCCTTCATTTCCCTTTGTCTAATCCACTGAACTTCTATTTTAAGAAAAAGGGTCAACATTCTTTGCATAGGACTTCTGAGTTCTTTTTTGGGGTCTTCTATTTCTTGATTTAAAGGCTTATCTCTGTGGTTATAGGCTCCATGAGAGCAAGTGTCTTTTATTCTCCCTTAAAAAATTTTCTCCCCGGGCTGGGGTTGTGGCTCAGCGGCAGAGCGCTCGCCTCGTACATGCGCTGCCCGGGTTTGATCCTCAGCACCACATAAACATAAACGCATTGCATTGTGTACAACTAAAGTAAATAAATAAATATTAAAAAAAAATTTTCTCCCCATCCCTGATGCAAATTTTTTTTGTGCATCTGCTGTATTGAATATGTGAACCTACTAGTGTGAATCACAGGGGACAGTCTTGTTGCCTCAGGAATTTGGTAAAGACTGGACATTGTTTTTTCATGATACATTGATTTAAAAAATCTTGGAGTGTCTGAAAATTGGAAGCTTTAAATGTCCAAGTTCATGTCTGTGTCACTTTAGTCTCTGACTGGAAAGTCATCATTTCTTTTAACCAAAAGAATGTGCTGAAATAGTAGTAGGTGTTGGTTAAAATTAGAATGAACTATTTCCATCCCTAGAATGACAGACGTGTTTAAAAACAAAACAAAACCCTGAAAGAGCCCTAGTAGCTTGTCCTTGTGGGTTCAAGAGGTTTTCTATTCAGTTCAGCTAACTACAGTTGGATTAGGTTCTGAGCTTGGCATATGCCATGTGAATGGCAGGAATTCTAAGACTGGTGGTGGAAACTCAGAACTCTTTGGCTTGTGAAAGACAAAATGTTGGCATTGTCTTCTCATCTGGATGCCTGGTGCTCTTCCTCCCCGCTCCCTCCTGAGGCTGAGCCCAGGAAAGGATTCAGTGTTGAGGTTACCTGCATTTAGTAGCTCATTACTGTGTCCATGCTCTCCAGCTCTCCTTTACTAGCTGCGAGCTTGCCAGGGCTCCAGCACTGTAACTGCACACATATGTTCTCAGGCTACTTATAGGAATTGCTCATCTCTTGAAGTTATTTAATTATAGCTAATAGCATTTGATGCCTCTTGAGAACCCAAGAAATGCACACACAGTTTCCATAGAGAGAAAAAAGAAAACAAATGCCAAAACAAAAACAAACATACCCACCCACAATCTGGGATCCTGTTTTTGTGTAAGGAAGATGGAGTTTGTGTGAGCAGAATTCTAAAGATGAATTTGTACAGGATGCAGGTGTGAGTGCTGGGGCCAAACCATGAGTCCTCTAGACTGGTTAGTTGTATTGAGTCAAGCTGTTGTTAGAAGCTCAAGAACGTAGTTTCCATAGGTAATGGCTTTGGTCATTTCACATGTGGTTTATTTTGGCCTTTCCTTCTCATGTTCAGTGATAACAGTGCCACCAGTATGCAGTTCCATATCTTCTCAGCTTTTCCATCCAATACCAAAAATTTACAAAATGAATATTTGCCAATGTCTTGGCACCTGACACTTCCCCCTGCATTTAGTAGCTCACTTAAATAATTTAAAAAGTCTCTATATTGTCATTTTCTCAATGAACAAGCCTAGTTAAGAAGAAAGATCATTGGTGTTAGGATTTAAGTGTACATGGGGATATAGGAGAGATTTTCTTTTCTTTTTAAATGTTCATTTACTTTTGAGATTTTCTTGACTGAAGGGAAAAAGATGCTCTTGAGGACTTGGGAATGTCTGGTGCCTTAAGGTTTCCTGTCTTGACAAAAAGCCAGATGTAGCAATGTCCTAGGGTGTTCACAGTAGGTCTTATATATGAGACACGGTCATTTTCAAGGTTACTCATGAGTGATAGAAGAATATGTGGTATTTGATGTCTATTTTTTACTTTTATTTTTGAAATAAAGTTTTTAAAAATGTTTAATTTTTAAATATTTAAAATATTCGGCTATGGTCCATTTTCAACTATAAATGGTTGTGATGTATTTGATGGTTGTTTGAAAACTGAATTTGTGTCTCCTGTACAAAGTGTTATGTTTAAAACACTTAAAAAAGATATATATATGTTTGTGCGTGTGTGTGTACATATACATATACATATACATATACACATATGAAAGCGAAAGCCAGTGGCTGTCTGAGTAAAGCTGTTTTCTCTCCTGCCTTAGCTCATTTCACCTAACAGGTATAGCAGAAAAGCGACCAGATCCCCCATCTTACAGGCAGAGAATAATTTAAAAGGACAGTTAGTGAACTTGCTGCTAAAAGAAGCGTTTAAAAAATTATTTATTAAACTACACTTCTGGTTGTGTAGGTACATGGGAGGAGTATTCAATTTTTGAAAAAAAAAATTAGAGGTAGGATTATATTGTGTAATTGGAAGACTCCTCATCTCTGGGTATAATGGCTTAATTTCATGGAAAGGATGAGAACATGGATATCTTGAGGCCTAAAAGTAATAGATGGGCAGAGATCCTGCTGGTCCCCATGGTTACCGGGAGCTGGGCTCTAGTGGCTTGTTCCCCTCCTGAACAAGCCTGTGTCAGGATATTCTTATCACCTATCTGCTCTTTGGTATTTGCTCTCTTTCTTCCATCAGCTAAATAAATTGCTGTAAAATTAATATGATTTCCAGGATGTTCCCCTGCCACACTGCAGGCTTGTATGTGTCACAAGACTCCAGCTTCCTGCCACCCGCTATTAAAGGGGAACTTTTCATTCTTTTAACAATATTCAATTCTTTCAGGAGCTATTTACATAGCTGGGGCTGGTTAATAGAGAGCTGGGGCTGGGCTGGAATCATTGTGACTTGAAAATAAATGTGGGGGGTTATTATGAACTGTCCTATAAAATAAAACCTTAATTAACTAGGATTACTTGGAGAAAGCACAGTTTCTGGTTAATTGAATTTTCTTTTGAGTTGAAGGTTAAATACTTTACCTTTTATCAGCCTTTCTTATTAACTTCCTTTGTTTGGCTTTGGCAATTCTAAGGTCAGGATTTTGAAAATAAGTTAATGTTTCTTTGAGTTGTGCTGTAACTGTACTTCAGAACTTTATTATGTCTAATGAATCTTGTTATTCAAGCCTTACTTTCTGCAAGGTGCTCAAGGCTTGGCTGCTGACTTCTGTGTGTGTGTGTGTGTGTGTGTGTGTGTGTGTGTGTGTGTTTGTGAAGGAAATAAATCCCTTTTTGTGTTATTTTGTTTTCTTGCATCTTTCTCAGATTGAGAATGAAAACACTATCTCATGCCTAGCATAAGTAGGCTTAGGTATTTATATAATCCTACTATTTGAAGGTTTACAGATATTTTAGCAAAATGTTACAGAAATGAGTCATTAGTAAACTGCATAACTTAATATGTAGATTTTTCTTTAGGGCATGTTAATTAAAGACAAATTATTTTTACGTTAATAGGTTGTTGGGCTGGCTCTTCTGCATAATATAGACAATAAATCCTCCAATAAGTATTTACTGATCACCTACTCTGGCCTCTTTATATACCACTTTCAGCAGTTTTAGTATCTGTTAATGAGATCACAGCATAAATGTATCAACCTCTGATAACCTTTGTGTAAGTCTCATTTTCTAAACTCAGCAGAAACTTGTCCCTGAGGGACTCTGTGGTCATGGCAGTTTTTATTTCTTTGTTTGAAATTAGGGTTGAAAATTTTTGTGAGCTTTCCAACTTTTTTCTTTTGCACTCCATACTTAAGGACAAAAAATTTAATTTTAGAAGCTAAAACACTGTTTTTGTTTTCATTAATCATAAATAATAGATATCCCAGAATACACAAAATTTTCCTGAATGTAAGTAGGAATCTTAGGTGAAAGGATTACTTTAATTTTATCTAGTTAATTTTTACTAAATTTCAAATATATCATTAAGAGTTTAGTGTTTCCACCAGGCACAGTATCACAGGCCTAAATCCCCAGCAATTTGGGAGGCTGAGACAGAAGGATTGAAAGTTCAAGATCAGCCTCAGCAACTTAGTGAGACCCCCAGCACCATAGTGAGAACCCTGTATCAAAAAAAAAAGGGGGGGCCTGGGGATGTAGCTTAGTGGTAAAGCACCCCTGGGTTAGATCCCCAGTCCCCCCCACCTCCCCAAAGTTGAGTATCTCCAAGTAAAGGTAGAGTTTACATCATCATTTATCAATAACAGAGTGAAAAATGTTAAGAAGTAAGCAAATGTAATAGTTCGTATTATACATTTTGCTTAAGTAAAATGGAACCTATTTCCATAATGGTTTCTCCTCTTTGTTCTTGATCTACCCATATCATGACTATTAAAAAAAAATCTTAAAAACTATACATGAAAAATCCAAAGAAAATGTGGGAAAGGTTAAGATTTGAAAAGAAGTGGATCTGGGTTTGTGGTAATGCATTACATTTCTATTCTTATGTGCATTTTAGATATAATAAAACACTTTTAGATGAATTATTTATTTTAGAAATTTATTTTCTATATATCTTGGAAGTGTTTCATTTTAGGACTGTGAAATGATTGGACCCTATGCAGAATCTTGTTGAGGTTTGTGATTTATAGATGTTAAAGTAAATTTCACACTTTGAAGATGAAGCAATCTATTGCTATCAGTTCTTTATAAAGAGCTCACCTATGAATGGTAGTAGCAGGTATCATCTTATATTTGACAACTGAGGGCAGGAAAAAGGTCAGACTATTGTGGAACCCTTAGAGCTAGCAAATTGGCAAAGACTCTTTTAACTGCTCAAGCCTATGTGTTTCATTGGCATTGAAGCCTTGGTCACAGCAGTAATACTTGTTAATCAAAAGTACTTTTTTCCTAAGATATACTGGTCATGTAAGAAAAATTAATTATACTGATATAACAAAGAATTTGCTCATTGTATATTCATGTTGAATCCAAATCGTGTGTCTTCCTGTATATAGAGATTTATACACAATCATGTATTCAGTTTGTATATTTTCACTGTATATACTTACTTTCCTTGTAATTTGACTCCAAAACTAATAGCTACAATAATGCCCGTGAGTTAAGTTAGATTGACTTGAAGCAATCTGCCAGATCCTGGCAAATGATTTTGGTGTCTGTTGGGGCATGAGATGAAGGGGTACCGGGTTGTAGCACTGTTTATAGGGCAGGTATTGTTACGGTGCATCCATTTATTTATCTCTTCCTTCCATTGAGTGACAGAAAAGGAATAAATTCACAGAAAAGAGAAAAAACCATTGTTAGTGGGCAAGAAATAACTGAGCAATTTCTCAAATAGTTGGCAACTGGGGTCAGAGGAATGCTGTAGTGATAATCCTTCCCATAAAAAGAAGATGAGGCCACCAGAGAACAGGGAAGCAGTCTAGAGCTCTGAACAGTTCAGAGGCGACTGGACGGTGGGTGGTGGTTGTTATGCACTGGGATAGAATAGGGGTCCACTGTGGAATCCGGTGGGCACCCTCCCTACACCCCAGTGTGAAGAGCTGCTCGTGGATCTGTGCTCATAGGCTAACCCCTTGAGAAAGAACTCTCCAAAGAAAGGGAAGCTCTGTGGGGGAAGAGGAGCAGGGGGCTTCCCTGTAGTGGGGAAGAACTGGAGGTTCAGGGAAGGACTGAACAACAGAATGATCCCTGACTGCTGAGACAGAAGGGGAAAGGCAAAGCCCCCAAATGGGAAGAAATACCCACTTGGAGCAAGGTGTTTTTTACTTGCATTTCTGTCCCCAGCTGGCTTGGCATTTTTTCCTTCATGTCCTTCACATGACATGTAAGAGTCTAGTCTTCAGTCTTGCCTTTTGAGGGAGGAACCAGGTGCAGAAATGGCTTGTGCTGCAGTGGAGGAAGCCCTTGTCGTCTTTCTTCCCCAATTAGAGCGATGTGAACATCCCAGAAAATGTCTGATGTTTGAGGAAAATGGATTGCTGCACGAAGGAAGGGTCAAGACAAGCCGAATAGCTGCCCTGGAGCCACCAGGATGCTGATGGTCCTTGTGCTTACTATGGATACATTGCTCTATCATGATCAAAAGGGCAGAGTGAAAGGCTTGGAGGAGGCTGCAAGCTGGAGTTAGCTGTGTTATTCTTGGCATGGGGTGGATGTGGATATGGGAAGTGGAATGCGAACTTCCTCCTAACATATGTTGATCTTATTTCATTGATTATAGTGAAGATTGTACAGTGAAGAAAGTTTAAGAAAAATGAGTGGTTTGCATCTTGAGCTCAGGAGGATGGTATCAAGTTGGTTATCGGGAAGACTACCTGCCCTAGGTTCCACGTCAGAAAGTCAGCATGACTGATCGTTTTGTTTCTAAAAAGTTGTCAGCCAGAATATGTTGAACGTTTCTTAGTCATATTAACTGAACTAAAATCATATAAAGATTTTTAATTAGTATCACGTGAGCAAAGGAAATGTGTAGCAGACCTATGCAGTACTCCCTAATTCAGAAGAATAGGTGCTGGGTCTAGTTTTGCACTAAAGTCTTAATGTTAATTTTGCCATGGTAGAGGTGATGCAGAAACTTGATAAAAGGGAAGGAGGAGAGAACTGGGAGTAGTAGAAGTATGCATAAAACCAGCAATAGGGAATGAGTTCAAAATAAGGAATGAGAGATGGGAGGTAGATAGGGATTGGGAAAACAAGGGAAAGAAGAATCAGAGTATTTCTGTTCATTTTTTTCTTTGAAAAGCAAGAACTTACTGCACCATGCTCAAACAGTGTGTGAAGATCTAAGTTTCCTGGTACAGTTTATGATATACCTGGATATAAAATTTCCTGGAAGTTTTTGGCCTCCAAACTGACTTTTTGGCTGTTGTGAGAGAGCCAAGAATTTGTCTCTGATGTATGCACAGGCTGCACGTGCTTCTTCTCCGCTTTTGCTGTCCAGAGTGTGTGTATGTGTGTTGTGGGTGGCGGGGCAGAGAGACTTACAAAGTCTTACACCACATCATAGTGGTGGAGCCTGGTCTGTGTTTGGAAATTATGTTCAGCCTTGCTTTATATACTTGCTGACACTCTGTTTTTAGGATACAGTTCACAGATTTGAAAACACACACACACACACACACACACACACACACACACACACACACACACGAAAGTTACCACATTCCTAGCAAGTTGTTTATGGATCAGTGTATGAACAGGACATCTGATTGAGAAAAGACAAAAATACAGATGGGTGGGGATGGAAAGGCAAATGTGCTATGTAGCTACTTGCCAAGTAGTATGTGGCTCTGTCAAAAAACGGGGTAGTAGGGGGATTTCCATCAGCTGCATTGTTTATTCTGTGCATCTTGCTTGCTTACTTCCATCAGCCTCACTTAACACTGCGGGTGAAGCTGGTAGTGTTATTCCCTCACCAGCTTTGCCCTCTCCAGTGTGCTCTTTGTGGGGGAGCCCAGGGAAATTTGGCCGTAGCTGTGCTTTCCTCAGACTGTCTTGGTGTTGCAATTTGGAAACTGCTGGTTTAGTTGATGTGTTCTGGTCTCCTCCACCCCACCCCATTGTTATGTGAAAAAAGCCAGTAAAAATGAACATCTGGCAAAGAAACTGTCCTGATTTAAGGAGGAAGTTTGCTGAATTTATGATCTCTGTTTTTACTCGAATAAACTGGAGACGCTGAGGAGAAAAATCTTGCTACATAGTCATTCAGGGTTCGGGGGGCCAGGGTTACTGCCTAGGCCAGATAAACACTCTATCAGCTGACAGGCCACTGGCCTGCCAGGGTGCTGCTGTTCTCCTGACTCAGTTTTGTGAAAGGACAATGGGCATGAATTGTTAACTGGGAGGTCTTGTTCTCTGATCATCAACCAGTTTAACTAAATTGGCCATCTGCAATTTCAGTCTCCTAAACCCCAGCTGCTAACCCCCTCAAATTTTGCCTTAATTATCTCCTTTCCTTAAAGTTACTTAAAAGACGCTGCAATATATTTTTATTTTTTTCTTAATAACCATTGAAGGTGGTTTTAAAAACAAACTGTATAATGGAATGGAATAATATGGAACTAAAGTATGTAATTTTTTACTTATGTACAGTGAAAAACAATATATTGCTTATGTTAAAAAAATTACTAAGGTGGACTTAACATTCTTCCTTTTGAAGAATTTTGTGGGTCACAGACGTTTGGTAAGTCCTAGGTCAGGTATGAGCTTGTCTATTAAACTCACAGTATTGTATAATGGCATCTCTTCATTCCATCCTCCACCCTCTGTCTCCAGAACATTTTTATTAACTCTATGTAATTTCTTGTTAGAGTAATCTCTACCTCCAATAGTGACTGGGATAGATTAAATCAAAGCTCATGGAAAGCCTATAAAAACAGGGGAAGAGTTTTTTAAGATTGTTTTATCAAATAGCATAGTTAGTATCAGAAATATTTCTGTAATGCTTTTCGGCAAAGAAATTAGTTCAATATTTTTAGCTTTGTCATCTTCAGTTCTCAATAGTAAATATGCTCTATTGTCATTATAGTTCTGACTTTTATCAGCTGGAGAATGATTTTATGTTAAATGCTTTGAAATTTTTTTCTTTCATTTTAGTGAATTGCTTTGTAAGTGGGATGCTTAAGTGTAGTGGAATCAGGAAAATCCTCTTCCTTATTTGCCACCATTTTCCATATTTGTGTTTAAATAATTACCCCGATTCAAAGAAGGAGCTAACATTTTAAAAGATCTGATGACCATATATATACACACACGTGTATAGACACAGACACACAGACACATACACACATATATTTTGCTGAGTTACCCTTTGTTCCTTCTGACATTGTTTTTCACAGAAAATAAGCAGGTCAGATAGTGTTCCTTTTCTTTGCTCTATTGAACTTTTTGACTGAAATTTACTTGAACCGAGAAGCAGTTTTCATGGATTAATGAGAAAAAGAAAATAGTTGACATATTAGTAGTTCTGTTTTTTCTTCCATAGCTTTTTAAGATGGTTTTGTCACCTCTAACATTTTTCTGATTTTCTTTCTCCTCCTTTCTTTCTGCTCTACCCTGCTGTCTTGCTTTCTTTCCGCTGGGGATTGAACCTAGGGGCACTCTACCACTGAGCTACATCCACAGTCCTTTTTAGAAAAATTGTGACAGGTCTAAAGTTGCCCCAACTGGCTTTGTGATCCTCTTGAGTCTCCTGAGTAGCTGGGATTATAAGTGTGTGCCACTATGCTCAGCTTATAACAGTTTTCGTGGAAGTGATCAATAGCAATTGTATACCTGCTACTGCCCAGTGCAATGCCAGCCATAATTGTAGCATATATCTATTTTCTAGATGTGAAGACCACATAATCTAGGTAGATTCCTGGAGGTCCATCATGAAGTAATGAATGGTTACATTGGCCTATAGCATTGAGTTCTAGTTGTTGCAGCTTTAAGAGCTGTTGGAATCTAAAGAAGCTAGATTGTTAGGCATTTATGGAAAATGTCCTGGAGGAGGAGGAACTTGAGCAGGGAGTTCATCTGTTTTTTTTTTTTTTTTTTTAACCAAAATTTGTCCTCATTTTAGATTCCGCATTTGATTGGCTTCCAACTTAATATCTTTACAAAATGAACTTAAGAATTCCAAAATGGTCTACGGTCTAAAAGGAATGATATCTTTTAAGAGTACCATAAAGACTCATTTGTAATGTTACAAAACCATTTGGCTTACATATCTATTTGCTCGATGGGTACACAGGTTTGTTTAAAAACAAAAGAACATACATACTGCTTGTTTGTAATAAGCTAGCAGCATTTCCTGGTGGAGCTCTTTAACTGTCCATCCCAGGAATGTGTGCAGCACTGGATAAAGCAGACGAGGCAATTATGGAAACTGAATGACAAATGAGGGTCACCCTGGTGTGAGGCAAGAGGAAGGGGAGACCATCTTTAGGAATGTGTCAGCCTTTTCTTTTGTATGGTGAGAGTTTTGTTGGATCAAAATTATAAAAGGCTTTGACCTTTATGTTATTAAACTTCATATTTAACCCTCAGTATCTGACCCAAAAAAACACAACAGACAAAGCTCACCCAAAGCCTTCAAATTCAGAAGGAGCCAGATTGTAAAAGAAAGATTATAAACTGTGGAAAGTAAGATGGGAGCAAAATTAGTAGGGCGTCGGCCACTAGAATAATGCTGCAGTGTTTTCAGAGCTGATAGGTAACTTTTTCTTGTGTCAATAGTGTTTAAGTTTGGTCTAAGAAAAATAAGTATTAAATCAAAATTTCTTAAATTGCTACTAGTTTCTTACCTTTCATGTCCAGAGCATATTTAATTTGATCCAAGAATTGTTATTTTGGTTTAATTAATGATTATTTGAAAGATGTTAAAAATCATTGTGGTCAATTTTTGTCTCAAAAATTGCATGCTAATTTCAAGTTGCTCTTTAAATTTGATACAGAATGAGAAGTTTTATTTAGTGGCTTTTTGCCACGTCCTTTGGCTATCCTCAAAGAAAGCCCTAGGTTTATCAGCCTGTCGGGAAAGTGATGCGAGATACTTATGGACTCTTGGCTCTGAAAGCATATTATCGTGACCATGAAGGTTTTATTTCATTTGGAAGAAACTTAGTTATGCCTGTGCTGTGCTGTGCCAGAGCACATTGTGTGAAGGCAGGTGGAGTCTACTGGAAGAAAACGGGCCCACTAACATGTGCAGAACCTAGTAGTCATACCATAAAGTCAACTCCTTTGGTTTAGTTCAATTTAATTACCAGAAGGAAAAAAATATAGAATTCCTGGGAATTCTATGGTGGAATGCCCAATTTGTTCCACTACTCCTATTATTCTATACTTGACAAAGCCTGGATGTATAAAGGGAAATTGGAAGATCTTTTAGGAAAAGCTTTTACTAAAAATAATACTAAGAGGAAACGGGCGTCATTTCGGAAGTCACAAGAACCCTTTGAGTTCCACTGTTATTTCAGGTAATTCCTTTGAGGTAGTAGGCACAAATCATCTATAAGTTGTAATGAGCTCCAGTTCCGTGTGGATCACATTATGAGCTATAAGGAATGCAAAGACAGATAAGACATTTATGCCCCCAAAGCCTTTATCTCCTCGTTGGAGTAATAGAACATATACACATGCATACCTACAGAAAATACCATTGTCCTCTCCATCTATGGGGCATTGGTTTCAGCACATCCAACCTGCACCCCCAATAGATACCAAAATTTGTTGATGTTCAAGGCCTTTACGTGAAATGGCTTAGTGTTTGCATATAACATATGTACATCTTCCATATACTGTTTTTTTTATTTTTTATTTTTTATTTGGTGGTGCTGGGGATTGAACCCAGGTCCTTGTGCATGTGAGGCAAGCACTCTACCATCTGAGCTATATCCCCAGCACCATTTCATATACTTTTAACCATCTTTAGGTGACTTATAATGATTAATGTCAATGTTACGTGCATTGTATTGCATTGTTTTAGGAAATAATGACAAGGAGGGGGGAAGCCTATAATTTGTTCAGTACAGATGCAACCATCATACATACTACATAGAGCTACATGAAGAGGCGAGGTGAATAGTGCAGAAGAGAGAGAGGGTCTGTGAGATACTGGGAGGCTACTGCAGGTCATGCCTGCACATCACTTCATTCATAGGGACTCAGTGCAGTGCTTGGCATTGAGGAAAATTCAAATTTTGCTCTTTGGAACATTTGGGATTTTTTCCCCAATAATTTCTGATCCATAGATGATTGGCTCTGTGTATATAGAACCTGTGGATACTATGAGAAACTGTGCTAAATGCCAGTTGACTGAGATTCCTTGCTTAGTGCTACAAACTAGGGACTAACATGGATTGCTGTTCTGAAGCTATGTTAGCATTTTTTACCACTTACCCATCCATTTCATCTTAAGTTGGTAATAGTAATTGCTCCTACTTACTAATTTCCCTTCAGCTTTGCCATATAATAGAACCTAGCCACAAACTTTTGTACTAAAGATAGGACCAAACCTTTTGTGTATATCTTTTATCAGCTCATATCTTACAGGTGGCATGTGTTTAAGTTTTTAAAAAAGCGATTTTTGAAAGCATTTCAGACTTAAAACAAAGTTGCAAACTAGTGCAAAGTCCCTGTGTAACCTTGACCCACCTTCCCCGAATGTTAACATTTGACATAACCATATTGCAATGATCCAAACTAAGAAAATAAATAGGGATAAAATCCTATTAATAGATGGTCCATATTGCCCTTTTCCTGGTCCAGGATCCAATCCAAATCCCCATATTGTATTTACTTGTCACATTTCCTTAGTTTCTTCTTATCTCAGATAGTTCCTCAGTCTTTGTTTTTCATGATGTTGATCATTTTAAAATTACTGCCAGTTATTTTTTGTATTGTTCCTCAGTTTGGGCTTGTGTGGATTCATTTTGGGTTATGCATTTTTGGAAGAAATATCACAGAAATGATTTTGAGCACATATCAGAGCATCTTCTCAGTCTGCTTGTGAATCAATATTTTATTACTTTCTAACTTGATCACTTGGTTAAGAACACGTCTTTCAGTTTCTCCACTATAAAGCTACTGCTTTTTCCTTTGTAGTTTATAGATATCTTGTGGGGGAGATACTTGGTGAATCCACAAGTACCCTTCTTATACCTTTGTTCATAAATTTTAGCATCTGTTGATTTTCTGCCTATATTAAGTATTGCCTGGTGTTCAAAGGGCTATGGTTTGGGGGTCCTATTCCATGCTGATTGTTGGCAGAATTCAGTTCACTTTGATTGTGGGACTCAGGCTCTTATCTCTTAACACCTTCTTTGCCATGGGCCCTCTCCACAGTATGCAGCTTGCTTCTTCAGCACCAAGAGGAGTGTGTGCTGTTTTCAGTTTTTTCGGACTACATTGTTTTCTGACTATAGACTCTTTTAAAAAGGCTCAGTGAGCCGGGCGTGGTGGCGCACGCCTGTAATCCCAGCACTTGGGAGGCTGAGGCAGGAGGATCGCGAGTTCAAAGCCAGCCTCAGCAATGGCGAGGCACTTAGCAACTCAGTGAGACCCTGTCTCTAATAAAAAAAATACAAAAAAGGGCTGGGGATGTGGCCCAGTGGTCGAGTGCCCCTGACTTCAATCCCTGGTACCACAAAAAAAAAAAAAAAAAAAAGGCTCAGTGAACACTTGATGAGGTGAAACCCACCCAGATAATCTCCTTTCAGCTTTGCCATATAATGTAACTGTAGGGAGTAAATTCCTACCATAATCATAAATCATGCCCACACTTAGGAGTAGATTGTTTAGGACATGCATACCACAGAACAGGCATCTGTTAGAATCTTGCTTTTACAAAGTAGCATACCATTGGCATTTTGTACTTTACATATCATAATAAAGTATTATGAAAAAGGCTTTGTTAAATTTGCTATGCCTCCTCTTTATGAGAATATATAGTCTTTGCTCTTTAATCTTGTTGACAAAAACTTTCGGTAGTCAAGTTTGAATTTTTGTTCTAGAAGTTACTTTTGTACTTAAACTATTAAAAAAAAATAATTCCCTAAACCCTGGCTTTTATTTAACCTTGTATTACCTGAATTTGACAGTTTTTAACTGTACTCTTCAAGTCTTATCTATTTCCTGTATCTTGATCAATGAGCTTATTCTTTCCTCTTTCTCCCTTCTTCAATATTTGCAGTTGTATTATTTCTGTATTGTCATATCCTACAATATAATAATATGTCAGTTTTTCAGATCTGCATGTCATTGTCTTCAGCTTTAAAGGAATGTGTGGTTTTTATGTGTTTTTCCCTCCTAATTGTTCAATATAATTTTGTGAAAATACATTATTGCTTTCTTATGGCAGGAGTGCCCCCTGACTCCTTTTTAAATCCTGAGAATACCGAGTTTTGCAGACCAAAGGCAATGAAATTGAACTAACAGGTAAACTTATTTGAACGTTTAAAGACTTTCCCATTCATGTGCATTATTGAAACAGGGCACATGGGCATTACTTCAGAAATTATTGAATGGATTTGGCATCTTTGTAAACATAAAGGGCCTAGATGATAAATATGTCTTTGTAAGTCAGTAAGCATGTAGGTCAAGATAACCTTTGGTTCTTTGTAACCTAAGGAGGAAGGGAAGAGTCAATGGTATTTTTTTTTTTTTTTTTTTTTTTTTTTTTTGTGGTACCGGGGATTGAACTCAGGGGCACTCGACCACTGGGCCACATCCCCAGCCCTTTTTTGTGTTTTTTAATTAGAGACAGGGTCTCACTAAGTTGCTAAGTGCCTCGCCATTGCTGAGGCTGGCTTTGAACTCGCAATTCTCCTGCCTCAGCCTCCCAAAGTGCTGGGATTACAGGCGTGCGCCAACCGTGCCCGGCTCAATGGTATTTTTAAAGTAGAAGAACTGAGGGTTAATAAAGAGGTTTTCTGCTCTGGGAACTTGGTAAGCTTAACAGGCTTTCCTGTTAAGCCTGATTGGGGAGTGAAAGTCTGCCCAGTGGTAAAGTATTGATGAGAATGTGGATCTTAGAAAACCAATATAATCAGGATCCTTTTGAGCTCATTTCACTTCATAGGTAAAAAGCTATTGAGGCTTCAGAAAAGTGAAACATGCAAATGAACGAATGAATCAGAATTTGTGTTGATAGGATTTCCCCAATGCTGGTTATGTGTCTTGAGAACTCCTCCCCTGGGGCCCTCTCTCTGCTGGCCGTTAGTTTGCACTTTGGAAGGTAGCTAAATAGTAGGGTGGTGGGGTTTCTGATATCTAACACTTTATATAACACAGCTCTAGAGCCTGTTGTACTCAGGTTGTACTCAGTCCAAGGTCATCCAACTCAGAAAGAAATGACTAGAATGGAGAGAATGATAAAGGCCCTGATTTTTGGAAGAATTTCCTGGCTCTGTTATTGGTCCCTCAGGAGTAGTATAGACTTTTATCAAGGTGTGTGTCTTTTAAAACCAAATTGGTTCTAAACCATCTGAGAAAGCTTGTATGCCAATAGGTTTCTCCCAGCAGATGGTTGGCAGACTTGACCATCACCCTTCCAGGCTTGTGATTGTAACAAGAGTCTATTATGCAGCACAAGCCAAGAATAAGTGTGATCCACATAATATACTAATTTGTGTATATATTAGCTAGCAGTGTATTCAGTTGTTGTTTTTGTTATTTTGGTTCTTTTGGTTTTCTGACACTGGTTCTTGGAGAATTGAGTTGTGTTGTGTTGGCCAAAACCCAACTGTAGACGCCCTGCAGAATTCATCTGAGTTTCAGTCTCATGTTCCTCCAGCCTGGAGGAAGTCTGTCTGCTTTCTCTTTTGCACAGTCGGGAGATAGAATGTTGACCTCTGAAGCAATGTTGGGTTTACTTTATTAGAGCTCACCCAATGGTAATGAAAGCAGAACAGCGAATTAGTGCTGACTTCAGAGCAGGACTACTTGGGTGGGGGAATCTCAGAAGAGAACATGTTGTTACAGGCAACACCCAGAGGAAAATTGACAAACCATGATAAGAATGGTTGGGTATTTCTGGCCCACCAAGAAAGCAGGAGGGTGAGCACTGAATTGTCCTTTCAAACAAACTCAGATTAAGAAAATCATTGATTCTCATTTGACAACTTAGCTTTTATCAAGAAGAAAAACAGGACTGATTCCAGGCAAAATTTATTGGTGGGTGACATGTATTATTCATCTCCTTCACTCAGATGCCTAGCACCTGGTTAAATAAACCCTGTTTCCTACCCCCTTAATACATTTTCTCAGAAACCACCTGAGATTTGTTCATTTGTACAATCAACAGCTGCAGACTTCCTTCAGACACATCCCCTGTCCTCTGCCACACTCAGGATCCCAACAATGTCTTAAAATAGGGATCAAAACCCAGATGTCTACAGGGGTAAAGTAAGTCCCTTAAATTAATAAAATCTGCCTGGATTTGAGACAAATGGGAGTGGTGGGGCCTTGGCAAGCTGGAGAGTAAATTCTCGGAGCAAGTCAGGCGCCACTCAGCTTTAGCCCATGTTGGCAAGGCAGGCCAGTGTTGTGAGGTCTTCCAAATTTTCATGAGAAGATGAAAATTTGTGTTCTTATGTGAAATCTTCCACATTTCTCATGACATTTGACAGTACAAAAAGTTTTGTGGGCAATGAAAACAACTTACGCCCTTGGTACCCCTCTCATCAAACCTCATAGGCTAATAGTTCCCAAATAGGGGTCTTCAACATAATATAATTTTCTTAAAGCTAAATTTCTATAAGGATTGTCTTTTCATGCTGAGTTTTTTGTCCATACTATATTGTTGATGCTTAAGCATGGAGTTGCTCTTACCAAATGACTTGGCAGGAGGTTAGTGTCTTCCTGTGTTCAGTGAAACTTGGAGGATGACCTTCCTAAAAGATGACTCAGAACATGTATATCCAACTTTCCTGAAAGACACATCTTTTAGCTTAAAAGCCTAATTCTTTATGAGCTGACATTGAGAGCCCCAGATGGGTTGATGGCCTCCGTAACGGGGCTCCAGTTTTAAAAACACTTTGTCTTGAGTGAGCAGCCAGTTCACATGCTCTAGATTGAACCAGCCAGCTTGCCCTGATGCTTGGGAAGCATAATTCTTCAGGCAGTCCTGGCTTAGGTGGGAAGGTCTTAAGAATATTTGTACAGAATGGAGCAAAGAGCCTTGTTGTATTCCTGCTTTAGAAAGTAGAATATTCTGTGTCACTCGAAATAAATTTGCATACCCCCTTTAAATTTGGAGAAATTAATTGCTTCATCTAAGAGGAAGATGGCTACAAGCTTGGGTACTGGGGATGTGCATACTATTCTGCTTCTCTAGTGGAGTCCTGTGCAACCCTCATGATTTAGATATTGCAGCGATGTATGGTATATAATTTGAATGGGATTCAAATGTTCTAGTCCATTTAAATTTCATGAGTTATAGTTTCCTGAATGAGAGATTGGTAACAGACCATATCTTAGCAAGTATGGGAAAGGACGCAGTTTGTGTCCCATTTGAAAGTAGGCCTGAGTGGATTTAAAATCCCCAAAGGCGGGGCTGGGGTTGTGGCTCAGTGGTAGAGCGCTCGTCTAGCACATGCGTGGCCCGGGTTCCATCCTTAGCACCACGTAAAAATAAATGCATTGTGTACAACTAAAGCAAATAAATAAATATTTTAAAAAATCCCCAAAGGCAAGCAAATGTTGGTGCCTTAACTCCTTGCCCCTGTGTGTCACACTAGGCCATGGGGATTTTCTTGTGGAGATAAATAGTTGGGTTATTCCCAGGTTTGGGGGAAGGTGGTAGCTTTGGGAGTTTTGTTGAAAGCCCACGCTTATTGATTTTTTTTCCTACTCAAATATAGGATTGATATTTTTCCTTACTGTGCACACTGGACACAGCTCTGTTGTAAAACCTTAAGAATAAAAATAGCTACTGTTTGCTGGATACTTTTTAATGTGCTGGACACTGCTTTGCAATACACAGATTAAACATTTAGTTTTACGATGGCTCAGGGAGAAAAAGAATACAAGAGGGTTGGTCTCCAAAGATAGGAAGTGATATCTCCTTTATTTTATTGTGAAGAGAGTGGGAGAGGCGGGGAAGAAGGGTCGTTAAGTGTGTATATTTAGTAGCAGGAGGAGGAGGGAGTTCTGGTATTAGGGTTTGTTTTCTTCATGAGATAGAGCGTTGGAGGGTTTATCGAGGGGACAGGGGTTGGAAGTTGAAGAGACTGTAAAAGGCACGGGTTAGTTGGCAGTGTTGAGGGACATTTGAGAGTGCTAATTGTTGCTCTGTGGTAGGCCGATCTGCTTGATGTACTGTCCTCTCTGTGATGATCAGATGCTTGCTTATCAGACAGGGATGGTATTCAAGAAAAATTATTTTTGGCATTTGTGAACGATAGTAGGACAATTTGGTTTTTAGGAACACCACAGTAGGTATAGGGACCACTGCAAATGGACTTCGTAGTCAGAGTCAACTCCAAGCACAGTGGGGCAAGTAAGAATTTACAGTCAAGGGCAAGGGTCAGTGGGTAGAAAATTAAGAGGGAACATCAAGAACAAGGGGAGGGGATTGTGGTTAAACTGACCTAACAGAATTCTTGGCTGAAGATAGGGCATTGCATGGGGGATGGTAGAGGATGAGGAACTCCTTTAGTCATGGAGGGTGATCAGACAGAAAGGGTTGGGAATTCTAGCCAAAGTGACCCAGAGGGTTCTTGCTGAAACTGTATTTTACAAGGGAGCACAGACTTGGGCATAGGAGAACCCTCATGAACCTGACTAAAATTGGGTGAAGCAAAGCACCTATATCACTGGTGACTTTGTCTGGGTTTGGGGTTTTGTCAGATGGATACATGGAAAAGACAGGTAGTGCCTCCCCCAAGATGCTTGAGTGCATTGTCAAAAACATTATTTAGCGGGGCCATGGGTTCTATGCTGGGTATGGAGGGACCTGCTTAAAAGAACGAACTAATGAAAGTCCTTTACTAAGGATCAGACAGGTCATGGGAAGGTGCTGTAGTAGGAAAATATCATTATAATGAGAACCATGATGTTCGCATAGCTGAGTCTCTACCCTTGCTTTTGATTGGTGAGCTGACTGTACATTCTTCTCAGTGAAGAACAGTTGGTCCATCGCTGATCCACTCATCTTTTCAGAAAGCTCCTCCTACTCATATGCAGAAAGACTTCCTAAAAATCTGTGCAGAGGAGACTTCTTAAAAATTTATCCAGTGTGTCTTCCTCATAGATGTTTCTCATTGGGAGTGTGTGTTTTGCACCAGGGATTGAACCCAGGAGTGTTTTACTACTGAGTTACATTCCAAGCTTTTCTGTTTTTATTTTGAGACAGGGTCTTGCTAAATTGATAAGTTGCTGAGGCTGGCCTCCAACTTGGGATCTTCTTGCCTCAGCATTTCGAGGTACTGGGATTATAGGTGTGCACCATTGCGCCTGGCTCATGTGTGGGTTTTAAAAATATATTTGTGTCCAAAATTTTGAGAATTAGGTAAATGGATTTTTTCACTGGCTGTAAGCTGCTCTCTTGCATCACCAGAGTACCTTTTATCAGCAGATTTCAAACATTATGTACATAAGTATCTGTCCTGGAGATTGGTAAGAGATGTAGGTTCCTAGGCTCATATCTGAAGAGTTCCCAAGTTAGTACTGCTGTTCTGGGGCCTAGGAATGCGCATATTATAATACTCTGATGATACTTAGAGAAATACTGTCATTCACCTACATTATAGGCCATAAATGTAAAAAAAAGTACTGAAGTGTGTGTGTGTGTGTGTGTGTGTGTGTGTGTGTGTGGTAGAAGGGAAACTGAAAAATTAATTTTTTTTTGAAATACCATTGAAGCACAATTCTTCAGATATTAAGTCAGAAATTACCTGAAGTTATTTGTAATATTTCTGTCTTGTGAATATTATGGTAAGTCAGACATGAATGTGCTTACTTTTTGGGACTTTATGTTTTATTATGTCAGTTCTCTTTTTCTTTTTCTTTTTTTCCCCCCACCATGAAATATGAGAGGTTTCGGAGGTGGGGGGTGGGAATCATCTTTCATTTTTAGAGAATTTTTAGAGAGGAGAACGTCAATGTGAAAACTAGTCATTCATGAGTATTTTTTGGGAAGAAAATACAGTGTTGATGAATAGGAAGAGATTTTCTTTTTTTCTTCTATGAAGAAAGATAATAGAATTTGCCAAAGGGAAGTTAGAAGGGTATAAAGGAAAACAAACAAACAATAACAACAACATTAGACTTAGTGAAAATGAAATAGGCCAGTGTGGTGGCTCATGCCTGTAATCCCAGAGGCTTGGGAGGCTGAGGCAGGAGGATCACAAGTTCAAAGCCAGCATCAGCAACTTGGCAAGGCCCTAAGCAACTCAGTGAGACCCTGTCTCAAAATTAGATACAAAAAAAAGGGCTGGAGATGTGGCTCAGTGGTTAAGTGCCCCTGAGTTTAATCCTAGATACCAAAAAAGAAAAAAAGAAGGAAAAAAAAAAAAAAAGAAAGAAAGAAAAGATTTTGGGGCAAATGAAAAGTTTTAAAATTTATGAATGAATTGTCTTATTATTACATGCCATTGGTGACTTGATGAAATGAGGTGCAGAGCCTGACTCATTAGTAGCCAACTCAGCCAGACTAGCTGATTCATTGTCTGCCTTATGACTTGATAGTCACAGGATGGACTGCAGGGTTGTGTATTAGGTCACCTTGTTCCAGCCTTGTCTCTGAGAGTCTGACCTTAGGGTGTTTTTTCTTTTTTTCTTCTTTCTTTCTTTTCTTTTTTCTTTTTTTTTTTTTTTTTTAAATTGCAATCCAGGATAGTACATTTCATTTTTGCCCAGCTCCAAACAGATGTTCAGACCTTGTTTTCATTGGCATGGTAAGTGGCTTGTGAATTAGAGATGCCATATCATTAGTTATCTAATTTGAAGTACTTCTGAGAAGAAAATCAATTAGTTAATAATTATGCCAGGACAACGGGTTTACAGAGTAAAACTACAATAAAGCTAAGTTTTATCAAATGATTTGAAATTGTGTTTAAAAGATTTCTTCAGAAATTATTTGTTACAAAAATGTATCTTAGTTGAAATTTATACACTAAGGTAAGTAAGGTACTATTTACATGGAACCTCTCAGAAAGTATCTCACTTTTAGGAAAAAAGTGCATTTATCTAGTTGAAAAATGTCCAAACAACTTAATAAGTATTTGTCCTAATAAGTCAGTGGCCATTTGAAAAAGTACATATAAATTGTGAGAAAAAAATTTCATTTTATTTAAAAAAAAACAAAAAAACAAAACAACAAACAGAATTGCGGGTGTAGGTTAGTAGTAGAGAGCACTTGTCTTGCATGCATAAGGTGTCCTTGGTTCAGTCCCCAGCACTACCAAAAAAGAAAATAATTATAATTACTTAAAATATAACACATACATCTGCTCACTATACAGCTTTTCAAACCTTGAATTCATATTGCCTAGGATCGCCCTCATTTCCTATTGAATTTTTATTTTCTTCTGTTGCTTGCCTTTTATTGCTTCAACTGCTAAAAAACAATTTTGCAAAGGTAAGACACCATGGAAAGCAATGTAGTGTGACATAAAGTAGAAACTATCTACCTCAGGATAAAAATTTAAAAGCCATCCTACAGTTTGAGTTTGCTGTAGAGCATTAGGGTGCCTTGGCAGTCTGTTTGGGAACCATAGACCTACACATTTCGATTAAGTTCACATTTGACTAGTAGCTACACATGCATTGTATTATGCTTATGTGTGGAAGAAATTCTTATGTGTGAAGTATGTGAGATGCTCCCAAATCACTGTGTTAAAGAATTCAAGACGCCCCAGTTCTTCATCGTTCCCTTTCTCCTGTTTGGTTGTAATGTATTCTAGTATTCAGTAGCTAAAATTTATTAAATGCTTGCTTCAGGCATTGAGTTCAGTGAGGCGTTTCATATGTGTTGACTCGTTTAATTTTTATTTTTCAAATATCTGCAAATTTACATTAATTTTTGTCAGAGCAACTGTGTTGTATAAAGCCTCTTCCATCAGGTTCCTCTAGAAATTTCCTTGGAGTTGCTGGTATCCTCATTTTACATATGAAGAAACTAAAGTTCAAAAACGTTAAGTGACTTGACAAACTACAAATAGTTTTAGCTGTAGATTGTAAAATTAAGTGTTTTCTCTCTCTCTCTTTTTTGACTCTGGAGACTAGAATATTTGTGTCCAGCTACAGCTTCTTCTGTAGACACGACACCCAGTGCCATGTGTCTCCTGCTATGGGAGGCACTTTCCATATTTTATGGTGATCCTAACATTGAGACTTTGTTTTCTCATTTTTAGACAAAAGCATTGAGAACCAGAAAAATTTAGTTAGTTGCCAAAATGAACTGCTAGTAATTGGAGTGTGAATCCAGAGGTCTAAGTGATTCCAACTGCTAAGCTTATAATTGTAATTTATTGTGATGACCAGAAGACTTTGTAAAATCCTTGTCCTTTCAGAGTCATTAAAGAAAGAGTTATGATAATATGTTTTGTGTTAATATACTTGATAATCCTATTTATTTAGAAATCATGCATGGTATGTGTGGCACCTCTGTATTAAATAGTGTCCCTTTTGCCCAACCAGAGTAACAGAGAATATATTGTGCTTACCATTTATAAATATATGTATAGGGGACAGAGAGAGAATGAATGGGCCCATTTGTCAGTGGCTGGCCAGCGGCTGGGAGGGCGCAGTGTAGCAGCACCAGGCCATCAGACCCCTGAGACAGCATGGGGGAGGGGAGGGGTGCATACATTTCAAAGGCTTATTTAGAAGGAGAGTATTAGGTAGTTTTTCAAGTCACAAATTGAAAATCTCTCAATCCTGTTACTTCTCTTTAACGTGTAATATTGAACAGGGGTTCATTTTGTGGTTGGAGTTGAAATCCTCTCAGGAAGATGACAGATCTGAGTCAGAGGCTTACTACAAGTTGGCAAACTTCTTGGGTGACAAGCAACATTAGGTTGCTAGAAGAATTGTATTGAATTATCCCTGGTGTCCTAGATTGGTTCACTTGAGTTGGGTATGGCTCATCTCTTGAGTGAGGAGAGTGGAATTGTTATAGAATGTAAGAATGCAAAGATTGAATGGCCACTGTACTATTTTGGCATTTCTCCAAATACTTATAACTCTCTTGGAGAAGCATAAGTGTGCTTTGTAGGAAACAAAAGTGTTTACATCCAGAACACATCAAGTGGGTGTGCTGAGTTCAGCAGCAGGGCCATGTCCCCCAGGCCTACTGTTGTGGTTTACTCAGCTGAGAAGCAGAGAATCAATACAGTTAAGTGCCCCTACCCCACTTCATCTTTCTTGTGTGTGTGCTATCCTGTTCCTTTTCCCCCCTACACGGTCAAGTCTAGCACTTAAAATTGACTAGTGCATACCCTGGGGTCTACTATTTCTGTTTCCCAGGACTTCATTGTCTGTGAATATAGGTGTGTGCCCACCTTGCTTAGCTTGGTGTTTGAAGTGCAGATGTGACCTTGCTACTTGTTTTGGGCGAAGACCAGATCATACACTAGGGTAGCACTTTGTGCTTAAAATATACCACTATCATAGGAGAATGTGAAACCAGGAATAGCTCAATGATGCAGACTTTTTTTTTTTTTTTTAACGTTTAAAAAAATTTTTAGTTGTAGATGGACACAAGACCTTTATTTTATTTATTTATGTAGTGCTGAAGATTGAACCCAGTGCCCCCCGTATGTGAGATGAGTACTCTGCCACTGAGCCACAACCCCAGCCCAATGAAACAGACTTTATTTCACAGGAACCTTTGTATCTCCTAGATAGAAATAACAAACATTGAAAACTTTGCACCCCAAACAATAGATACCTCTCACTGAGGTGTCTAAGCTTTCATGTTTGTAATATGACTTAATCCAGCTGTTTAATAAATAATCTATTGCATCATAATTGTTTTGCATCCCATGTGTAAAATGTAAATTACTACGTACCACACCTCAAAATTGGTTTTTCTGGTATTACAAGTTTTTACTCATTAGTTGTGTATTGTGTGTCTGTTTTGAGTATTGTAGAGGGTATGAAAGTATGCCAGAGAGGAAAGATTCCCTTATAGATAAAAAGCACACACATATGAAATGATAGGACAAAAAATAGAATCATATTTGTTTCCTCAAACAAATGCTATTAGCAATAATTCAAAGAAAAAGTAACTTTGAGCATGATGTATGGAAAGCCCAGAACTTGGGTTGATGTGTAGGGTTGGTAAAGAGAGGATAGAGTGGGGACCGTAGGAGGTCAGTGACAGACTAGGGTGTGAGAGCACAAGGTACATTTCCAGACCTTTTATACATCATCATCATCATCATCATCATCATTATTATTTTACCTGTAGGATTGAAATAGACACTATTAGTAGTATTTGCCTAGTGTGTAGTAATCACCTCCAAATAGATGATGCTTAAATTTGCTACTTCTTCTTTGATCCTAATTATTTGTTTACAGGAGGATAAAAGATATTGGGTGGGATGCCTTCAGTTTATGAAAACACAGCTTGTATGACTGTGCAGAACTCTGTGCACTTATTCGGCACTACCTGCGTGCTAGGTGCTTTGCTAGGGGTCTGGGGTTCTAGAGTACCAACAAGTCATCCTTCTTTTCCATCTAGGAACTTGCAGTTTTGAAAGGACAGATGGAAAAATCACTAAAGTAGAACATGACCAGTGGGTCTCTCATGAAGATTTTGAAGTTGCTGAATTGTTTTGTTCTTAATGTGAATTATTTGGGCATTCTGGTTTTGACATCTTAAGGAATTAATTATATATATAATTGTCTTTGTGTGTATATATATATATACACACAAAGACAATTACATATATACATAAAGACAATTACATATGTATATATATGAGTATACACACATAGTAAGCAGCACTTATAGTAAGTAGCACAAATATATAGTAACACATTTATACTATATACATGTATTCAGATTTTTTTACATATATATAGTAAGTGGCACACTAAAGGAAGAAAAAACCAAAAGTGGAAAAATTAATCACCTTGACATATGTCAGAAAGCCAGCCATGTAAGATTTTCTAATTTTTATGGTTATCTTGGCTGGGCTTGTCTGGAGAGACAATATGTGATTTTTTTTTTTTTTTTTTGAGGGGGGTGGTGGGGAGTGCTAGGGATTGAATTCAGGGGTGTTCTACCATTGAGTTATATCTGCAGCCCCTCCACTTTATACATATATATATATGCACTTTATATATATATATATATATATATATATATATATATCAGCAAGATCTTATATATATATATATATATATATATATATATATATATATATCAGCAAGATCCTGTATATATATATATATATATACAGGATCTTGCTAAGTTGCCAGGGTTGGCCTTGAACTTGCTATCCTCCCACTTCAGCCTCCTGAGTTGCTGGGATTACAGGCATGCAACTGTGGGATTCTTAAAACAGTCCATCAAGACTGATAAACATGTGTCACAGTAAAACCTTAAGTGGTGCCAGTGTAATTGTCTTTGTTTAAATAGTATAGTTTTATTTTAAAATATGTCTTCTTCATGAGCTGGTAGTTTTATTTTTAGACTTTCAGTATTTTAATCTTAGGACATCATTGAGTTCCCCAAGGTTTTCCATTTCCTACTGTAATTAAATACTGGTTTTTACTAATTTGAATTGGCAGTCTATAAAATAGGCACCACGCCTCTAATAATTGGCAGTATGAAGTAGACATGGAAATTTTGGAATTTGGAATTGTGGAAGAAGGAAAGTCATGCACTGGGGGAGCTAAGATACCATCAGCAAGAATATTAGTTCGCTAATAACAAATTACCATGGATACAGTGGTTTGAAACAACCAGCTATTATTATCTTATAGTTTTGTAGATGATAAGTGTGTCACAAGTTAACTGGGCTAACATCATGGTCCCTGCCTGGCTCCATTCATTTTGTAATCTCTGAGGGAGAATCACTGCTTTGTCATTTCTTACAGGCCATATGCAACCCTTGTCTTCTGGCCCCTTCCTCCATCTTCAGAGCCAACACTGATAATCAAGTCCTTCTCACATAGCATTATTATGACTTCTCCCGTCACCCCTAGCTGTTTTTTTTTGCATTGTGGTAATACATACATAACATGAAGATAACCATTTGACCAATTTCAAGTATATAATTCAATGTCATTAAATATTTTCAAATATCATACAACCATCACCACTACATATTTTTATTTTTTTTCAACACACTAAACACAACTCTGTACTTGTCAAGTAGTAATCCCATTCTCCACTCCCCCTTGCCATTGGTAACCTCTCATCTATTTTTTTCTCTGATTTTTTTTTTTCACCTATTGTAGATATTTCAAGTAAGTGGAATCATATAGTATTTGTCCTTTTCTGATTGTCTTCTTTCATTTAGCATATCTTTAGGGTTCATCCATGTTGTCTTATGTATAAGATCTTTATTTCTTGTAATGACTGAAAATACTCCTTTGTATATATATATATATGCCACATTTTGTTATCCATTCATCTACTTTTGGACCCGTAGGTTGTTTCTACCTTTGGGCTATTGTGAATATTGCTGTTATAATTATTGCTGCTATAGTGTTTCTTTGAATTTGTTTTCAGTTCTTTGGTCATCTATTGAGTCTATCTTTAACTTTTTAAAGAAGCACCACACCTTTTTCCATAGTGGGTATACCACATTATATTCCTAAAAATAACTTTTGAGGGTTCTACTTTCTCTATATCCTCTCTAGTGCTTCTTTTTATTTTCTAAAAAAATTATTTTTCAACTCTTAAGGATCTGTGTGAATATGTTGGTCCCACTCAAGTAATCTAGGAATAACTCCCTGTTTTAAGATTCTTTTTTTTTTTTTTACTTTTTTATTTTTTAAAAAATTTTTTAAATAATTTTTAATGTGTACAACTCATAGTGCACGAATTTAGCATCTTTTTACATACAACTGTTTGTATACAAAGTATATTCGTACAATTCAGGTCTTCAATCATGCATTTAGGAAAATGAAATCCGTCTCATTCAACCACCTTTTCTTTTCTTTTTTTTTTCCTTTTCTCCCCCTTTAAGATTCTTTAAAAAAAATTTTTTTTAATTGTAGATTGATATAATACCTTTATTTTATGTGGAGCTGAGGATTGAACCTAGTGCTTTACACGTGTGAGGCGAGTGCTCTACCACTGAGCTATAACCCCAGCCCCTTAAGATTCTTAATAATACCTGTAAATCCAATCTTTTAAAATATATATATATATATATTTTTTTGTTGTAGATGGACACAATACCTTTATTTTGTTTATTTTTATGTGGTGCTGCGGATAGAACCTAGTGCCTCACGTATGAGGCAGGTGCTCTACCGCTGAGCCACAACCCCAGCCCCCGTTAAATCAAATGTTAATGGAAATATATTTACAGGGTTGTTAGGATTAGGGTGAGGAAATATTGGGGAACCATTACTTTCCATATTATAGCGAGTCTACCTTTGAAGTTCTAGTTACTTTGCAAATGAGGAGCAGCTAATTTGAGGCTATAACTTTTGATCATGATGTGGCAGAGATACTCATTTTTAAGACAAAAGAATACTTTTTCTCATTGTCTCAGAAGATGTGACCCTAATGACTATAGACCTGAACTATTTTCTTTGGTGATCCTCATCATGAGATTGAAGAGTATGAGGTAGTGAGTTGGGCTGATGTTGAATATGAGATTCAGTAGTCATTTTCAGAACAACTGTTAGGGAGAGGGAGACTAATGATGATCCTAATCAATTAGAGGGGAAATGGGGGGTGCTTTTGAGTAGAGGTTGGGGGAGAATGAGGCTAGGATTTCAGAGGAATAGAACTGGTGAAAAGATATATTGCTTTTTACCACAGGTGATATAGCACATGCTTAGGCTTGATTGTGGTAAAATCCTCTAGCTATCTAATAGGTTATAATTAGTTTGAGTTTGTGTCTTCAGTGATCAAAACGTCTTTCCTCTACAAAATTTTATGGCCTTGGAAGTCAATATTTATCAGTTGAATAAGAACCCTTTCTCTGGATTTTGATTCAGTTTGGTTTTTGTCATTGAGCCTAGTACTTGAATATACTCGGCCTCATATTGTCTAATGGTTGCCCGTGAAGGTGTTCTCTCGCTAGTCAAGTGAGGACTCATGTGTTAGTAAGGCCCAGCTCACAGATGTGTGCATGCAGACACTGTTCCTGGCTTAGCAGTTGGCACAATGTAGGTGAAGACGGTGTGAATTCCAGAATATGTCAAGGGATTCTGATATCAGGCCTCTAATGAAATATGTGGCTTGAAAGAAATCGAAGAAGTGATAATTTCCATTATTCTCTGCATTTGTATTTGAATGTGATAGGAACCTGTGTTTAAGGAACTGGCATCATGGCCAGAGGAGTGATATGTCGTTTTGATGTTTATTGGGTATTGAATCACTTAAGCCAGTCATATGGGAGTAGTAAGAAGATGGACTGCAGGCAAACTGGTCCTCCGTCACTGTAGCTATAGAAATACGTTTCTGCTTTTGTGAATAAGATTGGCTCTCCCACTTAAATTATAAAGGTAATTTATCACCAATATGGGTGAAAACAAATGTTCAATTTCCCAGAGGTTCATAAATTCAACAAATTTATGTTCTATGAGGATGAAGCCCCAAATCAAGGAGGGAAGATGAAGATAGTGACAAGTGGTGACACTTCTTATGGCAATAAGAAAACTGTAGAGTCAGGAAAAGATAGACTTATGAAAGTACAAGAAGATCATAGTAATAATTCATATATTCCTTGAAGTGAGAATAATCGGAATAATATCTAATATATGTTGAATGCTAACTGTGGGACTTTGTGCTACGATTTTACATGTATTATCTAATTTGAATTTCTCAAATATATTTGTGTTTGTTGTGTGTGTGTGTGTGTGTGTGTGTGTGTGTGTTTCGTGTTCCTCACACCCACATGCAAATATACCTGGACACTGTAAATGAGTCTTTTTTTATGATAATGGAAGAAAATAGTAGACATGTCCTCCTGGATTCTGTTTTTTACCCACTTTATTGAGATATAAATTAAGCTGTAGAACTTAGTGTTTTGGTATACGTATGCATTGTGAAATGATCACCATGGTCAAGCTAATGAACGTATCCATCACCTTCGTAGATACCACCTTCTTTCCCTCCTCCTTGTGTGTGTTGGCTGTGAAGGGTGAAAACACTGAGGATCTGCCCTCTAACAAATTTTAGGTAGACAGTAGAGTACTGTTAACTTTAGTCACCCTGGTACACTAGATCCAGAGCTTATCCTAATTGCCACTTCATGTCCTTTGACCAACATCTCACTCCCCCCTTGGCCTAGATTCTTTGCTCTTCCACTGTATTAACCAGTTGTATGAACCTGGACAAATGTCTTCACCATTTTGAATCTATCTGGTCACCTGTAAAAGAATAGGACTAAAATATAATACCTATACCTTCCAGCTCTGTACTTTTCCATCACATAGAAGTTATATAATCTTATAGAAGTCATGTGGCCAAAAAGTACAGATTTATATGTTTGATTATAAAAGAGTTCTATAGAAAGAGTCAATTTGTATCTCATTCTATACTTGGAGAAAGAAAGCCTTCTGAGAAAATAGCCTGGAACTAGGATTGTGAATGGGAGATGAGAGGCCTGTCTCATTCTCCAGAAAGAACAGCTTTCCAGTCAGATTTTATTTTATAGATGTAACTGGATTAGGGAGACTCATTTCTCCCTTTGTAGCTTTGCTGGCCACAGTGAATGGTATTAATACTTTTGATGATTTAATAAAAATAGCAGTGACAGTGAAAGATGACTGACTGTGGTGATTCATTTTGGGGAACCGTTTGGCTGGCTGCCTGAGTCCTGTGCCAGGAAAGAAACTGAACACATTTTAGCAGCATTCTTGAGGCTAGGAAGATGTTAAAACTTAGATGCCAGGTGGTTGTCTAGACCATGAATATAGGTCATGGGAGGAGACGGGTGGGTGTGTGTTGACTGGCCACCACACTCCTGCTACCCTCCTCTGTTGCAATTTTAAAGCAAACTCAGGAGAATTGATACATCACTCAGGACTAAGTGGCTTGACACATTCTGCCAATAATGGTATAAGCTGAACACAGCAATGTGGGAAGAATTAATGGGAAGATTTGTTTGGTTACTTTTTATTTTTATGCATTATAGTTGTATACAGTGCTGGGATTTGTTGTGACATATTCATCTGTGCACACAATATAATAATATAATTTGGCCAATATAATTTCCTAGTATTTCCCTTTTCCCTTCCTGCCTTCCTCCCCTAGTCCTATTCCTCTATATTTTTGGTCTCCCTTTGATTTTTCTTTTTTCATTACACATAGTAGTTGGATTCATTTTGAGAAAATCATACATGCTTGGAATTTGATTTTAATCCCAAGAAAAAAAGGGGAGGGAACCCTTTTCTTTCCTTTCCTTCCTCTCCCATTCTCCTTTCTCTATTGATCTTCCTTTTGCTTGTTTATTTTTGATTTGTACTTTTACATATACATCAGGATGGAATTCCCTGTGGTATATTCATATATGCATATAACGTGCTTTTGTTCACGTCATTCCATATTTCCTCACCTTTCCCATCCTTCCTCTCTCCCTCTTGATCTCTTTTTTTAACTCCACTGATCTTCCTTATATCTTCGTGATATTTGACCCCTTCTCCTCTACCTTCTTTCCCTTTTGTTTTTCCACATATGAGACAAAGCATTGGACCCCCCCCCCCCCTTTTTTTTTTAAGTTTGGCTTATTTCACTTAGCATGATGTTCTCCAGTTCCATCCATTTATTGGCAAATGCCATAATTTCATTCTTCTTTATGGCCGAGTAGTATTCCATTGGGCGCGTGCATATGTGCGTGTGCCATACCCACCCACACCCCCACACACATTTTCTTGATCCATTAATCTATGACAGGCATCTGGACTGATTCCATAATTTTGCTCTCTTGTGAATTGTGCTGCTATAAACATTGAGGTGACTATATCACTATTAGTATGCCAATTTTAGATTTTTTTGGTAATATACCAATGAGTGGGATACCTGGTCATGTGGTGGTTCCATTTCTAGTTTTTTAAGGAATCTCCATATGGCTTTCCAGAATGGTTCTACTAATTTGCAGTCTCACCAGTAATACTCTGGTGTACCTTTCCCCCCACATCCTTGCTAGCGTTTATTATTTGTGTTCTTGATATTTGCCATTGACTGGAGTGACTTGAAATCTCAGTGTAGTTTTGATTTGCATTTCCCTCATTGCTAGAGATGTTGAACATTCTCATGTATTTGTTGGCCATTTGCATTTCTTATTTTGGGAAATGTCTTTTTAGTTCTTTTACTCATTTATTGATTGCGTTATTTGCTTATTTGGTGTTAGGGTTTTTGAGTTCTGTATACATTCTGGATATTAATCCCCTGTCAACTGGTAAAGATTTTCTCCCCTTCTTTGTCACCTGGTTGCTCTAAGGACCCCTATAAGGGCTTATTTTTCTTAGATATTTCCTCAGCAGGTGACTTCTCACTGCTTCTGGAGTAATTTAAATTCTGGTCTCTCATCACCTCACATAGTTTTATATTATGTGGGCTCACAGCCCTCTCTTTTCTGTATTCATACCTTTGTTCACACCTTTATCTGCAATAATGAAATAGTATGAATAATATCTCATGTGCTGAGTGATTTCCATGTGCTTGCTTCTACATGCATTGTCTAGTTGATTTTTTTTTTTCTCTCAAACTCCATGAGGCAGGTAGTGTCATTATTATTGTCCTCATCACCACATCACAAACACCTTCATTTCACCAGTTGAGAAGCAGATTTAATTTAAATAATTGACCCAAGATTATGCAGTTAATGGATGGTAGATATATGATTGCATCTCACAAATATGAAAAGCCACTTTGTGCCATTCAGTGCCCATCTTTGCTCTACTCCCCACACACCCAGGCCAAGCGCAAAGCATGCCCTGCTTTTCATAACAAAACGTTAACTGCCTTCCTCTGAAGCTGTCATCTGAAGTGCTGTGTTTTGGATTGGTGTATTTATCTTCTCTCCTGCTTCACTGAGTCTTCGTCAAAGCCTGAGTTTAACTCACATTTGTTTCTCCACCTTGATTTGATTGTTGTCAGTGTTTGTTGTTTTCTGACTTGCTGCCACGTCTTGCTGTCTGCTTTTAGCCTGGCCACTTTTGTTGTCATTTACATTTTTTAAGTTCTTATAAGTTTGTATTAAACTGTCAGTATTTTATCTGAAAATATCAGTAGACTAAATAATACCATACACTTTCACCTTTACATGCTATTTACCCTGTCTCTGAGTATTCAGGTTTAATTGTCAGATTGCTTAATTCAGACAAGTCATATTTTAGAAGGGTATCTATCAGCTTTTGTGCCATGGAAAGAGGGTGATCAGACCTCTTGAGACCTTGCTTGCCACCTATCTCATGCATGGAAGAATTACTTAACCCTCTTGACCTTCACTTTCCTTTCTGTTAAATGGAGATGATAATGCCTACTTGTCAGGATTATAAGGCAAATTAAATTGGATAATGCATTCAAAGAGCCTAAGTGCCTGAGATCTCTCAGACCATCATTAAATAGTGTGTCTCACTGATTTTGAGCCTTATCTTTGATTCTGACCCGATTCTCTGACCTTCAGATTTGTAGTACATATATTAGCTTTTGGACTCTGGATTATTTGTTCATTAAATTGGCTTTTCTGACTTTAAGAGTGTGCTTCATCATCACCAGTAGTAAGTGGTAGTCAGGATTGGAATCTAGTGAGCCCAGTTTCAGAGCCCACCTAGTCAAGTCTTGCCCTATACTGTCTTCTCATCTTCATTCTTACTCTGCCGCCAAACTGTTCATGTGCAGTTCATCACATTTCCTTACTTTTTGTAGCAAAAAGTAATGGTCCTGAGGAGGAAATTAGGAGTTGTTCACTGGGCATAAGACGTTCAGTTCTGCAAGATGACAAAGTTCTAGAGACTTGTCACACAACAAAAACTTAAAAATGGTTAAAAGGGTAAGTTTTTTTTCCCCTACAATTAAAAAAGTTTAAATCGGGTTATGACTCTTTTTGAGTTCCTGGATGAATTTTGTGTCCTTATTTTTCTAAGAGCTCTTGGAGATTGTCTAGGCCATTTCTCCTGTGGCCCACTTTTCCCTATGTCCATAAGCAATAGTACTTGCAAAGTCCACCTCCTTTTTTCTAAGTAGGTGGTTATATAATAGAAAAGTTCCCATTATACCATATATATATATATACATATATATATATATATAGTATATATATATAGTTATAGTGGTAACTTAATAGTTATGAGTTTAAATTGTGAGATTATATGTATTTGATACTATTCACTTTCACTGCTGTGAATCTACTTGCCACTATGGGTTTCTCAGTATGAACCTTGAGGATAGAAGAATGTTTGACAGGTTTCCATTATTAATGCAACCCTAGGACAAGTCAATATCAGAAACCTCCTTTTCTTAGGAAATAGATTTATTTGGTTTTGAATGAATTGGTCACCTTCATTCTGCTGTGTTGTATGTGATAATTTATTGTAAGTGTAACTTCAGATGAATAGACTATCATCTTTTTACCCATAATTAATCTTCATGAAGTACTCATAAATTAGGATATTCAATTTTTTATTTAGGAGTTAGATCTTATATCTTCAAAAAGTTCCAAGGCAGAAAACACACTGATGCAATGTAAAGTTGTATAGTTAAGGATAAAATCAGAATAGAGGCCATCAATGTAACTGCTACTTGGCGCAGATGAATTATGATAGTTGATACCAGTCTGAATTTATGACAATAAAACAAAGTTCAGAGTCTATGGTTTATTATATTTGGCAGAGGAATACTTAAAATTTGTTTTCCTTTTCGGGAATATATCACTAAAATGGAATAATTTTTCTCTGAATTCTTGTCCAGAAGATAATAAGTAATAGGTATCATCACTGATGTTTTACAAGAATCAGAAATGCTTTTTCATGTATAGACCTGATAAATAGCTAAAACATAAACCTAAGTCAGCAAAGGTATTTTTAGGCTAGAAAGTATGTCTGCATTACTTTGCTTTTTATTTGTTCTGCAACTTGCTTAATGTATTCTGTTTGCTATACTGTGCTGGTCATTGGAGGTTAACTTAAAAAAATTTGTCGAAGTCTTTACTCCAGTGGGAAATTTAGGTAGGTAACCAGATTATTAGGGTATAGTATAGTAGGTGCTGTAATAGACAAGGATGCAGTGTTGTTAGAGCCCAGCAAAACAGTGTGTCTTCTTGTAGATGATATATTTGAGCTGATTCTTGAAGTTTGATAGGTTGAGAGTGAAAGGAAAGGGATATTCCTTACAGAACTCTCAGATGATCTAATTTATTGTAGCTAGGAACTTGTACAATTTAGAAAATAGATAATTAGTGTCCACTAACCTTTTCAACTCAAATATCATATATCTTCAGTGGGACTTTGGCAGGACTGGCGTGTAACAATGTTATGATTAAATTTTTTCACATGCCTACAGTGCAGATGTTCTGGCACATAGTCAAAGTCCAGTAAATGTTAGATAGGTGAGTGGATCAAAAGAAGAAAAAGAGCCCTGTCTCACAGATATCCTTAAGTTTAAGTGAAGTAGAGCTGTCACTGTGTTAGGAAAACTTGGAAATTGATTTACGTTTTCAGCCAAATAGAAGAGCAGACCATTTTTATACAGGGAGCAAAGGGATTTAGAGACAGAGCCAATATTTTTCTCTGAAAATAACTTGGACTCTTGTGCATTACCTGCGTAAACATTTAGCTTAGACTCCAGAGTCCTGCCCTTTATAGCACAAGAGGAATGAGTTTACTTTAAAGAAATTTTGGAGCAGTTATGACCAGCTAATCACAACATCCCTGAACTTCAGACAGGCCTCTGTGGAGTGTCTGATTTTAAATAGAACTGCTTCCTCCTGGTCCCTGTAGAATTAATACGCCGTATAGTATATACCTGAGCAGCTCAGAGTATTGACTCATGAAAGGAGTTATTTGAGACTCTTGGTGAATGATTACCAAGTGTAGTTTTAGTTCTGATGTATTGATGTTGAGATACTTTTCCTGGCAATAACGTTATCAGGCTCAGAAACATTTCCTAAGGCTCTTCTTCAGAGAGATACAATTCTTTCTTCTGACCCCCACAATCGGGTATCTATCTACCTGCTTGACTATCTTCCTGGGCATCTTATCGTCATCGCAGGCCTAGACAGGGCTACTGGGAAATCTTATTCTTTCCCACCTTCTCAAGATTTATGCTGTCTTATCTTGGGTATCCCTTTGATAAAATGGACTCCTGTGTACCCAGTTACTCAGGCTGGACATGTTACTAGGCACTCCTTTTTTTTTTTTTTTTTTTTTTGGGGGGGGGGTTGTACTGGTATTGAACTCAGGGGCACTTGACCACTGAGCCACATCCCCAGCCCTATTTTGTATTTTATTTAGAGACAGGTTCTGCGTTGCTTAGTACCTCGCTTTTTCCAGTCTCACCGGTGAGTTTCAGGTAGTATTTCTCTCATCTCTCCACTTTTCTTCATTCGATGTATTACCAGCCTCATCCAGGCCACCAACATTCACTTGAATTCCTGATCTGGCCCCTTTCACGGCCATCTGCTTCCACTCTTGTTATGTAATCGGTCCTCTGTGTAGCACCTTTGTAAAACAGTGTGCTTGTGTCATGTCCCTATTCAAAAGCTTTCAATGGCTTCCCATTGCGCTTCAGATAAAATCAAAATTATTGACCTTGACCTGCATGTCTGGAGACCATGTCTAGTTTCTCCTGTGTCACCAGCATATCACACAATGCTTGTGCAGGAGCAGTGCTTCATAAACAATTGTTGAACGGAAGATTGTTTAATCAAAATGAAAGTTGGTCTAGAAGGAGCATCTTACCTTTCTCTTTGCAGTAACTACAGGGCCATCTGGTTCTTGTGCTGATTGCTTCCTCAAGTGTCCAACAGAGTCCTACTAGGAGGTTGTTGGTTCTTTGCCATTTTGCTTTGCCACAGAAGAGCCTGATGGTACTTTTACAGCATGTCCTTGGGAATCTAACAGACTTAAGTGTTGGTCCTACTGCTGATCTTTGCATCCTTAATCAAATTCTCCTGGGTCTGTTTCCCCATATATTAAATGGAGAAAGTTTTATCTACCTCATCTTCTTATTAAATAGAATATTAAGCAAGGGTACATATTTGAAATGCCTAATATAGGGCTTGACACCTTGTAGGAGTTCAGGCATTCTTACTTCCTTCATGTCTCAAGAAATTAATAAGGACTCAGGGAAAAGAAAACTCATCTAACTTACCTTGTATCTATTTTCTGCATAATCATACTCAGGGGTGCTAACCTGAGGATCAAAACTGGCTTAAGGGGAAAAAGTCCACCATCAGGGTGAAAATAAGCACAGGTAGACTGGTTTTATTATTTTTTAAAAAATATTTTTTTAGCTGTCAATGGATCTTTATTTATTTATATGAGGTGCTGAGAATCGAACCCAGTGCCTCACACATGCCAGGCAAGTGCGCACTACCACTGAGCCGCAACCCTAGCCCTTAGACTGGTTATTTAACAGTAAATAATATCCCATTCCCTGAAAGATACACATGGAATTTTCCTTTGCCTTATTCCAGGGGTTGTTGTTTAACATTGTTAAGTTGTTATAACTAATAAATGTAAGTAGGTATTTTCTATTCTGGTTTAAGTAGATATTCCATGGAGACAGATTATATGAAAGTGTTTTTCCTATTTAGATATTTCTGTTATCTAAGAAGACTTAGCAGTACCATTGAAAACTCTAGAGTCCAAAGCTATTCAAATGATGTTCTCAGCTTTGGGGGTAATTTAAAAATTCAATATTCTGGGCTGGGGTTGTGGCTCAGCATTAGAGTGCTCGCTTAGTGTGTGCGTGGCCCTGGATTCGATCCTCAGCACCACATACACATAAATAAATAAAATAAAGGTATGATGTCCAACTACAACTGAAAAATAAATATTTTAAAAAATTCAGTATTCTGAAGACAGACTATTAGTTTTAATATCTGACAGATTAGATTCAAATTAATGGTGTAGATAGATTCAGGGCATACAAATCTGAATGTTAGATTTAACAGTTTCTCTTAAATTCAATCAACACCGTCCAGTTGAATTTGCCATTAAGTTAGAATAGTTCACCTACCCTTGACTCTATTAAGTTTGTTTTGCTCTTTGACATGCAATATTAACCAGGCTAAGGGGAGCTGTTTCACTGTAAGCCATGTCCTTGAGAGAGCTGGGGAGTTGAGTATTAAAAGTTCAAGACCTTTGCTTTTGTCTATTAAAATATTGACCTAAACAAGGAACTGCATTGTAGTTAATCCATATGGTTTAAAGTACTGGTGCCAGAGCACAGGCCAGACAATTAATATTCATAATACATTAATCAATTACTTACCTCAGTTGTTTAGAGCATGGGAACTTTGGGGCAGCCAAAGGAACAGATTGGAATTCCTTCTGGGGCTCCCTCACCCTGCTTTGTTCTGTTGTCAAAGATCTTAGCTCAGACTCAAGCTTAAGGATCTTGAAAATGCATATGATTGGTCATTTTGGACATAGACTCATAACACATGAATGTATGGGAAAATGCAGGAGCAGCACTACAAAAGATGTGTTAACAGAGGGATTTTATGAGTACTGATGTGTGGACCTCTCATTCAGCTCAGGGTGTGTGTCTCATCCACAAACTCAACTTTGTACACCAATGTAGCTAACCTAAGAATTAAGGTTGCTAATATTTACATGTCTTGAAGGACAGAAAACAATCCCATTGTCATTTTAAAAAATTCATTTTTTACTCCTTGTTCATCAAAGTGAGTAAAAGTTGATGCTACTGGTGATTCTGGTTATTGAGTTTTCTTTTAGAGCTTTCTGTGTCTGGTGGCACCATAGAGCTTTAAGAAGAAATTGAGAAGATACCTTCTGAACAAGCACTCTTGACCTTTTTGTTGAGTCCAAAGGGAAGCTGTGAAGTAAAGAAACAAAGCATCACCTTTGCTGAAATGCAAGTCTGATCTTTAAGAGCAGAGCATCTCACAGGTCTCAACTTAGGACTTCAGAGCTTTCCTCCTCCGTCAAACCAATTTGATGTTTAATGAGTTCTGCAGGGTGTTTTAGTTGAATCAGTTACTACTAGGAATGAAAGTCTGTCACAAAAGGGTCATAGTTGTAGTCTTTGCTCTGCCTACCTGTCCATTATTGACAGCTCTCTTTCCTTTTTTTTTAACAGAATGCTATGAACCTACCTCCTGACAAAGCCAGGTTACTGCGTCAGTATGACAATGAGAAAAAATGGGAACTGATTTGTGACCAGGTAAGAAACCATTATGCTTTTATCAAGAAAATAAGCGATGCTGCCAATATTCTACATTACAACCATAATCTCGTGGGAAAAAAAAAATAAAGCAGGACAAGACCACAGTTCTCTCCTGTACACACTGGACTTTTCCTAGGAGATGCATGCTTTCTATTTTGTGACTCCTTGCCTTCCTGTTTCTTATCACCAAAGGAGAAGCTAAAACGTGACTTGTTTTTTCATTATTTTAATTCTCTCATTTGTTTGTTTTTGGAACTGCTTGTGAACCCAGGGTTGCTTTACCACTGAGCTACATTGCCAGTCCTTATTATATTTTATTTTGAGGCAGGGTCTCTCTAAATTACTGAGGCTGGCCTCAAACTTGCCATTCTCCTGTATGAACCTCCTGAGTCACTGTGATTACAGGTGTGTGTCACTGTACCTGGTTCTCATTTATTTTTAAATATTTTGCAGTTTGATTTTTTGGGGAAACCTGGTCAAGTGGGCAAACCAGATTCAGTTGATCTCTTTCTCCTGTAACAGTTTATGCTGCTTGAATTATGTGGGTCCTCTAAGTTATATGCCTTCATATTTCTGTAAATTGAAGGGTGTGAAAAGGTGAATTGTTTATAAAGAAACATTATTTAGACTGATAAAACTATTTCAGATTTTAACCATTTCTTGCTTAATCATTATAAAAAATTTGGACTCTTCAGAGGGATATAAAATAGGCAGTGGAATTCTTCCTTTTATTTCCCTTTACCCTCCAAATTTTACACCTTACCAAGTCATTGGTAAGACTTGGAAAAGTTTTTCTTTCTTTCTTTCTCTCTTTCTCTCTTTCTCTCTTTCTCTCTCTCTTCTCACTTTCTAAAGCAGGGTAAGCCTAATGCTGTGGGGATAAAGTGTGGCAAGGAAGGAGAGGGATTTTCTGTCAGTCATAGGCAGAGGGTCACACTTCCCTAGAAAGTAGATGCCTACAGTTCACATAAAGCTTCTGGGTACTTGGTTTACCTTAGTTCTTAAAAACAAAACAACCAACCAGTAAAGGGATGGTGATAAAATCGCCCTCTTCTCTCCATGCTGTGTGTGAGCATCCAGAGCAGGCAGTAGCTGAAGAGGAAGAAGCATGCTGCTATGTGACACTGACGCGCAAGAAACAATCTGTGAAACCTAGCTCCGTTTTGAGACTTTATATTTATTGAGTGTTATCTAATCCTGTTATTGCAAGGAAAGTGATTTTATAATGGTAAAAAGATCATAGAGATAATTAATGTTAAAGAAATGTAATCACATAAACAAGGGAAGTACAAGAGGGGAGTGAAAAAGTCTCAAGTGTGGCAGCTGATGAGAGTGAAGGAGCACAGTGACAAAGGTAGGCTGCTTCTGGTGGTCACCGTGAGCCCTGTGAGGGGCTGGATCTTTCCCTCCCTTCTTCCCTCACAAGGGAGCATTCACCTGCTCCTTTCTGTCTTTATTGAATTATTAATTTTTACATCCCACGTGCCAGAAAGGAATGATGGAAGGCTTCTAACAGCTGCATTCTTCTCTCAGACCAAAAATATCTTCATAGAGTTGATGCTGGGCTTTAGGGATTTTTGAGGTGAAGGAAGGAGCAGTTGGGTATCTAAGTTTCTGGTTTTCAAATCCTCAAAGTCCATGTTGTTATTGCCCTGAAATGTCACTATGCCAGGGCATGGAGAACTTTCCCACTTCATCTGTTCCTCTTTGGCAGTCCTGTCACAAGTTAGAGGCTTCACACTGAAGTGACTTTGTCAGCTCTGAAGCACCATTTGTTAATAATAGTTAAAGAATAACAATTATTTATTACCAATAGCCAGCAGTTAGTAAGCAAGTTATCTTAAGGTCTTTGTGTTCAGTATTCAAAGCAGCCACACTTATTTGTATCTCCAATTGGTACAGGTGAAAACTGAGACTTGGAGATTATTTTCCAAAGGTCACATAGCTGTTAAGTGGTGAAGTGCACAGGTCATCTGATTCTGGAGAATGAGCAGATTTTGGGGTCTGTGCTCTCAACCCTGTCCTCTTCTGCCCTCCTCGTAAGCTGCCAGTGTGTGAGTGGTATACTAAGAATTAAAAAAAAAAAAAAAAAAAAAAAAAAAGTTCCCTTCTCTATCTTGCCTTCTGGCATGCTTTTGTGAGAAGGAGAGAAAGCAGGGAGTTGTATCTTGTGTGCTGAGCCTACCTACCCACATTACCACTATGATAAACCATCATTTTTGGTTAACCATTTGTCATTGTGAAAATAAATTAAACTTTTTGTCACATATGGGTAACCCATGGGTGTGTCACTCACATGACTATTCTTGGCCCTATAATGCTCGTGAGGGAAAAGACAAAAACCTGGAGCTGAAAGCTTTCACAATGGCAACTATGGTGCAAGGATTTTATTACCATTTATCTCATCTGTTATGTACACGAACCATGTCATATGTCTTTGGTACTTAAGGTAGATCTGTCTATGGTGTCTAACTGATAGACATCCAAAATACATTTGTAATTATGATTCCATTTACATGAAATGTCTAGAACAATCTGTAGAGATGGAGAGTAGATTAGTCATTGCAGAGGACTAGGAGGGGGCATGAGGAGCCACTGCTGATGTGTGTCATGTTTTCTTTTTTGGCGTAATTAAAAAATTCTTACAGTACACAGTGGTGGTACTTGAATAGCTATGTGCACATACTAAAATTATATATTTTTAATGTGAATTTAGGGAATGTAAATTTAATTAAAACAAATATATTTACTTTTATCATGATCAGGGAAAAGGAACAAAAAACAGGAAAGAAACTTAAGAGAAATAATGAAATGTTTGTATGTTTTTTTTTTTTTTTTTTTTAATTCCAGTTGGAACAAAGTAACTATAAAAAGACTTTATGGGAAAATTAGGAAAATTTAATTAGTGACTGAGAGGATTCCAAGAAATTATTGTTTGATTTTGTTGAGTTTGATTTTAGCTTTGTGAAGGACCTGCCCTTACATTTTAAAAAGGGCATACTGATGTAGAGGTAAAATTATATGCCTACAGCTTTCTTTAAAATACTTCCTCAAAGGAGGAACAAAAAAGGGATAGATAAAGGGAATCTGAAAAAGTCTTTGTAATTGATAAATCTTGATTTTTGAGATATGTGGGGTATATTAAAATATATTTTCAACTTCTGTGTGTATTTGAGAATTCATGATAGCTGTAAAATTTAAAGAAATAAAGGTATTTGCTTCTTAATATTTATTTATTTTTTCTTTTAAAAATTATTTTTATTTTCTTTTCTATAAAATGTAATTAATATTAACACCCTTAACTTGTTTAGAGGATTGGAGGTGATGGATGTAAAGTACATGGAATAATACTTGGCATATAGTGGGCGCTTCATAAATTATGTGGTTGCTTCTGCTACTGATGAAGAACCCCAGTATTAAATATTATGATCATTATTTTTATTTTCATCTTGTTCTCAAAAGATTCAGGAACATTTGCTGTATTGAAACTATCATCCTTTGTTACTCAAATGTACTTTATGGTATCAATGCATGTTGGATGACACTGTCAAGAAAAGCCTTAGCTATAGTTTTTTGGTCTAAGAAATTTTGGGGGCAAGTCTGGGTTGTAAAATTTTTAAAACAGTGAGTGTGGGGTGTCATTGACATCTAACATACGAAACACCCTTGGCACCTCATGCTTTGTGCACAGATAACAATTTTATTTTTAAGAAAATAATCTAGGGGCTGGGGTTGTAGCTCAGTGGTAATGCACTTGCTTTGCTTACATGAGGCACTGGGTTCAAACCTCAGCACCACATAAACATAAATAAATAAAAATAATGATAGCGTGTCCATCTACAGTTAAATATATATTAAAAAAAAAAGAAAATACTCCAGATATTTTATTTGTCATATGGTATGCATGCTTTAGGCTAGGTGCACAAAGTAAGAGGTAATACTAAAGAAATTTATTTCCAAAGGAAGTATGTGAATACTAGTGTTGGAAGACCTATGGAGAAAATCTGAGGTGTCATTTCCATGAAAAATTATCATACAGACACTATGAATCATGCAACTAGTCACACTTTCTCCCCCATTAGCTGCTAGAATGCTTAGAGCCAAATTTGTGGCCTACCCTGACCAACTGTACAGTATTTTAATGATATGTGTTTGTTTACCACCCTCATTCATGGCTTCATCTAATTTTTTTTCTGCCCAGATTTCCCTTTCACATTGATTTCTTTACCGAAAAATATCATGGATGAGTTGTAAACTTTTAAAGTCATCTTTTTGAGCAAGCTAAATATAAGATACATGTCAGCATTACTGCTGAACAAGGATTGTATTTCTTTGATAACTAAAATTTTCTCTGTGCTGCTGACCTTGTGCAAAGTAGTACTCTGAATCTGCTCAGCTTTCTAAGAAAGCAGATATGGGGTGGGAAAATAAGTGCTTTAAAAAAGAGGTGGAGCCGGGTGTGGTGGCACACAACTGTAATCCCAGCACTTTGGGAGGCTGAGGCAGGAGGATCGCGAGTTCAAAGCCAGCCTCAGCAATGGCGAGGCACTTAGCAACTCAGTGAGACCCTGTCTCTAAATAAAATACAAAAAAGGGCTGGGATGTGGCCCAGTGGTCGAGTGCCCCTGAGTTCAATCCCTGGTACCAAAAAAAAGGAGTGGGGCTGGGGTTATACCTCATTGGTGGAACGCTTGCCTAGCACATATGAGGCACTGGGTTTGATCCTCAGCACCACATATAAATAAATAAAATAAAGTTATTGGGTCCATTTACAAATAACAAAAATTTAAAAAGGATTTATCATAATTTAACTTAGGAAAAGCAATCGTTATCTGCAATTCATCCTTTTATTTGGTATTCCCACCTTTTCATACTCGTACTTCCTTTTGAAAGTATTTAAAAAATAATACATCTCTCTCAAGAGTTAGTTCCTTTATGACATGAGTTGTGCGGCATTTGTTTGTGTACCTCCAGCAACTTGCGTAGTGCCTCAAACAATGCTTATTGAAAGTATGCTGAGCCAAAGAAATAATTCTTACATGATGTATATGTTCAGGAGTAGTGGAGAAGCAAGCTAGCTTTATTGGCACAGGGGGTAGAAGAGAGGGGAGAAGTTTAGGAGGTGGCCTGGGAGACTAACTAGAGGCTTGCTGTTTCTTTATCCCTCTTTCCCTCCTCTACCTGTTGGTGTAGTTTGCTTGTGCTAAGTGAAACTAAACTCCATTGCTTGGTTCTACAAAGTCCTTTAAAGAGAGGAAGGGTTCGTGGTGTAGTATGAAGGAGTCTACTTATTTTGTATTTTTAGAGGAGGGCTCTCTCTCTACCTACCCCTGGCCAACTGAAAAGCCTGGCTACAGGCTCAGTGAAATAGTCATGGCTCCAATGTTTTGGCTGATTTCAGGAGCAAGATACAAATTTTTGTCTTTTAAAAATTGTGTTAACATATACATAGTATAAAGTTTACCATAGTAACCATTTTTAAGTGTATAATTCAGTGGTACTAAGTACATTCATATTGAAGTTTAAAATTTTTAAGATGACTTGTTCTGATGGATATAGATTCCATAAATTTTATCTCAGATTTAATTAAGATGGAATCTAAAAGAATTTTTTTTTTTTTGATACTGGTTATTGAATGCAGGATTCTTTAGTGTTGAACTACATCGCCAGCTTTTACCCTCCCTGCCCTGCCTTTTTTAAAATTTTGAAACATGGTCTTACTAAATTGCTGCTGAGGTTGGCTTTGAATTTGTGATCTTCCTGCCTCAGACTCTGGAGCTGCTGGGATTATAGGCAGGTACTGCCATCCCTGGCCCGATGAATTTCCTATAGGAACAATGTCTCAGCAGTGACTTAGTGCTTTCCTAAACCACTGCATAAATATAAAGATGATCTGAGTCGGGCACAGTGGTGCAAGCCTATAATCTCAGCAGCTTGGGAGGCTGAGGCAGGAGGATTGCAAGTTCAAATCCAGTTTCAGTAACTTAGAGAGGTCCTTAGCAACTTAGACCCCATCTCTAAATAAAATATAAAAAGGTCTGGGTATGTGTAGCTCAGTGGTTAATTGAGCCTGGGTTCAATCCCCAGTACCAATCAATCAATCAATCAATCAATAAAAAAAAAAAAGATGATCTGAGTGTTTAGTGGGTCTCAAGGGTTACGGGACTAGGGGAGATAATCTAACTCTGGGTAATTGGAGCCACGGTGGGGGATCTCCCTGCTGGATTTTGGATGATGCATACCTGAGTAACTATTTATGGACTCTAAAAAATGGGCAGAGTACCCATAAGGACATAAATTCAAGGACTGTGTAGAGACACTGAGGTAAATTTTAAAGTAGTCTGAAATGACTAAGAGTAGAAAACTGGAAATGTTAAGTTCCTTTGGTAACTGCAAGCAAAACCACAGAAGCTTGTCATTACTCATGCATTGGTTTTCTGCGCAGACCCTGTGCTAAACCTTTTGGGTTTGGGGCCTTGGTAGTTTCCTGCAAAGTTAGATCTCTTAGCAAATGTTACTATGTGTAAATGCTATGTTTAGGGAGTTCAGAGATCCTGGATGAACTTAGACTTCCAGATCATTATGTCTGGTAGGGTTATTAGAGATCATGTCTTCCAACCCATTTGGTTTTTATTTTTTCTATTGGGAAAGTTAAGACATGCTTGTCCAAAAAAAAAAAAAAAAAAAAAAAAATGGTAGAGCATATGAAATAAAGCAGAAGTCCTCTTGTCATTCCTACCTACCTGTTCTCTAGTCCCCTTATTTTGTAGATGATGACAGTGTGATTCATAGTATGCATGACTAGGGCAATGCCACTAGAATAATATTTTCTAATTTTTAAAAAAATGTTCATGTTTTCATGAACCACTTAGAACTCTTCTCTGGCAAGTAACCAAATATTGCTGGATACTGATAAATATTTTCCTGTGGCCCATCAGATTCTAGGTGAAGAATGCCTATCCATGGAGCACCAGTGATAATAAATGAGTAGTGATTCTATGGGGTTTCTATAGCCTGCTTTAGTGCCTGTGGCTGCTGTGTTAACCATTTGAACAAGCATATGGTGAGTGGAGGTATTGGAGAAGTTAAAAGAAATGATAATGATGCCAGCAGAATCTTTCCCCTTCCCCTTGCTCCCAGATACCCAGCTTAATCTGCCTTTAGCCCCTATACCCAAATTCCAGGCTTTGATTCTACATTTAGCTACACTTTGTTCTCTCTCTCTTTTTTTTTTTACTCTCAGCTGTTGGGATAACCAATAGCCATCTCCCCCTCCCCCTCCTGCTATCCTCCTGCCTACTGACTATCATATTATTTGATGTTAAATTGTTTTACATTTTTACTATATTGTCTTAATTCCAGGGTATGTTGAAATGCTATTTATTTATTTGCATTACTGGGGATTGAGTCCAGGGGCTCCCTACCACTAAGCAATATCCCTAGCCTTTTTTATTTTTTGAGACAGGGTCTCTAGGTTGCCCAGACTGGTCTCAAACTTGAAATTCTCCTGCTTCAGCCTCCTGAGTTGCTGGGATTAAAGGGTGTGCACCACTGCGCCTGGTTTTGTATTCATTACTAGTGTTTTTTATTTTATTTTATTTTATTTTAGTGTGTGTGTGTGTGTGTGTGTGTGAGTGTGAGAGAGAGAGAGAGAGAGAGAGAGAGAGAGAGAGAGAGATCTGTTTAATTCTGTTCAAAGTATATCTTTCAACTCTTGGAGTTTTCCTCTTATTTTGTTGTCTGTTTTTTATTATCTTTATTTTGGCTATTGGATTTGTTAGATTTTTTTCCTTTGGTGTTTTGTTTTCCAGTTTATCTTTTTTTCTTCAAATCCATTATGTACTTTAAAATTAAGAGTTTTCTAGCCAAATAAAGTTATCATGATTAAAATGAGTAATAATTCCTTAGTATATTATATTGCTCAATTCATATTTCCCATCTTTCTTTATGATGTTCTTTGCACCTGGATTGTTTAAATAAGAAAATAGCACAGGAGCAGTCACACATTGCATCTAGATGTTTAAGTCTCTTTTAATCTAGACAGCCTTTTGTTTACGATGCTCTTATAATGGAGATGCCAGGCAAACCACCCTCTTGTAGAACATTTTCACTTTCTACATTCACCCATTTGTTTCCTAGGGGTGAACTAACTCCTGAATTTTCTGTTAAAACTAAATGGTTAAATTTAAGGCTTGTTAGATGGATGTTGAATACCTTTGTGAAGAATATCATAGGAGACAGTAATGTCTGATGGTTTCACCTATATGTAAGATCATTCAATTTATTAGGGGAAATCTGATCATTGCATTGTATATTGTGTTTTCCTTTTATGTTGGGAAGGAATCTGTATAGTATTACCTCATTAGTTCCGTATATATGTCATTACCTATCAACTTGGTGCCTAATGGTTCTAATACCAATTGCTAATCATTGGCTGGAGTGTTTCATTAGGAGTTACAAAAACAATGATTTCTAATTTTCTTTTTCTTCATTAAAATAGCAACTAAAGCTTTCATCTGGGTCTTGGTTTATCCTAGAATATAATTATTCCTAGGTTTCTTTATTCAGTTGCCATTTTTCAAAGTATTTGGAAGGTGACCAAGGAGGGGCTGGGGCTATGGCTCAGCAGTAGAGCACTCATCTCGCTTATGTGAGGCCCTGGGTTCTATCCTCAGCACTACATAAATAAAATAAAGGTATTGTGTCTACCTACAACTTAAAAAAAAAAAAAAAAAGGTAACCAATGAGTTTTCTGATTTCTTAGAGTTTCACTGTGCATTTGATGAATTTTCTAGGTCATTGTATATATCTATAAATTAATCTTGAGGCTTTATTATCACTTCTTTGACCTGTTGACTCCTGTGTCTTTCTGACATCAATCTTTGAAAGCTCATTAAAAAAAAAAAAAAAAAAAAATTGTTTTAGTTGCAATTGGACACAATACCTTTATTTATTTATTTATTTTTACGTGGTGCTGATGGAACCCAGGGCCTTGCATGTGCTAGGTGAGCACTCTACTGCTGGGCCACAACCCCAACCCCTTGAAAGCTCATTTTAAAAAAAATATTTATTTATTTATTTGCTTTAGTTGTACACAATTCAATGCATTTATGTTTACATGGTGCTGAGGATTGAACCCGGGCTGAGCACGTGCTAGGCGAATGCTCTACCGCCGAGCCATAACCCCAGCCCCCCCAAAAGCTCATTTTATGCTACAAAATCATCTCTTTGCTTTAGCTTGTGCTTTTCTTGCACCACAACCAGAAACTCTTTAAGGAGCCCAATTTTATTGGGGGATGGTATTAGAGATACGAATGAGAGAGTAGCAGGCTATCATAGCTGCTGGGAAAATTTGCTTTTCAGAGTTTAGACTGAAAATATTTAACTAAAATTGTGAGTTCATGGACTAATGCTATAGCTCAGTGGTAGAGTGCTTGCCTAGTATGCATGAGACTCTGGGTTCCATCCCCAGTGCTACCAATAATAAAAACAAAACAGTTATATAATAGCATAAAAATTATACATTATTAGTTCATATTGATCTTTCCAAATCAAGTTTTATTATTACTCTGATTTTATACAAAGTTCTTTTACATGAAATATGATTCCTAATATCTATGGACTTGTCTTTTCCAACAATATAAAAACATTTTAAAACAACAATACCAGTATCATTACTACCTAAAACACTACTAAAATTGCTGAATGACATGTAAAAATGTGTTTGGTGTTCCAGAATTATCTATTTTGCTAGATCAAAGCAACAGAAAATGTGCTGGGCATGGTGGCATATCCTTGTTATCCAAATGACTCAGGAGACTGAGGCAGAAAGATCAAATGTTTGGGGCTAGCCTGGGCAACTTAGCGAGAACCCATCTCAAAATAAGAAATAAAAAGGACTGGGAATACTGGTAGAGCCCCACTGGGTTCAATTCTAGTACTAGAAGAAAAAAAGAAAAAAGAAAGAAAATAGGTACATGTTTTCTCGCAGTTTTGGAAAACACAAGTCTGAATTCAGGGGGTTAGCTGAGCCCTGTTCCTTCCAAGGCTTGTAAGGGAGAAAGCTTGTTGGCCAGTCTAGCTTCAGATGATTCTAAGTAATTCCTTGGATGGTAGTTACATAAATTTAATCTTTGCCTTCATCTTTACATGACCATCTCCTCTTGTTCCTGTGTCTATTCTTTTCTTCTTTTGTCTTGTGTAAGGCCACTTACTGTGAATTTAAAGCTTAAGTGGATAATCCAGGATGAAATTCTTAAGCTCATTTTATCTGCAAAGACCAGCCCCTTTTCCCAAATATGGTCATATTCACTGGTTTGGAGGTTAAGACAGAACATACCATTCTAACTTGCTATAGATGCCAAAATGTATAACAGTTCACATAATAAGGTTTTTATTTACATAAGAGTCCAAGTTGGAGACTGTTGGTCATGAAGGGTAGAAATTCTACAGTCAAGGACCCAGGTGAGGGTATTTTCAACACGTATCTTTTTCTTTACTCTGGGACTGTCTTCAATCAGTGGGAGAAAATACATGCAGGTACACACCTGGGATGACACCTGGGCCAGGCTTGGGCGGAACACACGTTACCTACACTCACATTCTGTTGACTTGCTTCGCCTGCACAGGAGGATGAGAAATGCAGACTAGCTGAAGGCCCAGGAGGAACAACCTTCTTAATAAAACTGCAGTTGTTAACCAATTTTGGTTTGTTTATTTTGTTTAGATTGTATATTTACATGCAAACCTTAATATTCAGCCTTACTTAAATATTCATTAATTTATTCATTGCATAGGCAGTTACTTGTGTACACTGGGGACAGCAAATAGTGAGAAGAGAGCAAGTGGACCAAAGTTTTCCCCAAACAGGTACTGCATATGAACACTTTGAATTGAGAAAAGGCTCCAGATTGTTGCTAGTTCCAGTTCATTTGTACTGAGTTCCAGCAATGTGCCAGGTGAGGATTGACTATGGATCTTAGTTATTTTTGCCAAACTTTATGGGGGGCGGGGGAGAGATAACTTTTGTCTCTTGGCTATGTTTTGCCTGAGATTTTGAAGAGACCGTTTTCCTTTTTCTTGAGGTCTCCAGACCTGAGGATCGACTTAATTGTTACTGGAAAGAAGAAAAGTTTCTTTTTGTTTCCTTCCTGAAAGTAGTTCTCCTTCCATTAGGACTCATTCCAGGCCTCCAATTCCTTCAACACTGGAATAGCAATCAAAGAAGCAGATGCCAGCTCCCTGAATTGTGAGCTTTTTGGGTTTTAATATCTCTGGAGTCCTGGAAAATTGAATCTGAACTTAGAAATAAATGTACATCTTTCCTCTTCCAAGGTTTCCTTTTCATACAGCCTTTAGAGCAGGGGGAAAAGATGCTGGCCTATCTAATAGGGATTGGGCTGATAAGTTGGCCCAAAGAGGAGGGGATAAAATTATTCTTTTCCAAACTGTCATCTTTGACGAGCTGATACAACTGCTTGACAGAAGTGCTATTTGGCATCCACTGCCAGAGCTAGATACTGAGGACTCGATCTGAGGGTTTTAGGATCCCTTTGCCCATAGTCTGGTTATCCAAGTGGTATTATAGACTCTTCCACTCTTTGAAGCAAGATAATTACCTGAACTGGCTTAGATTACATGGTCATGTGGTGTGAAATAAACTTTATTATACAAGCATCTTTTATAAACTCAGGGACAGTGTTTCAGGAAATGTAGAATTATATAGCAATCGAATGGACATGGGTTAGACCCAGATGGACCTTCAACCTCTTCTTTGTGAAAGCATTTGATAATAAGTAAACTTAAGGAATGATAGCTAAGAATTTCTAGCAGGTAATACAAATACAGTAGTATTTTATTACTTTGTTTAATGCTTAGACATTTAATTCAATCTTTATTGTGGAAGGCTATTTTTGTTCAAACCCCCCCCTCCCCCCACACACATACACAGAAATAGCTTTGTTGTCCAGCAAATAGTTGTGTTGATACTATAACAGGCGCCTGATTCTGAAAGTGTTTATGTTTAAAAAAATTACAATGGTTTGGGGGAAAAAAAAAAAGGCAGTGGGTGACCTAGATTATCATGTGATATGGCTTCTTCACCATCATTTAAATAACTTACTCATCTTGTGTGAGCGTTTTGAAGTGTTCAGTGGATAGCTCTTGCACAGACTTTGTTAAATTATCCCTAAGGATTTCATGATTTTTGGTGCTATTTTAAGTGAGATATATAAGTGATATATATATATTTTTGTTTAGTGGTTGATGGGCTTTTATTTTTTATTTATTTAAATGTGGTGCTAAGGATTGAACCCAGTGCCTCACATATGCTAGGCAAACGCTCTACCACTGAGCCACAACCCCAGCCCATTAAATGATATTTTGAAGTATAAGTTTCTTGTGTGTGTGTTTTTTTTTTTAACAGCCTGTTTTACGACTTCATTTATTCCTCCGTGAAGAGAAGTGGTTTATGTTGTATCATTGCATTGATTAAAACCTAGGTCCATGGTTGAACATTGTATTATGGCTTCTGTACTGTAAGCAACAACCATCAATAAATGTTGAAGCTTAGTATTCTTAGCTTGGATCTTATGTTTGAATCTGTGCTTTAAGTAAAAGAAAGCAAGTAGTGAGGGGCACACAAATAAGATCTGACTAAGACTAACTTGTCCCTCTTTTTAATTGTTCTGATCACAAGTCTTTATTTACATGTGTCAGACACTGACTTTGGTGGAAGGTACCTTCCTTTACTGCCTTGATACTATCTGCTTTAAAGTTTCACAAGTATAAATTATGCCCTGAATAAATATTCCTAGCAGTTCAATTGAGGAGCACCTATTGAAACTTCGAGAATTATACCCATGTGTTTCACACAGTTTGAATCAGGGCAAATGAAGTTTCAGAGAAACCAATGAGTATGACTGCAACCTGGAAAGCAATTCTTAAAATAGGAGCTTACCGTGCTTTCAAATTCTTGAGTGAAAAATCTTAGTGCTGTCATTTAAATTGTGAAAAGCCTAATGGTTTCTACAGGAAATATAATTTCACAAAAGACTTATTTTTTTTTCCTCTGATCAGGATCAGAAATATTATTCAATCTCTCCATCAACCAATGTTTTATTTTATGATTCATGATTATCTCTGGAGACTTAAAGATCTTCAGTAATTCATTCTCATTGAGAAGGTATCCCCAAGTAAGGTTCCTGGGGTATGTAACAAATATGGTGGAGAGGGTTTCATAGTGACATTTTTTCAGACAAAGAAACAGATGTGTTTATACTTATTGGATTTTCATTTGTTTTTGTTTGGTGCTGGGTATGGAACCCAGAGCCTCATGTAGGCAAGTGCTCTACCACTGAGCTACGCCCCCAGCTCTACACCTCGTATTTTTATGGGAATAGTATTCTCCAGAAATTTTGCAAAATTTTCATGAAGGCACAGACTGTAACTATTGTTTTATATTGTAAGCCTGTTTCTTCAAGCAGAACTGAAAATATTCCTAAGTCTTTGCTTGCCAAGCATACACACATTTTCTTTGTAGATTAAGGAGGGGGATTCAGTAATCCAAAGAAGGAAGTACAGTGTAAAGCCATAATTAATAAGTATTAGTATTCAGGCAAACTACTTGGGGAATTTAAGAAAATGCAGATTCCTGGCTACTTAATGGATTGGATCAAGAGAACTTGCGATTTAATAAGTGTCGTTAGTTCCTTTAGAGGCAGGTCTTTGGTAGTTTATACTTAACAAAAAAAAAAAAAAAAAAAAAAAAAAAAAAAGTCAGCCTAAAAGAATAGAAATCTTTGGCTATTGAGAGAGGGACAAGCAAAGACCTTACAGATTATCCTAGAGATATCTGTACCAGTTGGACATTTCATCACTCTATTTGGTTCTTAGATCTTCAGTAATAATAACATCTATTCCTTATTGAGCACCTGCTGTGTAGTAAGCACTTGTGGTGGTTCAAATTTTGCTTTGAACTACGTGAGATAGAAAACAAACCTTATTCGTCTGACTTCCTTTATCACAAGATCAACAAATTCAATGAAAACATTTTTTAAAGTGGTTAAAGTGGTGTACTCCGAGTGGGATTAAAGAAGCCTAATTAATATTACATATTAGAAAATGAGTTATGGAATGTTTTGATCAGGAAAGACCCATTGAACTAGAAAAAACTCTTGCTAGTCTAAATAAAGGAAATCGTTTGGAAAAGTCTCTTCAAAAAAGTTATTTTCAGTCTGGGAGCTGTAATGGAACACTTGGAAAGTCATCTTCTTCTCCCTGACTAGGAAAATGATTTCATATTCAGAGTCGAAGAATGCTTCAAAGCTCTCCAAGAAACTGGCCTAGGAATGAATCTGGCATGCTGATTTTTTTCAAGCCTAATCTAGTGCCGAAATGGCCAGCTTTTAAAGTTGGGAACAGAGAAAGGAGAGTTCTACAGTATTAACTGTATGTTTTTCTACTAGTCAGAATTCCTGATTGACTCCCAGTTGTCTGTCCTATACTGAGTGGCCTGTTGTTTGACATGCACTGTTGTCTGTTCCAACTCACCAGTTAGCTTCTTTTTGCCATTTCTGTTCATAAATAGTGTTCCTGAAACTCAGCTAAACCCCTTGAAGTTACTAGCACACGCCCTATGCTTCTCTGCCTTTGTTCTTATGTTCCCTCATCTGGAAAACTCTTGTCTCCTTCCTCTCACACTGTCCTGGGATATCTATATGCTGCCTGTCCTTCACAATTCAATTCAAAAGCCACTTTCTCCAGGGAGATTGCTTTGATCATCTCAGTTGGAGAGAAGCTCACCTTTCTTTGAACTTCCAGAGGATCACATATGGCTCTTATCATATTGTACTTTGTGTTACAGCTATGTCTATAGTATCACACAGATGAGATTTAATGCTTTGGAAAATTGAATTTATTTCTTTTTTATGCTTTTTACACAAAGTCTTGAATAATGTGTTCTGGATGAGTGAAAGGATAAAATGATAAAAACCAGTTTTCTGAAATTTGGTATTACTCATGCCAGTGCCTGAAAATAGGGGTCCTAAATGTGGTAGCATGATTTGAAATTTTCAGGGGCAGGAACTTGTTTGGTAGAATGCTTTTATCCATTAGTAACCACAGGGACCCCCCTGAACGGTAGCACAGCTGGCACTGGTTTCCTTTGGTAGTTGTTTTGCAAATTAGAATCCCATCTGAACTTGGCCATGGCCATCTATTGCAATAAATAGGTGGAGTTCCCCCTTTGCTTTTTTATTTCCAATACTGGAGATTGACCTCACACATGTTGGGCAAGTGTTTCTACCACTGAGCTAGACACTCAGCCCTTTTTATTTTATTTTGAGACAGGGCCTTACCAAGTTGTGTAGGATAGACTCAAACTTGTGACCCATACAGATAGGTGCCACTGTGCCCAGCAGTCATTTTCCCCAAATCATCCTCTCCTTTTTCATCAGTCTCCATATACTCCTATTTGTACTTTCTATAGATCGGAAGAATCTGGCAACCCCCCTGAAATTAAAATATTTTTGGGCAACAACATGTATATGCTTTCTTAGAAACTTTGGTGCTCTCAGTTTCTTGGGGGAGTCTAGCTCACTTTGTGCCAATTATTTTTTATTGGTATAAAATAATTCTCCCTATGAGGGCTGATGTGTGTGGCTTACCTCAATGCCTCCAGCTTAGAAAATCTGATTGGTCTTGGCATTCCCTTCTCCATACAGGTGCACTATTTTTGGTCTTTTGTACACTGTATAAATATTTTCTATCCATCTACAATATTAATGCAATATTTAATTCTCATCTTCTCCATGTCTATTTGTGTCAGCATTCTCTTAAAGAGGGTACACTCTTTGAGGACATGGATTATTTCTGTTCATCTAACTCTGAGGAGCACTTAGCACCAAGCTGAATCTTGCAAATTAGTACTCACTAATGGCAATGGTTTTGGTTGTGATTATGGCTCATTTGTAGACTACAGTTTGCTTACTCAGACTTTGGAAGGGATGCCCAACCCCAGCTACTTCCAGCTTCTAAGTGGGTGAGGCATTCAAGTGTAGTAAACTTATGTGTGAAGAAGCAAAGCCCTTTGAATTTTCACTATCCATTGTGAATTATTATAGGATTTGAATAAAAAACATTAATAATGGCATAATGATGGTGACATCTAATTCATCCCTAAGGATGTTTAAGCTGTCTGTGTAGCTCTGTGGTTACACTACTGACATAGAGCCAGTGACCCTGTGACCATCCCAGAAAGGGAGAGAAACTCAATAGTAAGTGTGTGCCTTGAGAGACATTCATTTCCTAGAGACTTCCTCTATTTTCAAACATCTTGCTGTAATTTCTTTCATTAAACCTCAGAATATTAAAGTATAACATAAACTTGACTAGGATTCTGTTTGATTTTGGAGCTGCTTATCCAAATGATTTATGGAGTGGAAATGTTTATAATTTGATTGTTGTAAGTCAATCTCACACCAAATTAACCTCAATTAATTTCTTGTGTAATTGTACAGATGGATAGAGAGGATGTAAAAGATCAGAAATGTTTTGCCAGACGAGAGGAATATCCAGGCGATAGGTACAGAAAGGCTTTCAGTGAGAAATTTTAATTACATATAAGTGGGGGAGGGGAACTGTTCCCAAAGAAACAGTCCAGGTTTGAAAGAATTGGAGGCTGCTTTCTGCATCTCATAGCAAAGGCCATGTTGTAGTGTAGCCAGTGAATTCCACTCACTGTGATTTACTTAATTATTTAGTACATATCATAGCCCTTTTGTTCAGTTCCTTTAAGAATCTCCTGGGTTTTCCTCTTCTTGTTGCAGTAGACGTGAGTGAAGTCCTAAAAATGCTTTGCCTTTTCCCTTCTCTGAGAGCAGTTCTGTGTATAAGCAGCCTCACCTTCCTGGTGACCAGTTAATGAGAAATGTGTAATTATGAATGCCATTTGGCACTTGCAGAACGGTGAGAGAGACAGCACAGGCTCAGCAGCAAATGTCTTTTAGTTTGGACTGTCTGGGTCCTGTCATTAAAGCTGCTATTCAAAGGCTCTGAAACCATAGTAGCAAACACTAAACACATTTGAACAAGTATAAGTTTATTAAATTTAGACCTTGTCTATAATTTCATGTCTTCAGAAAAGAAATATAATCAAGTCCACAGGACCAGTAAATGTGTATATTTGAGAAAGCCCCTCTGAGTCACCAAAATTTCTTGTTTTGAAGGAATAAATATGACTCTTTTATGAACAGATAGATAGCCTAAAAGACCAAGAAAACAGAAGTCTCTTAGCAACTGTTGATGGTCTCAGATTTTAAGTCTTGAAACAGATAGTTATAATTTGTTGAGTCTGAAGTTTTAGGTACTTTTTATTTAAGAGATAGTATTTGCTGTGGTAGAAAGGAGCTGTTTATGTCATCAATGAGTTTTTAAATTTTTGAATAATTGCAATTGTATTATTAAAAATCATATTTTTAATTAATATCCTAATCTCTCTCTCTGACATCAGCTTTTGCTAGCAAACACAGGTTGGCAATCATGGTTTAATCAGTTCATTTTTCAGAACTTTTTGTGATTATTTTAGTTCTCAGCAACAGCATTGCTAAATCCCTGAGGCAGTAGAATCTCCTGTGATCCCTTAGTGAAGTCTTACTGTTGAAGAGAAAAAAAAAAAATGTTTATATGTTTTCACGCATAGACACAATTATGTCACTAAACAGGTGAATACTAGTGAATTGTTACTTAAAAATTGTTGTCAGGCTCAGCGCGGTGGTGCATGCCTATAATCCCAGCAACTCAGGAGGCTGAGGCCAGACTATCCCAGGTTCTAGGCCATGCTCAGCAATTTAGAGAGATCCTGAGCAACTAAGCATTCTCCTAAGTTTAGGGAGATCCTGCCTCTAAATAAATGAATAAATAGGACTGGGGATGTAGCTAAATAGTAAAGAGCCCCCGTGTTCAGTCTCTAGTACCAAAAGACAGAAAATTGCTCTCAGGATTGAAAATTTGAGGGAATAATTAATAACAGTATGCTGATCTTTTTAAAGAACTTTATTGAGATATAGTTTACATACTACAAAATTCATCCTGCTCATTTTTAAATAAAGTGGAAATAGTAATAGATGTTTAATGACAAACTACGTCCCCTATTATAAAGTATTAAATATTAGTAATAGCTGTTTCAATAAATTTCCATAATAAGAGGTTCTTTCAATATCAGATGGTTTTTAGTTTTGCTAAATCTGTAATCAGGCAAGACTTGACTAGATCAGGAAGAATGTGGTGGTCCTTTGTGATGGAGAAACACAAGTTTATAAGGGATAAACAAATGCTTAATCTTTTTGGCCTGTTGCCAGTGTTGCAAAATAGCAAAAATTCCATTCTGAAGTAAGCAATAATCAGATTAAAAAGAAAGATGAGGAAAACATCTTTTGAGTTGTAGGTAGAAAAGAACATGATAAGAAAATGATAAAATCCACCTTCATTTCATGGCATATCTCCCCCCCCCTTCCTTACTGGGGGTTGAATCCAGGGGTGCTCACATTCCCAAACCCCCTTTTAAAAATATTTTATTAGAGATAGGATCTTGCTGAGTTGCTAAGTGCCTCACTAAGTTGCTGAGGCTGCCTTTGAACTTGTGATCCTCTTGCCTCAGCCTCTCTGGTCCCTGGGATTACAGGCATGCACCACCGTGTCCAGTTTGGTTTTCTTTTAGAGCTGATTAAACCATCCTCCTTGTAGAATATTTACAGACAAGATTGTGAAACCTGAGAACCAGCATATTAAGTAGAATAAAGCCAACGCCTGTGTAACTACAATGCAAGTCCTGAAATAGCACTTTGCTAACTTCTCCGGAGTGTTCTGTCTTTGCCTTTCTGATTATGACCCTTCCCCACCTTTGCCCTTCATCCATGACTTTTATGCTGTTCATCTCCAAGTGCATGCAAACATGGATGCACGCATGTACACACACACACACACACACACACACACACACACACACGCACACACTAAAACTATGTGTGTGTATACCTGATCAAAGTATCTTTGAATCTTGTAACTTGGAGCTGCCTAAGGAGCCCATTAATGAAAACACACATACCTGTGTTCACACTCACATGCTCCACACTCCAGTCTCCTGGCTCTACACTCACCACTCATTTTTGAAACAAGTTTTATCTAGTTTGAGTCAAGTCTAAAAATACTAGATAAAACTAAATAAATGTCTGAAAGATTTGCCAACGTTGAAGACATCCTAAGTAATATATGATCTGTTGAAGACTTGCTAAGGAGGACTTGAAACAGGTCAGGCCAAGAAGGCCCTACAGAGAAAGCATTTCATATTCTGGAGCTGAGCAGACATGCGACCGTATCCTCTTGTACCACCGACAAGCTTTGGCATCAAAGAAAAGTACTGCATTTCTCTGAGCTTCAGTTTCTTCCTGTGCCAAGAGAAGATCATATCATTTACTATAAAAATTCAAAACAATTAGTGTACAGTGATTATTTGCAGGGCCACATTTCTCCTGGGGATGGGTTTTGGCCATGTAGTGACACTAATCTGTGTGATGTAGTTGACTGTGTCATGCCTTCATACCTTTCACGCTGTTTGCCTTTGTGCTTCCTTCAGGAACGATTCCAGGTGAAGAATCCTCCCCATACATACATTCAAAAGCTCAAAGGCTATCTGGATCCAGCTGTAACCAGGAAGGTAAGGTGGATTTGTTTCCATTCTGTGTTGTTGTTTCCTCATTAGTGGACAGAATCCTTCTGTACTTGGAAAGATTTTCTTCCCCTTGCATTTGTCTCTGCCAAACCTCTAGGAAAACCACCTTTGGATACTGAAAACATGAGAAGACAAGATGGGGGGTGGGAACCTTCACCATCCTCCTTGCTTAAGGAAGCATTTAAGAGTACTTTGCTCTATGGGAGTCACATACCTCTAATGGTTATTGACTCACTGCTATTTCCAATTACACAGGGCAGTGATTCTACCCCAGAGGTGGGTAGGCCCTTGGAATAGCAGGCTTTGCAAAGGGAATACTTGTCTTTCATGCTTTGGTGCATTTCCAGAGACTTTGAAAAATCACTGGGGCTTTGTCATCCCAGCTGTGCAGTCACATCCTGTGTTGATACTTTTAGCAGGTTCCCTGGCCCCAAACCCTGCCCCTGGCCCAAGAAGGTAAGGAGAGAATAGCTGCTTCCATTCTCAACTGGCTCTCCTTTTACAAACAAGCCCTGCTTTGTGCAGCCACACAATTGGTTTAAGCCGATCCTTGTGGTAAAGCATGGAGCCTGGCACGGCTCTGCAGGCCTGGATGGGTCCTGGGATGTCTCAGGGCAGAGCTGCCCTTGCTCAGGATGGATGAAGTGGCTCTTCACCAGACAGCATTTAGTTTTCCCTCGACCTTCCACAACTCTTGCTTTCAAGGATCCAGTGAAAATATCTCAAGCTGAATTCTCTCTGTTGTTGTTGTCTTGGCGTATGAGTTATGAGAAGAGAAAGGCACACTTTTTCTGGTGAGCCAGTTTTCAGTGCTCTTGGCACTTGAATTTTTTAAAAACTTCTCTCCTTTCCCCCTTTTCTACTCTAACCCTTCTTTATTCCACACCCCCCAAAAAAAGTCAAACAAAGGAAAACAGCTGTTATTTCCTTTTGGAAGTCTCCTGGACCTTTGTCCTTTGATTAACACGCAGAGGAGAGGGATCAAATCTAGGGGTGATGATGAAAATGGAGCCCAGCTCTTCCCTGCTGGCTCTGTAGTGTGACAGAGCCTGCCTTGCTTTCTATGAATGTGCTTGCTAAAGTATCATAGTACTTTTCCCCCTCAGGAATATGGCACACACACATTCCAAAAAAAAAAAAAAAAAAAAAGTTTTTAGCCCCTCACTTCTTGAGATGGCTGCTTAATTCCTGTTGGTTTCCTCCCTCAAAATATAGCAGCCTTACTTTCATCATGTTAGATAGTGATAAAGGACCCCCCGCCCCCAACACACACCCAGTGAGCAGGTATTTTTTCTGAACTATTTCTTTGCACAGGGATAGTCGGATTCTGTTTTAGAATAGATTTCAAAAAGTTTTCTAAAGGTTTTCCTGATTCCCCAAACTCGTAACTTCCAGACTGGGTGGCTTGAACCTTGGCAGTAGGCACACACCTCCTGGGCACAGTAGGGCAGAAATGCTCCATCTGCATACAAGAGTGAGACCTCCCCTCACGTGGCGTGTGTTCCGTTCCTGAACAGTTCTTGGCACAGTTTTCAAATCCTGAAAAGAAAGCAGAAAACAAGCAAACTCCCCACAAGTGCTATGTGGATTCCCAGCCGCAAGCCTGTGATGGGGGAGATGCTCAGGGAGCAGAGGTGAGCTTCCTTTGGTGCAGTCTCTGTTCCCTTTATATCAGTTATTTCTGGTTTAAGGCAAAGCAAAACAATAACAACGAGTGAGCTTGTCAGAAAGTGTTTTGCTCTTGGGGCTGGGGATATAGCTCAGTTGGTAGAGTGCTTGCCTCGCATGCACAAGGCTCTGAGTTCAATCCCCAGCACCCCCCCCCCCCCCAAAAAAAAAAGTATTTTGCTCTCTCTCACAAATCAATAAATAAAAAAGAGGAATAGGACCTAAAATCCCTGTCTGCACCTTTGCTCCCGACATCTCTGTCCTGAACCATGCATGTCCACCTGAATGCCCTGGTTTGATCTTGAACGATGAGGCAAAAACCAGTCATTTAGTCCAGAAAAGAATTAACTGGAGGTTGGATTAACTACCTCTGTTGTAGTAAGATTTCTGTCAGGAGCTGGCAGTAGGAGAGGATCTGTTCTGCACAACATAGTTGTAATGCTTAAAACCCAGAAAAAAAGGAGATTTGTTTGGAATAAGGCATGGCTAGCAGCTGAAATGAGCTTAAAATTCTCAGCCTTAGTAAGGTGGTGGTGGGGTGATTTCAAATCAGGGCTTTAAATTTTAGCCCTGACAGTCTAGGTTGAGCAGTCTTTAACTGCCTCTAGGTTGAGCAGTCTTTAACTGCCTCTGGAGTCTTCCAGTACTTCATTCATTAATCTTTTGTTCAAATTGAATGGAAGATACTTAGGTGTTTTTTTATTTTTTATTTTTAATTCTTAAGCATGTTCTACTTAGATTTTCTTTTCAGTAGTTTTAAATGAAGCCCTCTAGGGCAGGGAAGGAAGAGCCTAAATTAGATATCTCTGAGACCAGAACTCTCTAAATCAGCCTCCGTGTTTAATACCAGGCGCTTATTAGACTGTGCTTGGGGGGAGGATGTGTTCATGTCTGGCATGAAAAAAGCTGCAGACCATGAAAAAAGGAGTTTTGGCCTTTGCTAGAACTGCACTTGGGGAATGAAACCTATTGTGTGGCTCACCCCGGGCTCAGCTGCTGCCCTGGGTTTATCCACAGGCTCTCTTTTTCCAGGGAGGGAAGGAAAACAAATGGATTCTACCTGGCTCCTCCTTGCTGGTCCCCCCTGGGCTCATGATTTCTCTTTGAAGTGTTTTAAAGCATCCTAGATACATTTTCCAAGTGCAAAATATTAGCACTCGTTGTTTATGTGTTAGATAGAGAAGGGGATTCCAAGGCTTCTCTATTGTCTAGAATCCAGTCTAAAACTGAGCTGTTCCCAAGTTAATGCAATACAGGGATAAAGTCCTGTACCATTACCTCAGTAACCATGTGGTTGCAAGAGGACCAGGCCCAGGATGGTTAGTGCCTAGGAAATGTTAGCTGTTGCTGTTACTATTAGCTATGTCTTGATTTAGTTAACTTGTTTTGATATACATATAATCTTAACCCTTTACCTGATCCTCTTAAACTCCATTATACTCTCACTGATAAGCTTTTGCCTTTGTGGCTGATGTGTAAGGGACAATGTTGCCTTGAGGAAGCATAAGGCAGAGTTAGGGAAGCAGCAAAGGCTACAAGGAGTGAGTCAGAACTGTGCCTAACACACAGCTTGGAACGCGGCAGTGTTTTTCTGAAGGCCACATGTGCAGACAGCCTAAGACTTAGGACTCAGACATGAATAGCTACTGGGGAGTGGACAGCACACCTAGAAAAAACTGACTGTGTGGTCTCCCCACAGGTCCTATCTTCCTTTTAGCAAATGAAGGATAGAAGGTTTTCTGTCCTTTCTCTTTCCTTCTATATCTGAGCTGAATAATTGCCCACCTTACCCATTGATTCCATTCTACTGGATTACTGATTTTAATCTCCATGGGAAGTATTTAAAGAATGAGAGAACCCAAAGCTAACCATCCTGCCATGTTCCCCTTTCTTGTCATGTATTACACTGAGCATCTTTATTGCTGGAAAGGGGTCCAGGAATCTGGGCTTGGATGTTCCTCCAAATATCAATGACTCTACCATTTCTTAGGTTTTTTTTTTTTTTTTTTTTTTTAAATGAAAAAGGGAATGCTTCTCTTTTTCATTGCATTAGGGATATTTTTATATACTATATCCCACTACATCTGGATTCCCAAAATGTTAGATCTTTTTAGTGTGTTTGGGAATGGCAGTTACAGAGAAACTCTAAAGAAGCCAAAGGGCTTTCCAAAGAGAAGAGGCTGAGAGGAGCCTGCCTATGCTGAGCCATGACCCATGTCTCCAGTGGGCCACCAGGTCCCATGTGTGTGACATGGCTCTTGCCACCTCACATACTGAAATCCTTATTTTCCACCTCCTGCCTTTCCTTCCTGTCCTTGGACATCTTTCTCTGAAGCTATGAGAGTCATTATCAGGGTTTGGAGCTGATGACTCTTGTTTCCACAGCACTTGTGACAGCAGAGAAGGGTCCTTCATATCCGGAGCCTGAGTTCACGAAGCTTTTTCCTGTGTAATGTAAGGGTGGCTCAGGTCTATGGCTCAGAAGGTCTTGCACATCAATTTCCTTCTTACAGTATGGCCTGAGAATGTGGTCACTATAAATAAATGTTTCTGTAGAAAAATGTGTTCCAGAGAACTAATGTGCGGTGTTTTGGAGATGATTTAGAGTCAAGAGGATAGAGAGAAATATGCATGTATTATCAAAGAAAGATTCATTAAGAAAGAGACCCAATGGAGTCCTAGAAGGACAGGTGGGATTTTGATAGGCAAGCGAATGAGGAAGGGTATACTGTGTGTATGTGGGTGTGTGTATGTGTGAGATGCTCCATAGGAGGGACCTCCTAAGAGAGGACTAAGGGGCAGAGATAATGCTGAATGTTGATTTTTTTTGGAACACATTAGGTGTAGCAGAGAAAAATTGATGTAGCAGGCTTGAGATTTTTTTTGTGCTGAGCAAGACTTGCTTGCATGGTTGGTATCTGTACTTGGGAGGATTCCCACCATTCCCTAAGAATGGCTTACTGTGCCTAAACTGTTATTGAAAAAAAACATGGTTTATGCTGAATACCCATTTTTCTGCTGGGAGTCTGGAATTTTGCCGTCAACAAGGCAGAGAGTGCCTTTAAGACCAAACCCCAGTGAAAACCCTAGGTGCTGGGTCTCCAATGAACTTTATGCCTGTTGTCATTTGTGATTCCTGGGGGAGGGTACTGTGGTAAACTAGCACCTGGTATCCTACACACTTCATCCCTTTCATCTTCTTTGGCTTTGCTTTCTTTTGTTGTAATAAATCACAGCCGTGAGTGTGACCATGTTCTGAGTCCTGTGAGTCCTCCTAGTGAATCACTGAAGTGGGATGGTCTTGGAATCCCTGGCCCATAGCTTTATTGGTGAATATTATTATATATGTGGAGTAGGATAAAATAATCTACTTAATGCAAAGATTCTACACGAAATAATTTTTGTAGTTTTATCTCATAAGCTACTTTTTATGATAAGAAAGATTTCTGTGCTTTGGAGAGGGGGAACTGAGAGAAGCCAGCTTCAGAATAAAGATAGTTTCATATCATATTAAGTTTATTATAAGTAAGCTGTAGTTGCAGCACTTGCTGAAGTATGTTTTGTGAGAATCTGTGTTCTTTAATTATAGAAATTCAGAAGGCGTGTCCAAGAATCTACACAAGTGCTAAGAGAACTGGAAATTTCTTTAAGAACTAACCACATTGGGTAAGTATGCCTCTTTATCATCTTAACTATAAGACCTTTGGACACTTTACAAAGTTTCTGAATCATTTGCAAAAGCTTGAGTTTCCTTATTGTTCATTTTAAGTTAAAAGACAGGTTTATATAGGTAGAATCTTGTTGCTACTCAATCAGTAGAAGGAGAGATAGTTCTTGATTTGGCATATTTATAACAATTCTATATTTCTTTGCTACAATGAAGTAAATATGGGCAGTTCATGATGAGTGCTTGTTCTCATGTGTACATGACAATTCTCTGGCAAATTTGGAAATCTCAAGAGTAGGTATGGATTGCCAGGTACAGTGGTGCATGCCTATAATCCCAGCAACTTGGGAGACGGCCACGGAGGATCACAAGTTCAAACCCACCCTGGGAAATTTAGTGAAACCCTGTCTCAAAATAAAAAAGGTCTGGGGGTGTAGCTCAGTGGTAAAGTGCCCCTGGATTCAATCCCCAGTACTTAAAAAAAAAAGGTGGGTGGGGTGTGGAGTTAGAGCCTAGAAAATCTCTAAGCTTTCATTATGGTTCTTCAAGATGGTTAGTTAAAGCTGCTTTATTCCCCTTTCCTCAATTCCCTAGAGTTTCTGGCCAGAAGGGGACAGAAACTGGAGTGATGTGACCTTACCCAGTCCAGACACGTTCCAAGTCTCTCATTCATACATCTCAAAATCTTGGGACCATGAAGTATAAATCTTCTTTGGAAAAATAAAGTTCAGAGAATCTCTGCATTGAGCATTTCTGAGAGTTTCTTGCATGCAACAACATGGTGTTTTGCCTCTGGCAAATACAACTTTATTACATTTTTCCTTATTCCTGGGATGGCATAATTGTATCTTAAAATAAGATGGTTTGTCTGCAAAGCAGAATGATAGCAGATTTTGTAGCCTTAGTTCTGCTCCAAGTAAGTGTTCACATTAAGTATTTCACTCCTTTGAGGTTTGACTTTTTGGACTTTTCAATAAGAGGACATTTTCCTCTAATGTCCTCTATGAAATATTTTGGAGGCAGGTTGAAAATGGAATTATATATTCATATTACATATACTTTTCCAGAATGTCCTGTAAAATGGATATATTAAGTAAATAGCAGTTTCCTTGTTTTTCAGATCATTATTGGTATATCATTCAAGTGGTTCATTAGTACAGTTATTTCAGAATAAGTCCTTTAGGGGGTTTGGGTGAAGTAGATTAGTGGTGGAGTACATGCATAGCATGTGGGAAGCCTTGGGTTCAATTCCTTGCACCCACCAAAAAAGAACAAGTTTTTTAAATTGTAGAAATGCTATTGTGATTTATAGATGAGAGGGTTTGGGTGAGGATGTTCCTTTCCTAAAGGATAACCTGGCAGATTTGTCACTTTGAGAACAAAGTCTTCAGAAAATGGAATGAGCCTGGTCTTTCTCCAAAAATGGACTTAGAGAAACGAATCATAGAAAATCATTATTGTAGAACTGGAAGAGAAGGTTTGCCCAATCCCTAATTTTACAGATGAAAAAAATTAAGGCCTAGAGACAGTGAATCACACAAAGTATATGGTTGTAGACCCAGGTGCTTTGGCTCAAAGCTCTGGTCTTATGAATTGCTTACCCTGGCAGCTCTTTCTATGACAGAAATTAAGATAATCAGGACTCTGGGATCAAAGCAATGAGGCTTGTCTGTTGAGGGTGAAGTTGGTGGTACTTTAATACAATTGGGCATTTAAACTTGAGAAGTTGAAATACTTTCCAATATTTATAGGTCAGGAATGAGATTTTATTTGGTATGGTCCAATTCTAGATCTTGGCACTTTTTGACTGAAAATGGTGGAATGAGTTGCAGCCAAGACTTCTCTAAACTGTCAAAAAACATTTCTTCAGGCATATATGAAATAACTTGAAATTGACCATCAAATACCAAAGCGAGACAATCATTTCCAGTACAAAGTTGGCAGAACAGAAGGGTCCTGGTTGGGTTGAAGCGAGTATAATCTGCAAGCAATTGGAATGGTTTGTTTAGGATACTATAGGTGTGCTGGAAGATTCTTAAATTTCTTCCATCTTCACATGCTAAAGTTTTCCCTTGCCCACCACATATATGAGGCACACTGAAAGCTTTGGCTTTAGCAGCAGAAAAATTCATGGAGATGCATCATTGTTTGGTGTATGCAATCAATTACTGGCATAAACTTAACGTGGAAAATAAAACCACACACCATGATTTGGACATACCTTCCCCATCCCAAACACCTGGAACTGAACTGGACTCTTCATTATGTAAACTATCTGGTTTGACCTCATTTGATTGGAAGATCTTTTGATGAATTAATAATGATAAGGATGATAAATTATTATCATTAGGGATTATTGGAAGGCAAGGTGCTATATAAGGGATCAATAGGTTTTATCATAATCCGTTGAGTTAAATAATGGATAACTTGGTGTCTGTTTGTCTTATAAAAAGATATCTTGATTCAAACTTTTGCCATGTCCCCTTTTAGTTATTTGACCTTAGATATATTACATAAGCCCTCTGCACTTACCATGTGAGCTAAGTTAACTTATCTGTAAAATGAGTGTTTGGGCTGGGGATATAGCTCAGTGGTAGAGCGCATGCCTATCAAGCCTGAAGCCCTCAGTTCAAATCCCCAGAATCATAAATAAGTAAGTAAATAAATAAAACTAGTGGACTAATACTTAGCTCATAGGGGTGTTCTGAGGACTAAATGAGATAATTTATAAAAGGTCTGCTAGAGAATCCTGCTATGTAGTCGTGACTCAATATGTGATAGCTATTATTTGTTGTTATGCTTGTGGCAAATAATATCTACTCATAATTCAACACTAGTATATAATACATCCCTAAGGAATTCCATGCAGAGTGTTACTCTATCTAAAATGACCCTGGCACCTAGGAGATTGTGAAGTTTGCAGTTCCCAAAAATTAAAAGGAGGAATTACATTTAAGAACTACTTGTCCTGAAAAAATTATTCTTGGCACATGTTTGCACTTCAAGGTTAAAGTTTTGGGCTTTGCTGAGATAACATTCTAAGCTGCAGCTTTGTCAAGCAAAAGGTTCTGAGTTTTGATATAAGCCTAAAACTCTATAAATAGAGCAATCTTCTGAGAAAGAAAATTAATTTTCTTTGAGCCAAATTGAAATAAGACTTGGGCTAGGAATAATCCCATTCACTCACTGTTAGGAGCTATCACAATAGAGAATTGGATTATGACTTATCCAAGTCCCTGAAATTACTTGAAATACCCTTGAAATGAACCAAGTACCATTAGAACACACTGGCAAACAGCATGAGCAGGCAGATGTCACCATGCTTCTGATGTCAGGGCGATAGGATTCAAGTGGTGCTGAGGGTGAGCTGGATAGATTTACTGGCTTTATTCTGTGGAACTGAGGTGTAGGTGATCTCCCTGGCAGGTAATTATTTTAGTAAAACTGGCTGTAATGATGGAAAATTAATTCTCATCCAGTGTGCAAGGTCATATAAATTCTGAAAGATGCTTCTTTCATTTTATCTTATGGGTAGATGAGTGAACAGGCATGATATTGCAAGAGGAATGTGGTAAGTTGGCAAGGAGGGGAAGAAGTTTGTGTGTAAGGGAAGGAGCTGAGGGACTGTTTAGTGGCTTCTTTGTCAATCATGCTGACTAGATGATGCCAAATGAGGAAAGATAGGAGAGTGACCAGGCCTACTTTTAAAATGCATCTACCATGTGTGGGGTATGTGTATATGTATCAAACTACCCTATGATTAATTCATTCTTACTTTTTTTGAAATCAAAATCATAATTGTTTTGTTTTTCTTTAAGCACTATGTTAGGCATGTTAAATGTGCTGTTTCATTTATTGCTTATCAAAATCTCATTATTGCTCTTTATCCCTGAATCACTGTTTTACGGATGAGAATACTAAGGATTAAATATTAAGTATCTTACTGAACTGCTCACCACTTGGAACCACTGAGATTTGAACATAGATTTGCCCAGATCTAAGACACATTATCCATACTAGCAGTTCTCACCTTTTTTTTTTTTTCCCCCTTTGGTTTGGTTTTGTTTTTGATGTCAGGACCCTTTTATACTCTTTAATTTTTTGAACCCCAGTAAGCTTTTGTTTATGTGTGTTGCATCTATTAATATTTAGTGCTTTTGTTTATGTGTGTTGCATCTATTAATACTTAGCATATTTAGAAATTAAAGCATAAATTACAAATGTATTTAATAAGATTTAATATTAAGCATTAATTTAGATATATGAAGAATAAATATATTTTCATAAATATTAACATTACATGAAACTAGCTATTTTCCAATTTAAAAAATTAGTGACAAGTATCTTTTTCCTTTAAACATTTCTGCGAATCCCTGTAAGTGTCTGAATAATAGAAAGAAAGTAGATTGTCCTAAGTGTACGTTCAATTGTTTGTGGGATATTGTTTTAGTTGATGTATATGAAGAAAATTTTGCCTTTCACGTATACATACTTGTAAAAAGGAAGAGTTGTTAATTGCCCTTTTCAGATAATGGCAGATATTCCTTTTTTAAAAATAATACACCAGAATTCAATAAGTGGAAATTACTTCCTACAGGTAATTCTCTATTATGTTAAATCTACCATGTAGTCTTGCATTTTGAATGGATCTTTTTATTTATTTAATTAATTTATTTTTATGTGGTGCTAAGGATCGAACCCAGCGTCTCGCACATGCTAGGTGAGCGCTCTGCTGCTGAGCCACAACCCCAGCCCCTTGAATGTTTTTTTTTTTTTTTTTCCCCCATGAATCTGTGACATGATTCCTCTGTCCCTCCCTCCCAGGTATGGGGGGATCCAACCTAGGACTTCACACATACTAGTGAAGTTCTCTACCATTGGACTACATCCCTAGCTCCATTTCTGTTCTCTTTTTACATTTGGAGACAGGATCTTGCTGAGTTGTCCACGGTGCTTTGAACTTGCTATCTTCCTGGCTTTTCCTCCCTGTGATCACAGGCAGGCGCCCCTGCACCCGGCTTGTCACATGATTCCTTCACATTACACATTGATCATTGGAAAGCATTGTTGCAGTGAGTTTATTTGGCTCTTTCATTTGTTGAAACATGTCATTCTATAATATTTACAATATCTTTTAAAAAAATCACATTTGTCAATAATCACCAGTCTTGCTCATCAGAATATACTCTTAAATAATGGGAAATTGAACTGCTTGTGAATAGAGGTTTTCCAAAAATTTTACTTTTACTTCAAACCTAAAATTTTGTCACTGATGACAAATATTGTCTTTTTCTCCCTAAAATGACAGACTTAATTTATTATTTCTGAGTAAATGGCTTGCAGTTACCCCAAACTGTATCACCATAGTTTGTCAGTTACTTTAAAAAAAAAAAAAAAAAATTCTTTTTTATTTTTAGTTGCAGATGGACATAGTATCTTTATTTTACTTAATTATTTTCATGTGGTGTTGAGGATCAAACCTGGTGCCTCACACATGCTAGGCAAGTGCTCTACCATGGAGCTACAACCCCAACCCTGTCAGTTACTTTTGTAAGTAAACTGGTACTCTGTGAAAAAATAAATGCCAAGTTCAGCTTGCTACTCAGACGACTGCCCAAGTGCTTTTCCTTGAATCAACAGAAGTGCTTTACATGAGCTTCCTGTTTTGTCATACGCAACATTTAAAAAGATATGTCCTCAAGATATGTATTGCTTTATTAAGGGTGTTCTCAAGTGAGTCTTGCTTCCCACCTTTCCTGGAGTGCGTGGGGTAAAGACTACAACAATAGGTGTATCCTTTGGGGGCAGCAGTTTTACCCACTATTTCTTTTGTGTCATGAATGTTGGAATTAACAAAGTGAAAAAAGAATAACATCTTAATATTTATGTGGAAATAGTTTTACCCTCATAGTCATCCTGAGAGGATTTCAGGGACCTCTTGTGGCGAGTGGGTTACACCTTGCGAATCAGTGGCCTAATGAGCAGTGTTGAATCTGGATGGTTCTTATTTTTCTCTTGTTTTCTGTGATTTTTCAGCTACTTCATTTTCTGCCATCTGTCTATAAGATCTCTCTCTAAAGGAGACTGGCAAAGGAAATTCATTATTTGTCTTTTTCTCTTGTACATATTCTGGGTGCTTTGTTTGATCTTGGAAATTGAAAGCCAGGAGGGTCCCTTAAGACTTAATTTTCCATATGAGGATAATGAAGTCCTAAGATTTGGGGAGGCAAAGAGAACAAAGTTTTGAAATAAAACTTTGAGTAATCTACAGTAAAACAGTGACTGTTAGTATTTGCACTTACATCCATTCTTTGAATCCAGTCTTTCATTATCCCTGACTCTCCCAGCTTCTAAGCGTCTGATTTGGAATTTGCCTGAATTTAAATTTACAACATATGGTAATTACTTTTGAATCTGTGAGGCACTTGGGAAGTAATGTGTGCTGTCAGAGTCAGAAATAATTTTATTTTCCAAAACCTGTAATCACCCAATTTGAAACTGTTTGCCTATTGGCAACATATTTAAAAAAGTGTGTGTAGCATGCATGGAGATGAAAATAGAAATACATTATTATGGGAGCTCTAAATATATGATAGAGTCATTACATGATCAAATATGTAAATTTCCAAACTGAGACATCCATATTCTTTGAGTGCCTGTAGAGTAAAGATTCTGCTTTAAAAGTTGTCCCTCTCATCTTCAACCCTTTCAATTTTCATGGAAATTTGCTTTTGGTGCTACTCTTTTCCATATAGAATAACACAAGCAGGGACTGAGAGGGCAGGAGATGGAGGGAGGGCTGTCTTTGTTATAATCCATACCCTTCTTCTGGAATGGCTTTGCTAAGCTAATGTCATTGATGAAGGTGGTGAGGTAGTCAATCTTGTATGATTTATATTTCCCTCTTTCCTGTGTCACTTAGGGATGTCATGGATGAGACCCAGGGAGGATCTTGTAGCTTAGAAATACAGGTTTATTACTTATTATTAAACCAGAAGTAGGGCATGTTATGCTCTAGCTAGCTTTTTAGCGAATAAGCAACAGGCTCCTGAATTTCACTGTGGAAATTGTCTTTAAGGCACTTTTACTCAATGTCAGCATGTGGAGGGAGATGGGAACATTGATGAGCATGTTAAAGGGAAGTAAACAAAACCAATTAATCTTTATTCCTGCATCAAAATATATACATGTTGCATGTTGAGTCCAGAAGACTGCTGCTCTGGCCTTGTTTGGCTATTTCCGACTGTTTTTTTTGTTTGTTTGTTTGTTTTTGTTGTTGTTGTTAACTTTTTCATGTCTGGGTCATTTGCCGCATGTCAAATTTGGCAGTACTTCCGAGATGAGATGGGGGTGCTGGTGGTTGAAACATGGGCAAGTACAGAGGGTACCCTGGAGGATCCTTACTCTTCAGGGGCAGTGTCTGCAGAATCAACCAGAAGGAACTTGAATGACTACTTTTCTCCACTTCTGAATTGGTGGGCAACTGAGATAAAATATGTGAAAGTGAGACTGCCCTCCAAATCTGGATCTTATTTTTTATATTAAAAAGATACCACCATGGGCCAATTGACATTGTACAGTCAGAGCCCACAGGCTAGACCAGTGGAGAGACCAAGGAAAAGCTCAGGGGCCTGAATTTAATGAATGACTAGTTTTCTGATCTTGATGGAGAATTCCAGTTTTTTAGTCTCCTGCCAATCATAAAAAGAAAAAAAATGTTTACTTTTACTCTTTCTAAGCTTCTAATTATCAGTATTTAAAATTGTTGAGTGTCTCCTGAAACCTAGCAGCAGAGGGAATATTTGAAATAAATCAAGTATCTAGAAGCGGATGCTGTGAGAACACGTATGTGGCTGTTTTGGAAACTTCGGCCTCAACCAGCAGGCAGCCCTGTTAGTTGCATTTAGGTCTTACAACAAAGCTGCTTTGTGAGAACTAACAGATGCTGTTTTCTTTGCTAGTGTTGCTGCTCTGGGTTTTTTGTAAAGGTTATATGCTTACCCACAGCTGTGCTACGTGCATACGTTTTGTGGTAGCCTGTCTGAGGCACTTGGGGGATATACATGTCAAGCTGTCTTAATTTCCCACCTTTCTGCCTCCTACAAGTACCTGTAGATTTGAGTTTGCATCGTGGAGATGACAGGAGCTTGGAAAAATAATAAGCTTGATGCTTAGACAGAAAATGAAGACCCTCCCTCTACCCAAGGGAGGGGAAACACCCAAAATTTAAAAACAGGCATCCTGAGTTCACCAGATTTTTTTTTTTTTTTTTTTAAAGACAAATATCTTCAGTAGTTGCTCATCTGTAAGGACACATGGGAGGATTGTCCTACTATTTTAATAGCTGATAAGACTGGCTTCCATGGTAGCTCTAGTGTTCATAGTTGGTCAGACTTTTTGGCACTGCGTTTATGGAGGAGAGCAACCACTTAGGAATGCATTTGGCAGATGTCCCACAAGTACCATTTTGATGACAGTCAATGAACTTTTTTACTTGTTATTTGTTGGAGTTTTTCACTGAGTGAAGATTTAATCAGGTACCACATGCTCTTTGAAGGTTAGTACACTGGAAGAAATCTGTAAAATGGGGTAACAGGTATTTATCCTCAGTACCTGAACATGCTGTTTGACCATCTGATTGGAGTTGTTATGAAGATCAGATAAAATGTCTACATTTTCAGTAAACTGCTAAGCATCATTCAAATGTAAGGTGGTATTTTAAAAAAATCAATCTTTTAAAAAAATATATATTTGTCACGTGTTGCCCTTGGTGATGGCCTGCGGCGCTTGCGGCCTTTTAAAAGGTTTTAATGTTCATGGAAAAAATTAAGCAAATCATTATCCCTATTGAATTTCCAGAAGCCCATAAACACTGGCCTCTCATTGGCTAGTTTAGTGGTTTCTACAGCTTCATGTGCCAAGAAGGAGTTGAGTGTGGATTTGGAGCCATGCCGGGATTTCAGTGGTTACGGCGTCATGTCCCCAGTCTGCTCATTCTCTGTGCAGTCTTGGCTCCTTCATCAAGCAGGCTGTGGATCAGTTGTGTGGAAAAAAGTACATTTAGCAAGTTCCTTTTTTTAGAAAGTTCTTTTATAGGTTATCTTAAGCCTCCTAAGCAGTGAAATGTAATGATGGCACATGGTCAGGTTTTGCTCCTTATATTTGTGTGTGGAAATGTGGTTTTCTAGAAGCCTGTACCTCATGTGGAATAGCTGAGGTTTTCCTCTGAATTTCCTTTGAAGCATTGTATGTTTCTGACAGAAAAGCAAAACACTGTGTCCTTTTCATAGCAGATCATGATCAACCTCTTCAATGATTTTTTTTTTCTCTTCACCAGATGGGTCAGAGAGTTTTTGAATGAAGAAAACAAAGGCCTTGATGTCCTAGTAGAATATCTATCATTTGCACAGTATGCAGTAACGTAAGTAAAATTTGGCTTGCTTGCATTTGTATTTTATGTGGTCACAGAAAATGCAGTTTAATGGTAAAATTATATACCACGCTCAGGGCAGAAAACCAGAAAGAGATTGTGAGAGGGTTTAAGGTGGCATGTTTTTGTAGAATAACTAATCATATAATTAATATTAGAAACACCTTTAGGGCAGAAATAACAAAAAGGTGAGGAAAAAGCACCCTCAGAGGAAACTTGCTTTCAAAAAGAAGTACTTTGTTGTATGTGTGTGATGCTGGGGATTGAACCCAGGGTCTCATGCATGCTAGAGAAGCATTCTGCCATGAAGCTTCACCCTAGCCCCAAAGAAGTACTTTGTTGATGGATGAAGTTACAGATAGCTATATGGTAGAATACTCCAGAAGTTACTGAAAGATGAATATGGTGTTTTGAGTGAAAAAAGCAAGATGCAGAAAACTGATTGTCTCTGTTATTTTTTAGAATTTAATTTCATGGCTGGGGTTGTAGCTCAGTGGTAGAGTGCTTGCCTAGCATGTGGCTTTGACTTTCATCACTGCACAGAAATAAATAAAATAAAAGTCCATTGACAACTAAGAAAAAAAAAATCTTTAAAAACATTTAATTTCAGGGTGCAAGGTATTGAACATAGTAGGGCCTTAAGTATGCCAAGCACACTTTACACTGAGTGACTCCCACAACCTTTTTTTATTTTGGAACTGGGGATTGAACTCAGGAGTATTTCACTGCCGAGCTACATCCCCAGCCACCATGCCCAGGCCATCTTTTAATTTTAAAAATGATGTTGTTGGGGGTATCACCAGTGATAGAGCACTTACCTAACATGCACAAGGCCTTGGGTTCAATCCCTAGCACCTCCCCCAAAAGAAAATGATAAGATGTGTATATGCTAGTAAACGCCTAGAAAACGCGATTGCAGAAATAGACACTGATAGTGGACCTAGAAGAAACACCCCCCGCCCCACTATATGTATTTTTGCTGTTTCAATTTTTTGCCCAAAAGCCGAAGGGGGGAAAATACTGGGGCAGACCACAAAGCCTTGATGGTATTATTTCATAAATTCTCCCATTTTCTTGACTTCTGAAATGGTTTACAATAGGACTAAAGTGTGTACATTTGAAATATTCTCTTCACATTTTCTCCTTTAATCCATACACATCCCAGCATCCACATGTTCTGTCTACATAGATTGAGGCAATAATACTGTATCTTTAATTTGACTGGAAGATGTTCTGTCCCAGGTGGTACTTCTCCCACCCTCACTGTTCTTTTAAAAGTAGTAACTTGTTTTTTTATATTGCCTCACTCTAAAAGAGTCCTAAGGCCTAACCAGATGTTATCATATAATCTCTACCACTTCCCTGAGAAGTTGCAAGAAAGATAATTATTCTCACTTTACAGAAGCAGAATCTGAAATGTTAAAACAGAAACCCATGGAGCCAGTTTCAGCTGTTACCTGTCATATATTAGATGGAACAAACTAAATAAATAAGTTCATATCTCCCTGAGAAATTGTTCCTGAAACATAATCCTGGTTTTTATAGCATGTTCGTTCAAAGGGTATTTTTTTACCTATCTCTGTGATATCAAAATCTGCTAATCGTTTTTATGCTTCATGTTATTTGATAAAGCAGAACAATAATCTCTGTTGTGTATTTTGAAGTCTAAGATAATGTTTATGGAATTGAGGGAGGGCTCAGAAAAATCAGGAATAATGAATAAGAATACCACGTTGTATATTCTGTTTGCTATAATGAATGATTTACATATATGACAGTGCAGCTTATAAACCAGATTTCCCAGATGTGCCCTCATATAGGATGAATGAGCAAAGTTGTGGTGCTGCCCTGGAATTATTGTAGTCTACAGCGTAAGACGGTAGCCCACGAAAGTTCAAAACTCAAAAGAGTTCTTGTTTCCTGATCTTGTACTTTTTGATTTTGTTTGTTTTGGTGTTAGCTTTAAACTCTTTGCTATTAGCTTTAGTTTGGTTTTGCCTTAATTAGATAATAAATTACATATATAATTGGTCTTTTGTATTAATGGAGTAAAAAATTTCTATTCCTTGGCATATGTCAGTTTTCCAGCCTATAGAATGTGAAACAATAGGCTTAGAGACTATCTCTAAAACAGAAGCATTCACTAAAGGTTGGTGTTTCCTTCTTCCATGTGAGAGTAGGGGTGAGCTGAGAGGATGGTATGTGTGCTGAATGGCTGAATGATTCGGGGGCTGCAGGGGGACCTGGTGAGCTTTGATGCCACGAGCGACCCTGTGGTGCCCCCTTGACTTAAACCGCTGGTCTTAATGATAGCCTTCTCTTTTTAGTACTTAAAGTTTTCTTAGATTACCCTGTTCTGCCTCTTTTCTGTTTAGTATTTCTCTTGTTTCAAAAGGCATGACAACATTTTTACCAGACCTCTGCACTGGCTTTGTGCATCAGTCTCTGTTGATTAAGCTTTAATAGGTGGACAAGTATCACCTAGTTTTCAGATGACTATTCCAATGATATGTTTTATTTTGGCAGTCATATTTTTATTAAAAAAATCATCAGTCATTCCAGTATATATTATTTTTCTTTTGCAAGATCTTCTAAAATATTCTGGAGATGTTAATTATGTTCTATTGCCCAAATAGGTATTGTGGAATTGTAGGAAGAAACAATTAATACAGTGGTTTTGGCTGATACTTTGGTTTGGAGAAAGCAGAGTTACTGATTTTATGAGGAAAAAAAGATTCATGGAACACAAAGGCCTGTCTGTTTAAAGACTTTGTTCCTAAAACTATACAAGAATGAGCAACTTAACTTGCCATTTATTCTAACATGGTTAGCATGAGTAATAACCTCAAAAAAAAATGTCAGAGAAACAACAGTCTTGCTTTTAAAAGCACCACATTGGGAAAAGATTCCAAAATCAAAGCAAATCCATAACTTTGCTAGTAATGTATCACATATGGTTGGAAAAAGTATACTTGCCAACACACTAGGAGAGAATGCTCAGTGAAAATTGATGGGTAGGAATAAATTAGCATAAGCCTAACATATTGACTTGTTAAAGCAAAATGAAGACAGCTGTAGGACCCCTCCCCTCACTTTCTATCATAGCATTGTTAGCAGTTGGTAAGCTAACAAGCCCTAGAGTAAAATACAAATAATACATCACTACTTATTTTTTTTTTTGTTTGTTCCATGATTCTTTTGCCAGGTATAGTATTTGTTGTCTGTGCTTTCAAAGCTAATTCTAAGTCCATAGAAATTTTTTTGTATTTCCTTTTTAGTTTCGTCTGCAAATACATACCAAGATGTAGATGTATTATAGAAACAGCAAATGGTGTACACCTATGTATGTGTGTGAAAGTGAATTTTGAAGTCTTCAGTGGCATTTCTCTTTTGTTTTAGTTTTGACTTTGAAAGTGTAGAAAGTACCGTGGAGAGTTCAGTGGACAAATCCAAACCTTGGAGTAGGTCCATCGAGGACCTGCACAGAGGGAGCAACCTGCCCTCACCCGTGGGCAACAGTGTATCCCGTTCTGGAAGACATTCTGCACTGCGGTAAGTGCCTTTCATCAGGAAGCAGCTTTGGTAGGATGCACAGGTGCAGCAGGGTCTCTTCCTCTTCTGCTGATCCAGGGCAGTGGTATGCTGCCCAGACTGTATCAGACTGACAGAGTGCATCTCACTGCATAGCTCTTTCATTTCCAGTGATGCTAAATGAAAGATTCTTTAGGAGCTGATGGGCTCTTCCTTTGCTTTGTACTCTATAGTGCTAAGTATGTTCCTGAAAATACTTTACCTTGATTGAGCATAGGAAGTGAGAAAATTCTGCTGCCAAATGATGGAAGAGAGTAGGTAAGTTTCTGAAACTGGGTGGCTATTGACATCACAAGGTAGGCACCGTTTCTAGGGTAGAGGCAGTACTTTGAGGTCTGAGCATCTAAAGATCCCCTTGTTGCTCTTCATACCCTTCTGGGGCTCTGTTTTTCTCCACTGGTCTGTGGAGCTCAGGTCTGTGTTCTATGGGATGTGTTCTAGTCATTGGTGCAGATCGCTTGAGTGATTATTATTATTATTATTTTTTTTAAATGTTTAGGCAGTATGCCTTTGGTTAAATGTGCTTCAGTCATCAACTTATGTTTCCTCCTAAAGATTTCCTCACTGAAATACCACCAGGCTGAGGGAGGACTGGTGCTGACCACCTATATGTATTATTGGTATTCATAACTTATTCATAGCTTATTCACTCACTAATACTCATAATCATTCACTAATAGAAGAAATATTTTTGAGCTTCTGTAATTTTCCAGACACTGCAGAGTTAATTGTATGTTGTGAGTAGATCAACTCTCCTGCCTGTGAAGATAGAGATATCATTTAGAGCAAGTTCATGGAGGTTTCTGTTGTCCATGAGTTTAATTAAAAAAAAAAAATCTTATTAATAAGACCCTCACTCCCAAATGTTATTTATTCTTTGTAGCTTGACAATTTACTATCACTTATTTTAAACATGATGTGCAAAGGGACATTAATTCTTTAAGGGTTTAATATCAGCGTGACATTTAGGTCATTGTAGTAGCATCTGAGTATCATGTTACAGTCAGTGATAATGTGACTTTCATACATTCACAATTGGTTGCCTTTTAATTAACTTGTCCCTTTGACTTGGGTTTTGACTATAGAAAGTTAAAATCTATACAGTGAAGTTCAGTTCTGCTGAAGGATTTGATGTTTGATTATGATGGCTCCAATAAACTATTCAAAATTTTCCTGTTAAGAAAAGCCAAAAATGCCAATAAGTTTAGTGTGAATTGATTAAAAATTGTTAAAGTGAGGTGTTTCAGTTCATCTGCTGGTATTTGCAATGGGCCAAGGGCAATATAACCTGCTAGTCTGCATCAACTTCAAATGTGGGCAGAAGAATATACAGGCTGATTTGGAAGGTAAAGAAAGGCCAACTGTGCCTAAAGAATTTCATAATTACCTTGGTACTGAAATGGAAATTCTTACCACTAGTTTAACTATAATTATATGTATGGGGTTTAATTTGCAAAGAACATTTTAATTTGGTTTTCTATCATTCCTTACTTAGAAAGTATCATATATCTGCCAGCTCCCACCCTAACAAGGATTTATTTTTCTGATTAATAATAAACCATTAAAAACATTTTTATGAAGACTTTTCCTTAAGAACACATACTTTCCAGTAAAATGGAAGAATCAGGAATATAAAGGAAATGTCCCGGGCCTAAGTAGGGGTGTGACCCTGGATCCTGGAAGGTTATGTACAGGGTTATCAGAGCCCAGCCTGAGCTGTTCAAGGTATATCCTGCTACCATTCATTTTTATTTGGAAATATAGACCAAAAGTGTAGAGCTAGACATGATGGAAATTCTATCTGGAGAAACACAAGAACTACATGACTTTTCTGGTTGGCAGATGTGCTGGAAGATGATCATCTAAGAAACCAACATTCTTCAGTTTTGTCTCAATAGTTTCAAGCCCAGGAAGGAAATTAATTGAATCTCACTGGACTCTGTTTCATCATTTCTAGTAGCTCAAGAAAGTTAACATGGCAGTAGTTTTCATGCCCCTTACTGGCAGGAAGCTTAGATTTTTCTTTTTAGTGTATGACAGTTCAGTTCTTGTGGTTCATGGATTTGTGCCTGGGGTCATTGAATATTGTCTGTGACTTACAGAAACAGCAATCAGATGTACAGGCATGCATGTTGCTTTTCATATGCCCAAAGATTGTTTACATTTTTTCTCTCCTCCTCCTCCTCCTCCTCCTCCTCTCTCCTTTCGTCCTCTGTTCCCCACACTGCCTTCACTTTTTGACTTTCTTTTTCTCCTTCTTTTTCATTCTGCCATCTCATTTCTGATTGTCTTCTCTACTTTGTCCTTTCTTGTCTCGCTTTCTCCGCATCCTCCGGTTCTGTTCATCTCTTACACCACCACCAGATTGGTTTCTCTGCCCGAGTATCTTCAGTTCAAATGCCACCAGAGCTGCTTCTCCCCCTGTTGCCTCTGGAGCAGCTTCACTTTACACACTGATGATGAGGCTTCAAACCGGAAAACCTCGTAAGTTGTGGGTGAAAGCAACACCCGAGAGAACTGATAGTGCATGGGGACAGGGTCCCACAACTGCTCCCCATGTTATAATATGATAACCTATGGCTTAGCACCTACCTACTGTCCCAGGATAAAGCCCACCGCCTGTTAGAGATCCACACACTGTTATCATATTATGATTCCTTATTTTAAGAATTTGAAACTTTAAGGTATTTTTTCATTTTTATTAGTATTATAGGACTTCAAAAAAAAAAAAGTTCATGTTCTGTAGAGATGATTTATTCTGGTAACTTTGTTTAATTTGTAAATGTCTCTATATCCAAATACCCATTTCAGTCCCCTCTTCCTAACCTCCAGATAATAACATAGGTGTTATAATCTTGTCCAATGTCAGCTGGCAAAAAGGATTGGTTAAATTTATAAATCATAGTGGGATTTCAGGAAATTTAAAACACTTCATAAATGAGGCTTAATTAAAGAAAAAAAGAAAAGTGCTCTACGTGCACACGGTTTTTGAATAAACTTTGTTAGCACATAGTTTCCTCCTTGTATTTAGACTTTAATTATTTAGAATTAATTATTAAACACACACCTTGAGTTGTATCAGCTGTTGAATTTTGTACCGACACACATTTGTCAGCTTGACCAGAAGGAAAATGTTGATATTGATGCAGTAGAAACCTGGTTTGTACTATCTCCAGATCCTGGTTGAGATAGATTTCTGCCAACATGGCCGTAGACCTAGCTAAATTAAATGATGCAGTATATATACATATGTGCACCTTAGCTCTATGGAGACCAAGGCTGTATTATTTCATATGTAAGAGAAACTAGTTTTAAATTTTTTAGAATGTGACAGTTGATGCCATGAAACTTGAGATGATATAGTAAATGCTCTAAGTTTTTAAGGGTCGATGGAATACTAATTTGGGACCTGGAGGAAGGGACAGATGGAAACTGAGTCTGTTGCGGATAGCTGGGATTGGTCCTCAGGATGAAGTAAGCCTGCTCCAGGTGGAGGTGAGGTGAAAGAACATGAGATGAGGCAAGTTTGAGAAAGAGGGAGGAGTGTGCCACTTTGGGGGACAAGCTGGCTGCTGTGATGGAGATGGAAGGACATGATGGAGAAATGGGTTCATAGATTGCAGAACTGGAAAGCCTAGGTCATCCTGGCTGACCCTTACCACTATGCGAAAGAACCCCAAGTCCTCATTGCCTTTCACATGTTAACTAGGACTAATGTTTCTTTTTAACCCCACCCCCACCCCCACCATGAAATTTGACTATGTTACCTAGGACTATTACACGTGGAATGGCAGTTCATGACTATTTATTACCTATATACCTAATGATTTTATGTGAAAAGATAAAAAGTTCAAATATAGATCCTTATTTGTATATTTTAACTCAATAATCCCATTTCGTAATTCCATAACACCATAATATTTTTATGGTAATAATTTTTTAGAGTATTTTTAAATGACCCAAAGATATAGATGTCATTAATATGATTTTTACTGGAGAGAAAACTTTATTGAATGATCACTGTGTCCCAGGCACTGTGCAAGAGCCTCTGTGATTTATTTCTCGAGGCCTCTTGGAGGTAGCTACTCTTAGACCTAGTGGATCAAACAGTAAGTGAAGAAGATAGAATTTGAATAAAGGTGGCCTGACTCCAGTTCTCCCACTATGCTATCCTGCCTGCTTATTCATAGGGGCACCCTCTACCAGCAAGTAAATATCCTATTTGCTATAAGGAGGATACTCCCTGGGAGTCAATCTCCTTGGGCTCTGTCCAAGTGGCCTAGGGGAGCATTGGCTCTGCCCTGTGATGTACAGTTCCTTTCCACAACCCTGGAGAAGAATCTGGGCCTCGAGTCTGGGCCTGCATATCTCTGTAACTTGTTGGAGTCTTGTGAACAATGACTAAGGAGACCAACTGCACAGGAAAGAAAAACATATGTATACTGTTTGCTTATCAGTGTGTTCACATAGTCTTGCATAGATTGTTCCCTAAGAGGGGACCTCTGCTTGCTAAGCATCGGATCCGTAATACTCTACAGGAGAAGTTTCGGCTACCCCTTCCTAGAAGTTATGTCTTTTTCTAGTTCACACAGGTGTCACATGAACTAGTGTAGACCCTGACTAGTATGCTAGAATATTTTATTGTATTAAAAAATAAAGTCTTATGTAAATGTGAGAAATATTTCCTCAGTGAACAACAGGACTAGGACAAAAAGTTCTATATTCCTATGATTTTGGCTTTACCTGTTTGCAAATGTGAAGACATCGAAAGGAAAGTTTAGTAAATGAAATTGTGACTTTTTGCTGAAGGAGATTACGTGTATGCTTTTCACATTTTTGTTTCTGTGGTGCTTTAGAATGGGTATATTGAATATATGCCCATAGATCAGATAGACAAAAGCCAGATAATAAAGATCCTTGGATTTTGAAGTTTGGCTTTTATTGTGTAGACAGTTCAGTGAGAAACTATATGGTATGATCTGACTTTTTAGGCATATGGGGTCTGATGAATTCATTGACTGTTAGAGGAAAAGATTGCCAAGGTAACTGAGGCTTGGATCTGAATTATATGGCTCCCTTAAATTTAGAATGTCCAGCAAAGAATATTTTTGAAAATTCAAAAACAGACTTGGTGGTCAAAGAAGTAAAGCAAAGAAGAAAGCTTTGTGTATAGTTGATTAGAAGAGAAAAATTGGAAACTGGAAGGAATTTTAGATGTTGCTTAGGTCAAATGTTTTGTGTGTGTGTGTGTGTGTGTGTGTTTGTTGTTGTTGTTGAGGCCTAACTCCTAGATCTTATTCTCCAGTATGTTACCTGATTCCTGCAAATCTGTCTCAAAGTTTTGGCTAATGGCTTATATGGTTTATGGCCTTTATTGCAATTAACACTTTTCTTCACGCCAGAAGTATTTCATGATTTCTTTAATACTCATCCTATTAAAGAATATGGGAATACCAACTCTTTACCAGTTTGCTTTATAAAATTTATTTTAGAACTAATCTCTTTGAAGCTCTTCCAAGTTCCTTTTTTTCAACAAGTAGCATTTTATTTTTAATTTTAATCATTGGGGGAAAAATTACCTATACTCTTAATTTCAACCATTATAGTAGCACATAAAAAAAATCTTTTAATTATATAGTTAAAAACTCAAGGCTGGGGATATAGCTCAGTTGTTAGAGTGTTTGCCTCACATGCACAAGGTCCTGGGCTCAATCTCCAGCAACACACACAAAACACCTCAAAGTTGAAGCACTTTTGTCTTCATTTACAACCAGGAGGTTGAACTTGGTTTTGTTCCTTTTCCAATTTACAGAAGTTAGGAATATGAGTTCTGAGATGATCATTATCTCAGATGATCATTATCTCCTTCCTGTCCTTTTCTTTCCTCCCCCAAATTATACAAAATTTGCTCTGATTTTATGGTCTTCATCAGTAAGAGTTGTCACCTATGTTTTATTTTGCATGTGTTTCTTCTTGTCTCCATTTATTAAAAAAAATTTTTTTTTTTTTTGGTCTGGAAGAATACTTATGGAAGAATTTGACTTAAAAGGGAAAGATATAAAGAAAAATATTTTGAAAATATTATTCTGAAGGCTTGAATTTCCTATTACCCCATAACTGTCACTCAGTGAGGTAGCACTCTCAGCACCTAATTTTGAAAGGAGAGAAAATACTGTAAAGGAGTAGAAAAATAAGGAATAGCGAGGAGTAGGAAACACCTGAATATTATTTCTGAGGGGAAAGAAAGATTGGAGATACTTTTTAACCTGATGCATTGTTGATTTAAAATGGTGGAAATTGCAATTATCTAAAAAATGAAGTCTTTCTATAGAGATCTTCATGTTAAGTAAAATAAGGCAGACTCAAAAAGACAAGTATCACATGTTTTCTCACATATGAAACGCATCCCACTCTGAGGAAGCATGACTTCAACAGTTCCACATTTTTAGTAGGTCTTTTCTCCAATGGAAAATTGATGGAGAGACTATAAAAGTGGAAAAACAGGTCACCTGGTCAATGCATTGATGGAGATCTGTCTCAGGATTCTTAGATTGTGGACATGATAGGATCTAGGACCTGCCTCTGATGCTATGAGATTAAATTTATAATTTCTGTAAAGAGCGTGGCATGATATTATTCAATAAATGTTATACAGGATCAAGAAAAACAATGAAGATGACTCTGCAAATTCCTACAGCTGTGGTCTGGTCCCTTACTGGGCAAAATTGACTATCAATTGACTATTCAATATGTAAATGGTACCTTTCCAAGTTCTAGGGATACAGAAAGATATGTTGAATCATATTTTTTTTGTTGGTGGCTAGTAAGGGACTTTTTCATATTATATCATTATCTCTTTTTTGTGGTGGGTGGGGGGTTGTTACCAGGGATTGAACTCAGGGGCACTCAACCACTGAGCCACATCCTTAGCTCTATTTTTGTATTTTATTTAGAGATAAAGTGTCACTGAGTTACTTAGCCCCTCATTTTTGCTGAGGCTGGCTTTGAACTCCTGATCCTCTTGCCTCAGCCTCCGGAGCTGCAGGATTACAGGTGTGTGACACCACACCCAACATATAATTTCATGAAATTATTGGGAGTTAGTCAAGAATTTTAGGCCCACCTTTACAGATGAGGAATTTGGGGCTCTGAGAATTTGTGAATCGCTGTTAAGTTCAATAGCCAGAATTTATAACCCAAGTCTTCTGACTTTTGTTTCTTTATCTGCAGTTTGAGAAAAAGTGTATACAAAATGTCAAATATCATATGATGTAGAAATTTAGAGGCTAGGGTGAATGGCAAAACCTGTGGAGAGATTGATGAGACTTGGTTTGGATGTGAAATGAGAAGTAAGCCTTGGAGGAGTGGCTGGGAACAGGGAGAAGCTGGGAAAGTGCTAAGAGCAGTGTTTGGGTGGGAAGACTGCATATTTATGGTTTGTTTAGTAAACAATGTATGGGTGAGTCTTGCTGGGAGTAGTTTAGAGCCAGTTGATGTAATAATTTTAAGGCCAGGTTGTGAATTTGTCATTGTTGCTTATTGGCAAAGATTTGAAAGGAGGAGATGATTTAGGATGAACATAGAAATATTTTGATTTTTAAGGTCATAGGATAGATTCCCTGGACAATTTTTGTACAGGGATAGATCATGCTTAGTTACCCAATAGTAAACACCTTTGACAAAGGTGATTGTCAAAGGTGACAAATCAGAAAATTCAGATTAATAATGATCTTCCTTCATATGATGGATTGGCAGCCTGTTCTTTCACCTAATCCATTTTTTAAAATCATGTACCTTTGAGACCTTTGATTACAGAATATTCTAGCAGTTACCTGGTTTTCTACTGGGAAATCTAGACATAAGGAAAATTTTCATATTTGATAAAAAAAAGTTCATTAGGAGGTCTCCCCTCCACCCCCTGTCTCTCTCTCTCCCCTCACTTTGAACTATCTGGATCGAACTATTTCAACTGTGTTTCTTTTGGCTATAAGGACTGTCAGAAAAATACTTGGCTCATTTTTAAGCATCATATATTTTATGAGTTTAATTGACAGAAAAAAATATGCCCAAGTGATGTCATGTCTGAAGGGTAAGTGAGGGGAAACCTAAAACCTCAAATCTTGGTGAAAGTACGGTTAGCCCAGACCTTGGAACCGTAAATGACTAGTACAGTTCTGCCAAATTATGTGACATGCCCTATTGGTGTTGCCTTCCAGTTGGATTGAACCCTTACATCAGCTTCCAAGGGAGATCTAATTACTATATTTATAGGTAGATATTAGTTCATTATCTGAATAGTTTGAAAGACTGAAAATACTTTTTGCAGAGGGGGATTCATATTTTTTTAAAAATTGCCATTATGACCTAGATAATATGAGTCTCACAAATGTTGGCATGTAAGTACTGTAAAAGGCTTTTGAAGACCTTTTTTTTTTTTTTTGCCAGACTCTGGGAGAGTGTAATTAGGTCAGTTCAGGAAACATTTATTCAAGGTTCTACAGTAATATGCGTCTTTGGATAGTAAAAGTACAGAGGGAGAGACAGATGTGTACAAAAGTCCATACTAGAATCTGCCTAAATGCCTACAAATACATATGTGTTTCTGAGACAGCAGATGGATAATCAGACTTAGGTCATCTCTGGGTGAAGAATGGCTTCCATTATTTGGTGTTACTAAGTGCTTGGGGCTTAATAGATTTAGATCTCTGAACAAAACCAGTGTTTCTTACCTGGCTTTTTGCTGAGGAGGGCTTTCTACCATGCTCCCAGATTATCATATGCACACGGCTTATCACTTAGGCTGGTGTTTATTATCATCAGTGTGCTTTATATTCCTAAACATGAAGGTGCAGCTCAAAATTACTGCAACTTCCTTTGTTGGACTGCCTGTTGATTGATAGTGGTGTTAGGACAGCAAGACATGGCTCTAACCAGAAATTTAATGAGCATATACGTAATTCAGGCTGTGAGCCTCTACCTGGCAAGAGACCTTTCTGCGTATCTAACCCCTACCTGTGAACTCAAGTACTCCATAAAGGCTGCTTTTGAATTGTGCTTCCAGGTTGTTTGAATTTTGCTGATTGGAGCATCCAGACCTTGTGAATCTTGTGAACATGTGAATCTTGTGTAAGATGGAGTAGAATGGGAAGACAAAGTTGAATTGGTCTATTTTTGGTCGTTTTTGAAAGCCATTTTGTTAGCCTCTGTGTCTGACCTAACATTTTTGTGATCACTGGATAGTATGTTAAGCTTGATAGAACCATCATCTGATAATAAGATGAATTGACACCTGAATCCTGTAGGAATGTTCCCTATTTTATTGAGAGCAACATGTGAATCTCTCTCTCATATATATATATATATATATATATATATATATATATATACACACACACACACACACACACACATATATAGTATGTATGTATATATATATTTAGTTGTCAATGGATCTTTATTTTAGTTATTTATATGTGGTGCTGAGAATCAAACCCAGTGCCTCACGCATGCTAGGCAAGTGCTCTACCACTGGGCTACAGCCCCAGCCCAACACGTGAATCTTGCATAATTTTTTCCCACTGTTTTGTAGTTTATTTACTTGATTACCATGCCTACTTTTCTGGGGACTATAAAAGTATATAGCCTCTTCATGAGAAAACCATGTCCTTTGGAAGCTTATATTGTTAATTTGAGATTGTGTTCCTGGGGCACGGTCAATCTTGTTTACTCAAAGCAATTATTATTTTCCATTGATAGATTCAAGCAAATCCAAAAGAGCTATGTCTCTGGGTTTTCTTGGCTGGTCTGGACTTCTTTTTCTCTTCTTGAGTCAAAAATTTAGGTTTTGCTTGCCTTATGGGAGCTCACTAATCAGTCATTCTGAAGGACTCTCAAAACAGAAATACCTTCCTTCCTTGCAGCATGTGCTGCTGGTGCCGTGTGTTTCTTGGCAGATTTATTGTCAACCATGAAGTACATGGTGCAGGTGGCAGATGCCACCGTAGTACTAAACAGGAAATATTCTGTAGAAGATATTTACAAAAATTGCCTAGTTTCTTATGCCTACTCATTTGCATTGACTTAGCACTTTTTCATTAATTATTACTTCACATACAATTAACTACTGTGTGTGAAGTAGTTATATGTATGTGCATGCTAAAATATTTTTAAAACGAATATAAGTTATTAGAATAGTTTCAGTTTGGTTTTCTCCTTTAATCAGTTTTACAATATTTTCACATTCAAATGGCTTTGTGAATTTTAAAGGGCAATTCTTCCAAGATAGGATCTCATTGTTGAATGGTGGGATAACATGTTTGGTTTTAGCTTCATCCTTGGGGAAATAGTGGGCAATTCTTGAAGTAGATACTGAAGGAAGCCTAAGAATTTTGATATTGTTAATTTCCCCATAGAAATATTCCTAAATGTCTCTTTACTATTACTTTTCCTTCATATGGTAAGACCTCCAAAAATTAAACTCAGGGCTGTTTTCTGCTTCCGGAAAACCCCCTTTTTTTTGTGCATAGGCATCTGGATGCCCAAAATTCTGCTTGCCAGCCTAGAAGAAGACAGGCTCTGAGAATGACTAGATAATCGGCCTAAGTGGTTCAGGGATTTTCACAGTCCCTCCGGCAGTGTCACATTCCCTTTAGAATCCGGACATTCTCACCAGTCCTCACATCTCAGGGAACCTGCTCCCAGTCACTAGAGACCTAGCAGTTCCTGTACCTCTTCGACTTTCTCCCATCAACTTGAATGCATTGTTACGCTGCAGAATGAGCAGGCAGACAGCACGAACTCTACATGTCTGTTAGGATGCCCATGAAAAGGTTGAGGAAGGGCCTTTGAAAATGTTCTCGTCCATAAAAATGTTGAGGAAACAGGTTAAAAAAAAATTGCCAGAATAAGCTTTTTCAGAAGTCTAGAAATTAAGTAAAATCTTAGGCCACTTGGGAAATATCTATTCAAGAAAAGAAAAGAAAAAACAAAACAAACAAAAACCCAGAAAACCAAACAAGAAAACCAGGAATCTCATTAAGAACATCAAGCTTTATGGCATTTTGACTTGCCATATTCCCATCCCTGTCTCTCTGCAGTTCACAGTAGCCTTGCAAGCCAGGAGCTGCCATCACAGTGGAAACCTGCAACCTGGCAGGGAACTGAATGGAGTTGGAGCACATTCAAAACCCCTCTCCCTTCCCCTCCTTTTCTCCATGCTTCTCCCGCTTCCCCCTTTGCTGCCTCCTCCTCCACCTCCATTAAGCTGTGATGTATGTGAGAGCTGAGAACTGCTGGTAAAGAGAAAGAGGACCCAGGGGAGTGTATTGTCTCAGAAGCCAATTTCAAATCTCAGTGAAGGGAACAAGTACCATTAGCTGTTGACAGAGTGTGGGATCATGCAAGACACATTACAAAGGACGGTTCTAAATAAACCTTATTTGCCTCGATTATCCATGGAGACTGTGGAGAAACTGATGCTTCTCACTGGGGCCTTTTATAAATGAGTCACAATGAATTGGAGGGACAATCTCCAATTTGATTCTGTTCAGATAGTTTCTGTTTTAAATGAAGATACACAATAGCTTCAGAAGAAAATATAGTAATAGGTTTCACTTTTGGTAATTAAGTAGCTGAATACATACAAAAGATATTAGTTTACCACAGAGCCCCCATACCTCCCACTGAGCCTCTGGCTTAATCCACATAATCTCCACTAGGATGATCACTGCTTGTGAAAGGAGAAGACTAATAGTTTAGCCTCAAGGGCTGTGACATAGGACCAGATACAGGCCACCTTATCTGTCCTTTCAGAGATAGTGTGCTGAATCATATGTACTTGATTATAAAATAGTACTTTGTATAGATTACTTGGCTGTTGGTTTCTTTTGAGCTGTTGGAATTTTTAATTGGTGACAGATAACTGCTGTGATATTCTAGCTCTGCCTAAGTGAATCAGTGTGACTCACACTTGGTAGTCAGTTACCCTCATCTTTTTTCTGTAGAAACTGTTAATCACTGTGTTCAGCCTATCAGCATCTAGGCAGAAATTTGCAATGCCAGGGAAAAAAAAATTTCAAAGCTGAGTTTTTCTAATGATACTTGATTCGTTTGTCATAGGTTTTAGTCTCTTCATAGAAATCTGAAAATTTGCTCATGAGGGTAATTTGGGACCACAGAGTTATCTAGGAGCCAGGATGCTTAGGGTGGGAAGGCATTATGATTGTGGTAGCTTGTTAACTGTCTAAAAGTAGTTTATATCTAGACCATCTAAAAGAGTTTTTTAATGCACTTTGTTTTTTCTTTTTTGGAAAAGTAACACACATCTATTTTATAGCCTTTAAAAATATAGATGAAAATCGCAAATGAAAGTATCTTATACTTCTACCGTTCAATAAGACAGGGATATTTTAAATCTACATTGGTAATATTTCATGATTATGCTCATTTTCATATCAACTTTATGATACTTGTCTCTCAGTTTCTCTATTCCTTTCATATTTAGTTGTTGAATGACAGCTCCATTTAAAAACAACTTTTATATGCCTAAATACCATTGTCAAAAGTAGGTCTATGTTAACATAGTCAAATCTATATTGATTAAGAAATGGTTAACTAGTGTTCTCACTTGAAAAGATGTGACTACCATTGCTCCACCATGTTATTCTGTGTAGGTGTGTATATAAGGGTTGTTATTGGGTTCATTTTGCACATTATCGATGCTTCACTTTCTAAATACAATGAAATGGGCAGGCTGTGGACAGAGCATATCTCACTCAGTACAGGGGCTAGCTATGTACTTACTCGTTCTTCCCTAAACTCCATGACAAGTCCTTGAAGACAGAAGCAATATCCTTATCTTTCATTTTTCTTTGGCACTTAGCAGAGTTTAGGATAAACAGTAGGTGTTTAATAAAACCAACTTAGAGGCTTAAACAAGAGATTTGGGTTGACTTTCTGTGACTGATGGAGGGAACTAGAGCCGTTTCCTTTAGATTGCTCACCTTGTCCAACTGTCATTGTAGTAAAATAGTAAAGTGACCAGTAAATTGTGAGTGACTTGGGGGATCTATTAAATCTATCTCCATAGAGAATTGTTGATTCATTAGTATCAACATCATGCATTGGAAGTAAATTTAAAATTTACTCATCCCCAAAAGAATATTTTACTCAGATGGTAATTAAAGCACAGAAACCAAATATCTAATTACAAAGATTATCAAATTCCATAGGATGTATATGCTGAAGAACAGATTCATGTACATGCTAATTCATGGCTTTCTCTGAAATCTAGCCGTATCTATTTAGGTGATCCTAAATGGTGTTCCTAGAAAATACTTTGTATTTTTTTTATTTTTTTTATTATTATTATTTTTTAATATTTATTTATTTGCTTTAGTTGTACACAATGGGTTTATTTGTACATGGTGCTGAGGATCGAACCCGGGCCGCGCACGTGCTAGTCGAGCGCTCTACCGCTGAGCCACAATCCCAGCCCACTTTGTATTTTTAGAGGTAAAAAATTATGACATTTTCCAGGATGCTTTTATTTAACAGAAGGAAATTCTTTTGTAATGAGAATTTAAAAATGTAGACTATATCCTTACTTTCCTGATCAGTGATGTGTGAAATTAAGATTTTTTTATATTTATTTATTTGCTTTAGTTGTACACAGTGCAATGCATTTATGTTTACATGGTGCTGAGTATCGAACCCGGGCCGTGCACGTGCTAGGCGAGCGCTCTACCGCTGAGCCACAACACCAGCCCTGAAATTAAGATTTGAAAAGAAAACCTTGCTTACTAAGTGGGTTGATCATCCACTGTGGTCTGCAGGAGATGATCAGATCTGTTTGCACTAAATAAGTCTTAATCCTTTGTGGTAAAATAATTAGGCAAGTCAGGAAATTACATCTACATAGGATTGAAGCAGAAAATGCTGTCAGGATGACTGGATAGGAATGTTGGGGAATAAGCTGTCCTGTACAGATGGCTGTAGGCGGTAGCTTTTTTATGTGATAACCCAGAAGATTGTTGATGAGTCAAGTTGATGAGAAGCAATTTGTAGAAAGTGATTGCCCTGACTCCTAGTGGGGAGTATTAGGGTCCAGTCTAGTCGCAACTCTTCTTATTTTCCACATGGATGTAACTTCTTTGGGCTTCAGTTTACTTATCTGTATGAGAAAAGTGTAGTGTTAATGATAAGGATCTCATTTGGATGTCAGAATTTTGATTTTGTTGTTATTGGCTGTGGTGTTGGGTTTTAAAAATTTGTAATGCTATGATTTTAAACATACAAGTTCAGATATTGCCTGTTATTCCTATTCTATTTTTCCTTTATCTTCTTCTTTATTTATTTATTTTTGTAGGGGTGGTGGGGTGGGTACCAGGGATTGAACTCAGGGGCACTCGACCACTGAACCACATCCCCAGCCCTTTTTTGTATTTTATTTAGAGGCAGAGTCTTACTGAGTTTCTTAGTGCCTCGCCACTGCTGAGGCTGGCTTTGAACTAAAAAGTCCTCCTGCCTCAGCTTACCAAGCAGCTGGGATTACAGGCATGTGCCATACCTGGCGTCTATTTTTCTATAATTGAAAAATTAGAGAAAATAATTTTTAAACAAAATAACATTCATTTTAGAAAAAGTTTAGCTGTATTGTTTTTGAGCATTAAATATCATTCATAAATGCTCATTGTTTTTGTTGATGTCTTGTATACTGTATATTTCTAAATTCTTTAAATATGAATAAGTCTGCATGTTAAATATATTTTAAATCTTGACCCAGAAAAATATATTTGTGGTTACCTACAAAATACAACACGTGGAAGTCTTTTCTGTAAATATACGGTATGTAGTATATTATTCTAATTATTTTTTGTTGGTTTTCTGCATTGTGAAAAAACAATGGCAAAGACATTGTGGCTTCTTAGAGACTTGGTACAGCATATATCAAGAATTAGCTCAATTAAGAAATGAATGTACTGTGTTACTTTGAGGAAACAATGAAATTTGAAGAAACAATGAAATGTGTAGGGTTGATTTACTTTAAGATTTTTTTTTTTTTTTTTTTGAAATGAGGCAGAAATAAGGAAATGGTATAGAGGAAACTAAACCAATCTTCCTTAGAGAGTAGTTGGCTTTGATCTGTATATCTTCTGTAATCCACTGTGCATAAATATAATTTAGTAAAGGGAAATGATTCCACTGAAATCCCCTTAGCTTTTTAAAATTTAGGTGACTTCATTTTAGGTTAGTGGCTGTTGCTTTTAATTAAAAATGAAAACTATGCCTCAGATAAAATACCATGTACATAATAGGTGATTCCATTAAAGAAAATGTAAAGCTGAGATTAAAATAACTATATGTAGGGGAAAAGGAAGAATCTAAGAGCATCATGTAAGCTTAGGATGGACTGGCTGCATGGACATTTTGGAAGTTGTGCCACTGTCTGTGAGACTCCAAGACATGTGTCAACAGTCATGCTGGGTTATGGATGAATGACACATTTTAAAGTTGTATTTTAGAAACTGAAATTGGGCTTACTTACACCAAAACCCCAACTTGTTTGCTTAATCTTGATTTGTTTGCTTTTGCATTCAGAACTGAGTGGGGTCAAGTTCCATTGCTCAGATTTTATTTCCAACTATAAATAAAGTGGAAAGTCCTTGAATAGAGCTACCTTCTCAAAACTAGAGTGAGCAAACTACATTTTACACATTAGGTTTACTGAGGCAAGTGATTTATTAAAGTGCTTTTCAAAAATGTATTTGTTTCACTAGCAGCCTTATTTGAAAGAATTATCCTGTTTGGTAGTTTTTGAATAGAAAATGAAATTTCTGTTCAGCCAAACAATATTAGACTTTTTTTAAGATTCTAAATTGTCATATATGACTGCAGAATGCATTTCAACTCATTGTACATATAGAGCACAATTTTTCATGTCTCTGGTTGTATACAAAGAAGAGCCACACCATTTGTGTCTTCATACGTGAACTTAGGGTAATGATGCCATCTCATTCCACCATCTTTCCTACCCCCATGCCCCATCCCTTCCCTTCCATCCCCTTTGCCCTATATAAAGTTCCTCCATTCCTCCCATGCTCCCCAACCCCTATCCCCATTATGGATCAGCATCCACATATCGAGAAAACATTTGGCATTTGGTTTCTTGGGATTGGCTTACTTCACTTAGCATAATATTCTCCAACTTCATCCATTTACCTGCAAATGCCATGATTTTATTCTCTTTTAATGCTGAATAATATTCCACTTGTATATATACCACATTTTCCTTATCCATTCATCTACTGAAGGGCACCTAGGTTGGTTCCACAGTTTAGCTGTTGTGAATTGTGCTGCTATAAACATTGATGTGGCTGTGTCCCTATAGTATGCTATTTTTAAGTCCTTTGGGTATAGACCGAGGAGAGGGATAGCTGAGTCAAATGGTGGTTCCATTCCCAGTTTTCTAAGGGTTATCCATACTGCTTTCCATGTTGACTTCACCAATTTGCAGTCCCACCAGCAATGTATGAATGTGCCTTTTCCCCCAGATCCTTGCCAACACTTATTGTTGTTTGTATTCTTAGTAGCTGCCTTTCTGACTGGAGTGAGATGAAATCTTAGAGTAGTTTTGATTTGCATTTCTCTAAATGCTAGAGATGTTGGATTAGGCCCTAACTTCCTTAATAAGACTCGTATAGTGCAAGAAATAAAATCAAGAATCAATAAATGGGATGGATTCAAACTAAACAGCTTCTTTTCAGCAAAATAAACAATCAGTGAGGTGAATAGAGAGCCTACAGAATGGGAGCAAATTTTTACCAAACGTATATCACATAGAGCACTAATCTCCAGGATATATAAAGAACTCAAAAATCTTAACAGCAAAAAAACAACCCAATCAGTAAATGGGCTGAGGAACTGAACAGACACTTCACAGAAGAGGATATACAATCAATGAACAAATATACAATATTAGACTTTTGATATAGCTTTCTCCCTTCTTTTCTTCCTCCTCCTCCTCTTTAGATAATTTAAAGTTTTTATTAAAGCCCTCAATGTTATCATCTTTTCTGTACGCACCATGTTAATGTGTCAATCTAATATCACAGTAACACATTAAAGTCACTCTAATAAATGTCTAGGAGTAATCCCCAAAGCAGGGACACCTGAGAGCAGTAGTTCGTGCAAGTATAAATCGGGGCAAATAACTGGGGGCCTGGGTCTAAGCTAAGTGTCACTCCCTCCCTTGTTAATAGCAGAGATTGCTTTTGCATACCTCGTGTGGCCTGCTAAGAGGAGGCTGGGATTGTTTCTCAGTCTCACATACGATTTGATTTGACTTGTTATGACTTTGAGAGGGATTGTCTTTCATTTTCTCTAGGTATCTGGCATGAAAAGCTCATCACCATTCCTCAGAAACATGTGGGCCTCACAGTCTATGGAAATAGCTTTGTGGTAATGGGTTTGTTGTTGGTGTTTTTAACCTGCAGTCCTTATGTAATTGCGGGTTAAAGAAGAGAATAATATCCATTTTTTATAGTACATGTGCCCATGCTAAGAAAGAAACCTATCAGTTTGTGTTTCTGTTTTTATTTGTAGGTATAATACCTTGCCCAGCAGAAGAACTCTGAAGAATTCAAGATTAGTGAGTAAGAAAGATGACGTTCATGTCTGCATCATGTGTTTACGTGCCATCATGAATTACCAGGTATGCTTATCAGATTTGGGTCTTGTTCTCTTTGGCTTCTCTATGTTCTTTCTATCTGAAGTAAATATCATGATTTAATGAGAAGCTGTTGAAAAAGAAGGTCTGGTTCATTCTAATGCTCAAAATTTACCTTGGTGCTCTGATATTTTAATTAGTATGTATAATTTGTATATTTTTTTTTCTTTGTACCAGGGATAGAACCTAGGGACTCTTAACCACTGAGCCACATCCCCAGATTCTTTTATATTTTAATTAAAGATAGTCACACTAAGTTGCTTAGGGCCTCTCTAAGTTGCTGAGGCTGGCTTTGAACTCATGATCCTTCTTTTTTCAGCCTTCTGAGTTGCTGGGATTATAGGTGTGTGCCACTGAGCTTGGCCTCTAATTTGTAATTATTTACAGGAAGGACAATTTCCCTCTACAATGGTCGAGTTGCCTAGATGACTTGGTAAATGCTTGTGACCACTGAATACAGAGTAAACCACTGGTTGGAAACAATAATGGAAGAGCTTTAGAGCATTAGGAATGAGCACATGCCAGATTGGGTAGGCCAGTGTTTCCCAAAGGGTGAAAAGTGAATAAGAAGTTACAAGAAGTTGGACTTAATGGTTCTTAATCTTTATACAAAGCACCTGGAGGATCTGTTAAAAGTGCAGATTCCCCTTCAGGTGGTGTGAAATAGGTTGAGGCTTTCAGAAGCAGTACAGCCTGTGGACTGGGTTAATCCTAACAGTACAGAGGAAGTTAAAGCCTGGAGGACCTGGGTGAACTGACAGGGTCACATGTGTAGATAAGCAAACCAAGGGTATGCATTAGAAACAGCGGGGTTCAAATATAAAAAGAAATTTGATTTCTTTTTTTTTTTTTAATTTTTTTTATTATTTATTTACTTATTCATCATGCACAAGTATAGTATCTTTTTACATACAACTGCTTGTATACAAAGTATATAAGTACCATTCAGATCTTCAATCATGTATTTAGGATAATGATATCCATCTCATTCAACCACCAATTTTTTTTCCAACCCCCCCCCTTACTCCCTCCCTCCCCTCCCTTTCCGTTGACCATTCTAGTGTTCCTCTGATCCTATGTACCCCCTTCCAACAACTCTGTGAACCAGCCTCCTTATATCAGAGAAAACATTCGGTACTTGGATTTTTGAGATTGACTAATTTCACTTAGCATTATATTCTCCAACTTCATCCATTTACCTGCAAATGCCATTATTTTATTCTCTCTTATTGCTGAGTAAAATTCCATTTTGTATATATACCATATTTTCTTTATCCACTCATCTACTGAGGGGCATCTAGGTTGGTTCCATAACCTAGCTATTGTGAATTGTGCTGCTATAAACATTGAAGTGGCTGTGTCACTGTAATATGCTGTTTTTAAGTCTTTTGGGAATAGACCCAGGAGTGGGATGGCTGGGTCATAGGGTGGTTCCATTCCCATTTTCCCAAGAAATCTCCATACTGCTTTCCATAGCGGTTGCACCATTTTGCAGTCCCACCAGCAATGTATGAGTGTGCCTTTTTCCCCACATCCTCTCCAACATTTATTGTTGTTTGTGTTCTTGATAGCTGCCATTCTGACTGGAGTGAAATGAAATCTTAGAGTAGTTTTGATTTGCATTTCTCTAATTGCCAGTGATGTTGAGCATTTTTTCATGTATTTGTTGATTAATCGTGTATCTTCTTCTGAGAAGTGTCTTTTCAATTCCTTAGCCCATTTATTGATTGGGTTATTTGCTTTTTTGGTGTTAAGTTTTTTTAGTTCTATATACATTCTAGAAATTAGTGCTCTATCTGATGTGCATGTATTAAATATTTGTTCCCAATTAGTTGGCTCTCTATTCACCTCACTGATTGTTTCTTTTGCTGAGAAGAAGCTTTTCAGTTTAAATCTATCCCATTCATTAATTCTTGGTAATAGTTCTTGTGCTACAGGATTCTTATTAAGGAACTTGGGGCCTAATCCGACATGTTGGAAATTGGAGCTTACTTTTTCTTCTATTAGGCGTATTGTCTCTGGTCTAATTCCTAGGTCCTTGATCCACTTTGAATTGAATTTTGTGCATGGTGAGAGACAAGGGTTTAATTTCATTTTGTTGCATATGGATTTCCAGTTTTCCCAGCACCATTTGTTGAAGAGGCTATCCTTTCTCCACTGTACATTTTTGGCACCTTTGTCTAATATAAGATAGCTGAAATTATATGTATTAGTCTCTGTGTCCTCAATTCTGTACCATTGGTCCACCAGTCTGTTTTGGTGCCAATACCATGCTGTTTTTGTTACTATTGCTCTATAGTATAATTTAAAGTCCGGTATGGTGATGCCCCCTGCTTCACTTTTCTTGCTCAGGATTGCTTTGGCTATTCTGGGTCTCTTATTTCTCCAGATGAATTTCATGACTGCTTTTTCTATTTCTTTGAAGAATGACATTGGGATTTTGATTGGAATTGCATTAAATCTGTATAATGTTTTTGGTAGTATGGACATTTTGACAATATTGATTCTACCTATCCAAGAGCAAGGTAGGTCTTTCCATCTTCTGAGTTCTTCTATGATTTCTTTCTTTAGTGTTCTATAATTTTCCTTATAGAGCTCTTTCACCTCTTTCGTTAAGTTGATTCCCAGGTATTTTATTTTTTTTGATGCTATTGTAAATGGCGTAGTTTTCATCATTTCCCTTTCAGAGGCTTTGTCACTGATGTACAAAAATGCCTTTGACTTATGGGTATTGATTTTGTATCCTGCTACTTTGCCAAATTCATTTACTAGTTGTAAAAGTTTTCTGGTAGAGTTTTTTGGGTCTTCTAGGTAGATTATCATGTCATCAGCAAATAGTGCTAATTTGAGCTCTTCTTTTCCTATCTGGATCCCTTTAATTTCTTTCGTCTGTCTAATTGCTCTTGCCAGAGTTTCCAGTACTATGTTAAATAGCAGTGGTGAGAGGGGGCATCCCTGTCTTGTTCCAGTTTTTAGAGGGAATGCTTTCAATTTTTCTCCATTTAAGATAATGTTAGCTCTGGGCCTTGCATAAATAGCTTTTATAATGTTGAGATATGTCCCTGATATTCCTAGTTTTTCCAGTGTTTTGAACATAAAGGGGTGCTGTATTTTGTCAAATGCTTTTTCTGCATCTATTGAGATAATCATATGATTTTTATCTTTAAGTCTATTGATGTGATGTATTATGTTTATTGATTTCCGAATGTTGAACCAGCCTTGCATCCCTGGAATAAACCCCACTTGATCATGGTGCACTATCTTTTTGATATGTTTTTGTATCCGATTTGCCAGAATTTTGTTGAGGATTTTTGCATCTATGTTCATTAAGGATATTGGCCTAAAGTTTTCTTTTTTGGATGTGTCTTTGCCTGGCTTTGGAATTAATGTAATATTGGCCTCATAGAAAGAGTCTGGAAGAGCTCCCTCTTTTTCTATTTCTTGAAATAGTTTGAAGAGCATTGGTATTAGTTCTTCTTTGAAAGTCTTGTAGAACTCAGCTGTAAACCCATCAGGTCCTGGACTTTTCCTTGTTGGTAGCTTTTTGATGACATCTTCTATTTCTTTGCTTGTAATCGATCTGTTTAAATTGTATATAGCCTCCAGATCCAGTTTAGGCAAATCATATGACTCTAGAAATCTGTCAATGCATTCAGCATTTTCTGTTTTATTAGAGTACAAGTTTTCAAAGTAATTTCTAATTATTTTCTGTATATCTGAGGTGTTTGTTGTGATATTCCCTTTTTCATCACAAATGTTAGTGATTTGAGTTTTTTCTCTTCTTCTTTTCGTTAGCATTGCTAAGGGTCTGTCAATTTTGTTTATTTTTTCAAAGAACCAACTTTTAGTTTTGTCAATTCTTTGAATTGTTTCCTTAGTCTCAATTTCATTAATTTCTGCTCTGATTTTAATTATTTCCTGTCTTCTGCTGCTCTTGGTGTTGATCTGTTCTTCTTTTTCTATTGCTTGGAGGTGTGATGTTAAGTCGTTTATTTGTTGGTTTTTCTTCCTTTTAAAGAATGAACTCAGTGCAATGAATTTTCCTCTTATTACTGCCTTCATAGTGTCCCAGAGATTTCTATATGATGTATCTGTGTTCTCATTTACCTCTAGGAATTTTTTAATCTCCTCTTTGATGTCTTCTTCAACCCCTTGTTCATTCAGTAGCATGTTGCTTAGCTTCCAGTTGTTGGAGTAGTTTTTTCTTATTCCTTGTTTTGTCATTGATTTCCAATTTCATCCCTTTATGGTCTGATAGCATGCAGGGTAGTATTTCTATTTTTTTATATTTGCTGAGATTTGCCTTGTGACATAATATATGATCTATTTTGGAGAAGGAGCCATGTGCTGCTGAGAAAAAAGTATATTCATTTACTGAGGGATGAAATATTCTATATATGTCCGTTAGATCTAAGTTATTAATTGTTTTAAGGAGGCCTAAGGTTTCTTTGTTTAGTTTTTGTTTGGATGATCTATCCATTGGTGAGAGAGGTGTGTTGAAATCCCCTAGAATAACTGTGTTGTGGTCAATTTTACTCTTGAACTTGAGAAGCGTTTGTTTGATGAATGTAGGTGCTCCATTATTTGGGGCATATAGATTTATGATTGTTATATCCTCTTGATGAATGGTTCCCTTAAGTAGTAAGAAATATCCATCTTTGTCCCTTTTGATTAACTTTGGCTTGAAGTCTACCTTATTTGAAATGAGAATGGAAACCCCTGCTTGCTTCCGCAGGCCATGTGAGTGATAAGACTTTTCCCAGCCTTTTACCTTCAGTCTATTGATGTCTTTTTCTATGAGGTGTGTTTTCTTGGAGACAGCAGATTGTTGGGTCATTTCTTTTAATCCATTCAGATAATCTGTGTCTTTTGAATGGCGAGTTTAGGCCGTTAACATTCAGGGTTATTATTGAGATGTGATTTTTATTCCCATCCATTTTTATTTGTATGATGATCTTTAGCTTGATTAGGTTTCTCTTCTGATTGGTATTTCCCTTAGTTTAATATCTCCCTTTGTTGATTTTCATTGTTATTTTTCTCTTCTTCTTCATGGAAAATTTTGCCCAGGATGTTCAGAAGTGCTGGCTTTCGAGATGTGAAATCTTTTAACTTTTGCTTGTCGTGGAAGGTTTTTATTTCATCTTCAAATCTAAAGCTCAATTTTGCTGGATATAAGATTCTTGGTTGACATCCCTTTTCCTTCAGAGCTTGAAATATGCTATTCCAGGATCTTCTTGCTTTTAAGGTCTGGGTAGAAAAATCTGAACAAAGTCTGATTGGTTTCCCCCTATATGTAATCTGCTTCCTTTCTCTTGTGGCTTTTAATATTCTCTCCTTGCTCAGTATATTAGGCATTTTCATTATAATGTGTCTTGGTGTGGATCTGTTGTGATTTTGTATGTTTGGTGTTCGGTAGGCCTCTTGAACTTGGTTTTCCCCTTCATTCCTCAAGTTTGGAAAATTTTCTGTAATTATTTCATTAAATAAATTACTCATTCCTTTGGCTTGAAACTCTGCCCCCTCCTCTACCCCAATCACTCTTATGTTTGGTCTTTTTATGTTGTCCCATAATTCTTGAATGTTCTGTTCTTGGTTTCTTACCATTTTTGCTGTGTAATCTAGATTTTTCTCTAGGATATATATTTTGTCTTCATTGTCTGAGGTTCTTTCTTCCAAGTGATCTACTCTGTTGGTGATACTTTCGATTGAGCTTTTATTTTGATTTATTGCTTCTTTCATTTCTGGAATTTCTGTTTGGTTTCTCTTTAGAGCTTCTATCTCCCTATTGAAGTAATCTTTTACTTCCTGTATTTGTTTATGGAGTTCTTTGTCAAAATGATCTTTCACCTCCTGTATTTGCTCCCTCATCTCATTTTTGAGTTCATTCTTAAGTTCCGCTAACATTTGGAATATGTAATTTCTGAATTCCATCTCTGGCATTGCACCAACTGTGCATGGTATGGAATCTACTGAGGAGGTATATTGATTTGTTTGTGTCACTTTCTTCCCTTGTTTCTTCATATTGCTTGTGCGTCTATTCTACCTGCACTGTGGGACCTTGTCTACTTTGATTTTACCTTAAAACCTTATGTTGCTCCTGTAGTACAATGCTATCAGATCCCCTTATATTTCCTTTACACTTTAAAATCAAACACTTTCTATTCAGAGAATCCCAGTTTGATCACAATGTACAGATTTAGTTAACCCAGATGTTGTTTCCAATTTACTCTGTATGCTTCTGATGGGGTTTTAAAGTTTCAAGTAATGGACAGAGAGGTAATATGTTTAGGAAGAAGGAAGTGAGTGTATTGATTTGTTCTTTCTTAGAAAGTATGAAAAGAGAGTTCTATGGAAGTGGTTTAGTATCAGCCGACGAGAGAGGAAAGAGAATGGAGTGAATGAATAGATGGAAAGACCGATTTACATATAAACCTAACTTATGCTGCGGTTGAGAGGAGAAATAAAGAAAGATGGAAAAGAAAAAAAAAAAAAAGAAGAGAAAAAAATAATAACCAAGGAGTAGTAATTAGTGTAAGAGAGAGGAGAGAGAGAATAAGTCTAGAAAATAGAGAATAAACCATATATAACACCACTTTGCTATATATTTCAATTGTACCCGTTCTAGAAATCTCAATTTGTGCGTATAACTTGTTTTTGCCTCTGTTGAGAATGCAATGGCAGGGTGTAAATAGGGAAGATGAAGGAAGAAGAAAAAATATAAAAGTGAGAAGGAAGAAAAGAAAGAAAAGAGGAGCAGAAGCACACAAATACACTGTCAATCAAAACAAAAACAAACAAAAAACTCCCAAGAAACAACAAAACAAACAAACAAGCAAATAAAAACAAAAACGTTGAACCCAAGAACAAGTCTCAAACAAAATGGACCCTTGGAAGCCCTTCTTTTTTCCCTTCCAGTTTAAGCCACCTGACCCAGATCATGTACAGTCAGCAACCCTGTTAGTGGAGTCAAGGCTGCACCTTTGGTCCGTTGCAGAGTGGCACAGTGGAATAGTGGAAGGGACTTATCCTCAGGCTGGGCCCTGCTTACAGCAGTAGGGAGATGCTACTATGGGCCTTGGAGGCCAGGCAAACTGGCGGAGGGTTCTCTCCTTCCAGCGGGCAGGTGCCTGCCTCTTGCTCTGGTTGCAGCTGGGCAGGTCGCACTCCCCTAGGGAGTGGAGGAAGCACTTCACCAGGTCTGGCCCTGCGTGCAGCAGCCGGGAGATGCTACTCTGGGCCCCGAAGACCAGGCAAACTGGTGGCTGGGTCTCTCCTTCCAGCGGGCGGGAGTCTACCTCTTGCTCTGGTCGCAAATGGGCAGGTCGCACTCTTCCCGATAATGGAGGAAGCCCTTCCCCAGGTCTGGCCCTGCGTGCAGCAGCCGGGAGCTGCTACTCTGGGCCCAGGAGGCCAGGGACAGTGGCGGCTGGGTCTCTCCTTCCAGTGGGCGGGAGTCTACCTCTTGCTCTGGTCGCAAATGGGCAGGTCGCACTCTTCCCGATAATGGAGGAAGCCCTTCCCCAGGTCTGGCCCTGCGTGCAGCAGCCGGGAGCTGCTACTCTGGGCCCAGGCGGCCAGGGACAGTGGCGGCTGGGTCTCTCCTTCCAGCGGGCGGGAGTCTACCTCTTGCTCTGGTCGCAAATGGGCAGGTCGCACTCTTCCCGATAATGGAGGAAGCCCTTCCCCAGGTCAAGAAATTTGATTTCTATTGATATGGATGCCACAGGTTAAGTTCAAGTAGAAACAGAAAAAAAAAAAAAATAGCTAGAGCATTCATATTAGTGTTCAAACCTAACATAAGGGTGCCAAATTGAATTTAAGAAGGGAAACATGCATTTGTTCTTTCTCTAAATCAATAGATATCTAATCAATATCTATATTCTAATTAGTTATACATGAATGCATTTTGACACATCATGCATAAATGGAGTATAACTTCTCATTTGTCTGGTTGTACATAATGTAGAGTTACACAGGTCATGTGATCACATATGCATATAGGGTTATAATGTCCCATTCATTCTTCTATTATTCCTACCTCCATGCCCCCTCCCTTCTCTTCACTCCCCTCTGTCTAGTCCAAACTACCTCTGTTCCCCTTCCCCTTTATTGTGAATTAGCATCTGCATATCAGAGAAAACATTCGGCCATTGGTTCTTTGGGATTGGCTTATTTTGCTTAGCATAATATTCTCCAGTTCTGTCCATTTACCTGCAAGTGCCATAATTTCATTTTTCTTTAATGCTGAGTGATATTCCATTGTGTATATATACCACATTTTCTTTAGCCATTCATCTATTGAATGGCATCTAGATTGGTTCCACAGTTTAGCTATTGTGAATTGAGCTGCTGTGAACATTGATGTGGCTGCATCACTGTAGTATGCTGATTTTAAGTCCTTGGGATATAAACCTAGGAGTGGGATGATTGGGTCAAATGGTGGTTTCATTCCAAGTTTAATAGATAGCTTTTGCACTTTGTCAGACAGAGCCTCTGTTCTAGTCACCAAGAATACAGCATTAAGTAAATAAGTGCCCCAGGGAACTAATTAAGAGAGAAAGAGCAGATAACAAAATACATTGATAAAGTATACGGTGTTTCACATAATGATGATGATGAAGTGAAATGAAGGCTGATATGTGGTTTTACAGAGGTAGTGCTTTTAAACTTATGAACTCAAGTAAATCTCAAAGCACCCTTATCATCGATACTATCATTGATAGTATTACTCTCCCCATTTTACTTACAAGGAAACTGAGACACAGAAGTTAAGTAATTTGCCCAAAATTGTGTAGCAAAAAGTGGCAGAATCAGACGTTGAACCCAGAGAACCATTACTAAGCATTGCAAAAAACAATCAGGAAATAGGAAGTGCCTAGCATGTGTATGCAAGTTTAAATGAGCCAGCTAGGAAAATGTCACTGAGGAGATAACATTTAATAAGAACTTGAATTAGGCAACAAAAGGAAGGATAGAATAAGTCTGGTTTTCCCAAGGCACAGAGTGGACACCAGGTTGGCTGGATCAGAATGAGGAAGGAGAAGGGTAGACGATGAAAAGAAGTAACAGAGAGGCCTGATCATGTAGTACTTCATAGGTCAGGGAAAGGACATTGGCCTTGTTGGGAGGGAAAAGCTAGTAAATATGATGTTTACATTTCACATGATGAGTTTGGCTGCTGTGCTTAGAATTGACCTCGGAGGGCAAAGGCAAGGGGATATAGACCATTTAGGAGACTATTGGCAGTAATTTTGGTGAGCATTGATGGTGTATGTCTCAGATTATAGGAGCAGAAATGAGAGAGATGGTCAGATTCTGGTTTTATTTTGATGGTAAAGGCAGTAGCATTATGTATGTGGTGAGGGAGAAGGTGAGGAGAGGAGGTGGTACCAAGACTTTTATCCTGGGTACCTGTAAGATGGGGTTGCCATTCATTAAGATGGGGATGGCTATAGGATAAGATTGGAGAAAGATCATTAGGAGTTCCATTTGGTAGATTTTAACTATGAGATGTACATTACACTTCCATATAGTGATTTAAGTGGGTAGATGAGTATGCCAGTCTAGATTCCAAGACAGAGGTCTGGGCTGGAGATACAATTAAAAAATATATATATTTCTAGTTGTCAGTGGACCTTTATTTTATTTATTTGTATGTGGTGCTGAGAATCAAACCCAGTGTCTCATACATGCTAGGCAAGTGCTCTTCTACCGAGCTACAACCCCATTCCCGGAGATGCAAATTTGAGAGTAGTTAGCACATAGACCTTTAGGAAACTAGGAATATGAATGAAATCTACAGGGGCAAACACAGAAGTAAAGAGGTCCAAAACATGGACCTTAGGGCACTCCATTTAAATGTCTAAGAGATGAGGAAAAACTAGTTAGCCCAAGAAGTAGCTAGGAAGGTAGAGCCATCTAAAGGCCATGTTTCAAGTGGAATGCTCCACTTTGTCTGATGATTCTAAGCTGAATCTGGTGGCTCATGTCTATAATACAGTGACTTAGGAGGGGTGAGGCAGGAGAATCCCAAGTTCTAGGCCAGCCTGGCAACTTAGTAAGACCCTGTCTCCAATTAAAAAAAAAAAAAATGAGGTGGGCACTGGGGATATAGCTCAGTGGGAGAACACTTGCCTACCATGTGCCAGGTCCTAGGTTTGATCCCCAGTACTTATAGGAGAAAAAAGTTGCTGCTCAGTCATGCAAGATGAGTGAGGCCATTGACTAACAAAATGTTGGTCATTGGTGATATTGTCAAGATCAGCTTCAGTGGTCACCTTTTCATCACTGTGACCAAAACACCAGACAAGAACAACTTAGAGGGTGGAAAAGTTTATTTTGGGCTCGTGGTTTAATAGATTCAGTCCATGGTTGGCCAACTCCCCTGCTCTGGGCTTGAGGTGAGACATACCATCTGGTGGAAGGGTGTGACATAGGAAAGCTCATGGCAGTCAGGAAGCTGAGAGAGCACAGGGAGCCAGGAACAAGACATCATCCCCAAGGACACACCCCCAGTGACCTACTTCCTCCAGCCAAGTCCCATGTCTACACTTACACAGTAATCCATTCAAATTACTAATCTGTCAAATAGATTAATCCATGATTGTGTTGTGACTGACATAATTTCATTGTTTTGCTTAACATTTCTGCATAGTCTACTATGAGCTTTTCTGGGAACCACCTCACATCCAAACCATAACAAGTGGACTGGTTGGGTAAATGGCTGATGGGAGTGGATTCAAGACCAAACAAGAGAGAAATCAGAGATCCTGACTGCTTGGGGGGGGGATTTTGTTATAAGTATAACAGAAATGAGAGGAGGTAGCTAGATTCATTGTGGTTGGTATCAAGAGAGGGTTTTGTTGCAGTTGTTTAAGATAAGAGCATTTGCATGATGTTTTTATACTCATGATAATGAATTAGTATACAGGGAAAGGTGATGGTGATTGGAGGAATTTCTGTAGCATATAATGTTTTTGAGGAGGTAAGAAGGAATGAAATCAAGGACTTAAGTGGAGGGATTGGCCTCACATTGAAGCATGGAGGAGTTTATCTGTGGAAAGAGGTGAGGAGGTAAACTCTGTGTGTGGGGTGATATGGTTGGAGCTTTTGGAAGGATTTTCTGATTGCATACATTTTTCTGGCAGTAAGAGGAAATAGGTCATAAGCTGACAATAAGTCTAGAAGAGAAGGTAATTCCTCAAGTCAGCAGAATCAAATTTCTTAAGCCTGTTCTTTGTGTAGAAGGGCAATATAACATACCTCAGAGCAAGGCAGGTTTTCTCAGGCCCTTGGTTCTGCTAGCCATTGCCCAGAGAAGAGACTCGATGGAATGGTTCCTAGCTGCTGAGTGGAGTCACGCTGGAAACTTAAAAATTTTCAGATTCCAGGGGTCTGTCGTTGAGATTCAGACCAAATTAACCTGGGGTGGATCTTGAAGAATCAATCAATGCTTTGTTTTATTTAGTCTTTCAATGATTGAATGAGCAGGCAGAGTTGAGAATCCCTTGGGTAGGGCTTTTTCACTATTTTTTTTGGGGGGGTGAGGTGGGGGGAGGTACCGAGGATTAAACTCAAGGGCACTCAGCTACTGAGCCATATCCCCAGCCCTATTTGTATTTTATTTAGAGACAGGGTCTCATTGAGTTGCTTAGTGCCTCGCTTTTGCTGACGCTGGCTTTGAACTCATGATCCTCCCACCTCAGCCTCCCTAGCCACTGGGATTACAGGCCATGTGCCACTGTGCCTGGCCTTTTCATTATTTTAATAAAGAAAAATGTGTAGCTTATTCATATATGGGAAGATAAGCCTTTGAAGATGGCATCATTCCTGAAATTTTCAATAGAGCAATATATTTTAACAATGATGTGTTATGGACCCAACTGTATTTATGATGACTGCATTTATGATAGTATATCACTGTTAAGTGAGATTGAACCTTCAGATTTTTCTAAATTAATATTGGCCATCTCCTAACCTGTCTCCTAATGCTTTTTGTTTTTTCTCCCACATTTCAGTATGGTTTCAACATGGTCATGTCTCATCCACATGCTGTTAATGAGATTGCACTAAGTTTGAACAACAAGAATCCCAGGTAAGTTTCCTTTATAATGTAAGTCTAAATGTAACTAGAGTTAGTCAACACTTAACCAAAGTTAAAATTTTCAAACATTCAATGTTATTTGCTGAAATAAGACTGTAAACTACTTGGCTGTGTCTATTTTTTCCTTTTGGCCAAGTTACATCTTTACATGGGGCAGAGTTGAGCACCTGATGACAATTTTAGCCCTTCACTCTTCTCCTTAAGCTTTTATTCCTTTCTAGGTCTGGTTTTAAGCATTTTTTTTTTTTTTTTTGTTGTTGTTTTTGTTTTTTTTGTTTTAAGCATGTTTGCTGCTAAATTTGGTGGAGAGAATTAGGCTATAAGTTTGTCTGGACATGGGGACCAGGAGAGTCTTGAAATACTAATAGCTAATTAAAAAACCACCATTCCTTATCCACATTTTGCTTCCTAAGTTTACATAATGTACATTTTGTTAACAAACAAAAAAAAACAAAGAAACAAATATGCAAATTTCTTTAATATTTGTTTTCTATAAAAAACCAGACACATACATTCATTGCCTTACAGATTACCTCTAGAAATCTTTCATCAACAGTTTTCTCTCTTGGTCATCCTAATATGTGTTCCAACCTGGAGAGGTATTCTGTTTCAAATGTATAATTCCCTTCCCTCAGATACACTATATAAACTGAATATCTGGAAACTGTTAATTCAATGTAAAAATATGATTATAAATTAGGCCTTTCTAGGAATTCAATGCAATGTGTAAAAATTAGTTAAATATTGAATGGCATTTTTTGAAACTTCCCCTAAGTAATAACTCTTCTACAACTTTGTGATTCCTTACTTTTTAAATTAAAATCCTAACTAGTCATGTCTCTGCCTTCCACTATAGGAAAGTCATTATTCATTTTTCTTAAGATAGTTGATATTGTGGAGTATCAGAACAGTCTTTGTTAAGAGGTTGGCAATAGTTTTTTATTTCAGAACAAAGATGAAATACTAAAGTGATCTTACGATGAAGAAACAATGCCATTTCTTTCTGTATTTACAAGCTTAGAATGATCTCTAGGTTCTCCTTTCAAAAATATTTCAGATGGAGTTTTATTTTCTTGAATTAGAGAAAATATTCCTGTATGAGTACAGCTGTAATCCAACTTTTCCCAGATCTCCTGCATAGGATACATGGGATTTTAATGGAACCATCTGCATGTGAACAGATTTGAAGTGTAAAACATAAATTTCAGTTGATTTTGAGCTTTCTTATGTTATGCCTCTGACTCTAAAAGCAGGAAGAATATTCAGTTGGTACTTTGTGTGTGTATTCTCACATTTCCTATTGTTTTTAGCTCATCCGTGACATTTTTTCAGCTCTGTCGCTCTGAGTCACCCAATGATTTGAAAGAATTAGTTTTCATTAGTGAAATTCATAATTTTGGGAGTAGGAAGCTTGCCTTCCACATTTGCTGTTTTAGACAAAGCACATATTGAAAAGTTGGTAAAGTTTTCAAAAAGTGACTTAATATTATATAACTATGGAACAGAGTAAAGGTTTGAAAAACACAAAGGAAAATAATGATTATTCTCATATCCATCTTGGAGGCAGGAGCAGCTGACTCATCATGTCACTTTCACTGATTTGTGTTTTTCTTTTTTCTTCTTGTTTTGACAGAACAAAAGCCCTTGTCTTAGAACTGTTGGCAGCTGTTTGTCTTGTCAGAGGAGGGCACGAAATCATTTTATCAGCTTTTGATAACTTCAAGGAGGTAGGATGCACTATAGTCTTAATAAGCCTGCTCACACATAGACCTCATATTGGGGCATCCTCAAGCAGAATGACTTTACCTTTTCATTTGTTCTAGGGCCCAATGAATGTAATAGCTGATTTTCTAAGATATCACCAAGAGGAAAGGAGTGAAGCTAGCCTGTGTATCTTAAATTTTGGGTGTCTCATTTCTACCATAATTTAATAATATTTGCTGTACAATATATTCATTTGGAGAACATGAAATAGGCAGTTTGAAAATAGGTTTTGTTACATGCATATGGTTTTCCTTAGGGTTGAAAATACGTAGATAGTATCCTCTAAGTTTTTTGAACTTTTTCATCAGAGTTGCTTCTCCCAAATAGTATTTTATTATCATTGCTTTGTTGGATGCTATGAAAAACCTGTCAAATAAATATAGACACTTAGTTCAGGAGTTTGTGATTTTACTAATTAAGTGGTTCTGTTACAGAACTATAAAGTAGTGGACATGCATGGTTGAAAGTGGAGACTGAGTACAAGAAAAGAAACCATTACATATTGATAATATCTTGGCATATAACCAAGAATTCTACCCCAATACATCTCAGGGGTATAATACCGGTTTCCCTTAGGGGTAGTGGACAGTTACGACCTGGAAGAATATGTAGGCATATTCCTCAGTATATACCTACATTCAATGCAACTTTGAGGAAAAAGATGTCAAGAGTAGCCCTTGGAGAATGTTGATGGCACTTGGAGCCCCAGGTTACAGGAAGACCCTCAAATTTGTGCCTTACTCTGGCAGTCCCATTTAATTCCAGATGTTTCTGGATTAAGACACGATGTGTTACAATACAGGTCTCACAGTAACTTGCACACTTTCTGTTGTCTTTGCTGCAAGCCTCTGGCGGAGGAGAGTGTGAATAGTGTTTGTTGAGCAGCTACTATATTCCAGGGCTGTACCAGCTCCACACATGAAGTTATCTGGTTCTATATTAGCATCTTTGGAACAACTGTTAATATTTCCTTTATGTAGAAGAATAAACTAAAATTCAAATCCTGGGTTTCCTATAGCCTATATAATTATATCCTAAAGATTTAATTGTATAGAATTACACTTAAAGCTAGCAACTCACAAAATTACTGTTAGTTTTGTTTTCTTTTGCTGAAATAGAATAACTTTGTTATGCATAGTAGGCATACACATTTTTGCACAATTGAGTTTTAACTGTCTGGTATCAGAATTGTCCATCATTGTCCATCATTTAGCCATTTGAGGCATCATATGTACTTAGTTGAAGAAGAAAGTAGTCCTGCTAAATCTAATAGCTGTCTAGTTGTCATCCAAACTAACTTTGAGTTTTTAGAGCTTTAACCAAAATCTGCCATAATTACTTACAAGGGATGGTGCTGTTGAAGTTCTGTTTGTCCTTGGCATAGGCATTTGCCATGTAGGAGAAAGGTCAAGGCCAGAGCTCTGTGCTCTGGTCCTGCATTTATCTCTAGCTATATCCTTTTTGTAGACAGTCCAAGCCCAAGGATTATCCTGATTGCCATGTGAACAACGACAAGGCAGGAACATGCCCCTGGGAAACTTTGTTCTTAGAAATAGGTCAAAGGAGCATCAACCTATTTATCCCATCGTGGCGTTGAAAAAGTGTTACTTTGGGATGATCTTGTTTTTAAAAAAGGTAATGGCCCTCACAGCTCAGTCTTTTACCTCCCCTCTTAATGTGAGTTGATCTTTTGAAAAATATATAAATCATAGTGAAGGTGTGTTCCTTAATGCTTTCAGCCAAAATGCCACTGGAGTCTTGTGGCTTCAAGGACTCTTGAAGCCTCTCCTTGTATATATTCTGGGATACAAGGATAGGCTCCAGTGAGTAAGACCCTGAAGCCACCTGTGGCAGAGAGTACCAGATCAGGTACAGGATACTGGCCAAAGGACCAAAGGATCATTGGCCTTCATAAAGATTGTTTTAAAAGCTTTTAACCCTTCCTAGGAGAAGGAAGAAGGGGTTATCTCTATTTCGCAGGAGTGGAGGAGGGGATTTCAGCATCTGCTTTTTTTGTGAACAAAGTGACATGCTGTAGAGTAGCCAGACACTCTGGGTTTTGACCACTGTTAGAACTAAGTTGCTCAGACTGTCTCCATGTAGAACCAGATACAGAGGGAAGTTTAGAGACCACTCATTTTAAGTACCTAGCTGGGATTTTATTCCCTCCCCCTTTAGAGCCAACAAATTCATCACATCTGATTTGATCAGCATTAATGAATTCATTCAAATGTGACAGGAAGGTATCTTTTGGCTCTTAATAAAATTTTATATATGATTATATTGTTTTCTCATGTTTCAGTTAATATTGAGGATCCCAACAAGTTTGTTTTCTATTTTGTTTTCCCCCAAAGAATTTTGTTATGAGTCGTGCAAGATCTGAAGTACATGTTTTAGGAAAAGCGATGGCCCCCTTATTTAATGGTATCTGATAGTGGGAAGCATGTTATCCCAAGGCCTTGCTTATGGTAAGCTGGGGTCCAAGCCTCATGCCCCCGAGCAAGCACATATGCTGTCTCCATGTATGTGATGATAAATGAGTTTTAATTGAATAAATTCAGTCAGTAAACTTATAGTTTGTGTGGGTTGTGGCATGCCTCAAAACATGAGTGTATTGAGTTGATGAAGTCTAGATCATTAACAGTCAACCGTTGTGTTCCTTGGATTCTTTTCTTGCAAGAAAATTTTAAATAAAGGGAATTAACACATCTGGTTTTGGTGTCGAAACATCTCCTCATGAAAATTTATGGTCCTGAAAGGAGGACCAGGGTGAGAACAAGGAACCATCTGTTTTCCTTTATTGGCTAATTTAGCCATGTGGAAGGACATACAGCCATCTTCCCTAAGGTGTTTCTTTCTTTCTCTTCTTTCTTTTTGCATAGTGTTTGTGTGTGTGTGTGTGTGTGTGAGAGAGAGAGAGAGAGAGAGAGAGAGCGCGAGAGAGCGTGCGAGAGTGAGAGCGAGCATGTGCACGCAAGCATGGAGTCACCAGATTGGGCGGAGGGATTGCTTTTGGAAGTACACATGGTTATTTTGGTATTTGAATTGGTTCAGGGTCCTGTGTGTCAGGAGCAGAAACATACTCTAACAGATAAAAAAAGGTAGATTAGAAGGATGTTGAGAAATACACAGATTGACTAGGAGCCTAGAGTACAAGGAGGGGAGAGTGGATGGACATTTCTAAAATGTGGGTGGACTCTGGCTATGCCCTTGAGGCTGAGCCCCCATAAACACTGTTGGAGGTTCTGACCATGCTTTTTCTTCTCTCCCCAGCAACAGGGACCACAGGTAGCAATCTACTGGGTCATTAAACTACACCTATTGGTGAAAGAAGTCAACCAGCCCCCATTTCAGATTTATAAACACTATATTTAATCCAGTTTCCCATAGGAATGTTGAGGTCTTCAACCTAGATCATCTTCTCCTCAACTTTTTCTTAGTATTTTTCCTTTACTGTTTTTTTTTTCTTATATTCTTTGATATATTTGAGAAATTTCCTAACTTTAGAAAGTGTTCCCCCAAAGGGCTGGGGCTGTAGCTCAGTGGTAGAGTGCTTGCCTTGCATGTGTTAGGCACTATGTTCAATCCTCAGCACCACATAAGAATAAATAAATATTGTGTCTATCTACAACTAAAAAATATATACATAAAAAGAAGTGTCCCCAAAAGTCTGAGCAAAAATGCTTCCATTTGAAATCAAAGAGGAAAAGCACTGAGGCCCCACCGACTCTGCAGTGGAATAGCCTGCTGTGACATGAGTGACAAAACCCTCTGAGGACTTAGAGCCACGAGCTCTCCCAGGCTGCTGGGAGGTACACCTGGAATTCATCAGGATTTCAGACGGAAGATAACTGTGTTCTCATCTGCTTCCAGAACGCAGCATCTGGCTTTAGCAAAATAAGCTTGAGTTTGTATTTTACACTGCCTCCCACTTCTGACCTTCCAGTATAGATACGTGGAGTGTCTTGGGAAACGAGTCACTCAAGGCCACCGCCTCTCCTGTACACAACACTCTTGGCAGTAACTGCTCTTTTTTTTCCACTTGTTGCTAGAAGGCTTCCTAAGAAACCCGATGTGGTTTAGCTCCTGGGTTTCTGAAAGCACTCGTGCTACACATTATTTAGTTCACTTAAGAAGGTCTGTCAAGTTTTATTTACTGTGCTCCAAACTGGACAGGAAGGAGAGCAGACGTTCTGGTATTCTTCCAGCACCCTTCTGAATTTAATCCCAACTAATCTAACCTCTTGGACATTTGAGGACATAGGACTATGAATCCCAAAACCATTGGAAAACCTATAAAAGTGGTAAAATCTTAAGATGTGGAAGGAAGAGTACTTACTGTTTTGTTCCATCAAACTAAGTCTATAAGAGCTGTCGTCCTAGAGCATATATGTATTTTTCAGGCCAGAATCAGATCGATTTAATTCACCAAGACTCTTCTGGCTAGTCCATCTTCCTAAGGTCAGGAAGCAAAGCTGCAGTTTTATGCGATAGTAACACCGCTAAGTGTTTTTGTCTGTTTATTAACTGTTGCAGTTATTGCCTTGGATAATGAAGCACCCCAAATTTAGTTTTACTAGACTGATGGATTCTGCAGGTCAGGAAGTCAGGTATGGTAGGGGTTGTCACTGCTCCGTTGTGTGGAGGATCTCTCAGGGAAGACACCATTGACTGGGGACAGGGATTTGTCGGGAGGCTTCTTTACTCAGGTATCCAGTTCTGCGTCTGTGATGCCTGCAGGGTTGGGCTCGACTGGGGCTACCAACCAGAATGCCTCCTTGAAGAACTGTGGCATGGGCTTCTCACAGCATGGCATCTGGCTTCCAGGAGTGGGTACCCCAGGAAGGAGCATCTGGAGAGCAAAAGTGCTCAAAGGGACAGAAATCACAGCATGTCCTCTGAGGTAGTCTTGTAAGTCATGCAGCGTCACTTCTGCCGCATTCTGTTGGTTACCAGTGAAGCCCTAAGGCCAACTGAGGTGCAAGGGGAAGGCAATGGCTACATTTCTTGATCGTTGGAGTATTTGGGTCACAGTGTAGAACATCACATGAGAGGCACAGCTGTTGCTGTCTTTGGAAAATACAGTTCATCTCAACTGCACAAGAATCATGAAAATATTTCTATTTTTTTTATTTCTATTTTTTCTCTTCTTCTTTCTTGGTATCTCTTTATGAACATTTTATTTGGAGGTAGAAAGTATGGTTGAACTTCTTTCAAGCAAATGTGCTTGAAATGGGCAAATGATATCATGAAGGCCTTGCTAAAGGAGAAAGGAGCCATTGACAGTACTTCCAGGTTCATTTCCTGGTAATGAACTAGCTACTTGTCATCAGTGTCTTTATCATCTAGTAAGGAAATGAACACTGATATCTTGTTGATTACTAAGGAGTGAATCATGCTAATTTACTGAAAAACTTTTGAGTGTCCTCTGTATTAGAAATATTAATAAACAATGGAAATAAAAAATAAACATAGGGCCTGGGGTGTAGCTCAGTGGCAGAGCACTTGCCTAGCATGTTTGAGGCACTGGGTTTGATCCTTAGCACCACATAAAAATAAACAAAATAAAGGCATTCTGTTCATCTACAACTACCAAACAAACAAACAAACAAATGAAACACAAACAACCCCCAAACATAAGGCCTACTCTTAAAAGGAAGCCTCACAGGCTAATTGAGGAATCAATCATTTTTGGTAAATTCAAGGTGCTTTGCAAAGAGGAAGACCAGCTAGCCAAGGCAAGGTAGAGGAAAGAGGGAAGGGAAGGCACCCTGGAAAGGGTGCCTGGGCTGAGTTTAGGTTGAACAAGAATTAACCAGGTATTAATTTCTTATCATTGATGTAACAAATGACCACAAACTTGGTGGCATAAAAGAACCCAAACGTATTGTCTTATAAATTCCGTAGATCAGAATAAGAGACAACAGGGTGGTAGCCTTCCAGGAGGGAGTCCGTCTCCTTGCGGTTTTTAGCTTCACTTACATTCCTTGGTTTATGGCCCCTTCCTTCAATTTAAAAACTGGCCACATAGCATCTTGTGTTTGCTTCTGTTGCCACATCCACTTTGGTTTCTCTGACTCTGATCAGCCTATCATAGCATGTGAAGACAGTGAGGATGTCCTTCGATACTAATAAGATTGTGTTTGTTTTGTTTGTTTGTTTGTTTTTTGGTACTGGGGATTGAACTCAGGGGCACTTGACCACTGGGCCATATCCCCAGCCCTTTTTTTGTATTTTATTAGAGACAGGGTCTCACTGAGTTGCTAAGTGCCTCACCATTGCTGAGGTTGGCTTTGAATTTGAGATCCTCTTGCCTCAGCCTCCCAAGTGCTAGGATTACAGGCGTGTGCCACCGCGCCCGGCAAGAAGATTGTGTTTTAAAGCTTTGAGGACTTTAGCTTGTCCTGAATCTCCACTCTTAGAAGGGGTAGACATGAGAAGGGTTTGGATTGAAAGTCAGGGGCAGATCGTGAAAGGCCGCATTGCCGCATTGCTTATTCCAAAGTCTTTGTTACTACAAGTTCCAGGATAACGAGGAGCAGCAGAAGGATTGTATTCTATTCCTCAGTGATTGGCTGTTTAAATAGACTGTTTTTAGTAAAGAAATTGTTCTTCTGTTTTCCTTCAAGTCAGTTGGTAGTGGCTCAGCATGAGGTCATTTTGACACTGCAGGCTGAACTTGGGGTCTGATTCGTTTCAGAAATTTTGCCATTCATATTTCTCATTCCTTGGGCCTCTTCCTCCACTGACAGTCGTCTGCTTCCTCAGCTGCTCGCTCCATTCACTTTTTTTTCTTTCATAATTGAGATTTTGTTGGTTGCATTGAGGATCTGTACACAGACATTATACTTTTTTATACAGTTCTTAATGTAGGTATTGAAAAATCTAAAAAGCCTTATATTGTGATTCTTTTTCACCATTCCAGTGGCGTTCCAGATTCCAAGGAGGAGGCAAATTTTCCTTGATAGAAAATCAAGTTCCAATATTTTCACATGCCGATCAACTTTTACAAAATTCACAATTTTCTATCATATATACTACCATATGTACAAAGTTTTGATCATTCACAGGACTTTAATAAAATTATTAGGAAAACTGACTACTGGACTACCACAACCAAAGATGAGACAGAGCGCATGCAGTTCTGACAGGGCCGTGACTGAGCAGTCGTTTTCCATTGGCTTCTGACATCTTTAGGATATTCCTTTTCCTCTAAGCCTGGAGGGACTAAAGAAAAAATAATGGTATTCAGAGGTTAATGGTTCTCAGAGACATACCAGGATATCTTGTGGCCTAGTGAGCAGTTGTAGAGATGCTTTGCTTCTTAGCTTGACTTTTGTTAGACCCGTCCCTTCTCTCCAGAGGTCCAAGGATGATTTATACAGTGGGGAGCCTCATTCTCTATTTTAAATGAAGCAGCCACTTAAAAACAAAAACAAAAATGGTGGGGGATGGTGTTGCTTCCTTGTTATTTTTATTCATATAAAAAAATACCACTTCTAAAACCTATGTATGCCCTTTGCCAACTGCAAAACAGATGGCATATGTTTTCTTTTCTTTTTTTTCACATACTTGGAAGATTACAAGGAGTACCCTGAGTAAAAACAATGAGATTCTGAGGGTTTACTTTATGACCCCTCGGAATCTGGAACAGAGGTGAGTACTGGTCCCGAGACAAGGAGCATTTACATGGAGTGCTTGATAGTTAGGTGTTGTGTAGTGGTAAGGGACATAAGGACAGTTGGAAACACTGTGCCGCAAGTTGATTAGAACTAGTATAGCTTGTCAATATCATCAACTCCTCTGGAAGATATTAGAATGGACATTTCAGTCCCTGGTCAGAATTTGGTTGTTATTCTAGCATTTATTTTTGCAGAGTAATGTGAAGGGTCTCTTTTAGGATTACTGTGGTTTCTTGTTCCTGTTTGAAAGAGCTGCCTTCCTATTCACTTACTGCCTCACTCCACCCTGACTTGGATGGAGGTATTAAAAAAAAAAAAAAAAAAAGTATATGTCTTGGGACTTAGGTAGACATCAATACCCTAAATACACGTATAAAAACGTAAATGGTGTGAAAATACTTTATGTAAAACCAGTGACTTGAAAAATTGTGCTCTTTATATGTAATACGAAATGTATTGCACTCTGCAGGCATGTATAACAATTTAGAATAAACACACACACAAAAGTAGATTTATATTAAGTGAAAATAGAAATACTTGTTTTTAAGTGTCAAAGAATTCTGGATTATAGGTTAATTTAGCAATCATTAAATCCAGTGCTAAGCCCCAAACATATGGCTAGGTTAATCATCTTATTAAATATGCATCTAGGTTCATTCTAGCTTTTAAAATAGTTCTGAGATGCTAGATGTATTAACTAGGAAGAAGAATATGATAACTCACATATATGTAATATATGTTTATAGTATGTGTGTGTAGATATGAGTAATTGTATAAAAAAAGGTATGTGTGCATAGCAGTAAGCTATGAAACAAAGGAAAATATTTGGAATGACAGTGATGCTATGATGCTAACGATTTTCATGTGTTTATTTCTGTTGATTGAGAGATTTGAGAAGTAATAATTCTTCACATAGCTGAAATGCCCCTTTATGCAGGGTCAGATGTTCTCCCTACCAGTGGTTTACATGGCTAGTTATTTTCTATTCTTAAGAGCTCCGTTATCTTTTGTGTAACATTTCTCCAAAACTAAGGGTATTGTTGATCATTACCACCTACCCCCCTCCCTGAACTACTGAACAAAATCAAAGTTTTGTTGAAATTTCTAGGAAGCTGTTCAGCCAATACATACATATTTCTTAGCATGGCAAAAGGCTTCATTTCTGTCCCACAGAAATTTCTATTGCTTTGAGAAAGACAGAATGGACTTTAATATGTAATTAGTTAAATAAGTAATTAGTTAAAGACCAATGTACAGTAAGTTCACAATAAAAGGACATTAATTCCAAACTTTAAGAATCTACTTATGGGGCTGGGATTGTGGCTCATTGGTAGAGCACTCGCCTAGCATGTGCACGGCCCAGGTTCGATCCTCAGCACCACGTAAAAACAAAGGCATTGTACACAACTAAAAAAAACAAATAAATAAATATTTTTTTAAAAAAGCTATAAAAAAAGAATCTACTTATATGTTTATAGCCAAATATAATTGAAATCGAAGGTTTAGGTTCTCTCAACAATGAATGTGCTTTTTGAGCTTGAATCCTATGTCAAAATTCTATTTGAAATTTAAAAACTTGTAAAACATGTACATTTTCTATATATGTGGAGTCCACATTTAATACATATGGCTTTTGTTTGGTTGTTTTCTTTTAACCTAGCAAACAGTCATCTTCAGAAAGAAATAATGAGCAGATTCATGAATCTATTACACTTTCTTCTGTAATATATTCATTCGTTGGTAAATTTAAGTCACTTATATATAAAAGGGATATGTATGCAGAAATAGCATGACTACTATTTTTTATTTAGTAAATATTTAAATTTATTGTTTGCTTATTGCCAACAGACTAGTGCATATTATTTTGTTAATACTCAGATATACTCTGAAGTAGGAATAAGGAGAGAGGGACTCAGAGTAAGTGGGCCTATCACCATGCTCTAGTAAATGGCAGTCCTAGGATTTTTACCTAGATTCATTTAACTTTACATAACATGTCATCACATTTCAAGCTTTCCACACATGTTCATATGTTTTCCCTAACTTTTCACCAAAACCCAAACCTAATGGGAATGGATATAGATTGGGTTATTTATTGGAGCACTTGAAATTAGCAGTAAAATTCTGGGCAGACTGGGCTGTTAGAAGGGACCCCAGATTGAGAGGGTCATGAAGAGGGAAGAGACCTGATCTGGTAGAGAGAATTCTGGGCACAAAGGGATTGGCCTGAAGTTTGCCTCAGAAGGCAACATAAATACCCGGCATGGTGGCACATGCCTGTAATCCCAGCAGTGTGGGAGGCTGAGTCAGGAGGATCACAAGTTCAAGGTCAGTCTCAGCAACTTAGGGGGACCCTGTCTCTATATAAAAGACAAAAAGGCTGGGAATGTGGCTCAGTAGTTGAACGCCCCTGAGTTTAATCCCTGGTACACAAAAAAAAAAAAAAAAAAAAAAATAAGGCAACAAAAGTCAGAATATATTTGCTATTTGACACCCCTCACCTTACCCCGACACAAAAATACCTGGAGTCCTGTGTTACATAACAGAGCATGACGTGATTAAGGTCCTGAGGAAAGTCATGGAAAGATTTGAAACCTGTGATTAAAAAATCTCAATTTGAGGCCTGTTGCAGTGGCACATGCCCATAATTCCCTCAGCTTGGAAAGCTGAGGCAGGAGGTTCATAAATTCAAAGCCAGCCTCAGCAATTTAGTGAGGCCCTAAGCAACTCAGACCCTGTCTCAAAATAAAAAATAAAAAAGGCTGGGGATGTGGCTTAGTGGTTAAGTACCTCAAGTTCCATCCCCAGAACAACAATAGCAAAAACAAAATCTCAACTTGAAGATAGATAAAAGTAGAAGGGGAAAGAAATGTACAGTCAGTACTTTATAGCTTACAAAATATTTCATATATATGTTTTATAATATTCTGATTGAGTCTGAAAATCCTATAAAGACTTTTTATGTAATTCAGATAAATCATTGTAAGGATTGTGACTGCATAAAATACCTTTGAGTGGAGAGATGCTGGAGTTCAAAGATAGGTGCTTCGGTTGTCAAATTGGGCAAATTTGGACCAAGCTCATGCCGATGACAAAGGATAGGAAGCCAGGAATTTGAAGAAGAGTCCATAGGAAATAGGATGATCCATTGAATAGGTGGATGGACATATAAGGAGAGTAAGAATCTATTCAAATATTATACATCTAGTTAAGAAGAAAGTAGCCCAACCAGGATGGACAAACAGTCTGGGAAATCGTTTTTTTTTTTTAATTAATTAATTTTTTAAGAAAAGACACTTTGTTTTTTGTTAAATTTGATTGTTTATAAACTGGTAAAAATGCCCAAGGTCAAATTCTTAGTTGTGCACTGAAGTGAGAGAACAGGCTTAATCAGAGGTGACTGAGGGGTGTGTGCGTGTGTGCGTGTGTGTGTGCGCGCGCATGCGCGCACACACATAAACCAGATAGAAGAGGATTGTAACTGAAAAGGCGAACTCTTCCACAGGGCCTCTAATCTAGAAAGAGAAAAGTAAGGAGGCAAAGCTAGAATGGGCTGCAAGGATGCTTGGAAGAGACCTGCACGTACAAAGGGATGGTCAGGAAGTTGAGTGGATACCGGGTCTGGCATCTTGTGGTGCACATTCTGGCTTTAGGTGAGAAGTTAGTCAAATGATTCTTACATCCCTTCCAATTTCAGAATTTTATGAGTCTATTTAAGATTGTCTCTATAAATGCCTGTGTGCATAACACACATGTGTATGTATTCGTATAGTGCCATCTAAGAGAGGTTAAGTGCTTCTTTGACCGCAGATAACAACCAAGTACCTAGATAATCAAAATGGTGGGTGTCTTCGTTTACAAACAAGAACAAAAATGCACATGACCAAGGCCATTTAGCAATAGTAACAAGATTTTATTTTATTTTTTAATGTTTATTTATTTGCTTTTGTTGTACGCAATGCCTTTATTTTTACATGGTGCTGAGGATTGAACCCAGGCTGCGCATGTGCTAAGGGAGCGCTCTCCCGCTGAGCCACAACCTCAGCCCCAGTAACAAGATTTTAGATTGCTATGATTTTAGAAAGTTTATTAATAGGCTTCCTGTTACTATAACAAATTAACTGAGTCAATGAACTTACAATGAGAAAGATTTACTTTTGCTCATGGTTCTGGAAATTCTAGTCCAAGATCAGATGACCCCTTTACTTTGGGCATCTGATGAGGACAGCACATCAGATGCACAGTGGAGCAAACTGTTTACATCATGGGCCAGGAAGTAAAGACAAAGACAGGAATGGGTCAGAGTCCCACAATCCCCTTCAAGGGCAAGCTCCAATGAAATATGGACTTCCCTCCCACCAGGACCCACTTCCTAAAGTTCCACAGTACCACCTCCCATAGTGGCAGCCTGGGGACCAAGGCTTCGGAGGCACATTTAACATCTGAAGTATAGTCGCCTGTTGAAGGAGCCTATAATCAAGGAGATAGCTAAAGATTGCGGTTAGCTGAGAGCCATAAAAGATGTTCTAGTTTCCACCTGATAGTAATACATTATCCAAAGAATCTTTGTATGCCGGTGAACACTGCGTGACGCACCTGTAAGCTCGAGCTGTAAGCACGTGTCCTTGTAAAAGCGATATGTATATAACTGGGTGAGTTTAGTTAGTGTGTGTGGGAAGAAGAAGAAGGTGGTGGTTGGAGTTAGAGCGTTTGGAGTGATTGCTGGAGCCGGAGAGAGAAGAAGAATAAAAGACCTTTTTTCATTTTCATCCTGCCTCCGAATTTTCCTGCGGCGTTTGTTGCTCCAAGGCGGTTTCCGCTTCAGGCAGCAACAGCCTGTACCATTGACATTAGTCCCAAGTTCCCTTTTGACTCCCTTTAAGGTAGTTTTATCATCTCTGGAAAAATGTAAAAAAATAAAAATAAAAAAAATCTATAGCATATCTAAGGACTTCATTGCTTCCCTAGCCAGAAAGTGTGCTGATTGTGCTGGTTGTGCTGTTGGTGTTTGCCATTAGTGAGGGTCTGTCTCTGGAAGCATTCCTTCTTTGTGTAGTTTTTCAAAGACTGAGTTTTTAGGTCATTATTTAAGCTTTTCTTTCTCAGTTCCCTGTCATACTCTGAACTCTTTTCTGCCCACTGTAGTTCAACATTCACCCTTTATTCCTTTACCACAGTAGTGCTTGTGGCTCCTGCCCAACTCTTTCATTTTGTATATCACTCTGCCAAGGATATATGGTCATACTTAGTTTTCATTCATAATTGAAACACGCTCAGTAGAAGAAAATGGCCCAGTGGTTCCTGATTATGGTCCAACAATCACTGTCAGGCAGTCGAGCTTTCAGACAGAATTTCCCCCTTAGCTCTGCATCACTGGAGGGTGGAAATGGCCAATCATGGTAACATGAGCTATAGGCTTTGCTTTGTTTTTGGCAGTTTGGTTTTGACTGTGGGAAATGAGGGCTCCTTTTCCACCAATAAACATACCAGCAACACATGTGGTATCCCAGATTTACTGGTACACCACCAAGAAAAACACTGAATTTTCCATTTTGAAGTAGTTTCCAGGAATAGGTGCAAAACTAGTAAGTAGTGTTTTCTATGTGGTAGGTGTCTAGGACATGTTTAGAGTGTGGGTAAAAGATAACACTCCTTTTATTCCTCACATATTTGTTCTTGATTGATACCAGAGCATGTCAGATATCCCAGGACAAGTCTGTTTACTTGTAGATTCATTGAGTCCCATTCCCTGAACTTTGGAGAATGCTTGTACTAAGTTTCTCTCCCATGATGGGGAGAACTGTTTCTGTGCTTCTCTCATTCTTGCCTGGATTCTAACATTCTCTTGGCTTTGGGAGAGGATGTCTAGACCTGCAGTGAGTCCACATTGTGACAATGTGACAAGAGTGGGCACCTCCCAGATATAACCAGAGAATTGTTGGGATTGCTGTTGTACAACCTGGTGAAGTCTAGGGATTGTACTTTGTTTTGTTAAACAAAAGAACTGAAGGGAAGTCTTTTTTCCCCTATTTTGTAAAGTGGTGGAGGCCCCTTTCTGTAAAGGAAGTCTACCAGTCTGAGTGATAGGCCTGGATCTTTATGGAGAGATGACAGATTTAGGAGTTCTTTATATGGTATGGTTGATTCTTGAATTATTTGGCTATTAGATATCCATTTATTTGCTTTTGTTTTAGGAATTCATCATCTTTATAGAGAAAAAAAGGCCATTTACCAATCTAGTAGTAGTGAAACTTTTGGGCTCTGAGATCTCCCCCAACTCTCCACTTTTTTTGTTTGTTTTTGCTTTGTAGTATGGATGTTGTGATTTTTTAATTTTTTTCCACAGATAACTTTTTGCCTGTGGTAGTTTGAATATTGAACCCAGAGCCTTGCACATGCTAGGGATGCGCACACTCACTGTGCTATATACCCCAACCCTTGGATCCCTTTTTATACTCCGGAAGATTACTAAGGGCCTCAAGAAACTTTTATTTATGTGGATTAGGTATTGGCATTTATAATACTAGAATTTATAAGATAATTTTGTTACATTTATTTCATTAAAAATAATTTAATAAACTCAATACGTGTTTAATGTGATTTTTTTTCTATGAAAAGAACTACTTTCCAAAGAATCAAAAGGAAATCAATGAGAATAGTTGCTCTCTTAGCCATCTCAAGCTACCATCACCAAATACCATAGGCTGAGTACCTAAAACAACAAGAATTAATTTTCTCACAGTCATAGAGGCTAAAAGCCCTTGGGGTCAGCATAGTTGGGTCCTGTTGAACACTGTCTTCTTGGCTTGCAGACAGCCACCTTCTTGCTATATCCTCACATGGCCTTTTCTTGGTTGGATGCATGGAAGGACCTCTCTCCTTGTCATTTTATTTACAAGACCACCAGTCCTACTGGATTAGGTCCACACCTGTGTGAACTGATTTACCCTTAGTTACCTCCTAAAATTTTTATCACCAGATATAGTCCTACTATCAGAATTTTGACATATGAATTTTGTGGGGACACAGTTCAGTCTACAGCAGTGACATTATTTTGTATTTTTAAATCGTTTAAAGTCTTCCTTAATAAAAGATAGCTGCATTCTGATACCCAGTTCTGCATACAGTCACCATGCTGTTGTTTTGGTTGAAGTAGATGAAGAAAATCCAACCCCAAATAGCTATGTAGATGGAAAAGGAAGTATTTTAACACCATTTTCAGGTACTAGTGGATAGTCTATATCAAGGAGCTTCTAATACTTTGTGTAAGAATCTACTTGCCTATCTTGCTTCTTAGTTTACAATTTCGCAACAGTGTTTAGTGGTCATTTGGAAGATATCAATTTGTTGAATTTTACAGATCTAAACATGGACTGATAGTACAGTTTTTCTTTTTCCCCCTCCTTAACTTACATATATTATCACCATCAACCTCATCAGGAAAGTCTGTAAGTATTAGGAAGCTGTTAGGTTCAGGGATGTAAATACAAATTTTCCAAAATTCTCATTTTTCTTCGAGAGCACTGTTTATATCATTGGCAACACGTAGTGCCAATTTTAAAGGCTCACTTTGTTCATTTTCAAGAAAATGTTTGCCCACTATATAAGTCTGAATTACGAAGGTTTGAGTCAGTTATTCTTTCAAGTAAGAATGAGGTAGTATTTTATTTTGCAAGTGGAATAATCACAGAAATGCTTTTTCTCAAGACAACAGAACTTCAATGTGTAGCACAAGAGCTTTCTTAGGCTTCTCATTTCATTATCTAAAGTGTATATTTACACAGTAAGATGTGTAGTCAAAGGTCAAGATGTAATAAAATTAATACTTCTTTATCAAGGATATTCTTAAATGAAACTAGCTTTTTTTTTTTTTTTTTTTTTTTTTTTTTTAATCTGAAAATGCATGGCTGGGATAAATACAGTTAAGTTTAGTATAATTTCATGCTCCTGCCTTGATTCATGCTAAGGCATCAGCATTATTCACCCACCATTGCTTTTTGCATTGATTTGTGCAATGCAATACCAACCCTTTGAAGAAGGGCAAGTAGTATTAGACAAATACTCTTGACCTCACAGACCTTGTCAAAGGACTTCAAGGATCCTTAGTATTCAAGGACTATACAAGAATGGCTGCCTGCTGTCATCTTGTACTGCTGTAGAAGTGGTTCCAGTTGACTAAGAGTCAGTTCCTCCTGATTGAGACCCAGAATAGGTTTTATGGTAAGTTTGGAGAAGAGGAAAGGAGAGAAAAAGAGATGTAAAGTGAGAGACAGAAGCAAATGGTAGACAAACTTAAGACATTTGCCTGTTGTTTTCCTGAGGTCTTTGATCTGTCAAATAATGAGTCCTTGTCTTCATGGGTTCTGAATTCATGATTCACTGTTCTTGATTTAACCCATTAAGTCCCAAGTTTTCAATTATGTGAATATTTCAATAAAATTTTCATGAAAATGGGAAATCACAATCTAGAATCTATATATTACTATACTAATATCATTATAATTATATTGCAGTATAATTACATTCTTATGCACATAATTATTTGCTGTATAATTGAATTATATATTCTGCACATTTAAGTTTGTATAGGTATTCCACCTCTGGTTTGATGGGACAAATGGGTTAACTTGATTTGTTGGAATGCAGCCAGGAGGAGAGCATGAGCTGACAGCTGCCTCCTGAATGGGTCATAAGGTCCATGGCCAAAGTGTTGCAGGCTTTAAACAGCTGCAGCCAGTGCCGTGCTGTGGTTTAGAGGCCATGTGATAACCACTAAAGATGTGTCTCCCTGCTTGACCTAATTGGGTATGCTCACAAGATGAAGCGATAAACATAAACGAAGGAAAGCAAAGGATTAAACAAAACAAAACAAAACAAATCAAGAGACATAACATATAGCTCACAAATGTAAAAAAAAAAAAAAAAAAGTAATGGGCACTGTTAGGCTGCCTTATACTTTTGAAGGTTCTGGCTGGTGAGTCATCCTAGAGGTGGCAGGAGGCCTGCATCTTCAGGTAGCTTTTTAAATATTAGTCTTTCTTGAAGGACTGCAAGTATTTTGGTCTTCTGGTAGAAATGGAAGAGTATTAAGGTTCTCCAGGGAAAGAGGAGAAATAGGATATGGATAAGTATAGCAGTGGATGTAAAAGGAGACTTATGGAAATTAGTTCACCTAATTATGGAAACGGAGAAGTCCTGCACTGTGCTATGTGCAGCCTGTAGGCCCAAGACAGGCAACGGTATAATTCAAACCAAGTCTGAAGACCTGAGAAACAGGGGAGCCAGTGCCGTAAATCTTGGAGTTTGAAGGACCAAGAGGAGGCAGGGAAAGATACATGTCCCAGCTTAAGGAGAGAGACAATTCACCTTTCCTCCAGATTCTCTATTTGTGTTCTATTTGTACCCCCAATGGATTGAATCAGCCCACCACATTGGTGAGAGCAGATTTTTTCACTCAGTCTTCTGATTCGAATGCTAGTCTCTTCTGAAACATCCTCACAGGCATGGCCAGAGACAGTATCTTACCAGTTCACTGGGCATCCCTTAGCTCAGGAAAGCTGACACAAAATTAATGGTCCCAGGTAGCCTTGAAAGAATCTCTGTGTGTCCTTTCTAATGAACAGGGAATGTGAATCTTGCTAGAGAGATTCAAGTTGGATGTTAGGACTATTTCCAAAAGGAAATCATTTATAAAATACTGTGTTGTGGATCCTTATGCTCTAGAATTTAATGAGGGTCATCTTTGGTTAGGGGAATGGTAAAGATAGATTTCTTATTTAAACTATGGCATGTTAATGCATGGTCCTTTGGGGATTTTACTATCCATTTGCTTCTGTGTCAGGATTCTTTATTCAGTACAGCGAGATACATGCATAGAAAGTAAGATGATCATCTGGATGCTTTGTGTGCCTGTTGCCAAACATCTGGATGTTTGGAACCATCTGGAAAAATGACTGAAGTTTTCACAGGGGTTTTTAGCATTATGCAGATGAAACCTTCGGCTCATAATCAGGAGTGTCCCAGGCTAAGATGGATATAAATGTTTAATTAATTTATAAAGAGAGAGGATTGATTAGATTGCAGAATACATTGAATTGCTTAGTGTTCACCCCCCCCCCCCCCCGCCACCCCCTGGAATGAAATGAAGTTATTTAGTTTTAGAGCATTTTAGTTAGATCAACACTTCCACCTTTTAATCCCCCAAAGACTTGAGAGCCAGCAGCAGGTCCGGTGGTCTGCTTCTGTCATGGCAGCCATTAGGTCTCTGTGTATGATGTAAAAGGCCCCACTAACCATAGAATGTCCCAGAAAAGTAGTTTGGTCAGGCCATTATGGTATCAGTAATCCTCAGACTGCAGGTGCTTGCAATAGAAGGTAAAAGATGCTTTTCACCTAGGACTAATGATGCAATAATTGTTTACTTCATGAGGCCCTGAAAAGAAAATGGAACTTTTGTTCTCAGGCAGGCCCTGAGAAGGGTAGTCTAATCAGTCATAACAGTGTGTGCCTCTAAAAGGGTGCCTTCCTGTAGGGAGCCCCTTGGCTCACAGGGGCCTATTGTGAAGAAATAAAAAGAAAGTATTGAGGCAGGCACCAGGCGACAGGGCAAGAAGGAAACACTTAAGCAAGGGGCTTTTAATTTTTATATAACTAACCCTGAAGCATTTATTGCCCCCTCCTTAGAGTCGAGCCTCAATCCGCTTGCAGACGTGGCTTGCCGAGGGAGCTGTTGCTGGGGAAGCCAGAGACAGCCACTGACCTTGAAGGACAGAGGGGTGGCTGAAGGCTGGGAGTCTGTTAATTTCAACATCTGGTTGGCAAGATAATACTCTTTATTACAAAGCTTTTGTATAGCCATCTTCTCTCTTCTCTGAGCCTTTGGGGAAATCATCCACTAACCTCTGCCTACCCCAGAGACACTTTTAACCACAGTCTCCTTTGCATCCAGGGCCCTGGATTTATCCAAATGCATTGGGACACTGTTCTGAAATGCATTTCACAGATGTTGGAGAACATACTTGAGTCGTTTTTTTGGCAGGAGTTATACTTTTCCTTCAACTCTCATTTAAGTGAAAATGTATCTTGCTTTTTGAGGGAGAGGCCCATTTCATCTGGGCAGTGCAGGATTTATCAGCTTCGCAAGCAGGCTTGAACCAACTGAGCTGAGACAGCAGTGGTTCGGCCCTTATAGCCTGGTACTGAGGGTCTGCACAGCCCAGTGCATCCCTCTGAATTTGTTTTGTGTGGAATTTCCATGCTGGTCAGTTTGGGAATATCATGTTACATTGGTATGCTAGATTAGAATGTTAGAGCTTCAAAATACTGAATGAGATTTAAAAAAAAAAAAAAATCCTCTGACCCAAGAAATCTTACTAGGCAACTCAGTAGAATTGGTCAAATGTGGATAGGTGAGAGAGGACATCTCAAGAATCTTGCTTATTGAGGATTTCCCTTTCTGGCCATGCTTTTGACTTTTGGAGTCCATGGAAGCTCTGTAATCCTTACAGCTTCTTCTTTTTTTTTCCTAAGTTGTTATAACCCTTAATTCCTCTGTGACACTTATGGTTTCTTACAGCATAGCTTGAAAAGTGGCAATATAATCTTAGATTCTCAAGATAATGAATGTGGGTGAAGGCTGGTATGGTGGTGCACTCATATAATCTCAGCTACTTGGGAGGCTGAGGTAGGAGGATTTCAAACTTGAGGCCAGCCTGGGCAACATAGAATCACCATGTCAGGTAGCATATGTGAAAATGACGTTCAGGGATGTTCAGGGAGTGGTCCAAGCTAACAGCAGGGTAGTGGCAGAACTTTGACTTGAAACCTGTGTTTTATGATCCCATATAATATGCCATATAGTTCTAGTCTGCCCTCTTCACCCCTCACACCAATAGTATTAGAACTTAAAGGGGCAGTTGTGCTGGGGATGGGCAGGACAATGACCAGGATTGAAGCCTGCACATTTTCATTTTACACGGTATTAGTCGAGGTTGGTCAATTTATTCACATGAGACTGGTATATAAGTGATTTGCAATGAAGCTGCCCTTACTTTACAGTTCAACACATGCTTTCCCAGTGCATGGCCTTTTATTTGCCTGCTGGTTTATTGAAGTTCTGGCAGGCCTGCCTGTTGGAAAACTAAGTTCTGAAAGAGGAGTGCAATCCACAAAGGGACTCCTTTCCAGTCTGCTTGGCTCTGCTGGGTGTCACTGTAGCTCTTAAACTTGCTCCCCATCCCACCTACTCCAGTGGCTCCTTGTTATGGATACAGGAAATTGATGGTAGAGCTGATAGGGTAATGAGAAATACCAGAGAATTTAAAAGTCAAGAATGACAGATCTCAGCTGTAGAAGTTTGACATTTTTATTTCAAAGTTTTCTAATCCTATATTGTTCCGCCTCTGTTCGCAGATGGAAGCTACATGTAGTAATACATAAAGTGCAGTAAAGTGTATGTGCAAATGTGCTCCTGGCTTCATTTTGATTTCATTTTGATGAAGCCCTTGAGAGTATTCTCATGAAGGCCCATGTGTAGATTCTGAAAATGAGTGTCTTCATTCCCTCCAATTTTCTAAAAAAAAAGGCCAGTTCAAAGGAGAGAATGGGTATGTTCATTCAACCATGATGGTCCCATTTTAACCAAGCATGTGGGGTGGTCCAGATGTGAGCAGTATGAAGGAAGACAACTTTCCTTTGATGTGGGACACAACTTTTACCAACTTCCCCAAACATATCTTCCCATTTCCTGTGGGGTTATAGTCTACAACTTGTTTAATGATTGTTAGAGCCATAGAAACAAATGTGAATCTGGTTTGCATGTTTCCTTTCCTTAGAAATGAAGGGGGCCTCTGAAACCCAGACTGTTCCTAGGGAGCAGTGTCAGAGAATAGTGCCATTAGCTTGGAATGGAAACTAAGCAGTCTTAACCTTTGCATAGAGAGGCTTGATGGAGCTGATAAGAGGGGTTGCTCTGGTTTGTATATTGAGTGAGGAGAGCAGTCATGCAGATTCTTCCAAGGTTTCCTAAATCTGGCACCTGTGTTGGCAATCTGTCCTTTTGTGTATTTGAATTATTTTTCACTAAGCTTATAATAACTATAAAGAGAAATATATTTAAGTCCCTTCCTTTTGAAGATGAAAAGTATTTCTCTGTTTCATGACACACATGTTCTCAGCATGGATTTGTCTGTTGACAGAATGAGGGATTTGTAAAGAAGCATACGTAGGGGGAACTCTTTAATGACTATCTCAGTCCTGCCTGCCAAGCCACTATGATTTTGGAAATATTTACCCATCATGAAATTAGTCTGGTGTTGCTTGTTCTTGATTTGATGTCATCTCTTTTTATTAACTGGCTATGTGTAATTTGTTTTGTTACTGTCCACATGCACTTTTCCTGTTATGTAAAATTCATTTATTCTAATACCTTGGATGCAATCCTTGATTATTTATGAGTTACTCTGTTAGTAATTATACCTGTTCAGGGTCAGTATACTCATTCCTGTCCTGCCTACCCCTGTGGAGTCCTTCCTAATACAGCTGTCCTTCTTTGCAGCTTTAAACTCCAACAGACATAGAGGTGAGGGGCTATGAGGGCAGAAATGGGACCAGGTGGCTGCGTAGTGCTGCACTCCTGTGATACCCAGATGTAGCAGTGTATGTTTCTTTTGTGTTGCTCAGTTGGAAATTGAATGAACTGGAAAGGTAATTATCTAGCTATTTTTCAACTGGTCTTATAGTAGTCAAAATGGCTGAGTCAGTCTAATATTGTATAAGTGACTAGTTCCCAAATATTTGTCCAGAAACCATGAGTTCTTTTTAAAAGCCCAGGTTCCTAATCCCATCTGTGCAGATTCTCATTCAGTACGTCTCAGTTTGGATCCCAGGAGTCCTCTGCATTTAGAGGTTTCTGCAAGATTCTGGTGCACAGATGTCAAGTGTTATGTGTCTGATGCAAGGATTGTGACTTTTAATACTCACATTATTATTATTATTTGGTCTGTTGTCTCAGATAATTCTGGAAGGGTGTGAGTATCGTCTTTGATGGACTATGTTGGTCTGAGCATTCTGGGCTATGTGGGAGTGGGATCATTAGGTGGGCATTGGGGACTGATTCTGGTCTTGGTTCTGCCACTCTGTTGACCTTCCATCAGGTTAGGGATTTAATCTGTCTAAGACTTAGTTTCATTCATAAGACAAAGGCATCAGATTATTCAAGGCACTTTTCAGCTTTGTAACATTCTTTGATTTGAAGGGCTTTGCTCTCCTAGGAGTTGTGCCTGTTGTCATTGTTCATGGGTGGCTCTAACCTTTCCTAAAGTAGTGAATGCCTGTTTGTCAGCAGAACATTAATCATGGTTGACTTCTCAGAAGAGCTGGTGTCTGTCCCCAGATCTAAGAGGGCCTTTCTTCCTTTTCTTATTCTGTCATTACCAACCTTTCAACCCAAGATTGAAACCAGTCATTCTCCTGGGGCTCTCCTCAAGTTCTTATGTTGGTGTGTGTGTGCTTAAAGAAAGTTGGAGTTGTGATTCTGACCCTTTCTCTGCCAAGCCTTAGCAATTTTCAACAACTGGGCCCTCTTTGCAGCTGGGGATGCTTGTCCTTTTGGTATAGTTGTAGCTGATGTCAGACTAGAGAGCAGGGCCTAGAGTGCCTCACTATGTTCGACAAATGTTTTGTTTCCAGGAATTTGCTACATATTCACTAGAGGGTTTGGCTGAGTGCAGGGGCAGAACATGGTGTCCCCTTAGGTCTCTGGTCCTTGGCCTTCATGGAGCATCAAAATAAGTAATAGTGCATTTAAATCATGCATGCCCATGTCACCCCACCCCCACTCAGGACTATTGAATCAGACTCTTTAGAGTGGAACTGGACAAGCAGATTCTTTCAAAGGCTGTCAATTCTCCTTTCCAAACCAATTCCTCTTCCTTCTATCTGGGCTCATGCAATGTCCCTTTGCCTCTTGAAACTATTTTTTATTAAGGCAGGTGTAACCAAATGGAGAGTCATCAACAGAATTATGTAAACTGTGGTCTCATTCTGTTGGAAGAATTCGGTCTTTAAGACTAGAAGACCCTCAGAGATTGGAGGCTGTGTCCTTCACCTTCCCAGTAGTAGGGTTTAGGCCCAGGTGCCATTACTATAGATGTATTTTATCTTATTTTTGTAGTTGTAGATGGACAGAATGCCTTTATTTATTTTATTTGTTTTTTATTTTTGTGTGGTGTTGAGGATCGAACCCAGTGCATCATGCATGCTACACAAGTGCTTTGCCACTGAGCTACAGTCCCAGCCCTACAGATGTCCTTTTAACACCTGTCTGTAGTGGTCCAGTGGTTCTTTCTTTACTCTAAAACATGATAGAGATTAGTACTAAATAAGTCACCTTTTTGTGAAGTATTAACACAATTACTTGTTTATCTTCTATTCAGGGCAATTCACAAATGTTATTGAGTACTTACAATGTGCTAATAAGCATTGATCTGAGTGTTGAAGATATAGTAGTAAATAAAACAGACAAAATTTCTGCCTTCATGGAACTTTATCAGTATATATATATATGTTCACATGGAATTTAACATGACTGAATTAAATGTCTGCATTTTAGCATTATGAAATATTATTTTAGAATAAATTCTTCAGGACTGGCCTTGCCTGGCTATTTCTAAGATCATAAATGGAATCAAAATTTAGAGCTTAGCTTGTGAAATCTACATTTAATTTGCAAAATGCTAACTTGGGGACTATGTTCTACTAATTCAGCATGTAGTCCATGGGGTAGTTCAGGTAAATGTTTTTTTGAAGGTAGAATGCGTAAAGTAGTGGATGTAGAACTTTGCTGCTTAAATAGGAGCCAAGGACAGTGACAGAATTGCAGTTCATCTTTTCATTTTGGGACTATTATTTGATAATGTCTTTCGTTTTGTCATTGTGTTTTAGCTCCATGTATTTGAATATTTATTTCCATGTATGTGAAAATACCTTGGGGCTCTGGGGTTTTCACTGTTTTATCTGTTTATTTCACCTGTTCAATGAAAGCATTAATTTGAGCTAAATGCTTATAATTTCAGGCCTTGGGGCTGCTACTTCACAAATTACTGCAAATTTCTATGTTCACCTTATGTGGGTTAATATAGCTTTTTAAATTGTCTGCTTTACTTTTGTAATTTATGCACTAAAATTATTTGATTCAGTTAGACATGAAAATTTTGAATTGCTTTCAAGGACTTTACAAACTAGATTATTCAAATCTTTTAGTTTGTCTTAAAAGTACTTTGGTAAAAGAAAAGCTGTTCTCGTGTGTGTGTGTGTGTGTGTGTGTGTGTGTGTGTGTAAATTTTTTTTTTTTTTTTTTTGCCATGAGCTACATTCTTGGATTCTGAATACATGATAAAATATTGGTGGGTCTGCAAATACAACAATGAGTTAGAAGCATATTGGATATTAATTTTAAAATATCAAGAGAACATGCAAAAGAAATCAAGGATCAGCTTTTGGTCCTGTTTCCTATGGTTACTTGTGAGTTAACTAACTTCAGAGAGAAATAGGGTGAGAGACAAAGAGGGAAGACAAAGATATTCTGGAAGTAATTATTAATGCTGAAATTTCCATATATAATTTTGGAATGCTTGTGTTTGGAATGTGACATGGCAATGAAAATGTATGTTTCAGGTTTGCGGAGAAAAACAGCGCTTTGAGAAGTTGATGGAACATTTCAGGAATGAAGACAATAACATAGATTTTATGGTGAGTTATTTAATACTACGTTCAATAAAGCAAACTCAATTCCAGCACTTTTGTCCTAAATATATGTATGCATATACACACACACGTGTTACACAGGACAGACAGGAAATTGAGTTTAATATGCTATAGATCCTTTCTAGAATGTTTCTCTTTTATCTGTATTTTTCCTTTGTGGTATTTGTTTATAGTTTTATTCATTTCAAACACACTCAGTAACCTCCAAGAGTTCTGATTACGTATAGCAAGTAAAGGGGGAAGCAGCTAGGGAAAAGGAAATTGAGACTTGGTACAAATGCCTACAAGCACCAACTTGAACAGTACTACATAATATTTGTAGGGTATAAGGATGATGTTTTTGACTCTTGCAGACTCCAGTCAGTGCCCTTCTCCAGACTATGTTCTCAAAAACTACGCACTTTGCTTAGTAGAATTGACTCTTCAGCAGTGATTTTTTTTCCCTTTCTTCAATTTCTTTCCTTCTTTAGTAATTCTGTGATGGCATAATCATACTGCACATCTCCTTAGCAGGCTAGATCACATTCAGAACATCTGGTTCCATAGCAGTGCTAATTTTCTCAGGTGAGAACAGCAAAATACATTTCAGCACTTTTGAATCCATACACCCAATTCTTATTCCTGTGCTGAGATGGGATTTGCCATAGAGAATTTCCTGACACACTATACTTTTGAGTGCGCCCACCTCTGAAGCCTTTGACCCAATCCTCTTGCTCTAGAGAGCTTCTGGACCCAGGAAATCCTTAACTGAGTTAACCAACCAGATTACTTCCAGCCTGGAGCAGGTATCCCTAACTGTTCTTACACTGCAAAGCCTATACTTAGGATGCCATGTAAAGTTTTATATTAAATTGCTTTAGTGACTATAAAGTATAAAACAGAGCTTTTCAGACTTCTAACCTTTTTATGTGTTTTTTTTTTTTTCTGGGACCTCAAATTTTATATGCATCCTAGCCTTCATCTCCTTCCAAAATCAATGAGAAAGATGACATCCTTTATAGAGAAACTGTTCTTTTCCATAAAGCGTGTTATTTGCTTTTGAAGATGAAAAAACATATATGTGAAACAAGGCGTAATTTTATATTCTTGTTAGGATTTTCTAGGTGAAGTTCAGGCTAATGCTGGCATTGGTAATGAATATGTGAAGAGGTCTGTGCCTTGGCTTACATCACCAGTTTCTTTTCTGTTCCTTGTTGGGAGGAACTTACTCGTTTGATTAGAGCTGAGGTTGCAAACTGGAGGCCCCAGGCTGAAGCCACGCTGTAGGCTTGGTGAACGTAATGATGAATATTTTTTTTTTTTAATTAAAAAAAATGTCTGATAACTTTAGACCCCTGTTCTTTAAAGATATTAACTCCAGTTTGTCATAATCCACACTTTCCTTTATTATGTTACATATGACCCATCTTACTCATGATATGATAACTGGTGAACCTGTCATTTGAGTTTGCTGAAATTATAAGCCCATTAAAACATCTATACCTAGTCATATCATTGTTTATAGCAGCTTTATTCACAATAATTAAGCTATGAAACCAACCTAGGCTCCCTTCAACAGATGAATGAATAGAGAAAATGTAGTATATATACCCAGTGGAATACTATTCAGCCATTAAGAAGAATGAAATTATGATATTTGCCAGTAAATGAATGGAACTAGAGACTGTTATGCTAAGTGAAATAAGACAATCCCAAAAAACCACAGGCCGAATGTTCTATCTGATATGCAGATGGTATCACACAATAAAGGTGTGTGTGGGGAGAATAGAAGTTCATTGGGGGAATTAAGAGAAGGGGGAGAATGGATGGGAATAGGAAAGACATTAGAATGAATCAGACATAACTTTCTGTGTTCATATATGAATACACAAGCAGTGTAACTCCACATCATTTACAACCATAAGAATGGGAAGTTATACTCCAGGTATGTATAACATGTCAAAATACACTCTATTGTCATGTATATCTAAAAAGAAAAACAATAACGACAAAATATGTATACCATTGTGTTACTGATTGGAGCCCAGTTCCTGTCAGTTCACTTACTCGTATGCACACATGCAAGGTACCTTCTTGACAGTCTACAAGAATCCAAGTAATGCTGGGCACTGGTGCTTACCTGTAATCCCAGTGACTTGGGAAGCTGAGGCAGGAGGATCGCAAGTTCAAGGCCAGCCTCAGAAACTTAGCAAGACCCTATCTCAAAAAAGTAATAATAGTAAAAAAAGACTGAGGGTGTTGCTCAGCAGTTAGTGTCCTTAGGTTCAAATCCGTACTACAAAAACAAGCACCCTCCCGCCCCCCCCCCCCCAAATACGATTGCTGGATTCATGCGTCACTTAAAAATAGTTCTCTCTTAGGTATATTATAAAAGTCAGCAGATCATTTAGACCTATTTTCAGAAGAGAAACGGGAAGATGCCAGAATCCAACCACATTTTCCCTCCAGAAAACGAGGCTTTTGATAAATTGGGAATGCAGTTACATTGCCCAATCTCCCAAACAACATATTCCTCATAACATGTTACTTTTTTTAATATGTAGTTTAAGACCTTTTTACTGTATTTTTGTGGAGGAAAAAAAAGCCGAAAAATTGTCAAAATGAGTTTTCTTAAGTTCATTTAACCCATGACCTTGAAATAGTTTTTGGTAAATTACAGTAGAGTCCCCTTTTAACCTAGAGAGTTTATACATCTTCCAAAGATATCCAGTATATAACATTCCAAGAGGCTCTAACTCAGTAAAAACAAATTTTAAAAAGCTAAGTGGAGGGGCTGTGGCTGTGGCTCAGCAGTAGTGTACTTGCCTGGCATGTATGAGGCACTGAGTTCGATTCTCAGCACCAGAAACAGAGAGAGAGAGAGGAAAGAAAGGAAGGAATGTCTATCAACAACTTAAAAAAAAAAAAAAGCTAAGGGGAATTAGTTTGGGGGAGGAGATTGGTGATTATGAACCTGAGTCCCTCGATCATTTTACCTTCTTCTTTGAGCTTCTGCTGGGTCATTGCCTTTGAGGGAAAGCCTGAGCTAGATATTTCCACCATAAGAAGAATGTCATTATCAGGAGCAAAATAGATCTGTTGAACTCTGTTTTGTTATTTATTAGACTGGAAACTGGTTTTCTGTGGGACAGGTCTTAGGGCCACTGGTGCAGTTGTGAGGAGAAAGCACCAAATCAAAGCTTTCACGGAGTGGAAACAGGGTGATTGCATGGAAAGATGGGCCAACATTCTGTTCCTGTTCTCTTGGTAGGCTGGAGTGCAGAGAGAATGTTTAGCAGCAGTTACCTTGTGGTGAGGGTTATAGGTGATTTAAATGTTGTTCTTTGCAATGGTTTTCATATTTTGTATGATATATATATATGTGTGTGTGTGTGTGTGTGTGTGTGTGTGTGTGTGTGTATGTATATATACACCTGTACTAATTTACTTGAGTTGCTCTGTATACCTATGTGACTTTTTAAGAACAGGTTTACTGAAATACAATTATCATAACCTCCACATTACCATCGAAAGTATATAGTTCAGTATGTGGCATATGCATAGGTTCTATAACCATCACCACAATTTAGAACATTCTGTCACCCCCCAAAGAATCCCTGTGCCTATTAACAGTAACTTCCTATTTACTTTACCCCCAACCTTAGGCAATCGCCAATTTAATTTCTATTTCTATAGTTTAGCCTGTTCTGGGTATTTTAAATAAATGGCATCATACAGTGTGTGTGTGCGTGTGTGTTTGGGCTGGGGATTGAACCCTAGACCTCACGCATGCTAGGCATGCACCCTGCCACTGAGCTACATCCCCAGCTCTTCTGTGCTCTTTTTTGCCTGGCTCTTTTTACTTACTATGATATGTTCAAGTTTGTCCTTGCTGTAACATGTATCAGCCGTTTCATTCCTTTTTGTTGTTGCACAATATTCCATTGTATAGATAAACCACATTGTGTTTATCCATCAGTTGGTGGATGTTGCCTTCTTCCCATTTGTTATAAATAAGATTACTATGAACATTTGTGTACAAACTTTTATGTGGATATGGTTGTGTTTCTCTTTGCTACATGAGTCACATGGTAACTTTTAATATTTTGAAAAGCTGTCACACTTTGCAAAGTGGCTGCTTCATGTTTCTCTACATCCTTACTAACCCTTCTTACTGTATTTCTTTTTATTATCAGTCATCCTAGTGGCTGTGAAGTGGTATCTTATTGTGGTAACTCTATGACTTTTTAAATTAAAAATGTTGTAAAGGGCTGGGGTTGTGGCTCAGCGGCAGAGTGCTCGCCTTGCACGTGTGCGGCCCGGGTTCGATCCTCAGCACCACGTAAACATAAAGGCATTGCATTGTGTACAACTAAAGTAAGTAAATAAATATTTTTTAAAAATGTTGTAAAATGTTATTAAAGACCCAGTGAAATGAAGGACTTGGTAAGTGAACCTAATTTGCGTATTAAAAGCATATGCCGGGCTGGGGTTGTGGCTCAGCGACTCGCCTCGCACGTGTGCAGCCCGGGCTCGATCCTCAGCACCACATAAACACAAATGCATTGCATTGTGTACAACTAAAGCAAATAAATAAATATTTTTTAAAAAAAGCATATGCCTATGATTCAATGAGAAAAAAAGTTTAAAGTTCATCTAACCCCTTGGCAATTTCATTTCAGGTGGCCTCTATGCAGTTTATTAATATTGTAGTCCATTCAGTAGAAGATATGAACTTCAGAGTTCACCTCCAATATGAATTCACCAAATTAGGCCTGGATGAATACTTGGATGTGAGTATAGCTATAACCTTTGGCTTCCGTGTAAGACTTGATTTATTACTTGCCCTCAATGGTGCACTTCTAGAGTGGCTAAGGAATGCTCAAAGCCCTGTATAGTCAACTACTGTCATGCTAGCTAAAGGGAACCAATCCAAGTGATGCAATCTGCCAGAGAAGCTGGATTCTTGCAGACCTTCTGGGACCTCTGGCAGTCTTTTGCCAGCAGCCTTTCAGTACGGGAGTCAGATGACCTCTTGTAGTCCTGCTGCAGCTTGCCTGTGTTTGTGAGCTCAAGTCTGGGTCAAGTCTCATTGCATCCCTCACCCGACTGCTGCACAGTTTGCATTCTTGGTTACTCTGGGGGCCCCATCTTGGCAGGGAAAATCAAACCAATACTGCTGTAGAATGAAGAGAAATGCCTGGAACATAAATAATGAGGAAATGAATGCTAGAAACTTCCTCCTGAAACTGTTAATTTTTGCTTTAAGTGTTTGTGGCTTTAGAAGTTCCACTTTTGGGTCTTGGGAGAAGGGTGTTCAGTTTCTCTTTTCCAGGTTTCCTTGCAGAAGTGCTCAGCCAGTTCTCTGAAGTTCTTCAGTTAAGAAACTGAAAGTTGACGTTCAAATCATAAATGGACATGAGAATCTATGCATGCAAACCATGTCCTTTGACTCCTGGGCAGTTTTGTTTTTCTTTCCATACAGGATTGGTCCAGTTGAATTTGGAAGATTGGGCAGGAATTGCTGACCTCAATTTCAAGGCTGTTTTCTAGCTGTAGAGATGATAGGAGCTCTCCCATTGGACAACTGCAATATTTAGCTACCCATCTTCGTTAGGGATGAAGTTGGGATTTCAAACACTGTCTTTTTCACAGTACTAGGAGGCAGAATCACAGAGATGGTTACTTTTAACCTGAGGGCCTTGCTTATTAGAGCAGCCAGGCTACCCTAGAGTAGACTGGCCTAATGTCTAAAGTCTCTACTCAGGGAGAGGCATGATGGATTTCATTAAAGACCTGTTGGAATTATTTTCCTAAATATTTAAAGATGCCCTGATGTCACTGTTGAAATATTGTATTTAAAGGAATTTTTTTATACTTTAATGTTGATGTTTATCTGCCCTCTTTCCTCATATGCTTAGAGCAACAGTATTTGAACAAAACTTGGGCCCATAAATTCCTAATAGTTTTCTGAGTTTAGCTTTGCGATATCTTGCTTTATACTCTAATGTGTAATGACAGGTTGGTAACCTATCAGTGAACACCTATTATTCATGTGAATCTTGTAAAAAATCACAAGAAACTTCTTTACCATTTTCTCCTCTGGCCTTTGTTCTGAATTATGGTGGAACATACCCTGTTCAAAACAAGCTAAATTGTAGGTTAGAACCTAGCAGAAAATCCATTTTCCCAAGAATTTACATGAAGTGGAATTCCTCTTAAAATTTTTAAATTTCACCAAAACTTTATTTCTTTAACTTTGTAAGTATGTTGGTTCTGCACTCTAATAGACAGAGGTAGTTAGAAAAGTAATATGATGTGCAGGAGCCCTGTTTGGGGAGATGGCTTAAATTGCGGTTGACTATGGGCCATGGAGTTTTGGGCATTGTTGTCTTTTGTAGTCTCACGAGACTTGGCCTGGGATCTCGAGTGACTTGGCCGAGATTGCTGATCGGGTCAGCGCCATTTTGGTGGTGTGTGTGGCGCGTGTTAGTCGTTGTTAGAGCCAGAGAAAAAAGTTATCAGAATAAAAAGCTGTTTGTTTCCAGTTTGCCTCTGAACTTCTTCCCGCGGCTTTGTTGCTCCAAGCGGCCATCACTTCAGGTGGCAACAATGATGAACATATAACATATGAATACTATATTAGTTTACAGAAGCAGCTTTGCATGTAGTCTTTGATTTGTTCAAAAATGCTATTGGCATTATCCATGTGCCAGATATTATTCTAGCCACTTCTTTATCCTCAGGAAAATTCATAATATTTCTTGTGGATAAGATTCATTGATTTATTTGGCCATCTCAGAGGCAAGTTTTTCTTAGTAGTATCTGAATTCCTTCATAATACCTGATTAGGGATGCAATGAACTGGGAAAAGCTTTCTGATATGTACTTTGGAAACCCTGAGCTGTTGATGTGGGGCACTGCCTTAGACAAGCATTCATGAAGAGTGAGCTCTAGAAATTTTGCACTAAAATAAACCCAAGGTTCATGTCTAACCCACCTCCTGTATAACTCTGTCCCCCACCTGGAGCCACCATCACTATCCAGGCAAGAAGCCACCCACTGCAATCTCCTCTACTACCCCAACATCCCTTTAAGTTTTATGTTGCTTGTAACTGTTCCCCTTCGAAGCTACTTTCAGTTTTTCTGTTTTCTTGATTTCACATTTATCAAATTGTTTTAGGTTGGAGTATAACTACAAATAGGAAGGATTGGGGGGGGGGATCATGTATATGTAAACACACACATGTGAATATGTATATTTTATATATTTATATTTACATGTATGCACATTAAATATTTATATGTGTATGTAAATATTTGAGGGGTATTTAGGAGGAAACCAATCTGATCCTACCTTCTTAAGTAGTCACTTCATAGTTCTCTTAAGGAGGATGATGTCTTAAACCTTTTGGAAAAGGCTGGACTTTGGGAACAAACAAACCTTGTAGACTATTGGGTAAGTATGTTCTGTTTCTAAAGATAAGCTAATGTCACCTCTCAAATTCTGTTTTTTAGAAGCTGAAACACACAGAGAGTGACAAGCTGCAAGTACAGATTCAGGCTTATCTGGACAACGTGTTTGACGTAGGAGCTCTGCTGGAAGATGCGGAAACCAAGAATGCAGCCTTGGAGAGGGTGGAAGAACTGGAAGAAAACATCTCTCATGTAACTACATCTCAGAAAAGGGAAAATTGCTCACATTTCATCTGGGTGCAAAGTAGAACTCAACATCCACTTTTGTGGCAGTAACTTAAAAGATGCAGAGTCTAGAAATGAGCTGTGACCTGGTTAGAGAACTATCATAAGCCATTCTGGGTTCTTTCAAAGAAGGCAGATGTGTTACTGGAAGCAAAGTGGAACCCCTTGCTTTGCCTCAGCTGCTTACCTCTCAGGACTGCAAAACTGCTTGTCCTGACAATCAGTTACAGACACAGGAGGACTGAATCGCTGGCATTACCTGAGGGATTAGAGGGGAATGAAATATGGGAATTTGACATGAGATGAATAAGTATTTTCTGAACATAAGCCACCTTCTTCTCAAAATGTCGATACAGTCTCATGGAGATAATTAACTCTAGTGTCTCTTGGTGCTTATCTAAATATTCCTGTCTTACATTCACTCATATTCTCAATAATTTCATTTTAGCAGTAGACATGTTCAAGGAAATCAGTGAGCTCTCCCAAATATCTTCTTTGTTGAGGAAGACTGTCCCTCTCAGTATAATGTCAACTCTATATTGGGGCAGTGATCTGATTTTCTCTCTCTCTCTCTCTCTCTCTCTCTATATATATATATATATATATATATATAGATATATAATTTTTTAAAAAATTTTTAAAAATTGTTTTTAAGTACTGGGGATTGACTAGGGGCACTTCACCACTCAGCTACATCCCCAGATCTTTTCACTTTTGATTTTGAGACAGACTCTCACTAAGTTGCTAGAGCAAGCCTTGAATTTGTGATCCTCCTGCCACAGACCAAGTAGAATAAGAGTCTAAAGGTCTTCAGAGGTTGTTTATTTGTTTGTTCATTAAACAAATAATTCAGCTATTATAAGAACAAACAGAGAAACCCAATATTTTGAACCAAATTCTTTGCCTGAATCGATTACCATTTTTCTTTATTGTGAAGTGAATTGTCTCCATTTGGAGGGGAATATTATTTTGCTCTTTTGAACAGCCCACATATTTCTCCCCTACATTTTATTTTTAAGTACTATGTGTGTGTGTAATTTCCTTTGCCTTTTACCATTACTTTGAAAATGGGCATCGCCATGGCTTGTGGTTAAAGCAAATTGTTGAGCCCAAAACTCCCCTTTTGTAAATGCTACAGTGACCTAGTTGGCATTTACCAAACAGTTTACAATCCCAATATCTCTTCCCTTAAAAGATTTGTATTTTGTTCTGAGCCTGATTGGTGTAAATATTCACTCTTCCTCTTTATATTGCCTCTCTGATTTCCTTTACTTATATGATAATTTTCAGTGAGATGTAAGAAATCAAAAGTTGCTTAATCATACAGCTGTGTGCAGAAAGCTGCTTTTTAATAAATAGTGCACACTTTCTTTATCTCTTATTCAGCCTCAGCCAGCATCACCTGACCTTAGTGTCTACTTTTGTAGCAGGCCACCTTTATTTGAACAGCCTCTCCAAATCGCTTCTGTTGTTTGAATAATTTGGGTTGAAATAATCAGTAGTGCTTTTTTTTTTTTTTCCAGCTAGATCAACAATATTCAAAAGCTTTTGCCTGATATCTGTTTCTTGGGGATGGGGATGACCCTCCTCCCTCACCTTACCGTTCTCAACCCTTGCTAGCTCCAAAAGAACGGAGGGAGACACCTTGTATATTTAAACACTAAGAAGTCACGTGGGTTTTTTTCTAAAGATCATGTATAAATTATTCTTGGTAGAAACAAATGTGTTTTCAGGGCCATATTATAAATACTAACATTTCCAGAAAACAATTTGTGTAACACAGGACTGTAAAGGGCCCCTAAAGGTCTTAGAGTTATACTTTCTGAGGACTAAGGACCTGGTCTGAATGATCCTGTGTTGTGACACAGTTTCCTTTTCAACATTTTACAGTTATCTGAGAAACTGCAAGACACAGAAAATGAAGCCATGTCCAAGATTGTGGAACTGGAAAAGCAACTCATGCAAAGGAACAAGGAACTGGATGTTGTCCGAGTAAGTGTGATGATGGCAGTCCCTCAGGTGGAGTGGTGGCAGATGTGGTCCAGCTTTGGGCTCGTTGAATGTAGAGCACATTCACTTCAGAGGAATGCAATGATGCAGCATATTTATTAGGACCATTTCAGAGGTGATCCTTCAATGGAAAGTACACGTAGTTGTGGTCTGTACACACATGTGCATGCACTCACACATTGGAGGTTCAGGATTTCCTTATCACAGATTTTGGGAGCAATAGTTTTTTTTTTTTTTTTCCATTTGGAGGAGGCTGGGTTGATTCTGTGGCTCACCCATTTAGTTGGAAATAAAAACATAGCATGGATTTAATTCATGCCACTTATTTATTTTTACTAGGACTTGGATTTCACTGTATTCCTTTACTTTGCTTCTACTCAGAACTGGGTTTGATGGTTGCTGTGGAAACCGTGAATCACAGCACAGGCTAGACCTGATGACATTCACCAAGAAAAAAAGGAAAAAGCAAAAACAATTCATTTTATTATCAGATAATCCCAGTTATTTGATTTGGCCTTCATATTGTTTTACCTTACATGTCAGGTATTTATGGAGTGCCATCCGTGTGCTTGAGATTGTGCAGAACATAAAAGCACCAACACGCCTGGAGGGCGTTTGGGCAAATGGCTCGCCCTTATACCACCGTTTAATGCAGCGGCACATTTTATGTGATGGTTATCATGTCTGTGTGTGTTGCCTGATATTCTGACATGTCCTTTAGTTAACTCTTGGAAATTTATTTTCTGGCACACCATCGAGACAACGTTGTAGCATATGGACTCAATTCTAAGTTCAGACTCTTAGATTATTAATAATAGACAGGGTGTGAAGAATGTCTCCCTGCCTGCCGGAGGTCTGTGGTGAGAGCACATGTGCAAGGCCCAGCAAGTAAGTTCCATTCCATGAAACTCCTTTCACTGGAACCTCTGTGGGCCCCTAATAAAAGAAACCAGGGCAGCCTTTGAATTGAAAATTGTAACTTCTTTGTTTTCTGCTAGAAACCTACACAGAAATAAGTAATTAGCGGAGGGAAGCTCTGGCCTGTTTTGTTAACTGCATTACCAAAGGGAAAACGTTACAACAATTGCTGTCCTGAGATTGGTCAAGGGGGCATTATGAGGGCCAGAGAAACCCATTCAAGAACAGTCAGCCTCTGGTTACTCATGAATAGATTAGTCCATGCTTTGCAGATTTTTAATCCTAGTCTGACTTCTATCCAACTCTGATTTAGGGCCCTTTGTTTATGGTTAGCTGATATGTGTACCTCAGAGTTACAGATGGATTTGAAAATTAGTGAAAGGAAAACATGCCCGCACCAGCAGAACATCTCGGGACATTTCACAGTCAGCTTTTGGGAATAAAAGTCATCTCTGCTCTCTTCCTTTCCCCCTGCAGGGAAAATTGAGTTGGCAGGATTCATTAAATGGAAAGAACTTCATTAGCAATAACAGTTGCTGGAGTATATTGCATGTATCAGTAGTGTGATTCATAATTAGTGGGACCACATAGATTCTGGCTGAATTTCATAGAATTTTTATTTATATTCAGTATCTTTTTTTCCCTCTCTTTTTAATTAATTCCTTTATCCTCAGTTTGCCAACCTGATGGTCATAAATGTGAATGTCATGTGGAGAGAAACTCTTGACCATGAACTCTTTTGCAGGAAATTTACAAAGATGCAAATACCCAAGTTCACACGTTAAGAAAAATGGTTAAAGAAAAAGAAGAAGCCATTCAAAGACAGTCCACCCTGGAAAAAAAGATTCATGAACTGGAGAAACAAGGGACCATTAAAATTCAGAAGAAAGGGGATGGGGACATTGCTATATTGCCAGTTGTGGCTTCTGGTACAATGTCCATGGGGTCAGATGCTGCGGCGGGTAACTATATGGGACCAGTTTCAGGGGCTGCCTCCTCGGGACCCTCGCTTCCTCCTCCCCCACCACTACCTCTGCCATCAGACACACCTGAAGCAGGTAAGATCTATGTGGGAGAACTAAGTTTATAGACCATCAGGTTTTCTGTGTTTCTTCTTTTATCAGTTATCCGTATTTGTCCTTTGACAGCTTTAGTTGGCAGCACATTGTTTTACTGATTTTAAGAGCTATTTATGTTTTGAGATTAAGGTTATAAATCTTCATTTCACTTACATTAAAATATTTCCCCCATTTGTTGATAAGGAAGTTTATAGTTTTGGAAAGCAAACCTTTATCCTTTTAAATATTATTATATTGTCTATATGCACAACATGTTGCAGGAAGACCATTTCTGTTTTCAAAGTCAATTGGTTTCTTTTCTTCTAGTGCAAAATGGCCCAGTAACACCACCTATCCCTCCACCTCCGCCGCCACCACCTCCACCTCCTCCTCCTCCCCCCCACCCCCACCTCCTCCTCTCCCTGGTCCTGCAGCAGAGACTGTGCCAGCTCCTCCTCTGCCACCACCCCCTCCTCCCTCTGCACCCCCGCTGCCTGGAACATCTTCACCCACAGTGGTTTTCAACTCAGGATTAGCAGGTAAGAGCACAGAATTAAAACCAGGGTATTCATGTAAGAAGTGCTCATTTGTCCACCTCCAGAGAGTTAAAACCTCTCTTTCGAAGACCAGGTCTTTTGCGATGACGTGTACCTTCTCTTAGTATAAGAACATGCCTGGTAGTGTAGTCGAAATTGTCATACCTGGGCAGCACTGGCCTCTTTGTGGCCTTTGTCACACTCTTCCTTAGCAGAACGTTCTGATCTCTCACCTCATCTTCCCACCTTCCACTGAAAGAAGAGAGATGAGTTACCTTCATAAGGACCAGCGCATTTCTGTGAGTTCAGCAAACATTTCTTAGACACATGTAGTGGTTAAAGCAAAGAGTTTAAGTGCTTCTGGGTCTTTTTTTTTTTTTTTTTTTTAAAGGTATTTGAAATGTCATATATAAAATGGGAAAATGCCTTTATGTGTAAATGCCTGACACAGGCTTCCAAACATGTCTTCTGAGCATTTGAGAACATCAGAATTTGCAGAAGCGGATTAAAACTTCAAGGGGAAGTGCTGCCAACAACCGTGCCTTGAAAGGCTTCCACATAATAACTCTTGCTGTCCTCCTGCTAACCAGGAGATGGAGTGTAGCACCTGGGCTCACCAGAAGTAACCGGGGACTAGCCAGTGAGAGGAGGGCATGACTCTGTTGACTTGACATAAGTTTTTATTTTTGACTCTTGGAGATGAATTTCTGCTCTTTCTATAATGATACAAGCAGTTTCCCAGGCATTTGGGACTGCTCTGAGGTTACCGTCCTGTGTTGTTGGGTAACTGCTTCCTCATTCATTCCGGTCTGTGAATTCTCCTGTTTACTATGAACTACTGCTCTATCAGCCTCCACTGCTAAGGCTGCAGTAGTGTTCAGAGACTTTTGCCTGAGGTCTGAAAGACAGTCTTGGCTGTAAAGATTTCTTATTCTCTATCCCTTCAAGGGTGCCATCAGCAGCTTTACCAGCCAATTATTAGGACTAATTCATTCTAGTGACTGGAGCCCTTGTAGACACTTGAAAGCTGCTCTTACCAAACTTGTTCCACCTCAGATCCATGATTTTACTTCCATCCAGACTTCTATACAACTGTCAAGGACACAAACAAATTGCCATTCAGAGTAATGTTCATAGCATATTGGTGGTTTATTTCTACCCTTCAAGGTCCTCTCCCATCTACTACTTTCTTCTAGACCTTTTATTGCTTCTGAAGAGAAAAGTTGGAGGAGAGTCTTCGTGGAACTGTTGGATTGTGGAATGTAAATAAACAAACCTCATAACAAGCCCTGGGAATCCATTCCATCACCAGGCTGTTCTCAGTGACCAAGTGTGGAAACCCCTAATTGTCCTGTGCACCTGGGCTCCCTGATTAGCTTTCCGTATAGCCCCTGAGGAGCACTCACTGTGAGATGTGTCTGCCGTGATGTCTCATTTGGAACTGCTTCTTCCTCCCTGGCAACAGCTAATGTGTGTGATTCAGCATCCACTTCCGTTCACCTGAGCCCTAACACAGAATTCAGAGCTGCCTTGGCAGGTGACAGCCAGGGGCTAACGTGTAGGTCTGGGGCTTCCTTCTGAAGAAGAAGCATGTCCTGCCTGGTTATTGTTAATTTTATTTCTTAATTTCCTTTTTTTTGCCTGGATATTTTGCACTACTTCATTTTAAAAATTAGTTGGTTGTTTTGACTGCTTCGAGTTTAAGGTATAGATTTCTGTGTTCAGCTGAAAACCAGCTGCTGCCTTCAGGGTTACCACAATTGACAGTTGTCCCCATTGTATCTTATACCCTTTAGAGGACTATAAATGGGATTGAAGTAACTCCTGTTTAGTTCCATAAATATTGTTCAGTGATTACAAGAGACATCCCGTCTTACAAGATGTAAGGAAGATCCTTATGAGTCTTTGATAGCTTGAGATTGGGCATTTTCTGCAAAGCCTTTACTCTCTCTACTATTCATCTTTAATTTGGTTTTCAGTAGCGATTAAAGCCAATTTTCTGAGATGTTTTACCAGTGTGTTCAGTAACTCTGTCTCTGGAACAACGAGGCCAGACAAAACCAGGATGTCCCAAGAGAACTAGGGACAGAGCTGAGCTGATATGCCCAGGGCTCCCATGAAGTCAGAGACCTGTGATATCACTGGACTTCTAGGTCCACAAGTGACAGAATCTCTTTATCTCTTCAGTGAACAGTATATTCTTGGTTGTCACAACATGAGACCAAGAGGAAGTTCACATAGTTTATCTCTAGTTTAGAGTTTTCTTTCTTTTATAAAGAAGATATTAGTATTGTGAAATGTGCATTTGAAGTGGAAGGCTTACTTCCTCAAGGCTATGATGGAACAATCTGGCTCCCTTTCCTGGGGTAGATCACCTGTGATGGACTGCTGGGCAGTCTGTGACCTTTGCTGTCTTTGGAAAGATGTACTTGGATCCTCTCAATGAGCATTTGGACCTTGGATGATTATTTTTTATTAAATTGTTCAAATCCTATGAAATACCTGACATAGTTCAGTGTGGATGTTTGGGACCACTACAATGAAATAAACGTTTTCTTTCCCTCTTCTTAAAGTGATTAAAAAAAGAAAAAACACAAAACAAAATAATAAGTCTTCAAGGCAGGCCTGAATGGAAATGAATTTTTGGCTCTGTGCTGCCTTGTGAAGTGTGTCCAAGAAGCATGAAATTCTATGCTAAGAGTGCGTGAACCACTGAGCCACTTGACTCTAACCATATCTATTTTTTTTTTTTTTTTTTATTTTCTCTGTTCTCTCTGCTTCCACAAAAGATGGGCCAATCAAGCTTTTCTGTAGGTTGCTCCTCACCGAGTGTGTTGAGTATCTGCCATGTGTTCCTGTTGGTCGCACTGTGCCTTGACATCTTTCCACTCCATCTTACTTTGACCCATTGCATTTTGACATTGCGTCTGCGGGAAGTCTGGGTGTTGGCTGACTGTTACTCCAGGTCTGCCCACACATTTCAGTTGAACCTGTAGAAGACATGCCTGTCCTTTAAGGAATCCTGAATTCCTATGCCACATTCCTTTCCCTCTGAGAAAAGGAATGTTCTTTTTGTTTAATTTTTGTAGTTGGGTCCAAGACAGAATCAAAAAGGATTTTAGATTTATTCTAAGGAAACATGGAGAACAAGGAGAAGCTGCTGGTCCCCCTTTCCAGTGCCCTCTCTCTGGTCCTATGGCTCACTTGGTGGAGCATCCAACCATTCAGAGCCACTGTCTTTGGTCTGAGTCCTGGGGATGTGGTGTATGTCATGGTCACCTGTATAGCCTCCTACTCGTCCCCAACTCCATCCCCAAAGTCAGAAAAACTTGCCTCAGACCTTGTGTTCTGACCTCAGGCATGGTTTTGTTCTTGCTAAAGAGTCACAAGAAGGGAGACTGCAAATGGAATGACTCATAGTGAGTGGCCTAAGCCTGTGGTGCCTCTGGAGGGAAGGTAGGAAGCAAATGGCACCAGCCTGTCACCTCCCTTTGTAAGGAGTCCTCTCCCCAATGCTCCCCTTCTGCCCACATTGCTGATGTGGCAGCCTAGAGGAGGATGTCTCTTCCTTTGTCCTGCAGAGGATCCAGTTTTCATGAAGTGTGAGGTGTGAGGAGGACTCGGACATACCTGGGGGTGCGGGTGCCATGTTTGATGGTGGAAAGTCCTGGTTTGGCAGAAGCTGTGTCTCTGTGTTCCTGCATGCTTCTGTGTGCATTTATCAGATGACATTCCTGCTCCTTCTATGGCCTTCATAACTCTGGAGGAATGAGAGGCACCATTGATCTCCCTTTTTCAGTAAAGACCAACTGAGGCAGGCAGGTAGACATCTAGTACATACTCGGGTGTGTTTGGCTTTGGGTGCCGAAGTTCTCCTTCCCTTTCTTGCTAATAATGGCAAAGGCTGACAAACAGTGCCTTGGGCTACAGAGTGGTGCAGAGGAATGTATATAGCTGAGTAGTTTAGGAAGACTTCTTTAGGATGTAGAATTAATAAATAGCATTTTGAATGGATTACCGTTTTTAGCTCATTTCCTTAAAGTGAGAGGAGTTGGCACTTCCCTTTGGTCCCTAAAAGAGAATCCCATCCCCTCAACTAAGATATTTTATTGAGGACACCTAGTGAAATATAGCTGACTCCCAGTGAGAACTTGCTTATTAAAAAGAGGGAGAAGGAGCTGTGGCCATCTGAGAGCAGCAACACAATTTTGTGTTTTCTAAGTACCCCTTCTGTCTTCTTAAACATTTTCTGATTTAGACCATTCATGGTCCATTGTCTTTTTGAAATAACTCAGCAGCCAGTATAATCTCCATTACTGAAGTCACCCACAGGAATGTATCCCCCTGGCTGAAAGTCAGCTTTCTTGGTGTGTCATGTTCCTGGTGGTTTAGACAGCCACTATTTGCATTCTCTGATCATCCTTTAAGGTTTGTTTATAAATATGTATTCTAGGGGCTGGTGTTGTGGCTCAGTGGTAGAGCACTCGCCTAGTACGTGCGAGGCCCTGGGTTCGATCCTCAGCACCACATGAGAAATAAATAAAATAAAGGTATTGTGTCCAACTACAACTAAAAAAATAAATAAAAAGTCAATGGCTTTAAAAAATACATATATCACTTCTAAGTAAGAATTTAGGATGTCAGAATTTGACAGAATATGTCCTCTCTACTAATAACATTAATAACAATTTTTGCTTTCTCTAGCACTTTGTCTTAAGATTGTCCTAATACCATAACAATTTCCTGAATAAAAATAAACAAAAACCAAAATCTTGGTTCTAAAGACAGCTTTTAAGACAGCATTGTTATCAATTCTCGCATGGCTCTGGCCAACCACATGTGATCTTTTCCACATTTAAAAACACTTGGGTGGGCAAGTTGGTGCACACACATAATACCAGCTATTCGAGAAACTGAGGAAGGAAAATCACAAATTTGAGGCCAGTCCAGAAATCTTTGTAAGGATTTTATCTCAAAAATAATAAAGCAATAATTTTCTAAAAAGGCTGTTGATGCATCTTAATAATGGAGCTCTTGCCTATACTGCACAAGGCCCTGGGTTCAATTCCCACTGTTTCAAAAACAAGAAACAAAATTCTTGGGTGCCTCTTGCTAGCCTTCCTCCAGTGTTAAAGTGTCATCTGCAGAGACTGTTGTCTGATCATTTCTGAAGGATTACGGAGTCTTGGATCTTAATTTCATTCTCTTTGACATCTTTAGCTGTGAAAATTAAGAAGCCAATCAAGACGAAGTTCAGAATGCCGGTGTTTAACTGGGTTGCTCTGAAGCCCAATCAGATCAATGGCACAGTCTTCAATGAAATTGATGATGAACGAATTCTAGAGGTACTTGTTCTCATTGGTTAGAAGCTGGAGGGGTGCTTTCTGGAGAACAAAGCTAAAATGGGTACTCTGTTAATCTGTAGGTCTTGCTACTAAAGTGTGGTATTTTAAGTACCTTGATTTAAAAAAGAAGCAGATGCTTTTATACTATCAAAGAATAACATTAGATACTATTTTGTAAGGCAGTTCTAATACTAAATTTAAAAAATTAAGTTAAAGTGCAATAAAAATTCAGTGAGTAGTTTTGGGTAGTTTCAGTGTATGCCATAAAATTTGCCTCTGTCACTATCCCATCCTTCAATTTATAAATGGGCATAAAAACCCTTTATTGAACTAGATTGATTAAGGACTCAATTCTCACACTCACTACCTGGTTTGATGCCTAGTTTTAGTCTATGCTAGCTTATTATTGAAAGCAATTGAATCTGCTGGTCAGAATTAGTAGTGTACTTTGGACATTCACTTTTATCTCTTAGGAGTTGCTCTCTAACAAAAACCGGAAAAACAGAGATAAGTGTTTTAGTTAGCTTTTTTGCTGCTGTGACTAAAATGATCTGACCAGAACAATTTTAGGAGGAAATGTTTATTTGAGGGCTCATGGTTTCAGAGATCCTAGTCCATACAAGGCTGACTCCATTCCTTGGGACTCAAGGTGAGGCAGAACATCATAGCAGGAAAGTGTGGCAGAGGGAAGCAGCTCACTTGATGACCAGGAAGCAGAAAGAGAGGTCTCTACCGGCCAGATACAAATATATTCCCAAAGCCATGCCCCAATTCCCACCTCCTCTAGCCACACCCCACCACTTCAGTTACCACTCAGTTAATCCCTATCAGGGGATTAAATCACTAATTGGGTTAAGACTCCTACAACCCAATCATTTATCCTCTGAACCTTCTTGCATTGTCTCACACGTGGGCTTTTGGGGAACCGCTCACATCCAAACCATAATAGGTAGCCATGGCAAAAGACAAATAATTAATAAGAAAATAAGGTCTTTGCTTAATTAACTGTCTAAATGGTGGTTTTATGAATTAATTTTTAAGTATAATCCAGTTTTCCAATGTTATCCTTCTTTATCCCAGGATTTAAATGTAGATGAATTTGAGGAAATATTCAAGACAAAGGCGCAAGGTCCTGCCATTGATCTGTCTTCAAGCAAGCAGAAGATAACACAGAAGGGATCAAACAAAGTGACATTACTAGAAGCAAATAGAGCCAAAAACCTTGCCATAACTTTAAGGAAAGCTGGAAAGACTGCCGATGAGATATGTAAAGCAATTCATGTGTAAGTTTGGGCATTCTGGAAAATTATATCCTAGTAAATTTAGAATAAAAATGAAAATAAGAAAGTTAAAAATTAGTAGATGACAGAGATATTTCTGTAGTAGAGCAAGATCTAAGATAATGGAGCCATTTTTGATGTCCACACTTAGAAGATTCTGCTTATTACATGTTCCTACTGCAGAGCTGAGTAAGATGCTAACTCTCAAGAGGTGGAGCAGAAGTTCCCTGAGGGAGTGCTGTGTTTGAATGAGTAATTAATTGTTTTAGAAGAATAACATCTGGATTGTGACATCATTTATTGTCTTGGTCTGCTCTCTTATATAGGCCTACAGCAGTGCTTACATAAAAGGAAAGTTGAGCTGAGTGCTGCAGATGTTAAGAGAAGGGAGAAATGTCAGTTTTCTCTGGAGTATCTGGATTTTATCCAGATTTGTTGAATACAAATTTGATGGCATTTGTGGAATGATGTAGTTTAATGCCAGATGCAAAAATGATACAGATGCATATTTTAATTCCTAACAATAGGAATGTGAATTCTGTTGCCCTTAGTATTTTCAGGACATTTTAAACAAAGTTTTTTTTTTTTTTTTTGGTTGTTGTTGTTGTTTAATTTTTGAGCTGCATAAAAGCATTGATTTTGTTTATTTCTCTACTGGAAGAGTCTTTCTACTCTTCTTGTGGCTACGATAAGGATGTTATTAAATGTCTTAGGAAATAATTCTTCACAAATTGGTACTGTATACATTTCGAGTAGAGACTATGTTATAGGAGCACATGATCCTAACAGATCATTTGCTCTGATTTCATGTCTTTGGCCAGGGTCAGTCTGTTTTGATTTGAAACCTGGTATGCAGTATGGATTTTTAAAAAATTCATTTCAATTATACAGAATAATGGGTTTATTGTGGCATATTTATACATGCAAACAGTATGTTTTTCTTGACATCCCTTGTTTGTTATGATGATTTAAATGTAATTCTGTTATGTTGCTGAACAATGAATGTCCAGAGTCAAGCTTGGTGGCACATACCTGTAATTCCAGGTACTCAGAAAGAGATAGGAGGATTGCAAGTTCAATGCCAGCCTGGGAAATATAACAAGCCCCTGTATCAAAATAAAGAGGACTGGGGATATAGCTTTGTGGTAGAGCCCAAATCTAGCATGCACATGGCCCCAGATTCAGTCCCTAGTACTGAAAAAGGGAAAAACAAAACAAAAAACCAAAGAAAGTATTGTCTATGAAATAAAATACTTCATTTCTTCAAATTGAGCATATTTACACAAAGATCTGACATTTCTTCAAGGAATGCATGTCCTTCAAGGTATGTATTCTGGCCCTCAGAAGATCATGGTCAGTTCAACACATGGTTGTCTCTAAGTACCTGTGGAGGACAGGTTCCAGGATCCCTGTGGACACAAAAATATCCATATGGTATAGGCATTTGCATTCATTTTTTCCTCAAAGAAAAATGTAATCCCAGACCATTGGTTTAATTTAAATATTTTGCAAAACTCACCAGATGTTCTGTAATTATATGTACCCTGTTAACCTCTTTAATTGATGGTACTTCCCAGTGTTGAAAAACCATGCCCTTGAACCACTTACCATCAGATGCTTTGGCCTCGATTCTACCTTCTTCTGTTGTCATTTGCTCTTGACTTCCTGAGGCTTAGAGCCGCCCCAGGGCTCTAAGAAAATAGCTCTAAAATCTGAGGATGGCATCTATGACACAGTGCAGGTTTTCAGGAAGGACCATCAGGATATCTGATGCTCAGGAGCCAGTGCCAAGGGGGGAAACACAGTGCAACTGTGAGCATCTGAGGCTTATTGAGTTGGTTGTGGATGAGCTGGACTGGATAGAGGTATGGGGGAAAAGAGTAGGTTTTTCTCTCTAACATTGACCTGTCCGTGTTGTTTTCAGATTTGACTTGAAAACACTGCCTGTAGACTTTGTCGAATGTTTGATGAGGTTCTTGCCAACTGAGAATGAGGTGAAAGTTCTTCGGCTCTATGAACGGGAAAGGAAGCCTCTGGAGAACTTGTCGGATGAAGACCGCTTCATGATGCAGTTCAGTAAGATCGAGAGGCTCCTGCAGAAGATGACCATCATGGCCTTCATTGGGAACTTTGCTGAAAGCATTCAGATGTTGACTCCTGTGAGTGGGCTAGCTTGGGGGAGGTGGGGGACAAAGAGAGTTTGTCTTTTTCTTTTTTTAAAAAATCTCTTCTAGAATTGCACTCAATGTAACAGGCTCTAAAGAACTTCTAAGAACTTACTAGATTAATATTTTATTTCTGTCATCTTTTTTTACATTATGTATGCAAAGTACACTGAAAAATGGTGAAGTTCCATCTTTTTTAAAAAATATTTTATTAGTTGTTGATGGACCTTTATTTATTTATATGTGGTGCTGTGAATTGAACCCAGTGCCTCACACATGCTAGGCAAGTGCTCTACCACGGAGCCATAACCCCAGCTCCTGAAGTTCCCTCTTCTGTGTTGCTGTTCTCCCAAGTCAGTGCCATTTTTTTTGTGTCTGTAGATGTCTTCTGAATTTCAGAAGACACTTCAGAGGAAAAGGAAAACCATTCTCTCTCAAACTTGGTTGCCTCCTGAAGATAGTTGTCCTCTGGCTATGTTGGCAAGACTGACTTTCATTTCTTTAAAAAAAAAAAAAAAAAACATATCTTTAGTGAGCAGGCTTATAAGCTTTTATCAGAGCATTACATTTACCATAGGAGTTTTCTTTCTTGGAAGAGTGTACCAGTAGACTGTGGTATTGTGCAAATAATAGCCAGTTCTCTCTCATTCCCTGTGTTAATCTGGTGGAAACACGAATGTCGTAAACTCAGCTTGAAAAAAAAAAATTAACTTCAATTTGTTCCCAGTTCTGTTTCTAAATAAACTTTTGTTAGTTACCACTTATAGTAGTGGGTCTGTTCAAACCTGTTAGGAGAACTTCTGGAAAATATTATACAACCCCCAACCCCCATTCTTGGGCAGCTTCATTGATTTCAAAGCAAATATTGTATATGATTAGAGATGGCAGGCAGGGAAATAAGCTCTGCCAGAAGAGGCTGTTGAGTCCTAATGTCTTATTGGCTGTAGATTGGTTACAAAGTTTGAGATTAAACAGCATCTATATTATTACTATGAATAGTTTTAGAAAAGAGCTTGCATGTAATGATATGGTTACCTAGGACCTAGCTGGACAACTGAATTTGTTAGGAAAAACAGAATCTCATCATTAAGACTTCAAGGTCAAAATGCAGGCCTGTTTTTTTTTTTTTTTTTTTTTTTTTTCCTATGCTAGTTTTTAGTTTCCAATTAATTTCCCATTTTTAACATGTCTTTTCTCCCCCACTTCCTTCCTTTGATTGGAATCTAGCAACTGCACGCAATTATAGCAGCATCTGTGTCTATAAAGTCATCCCAAAAACTCAAGAAAATTCTGGAGGCAAGTGAAGTTTTCTTGTATACATATTTAGAGAGCTGACTGGTCAGCTGCCTTCTGGGGTCTCAGAGGCTGTCCTGATTGGCTTCTGTTTTCTCTTTCTTTTGCAGATCATCCTGGCCCTTGGAAACTATATGAATAGCAGTAAACGAGGAGCAGTTTATGGATTTAAACTTCAGAGTTTAGATCTCGTGAGTGAACTAGAAGGAATGCGAGGGCTGTGTGAAGGACAGACAGCTGGCAGAGACTGTCCTGGAGTGGGGAGTGTGCTCTTGGGAGTGGGTGGGAGGATTTGATGAAGATTCTCTGCTAATATGAGGGTCTGTTGGTACAGATTTTCTGGAATGCCATTTGGCAGGAAGGACTTAAAACGTTAGCAATACATGTACTCCTTCACTCAGTATTTCCATTTCCAGGAATCTTCCCTCAGGAGTCTGGATTATGAATGCTATATTTTATTTTTAATTGCAAATAATTAGCAATAAATGAATTGTCCAGTATTGTGGGTAATGACTAAATGCTGGAAAAATAGTTAGTATAATGAACTATTCTTCAGCTATGAGAATACTTGTGAAGAGTTTTCAGAAAAAAAAGATAATTTTGTGTTTAGGAAACAAAGCAGAGTGTAAACTGAGATACAGTTTAATTCTAGCTAGGTAAATATATAACATAAAAGATTGAATGGAAATAGATTATAATATTAACAGAGAGACTGGATGGGATTAGGAAATGTTTTCCAACTTTTCAAATCTTTTCTGTATTTTCTAGAAACACAAACAATTTTTTTCCTTCATCTATGAAGATCATCTCCTTCTGTCAGTCACATGATTTATATGAATAGTGTTAGAGAAGATTTTCCATGGAACCTTGTCCAGGCCTATGGCTTCCATGTGAGAAGGGTGGGCAATGGGCAGACTCCCTGGCAGTGGAGATGTGGTTATTTGACTGGAAGTGTCCAGTTAGCCACAATCCTGGCCTTCAGAAGACCATGGTTAGCTGCAAGTATACTTGTGCCTCAGTATCTGTGGAGAATTTTTTCTAGGACTCCTGTGGATACCATAATCCCTAGATAGTTGAGTTCTTTCTATAAAACACGGTAGGATTTGCACATAACGTTAGAATATCCCCACCTATACTCTAAATCATCTCTAGAAAATTTATAATACATAACCATGTAAATGCTCTGCAAATAGCTATTATACCGTATTGTCTAGAGAACGACAACAAGAAAAATAGATACAGTGGCCCAGCTTTCTCTGTCTTGGGCCACCAGAAGCTAGGGAATAATAAAAGAGGAACTGAACTGAGTGTCATGGTTGCAGCATGGGAACCCTACAGTGTTGGGAGTCAAGTCATTTAAACACCAGTGGCCTGGTTCAGTAAAGACTACATTGAATCTTCGCTGGGTGCGGTGGTGCACGCCTGTAATCCCAGCACTTGGGAGGCTGAGGCAGGAGGACCTCGAGTTCAAAGCCAGCCTCAGCAATGGCGAGGCACTTTAGCAACTCAGTGAGACCCTGTCTCTAAATAAAATACAAAAAAGGGCTGGGGATGTGACCCAGTGGTCAAGTGCCCCTGAATTCAATCCCCGGTACAAAAAATAAAAAAAAAAAAAATAAAAAGAATACATTGAATCTTGAATCTCCTCTGGGAATAATTTTTTTCCAGCCTGTTGGGCAACTCTGCTCAGGTACTTCCTCTGTGTGGGAAGTTTCCTAGTGGGTAGCCCTCTGTCCATCCTTGCCCTTGCACCTAACCCATGCCCCCTTTTGTTTTCAGCTCTTAGATACAAAGTCAACAGATCGAAAGCAAACGCTGCTGCACTATATATCGAATGTTGTAAAAGAAAAATATCACCAAGTGTCTCTATTCTATAATGAGCTTCATTATGTGGAAAAAGCTGCTGCAGGTACTAATAATTTCAGCTGTCAAAGTTACTCTTAGGTATTGAATGCCTTTAATTATGGGGGAACCATTCCCTGCTTAAACAGACACTTCAGGACCCATTTAAAGAGGCAGGACCAAGAAGTCAGAAGCTCTGAGCTGCCAAGATATCCAGATGGTGCTACTCATTCCCCAGATTCATTGTGAAATGTGGGCAGGAAGCTGACCTTTCTCAGCATCCTTTCAGTAAAGATCCAGGTCTTGGAGGCCCGTGCACCTTCCCTCGTCCATACCTTGCTCTTTTTCTTCTATTGCTATTTATAAGAATGAAAATCTGAGAGAGCCCCCCCCCCCATCTCCACCCCAGAAAAATCCTTTTAAGTTTATTTAATGTTATTCCACTTGCTCAGATGTGGCAGTCCTAACCCTTTTGCCTTTGCCTGAACACTAAATTAGCAATACTTTCTAGTTGCTCCTTTGCTGTGAGTTAACGTTTTCTTATTTCAATCACATCGATAGAAAGTGATAGAAACAGACTGCAACCTGTCTTTCTACTCCTCATATAGTACATTATATAATGTATCATGTCATCACAAAAGAGTATCAAGTTTGAAAAAAGGGTGATATGCAAGTTGACCTTGGAATTAATTACTGGCTGCAATTTTCAACTTGTGACCTTCAACCTTCCTGAGGCCTACTCCTAAAAAGTTTCCTACACTCAAACGTTCAGGGCGAGGCCTTTTATGACTCCCCTAGCCAGGCTAAATGGTTATCGTTTCTGTAAGCATTCTGTAACAGCTACCCTTTTGTTCAAGATTTATCAAATTTTATAACAGTTTGTATGCTGTTGCAAGCTCAAGTTCTTAGGGGTGTAATCAGGCTTCGTTGATCTTTATAGTTCACTCAGCCCCTGGCAGATTGGGTGGTGAGAATAAATAAATGGACAAATGTGAATGAAATGATACACAGGTAGATGATGCCAGGATAGATGCTCAAAGAAGCCTGAGTGGAAGCTGAGAGGCAGATGGAAATGATTTTGTGATTATGAAGAACAGGCTGGGACAGACCCATTGAGACAGGTAGCAGTATTTATATTCTGCTGGAAAGGTTTTCCTACTTTCAAGTTTTCCTTTGTCTAAATTTGGGGTTTTAAACATCATAATTCTAATTAAGAAAAAAGTAGCAAATTCCTGTCTACTAGTTAGTAGCACACTTTGGCCCTAAAAGTGTCATTTGGAAAAAAAAAAACAAAAACAAAACAAAATCAGTGGGACAATGGAGAGAGGGGGCCTTTCTGGTTAAACTGTTCTGTTTGTTTTCTGGGGCCCAGGTGGGCTGACACAGAGTCTTTCCTTCATATCTTCATCCTTCGGTTATCCAGTAAACACTTGAGGGCCTTTTGTATATTTGGTGCTGTTGGCAGTATTAGGAACTCAGAGACAAACCAGTGTGAGTGTAGTGTGAGGGAAACAGCCTGCATTGTGTTTTCATCCATGTGCAGAGCTGAGTCAGGCAATGGGGAAGCCAGAGGTGGGACCAACCTCCCTGGGGCAGCTGGCTTAGGAAGCTCCGGGGGTGTGTCTTCTCTGGGCAGTAGCTTTATTGCCCATGGAAAAGTTAAGGAGGGGTTCTTGAATAAAAAGAAACTGTCCAAGGTTGCTTTGGGTCCTAGTGGTCAGTTCAACTGAAGTTCGAGAAAATGCTGCCCCCTTCTGGAGAACTACAGAAATGCAAAAGAGATAAAGAAGAAAGGATGTTTGGGCCTGTCCCAGATAAGGACCTCTGAGCCTATAGGCCTGTCAGGAGGCTGTTTCCTAGGAGAGAAATGGAGTAGTTATTTTGGAGTCCATGATTGCCACCTGAGCTCCTTCTCTGCCAGTGAAGCTTCTCCCTGTTAGCTGTGTGACTCAGGGCAGACCACAGGTCTTTTTTTTTTTTTTTTTCTTCTGCTTTTTCTTGTTGGCAAAATGGGCTGATGTTGCAACTGAATCAGTGCATAGAAGGAATTTATTGTAGAACCTGATAGTCAGTGCTTTCTGAATTATTTATATTAAAGGGTCTTTGTGCTAAAAACTGGGAACTAGATCTAAGGGCCCCAGTAAGCCCTGAGATCCTTACTGAGAACTTGGCTTAGCAGGTGGATATGTGGTAGCTTTGACCCTCCTGGTGGAGGTTCACTGAGATCTTGCTTTCTCTGTTAGTCTCCTTGGAGAATGTTCTGCTGGATGTGAAGGAGCTGCAGAGGGGTATGGACTTGACCAAGAGAGAGTACACCATGCACGACCACAACACGCTGCTGAAGGAGTTCATTTTCCACAATGAGGCGAAGCTGAAGAAGCTGCAGGATGATGCCAAGATTGCACAGGTAGCCCCAGAGCTGGACCCCTAGGGCCACCGGTGGCACTGGTCCTGGGTTCAGGGAGAAATGCTCCATTTCTCTACCTGCAGAGGGTAGATTTCTTTAGCTAATAATTTTTAGAAGGGTATCTTTCCCAGATTGTTCTTGGACATACCCTTGCCCTGCATATTGTACTTGTCTAATTTGGGGTCTCCACCCTCTGTCTGTGTAGAGCCCACCCTCCTCCCTCCTCTCCTGGGTTCCGTCCAGCACAGGTTCTGTATTTGGTCCAAGCAATGTGTGTGTGAGCAGGAGCTGTGCTCTGGTGAGCAGTGTTCCTGGTGTATCAGGTTTCTGTAGATATTGACCTCAAAATGTGCCACCACACTGGGGGCAGTGAGATATAGGTGAACTTACAAAACATAGTGAGCTGCACCTCATCGAAGAAGGGGAGGTGAAATGCTGGGGGAACTGGGAAAGCTGTGACAATGGAATGGCCTCCAGTTTGTCTTGCATCACAGATGAGTCAAACAGTGGTGGAGTGTCCCTAACGTGGGGCGGTGTAGGTGTGCTGAAGTGGGCCTGAGTCAGACTTCCGAGGTCCCTTCCGACCATACTGTTTTTAAAAAGGGGGTTTGACCTTATGTTTTTAAGCCCCTCCTTCTGTGTGTGGCGGGGAGGGAGGTGTAGAAGTGGCTGCAAGTCCCAGAGATGAGTTCCTGCCTCACTGTTGCACAGTTCTGGTTGTCTTTGACCAAATGTCAGAGGAGTCACGGAGGCTGGGAGAATTGTGGGGAGGTGAGGGAGCCTACAGGGGCAAGAAGCTGTGGAGCTTGTGTCTCTAGCTGCTGCTTTCTTTAGTTTTTTTTTTCCCCCCAAAGCACCTAGTTCAAATGTTGGAACTAACAAGATTCAAGAGAAATCTGCTTCTTCATAGGATGCCTTTGATGATGTGGTGAAGTATTTTGGAGAAAACCCCAAGACAACACCTCCATCAGTCTTCTTTCCCGTCTTCGTCCGGTTTGTGAAAGCCTATAAGGTAAATAGGAGGAGGGTGTCCCATAAAGCCCTCATTGTCATTCTTTCTCACACAGGTGTCCTCTTTCAGACACGTGTGAGTCCCAGCTGAACCCTGGAGGCCTCCTGCTTCCTTTGGGTAGCAGATCTGGGTGGTCAGGGTAGAGATGGCTCTTTGGTCCTGTGGAGGCTGATAACTCTAGGGCCCTCAGTCCACAGTGATTCTGTTCTCCTTCGAGTCAAGCCTGGTCCTCAGTCAGCAAACAAAAGCTTTTGGGTGCTGGGGCATGTGAGATGCTCCAAGACCATTGCTGGCCTGTTTTTGACTGTTGACTCATAGGCAAGTTAAGGACTTAGAAAATATCCCCACCCCGCTTACTTGATGGATCAACTGAGCAAACTGTGGCCTGTGACAAAGTTACACTCTGTAGCTGAACTCCTGGAAAGCTGCTGTGTTAAGCCTGGCCTATGCAACAGCTTTGGAGCCTGTTCCTCAGGCGTTTACTCAAATGTCAAACTGTTTAACCATCTCTTCTCAGCATGGCTGAATGTAGTAGTGATATTGCAAGTCGTAGCCATAAGACTGTGTCCTTGGCAGTGACACTGGACGAGCATAGACGGAGTGCAGACCTTATGCACCGGGCACAGGGAACTGTAAGGAACGAGGTCACTGGCCACCAGCTGCTGCAGTCTGGCAGTGCTAATGAGCTGCAGTATGGCCCGAGGTGGTTCTTGCTATGAGCCATGATGGCACTTCTTCACATAAAAACTTTTAAGTCTAAAGTCAAAAGATAGAATATATGCTCTTTTACAGTTGTGTAAGAGAAGCTGGGAAGTGGTTGGGGTTGGTCTCAAAGCCTGAGGCTTCAGCAGCGACATGTGTGGCCAGAGGAGAAGAGAAAAGCAGCCCTTGGTGACCTGGGGGTGTCATGGTCACAGTCCGCATGCCCTTCTCCTCCTCCTCCTCATTTTTCCCTGTGGTTGTCGTAGCTGGCTTGGTAGGGCGCTGGTCAGGCAGTGATGTTTTTCTTGCCCTGTGTGTGCTGAACTGCCTCTCAGCCTGAGCCCGCCTAGGCACTCTGTGGACAAATGTTGGGCTTTTAGGACATTATCCCTCATTTCCTGAGTACAAACCAAAAGGAAACTTAAAAGCAATGGAAACCAAAATATAAATTGTATTACTGATTAAAAACTGGGCCGGAGAATTTGGATCCTAATTTAAATACATGACTTATCCATCAGTTCACCGATTGACAAGTCTCCTCAGGGGATCTGGCTTGAAGGGAAAGTGACCAGGAGTGCTGACTTTGTTCAGTTTCTTGTCCCAAATTATCAGATTAGGTACTGCTCGTCCCTCAGAAAGGAGTGAAGTGTCTGTTGGGACAGAGGTCCAAAGTATCACTCTGGTGGGGCCTTTAAATGGACAAGAGCATGATGATGTTTCCCCCAATAATGGATAAAAGGCAGAGAAATCTTAGATCCTGATTTCAGAGAACTATCGTTAGCTGGACAGATTCTGGAAGCAGAACAAACTCACATTAAAATCAATGAGCACAGCTGCCAAGAGGGTGGGTCCCAGCAGATCTGTGGGGCTCTGGCTCAGAAGCCTTGAGAGCAGAGAGAGGATCATCAGAATGAACTGCTGAATGACATGAATATCAGATACCAATTTTAAGGACGTTTGATTGCCGGACAGTGAAACCCAGTATCAGTGAATTGTCTCAGGAAGTGCAGATCTTCTCCTTTTATTTGCTCCGATTTCTGACTATAAGGATTCTGGAAGATTGACTGTTGTTGTTTCTTTTGATGGGATTTTTTTTTTTTAACTTGCACAGCAAGCAGAAGAAGAAAACGAACTGAGGAAAAAGCAAGAACAAGCTCTCATGGAAAAACTGCTGGAGCAAGAAGCTCTGATGGAGCAGCAGGACCCAAAGGTAGGAATCTCTACGCTCCTGAGCTGGGCTCTAGGTGAGGCAAGTGGTGGAGAGGGGAACAGGCTGATTCACACAGGAGCCTGGTCGCTTCCTTTTAGGGTTTGGCATGTGGACATGTTCACTGGTTACTTTGTTCAGCAACCATTGGAACGAGGGTGATCGCATGCTTGGGTAGCATTGCCAAGTTTGTAGAGATCTGGATTTAAGTCTTAGTTGGGTGTACAGAGAGGCCAAGCCAGGTAACCCAGGAACTGGAGGGCTCCATGGTGACACCCCAGGGTGCAACCTCAACTGCTAGACCTTTGCTAGGATTGGGAAGATGTCTGCGTGCAGGGTAGCATCACAGGTAAAGGCCATGGAGGCCAGCAGCCTCTGCTCCAAAGCTGAAGACATCTGCCCATGAGTTTTTCTAGCTGCTTTTGTGGCCGCAGATTCTAGCCTTCCCATGCTGCCTGGTGGGGCCTTGTGTATTCTTGGGTGAGAGTTTCTATGGTATTCCCAAAAGCTTCCTGAGTTTTTCTGCATTTGAGCAGAACGGTGGGATGGTATCATATGTATTTTTGACCAAGGCTACTTATTAAAGTACATAAAGCTCAGGTACATTTTATATTTTCTTAAACTCCCAATGGGTGCTGGCCCCATTAATCTCTGTGCTTCTTCTTTCTTCTCAGTCTCCTTCTCATAAATCAAAGAGGCAGCAGCAGGAGTTAATTGCGGAATTAAGAAGGCGACAAGTTAAAGATAACAGACATGTGTATGAGGGAAAAGATGGTGCCATTGAAGATATCATCACAGGTAAAGGACACTTCCTCCCTGTGGCCCAGGAGATCCTGCTGGCTTCACCTAGACTGGGCCACTGGCAGATATTGCAGCTTTGTTCGACCAGGGTTGGCGAGTTCTTTAGTGGATGTTATTCAGATTCAGAATTGTGCAGAGAGACTGAATGCTCCAATTTAAACTATATGTATAGTAGCATGTATGCTCCCCACCACTCTCTGAGAAATCTTTATTTTTCAATATCATTTGAACCCTGTACTTTCAATAGTCCTCTAATGGTTTTACATTTTTTTGATTTGTCATCATGCTCCATTTTCCTCCTGTGGTCATTCCTGCCCACCTGCTTGGATAATAAACACCATGGACAAAATCCATTCAGCTCTATACTAACTAACCATAGTCCATGCAGATTTTCCAGAATGCTCTTGAAAAGCCTCTTTTTTTTTTTCATTCAAAGTAGCTGTAGTCAATAGGAAATCAGGGGTCCAGACTTTGGATGAGGCAATAGGTTTAGAGCCCATAATCAGGGACCGATCATCTATCAAGGAATTATCTTACTTTGCTTGGTCCCTGTCTGATTAAATTTTAGCTTAATGCTTGCTGCTTGAACCAGTTGTCCTGGGTTTCCATTCTTACTTTTACCAATCAGGATGATAACTTGGGTAACTGTCTTTTAGTGGTAGTAGTAAGTAACTTTTCATTCATGTCTATTGTGCATGAATGCTGTTATCAGCTTCAAAGATACTTTAAGCTTTTTATTATGGTAAGGTCAAAAATGATGCTGAAGTATAGAGTACTTTGAGTTTCCATGTACCCCTCACCCATTTCAACAATTATCAATTGTGGCCATTCTTGTATATATGCTGTAACTACTGTGTTCCCCAACCTCATACAAACTTTGGAAATTTTGGATGCATGTCCAAGACTATAATTTCATTTACAAATATTTCAGTATGTATCATTAAAAGATAAGTACTCTTAAAAAACAAAAAAGTATACCTACAGTACCATTATCATACACCCCAAATTAATAGTTCCTTAATGTCAAATACATGGTCATTATTCACATGTCACCAGTTGTCCTAATTTTCTAAACATATAATTCCTAGACTTTTATTTCTTATTATAGCTTAGTTAGTATTGTAAATAGGAATCCCCAATTGCAAAAACCATAAATTTTTTTCACCTGCTCCCACCCAGGGAAGTTAGATATATAGATAGATTACATAGATTAAAAAGGAAGGAAGTCAATAAAGAATTCCTTGCCCAGATTTAAGCAGTGTGAATCCTGAGTGGGTAGGCAAGTGGCTGGTGCAGATGGTGTTTTCTACTCATGGTGCACATGTGTGCTTACTGGCCATGGCCTAGTACACGGTGTGGAGCTTGCACATGGTCCTGAGGTCAAGCCCCCATTGTCTGGCATTTGTCCTCGCCTCCTCTACACTGGGGGAGGAGCTCCACTCTTGAGAAGGAACAGGAATAGCTCTCAGTCCTGGGTAAGCACTCTTGGTCTCTGTGCCACAGTGAGATTAACGTGTTGATAGGGAGACGTGCAACCTTGCACACTAAGAACTTGGAGTCCCATTGTCATCCGTATGTCCTCCGTCCTCGTGACACCTGACTTTATACAATTAATGGAATGTGTATTTTTTATTTTCCTGACCTAAATCATTAACCTACAGAGCAGGTGAAAGAGCAGTTTTTATTCTCCTTGGAGTGGTTTCCTTTTTCTGCCCCTCCCCAAGCCCCCAGATTAACTCTTCCAGACTTTCATAAGCTAACTGGGTGTATATTGCCTTCACCTTTTCCTGCAGCCCCCAGGTATGATTAACAAAGCACTAACTGTGTGCTAATGCAGTAGACCGCGCTCCTCACTCTATTCTGTTTGTGTTTGGCTCGTTTCCAATGCAGTGCTGAAGACTGTGCCCTTTACTGCTCGCACCGCCAAGCGTGGCTCTCGGTTTTTCTGCGAACCTGTTCTCACTGAGGAATACCATTACTAAACTATTACTCTTTCTCACCTGATGTTCTTGAAAGGTTGCAAAGGTTTTTTGACCTCTGTGTCCCCTGTGTCTGTCTGTTGGAGCTACCTCTGTGCCAGCATGGTACTTCTGTCTTCATTGTGCTGTATTTTGTGTTGTCTTGCTGCATGGTTTTGTGTTTCCGTCATTACTGCCCACTCACTGCCACTTTTAGTACATACACATGTCCACGTTGCTGTGACAGTCTGGATGTGTGACAGTTAAGAGAACTGCCTGCAGACATTTTCAGAAAATAGAACACTGCTTTAAGAATCAGTAGATTGCTTACGATATGTTGGGACTGATATCTTTGAACACAAAATGATAGTAACAGTAACTACTAAACCAAACATTTGAGCACTTACTGTGCAGTAATAGATTTACATATATCAAACTGGCCCCTTTTTGTACTTCGTTAACATGCTTTCATTGTAAGATGACCTGCTGCACGCAAGTGCTCAGAAATGAAAAGGGCTTGAAAGCTGCCCAGTGATTTGCTGAAGGAATTGAACTGTGCATGGCTGTAAATTGGGCCTTTCGTAACTTTACCAGGCCATGGTATATGGAACTCATGCTATGAGCTTTGCACAGTGAGCTCTTTCAACCCAGAAGCCTGTGTGTGCTGATCTTGGCAATTTACAGCCTCACAACATCCCAACCCTGAGCATGTCATCTCTATTCAGTGTCATGCTCAAGTTCAGCAATCAGCAATTCAATGTTGGAGCAAAGCTGCAAGGCAGAAAGTAAAAACAAAGGATGAAGCCCTCCCCACCATCATATTTATGCTTTTACTGCTGGCTCTATTCCATGTCAACCCTGGGTATTTCATCTGTGATGAAGCCATATATGGACCTGGCTCTTTGGGTCAGGGTAGTGAGAAATACTAATAGCAAATACCTTTCATCAGGCCAGGTGTGGTGGCGCACACCTGCAATCCCAACAACTCTGGAGGCTGAGGCAGGAGGATAGCAAGTTTGAGGTCAGCCTCAGTAACTTAGTGAGATGCTGTCTCAAAAAATAAAAAGGGGCCGGAGATGTGGCTCAGTGGTAAAATGTCCCTGGGTTCAATCCCCAGTACCAAACAAACAATACCCCAAAACAAAAACACTATCTTCAGAAAAGGCCATTTAGAATTAAAAAATGGTCAATTTTCTTTCAATAAGTGACTTCCTGGTCTTATTTTTTGATACTTATAAAAGCAACAGACTTCTTTCCATGACTAGAAAATAGATGAGTACACTGTGTGGAAATAGCCATTACTTGACATGGAACTGGGTCAGTATTTGTTATTATTCTGCGAATTGTACTTGTTATGTGTCTTTGTGTCATTGCCTGCTCTGCAGTGTGCTTACCCACCAGTGCTAATTAACCAGCTGGAAACTCATCTGCTTAGGCTATATTTGCTGTCAGTTTTGCTGCTGGACTGTTTGTCTTTCTGGAGCCAATCTTCAAAGCAGCTTGGAACTGTGTGGTCAGAGAGCGGGGTGGGAAGCCACACTTATCCTCTCCCTGTTTTATCTAACAATACTTGTAGTAATGGCCTCCTGCTCTCCTCCATTGGCTAACATGCCCAGGAATGTTAGGCACTAAGTTGAGTTGCTTTCCATTTTCATCCCATTTTTACTTAACCATCATTTTGTGTTTTTGTTTTTTTTCTGTTTAGCCTTAAAGAAGAATAATATCACTAAATTTCCAAATGTTCACTCGAGGGTAAGGATTTCTTCTAGCACACCGGTGGTGGAGGATACACAGAGCTGGCAAGCATCACTTTTTACTTAGCTTCCTCCTCTCTCTGTATGCACATCAGTGGTTTCAATTTGTGGCAAAGGGTAATACTGGCGAGAATCTGACCAGGGAGAAGTCTTTGTAGCTCACATTCCAATGATGTGAGGCTGAGCCTCTCTGTTGGACTCTCCCCCAGCCTGCTGTGTGTGATGGCTTGGGCAAGGGTATTTGTTGGTCACTGTATTTGCCCTGGGTGCTTAGGCTGTCCTTCCCTTCTCCTTTTCTTGGCCTTAGAATTATTCACATAACTCCATTTTGTTTTGGAGGTCAAGATCAAGTCCTGGCCAGGGAACATGATGTATAGCCTTTGAAAGATTAGGATTTTGAGAACTAATTTCTCAGTGGACTCCAGAACCACAGAACTGGATATTCTTAGTCTAATATGGAATTCTGATTTTCTAATTTACCATTGTGGGCCAGGGTTCAGGGGCTTCAGGGGATTAGAGCATGCATACCTATTCTTTGATTTTAGAGGAATAGGAGAGGATCACAAATTCCAACAATTGAGGAGCCAGGAAGGCCTGGTGGGAACTGTGTTTAATCTGAAAGGATTCCACTCAGCTTCAGCTTTGTACTGTGTAGGAATTTGGACCCAGTATTGACTAATTTTCTTATTCCAAGAGAAGCCAGAAACCCTAGTTTATATCTAGGTATCTAATAAGGTATCTAATAAGTATAGGTATCTAATAAGTATATTTAGGTATCTAGTAAGTATATTTAAAAATATAGGGGAATGATGGTGCACACCTATAATCCTGGACTCAGGACGCTCAGACTGGAGGATCTCAAGTTTGAGGCTTAGTGAGGCCCTGTCTCAAAAGGGCTGGAGGGAGATGTGGCTCGGTGGTAAAGCACCCTGACTTAAATACCCAGTATCCTCCCCCCACCCCCCACTCCTGATTTCTTTGTAGTTTTAATCCTAGCAGAAGTCAACAATACTAAGTTCATACAAAGAAAATACATACTAAAATAAGGGAAATAAGCCTGCTTTATTTATCCATTTATCTTGACTTCATCAAGAGGAGGCTAGGAGCTGACTCAACTACCTGTCTTATGCATGAAGGCATGCCTTCCTACTAGGAGGACTTACATAAACTTCCTCTATCCATCCCACTTCATTCCACTAGAGAGGTATCTGCTTGAAACCAGTATGCAGTGATTTGATTCACTCAAGGCTTTCTTTCTTTTTAAATGTAAGGCTAATTGCTTTGCGCTAGCAACACAAACTGGAAAATAGAGGAGGGCCCAATAGCTTCTCCCTGCTGATAAAATACACAAATATACTGGGTGACAGGAAAGAATATTGATGGAATGGAATATTATTTTGATTCTGATTTAATGGTTAGTTGAGCATTAATTATCTTTCTAATTCACAAAATAATAACCTCAGCCAGTCTAAAGGAACAATGCAACCTGCGTCTGCAAAGTTTAGGGTTCCTTCCTTGTTAAAATTTCAAGGATAAGATAGGACAGGGCAGTCTGTTTTATTAGTTTTGCTGTTTAAAATTCATTAAAATTATTGTTGCCATTCAGGCTTCCAGAAAAAAAATATAAGCCGCAGCTGCTACCAGTTGAAGAAACATTTCAAAATAAGACTTCAGCTAGACTCTGGCCAGTGACAAAAACATCCCATGTTTTTCTCTCATGTCCCAGAATCCTACCAGTATTACATCTTATTTTGATTGTAAATATTTAAGGCAAATATGTCTTTGGTTCAATGCTCAATGAGTTTGAAAGCCCCACTAGCTGCGTCTTCTCACAAGCTGCTTTGATTGGCTGCCAACTGGCCTTTGTGTTACTTAGATGCATATTAAAAGTTGCTTTTATTTCACTAGCACTCTCTTCTTTACAGATCTTAGAAACCAGCCATACCGAAGAGCCGATGCGGTGAGGAGAAGTGTTAGAAGGCGCTTTGATGATCAGAACTTGCGTTCTGTTAATGGTGCCGAAATAACCATGTGAACCCAAGACTGCCTGCATGAATAGAGGGTGTGCGTGAATGAAACTGCCCATGTAAATTTCATGTGCTACTATTTAGCTGCAGCCTTGAACACAGATAAAATAATTCCTAAGGGCTCAGATTAGCAAATACATAGGAATTTTAAAATGATGGGTTCTCCTTTCAACCCTTGTTAACAAGTGCCTAAAAGTGGAAATACCTGCTCAGATTAATCAAAGCAATAGGATTAGATTTGATTAGGTATCTTTTTACACCGGTATGTTATTCAGTTTTTTAACCAAAATGTAAATTTCATATTAAATTCATTACTTGCCATTGTGTTTATGCCATGATGGCCCACCCTGGTTTCTTGACAAGTTGTAAATAACACGGATGCATTTGCTTGGGGCTTCCTTTGCTGAGATGTCTTTTACGGAATTAATTTTGTGTTCCAGCCACATCAACTTTGTGTTTTTAAGGACTTGCAACATGGAAAAAGGAAAGAGTCACATAAAGTCCTTTTATCACTAAGCCCCAATAAAGTGCAAAGAAGATCCATTGATAGTGGAACAAGAGAAGTCACTCAACTCTGCCTCATTTCACATTCTACCACTTCTGTGCTAGAATGCCATACCCTGTGAGAGACAGTCACTGGTATGAAATCCAAGATGATGATGGCATAAAATGTTGAATAAGACTTATTTGCAATACTGTGTTCTTAAGCTAGAGGCAGCTTTTTAAATTATGCAAATATATTTATTAATTAACACTAAAATTAACATCTCAGTAATCAGTAGTAGGATTTCTGAGGACTTTTATGGGTCAATCCTGAGAACAGAAATCGGTGCCTTGCTAGTCTGGGAGAAGTTTACTAGCTGTATCAACAAGCATTCAAAATTTTATCTGTTCGCAGAGTAAAGTTAGGAATCTGGCCTTATTCTCCTCTGACAATCGCAGGGCTTTTCTTCCCTTTTGTAAATTGTATGTCATGTATTTCCCAGTTATGAGGAATTGAAATAAAGTTGTTGAAAAATATTAACACTGGTATTAAATTTGAATAAGTAATGGATGGGACTACATGGTCAACTAAGTCATTGTTATATTTCCTTCCTCTCTAGCAAGGCACTTGTTCCATTCCAAAGTCAAAAACTGGACCGAAACAAAATTTGTATTTTTCATAATGTACATCCTGCTTCTGGCTTACCTTCTTGGCACATTACATCACTATATTAATTGTAAAGTTTATTGTATAGTATTTAACCACTAATTTTATTTTATGTTGTGCTTATGTGAACCCCTTGGTGAAGGTCCCTTTTCCTTGGATAATGTGTAGTTATATGATCTCTTTTTAAATGTACAGATATTTTGCTATAAAATTGGTGCAGTTTTTTATGGTTTTTACACTTCTCTTTAATTCCCACCTAAGATTCTGGGTAATATTGTAAATATTGTTTAAAAATGCATCAGCCTATGCTATACAATCTGAATGTTATTTTAACTTATAGTTTTTTTTTTTTTTTTTAAATATATATATTTAACTACAAGGACAGTTTAGGGATCAGTTACCACATTTCACTTTAGTATACCTATTTACAGATTAAACTGCCACCTGCTGGAGCATTTCCACATATACTTTAAAAAGAACATGCCAAGATTTTGTCTTTGGGTTAAGTCAACTTAATTTTGACGAAAGTAGCAAATTGACCATGACATGTAAGACCAGTAGTTGGACCTTTACCACTATGCAGCTATTTCCCAAAGCTGATATGCATATTAAAAAAAGTCTATTAATGTACAAATAGACAATAATGTTGGCATGTTCTTTTCTGTGTCTATTAATGGGCCTGCTTCTTAGCAATATTAGAAATGTTTTATAAAAGCAATTCATGTTACTTTTCTGGTCTTTCCATGCCACACAAGCAAATAAAACTATTTACACTACTATTCTGTAATACGTTGTACTCTTTCAATAGTAAATTTTATGGGGAGGGTAGCAGTTTTACCTCTAAAAACAGGTATATTCTTGCTACTTGAACTCAGAATCAAAAGATAACTGGTAATTAGGAAGACTTCTTCTTTATATGAGAACTCTTTTTGATGGGATCTCTCTCTGTTGCCCAGGCTGGTCTCAAACTCCCAGCCTCCTTGGTAGCTGAGACTGTAGGCATGCATTACTGTGCCTGGCTTGCTTTATGAACTCTTGGACCCACTGATGTGTGAAATGTGTAACAAAACACCTTTTGGTAGAGTGAGGGATATAGCTCTCAAATTTGTATTTATAAACTTATGGCTTCTGGAGAGAGAACATTCTCTTTTGGTGAAGACACCACCCTCCAAATTTAATCAGGGTACTGTACAAATATAAATAGGTTATGTGTAGACCATATAGAGGTAAGCACCTGCCACCCACAATAGGCCCACTGCACATGCATACTGGTGTTTGTAATAAGTCATCAGAATTGTAACACTTATTTCTTGCTTCCATAAGAATATACTATTTTAGAAGATGGAATCCAAGTGGCTTAAAATAAAACTTAAGAGGGTATAAGGAATCACTTAAGGAACTGCTGTTAAATAATTCTCACACTATCATTTGTACTTTAGATTTGCCACACTTGGCTATTTAGCCATTATATGCAATAATCTTATTTCATCCTCCCAGCAAGCCTGAGAAGCATTTAATACTGTCTTAATAAAGGAAACCAACTAAGAAAAATTGCCTTACCCAGAGTTATAAACCTAGTAGGTAGAAGAGCACTGGTTCCCAATTTACCCTATACCAATTATACAATGTGAGTATTTTATAAAAGGGAGGAAAAGCTGAATTCTGCATTAAGAATCTCCACTTGTTTTATACCAGGAAAATGACTAATGGTAAAAGATTTTGAAGATACTTATTTAATATTCCATAGATTCAGAAGTTTTCAAATCCCAACTATAAGAATATGCTCAAATAAGGCAGACATAGTTTGGGGACCGGGGGGGGGGGGGGGGGGGGGGGGCGGCGGCGGAGGGGATGGGTAAACTGGGGATTGAAACCAGGACCTTATGCACGTGAGTCAAGTGTCCTACCACTGAACTATACCTCATCCCAAAGTTTTTAAAAATGTTTACCCATGACTCAGAACGATGTGCCATTGTGTTCCCTATTTCACATGCTCCAACACTAAACTTCACTACAATGCCCAGTGACCCTCCTGACACAATTTGCTAGGCACAGAATGGGTCATCACTGACTCTGCTGTCGTGTTCAACATACTGGATTTTTCTCTGTATAATTACCTAATTTTACACTGGTAATTTTTAACAGCTTTACAATTCACATACCTATTAACTTTAGTATTTGACAACACAAAACTCTTGTGGTAGCCCTAATATACTGTTTTCTAGTTTTTATTATCAGAAAGGTCTACAAAGATGAATTTGTCAGCACAATACATACAGAAGGATTATTTTCCATTTCTATAAGTAAACATCCACCTAATCTCAAGAAAAAACTGGATGCAGGAAACGCATGAAAGTCTTTTTTTAAAAAAGGGAGTATTTTAAGCAGATATTACACTGAGAAAACAGGATATGGGCATTTAACAACTCAGAGAACTGCCTGAGGGGTGCTTAAAGAAAAATGTTGACACAAATCCAACTCATTTAGTAAAATATGCCATTTTTCTAGTAAATTCTATTTACAAAAGGTGAGATATATAACTGTACAAATGTGAAAACCTGGCAAATTACAAATAGGGAAACAAACTTTGCTCCTTCTGTTACTCACCTTTCAGAGTAAGTCTTCTCTTCAGTTATAGAGGTAGGCAAGAAAACACCTACCAAAAATATTTGTAGGCAGGACTGGAAAAAAAATGTTTATGAATAAAACACTCAGATAACCTAAGAATAGCCTTGAATAGCATCAAGAAATGGCTTAGTTTGAATCTGATATGATTTAGCCAGTCACTATTTCAGTCTAGACTGGGGTGGGAGCAGCGATCAGCTAGTTCCTCTGAAATGTACAAAACTTTATACCTGGGGTAATTACCATCAAATTAATGGTCAATTACCTGTCACTAACAATGCATGAGATGGCCTTGAACTAGATCCTATTGGGAATTATACACCTTTCTAAGTCCAGGAAGCAAGCAAGCTTAAGAAGAGAATTTACTATCATTAAGGAACCTGAGTTTCTATCAGGTAGACTAAAATAAAGGAAGGGCTAAGAAGAAAGTGTTGGGGTAATACAAGCAAAACCATCTCTCAATTCCCACCTCACCTTTAAGTTAGCTCCTTTGAATGGGAACAGTTGCCATGTCACCATGACTTACCTCTACTCAAAAATAGCCCAAAATGATTAGTTTTTCTTAGAATCAATCCTATGTTCTGAGAAACTTTTGGACACTTCTGGAATAAGTTAAGGTATAATCACTAGACTTTATTTTAGATGTACTTCAATGTGGCTTAAATTGTGGATTAGGGATGTGTTTTGAAGCCCTTCAATAATAAACATGATGATTGCTGAGTGAGTGAGTACATTTATCAGCTAATATTTTACATTCATTCAATAAGTGCTTATTATATGCCAGGCACTGTTCAACTTCACAGGGATATATACAGAGCAGTGAATAATAAAGACAAATCCCTGCCGAGGAATGAATTTACATGACTACCACTTTTAATTAGGAAACTTAAAGTATGAAATAAGGTAAGAATTACTAGACTGGTATATAATATTGTCAGAAGCACAGAATGAGAATATAAGTCTCTTAGAACACAGTTCCATGTAAATAGATCACCTTATTTTGCTTTTATGTAAAATGAGTGGCTTATTTTTATTTATTTTTTGGTAGGAGGGAACTTAGTGCTTAACCACTAAGCCACATCCCCACTCCCCTTTTTTTTTTTTTTTTTTGAGACAGGGTCTGCCTAAATTGTTGAGGCTGGCCTTGAATTGATGATCTTCCTCACTTTCCCAAGTCACTGGGATTACAGGAGACCACTACCACGTTTAGTTAGTACAGTTTAAAGTAAAGCAGCAAGGATAGCTAAATTAAAATCTATCCAGAATTGACAGACATCCACAAAGGAAAAACTTAAATACAGAGATTTAAGGAATTAAAGTACTTTGTTTCATTTATCATATCTAAAGTACTTAGTTTTCAAAAATGTTTAGCTTTTCAATTTATAAATTACATATTATACTTAAATATTCTATAAACTTAAAAAATGCATCATCATTCTCCCTTAGATAAGTATTTGATTAAAACCGGTTCTCTTTCTTACATAGAATCCAAACTTAAAGGGTAACCCATTTATGAATACAAAAATGAAAGTGGCTTCTTCATCAATGCCTACCTATCAGTACTGGAATTAAAAGGAACAAAGAGGAGCATTTAAACAAATATTTCTTGGGAATATGTAACTGAAGTTCATAACTGAATGAAAACCATGGATTCTATAATTTGAAACTATGACTTTCCAGAAAAATTGCACAGCAACAGTTTATTTATCCTACCACTAGGAATTACCTTAATTTAGGAGAAGCCTTTTTCTATTTGTAATTGGGTAAAGTCAGGCCCAATTAAGAAAAAGTCAAAAGAAGAAATAGCTGTGGTTAGTCATTATCAAATTTACTTGGCAGCATAAAAACTACTTTTATGTTAAAAAATGATAGGATCATGGTTTTTTAAGAGTACATTATTTAAATTCACTTAGATTGCAAATAATTCTTAATATCTGATTGGTTAAATTATCTAACTTCTCATACAAATTCAAATTTTTCCAACATTGAAATTATGGACTGGGAGAAAATAAGAATAATTTTTGAAATCCTGATTTTAGCTACATTAAATGTATTAGTGAACATTATCCAGTAATTCATATAACAGTGATATTAAAGGGGAAAATAAACCCTCAACGTTGTCTGGGCCTTATATCTGAACACACAATAGAACCAATATACCAAGATATTTCAACTTTATCCAAACTGAAGCCTTAATCTAGTAAGTTAAAAATATCCACAGAAAACTGTTTAATACAATCTCCCATCACCTGTTCTTTCAGATGATAAGCAATCTGGCAACTAGATCAGTCACTTCATTTACATCTTTTATAGGAAAGATGTTGCATTTTGAGTTGCCACTTGTTATTAGATCAAATAATTTGCATGGGTGAACTATACTTGAATTTTATGTCTTGGAGGAATTTGAAGATGTAGTAAGATTATAAGAAATACAGAAATCTATTCTGAGGACATGCTAAAACATCAATAACTTTTTATTTAGATAGAAAAATCAAAACTTTTTTGAAAGCTGTACTTGAAAAAATCACCAATCATGGAAGTAATCAAAACAATTTTTTACAGATTCTAAATTCTATTGTGAAACATTATCTTCCAGTATCTTATGCATGTTTTAAAGATTTGGTCATTGACTTCCATGTCAGGTGTTGGACACGATGAGTAATCTTACCTATCATTAAAATGGGACCTCTGAAAATTAAGTCTAGGCAATTTTATTGCCAGAGTTGTTAGGTGCTTTGCCTAATATTACCAGAAGTGACTAATCTCAAGCAAGTGATTCAATTTCACATTTTCTCAAAGACAATGATTCCCACTTTCTACAAAGTCATGTCATATTTCATAGCACATGACATGGCAGAAAGGATTTTAGAAACAAAAATTTAGCCCCTTTTATTGAGCCTTTAAACAGTGGACACTAGATTAGTTATTTTCATTTTCAAGCTCATTAAGACAATGAGAAAAGACTTTTCTTGTAAATCTCAACTTGAAATAGGATATGTTAGTGTCCAAATTTAAAGAACAAAGATAATACCTACAATAATACCAAAGCCTGTGCTAAAATTTACTTTCTTAAAAAAATCTCCTGCACTGAAGGAAAATAGTATAAATTACATCACCAACCTTCAAAAGTTAGCATGTAAAGGGTATTCTATCTTCAAACCATTGCCTAAAATATTCCATAGGAAATTTATAGGTAAAAAACAAATCGAGGGACCTCAAATGCACTGATTTACAATATTCTTAAATATTAAAAAGGGAAAAGTAAACTAGCTATTTATGGGTAAGATGAAGCAAAATTTCTAGCATCTTTAAAATGATTATACAAGTTCTTTAGAGCTGAGCAGTTTAAGTAGAAATAAATACTAGTACGCACTAGAAGAGAAGGTTTAATAATTGATAAAAATGTACAAAAATATTCAAATCAGAAATGCTTTAGAATGTGTACCACGAAGTCAATACTTCTCAGTGAGCAGGGAAGGTAAAAGCCCTCCTCAATTGGGATGGGGGGGGGAGAAGAAAACGAAAAAAGAAAAAAAATTTGATAAAAAATCAAGACAGCTGTTAAAGAAAATGTTTTAAGTCAACATTGATTTTTTTTTTTTCTCTTTTGACAAGTATATTGCAACTATCACTTAAAGATTGGTGGCACATTCTTTAGTAGGTCCTTAAGGCAATATATTTAATCTAATTTACAATTTGATTTGATGTTAACTTTTTTAAACATCACCTGAAAATAGATGCTCAAAATAATGCCCTCACAATAGCCTTTTTAAAATGTCAGATGTTTCATAAAAAATAATGGTGGCTTTATTACAGCAGTGCTTATTGCACCACTAGAGTTAAGGGTCTACCAAGTTTCCATCAAAAACACCCATTTCTTACAAGCTCACCATAAGAGATCACATTGGCTGTAACCAGTTGGGTAGTGCACAAAAAAGCAGATTTATAGGTTGCTGGTGCTTTTTTTGTACTATGATATTATCAAAAAAATTGTCATTATATCTTCAAAATCCAACTTCTATAAAGTAAATCAAATCACCTCATGACTTAAGACTTTAGAACAAAGTAGAGACATCTGCAGTTATCAGTAAATTGCCACCTTTAATCCATCCTGCAGTGCCCTATGAAAGGGTCACAGAAAGACAGTTATGACTGTAGGAAAATATGATTCTTGATACAGAATCAGAAGTTATTTTCAATTTCTTTTGCTTATATAAAGTCCACAATAACAATACTTAAATGCACTTTTTTTTTTTTTTCTGTGATACAATTAAAACCCAGTGTTATTTAAACTGAACTTAAAATAGAGTCCCTGGTCTGAATCAGACTTTAAATCATACTGTAAACATATATTTGGTATAATTTATTGATCATCATCCAGTTGCTCCAAAAGGGTTCTTCTGCGCTTTTCTAATTCCCCTTCACTCAGTTCACTGCCAGAAGTATCCCAGTTACCCTGAAAAGACATTGAATATAATTACAGATAATGCTGGTAGTCAGAAGATTATAAAGCAATAAACCTGTGAGAGAAGAATCAAAATTTATATGGATTCTCTTCCAAAGAAACACACATTTTACAGGGTTAAAAGACTGACTTCTTACTCAAAAGCCCATCAAATGGCTGCATTAGTGGAAAAAACTTAATTTCGAAACCAGAGGATCGAAACACACCGGTTTCTTCTCTTTCCTTTTACAAAACTGAATGAGGCTTCTTGTTTCTACTTATTAGAAAGCTATGTGTTTACTTCCTGGGTAATATATTTGCACAGATTCTAGGTAGCACTCTATTACAGAAAGGAAAGTATTATGATACTGTAAGATTCTAATGTTCAAATACACTAGATTTACAAGCAGGGCAAGATTTAGACTAATAAACAAAAATGTGATATTCTCTGAGAAACACAACCTTTGAAGAATGGATAGACTCCACCCAACCTCCTTTAGAAATTGTTTAACCCACTGTTAAGGAGAAGTACTAACAGTCAGAGGAAGTGAGGCATTCATTCTTCACTAAGGTTGTCATTAAGACTCACCTATTGCATGTAGTTTCAAAAAAACACAACAAAAACCCTGCTCTACATCAACTCGATCAGAACATCCAAAGGTAGAGAGAGTAGGGACCAGGGCCAATCAACATGGCTAAGCATCTCTATCCATTGATAACTCCTAAGCATTAATTACCCTTGCTAAATGACATTTGAACAAGAAATTGACAAAGCAAAGGCTTGCATCATCATGTGCTCTGCCATTCATATTTACATTATGTATATATTAGAAACTAGACCAGTTATGTAACATGATAATAAAATCTATGTTTGGCTTGTATTCTCCTTCTTAATTTGTGTTCACCCTTTCCCCAATTCATATTTCTAAACGTTACTGGAATTCTACCTTTTGAAACTAGTAAAAGTGTAACAATGACAACTGTGGATATCCAAAGAATCCCTGCAGAGTCTATTATATTCCTTAAACAACAAAAAAATAATATCCTTAAAAATTGAGCAGAAAACACCCAGTGTCACTTATTAGTGAGAATGTACAAAGCAGAGACCATATCCTTTCTTAGTTATTTTGTAAGGGAAATAAAATTTGGGGAAGTCAGATCAGGTCATTCATAACAACATGTATTAGAAAACAGTTTTGTAAGAAAAGCAGTTAACTGACATTATTGTTTTCCTTAACAACAGCAGAACTGAAAGTTAACAGATTTCTTTAAGCCATTTTTATATTTTTGTAAATGCAAAAATGAAACAATCTAAATACTTACAGAATCTTTTCCAGTCTTTTTCTTAGGTGATTTGTGTTTTGATTCTGATCTTTGTCTAGTTCTCTCTTTTTCACTTTCCCGATCTTTTTCTTTTTTATCCTTCTCTCTCTCCGCATCTGATTCTGGAGAGTCCTATGTAAATAAAAAATTACATGTTAGTATTTTTGTAGAGAAGCCATTTTATTTTTTAAAAATCCTCATACAGATAATATCTAACATGCATTCATAATAGGTTACTATTTCTGGAGTGGGAAAATATAATTTGAATTGTTAATCCTCAAGTGTTTGATAAAATTTCCCAAAGATTTATGGGAGGAGACAATCTTTCCCATGAGTAGGATGACATTCTGATATGGTAAAACACCAATAAAAAGAAGCCTCCCTACCACTTTAGATAACCTATTACATAAATACAGGCTACAGTTTTTTCTCCATGGTGTTGTGCTGAGGATTGAACCCAGAGCCTCACACATGTTAAGCATGTACTTTTACAAACTGAGCTATACCCCCAGCTCAGATATTCTATTTTCTTACCACTCTAATGTACTATCAGTTGATTTAGATATGTAAGATATTGCTGTTAGCTTATATCAGGTTGATAGTTGTATAATGAAATTCTTAAAATTACTGCTGCAAATTAGGAATCTCTTAAAATATAAGATTCATGTCTAAAATATCTCTTAATTAGATACGCACAAATTTTTGTGAACACCAAGAAAAAAAATTCCAATTCAACAGGTGGTATCCTGTTGAATATATACCTAAGATGAAGAACTACAATTGCTGATAAGTGGTTGTTTAAATGTTTAAATTTGTGGTTCTCAACAACAGCTGTGATACATAAACACACATGCACACATACTCACTTTTGGGTCTTTCTTGAAGATTAAAGACAAGGGTAAGAAATCTGACGCTGGCATGTGTATTTGAAGTTCACCAAATGATTTTAATGGAAGATTAAGTACAAAACTGTACCCACCTAGACTAGACTATACAGGATTAGGTTGGGAGAAGGTTCTCATAGCCACCGCGAGAAAGCTAAAAACCAAAGCCTAGGTTGAGTGTAAAAATATGAATCTTGCTTACAGATTTATGTCTCCTCTTCTTGCTTTTCTTCTTATGCTTTTTTGATTTCTTATAACTTCTCTCTGAACAGCATAAAAGAAAAAAAAATGTAAGAATTTGAGGCAATCAAAGGGTCAATAATTTCAATCAATAACTAGAAATACTCACCAGACTCAGCACTAGAAGAATGTTCTGAAGCAGAACGGGACTCTGACCGCTGTCTTTTTTTCTTCGAATGACTGTCATCATCATCTGAATCTGACCCCTAAACAATACAAATAATTTAATTCACAATGATGCTACAATTATTTTAGTACACTCAGGGTGCCATCTTTAAACTTCCTTACCGATCGGGAGCGGGAACGTTTCCTATGATGTTTTTTAGATTTCTTAGAATGTTTCTTGTTTTTTGAATGATGATGTTGACATTCATGCTACCATGGTAAAAGAAAAGAAAAATTCAAGAATTTATATTTGCTTTAAACAGTGGATCATAGAGTCTTTTAGAAGTCACACCAACAACTTCTTAGATTGAAATGCCACATATGTAGGATGTAATCCCTGGAGATCATGCAAAGAATAATCATTTTAACATTTTCTGTTTTTTTTTTTTTTTTCTTACTCATGATATACCCACTCATTTAGATATCTTAAAAATATATATATCTTAAAAAAGTATTAGTAGTAAGAATAGGTTTTTTTTGGTTTGTTTTTTAACATTTTTTTTTGGGGGGGGAAGGGGTACCAGGGATTACCAGGGATTGAATTTGGACAAATTCGGCCACTGAGCCCTGTTTTGTATTTTATTTAGAGACAGGGTCTCGCTGAGTTGCTTAGCCCCTCACCCTTGCTGAGGCTGGCTTTGAACTTACAATTCTCCTGTCTCAGCCTCCTGAGCTGCTGGGATTACAGGTATATGCCAGTACATCTGGCAGTGAGAATAGTTTTAACAAGAATGAAAATGTTAGCAGGGAAAATTGATGTAGTCTTGAAAGGTATAATCTGAAGAATAGTCCCAACTGCTTTCAATAACAATGAAATAATAAAATATAGTGATATTTAGGCTTTTTTTTTAGAATCTGGCTTTGGCTAACAAGCTATGGAAGGCACTGAGATAAAGAGCAACTTCAGAGACATATGTGATCTGAGATAAACAAGGTTAGTCTCAGATTAAATGCAAAATCTACTTTTTCTTTTCCTCCAAGAACCATTTTCTTCATATTCAAATAGGACTCCCTTAGGCATGCACACGATGTCTCTTTTCAACTCCCACTAAAACAATTATCAGGTTAGCTAGAAAGGGGAAGTATTGCAATAAAATCTCCTTGACCCCAAACATGAGTATGGCTTTCGAAATACTGTTTCAACTGCATAAGTGGAAACAAAGAATCTGCCTCAGAAAAAACCCTTATGCCCTTTGTCTCAATTAATGTAATCTTTCTTTTCTACCTCAAAGCCCAAATTACAAGGGTCCAAAATCTGAATGTGTTTAGCCTTTCTCTAATGTACTATCTTTAGCTCCATTTACCACCTCATTACCTTATCCCCAGCACAATATGAAAAAAAAATATATGGTTGGAGATTCTTGGGTTGGGGAAAAACAGGTAAGGCATTATGTAGATCAGAATATTTCAAAATTCAAAGTATAAGAAGGGCGCAGTGGCGTATGCCTGTAATCCCAGCAGATTTGGAGGCTGAGGCAGGAGGATTGCAAGTTCAAAGCCAGCCTCAGCAAATTAGTGTGACTGTGTCTCAAAAAATTAAAAGGGCCGTGGATGTAGCTCAGTGGTAAAGTGACCCTGGATTAAATCCCTGGTACTAGGAAAGGGTGGGGAGTGGAAAATTCAAAGTACATGCTAATGCTTGGGAATCTGGCTAAAAAATAAAATTCTCAAGTGGAATTTCTACGTCATTGGGTCTAGCTTCTGCATTCCTAAGAAATTCCTAGATAATTCAGAAGCTATTGGTCTAAACTACACTTAGGGTAGGAAAGAGCTCGAAAGCAATAGGAACAGACACAGAGGCAACTGTGAAAAAATATGGGCTATGTGAGTACATAGCAACAGAAGAAACTGTTGTTAACAGTGATATTAATCAATAATAATAAATCCAAAGAGGTAGTGAACGGACAAGTAAACCTTTGTACCTGATTACAATGCTAACATTACGATTTTGAATTTGTACAATCTTTTGGCTTGTTGCAAAGCATTAGCTTATTTTGAGAACTTGTTAAAAATATTGACCCTGGAGCCAAACAGTTTGGGCTGGAATCCCTCCCCTGCAAGGTACTTCACATTTCACTTTGCCTTGATTTACACATCTGTAACTTCTTAAGTTTTTATGAGGATTTATTTCATACATATAATCTCTATCAAACAATTTGAACACTGCTTATGCCACATGATCATCAAATAATATTTTTGAATTATCAATTGAGCTTATTTACAAGTAACTACCTGAAACCTTCACCAAATCCTTCATATTATTCAACTAAAGGAACAAGTTGAGATTTTATACTTTCATTATGCATTTTAATAAAACTATTTATTCCATCCCCCCGCCCCAAGAAACTCTCTGGGTTTTCCATAAATCTATGCAGTATAATAATTGAAACATTAAGCAGTTTTTAAAAATTGCTTTACAATAAAATTTTAAGTTTCCTTTAAGTTTACTAGTCAATCAATGTGGCTGACAAATTGTTGAATTTCTGAAACTATAAAACAAATATACATTTTTTATACACTAATCTGGATATTCCCAGGTAAACTTGCAGTTTATTTCACTTTAAAAGTTTCCACAGAAATAAAACATTCCTTAAACTTACCAAGCTTACATTTGACGAAAGCAGTAAATATTAAGAAACATATTTTGATCATTCAAATTTTTTGTATATGTTTTATAGTATTTCATTCAGTTATGAGGATACTAAAGATTACCTCAAGCACATGCATGAAATCTTTAAATATTCTTTTCCTTTCAGATTCTAGAGTAATGTCTTCAAATGCTGGCTCTTTTACAAATCTCTCCCGGATCTGAAAAAAATTCAGTAATGGAATGAATATATGAATGCCAAGGAAAAGTATACCAGTATGCTTTTTAAAAAGAAATCAAATTAACAAGTAAAAATTGTGATATACTCATCCTCTAAAAGTGTACTTGCTTCTTCTTTCAAAAGTCCAAATCATTAATGTATGTTCAGCCACAGCTGACTTAACAAATGTTTTATATATTCTATAAATTTACCTTATTTTTGAGTTTTAAATGGGAAGAGAATTAAAACTTTTAAATTTTCAATTGTTTTTGAAAAAAGAAAACAAAAACAAAACAAAAACCATTAAATTTTCTTTTATAGAGAAAATTTCCAAGTATACATACATCTTCCCAGACAGCATCCAACTCTATTGGAGGAGTAGCTTGTTTCAGCATGCTCTTGAACGCAGATTCTTTTCGTTTCATCTTCCGAGCCTCCTCTTTTTCTCTTTCCCGTTCACGGGCTTCTGCCTTTTCCAGTAACTATAAGATAATTATACTTAATCAGTTATAATAGTATGATTATTACTAGTGTTAACTGAAATTCATTGTTCTAATTAGAAGTAATCTCACATCATTCCTAAGGACTAATTTGTCTACAACAGTAATTAGAGCAGAGCAAGCGTGCCATAATCTTTCATCACATACATTATTTTGTTTTACTTTACCTACCGTATAAAATCCTATTTTTACATCCCCATATCTCAACAGCCTATTATTCAAATAACTTTTTGCTGAATATGGTAAAAACTGTACTAAAAAACTATAGTTATTTGTAACAGTTAAATTGGGGATATAGCTCAGTAGAGTGCTTGCCTTGCATGCACAAGGCCATGAGTTATATCCCCAGCATACCACACACACACACACACAAAAAACACACACAGAGTATTTCCTATGTAACAGTTAAAATAACTTACACTATTGAAAGCCAACTTGATATTTCCAGCATCTAATGTAGTTGACCTTTTAGTTGAACTGATTATTGCCACAAAGTCTTCAAAAGTAGTATTTACTTCAACTACAAATCCTTTATCCTAAAACCCAGAAATCTTGTTATAAAATAACACATAAATCACAGGAATACAGTAATAATTTCTAAAATGAACTACAGGTTAATAGTCAAGAATAAGTATGCTTATTTACCTTTAGAATGTCTTTTATTATCTTTTTTTCATCATGATAACGTGCTTTAAGATCCTCAACATAAAACTTGAAAAGATCAAGTGCAGTTGATCCTAATGAAAAAACTAAAGAAGTCAAAAGCTAGCTCTAACCAAAGAGCTGCAATTACTTTTTTGTTTATAAAACAAAAATAAAATAAAGCACCCTTACCCAACATAACCACCTCCCCTTGGGCCCATTTCAACTACTTTTATAACTACAAGTTTGTGAAGCAAAGAATCTCACCAGGCTGACCAAGCATATTAGTGAATCGAATGTCAGAACTAATGGTTGGATACAATTCCATCCAAGATGACATAGAATGAAGTTGCCCATGTTCATGCAATTCATCTAAAAAAATCTGGGGAAAAACAATCATTTTAAAAGTTATCTTTAAGTACACTGGATATATAAATGCAATACAAAAACACACATTAAAAACTTAGTAATATTTAAAACTATTCCATTAATGCTATTTCAAGCATGTTTTTAGGTACAAAAACATTTGTTATTTGATGAAAGTAAAAACTACTTTCACAACACACAGTTATCCTTCAGAAAAAAGTACCTTTAATACTACATTTTCTTTCTAGGCTTTATTTTCTGGTCCCTCAAGATAAATTACCATTTCTGGTTTAAAAATATATATATATGTGTGTGCGTGTGTGTGTGTGTGTGTATATATATATATATAGTGTGTGTGTGTGTACATGTGTTTGTGTGTGTATGATGTTAACTTAAAATAATTGATATTACTTATCTAAAATAATGAAGCTAAAGAATGAATATGCATGTTTCTTTTCAAATATACTTTTTGTATTTAGTGTCTAATGTGTTCTGGGTATTCTTTTTTTAAAACAAAAACAAAAACAAACGCAGGGTCTAACAGGAGAATGTATAATAATTTTCCCACAGTACTTTTGAAAACTGGACTCGGTAGGTCTTGATGTGGGATCTGCTAACTTGCATTGTGATAACTTCCCGGGTGATATTAATTCTGTGTGTCTGGGGACCTTACTTTGAAGATCACTGCCAAGTCTGATAAACTATCTTGGCTTCAGACTTCTGACACAGTACACATTTCCTTGGTCCTCATCAATGTTTTCTACACTTGATGTGAATTTAAACATCATTGTTTTTTAATTTGTTCTAATTAGTTATACATGATAGTAGAATGCATTTTGACACATCATACATAAATGGAGTATAACTCCCTATTCATCTGGTTTCACATGATGTAGTTACACACAGGTCATATAATCATAAATGCACCTAGGGTAATAATGTCCAATTCATTCTACTATCATTACTATACCCATGTCCCCTCCCCTCCCTTCATTCCCCTCTCTTTAGTCCAAAATTATTATTTTCCCCAATATTTAACCTTATTGTTAATTAGCATCTGCATATCAGAGAAAATATTCAGCCTTTGGTTCTTTGGAATTGGCTTATTTCACTTAGCATGAGTCTCCATTTCCATCCATTTACCAGCAAATGCCATAATTTCATTCTTCTTTAAGGCTGAATAATATTCCATAATGTATATATACCAGTTTCATTATCGATTAATCTGTTGAAGGGCACCTAGATTGTTGCCATAACTTGGCTATTTTGAATTGAGCTGCACTGATGTGGCTGCATCACTGTAATATGCTGATTTTCAGGCCTTTAGGTATAAACCTAAGAGTGGGATAAACTGGATCAAATGGTGGTTCCATTCCAAGTTCTCTGATGACTCTCCATACTGCTTTTCCATAATGGTTGCACTGATTTGCAGTCCCACCAACAATGTAACCTTTGCTCCCATATCCTCACCAATATTTATTGTTGCTTGTATTCTTGATGATTGCCATTATGACTGGAGATGGAATCAATTTGCATTTCTCTAATTGCTAGAGATGTTGAACATTTCTTCATATGTTTGTTGATCAATTGTACTTCTACTTCTGTGAGATGTCTGTCCAGTTCCTTTGGCCATTTATTGATTTTTTTTTTTTTTTTTTGTGTGTGTTAAGTTTTTTGAATTCTTTGTATATCCTGAAGATTAATGCTCTATCTGAGGTATGTGGGGTTAAGACTTTTTCCCATTCTGTAGGCTCTCTCTTCATGTTCTTGATTGTTTCCTTAGCTGTGAAGCAGCTTTTTAGTTTGATTTCATCCCATTTATTGATTCTTGATTTTACTTCTTGCACTTTAGGAGTCTGGTTAAGAGAGTCCGTCCCTAAGTTCACATGGTGAAGATTTGGGCCTACCTTTTCTTCTATCAGGTGCAGGGACTATGTTCTAGTGCCAAAATCTTTGATCCATTTTGAGTTGATTTTTTTGCAGGGTGAGATACAGGGGTTTAATTTAATTTGTTACATATGGATTTCTAGTTTTCCTAGTGCCATTTGTTAAAGAGGCTATCTTTTTCCAATTATGTTTTTGGTGCCTTTGTCTAGTAAGAGATAACTGTATTTATGTGGGTTTGTCTCTGTGTCTTCTATACTCTAACACTTGTTTATGTATTGGTTTTGGTGCCAATACCATACTGTTTTTGTTTTTTTAAACTATGGCTCTGTAGTATAGTTTAAGTTCTGGTATTTTGATGCCTCTTGCTTCATTTTTGTTTCTATGGATTGCTTTGGCTATTTTGGGTCGCTTATTTTTCCAAATTAATTTAATGATTGCTTTTTCTATTTTTATGAAGAATGTCATTGGAATTTTAATAAGAATTGCATTAAATCTGTATAATGCTTTTGGTAGTATGGCCATTTTGACAATGTTTATTCTGGCTATCCAAGAGCATGGGAGATATTTCTATCTTCTAAGGTCTTTTTCAGTTACTTTCTTTAGTGTTCTATAGTCTATAGTTTTCATTGTAACTCTTTTGTTAGATTGATTCCCATTCCCTGCCCCCCCAGGCTACTATGAATGGGGTAGTTTTCCTAATTTCACTTTCAGTGATGTACATATACACACACATTTGATTTATGGGTGTTAATTTTATATCCTGCTACTTTGATGGTTTCATTTGTTAGTTCTAGAATGTCAAACACCAGTTTTAAGACTTAAAAAAAAAAAAAAAAATCAAGCCGGGCGCGGTGGCGCACGCCTGTAATCCCAGCACTTTGGGAGGCTGAGGCAGGAGGATCACGAGTTCAAAGCCAGCCTCAGCAATGGCGAGGCACTTAGCAGCTCAGTGAGACCCTGTCTCTAAATAAAAAACAAAAAAGGGCTGGGGATGTGGCCCAGTGGTCGAGTGCCCCTGAGTTCAATCCCCGGTACCACACACACACACACACACAAAAAAAAAAAAAAAAAAAAAAAATCAAAACAAATCCCCACAAAACCTACCTTAGTTGGTCATAGATGTGATAAACATTTATTATTACCTGACCGGCCAATGAATACTCAGTAAAAAAAAGTGATCAACAAAAACATTATTACTGAACACTTTCTTTTCATTTATCTTCTTTTGTTATAAATGCTAATCTTCTCATTTGATTCGTTTTCCTGAAGTTCTAAATACACTTTGGAAAGTTAGAATAATGGCACAAAAATTACTGGGCCGATAACCTCATGGAACATCAATATACGCTTTAACACCAGTTATGCTAAGAGTAATCACAAACCAAGCCAGATACATACCAATCCGATTTCAAGCCATATTTTAGACTTAGAATTCTATGGAGCTTTTACATTAGAATTTCTTCCTCAATAGTCTCCAGACCCAGTGTGATAGTCTGTATTACATTCTCACATTTTCTGTGACCAAGATTTCCATTTTATTTCATCATTTTTCATATCTCCTTATTTTAAAGTCACTACAAACTTTAAATCTTCATAGCAGACACTAAAGGTCAATAGTTGTAGTATAATAGTCCTCTTAAAAATCTCTTTTTGGAGCCGGGCGTGGTGGCGCACGCCTGTAATCCCAGCACTTTGGGAGGCTGAGCCAGGAGGATTGCGAGTTCAAAGCCAGCCTCAGCAATGGCGAGGCACTTAGCAACTCAGTGAGACCCTGTCTCTAATAAAAAAATACAAAAAAGGGCTGGGGATGTGGCCCAGTGGTCGAGTGCCCTGAGTTCAATCCTCGGTATCACAAAAAAAAAAAAAAAAAAAAAAAAAAATCTCTTTTTGGGCTGGGGATATAGCTCAATTGGTACAATGCTTGCCTTGCATGCAAAAGGCCTGGGGTCTAATCCTCAGCACCATAAAAAAGGAAAAAAAAAAAAAAATCTGTTCTCCTCTTATTTCTGGTCACACGCCTCCTTATCTAAAAACAAGGTTTTCTAGCCTCTTTAACAGTGATCTGTAACAATGTGATTAAATTCTAAAGAACTGAATATTAATGAAATGAGCTGACACTTCCATATCTCTGGTAAAGATCTACCATTTCAATTTTTTTTTCCAAGCTAAAATGTAATTATAAGGACAGATTACCCCTAATCATGCAGTCAGGGCTACTGTGACAGGGCACTGGCATTTAAAAATGCAATATTTCAGAGTTCATCACAGACATACTGAATCAAATTCATGGGGTAAGGCTCAATAATCTGTGGTTTTAAGAGTATCCCAAATGATCCTCTGGAAAACAACCAAGATAAAGGAAACTAACAGAATAATAACATTTTATTATTTATAATTATTTATTATTTAGTCCTTATTACACAAGGACTAAAATTCATGCTATCGGTGATAACACTGCAGACTGTCAGTGGGGAAAACTTTTTTGAAAGCCCTCTAGGCGATTCCATGATGCACTAAGTGTTGAGTGTCACTGCACTATTCCCTATACTTGCATTCTACCACTGCCCCAGAATGGCAATATGCCTTGCCCTAAATCAAACATTATTATTGCAAAAAACAAGGTTATTTAAGCCACTATAACTAAGCATTTATTCTAATGTAGTGATTAATGAAATAGCCTGTAATCAAAACTGTGTATTCTAATTCTGATTCACTACTTAGCAACTGTTGAATTTTCCCCAAGTAAAATCTTAGCTATCAATGCTCACCTTACATAACAGTCCCTTGCCTAAAATGGCTATTAATGCAGATATCTAATTGTTGAAATTAAAGAATTAAGTATATATGAATCCTCCACAAAGCCTAAGCCAATGATCTGGGAATAGGTATCAAAACTATCTATATCAATGTTCTAGCTAAGTAACGATATTATAAAAGTAAGTTAGAGAATAAATGTTTCTACTACCTGAAAAGATTCCCTGTTTTTAACGCTGTCGTCTCCTTTCTCTCAGCAAACTCTTCTGTTTTTCTTCTTCTTCTTCCTTTTCTAGAGCCCGAATATGCTCTTCAAAGCAAATTAATGCATCTTCTTTGTCCATATCTAAAATGTTTTTCAGATAAAAAATTGCAAATTATCAGTAAGAAAAGCAGTTTAACTATTTAAATCAATGCTCTAAAAATTTAAAATTCACCTTCAAAAATAGCTGTTTTTAAAATCAAATGTGATTTCTCATTGGAAAGTTTCAAGGAGAATTTAAAAAATAACTCAGTGAAAGATGAAGATGAAATAGAGAATACCTAACGAAAAAATTAATCAAAGCCGGGCGCGGTGGCGTGCGCCTGTAATCCCAGCACTTGGGAGGCTAAGACAAGAGGATTGTGAGTTCAAAGCCAGCCTCGGCAATGGCAAGGCACTTAGCAACTCAGTGAGACCCTGTCTCTAGTAAAATACAAAAAATGGCTGGGAATGTAGCCCAGTGGTCGAATGCCCCAGAGTTCAATCACTGGTACCAAAAAGAAAAAAAAAAAAAAAAAAAAAAGAAAAAGAAAGAAAGAAAATGGTCATGTCAACATATGTCAGAAATACCAAAAGTACCCCAGAAGTTTTTCTAGGAGACATGTCACTTTATCAATAGTGGAAGTTATAAGAAATGGGTCTGGGCTGGGATTGTGGCTCAACGGTAGAGGGCTCGCCTAGCATGTGCGCGGCCTGGGTTTGATCCTCAGCACCATGTAAACATAAATGCATTGCATTGTGTACAACTAAAGCAAATAAATAAATATTAAAAAAAAAAAAAAAAAAAGAAATGGGTCACAAGGCGATTTCATCATTGTGTGAAAACCATACAGTGTCCCTACCCAAATTAAATAGGACTATAACATCACTATGCAAGTTAATTCTTTGGGACCACCACTGTTAACTAAATAATATACAATGTATGATTATGTAAAACTCTAGGGCCTACCAAAAAACTCAGTGAAGCATGATTTTCAGAGGGGTGGTAGAGAAAGCTGTAATCTGAAAAGCAATTTGGTAATCCAGAAAAGGTACTTGGTGAAACTTAACATAATTGTGATAAAATTTTTGCTTTTTGTAAAACTTTTAAGCTACTAGCCTGGCTAGCATTGGTGAGGCCTTGGGTTCTACCCCCAGGACTATGTGCACAAAAAGTTATTATATAAAGAAGATAGTATAAGGAAAATATGGTAATTTACATTCAAATGCCAAATTACATATAAAAAGCTAAGTACAATTTCAAGTTTGACATATGATTTGCATATTTTAAGAATCTTCAGTTAAAGCTAACTTAGATTCATTTTATCTTAAATCACAAACTCCAATGGAAGGAAATATCACATCTGAATAGAAAGAAAACACTTTTTTCAGTAACAATTCTTTAAAGCTAAGCGATCTCATATAAAAAGTGAGAATCATTCTTTGTTGCTGCAGAACACTACTTAAAAACAATTTTTCTCATTAGTGATTATTCTTACTCTGTAACTCCTCATCTTCTGCAAAAGTTGGATTATCCATTAGATACTGCTGTGCTTCGGACCAAGTCGTAGAGTATGTTACATTAGCCATGTTGTCAAGTATGTTTTTTAATGCTTCCCAATTTCTTTTTCGCAACTGCTTTGCTTGCTCCTACAACAAAAGAATAAACTTTCTGAAATTTAATGCAATTGCAATTAATGAAGATTTCTTTTTATTCTGATGAACCAATTTCAAACATTATAAATTTGTTTTAAATGATGATATTACTTATTTTGCAAGTGTTCGTGTATAAATGCCTGGCTTGTACTTATCTTCAATTTTTCACTTCTCTTCAAATTCAGAATCTGGGAACCATGTTTTTATTTCTTAATCCCCACTCCCTAAAACTTTCTTCCTACATTAGAGACACAGTCTATAACTAATGTTACTGTGGATGAGTCACACAGTGGTATAATGCTAAGGTCTTCACTGACCTTCAGCTATGTTCAAAGTTCTAATAATACTGGCATTTATATATGTTTCTTTAAAACTGGATTATACAAAATTAAATAGCACACAATTAAAAAGAAATGTATAAAGCAAGTGTTTTAAAACACTATCTTCTAAGTTCAGTTTAATAAAAACAACTGCAAATTATTGTCATCCTTTCAACAATTATCAGCAAGAAAACTGAGTACCTCTGAATGTGACAAGGCTAAAGAAAAAGTTATTTTTCAATAAGGCAGGCAATTAATGGCAAGCAATCAGTACCTATTGGGATTTAATCAGCACCTATAATGTCAGAGGAAGGGGGATAAAGAAGCTTATTATTATAGAAGTGATCAAGTCTATAATTAAATTTAACTTCTAATAACCAGTTCTGGCACACTGCATAAACTCAATAAACTACTCAGCAAAATGGACATATAAATTAAAAATCTAAATAAAGAAACCTTTTTCTATATACATTAAATAAGAATAAATAATACCTTTTCTTTTTTTGACAGAAAGAACAAAACATCTTCATAGATTTCAAGACGATCACGTTCTGATATTGCATTCCAGACTTCCATCTCTCCAAACATTTGCTCTGCCTTTCTATTCATTAAAAAATGGTATTTTTCATTATACTGTAAAAATTTTGAATTATTTTAATTTTAACCCAAATCTAAACCCATTAAAATGAGCACTTTTCAATCTAAGTTCGTAACTGTATTCTAAGGGACATTTTTGATAGTTAAGAAGAACAAAATACCATACGCTCCATTTCTCATTAGTGGATAGATATTTCCTTTTGGGTAATGTTCTGTACTCTACACTTTCCTCTATGACTTAGGGTGCTCATTCTGATAACAACTTAAAAGAAATTACAGATGTTCACTCAGGTTGTTCTGGAATATTGAGAAAAACAAAGAAGTACATAGGGAAAATAAGCTTAGAAATTTATTGCAGAAATTTTAATACTGAATTACAACCCCAATGTTAAATAATAAAGCAACATAAAATTAAGAATACCATATAAATGCACTCTTTCAGAAAAGCTATACCTACTTAACAAAAATTGTGTATTTCTAATTCAAAATATTAAAAATTTTCCATTTTTTAAAGTAAAATGTAAAAAGGTTGAACCCAGTCATCCTTCCCCTTTTCTTCCATTCCTAAATGATAATTAAGGCTACAAGTTAAGATGCACAAAACTGATGTATCTTGTACCTTACAGAACACCACATTTGGTCACCTAGCTTTATCAAACAGTATCTACTTTGTATCAGTTACTGTACTGAGCAAAAATAGAAAACAAACATTGCAGCAGACACATTCCATACATCATTAAGAATCTTACTTGTATCTGGTTGTGGAAGTCATTTTTTCATGATTTTCAAGAAAACGCTGGAAGGATTCCTTAGCTTCTTTGTATTTTGATCTTGCTTCTTCTTTTTCCTCTTTCTCTGTCTGAACTTTATAGGCATTAAAGGCTTGCTTTTTCTCACTCAACTTTGCTAAAGCACTAAATAATAGAAAAATACCATATAAAAGTAAATGAAAGCAGGAGAATCAAATTAATGCTTTGATAAAATACAATGTGTTTGTGCATAATTCTATGACAAATCTTTTGTTGGATTTTTGATTTAAGAATGAAGCAAGTTCATTCTTGGTATCCAAACCACAGAAGTAAAAGGGTGTTTAAAAAGTCGTACTATTTTTCAACAACTTACAAGGCCCTAGGCAATTTTACCCAATTTTAATTTTAAATATGGTAGTTCGACATTGTTCAAAATGAAAAGTAAATAAAAAATTGAAGTATTACCTATATCGAGGATCATTAATGATCATTTTCATAGCCTGCTCCCATGAAGCATTGGATGGTACCCGCTGAAAACAGTGAAAAATTAAAATTTCTCATAAGTATAGAAAAGTCATAACTGGGAACCAAGCATAATATTCATTATAAATGTCAAGTACTACCTTTAAGTTCAAAAGTTTCTTATTGAAGGAAAATCTGTGCAATACACCTAGTCACCTACTGACTTAAAAAGAAAACTTGAACTGAAATTTAAACAAGGTACTATTGCTTTCTACTGCTGATGAAAAATAAAAAATAATTACAAATAAATCTGAAATTAAATATTAATTATTAAGCTGGGCACAGTGGTGCATGCTTGTAAACCTAGACTCAGTAGGCTGAGGCAGGAGGATTGCAATCTTGAGGCCAGCCTTAGCAACTTAGTGAAACCCTGTCTTAAAATAAAAAATTCAGAAAGACTGGGAATAGTGCTCAGTGGTAAAGCACCCTTAGGTTCAATCCCCATTACTGCAAACAACAAGAACAAGAACAAGAACAACAACAACAAAAAACACATTTAATTTATTTTTAGTTACAACACTTCATGAGATTAACAACTTCAATCAAGGCATCAAGGTGATTAAACTTCATGTAGTAGGCTATTATTACATGTCACATAAAAATCTATAATAAAAATACCTTTTCTTTCAACAATTCTTTAAATGCTTGTTTTGCCTCTTCTTTTGTATTCCAAGTATATGTTTTTTTTGCTGGTTGACTCTCCTCCTCCTCTTTTTTGGGGATAAAACTAAAATGAAATTAAAATGCGTTATTCATAATTTGAATAAACATGTGCATCACTCAGAAAAATTCCTTAATATTTAACAGATGAGTGAAAATTTGACAATTTTTGAAGAAAGCCTCCTATAAGTATCCTGAAAGCATAATTATCTAAAGAAAGAAATAAAGGTAATATTAACTAACATTCTGTTATTGCAAGGCTGTACAAATACCAAATTAAAACATTTAATTGCACTAAAATACTAGCTGCACTAGTCTACAGATTAATACTTTTTAATGGCATATTAAACTTAATCAATGGATTTATAATTAGTGTTTTAATAACAATGACATCTGGGTGTGCATAAATTTTACACAGAGAACAGATCAGTCTAATTCAGTAATGGCAAACTATAATTCATTAGCCAAATCCAATCCACCATTGGTTTTTGTAAATAAGATTTACTGGGAAACAAGCCGTACACTAATGCTCATTAGTTTATATACTGGGAATGGTTGATTTTGTGTTACCACAGCAGAGTTTAGTCAGTGTGACAAAGACTGTACAATGCAGAAATCCAAAGATTTACCTTTTAATATTTTATGAAAATGTTTGCTAAATGCTGATCGCAAACAAAAAAAATGAACATCAAGAATTATCAACTGTACCTGTATGGGGGTCATTCTAAAATAAAAAATGTGTATTCCTATGTGAAAATATATGTTTAGTGGAAGAGACAATAAAGTAGATATTAGCAACAACAGAAAATTGCAAATATGGTCTCTGAGTCAAGCTGTCTCACTTTAGGAGATCTATGTATTTTCAACTGTCAAAACAGACTGTAAAAAGCCCTGTGAAAAATGAACAGGTAGAAAAGATCTACTAAACAGTAATTAAAATCAAGTTTATTATAATGCTTGAGGCACTATAAGGAGGTCCTAGAAAGAAAAAAAAAAAAAAAAAAACGGCAGGAAATTGTTAATATTATAAAAAAAGTAATTAATACTCAGTCCTCTGCATCCACAGATTCAACCAACCATGGATTGAATATATTCATGGGGAATAAAATAAGGTATCTGTACTGAGCATGTGCAGATTTCTTCCTTATCATTAGCCCCAAAACAATAAAATAATTAGTAACAATTACATTGTATTAGGTCCTATAAGTAATATGAAATGATTTAAAATTTACGGAGCATGTGAATAGGTTAAATGAAATAACACACCAATTTATAGAAGGGAATTGAGTGTGGATTTTGGCATCCATTGAAGGTCTTGGAATCAATCAATCCCTCACAGATATTAAGAAATGACTATAATATGAAGAACAAAAAGAAAAAAGTTTAAATGTGAAAATATTCAAAAAATGATATCCCAAAAAGCCTAAATGTCTATCAGTAAGTGCAACATTTAAAATTTATGCATATGTAAATCATAAAATGATAATGTACCATTGTTTGACATGATTAAGTGTACATCTTAATTGATATGGAAGACAGAAATATATTGCATATATTTTAAATATATAGAAAAGGGCAGAAAGATACAAATTAAAAGCTAATTTCATTTTTTATGCCTAAAAATATACTATGCAGATTTCTTTTTCATCTTCTAAACATCAAAATAAATAAATGAATAAAAGCTATTTTTACTTTGATGAACTAATATACAAGAAACAAAAGAACACTTAAAGTAAGAGAGGTAAAAACAATACATTTTAAATATTAAGATATTAATCATGTTTTCATCATAAAATGATGGTTAACTTTTTATACATACGAACCTCCTAGAAGTTTAGCTTCACCACTGTTTTAGAGCTTAATCATATAAAATATTACTAGAACATAGGGTATGCAAGCACATGCAAGAACAGTTTTGCTTTAAAAACTAAAAAGCTGTAATAAATTTAATCTAGTCAAGAGTGATACTAAGCCGGGTGTGGTGGCGCACACCTGTAATCCCAGCACTTGGGAGGCTGAGGCAGGAGGATCGCGAGTTCAAAGTCAGCCTCAGCAATGACAAGGCACTTAGCAACTCAGTGAGACAGTCTTTAATAAAATACAAAAAAGGGCTGGGCGTGGCCCAGTGGTTGAGTGCCAAGAGTGATATTAAGAGTTTACTTTCTGCCCTGCTGTAAGTTTTTCTGTCTGCTTGGTTTTTGCCTACATGATAGAAAATAGTCACAATATTATATTATTATATGTTTCCTTATTATTATGGCTAAGTTCATTTTCATATGCTACCTGGACAACTGAATTTCTTTGTAAATTGCTTTATCCTATCTGTTACGCATTTTTCAGCAAAGCTATTTGGATTTTTATTGTTACATACTCCTTCATGCACACAATGTAATAATATAATTTGACTAATATCACTACCCTGCACTTCCCCCCTCACATTTTCCCAGTCACCCTGGTTCCTTTCCTCTATTCTACTATCTCCTTTTGATTTTTGTAATATTTGTATTTTTAAAATGTATTTGCAGGAATTTGAAAACCCAATACCAAAAATAACCAAATAAGAAACAAAACAATTGTAGCACTACTCTATTTGGCAGGGCTTCTGCAGCTTCTACAGCTGATTTCCTTGTTTAACATCAAATATTTCCCTTACAGTGCTGTGCTGAGCTGTAGTGGAGACCAAGGAAATAGGAAAGAACAACAACAACAACAAAACAATGATTCTGATACCCTTTACTTAAAATACTACTATTATATTAAACAAGGAATCTTGCATTGATTTAATTTCAAATACTACATCTAAATGCTTGCATTCCTTCGAATTTGTACCTTACCCTTGTAGCTCTATTTCTTAAAACTTCAGGGAACTAGTTTTACAACAGTCTGGTGGTATGACACACCCAAAAATCAGTCTCAATATTTATTAACTAATGACCTTATGATTCTTAAAATTTTTTACTTTAAACAATGGCCACGGACTTAACTGGTAATTTCTTATATTAAGTCTGGTATTGATTTTCAGAAGTTACTATACTTACTCAGTTACAGTTTCTTGCTTAGCTGTTTCTTCTCCAGTATTACTGGATACATCAACACTCAGATCTTGAATAGCAGAGGTATTAGCAAGTTGTGCTTGTTCCTCAGTTGATATAGTTACTGTATTTTCATTATCCACAACAGTAGCAACAATGGAAGTAACTTCAGGTTCAGGAACAACTGGAACAGTTCCCACAGTATTAGTAGTAGAAGTGGAAGAACTGGCATTGGCTGCAGCAGCAGCTGCTGCAGCTGCAGCTGCTGCTGCAACAACAGCAGCCGCTGCTTCGGCAGCAGCCATGGTGCTCATTGTGGTGGGAATTTCTGTTGTAGGAACTGGGGCTGTTGACGTTGTGGTGCACTCTTCTTGCTTGCTATATATTAAAAAAAGAGAAAACCGGTAATTTTATTACTGTAATTACAAAGCTAAATAAAGCCAATTTTTAAATTATCATAACATCAAGTGAACAAGAGAAATGACTGAAGGGCCCCCCAAATCCAGTTATACTATAGTAAACCATCCTACCAGATTAAAACCACAGGATGATACAGTCTCAATTTCGCGTTTGTTTGATGATAGCTTGTATTCTGAAATAGTGTTTCACTATTGTTGAGATCTATCTGGGCTAGCCTTGACCTAGTAGGCTTACATGATCCTCCTGCCTCAGACTCCAGAGTACCGCTGGGACTACAGATGTGTGCCACCATGCCTAGAAACTAAAACTATCACATTACTTTGATTTAATTCATTAAACTCATAATGTATAAAAGGCATTCTTGCAAGAGTCTTCATTTTCCAAATGCTTAATATTATTTTATAAAATTCCCAATTAACTAGATTCTATTATACCATAAAATTTGACCTGTATTATATATTTCTGTAAGAACTTTGTATTTTCTTCATTTCACTTATTAAAAGCAAACTGCGCAATGGATGCAACAGTAAGTATAACATGTCATCCCACTCCCAAATGAACTCAAACCAAATTTTAGAATTTGCTATTATAGTCTTCTTTGTTGTTTTGCTTTTTGTGATACTGGAGATTGAATCCAGGGGTGAGCTACATCCTCAGCTCCAAATTTATTAAAATTTTATTAAAAATTTGAGACAGGGTCTTGCTAAATTGTAGAGATTGGCTTTGAATTCCCCTGCCTCAGTCTCCTGATTCACTGAGATTACAGGTATACATCTCTGTGCTGGCTCTAAAATAGTCTTTCTGAATTCCTGAAAGATGCAGTCCAAGTAAAACACTGTGTAACAAAGCATAAATTTGAATAAATATTCCTCTTTCTAAATATTCTTCTAACTTCCCTAGTCCTCCAAAGACATCAAACCATCAGGCCTAACATGATATACAATATTTATATTGTAAAGCAAGTTGAGAACTAAAACAAGGATATGATGAGAGACAATTTGTAAATAAAGTTATTTTCAAAATTGCTCACCTGCTTTCTTCAGCTTTGATCATAGCTATTAAAAAGAAAAAAGAAAAAAGTTATCTACTACATATTTTTAAGGTAATCTCTGAAAACAAAACTTTAAAAAAGAGAAAAGTACAATAAAATAGGATTTAATTTACCATCTGAAAAAAATAAAAATTTAAAAATCACTTTGACAGAGCAAATGCTTGCTCTAGTTTCAGAACAACAATAATGAAAACAAATTTTTAAAAGAGCAGTTATTAGGAGAGCTTACACTCTGCTTCTATTTTCCCAAATGTTGTTGGACTTGCAACAATTCCCTGAGAATTTTCTTAATTCTGGAATAAAATAGTAGTTTCCCCCAATCATTAAACTAGTTTGACTTTTTAAAAAAGATAACTAAAACCAAAATGAAATCAAACTTATGAAATTCCAGCATATTTTTTTATACTAGCATTGACAAGTAGAGAGCTAGCTATGCACACCAACTCTCTGTAGTAGGATTATATCACAAATGAGCTTGATACTTCATATATGGGAACCTACCTATCTACAACATTATTATTAACCATTAGTATAGGTAAATTAAACTAAGCTTTAAAGATTTTATTTTTCATTCTATTTGAATCTTTGCACCGTGGTGGGAGTGGGGAGTGGATACCAGAGATTGAACTCAAGGGCACTGGACCACTGAGCCACATCCCCAGCCCTATTTTGTGTTTTATTTAGAGACAGGGTCTCACTGAGTTGCTTAGCCCCTCACTTCTGATGAAGCTGGCTTTGAACTTATTATCCTTCTGCCTCAGCCTCCCAAGCCACTGGGATTACAGGCATGTGACACTGTGTCCAGCTGAAGTCAATTTTTAATTTGGTAATAACAAAGATATCTTTTAAGGCCATCACTACAGAATGAGGTGCCCCATGTAAGTGATGATATATGTGAAATTGTTTCTGAAAACATTTTTAAAATGTACTGCCTTTGAGGAAACAATTTCTGAAAATCTATTTGAAGATATCTGAGAAAATGTAATAAGGGGATATCACTGGTAATACAAATTAACATTTTCTGATACATTAATTGTCTAAACCAATATGATGACACATAGGAAAAGGTTAATGTACTTAAGATGATGTACTTTTAAGAAATTTTCTATTCTTTTCTGTTCAGATGTCATTCCACGTTGCTACCAACTTTACTATGATCTGTAGCTTCTAGCTTCCTTTTTAACACTAGAATCTATTACAAGGAAGAGTAGTAAAGTAAGTAAATTCTAAATTCTTATTCATAACTTCTATAATTTTAAGTCCTGGAATTTATATTAGGTAGTAAGTATCCCTAGATATTCAGGGGCATTCTGAGTAGTTGAGTATGTTGAAAAATTCTTCCATAAATGAAATGTGATATTTAGTTTACCTTACTTCTTCCATAATAAACATTATCAATGCTATTTTACAATGGTATGTTAAAACAAAACCAGCATTAAATATAAACTGATATTAAAGGCTCTCAACTGTCTACTACAAAATGGTTAAATCACATGTTCCATGTATGCACCAACATTCACGTGGGATTAAGAAATTTTGTTATATGAGATTCTTGCTACATTTCTTTAAAAGCTACAAGCTCATTTATAATATAACCCTTAAATGAAAGAAATTCTTTGAATTAGAGATATTTCACTGCAGATTTATCCAATAATGGTTAGTGAACATTAGTGACATATTCTAAAATTGTTAAATATGACAGAAAATGAATTATCAAAGCAGCTCACCATGCAGGTTTGATTTTGTAATAAGACCTCCAGCAACAATGGTATTCTGGTATCCTAGTTTCAGTGGAATCAAATCAAATAAAAATCTATTTAAAATCTATAGAACTGAGATCTAGAGCAACAATAAAATAAGAGCCCATAAAACTGTTAAACCATTTAATATGTACCAATCACTTTATTTTTTTTTTTTTTTAAAAAAGGTCTTTGACAATCCTATTGAGTAAGGATTGTTTTAAAACGAATGACATATATATGTAACAACTTTATACTAAGTATTATTTTTTCCTGTTTTACCTTCAAGATCCTCAAGTTCTTTAGGTTTAGCCCAGCGAGATTCTTTTGTTTGAGAATTATAATAGTAAGGTTTTCCAGAATCAGATTTGTATTCCTTCCAGGGGCATTTAGATAATAATTGCTAAAATAGGAAAAATAACTTTCAGATAACGCATTCAACATCATTGATCATTCCCATGGCCATTTTCATTAAATATAATCAACCTCTGTAATTCTAAAACTTTGACATGACAGTAATAAGCTATCAATTATTGAATACTTAAAAACTGATGTTATCTGAATATATTATTTAATCTTCACAATATGCTACAAAATTTAGGCTATTATTCCAAATTTACAGACTAGTACTTAGAAAGGGAAAGTAACTTGTTTATGGTATTATCTACTAAGGAGCAGGGACAAGATTCAAAATCAGGTGTACTCAAATTTCAAATTCTATGTGCTCTAATATTTACACCCTAACACGGGTTAAGCAAGGCTTCTCAAAACTAATCCAAGTAGAAAAACCATACAATTTGGGGAAAAGAAAAACCTGACTTAGTCATGTTTAGATTTTAGTTTCATAATCCTTAAATTCTGTAACAGGAGTAGAAGAAACCAACAGTTAAGGAAAAAAATTTAAGTACAACTGTTAAGTGCCAGACTGACTCTTGCTTAACACTCCAGAGTTTCTAATTAAACAACATGTAAGATGCTTACTCAGTTTATTCCTTCAATCTTAACTTTTACTGTTGTATCTGTGTATTATGAATGATAAAATTTGCAACACAAAATGAAATACACATTTCAGGGCCATTTTCTGAAAAAAGAAAATTTCCCACTCTAAGGAAATGAAGTATTTGTAGGTAACTTAATGTCATCTCTATTACCTCAACCCCTATGGAAATTTTAAGAACTCAGTAGAAGTCATTCAAAAATCACTTGGTTTTACCATGAAAATGGAGAAAATTTGAAATGTGGACTAAAAAAAAAAAAGGGCAAAGAAAGACATAGTCTTCCTCCAATTCTAATTTATTGTTTGAATCACCTTTCTAAGCTAGGGCAAAATTATTATATAAAAAATGATTTTTTTGTTCTTTCTGTCGATTTGTGACTGTTATTAACCCTCTTCACTGAGTGTCTTTTTTTTTAAATTTATTTTTTATTTATAATAATTACAATTCATAGTGCACACATCTTTTTACATACAACTGTTTGTATACAAAGTATATTCATACCAAAAAAAGGTGGTTGAATGACACGGATATCATTATCTCTGAGTGTCTTTACAGATCATCTTCTGACATATAAATGGTACTGCTCTTTGGATAACCAAACACAGAATTCTAAAAAAAAAAAAAAACATGTCCCAGACTATTTAATAGTCCCTGATTCTATGCCTCAAACTTTACCTCAGCCGGTGTTTTAAGATCATCTGGTTTTTCCCATGTAGACTGTTTTGTTTCAGTATTGTAGTAGTAAGTCCTTCCATCCGGGGATTTATGTTCAGTCCACATTGATTTCTGAAGGAAAAAAATTACGAAAGATGCAAATTATGTAATAATGACACTGATAGTGACTATAAGTATACATCATTAGTTGCAAGGCAATGAATTAAGTACCAATTAAAAGTTTTAAGTGGGCAAATTCAGTGTAAGTCATTATTAAATCTGTCCATGGAAGTAGGGAGAAAACTGAAAACCAGAATATCTTGAAAGCACTTCAAAAACAGCACATATCAATTAAGCTTTTAGGATCTCTCTTAGAATTACAAAGATTACAACTAAGAACAGTAACATTTTAACTTCTGAACATAAGACAATCCTTGAGCAACACAAATCTACGCCTAGTGGATAAGAGAGAGTAAATAAGTAGATGCTATTTTGAATAAGTAAATTGTTTATATTTTTCATCTATTCCAAAGAATAAGTACATCAACTTGAACAGAAATTTTAATGGACATGCCACAAGGACACAGCTCTCAAAATTGGAAGAAAATTGGATTTTGGATGACAATCAGAATTTAACTATCAATAAGAATTTCACAGGGATAAAACTGAACCCAAATGCCACAAAACCATAAGATGGGCAAGATAAAATTTTATCTGAAACTACACTGATATAGAATATAAATGTACTTTTTATAAGGTGTCACGGAGAATTACTAAGAACCTGCTAAAATTAGCTAATGAAATCTCAGGAATTAATAGACTTTGATCAAAAAAGTTTTACAAGTTGTCATAAATAAATGAATGATTGATTGTATGCTATCAAAATAAATGGATCCACTTCTGGACACTAGATTTTCCAAATGGTATAACAAATCATCGTTGAAGGAGGGATATCAAGATGGCCTTTACTTTTTTTAAATCTAAAGCATTATTGTACATTCCTCTACGAAAGAAAAATAAAATCATTCACATTATCACATGCTGGTTTTGTCCACCAGATTTTACTTGAAACTACTGAAAGACTGATTCTTAGACTTTAGTATTGTCATCTATCACTTTTTTGCATACATAAAAAGGCAAACAGGCAAAGTAGTTACAGACATTCCTTAATCTTCTTCACAGAGAGACCACATTTAAATCAGTTGCTGATGTTTATTATATACAAAACAGTACCATCCTCTGGCATCAAGAATATTATTATCATCCATTTAAAAAATTTATTTATTTACTTTTGGTACCAGGGATTGAACCCAGGAGCAATTAACCATGGAACCACATCTCCAGCCCTTTTCATTTTTTATTTTGAAACAGAGACTCAAGTTGTTTAAGTCCTTGCTATGTTGCAGAAGCTGGCTTTGAACATGTGATCCTCCTGCCTCAGCCTTCCAAGCCACTGGGATTATAGGCACGTGGCACCATGCCTGGTTATCTACTTCTTTCAAAAATTTTAAGTGAAAAACACTGATTCTTAGCCTTCTTTTGTATATATGTAAAGCTCACCCCCTGCTGCAATCAATTTTATTAAGAGCTAACTGACTTTTAATTTTTGCTTTGGCAATGTGGCTAAACGTGATATACAGCTTTTCTAATTTTATTGCCCATAATCATTTTATTTTTAGCTGATAAGTGAGTATTGTACCATTACTTTTTGGATTTTCTTATAGACCACTGACATCCACTCTCAATGTTGGCACTTCTGCTGTTCACTAAAACACACCTAAGCAAAAACTGCTACCGAGATAATGGAGGTCATAAGACAATCTGGATTATAGCATATATCATAATTTCAGAGATTTTTAAACAGTACAGTGAAATATGCAAACTGAAAATTAGATGACTTAAAAAACTACAAGTTAGAGAACTAAGAAATAATGACTTAATATGATTATAATAAGATGAAGTGTTTATTTTCTATTGCATCCGAAAACAGAACTAGCGTTAATGTAGACGAAGTACTCATAGGCACTAGAATTCAAAGAAAAGTTCACAGGTGACAGAAACATGCACATGGAAACTTCACCTGTATGAGTAATGCTTTATTTCATAAATTAAATGGTGTTAAGATAAAGGGGTTTGTGCTCTTTAAAAAAATTTAATATTCTAAGTAGCATCTCAAAATTGTACTATATAAATTCAGGTTGGTGTACCATAAGTTCCCAAACTACATTTAAACTTTCCAAGTCACATTTGTTAAAGAGTATCAAGGAAATGTATAAAGATAATATAATGAAAAAAGTTAGGGATGATGTACAGTTGACCAAATAATGTGAATAGAGAAGAGTGGTGCACAAGCTAATAAAATAAAAAAAGTCATCAATTTGGTATTCATCATGTATTACTTTTTTTAAATCCTACAGCTACAATACAACACAGGTACAACCACTATCTTCATTTTATAGGTAAGAGAATAAAGGTTTAGAAAAAACTTAGAGGAAAAAAAACGATTGTATAAGAACAACTCAATCATATTTTGCTCTAAATGCCACATTTTAATGACCCGGACATACTGTCTCAAGTATACTACTTATATAGAAAGCCTCTATCATAAGGACAAATTTCTGGTCAAGTACTTAATACCAGGCCTTGTGTTGTTTTTTTACATTAACTCTCATTTAATTCTTTTCAAAACCCTATGAGGTAGGCACTATTTATCCTTATATTAACAGATGAGAAAACAGAGGCATAGGAAAATTAAATAACACACTCAAGATAAGGAAGCTACTAAATTCATTATAATATTGTCCCCGTTAAGATACTATTAAGGATCAAGACTCCAACTTACTGGCATCAACAGAAGCTCAGTCATTTGAAACACTAACAGCAATTATGGATCTTTAATAATGTATAAAATAACATTTATACAAAAGTTAAGCTTGGGGTGAGAAAAATGAGCTAACTGATAAAATTTTTACTCATAACAACTTTTCTTTAAAAAGCATCTAATCTGCAATTTAAAATTATCTTCATAGGATAAAATGACTCACATAAATAGTTTTCAAACAATGCTGGTTATATTAATATATTCATTAAGATAAAATGAAAACAAGTTGTTAGTTAATTACAGAAAAATTCTTACTGTTCTAAAAAATTACTATTTTACTTATCACAATCAGTCTCAAATGTAAAGCAAACTCCCTACAAAAGACAGCCTGACCTTGCAAAATCAGGGACAACTTGACTTGGATGATTATTCTGAAAGAGCCAAAGCTGGGAAATTACTTAAGTCTCTGTGGCCTTACAGAAGTTAAGATATCCCTCAAATTGGAGTTTCTGCATCATTCTGCACTTTTGCCACAGATGAGACCACTACCCAAATAATCATTTTGTTACCAAATTAGACAGGACAGCAGTTCCGGGAATCAATCAAAAGTAAATATTTTTGAACAAAGATTACTCTAGGAGTATCTGCAAGTTAAGGGATACAACTGAGAACTGTTAATATACAATGTTGAAAGCATGATCTCTTATGACTGTTGGAAATGAAATGAATATAAATTCTCTGAAGGGAAATTCAGCAGTACTTAGCAATATTGAAAATGAAACCAACCATCTCCTAATCCTAAAACTTCACTCTGCAAAGCCCAATTGATAATACTGTAAACACGTGCAAAGATATTCTCTACAGGAATGATGAGAAACTGAAGGTAAATCAATATCCACCTATTAAAAAACAGACCAATTATAATAGTCCATTCATACTACCAATACATCCTATTAATAATATAATGAAAAACATCTAAGATAAAATACTACCAAATGACATTTTGTCAAATACACACACAAAAAATTCAGTTATGTGTATAGAAAACTGGGCATAAGAAAAACATATGTATAATAACTGAAACAATGCTAATACATTTTTAAGCTTCAGAAAAAATATAAATGAAAGAGGGTGATGAAGAAATTAGTACATTCAGACTCAAATTTGTATGTGTAAGAGGCCGACATTTTTATACACACCCATATTTATATAATGTATAAAATAAATGTAATAAAACTAATAAGACAAGAAAATTGCTAAACCCAATCATTAAATAGGAAACAAACCAAACACAAAATCCCTTACTACCCTAGGTAAAGAAAAAGAAAGAAAAAAGCATTATAATTCAGAAAAAATACAACTGCAGGCATAGAGTAGATTTACAGATATTCCATAATTTAAAAGAAATAACTTCTTGAAGAACTATCAAAATTCACTCCCCAGAAGTTAAAACTACTTAAGTATCTCAGCTATCAAAAAGCAGCCCTTGGGGTTGTGGCTCAGTGGTAGAGTACTTGACTAGCATGTGTGAGGCATTGGATTTGATTCTCAACACTGCATATAAATAAATAAAATAAAATAAAGATCCATTGACAGCTAAAAAATATTTTTTTAAAAAGCAACCCCCCAAATACCCAACCAGTTTCACAGCACACTACATAATCTTTGAAGAAAACAGACCTGTGATATTGTAGATTACAGATGACAAAAAGATAAAAAACAAAGGGGGGAAAAAAAACCTCCCTAATTAAAAAAAAAGAAAAATTAAAGAAATTAAGCAAAATATTTGTGAAGTTATCTTCACCTGCAGTATATACACTTTGACCAAGCAGAATTTTTATAAAAGTGCTAGAGTAGTTTAATATTGGGTAGTCTATAAAAAAATTATTTCCACTAACAAACCAAATGAAGAAAAATAATATATAATCACCTAAATACTCTTGGTAAAACAAAATCACACCCTGGAAACTGAATTCTCAAGTAATAGTAACAATAAGAATGATCAAATAAAATAAAGAAATTTTAAGCGATTAAAGGTAATTTATTAAAAGCAAATATCACACTAAAGCCACTTCCATTAAAATCATGACCATTACATTCATCTGCAAATCACTATTATTTTTAGCAAATATACCACGGCAATTAGGGGAGAGGACCTTCTCCTGACTTAGAATATGTGGTGTGTTTATATAAAATTTAACTAAAATCTAGTTAGGCTATTGTAATTAATAAAGGAATCTGGTAATGTTAATAATTATAAATAAATAAAAATCTTTGAATAAACTAATAAGTTTGAAATAAAAATGAGAAAAAAACCACTTTATTCACAATAACTTTTTATAATGCAAATAAGAAATAAAAACAGAATTGTTTCTCCCACCTAAATAGAATTTAAAGCAAAAACCACAATGGAAGAAGAATACAGTATACTGATAAAATGTAATAGTTCAGAAAACTTATCCTGAACACATACGCATATGGCAGCTCAGCCTTGAAATACACAGAGCAACAGAAAAATACCAGAGAAAAGAGATAACTTTTCCAGTAAAAGACTGTAACCTACCCACTTTCTTAAGTAAATCAAACAGATGAAAGATATGCGAAGGTACAGGTGTTGCAACTTTTAAGTTAATTGCACACAGACAATTTCTGAAAACTACCCTTGAATAAGAATATAAAATGAAGCTTTAATAAAGAATCTTTCTGACCTGTGCTTTCTGATCATAATACAAAAAAATATAACTTATAATGCCCCCTAAAAGAGCAATCCATGAATTAAGTTGATGGGCTGAAAAAAAAAAAAATCTGTTCTGCAAAAAACTAATAAGATTAAGAAGACATGGCACCAAGACTGGGAGAAAATATCAGCCAAAGACATCTCATAAAGAACTGTTATCTAAAATACACAGAAATTTTAAAATTTAAGAATAAGAAAACCCATTTAAAAAAACAAGCAAATGATCTGAAAAAACTGAGGAGGTACTGGGGCCCCTGCCTTATTTACCAAAGACACATATTCGGTAAATAATCATATAAAACAATGCTTCACATCACAACTAATTAGGATACTCTCCCAATCCTAAATGATAATGTCAAAACACTGGTGAGAATTAACTCTCACTCATTGCAACCAGGAACTCGGAATGATATGGCCACTTTGGAAGACAGTTTGGTGGATTGTTGGGGGAAAAAAAAACCATCAAACATACTTGTAGTACATGATCCCACAAGGAAGCTCCTTGGTATTCATGCAAATGAGCTAAAACTTAAGTCCACACAAAAACCTACATATAAGTTTATAGCAGTTGTATTCACAACTGCCAAAACTGTGAAGCGAACAAGATGCTTTTCAGTAGATTAATGGATAATTAAACTGTGGTACATTTAGACATTGGAATACCATTCAGTGTTAATAAGAAACAAGCTATTAAGGCATAAAAAGGCATGGAGGAAACTTAAATGCATGTTACTAAATGAAAGAAACCATTCTGAAATAGGTACATACGGTATGTTTCCAACTATGTCACATTCTGGAAAAGGGAAAACAAGAGACGGTATAAAGTTCAATGGTTGCCAGAGGTGCAAGGGGAGCACTGAGAATTTTAAGAAGAGGGAAACCACTCTGCATGATACTGTAATATATGTCAAAACTTATGCAACACAAATTAGTACTAAAACAAAACTACAATAAAAGGATATCTGCAAACCGGTGAACTAAGCACTCCTAAACTAGACAAAGAGCAACACAGAACTAAGCTAGAAAAAAGAGCAACATAGTAGGGCTGGGGCTGTGTGGCTCAGTGGTAGAGCGCTCGCCTCGCACATGCGCAGCCCGGGTTCAATCCTCAGCACCACATAAAAATAAAGGCATTGTGTACAACTAAAAGCAAAATAAATAAATATTAAAAAAAAAAGAGCAACATAGTAACCAAGAAGGAAATAAATAAGATAGCAGTTACTTTTGGATGTGAAGTATCCCCCAAAAGCTCCTTTATTGATGCAGGAGGTGAAATGATTTGGTTACAAGAGCTATAACCTAACCAGTCCACGTAATTAGAAGGGACTACTGCGCTAGGTGGTAACTGGGACAGTGACGCATGTATGTAAGAGGTACTGGAGCCCTACCCTGAAAGGGGGAGAGGGGTTGTATCTTGTCCCCATGGATCTTCCCTCCCCCTCTCTCTGCTTCCTGGCCACCACGAGTGGAGTAACTCTCCTCCACTGCCATGATGTCTTGCCTCACCTGGGATCCAGGGCAAAGCTCTACAACTGAGCCAAAATAAACTTTTCCTCCTGTAAGTTGCTCCTGTTGGGTATTTTGGCTACAGAGATGTAAAAATGACTAGCACAATAGCAGAAATAAATTGTTTGGACAGTTACCCCCACAAAACTAAAATGAAACAAACAACAAAAAATAAGATGGTTATAGATTTGTTAAATCTATGTTAAATCATTATAAATCCTCAAAAAAATTAATTTCTGAATAAATATTAGAACAAAAAACAAAGTCCAATAATCACTGAAGAAATTGAAATGGTAATTCAAAATCTCTATCCTTAAAAGTATTAGGTGCAGTAAGTTTTTAGTTGTCAAAGATCTAGTAAGCTGTGCTGGAGCATACAGCTCAGCTGGCAGACTGTTTGCCTCACATGTACAAGGCCCTCAGTTCAATCTTCAGCATCTGCCCCCCAAAAAAGTTCTAGTAAGCTATTAAGAAATAAGTCATTCCTCATTTATACAAGTTGTTCTTGGGAAAAAAAGAGGGATTATGCCTAGACAGTAAGAATCTATTTACAATATTAACAAAGTAAATTCAGAAGGAGTTAAATACACAAGTATGCACATATACATACCCTAAGAATGCATATGGGTAAGCAGGGTTCATCTTAATGACTGTAAAGGAAGTTTAATGTTTGGAAATTTATCTGTATACTTAATACAATAAGATACTAGGGGAGAAGTATCATATGACATCTTAGTGACATAAAAAAGCAATCATTAGAGGATTTTAAAGGAAATATATATTAAACTCTACCAACAAACCAGGAACAGAAGGAAATTTAACTTAATAAAGGTTATGTATTGAAAAACTATAGTAGACACCATATTCAGAGAGAAAACAAAATGATGCCACTTTATCACTGTTCACTACATCATGGGAGGTTCTGGCTAACACAGAAAAAGTGGTAAAAGCTACACCAATTGGGAGAAAAGGAGACAAAACTGACATTATTTGAGAATGAGGGTATAATGTAACCCAAACACCTATGAAATAATAAGATTTCAGGAAACTTTATATATAGATACATATAAAAAACTTTATATATATATAAAACTATATATAGATATATAAGATCATATGTTAAAAAATGATCAATGCACAAGCACAATAAAGATTCAAAAAGTCCTGTACAATATCTATAAAAACTAACAGAATGAAGAAAGCACAAAATTTTGGGAAGAAAAATTTAAACCTGTTATAAACAGATGAAAAAGAAGGCCTGATTATCATGAACCTGATGGAATGACTCAACACAATACATTCCAACACAAAAACCATGCAAAAAGTTTCAAAAGCCTTTCCTAACACATATATGTTTCAGGACAAATAACCTAAGTAAGCACCTATTGGGAAAATAGATGGGAATGAAGATGAAGAATAAGGAGGGAAAGAGACCTTTCACAGATCACTGACAATAAGCTTATATAAAATATGACTCAAATTTGCACTGGAATAAAAAGAGAATAAGACAAGCAAAAACAAATTTTCAAATAAATTCAAAATATTTTTGGCTAGTAAGGTTTGAATGAAAAGTACATAAACGTCAATTCTTCCAAAACTGAAATTAACTAATATCTCAGGTGAAAACATCAAATATTGAGTATATGTGGGTATATGTAGTTATCTAAATACAGGAGAATTCATATGCAAATATCTGAAAATACGTAAGAAAACAATAAAAAAAACACAAAAACTTTCCTGATTGAAAAATATTAAGTAAAGTCATTGTATTTGGAGAAAGTGTAATATTGGATTAGAAAAACACAAAGAGAAAGAGACAGTGCAAAAGAAACCCAGAAATAGATGCCAAAATATGTGAGACTATATAACAAAAGATTTCAAACATATGATGAAAAAAGTCTGATAGACAAATGACACAATTGGCTATCTTATAAACATTTCAGAAGACTCAAGCACTTCAATAGTAAAATAATGAAGCAATAAAACCTTCCAAGAAAATATAGGAAACTATGAGTGATAAACTAAAATATAACCTAAGAGAGGAGATAAGGTTGTGGTTAGTGGTAGAGTGCTTGCCTTGCACATGTGAAGTTCTGGGTTCAATCCTTAGCACCAAATAAAATGAATAAATAAAGGTACTGTGCCCATCTATAACTAAAAAAAAATTTTAAAGATAAATAGTGTACACACACACACACACACACAAACACACACATACACACACACACACATGACCTAAGAGAAAAAACAGGAAAGGATGGGGACAGATTAACAGAAGAGAAACACAAAAGAGCAAATAAAATGTTCAATCTCATTAAGGAATCAAATAAGAAATATCAGTTTATATCCATTACCAAAATTCAAATGATTGATAATGATTACTGCTACAAGGGATTCTTGGCGAAAAGGACTATTAGAAATGTGCAATTTAAATTTTTCTTGAAAAAACATGACTAGTACTCTCCATCTGAAAAACGTCATACCCGCACTCTTTCTTAGATGTGAAGAAATAAATTTTGTGTGCGTATGTGTGGGCAAGGATCCTCAGGACAAAACTGACTGTCCATCAATAGGTGAATGGTCAAATAAATTAACGTATTATCTATGCCAAAGGACACTTTTTAAAATAAAAAAAAATTGGGGGGTACTAGGGATTTAACCCAGGGGACAATTTACCACTTAGCCACATCCTCAGCTCTTTTTATTTTGAGACAGGGTCTCACTAAATTGTTTAGGGCCAACTGGGAATGGAACCACCTTATGACCCAGCTATCCCACTCCTTGGTCTATACCCAAAGGACTTAAAAACAGCATACTACAGGGACACAGCCACATCAATGTTTATTGCAGCACAATTCACAATAGTTAAACTGTGGAACGAACCTAGAGGCCCTTCAGTAGATGAATGGATAAAGAAAATGTGGTATATATACACAATGGAATATTACTCAGCAATAAAAGAGCATTTACAGGTAAATGGATGAAGTTACCTAATTCCCAAAAATCCAAATGCGGAATATTTTCCCTGATATAAGGAGGTTCATTCACAGTGGGGTTGGGACGGGGAGCATAGGAGGATTAGAGGAACACTAGAATGGCCAATGGGGAGGGAGAGGAAGAGAGGGGGCAAAAGGGTGAAGAAAAAAAAAAAGATGGTAGAATGAGATGGATATCATTACCCTAAGTGCATGTATGAAGTCATGAATGGTGTGAATATACTTTGCATACAAAAAGAGATATGTAAAAATGTGCTCTATATGTGTAATATAAGTTGTAATGCATTCTGCTGTCATATATAACGACTTAGAATAAAAAAAAAAGTTGTTTAGAGACTCACTAAGATACTGAGGCTGGCCTCATACTTATGATCCTCCTGTCTCAGCCTCCCGAGCTGTTGGGATTATAGGCAAGTGCCAATATGCCGGGCTCAAAGTATACTTTATAAAGTAATTCACACAATTATGAGGGGACTTACACAGAATTTTCACAATTAACTTTGAAACAAGAAAAATAAGACACAAAAATTTATTTACAAATAATTTTTAAAAACATACCAAATTAATCAATCATGTAAAATTGTATATGTTATATAGACATGTATTTCATTATGCTCCATAATATGTACAAAAAGATTGTGAATAAAATATTAACTGTGGTGGTTCTTTCTTGGTGGAAATATTCAGGGTGAACTCTACTTTATTCTTTATACTTACATATGTGTTTTTTTTTTCTCCAGTAAACCATGTTATTTAAATAAGTAGGAAAAAGGATGAAACTATTTTTTTCCCTGAAAATTAAAGCAGGTATTTATAACAAAATACCAGGTAAATATTGCTCAAAGCAAAAGATTCAAGAATGCTTAAAAAATATTTAAATAAGGTTCTCAAAAATTCCCCCCCAAATGTAAAATATATTTGCAATAAATTTAAAGCTTTCTGAATTTCCTCATAAATATGGAGCTGAAATGAAGGTGGGGGGTGTAGCTCAGTTCTTAGCATGCAAGAGGCCCAGGGTTGGATCCCAAACAGACCATGCAACCAACCAACCAAAAAACAACAACAAAAAAGAACTGTGAGATAACAGCTACCTCTCAGTATTGTTTTTATGATTCATTATCATTTACATAAACTCTTCCTTTGATTATCTCTTTGACTAGCAAAAAAGAAAATTCCTGATAAAGAAAGTGACAACTGTATTAGATAGGTAGACTTTTTTCTATGTAAAAAAAGTGCCTTCTAATGTAATACTGACCTGAAAATTACAAGGTTAATTACTACTATGTTTGCATTCTAATTGTGGAGAGAATTAAAACCTGTGTAAAAACTTAAATGATTCTTTTTAGTTATACGTGACAGCAGAATGCATTTCGAAAAAATATGAAATGCTTCACGAATTTGTGTCATCCTTGTGCAGAGGCTGTGCTAATCTTCTCTATATTGTTCCAATTTCAGTATATGAGCTACCGAAGCGAGCACATATATGTGATTCTTATTTGCTATGGACTGAATTTATGGTTTCTTACTAAAAATTCATGCTGAGGCTTGGTTCCTAATATGGCAATGTTGGGAGGTGGCTCCTTTAAGAGGTGATTAGTTTCTCAAGAATTAATGTTTTTTCTCCATGGTGTGAGTTCTTGCTCTTGGGGACTGAATCTGTAACCTTGAGTGGGCTGTTAGATTTAGCCTTCAGCCCCATTTCTTTCATTTTCTTTTACCATGTGATCATCTCCACACATATCATATATTATTCTCAATGTACTTCCCCAATGTGAATACATCTGTCACTTGTGAAATATTCAAAAGGCTCTCATCAGATCTGAACAGATTTGGATGACTTGATCCTGGACTTTCAGCTTTGGAAACTATGAACCATATCAACTTCTTTCCTTTATTAAAGGCACTAGTTTCAGTATTTTGTTATAGCCATACAAAACAATGACATGATTTCTCTAAAAAGCTCCATCAAAATTAGATTCAAAAAAAAAATTTTTTTTTAGTTGTAGATGGACACAATACCTTGATTTTATTTGTTTATTTTTATGTGGTGCTGAGGATAGAACTCAGTGCCTCACACATGCTAGGCAAGTGCTCTACCACTAAGCCACAACCCTGGCCCCCAAAATTAGATTTTTTAAAATAAAAGTATCAATCTTTGGCATAGAAAATTAAGAATTAGTATATGGCAGATGATCATTAAAATAGAAATAATGATCAATATAGTAGCCTAAAAAATGTTATGAAATAAATGTAATACAGAGGTTTAAATAGTACTTACTGCACCAGATGTTGTGCCTAAAAAAAAAAAAAAAAAAAAAAAAAAAAAAAAAACAAACAAATATTTACAATGAAAAATCATGCTCTCTTTTAAGTTTTGGTATCTATTTATATTATTTTTTCCCTCCATATTCTTGCACTAAAGATGGTAATCTGTCCCACATGACTGATGTGCTTACTCTCTTGCCCACATATTACTCTGGTAGTATAAAACATTTTCAGAACTTGAACTTTCAATTTCCAAACTAACTCAGAGCCAGTATGAGAAGCACACATCTTGACTTTCTGCTCCATTCTTGCTATTGCATGTATTTATCTCAATTCCTCTTTCTTTGCTATGTATATTACCAAAGTACAAAAATACCCCAACCTTTAATCCTAGGCTTCATATTGTCAACTACTGTGATTCTACACTTGTGCTATACAATACAGCACCTGTTACCCATCATACATTCCTGTTTAAATTAAAACTCTAATTAATATTAAATTTTTTAAAAAGTTTTAAAAATTGGCTCCTCAAATATACTAGCCACATTTTAAATATTAACTATATGTGGCTTTTGGCTACAGTTACTTGACAGTATGAAATACAAAATATTTCTATCATTGAAGAGAGTTTGATTAAATGGTGCTGTCCTTTAGTAACCTTAAGATATTAATGGATTTTGAAATACATAAAAGCTCACACAACAATCTCTAACTTTAGAAACCATTTAACTTAAAATTATATGTAAAAAGAAAACAAAGTTCATATATACTAGGAAAAATCAAAAGACGTAACCATGGACTTCAATGGCAGAACCAAAGCACAATAACAGAAATTTTAATGCAATTTCTCAGGATTACTTAGGGTAATGGTACCCATCTCTATATAACTATGTAGGATCTCAAAAATCATACCAACTATTTCAGAACATCCTTTTAATTTAAATAGTGACATTTTCCAAACATTTTTAAAAAATATTTTTCTTTAGTTGTAGATGGCCACAATGACTTTATTTATTTATTTTTATGTGGTGCTGAGGATTGAATCCAGTGCCTCACATGTGCTAGGTGAATGCTCTACCACTGAGCTACAACCCCAGCCCTCAAAACATTTTTTTGATAGATCAATTATGACCAATAACAAGCCTGCAGGTAAGCACACAATATGTTAAATGCTTGAACCAATGACTTTTAAAATAAAAAATATTTTGATATATTCATAGGATCAAGTTCAGTACCTACATAATAACTTATGTGGAAAATGATTTCTTGGTAAAAAATTGAGGCATTACTGAGACATGTAGCAGCCTCATATATCAAAATGACCAGATATTGCTTACAGACAGAAAAAAGAAAATTATGACAGGGCTTCCAAATTCCAATGACTATGCTGGCAAGCAGAAAAATGGCTGCAAAGTAGCCCAGAAGATGGAGGAGAGTGAACGGTCCAAATTTAATGTGTATAGTGCTAACCCATTCCCAACTTTGCAGAGTATAAATATAGACTCAACCAGAGTTCATTCATTCTACAAATATTCTCTGACCACACTTACTATGTTGACAGCACTGACAGGGCTATTTTTGAGCAATGAAATTCAGATCATCCAATGTTTCAAGATAAATTCAATCTTCATGTAAAATTTAGACTTCAGATGTCAGCGAAAATTACAAAATTTAAAAACGTGGGGGCTAAAGCCCATTTAGACAATAAACCTGGTCCAGAATTCCTAACTTAAAACTGATAATTTCCTGATCATAGAAAGAAAGTGCTTTATTTCTCATTGTAATATGTCTGCTCCTCTCTAAATGAAGTTCCCCATATACAGTATACATACCTGCAGCTACATCCATACTATTTACTCCTGGCTGTAAGAAGAAAAATGAAATTACTAATATTCACCTCATTGAAACTACATTTTATAAGTTATACATGAAGCATAGTGATCACCACTATGCATAATTCTCGAGCCACAATGGGGACAAAACCCATTATTGTGACTAAACCTGACACTGAACGAACATGAAACCCTTTACATTCCTTATTTATCCCACCTCAAGAGTGAATATGTGGAAGTTTTACTATAGAATTATCAATGTTAGAAATTATAGAGCACTGCTCCAGCTCCTAAAGGAAATTTTTATATACACTATATTGTATACATGATATGTTACTTCTCAATATTGGAATTTTGAAATACATGTGGCCTGAAGGGAGTATGCCATACCTATTCATTACAACTACTACACTGCTAGGAAATGAAAAAGTTAAACTGATTTGAATTTCATAGTCATCATATATATTATTATAATACCCAGTAGGGGTACTAAGGCTGTTTGTGGATTTTCTAAGCGACTTGCCACCACTGAATTATCAATGAAATGTGAATTTCAAATGAAATATTTTGATTTTGAAATCTAGCATTAAATTGCATTATATCAATTTTTTATTAGCATTTTGTAAATGTTTATTCCTTAAAATGCTTAGTAAATGTCTACCAGAGTACTCAAATGCTTCTGATTCACAAATGACGCTTTTCAGTATTCTGTTCTTGATTAATACAGAATTTAGTAACTAAGGATGTACATACATTATAGCATCAATATTGGGAAAAATGTAAATGCCTATAGAAACTTGAACTAAAAGTCCACTGCAATTCCTAGATTACATTTTAGTACTCTGGAGACATTAAAAGGCTAAAAATAAGTACATATGTATAATTTCATACATAAAAACAGTCAATCAAAACATCACAGAAATTAGTTATTTTCATAAGATTACCGGTAAGGCAGGCTGCATGGAAGCCTGAGACATATGAGACATCATCATTCCTGGCATTACTGAAGACATCATTCCAGGCATCTAAAATAAAAGTAAAAAAAGGTTACTATAAAAAAAACCAAACACTTAATGTGACTTTAAACAGTGTACAACTTAGAAATAAAAACCACTGAAACTACACTAAATGCACAGTAAGCTTAGTAAGTGCTTGTTGAATGAATGAATTACTTTATCAATGATTTATATTAATGCTCATGTGGTAATCTTCATGTACAGCCAAAATTATTTTCATAAGTAAATTTTGAAGTATGGATTCCTATACTATTTCTAACTTAAAGTTAAGAATATTAATTTCCTTTTAGTTTTAACTCAACACAAGTTTTTCTCTCTTCCTTGGAATAAGAAAATTTAAGATAAAAAGTTTTCAATATTTTTCACCTTTGATTTTTAATATCTGTATTGAAGAATTTTATGGCAATCTGGTCCTTTTCACAAAATACTAGATCAAAGGTGCTTAACATCTCAGCAATTACTTAAACAAATTTGTTTTTATTTTTGTGGTACAGAAAACTTACATACTTTATACTTGAAGATATTAGTTGGAGAGCTCAGTCTAGCGTACAAATACTACTATTAGAATTTATGAATTCATCTTCTGTATTTCTCATGAATAAAAATCATGAAAATTAATGTTTCTAAAGCATTTGACCCAATGCTCACCTCTATTAGTATAATTCCACATTACAATTTTAATTTTAATATGAATTTAAAAAGGACTTAAGGAAACCAGGAGGGATAAAAATTACATGATAGTCACAGGTATTGGAACAAGTAATTGTCTATTCAAGTTTCAAATTAAACAATCAATTTGATAAATAGAAACAACAGAAAAGTATAAGCACACAGTAGACTTTAACATACATGTTCCTTTTGAAAATATATATTAAAGCCCACTAAAGTTGGACAAGAACAATCACGTATTGAATTTTATTACTTGTGAAAGTCAACTCATGAAGCAAAGATGACTAACATACCCAATAAAGTGAACTAGCATGGAAATAATGGATAAAGCAATAGCCAATAAATTGTTTAAGTATCATTAAACAAGAATGTCCAGAAAGAAATTGTGACTAAGAACAACACAGAGGCCTACTTGGGAATATATAGTCAAAATAGTACTTAAACAAACAAACAAACAAAAGAACACCACAGGGTTTGAAAACACAAGAACTTACAAGTTTTCATAACCAGATTAAGAGATTAGAGAAATAATGTACACTTTAATGGGGGGGAAAAAAAACAGCAAATGAGAAAGAAAAAGGATCGCTCCCAGTCTACTCCCTCTCGACAAATATATCCTATTACAATTTTGCTTTGATTGTTGCAAAGAAAATCAAATTAGGCAACTGGTTATTGGCAAAGCAATCCAGAAGCATAGTGGGCAACAAAGAAACAGCCTACTACATAAAAGCCCTACATATAAAATCAAAGCTAGTACCATATCCAAAATTAGGATTCTAAGCTAATTTCCAAAATCCAAGCATGAAAACCTAAGAGAAAGACAGTAATTTTTCCCTAAGAATGAAAGTGATTTTTAAAAGGTAGAGTGAAAGTATCTCCCCAATGCAATAAAACATTCCCACATAGAAGTAGATCATACAAATCAATGTAACTTCAAACTGAAACATTCTGACTTCATAAGACAAAGATCAAATCCCACTCAAAAGACAAAGCCACAAAAATCCTAAATATCACAAGAGTTTATCAGAGCAGGCGGATAAGATTTACAGCAAATTACATTTAAAAACATTAAAGAACTTGACAGTAATCTTTTCAGTGCTTTCCTTCCCATGCCTAAAACTTTAAAACACCTAAAACATTTTTCTTTAGTGTTGAATACAAAGCTACATTCTTCCTCCTCAGAAATCCCTGAACATTTTGGGAGGCAGAGACTAGGTAAGCTTGTTTTACCTGACAAACTTATAAGCTTAATAGTAAGATTCTTAAATTATATCCCACTTATCTTCTAAAAGTAAATAAATTATTAATTTTAAGATTGTGATGTGTGACCATGAAAAACCAAAGACCTTAGTACACAAAATATTATATTTCTTATGAAAAGTTACAAGAATTTGATAAATTTCGAGCTCTTACAAAAGGATTGATCATCACAGAAAGGTCTGCTTACCAAGGCCTGAAGAAATCTACTTTTTGGAAATGTTATGATAATTCCCATTTCTATTAACTCTAAAATACACAAAATATGAAAGTAAACTATAATTCCTGTTTTACAAGTTGAATTTTTTCAGAGGATTTGTGTTAACTTATGCTGGTTACTTGGCAACACAATGAGATTATTAAAATTTTTCTAAGTTATCTATTCTTTTTTCAACATGACAGTAAAAATGGAAATGCAGGATGTAAGCTTATGAAACTATCTTGTAGTTTAAATCCTCAGAAATGATTTGTCCTTCCAGTTTCACAATAACCAAAGTTGAGACATTCAGATTTCTTTGCTGTACTTTTTTGAATGTAGGTATACTTTCTTACTTCACGGGGAGAGTATAGCTCTTTGATGTTTCAGCTTTAACTGTTTTAGACTCCCTGTGTTAGGTTACATTTCTTTTTCCTTTCTTGGGAGCATACAATGTAATAGTGCCTCTCTACACATAACAGTTTAAAGTTCAATGAAAATGGCATGTCCATTTTTTTAAAAAAAAATATTGATTTGTTTTAGTTGTACACAATGCCTTTATTCTTAGGTGGTGCTGAGAATCAAATCTGGGTTGCACATGTGCTAGGTGAGCGCTCTAAGGCTGAGCCACAAACCCAGCCCCTGGGGAAAACTCTTCATTGTTATACTAATGCCTCAACAGATTACATGAACTACATCATTCTTAAAACTACAAAGAGGTAGTTCGCATTGGCTTAATATGAAGCATACTATGTAATCAAAGCATGTATGATGTTACAAATTTAAACAATTTTGGCAAATATGCAAAGTATTATAATTAATATTTTTAGTTGTTAGAATCAGAGACAGGGATAGTTCCAGGAAGGCAAAAGATAAGATGCAGGAGATGTAAACTAAATTACCTAAAATATTAACATTATGAATTTTAGGGACTTCAGCACCTTTTAAAAACAGATAATTGATATATTATACTTGAAATAAGTGGCCAACCATTTGTATATACACTATATAAAACCATTCCCACGTATATTCCTCTTTCCTACCTTTTTAATGATACAATTTATAATACAAATTTATCAAGATATTTTCAGAAGAATCACAACTGTGAGGAAAATAAACGCATGAGCAAAAAACCAGGGAGTACTATATAATTTGTTCAATCACTCTAATGTTAGGTCTAAATGAGCATGTTTCATCATTTGCATTTAAAAATGCAATAAAAAGTACTACCAATGTCACAAATTTTGTGAAACATAAACTTTGTCAAATTTAATGATGTTAAAACAAAATGGAGATCTTCATGTAAGAAATTCAATTTCTTTTCTTCATAATTACTTCCTGAAGTTTTTCATGCTAGAAAAAGATCACAAAGGACCTGACCTATCTTTTGTCTAGCCTCATAGAAAAGCAACTAAAAAAGAAAAATACTGTGTCCTAAATTTGGCTAATTTTTAAAAACCATTGTTGCTGAAAATCTGTGGTTGCAAACTGATAATCTAAATAAGTTCGATTTTTACCTCTTGGTTTGTTTTAAATGTCCTCAAATCAAATTTTTTATGGTGAGCATATACCCTAGAGAGGTTAATAAACAGTATTTAAAAACAACTATCTCCCTGAGTTCAGTGATACACACCTATAATCAATCCCAGCAACTCCTGATGCTGAGGAAGGAGGACTGCAAGTTTGAGGCCAGCTGGGGTGACTTAGTGGGGTCCTGTCTCAAAATATTATAAAAAGGGCTGGGGAAGTAGCTCAGTGGTAGAGTGCTTCAGGTTCAATTCCGAGTAACAAAGAACTATCTTATGTACTACTAAACTGAGTTAAATACATACATAAATGCAAAAATGGAATCAAGTATTCATTCAACTGGAAATAAAACACCTGTTTAAAGCAGACCTTTAGCACCCTAAAGTGGGAAAATTATTTAAATTTACTGCCTCTTCATCTACAGTAATATAAATTCAAAACATATTTTGCAAGAAACACTTAGATAAAAGACAATACTTGAAACACACAAAAGAACCTTACCATTTAACAAGACAACTGTCAGTATTTAAAATTAGTTTACTAAACACTCTCAACCTATAGAATTCAGAGCTGCTGAAAAACAGCAGTCCCCTACCCCCATCCCTTTTCTGTGGGTTCCCTTCTGAGTTTCAGTTATCCAAGGTCAATCAGGGTCTGAAAATAATAGGTCTGAAGGATTCTAGAAACAATTCACAAGTTTTTCAGTTGTGACACCTTCTGATGAAATCTTGAGCAGTACTCCAACCTGCCAGGGATGTAAATCATTACTTTTTCAGCATATATACACTGTACATGCTACCAGCCCACTCTCAAGCTTCCTCCCCTTAGCTGAATGGGATATCAGATCAGCTATAAAGGTATTACAGTGCTTATATTTGCATTCAGGTAACTTTGTTTTGCATAATAACAACCCTGTGGGACACAAAGGAGGTACCTGGGCATATGACATGGAAGGACATATTAACTCTGGTACTATGTGACATTTAGGACAAATCCCAGTATATACTGGGTTCAGTACTACCTATCATTTCAGGTATGGTTTCAGGTTCCCTTGGAATCTTGGAACATACTTCCCTCAGACAAGGAAGGACTATGTACATTACCCATCTAGACTCTAAGGAAGTTAACTCAATTATATAATCTTGTACTACTATAGAGAGAAGCAGCCTAGCACATCCTTAAGTATACTCTTAAGTCAGATTGTCAGAATTCCTATTCCAGCTGTGTGATTCTCAGATAATTTGACCCTGACCACTCTAAACCTCCATTTTCTCAACAAAAGCAAAAATCACACCGATCTACTTAGTACAGTGCTAAATAAATGATTTGATGGCTATAGTTGTTCTTTGGTATCCATGGTGGATTGACTCTAGGACCTGTAATGGATACCAAAATACCCAGATGCTCAAGTCTCCTACATAAAATGGCAAAGTATTCGCATACAATCTAGGCATAACATCATGTATAATTTAAGTCACACCTAGATTACTTATACTACCTAATACAATGTAAATTGTTGCTGTACTGTTTAGGGAATAATGACAAGGAAAGAAGGCTATACAAGTTCATAGTAGATCCAGTTTTTTTCTCTGAGTATTTTTGATAAGATGATTACTAGAATCTATGGATGCAGAACCTGAAGACAGGGAGGACAGGTGTATATTATTACATTACTCTTCTTCAGCTCATATAATGAAAGCATCTCCTGTGTGGCCCTTTCCCTCACCTATGTATTGCTTGGATATTCCATTTTCTTTAAAGACATCTAGTAAATATTATAAACCCATCACCTTCAACAGAAAACAATACATGTCAGTCCCAGATTAAATATGACATTTAGTGCTGGCTCTGTACAATTCACTTAACTCTCTGAATCTTACTATTACCATTTATACATTGGATATCCATCTAGCTAACCTATTTTTGTCAGAAGGATTAAGAGGATCAAATTCAACAATGTATGTGAATCTCACAAAGTTCATATAAACATTGGGACAGAATTGAATTTTTTTTTTTTTTTTAGCATAGACTGTTACACAAAAATTAAGAGCTCAATAAAAAATGAGCCAAAAGACTTTAGTGACACACAAAAATTTGGCCTGTCTTAATTAAGGCATAAAGAATTAAAAACTTTAAAACACTAAAATGTCATCTTGGGACCCAACTACTATAAAAAGGACATGAAACCATTATTATTCCCTTCCCTAAATTCTTTAAGCTAAATTTGGTGCTATACGTACCTAAGTCTTTATATTTTATTTCAATATAAAGAGGATATTTTGTTACATTAAATAGTTGGGTGTCCTGTAATGATGGGGGCATGATCTAATAAATGTACCATGTGATTTCATTGCACAAATACCACAGAGTGAAGTTACAAAAACCTAGATGTATATTTACGTCATATCTTAAAGGATGTGACCTTTTAATAAAGAGACTTGGTAAACAACAGATATATGAGGCTACTGCTGATGTAACAATGACATACCATTTTACAATAAACATATTTTTGGTAAATGATTACATTTTAAAATAATAAAAGTATAGCATAGTAAATACATAAACCAGTAACACAATCCTTTAGTAACAATATCAATAAAGCATTATGTAATGCACATAATTGCATGTGCTATTTTTTTAATATGACTGACAGTACTGTCTGTTTATTTACACCAGCATCATCACAAACATGAGTACTGCCTTGTGTTATAATAGGACATCTTTACTATCACTAAGCCATAGGAATTTTTCAGCTCCATTATAATCTCTTGGGACTACCATTATACATGTGGTCAGCTGTTGACTGAAAAATTGCTATGCAGCACAATACTGTACCAAAACAAACCTACATGGTATACACACATGTGAAGCTGGCTATGTGGTATTGCCTATTACTCCTAGACTATAAACCTGTACCTGTTATTATACTGAATACCATAGGTAACTCTAACACAATGTTAAGTTCTTGAACGTCTAAACATATATAAACATAGAAAGGGCAGTGTAAAAATACCAGGCCATAGGATTTTTTCAGCTCTATAAGCCTTATAAGACCTCTGTCATATACGCAGTTCCTCATCAACAGAAACGTTATTATACAACACATGTCATAGCATATAATAGTCTGGAAATTACTGAAAATGTTACATTTCCAAGAAATAACTTTCTTGATACCACATGGCCAAAAACACTACACCAAACCTGTGTTTTAATGCAGGAACTTAGTGCTCATTCATGAACTAAAAGATAATTTTAAAAGTCTTTATGTAAATACAAGATCAGGACCTAAAATATATGATTATATTCATATTGTCATGAGAATTTTATTTTTTTTAAAAGTCCAAGTCTAAGATAAACATGGTAAGAATTTTGTTTAATATGGGTACAGTGGTGCATACGTATAATCCCAGCAACTCAGGAGGCTGAGACAGGAAGATTACAAATCCAAGGCCATAGCAACATAGGTAGGCCCTTGACAACTAGTAAGACTCTGACTCTGGACTCAAAAGAAAGGGCCAGGATGTAGTTCAATCCTTAAGGCACCTCATTCCCCTCAACAAAGAATTTTGTCTAAAAGAAAAACCAGAGCCTAACTATATTTCAACTCAGGTTGATCTTCAATTGCTCGCATATTTAGCCTTTAACAGGTAAGGCTAACAGCATCATTCACATTTAGAAAAGATTAACATTTTTACATTGAGTGCATTAAAAAAGATTTCCTTTCAAGCCCACCAACGTAAAATATCACATCTTAAGTAACTGCAACTTACAACAAACTGTTATTTAGAACAAGTCAAAGATAATGCATGGTTACTTAACTGGACAAAGAAAAGAAGCAAGTATAAGAGTCATCTCTACTAGGCTTCCATATGTCCAGAAATATCTGATAGTAGGAAAATGAAAACACATAGTCAGAAAGGACTGAGTTCCTTGAGAGCAGGAAATACATAATTTTTATACTAGCATTACATCCAAGACATTTAAAATAGCCAGGCATGATTGTGCACACCTGTAATCCAAGCAACTCAGGAGGCTGAGGCAGCAAGATCTCAAGTTCAAGGCCAGTACGAAGAACTTACTGTGTCTCAAAACAAAAATAGATGGGCTAGAAATCTACCTCAGTTGTAGATCACCCTGGATTCAACCCCAAGAACCACCAAAACAAAAAACAAGAAGAGACTTAAATGCCTATTGACTAAAATATATGGAAAAAGAAAATGGACAATTTCTACATGGAAAAGCAATCCGCTCATCCTACTTATAATTAGACCTATTTCTCTAGGTAAAAACAAACAAGGGGGGAAAACCCAAAAAAACAAACACCAAATCCTACCATACAGCTACTAGATACGAACACATACCACATCTTTACTACCTACTGATAATAGTTCTTCATGATTGGAAACCATGGCACCAGCATTTCTAACACACCTAATTAAAAATCAACAAGTTAGCCTGTTAATATCTGTCACCTCTCCATTTCGATCCTACCATTTAAGAACTACATTCAGTGCACAGTACAAGCTGCTTCATTTTGGGAGTCATTTTGGGTGTGTTAACACTAACTTATTTCAATGTTGCCTTTTTCTCCTGAAGAGTAAACCAAATGGATAAATGGCCCTAATTCAGCATTTTTCATAAAATTCTCTGCAATGTGCTAGGCAAAGCAAAACAAACAGAATGGGTGGCGGTATGCAGAGACACTAAGGAAGGAGGATAGGAAGAAATAGTCAAGTAGGACAAATCCTGAGTACAAGTTTTATTCTGCAAGCCAGGCACGTTGGCACCCGCCTATAATATCAGCAACTTGGGAGGCTGAGTTAGGAGGATGGGAAGTTTGAGGCCAGCAACTTACAGACCTTGTCTCAAAATAAAAATAAAAGAACAGGGATGCAGCTCAGTGGTAAAGTACTTCTGGGTTCAACACCCAGTACTACCCCTTACTGCAAAACAAAACAAAAACAACAAAAATTGGCTCTGCCACAGCTTCTTGGTAAATAACTATGAATCTTTTATCTTGTGAATCTCAAAGAGGGTGGATAATAGTCCTTTTTTTTCAGACTGATGTGATCTGCTTATATTTCTCCAAATATTTCTCCCATTTAGAAACATTACTCTAAGTTTTTGAATAAATGAGTTTATATCGAAGTAGGCTAATAGTAATAAACATTTATAGTCTTACTAGTAAAAACCTATCAAAATCTAATCACACACACAGCCTAAGTTATACAAATTGATCTGGGTTAATGCATTTTTAGGAAAATTACTTGCCTAAGTAATGTAAATACACAGAGAAATGACCTAGATTCAGGTATTATAAGCAGGGGGAAAAAAAAGTGGTACCCCTCCCGCACTGGCTAGTGTCTATACCAAAAGTATGGGTTCTACAGTTACCCCAAAGCAAGGATAATTTAAAAAACAAAATAAGTAAATGTGTCTAATCAGTGGGATAAATCTAATATATCCATATACTGGATTTTTCTGGAAGAAGGCCTATGTACCAAATCATCACTTTTCTCTACTTTATGGAAAAATACATGGGAAAAACAAAACCTCTTGTTAAACCCTGAGGATCATCAATGTTATCATACAACTAGAATACATGTACCTATCATTTAAGGGAAAACAAGTATATTAAATTTATTCACCAAATACAATCATTGATTTATTTCATTTTATCGTCTGTCATTTGCTAAGGAAAAAGCATCAGTAAAGAGGCAGACACTAAAAACAAGAATAAGTGGTAATAACGTAAAGTCACAAGTAACCATTGGAAACAGACACATGTAACAGTGACTAACTTCCTGGTTTATATTGTGGGAAAGAGTATCTGTATTTGTTTCATTCATTCAACAAGTATTTTACTGAGCACCCACCATGTACTAAGAACTGTGCTCAGCACCTACTAGTATAGAACATATGCCCTGGTCTCCAAGAGCTAATCTGTTACTTGCTGGGTTAGCAAATAAGAGACCACACAGCAAGTCAATAACTAAGTGCCAACATAAGTGCACAGTAAGAATCATGAGCAGACTACACAGGATTTTCTTTAATAATAAAAAGGTGGAGGATACATTGCCAAATTCTGAGGACCTCCCGGAGAAGGTAGACCTAATAGAACCTAGAGAAGGCAAAGGAAAGTTCATGATGATAGTAAACCTGGGGGCTAGAAAAACAGTATAAGCTTAAAAATCAGATAATCGCTCAGGATACCATGAAAAGACCACTCTGGGTTTAAATTCAGGAGTATGAAGACATGCATGCACCTTTGAAAGTTAAGTTGTAGAATTTAGATACTATGCCATAGGCACAGATAAACACCGAAGATTCTTGAGCAAAGAGATAACACACTGAAATCTTGAATTTGGAGGGAGGGGGTACAGGGAGACTTAAAGCAAGAAAAACAACTCAAAAACTGTTGACTATTCTAGGCATGGAAGTGTGACAACAAAAGCAGCAGCAACATAAATAAGACCTGTTAGAGATGGCCTTACTCAATACTAAATGAAAAAAATAACACATCTGTAAAATGTAAATCTTCATTTATCTGTTTAGTGATCAAAGACCAAGAAGCAGTTAGATCTGAAAGGGATCTTATATTCTACTCTTCTCACAGAAATTGGTAAATTAAGACTCAAAAAATGAGGAAAAAAAGAGCTACCTAGCAGGACTTAAGCAAAAGCAAGATTATTTGTGATTAAACATGGCAGGATTTCCATGTTTTTTGTGTAGAAAAGGCAAAAAAAAAAAAAAAAAAAAAAAAAAAAAAAAAAAAAAACAATAAGATGAAAACACTTTAAAGGCAAAACATTTTTTTAAACTATAGATATGGAAAGAAGACAATCTTGCATATGATCATATTTTAACACAAATTCCTATTGGAAATTTTATTTTTGTACCAGGGATTGATCTCACGGGCACTTAACTACTGAGTCACAGCCTCAGCCCTTTTTTGTAGTTTATTTAGAGACAGGGTCTCACTGAGTTGCTTAGCACCTCACTGCTGCTGAGATCACAAGCAAGTGCTATTGCGCCCTAGCAGAAAATTTTGAGAACTGCCATCAGAGAGAAGCAGGTCTTTTTCTTTATTAATATGGTTTCTTAAAAAAAAAAAAAAAAAAAGCAATCCTCCCAAAATCATTATTTAAATCACACATTAAAGTCCATACAACTTGTAAGGTCCTTTCCAACTATAATATCGCATAATTTTGTAAAAGTAGAAGCATGACTTTCCCACAGTGAAAAAGAGATAAATTTAGTCTTATAAACTTGAAAGAAACATGAAGTTCCATCTGATAACAACCTACATTATAAAAATGGCATTTTATGTCACATTATGAATTTAAATAAATTAATTAATTAATAAAAATGAATATGCATGCCGTCACTACTAGTACTTTTTTTGGTACCAGGGATTGAACGCAGGGGCACTTAACCACTGAATCACATCCCCAGCCCTTTAACTAACCAACCTACCTACCTACCTACCTTCCTTCCTTCCACCTAACTTACTTCCTCCCTTCCTCCCTCCTACCTTCCCTCCCTCCCTCCCTTTCTTTCTTATTTTTTTTTAAATCTTGAGATTGAGTCTTGTTAAGTTGCTTAGGGCCTTGCTAAAATGATGGGGCTGGCTTTGAATTTACAATCCTCCTGCCTCAGCCTCCTAAGCACCTGGGATTACAGGCAGAGGCAACATATAACTTCTTTAAGTTAACTTTTTGTATTTCAAAAGTTGTGAACTGACTTCTTAGATCATTATTCTAGCCTCTCTGCAAATGCACCTTAAAATTTCGTGTCATTCAGTAACATTCCAAAGACCTTAATCGCCTAGCAAGAAAGATGCCACCAATTTTAGTCTTCAGCTGGTCCCAGCAAGAGATCTTAATGAAAGATGTGGTCAATACAGTTGTTCCTCAGTATTTAAAAGGGACTGGTTTGAGGACACCCCTTGAACACCAAAATCAACAGATGCTCAAGTCCCTTATACATAAAATGGCATAGTACTTGCATATAACCTATGCACATCTTCCTGTATACTTGAAATCACCTCTAGATTATAAACAGGTCATATATGTTATGCCTATATAGTTGTTACGCTATGTTGTTTAGGACATAGTGACAAGGAAAAAAGCCTGTACAAGCTCTGTATAAATACTATTTATTTTTTTAACATTTTCAACCCAAAGTAAGCTGAATCCACAGATGTGGAACTAGGAGGTTATGGAGAACCAACTGCACATCAAGGTTCTATAACCAACAGTCCCAAGTCTTTGTACAGAATGTGTGAATTAATAAGATTGGATGGCAGAACCCTACTATCACTGCTGTGAATGATAGGGGCACCCTGCTTCTTTTCAGTTATCTTCTACTTACTTTTTCATTAGTATTTTTTAGAATACATAGAAAAAATAATGCAGAAAAGAATAAATTTTGCTATTATTAACTTTCATTTTTAAGGACATATTCACCAGAGCTTTAAATAAGATTCCTCAATTATTTGAGGACTGAAATTATCTATGCTTCCCAGCATTACCGCATGTGCTAATAAAGTTAAAATAAGAATTAGCTTTACCAATCAATAATTGGGACCCAAACTTGTTTAGACATTAAAGTCAAAAAGGGAATGATCTAAATTTGAGACAACAATGGGAGACTCTTGGGAACCTCAGAACTAGACTCTTAAAACATTCATTCATTACCCTAACATGAGCCAAACACAGGGAGAAAGAATTCTAAACCTCTAAATAATCAGGTATACTTAAAGGCACATGGCATATGCTGGCCTAGAAAAAATGCAGAAGAAAACCACAAGGCAAAATTCAGTCTCTGAACTGATGTACACCGAGTATCAAGTTAACTTACTAGAAAGATGGTCACTAATCCGGCTAAAAAGAAAGGGCCATCAAACAAATTATGACCAGCTTATGTCAATGAGATACATGAAAGTACTTTAAAAAAAATAAAAAATCTGCATTTTACTAAAAATGACTAGCTGGTATCTTGGCTTTGATAGTGCAACAGCACCATTACAGCAAGGGTAAGCAGGTCAATCCCTTGCAAAACTTACCTTGACTGGCCCAATGGAAACAGAAGGCCCCAGAAAAGAGAGAAGCATCTGGCAGTAGCAAATTGTTTTATTTTATCTTTCTGTGGAAAGAAACTAATTTTAAATAAGAACCAGAGCATTTAAAGAATAAATATTTTTTTAAAGCTCATTATCTAGTTAGAGCAGCTCTATAAAGAAAACAAGAGCAGCTCCTTGCTGCTTAGAGATGGAAAGAAACAGAAGAGGAATCAAGAGTTGTCTCTGCATCTCCTAGACAGTTTTAAAATTTGTGTTATTCTGGAGTAACAGAATAAAATCTTTTTTTATAAAGAACTCCTGCAGGCAGAATCTTTTAGGTCTGGTACCTCTGAGTAAAGACTTTTATATAAAATTAAGGGCTATATTCCAAATATAAAAGAACAAAACCACTTGACATTCAGCCCTTCTACTCATAAGGTTAAGTAAAAAAAGATACAGCAAGCTCCTTTTTCCACTGAAATTTCACCAGTAACTTTATCCATCAAGGCTTAAACAATTATCAAAGCAAAGAGTACTCATTAGCACAAGATCATACATAATTGGCTTTCTGAAATATCTGCTAGCCTAAAATTTTCATGACTTATCAAGATACTCAAATGGAAATAACCCAGCCACCTAAGCATCTCTGTATTATAGAACCTAGCATAGGGCACAAAATTATTCATGGTAAGTGAATCTGTTGCCTTTCTTGGATTTCTCTAGAAACTCAGTTCTACCAAAGTCTCCAAGTCAGCATGATAACCTTTCGATCCAAATCAACTCCCTCAAAATGTCCATTTACAGTTTATGCTGGAGATGGAAGGGGCAGCTCATTAAGTAGGAGTGCAGAAGCAATAAACATTTTTTTTTTAAATAGTGTTAATAGAAAATGAACTATTGACTTGACATTGTCCTATGGAGAATCAGAATAAATAGAGCATTAAATCCCCCTGCCCCCACCCCTACACACAAAGAGGAAGATATTTCTAGAATAAAATTTATTTTAAGCCTAATGCATAAAACAATTACTATTTTCTGATTCTATGCATTTACATGGTCCAACAAAGTTAGTTATGCTGACATATCAGATAATATGTACTACTAGAACATTAACTTCAATAGACATGCTTTAAAGTCATTAAATTTAAAAACCTAGAAATGTGCTGTTACTTTTAAATTTAAAAAAAAAACCTCTTAATGTTACTGGAGTACTAAAAGTTTTATACAGAAGACTTTCATTACATTCAAAATTTGGTTACAGTCATGACTCAACATTAGACTTATTTAAAAACATCATTTGGGCATCAACTAATCCTTAAATAGCTAGAAGCACAGTATTCACCTAGATTTTGAGAGTTTGACACAACAATACCTGAGGCAAAAATAAAGACAAAACAAACAAAACAAAAACATAACATTCTTACTTGTCCCATTGGTGGCCCTCCCATAGGGGGCATCATTTGTGGCATCATTCCATGAGGTACAGGAGGCATATTCGCTCTCTGACCCATAGGGTGCATTCCCATTGGTGCATAATGCATGCCAGGGTGCCCCATCTGAAAAATAGCGAAAATTTAAAACTTGGCAGGTCACATGATTCTCAAAAAAATCTCACTTCAACAAATCACTTACCTTCAGTACACAATATTAGGGTAATTTGTGCCCAAATTATTGTTTGAGTTTATATCTTCATATTTTAAACAAAATGCACTATACTAGTATTTGAGGAGCTTGCAAATTCTATAATAAAGTGTTAAAAATTAAAATAATTACTGAACAGCTGGATCAGTTATGTTTTGCACTGATTTAATCAGCTACTGACTTGCTCAGCTTGAAGGATATATAAGGCCAATTTAAAAACTGTTGTGGTGAAAACCTGAACTTTGTCCTATTTCACACAGATATAAAAGACAGTCAGCTGACATTTTTTTAAACACTATTGACTCTAAAATGCTTAATTTACGAAATTAATTTAAAGGAGGGCTGGTCTTATAAAACACAGAAGTATGGGCCCCCAGAGACACTTGACTACTAACAAATAAACAGTTACTAGCCTAACTTTTAAGACAGTTAAAATTCCTTTTGCCTAAAACACATTTTCAAGAACTTCAGATTGCAAACAACTAATTCACCCACTTCAATGCACTTTTAAAAGACAACTTTCTTTACATATGTATCCATTGTTCCAGGTAATTATCCCCTGCTAATTAATCAAACAGTTCCCCCTGCAGATCACCTCCACCACTAGAGAACACAAATTTTGCTAGCTTCTTTTAAAATCTTACAGACAAGTTTTCTTACTAAAACGGGCCTATGGCTTCAAGACGCAGCACGCCCAGGGTTCAGCACCTTCAGCGCGCATCTGTCTAGGCCAAGCCGATGGGAACTTCCAGGGTCCCACATCCTTCTTTTGTGCATCCCCGCTCTCCGTTTCTCTCCCTCGAGACATAGCCCACCATCTCGGGCGCTTCCTTCGTCCACTCTTATCTTCTTCTCCTTTTGGAGAAAGCTTCCTGTCTCTGACTCCGTTTTTCATTGTGCCGCTTCCCCCTACCCCACCGATCCCTTACCGAAGGCCGTCTCCTCAGGAAGCCGTCAGCAGAGACCCAAGAGCTGGAGCACAGGCTTGAGCCGGACAATCTCCGCTCCCCGTCCCCAGGACCCCGCGAGGGAGGATGGCTCTCCATTTCACTCACCATGAGGCCTCCACGCTCGGCTCCCGTCCCCGGCCTCATCGTCGGGCTCAGACTGCTCCGCCGGCGGCCACTGCCGCTACACATACCAACAAGAAGCGATCTGAGTGGCTGGCGCCCGCTGGGGCCAAAGGTTAAAGGCTGCCCTGAGCTGCGGGGTGGGATCAGTGGGGCCAATAAGCTGACAGGCTCCCCCACTGTCCAATCAGAGTGCGATGCCGACACGCAGCTCTGCGGCGATTCGCCCCCAGCCTCAGCCTCACTCGGCGTCGCCTGCATGGAGGGGGGGGGGAAGGGGACGGAGGAAGTTTCTGCGCCGAGTCCTCTGCTGGGAAAACTCCACCAACTTCCCCCGGGAAAGGGAAGACAACTGTATCCCAGCTTCCCGGGCTTAGACCACCTCACCCCGTAGGGGGTGGGGCAGTGGGGACCTGCCACCTTTCACCCCTCCCCCGCCCAAGCTACGCACGCCCCACTAACCTGAGGCCGCCAGGGATAGGATAGGGTGGGTTGGGGGCGGGGTATGCAGCTTCTAGCGTTAGCGGTGGCTGGGGCCAGGAGCGCGGGAGCGCGCGCCGTGCTCGAGGGGGAGGGGCGGGGAAGGCACGAGAAGGGGTCCTGAGAGGGTTCGAGCTCAGACGCACCCGCTGCTGAGCGCGCGCCGAGGCCGAGAAGGTAGAAGTAGTCGAGGCGTGTCGAGTAGCTTGGAGGGAAGTTGTGATAGGGGCGGGTAGAACAACGCGAAAGACAGAGGTTGGTCGATAAGGCAGAGCGAGCGCGCCGGCTGTGAGCTCTTATTAGTGGAGAGGCTAAAGAAGAGTGCAAGCGTAGGGGGGAAGAAGGGAAAAAGCAAATAGGTTAGAAAATGTGTATCAGAGTGGCATGGACGGGCGCTAGGACCCGGCGTCGAGAAGCTTCGGCTTTGGGGCTGCCGGGGTTCGCGCTCGCCTGGAGGCAACGCAGCAGTGCCAGAGGTCTTTGGCCTGGACGAAACGCTGCAGGGAGGGATGACTTGTCTGCAGCCGGCCTCGGCTTGACTTTCCCTGCGCACTATTCTGTATCCCTTCCCGCCTATTGCATCGGGATAGAGCTCCGGTCTGGGATCGTACAGACTTTCCTCCCGCTCCGCGGCTCCGTCTTGGCTCCATCGCCCATCCTTTAGCACCCCTGCGCGCCTGGGCTAAGTGGTGGAGGCCGCGGCGTATCCCGGCTGCTGATTGGCGAAGATGAGGGCGGGGCGGGGCTGTGGGAAACGCTGGGGCCCCCGCGATTCTGTGGTTCTTTCCCGCCATGTCGTTTGTGGAGAGCGGCAGACGTTCGGCTCCGCGGCGTCGCGGTCTCGGTACCCCAGCACCTTTCTCTCGGCCTGTGTATTCTCTGTTCACTCAGGGGGACAGCTGGGGTGAAGGCGAAGTTGAGGAGGAAAGATGCGACCAAGTGGCCCGCGACTTGCGAGCGGAGTTCTCGGCCGGGGCGACGTCGGAGCCCAGAAGGTGTCCCCTGCGTCTCCCGCCAGACGGGGATGGGTCGCCCGTCCTACCTGATAAACTCAATGGCATTTTCCCGGCGGCTACACGCAGCCGGTCTCAGGCTCGGCGGTGGCCGGTCCAGGTCCTGTCTATTCTCTGTTCGCTGCTGTTCGCCATCCTCCTCTCTTTCCTCCTCGCCATTGCCTACCTGATCGTTAAAGGTACTGATGCCCAGACCTTGAAAGTCTGTCCAGAGCGAAGTTGAGCCAGGACTTGACTCTCACCTCCACCCACACCTTACCTGGCTTCTAACCGGCAAGCTGGCAGTCTCTTTCACTCCTACCACTGATCTGTACCATTCTTTGCTTCTCCCCCTTTGTCTTCTCTTCCTAAATGGATTTCCCTGGTTCATAATGAGAACCGTTTTTAAGAAAGGGTCTTTTAATCAAATGAGTTCTCTTGAAATACCTTTAAATCATTTAACACATGGGGTCAAATATTAGCACGATTATTTAAGCCAAATGGTAAATACCCACCATTAAAAGGAGACAGTGTAAAATGCATGTAATTGAAATAGTCTGTATATATTCGAAGACTTTGATCCACAAATGGTACCGACTTATTCCTGGGTACATTTAGGATTCTTTAAGGACTAGGATTTCCATCTCACAGCCCAAATTTCTACTTTTGTAGGTAAAATAATTAGCCTCTCAGGTTTGTGGTGTTTGTAACTAGATTTAGTACACAAAATATTTTTTTTTTTGTTGAGAGACTTTGTCTCACTATGGTGCCCCTGCTGGTCTCCAGTTTGCAATTCTCCTGCCTCTTGTTCTCCTGAGTAGTAGTTTTTTTTTTTTTCTTTCTTTCTTTCTTTTAAGGTGTATGGTTTTTATATTTATATTTTATTCTAAGTTAAACATGATAGCAGAATGCATTACATATCTCTGGTTGTATACAAAGTATATTCACACCATTCGTGTTTTCTCACACCAGTCAGAATGGCAGCTATTGAGAACACAAACAACAATAAATGTTGGAGAGGATGTGGGGAAAAAGGCACACTCATACATTGCTGGTGGGACTGCAAAATGGTACAGCCAGTATGGAGATTCCTTGGAAAACTGGGAATGGAACCACCATATGACCCAGCTATCCCACTCCTTGGTCTATACCCAAAGGACTTAAAAACAGCATACTACAGGGACACAGCCACATTAATGTTTATAGCAGCACAATTCACAATAGCTAAACTGTGGAAGCAAACTAGATGCCCTTCAGTAGATGAATGGATAAGGAAAATGTGGTATATATGTATATACAACTCTGTAGTAGGTATTAAGGGTAGCCCTGGTCCGTTTGTATGCAAAGTTTTATTGCAGGAGGTGTAGTCTTGTTTTTCACTAATTTTTATTTCCTTTGTCTGAAGTTGAAATATTGGCCAAATTGGAATAAAAGTAGACTTGTGAAAGTTTTTTCCAGGGGCTTTCATAGATGTATTATATGTTTGGATCTTGTATGTTACAGTAGAAAAAAATCATATGAGTTTAAATCCCAATTCTTACTATTGTATGACTTTGGCCAAATTACTGGGGGAAAAAAAAGTAAAACTAAAACACTCTTGGTTGTATGAGAACCACTCAACATTATCACTGAAACACTAGTTTTACTTCACTTATTAAAATTAAGTCTATTTAACTTCAGTTTTTGTTTTTCCTCGTTTTGGACCAGCTGGTAATGGGCTCCAGATGGCCTGGAACAGCTTACCATGCTTGATTTTCATACTGAATACAGATTGGCAAGTTAATGTGTGAAATTTACCTCTTTATAACATAGTATTGTGTATAAACTGTCAATCTTAAATGTTTGGCTGCCATTGTTTCATTTCTTTTCCTTTGGTGGGGGCAAGTGGGCAGATTGAACCCAGGGGTACTTTACTTTTGAACTACATCCCCAATCATAATTGTTTTTTGAGACTGCTAAGTTGCCCAGGCTGACTTTGAACTTGTGATCCTTCTGCATCAATCTCTGGGGTAGTTTGGATTATAGGTTGAGCCAGGTCTCCTGGCTCACAGTTTCATTTCTGTATCACTCCTCTTCCCCCTCGTCCCCCCCCTTTTTTTTTACTGTAATCTGGATAGTTTTGTCTTATAGCTATTTTATTTCTCTTGCTCTTAGAGATCACTTTTGTAAAGTCAAAACCATGGTACGTAGAAGTTCATTGCAGAAGTCGTTGGAGAATGGAGAAAGGAACTAAAAAAAATCTAGTATGCCCTTTAATTTGTATAAAATGTTATCACAACAACCACAGGATATGAACACTACTCTCATATGTATGGCAGTTGACAGTATAGAGGTCTTCTTTGCTTGCTGATGGTCATTTAGCTGGTAAACAGAATCAGAATTTGAACCCATTCCTAACTCCAGAGCACTTTATGGAGTTCTACAATGTCTTCCACGCCTTTGAGTTAGTCTTCAAATTATGAATCTTTTCTGCCTAAATCTCTCTTTGTGTTTACAGAGTTGCATACTGAGAATTTGAAAAATGAAGATGTTGTAGATACTGGACTATTAGGTATGAACTTGTCACTTGATTTGGTTTTGAGTTCCTGTTTGTTTTTTTCATATTAGATTATACAAACTTTGGGGTAAAGTGCTTAATATATTCTGTCAATCAAAGGTGATTTAGTTAACTTTATTTGTATGTTTGTGGTAAATGTTGTTAGATTTTCTGTGTATGTTATTTTTTATAATTTTATATTGGATCATTAATGTGTGTGCAATGTTTTGAACATAACTGTAACTAAAATCCAGCAAATACTTAGCATTTTTATATTGTCTTCTGGAAAAGGTTCCCCATACCTCTTCTCAGAAATTTAGTAACAAGAAAACTTCCCCACAAACTTAGCCAAGATGAGTAATATCATAAGCAGACCCCAGGAGAAATTTAAATTAAAATGTTTTTATAAACAATTTCTTTATTTAAAAAAAAAAGTAAAAATTGTCATCTATATTTGTACAGGTTAATGACAAAAAGAGTCAGGCTCAAGTTTCTTCAGTGTCTACAAAATGCCATGGTTCATAAATTTCCAGAGAACAAGGTTATTTATGTTGTATTTCTTTTATCTCCACCAAAATGATTTTGATAAGTTCAGAACTTTACCTGTTTTATGTATTTTATTACCATTTATTGTATTTCATTTTATTTGATCACTCTAAATACAATTATATGACTGATCACTCCAGACTGGCATTTGAAGTCCATCATGTATGTTATCTCTCATCTCCAGTCCTTGCTAAACTCTTTTTTTTTTTTTTTTTTTGGTACCAGGGATTGAACTTGGGCACTCGACCACTGGGCCACATCCCCAGCCCTTTTTTGTATTTTATTAGAGACAGGGTCTCACTGAGTTGCTAAGTGCCTCGCCATTGATGAGGCTGGCTTTGAACTCATGATCCTCCTGCCTCAGCCACCCAAGTGCTGGGATTACAGGCGTGCGCCACTGAGCCCAGCCTTGCTAAACTCTTCAGTGGACTTCTTTAAGGCTCATGCTCACATTGACACAAAGTATAGTCAACCTGGTTTTGCAGAACAGGCAACTTTTATTTTCAAATTACAAGGTTTGTTAGATATGGAAACATTTATCTGTGTTATTCTCAATTCCTGCATGAGAAAATGTACTTTTTACTCATTTTATCAATATGTGTTGTTTCTTTGGAAAACAGATTATTAGGCTTTTCATAGCATGTATTGATGTGTCATCTCCTGACAATAGAAATAGAAGTTTATGAACTTGGACTTTGACTTACTGTTGTTTAAAAGTTGGCCCAATTTTGCATTTATGAACAGAATGAGTAGCAGTTGTCATATGAAGTAATAACTTGCTCAATATCAAAAGGAATATGATAGCATTTTTTAATTGCCCTGCCTCTTCTACTTTCAGTTAGATAATCTCATATGGCTTTTAGGTATGCCTGATAGGTACTTAATTCTATGATAGCAAATAGGAAGATCGGTATCTAAGTTTTTACTGATGACATTAATTCACTATTAAGGTTCAGGAATGAGCAAAACTGCTGTATTTTTATGGCAGAAAATTAGCAACAACTCTGCCAAGACAAAGGTCCTTATTTTGAGCCAGCGGTCAAGTGGAGGAAATATAGTCAACCTCATCTGATAGGCTAATGCAGTGAGACTCCTGGTGATTAATTTTAAAGTAAGCATAGTTAAATTTATAGCAAATATGTCTATTGTAGCATGTTGCTAGAGAATAGTTAAAAATCTGTTTCAGAGAAACCTTGCCAAGATGATTAAGCTCTGATAAGGTTGGGGTGATTATATCGTTATTCTCTGATGAAATTCTGTACTATTTAACCTCTTTACAGAATGTTTTGAATTGACATTCAAAACAGTTAAAATTGTGCTTGAAACATTGGGTAGATGGAAAGAAAGGCCAGTCATTCTCTCAAACTTTGACTTCCCTCCAAATCAGCACTGTATTGATTAACTTTGATAGCAAGAAAGATTGCCTCATTATCTTCTCCCTGAGGAAATGCCTGTGAAATTATATCCTGACTCTTTTTACAGTTGCTATGAGAGTTTTCACATGAAGAAAGTTATTGAAATTATCCATTAGACTAAAAGAAATTGGCAATGTAGCCTTTTATCATATGGTAATGATTTCATTTTATTTTCTTGTATTTGTTTTGTCTTGTTTGCTAAAAGCCGCATTGCTGTATAGATAGTTGGTAGTTTTATGTATTGCCTGCTGGTTTGGGGCATAATCATTGTTGCCTATACCTATTTATATCTTAATATTTCAATGACTCATTCAATTTTGTCACAAACTGCCTCAGTTCTTCATTTGGAACTAGATTGATTTTTAGAAAAAATAAACATAAATAATGGAGTACTCCTAGTAATCTACCATAAGAGTTCTCTGAATGGATAGACTGATAAAACGTTTGTACATTTCAGATTTTTGTTTTTTGTTTTTTAATCCTAGTCCATGGCTGGCATAATAGTAAGCCAATTATAGCAGTAATTCTTATTTTGGTATGAGTTAAGAATCCTGGGCATTCAGGATATAGCTCAGTGGAAGAGCAGTCACCTAGCATGTGTGACGCCCTGGGTTCTATTGCCAACACCACAAAAAATAAAAATGAAAAACTATCTCTAGATTTTGATTCAGCCCAAGATTATTCATAGTCAGAGTACCATAGTTTGACAAATACTTTAGAAGGTCTTGAACTTGTTTTTTAAATTTTAAGTGATTCTAATGCAGATAGTCACGGTACCATAGTTTGAGAAATTTTTTTGAAAGCCTGATTCTCATTTTGAAAAATGCGTTAAAGGGTAATGAAAATCCTTGAGAGTTGACTAATAAACAAGAAACAATACAAACTCAAATGTCTTTTAAGAAACCTCACTTCTAAAGGAGTTGAGACCCTGCTTTGGTCATCTTTGTTTACTGGAAAGAATTTTTCATGGGAAGCCATGTGTACAGTCTTTAATTTTAAAAAAAGTTTGTGAAGACAGTTTCAGAGCATTGGGGAGTTAATTGATCCTATTGGCAAATAGGATTAGTCTCTAATAGTGTACATTTTTACTAGTGAGATAGTCGGTGGGGGTTTGATAAAATGAACTGGTTTGAAATTCATGACCCTTGATGTTTCCTGGGTGGCACTGAATTCATACTATAGGATTTTGCTCTTCTTTTATAAGTTGTCATTCAAACCATCTTGTATTATAAGCCAATTTTTTCAGGGAGACTAATGAAACCAAATTTGTTTATTTGGAAGACTAGGAGGTAGGAGTAATGCAAATTTGAAGCTAGCCTGAACAACTTAGTGAGACCCTATCTCAAAATAAAACTAAAAAGGGAGTGAGGCAGGGTGAAATACCACTTACCAACCCCAATCTAGTCATTTCTCTTTTTAAGACTGTTCTAAGGCTGACTGGGCCATTATTGTATTAATCATTTATAATACAAAGTTGTTTAGTTTTTGCACATTGGCTTTTGTATTTGTAACTTTTTCCCCAAGTTTTATCACATTTCACAAACTTAGTTCTACTCCGAACACTGTATTTTTTTCCCTTCAATTTTAATATTAACCAGGATTAATAGATGACCTTAAGTACATAGGGAAAATAGAATTGCCATTATCAGGAAATACTAATCTAAGACTTATTAAATTATATATAGGCCTCCTTTTTTATATGCATGTCAAATAATGCAATGCAGAAATTTTTAATAAGATGAGACTTTATAGAATGCCTTCAGTGTCTTAAGAAGCTTCTTGGTAAAAACAGACAAGAAGAAGAAGAAAAAGAAAAAGCAGCAGCTTTGGGGCTGCGTGTGATGGCACAGGCTTGTAGTCCAGGGAGGTTGAAGTAGGAAGATTGTTTAAGTCATGAATGTGTAATCAGGCTGAGCAATGTAGGGTGACCCTTTCTCAAAATAAGCAAAAAAACAAGCTTGGGCATATAAGCTCAGTGGCAGAGTGCTTGCCTAACATGCATAAAATCCTGGGCTCAGTTCCTACCAAAACACACACACACCAGTAACAACAAAATTTTAAAAATTAGAAGCTTCTGAACCTGATGTCTTTGGTCCTTATCAATCTTAATATCTGCTAGTTAACATTAATTCTCTTTTGTGACTAGGGCCAGACTTGTAGCATCTTGCAGTGTTCAGGGCTGTTTTTGTTTTTTGAACTACCCGTTTGGTTCTTATGGTTGAAAAGTTTCCGGGCTTCTGCACACCTACAAAGAAGAAAATGACTGACTCATGCTGAGTTCAAGATAAAACTAGTTTGCTTGAAGATTTTCTCACCTGTTTCTTCTTCAAAGCCCTGAGACTCCTATCATCATGACTTCATAATAGAACATTAGTAACAGTAAAAATTTCCAAAATAAAGCAAGTATTGAAGTTGACCTATTCTTAAAAAGATATATGTTCAAAAAAACTCAGTTTCTTCACTACAGTGAAAAATTATTGAAACCCTGAATTTTTTTAGCCTGCATATGATCCTTTTAATTTGAGCCCACAATCTACAAATACATTAACTCTATTCAGAGTTTATTTGAAACAGTCTTACCTATTGATTTATATATTGTCTATGGCTGCTTTCACTTTACAACAGCAGACTTGAGTAGTCATGATAGAAACCTCATGGCTCTGAAAGCTTATATATACATACACACACGGATATGTGAAAATTGTTCATATGTACTTATTTAACAAGAAGAACACAAACCACATCCTTTTGCCAGAAGGATGTATGTTGGTGTTTTTTATTTTTATTTTTTCATCTTTCATGATGGTTGGGTGCCATAATTTATTTGATAATAAAATAAAGTTATTGTGTCCACCTACAACTGAAAAAATAAAAATAAAAAAGGGAAAAATATTGAATTGATTATGTGAATCATTTATAAATCTGAAAATGAAAATGCTTTGCAAATTATGAAACAAAGTAGTTTTATTTCTTTACCAAAATGTTAAGTTATTAAAAAGTTTAAAAATTTATTCAAACATTTTGATCATGTAAGTGCAATAAAATAAAAGCAGAAGTAACGATAAGCTATAACCAATTTGATATCTATTTGAAATATGAAATCAGTATTTACAAGATGGATATGTTCCCAGCATGCATGAAGTTAAAAGCAGTTATATGTACTCAGAGAACATGTCCACTTAAGGTATACTTAATTTCAAAACCAGGGAAAAAGGGACTGGGGTTGTGGCTCAGTGGTAGAGTGCTCGCGCATGTGCGCAGCCCAGGTTTGATCCTCAGCACCACATAAAAATAAACTTATTGTTTACAACTAAAGTACATAAATAAATATTTAAAAACAAAACAAAACAGGGAAATAGAACCAGGTGTGGTGACCTGTGCCTGTTATCCCAATGACTTAGAAGGGTAAGGCAGGAGGATTGCAAGTTGAAGTCCAGCCAGGGCAATTTAGTGAGATCCTTCTCAAATAAAAAGGACTCGGTTGTAGTTCAGTGGTAAAGTGCCCCTAGGTCAATCCCACAGTACTACTACTGATGGCAGGCATAAATTATGTAAAGGATATGTAATTAATTGGATAGTGATATAGGATGATCTGAGATTTTTTTTGTTTTGTTTTTTAGTTCTTTCTGCCTCTACTTAATATGTGCAATTTAATGTCTCCACATCTGACTTCATAAAATTTCCCTTCATCTCTGTAAGCCTAAAACTGTTTAACAAGATGAAAATATTTAGAACATATAATAGTCTCTTATTAGAAGATAAAAATAATTTATAAAGTTGCTAGCCTATTTTTTAAAAAGTAACTATAACCTGAAATGAAAATAATATTTTGAAAAATGAGCCACACCAAAATACATCCTTAGAAAATTAAATATAAAATTCCAGTTAAGGAATTTGAATAGAAAATCTCCACGCTCTTCTTTCTTCGCCTTAGGTGAGTCCACTAGGTTTCAACTGATGGAAATTGAGCTATAGAGAAGGAAAGAAGTTTCCCCCCCTGGAAATTTGTAACATATCCTCATATAACCACAGTGATGCACAAGAATGTTACTTGCAACATGTTTTTTTAATAATGAGGAAATGAAATAATAAAAATATGCAGTGGAACTATGGCTGTGTGTACTAATAGGAAAGATCTTCATTGCCCTGTTTAACCCCAGCAGCTCAGGAGGCTGAGGCAGGAGGATCGTGGGTTCAAAGCCAATCTAAGTAAAAGTGAGACACTAAAACAACTTAGTGAGACCCTGTCTCTAAATAAAATACAAAATTGGGCTGGGGATTTGGCTCAGTGTTTGAATGCCCCCTAAGTTCAATCCCTAGTACCCGCCCCCACTCCCCCCAAAAAAAAATCTCCATTATAGAATATTAGGTTTAAAAAAACCAAAGTGCAGAACAATTTTTCTGGCAAAAAAATCATATTTTTGAAAAATATGCTGAGAACATACATAAATTTTGTATATAAATAGCTCTATATAGCCACCTCCTGTACTAAGATCTCTGTAATTTTTGAAAGAAGACAATGCTTTTAAGAATAGAATTCGTGTACTTGGGAAGGTACACTTTAACTTCATTTTACATGTGTTCAATTTTCATATCCTTAATTCTTAGTAAAGTAGGTTTATGAAACAAAGTTATAAAATTTTTAGCTTGAGGATTCTGGACATATTGAGTTGTAACAAATTTGAATGTATTAAGTTAGCTTCTGTGGCTTTTCTGCTTACTCAAATGAGTTGAGTAATTTTTCTGAATCATAAGCATTACTAGGTCACAGTATCTCAATGTACTCTTTTTAGCCCTGTTATTGGGACGTGACTTTGTTAGTTCATAATGAATATAAAACAATTTGTCCAATTATAGTTATCACTTGGATTGTGCAATAGAAGTAAACATTTCTGAAAAACTCAAGAATACTCTTATTAAATTAAATTTGATAGGTACCTTATTAAAACACCAGAATGAAAAAGTTTGCCTTTAGAGAGCCTCACATTTTGTTATTTTTAAGTGTTATTTTGTGGTTTTCCTCATTTTTATTTATTTATTTTACTTTTTTAGGTATCTAAAAGTTTCATTATTTCACTTTTTTTTTTTTTTTTTTTTTTTTTTTTTTTTAGGTATCCAGAAGTTTCATTATTTCATAGCTGTCCCCAAACACAAATACTTGACTTTTATTGAGTTAATTACTATCTTTGTTATTGGAGACTTTACATGTTATGTTAAACTTAGAGTAAACTTCCTTATTTTCTCCCCTTTCTAGAGATGCTTATCTAAGCAGTAGCAAATAACAGCTAATTTTTTGTAATTTGTTTAAATCTAACTAGGTTAGCAAGAAATTTGTACCATAGCTTTTACTGAGTTTCTATCTACCCAATCCCAGGTTGGGTTAAGGTTCTAATGGGTGGTACTGTATTAGAATTTTGGGATGAAGATACATTTTAATCCTAAAGAAATTTGCTAAAGTGAGATACTGTTGAATGTCTTTCATTTTTACTTGCAGCAATAGGATCACCTACTCTCTCTCTGCTCCACTAAGAGCAGAGGTACTTACAGACTGGTTCCTGGGCCCATCTATGAAGATACACACAGCTATAGACCCTATATGATGGATGATTTCTTGTACATGGCTTTGCCCAGAAGCCCCAGCTGCACTAACCTTCCCTAACCCCCATATACACGCATTAAGTGCAAATACAAAACATGCTTTATTCAAACCAGGGACATCTTCCTCACCTCACTTCATTTCTTTCAGCTCCAGACATTTCATGTATACCCCAATCAGTTAATTATCTTTGCTGTCTATTCAAGCTGTTTTGTTTACCCTCCTACCCCTGATTATATTTGTATATTCATTTTTGTAATAATGTTACAACATAAAAACCAGAGAGTCACTAGGGTTACTTCTTTCTGCTTTGCAACATCCCTCTTCTAAAGGCATTGAAAGTGCAACTGATTGTCTCTGCAAAGGAGCAGAGGAATGGGGAAGGAAGCTGTCAGGAGAAAACATTTAGGTTAATCTTTCAAAAATACTTCACACATTTGTTGAAGGTCAGTTACTCTTGAGTTCATAATTCAGAGTTTATTTATCTGTTCCTAGGCTTTGCATGGTTTGTAAACAAAACAATGCATGTATTTCTTGCCTAAGTTTTGCTTAAAGGCTTTGGTGGATCATTTTTGTGTATTCAGGAAATTTGATAATTCTGAAGACATCCTTTATAGTGTTGTCAACTTTTCCTTTCCTTTCCTCTCTGTACTCAGGAAACATTGTTGGTCATACACTTTAGTAATGGTAGCTTAGTAAGGCAGTTTGAATATGATTCCATGTAGACATGGATACAACTTTCCTGCCCCTCCACAATCAAGGACTGTCTTACTGGAAATTTGGTATGATTTTTACTTTTCTGTGTACTTTTTGATATAAATTATATCAAAGGTTTGACAGTAAGGTGGATCAAAATTCCAAAATACAATTAACAATAAATATTGGCAAAGATGTGGGAAGAAAGGTATTCTCATACATTTTTGGTAGGACTGCAAATTCGTGCGACCACTATGGAAAGCAGTATGGAGATTCCTTAGAAAACTAGGAATGAAACCACCATTTGACCCAATTATCCCACTCTAGGTTTATACCCAAAGGACTTAAAAACAGCATAATACAGTGATGCAGCCACATCAACATTTATAGCAGCTCAACTCACAATAGCCAAGTTGTGGGAACAACCCAGGTGTCCTTCAACAGATGGATGGATAAAGAAAATGTGATACACACACACACATACATACCATGGAATATTACTCAGCCAAGAATGAAATAATGGTATTTGCTGGTAAATGGATGGGACTGGAAGCTATAATGCTAAGTGAAATAAGCTAGTCTTAGAAAACCAAAGGCTGATTGTTCTCTCTGATTTGTGGATGCTAACCCAAAATAAGGGAGTTTGGAGAAGGGAATAATAGAAATCCATTGTATTAGACAAAGGCAAAGGAAGAGGAGTGGGGGAGGAAATAGGAAAGACAGTAGAATTAATTGGACATAACTTTCTCAGCCTTGTATTTGATTACATGACCACGGTAACTCCACATCATATACAACCACAAGCGTGGGATCCTAAATAAAATGTCATACTCTATGTGTGTGTGTATATATGTATGCATATATATGTATGTATATATATGTGTGTGTGTATGTATATAAAATATGTATGTATAATTTTGCCAAAATGCATTCTACTGTCATTCTACTAAAAAGAACATAAAAAAAGCTAAACCCTTATCTGCAGTTTGCTTTCTGTGGTTTTAGGTATCTGTGATCAAGAGTCGAAAAATATGAAATGGAAATTTCCAGAAATAAAAATTCACAAATTATAAATTGCATATTTGTTCAAATATTGTGTGATTCTGCACCAGCCTACTTAGGACATGAATCATTTCTTTGTCCAGCACATTCACACTGTGTTACTGTCCCTTATCACTACTTAGTGTTATGATCAACTGGACAGATTAATTGTTGAAGTTTTTCATTGTGTCCAGGTAATACACAAGAGAGACCATAATTTTTACATAACTTATTACAATATGTTGTTATAATTGTTCTATTTTACTAATTACTAATATCTTACTGGGTCTAATTTTATAAACTTTATCACATATGTATATAAGAAAAAAAGCAGTATATATAGGTTCTACAGTTTCAGGCATTTGCTGAGGGACTTACTAAACCTACATTGCTGAACACTTAGATTGTTTACAGTCATTATTATGAGTAATGATACTTAGAATAATCTTGTGTATCTTTTAGGACAGTTATCTAGAAGAATTCTGGATGAAAGGATATATACATGGTGTCATTTTAATAAAACACTACCAAATTGCTCTCCATAGAGAATTACCAGTTTAATTCCTGTAGCAGCAATGCATGAAGAATTTGTTTCTTCTTATCCTCAGTGTCAGAATTCTATCAGACTTCAGTTTTTGCCAGTTGATAATTATGAAAAATGATACCCAATTCTCTGATTGTTGATACTGAATTGACTTGTCTTTTTATGTTCAATATCATTTAAGTTCCCTTTTTTGGTCATATTATCTCATTTTTATACTGGAAGCTTAGATTGCTGGTGTTTTTCTTACTGGTTTCTAGGAGTTCTCTCATAGAAAAATTTCCCTTGCTGTAGGTTGCAAATATGTATTGTATTTAAAACATTTGCCATCTGCTTTGAGGCTTTTGTCATACAGATTTAATTGTCTCTCTGTGTGTACATGTAAATACTTGAATATATGGATTTTAATAGGTATCATAAATTTTGTATCATGATTAGAAAGACCTTTTTCTGTCAATGGCATGACTTGTCTGATGATTCCTTTCAAACCTTTGTGTTTAGGAAAAAAACAAAGCATAACTCATAATAATGTGTTAAAACACCTTAGTGTGTTTTTAGAATTTAGCATGGGGCATGGATCCAACTGTTTTTCCTTTTTCTAGGTGGTTACCACCCCATTAAATTAAAACCTTTTTTTGTGTGTGTGTGGTTCTAGGGATTGAACCCAGGGCCTTGCTTATGCTAACTCTACAACTACCACATTCTTAGACCTTAATAATGTTTTTAAAAATAATCTCTTTGTCCCTTTTTCTAGATTTTGTATTCTGCTCCATTCTTTTGTCTATTCATATGCCAGTATTGAGGTCCTACAGTATGCTTCAATATCTGGTAGAATTTGTTTCCCTTTGACTATTACTGTTGATCATCTTAAAGACTTTAAAATTAGCATTTTTTCTTTCAAAAAAAGTTAATGTTTTCAGTCTGCATTTTGGTTTTTACCTCTTAACATCTGATTTGTTCAAAAACAGTTATCACAGTTTATAATTATCTGTTATCTTTCTCCCTACTAGAATTATTCCATGAAGACAGTGATGTTTTGTGTTTTATTTATCACTCTATCCCTATCATATAACATAGTAATGAACACATAGTAGCCCTTGTATATATTTTGTGGAGTAGATGAACAAGTAAATTAATTTATGAGGGAATCTTGAAAACTTAACATTTTAAAAGTAAAGCTGTACTACTACTAAAGGGAGTTGGCCGCTGACCATGGACTTAATATTCTCAACAAGAACAGATCATTGCCCTTTTAATACCCTTAATGGGTTATAAATAGTATGTAAAAAACATCTTTATTAGTATGTCTTGTCACTTTTTTTATGACTCATATTCTATTTCTCAACCCTTACCCCTTTCCTTGAGTTCACTATAATACCATGCTTTTGACTTGATTTCTGTGGTGTAGGAGGAATACTGTTCTCAATTGACTGCAAATAAACTAATATTCGAACTCATTCGTAAATTGGGAGTCAATCTATATTGAGCAAGGCTGAAGAATCATAAGGTTTATAATTTCTATAGGAAAACTTTGAGGAAGAGGTACTCCAAGATTGATTCATATGTCAGAAGTACCTGGTGTAGAATGAATCACTTAGTACTAGTGAATAAAACATAGCAAACTATGATTCATGAAGTTAAATGAAACATGTCAAGACATTTTAAGAGTGAAATGTTTTTTATTAATCATTTTTCCTATAGTCATATTTTACAAATGAAAGTGTTATATTCTGAAGTTGAATTTGTTTCTCCATATATTAAATTTAAAGAATACAATGATGTGACTTTTAATTGTTTTAATAACTTCTACTTCTGGTTTAGTTTTTATTGTCAAATCTCTTATTATTTGTTAGATTTAGTCAAAAACCAGAAATACATATAATCTTCTGAACATGAAGACGCTTGCTTAATTAAAATTGTTTTAGTATAATAATTTTAAATTTTCTTCTCTCTTCCCATAAAGGATTCTGGACTCTACTTATAACATCCCTAATTGCTGGATTCTCCTGTTGCAGCTTTTCTTGGACAGTTACTTATTTTGATTCTTTTGAACCAGGAATGTTTCCTCCTACTCCTCTTTCACCTGCCAGGTTCAAGTAAGTATTCCTGGGTTTGTTGTTGTTGTTGTTTTTAATTCATTCCAATTTTGTCAAAAATACTAAAATAGATATGTTGAGACTCTAGTCTTCATGAATTACAAATCACACAAGATTTTTCAACTTATGGGCTTGCCTGTTAGATAAATAAAGAATATTTTAAATGCTATGTCTAGATAAATGCAGTTTTAAAAAATGAAATTCAAGCCGGGCGCGGTGGCACACGCCTGTAATCCCAGCACTTTGGGAGGCTGAGGCAGGAGGATCGAGAGTTCAAAGCCAGCTTCAGCAATGTCGAGGCACTTAGCAACTCAGTGAGACCCTGTCTCTAATAAAATACAAAAAAAAAGGGCTGGGGATGTGACCCAGTGGTCGAGTGCCCCTGAGTTCAATCCCCGGTACCAAAAAAAAAAAAAAAAAGAAAAGAAATTCAAGGAATTATCTAGGAACTGGGGGGCCTTTGGTGGATATTTGTACCTTTTGGATAGAATTTTTATTTTAAATAATTTATGAAGCCAAAATAAACGTCAACAATTTGAATGTTTCACTAGATTAACATATAAATGGTCAAACTTAAAACACTTTAACAATTGGATTGGAGTTTTCCTCAGGATTTAAAATTTGTGTAGTAATTAGTAAACAAGCATCTGTGGTACCAAATTTATAGTTCTAGACCAAATTGTGTACTTTTTATAGTGGAATAGTATTAAATTTCTTTGGTCTATATTTTCTGTGTTTCAAGAGAATTTTAGGAAATACAGTAGACAGTAATTAATCCAGTTTATTCATGCCAGGAAGGCTCCAGTTTAAAATATTAATTTCCAAATAAAAATAAAACATCTAGTTTTTTCTATAGAGGGAGTGGGAAAAAGGAGAGTTGGTTAAGACTAGAAAAAAATTCTAATAAATTTATGTTTGTTATTATAGTTGTTACTATTCTTATTACTACCAGTTCAAGCCCACTTGTTGAATAGATTGTAGATATAAGAACATGCATTTGAGATACTCTGTAAATGTGAAGCTATATTAATGATAGTTACTAATAATCATCGGTATAATTGATTTTCATTATTAGTAAACTTCCATATTTATACCATATAAAAATATGTTTTAAAAATTTTTAACTTCTTGAAATTTTATGGAATGGTAGTCTAGAGTGTTTGTGTGTATTTTAAATGTCTTAAATCCCTATAAGTAAAAATTATATAATTGCAAATAAAAATTTTTTTTGTGCATGAGGTGGATAAATGATTAATAATCTAAACTAAGAGTTATCCCTAACAGTGCAATACAATTCCATAGTTGACAGGGGTACCATTCTATTGGAAGTTTATTTTGCTAAAAGATAAGAGTTCAATTGAAATTTATATTCTTTGATGCTTATTGAATACATTTTATTTTTTTTTTAATATTTATTTATTTGCTTTTAGTTGTACACAATGTATTTTTATGTGGTGCTGAGGTTTGAACCTGGGCCGCGCACATGCTAGGCGAACGCTCTACCACTGAGCCACATCCCCAGCCCCTATGTTTTATTTTAATAAGTTATTTTAATAAGGGTTATGAGGCTCTTTTAACAGACTTGTTTCTATTTTGTTACCAAAACTCTTAATGTCATTTTAAGTTCAGCTGTTTAGTAGATCTTGCTACCTGGATTTCAGAAAACATTTTTCACTCAGAGTAACTAAGAAACGCCAATTCTTAACAAATTCATATCCACCAAGGCTTGAAACCTTTTTTCACTATGTTTAATCCTTCACCAGCCAATTCTTGCATTTCAAATGTCATTGGAACAGTTCTTTGCCTTCTCAATGTTTTTGTTCTTTTTACGGGTTTGGCCAGTATGTTTGACTCTTGGTCTTCCATCCTCCAAGCTTTACTCTTGTTTGCCTGTGTACTGCTGTTTTTCTACAATCAGATCTGTCACAGCTCTCGTTTTAAGTCTTCATTGACTTTCCTGTTGGCTTTAATATAAAGTTCAAGTCCTAGGTATAGTGTATCAATCCTTTCCTAAATGACCCTGCCCTACATTTCCAACTTTATATTCACTTATTTCCCCAGGACACCCTAGACTTAGTGACATCTGATTACCTTCACATCTCCCAAATAGACTATGTAATTTTGAGATGTTGTGACTTGGCTCTTGCTGTTCTCGTTCCCTGGAATGTCATTTTTGCCTCTCAGCTTTTCTTTCCCCACCACTGTAATTCATATGTCTGATAAATGTTAGTGGTTTTGGAGGTTAGAGAAAATTATTTTTGTGTTTTCTTAAAGATCTGTCATTAACTAATGGTATTTAATTTTTAAATTTTCATCTTTACATTTTTACTACTTAATAACAGTAATAAAAGGCCTCTTTTTAAAATGTGTTTATTAGTCATTTAGTTTTTTTTTTTTTTTTTTTTTTTTTGTGGTACCGGAGATTGAACTAAGGGGCACTCGTCCACTGGGTCACATCCCCAGCCCTTTTTCTTTGTATTTTATTTAGAGACAAGGTCTCACTGAGTTGCTAAGTGCCTCGCCATTGCTGAGGCTGGCTTTGAACTCTCGATCCTCCTACCTCAGCCTCCCAAAGTGCTGGGATTACAGGTGTGCTCCACCACGCCCGGCTCATTTAGTTTTAATATAAGATAGTGTCAGATCACAGTCTTAGATATGTACTTGTTAGCATAGCCCTAAAAACTTTGGAAATATCCATATACAGAAAATAATATTTTAATGTTTATTATATTTTATATATAAAAAATGGATACAAATGTAAGCAAAATACAAAATATATTACTTGTATTTTATACAAATATAGTTTATATATGTAAGTGAAAGTGTGTACGTGCACCCACAAAATAGAAATGAAATTGTTTGATACTGAAAACACTTCCCTCTAGTGTTTGTGGAAAATAACACAATTACTTCAGAAATGTCAGAATAAGTATATATTCTCTTTGTCACCAGTAGAGTGAGTCCCTGTTCAGGGAAATAATCTCTCTTGTAAAGCTGAAATCTTCAGGCTTTATTTTTTAGAAATCAGATTTATATATTTCATTAATATGCAATATCATCTTTTTATAACAGGCTGTGTATTCTCTTATTACCTAAAATAATTAATGATGCTTTTTTCCTACTTATGTAACGGTAATTCTGTTTCTTTATCGAAAACTCAGAAGAAAAAATTAATGTAAATATCCAATAATCAAGGACAGTGATTATCAGCATGTTATATCTTTCCATTTTCATGTTTGTTTTAAAAATTGAAATTGGATCATAGTGTACATATCATTTAGTAAGACAGTTTAAGAAAGTATATCTTATTGGTTTATTAAAATATTGATCTTTGGCTATATTTTGTAGACTAAAGTATGTGGACTTTTTAAAAAAAAGAAAAAAGAAAAACTAATTCTATGAGAAGAAAATCAAGTAGACCACATTTACTATGGCTATTAATTATGTTTTCCTAAAACACATAAACTCCTCAGGGAAGCAAAAATAACACATTGATATTTACCAAATATTAGTGAAGAACTTAAGTCATCAATTTGGATTGATAAATTGTTAGAAGAGACTGAGATTAGAAATCCTTTTTTATATTCATTTAATTTTTTTATGTTTTATTTTGTATTAACTTTAGCTTAGAAACTTTCACTTTTACCAAAGAATGAAACCTTAAGGAAATATAAGCTAGTTATAGAAAGGAATAGTTTCAGACACATACTTAATGTGACTTTAACAGACATATTTTTCAAAAGGGTGGTTCTATGTATTTGTACATCTCACTGAGTTTAAAAGATACTGCAGTGTCACATATGAATTTTCCTATTAGTCAAACATCAATTTCTTTGTATATTGGGTATAATATACCTCTAAATTATGTATATGGCTTTGTTTCAGTTGTCACTGAATATCTGTTGGTAATGTTAAAAGAGAAAAAGTAAGTTTACATTCTTTGCAGTATCTAAATAGGTAATCCTTATTTCTCATTAGGTTGTAATTCACATCCCTTTTTTCCCCCCTGCAGATCTAGTCAATATCTCCAATTCAGTTCTCCAATTTTCCTTCTTCACTCATTGGGGTTGTCAGTGATTTCCAACCAGGCATAGTCATCATTTCACATTGTGATTATCTGCTTTACTTAGAGTGTCTGGAGTTAATTTATCCATGTATGTAACCTACCCATGCAAAAATAGTGCATACAAAGAGAACCCAGAGCTGTAAGTAATCTTGGGGATCATTCTTTGATGGGCTAGTGTCAGGACTAGAATGTTTATTAAAGTTGTCCTGTTGGGGGAAAAGTTAGATACAAAATGTGTCTTGAGGCTGCATTTTCCCTAATGAGCACATTTTTTAAAGTAAAATTTTAGAAGTACTGGAAAGCTATTTCTAAAATTATGAAATAGGTTGATGAATTTTTCTACTTAGCAGTTCCTATTAAAGGTGAGGGGGGAACCAAGTTCTTCCTAAGCCACCCATATATGTTATCATTCGTTTATTTTCTCAATTTTTAACATGAAGAAACTGACTCCCCAGAGTTGAAGCAGCTTGAAGTCTTAAAAGTCAAGTCTTCTGTGCAATTATTTGCATACAAGCTAGCTAGCACCTGACTCGATATTAATTGTTTTGTTTACAGTACTAACTAACCCATCTTTGTATTATAAAATGAATCAATAGAAATTTTACTGTCATTTTATGGAAAAAATAAGAGGCACTCTGAGCTTTTCCTATGGTAATTTTGTTCCTGCAATGTGGCTAAATCCAGTAAAAATCTCTTAAAATCTCATTATCTTTGTCATCTTCATTTTTTTTTTCCAGCAATTATGACAATATACACTTGCCACTTTAGACCACACAGGTTCACATTACCTGTGCACAGAGCTCCATCTAGTGGTAAAATGATGTATATACAGATTTGTAGTCAAAAGTACTAAAAATAAACACCCCATTATTGAAAGTCTATCCCTGGTACAACTGTTATTTTATAGTATAGCAGTAAATTTAGTAGAAAAATTGTAATGTTAGGGATGAGTATATTACAAAGCACAATGTTTTTGTAATGTCAAAATATTTAGTCATAGTAATATGAAAAATTATGAAATAGGTTAATGAATTTTTCTACTTCAGTACTTTTTGTGAAGAGTCAAGAGATCAAGGACTAACATTGTTAAGTTAATGAGGCTACACCGCAGTTAGTAGTGATAATTATGAAAGCTTTAATGCAGGCATGAAAAAAAAAGCCCATATTTAAATCAGTCATCAAATTTAACAGCCTATAATCCTGTAACTTTTGGGCTAAGACATTAATTTTTTAGGGTTATAAAATTAGAATAACCTGGATATTCCAAAAATAAGCTATTCCTAGCAAGTAAAGTTAGTTTATTAATTTTAAATCTAGAATTAATTTGTATAACGTAAACATTCAGAGTAAAGTAGTAAACACCTCTAGCATTTATTAATTTTTTTAGTAAACTAGCTGAAATCATTGTGAAGCCAGTTACCATAGCCTGGGAGCTTTTTATGTTATAAGATAAAACTGTTACTTTAAACTATAAATACCCATACAAATTTCCAAGTAGGAAAAAAAAAATGCTTATATTTAAAGTTATAAGGATGGGCTAACTCTATTATGAAAATCGGTGCTGGTAGAAATTTCAAATTTCAGTTTCAAGTGTATGCTGATCAAAGGTTATGTAAAAGTAAGATTTCTGGTGAATTGCGTATTTTTAATTTTTATTTATTTTATTTGTTGTTTTAGTTATACATGACCATATTTTGACATACCATACATGAAGTATAACTTCCCATTCTTGTGGTTGTACATCATGTGGAGTTACACTGGTCATGCATTCATTCATATGTGAATATAGGAAAGTTATGTTCGATTCATTCTACCGTATTTCCCATTCCTACTTCACCACCATACCTATCATGAGTCTCAGAACATTCGGCCTTTGGATTCTTGGGATTGGCTGGTAGCCTCCATTTCCATCCATTTACCGTCAAATGCCATAATTTCATTCTTCTTTATGGCTGAATAATATTCCATTGTGTATATGTAACACACTTTGTTTATCCATTCATTTATTGAAGGGCATGTAGGTTGGTTTCATAGCTTAGCTATTGTGATTTGAGCTGCTGTAAACGTTGATGTGACCGCCTCAAAAGTATGCTGATTTTAAGCCCTTTGGGTATATGCTGAGGATAACTGGGTCAAATGGTGGTTCTATTCCAAGTTTTCTGAGGAATCTTCATATTGCTTTTCAAAGTGGTTGCACCCATTTACAGTTCTACCAGCAATGTGTGAGTGTACCTTTTCTCCCACATCCTCACCAACATTTATCGTTACTTGTATTCTTGATAATTGCCATTCTGACTAGAGTGTAGTTCTGCATTTAGCTTAATGATGTTGAATATCTATGTTTACAAATGAATATTTGTTAAGAGAAAAAAGATGTAATTTTAAATACTTTTAAGAGACCTAAGCCTTGAAACTCATCCCTCAAATTAGCCATTTTGAATTAGCAGAAATCAAGTGGAAATACTACATTTTATTATAACTTGACTCACTTTTAAGTCATAGCCTTTGTACTTTAGATGCCTCTTGAATAATCATATATATGCATTTTTTAGAATGAGGACCTGCTTAAAATATAATCTATATAAATTCTTCTTGTTCTCCCAACCAAAAACTGATATTTTATAAATATCTATACACTTAATTTCAGAAAACATGTGCTTTTAATTTAATTTTTATATAACTTAAAATTATTTGTATCAGCCTTGTTTTTTTTTAAATATACACATATTTCCTTACAGTGCTGTATGGAATCTACAAAATAAATTAGAAATGAGAAAAAAAAGAGAACAAGTTGATTTGTTTGAATTGCTTTTTGGTAAATTATTTTATACACTAATGTGTGATTTACTTATTTACATGTGTTACTTCATGTGTAAAGCATTCTGTGATTAGATGCCGAGATATTTGCATTTTGATGGCTTTTGTGTGTGAATGTGTTTTTGTTTTAACTGTTGTTGTAGGGGGCAGCAAAGAACAGAAAATTCCATGGAAATTTCCTGGAAAAAATAGCACTTAGGATTGGCATTATTATATTATAATAGTCTTTTTTTATATAACTTCATTTTTTAAAAAAATGTGTCATTAGGGTTTTTGTCTTGCTCTTAGGTTTTTCTTGCTCTTCACGTTGAAGGTTAAGAAGATAGAGAAGAAATAAAATAGTAAAAGCATAATAGAAAAGTGTTGTGGATTCTTGTCTTAGACAATAATACAAGCCTGGGAGGTCAAGAAAAATGGGTGTTTTAGTATTTAAATTAGAAGTTTCTTTTTCAAGCACACTAAATTTAACATTGAGCACAGTGAATGACTCTTCTGGTCTTTCATACACATTTTGGAGAGCTGCCTCCTTGTTGAATAAGATTCTGTATTGCCATGAACTAATGAAACAGATGTCAGATGGCTAATTGCAGTAGGAGAGAAAAGCTACTGACAAGAGATAGATCATGAACTTGGCTGTGATATCTGAGTATCATGAAGTTTGTGTGTGTTCAGCAATCTTTGTAGATTATGAGAGGTAACCTATTAAATTAGAAAGGGCTTTGAAGTCCAAAGAGGTAACTTCCAAATCTTGCCTACCCCATAAACTAGTAGAAAGAACTTTGAGCAAGTGAGTCACTGGCTAGTATAGGTTTACTAGATAAAAGCAACAGATGTCAGATGATAAAGCTGGCATGGTGATGGTGCCAGACCCTTTTTTCTTATCTTTTCTTCAAATTTTTCAAGCTGGAAATCTGACCATAGCCTAACATGGATTGTCTTTTTTGTCCTTTTTATAGGGTAATTGTTATTATCCTCATATTTTATCTCTTCTATTCTTTTTTATTCTTTGATACTTAGATATGCTTTCTTTTATTAAGTAATGCTGATAATAGATGGTAGTGATTTTTAAACTAGTCTTGGCAAAATAAATTTTGGTAACACTGTTTCAATTACCTCCTTTAAGGAAAAAAAATATTTAATGGACTCACAAAATATTAAAACCTGGGAATCCCATTTTTCTTGTAACTTTTATAGTGTTTGCCTTGAATTCCTAGTGAATAAGTGACGGAGCCCCAATTAGGAAGGGTTATTGCAGCTAGCTGGAAGCCATAAGTTCCACCTGATATGTATGTGACGCACCTGTAAATGCACTTGAGGCACCCGCAAAGCTAAAGGTATATAACCGGGTGAAAGCGGTCGGAGTTAGGAGAAAGGAGAACGAATTCATTCAGTCAGTCGTGCAGTCGCTCGGTCGGTCAGAAAGAAGAGTTCAGGTCGGAGAAGAAAAGAATCAGAGCAGCCAGAACGTAGGCAGAGCGGTTACAGAAGAGAAACCAGATAGAAGAAGTAATGGCTGGTCAGAGTTAGGCCGAGGCTCCCGAGGAAAACAGAAGAAAGAAGAAAGAAGTTCTAAAAAATAATCTTTCTCTAAGCTAAGCTCTATCTTTCTCTCTCTCTAAGCTAAGCTAAGAAGACAAGAAGAAAAGCTCTCTCTAATCTTTCTCTCTAAAAATCTTTCTTTCCCTCTCTAAGCTCTCCCTAAGAAAGTAGAAGTAAAAGTAGTAATAGCTTTACTCTGCCTCCGAGTTTTCCTCCCGGGTTATGGTACCAGGTACAAATAAGGACTTTATGTAATCTAGGTCATGGTGTCCAGCATAAGTTAGCTGTCCTCAGTTTTTCTACTATAACATCTCCACCAGTAAATAAAGTTACATGTCTGACATTCTTTGCAATTGAATGGACTGCTACGGGGTTAAAATAGACCACAATGTCCAGTTTCATTCAATCAGATGTACCTTCATTCTCATTTCCCTCTCAGGGGTTTTCAGGGAATTTTTGGATGACAAGATATTTGAAATATGTACATAAATAATTTCATTTGAAGAAGTTTGCTTCTCTGTAGGATCCTGTTTTCCCCTGGGTCATTATGATAGTTAACATTGTGCTGGCAAAGCATAGGATTGGGCCTCAAATTTTCATGTTGGTAGAAAAGACTTCAGTGTATATAGGGAAGAAGGATTATTGCAGAATTGAGACTATTAGTGAGTTCATGCAGACCTTCTAGTGTAAAAAAAGGAAGTATGATTAGAGAGGATAGCAGTATCATCTGATGTCTTTTGCTTTAACTAGTTGGCATTGTAACTAGGAAACAAAATACAGTGTAAACAAAAATTTTTTTAAATGAGGAAATCTTTCAACTTGAAAATTTGAGTTCTATAATAACAGTTTACAGTTGTGCAGATTGATGAATCAACTTGTTTTATAAAATGGTGGGTTCTTGAACCCATATTTATTTGTAATATAAATTATTGCATATAGGGCCAATTGGTGAAAATATTTATCATCATCTCCTATTTATGAATGATGCATTACCGCTTATATGTATATGCATTTATACTTTTTCTTCACCTTTTACATCTTCAAAGTAAATGTTTATCCAAATGATCATTTCCTCAGTTATATAACACCTGGAAGTCAAGAGCTAGAAGTAAGTGTATTGTATTGCAGAGGTAGAGCCTAGCATGCATGAGACCGTGGGTTTGATCCTTAGACCAACAATTTAAACAACAACAAAACCCTCTTGAAGTCAGTATATATCCATATTTTTGATAACCTTCTTACCTTATAGCATTTTCTATTTCTTAGTAATAAGAATTTCACTAACATTGCTTGAATAATGACTGATTTGAAATTTCTTATTTTTTATAATTATAGACTAAATCTATCTTTGTAAGTCAGCACAGAATAATACAACTGAAAATGAAAGGTTACAAAATTTCATTTTAAATAACCCTGGAATAACTATTTAACAATCTATGCCTATACCTGCAGATTTTAAAAAGCTCATGCAAATGAAAATATTTCTATTTTTACAAAAGTATGATCATAATACGTGACTTTTTAAACTTTGGGGCTAGCATTCATGGAAATTTTTTAAAAATCTATTTGTATTTATTTTATGCTGTTTATTCACATGTTATAAATTTTCTTTTCTTTGGGATATCTTTTTATTTTGCGCAACTGGTTTAGGAACAGTTTCTTTTTAGTAAGGATCATCTCAGTGTAGCAAGGGGAGTTCATGTATTAGTTAATCTGATCATGAGCTCTGTAAGTTTGGTAGCACGTCTTGGGTGCTGTGTTTACCTGGATATGTTCAGTGACCAACATTTTACTCGTTAGCATTACTCTGCATTTGTAAGCATGTGTATCAAAAATTTAGCACTCTTTTTGAACCACCAGCCCTGCATCTAGCCCTACTGTTTGGCCTACGTAATTTCATGGATGTTCTTAAAGTGAACATGAAGATTTGAACCTCTTCATTTGTATGATTTTGGGGGATTTTCTAGGTCAAGAGAATGGTGAACTATTTTCACAGATCACCTCAGATGAACTGTAAATTATTTTTTTAAACATTACTTTTATTATTCCTGTGATATTTTCTTAGTTCCAGCTTATTTCATTGTGGTATACATCAAAGAATCACAATTATTTTTGTAACCTTTAGCCATAAAACCTTATGAATATATGTACATGTGTGTGTGGTTTGTGTGTGTGTATATTATTTGAAGTAACTTATACCTTGATAAATTGTATCCCACTCAAATATAGTTACACTTTAAAATCTTGTAAATAATATGATAATTTAGATTTTATTCTTTAGCATTTCATTCTACAAATATTTTGCCATATTTTTGTCCTAATATGCTACTTTGAAATACAAATACACATATTCATACACAGTATATCAATGTAGCCACAGTCCTAGCAATGTAAATAGAATAGACAGATAGATAAGAGAGAAGTATGGGAGAAATTTTTCCTTTTCTTTTGTACCAGAGATTGAACCCAGGGACACTTAACCACTGAGACACATTCCCAGCCCTTTTTTAATTTTTTTATTTTGAGACAGGGCCTCACTGAGTTGCTGAGATTACAGGTGTGCGCCACCACACCCAGCTGAGAGAAATTTTTGTTCTACTTAGTCTCATAACTGATTTCTTACTTGAGTTACCTGTCATGTAAATTTTTTAAAACGTCAACATCCACTATTTAGGAACATGATGATAAAGTAAACAAGTTCTGTAGTTATTTGTTTATTTTCTTTTAACTATAGTAACTTTGATGCTTTCATGTAGAAAGTAACTGGTTTAGATTTTCGAAGAGAGATGATCTATTTAGAAATCTTGCTAATTCATATATTTCCAAATAATGAACATTGTCACTGACTTTGAAGCTTTTGTTTCAACAGGAGATCTAGCTAAAATTAAAGATTTTAATCCAGTATGTTTGGGGTGAGGCCTGAGATTCTGAATTTTTAGGAAATTCTCAGATGATGTTGGTAAAATGTTGGTGTTCAGACTACCCTTTGAATAGGGAGATATTAGACAGAAATTGGCAAGCTTTTTCTGTAAAGCACTAGGCAGTAAGTACTTTTTACCTTTGTGGTGTTGATCACAACACCTCAACTTTGCCATTACAGGATTAAAGCTGCCAATAGACATAAGGAATGAGCGAGACTGTTCCAATAAAACTTTATTTACAGAAATAGTTGATAGGACACGTGGGTCTTAGTTTGCCAACACCTGCTATAGAAGACTGTTATGAAAATGAATGTTCCTTACAAAAGGTTTCTCTTTTTTTTTGGTACCAGGGACTGAACTCAGGGGCACTCAACCACTGGGCCACATCCCCAGCCCGTTTTTGTATTTTATTAGAGACAAGGTCTCACTGAGTTGCTAAGTGCCTCGCCATTGCTAAGGCTGGCTTAGAACTCATGATCCTCCTGCCTCAGCCTCCCAAGTGTTGGGATTTCCTGAGATTCTGAATTTTTAGGAAATTCTCAGATGATGTTGGTAAAAATGTTGGTGTTCAGACTACCCTTTGAATAGGGAGATATTAGACAGAAATTGGCAAGCTTTTTCTGTAAAGCACTAGGCAGTAAGTACTTTTTACCTTTGTGGTGTTGATCACAACACCTCAACTTTGCCATTACAGGATTAAAGCTGCCAATAGACATAAGGAATGAGCGAGACTGTTCCAATAAAACTTTATTTACAGAAATAGTTGATAGGACACGTGGGTCTTAGTTTGCCAACACCTGCTATAGAAGACTGTTATGAAAATGAATGTTCCTTACAAAAGGTTTCTCTTTTTTTTTTGGTACCAGGGACTGAACTCAGGGGCACTCAACCACTGGGCCACATCCCCAGCCCGTTTTTGTATTTTATTAGAGACAAGGTCTCACTGAGTTGCTAAGTGCCTCGCCATTGCTAAGGCTGGCTTAGAACTCATGATCCTCCTGCCTCAGCCTCCCAAGTGTTGGGATTTACAGGTGTGCACCACTGTGCCCAGCTACAAAAGCTTTCTAATTATTGGTCAAGATATATAGATGGAGCCAGGTACTTTGGCGCCTGCCTGTAATCCCAGCCTCTTGGGAGGCTAAGGCAGGAGGACTACAAGTTCAAAGCCAGCCTAAGCAAAAGTGAGGCACTAAGCAACTCAGTGAGACCCTGTCTGTAAATAAAATACAAAATAGGGCTGGGGATGTGGCTCAGTGGTTGAGTGCCCCTGAGTTCAATCTCTGGTATCCTCCCCCCACAAAAAAAAATATAGAGATGTATATATTAGCCAAGGAACAACAGGGACTCATTTGTTTGGATAGTTCCATTCTAGTTGGTTAATTTTGTAGACTGAAGGATAACCACATTTCTAAAAATTAAATTTTAATATCATAAAACAAACAATTATTTCATACCTAGTTGAAAAGCTTACTGAATATTTGAGCTTTAATGAATAAATGATAATAAAGTACTAGTAGCTTGTCTAAAGGCTTCCTATTAGAAGAAATACAATGTATATAACAAAGTAAATATGACAAGTTATTTTACTCACTTCACTTGTCCTTTTAGCTTGTGGGTCAACAAAAAGTCCCTTCGTTGCCAAATCTGAGAAGTGTTTTCTGGGGTAAGAAATAGAGTAGGAGTCATAAATTAGTGGCAAAAACAATGATTTTAATTGAAATTTAACTATCAAAAAACCATTTTGTCACAGTTACAAACTTGAAGAAAAATTAGCTTCCTTTTACGCATCCTTATAAAAAGAAGAAATGTTAAGTAGCTCAAGATCTCATTCATTCTGAAATAGTCCAAGGCCTACAACATGCCATAGAAAGAAGATAAGCACTTGAAATCATCCAAAGCTTCAAATAACTAGAGTTTATAGCTTTATTGTCTGGCTAAAATCTCTGCTATCATGTTCATTATATTGTATCCCTTCCCACTTTGACGTGTGTGTGTGTGTGTGTGTGTGTGTGTGTGTGTGTGTGTACATTGAAAACCGCTATGTCAGACTCTTGGTGGACTTCACTTCCAGCTTCACTGAGATGTCGCCTATTCCCTTCACCGTTTCATTATTATTAAATTATCTTCTGTCCAGAACTGTCATTTCACCTGTTTATCTTAGAGAATGAATTATCCTTCTACCTACCCACACATAATTTTTATACTTCTATGCTCTGGATCCCACTATTTCTTTCTTTCCTATTGCCTTATTCATTGTCTTCAACATTTCCCTTTGTATATAGTGTTCTTGTTAGGATATTTTTTAACATTCTGGTTTCTCCTATGCTAAAGAAAAAAAATGGTTCATGCTTTGCCCTCCTTTCCTTCACATCAAAGTATCTTAGAAGACTGAAGAAGAAAATCCCTGTCTCCCCATGGATGGTAGTTGCTACTACAAGTGTATGCAGTCACCCTGTACTTAATTCTTTTTCTCCTTGTGTTCACTGCAGACCTCTTAATTATGAAATTGAATCTTTACTTCCCAGTCTGTTGTTTGAAATGGTTTAGCATTTCTTCCTTTTTGAAATGCTTTTCTTTCTTGAATGCTATATCACACTCCTTCCTGCTTTTCTTTTAGTAGATTATCTTGGGCCTCTCCTGAAAAAACTTGATTTTTCATTACTGTTTCCTTTTGCTCTGTGGGAATTTTTACTGCACTGTCCTACTGATGTTTCCTGGTTTAGTGTATCTAAAATTGACTTCATTGTTTCCCACTTCCCACCAACCTGTTTCTTCTCATTGGTTTCTTATCACTTGGATGAATGATATTTCATCCAGGCAGTAACTCAGTTCTTTGTTCTGCCTCAGCAACTCCAGCCAATTAAGAACCAACAATAATGGCTGACATTTATTGTCCTGTGAGTGCATACTTAATCAGTTCCAGACACTGTAATAAGTACTTGTTAATATCATCTTGTTTTGTTGTTTAAAAAAATACTGATGAGAGGAATTGTCCTCATTTTAAAGACAGAGAATGGGATTTTCAGATAGTTTAAAATAGTCTTGTAAATACTTAGAATTATGATTAAACCTGGTAAGGAAAGAGTGTTAGCTTTTCCAAGTCCTTTTTTATATCCATATCAACCTTCTCATGCTCTTCATTGTCTCTTGCTTCTGTATTGTTTTGTTTAGAACTCTGAACCCCTCATATTCAGTTTTAGTATGACTCTTTAAAACTTGTCCTCTTCTACAAGCTGAAGTACTCCTTTTTATTCAAGTAATGCTGTCTGCCAGATTTTTAACACTTAGTACAATGTCTCTTATCTTGAAGGGCAATACTAATTCTTACTAATTTCCCTACCTCCATAATGCTTGATATATTCATTCTGTAAATCCTGGTGAATGGAAAGGAGTTGAGAAAGTTAGAAAGAACTTCAGAGTAAAAAGTAAGGGGTTAATGTAATTATTTTTACTTTATGAGAGACATAACAAAAGAGAATGGAAAAACATTTGCTTTGAAAATCTAACCCTTATTTTCTTAAATCTACTGATAAATTCATTGAAACACATAAAACTACATCCTGTCTTCAACAATTTTTAATAAGTAATTTTTAGGACAGTATACAAAAGAAGTTGCATAATTTTTTATTTCTAAAAGAAAGAGAAGGAAAGATTTTATAACTACAGTTGTCTCAGTGTCTGCAGTGGTTTTTGTTCCAAGACAAAATTTTTGGATGGTCAAGTTCATTGTATAAATGGCATACTATTTGCATAAAACCTGTGTACATCTTTCTACAAACTTTAAATCATCTCTTGATTAATTTTAATACCTAATACAATGTAAATACTATATAAATAACTGCTATGCTGTATTGTTTAAAAAATAAAAATAAGAAAAAAAGTGCGTTCAGCTATAGACACAATTCTTTAAAAATTTTTGATCCAAGTTTGGTTGAATCTGTGGATGTGGAACCTGTGGACATGGAAGACCTATTATAATTGAAATATAGTGTTGTTTAGTGTTTTCTTTAAAGTTTCAGGTTAGGGGTAGGTATTTTTGGTTCTAATTAAAAAACTGGTAGTTACTTCAACCAAAGCTGGTATGACTTAAAATTCCTTAGGATTGGAGATTCCTTGTTTAGGAATAGAATGAGAAATAAAAGGCAGCTCAGATATCTGAAGGAGAAATTAATTAGTACCAACTAGCTCATTTTGTCTCCTGCTGAGCCATTCAGATACACAGAAACAAACAGCAAGTTGATATCAATATGAGCCTCTAATATAACCTCTTTTTGTGGCAAGCATAGAGAACTTTATGCTTAAAGCAAGAATTAGTTGGCAGTGGAGTTAATGTTTTAAATTACAAGAAATCTGTCACAAAAACATCCTCTGATAAGTGGAGAAGAGCCTCTAATATAACCTCTTTTTGTGGTAAGCATAGAGAACTTTATGCTTAAAACAAGAATTAGTTGGCAGTGGAGATAATGTTTTAAATTACAAGAAATTTGTCACAAAAACATCCTCTGATAAGTGGAGAAGGAAGTGTAGGAATAAGTACAATATAGGAGTGAAGGTTCTGATAAAAAGTGTCTGGTATTTCATCACTGTAGAGATTTAGTTCAGATCAACCAAAGCTAGTGTAAAAATAATAAATAACCCAAAACATGAAAAGAAATCTGCTTGAATCTTATTCTCTTAAAAAAAATTTAAACACAATTTATTTGGAACTTTTGGTAGTTGCTTATTCAGTACATTAATTTGTGATTCAAAAGTAAGAGTACAAATTGAATTGCCAGTCATTGAATTTTTTTAAATCTTAAATTTTAAATGTGTTCCATTCCTGAAAATGGAAATAATTAAGAATGAATTCTTTTATGATCTATTCACTTTACAAGTTATTATTAAATATTATTAGAAATATATTACTAGAAGTTAATTCCATAGTACAAAATCTGTATATAAATAGTTGAAATCTAGGTTCTCTAGTGAATTATAAAGGGAGTAGTGATTGTGAACAAGTAGGAAGAGGGTATTACCAAGAAAAATGCATGTATACATAATATACAAACCAGTAATTCTCCTATCCACCTTCTGGATTTGTTATTGAATTTACGTTATTGTTTATTTCTTTGTTTTGGTTTGGGGTGGGTTTAAGTTTAGATGTTTTGCTTAGAAGAAAGTTGGAAGTGAAGTCAGTTGAAAGAAATTTTTTAAATCTCTTCTTTAGCTAAATTTCTAACTATGCAGCTAACAGTTCTTGACTTTTCGTTTTGTGCCAGACACCTGATCCTCACAATCACTTTGTAAAAGTAAAAGTTTCCACTTTACGGAGGAAGAAATTGAAAGTCAAACAGATTAATTGTTCTAATACCTCTTGTAAGTGGTAAAGCTGCCACTCACCCATGTCTCTACCATCTCTAGAGCTAGAGCTGTTCACCACTATCTGAGACCACATACTTACTTCATTGTAGGTTTTTATCATGGAAAGGAATCTTTTGGAATTAGAACAAGATAGTACGTTTTCTACAACTCATCTTCTAAGATATGGAACCAGTTTAATTATAATGTACCTTTCTTTGTAACTGCATTTACAGTGTTATTTTATTCTTATTGAACAATGTTTCCCATTTATTTACATTTTGATTTCAGAAATGTATTGCAATGCAAAAGAACTTTAAGTCTAATAAATTCCATATTAGGATACTAACTTACTTAAGAAACATTTTTGTCATTGAATTCTTTCTCTATATTTGTACTTATTATTTTATTTGGTAAAACAACCCATCAGGTCTTAAAATTTTTGAATTAATATATTAAATTATTGATTAATTTTCATTATATCAGTTGGTCTTCTTGATTGATTCTTTAGGAATATTGTTTACTCTGCTCTCTTATATTTTATATCCAGTTAACACAAAACCATTTTGAGCAAAAGGATGTTTTAGGAAAAGGAATGTGTACAAATGTGTGTAGGTATGTGGAAAGAATGTCAACAACTTCGAAAGAATTTCATTGTGAATTGTTTTTTCTGTCACATTCGTGTATATAAATTACAATAATTTTACCAATATTTCCAAAAATAGTCATGACATTCTTGAAAGTTTCTTAAGTCCTTGTGAGTTAAGTTTCAGAGTCCTTATGAATTTTGAAATAAAATGCAAGGTCTTCAAAGTTGAATATTTCCATTATATTGCTCTGAGTCTGTGGGATTTATTTTCTTTTGTTTACCTCATTCAGTAATGTAATCCAAATTAGAAATGCATATGACATGACAAGAAAATCAAATCAGCTTGTCAAGTCTAGGTATTATCTACTTTTACTTTTGTGGACTTGGCAATATTAGTAATAATTCTGTAGTTTTATTTATTCTAGATGGGAATTTTTAAATTTTTTACCAGCAAATTTTCCATGTTAGACATTATTACATAGGTCTTAAGAAATTATGGTCATTTCGCTTTATTGATCTAAATTACCTAATAAAAGAAAGTTAGTTTCCTAATTGGGCTTATCATACTTCAGAGATAAATCCCTTCCCTTTTCTTTCATGAAATTGCAGACAATCCAATGAGCAAGAATTCATTCTTTTTTTTTTTTTTTTTTTTGGTCATGTTTATCATTTATTAGTTAATAAATATTTGAATTGTTTTTTTTTTTTTTTTTTTTGGTACTGGGGATTGAACTCAGGGGCACTCGACCACTGGGCCACATCCCCAGCCCTTTTTTGTATTTTTTATTTAGAGACAGGGTCTCACTGAGTTGCTAAGTGCCTCGCCATTGCTGAGGCTGGCTTTGAACTCACGATCCTCCTGTCTCAGCCTCCCAAAGTGCTGGGATTACAGGCGTGCGCCACCGTGCCCAGCTGATTGTTTCCATTTTTGACTGTTGGTAATAATGTTGCTATGAACATTTAAGCATAAGTTTTTGTCTGTGTTTGTGTTTCATTTCTCTTGGGCATATACCTAGTGGAATTGCTGGCTCATAATGGTAACTGTTTAATTGGTTAAAAAAAAAAAAACTCTCAAATTATTTCCTGCATCTACATTTCCATCAGCAATATTTGAGTTCCAGTTTTTCTTTATACTCATCAATACTTGGTTTCTTGTTTCTTTTTTCTTTTTTAATTATAACCATTCTAGTAGAATTGAAAGTGGTTTTAATTTCCATTTCCATAGGGCCAATGATTTTGAGCATCACCAGCTTACATGTGCTTGTTGGCTCTTAGTGTATCTTTTCAGAAATGTCTATTCAAATTGTTTGCATCTTTTTAAAAATGGATATTTTGTCATTTTATTGTTGAGCTATGAGTTATTTTACATCCTAAATAGAAGACCTTTATCTGTTACATATTTGCAAATATTTTTGTAGGTTGTATTTTCACTTTCTTCATAGTATCCTTTGAAACACAAAAGTTTTTAATTTGATGTAGTCCAGTTTATCTTTTTATTTAGTTTTTGTTGCCTTTAGTGTCATACCTAAGAATGTGTCTTTTTAGGGTCAAGAAGATTTTACCTATGTCCTAAGAGTTTTATGGTTTTAGTTATTTTATTTAGATCTTTAGTTCATTTTGAGTTAATATTTGTATACTGTTTTAAGTAGAGGACCAAATTCATTCTTTGCATCCAGTTGTCCTAGCACCATTTGTTGAAGAGTGTTCTTCCCCTTTAAGTGGTCTTCATACTCTATGGAACCTTAATTGACCATAAGGTTTATTTCTGGACTTCCAGTTCAATTCCATTGGTCTCTATGCTTATTGTTATACCAATACAGTATGTTTGATTACTATAGTTTTATTGTAAGGTTTGAAATTGGAAAGCATAAATCCTCCAACTTCATGAAGATTATTTTGCCTATTTGGGCAATATTTAGTCATCATTTATTGAAGATGTTAAATTCATTAATTGAAGGTGGTGTTTTCATTACACTTGAGTCAATTTAAAACATGTCTTATACCAGAGGTAGATGAAAGGTTTTTACAAAAGAGAACTATGATGCCTTCAGTCTTTACTAACAGAACCTCAGAGATCACATATTAGAGTCATAGAGAAAAATCATGCCATTGGTTGTCTATGTGTTATCCCAAAAAGAAAAATCATGTTGTTGGATATTTTGAAGAAAGGCTTTAAAGCAAGTGATTCCTTAAAGATTTAAGTTGCTTGCCTATCAGTCATGTTTGACAATTGCTACGTGTTCTCGGAATATGTGGGGGGTGGGGTGCAGAATTTGAGGCAGTAGGAAAACTAAGAACCACTGTTCTAGAGCATTTTCTTTATTGCCACTAAATGCTTTGCTTGCTTAGTAAGGGTCTCTGATCATCTGAACATGCACATATCAATAATATTCAGTTATACCAACATCATAGGTATCAGTTTTTAATAAACTGAACTTAAGAAGTATTTCTATTTTTGAGTCATTGCTGAAGTCACAAATTAGTTACATAGTATGATTCAACTTTGGAAACTGTTCCTTGTTTACCTTCATTTAGTGAGCATTAATTTAAATGTTTCCTGGGTTGTTACTAATTTTTTTTTATATTGAGTGATAGTTCTGTTTTATAATTAGGTTTCTGTTCCCTGTCCATGCATGTTTAGGGAATTCTCTTTTTTAAGGGGGCAAAGCATTTAAGTGTACCTATTTTATCGTATAATAGGTAATATAACTAGGATTAGCCTCTAGTGTCATATGAGAAGAATCTTAAGAGAAAGGAAAGATTGAATGGAGAGAGTAAATAACAACTCCCATGGAGCAAAACAGGGAACAGTCAAGAAGTGTCTGGGTCTTCTGTAGCCTCAGATAAATGCAAAGGGGTTGTTATTTGAAGAGTGTATCTCCTTCATACTCTGCCACATATCTTGTGATACTGGAGTCATTAGTATGAGGTGTTCTTCAGGTATTAATTTAGATGTATTTCCCTGGCTTGGGTCTGTCCTTAGGAAAGGAGGAAAGAATGTGGATATATGATGACTCTCTCAGTCCAAGCCCCTGATTGTTAGGTTTGACTTTTGTTTTTCACTTCTGCAAGTGCATCTTCCTATATCTTCCTCAGTTTGGTGTGCTTCAATGAGAAAAGGATTTTGCTTTACCTTCTGACACCAATTGGATGTTATCTTCTTTTCTTTTTAGTATGTCTCATTCTTATTGGGATAAGCAAAAAGTATTATACTATGATTAGTGGGAGGAATTCTAAGAAAGAATAGGTAGTAAGTTTATTAAAAGATAGAGGAAACAAATGTTAGAGTAAATGATGCATAGAAAGTTCTCAAGCTAATTGTCACTCAGAGTGATCATAAATAAGAAATTTGTGTACTGGTACTTAGGAACTCATTGAAAACTACATCAGTTAAGTAACTGTATTACAATAAGAACTGAATGTCTCCAAAAGATTTCATCTGAACCAATCACATGGACATAAGATCAAAGAGAATGTAGTTTCTTCATGTAATCCTAAAATGGTAAGAACAAGATAAATACTTGAAATAATATGTATTTTAACTTAAATCTAAGTGAACAAGAGAACAGGGAATCAATGCTAATTGGTGCATGAACATGTTTATAACAATTTAGACCTTATAATTATGTTATGACTATATAAAGTGACTATGAAACTCAGTAAAGAACTATTGAGATCAAATTCACAATTTATTCTAATACATTGAAACAACTCTATTTGTTAATCAGTACAGTTTTTGACAGAGAACTTAAGATTTGTTACCGACTGCAATCCTGCAAATGTCCAATATTTTTTTAACTTGTGTATTCATAAACATTCGGGAAATATATTCCTGGGTCTTAAGCATTTTCAATAAAAACTGTCAGTATTTCTCTTATACCAAATTACTTATTTTCTGATTTGTGTTTTTCCTTCTTTTCTAGGAAACTGACTGGACATTCTTTCCACATGGGCTATAGTATGGCGATTTTGAATGGCATTGTAGCTGCTCTTACTGTGGCATGGTGCCTCATGTGAACCCACACTGGAACAATATTTTGGCAAAATTGTGATTATTTTATAATAACAGAAAAAAAAATCACTGCCTACTCAGAATACTTAGAAGTCATTATGTGGTTCAGATACATATCAAAATCTTCATCATTATGAAGAACCTTTTAAAACATCATTCTAGAGTCTAGGCATTGAGAACATCTTGAGTATCAAGTTTCGAGGACTTTCTTAAAAGTATAAGATGCTTACCTCATCCTTTTACTTTTGTTTGCGTGTTTTTTGTAAACTAGAAAACATTTTAATGGAAATCAAACTTGGACACTTGAATACAAGATAATGCCTACCTTTCCATGTATATATACTACAATTTTGCTAAGAAATACTGATATTACTGTTTAATTGAGATAGAAATATTTCTTACTTACATATTACATTAGGAAAACAAACTGCCTACTTCTTTGACATTTTATAGAAGCTACTTTTAAATAAAAATATTTAGTTTTTGATATTCACATAATAGAAGGTGCATTTATATCTTTTATGAGGCATAGTTCCTTACTTTTTTTTAACATATTTTCCTACTACATTATGAATCTATATGGTTTTTAAATTATTGCATCTAGACAACTTTAAATGTTATTTCTTGGCTTGTACAGACCTAATACCTGCCATTTATACTAAGTATTTTTTCTTAAACTAAGAAGCACATTGATGTAAGTTTAAAAGTAAATTTATTTTAAACCAAAAATAATACTGAAAAGATAATTATTTCAGTCATTAAGCTATTAAAAATTCGAGACTATAAACTGTTTCTATTTTCCATCATTTACATATTTATCTTCTTGTAAATATGGTTACTTCAAAGGAACATATTTTGTTTTTAAGAAATGAAAACCTGAAATTTTTGTATGTAGAAATGCTTGAACTAGTATATTTTCTAATCTAAAAAATTTAGTTACCAAAGTAGAAAGGCTATGTGTGTGTAATAAAACTATAATTTATACAGATACATCTGGACTATGTAGTTTATACTTTTGCTGTTTAAACGTTATCCTATAATTGTTAGTTTCATTTTGTTTTCATAGTAATTAAGTCTTAATTGTTTCCTTTCTTACTAAACATTTAGAAAATCATCTCAATTTTAGAAAGATAAATGATTTTTCAAAGATGTTTTCCCTGGCCATAGGAAACCACTGTGTAATAAACTGCTTATTTAGACTTAAGTGGAAAATGAATATGTGTACTGGATTCGCCTGCTGAATGCTAGGTAAAGAAGGGTTCTAAAAGTGTTAACTCTTCTTTTTAAACTATTCAGAAATCTTTAGTTAGACATGACTAGTGCTGCTTCAGAAATATCTGAAAATGTTTAAATTAATACAGGTGTTGGGTGGGTCTAAATATCAGTCCTATGGCTTAAGTATTCCTACCAGTGTAGTTGCAATGAATCTATTTTCAGTCCCCATCTTCTTCTTGCCTTCTTTTTTTCCCCTTTCCCTCTAAAGGGATCTTCCATTGTGAACTAATGTGTATGCAACAAAATTTATTTATCTCGACTCCCTTCAGCTCCAGCCCTCAACCCCAACCCCTGCTGCAAACTTGGATAGGTAGCTCCATCTAAGATTCTTTGGATCTAACGACTAAGAAAGTAATACAGCAGACCAGAGAGAGAGGTGTACAAGATAATCTTATTTCTTTGGAACCCTATTTCTTCTGAACTAGCACTCCCTTTCTGGGGAAGGGGATTGCTTTTCTCTCTCCAGATTAACATGGGTTGCAACTATAAACCATCTGTAAGCTGAGTGATTGACTTAGTTATCTAATCCACGCTGGGCTAATCTTAGTTTCTAATCTTTCCTGACATAGTAGTTGCAGTAGGTACAGAGACATGACTCAAATCAGCCAGTGTCTTACCAAGAATTTGCAATGTGAAATTAAGGTTTCATGGAGCTGGGAAAATACAAGCCCAAGAAATGCTGGCAACTATGGTTCAGCCAAGCTCAGAAAGGAGTAAGGCTGACTTGGATACTAATAATGGCATTCCTCTGGTTCCTGAAAACCAGTGGCAATGCTACAATTTTTGAAATTTGGTTGCATGAGGCAATTGTCATTTGCAACAGAACAATGCAAAATGAGCTTAGCTGGAATCCATCTCTTATGAAATTGACGCAGATGATCTTATCTTTTTATGTGCAATATCACATTCAGTTACTTGTGAAGAATACATGGGGTATAGGTATGCCTGTGGCTAATAATTGCTGTCAGTGATTACTCAGAGTCTTGGAGTAAACAAAACTAGTTATAGTCTTGTTATTTTATCAGGAATTTATTATTTATGATCCCAAATTCAATTATATTTTAGTATCAAAATATTACTAGATATTACAAGATATGAATCTGGTATAAGATAATGAGTTTCAAATAAGACACTGTTACTTAACTAGTTTTTCCAGTTTTCTTATATGTTAAATGGGGAGAATAATACCTAATAAAATATTTAAATTAAAACTATAAACTACAGTGAACATATTGCATGTCATAACCTTGTTTCATCAAGGTTCTACAAATGATTTCAGATATTTATTAAAACACAAAGAAGAATGAAAACTAATAAGCTAAAAATGCAAGTTAAACATTAGAAAAACAACAGGAACCCCCACCACACTACCTACACACACACACACACACAGGAAGATGGGGAATAGAAAAGGTAAGTATACAATCAATGGAGAATGGTATCCAAAAGGAAAAAAACAGCAGGGATAATATCCATATCAAAAGTGGTTTCATTGAAAAGATTGACTTCTGGTAAATCAGATTTTTAAAGATTTTTTATTTCCCATTTCTGTTCATTTTTTGATTATATGATTTAGGGTCCTATATTTCAGGCAACAAACTATTTAAGGAAAAGGTAATTTATTCAAAAGATATATTGATCTTTCAAAGCCTTAAAATGCTTTGCTAGTGACTCTCAGATCTGGTGGGGAGGAACCAAGAAAGTGTCAGTTAAGGAGGAGAAAGCAAAGATGTAACCATGATGGGTTCACTTCTTTGGTGTGTTACAAAGTCAGTAAGTACAACCATACTCAAACTTAGAACTAAGTGCTTATGTGTAAATGCAGCCATTGTGTGGGCTATATCTAATACCAAGGCCAAGACCTGATTATGTTCATTCTTATACTTTTGCTATGTTCTTGTACTGATAGTCTTCAAATAATGTTATTTTAATACAGAAGGTTAGAAAAGAGATAAGAAATTTACTTGTTACATATGACAGCAAGAAAATAAAAATATTGTCCTATTTAAGCACTGGAAGGTCATGAGAACCTTTCCTTTTAGGTTTCTTCCTTGACATAGTGACCAAAGCTATTTATGACACATCTAAGCTTTTATTAGTTCATTTTTGCCACTGTATATGGTAGTATAAGGACATTTCCCAGAGTGTCCTCAGTTTTTTCTCTATATTCCTCCTTGCTCTCATTGAGTAGCAGTTACTATATTATAAGGTTAAAACACCCAATTTATATGAAGACCCTCTTTTTGCTTGATTACCCATTGGATAAAGAATATGAAATTATCATGTGGCAGTTTGAATTCTTTTGAATTCCTTTCTCAAGTACTAAAACCTTTAAAGCCTCACAGTCCAGAGTCAGGAAAAGAAAAAGGTTTATGAGTGGGTCATATGTAACAGAGGCACTAGCCAAATGCCAACATGATTTATGGAAGAGGAAATTGAGACTGTAGGAAGCTAAGCACTCTGCTTAGCTTAAATAGTCCCTAACAGTCCCTAAGTGATGATGAGATTCTAAGTTCAGGATCAGAATAAGATATCTCTGACTCCAATAAATCCAGAATATGAGAAGCCTTAAATAATCAGCTGTGTTTCATCAGGAAAAGAGGCTGAAAACAGGCTTCCTACACAAACTTAATAAGGACTGTGTCATACAATGGTTCATTGCTCCTTCCTCTATTGCCATCCAGTAATGTCCAAGCTTTGATAAATATTTTTTGTCTTTTGAAAAGCTAAGATATTACAAAGACAACACCTGTTACCAATGTGATATTGAGCCTGTGATACATAAGTCCTTGAATCTATGATATATAATCCATGGGACAAAGCATTAGATATCAGTTGCTGGATAAAAACTTATGCTACAGCAAGAATAGACTCCTAGCTTTAAATTTTTTACCTAGCTTTAGAACTAATTTTTTAGTAGATTATTCTTGTGTTTAAAAACAGCAGCTGAGAATAAGTCAACAAAATAAGAGTTAAACACATCTTACGTCTTGTAGTAAGTTCCTTGACCAAAGCAATGTTGTGGAAATCCATGATTATGTATAAATTATTCAGTAAATTAATAAAGAGTGGTGCTGCCAGAGATGAAGTAAATCTAAGACTAGTAAGGACAAAGGTGGTGCAGTGTGCTACTCCTTCAAATGCAATTAATTGACTCTCCAGCAGCTGACTGATTGACCAAGAATCATTGTTATCAAAACTTACTGTTTTATTATGATGTCTTCCTTAGACTTTTATGTACATAATACCTAGGCCGAACCTTACACCTATCAGTTACTTTGTAATTGCTTATGACACTTATCAAACACCTAATCTATACATACAATTGTGAATTCTTTTAGGGGAAAAATTATTTTGTAAGAAATGGCTTTATGTCTTGTGAATCTAATAAATGTGTAAGTATATAACAAGGAAGCTTACTGTAAACACCTAAGCAAATATTCCCCACACTAGTACAAATATCTGTTTATACAATTTTAAAATTTTTTCAAAACTCTAAAAAGCTAAATGGAATATTTAAGCTGGGCACGGTGGTACATGCCTATGGCTTGGGAGGATCACAAGTTCAAGTCCAGTGTGGGCAACTTATACCCTGTCTCAAATTTAAAAAAAAAAAAAAAATGTAATAAATGTGATTTTTAAAATAAAACATATCCTTCATTTCCTTTAGATCTAATGTCACTGGACTGAGCAGATAACTGGTGAGATTAAGGGACAATCAATATAATTTATTTGTATTTTCATAAATTAATATCAGAACAAGCTTCCATAGTATTTTGAATTATGTACCCCCTAGTATTGCACAAAATAATGAGTCATTTCTCTATACAGAAGTGTCTAATATGAAATTTCATCAATGATCATTGCTTTCATTTTATCTGAAAAAATTTCACACAATAACCTGTCCAAATATATAAATGACAGTAAATTCTCCTAGGTGTTAGAATTTGAAAAACAAGAATACCCAGAAAACCATACAAGTGGATGGAAAATGACAGAAGCTTGAGAGTGAATCAAATCTAGTAACATTATGAGGGGGAAAAAAATCCAAAATATGTTCATAAGGACCTCCAGCAAAAGTGCTAGAAGCAGACTGAAATACAGATACATATTTTGATCTAAAGTCCTGTCCTCTACTTGAGAAAAAAGAAAATTACAAATCTATGCTGAATAGACAGACCAGAATTCACTATAAGTACTGTTTGAAGAATTTAAAATTCAAGAGACTGGGGTTGGAGGATTGTCATTAGCAATTTGAGAATCCATATGAATGAATAGACTCAAAATGAACTTGTGCAAAACCCAATATGTAAGAATAATACACTTTCCCTTAGAAAGTTATAGAATTTAAAAAATACCTGGCACAGTGGTTCATACTACGTACGTTGTACATACAATGTTCTGCATCCATTTATTGAATACATAGTATGTGCTCAATAAAGTATTTAAAAAGGGCTGGGGATGTGGCTCAGTATTAAAGTGCCCCTGTGTTCATTCCCCGGTACTCCCCCTCCCCCAGTTTTTTTAAATTTACATAAATTGAAATTTTAGTAGTTTCTTCCCAAAGACATTAAGAGTTAAAAATCTAGATATAGATAGCTTTAATAAAGGTTTATAAAACCATCAACGATGAATGCTGCAATTTTAAAAGGTGAATGCTGCAGAAAGGTAATTAATCTATGGGAATAAAAGCTCTGGAGAGTAATGAAGAGTTGTTTTGTGTTACCACTATGAAACATACTGAACTAGATGAACTATTAGTTTCTGACATTTACCCTTGCAGTGTTTTCTTTCCAGCAAAACTTAAAACGCTTTTCCTTGACACTTCTTCCTTTCTCCTCCCTTTATTCCCAGAAATCAACTTTGTTTTACACTTGCTAATGTAGAATTAATTGCTGAGATTGGCCCATCCTGGGATCACTGCAATCATATTTTCATTCTCTTCAGAAAAGAAAAGAAAAGAAGACCCACATGGTGGCTTTAGGTTAGCCCCAGAGTGAATCTGCAATTCAATTCAGTGTAACGGGCCAGGGAAGATGTGAATTCCTAGAGCAGTTCAAAATTAAAATCTTGACTACCCCAAACCTTTTGTAAGATGTTGGCTTTGCTGCTGAAATTTTAACCTTTTTTTTTTTTTTTAAAGTACTATGTTAAAATTTGTTCACATAACTTGTATTTTTAAAAAATAGGACTTTATGTATCTATTTTAGCTAGAAAGTAATTACTACTTCTAGGCATGTAATAATCACTTATAATTCTTAGTGCTGAACAAATCTTCCTAAGGTGAAAGTCAATATACTGAATCTGAGACAATATAATTTTCCATTATGCATTAAGTGCAGCTATTGCCTCCACTGTTGGATGTAACAGGTTCCTTTTGATACAAAATATAAAGTGCTTGACATTTATTCTACAGTTCTTATATGAAATTGTACTTTCAGATTGAGCAAATTTCCATTTGTGTTCAAGTTGGGAGAAACAGAAGGACAATCATACTTTTAAATATCATGAAGGCATCCAATAAGAAACATTTTTATATAACCGATACAAGAAATTGGAAGACCTAGAGTGACAGTCAAAAAGCTTTTGTAATAATCATTCTTGATAAAATTTTATCTTAGTTTCATGGCAAGTATAAGCAATTTAAAAGAATCCTGGAAGTGCATTTTGTAAAGCAAAATCTAATAGTTTCTATTTCTCTGTTTCCCAATAAAAAGTGAATTTTTATTTGGGGGAAGTGTCTCAGAAATAGAGTTAGTGAGTAAAAATTTATTGTAGTACTATAAATATATACATATAAGGAAAAATATTTTCAAAGGCAAAACTCTTAGAAATTTAAATAATTTCAGTAATTTATAGCTACCCCAAACTGTCAGTCAAACCCAATGAAAATCTTAAGCAATTGCAAAATTCTTAAGTTAAAATAAGTAAATAAATCCTATGATGTAATAATACAAAGACTATATCCTCCCACCCTCACAATGGAATATAAACAAAAAGGACAATTTTTGACATAATTATACTAAAGCTCTTATTATAATGTGTTGTGTCTATATAGTTCTATGTATTGAGTATTTTTGTGATAATACAGAAAATAGAAAAAAGTGTGTAGTAAATGGCTAATATGGACAACATGAAGCTAGAGGAGTATAGAAATACTAAAATCATAGTTTAGGACATGGTCCTTCCTAATCGAACATCTGAAGGCTTGCTGGAAACAAACCAGTAAGCAACTAATAAAACGTTCTTTTGGTTTAGCCATGTGCATTAGGAGCTTTGATCTATGAATTCCACTTCTAGGTTTATAGCCTAAATAGGTAATATAAAGCACAGAAAAATATCTATACCCCAAGCATCCTTTACAGTGGGAAATAATGAAAGCAAACTGAAAGACCAATAGCATGTCACAAAAACACAATGGGATATTATGCAGCATTTTAAAACTGGCAGTTCTCGAGAGGAGAGATGTAGTAAAAATTATGACATAACATTAAATTAAAAGCAGGATATGGAATTGTATAAAGCAGAATTTCAACTATATAACTGCATAGAAGTCATAAAGGGAATTTGTTAGAATAGAAGTTTTCTCTAAGCAGTTGTTATAGTTGATCAAATTTTTTTTCTTTAGAGATTCCTTCATTTTCTAAGTTTCCATAAGTGTATATTATTTCCTAGATAGAAAAATATAATATTAAAAATTTAGGAATAGTAATTTAGCTACTTACAGCTCTTATGAGAATTAAATAAGATATGAGAAATGAAAATTTCTAGCATATACCATGTGTTTCCTTAAAAACAAACAAGTGAACATGTTTTATCTAACCATCAGTTTTTCTCGTTATTGTTAGAAAACAATAACAAAAAGAAATCCTTTGATGCTGCATAGAATCAAATCTGTAGCTCAGTTTCTACATATTTTGAGGGATATTCATTGAACAATTATTATCATAACAGAAGGAAACAACCTAATGATCACAACAGAAAATTGATTAGATATATTTTGTTCATCCACATAATGGGATTTCAGGTAGTTACTAAAATAAGAATGAGATTTTCAAGATGGAGGAATAGAGGAGGTCACTTGCCTGGCTGCTCTGCAGCATGAAATCAAGACAGCAGATAGGCAGCTTCTCAGCAAGGTGGGTTAATAAAGGTGTGGTGGGCAGCTTTACTGGGATTTAATAGTGGACGTTCAAAGCTGGTCAGGGATTAGAAGGTTAGATATAATAAAATAAGGAAGAAATCCCTAGCACCACCTCTGCTACCACCACTGGAGACACTGGCCAGAACGGTCCATCCTCGAGCAAAAGAATTAAAGAAACCCACATTTTTAGGAGGCCTGAATTGTGTGTGGGTACAGAGAAATTAGAGATTAAAGACACTGCCTGACTAAACTGAAAGGCATGCCACACAATATCCTTGTGCGGGAAAGAAGCCACATCTCTCCTGGCTGTATGTGGAGGACAGAGGAATGAACCATTTTGCAGCTGTGGCACAGGGGCCAGCAGCTAGGGGTGCGATTCCAGGCAAAACCAAGTTTGACCCAAAATATGGGCCTGGCAAAACCACACTGCACGACATAGAGTGTGCCCAAGTGACCAGGAGAAAATTAAACATGGAGAGAGGTATATACAGAAGAATACTGGTTGTGGAAACCCAACCAACTCTTCCCTTCCTCCAATCCAACTGCTTTCAAGACCGACTGGGAGAGATGAGCCTGGCCAGGAATTCAAAAGGGTGGGAGTGGAAGAGTTTGAGTTTGGAGACTGAGCCCAAGAGACTAGGAAACACGTGGCCCACAGGTGACAGTACTAAAAATTTACTCTTCCACTGCATGAGTGGAACCCATGGGAGATCTCTGGAGTCTTTTCTTCAGTTTTAGAGACTCAGCTATATGTCATCTACTGAGTTTCTTTAAAATGCTACTGTATTAGATCAATTTGTATAAGATTTTATTTTTATTCTATTTTTGACAAAGCCAGGTTGACACAATACATTTTAACAACCTAGCTTTCACTTAAAGCTATAATATAGATACCTTCATTTTCAGTATCTTACAGATCTACCTCATTCTTTTCTTTTTCTTTTTTTGTTTTTAGATATACACGACAGTAGTATGTATTATGACATATTACACATACTTGAAGTATAACTTTCCATTCTTATGATTGTACATGATACAGAGTTACACTGGTCATGTGTTCATAAATGAACATAGGTAAGGTATGTCCAGTTCATTCTACTGTCTTTCCTATTCCCATCCCCTACTCCTGTCCCTTCATTCCTCTTTGTCCAATCCAGTGAAATTCTTCCCTCCCACTCCCTTATTGTGTTAGCATTTGCCTATCAGAGAAAACATTCAGCCTTTGGTTTTTTGGGGATTGATTTATTTCACTTAGCATGATAGTCTCCAATTCCATTTGTTTACCAAAAAATTCCATAATTTCATTCTTCTTTATGCTGAGTAATAGTCATTGTGTGTGTGTGTGTGTGTGTGTGTGTGTGTGTGTGTGTGTGTGTATCACATTTTCTTTATCGATTCATCTACTGAAGGGCACCTAGGTCTTTTCCCATAGGTTAGCTATTGTGAATTGAGCTGCTATAAACATTGATGTGGCTGCATCATTGTGGTATGCTGATTTTTAAGCCTTTTGAATACAGACCAAGGAGTGGGATAAGAGGGTCAAATTGTGGTTCCATTCCAAGTTTTCTGAGGAAACTCAAAACTGCTTTCCAGGGTGGTTGCACCAATTTGCTGTCCCACCAACAATGTATGAATGTACATTCTCCCCTACATCCTCACCAACTTTATTGTTACTTATATTCTTGATAATTGCCATTCTGACTGGAATGAGATGGAATATCAGTGTAGTTTTAATTTGCATTTCTATAATAGCTAGAAATGTTGAACATTTTTTTACATATTTGATGACCATTTGTATTTCTTTTTCTGTGAAGTGCATGTTCAGTTCCTTTGCCCATTTATTGATTGGGTTATTTGGGAAATTTTTCTGCTGTTAAGTTTTTTTGAGGTTTTTGCATATCCTGGAGATAAATGCGCTATCTGAGGTGCAGGTGGCAAAGACTTTCTCCTATTCTGTAGGCACTCTTTTTACATTCTTGATTGTCCCCTTTGCTGTGAAGGTTTTTTAGTTTGATAAAATCCCATTTATTGATTATTGATTCCACTTCTTGCACTTTAGGAGTCTAGTTAAGGGAGCCGGTTCCTAAACTGACATGATGGAGAGTTGAGGCTACATTTTCTTCAAGTAGGGGAAAGGTCTCTGGTCTAATGCCTAGGTCCTTGATCCACTTTGAGTTGAGTTTTGTGCAGGGTGAAATAAAGGAGTTCAATTTCATTGTACCACATATGGATTTCCAGTTTTCCTAGCACCATTTGTTGAGGAGGCTATCTTATCTCCAATACATGTTTATGGATGTTGATTTTATATCCAGCCACTTTGCTGAATTCGTTTATTAGATCTAGAAGATTTCTGGTGGAGTTTTTGGATCCTCTATGTATAGAATCATACTGTCTGCAAATAGTGATAGTTTGAGTTCTTCTTTTCCTATCTGTATCCCTTTTATTTCTTTCATCTGCCTAATTGCATTGGCTAGGGTTTCAAGAACTATGTTAAATAATAGTGGCAAAAGAGGGCATCCCTGTCTTGTTCCAGTTTTTAGAGGGAATTCTTTCAGCTTTCCTCCATTTAAAATGATGTTGGCCTGGGGCTTAGCATAGATTGCCTTTATGAGGTTGAGGTATGTTCCTGTTATCCCTATTTATTCTAGCATTTTGAACATGAAGGGATGCTGTATCTTGTCAAATGCTTTCTCTGCGTCAATTGAGATGATCATATGATTTTTATCTTGGGGTCTATTGATGTGGTGAATAACATTTATTGTTTTCCTTATGTTGAACCAACCTTGCATTCCTGGAATGAACACCACTTGATCGTGATGTACTATTTTTTTTTCATGTGTTTTTGTATTCAATTTGCCAGAATATTATTGAGGATTTTTGCATCTATATTCATTAGTGATATTGGTCTGAAGTTTTCTTTCTTTGATTTGTCTCTGCCTGGTTTTGGAATCAGGGTGATATGGCCTCATAGAATGAGTCTGGAAGGGTTCTCTCTTTTTCTATTTCATGGAATAGTTTGAGAAGTATTGGTGTTAGTTCTTCTTTAAAGGTCTTGTAGAACTCAGTTGTGTATCCATCTGGACCTGGTCTTTTCTTGGTTGGTAGGTTTTTGATGGCATCCTTTATTTCTTTGCTTGAAATTGATCTATTTAAATTGTGTATGTCATCCTGATTTAGTTTGGGCATATTGTATATTTCTAGAAATTTGTTGATGTCTTCATTATTTTCTATTTTGTTGGAGTATAGATTTTCAAAATAATTTCTAATTATCTTCTGTATTCCTGTAGTGTCTGTCAGGATGTTTCCTTTTTCATCACATATATTGGTAATTTGAGTTTTTTTCTCCTTTTCTTAGCATAGCTAATGGTTTATCAATTTTATTTATTTTTTCAAAGAACCAACTTTTGGTTCTGTTGATTTTTTTCAATTGTGTTTTTTGTTTCAATTTCATTGATTTCGGCTCTGATTTTAATTATTTCCTGTCTTCTACTGCTTTTGGTGTTAATTTCTTCTTCTTTTTCTAGGACTTTGAGGTGTAATGTTAATTCGTTTATTTGTTGCCCTTTTCTTCTTTGAAGGAATGAACTCCATGCAATGTATTTCCTCTTAGTACTGCCTTCATATTGTCCCAGAGATTTCGATATGTTGTATCGGTGTTCTCATTTACCTCTAAGAATTTTTTAATCTCCTTTTGATGTCTTCTGCAACCTATTGTTCATTCAATAGCATATTATTTAGTCTCCAGGTGTTGGAGTAGGTTTGTTTCCTTTTTTATCATTGATTTCTAGTTTCATTCCATTATGATCTGATAGTATACAGTGTAGTATATCTGCTTTTTTATATTTGCTTAGAGTTGCTTTATGGCATAATATATGATCTGTTTTAGAGAATGATCCATGTGCTACTGAGAAGAAAGCGTACTGACTTGTTGATGGATAATATACTCTATATATATCAGTTAAATCTAAGTTATTGATTGTATTATTGAGTTCTACAGTTTCTTTGTTTAGCTTTTGTTTGGAAGACCTATCCTGTGGTGAAAGTGGTGTGTTAAAGTCACCTAGAATTATCGTGTTGTGGTCTATTTGGTTCTTGAACTTGAGAAGGATTTGTTTGATGAACGTGAATGCTCCGTTTTTTGGGGCATATATATTTATGACAGTTATTTCTTGTTGATGTATGATTCCCTTAAGTACTATGAAATGCACTTCCTTATCTCTTTTGATTACCTTTGGTTTGAAGTCTACTTTGTTTGATATGAGGATGGAAACCCCTGCTTGCTTACGTAGACTGTGTGAATGGTATATTTTATCCCATCCTTTCACCTTCAGTCTGTGGGCGTCTTTTCCTATGAGATATGTCTCTTGAAGCAGCATATTGTTGGGTCTTTTTTTTTTTAATCCAATCTATCAGCCTATGTCTTTTAATTGGTGAGTTTAGGCCGTTAATGTTCAGGGTTATTATTGAGATATGATTTGTATTACCAGTCATTTTAAATTTTATTTAATTCTATTTTATTTTTGGTATTTAGCTTGACTTGATTTCTCCTATGGTTAGTTTTCCTTTATTTTTGTTCTTCCCTTTGAAGGTTTTTATTGTTGTGTTTCAATTCCTCCTCGTGGAATATTTTGCCAAGGATGTTTGTAGTGCTGGCTTTCTTGTTGTAAATTATTTTCACTTTTGTTAATCATGGAAGGTTTTAATTTTATTGTCAAATCTAAAGCTTAATTGCAGTGGATATAAGATTCTTGGTTGGCATCCCTTATCTTTTAGAACCTGGTATATGTTGTTCCAAGCTCTCCTTGATTTGAGGGTCTGGGTTGAAAAATCTGCTGTGATGCGAATTGGTTTTCCTCTGTAGGTTATCTGATTTTTATCTCTAATGGCCTTCAAAATTCTATCCTTATTTTGTATGCTAGTCATTTTCATTATAATGTGCCTTAGTGTAGATCTGTTGTGATTTTGTACATTTGGCGTCCTATATGCTTCTTGTATTTGGTTTTCAAATTCATTCTACTTGTTTGGGAAATTTTCTGATATTATTTCATTAAAGAGATTTTGCATTCTTTTGGACTGATTCTCTGCACCTTCCTCAATTCCAATGAATCTTTTTTTTTTTTAATATTTTTATTTATTTGCTTTAGTTGTACACAATGCGTTTTATTTGTACGTGGTGCTGAGGATCGAACCCGGGTCGCCCACGTGCTAGGCGAGCGCTCTACGCTGAGCCACAATCCCAGCCCCTCCAATGAATCTTATATTCAGTCTTTTGATGATATCCTATATTTCTTGGATATTTTGTTCATGATTTCTTACCGTCTTCACTGTGTGGCCAACGTTTTTTTTCAATATTATATATTTTGTCCTCATTGTCTGAGGTCCTATCTTCCAAGTGATCCAATCTATTGGTGATTCTATCTATTGAGTTTTTAAAATAGTCTATTGTTTCTTTCATTTCAAGTATTTCTGTTTGATTTTTTTCTCAGACTATCTCTTTCTTGAAGTAATCTTTTGCTACCTGTATTTGTTCTCTAATCTCTTTGTTGGTGTGATCGATGGTTGCCTGTATTTGATCTCTTATCTCTTTGTTGGAGAGATCAATTTTTGCCTGTATCTGCTCACTTAGGACATATTTAAAATCCTGAATCATTTTAATTATGTATATTCAGAACTCCTTTTCTGACATTTCACCTACTGTACTTTCTGTGGATTCTATTGCTGTAGTATCTTGGTTTGTTTGGGGCATTTTCCTCCCTTGTTTTTTCATGATATCTATGTATTTACTCCTCTTGCAGTGTAAGTATGAGGTATTACTGTCTCTGTCCTATTGTCTTATATGTTCCCTACAGGTTACCCGATGACTCACTTTTAATGGAAAGATCATTATTACAGCATTCAAACTACCCAACGTATTGCCATCTGTCAGTTAGTTTCTATTTTTATATTTATAGTTTTGACACTTTAACCATAAATGATGAGATCAATTAGCTTCTACCATTTAGTCAGTATTTTTGTGTGGTGGTTCACAGTATCTAATGGTAGAAGGGCGGACTTATGGGTTGGCTAAAACATTTGTGAGGTACGATGTGAGAAGATAGAGGTATTAGATTATTTGACTAGTGAGAGGGAAATCATGGGAATTAGGGTGTTAGTAGGAGAAACAAAAGATGGGTATCCCCATGTAATATTCCCTGCTCCTGGGCCTGGGGCCTGTTCCCTGGCCTGTAGGCAGAGGCAGAAAATACCTGTGTCTCCTGAGTGGGTGGGCAGAGCTGGGAAAGCACTCCTGCAGGGCCTAGCTGGAACTCTTGCAGGCTGGGGCCTGTTTCCCTGCCGATGGGAGCTGGGATGGTGTCTCTGAGGTGGGGAGGGCCTAGCTGGGAAAGCATGCCATAGGGCCTATCTGGAACTCTTGCAGGCCGGGGCTTGTTCCCCTGCTGTCCCCAGCCAGGATCTCAACTATTTTTAAGATTTTTTTTTTTTTCTTTCAAGTTTTGGGGCTGGAAACCAGGGCCTCACGCCTGCCAGGCAAACTCTCTGCCACTGAGCTAAATCTCCAGCCCTTTTCAAATGTTTATTTTGAGACAGGGTCTCCCTAGGTTACCCAGGCTGGGCTTGATTCTCTAGCCTCAGCCTCCAGAGTAGCTGGAACTAAAGACTTTTTAAGATTGTTTAAAAATGTAATGTATTTTATATGTATTGAACTCTAATATTATAAGAGGCCAGTAATTTATTAAGAATAATAAAGAAGGGGCTAGGGATATAGCTCAGTTGGTAGAGTGCTTGCCTTGCATGCACAAGGCCCTGGGTTCAATCCCTGGTACCACGAAGAAAAGAAAAATAAAAGAATAATAATAAAAGAAATATCTGAAAACTCTCTGGGTTTAGAAAAAAGAAATGCATTATGTGAATGCCTTGGAATCTCTCAGAATAAAGGTTGAAATGCAGAACTTTTGAAATGGTCTCTGACCAAAGTATTTCAGTATGCCTGAGGCCTTGGGTCTTGCTATAGCATTTTGACAAGTTAACTACATCATAATGATGTAATTTATGTTAAATAACCACCTTTTTTCTAGGTAACCCTCATGAGTGACCTCTGATAAAAACCCTGGACTTCAAGGGTTAGAGTCTTGCCCTGGTTGACAGCACTTTACACATGTCACACATCATTGCTGGAAGAATATGTGTTCCTATGTGACTCTACTAGGAAGAACACTTGGAAGTTTGTACCTGATTTCTCCTAGATTTTGCCCCTAATGTTTTTTTCCCTTTATTGATTTTGATCTGAATCATTTTATTACTATAATAATTAGTACAACAGTTTTTAAATCCTGTTAGTCCTAGCAGATACCAAGCTTAAAGGAGGTCTTGGTGACCTTGACACAGAAACTCATTAAAAATTACTCAAAAGTTATAATATTAAAGTTTACTCTTCTCTTTGTGGGACCTCTATGTGTGTTAAAACACCCTTCCACCAAATGACAAGCTTGCCTTCACTCATACGCTTGCCCACATGTCCTTAACTAAAAGGTGCTGGTGCTGAAAGAATGAGATTCAGTTCTATCCAATGGTATCTGGATATCAACTCAAGCTGAAAATAGGGGACAGTTCAACTGGCAGCAGTTTTGTGGTAGCCCTGTGTTTATCTTTTGGGCCTCCTGGAGCTAAAGTATTTACCCTTGACCTACAAGGGAATGGAATATACTAGCTAGTGATTTATAATGTAAGGCTTTTTTTTTTTTTTTTTTTTTTTTCTGGTACTGGGAATTGAACCCAGGGGCACTCAATCACTGAGCCACATCCCCAGCCCTGTTTTATATTTTATTTAGAGACAGGGTCTCACTGAGTTGCTAAGTGCCTTGCCATTGCTGAAGCTGGCTTTGAACTCTTGATCCTCCCGTCTCAGCCTCTGGAGCCGCGGGGATTACAAGTGTGCACCATCTTGCACGGCTTTAATATGCTCTTTTAAGGCCAAAACCTCCCTTCAAAGTGCAAAGTACTAGCTTCTCTATAGTGTTTACTGAAAATATAAGATTGATAGTTTTGATTTTTATACTTGGTTACACAGTTCTGTTTTGTCTATGTGACTAGTGGAGTACAGAAGACCCCTCATGGAACTTGTGCCTTTAACATAGTAGTTTACTAGGGCCACTGTAACAAATTAATACAAATTCAGTAGCTTAAAAGCACACAGATCTGAAACGGAAAGTCCAAAATTAAGGTCCTACCAGGGCTGCATTCCCTCTGAAGATTCATAGGAAGAATTGTTCCTTGCCCCAGGTTCTGATGGCTGCTGGTATTCCTTGGCTTGTGGGTATATCACTTTAATCTCTGACTCTCATTGCATTATCTTCTCCTTGGTGTGTCCTTTTTTGTCTCTTGTAAGGGTATTCCTTGAATTTGGGGCCCACTCTAATCCAGTATAATCTCATCTCAATCCTTAATTATATTTGCGAAGACCATCTTTCCAAATAAGGTTACATTATGAGGTTCCACATGGACATGGTTTGGGGGGAACTTGTTTTAATCAGCTTTTTCACTGCTGTGACTAAAGGATCTGACCAGAACCACTGCAAGGATGAGACGTTTATTTGAGGGCTCACGGTTTTAGAGGTCTTAGTTCATAGAAGGCCAACTCCAATTCTAGGGGCTCTAGATGTGGCTGAATATCATGGCAGAATGTGTGGCAGAGGGAAGCAGCTCACATCATGCTGACCAGGAAGTAGAGAGAGAGACTCCACTCTCCAGATACAAATATATACACCAAAGCCACACCCCAATTCCCACAACCTGCAACCACACCTTACCAATTCAGTTAATCCTCAGTTATTCCCTATCAGGGGATTAAATCACTGATTGGGTTAAGGCTCTTATAATAACCCATCATTTCTCCTCTGAACCTTCTTGCATTGTCTCACATGTGAGCTTTTGGGGAACACTTCATAGGACACTTTTCAATCCATTACACTTGTTTTTACTTTTATTTAAGTTTTTTTCAATGTTGTCATTTTTATTTAGAATATTTTCATTTGTGGATTGTAAACTGTATTGCTAATCCTAGTCTGCTACATAGTAGTCTTGCAACAGTCATCAAATCATTTGAACATCAGGTCTCTGAGCTAAAAGTAAGTTTATGTGAGCCTACATGGTTCAGTTTAGGCATCCTGAGAAGGTGATGCCAAGAAAGAGTTAGAAGTACAAGAAATTTATTGGGAGAAATGCATTTGAAAGGTAAAGAGATAGGGATTCAGGAATAAGCAGAAAGCAATGAACCTGTGAAAAGTAGGGAAAAGGAATTAGAATTAATAAAAACCTCAGACTTCAGCACAGCTTTGACATAGTCTTAGAACAGCCAATGGGGAGTCCCAGAATAAAGATTGTGCATTAAAAGAGTCCTACACTAGGTATCAATGGCCTGGCTTAAATACCCACTGTGTGCCATTAGCGATGAGCAGCCCAGGAAATGTGCAGCTTCAGCATCAACACTGCTATGGATCCTGAAATTAGCTGATGAGGATCAACTATCTACATAACTCACAGCAGGTTCTTGTTGAAGGAAGAACTGAATGGCACACCTCTAGGACTGCTATGATTCTAGGATCTAAAATTCTGAGATTGATTATTTTCATTCCAGAGAAAGGAAGAGCATGAGGGGAAAGGAAGGCAGGAAGTTTTCCTCAATTCCAATCAGGCTCATTCTTAATTTGAACACCATAGATCATCCAGGTTTGCTGGGAAGCTGTGTTGTGAGTGTCCATGCTTTCTTCCACCTGCTCCCTGCCATGTGATGTACATTTATTTTTCTTTTCTTTCATGCTACCTCAATCCTGTCACTCCAAAACTCTATTCACCTTCTTTGTTTTTCTTCTACTAACAATATATTGGGTAATTCTGTGAGGACTGGCAGTGCCATTTCATCTTTTTATTTGGAGCGAGGGGAAAAGGGATGCTTCTCAAACTTGGATGTACATTAGAATTATCTGGGGAGCCTTTAAAATGTCCAATGCCTGGACATGTGCCAGACCAAGTAAATCAGAATCCCTGGGGGTGGAGTGGTAAGAACAGGCATACATGTGTTTTAAGAATCTTTGGGTGATCTAATGGGCAGGCAAGGTAAGAAGCACTGCTGCAGAGGATCATCACCCAGGGGAAGGAAGAAGCACAGGCTAAATTAATAAGAACATTCCAGCAGCAGTAGATTCTTTTTGTTTGTTTGTTTTTAATAAACAAGACTATTTCTCTTGATTGCTTTGTGTGTGTGTGTGTGTGTGTGTGTGTGTGTGTGTGTGTGTGTGTGTTGTGTTACTGGGGATTGAACCCAGGGCCTTGTGCATGCAAGGCAAGCACTCCACCAACTGAGCCATATCCCCAGACCTCTAAATAAGGGACACTAATTTTATTCAATGAAGGTAGCACATAAAAGTAAAATTCTCACAAACTATCCCCTACTGTCATTTCAGAATCTACTATGCAATATATTTATGAATAAACTCTTCTTTCCTTCAAATGGTTATTTCCTACTCTTTTATGTGCAGGGGGAGTTATTTTTCACTAATAATGAGTTTTTTTTTTTTATAACTTTGAGACAGAGTTTATTTCTATAATGCTTTTTTGAGGTTGAGGAGGTAGTTCTGGTGGAAAAGCTGAGTTTAAAGTAGTTTTTCAAGCAACATTGGACAGTTTTAAATGGGACGTGTTTGTTCAGTTTTTTACCATCCAGTACAAGATCACTGCTACCCAAAAAAAGACATATATAGTCATTTATCTTCATTCAGTTATCATGTGTTTACTGTAGGATTGCTATATAGTGAGCACTGTGTTTGACATTAGCCAAACAAAGATGGATAAAAAAGATTGTACCTATCAATGTGGACATGGTTAATTAATTTATAGAAGATTCTTACAATGGGTATGACTCTAACTCTCAAAGAGTAAGAGTTATACTCAAAATCTTAGAAGGTTTATCATGATAATACTCTCTTAGGTATTTGCAGCTTACTTATTTATTTATTTTTCTGAACCAGGTATTGAACCCAGGGGTGCTAAAGCACTGAGCCACATCCCCAGCCCTTTTTGTTTTTTCATTTTGAGACAGGGTCTCTCTGAGTTGTTAAGGGCCTTGCTAAGTTGGTGAGGTTAACTTTGAACTTGTGATCCTCCTGCCTTAGCCTCCTGAGCCACTGGGAATACAAGCATGAGGCACCACTCTCAGATACTTATTTAAATTTTTATTAAAAAATTAACATTTGTGCTTGCACATGCATGCACATGTATGTATATGTGTGTATAGTATATTAAAAATACTAAAAGAATTCACAGAAAACAATGGCTATAAATGGAGAGAAGAATGAAGCAAGCAGAAGGAGTCCTTCATATTTTTACATACTTTTAAAAACATCTCTATGTTGGTCTCTGTTGTTGACACTTAGCAGTGTCTATAGCCAGGTCAGCCTCAGTGACTGGAAGTCCTTGCAATGGACTTCTGTGTAATCTCTAGTGATGACAGAATGACCATTTTGTTCATGAGCCCACTGGGCAATGCAGTAGTGTGGGGAAAGAGGCTGAGTACTAGACGTGAGTTATCTTATCCATTGGGTTATTAAAGTTCTCTTCTGGGTCTTTAGGGTGGATGAGTGGGTCTTACATGGTAAATCCTCTCTAACAGCCCAATCTCCCTAAGCTGTTAGACACCTTTCATTACAATAGATCAATTCTGGCATATCAGTGTAAGAAACGCTGTGGTCTATGTTTTAGTCAACCAAACAACCTGTCTGAGCCTTTTCTAATCCCTCAAACTAAATCATTAAGTCTCAAGTCTCTGCTTGTAGACCTATATAAATAAATCTTACCTGATCTAACTTTATAGTCATCCCACCATTACTCCACCTTTAATGTTAATCCTCACCATACTCACCAGACTTATGTCTCTATAAATTGGAAAACCATGCAGTCCTTTTGTTGAATAAAATACTTACTCTTGTCTTACACTTACACCTCACCCTTTGGGCTTTCTGGGGGTTAAATCTATTTTTAGATCTAAAAACCAGGGAATGGTATTTCCTGAGGTGAATCAGCAAGGCCTTTCAAGGCAACTACAGTAGGAGAGGCGTGGAAGGAATGCTTCTCTTGGGAGAATTTCCGAGTTTGATGTCCTCAGCTTCACTGGGAGCTTCCCAAATGTCCCCATTCTATTTATCAGGATCCCATTCCTTCTTAATCAATGCCTGGACTTGAAGAGGAGACAATGAAGTTGAGAGTTCAGTTCACATTTTATTCAGCCAATTGCAGAATGAATCTCTGTATTCAATTTTCATCAATAACATTCCTGAAGTTCTAGGAGAAAGATTTCTTTCAGGTCAGGTGGGCTGGGAATTTGAAGCCCAGGGCTCATCCTTTTCTTTCCCCACTTTCTCAAGTACCCTTAGAAACAAACAACCAATCTCATGATATTCTTTGGTTTGATGAAAATGTTCAAGGTATCAAATACATAGTCATCCAGAACCTTATTTTCTCTAAGTATTCAATTAAGAATATCCAATTGTAATGTTTTGCATATTTCTATTGTCACATCACACTATGGACTGTGGGTATCCTCTTTACCACTGAAAATAGTCTTCAGTGCTTTAAATTAAATCAGATTAGAGAACCAATTCCAGATAACCCTGAACCAAATCAGGAAACTCATCCCAAAGTCCTATTACTCTAGATTTATTATAGGTTCCAAAGTCTATCAGTCAGAGTTCTGTCAATAAGAAAACATTTGTTTGTTTATCACAATATGTTGGCTTATGTGATTGGATTATGAGATCTGAACTGATGAGACAAGATTTGTAGAGATAGGAATAGGGATGAATATAATTGAATGTACAGATGGAGAAAAACATTATGGAAAATAATGAAAAGTCAACACCATTTTTTTTAAAAAATGTTTTAAAAATTGTCTTAAAAAAGTACAGTTACTAAGTGAAGTTTTAAAAAAAAGAGAAAAATACAAAAAAGAGAATAAAGATCACTTATAAATCTAACACCAAGAAATAACCATTATTAATATATTGATATACATTCCACCATGTTTTTTCCCTCAAGTATATTCATACTCATTTTTGCATGCAGATAAGATTATGCTATACATACTCTTTTTAACACAATTTAATGCATCATTATCATAATTTCATCTAAATTTCATCGTTGTTTTTAATGTTGCATAGAATTTCATTTTATAAATGTCTATCTTATGTAGTTTTTATTTAATACGTGAATATTTGAGTAATTTTTCTTTTATTTTTTGTTATGGAGTTTTGGGGGCTTTTTGTTTGTTTGTTTTTTGGGTAATGGGGATTGAACTCAGAGGCACTTGGCTACTGAGCCACATCCCCAGCCCAATTTTGTATTTTATTTAGAGACAGGGTCTCACTCAGTTGCTTGGCACCTCGCTAAATTGCTGAGGCTGGCATTGAGTTCACGATCCTTCTGCCTCAGCCACTGGAGCTGCTGGGATTACAGACTACAGGTGTGTGCCACCATGCCCAGCTCCACATGAATTTTAAGAATACTTGTTTGAACTCTACAAAAAATCCTCCTAGATTTTAATGGGATTGATTTGAATTTATATATGAATTGGGAGATATGTTTATTTTTATCATACCAAATCTTTTATTGAACAGACAAGATATACATGTCCATTTACTATCTTTTTAATATACTTCAATAAAATTATATAACTTTGTCTAGAAAGACCTCTCTTGTTAGATATAGTCTTCCATATCTTAAAATTTTAGTTATATTATTAGTTTGACTGATGAAGAGGAATACTATTGATTTGTATTTTTTTCTTGTATCCAGCAATTTTGTTAACCTGTCGTTAGTTTTATGAATTTGTCTATGGAGTCTTTTGAATTTGATGCAAACATTATATTATCTGTGTACAATTTTGTTTCTTCTATCCTAATCATTAACTTTCTCTTTGACCTTGTTATAATGGTTAGGATTTCCAATATAAAGTTGAATATATGTGTGAGGCCAAGAATCCTTGTCCTGACTGTATTGGTAATGTTTCTAGCATTTCATCATTAATATGCGATTTGTGGCAGGCTTTTGGTACAGATCCTTTCTCTGCTTTAGGAAATGTTCTTTTCCAATTGTGCTCGTGTGTTTTTCAGATGAATAAGATCAAGTTTTATCAAATGCTTTTTCTGTATCCATTGAGATAATGACTTTATTTAGTCATTTGTTATAAATTATATTAACAGATTTTAAATTTCTTTTGTTTTTATCAAAGTTATAGATGTATATATACATTTCAAAGCATCAAATAGGTTTAGAAGTCCTATTCTAAAACTGCATAACAAAATGTTGTATGCATTTGCTCCTTACCTTCCAGACACAAAGACAACCATTTTTATCTTTTTAGGTGGCTCTATTCATATTTACTTGCCTATATCTAAATAGTATTTCTATATTGCTACAACTTTATTTTTCAGCTTTTTTGATTATCATCTTCCTACTAAGGAACTTAGTGATTAGCTCTCTGACATCCCATTTTTTTCTTACAATTCTTCTAGTCCTTTCTTCCTCTTGTACTGCTGTATTGTCTTATTGTCATTTTTGTTAGATTAAGTATTCACTATTCTCATTATTGTGATTTTGAAAATACCATTCTTGGGAGAGCCACATACTCTGATTAATTTTCCTGAACAATTTTTTCCAGAGCTTGTACATACATATTTTTATTGCTTGATCTGTATATTTCACCAATTTGTCTTCATTCTCATCTCTATATATTCGGATAGAATATTCTCTCTTTTTGAAGAAATGTCTCTGGAGCTTTCTGACTTTTCCAAACCTCTGCTGAGTGCTCTCCATGCCTAGGATACTGTTGTCATCTTGGAATTCCTACTCTCATTACAGGGATCTTTAGTTTTCCTTCCGTCGGATAACCTTTCCTTTTTCCCATCTTCTCTTTCCTTGTCTTAATCTCTCATTGTGGTTTAGCACACTTTTCAGTAACTTCTTAAGAAAGGGAACTAGGGAGGTAATTCATGTTTTAGAACATGCATGGCTAAAATGTCTACCCCTTACATTAACTGAGAACTTGACTAAAGCTGGAGTTCTATGTTGACGGTAATTTTTTCTCAGACTTTTGAAGACCTTGTTCCATTATTTTCTGAATCCAGAGTTGCTGTGGAAAAGTCCAAAGTCATTTATGAGACCTGATGCTTTGTATTTGATCTGTGCTCACCATCACAAAATTGTATAGGATTTTGTTCTTGTTGCCAGTATTCTAAAATTTCCTGATGATAAGTCTTACTGTTCAACTCCTTCCTCAAATATGTGATTTTGCTGGGCACTAAGAGAGTTCTTTCATCAAGATACTTGTATCCATTAGCTGTGGAAAAAAATCTCCTGAATGATTTCATTGTTGATTTAATCCTTCTTTTTTTCTTCTTCTTTGTTTCTTTAATTCCTGTTATTTGGATTTTGGTCTTCTGATCTAGTCCTTTTTATTTTCTGTTCACCATCTCTATTTTGCTCTCTCTTTTGAAAGATACTCTAGTTTTATCTTCCAAAATTTCAATTTTTATTTTTTCCCATCATATTTGAAAATTTCAAGTTAAAATATTATCTCAACATTTCTTTCTAAACAGCATACTATTCTTATGTGATGTTTTTCCTTTTCTCCCTGTATCTCTCTGTTCCTTTTCTTTTTTTTCTTTCAACAGTTTCTTTTCTTCTAAGTTGTCTTTGTCTTCCTTTGCTTCAGTATCTTTTCTGTTAGACACTTCCTTCACATAGTGGCTCATCCTTGACTTTTTTTATTTATAGGGAAGAATAAGGCAGTGAAAAGTTACCTAGAGTATATACCCACAGGATTGGAAAATATACCCCCACAAAAACCTGTACACAAATGTTCACAACATTATTCATAATAACGCCAAACAGGGAAACAACCCAAATGTCCATCAACTGATGAATGAATAAACATGTTGTAGACATGTGATGGAATACTATTCAGCCATAAAAAGGGAAAAGGTACTGATATAAGCTATAATAGAATGAACCTTGAGGAGGTTGAGAAGATGGCGGACAGGAGAGAGGTGTTCTCAGGAGTAAGTCACTAAAAAAAGCATAATGGAGAGTTTGGAGTTGCCAGTGGTGTTCCTGCAACTGTGAGGAAGATAGGGCATTCATGCTTCTCGGGGACAGCGAGACAATGAAATATAACAAAGGTGAGACTCCAGATCACTGACACGCAGGGGCCGTGCACGAGAGTTCCGCAGTGGAGCCAGAAGAAACTGCGTGGTAGAGCAAAGTCCCTGGCAAGGACATCAAAGTGGAGCAGTGCAGAAAGATAGGAAGAAAGTTAGACGTGGACAACTTTCATGCAGAGTACTTTCACGTAGATTGCTGGGCAGGGCTACATGCTCAGGAAGGACACTCAGGTATGGGCAAGTGCTTTTAAGCCCAAGGAGAGCGATTGCCGCCATTTTTGAAAGGGGCTGCAGTGGACAAGAAAGAAAGAAGGAACAAAGGGGAAGCAGCTGCATTGGAAATCGGTGGGCATCCGAGGAATCTACCAGTGCTCTGAGGCCAACACACACCTGGTTGAGACATGGGCAGCCAGCGGGGGGAAAGTGTATCTGAAACCAGCGTGAAGGCCCCTGTGACTCTGCAACTGTGGAGGAGCATGGAGGATAGATGCCTTCTGGACGGATCGTCTTTTGGTGCCATTCACCTAGTACCCCAACCCCCAGCACCATTCTTTGGCTAACCAGGTATGCAGACTTGACTCCACCCACAAATACTCTACAACAGCCAGGGCATGTTCCGTGGGACAACTAGCTTAACAGCTGGAGGGTGAAACAGAAAAGCTTCCCTAAAGGCTGCTTGACTGAGACTTATTTGTGGGTTCAACTTTGTCTTTGTTTTGTTTTTATCCTTATCTCTTTTTTGCTCTTTTCTCCTTCCCTCATCTTTCCTATTTATACCCTGCCCTTGCATTCTCAACAGAGGCTAAAACAAGTTTTATACAGGAATTAGGAGTTTTAGAACTGGGGCAACTGAATGATACATCAAAGTGGTATTACATATAGTTTCTTCTCTGTTTTTTTTTTTTTTTTGACTCACCTTCTCTTCTCTTTTTCACTAATTTCTACTACTTTGACATTTTTTATTTCTCTCAATGTTTGCATAAGTTTGGTTTATATATACATCGGTCTTCCCACTAAATTGTTCACTCTAATTCCTTTCCTCTCTCTTCTACTGATGTTAAACTACTTCCATAGATTTCTATTTTCACACTTCCTAAGGAAAGAAAGCAACGCAATATCCTCACTTCCTTCCTCCTAAGCATATCACCTCTGTGTCCAATATTTGAAATTATAAACCCCATTACAAACATACGGAGTATATTGGAGACAATATATGAATTCACTAATTCTGTACATTGTGACCAAATTGTGATTAACTGAATAGAAAATGTCTGGTTTTAAAGTGTAAAGTATTTATAAGGGGATCTGATAGCATTGTACTACAGGAGCATCATACGGCTTTAAGGTAAAAATGAAAAAGTCAAGTTTCCACAGTGCTAGAAGAAAAGTCACACAAGCAATATGAAAAAACAAGGGAAGAAAGTGTCTCAAACAAATCAACATACCTCCTTAGCAGATTCCTTGGCAAGCACAGTAGATGAAATGTCAGAGAAGGAATACAGGAAATACATAATCCAAATGTTCATGGAACTCAAGAATGAACTTAAGAATGAAATAAGGGAGCAAATACAGGTAATAAAAGATCACTTTGGGGGCTGGGGTTGTAGCTCAGCAGTAGAGTGCTCGCATAGCACGTGCGCGGCCTGAGTTCGATCCTTAGCACCATGTACAAATAAATGCATTGTGTACAACTAAAAGCAAATAAATAAATATTTTTTAAAAAGATCACTTTGACAAAGAACTTCATAAACAAATATAAGAAGCAAAAGATTACTTCAATAGGGAGATAGAGGTTCTAAAGAGAAACCAAACAGAAATTCTGGAAATGAAAGAAGCAATAACCAAATTAAATGTTCAATTGAAAGCATCACCAACAGATTAGACCACTTGGAAGAAAGGACCTCAGATAATGAAGACAAAATATATAATCTGGAGAAAAATGTAGACTACACAGCAAAAATGGTAAGAAATCATGAGCAGAACATTCAAAAAATATGGGATAGCATAAAAAGACCAAATTTAAAAGTGATTGGGGTAGAGGAAGGTGCAGAGTTCCAAACCAAAGGAATGAGTAATTTATTTAATGAAATAATAGTAGAAAAATTTCCAAACATGAGGAATGAATGGGAAAACCAAGTTCAAGAGGCTTACCAAACACCAAATGTACAAAATCACAACAGATCCACACCAAGGCACATTATAATGAAAATGCCTAATATACTGAACAAGGAGAGAATATTAAAAGCCACAAGAGAAAGGAATCAGATTAAATATAGGGGGAAACCAATTAGATTATGTGCAGATTTTTCAACTCAGACCTTAAAAACTAGAAGATCCTGGAACAAGATATTTCAAGCTCTAAAAGAAAAGGGATGTCAACCAAGAATCTTATATCCAGCAAAATTAAGCTTTAGATTTGAAGATGAAATAAAACCTTCCACAACAAACAAGTTAAAAGATTTCACAACTCGAAACCTGCCCTTCAGAGCATCCTGGGCAAAATATTCCAGGAAGAAGAAAAGAAAAATAACAATGAAAATCAGCAAAGGGAATTATTAAACTAAAGAAAACACCAACCAGAGGAGAAACCAAATCAAGTTAAATACCATAAACAAATAAAAATGGATGGGAATATGTGTCTCAATAATAGCCCTGAATGTTAATGGCCTAAACTCACCATTCAAAAGACACAGACTGTCAGACTGAATTAAAAGAAATGACCCAACAATATGCTGTCTCCAAGAAAAAGACATCAACAGACTGAAGGTGAAAGGCTGGGAATAATCTAACCACTCACATGGGCTGCGGAAGCAAGCAGGGATTTCCATCCTCATATCAAATTAGGTAGACTTCAAGCCGAAGCTAATCAAAAGGGACAAAGATGGATATTTCTTACTGATTAAGGGAACCATTCATCAACAAGATATAACAACTATAAATCTATATGCCCCAAATAACGGAGCACCTACATTCATCAAACAAACCCTTCTCAAGTTAAAGAGGCAAATAGACCACAACACAATAGTTCTGGGTGACTTTAACACACCTCTTTCACCACTGGATAGATCTGAAGGAGCCCTAATTAGGAAGGGCTGTTGCAGCTAGCTGGAAGCCATAAGTTCCACCTGATATGTATGTGACGCACCTGTAGGCACCCGCAGTGCTGAAGGTATATAACCGGGTGAAAGCGGTCCAAGTTAGGAGAACGGAGAATTCATTCAGTCAGTCGTGCAGTAGCTCGGTCGGTCAGAAGAAGAGTTCGGGTCGGAGAAAAGAATCAGAGCGGCCAGAACGTAGGCAGAGCGGTTACAGAAGAGAAACCAGATAGAAGAAGTAATGGCTGGTCAGAGTTAGGCCGAGGCTCCCGAGGAAGACAGAAGACAGAAGAAAGAAGCAAGAAGCTCTAAAAAATAATCTTTCTCTAAGCTCTATCTTTCTTTCTCTCTAAGAAGAAGAAGAAGACAAGATAGCTAAGCTCTATCTTTCTTTCTCTCTAAGAAAGCTTTCTTTAATCTTTCTTTCTCTCTAAAAAAGCTTTCTTTCCCTCTCTCAGCTCTCTCTAAGAAAGTAGAAGTAAAAGTAGTAAAAGCTTTACTCTGCCTCCGAGTTTTCCTCCCGGGTTACGGTACCAGGTAGCTTACATAGATCATCCAAACAAAAGCTAAATAAAGAAAATTGAGACCTCATTAATACATTTAACAACTTAGAATTAACGGATGTATATAGAATATTTCATCCTTCAGTGAATGAATATGCTTTATTCTCAGCAGCACATGGCTCCTTCTCTAAAATAGACCATATATTATGCCACAAATCAACTCTCAGCAAATATAAAAAAATAGAGATATTACCCTGCATTCTATCAGACCATATGGAATGAAATTGGAAATAAATGATAAAACAAGAAATAAAAAAAGCTATCCCAACAACTGGAAACTAAACAACATGCTACTGAATGAACAAGGAGTTGCAGAGGAATTGAGGAGGAGATTAAAAAATTCCTAGAGGTGAATGAGAACACAGATACATCATATAGAAATCTCTGGGACACTATGAAGGCAGTAGTAAGAGGGCAAATTCATTGCATTGAGTTCGTTCCTTAAAAGAAAAAAACAACAACAACAAATAAATGACTTAACATTACACCTCAAAGCTCTATAAAAAGAAGAACAGATCAACACTAAGAGCAGTAGAAGACAGGAAATAATTAAAATCATAGCTAAAATTAATGAAATCGAGACTAAAGAAACAATTGAAAGAATTGACAAAACTAAAAGTTGTTTTTTTGAAAAAATAAATAAAATTGATAAACCCTTAGTGATGCTAACGATAAAAAGGAGAGAAAAGACTCAAATTACTAGCATCCATGATGAAAAAGGAAATATCACAACAAACACCTCAGAAATACAGAAGATAATTAGAAATTACTTTGAAAACTTATACTCTAATAAAATAGAAAATATCGAAGGCATTGACAGATTTCTAGAGTCATATGAATTGCCCAAACTGGAGCTGGAGGCTATACACATTTTAAACAGATCAATCTCAAGTGAGGAAATAGAAGACGCCATCAGAAAGCTACCAACCAAAAAAAGCCCAGGACTAGATGGATACATAGCTGAGTTCTACAAGACCTTCAAAGAAGAACTAATACCAATACTGAAGAGCAATTAGACAGATGAAAGAAATTAAAGGGATCCAGATAGGAAAAGAAGAATTCAAATTAGCATTATTTTCTGATGATATGATAATATACGTAGAAGATCACAAAAACTTTACCAGAAAACTTTTACAACTAGTAAATGTATTCGGCAAAATAGCAGGTTACAAAATCAATAACCATAAGTCAAAGGCATTTATGTACACCAGTGACAAATCCTCTGAATGAGAAATGATGAAAACTATCCCATTTACAATAGCATAAAAAAAAAAAAATCCTGGAATCTACTTAATGAAAGAGGTGAAAGACCTCTATAATGAAAACTACAGAACACTAAAGAAAGAAATTATAGAAGGCCGGGCACGGTGGCTCACGCCTGTAATCCCAGCACTTTGGGAGGCTGAGGCAGGAGGATCATGAGTTCAAAGCCAGCCTCAGCAGTGGCGAGGCACTTAGCAACTCAGTGAGACCCTGTCTCTAAATAAAATACAAAAAAGGGCTGGGGATGTGACCCAGTGGACGAGTGCCCCTGAGTTCAATCCCCGGTACCACCAAAAAAAAAAAAAAAAAAAAAAAAAAAAATTATAGAAGACCTTAGAAGATGGAAAGACCTACCATGTTCTTGGATAGGCAGAATTAATATTGTCAAAATGACCATACTACCAAAAGCACTATATAGATTTAATGCAATTCCAAACAAAATCCCAATGACATTCCACATAGAAATAGAAAAAGCAGTCATGAAATTCATCTGGAAAAATAAGAGACCCAGAATAGCTAAAGCAATCATTATCAAGAAAAGTGAAGCAGGTGGCATCATTATACCAGACTTTAAATTATGCTACAGAGCAATAGTAACAAAAACTGCATGGTATTGTGAAGGAGCCTATAATCAAGGAGATAGCTAAAGATTGCGGTTAGCTGAGAGCCATAAAAGATGTTCTAGTTTTCACCTGATAGTAATATCCAAAGAATCTTTGTATGCCCGTGAACACTGCGTGACGCACCTGTAAGCTCGAGCTGTAAGCACGTGTCCTTGTTAAAGCTATATGTATATAACTGGGTGAGTTAGTGTGTGTGGAAAGAAGAAGAAGGTGGTGGTTGAAGTTAGAGCGTTTGGAGTGATTCCTGGAGCCAGAGAGAGAAGAAGAAGGAATAAAAGACCTTTTTTCATTTTCATCCTGCCTCCGAATTTTCCTGCGGCGTTCGTTGCTCCAAGCGGTTTCCGCTTCAGGCAGCAACAAGTGGTGGCCTGTATGGGGAATTCGGCGGCAAGGTAAGAAAAAAGAAAATTTAAAAATATGGGAGCGAATATAACAAAAAGTTGGTTTATAAAAGCCACGAATGAAATTTTTGATATCGAGAACTCAGAGGATAGTGAGAAAAGTGAACAAGAAAGCATATCCTCTGACTCAGTTGAGACCAGCAAGGAGAGTAGTAATGTAAATTCAAAAGTAAGAACTGCAAAAGCCATCAGAAGCTTAATAAAATTAGCTGAGGAGTATGTACTCTCCTTAGAAGCTGAAACTCAGGATACTAGTGAAACTGATAATAGTAACAAGGAGCCAAACCATGAGAGTACGGTATCCTCCACTGAGCCAGTTAGGAATTATGAAGCTAGTAGTGAGGAGGAATCAAAAAGCGATTCGGGGAGCACAGTCTCCAATAAAAAGAACAAAAAGAAATTAAAAAAGAGAAAAGACCGTCAAATAGAGGAACCACTAGTGCCCTCTGCTCCTTCATGGATAGAATACCTAACAGAAACAATAAGGAGTATTGATCAGAAAGTGCGTGTCCTTGAGGTAGAAATTGGTGGCCTTTCTGAGCGCTTATACGCTCTCGAACAACATAGACCGCAGGAGCACCTAGAACTGCCAGTATTTCAAAATGAAGAGGGACAAAGATATCACGAGTCCCTAGACTTTAAAACAATAAAGAATTTTAAAGAGGCGGTAATGACCTATGGGCCTCAAGCTCCGTTCACATTAAGTATGATAGAGTCACTTAACACCCTAATCTTAGCCCCCTCAGATTGGAAAAGTCTATGCAGAGCGGTACTAAATGGGGGACAATACCTAATCTGGAAAACTCAATTCCAGGAACTTTGTTCAGAAATAGCAAAGAGAAATGCTGCAGCAGGTTTCCCTCAACGCAATATAGATATGCTCACAGGGGAAGGTCAGTTCGCCGAACTACAAAATCAGCTACAATACGATCCCGGTGTGTATGCCCAGATACACACTGCAGCTGTGAAAGCCTGGAAGACAATATCAGGCACAGGGGATCTGCAAGGCAGCCTATCAAAAGTTATACAAGGGCCTAACGAACCTTACGCTGATTTTGTAGATAGACTCTTAAAAACAACATCTAGAGTTTTTGGCGAAGTCGAGCAAGCTATGCCTTTAGTTATCCAATTAGCATACGAGAACGCTAATAAATATTGCCAGGATGCAATAAGGCCGTGGAGAAGTAAAAAAGACTTATCAATTTATATCAGACTGTGCAAAGACATTAACGAGGCTGTTATCACAGGCAACGTAATTGCTGCAGTGATGAAAAATTCCTCCCCTCAAAATTCCCAAAGGATTCAACCTAGAACAGGACATTCCAGACAAAAGTATTATAATCAACCAAGATATGCTAAGCAATATCCCCCAAGGGTAAATAAGATCAAATTCATACCGCGCTCCAGGCCGATGCCCCAGGTGCAAAAAGGGTATACATTGGGCCAATCAATGCCATTCCAGATATGATATATATGGAAATGATTTATCAAGGATTTCAAAAAATGGGGCACGGGGCCCAATGCCCCGGGGCCCACAAATGTACGAGGCACTAGAGGAGGAATGCACACTAGAGGAGGAATGCCCTCAGATCCAAATGATTCCTCGTCACAATCCCTCCTACCCATTAACTCCCTTATCAGAGGGACAAGAGGAAGTGCAGGATTAGATCTCTGTTCTACTGCCCGGATGGTACTGACACCTGAAATGGGGGTTCAGCTGATTCCTATGGGAATCAGGGGACCTCTCCCTTCAGGAACTGTGGGACTAATCCTTGGGGCGTAGTTCCAAGAGTTTATTAGGCTTTAATGTTATACCAGGGGTTATTGATTCAGATTATAATGGAGAGATTAAAATAATGCTAAGTACACACAGGGGCATCATCTCCGTAAATCAAGGAGACAGAATCGCACAGCTGCTCCTCATTCCCAGTCTCCATAGTTCTTTTAAAAGCATGCCACAAAATAGAAATAGCAGAGCATTCGGTTCCACTGGTTCAGGACCTATGGCTTTCTGGGTACAGGATTGTTCACGGAGGCCAATGTGCAAATTAAAAATTCAAGGTATAGAGATGGAGGGGCTGATTGATACAGGAGCTGACTCTTCCATCATAAATCTACAACAATGGCCTAAGCACACTGGCCTCTACAGAAAGCCTCAACCAGTTTAAGAGGCTTGGGATATAGTAATACCCCAGCACAAAGTGCTGTAATCTTAAATTGGCAAGACAATGAAGGCCATACAGGAACATTCCAACCTTATGTTTTAAACAGCTTGCCAGTTACCCTATGGGGAAGAGATATCTTACATCAAATGGGGCTACACCTAGCAACCAAGCCTGCAGGTGTTAAGAATAAAAATCCTAATCATAATAAAAAAGGCAAAGGACATTTTTTCTAGGGGCCACTGAGAAAACAATTTTAAAAAATACCATGGCTCTCTAATAAGCCAGTTTGGGTCCCTCAGTGGCCCCTATCCAAAGAAAAATTGCAAGCGGCCCATCAATTAATTAAAGAACAATTAGAAGCAGGACACATACAGCCTTCCACCTCTCCCTGGAATTCTCCCATATTTGTAATTAATAAAAAATCGGGAAAATGGAGACTATTACAAGACCTAAGACAAATTAATAAAACAATGCAAATTATGGGACCTACCCAACCTGGACTTCCTAATCCTGTAGCTATTCCAAAAAACTATTACCTTATAACTCTTGATATAAAGGACTGTTTCTTTTCCATTCCCCTACAACCTCTGGATGTCCCCAGGTTTGCTTTTTCAATTCCTTCTATCAATAATAATGGCCCTGATAAAAGATGTCAATGGAAAGTATTGCCGCAGGGAATGGCAAATAGCCCTACAATGTGCCAACTATATGTGGACAGAGCTATACAGCCCATTAAAAACAAATATCAAGACCTCATGTGACTACACTACATGGATGATGTTTTATTAGCTCACCCTAATCAAAAAATCTTATTTAATATATTTAGTGAAATAACAAAAAATTTTAAAAAATATGGATTATATATAGCAGAAGAAAAAGTTCAAAGCAGATCACCTATACTATATTTAGGCTTTAAAATCATGGATACTTTTGTCAAACCCCCCAAAATTCTAATAAGTAAAGAACATTTGACCACCCTCAATGATTTCCAAAAATTATTGGGAGACATTAATTGGCTTCGCCCTACACTAAGCCTCACTACTGGACAATTAAAACTTTTATTTGACATCCTTCGCGGGAACCCTGATCCATCCTCACTGCGAACATTAACTCCTGAGGCCAGGAGAGCTCTAAAATTAGTAGAACAGGCCATTGAAAGATCCCATTGTGATAGATTTGATTTTCACAACCACTAATATTGATTATTATTCCTTCACAATATACTCCAACAGGAGTATTTTGGCAACAGGGACCTATATTATGGATACATTTGCCTGTCTCTCCTAAAAGTACAATTGAGTCTTATACCTCCATGGTGGCTAAACTTATTCTTCAAGGACTTAAAACCTCTACTAAAATATTTGGAATTCATCCCGCTACTATTATTACTCCTTATTCATCATCACAGGTTGAATATTTGTGCTTCAATGATAATGATTGGGCTATAGCTAGATGCTCTACTTCTGCAAATTTTGACAATCATATTCCTAAATCTCCTATACTGTCCTTTTGTATCAATCATCCTATCATATTCCCACAGGTAATAAAAAATCAACCCATTCCTAAAGCATTTAATGTATTTACAGATGGATCCTCTAATGGTACTGCTGCAGTAGTCACTCAAAATGAAAAAATGATTCATATCACTAATCAAAAATCAGCTCAATTAGTGGAACTCGAAGCTATAATAATAGCTCTGGAAAATTTTAAAGAACAGCCTATGAATATTTTTCTCAGACAGCCACTATATTGTACATGCTGTCCCTAAATTGGAGCTAGCAGGTCCAATAGCACCACATACTCCAGCTTTTAAACTGTTTTCTCAAATCCAAAATCTCCTATGGCAACGAAAAGAATCTTTATTTATAGGCCACATAAGATCTCACACTAATCTGCCTGGTCCTCTCCATGAAGGTAATCAAAAAGCTGATGCCCTCACTAAAACAATATTTATATTTACTACAGTACAACAAGCTACTTTATTTCATTCCCAGTTCCACATTAATAGCACTACCTTAAGACAAAAATTTAAAATCACAAAAGAACAAGCTCGTAGAATTGTAAAAGAATGTCCATCTTGTGGAACACTTTTGCCCAATCCACATTATGGGGTTAACCCACGAGGTTTGATGCCCAATCATTTGTGGCAGATGGATGTCACACATGAACCAAGTTTTGGAAAATTACGATTTATTCATGTCACCATAGGTACATGCTCAGGCATGATTTTTGCTTCTTTACATTCCGGAGAAAAAGTTAAAGATACTATATCTCATTGTCTGCAAGCTTTTGCTGCATTGGGCATCCCCAAAATGCTTAAAACAGATAATGGCCCTGCACGTACATCCACATCCTTCAAACAATTTTGTACAAAGTTCAATATTATCCACAAAACAGGTATCGCTTATAATCCTCAGGGACAAGGAATAATTGAAAGAGCAAATTGGACACTTAAAAATATGTTACTAAAGCAAAAAGATGGAAACTGGAAAAATCCTAAGGACAGATTGGCAGTTGCCCTGTTTACCCTAAATTTTCTTAACTTTAGATTCTAATGGACATTCGGCTGGAGATAGACACTGGAACCCACACCAACAACATAAACCTTTGGTTTACTGGAAGGATGTTCTCTCAGGTACATGGAAGTGTCCAGACCCAGTATTAATTTGGGGAGAGGATCTGTTTGTGTTTTTCCAAAGCACGAATCCTCTCCAATATGAATACCATCTAGATTGATAAAGCAGGTACAAAGTCAAAAGGATCAAGACGAAGTTATTGAGGAGTCTAGATTGAATAAACAAGTACAAAATCAAAAGGACCAAAATGAAGGTATGGAGTGATTCCCTTAAGAGTCCTTCATTAAATTTACAACTTAAATTTCATCTTCCCAGCCGGGACAAGAAGATCTCTCTTCAGTGTATACACAATTGTATTTTTTTTTCTCTTTTATATATGTCTTTATGTCTGTGCATTTGTCTAAATGCCATGTTAATGTGATGTCACAAATATATGTTTATATGTGCGTCTGTCTAGTGTGATGTCACAAATAATTAAGCACTTATGAAAAAAAAATAGGTAGATAGATATAGATCCAAATAACGTTAATTCATTTAAGCTTAGAATATTCTAATTAGATAATCAATATATATATAGATAGATAGATATTCATATAAGTTCAGAATACTCTAATTAGATAATCAATTATAATGATAATCAATTTTGATTTATAGTTGTCTCCGGGACTTCTCTTCAGCTGTGAATATGTTTAATGTTGTATAACCTGATATATTGGTGTTCCGACAGAGGATCATTTATTTGTTATTAACTTCATTTGTTTAATAGCTGATTAATTTGAATTATTTTAACAGGTATAGGATTGCTGTGTATATGGAGACTCGAGGATTCCAGCTAACAAATTATTTTTCCAAAGTGCCTTTAGCTTTTCTTTATCTTTAATGCAGTAAACACCCTCAGTTTCTCTTTGATTATTTCTGAATGTGATATTTTGCCAGCTTATGTTTGTGGGAGCTTAAGCAGCAATGTGTGTGAGCAGAGATCAACTTTTATTTTCTACTCTAATAATTCTTTTTTTTAGTTTGACAGCTCACCTTTTGATCTCAGTGCTGGAATAGCACTGCCTTTCCCTTAATAATGGATGCTTGAGTTTTTAGGTAGCGGGCCCTGAAGATTTGCCGGTGGAAATGTCTAGACATAAAAAAGAGATGGCTGCTGCTACAACTGCAGGGACTGCAGTCGCTGCAAGCATCCCTGCTGCTCAAGCATCAAACAACCTAACCAGCAGTGTGGCCTCTGCTCTGCATGCATGGGGCCTCCTGAATCTATATGTTATAACTTATGGACATTTTGATTTTCCATTATTTTGGGACATTATGGGACAATGCCTTGCGGGTATTTGTCTAAGAGAACTCAGTATGTTACTTGATGAAACTAAGGGCAGCTGATTCGCTTAAAGAACTTGATACGCTATGGAAACTTGGCTCGTCAGCAGTAGGCTTACCGCCTTAAAGCCGCAGCATCTCCTAAAAATTGGACGGCTGTTAGTCAACACACAGTCGATCCTGAAGGGCTCTATTGGATGGCTGGTTAGCCTATGACGGGTAAGATCCCCAGAAGGGGACAACCTAAGACACGGCACAGTCGCACGGGACAGTCTAATGTGGCCGGCATGTCAACCTAAGCCAGGAGTCAGGACAGCCTAGACTCCCATGACGGGTAAGAATGTTGGTTGCACATGGACGTCCTAGAACATCCCCTCTTTTAAAACTAAAAGGGGGAAATGAAGGAGCCTATAATCAAGGAGATAGCTAAAGATTGCGGTTAGCTGAGAGCCATAAAAGATGTTCTAGTTTTCACCTGATAGTAATATCCAAAGAATCTTTGTATGCCCGTGAACACTGCGTGACGCACCTGTAAGCTCGAGCTGTAAGCACGTGTCCTTGTTAAAGCTATATGTATATAACTGGGTGAGTTTAGTTAGTATGTGTGGGAAGAAGAAGAAGGTGGTGGTTGGAGTTAGAGCGTTTGGAGTGATTCCTGGAGCCGGAGAGAGAAGAAGAAGAATAAAAGACCTTTTTTCATTTTCATCCTGCCTCCGAATTTTCCTGCGGCGTTCGTTGCTCCAAGCAGTTTCTGCTTCAGGCAGCAACAGTATTGGCATCAAAGTAGACTGGTAGACCAATGGTACAGAATTGAGGACACAGAGACTAATACATATAATTTCAGTTATCTTATATTAGACAAAGGTGCCAAAAATGTACATTGGAAAAAAGATAGCCTCTTTAACAAATGGTGCTGGGAAAACTGGAAATCCATATGTAGCAAAATGAAATTAAACTTTTATCTCTCACCATGCATAAAACTCAACTCAAAGTGGATCAAGGACCTAGGAATTAGAGTAGAGACAATACACCTAATAGAAGAAAAAGTAAGCTCTAATCTCCAACATGTCAGATTAGGCCCCAAGTTCCTTAATAAGACTACTGTAGCACAATAATTAATATCAAGAATCAATAAATGGGATAGATTCAAACTAAAAAGCTTCTTCTCAGCAAAAGAAACAATCAGTGAGGTGAATAGAGAACCAACTAATTGGGAGCAAATTTTTACCACATGCACATCAGATAGAGTACTAATCTCTAGAATATATAAAGAACTCAAAAATCTTAACACCAAAAAAACAAATAATCCAATCAATAAACAGGCCAAGGAAATGAAAAGACACTTCTCAGAAGAAGATACACAATCAATCAACAAATACATGAAAAAATGTTCAACATCTCTGGCAATTAGAGAAATGAAAATCAACACTACTCTAAAATTTCATTTCACTCCTGTCAGAATGGCAAACAAACAATAATAAATGTTGTAAAGGATGTGGGGGAAAGGCACACTCATACATTGCTGGTGGTCTGCAAAATGGTGCAGCCATTATGGAAAGCAGTATGGAGATTCCTTGGAAAACTGGGAATGGATCCACCTTATGACCCAGCCATTCCACTCCTGGGTCTATTCCCAAAGGACTTAAAAGCAGCATACTACAGGGACACCACATCAATGTTTATAGCAGCACAATTCACAATGGCTAGGCTGTGGAACCAACCTAGATGTCCCTCAGTAGACAAGTGGATAAAGAAAATGTGGTATATATACACATTGGAATATTACTCAGCAATTCAAGAGAATAAAATAATGGCATTCACAGGTAAATGGATGAAGTTGGAGAAAATAATGCTAAGTGAAGTCAGCCAATCTCAAAAATCCAAGTGCTGAATGTTTTCTCTGATATAAGAGGGCTGATTCACAGTGAGGTTGGGTGGGGGAACATCGGAGGATTAGAGAAACACTAGAGAGGTCAATAGGGAGGAAGGGGAAGGGAGGGAGCAAGGGAATATGAAGGGAAAAAAAGAAAAAGAAGATGGTAGAATGAGATGGACATCAGTATCTTAAATGCATGATTGAAGACATGAATGGTATGAATATACTTTGTATACAAACAGTGTTATGTAAAAAGTTGCTCTATACATGTACTATGAATTGTAATGCATGATATTGTTATATATACAACAACTTCAAATTTAAAAAATGAGAACAGTATCTAAAGTAAAAGAATCTAGGCATAAAAGAACATAGCTTTTTGTTTGTATGATTTTATTTACATAAAATATTAAGAGTAGGTGAATCATAGACATAGAGATAAATGGTTACCAGGGGTTGGATGGAGATAGTGAAGAGGAGTGACTGCTAATGGGTACAAGTTTCTTTGGGGTAAAGTCAATTTTCTCAGCTTGAATTTTCTGGTCTTAAATATTCTGGTCATGGTAGCAGTACAGCACTAAAAATATATTTAAAAATCACAGAATTGTATAATAAGAAAAAAGCTATCTAGAATCTCCAGGTGTGTGTGTGTGTGTGTGTAAATATTTTTAGTTGTAGATGGACACAACACCTTTATTTTCTTTGTTTATTTTTATGTGGTGCTAAGGATCAAACCCAGTGCCTCACATGTGCTAGGCCAGTGCTCTCCCATTGAGCCACAACCCCTGCCCCCAAATGTGCGTTTATGTCTTGTTAATAGTAGAGTCATTGTGCAATGATCTGGCTGGGCCATTTCTTTAGGGAAACCCAACATAATTATTTTTAGGTCTTTACTCCTGGGCAAGGTGAATTTTAAAGAGGCTTTTTCCTTCTGCTCCTTGAGGGTATAGACTTGTCTGCCAACATACTAGATCCAAATGAGACAAAAGGGCTAGACATCTCAATATTAAATATAAAAATCTTTAATTAGGATAAGTTTTCCTTACTACAACCCCCTTCTCACTCTGCCTGATATTCTCTAGTACAGAAACCCTTTACTATCTCCAGAGAACAAGATTTCAGTGTATTAATCTGGTGTGCAGCTGGAGAGTTCTTCCTAACAGGCTCTTTAGTAATCTTTCTGTTCTTTGCTCTTCTTTGACCTGAACTTCAGAGATTCCTGTTGGCCCCAGTCCTGAAGTATTAGCCAAGGTTATTGAAATTATATCAACTGCCAGTAAATGCATCAAACTGGGGACTATCATGCTAAGTTAAATAAGCCAGACTCAGAAAGTCAAAGGTTGAATGTTTGTGGAACATTCAATATGTGGAAGCTAGTCTAAAATAATGAAAGAGAAGAAATGGCAGGGGTGGGGTGGGGGTGAAATTCCATCAAAACAGAAGAAAGATCAGTGGAGTAGAAAAGAGGTTTGACGGGGAGGGAGAAGGGAGGGGATAAGGGAAAAACAATGTAAAGAATCCAACCTAACTTTCATATGTACATAGATGAATATACAACAGTGAATCTCACCATTACGTACATTAAAAACAAAACAAAACAACAAACAAACAAAACCAACTTGGAAGTCAATAGCCAAAAGATCAATAGAGAGAAGAAAAGGAACAGTGGGAGGAAAGACAGTAGGGAAAAGGCAGTACTGCATACTGAATTATAGCAAATTATATTCCATGCATTTATAATTATGTCAAAATAAATCTTAATGTTATGTATAACTAATATGAGTCAATAACAAAATGAAAATAATGTGTGTCTCCATTATGCTAAGTTGATTACTACACATCCATCCGATTTCCAATTTCCATAATTTTGTTGCTGTATCTCTCTTTTGTAAATACATTGTAAATACAATCTGGTAAATACATTTTTAAAAATAGTAAACAAAAACAACTCTCTTTACTGTCACTTTAATGGGACATGGGGCAGTAACAAAAGTAAATTCATTTGTGTAATGAATTGTATAGCTTTACTCTATTACTTCTTCCCAGAAATTCTTGAGTAAGATGAACTTCGATGTTGTATATTCAATGACTCCAGATTTTTACTCTAAGCCTAATACTTTTTGGTATGGTTGTATTACTCTAAAACCATAAGATACTGAACTCAATTCTGACTGACTCCAGAATATATTCTAAAAGTCTATATAGAATATTTACTTCTCTAATAGTGTTTGGATTACAAAGAGTTTGCCTAAAATAATTAAGTTATTCTAATATAGAATGTAACGTACTTAATTTTTTCCAGATTATTTCATATATGTGACTTTTGTCTTTCCAACTGTATTATAAGCAGCTTAGATCTAAGGACCATGTTTTGTACATCTTGTACCTTTCATAATGGCAAGCACTGTGTTGGACAGATAGACATGTAAATATTTTGACTGGTTTTAGCCCATTTCCTTACCATCTACATCATTCATAATAAATTCAATTTATTAATGATTCTGCTTGGTTAAATTTTAATTATTGATATCTTCCTGCACATTAGATTTCTTTTAAAATTGTTCCTCAATTTTACATTAAGTTTTCTGACTTTTTAGCATTTAGTCTTAATGACTAGCTTAGGCTGCTCATAAGAGTAATGGCCCAGCCGGGCGTGGTGGGGCACGCCTGTAATCCCAGCACTTTGGGAGGCTGAGGCAGGAGGATCGCGAGTTCAAAGCCAGCCTCAGCAATGGCGAGGCACTTAGCAACTCAGTGAGACCCTGTCTCTAAATAAAATACAAAAAAGGGCTGGGGATGTGGCCCAGTGGTCGAGTGCCCCTGAGTTCAATCCCTGGTACAAAAAAAAAAAAAAAAAAAAAAAAGAGAGTAATGGCCCATTCATTTATTTAATCTGTCTCAATAATCGATGCAGTTCATTGAACCCAATGGTTCAACCAGTGTGATAGATATGGTGAGTAAATGTAGCTGAAATAAGTATTACCATCATTTAAAAGCACTGTTTATCTGTTGTAGTGTTGTGATCTCCAGAATTAAAAGATTTGTGGGAAGCTCTCTCAGTGGCCAGGGATACCTGAAAAGGTAAGTCTAAGTCCTCTGGCTCATTTTAATCAGAGTCATGAGTATCTTTTTTGCTTACTGAGATTCCTCATTTGGAATTATTTGAATGAAAGCTCTTTAGGCTAAAAACAAATTTTGTAAGTTACCTGTCAACTGTATACATATGACCAAAGTTGTCTTAGTTCCTAAATGAATCACTATGCATTCATTCAACCATTCATTTATGAATTTATTCAACAAATGGTTTTGAGCATATGTATGTAATAAATTTTAACTTAGGCTCTAAAGAGAAGTACCTCTCAAGAGCACCAACAGCTAGATATCCTAGATGCCATAATTTATGCATAGTGACAGAAAATAAGGATAATTTGCAAGATTTCTCTTTTATGCTCTTACTCTAGCTTACACGGGTTTCATTTCCCTCTTAACATAACAAAGTAACTGAAAATAATTCATTTTTGATAGGTTTTCAGTCATAATAAATGGCAAAATCAAATATGGTTAATATCCAGAATTGAACTGAGTGATAAGAAAATGTCACCTTGTGAAATTAAAGTTGGCTTCTAACTCTCTTTCCCAGTCCTCTTGAGATTAGAGTTCCTTGGGATCCAGGAAACATTATCAGGGCAATTGGGGTCCAGAAGTTGCCAGCTAGAGAATGTTACAATGATTTCTCTCCTTTGGAGCTAACAAAAGTCTGGAACCAGTAGAGCACACTCTATGTAGAGATTCTGGGGAGTGTGGGCCTTAGGTCCTTGACCTTTAAGGTGAGTTTTACTATTGGTCATGGAAGTGTGCCCATTCTCTCTGGCATACAGGAAATCAAGAAGGAGCGGAATTCTTCTCCACCTTGAGGTAGAGAGTAGACAATAGGGAGCCGAATGGTTTTGTGCTGATGCCTTGACAGAGGACCAACAACCTGCCTGTTGTAATACTGCCAGCCCACAGAAGCTTCCTCTTCTTGTGACCAGTTTCATTTAAGGTATCAGCAGCTACACCAACATTCCAGTGTGCAAAGGAAGAAAAATCACAGCACATCCAAGCAGGTCAAGAGATAAACAAAGGGACCAATCACAATGGCCCTTTAATGAGAAGGCGGCTGGACAAGATAGACAAAACTTGAACAAAGGGGTAAAGATGTAGCTTAGTGGTAGAGCATTTGTCCAGCATGTGTGAGGTCCTGGGTTCGATCCTCCACATCACAAAAACAAACAACTTGAACAAAACAGTAATTACAGCACTTAAAGATTTCAAATCAGTCACAAATTGGATATCCTGGAAATAAGAAAACAAAAATTTCAAATAAAAAATTTAATATGTGACTTATAGGAGAGGTGTCTATGTATAAAAGCCAGAAATAATGGTACATAGACTAAAGAGAGGCTTATATAATATATAATTAAGTACTTTGTATATTTTAACTAATTTAATTAACTATTAAATGAATTCTATTACTATTTTCATTGTACAGATGAGGAAACTGAGGCTTGGAGAGGGTCCCCAGATCACACAGCTTATGTGATGTAGGGCTGGACTTTCAACCCAGACTCTTAGAAATTCCCTTGCTTAACTGCAGCAGTCCTCTTTCCATATTTCATCTTCCAAAAAACATTCAAAACTTCTAGCTTCTGTCTCCTTCCTGCGAATTTTCTCCAGGGAACTTCTCCTTCTCTCTCCATTATGCAGAGAAAGGAATCCCCTAATTCTCTAACATGCAACTTAAAACCTTGTACCCACTTCAAGCTCATCAAAATGCATCCCTTTCTTGGTGGAATTTTGGTGAGTGAAGCTGTTCTAGGTCTTGTTCCCTAACTAAAATGGATACATAGAAAGGAATCTGTTGTGGCAGAAGGTATGGAATAGCCTTTCAGGGAGGCTCACAGACCCTGAGATTTCCTCAGAGCATATTTGAAAACCAGAAATTAGTCTGCTGTTCATTTAAGATGAGAGAACTGGCATCTAGAGAAACAAGGTGACATCATCAGGGTTTCATGACCAGCTAAGTGCCTGAGACAAGACTAGAACCCACCACTCAGCCACAGCGCCACATGCCAAGTGAAGCTATTGCCAGGACTTCAGATTTGGAACTTTTGGGCTTTCAGCTTTGGGACCCCCAACTCTCAGGGGTAGAGGCTGTATTTGTAGTGAAACACTTTGGAAAATTTCCAATCAATATCCTGATATGATAATTAAGGGGAAGCAGCTGTCTTTTCTCTTTTATTGAAAAAGTAGAATTTATGGGAGTGGCATGGGGATGAATATTTATAAAGTACTTTTTGCTAGGAAGAAGCACTGTGATTTTTCAATAGAGTGCAGAGTTATTGGATATTGAAATGAATCAATCTCTAGTAAATCTTCTTAAGTAGGCAAAATGGATATGACAAAGGACCTGATCAAAAGCCTGAAAGAGATGTCAGGTGCACATCAATGTGCACCGTCAGGGTTGCCAGCATTTCAGAATAATCTGCAGTGTCGCTCTTTTTGTGAGTCCCTCTGGCTGTGGTTTATCACTGAAATATAACCTTGGTAAGATACATGGGCAGCTCTTGCTCACACTCACCTAATTGTTCTCCTTAGCATGATGTCATTTTATAACAGGCAGCCCTCCAGAGGAAGGCTGATCTATTCCCAAGGTTTCTTTCTGGCAGACAGTTTCCTCATGTCCATGCCCTTATACCTTTCAAACAGCCTCTAAACTCCCTCTGTCTTTTGGAGCCCTTTACTTCTGTCTATTCTTCATTTTGCAAAGTAAAGCATGGTGGTTGACCAGGCTTTCACCCTTGAGAAATCAGCCCAGAGTCAAAGGCCACGTATTGTTTCTTGGACTGAAGCTTTAGTCCAATACTCTAGTGAGGAAATCAAAGTATAGACATTCAAACCCTTATGGGAGTGGGGGTGGGAAAAAAGGGGGCAATTCTATTATTAAAACAAACAAGATTTTCTTTTCTCCATGTGCTAACAACATCTGGATTTATCTTCCTATCTTTAGATTTAGCTGGCACTAAAAGTCAATGAGTTAAATAAACCTAAGATACAATTTGAGAAAAATGATAACATGATAAAAACCATAGTTCCTAAATTTGTCACAATTGATAATTTTAGTTTCAAATAGTTTATGAAAAGAGTTATATTTTTTAAAACTGTAGCTGAATAATAACTGAAGCTGAGTAGATTGTGAAAGTATAAATATATCTAAGAAACGTTATTACACATTAGTAAAATAGTATATAAACACAGGCCTAAAACACGAATAAAAAACCAAGAGAAAAATAGCATTCAAAGGTTAATGCAAGCAAATAGATCCATTTACCTTTAGGAAGATTTTTTTCTTTTCTTTGCAGTGTAGAGGATTGAACCCAGGACCTTGCACTTGGTAGGCAGGTAGTCAAGCATTTCACTACACCCTCAGCCCCCTTTAGGAGAATTTTATTTAGAATTTTAAACATTTAGAGAGATAATGAAATAGAGAAGCTGAAGTTTATAATTTGGATACTTATGTTGTATATAACTTGGCTTGGAACAAATGTAAGTAAAATATAAAATGAAAAGAAAATAAAAAATTAAATACTACAAAACAGACCATAAAGCTACAATTAAGAAAATGCTCAAGACATGACTTATCAAGTGATATAATTGTCAATATTCAGGATGGGTACAAAAAGCACTCCTTTCTAAGTATTCATTATCAGGAGGTAATTTTAAAACATACTAGATGAGTGAACTCACTGGGAACAAAGATTCAGTTCCTTAGTAGGAATTACTCTAAGCTGAACATTCTCGGTGTGTTCCACCTCCATGTGGCTCCTAGAAAGAAATGTGAAGGCCAAGTTCCTGTGCACAATAGAAGATGTTAGTACTTTGGATAGAATGATCTTTCTAATTGCTGCAGATTTAAAATGTTGGCAATTCTGAGTCTATGGGAGTTATTTTACAACTCTGAAACTTGCACATAACTGATAGTGACGCAGAATAATTCTTGTCTGTAGACATGCAAAAACTCTCCTCTACAAGGTTCAACTGACTATTCTCCCTTCTTGAGAAATTCAGTTAGTTTTGTCTCCATTTGCAAATTCATTTCAAGATTCCTGTCGATAAATATGCTTGTTCTTTGAATTTTCCTTTAAACTGATTGTAACATTTTACCAATTCCCCTCATTAATGAGGCAAATAATTTTTGTTTCAGTACTTGAGATTGAACCCAAGGCCTTGTGCATGCTATGCAAGTGTTCTACCACTGACCTACACCCCCCCAGTCTTGAAGAAAATCTTTAATATGTGTTCATTTTTATATCTGTGTAAAAGTCACAATTTTACTGTTTTTTAAAACATTACTTAGGAAACAAAATTTCTTCTACATGCAGTTAGTTGAAATGAGTGACCAGAATCTCTATTTCAATGGTATGCTAACTCTTCCCATACTAATTAGACATATTTTCTGCTTAGTGAACATGTTAAAGAAGTTTTTACTCTAATTGGTTTTTCACTAATCAATCATTTTCAGTCTAATTGTCTTCTCTGCAGGAGATGCAGGGAAGTAGGACTTACCCAGTTTAATCTCTGTAACTGTACACTCAGGATTCATTCTGCGTTGAAACTGCTTTTCCTTTCTTATATAGCCAATCAGATGTAATATAGAACTGCATCTCAAAGCTTCTCATTGCAAGATTACTTTTTATGTAAAATTATGAAGGTCCTCTTCTTTCCTGAGTAATGGGAAGAATTTATGGCCTGTATTTTTCAAGCAAGTAAGTCAATAGGCAATAAGCATTTGTTAAGCATCTAGTAAATGCTGAGATTTCTGAATGATGCTACAATATATAAGACAGACTCTTCCCTCAATGAGTTTACAATCCAATTGGCAAGAGGAAGTAAATGTGCAAGAAAACAGAAGTCAATAAGATTAAATCGGTGAATATCAAGAATTGGTGGAAATTCAGAGAAAGGAATAATCAGCATGGAGTGGAATATTCATTAAAGGCTTTCTAAAGAAGATGATACCTACACTACCATTGAAAGATGTTATGGTCTGAAGGTGTGTGCTTCCAAAATACATACACTAAATGCTGTTTTAGTCAGCTTTTTCACTGCTGTGACTAAAAAGACCTGACATGAACAATTTTAGAGGAGGAAAAGTTTATTTGGTGCTCATGGTTTCAGAGGTCTTCAGTGCATATACAGCTGAATTTATTGTTCTGGGCCCAAGGTGAAGCAGAACATTATGGTGGAAGAATGTGGTGGAGGAAAGTGGCTTAGGACATGGCCACCAGAAAAGAGAGAGAGGGGCAGGAAGAGGGCTTGCACTCTGCTCAACAAGGACAAAATATATACCTCAGGGCATGCCTCCAGGGACCCACCTCCTCCATCCATACCCTACCTGCCTACAGTTAACACAAGTTTAAGCCCTATCAGGGGATTAATGCACTGATTAGGTTAAACCTCTTATAACACATTCATTTCATCTTTCTTGCATTGTCTCACACGTGAACTATTGGGGGATACCTAATATCTAAACCATAACATTCTACCCCTGGTTCCCAAATGCTCATGCTCATCTCACAGGGCAAAATACATTGAGTCTATTTTTAAGAGTCCCCATAGTCCTAACAATTCCATCATTGCGAAAAGGCCAAGTCCAAAGTCTTCTCTAAGACTCAAGCAAACTCTACATGAGCCCCTGTAAAAATTAAAGGGAGTTACATGTAACCAATACATAAAGCACATTGTAAACAAATCCTAATCTCTAATGTGGTGAGATTAAGAGATAGAGCCTTTGGAATGTCCTGAAGGCCAAGCACTTATGAATTGGTTAGTGCTGTTATTATTAAGCAGGCCGGAGAGAGCTGCCTTGCCTGTTCTGCCATGCAAAGATAAGTGAAAGACAGCTTACCATGAGCAAGTAAGTGGACCCTCACTAGACAGTAAGTTTGCAGATGCCTTGAGTTTGGACTTCCCAGCATTGAGAACTGTGACAAATAAATTTCTGTTGTATATAATAAGCCACTCAGTTTATGGTATTTTGTTTTAGCATCCTAAATGGACTAAGACAAAAGATGAACTAACATTAGATATCTGTGTCAGGGGTGGGGAATTATAATTTTGAACAGGGGTTTTCTTTCTAGCCCAAGTTCCATGTTTGTATTTCAGGAAACCCCTGAAATCACTAACAAAATTTTAGGCATATTGTGCTTGGGCTTTTTTTCTCATGAGAAAGTCCATAATTTTTGTCAGCTTCTCAAATGGGTCTGTGACTACTCAAAAGCAACCACAACTTAAAACTTTACATTCAGGAACAGGAGACCTTCTTATCCTGGGAAGTGGAAAACTTTAGAGTTAATGTCATCTCAACACTTTAGTAATAAAGTACTAGATAGCAATTTCTAATGTGCTGTATAATTAAGCATTGATAAGTAGGATAAAGAGGCTAAGCACATTCAGACTTCTGGATGTGTATAAGAGCCTTGCATTTGGATTTTCTAACAGAAATTGAATATAGATGTAGAAAATAATTTCTGCTCTTATGTTGGAAAATTGTACATTTCTGGAAAAATAGATAAATCTTACAAATTAAAACATGTTTAAAAAATTTTTTTGAACTTGGGGTTTTGCTTTGTTGCCCAGGCTGGCCTCAAACTCCTTGGCTCATGTGATCCTCCTGCCTTAGCATCTGGGACTACAGGCATGCACCATGATCACATCATATATGCCAGGCGATTATTCCTGATGGCTACAAAGGTGGAGCTGTTCTGTGTCTCTCTGTTGGCTTCTGGTGGTTTTCTGGCAAATTTTGGTGCTCCTTGGCTTATAGACACATCACTTCGATCTGTGTCTTCATCTTCACATGTGTTCTCCTCATGTGCATATCTGTGTCCAAATTCACCTTTTTAGTAAGGACACCAGCCATACTGAATCAAGGGCCTACCGAATTCCAATACGATCTCTTCTTACATTAATTCCATCTGTGATGAACCTATGTCCAGAAAAGGTCAAATTTTGAAGTGTTGAAGGTTAGGTCTTCAATATATGAATTCTTGGAAGACACACATCATATCCCATTTGTGGGACAATTTAGATATGCGTTGGTCAACACATAAGCAATGATGACTAGAAAATATTTTTAATAAGTTTTTCATAATATTGAATCAGTAACACACAATCTGACAATTGATGGAACTCATAACTCAGAAAAGCCCTATGTTCTGCTTATCATCAAGTACTACTGGTTTCCCATGTGAATTACTGGTATTGTGAATTATCTGCATAGTCTAGGATTATTATTCCCTGACTCACTGTATTTTTCTTTGGTAACAATGATGAAAATCCATTTCTCCAAACCTCTTTTTATAGTGGTAAAGGATAGCAGTTGCCTCAATAACTCAGCACTTACTGCACCATGTAGAGCATGCCCATGAGAATAACTATGTCAATAACACCTAAATTGCTCAACCATGCCAGGCTGGGGATGTACCTTAGGTCATTTTGTGTTGCTATAATAGGTGCCTGAGGTTGGGTACTTTACAAAGTAAAGATTAGGCTCATGATTCTGGTGCCTGAAGGCTCCAAATAGCATGGTGTCAACAACTTCGCAAGGCTCCTCTGCCCCAGCTGTGTCAAAACATGATAAAGAGGCAGAAAATGTACAGAAGGTATCAAGCTGTAGGGTGGTCTCATATCAACTGCTCTTGGGAGAGCTCATTCCTTGAGATGAGTGTTGATCCCTTTTGAGAATGGGGCCCACATGACCTAATTACCTTCCACTAAGCCCTGCTTTTTAAAGGTTCCACCATGTCAACACCACCACACTAGGGGCTAAACTTCCAGTATGTGAAACCTTGGGAGACAAATTGAAACTACATCTATTGCAGGGTGGTATGGTAAAGTCAAGGTTTGCTTTAGGTGCACTGGGGTGAGGCCACCAGGAAAGATGTATATAGCTTCTCCATTTTCTTCTTCTTTCCCTCCATCTATATCATTTCCTAGGTCAAATGAATCATCTCTGTACTTGATAGGTGGTTGTGTTTAGAATCCGGCATAAGCAGAGAGGACACTTTGCTTGTGCCATCAAATAGTCTATCAAAGTTTTGTGAGTTGTAAGCCCACAGTGATGATGCAGAACTATAGCCAGAGTGTACTACTAAAATAATGTGGTCCAGTTTATTAAGTAAATTTCACTTTTATTCATTTGTTAAATAGTTACTAAGAATCTTTGTAAAGTAAGGTTAAGGTCAAGGGTTTGGGAGTCAGATATATGTGTTTTAGTCTGGGTTATATTAATAACTAATTGTGTGATCTTGGAAAATATCTTAATATTTATTTTTGATACATTTAAATGTGAATTTTTTCATCTATATTATGTTTGAAATAACAAGCTGTGACTGAAGCAGACTATTGCTGTTTATGTTGAGTGGTCAAATTAATAAACTAAATCCATTTATTAATTGGGCACAAGAAAATTGGCCAGGACAGTATCCAAATATTATCTTTTAACCTTCATACCACCCCATCACTTAGGGATTATTTCAAATTTCAAGTGAAGGAATTGCAACTTAGGAGAATTATGTGATCTTTCCAAACTCATACTGTTAGCAAAGATCAGATTAATATCCTGGGGACAAACTTGAAAATTCTCTGAAGACTGGCAAAAAGGAGGTAAGTAATTAGCAGATAAGCTACTACATGTTGGGTGATATTTGGGAGACTGAGCATAGAGTGGAATTAGTAGATTTGATAGGTGTGAGCAAATTATATAATTTTGGATTTGAATTGGTATTGGTATGGATTTTTAAAAATTGGATTTTCTAAGTATAAAAGTGGAATAATAATAACCATTTCATAGGGCCTGCTATAGTTTGGGTTTGGAATGTCCCTCAAATGTCCATGTGTTAAACACTTAGTCCCCAGCTTAACACTATTGAGAGGTAGTGGAATCTTAAGAGGTGGGCCTAGTGGATGGTCTTAGGTCACTGAGGTGTGCCCTTGAAGGGGAAAGTGCGACCCATCCCCTCCCTCTTCTCTTTGGTCTCCTAAGAGGGTAGTAGCATTGCTATACTACACACCCCCACCATGATGTGCTACCCACTCATTAGGTGCCTAAAAGCAATGTGTCTCCCACCCCCCAATAATAGATTGGAAACTTCAAAACTGTGATCCAAAGTAAAACTTTTCTTATTAAGTTTATTTTCATAGGTACTCATTATAGTAATGAAAAGTAGACTAACACAGGATCATTTTGAGACTAATAGTTCTGTGCTTTTAAAATAATATAATCTAGATTCCAGTCAAAATGATAGAATAGTGGAGGTCACTTTCCTGGCTGTTCCATGGTGTGAAATCAAGAAAGCAGATAGGCAGCTTCTCAGTAAGGTGGGTGGAAAAAACAAAAAGGGATTTTACTGGGAATTAGTACTGGATATTCAAAACAGATTGGGGACTCAGGAGATTGGATATAATAAAATAATGAAGAAATCCCCTGTGCCATTGCTACTGCTATTGCCACTGTCACCAGCACCACCTACAGTGGCATACCCCCTCCCTTGTGAGCAGAGTGGAAGGATAAAGGAATTAAAGGAACCCACAGCTTTAAGAGGCCTGTGTCATGTCTGGGTACAGAGAGATCAGAGATCAAAGACCCCACTGGATTAACCCGAAAGGTTGCACAATATCCTTGTGTGGGAAAGAAGCCACATTTCTCCCAGCTGCCCATGGAGGACAGAGGGAGGAGCCATTTTGCAGCCACACAATGGGAACTGACAGCTGTGGGAGTCCATTCCTGGAAAATTCAAGCTTGGCTCCAAATATACACCTGGCAAATTCACACCTCATGACACAGAGCGTCCCTAAGTGACCAGGAGAAAATCAGACATGGGGAGGGGTTTACATAGGGGAATACAGGTTGTGGAAACCCATCTGGCTTCCCCATGCCTCTTGAGTCCCACAGCTTGTAGAACTGTCTGGGAGGGACCCACCTGGCTGGGAATTTGAAAGGATGGGAGCAGGAATGAGTGAGTTTGGAGACTTGATCCCAAGAGATCAGGAAAATTGGGTCCACAGGTGATAGAGGAGACAAAGAATTGGCTCCTTCACCACATGAGTGGAATGCAGGGGAGATTCCTGGGTTGCAGTCTTCTGGTGTGGATGGGCAACAGCTGAGCCCTGGAGGTGCACTTATGTAAAATCTTCAGACTGATCACCATTCAATGAAGAACATAAGTAGAGCCTTAACTAGTCCTAAACCCTGCCTCCAAAGGCTCCACCTATGGGAACTGCTCTCATAAAACACTCCAGCAACCCCACTCTAGGGTGGAACAGACATCACACTCCGGCCCATTGCACCTGACACTGCTGAGAAGGGAAACTGAGAAATTTTTTGAACTCCAATGGAAACAATTCCTTATCTAGAAGGTTTTTGGACACTTCTACATCACTCGCTCTCTTTTAAAAATAATTTCTAGCATTTTTTGAAGGCAGTAATTTTTCATGGCTCAGTTTCTTGAGGACTAGGATGTTTGATTAGTATATTTTGGTTTTGTTTTATATTCTTTTATTTTACTTTTTTAAAAAAAATTACTATATATATATTATATACATATTTTTCTCTCATCAGTTCCCATTGATTCGCTTTCTCTCCTTTCTTCTGCTAAGCAGCCAAACTCAATTGTTCTTTCACTCTTCCTTAAAGAAAATGAAATTAATTTTTATATTTGTATTTTATATTCTCCTCCCTAATAATCATCTCATCCTACATATCTTCTATTCTCTCCCTGTTCACCATTTGAAATTGTAAACCCTTTTGAAATCTTTTATTTTTTTATTTTTTTATTTTTTTTTTTTTTTATTATTTATTTACTTATTCATCATGCACAAGTATAGTATCTTTTTACATACAACTGCTTGTATACAAAGTATATAAGTACCATTCAGATCTTCAATCATGCATTTAGGATAATGATATCCATCTCATTCAACCACCAATTTTTTTCCAACCCCCCCCTTACTCCCTCCCTCCCCTCCCTTTCCGTTGACCATTCTAGTGTTCCTCTGATCCTATGTACCCCCTTCCAACAACTCTGTGAACCAGCCTCCTTATATCAGAGAAAACATTCGGTACTTGGATTTTTGAGATTGACTAATTTCACTTAGCATTATATTCTCCAACTTCATCCATTTACCTGCAAATGCCATTATTTTATTCTCTCTTATTGCTGAGTAAAATTCCATTTTGTATATATACCATATTTTCTTTATCCACTCATCTACTGAGGGGCATCTAGGTTGGTTCCATAACCTAGCTATTGTGAATTGTGCTGCTATAAACATTGAAGTGGCTGTGTCACTGTAATATGCTGTTTTTAAGTCTTTTGGGAATAGACCCAGGAGTGGGATGGCTGGGTCATAGGGTGGTTCCATTCCCATTTTCCCAAGAAATCTCCATACTGCTTTCCATAGCGGTTGCACCATTTTGCAGTCCCACCAGCAATGTATGAGTGTGCCTTTTTCCCCACATCCTCTCCAACATTTATTGTTGTTTGTGTTCTTGATAGCTGCCATTCTGACTGGAGTGAAATGAAATCTTAGAGTAGTTTTGATTTGCATTTCTCTAATTGCCAGTGATGTTGAGCATTTTTTCATGTATTTGTTGATTAATCGTGTATCTTCTTCTGAGAAGTGTCTTTTCAATTCCTTAGCCCATTTATTGATTGGGTTATTTGCTTTTTTGGTGTTAAGTTTTTTTAGTTCTATATACATTCTAGAAATTAGTGCTCTATCTGATGTGCATGTATTAAATATTTGTTCCCAATTAGTTGGCTCTCTATTCACCTCACTGATTGTTTCTTTTGCTGAGAAGAAGCTTTTCAGTTTAAATCTATCCCATTCATTAATTCTTGGTAATAGTTCTTGTGCTACAGGATTCTTATTAAGGAACTTGGGGCCTAATCCGACATGTTGGAAATTGGAGCTTACTTTTTCTTCTATTAGGCGTATTGTCTCTGGTCTAATTCCTAGGTCCTTGATCCACTTTGAATTGAATTTTGTGCATGGTGAGAGACAAGGGTTTAATTTCATTTTGTTGCATATGGATTTCCAGTTTTCCCAGCACCATTTGTTGAAGAGGCTATCCTTTCTCCACTGTACATTTTTGGCACCTTTGTCTAATATAAGATAGCTGAAATTATATGTATTAGTCTCTGTGTCCTCAATTCTGTACCATTGGTCCACCAGTCTGTTTTGGTGCCAATACCATGCTGTTTTTGTTACTATTGCTCTATAGTATAATTTAAAGTCCGGTATGGTGATGCCACCTGCTTCACTTTTCTTGCTCAGGATTGCTTTGGCTATTCTGGGTCTCTTATTTCTCCAGATGAATTTCATGACTGCTTTTTCTATTTCTTTGAAGAATGACATTGGGATTTTGATTGGAATTGCATTAAATCTGTATAATGTTTTTGGTAGTATGGACATTTTGACAATATTGATTCTACCTATCCAAGAGCAAGGTAGGTCTTTCCATCTTCTGAGTTCTTCTATGATTTCTTTCTTTAGTGTTCTATAATTTTCCTTATAGAGCTCTTTCACCTCTTTCGTTAAGTTGATTCCCAGGTATTTTATTTTTTTTGGTGCTATTGTAAATGGCGTAGTTTTCATCATTTCCCTTTCAGAGGCTTTGTCACTGATGTACAAAAATGCCTTTGACTTATGGGTATTGATTTTGTATCCTGCTACTTTGCCAAATTCATTTACTAGTTGTAAAAGTTTTCTGGTAGAGTTTTTTGGGTCTTCTAGGTAGATTATCATGTCATCAGCAAATAGTGCTAATTTGAGCTCTTCTTTTCCTATCTGGATCCCTTTAATTTCTTTCGTCTGTCTAATTGCTCTTGCCAGAGTTTCCAGTACTATGTTAAATAGCAGTGGTGAGAGGGGGCATCCCTGTCTTGTTCCAGTTTTTAGAGGGAATGCTTTCAATTTTTCTCCATTTAAGATAATGTTAGCTCTGGGCCTTGCATAAATAGCTTTTATAATGTTGAGATATGTCCCTGATATTCCTAGTTTTTCCAGTGTTTTGAACATAAAGGGGTGCTGTATTTTGTCAAATGCTTTTTCTGCATCTATTGAGATAATCATATGATTTTTATCTTTAAGTCTATTGATGTGATGTATTATGTTTATTGATTTCCGAATGTTGAACCAGCCTTGCATCCCTGGAATAAACCCCACTTGGTCATGGTGCACTATCTTTTTGATATGTTTTTGTATCCGATTTGCCAGAATTTTGTTGAGGATTTTTGCATCTATGTTCATTAAGGATATTGGCCTAAAGTTTTCTTTTTTGGATGTGTCTTTGCCTTGCTTTGGAATTAATGTAATATTGGCCTCATAAAAAGAGTCTGGAAGAGCTCCCTCTTTTTCTATTTCTTGAAATAGTTTGAAGAGCATTGGTATTAGTTCTTCTTTGAAAGTCTTGTAGAACTCTGCTGTAAACCCATCAGGTCCTGGACTTTTCCTTGTTGGTAGCTTTTTGATGACATCTTCTATTTCTTTGCTTGTAATCGATCTGTTTAAATTGTGTATAGCCTCCAGATCCAGTTTAGGCAAATCATATGACTCTAGAAATCTGTCAATGCATTCAGCATTTTCTGTTTTATTAGAGTACAAGTTTTCAAAGTAATTTCTAATTATCTTCTGTATATCCGAGGTGTTTGTTGTGATATTCCCTTTTTCATCACAAATGTTAGTGATTTGAGTTTTTTCTCTTCTTCTTTTCGTTAGCATTGCTAAGGGTCTGTCAATTTTGTTTATTTTTTCAAAGAACCAACTTTTAGTTTTGTCAATTCTTTGAATTGTTTCCTTAGTCTCAATTTCATTAATTTCTGCTCTGATTTTAATTATTTCCTGTCTTCTGCTGCTCTTGGTGTTGATCTGTTCTTCTTTTTCTAGTGCTTGGAGGTGTGATGTTAAGTCGTTTATTTGTTGGTTTTTCTTCCTTTTAAAGAATGAACTCAGTGCAATGAATTTTCCTCTTATTACTGCCTTCATAGTGTCCCAGAGATTTCTATATGATGTATCTGTGTTCTCATTTACCTCTAGGAATTTTTTAATCTCCTCTTTGATGTCTTCTTCAACCCCTTGTTCATTCAGTAGCATGTTGCTTAGCTTCCAGTTGTTGGAGTAGTTTTTCTTATTCCTTGTTTTGTCATTGATTTCCAATTTCATCCCTTTATGGTCTGATAGCATGCAGGGTAGTATTTCTATTTTTTTATATTTGCTGAGATTTGCCTTGTGACATAATATATGATCTATTTTGGAGAAGGAGCCATGTGCTGCTGAGAAAAAAGTGTATTCATTTACTGAGGGATGAAATATTCTATATATGTCCGTTAGATCTAAGTTATTAATTGTTTTAAGGAGGCCTAAGGTTTCTTTGTTTAGTTTTTGTTTGGATGATCTATCCATTGGTGAGAGAGGTGTGTTGAAATCCCCTAGAATAACTGTGTTGTGGTCAATTTTACTCTTGAACTTGAGAAGCATTTGTTTGATGAATGTAGGTGCTCCATTATTTGGGGCATATAGATTTATGATTGTTATATCCTCTTGATGAATGGTTCCCTTAAGTAGTAAGAAATATCCATCTTTGTCCCTTTTGATTAACTTTGGCTTGAAGTCTACCTTATTTGATATGAGAATGGAAACCCCTGCTTGCTTCCGCAGGCCATGTGAGTGATAAGACTTTTCCCAGCCTTTTACCTTCAGTCTATTGATGTCTTTTTCTATGAGGTGTGTTTCTTGGAGACAGCAGATTGTTGGGTCATTTCTTTTAATCCATTCAGATAATCTGTGTCTTTTGAATGGCGAGTTTAGGCCGTTAACATTCAGGGTTATTATTGAGATGTGATTTTTATTCCCATCCATTTTTATTTGTATGATGATCTTTAGCTTGATTTGGTTTCTCTTCTGGTTGGTATTTCCCTTAGTTTAATATCTCCCTTTGTTGATTTTCATTGTTATTTTTCTCTTCTTCTTCATGGAAAATTTTGCCCAGGATGTTCAGAAGTGCTGGCTTTCGAGATGTGAAATCTTTTAACTTTTGCTTGTCGTGGAAGGTTTTTATTTCATCTTCAAATCTAAAGCTCAATTTTGCTGGATATAAGATTCTTGGTTGACATCCCTTTTCCTTCAAGCTTGAAATATGCTATTCCAGGATCTTCTTGCTTTTAAGGTCTGGGTAGAAAAATCTGAACAAAGTCTGATTGGTTTCCCCCTATATGTAATCTGCTTCCTTTCTCTTGTGGCTTTTAATATTCTCTCCTTGCTCAGTATATTAGGCATTTTCATTATAATGTGTCTTGGTGTGGATCTGTTGTGATTTTGTATGTTTGGTGTTCGGTAGGCCTCTTGAACTTGGTTTTCCCCTTCATTCCTCAAGTTTGGAAAATTTTCTGTAATTATTTCATTAAATAAATTACTCATTCCTTTGGCTTGAAACTCTGCCCCCTCCTCTACCCCAATCACTCTTATGTTTGGTCTTTTTATGTTGTCCCATAATTCTTGAATGTTCTGTTCTTGGTTTCTTACCATTTTTGCTGTGTAATCTAGATTTTTCTCTAGGATATATATTTTGTCTTCATTGTCTGAGGTTCTTTCTTCCAAGTGATCTACTCTGTTGGTGATACTTTCGATTGAGCTTTTATTTTGATTTATTGCTTCTTTCATTTCTGGAATTTCTGTTTGGTTTCTCTTTAGAGCTTCTATCTCCCTATTGAAGTAATCTTTTACTTCCTGTATTTGTTTATGGAGTTCTTTGTCAAAATGATCTTTCACCTCCTGTATTTGCTCCCTCATCTCATTTTTGAGTTCATTCTTAAGTTCCGCTAACATTTGGAATATGTAATTTCTGAATTCCATCTCTGGCATTGCACCAACTGTGCATGGTATGGAATCTACTGAGGAGGTATATTGATTTGTTTGTGTCACTTTCTTCCCTTGTTTCTTCATATTGCTTGTGCGTCTATTCTACCTGCACTGTGGGACCTTGTCTACTTTGATTTTACCTTAAAACCTTATGTTGCTCCTGTAGTACAATGCTATCAGATCCCCTTATATTTCCTTTACACTTTAAAATCAAACACTTTCTATTCAGAGAATCCCAGTTTGATCACAATGTACAGATTTAGTTAACCCAGATGTTGTTTCCAATTTACTCTGTATGCTTCTGATGGGGTTTTAAAGTTTCAAGTAATGGACAGAGAGGTAATATGTTTAGGAAGAAGGAAGTGAGTGTATTGATTTGTTCTTTCTTAGAAAGTATGAAAAGAGAGTTCTATGGAAGTGGTTTAGTATCAGCCGACGAGAGAGGAAAGAGAATGGAGTGAATGAATAGATGGAAAGACCGATTTACATATAAACCTAACTTATGCTGCGGTTGAGAGGAGAAATAAAGAAAGATGGAAAAGAAAAAAAAAAAAAAAGAAGAGAAAAAAATAATAACCAAGGAGTAGTAATTAGTGTAAGAGAGAGGAGAGAGAGAATAAGTCTAGAAAATAGAGAATAAACCATATATAACACCACTTTGCTATATATTTCAATTGTACACGTTCTAGAAATCTCAATTTGTGCGTATAACTTGTTTTTGCCTCTGTTGAGAATGCAATGGCAGGGTGTAAATAGGGAAGATGAAGGAAGAAGAAAAAATATAAAAGTGAGAAGGAAGAAAAGAAAGAAAAGAGGAGCAGAAGCACACAAATACACTGTCAATCAAAACAAAAACAAACAAAAAACTCCCAAGAAACAACAAAACAAACAAACAAGCAAATAAAAACAAAAACGTTGAACCCAAGAACAAGTCTCAAACAAAGTGGACCCTTGGAAGCCCTTCTTTTTTCCCTTCCAGTTTAAGCCACCTGACCCAGATCGTGTACAGTCAGCAACCCTGTTAGTGGAGTCAAGGCTGCACCTTTGGTCCGTTGCAGAGTGGCACAGTGGAATAGTGGAAGGGACTTATCCTCAGGCTGGGCCCTGCTTACAGCAGTAGGGAGATGCTACTATGGGCCTTGGAGGCCAGGCAAACTGGCGGAGGGTTCTCTCCTTCCAGCGGGCAGGTGCCTACCTCTTGCTCTGGTTGCAGCTGGGCAGGTCGCACTCCCCCAGGGAGTGGAGGAAGCACTTCACCAGGTCTGGCCCTGCGTGCAGCAGCCGGGAGATGCTACTCTGGGCCCCGAAGACCAGGCAAACTGGTGGCTGGGTCTCTCCTTCCAGCGGGCGGGAGTCTACCTCTTGCTCTGGTCGCAAATGGGCAGGTCGCACTCTTCCCGATAATGGAGGAAGCCCTTCCCCAGGTCTGGCCCTGCGTGCAGCAGCCGGGAGCTGCTACTCTGGGCCCAGGCGGCCAGGCAAACTGGTGGCTGGGTCTCTCCTTCCAGCGGGCGGGAGTCTACCTCTTGCTCTGGTCGCAAATGGGCAGGTCGCACTCTTCCCGATAATGGAGGAAGCCCTTCCCCAGGTCTGGCCCTGCGTGCAGCAGCCGGGAGCTGCTACTCTGGGCCCAGGCGGCCAGGGACAGTGGCGGCTGGGTCTCTCCTTCCAGCGGGCGGGAGTCTACCTCTTGCTCTGGTCGCAAATGGGCAGGTCGCACTCTTCCCGATAATGGAGGAAGCCCTTCCCCAGGTCTGGCCCTGCCTGCAGCAGCCGGGAGCTGCTACTCTGGGCCCAGGCGGCCAGGCAAACTGGTGGCTGGGTCTCTCCTTCCAGCGGGCGGGAGTCTACCTCTTGCTCTGGTCGCAAATGGGCAGGTCACACTCTTCCCGATAATGGAGGAAGCCCTTCCCCCCTTTTGAAATCTTATTGTTTTTACTGAGGGCGATAACTGATCACATCATTTCTGTTTATTGTGACAATTAACGTTGTAGATGTAATAGCAGGAAATATTTGGTTTAATGCTGTATATTGTTTGCATTGGTTGTTGTTATTTTTCTCCATCTAAAGTGTGAGGTACTGGAAACCCTCAGAGAAACTATAAGTCTATAGGTTAGAAACTCTACTGCTTCAGATCCATACTGTTATATTGGTAGACACACAAACAACATGAAAAAGCAAGGGAATAAACAACTCTGAACAAACAAAAATACTTTAGTAAGAGAATACATTGATACCACAGTGGAAGAAATGTCAGAGAAAGAGTTTAGAAAGTTCATAAGTAAACGGATCTCTGAGGTAAAGGATGATGTAATGAGTATAGTAAGAGAGAAAATACAGGAGTGAAAGATGACTTTAATAAAGAGATAGAGATTAAAAAAAAAACAATAAAGTGGAAATCCTCAAATGAAGGACTCAACAAACCAAATTAAAAATTCAATAGAAAGCATCATGAACATACTAGGCCACTTGGAAGACAGAGTCTCAGGCAATAAATTAAAAAATATATAATGTTAAAAATAAAGTTGACCATGGAGAAGAGATCTTAAGAGATCATGAACAGAAATTCCAAGAAACATGGGATAACATGAAAAAACCAAACTTAAGATTTATGGGCATAGACAAAGGCTCAGAGACACAAATCAAAGATACAATCTTCTCAATGAAAGAATATTAGAAAATATACCAAACCTTAAAAATGAAGTGGAAAATCAAATACAGGAGGCTTACAGGACCCCAAGTATACAAAATTACAACAGACCCACACCAAGGCACATTATTATGAAAATGCCTAACATATAGAATAAGGATAGAATTTTAAAGTCTGCCAGAGGAAAATGACAGTTCATATTTTAGAGGGAAAACAATTCTGATCTCAGTGGATTTCTCTACCCAGACACTTGGAATAATATATACCAAGCTCTGAAAGAAAATGGATTCCAACCAAGAATACTATACCATGCAAAACTCATCAATCAAAAGACAGACCGGCAGATTGGATTAAAAAACAAGACCCAACAATATGCTGTCTCCAAGAGACCCACCTCATAGGAAAAGGCATCTACAGACTGAAGGTAAAAGGATGGGAAAAAACATATCATTCATATGGATCTCATAAACAAACAGGGGTTTCTATCCTCATATCAGATAAAGTGGACTTTAAACCAAAGTTAGTCAAAAAGGACAAAGAGGTCACTTCATACTGTTTAAGGAAATTATACAACAATAAGAAATAACAATCAGAAATATTTATGCCCCTTACAACGGAGCATCTACATACATCAAGCAAAACTTTCTCAATTTCATGGATCAAATAGACCACAACACAGTATTGCTGAGTGACTTTAACATGTTTCTCTCACACTCAATTGATCTTCAAAACAAAAACTAAATAAACAAGATATGGAACTAAAAAATACAATTAATTATTTAGACTTAACAGTCTTGTATAGAATATTTCATCCCTCAATGACAGAATACACTTTTTTCTCAGCAGCACATGGATCATTTTCTAAAATAGACCACATCTTAGGCCACAAAGCAACTATTAGCAAATACAAAAAAAAAAGTGATAATACATTACATTTTATCAGATAATAATGGAATGAAATTAGAAATCAATGATAAAATAAAAAAAATAGAAGCTACTCTAACACGTGGAGACTAAATAATATGCTATTTAATGACCAATGGACAGAAGAAGAAATTAGGGGTGAAATAAAAAAAAATACTTAGAGGTACATGAGAATCATAACACCACATATCAAATTCTCTGGGTATGATGGCAGTTCATTGCATTGAGCACATTCATTAAAAGAATAGAAAGTCACCAAATAACATTACATCTCAAAGCCCTAGAAAAAGAATAAATCCACACCAAAAACAGTATAAGACAGGAAACAATTAAAATCAGAGCTGAAATCAAAGAAATGAAACAAGCAAAACACAATTCAAAAAAATCAAAGAAACAAAAAGTTGGTTCTTTGAAAAAAATAAAAGAATTTGATAAACTCTTACCCAATCTAACCACAAGAAAGAGGTAAAAAAAAAAACTCAAATAACTAAAATATGTCATGAAAAGGAAATATCACCAAGGACATTATTAAAATACAAATGATAATCAGAAATTATTTTGAAAATATATACTCCAATAAAATAGAAAATCTTGAAGATATGGACATATATCTAGACACATATAACCTAACCAAATTGAATCAGGAGGACATAGATTTAAAAAAAAATGTATTCTCTCTCTATACACACACACACACACACACACACACACACACACACACACAGTTGTAGATGGATATGATACCTTTATTTTATTTATTTATTTTTTATGTGGTGCTGAGGATTGAACCCAGTCCCTCATGTGTGCTAGGCAAGTGCTCTACCACTGCGCTTCACCCCCAGCTCAACGACATAGATTTTTTTTAAACAGCTCAATTTCAAGCAATGAAATTGAAGATGCCATCAGTAGCCTACAAACAAAGGAATGGCCAGGGCCAGATGGATTCTCAGCTGAGTTCTACCAGACCTTCAAAAAAGAACTAACATCAATTGTCCCCAAACTATTTCATGGAATAGAAAAGGTGGGAACTCTTCCAAACTCATTCTATGAACTACTATCACCCTGATACCCAAATCAGACAAAAACACATCAAAAAAAGAAAACTTCAGACCAATATCCCTGATGAACATAGATGCAAAAATTCTTAATATAATACTGGCAAATCACATACAAAAACATATTACAAAGATAGTGAGTCATGATCAAGTGGGGTTCATTTCAGGGATGCAGGGTTGGTTCAACATACAGAAACCAATAAATGTAATTCACCTCATAAAGACAAGAATCACATGATTATCTCAATAGATCCAGAAAAAGCATTTGATAAAAGTCAGCATCCATTCATGTTCAAAACACTAGAAAATCTAGGGATATTAGGAACATACCTCAACATTATAAGAGCTATATACATTAAACCCACAGCCAACATCATTCTAAATGGAGAAAAATTGAAGGCTGTTCCTGTAAAAACTGTAACAAGGCAGGGATGCCCTCCTTCAACCTTCTATTCAACATGGTCATTGAAATTCTAGCCAGAGCAATTAGGCAAAAGAAGGAAGTTAAAGGGATACAAATAGGAAGAGCTCAAACTATGCCTATTTGCTGATGACATAATTCTATATTTAAATGACCCAAAAAAACTCCATCAAAAACTTCTAGAACTCATAAATGAATTCAGAAAAGTAGTAGGATATAAAATTAACAACCATAAATTAATTGTGTTTCTATATACCAACGATCAATCAGTTGATAGAAAAATTAGGAAAACTTTCCGATTCATAATAAGCTCAAAAGAAAAAAAAAAGATACTTGGGAATCCATCTAACAAAAGAGGCAAAAGTCCTCTACAATGAAAACTTCAGAACATGAAAGAAAACAATTGAAGAAGACCTTCAAAGATGGAAAGATCTCTCATGTTCTTGCATGGGCAGAATTAATATTGTAAAAATAGCCATACAATCAAAAGCAGATTTAATGCAATTACTATTAAAATTCTATGACATTTTTCATAAAAGTAGAAAAAGCAGGCATGAAATTCATTTGGAAAAATAAGAGACCCAGAATAGCCAAAGCAATACTGAGCCAAAAGAGCAATGCTGGAGGCATCACAATACCAGACTTGAAGTTAAACTACAGAGTTATATTAATAAAAAGAGCATAGTACTAGCACCAAAACATACAAAAGACTAATGCAATAGAATAGAAGACACAGAGATAAACCTGCTTAAATACAGTTATCTGATACTGCCAGAAACATACATTGGAGTTAAGGTAATATTTTTAACAGATGGTGTTGGGAAAACTGGATAGTCTTATGTAGAAAAATGAAACCGGACTCCTATCTCTTACCCTGCACAAGTCAGCTCAAAGTGGGTCAAAGACCTAGGAATTAGGCCAGAAACTCTCTAACTTCTAGAAGAAAATATAGACCCAACATCTAGGTGTAGGAACCAACTTCCTTAACAAGACCCTAAAGCACAAAAAAATAAAACCAATAATCAATATGTGGGATGCAATCAAAATAAAAAGCTGCTGCACAACAAAGGAAACAATTAAAAGCATGATACAAGAATCTACAGAATGAGAGAAGATCTTTGCCACCTTCTCCTCAGATAGGCCATTTATATCCAGAATATATAAAAAATAACAAATATATATAATAAATAACTCAATTAATATATGGGCAAAAGAACTAGACAGACACTTTTCAAAAGAAGAAATAAAAATGGCCAGCAAATATATGAATAAATGTACAATATTGATAGCAATTAGGGAAATGCAAATCAAAAACACATTGAGATTTCATTTCATGCCAGTTAGAATATGAATTACCAAGAATACAAACAATAATAAGTGTTGGTGAAGATGTGGGGGAAAAAGCTACACTCATACATTATTGGTGGGACTGCAAATTAGTGCAGCCATTCTGGAAAGCAATTTCTCAAAAAACTAGGAATGGAACCACCATATGATCCAGCTATTCCACTGCTTCGTATATCCAAAAATCTAAAATCAGCATACTATAGGGATACGACCACATCAAGATTTATAGCAACACAACTCAGAATAGCCAAGCTATGGAACCAACCTAGGTGCCCTTCAACAAATGAATGGATAATGAAAATGTTTATATATACACAATGGAATATTACTCAGCTATAAAAGAATGACTTTATGACTTTTGCCAGTAAATAATAGATGGAGCTGGTGATTATCATGCTAATTCAAATAAGGCAATTCCAAAAAATAAAGGCTGGCTGTTTTCTCTGATAAATGGATGCTAAGACACAACAAGGGGAGGTAGGGGAAAAACAGAAATTTAGTGGATTATACAAAAGTAAATGAAGGGAAGGGAGGGGGAATAGGAATAGGAAAGACAGTGAAATGAATCAGACATAGTTTTCCTATGTTCATATATGAATACACCATAGTGAAACTCTATGACCACAAGAATATGATTCTAATTTGAATAAGATATACTCCAGGTATGTATGTCAAAATATACTCTACTGTTATGTATATCTAAAAAGAACGAATAAAAAAGCAAAATAATACAATCCATACAGCAAAACTAAAATATGCTCTGCCATTAGTTTTCTTTCAAGAGCAAAGAATTTAGTTGATAATAAGAAAACACAGTTGAAATAGGTAAAAACAATGGGCTCCCTCTGTAACTTCTCCACCAGGGCCCTATTTTGTCCCTTCAAGGAAGAGTGCTTTTATAAACCCAGAGGAGTTTGTTGTAGGAACCCCTTCTATATTTGAAACTTTCCCCTAATATCTTCATCCATTTGGGCTGCTAAAGGAGTATACCATGGACTGGATGGCTTATAAAAAACAGAAATTTATTTCTCATGGTTCTGGAGGTTGGAAAGTCTAAGGGTGCCTGCAGATTTGGTGTGTAATGAGGGCCTTTCCAGGTTCATGGTAGGATGTCTTCTAGATATAAGCCAACATGGTAGAAGTTGACAAAGGATCTCTCTGGGGCCTCTTTATACGAGCACTGATCCCATTCACAAGGGTACCTTATGCATTACTTAATCACCTTCTAATGCCATTACATGAAGTGGGAAGGATTTCAGCATTTGAATTAGTGTGGGGCGGGACAAACTTTCAATCTATAGCACCAGCCTAAAGTGCTAAACTGGTTGAAGCCATCTGTCCTTCATGCCTGGACACTGGTCTCAGTCTTTTTCAGTATCAGTGGCAGAGATACATCACTAAGTGAATGGACCAGACTAACTGAGAGATTGCTGTAAAGTTGTTTTTCCTGTTCCTTTTCCTTGTCTAAAGTTAGCATGAAATCTAGCAATAAAGCTCATGTGCGTTTTACCTTCTTATAGGCAGGGAGTATAGGGTATGGTTAAGAGTGTGGACCCTGGAATCAGACAGGCCTAGTTAGCTCTCTACTGTTGGAGCACCAGTCTGGACACTGGTTTCTTCAACAGCAGCAGAGTTTTGTGGTATGAATGTTCTCTCCAAAGTTCATGTTTTTAAAACTTAATCCCCAATGTGGTAGTGTTGGGAGGTGGAGCCTAATGAAAGGTTATTAGGTCATGAGGGTTCTGGAACAGGAGGTCCTTTTGTTGGATTGTTTGCCAACAAACAGCGAATTTGTTATAAAAGTGAGTTCTCTTCTTATTCTCTCTTGCAAAGTGTCTCCCAAGTGATGCCTTCCACCACACTATGACACAGCAAGAAAGCCTCACCAGATGCCAGAACCATGTTCTTTGACATTCTGTAAGCCAAAAAAAATGGCTGTTATTTATAGATTATTCACCAGGTGTTATGCTATTGGAGCAACAGAAAACACACCAAGACATTTGGGTATGATAAGTTGTGTAAAACATTTAGAATACTGGCACATGATAAGCACTTTAAAAGCTGCCATTCCCTCAATGCAGCTGGAAATCTTTTTTTTTTTTTTTTTTTTTTTTTTTTGGTACTGGGGATTGAACTCAGTGGCACTTGACCACTGGGCCACAGTCCTAACCCTTCTTTGTATTTTATTAGAGACAGGGGTCTCACAAAGTTGCTAAGTTCCTCACCATTGCTGAGGCTGGCTTTGAACTCGTGATCCTCCTGCCTCAGCCTCCCAAATGCTGGGATTACAGGCGTGCACCACTGTGCCCAGCAATGCAGCTGGAATTCTAACCCGAGTCTTAAGTGAATATCTATCGTGTGAAGAGGGTAGTATTGTCTCTGCTCCCACAAAACTCCTATCTTAGGAACTGCTCCACATCCAGAGCCTTTCACAAGAACTGTTATTTTGCAGCCAAAGAAAAGGAATATGTGACAACTAAAGTCACATATGATACAGAACAAAACATGGGGCCGTTCAGGAATGGATTCAAGGGAAGCTAGGCCTGCTTTCCAAAATTTATGTCTTTAATAACTCCCAGTCTCTTCTTTTTTCTTCTCTTTTCTCTTTCTTTTTTGCTTTGGTGAGAGTATGCAGGTCAATGTTGAAGAATGCTGGAGATAAGAAGTGTCTGCTAGAGATAAGAAGTTTCTGTGCTTGTTTATTATTTCATTAAGACTATTTCTAAATTTTAAATTCTTCAAAGAAAATATGTTAGCTTTCTCTCACTGTGGCTAAGTATCTGAGAAAATCACCGTAAGGGAGGAAAGACTTGTTTTGGCTCATGGTTTCAGAGGTTTCAGTCCACTATTGGCTCTCTCCATGGCTTTGGGCCTGAGGTGACATCATGGCAGAAGGTGGAGGACAGCTGTTCAGCTCATGGTGAAGGAGAGAGAGAGAGAGAGAGAGAGAGAGAGAGGATCCCAGGGCAAGATAGAGTCCCCAAGAGCATGACCCCAAGGACCCACTCCATTCGACTAGGATCCTGCAGTTTCTGCCACCTCCGAGAATCCCTTCCTCCAGGCCACTGTGAATCCATCAATTGATCAACCCATTCCTGAGGCTGGAGCCCCAGCTCTGAATGCTGCATCAGGTACCAAATCCTCAACACATGAGCTTTGGGTACATTACAGTTCCAAACTATAACAGAAGACAAAAATATGTAACTGCACTTTACTGTAGATCCGAAGTCAGGAGTTTTATATGTCTGATCATCCCAGAGAGTCACGAAGGCTGAGATGTGGGACCCTGTTGTGTCCAGCTCCTCATTTTACACGCAAGAAAATAAGGTTTAGGAAGGGAAAAGGACTTCCCCAGACTAGTGCTCACACACTGGTGTAGGGCCAGGGCCTCCAGCCTGAAGAGCCACAGGACAGGAAGGGGATTAGCTCTGCCGGAAGGAAGCAGGGGAGCAAAGACCACCCAGAGCCCAGGCCCCAGCAGCCCTGGAAGCCGTGGCCACTTGAAAGGCCAGCTAAGTGTCGTCAGGAATTCTTTTTCAAATGAAGCTGAAAGTCAGGTTTTTAGGTGAAAAGCATGTTTGAAGACATGAATAGTATGAATACACTTTGTATACAAACAGTGATATGTGAAAAGGTGCTCTATATGTGTATTATGAATTGTAATGCATGCTACTGTTGTCACATATACAACAACTTTGAATAAATTAAAAAAAAAAAAAGACTATTTCTAATGTTTTAATCTTGTTTTGTTTTTGTTTTTTTGGTACTGGGGATTGAACCCAGGGACACTTAACCACTAAGCCACATCTCCAGCCCTTTTAAATTTAGTTATTTAGAGACAGGTTCTCACTAAGTTCAGGCTCAGGGCCTCACTAAGCTGCTGAGGCTGACCTTTGAATTTGTAATCTTCCTGCCTCAGCCTCCTGAGGCATGTGCCACTGTGCCCAGCTAATGTTTTCATGATAAGCAGGGTTATTAATGTTGCTTGTAATTTTTTTATCACATAAAAAAATCTAATCCTTTTTTAATATCCACTGAAATTATCATATATATCTATATATGTGTACACACATATGTAGTAAATTGCTGTTACAGATTTACTGATGGTAAATCAGCCTTCTACTGTTGGAAAAAAACTTACCTTTGTCAGGGGGTATTGTTCTTTTAAAAATGTGCCATGTTTGTTAGTTAATATCTTATTTAGAACTTTCAAACCTATGTTCATAGGTGTTATACACATAGGGGATTTTGCTAGCCTTGTAGCATGATATTGGAAGGTTTGGATAAATTCCCACTTAAAACCTGGTGCTTGGTGCCTTTTTAAGGGGCAGAACACCCATAAACATGTCAAGTTCTTCTATGGTCATTTCTTTCCTTCTTCAGTCGCTGATATAAAAAAAACTTCATGTCATCAAAGAGCCTGAAGAGTCCACAGGCATCCTGCTGCTGAGTGTTTCTGACTTTCAGCCAGGTGCCTTAGAGATGCAGCCTCTTGAGTATTTCAGGAGGTTGAATGCTTTTTTTTGGGGGACAGATGATTGACTTGTATAGGAGAAATATGTACTTCAATAGGTGTCAGTTTAGAGAAGAGTATTAAGAAGGACTTCTCACCCTGTGAGTCACTTATTCCATTGTTTTGGGGACACATATGTCTGGTTGAAACTCTATCAGAAGAAAACAGTAACACCAACTTGAGTATACACTGGCAGTCCTTCCATGTTTAAGGTGAGGATGTGCAATTATCCTGAGGTAGAAAGTGGAGCATTTCAAGGTGAGCTCCCTCAGCTAATTAAATCCATTTCAGATAGGAGGTCCTTTTATTGGGTTGTTTACTAATACTGTATTGGGAAAGAAATTAATTAATTTCCTTATACTTCTTACTGTGAATCAAGTTTTTAGTTTATAGGTGACATCTGATTATGAAATATATATTATCTAACACATATTTAAAGACAACATGGAATATTAAAGGGGAGTTTGGAGATGTAGGCTTTCACAACCCCCAACCCTGTTTTGATACAGGAAAAATTAGGTTGAAATATGCACCAGGACAGCTTTAAGAAAAAAAAATGTACATGTATAGGCTGGTCTGGTGTTATATTTATGTAAGTATGACCATCGGGAGGGTTAGTGTTCTGATGGGAAGTACCTGGGGATGACTGCGTGAACTACCTACCCTTCCATCCATCAGGTAAGCCACAGCCTTCCCTCTGTGTTTGTACCTCTTTGACTTAACTGCATATTCACCACATGCTTGCTACCCACAAGTACTCCCATCCCTACCTCTATCCCACATGCTGCATAATAATTTACCTGGTAAGCCATATTAGGAGGAAAGAAGTAAAAACAGGCTACTTTGTTCCAGGCACTCTGCTAGTGTATTAAATGAAGCCAACTGGCCCTAACAAGGTCTCTCTAACTTTAAAAATGAATTATGTGGATTGGCATTTTTTTAAAAAAATATTTATTTTTTAGTTATAGTTTGACACAATACGTTTATTTTATTTACTTTTATGTGGTGCCGAGGATCAAATCCAGGACCTTGCACATGCTAGGAAAGCGCTCTACCACTGAGCCACAACCCCAGGCTTGGATTGCTATTTTTAATTTGATCTTTTGGTACAAAAATTTGAGATCTATTGACTCAGCTATAAGAGCTCAGCTGCTCTAGTTAGGAAAACTTGCATTTGAATATGTCTTTACCACTCACTACACATGTGACACTGATAATTGTATTAACCATTTTAAGATGAGGTTTTTTTCATCAGAAAATGAGTATATTGGTAACCATATTAAGAATAAGTGAGGTTAAATGAGTACATTGAAGGCTTAGCACTATGCCTGATTCACTGTAAGAAATTAATCAATATCAGTAATCACTAATTGAGTTAGGAGACTTGGGTATTTCCCCTGAATAGTGTGTTACTTTGGATTAACTCACATAACTTCTTTGTGCTGATGCTTATTCATCTGGAAAATGCATATATGCTTTGCTTTCTTTAAAACAACTCTTCAAATAACTTTGTATGGTAAGTATTGTTCATTGTTTAGGGCAGCAACTCAGTTTGAGTGCCTTGCCTATGATCACAGGCTTAACCAGTGATGAATAGGGATTTGAACACAGGGTCTTTGATGTCAGATCCTGATACTTTGTATGTTATGATGGTTCTCAAATGAAGGAGTTGAACATATGTTCTATACTGTTTTTTCTGTTACTATAAAGACTAATCAAACATTCCAATATCAGGGACAACTCTAAAGGAACTGAGTTCCCAGGGTAAAACTCTAGGTCAGAAATGGTAAAAAACAAATTAAGAATCTGTATTTGGCATGGATTCATACTAAAAAAGCTTCTTCTCAGCAAAGGAAACAATCAGTAATGTGAATAGAGAGCCTACAGAATGGGAGAAAAATTTTCCATAGGCACCTCAAGTATATATGTATCTCCAGGGTATATAAAGAACTCAAAAAACTTAACACTAAAAAAAATAAATAACACAATCACTAAATGGGCTCTGGAACTGAACAGACACTTCACAGAAGAAGAAGCACAATCAATTAACAAATACATGAAAAACTTTTCAACATCTCTAGCATTTAGAGAAATGCAAATCAAAACAAAGATTTTATCTCACTCCATTTAGAATTTCTGGCAATTATCAAGAATATAAGCAACAATAAGTTTTGGTAAGGATGCAGGGGAAAAGGCACACTATACATCGCTGGTGGGACTGCAAATTGGTGCAATCATATGGAAAGCAGTATAGAGATTCATTAGAAAACTTGGAATGAAACCAATACTTGACCCAGCTATCCCATCCCTCAGTTTACACCCAAAGGACTTAAAATCAGCATACTTCAGTGACACAGCCACATCAATGTTTATAGCAGCTCAACTCAAAATACCTAAACTAAGAAACCAACCTTCCACTGATGAATGGATAAAGAAAATGTGGTATACAATACACAATGGAATATTACTCAGCCTTAAAGAAGAATGAAAATTATGGCATGTGCAGGTAAATGGATGAAGCTAGAGAATATCACGCTAAGCAAAATAAGCCAATCCCAAAAAACCAAAGGCCAATTGTTTTCTCTCATATGCAAATCAACATCCATAGTAGGGCAGGGGTAGGGAAAGATGAAGGAACTTTGGGTTGTGCAGAGGGGAGTGAGAGAAGGGGTGGGGCTGTGGTGATGGGAAGAATGACATTAATATCCTATATACATGTATGATTATACTACTGGTGAGACTTGTTGTCATGTACAGCCAGAGGGATGAGAGGTTGTGCTCCATTTGCATACAATGTGTCAAAACACATTCTACTGTCATGCATAATGAATTAGAACAAAAAAATAAAATAAAATAAAAGGGAGACCAGTAGAATAGAAGAAGGTGATCTGGGGGAGGTAGAGGAGGGAAAGGAGAGGTACTGGGGAATGAAATTGATCAAATTATACTGTTTTATTGTGTGCATGTATGAGTACATTACAACAAATCCACTGTTATGTATAATTATAATGTGCCAATAAAAAGGAAAAAAATAAATTGAAATGCAAAAAAAAAAAAAAGAAAAAAAAAAAAGAAATGGTAAAAAACAAACAAAAAACACCAAAACCACAATAGCATGTATGAAGCCTGGTGCTAAAGATGACTAGCTGCAATAATGGAGGCTGTGTAAGGAAGCTTGTTGGGCTGTTATGACCCAATTGTGAAAGCCCCAGTTACCACTGCATGTGAGATCAACACCCAAACACCATCTGCCTATGTGACTCTGTCTTGCACACTGCCACCACTCCACCACAGGTAAGCTATGCAGAGGGTAGGCAACATAGCCTGCGTTTTTGCCACAGGTCAGGACATCTCCTGCCTAAAGTTAGTGAGCTGAGGACTCACTCACAATGGCAAGACCAGGAGTGGATTCAAATCTACTTTCTGAACAATGTTTTCAAGAGAGATCATCCCCATGCTCTTCAGAGTGTCACTTTTCTGGGGCAGGCACCAGAAACCTGGGAATGAAGTAAACACGATACTGAAAACTTGATCCTTGTCCACACTACTGACTCAATTATGAGGGTAAGGTTTGGAGAAAAGGGAAAAAAGTTTTTACTGCTTTGCTAAAAAAGGAGAGAGGCAAAAACTCAAGTCACAGAGGCTACCATTCTAACCACCAGAGCGCTTTAAAAAAGGGGGATACAAGGGTTGTTTTCCAAGTATCATTATCAGTAGGCCTAATTAATGTTTAACTTAGGTCCTTGAAAGAGCTGTTGTTCTAGTTTCCAGGTTCAAAATGTCTTTATTATTACGTAGAGAGAGTGGAATGGCAGATAACTTGGCTCCAGACAGGATGACTGTCAATCTTGCTTCCCCCATGATTGGGAAAAGGTAGCAGAGGAAGGGGAAAAAAATGTCAGTTTTGAAATAAGCCACTGGTGGTATATCAGCAAGGTTTATATTCAAAGCACAAATTGAACCCTGTCACATGAAAGGGATCTATGTTACAAAAATGTAATCCAATCAAGTTGGAATGTCTACGTGAATTTTGGAGGCTATGGGTCTTTACAAGGCAAGTTGGGTTTATGGTTTTCTCAGAGTGCTTCTGTATGCAAGTTTTATTTCCTAGCATTCTTGAAAAGAATGGAAGAATAATAGAACTTGAATTTAGAGAACTGGTAGGAGTTGTAGGACTGTTGGTTGAAAACTGGGATGCCTAGGCTGCCCGCAGTTCAGGAGAGTCCCCTGTCTGCTGGCCATGCTGAACGCTGGCCGGAGCAAAGAACCAGCAGTGCCGCCCTCTCTACCCTGTCCCAGTCTCCTCAGACCTATGAAAGAAGAGGATGTGGGGAGGAAGAAGGCATGTCCTTTTAGGGAGTTCAAAAAGACTACTTCTTCTTTCTTCTTAGGGAGTGGTAATCTTTCCTCTCCAAGTCAAGGTCTACTAGAGTCCCTTAACAGGTTGAGGATAACCTCCAAGTGGGGAGGCTGGCATTGTGTTTTCCACAGGATGGTTGATACACTGTGAAGCTAGATGTGTCATCATTTTTTTTTTTTTTTTTTGCCTGGACTGAGAAAACATGAGGGTGAAAAGGGGGGGGGGGCACTATTTATAATTATCTCTGGACAAGAAGTACAAAACAGGACTCTCCCAGGTTGCTACAAGCTTGGCCCTGAAATGTTCCCCAAAGGCCCATTTTAAAGGCTTGTTTCCCAACATGATGCTATTGGGAGGTGGTGGAAATTTCAACAGGAGGGGCCAATGGGAGGTCTTCTGGTCACTGGGAGCGTGACCTTGAAGGGATATTGGAAACTCAGTCCCCCTTCTTTCTCCTTATTTTGTGCTTTCTGGCCATGAGGTGAGCACTTTGTTCTACCACACATTCCCTGCCATGACGTGCTGCCCCCGACAGGTCCAAAAGCAACAAGGCCAACTAACCATTGACTGAAATTTCCAAAACTATGGGCCAAAATAAGCCTCTTAATAATTTTACTATTTCAGTATAATGTTTGTTATAGTAAAGGAAAGCTGATGGGCACTAACCGGGTTGTCTAATTACTCTATCTAAAAATTTGTTTAAATATACTTCATAACAGAGTGTGTGATATATGCATGTTAGTTTTAATCCACTAAACTTATGAGTGATTAGTTAATATTTGATGTACCCTAATTTGGGATGCATACTCCCAAAGTAGTTAATGTTTGAATGGCTAATCAGAAGCTCGCTCTCCTAAGGCAACATTGATATCAGTTATCTTTGTTAATGAGCATCATGAATATTAGAAAATTTTCATTAGTGAAATTAGTAGTGTTCAAGATGTGTAGATAGGTCATAAATACTATGTGGGCATTTCCCTTCTTATAAGAACAGTGTAGAAGTACACAGGGAACTCAAAAGCATATGCTATTTGGAATAGCCTGCCCCCCCATCCCAGGTTTAGGATTTCAAAGAAATTTAGAGTTTGTCTCTAATTTTCTTATGGAAGGTTTTGTTTCCTGACTCTGACCAGAAAGATAAATGAATATTGTTGCATCTGTTTCAAGGGAACCTTTCAAGCACATTGAACAAAGAGCTAGAATTATTTTTTAAGCATATAGGAAACCTTTGTGAGACTGTTATTAGGTCAGTGAGATTGTTTCCCTGCCTTCTATAATACCCGTTAGTACAGGTTGCAAATTTATTGTAGAATACCCCATGGCAGTAATATTGAGGAGGATATATGTTATTTACCTCTAACTTATTTACCTCTAACTTCAGGGGACTATGGATATCTTTCAAGAAGATCTGGATTGACTTAGGCCATGTGTGACACTTGTCACATTTTAGCTTCCTTCCCATTATAAAGAAAAGGGGATTTGACATTAGTCCTCTGAGATTTGGGGGTATGTTTGAGTCTAGAGATTGGTGTCCATTTGGGCCCTGGATATTTTTGATATAGGGAGGCCATTGGAGTTACATATACTTCCTAAGCTTCAAGAGATTGTGTTATAGTATCTCTGGGAAGTGGGGGGTAGAGTAAGGTAGAAAGGGGATAGTGAGAAAATCTATTTTTCCAAGGTTCTTGTAGGGTATAGAAGAGGACTTACATAAAGTAATACAAATATTCTAAGAAGGGCAAGAACTCTGGGTTGCAGCTAGAGAAGAGGTTAATCATTATATTACTGGGAGGCCCAGTGGAAATCTTCTCTTAAATATAGCTGCCATTTTGAAAGGGGTGCCCATGATGGAATAGGCCAGAGTGAAGTTTTATGCCATTCCAAGGAAAACTATACTCAGCGTTTATTTAGTAGTCAGTTGTAGACAGTTGCTTTCTCTGTGTGTGCTCACATGGCCTTTCCTTGGTGTGTATATATGAAGAGAAAGTGCCCATTCTTCCTTTAATAAGGGCACTAATCCCATCTTTGGGGCTGCATCCTTATGACCACATCTAACTCTAATTACCTCCCAAATGCTCTACCTCCAAATGCTCTATATCACATTAATGATTATCAATATACAAATTTTGTGAGGGACAGAAACATTCAGTGTCTAATATTAATACTAACAAGCAATTTCCCCATGATCTTTGCCTACTCATCACTCCTTATTTTCATACCATGAATTATAAAGCCTAGAGGAAGGGAATATACATGTTAGAGGGAATATACTCTCAGAGTCTATTTCCTCCCTCCTACTCCAAGCTCTAAGAAACAAATAAATGGATGTCCTACCCAAAATTTTGTAGGTGATTTCATTCAGTAGAAGAAAGTTGACCAAATTTTAGTTATTCATCTCTTCTTTCCACAAACTCTTTCTTTATATGTCCTAGAAAAACTGTCCCTTCATTCTCCCTTTAAGCATGGTTTAAATTAGTAGTTCTAGTGAGACTATTATAATGCATTGGGGAAAATTGGGGGGAGGTTTTTTTTTTTTTTTTTTTTTTTTTTTTATTTTACCATAGAGCAGGATACCACGGGTCAGTGAGATAGAGTACGAGAAGCTAATGTCCTTTCATATATAGTGAAGTCCAAAAACGAAGAATATGCCAAGTTCTCTATGACTCTTGCATTTCATACTAAGCATTCATGTAAATGAGAAACCTCTTTGTAATTAGCTGATTCTAGATTTTACTTAAACTATGTCCATATGTGTTTGGCATAGTTGTAATATATGCCAAATTTTCTAGGAATGCAATAGATATGCAAATTAAAAGAAGTTGGAGGCTTGGTTTGTCTGAAAGTATTCTGTCATTTTAGAAAAACCACATCACTAATGGCCATACCATTTATGATATTTTGAGTGGCCAATGACTACTAATATCATTGTGCACTTGGCCTTACTGCAGTCATTGTGATTCCATGGTGAGTGCAAGCATCTGACTACCTCATTATGTACCATATGGCTGAGCAGTTACACATTCAAATACTTATTACCATTATATAAAGCTTTCCTTTTACTTCTCCTCTGTATTAAAGTTTGCCAAGTTTAGCAAATAATATGGGAATCCCACTGAAATTTGTATTTCATATTAACAATGAATAATTTTTAGTATATGTATGTCCTAAGTAGTGTCCCTCTATTTTATCTTGCAACTCTATTTATAGCACATTTAGAGAATTTTACTGAATTGTTTTAAATGTGCATGGATAGGAATATTATCTGATAATTTCATTTCTGGATATTTATAGGACATTATCCAATACTAATCATAAGAAAGGGTCAGTGGGACTGGATAGAATTCAAAACCACTGGTTTAGTGCAAAAACAGGTATAGGAAAGGAAGAACTACTTATTGTATATGAGCATGCTCCTTGCACAGAGGGCCTCACAGTTACCACCGCTATCTTTACCCAGTAAAATATTTTAACAATTATTTTCCTGATTAAATAATATGTCTTCCTTGGGAAGAATTATGTTACTATGAAATAAAATTTCTTTGATTCATTACAACTATCCAGATTTAATCAACTTACACATTATCAAAGGAGTGGGTACCTTTGTCCAGTCTGGCTGCTTTAATGAAATACCATAAACTGGGTGACATAAGCAGCAGAAATTTATCTCACAGTTCCAGAAGCTGGGAAGCTTAAGTGATCAGTTCAGTGTCTGGTGAGTGCCCATTTTCTGGTTGTAGATGGTGTCTTCTTGTTGTGTCCTTACATGGAAGTAGGGCCGAGAGTGCTCTCTGGGGTTTCTTATAAGGGCGCTAGTCCCATTCATGAAGGCTCTGACCTTATGCCCTAATCACCTCCCAATGGCCCCACCTTCTAATGCCATTAGATGAGGATTAACATTTCAACATATCAGTTTATGAATTTTATGGGGAAACAAACATTCAGACTGTGGCAGGAAGTGATGACTTACAGCATCAGGAATGTTATCATAATTTCCAGTATTGATATTAGTTATTACATTTTCTCATCTTAAGACTAATAATCATTTGTATTACTTCCCAGATACTTGGATACCTTTTATATATCTTTTGAAGTAGAAGTATATTTCTAACTCCTGCAACTTTAATATTTGATTCATAAATTGCTACCAAAATGGGTAAAATGAATTTTTAAGGCAGTACATACCATGGAGAACAATCAAAGTTAGAATTGTGACTTTTTTATTAGGTTCAGGGAAAAATCTAGACCATAAGCATTTGAATGCCTCCAGCTAAATTTTATAAGATTCAGGGTGAATCACTGAGTGATTTACAAGGACAGAGATATTTTATGGTTCACAAACTGTGGAAAAATATATAAATAAAAATGAAATAAAAATCATTAAGAGAATGAAAGGCTTATCTGGTTTATTCTGATGTAATTGTAGTTACTGGAGCCAGGAAGAGCTTCAGCACTGTAGTCAGAGCACATAATTTCCCTGCTTAAAACTCCTCAGAGACTTTCCATTGAACTCAGGCTAAAGTTCAGAATTTTCTATGAAACTCTCCATGAACTGTTTCCTGCTTCTTTCTCCAGGCTCATCTCAGATATCTGCTCCAGCCCCATTGGACTCTGCCCTCTCAGGTCTTCCTCCTTTGGCTCCTGCCTGAATGTCTTGAACATACTGTTCCCTCTCATCAAGACCTCCAGACTGCTCCCTGGCTAACCTATTGCTCAGATCTCGGTGTAAATGTTTTTCGGCAAGGAAGACTTCCCACTTTACCAGTTGGGGCTTTAGGGCCCTTGTTCTGTGCTTCATAACATCTCACTTAGCCCATTTGAAATTATTTTATTTAGTGCATATATTATTCATACAAATTGGCTTAGATCAATGTTCAATGTCATTTTCTGCTTCCTCCTCACTAGGGAGAAGAGGGGAATTCTTGGCCTTAGTCCCTGGGTTTGGGGAGTATGTTTGAACTCCAAACCCTTGAAGGTCTGTCTTTCCTGCTAGAGTACAATCTTTGTTAAGTCTGGAGTCCTATCTGTCTTCTTCATTAGCTTCTAGTGACTGATAAAACAAGTGCTTAGTATATGATTTTGGCTAATAGTAATGTTAATAGTGTCATCTTTGTTAAATAATGATATATATTTTTATGTAGTTTAGAAATGTAGATATCATGTTTTCTCAGTTTGTTTCACACTATACTGGCAAATTCAGATATATTTAAAAACAAAGGTTACTTTATTTATTTAATAGATACTGAGTTCTTATCATGTGCAGGACACAATGCCAGGCACTGGGGACAGTGAACAAGAACAATGAACAGGACAGCATGGCCTCCCCCAAACCCCACCCCAGGAAATTGGATCAGAAACAAAGAGAGATTCACACATTTCATTGTATAGTGGTAATGCCAACAAGTACCATGAGGAAAAGATTAGGGTGTTCAGAGAGATTTGTTTGTTCACTTTCAGGGAACTGCACTTTGATGTGTGCAATGTGTACTCAGTTAAATAAATTTAAAGATTATATCTTCTGGTTTTAACCAAACTAACCACTGCAACATTGGATATCCACACTTGTGTGAGCAAAGAGGTAGCAAACATTTTCTCTTTCTGCCGAAGAACTTGACCTTTTGTTATCTTTCCCACTCTTTCCTTAGAGTACTGAAAAAGCAATGTGTCAAAAGGTTGCTAGGCAACATTGCTTATGGTAAAAATGACTCAGTAAAAAAACTACCACTGGACAATGAGAACTGTAAGTTCTCAGCTTTTGGCTCAAGTGTGGTGACTCTTGGAGTACATCTTCCTGTATACTATGCCTATGAGTTGCCATATGAGTATCTTAATCTGTTTTCTGTTGCTAAAACAGAATATAAGACTGGGTGATTTATAAAGAACAAAGTTTATTTGGCTGGTGGTTTTGGAGACTGGTTAGACCAAGAGCATAGCCCTAGCATCCACTTGGCATCTGGTGAGGGTCTTCTTGCTGCATCATAATAAGGTAGAGGGTGTCATATAGTGAGACAGAGCAAATGTGGGTTTGGATCTCTCTTTCTCTTCTTATAAAACTACTAAATACTCTATAGGGCTCCACCCTCATGACCTCATCCAATTCTAATTCCCTCCCAAAGGCTCTACCTCCAAATTTACTAACATGAGTCTGGGGGTTAATTTTGAAATGCATGAATTTTTGGGTTACATATTCAAATAATAGCAATGAGGCATTGGATACCAAGGTGGATTCTGAAACTAGTCAGTAAAGATATCCTCATATTTTTGAGCTTGAGATATCATACAAGAAGGTCAGAGGCCAACCCTGGTCTGTGGCAAGGACTATTCAAAGACTTCCATGTAAGAGGAAACCCTAGCTAGCTCAGCCTTCTGGCAGGTTGTAATTCCTAGCATGTGCATCTAAACAAATCCAAAGCCAAGTGTATCCTAAATAGTCTAAGAGTTTGAATATTTAAAAGATCCTCAAGAAGACACCTTAGAAGCCATATGGCTTCAAAAATTCCTGCAAAACACTTGCTGGTTAGAAATGATACCAGTGACAACTGGTACATGCTTGTAATACCAGAAGCTTTGGAGGCTGAGGCAGCAGGATCACAAGTTCTAAGCCAACCTCAGAAGCTTAGCAAGGCCCTAAGCTACTTAGAAAGACCTTATTTCAAAATAAAAGAGGAAAAGGGCTGGAGACGTGACTCAGTGGTTAAGCACCCCTGGGTTCAATTTCTGGTCCAAAAAAAAAAAAAAAAAAAAAAAAAAGAAAGAAAAAAGAAACCAATAGTACAAACACAAGTAGACAAGAAGAAAATATCAGAGTCAGAACTTTTTGGCTCCTAATACAAGCTCTTCATCCAGCATATTGTAAGGAAAAAACAGTGACAACCTAATTTGATCTAATAAGCAGTCAGCCAAAAAGATTAGTGTTATCAAGAAGGCACTGAAAAGCTGGGCACAGTGGTGCACACCTGTAATTCCAGTGGCTGGGAAGGCAATGGCAGGAGGATCTTGAGTTCAAAGCCAGCCTCAGCAAAAGCAAGGCACTCAGCAACTCAGTGAGACCTTGTCTCTAAATAAAATACAAAATAGGGCTGGGGATGTGGCTCAGTGGTTGAGTGCCCCTGAGTTCAATCCATGGTACCAAAAATAAATAAATAAATAATAAAATAAAAAAGAAGGCTCTAAAATATGAATTTATATCCACTTTTGTTGATGATGTATGTTTTCAGATACATGACTAAATATCTAGTGTGCATGGTACCTTGGGCCATCTTTGAGATATAAAGAGTATATATTGTACCACAAGCATGTGATTATTGGCATAATGTGGCCAATAATGTTTGCTAATCATGGCTAGCAAACATTTAAGAACGAATTTTCTGGAATGTTATTACTTTTTGTGTGTGCATGTAGTACTAGAGATCAAACCCAGGGCCTGCACAGGCTAGACAAGCACCGCACTGATGAGCTTTACTCCCAACCCACAAAATAAATTAACTGATGACAAAAGAGAATCTTATTCAATTAATATATAAAAACATTTATTTGCTTTATCTTAGTCTCAAAACTCCCATTTTGGTATGTTTTCTAAGTATATAACATGTAGTGTAATAAAGCTGCCTATCTTATAAATATATGTATTTATATATGTATCTATATCTATATGCTATAATTTGAATGCTGAATGTCCCTCAAAGGCCCATGGTTTTAGACCTTGGTTTCTAGGATGGTGCTGTTGAGAGATGGTGGGAACTTTAAGAGGTGGGACTAGTGGGAGGTCCCTAGATCATTGATGGTGTGTCTTGAAGGAGATTGTGGGACTCTGGCCTCTCAGCATTTTGCTTTGCTACCTGGCTCTTGAGGTGAGTGGTTTGTTCCACCACATACTCCTGTTATGATATGCTGCCTTCATAAGAGGCCCAAACACATGGAGCCACTAGATCTTGGACTGGAACCTGAAAACTGTGAGCCAAAATAAAACTTTTTTCTTTTAGGTTAATTGCCTCAGATATTTTATCATAGTGATGGAGAGCTGATGAATACAATATACTACAGATATGTGCTGATTTTTTTTCCACTATGGAGATGGACAAAAATATTTGGAGACTTTGATGTAATGATTCTCATTTCCTCCCTTTTGTTTTAAAAGAGGGATAGTTTAAATGGATGGGTGACGACCCTCACCACATCAGGATCGACTGTGCCTGTCTTTAGGCGTCTGCATGTGCAACCGACATTCTTACCCGTCATTGGATAATCAAGGCCGTAGATAGAGTGCCCTTGACTCCTGTCTTAGGTTGATATGTTGGTCACATGAGACTTTCCCGTCTTTGACTACCAGCCGTTCAATTGAGCCAACCAAGCATGAGGAGATGCTCCGGTTCTAAGGTGGCAAGCACATTTTTCTTTGCGCTGACGAGCCAAGTTCCATTAAGTAGTGTGCTAGTTTCTCTAGACAAATCAGCTGCCCTAAGTTCCATTAAGTAGAGTACTGAGTTCTCTAGACAAATCAGCTGCCCTATTAAGGTTAAGAAAAGGGATACCTGTAAGGTATTGTCCTGTGTAATGTCCTAAACATCCTATAGTAGAAAGATCTGCCAAAATGTCCACTTGCTCTTGGAGAAGATCAAAACGTTGATTGACAATTTCAAAATGTAGATGCTGATCTAGGAGGCCCCGTGCATGCAGAGCAGAGGCCACACTGCTGGTGAAGTTGTTTAATGTTTGAGCAGTAGGAATGCTTATAGCGATTGTGACCCCTGCAGCTGTAGCAGCAGCAGCCGTCTCTTTTATGTCTAGACAATGCCACTGGCAAGTCTTCAGGGCCCGCTAAGACTGGCATAGGGATGTACCTAGAAACTCAAGCAACAATCATTAGAGGAAAGGAAGTGCCATTCCAGCACTGAGTCAAGAAGCGAGTTGTAGGAGTGCAATTCAAACTAAAAAATAGAACTATTAGATCTTAGGTCAGGTGTTTTAGTTCTGAAGTTGATCTCTGCTTACATACATTGCTGCTTGAGCTCCCATGAACATTAGCTGGCAAAATATCACATTTTAGAACGGATTAAAGAAAGGCTGAGAGTATTTAGCTGACAAAATATTACATTTAAAACAGATTAAAGAAAGGCTAAGAGCATATAACTTTCACATACATCTTGTTTATACCTGTTGAAACAATTTAACTTTGTAAATTAATCAGCTGTTTAACAAATAAAGTTAATTACAAATAAATAATACCATGTCAAATACCAAAATATCAGGCTGAACAGTATTAGTCATATTCCTTGCTGAAGAGAAGTCCTAGAGATACTTATGAATTAAGTTTGAAGGTACTTTCATTTTTTGTTTACCCAATTTGAATTGAACACTTTTGACTTAAATGAATTAAAGGTATTTGGATCCATTTTTTAAAATTAATTTTCATGAGTGCTCGGTTTTTGTTATTTGTGACGTCACATTTACATGAAATCTGGACAGATGCACAGACATAAAGACATATATAAAAAAGAAAAACACAATTGTGCGCACACTAAAGAGAGATCCTCTCATCCTGGGCGGGAGGAATGAGACTTAAGTTGTGAGTTTATTGAAGGAAAAAGCACGCAGCTTAAAAGTTTCTTAGCTGAAAAGGCAAAGATGAGGTCCCCTTGTCGGAAAAAGAGACAAACTTGCGCAGGTGCGCGGATTGATAACAAATTACCTCTTTTCCACTATGTAAGGGAATCATTAAGAGGAGGATCCGCAACAACTTCATCTTGGCCCTTTTGACTTGGCACCTGTTTTATCAATCTTGATGTTATCCACACCGGCGAGGATGCGTGCTGTGGGGGGGGGGGGGGGGGGGGGGGGGGGGGGGGGGGTGAAAGACACAAACAGATCCTCGCCCCCAAAATAATACTGGGTCTGGGCCCTTCCATGTGCCTGAAAGAACATCTTTCTGCACATAGGCCTCTGTGAACAATCCTGAACCCAGCAAGCCATAGATCCCGAGCCAGTGGAGCCAAATCCCCTCTTCTTCCTATTTTGAGGCATACACTTAAATGAGTCATGTAGACTGGGAAGAAGAAGTAGCTGAGCAATTCTATCACCTTGGCTAACAGAACCAATGCCTCGAGGTGAACTGAGCATAATCTTGATTTCTCCTTGATAATCAGAATCTTCAAGTTACCTGGAGTAACTTGAAGTCCGGATAAGCTAGTTGAACTTCGCCCCAAGATAAGTCCCACAGTCCCTAAGGGAAGAGGTCCCCTGACTCCCGTGGGAATCAGTTGAACCCCATCTCAGGTGTTAGCACTATTCGGGTGATGGAACGGAGGTCCAGTCCCGCACTTCCTTTTGTCCCTCTGACAAGGGAGTTAATGGGTAAAAGAGATTGTGTCGAGGAATCATCTGGATAGATGTTTGAGGATACTCCTTCTCTAATGCCCCGTACATTTGTGGGTCCCGAGGCATTGGGCCCTGTGCCCCGTTATTTTGAATTGCCAGACAAAATGTTACCATTAATATCAGTTTGGAATCTGCACTCACTAGCCCAATGGTTTCCTTTTTTACACCTGGGGCAGCGGCCTGGGGCACGAGACGAGCTTGGTTTTATTTCTATTGTCTCTTGCCTTTTTGGGGACATTGTTTTTTAAAATAACCTGGTTGACTATACTGATAATAACTTTTAGGTCAAGCCCCTCTTGTAAAATTAAGAGGAGAAGCACCTCTCATGGCTGCTGCGATTACACTACCTGTAATAAATGCATCATTTATGTCCCTGCAAAGCTTTACATAAACAGAAAGGTCCTTTTTAGATTTCCAAGGTCTGATAGCATCTTGACAATATTTGTTGGCATTTTCATATGCCAGCTGAACAACTAATGGCATGGCTTGATCAACATCTCCAAAAACCCTACTTGCTGTCTGTAAAAGACGATCAACAAGTTTGGCATATGGCTCATTGGGTCCCTGAATTACTTTAAACAAGCTACCCTGTAAGTCACCAGATCCTTGCAATGTTTTCCATGCCTTAACATCTGCGGCATATATTTGTGCGTAAACTCCAGGATCGTACTGAGTCCGAACCTGTAAATCAGCATATTGCCCTTCTCCAGTTAACATGTCTACGTTACGATCTGGAAATCCTACAGCCGCATTTCTATGAGCAGTTTCAACACAGAGCTCTTGGAATTGAAACCTCCAAACTAAGTATTGTCCCCCTCTCAATACTGCCTTACATAAGCCTTTCCAATCTGTAGGAGTTAAATTCAAAGTATTAAGAGATTCTAACATGCTTATGGTGAAAGGAGCTTGGGGCCCATATGTCATTGTTGCTTCTTTAAAATTTTTTATAGTTTTAAAATCTAAATATTGATGGTATCTTTGTTCATTTTGATTTTCAAACACTGGAAGATCCCATAGTGCCTGTGAACTTTGACACTCAAGGGCATGCAAGCGCCTAGAAAGACTCCTAATAGACTGCAATTGAGTCATCCCATGGGGGAGCAGAAGGCACAAGTGGTTTCTCCACTTGACGGTCCTCCATCCTGGACCTTTTTAGTTCCCTTTTGCTCATTTTATCAAAGACTGTGCTCTCAAGATCACTTTCACTTAACTCCTCCTCACTAATACTACCCTCACTAGCCCTAACTGACTCAGTAACACTTTCCTGAACCCTAGGTCTAGTTGAGAGCAGGCATTCCCTAACTATCTTTAACAAATCTTCAATAACCTTGACAATCCAGTTCCTTGAAATTTCCGAACCCATTTTCCCTCGCCCTTAACCGCTCTGGCTAGAGACTACTGCAAGGTTCCTCAGTACTTACCTGCCGTGACGATTCCCCGTACGGGCCACCACTTGTTGCCGCCTTAGGCAACGATACCGCGGGAAAGAAATCGGAGGCAGACTGGGAATGACTGGTTCCTTTATTGTTGCTTCTTCTTCTTCTCTCTCTTCCCTCTTCTCTCCCCTGATTCCCTCACAGTCTCTTTAAATACTCTTTACCTTAACAAGCATACACGTGTCGCAAGCTCAACTTACAGGTGCAGTACGCAGTGCCCATGTGCACAGAGAGATTCTTAGTCAATTACATTAAGGTCAGGTGTAAACAAGTAAATGCCTCCTCTTGGCTCTAAGCCAGCCACCATCTTAGCTACTTCCTCATTAAAGGCTCTTACATCTGGCACTAGATCCACTGAATCAGAATCTTGAGACCATGTAGGTATTTTATATTTGGTATTGTGCTAAAACTTTTGTACTCATTATTTTATTTTAAATATTCAAATACCTTTAATGTAGACCCATAGAACCAATTCCAATTTTTTTTTTTTTTGGTACCAGGGATTGAACCAATTGTCACTTAACCACTGAGCCACATCCCAACCCTTTTTATTTTTTATTTTGAGACAGGGTCTCACTAAGGCCTGCCAAGTTGCTAAGGCTGGCTTTGAACTTGTGATCCTACTGCCTCAGCCTCCCCAATTCCTATTTTATACATGAGGGGGAATCCTTGAACAAGGAATGCTCAGAGTAAGGGTTGCACATGTGCAGGTGGGGACAGGGAATCTGAATTCTTGACAAACTCCACAAATTAATCTTACATGGTAGAATTTGAAAGGCATTAGAATTTGAGATGCTTTCCTCTTCACCAATCATTTTCATGTTAAGAAATTCCAAAGCAGTCACTAGGGTTTGTTATGCCAAAGAAAAATTACCTTTTTGCCCTTAAACATGCACAGCAATTATGGGAGTTCATTAGTATGTAATAGATTCATATTAAAGAGTCTCTGGGTTAGCATTTATGTTATTCTGATAATTCTTTTATTACCACATAGTAGTCATTCTCTGGAAAAGCTCAGAACAATAGCTGTCCTCTGTTGTTTCATGAAGTTCATATAAGCAGGATAAATATAAGTTAAGTGTAATTATAAAAATGTGAGTGTAATCAAGGTTGGCAGAAGCTAATTAAATAGGACATATGCAGAAAGGTTCTTAATTAGCCTTTAAGAAATTGTCACTTATCTTGTGACTTCAACTCTTAAGGAAGGAGGCAGAAGAAATGGCAAAGCACATGCATTGAAGAAGGCCGTGACTCGGACCATCTGGGCACAAAGGCAGTTGTTAAAACACAGGAGAATAACAAAAGCAGAATGACTCTGACCTTGTGTTGCAGAATTGTTGTCTAACTAAATGGAGGAGAAATTTAATATAATGATTTCCCCTGCTGGGATTAGTTAAACTCATGTCATGTTGGGAAATAATCAGTTTGAAGACAGAAAATGAGGCAGGTGGTTTCTGAGAATATGTTCCAAGAACTGTATGCAAGCCATGAAATACGTGTGTGTGCGTGCTTGTGTGTGTGTGTGTGTGTGTGTGTGTGTGTGTGTGTGTGTGTGTGTATTTAGGCATACCTGCATTCAGGTTGTATTGCAGTTGTTAGCATTTTTTTTTTTTTTTGTCTTTCTCTTGCTTTTTATGACCTACCTCCTGAATTTGCAGAGCGTCACTTCTCCACTTCTGTTGTTTTCTATAGTAGAAGCAGTTGCAAAATCCTGCTGAGGTTCAAAGGTATGAGACAGACTTCATCTCTTGATGCAGGAGAGGAAAATTATGAAAAAGCATGTGAAATGAGAATTATTGTTGTACCACATTTGCAAAATACAATCTGCCAGTGTCTTTCAAATTCAAAAGATTTATTGCTGTGAAGTTTTTATGATAATAAAAAACTAGTACCCTTTAACATTAGTAGGATCTGTTTGTACTAATGTCCCTTCTTTCATTCTTATTATTGGTAATTTGTGTCTTTTAATTTTTCATGACTAGAATAGCTAAATGTTTATGCATTTGTATGGTTTCACTGATTTTCTTTTTAAATTTTGTTAATTCCTACTCTTTGTAATTTTCTTTATTATTCTTGCTCTGGATTTAATATGTTTCTCTTATTTATCATTCCCCTTATTTCTATCCAGCTTATTAATATTAAAGCTTATATAATGATTTCAATTCTTATTCTTTTTAAGGATAAGCATTTAGAGTCATAAATATTCTAAGCACTGTTATAAATTTTAATATGCTGTTCTTTTATTATCACTTTGTTAAACATATTTTATAATTTCCCTATTGAGTTCATCTTGGACTCAAGGGTTACTTAAAGGTCTTTAATTTCCAAATAATTAGAGATTTTTTTCAGTTTTCTTTGTGCTATTGATTTGTTTTATTACTGAGGTAGAATTCATGTAGTATAAAATTAACCACTTTTAAGAGGTAAAATGTATATTGGCATGTAGCACATTCAGAATGTGGTATAATGATCACCTCTATTTAGTTCCAAAATATTTTCATTACCTGAAAAGAAAACCCTGTACCCTTCAACAAACCACTCTACATTCTCTCCTCTGGCAATCACTAATGTCTTTCTGTCTTTATGAATTTGCCTATTCTGAATACTTCATATGAAGATGAAATAATACAATATGTGAACTCTTATGTCTGGATCCTTTCACTCAGCATAATGGTTTTTGATGTTTGTCCATGTTATAGCAAGTATCATTACATTATTTTATAAATGATTAACATGCCATTGCATAAATATATCCATTCATCAGTTAATGGACATTTGGGTTGTTTCCAGCTTTGAGCTATAATGCATAATGCATCTAGAAACACTTGTCTACAAGATTTTGTTGGAATGCCTGTTTTCAATTCTTTGGGGCAAATACCTAGGAGTAGAATTACTGGGTCTATGGTAATTCTATTATTAACTTTTCCAGGAACCACCAAACTATTTTCCATATTGCTACACATTTTTGTATTCCTACCAGCAATGTGTGAGGTTTCCAGTATCCTCAGATCCTTGCATACTTACTTTTTTTTTTATGATAGCCACCCCAGTAGATATAAAGTGTTATTATAATTTTTGATTTGCTTTTCCCTAATGAATAATGATGCTGAACATCTCTTCATGTTTGTCGCCCATTTATGTATCTTCTTTGGAAAAATATCAACTCAAGTTCTTTGCCCATTTTAAAACTGGGTTGTCTTTTTTGCTGTTGAGCTGTAAGCATAATTTATTGATTCTGGATTGTAGACCCTTACGAAATTACATTATTTGTAAACATTTCCTCCCATTTGGTAGGCTGTCTTTTCATTTTCTTGATAGTGACCTTGGATGTGCAAATGCTTTTAATTTTGTGGAAGTTTGGTTATCCTTTGGTTTTGTTACAGGTGCTTTTGGTGTCATCTCTAAGAATCTACTGCCAAGTCTGCAATCATGAAGATTTACCTTACGTTTTCTTCTTACAAGCACTATTCTTTCCCTGGTCTTGGCACTGCTGTTAAAAATCAGTTCAGCATTGGTGTGTGGGTTTTATTTCTGGGCTCTTAATTCTATTCTATTAGTCTATATGTATACCCTTATGCCAGTATTATGCTGTTTTGATTACTGTAGGTTTGTAGTTAAATTTTAAAATTCAGAAGGGTGAGTCATCCAATTTTATTATAATTTTTCAAGATTATTTTCATCATTTTGGGGTCAATGGAAATTCCATAGAAATTTAGTATGTGCTTTTCCATTTCTGCGAAAAGGCTATTGGGATTTTAAAAAATATATGTATTTATTTGCTTTAGTTGTACACGATGAGTTTATTTGTACGTGGTGCTGAGGATCGAACCTGGGCTGTGCACGTGCTAGGCGAGCTCTATACCCCTGAGCCACAACCCCAGCCCCCGGCTATTGGGATTTTAATAGTGATTGCCTTGAATCTATGGATTGTTTTGAGGAGTATTTCCATCTTAACATTATTAAGTTCTATAATACATGAGCATGGGACATGGATGTCTTTTCCATTTATTTAGATCATCCTTAACTACCTTCAGCAATGTTTTGTAGTTTCTAGTGTACAAATTTTGTAGTTTCTTGGTCAATCTTATTTCAAAGTATTCTATTCTTTTGATACTACTGCAAATGAAATTACTGTCCTCATTTTTTTTGTATCGTTCACTGTATGGAAAAACAATTGATTTTTTGTATATTAATCTGTGTCCTGCTACTTTGATAAATTTCTTTCTTAATTCTAATAGTTTTTTAAATAGATTCTTTAAGATTTTCTCTATATAAGATGTCTTAGTTTATCTGCATTGCCTTAGAAAATTCCATAAACCAGGTAGCTTGTGAACAAGCAACAGGAATTTCTCACAGTTCTAGGGGCTGAGAAGTCTGAGATCAAGGCACTGGAAGATTTAGTGTCTGATGGGGGCCAGCTTCATAGTTCATAGATGCAATATCTTCACCATATCCTCACATGAAAGAGCTCTCTGGGGGTCTTGATTGTAAGGGCACTAATCCAATTCCCATGGGCTCTACCATGGTGATTTAACTACTTTCCAACAGCCCCACCTCCTAACATCATCACTTTGATGGTTAGAATCTCAATCTGCATATTTTAAGGGGACACAAAAATTCACACCTTAGCACAAGATCATGACATCTGTGAATAGAGATAATTTTACTTATTCAAATTCAGTTTGGCTATCTTACTTATTTACTTTTTGTTAAAAGTTCTGACTAGGGGTTGCAGGTGTGGCTTAGTGGTAGAGCACTTGCCTAGCGTGGGTGAAGTTTTGGGTTCGATCCTCAGCACCACATAAAAATAAATAAATAAATAAATAAATATACTCTGTCCATCTACAACTAAATTTTTTAAAAAATTTTTATTTATAAGTTGTTATATGTGACAGCAGAATGCATTACAATTCATATTACACGTACAGAGCACAATTTTTCATATCTCTGGTTGTATACAAAGTATATTCACACCATTCATGTCTTCATACATGTACTTAGGGTAATGATGTCCATCTCATTCCACCGTCTTTTTTACCCCATCCCCCTTCCCTTTCCCTCCCTTCCCATTGCCCTTACTAGAGTTCGTCTAATCCTCCTATGCTCCCCGTCCCAACCCCACCATGAATCAGCCTCTTTATATCAGAGAAAACATTCGGCATTTGGTTTTTTGGGATTGGTTAATTTCACTTAGCATTATATTCTCCAACTTACCTGCAAATGCCATTATTTTATTCTCTTTTATTGCTGAGTAATATTCCATTGTGTATATATACCACATTTTCTTTATCCGTTCATCTACTGAAGGGCTTCTAGGTTGGTTCCACAGTTTAGCTATTGTGAATTGTGCTGCAATAAACATTGATGTGGCTGTGTCCATATAGTATGATGTTTTTAAGTCTTTTGTGTATAGACCGAGGAGAGGGATAGCCGGGTCAAAAGGTGGTTCCATTTTCAGTTTTCCAAGGACTCTGCATACTGCTTTCCATATGGGCTGCACCATTTTGCAGTCCCACCAGTAATGTAGGAGTGTTCTGGCTAGAATTTCCCATATAATATTTGAAAAAGCAGGAATTCTTGACTTGGTCTTAATTTTAGGAAGGGTGGAAATGTTCAGTCTTCCATCATTGAGTATGATGTTAGCTCCAAGTTTTTTGTAAATGCCTTTCATCATGTTGAGAAAATTCCCTTCTATTCTTAGTTTGTTGGGTGTTTTATGTGTCATTGTTTTTTAGATATAATTTTGTTATGGTCAGGAAAAATACTTTTATTGTTTCAGTTTTTAACAGCTTATTGAGATTTATTTTATGGCCTATATAGAACCAGTTAGTGACTATTTGTGTGTCTGTTTTAGTTTGTTGGGTATAGTGTTCTATGTCAATTAAATCAAGTTGATTGACAGTTTTGCTCATCTTTTCTGTATCATTGCTGATTTTATGTCTACTTGTTTTATAAATTATGATACAGGAAAGTATCAAGATTTTAAGCTATAATTATATATTTGTCTATACCTTTCAGTTATTTGAGTTTTGTTTCATGTACTGTGAAATTCTATAATTATGTGCAGAGACATTTAAGATTTTACATCTTCTAGACAAATTAACCCTTTTATCCTTATGAAGCACCCTTTTAACCTCTGGTAAGATTAAAGTCTAATTTGTCTGATGCTGAAATAGCCACTCTAATTTTCTCATGATTAGGATAAAATGGTGTATTTTCATGACTGTATTGTTTTTAACCTGCATCTATATTTTTAAAGTGAATTAATTATAGATAATACATAATTGGATGTTGCTCTAAATTGGATGTTTATATCAGCTCAACTCACAATAACTAAACTATGGAACCAACTGAGGTGCTTTTCAACAGATGAATGGATATTGAAAATGTGGTATATACATATACAATGGAATATTACTCAGCCTTAAAGAAGAATGAAATGATGGCATTTGCTGGTAAATGGATGAAACTGGAGAATATCATGCTAAGAGAAATAAACTAATTCCCCCAAACCAAAGGCCAGATGTTTTCTCTGATATGCAGATGCTAATTTATTATAAGATTTCAGGGTTAGGGAAGAATAGAGCTACTTTGGTTTAGGCAGGAGGGATTGAAGGGAGGGGAGGGGCCATGAGAGTAAGAAGGATAGTAGAATGAATCAGATATTATTACCCTATCTGCATATATGACTACACAACCAGTGTGATTCTAAATCATATACAACCAGAAGAGTAAGTTATACTCCATTTATGTATGAAGTGTCAACGTGCATTCTACTGTCGTGTATAAATAAGTAGAACAAATAAAAAAAATTATGCCTGACAATTTGTCTTTTAATGGAGTGTTTAGCCAACTATTATATTATTATGTTTATTTATTTCATTTTTATTTTATATTATACATTATATTATATTTTAAAATATTTTATTTATTCATTTATTATATATTATTATATTTATCAACATGGGTTAAGTTTATAATTCTGACACTGTTTGATGTTTGCCCCTTTGCTTTTCTTTACCTTTTGTTTTTTGCGCTATTTCTAAACATAATATAGTATTTCCACTATCATTAGCTGTACCTCTTTGTTCTTTTTTTAAAGTAATTATTATAAAACTTCTAGTATTCATTTTAACTTATCATACTTTACCTTTAAATAATTTAATGCCACTTAGTATATCATCTAAGAATGTTACAAAGGCTTCCATTATTTCTGTTTTTATTTTGTTATAGTTCTCTTCCATATGTATTACCACCCCCTAAACTTTTAATTATCATTCATAGTAAAGTTAATAGTTTTCAAAACATTTGAAAATGAGGAAAATAAACTTCATATTTACTTTCTTTCTTTTTTTTTTTCTTTTTCTTTTTGGTACCGGGGACTTGAACTCAGGGGCACTCGACCACTGGGCCACATCCCCAGCCCTTTTTTGTATTTTATTAGAGACAGGGTCTCACTGAGTTGCTAAGTGCCTCACCACTGCTGAGGCTGGCTGTGAACTCGTGATCCTCCTGCCTCAGCCTCCCAAGGGCTAGGATTACAGGCGTGCGCCACCACGCCCGGCTCATATTTACTTTCATATTTAGCCTTTCCAGCACTCATTACTGCTCTTTGTACATTTGTATGCCTTTAGGGTCTCATTTTCCTACCACTTGTACCATTGTTGTAATGCAGGTGCTGACAGTGAATTTTTTTTAGTTTTTGTTTCCATGGAAATGAAATGTCTTTATTTCATATTCTTCATTTTCGAAGAATATTCTTACTGGGTATAGAATGCGAGGCTGATGAAGTTTCGTTGTTTTGTTTTTAGCAGTTAAACATGTTATTTCATTGCTTTCTCTAGCATATTTTCAGATGAAAAGTCCATTGTTACTCTCATCTTTGTTTTCCTATGTTGAATCCCTATTTTCCTCCCTGGATGCTTTTAAGAGTCTCATTTTTAATTCCTGTTTTCAATAATTGTATTATCATGTCCCTTGATATGGGGCTCTATGTTTTTGCTTATGGGTCATCAAACTTCTTGAGTTTGTGTGTTTTATAATTTTCATCAAGATTAGAAAATTTGGGCCTACTATGTCATTAAATCTTCCACTGTTTTTCTTTCTTCCCCCACCCCTTTCGGGACTCTAATGACACGTTAGGCTGCTTGATATTGTCCTCCAGGTTATTAATATTTTGTTATTGTTTTAAAAATATCTTTTACTGTGTTTCATTTTGGATAGTACCTATTTTTATGCCCTCAACTTCACTGTTCTTTTTTCCTATAGCATCTAATCTGCTGTTAAGCACACACAGTCAATTTTAATTTTCAGAAACTCTATATTCAACAATGGGGAACCTAGGGCTGAAGAATTTAGAAGTCTGAGAAGGTATTACATTATCATTCCTTGGGAAGTCTGTCAGTAAATCACAAGACCCCAAGCAGACCTTGTGTTTGAAGTACTGCATGCTTTGGAGAAGAAGTGGTGCAAGATAAGCATTTTCTATCTTCTATCATCTGCTGTCTTCTATCATTACAATCATGTATTATATTTGTATTATGTTTGTATATAATATTATATTTGTATTTTCATTATAACAAAATACCTGAGGCAGGATAGCTTTATAACAAAAGAGGGTTATTTAGTTCACAGTTTGGGAGGTTCAAAGGCATGGTTCTAGCATTACCTCAGTTTTAGTGATAGTCTTCTTGCTGGCTGAGCCCCAGGAGGCACATAGCATCATACTGCAAGAGACAGGAAGTACATGTGTCTGTGTCTGGTCTCTGTTACTCTTCTTATAAAGCCGCCAGGGCTCAATCATAGATGTTTGCCCTAATGACCTTATTTAGATATAATGATTACCCAAAAGCCCCCACCTCTGAAAACCAGAGTGAGGTTAAATTTCTACCCTCTTCATACCATTAACATGTGACTTTGGGGATTAAACTCCTGTATGAGTTCCTGGGAGGGGGGGTGCCAACAATGTTCAAGCTATAGCAGACATTTTATTCTGCTCAGAGTGAATCACTTTCTTATTTACTTTCTTAAATAGCTTTTAATAATTTTAAGGTTCAAAGCTTTGTAAGCCATTTGTTTGATCATAATCCAATAATGTAAACAAAGAAAACATTTTAACCTTGAAAATTAAGAAATGCACCTATAAATAAGCCTCTCATTTTAGATTGCATCAAAAATGATAAGGAAAATAATGAGTCCCAAGCCTATGAAATACAACCAAATCTGTATTCAAGGAAAATGTATATGATTTTTATGGTATTTGTTATTAAATAAAGACTAAAAAATAAGAAATTTAGTGTCTATCTTAAGGAACTAGAAAATAATTATAAAATAAAAAATATAGGGAGAGGAAATCAATAATGTTATATGCTTTTCAGTAAAATGATCAGCCAATCCATAATCTAATTATCTGAAGAGTCTAATTAAATAGATAATCTCTATATGAGAGTAGTAAAGGAAAAACATACAAAATGATCAGTGAGGTTGGTGACAAAATTATTGGAGAGCACAAAGTTTCATTACGAAAAAAAATTAAAAATTAAAACAATTAATTGCCAGCAAAATATAAGTGACCAGTGCATAGCACAGTGGTGGAATATATGAACAGATCAATTACTGCAGAAGAAAGTTGTGCTTCAAATAGGGAATAAATCCCCTGGGAAATTATTTCAACACAGTCTTGGATATTGTGCTTGGAGAGGCATATGAAATTAAAAATTAATTCTACTCCCAGGTTCTACAAGAGGGAGGCATGGTAAAATATGTGTTTGTGAAGAGGGGGGAACAGGGGAAGTGCTGGGAGAACAGTCTCAACCAAGAAGTTGGGGACCTGAAGGAGAGGAAGAGGGAGAGGAGAACCCAGGGGCAAGTGCCCTTATTAAGAGTCAGGGTGGAGAACACAAGCAGAAAGCACCAGAGGACTTAATTGGTAAATTTGAATATCACTAGACCATAGTCAGAAGAAGGAAGGAGGAACTTGTGGCAAGGACCAGCTTATCACAGTCTGTTTTTGGGGGATATTGAAGCATCCAGAAAATATGAAGTTTAAAAATATTTATTAATAGATGAATGGATAAAGAAAATATGGTATATATACTCAGTGGAATATTACTCAGCTTTAAAGAAGGGTGAAGTTAGGGCATTTGCCAGTAAATGGTTGGAGTTGGAGAATATCATGCTAAGCAAAATAAGCCAGTCCCACAAAACCAAAGGCTGAATGTTTTCTCTAATATGTGGTGCTAATTCACAATAAGGTGGGGTGGGGGGCACTAGGGCAAAATAGCGTTAGATTAGGTAGAGGGAAGTGAAGGGAGGGGTGGGAGAGGATGTGGGGATGGGAAAGATAGTGGAATGAAACAGATATTATTACTTTATGTATAAATGTGACTACATGACCAATATGATTCTGCAACATGTACACTTTGAAAAATGAGAAATTATATCTCATTTATGTATGCTATATCACAGTGCATAAATGCATTCTACTGTTATGTATAACTAATTAAAACAAATAAAAAATTAATAATAAAAAATTATGATACAAAGGTAGAAAGTGGGTTAAGGGCCAGTGGAAAAGTCACCAGGATCAGGCTTTTTTTTCAGTTACATTCAACAAACCTTTAAAAAACAGTTAATTCTGGAGGTGGGAGGTGTAGCTCAGTGGTAGAGCATTTGCCTAGCATGGGAGGCCCCTAGGTGTGATCCCCAGTACACCACAACAAGCTAATTCTTAATGTTATTAAAATTATTCTGGAAGTCAGAAAAATTATGAGATGCACCTCATACCTCAATTTAATACTGTAAAACCTGATTAAAAATGTTCTGTAGCAGTGGCAGCTACAACAAAAGCAACACAAATTATAGACTGATCTTATTTATGAATACAAATGTAAATTAAAATAATTGGCAAACAAAAGTTCAGCTCTGCATCAAAAGACCAATACAGTTTGACAAAGTATGGTTTATTTTAGGGATGGTTTATCATAAGGAAAATTATCATTATAATTCATTATATTGCTAAATAAAGTATAAACTTTATATTATTATGTCATTGAATTTAAAAAGTATTTAATACAATTAGATGTCATAAACAATAAAAATACTAAGTAGGAACAAAAAGAAACTAAAATTTCATATTTCATATAGATTATTGTAGATGGTAGAATGAGATGGATATGTGGTTTTCTCTCCTGCTTTTAGTGTGTTGCTACACCATCCGCTAATTTAAGCCAATCATAGTGATCTTCTCTTTCTTGCTTCAATTGGTTCAGAAGCCCACGCTTAAGCCCGTCAGATTATAGCATTTCTCTGTGTACTTTTGGGACAAGTTTCCTCTGGCTTAAAGAGAGTTACAGAATAAAGCTTTTTCTTCTATAGTGTCATGTATAATTTACTGATGGCACATAGACTGGTTTTACATAAGGATGCATTTAGATACCTTAGACAGAAATTTGATAAGAAGCAGAAATCAAAAGGTCAAAGAAAGGGTTTTAATTTGATAATATAAACATTGGGAGTATGTATTTGTTGAAGGAGATAATAAAGAAAGATAATAGGTGTCAGAATGAGTGACATATTCCTAGTACCTCAAATTGATGGGGGATTAATGCCTAGAATAGTAAGAAATTTCTGTAAATTAACAAAAAGTCAGCTACCCAGGAAGAAAATGGGCATTATTTAAGTAGTTTGCAAAAGAGAAAAACCCAATCCTAAGAAGCATACAAAGAAATGCTCAAAATTAAATGCAAAATTTTCATACAGAGAACTGTCAATTAACACAATAGTTAGTCATCATTTTAATACTTCTTAGACTGGTGAAAATTAGAAAGCTTGAAAATGGCAAGTGGGATGTGAATTTGAAAATATTTTGATGCATAGTTGGTAGGAGCTCTTGTTGAAACCCAACTGGTCTATTCAATTGGAAGCAAATAAAGTTAGACTCTTATTTTGAATTCCTTTGGAAGCAGATATTGAGCAAGAGTTCTATTGCAAGTGGTAGGCTGATTTGAGAGAAACAGAATACTGAGAGTGAGGAAGTGAAGTAAAGGGAAGGCAATAAAAAAGAGGAATTACTAACTCATCTGGATACTTTAACTGGAGCTTAAACAATCAGGAAACTCTGGGCATGTATGTCAATCACATAACTCAGACTTATCCTAGTTCAGGGTGAAGGGCAGGGCTGGCTTCATGGGTGTATGTCCAGTGTAGCGGCACAGAGTTGGCATACAAAAGGGTGCTATAATTGAGTTTTAAAAAATGGTATACTTAAAGCATATGACATGATGTTTTGATATGCAAATACTAATGATATGATTACTGTAGACAATCAAATTAACAAATTCCTCATCTTTCATAGTTATCTTTCTTTCCCCCTCTCTCCTCTCTTTCTCAGTGCTAAGACTACCTAAAATCTCCTCTCCTAGAAAATCCCCCATATACAATATAAGCAGCTGTAGTCCCTATGTCATACATTAGATCCCTGGACTCACCCATTCTACATAACTACACTTTATACTATTTGATATACATGTCTCCATTTTTTCCACATGCTCCCACCCCTGATAATAGCGACTCTACTTTCTTTCTATGTATTTTATTTAATTTTTTTTAGATTCTGTGTATAAGTGAGATTTCATATGTAGGTGAGACCATGCAGTGTTTTTCCTTCTGTGTCTGCTTTATTTTACTTCACACAGTCTTCTAGATTGATCCATGTTCGCATGAATGGCAAGATCTCTCCCTCTTTTTCAAGATTGATTAATATTCCCACACACACATACATGTGTGTATAATGATGGTAATACATTATGGGAAATTCATTGATAGGGATGTCCTTGTGTGATCATCCAAGAGGACGTACACAAACAGTACAGACTTTTTCACACCTAGGCTATATGATATAGTCTGGTGATCCCGGCTAGAAACCTGTACAGCATGTTAATATACTGAACACCATAGGCAACTGTAAAACAATGGTTAATATTTATGTATTTAAACATGTGTAAACACAGAAAAGGCATGGTAAAAATATTAGGTGATAGGAATTTTCCAGCTCCATTACAATCTTATGGGACCACCATTGTATACATAGTCCATCGTTGATCAAAGTCTCATTATGTGGTGTATGACTGTATATGGACGTTTTAAAAAAATAGTTTAATGTATTTTAATATCAAACTTACAGGAACAGCATGGAAGACAGAGACAACATTAAAAACATGTATTTGCCTCTAGGACAACTCAGAAAAGTATGGTGAATGGATGGAATCTACTGTATGATAAAAATGCTGCAAACACTGTTTAATTGCTGTCAATAAGAAATTTACTTGTTTAAAAAATCCAAATGCTGGCATTGTCCAGAAAAATGTAACAGTTTTATTTATAATTGTTACAAAGTGTAACTACTGAAATTTGTTCACTGAAACATTTTGACTTGCCTTAATGCTTTGTATCCCCACATTTATATTGAAAATTCACACACAAAGGAAAATAGAAAACTGGCCGATACCTGATTTCTGTCCCCTATTTTCCCACTAGAAATCATACCTTTTGATCTCATGGAAAAAAAAAAAAAATCTAATGTTCAGAACTACCAATAACAGGAAGAAGAGAAAAAAGTTTTATTTTTTTTTTATTTTATTTTTTTTTTAGAATGAGATGTTTCCCATCATAGCAAATTTTTAAGAACGTTTTCCACTTATGCAGTGTTCTAGTTGGATGTTTTTGGCATAATTATTACATGTTTGGCATGGATAGCACACAGGTTGGTGTCTTAGAAAAGGCCAACCTGATAGGCCTCATTTGCCTCCTGCAAAGCACCAATTGCTGTGCTCTGGAAGCACAAATCTGTTTTGAAGTCCTGAGCAATTTCTCGCACCAGATCCTGGAAGGGGAGTTTGCTAATGAGTTCAGTGGACTTCTGCTACCATATAATTTCACAGAGTGCCATAATGCCAGGCCTGCAGCGATGGGCTTTCTTCACCCGTCCAATAGAGGGCGCACTCTTGCTAGCAGTTTTTGTAGCCAGTTGTTTCTGGGTGCTTTACCACTGGTAGATTTGAGGGCAGTCTGCTTTTTAGGAGCCATGTAGAAAGACCTCCTAATTTACCTTGCTCCTCCTTCAGCTGAGCTCCGCCAGCTAAAGGTGGTGCTGGCAATAGAGGGCAACCCCAGGTGCAGTGGCTGCGGCAAATACAATTGAAAGATGGCTGACACCAAAGCTATTCCTCCAACATACGCCCTGGACATATTTCTAAAAATCTATTCATCCATTAACATTTTGTGTTTTTCCCAAATCTTGGCTATTGAGTAATGTTGCAATAAAAAGGGGAGTGCAGATAGCTTTATAAGTTGAAAAGGGATTTCAGGGTCATATGGTAGTTGTAGTCTTAATTTCTTTAGTAACCTTCTCCACATTATTTTCTACAATTGTTGCACCAATATACAGTCCCACCAACAGTGTATTAAGATTCTCTTTTCTCCACACTTTCATCAACCCTTGTTATCACTTATATTTTAGGTAATAGCCATCCTAACAGGTATGAGGTAATAGCTCATTTTGTTTTGGTTGGCATTTCTCTAATTAGTGATGTTGAACACACCCACCACACACACACACACAAAAAAAAAAAAAAAAAAAAAAGAGAGAGAGAGAGAGAGAGAGAGAGAGAGAGAATTATTGACAAGATCACCATCAAAGGTTTTTGTTTCCTTTTAAGTGTTTTGGTTTCAGGCCTTATGTTTATGCCTTCAATCTATTTTGAGTTGCTTTTTGTATATAATCCAATTTCATTCTTTTGCACATGGATATTCAATATCCTCAACACCATTTATTAAAGAGATTATCTTTATTCCATTACATCTTCTTGCTACTGTAACCAAAAATTAGTTGTCTGCATATATTTAGGCTTATTTCTGAGCTCTCTGTTCTGTTTCATTGATCTCTATTTTTATGCCATTACCACATTGTTTTGATTATTATAGCTTTGTAGTACAATTTAAATCAATAAGTATAGTACCTCCAACTTAGCTTTCTTTCTTAGGATTGCTCCAGTTTTCAGGGTCTTCTGTGGTTCCATACACATCTTGTAATTGTTTTCTCTACTTCTGTGAAAACTGCCATTGATTTTGATAAGAATTGTATTGAATTTGTATGTTATTTTGGGTAGTATGGACATTTTGATCATATTGATTCTTCTAGTCATGCACATGGGATATCTTTCCACTTGTGTCTTCTTCAATTTTTTCCATTAATGTTTTGTAGTTTTCAGTGTAGAGATTTTTCACCTTATTAGTTAAATTTATTCCAAAATATTATTTTTGATGACATTTTACCACTTTCTTGATTTCTTTTTCAGAGAAGTCATTATTAGTGTAAAGAATTGCAACTTAATTTTACTTGTTGATTTTTTATCCTGCAATTTTACTGAATTAATTTATTAGTTCTGACAATTTTTTTGTTTTGTTTTGTTTTTATGAGTGTTTAGGGTTTTTGACATATAGATACATGTTATCTGCAAATAGGGATAGTTTTAGTTCTTCCTTTCTACTTTGGATGACTTTTATTTCTTTTTCTTATCTAATTGCTCTTGCTGCTATTTCAAGTACTATGCTGACTAGAAGTGGAAAGAGTGGCATCCTTGCATTGTACCAGATCTTAGAGGAAAAGCTTTCAGTTTATTTTTTCAATTTGATTGTGATGTTAGCTATGAGTTTTATGTAAATGGCCTTTATTATGTTGAGGAAATTTCCATTTAAACCTAGTTTGTTGAGGGATTTTATAACAAAATTATGCTGAACTTTGTCAAATTCTTTTGTGTATATATTGAGATGATCATGTGGATTTTTTGCTACTGTTCAATGTGTTAAAGTTATGCATTACATTGCCTGGTCAGCATTTGTTTAACCAGACTTACTTAGGACTTCTAGTCCTAAGTCCAAATTTGTCATGATGTATAAAATAGTTTTGATAAATTGCTGAATTTGACTTGCTAGTATTTTTGAGGATTTTCACATTTATATTCATCAGTGATATTGACTTATGGTTTTCTTGTGTTTTTTTTTTTCTGGCTTTGGGAATGGTTACTTTACAAAACAAACTTGTCAGTATTATTTCTAGTCTAATTTTTGTAAGTGTTTGAGAAGGATGATGTTCCTTTGAATATTTGGTAGAATTCAGCTGCGAGGTCATCTGGTCCTGGGATTTTCTTTTTTGGGAGATTTTTAATAACTACTTGAATGTATTTGTTATTGGACTTTTCAGTCTTTCTATTTCTTCTTGATTCAATCTTGGTAGATTATTTATTCCAAGAAATTTACCCATTTCCTATGGGTTATCCAGTTTGTTGACATATAGTTGTTTATAACAATTCCTTATAATCCTTTTTATTTCTGAGGCATCCATTGTAATGTAATTCCTAATTTTATTTGAGTCTTTTCTCTTAGTTCACCTAGCTAAAGGGTTTGTTCATTTTGTTCAAATTTTAATTAAAAAACCCAATTGTTAGTTTTGCTTATCTTTTCTACTCTCTATTTGATATATTTCTACTTGGATTTTTATTATTTTCTTCCTTCTGGTGACTTTGGGTTTAGTTTGTTCTTTTTCTAGTTCCTCAAGGTACAAATTGTTTATTTGAGATCTTTATTATTTCCAGGTGTTTATCAGTACAAACTATCTTCCCAGAATTGCTTTTGACATATCCCAAAGGGTTTGGCATGTTGTATTCCATTTTTGTTTCTCTTCAGAGGTTTGGTGGCACAGAGCTGGCTGGCATACAAAAGGTGCTGCAATTGAGATTTAATGCTCTAGTAGCCTTTCAAAATTCTTAATTTTTTAGTCTTTGAATTTGTGTTTTTTAAGTTAAGTTTATTGAGACAGTGGATTATACCTTGGGGGCTTGCAATTTGAACTCATGCCAAACCTCACTTCCTGCTGCCTCCCTACCTGTTCCAAATAGGTTCTTGGCTATTAGCTCAATATCACATATTGGTGTAGAATCTTCCCGGTAATAGCTGCCACCCTTTGACATCCAAGTTGTATGGGTGTTGCAGGGCCCTGAGTGCAGGCACTGGGGAGTGTGGTGATTAATTAGAATGCTGCAGTCTCTGCCCTGGGTTGGGAGCACCATGGATCTTTTGGTGAGCAGTTTACTGAGGGCCTTTCACCCATCCTTGGTCTAGGTCAATTGCCTCTTGATGTATAGGTTGCAATTCGTTGAGGGGAATCTCTTTTACCATGGGCTGGGGCAATAGACACATGGGAAGGAGAAACTGACTTCCATACCCCCAGTATAGAATTTTCATTTTACACTGGTCCCTGCAAATTATGCAGCCAGCAATCTGAGTTTTTTCAAAGAACTCATTCAGAGCTGTCTGAATCAGGCTGGACATGGTGTTCCATGCCTGTAATCCCAGTGACTAGGGGGAGGCAGAGGCAGGAGGATTGCAAGTTTAAAACCAGCCTCAGCAACTTAGCCAGACCTGGTCTCAAAAGGGATGGGGACATAGCTCAGTAGTAGAGCACCATGGATTCAATCCCCAGTAGCCAGAAAGGGGATGATGATAGTGAATTATAGTGGCAAGGGAGGGGGGACGAGAGGAATGAAGGAATGTTAAATAGCAAAAAGGGGGGAGGGGAGAGAAAGGGGCAAGGGGATAGAAACAATGGCAGAAGGAGTTTGACATCAATATACTAAGTGCATGTATAAAAACTCAAATGGTATGAAAATACTTTGTGTAAAACCAATGACTTGGAAAACTGTGCTCTTTATATGTAATATGAAAGGAATTGCACTCTAAAAGCATGTGTAACAAATTAAATTAAATAAATATAAAAAAGAACTGTCTGAATCTGTGTTTCCCAAACTGTAATTCTCAAACCACAAGTAAAGTGCTTTTGCTTTTCCAGTTTCTGAGTTTGTCTGGATTGATAAAAGGATTTGAGGCCAAGGGTCTGGTGGCTGTAACTGTGATGAGAGTGGCTGCAGAGATTGGGAACTAAGCAGAGCTTGACAACATGATTTACCTTTTTGAATTCTCTTCACTTAATCAGTCCATCTACCAGCCAGCTCTCTCCAAAGCTAGACAACCTCACCTACTTCAAAAGAGACATGTAAGCATCATTATCTATAATGAGATTGTATACTAATAAGACTTTATTGCCACCCATAAAATACATACTTTGCTTGTGTGCCACAAAGCAGTCTGTCCTAAATGAGAGGAGCCCAACTTTGCTTGACAGAATGAATGGAGGCAATACATTTTGAAAAGCAGTATCTTTCATTTTTATGTGGTTTGTTGACATTCTCATTTTCTGAATTCAACAACACATCATTAGTGTGGTTTCTAGGTAATTTTCATAATGTAGCAAGAACTTAGCACTTTCCAAAAGCACTGGATTAATTGATACAAATTAATCTTTTCAGCATCCCTGGCAAGTAAGTAGCTAAATCTGTTCTACTGACAGGACTCCACTGACTTGAAGGAGACAGGGCCTGTGTGACCCAGCAAGTGCTAGTAGTGTGAACCACTAGAATATTCCTTCTGGATTTCGTGTGTATTTTTGTCATCCTACCAGAACTCCTGTGCTTACAGTCACTGATTAAAGGGTGAAAAATTTCTGGCTGTGTATATTCACCACCAATCTGCTAATTTTTCTTATTCCTACTATGTTAAACATTTATCTTCAGCAAAGTTTTAGTGAAATCATAGGTCCCAAATTTCAAAGGTATCTAATGAGAAACTAAAGAATTAAAATAAATATTTATATTCCCATCAAAAATAAACCAGACAAAATATATAAAACACATAGTTTGCAAGAGCTTCATCCACAGGTGTGAAGAAAATATATTCCTGAGAGAAAAAAGAAAAAAGCAGACCATATGAGCTAGGTGCCGTGTCACAGGGCTGTAATCCCAGAGGCTAGGAAGGCTGAGGCAGGAGGATCACGAGTTTAAAGCCAGCCTCAGCAATTTAGTGAGGCGCTAAGCAACTCAGTAAGACCCTGCTCTAAATAAAATACAAAAGAGGGCTGGGGATGGGATTCAGAGATTGAGTGCCCCTAAATTCAATCCCTGGTACCAAAACAAACAAACCCCCAAACCCAGAAACCAGACCGTATGAGTCCTACAACTGTCTCAACTTTTATCATATTGAGTTTCCATTCCATGGTGCAGAGAAACTGGAAGCCAGGTGGAGTTGACATACACCCCAACTTGAGGATATAGAGCTCATTCCATGGGGACCAAGGCAGTGACCCAGGAGAAGGATCAGAGAAAGAGAGTCACACACAGAGAACCAGATTTGCAAGTTCCTCCTATACATTCAGCAGATGCTGGTTGGTCAGTGTCTATGTTTTCTTTTTCTTTTTCTTTTTTTTTTTTTGGTACCAGGGATTGAACTCAGGGGCACTTGACCACTGCACCACATCCCCAGCCCTTTTTTGTATTTTATTAGAGACAGGGTCTCACTGAGTTGCTAAGTGCCTCGCCATTGCTGAGGCTGGCTTTGAACTTGTGATCCTCCTGCCTCAGCCTCCCAAGTGCTGGGATTACAGGCGTGCGCCACTGCACCCGGCTCCAGTGTCTATGTTTGAGGGACAACCCGAGACCTGGGAAAGAACTGAGGAAAGGATTAGATGGAACCGTGCCAGGATCTCCATGCCTGTATCGCCACCCCCCAACACATCAGGAATAAACCAGACAAGGGAAAATATTATTGGGAGAGAATATTACTGGGGATATGGTCTCTATCATCAGCCCCTAGTAGGTTTTGCCTCTCTTAAGGAGAATGTTCAGACTTGGAAAATTAAGCCTATTTAATTTTATAGACAGAATAGAACAACTCCTATGTTTGGATCTTTCCTAGGCAAAGTCTACTTAACTGGATATCCAGCCAAGTAAAGTCTAAGCAATGCCTGCCATTGTAGGAAACAGGTAGGCAGCTTACTTCTGCAGGAGTTGGAGAGTCAGCAGAGTGAAACTTCAGAAGTGTTGAAAAGCTCAGGGTCTGCAGTAGGCTGGTAGGATCCACATCTGACGCCACCCCTTGGCAATCTAAATCAACATTCTCAGCCTTAGTTTCTTCAAAATATAAAACGGAAGCTATAATCGTGAAATCTTTCTTACAGGAGGACGCAGAGGATTAAGTGCTACTCCACATGAAGTACAGCTCCTGTCACAAGGATGAGGATCTGCCTAAACTCTGAATCTTGGGTAGCCCTTGAATCTGCCTCAGACACACCAATTTTTCAGGTATCAGGGCAGTTTACAGGTTGCCCAGGACTACCCAGCTTGTAGCCTTGACCCTGGAGAGGGTGCGAGGCTTGTTCCTTAAAACGAGCTTGTCTGCCCACCAGAACCTGAGTGCTGGGAGTTCTGCCTTAGGTAGTTAAGGTGACTCTGAATATTTGATTTTTCTCCGTGATCTCCTACTATCCTCACAGGTGGGGAGAGTTTGGAGGTTTTCTAAAGGTCTTCTGAGCAGGCCAACTGTTTCTAGAATAAATAACCCAGATTATTTACCACAAGCATCCTCCAAGATTAATTGTTCTGGATGGTATGTGACTTTCTGCTTTGCTCGTTGTAATAATTCCCTATAATCATTTAATCATTTCCATGATAGGTACCCTTTTGGTAGCTGAAAAAAAAAATCTATTGATTCCTCAGAAAAATGCTATAAAATGCATAAAATAAAATACAATGGAAATCAATTGTATTGAAATAGTTATTAAAATTAAACAATTACAATTAATGTCTGTCTTTATTAACACACTAAATAATGCGGCAGTAGAAAATCAAATAACTATTCTAATTTTGAAATAGTAATACATATAAATAATATTTTTAGACATTGGTAATAACTCTAATATAATATGAAAATATTTTTGATTTCTGTTCTGATGATTTCTGCTGTTGATGAAGTCTTAGGTACTGTTACTTTTATGCTAGCTCATGGCCTATATTCATAGTGGAGGCACACACTAACCCATTAGGCATTCACACAAATAAAGATGCATTTTTTCCCCATCTGACTTCCTGTACTACTGAATCCTCACGGGTACATGTGATCAAAGTATGTGGATCCATGACCAAAAATCAGAAAAACGTTACAAAGCGTTGTTAATTGCCTCAGTTCCAAGTATGCTGTTAGATTAAATAGGAGATGTTTGTCCAAAAGGAGTGGGTGTTAAAACAGATGCTATATAATCAGTGAGTAAGCAAATGTATCTGCAGTGTCCTGGTGTGTTTAGGGAACTTTTAGCTTTTATGGAATTGCCTAAAGTATGGGGAGAACCATGTCACCCAATGATTCAGTCATAGGCCTTCCCTCCAATGGGTCTTGTTTCTCTAAGAGATGTGCAGACCACAAAGGTTTTCAGTTAGCTTTCTGATGGGCTCTCTGTGATAATGCTGACGATCAAGTCTACACTCTGGTATCTATGGGGAGGCAAAAGACTGAGAGTTATTTGTTTCTCTTAGCTAATTAATTAATTAATTAATATATTTTAATTCTTTGTTTCTTTTTAGTTAGACACAAGAGTACAATGTATTTTGATGACATATGTACACATATGTATAAATGGATTATAACTTCTCATTTTTGTGGTTGTACATGATGGTGAGTTACACTGGTCATGTATTCATATATGAACATAAGAAAGTTATGTCTGATTATTCTACTGTCTTTCCCATTTCCATCCACCCTCCCTTCCATCCATTCAGTCCTCTCCAATCTGGTGAACTTCCCCTTCTCCCTCCCCCGACCCTCTGCCTATTGTGAGTCAGCATCAGAGAGAATATTCAGAGAATATCAGAGAGAATATTCGGCATTTGACTTTTTTGGGATTGGCTTTTTTCACTTAGCATGATACTCTACAGTTCCATCCATTTAATGGGAAATGCCATAATTTCATTCTTCTTTATGGCTGAATAATATTCCACTATGTATATGTACCACATTTTCTTTATCCATTCATCTGTTGAAGGGTACCTAGGTTGGTTCCATCTCTTAGCTGTTGTGAATTGAGCTCCTATAAACATTAATGTGCCCACGTTATAGTTTGCTTATTTTAAGTCTTTTCAGTGTATACTGAACAGTGGGATAACTGGGTCAAATTGTGGTTACATTCCAAGTTTTTTCTTTTTTTATATTTATTTTTTAGTTGTAGTTGGACAAGATGCCTTTATTTTATTTGTTTATTTTTATGTGGGGCTGAGGATTGAACCCAGGGCTGCGCATGTGCTAGATGAGTGCTCTACCGCTGAGCCACAACCCAGCCCCTCCCATTCCAAGTTTTCTGAGGAATCTTCATACTGCTTTCCAGAGTGGTTGTGCCAATTTGTAGTCCCACCAGTAATGTATTAGTAGTTTTCCCCTCACATTCTCATTAACATTTATTGTTACTTATATTCTTGATAATTGCCATTCTGACTGGAGTGAGGTGGAATCTCAATGTAGTTTTACTTTGCATTTCTCTAATTGCTAGAGATGTTGAATATTTTTTCATATATTTGTTGGCTGATATTTCTTGTTCTGTGAAGTGTTTGTTCAGTTCCTGTGCCCATTTATTGGATTATTTGTTTTTATTTTATTTATATTATTTATTTTATTTTTTTTGGGTGTTAAGTGTTTTGAATTCATTATATTTCCTAGAGATTAGTGCTCTGTTTGAGGTGCAGGTGGCAAAAATTTCCTCCCATTCTGTAGGCTCTCTGATTATTTCCTTTGCTGTGAGGAAGCTTTTTAGTTTGACACCATCCCATTTATTGATTCTTGATATTACTTCTTGTACTTTAGGAGTGTTGTTGAGGAAGTCGGTTCCTAAACCAACACAATGTAGGTTTGGGCCTACTTTTTCTTCTAGTAGGTGCACGTTCTCTAGCCTAATACCAGAGTTAAGTTTTGTGCAGGATGAAAGATAGGGGTCTAATTTCATTTTGTTACTTATAGATTTCCAGTTTTCCCAGCACCATTTGTTAAATAGGCTATCTTTTCTCCAGGATATGTTTTAGGAATTTTTGTCTAGTATGAGGTAACTGTATTTAAACTGTATTTATGTGGGTTTGTCTCTGTGTCTTCTACTCTGTACCATTGGTATTCATGTTTGTTTTAATACCAATACCATGCCATTTTTGTTATTGTAGCTCTGTACTATAATTTAAGGTCTGGTATTGTGATGCCTCTTGCTTCACTTTTCTTGTTGAGGATTGCTTTGGCTATTCTGGGCCTTTATTTTTCCAAATGAACTTCATAATTGCTTTTTCTATTTCTATGAAAATGGAATTGTCACCTTAACAGGAATTGCATTAAATCTGTCTAGCACTTTTTTAATATTGTCAAAATGGTAGTATGGCCATTTTGACAATATTAATCTGCCTATCCAAAAACATGGGAGATCTTTCCATCTTCTAAGGTTTTCTTCAATTTCTTTCTTTAGAGTTCTGTAATTTTTATTGTAGAGGTCTTTCACCTCTTTTGTTAGATTGATTCCCCAATATTTTTTTGAGGCTATTGTGAATGGGATAGTTTTCCTAATTTTTCTTTCAGCTGATTAGTCATTGGTGTATTATAGGAATGCAATTGATTTATGGGTGTTAATTTTATATCCTACTACTTTGCTGAATTCATTTATGAGTTCTAGAAGTTTTCTGGTGAAGTTTTTTGGGTCTTTTAAATATAGAATCATGTCATTGTCAAACAGGGATAGTTTGAGATCTTCTTTTCCTGTTCATAGCCCTTTAATTTCTTTTTTCTATCTAATTGTCTGGCTAGAGTTTCCAGGACTATTTTGAATAGAAGTGTATCCCTGTCTTATTCCAGTTTTTAGAGGGAATGCTTTCAGTTTTTCTCCAGCATTTAGAATAATGTTGGCCTTGGGCTTAGCATAGAATGCTTTTACAATGTTAAAGTATGTTCCTACTCTCCCTAGTTTTTCTAGTGTCTTGAACATGAAGGGGTGCTCTATTTTGTCAAATTTTTTGCATCTATTGAGATAAGCATGTGATTCTTGTCTTTAAGTCTACTAATGTGATGAATTACATTTATTGATTTCCATATGTTGAAACAATCTTACATCCTGAGGTGAACCCCACTTGATCATGGTGCACTATCTTTTTAATATGCTTTTGTATGTGATTTGCCAGTACTACGAATTTTTGCATCTATATTCACTAGGGATATTGTTCTGAAATTTTCTTTCCTTGATGTGCCTTTGTTTGGTTTTGACATCAGGGTGATGCTATCTTCATAGATTGATTTTGGAAGGATTCCGTCTTTTTCTATTTTATGGAATAATATGAGAAGTGGTATCAGTTCTTCTTTGAAGGTCTAGCAGAACTTGGCTGAGAATCCATCTGGTCCTGGGTTTTCTTTCTTGGTATACTTTTGATGGCATCTTTAATTTTTTTCTATGTCCTCCTGATTCAGTTTGGGTAGGTCATAAGGCTCTGAAAATTTGTTAATGTCTTTAAGATTTTCTATTTTATTAGAGTATAAATTTTCAAAATAGTTGTGATACTTCCTTTTTCATCATGGATTTTAATAATTTGAGTTTTCTCTCTTTCTCTTTGTTACCTTGGTTAAAGGTTTATCAGTTTTTTTTTTTTTTTCAAAGAACCAAATTTTTGTTTCATTGATTTTTTGGATTGTTCCAATTTCATTAATTTCAGCTCTGATTTTAATTATTTTCTTTCTTCTATTGCTTTTGCTGTTGATTTGGCCTTCTTTTTCTAGGGTTTTGAGATGTAATATTAGGTTATTTATTTGTTGACTTTCTATTTTTTAAATGAATGAGCTCAATGCAATGAACTTTCCTCTTAGCATTGCCATCATAGTGTCCCAGAGATTTTGATATATAGTATCAGTATTCTCATTTACCTCTTCGTATATTTTTATTTCATCCTTGATTTCTTCTGCCATCCATTGGTCATTCAATAGTGTATTATTTAGTCTCCAGGAATTGGAGTGGCTTCCATTTTTATTTTATCATTGATTTCTAATTTCATTTCATTATAATCTGAGAGAATGCAAGGTGTTATCTCTAATTTTTAGTATTTGCTAACAGTTGCTTTGTGGCCTAGAATATGATATATTTTAGAGAAGGACCCATGTGCTGCTGAGATGAAAGTATATTTAGTCATTGATGGATGAAATATTCTCTCTATATATATATTCTCTATATATGTCTGTTAAGTATAAATTATTAATTGTATTTTTTAGTTCTATAGCTTCTTTATTTAGTTTTTGTTTGAGGATCTATCCAGTGGTGAGAGAGGTGTGTTAAAGTCACCCATATTATTGTGTTGTGGTCTGTTTGATTCTTGAAATTGAAAATGGTTTGTTCGATGTACATAGATGCTCTGGGCGTGATTATTTATGATTATTATTTCATGTTTATACACAATTCCCTTAAGCAGTATGAAATGTCTTTTGGTCCCTTCTGACTAACCTTGAAACCCCTGCTTGTTTATGTGATCCTTTTACCTTCAGTCTGTGGATGTTTTTTCATATGAGGTGAGTCTCTTGGAGATAGCATATTGTTGGGTCTTGTTTTTTAATCCACTCTGCCAGTCTATGTCTTTTGATTGGTGAGTTTAGGCCACTTACACTCCATGTTATATTGAGATATGATTTTTATTCCTTGTCATTTGATTTATTTCTGGTTTTTAACTTGAATTAGTTTTCTCCTTTAATTGACTATTTTTCTAGTGTAGTTCCTCCCTTTGCTGATTTTCACTTTTTTTTTTTATTTCTTCTTTGTGAAATATTTTTTGAATATGTTTTGTAATGCAGGCTTTCTAGTTATGAATTCTTTTAACTTTTGTTTATCATGGAAGGTTTTTATTTCATCATCAATTCTGAAGCTTAATTTTGCTGGGTATAGTATTCTTGGCTGGCATCCATTTTCTTTCAGAGCTTGATAAAAATTATTTCAAGGCCTCCTAGCTATGAGGCTAGAAATTAGGTTGAGAAATCAGCTAAGATCTGGATTGTTTTTCCTCTAAATGTGACTTGAATTTTTTTCTCTAATAGCCTTTAAAATTCTATCCTCATTTAAATGCATGATTGAAGAATTGAATGGTACGAATATACATTGTATACAGTGTTTTGTAAAAAGATGCTCTATATGTTTATTATGAATTATAATGCATACTACTATTATAAATACAACAACTTTTTTATAAAAATAAATTAAAAAATTCTATCCTCATTCTGTATGTTGGACATTTTTGTAATAATGTGACTGGGTGTAGGTCTGTTGTAATTTTGTTTATTTGGAGTCCTGTAAGCCTCCTATATCTGATTTTCCATTTCATTCTTTAGGTTTGGGAAAATTTATGATATTATTTCATTGAAAAAATTATGCATTCCTTTGATTTGTATCTACAAGCTTTTGTCTAGCCCAGTAAATCTTAAATTTGATCTTTCATGTTATCCCATATTTCTTGGAAGTTCTGTTCATGGTCTCTTAACATCTTTTCTCCATGGTCAACTTTATTTTCAAGATTATGTATTTTGACTTCATTGCCTGAAATTCTGTCTTCGAAGTGGTCTAGTCTGTTGGTGATGCTTTTTATTGACTTTTCAATTTGGTTTATTGATTCCTTCATTTTGAGGTTTTCTGCTTTATTTTTTATTTATCTCTTTATTAAAGTGATCTTTTACTTCCTGTATTTTCTCTCATCACTGCTTACATTGTCTTTTACCTTGCAGATTAGTTTAACTAAATGGATTCTGTTATTGAAGTATCTTGGTCTGTTTGGGGAGAGTTGTTCCCTTGCTTTTTCATGTTGTTTGTGTGTGTTCTCATCTAACAGTATGACAGTTGAGTTTCTACCCTGTAGACTTATAGAGTCCTTGAAGGTTTCCAGTACCTCACCATTTAAGGGGAGATAAATAATAACAACCACTAATACAAGCAATATACACCATTAAACCAAATAGTTCATGCTATGACATCTACAATGTTTTCAGAATAAACAGAAATGATGTGTCTACACTAAATTGTCTGCAATAAAAACATTAAGTTTGCAAAAAGGTGTACAATTTTGAATGGTGGATAGGGAGAGAACAGCAGTGATGTAGGGTGTGATGATTATGAGGGAAGATGAGAGAGGATAGAGTATAAAATTTAAGGAAGAGTGAAAGAGAGAAAAATAGAGATTGGCTCTTAGCAGAAGAAAAGAGAGAGAGATTCAAGGGAAACATAAGTGAGATATATATATATATATATATATATATATATGTACAGACATATATATATAGTACATATGAGATATATATAAAGTAAAAATTTTAAAAAATTAAAATAAAATAATACAAAACTGAAATATACTAATCAAACTTAATAAGAAAACTGATCCATGAAAAATAATTAGTTTCAAAAATGTTAGAAATGAGAACAGAAAAAAACTGAATTCATATAAACTGTGAACCATTAAGTTTACGATTTAGCAGAGAAAAGAAAAAAGGAAAAAAAAATCTCAATGAAAAGAATTCTTCTGTTTCAGTTCAAAAGATTCTCAGCTTCCTTCTTAGCTGAGAAGTTTGGTGTGATCGAAGGGAGAGGATGCTTGCTCCACCCTCAGGGTGGGTTGCCAGGGTGAGAGAGGCAGTCGCATAGGTGGAACTTCTGGAGGAAGGGTTTGGGCTTAGGTAGGTGCCAGGCTTTTTGCTGGATGGCAATTGGTCCGGAGATTTTAAATCAGCACACCTCCAGGACCCAGTAATTGCTGATTCACATTGGGAGACTATACCCCAAGAATCTCCCCTGGGTTCCACTTCAGCAGTGGAGGAGCCAATTCTTAGTCCACCATGTTACCTGCGTATTCCAATTTTCCTGGTCTCAGTTTCAGTCTTCAAAGCCAGTCTTTCTTGACCCCACCCCCCCTCCCCCTTCAAATTCTCAGCCAGGTGGGTCTCTCCCAACCAGACTGGCAAGCAGCTGATTTGTATGGGGAGGGGGAGAGCCAGTTGCGTTTCTGCGACCATTCCTCTCCTGTGTAAATCCCTCTCCACATTTGATTTTATCCTGATCACTTAGGCACACTATTTCATGCAGTGTGGGTTTGCCAGGCCTGTATTTGGGGCCATACTCAGGACTGCACGGGCTGCTGCGGTTCCTTGCCATGGCTGCAAAATAGTCCCGGGCCTCTGTCCTCCCACAGGCTGCCAGACGAGGTGTGGTTTCTTTCCCATACAAGGGTATCCTGCGGTGTGTCCTTCAGTTTAGTTGGGAAGTGTCTTTGAACGCTAAACTCTCCGTATCCAGACACTCCTCAGTCTTCCTGAAAATGCAGGTTTCTTTAATTCCTTTATCCTTCCACTGTGCTTGTGGAGAAACCATTCTGTCTGGAGCAGCAGTGGCTGTGGCATGGGAGTTTACTTCCTTATTGTATTATACCCAACCTCCTGAGTCCCGGATCTGCTTTGAGTGTCCAATATTAACTAGTAAATCCTCCTCCCTCCACTTTTTCCCCCCATTCACCCACCTTGCTGAGAAGCTGCCTGTCGGCCTTTTTGGATTCATGCCACAGAGCCGCCAGGAAAGCAACTTGCTCTATTCTGCCTTCTTGAAACCTCTGTTAATTAATTTAGAGTAGTGGCTTTCAAACTTAAAAAAAAAAAAAAAAAAAAAAAAAAGTCAAACCAAGAGTAATAAATCAGTTTTACATTGTTACCCAATTTATACACACACTTGCGTGCTCACAAATTACCTACATTCATACTTATAACTGAAAGAGTGTCCCAAGATAATAACTTATCATGTGACAGGCATTTGATCTATTCTGTTCTATTTTTTTCATTAAGATGTGCTAAGTTGATTTCATGACTCACTAATGGGTTGGCATCCTCAGTTTGAAAAGCACAGATTCTGGGGTCTGAAATTAAATGTATCACATTGCAAAAGCACAGCAGTCCTCTTTTCAAAATGAATATTATTGGTCCTATGCGGGCAAACGGAGCCAGGGGAGAACCCAGTATTCCTCCTTTTCATTGACCTCTGGCTGTCTTCTCTATGCCTGTCTCAAGTAAGCATTTAGAAAGTTACCATGACTTCTTACACAAAGAGTCTGTGCTTTTTCCAAAATAGCGCTTTGATTACAAAACTAAGTCTTTTGTGTCTCTTGCTAGTGAGCAGCTCTCCAGATGCCTGCATTTGTTTTGGCACCACTGTGGTCTCCCTAAGCCTCTTGCACTGTTCTAAGTCAATCTGCCCATGTCAGTTTCCAAAATGTAGGAGTCTTTTGTCTTGGGAGGCCATGACTTCCTGCATGGATTCGGTATTACTAGTCCTTTCAATCAGTCCTCTAGATTATGAGATCACATCCTTCTCATGAACACAATCTTTCTGCTGGTGCCGCAAACTTTGAGTCACAGGATAGCCATGTTGGGCTATGTCTGAAAAGGAGGTTCTCTGTCTTGGGGAAAGGAATGGATAATGGAGGATCCCAAGTGAAAAAGTGATGATAACACTCTTCCACCCAGTGTGTCAGCAAATTAATTGCTTTTTTTGGGGGGGGGGGGGGTATCACTACCTGAGCAAGTGGCTGTCTGCCCCTGAAAATTGTGCAGAAAAAAACGGTTTCTAGATTCTTATCCATAAATCACCATAAACATCATGGCTAACCTGATAAAGTTCTCTGAAAAGTTAGCAGTTTCAGCTCAGAGGTTTCTAGATGTGCAAAGCTGTTATACTGATCCAAAGAGCACAGGAAATAGCTCTGACAAGACACAATGTTTGCTCCTAGGTAATTTGGCTCCTTTTTCATTTCTATTATGAACTTTTTCATTTCTATTATGAGATTCATTTGTTTGGTTGATTGTGATTTATTCAGAGCCCATCTCAATTCAGTGACAGGAGAACAGGCATAACCTACCACATAATCAATTTATGTGTAAAGCCATCATCCATATCATTTAACTTTAATTAAAAATGTACTTTTCTTTTTGTATTTGGCTTAACACCCATTGAAACACATTTTAAAAACTAATTGTCTCCTTGAATGGAGAAAACTTTTCTACAACATTTTTTAGACACTAGAGGTTTCATTCATATTTAGACTTAAAAATAACTCATAAATTTCTTTCTCTTAGGTCATTGGACTGAACTTGGCAGAAATTTGTACTGAATATATATTGTGCTTATCCAATGTTGATCAATAATTCACTCCCCAGCTCAGTGCAGCTAACTAGGTATGGGAAATGAACAACCACAGTGTAATAGCTTGACGCCTCTGCCATTCCTAATGGTTGGAATCCACTGGAAGGCTAAGGATTAGTTGCTATAATTATTATCTCTATTGTTTAGAGAGTCCTAAGCCAGTCTCAGAGTTGTGTTAGTTATGGTCATGAGGGTGCCCCTGGGCATTGCAACCTGGGTGTGGACATTGTGAAGAAAAGCAATCATTTTCATATGAAGTGGGGCAGTTGAGAAGAAAGGTAAATAGCAGCAGGATAAAGATTCCCTATTTCACTGTAGTGAAAGTCAAACTTTGCCAAGTGTTCCTAGCAGGCTGGATCCTTGAGGTCTTGCAGATCTCATCTCAGGGGCCTGTGCTCTAGTGACTCTTAGGGCTTGTCCATGTGTAGATCTGCAAGAATATGTTGATGCCCTGTGAGGTACAAGCTGCTCCTGGGCTGGCTACTAAAAACACATCACAAACATTCAGAGGTGCTTTGAAGACTTGAGGGATGAGGGGACCTTAGGAAAGATGGAGTTTTAGTTGATGTTGCAGGTTGGATACTTGGGAACTTTGCTAGTTTCGCAGTTTGGTTCTTCTGAGGCAACAATGAGGTAGAATTTGATGTGCTTAAGGTTTTTTATTAAGGATTAACACCTGTAGAAGAGAGAAGGCATGAAACAGGATTGGGTAGATGGAGAAGTTGAAATGTGATATGCAGGAGCCCTGTTTGGGGAGATGGCTTAAATTGCAGTTGACTACGGGCTTTGGACATGTTTGGGCATTGGCACCTTCCGTAGTCTCATGGGACTTGGCCCGGGATCTTGCGAGACTTGGCCGGAGATCTCGAGGGATTTGAGAGAGATTGCGGATGAGGTCTGCGCCATTTTGGAGGTTAGAGGAGCATGGACGGCGTGTCGGGGTGTAGTTAGAGCCAGAGAGAAAAGTTATCAGAATAAAGGGCTGTTTGTTTCCAGTTCGTCTCTAAACTTCTTCCCGCGGCTTCTTTGCTCCAAGCGGCCATCGCTTCAGGCGACTACAGTGATATAACCATAACTGGGTGTAGGGGTGCATACCTCTAATTCCAGTGACTGTGGAGTTTGATGCAGGAGAATGGAAAGTTTGAGGCCAGCCTCAGCAACTTAATGAGTGAGATCCTGTCTCAAAATAAAAAATAAAAAGAAATAGGTATGGGCCCAGTGGTAAAGCACCCCTGGGTTCAATCCCAGTATTACCCCACCCCCAGGCAAAAAAAAAAAAAAAAAAAAAAAAAAAAAAAGAGAGAAATGTGATACAGTCATGACTAAGCTATTTATAACACCAGGGGGAGCTCTGGAGTACATTTTGCCCATCAGTAGCTCAGGTAGGGCTGAAATTGCAGCACTTCATACTTCTGCTAGAGTTGACTGCCTTTTCAGGTGTGTCCTTGAGTCACTCTTTGCAGCTGAGGCAAACACTGACTTAGCTGACAGGTGTGTGGGGGGGCAACATGTCACTCCTTCAAGGGGTTCTGGGTGACACATTTCCATGTCTACCACAGCTAGTAAGCAACAGTTGAAATTGAGTTTGGGTTCAGCTGATTCCAAAACCAAAGCTCCTTTCTCCTTTCCTCCCCTCCTGCCCCACCCTCCCTCTCTTCCTTCCCTCCTTCCTTCCTCCCATTAACGAATATTTATTGAAGACTTTCTTACATCCAAGCACTGTCTTACGTATTGAGAATTCAGTACTTAAGGTATTGAGAGGATATGAAAATTAGGAGGAAAAAAAAATCCCATGTCCTTAGGATATTATATCATAGTTGGGGGAAGGAGAGAGATAAACTGTAAACAAAGAAGAAAAATACACAGTGTACTGGATAATGATTAAGTACTGTGCTGAAAATAAGACATGGAAGGTGGAAAGAACTCTGTGTGTGTGTGTATAGGATTAGGATAGAGGTTATTATTGCTATTAAAAACAGAATTGTCAGAGGACCCAAAAAGGAGAGGAAATTTGAGCAAAGACCCAGAGAAGAGAGAGAGCATATCTTGTGGATGTGTGAGGACTCTTTTTTTTTTTTTTTTTGTACCGGGGATTGAACTCAGCGGCACTCGCCCATTGGGCCACATCCCCAGCCCTTTTTTTTTGTATTTTATTAGAGACAGGGTCTCACTGAGTTGCTAAGTGCCTCGCCATTGCTGAGGCTGGCTTTGAACTCGATCCTCCTGCCTCAGCCTCGTGGGAGGACTCTTGCCAAGCAGAGGAAGCAGCCAGGGCAAAGGCCTGAGGCAGGAGCATGCACAACACATTCTTTCCTAGCAGCTTCTTAATGTTTTTGTAGACAATACAGCATCTTGCACCGGCCTTGCACAGAATGCAGTGATTTCAAACTTCATTCATTTGTGTACCACTGGGATAATTTTTATAATGTTCCTGCACCATCTGTACTATTATTTAATTAGATTTTTATTTAATTAAATTCCCTTTTCACACTTAAGTACATTTATTTTAAAAGGAGGTTTTATTTTGTAGAAATAAATTAAAACTACTGCTATGATTCGGATATGATTTCAGTGTCTCCCAGTGCTTTATGTGTTGAAATTTAATCTTCATTGTGAGATATTAAGGGGGTGAAGTTTAAGCAGCTATGGTGTTCAGAGTTGGGAGCCTATGGAGGGTAATAGGATTAGATAAAGTTATTAGGATGGAGTCCCCATGATTGAATTTTGGTGGCTTTATGAGAAGATGGGGAGAAATCAAGTAAGACACACATATACAGGTGAGCTCTCTATCTCTTACCATATGATGCCCTGTGCCACTTTGGGGCTCTGCCAGCAGGAAGGTCATCACCAGATGCAGCACATTGGTTGACCTTTTACTTTCAGAACAGTGAGCCAGAATAAACCCGTTTCCTTTGAAACTTACCCAGTCTAGTGTTTTGTTATTGGTAACAGAAAATTCACTAATACAACCACCAAAATGAGAACAAAGGCTGTTTAATTATAGCTTGTGATTCCAAGGGGGTGAGACACCTTCCCTTGTATTTGGTAGAGATCCAAAGACAAGCAGAAGACTAGGACAGTAAAACCAAGGGAGGCTTCCGGTTGCCCCGACTGGAGGCTATTCCTGTGGGGAAGTTGTAAGGGGGAATAATTAGAAGTGATGCCTCCTATGTGATTGGTCAGAGAGTATATTTGGCTTTCTCCTGTTGGCCCACACTGGAAATGGGGGAAAACTTGGAGAAGCTGTCAGTAGTTGAGTCCTGGGCATTTTGGGTTCCTTGTTTACAGGGGTAATTGTTTGGCCTCCTGGAATAGTTGATAGGGAGAATGGTCTAACTTCCTACAAGTCTGGCTTGCAGAAAATAAGCCTGTTGGTTTGATGCTGTAGAAAATGGGTTGGTTTCCTGGGCTGGTTGCTGCAGATTATGGGTCAGAATTTTATTTCCATATATGGTTCAGACATTATCCATTTGTATATTCAGTTTCTCATTTTATTTCCCTAAAATGCAAAACTAGTATCATTGGCTTTGCTACTTTTATTTTTAACATAATTACATGTAAGTAATAGCAGAAGCAAGTAAACACATACACAGACACAATTATTAAAATAAAAATGTTTTCCATGTGAAAACACAAATAACTTGATGCAACATCAGAGGTAAATCAAGAGGGATGTGAACCATACTTTGGGTAAAACTAAATTGTAGGTACTCAGTATATATTTATTTTAAACTCTCAGACTATGGGATAACCAGGATTTTCTAAATCTTGTATGTATTTTCATTGAGTGTGTGTGTGTGTGTGTTTCTACCTTAATGTTTACTCATCTCCTGGGAAGATTACCATGTCACAATTACTAATTCATTCTTTGCTGAGAATTTGTCTAATAAGATTTGTCCTAATTGATTGATGTTAGTTTCCCTGAGATCCCAGGACTTTTGATGCAACAATGAAATGAAGTGGCTTAATGCTTTGGGAAGCCAGAGAGACTGACTTTGGATATCAGGCATTGGATGTAAGGGAGAAAAGGGTGACCATCAAGATGAATGGGTGACAGAGGTGAATTTTTTACAGGTTGTAGAAACTCAGATCCACATTCCTTGGACCATATTATTCAAACCAGGGAAGAAATCATCACTTATTATCAGTTCTATTTTGCCTGATCTTCACAAACACACCCTTTGTGCATGTACATATAATATGCTTATTCATTTAGTTTAATACCATTTTGTGTTTATCTTTCCTAATTGACTGTGAAATCCTTGAGGGTAGCTAGAATTATACATGCTTGAGCTCCCACCTATTAGTCCCGAGTTTGCCAAATAACAGATGCTCAATAAATGTCAATTAAACAAATTAGTTAAAAAAAAAAAAAATCTTCAGGGCCTAGGGCTTTGCATATTTACCCAAAACATTTTGAATATAGTTCTTGAGCCTGGTGGAAGCAATGGCCAGCAGTATCTGTGTCATTCTCCCCACAGAGTTCCACAAGCCAAAGCTCCATATTTACTCTTTGACGATCAGGTGGAGAAGCTGAGTCCTTGGTGCCCAAACTCATGATTTAACATTATGATTTGTAGACATATGGACAAAATGAAACACATTCTGTGCTTTCTGCCTGATGAATAGCCCCACTTTTCAACTGTGGAGGTTTGCTTTTGGAAATGAGGCATTTGATGGAGAATTTTGGTGAACACTGCTGATACCCACTAGGCAAGGTTGGCTTTTTTGCATCTATCTCGTTTTCATATTAAAGAACAAGAACCATAACCATGCTCCTGTACTTCTTTACTTTTCTCCTCATGTTTTTTTTTTTTTTTTTTTTTTTTTTTTTCCAGTGCTTGGAATTGAACGTAGACCTTGAACATGCTAGGAAAGTGCTCTACTATTGAGCTATACTCCCAGCCCCTTGATGGTTGTATTTTTGATGGCCTGGGGAGGTCAAATTAACTATATGTTCTGAATAACCTAAAATATATGTGTATATATTTCAATTCAATATTATTCAATCAGAATTGAAATAGATATAACTTAATAGATAATGTTTTATTGGTTTTTATATTCCTACATTAAAGTTACTGTAAAGGATTTGCTAAAAATATAAATTTAAATTTTCATAAACTTTTACAATAATTAAGAAAAATACCATCCAAATGACAATCTAAACTTCTTCAAATAGTTTTTCCATCTTTACTTATCTCAGCCTATTGAAGTCCAGAAGTAGTAATGTTCCTTCTTTTTAAAGGAATAAAATAGATGTCAAGATATGCTTAATCAGCCGGGCATGGTGGTGCATGCCTGTAATCCCAGTGACGCAGGAGGCTGAGAGAGGAGGATTGCGAGTTCAAAGCCAACCTCAGCAATGTTGAGGTGCTTAGCAACTCAGTGAGACCCTGTCTCTAAATAAAATACAAAATAGGGCTGGGGATGTGGCTCAGTGGTCGAGTGCCCCTGAGTTCAATCCCCAGTACTGCCCCCCTCCAAAAAAAAAAAAAAAAAAAAAAAAAAGATACGCTTAATTAAACATGGCAACTTGCTGGTCAGTGATGGATTTTACAATCTAAAAGACATCAAAAACATCACGGTGGGACCATGCTCTGGGACCATGGGCAAATTACTTAATTTGTTGGAATTTGGGTTTTTCTTTCAGATATTTGATTACAGTATTACTCTGAAATACTTTAGCATAAAAGTGTGGTTTTGGGTTTGTTGGTTGAGGTTATGTTTTAGGGTAGGGGTGGTAAGTTAGTATTTAGCCAAGATGGCCATTCTCCATAGGTAGCTGCTCAGCATTAGAATTAACTCTGGTCAGCACTAGACATTTTGTTTAGCAGCATTATGAATATTAGAAATCAGTTTTTGCAGGAGAAATTAATGTCTAGTTAATCAGCAGAATGGATTTGACCATTAGTCATTTATTACTGAAATTAGTGGTATTTAGGATTATGTGACTTTTCTAAAATATTTTAGAGATACTCACAGTATTGCATGAAGGAGGTATATAGGAGCTACCAAAACCTGTACCCTTGTATGGAAAATGAGGCTGATCTATAAACAGTCCAAGTGCATCCCTTACTTTAGAGGATTTTACAGCTTGTTATTGGCAGTGGGTTAATAAAATCCTACATGTGGAATATCATCACTTGTGCCTAGAGTGACTTTTCATGCAGGGTGATGATGGAGCACCTTAAAAAGAGAGAACTGAGGCATCTTGTAGGTAGCGGTTTGTGTGAAATGTTTTGCTAATTAATATTGTTTAATGTTTTACCTATGATATGGCAAAATTTGACCTGAGATTTACCATCATTAAAATCAGATTAAGTTGTTATGGTATAACTTAATTTGCCCACCTAGTTTTTTTTTTTTGTATTTTTATTAATTCTTTTTAGTTATACATGACAGTAGAATACATTTTAACATAATTATACAAACATGGAATATATCTTGTTCTAATTCAGACCCTAGGACCTCTCTTTCCCCTTCCCTCTCGCCACCCCTGTTCCCTTTCCTTTATTTACCTTCCTGCCATTTATCCATATTTATTTTTTAAAAATTCATTTCTTGTGGATGTACACGATGGATGGTGAGATTCACTGTGGTGTATTCATATATGTATATGGGAAAGTTATGTCAGATTCATTCCACTGTCTTTCCTTTTTCTACTACCCTTCATTCCCCTTTGTCTATTCCACTGAACTTCTATTCTCCTGCCCCTTATTGTAGGTTTCCACCTAGACTTTTTTTTTTTTTTTTTTTTTTTTCTGTATCAGGGATTGAACTGAGAGGCACTCGACCATTGGGCCACATCCCCAGGCCTTTTTGTATTTTATTAGAGACAGGGTCTCACTAAGTTGCTAAGTGCCTCGCCATTGTTGAGGCTGGCTTTGAACTCGTGATCCTCCTGCCTTAGCCTCTCAAGTGCTGGGATTACAGGTCTGTGTCACCACACCCAGCTTCCCCTAAACTTTTTGATGACTACATTTACCTTGTCTAAAAGAATGTGGGAGTTATGCATGACCAAATAAGCAACCCCTTCAAGACATGTTTTTATATTTTACTCAGTTTTGTTCTGTCCTAATTCACAAATCCCTTGTTATCTGTCAGGATTCAGAGAAGCAGACTAATAAGAGATCTACATTAAGAGATTTATTGCAAGGAGTTGTCTTGTGTCACTGTGGGTTCTAGCAAGTCTAAAATCTGATTTTGTCAGGAAGCCACAGTTTAGAGCTCTCTAGCATGGGCTGAGGTTGCTGTTCAGAGGTACAACTTCTTCTTCAGGGAAGCCTCAGTTCTGCTGTTATAACCGTTCAAATGATTGAATCAGGCCCACTTGGATTTTCCAGCATAACCTCTCTTGTGAAAGTAAACTAATTATAAACTTTAATCACATCTACAAAATGTCTCTACAGCAATGCCTAGATTAGTGTTTGATAGAAAAAGAGGACTATAGGCCAGCCAAGTTGACACATCAAAAACTGTCATATCCTTTCTTGGTTTTACAGGTAGCCAAGGCAGACTTGGTGCCAATCATTTCTGTCCAGGCCCCCTGTGGGTCTAATTACAAAAGGTCACTGATTGAGCTTAGTCTCAGAGGAACATTTTTAGTCTCTTTCATCATTTTTTTTTCATATTCATGATTTTTTTTTAAAAAGTGTCTCTAAAGAGATTATGCTAAACTACTTATCTTAACTCTAATGCTTTTTTCCTTCTTGAAAACCTGCTTGGGCTTGCAAAATGACTCAATTCTCTGATGAAAAGGGGCATTTCTCTCAACACATTTTACTGAGCAGGTGCCTCATGCTTCTATATTCAATTCAAAGGAGTGACAGTATCACAGGGTGAGGGGCAGTGGCGGGGAATGGGGCAAGTCCTTCCTTTTGAGCTCGGGCGGGGCCATGGGCAAATTACTTAATTTGTTTAATCCTTGATTTCTCATCTTTAGCACAGAGGCAATGATAATATTTCACTTCAAGAATTTTTACATTGATCAGAAACAGTTTTAGGAAAGTGTCTAGTACATGATAAACTCTTAATATATAACTGTTGCTATCATTAACCAACAATTGTACACTTTGCTGTACTAAATGCCCTAAGCAATACACCTCCCCTCAAATAATCCAAAAAGCCAGAGCACCAAGAGGAAGGACACCTTGGTGTTAGGACCACCAACATAAATGTTATGTATATAAAAGTGTCAAAGTTATAATATTGATAAAGACCAAAGGATATTTATTATCCAATTAGTATTAATAAACCCTTCATGACATGGAATATTACTTCCATCATCTTTTGAGTTGAAGAGTGGGTATTTATTACATATACTAGCCTTTATTATTGGTCTTAAAAATGTCAGTCTCAAAAAGTATCTGAGTCTGAATTTCACCATGGCAAGCCCCTTTGCTACTGTTAACATGTTCATTGTCTTTTATTCACTCAATATGACCAGGTTTGGGCTAATGTTATGTACATTTGATGTTTTATTTTAATAATTAACATTATAAATGAGAGATAGTAAAATAAGCCAGGACTTTGTAATTGGAAAAATTTAATTTCTCTTCCCCTAGATACTGCACGGGTAAGCACTTGGAATTTCCGACTTTCTTTAAATCTAATCTATTTCATGCTTCAGGCCCTAAGTGAGTTTTTTGGTTGGTGGCATGGAGAAAAACCAATTGACAAAATAGTATCACATTATTTGCAAGAGGCATTTTTTTTTTTTCTCAAAATATTTTAACCTTTAGAGAAATATACAAAACAAATAAATCTAATAATATCAGAAGAGTTGTAATGTTATTGGGTTTGAGGATAAATCTTTCAAGGCAGTTACAGCTCAAGATAAAGTCATGAAAAAAATTTTTTGTTGTCCTTTTCCCTTCTGGAATTCTTACCCTATTTGATGTTATTGTCACATAGTCCTCAAATTAGTTGTGTGGTGGTAAAGTTCAGACCTTACAAGTTTCTTACCCACCCTTATTCAAAGAACAGAATGTGGTCACTGAGTGCACATTTCAATAGATTCCTCTTCTCAGCCATATCAAGAACCTTCAGGTCTGGGGGTGTAGCTCAGTGGTAGAGCCTTGACCAGCACATGTAAAGCCCTGTGTTCAACCTCCAGCACCACAAAAGAGAGAATCCTCATTTCTCCATCCCTCTCTTCAGTTCTTCCTTCCTCCTTCCTGTTTTCAACGAGTATTGGTTTTATTAGGTACATAGCACCAGACAAACACTTTGCTTAGTTTTGTGGTGTAGAGATGAAAAGGTACTCCCCGCCTTACCAAGCTATTTTAGTCCATTTTCTGCTGCTATGACAGAATGCCACAGACTGGGCAATTTATGAAGAAAATAAACTTATTTCTCACATTCTGGAGACTGGAAAGACCAACACCAAAATGCTGCATCTAGTGAGGATCTTCTTGCTGCATCCGAAGAGGAGGGCATTATTCAGAAAAGAGGACGTAAAGAGCATGACAGGCAGCAGCATGAGAGAGCCGATGACGCCAGATTGGCTTTTACAACAGCCCAGTCTTTGGTACCTAACCCACTCCCTTGATAATGGCATTGATCCATACTGTTACTTTGGCAATTACATTTTAGCTTGAGTTTTGGAGGTAACATTCAAACCATAGCATGAGCTCATAAAATACTGGGAAAGTAGACAGGGAGAGCACAGTGTAACAATTTCTGTAATGGACATTTGCATCAGGAGCAGAAAGCACTGAGTTCTCCTGGGGGAAATCTGGAAATCTCAGGAGGTGTTTTTTGAACTAATTCTTAGTGAAGGAATGGAGTTTGCCAGGAAAACAAGGGGAAGTGTGTGTGTGTGTGTGTGTGTGTGTGTGTGTGTGTGTGTGTGTGTGTGTCTATTTATGTGTATGAAATGGGAGACTAGGACCTTCCTGCTGGAGGAAATTACATGTACAAAGTTCAAAGGGTTAAAATACCTCTGTAATTGGGAAAGTTCTCATCATTCAAACTTTCATAAAATTCCGACAAAGGGGTGAAGTGATAGGTATTGTTTTGTTTTGTTTTACACAGTAGGGTTTGAAGCCAGGGCCTCAGGCATGCTAGGCAAGTGCTCTACTGCTGCTCTACTACATCCCCAGTCCTTTTGAGACAGGGTCTCATTAAGTTGCCCAGGCTGTCCTAGAACTTGTGATACTCCTGCCTTAGCCTTCCAAGTAGCTGGTATCAGAGGTGTGTATCACTGTGCCCAGTTAAGGGTAGGTTTTTATAGTATGAGATAGAAGGGGAAAGAGAGAAAAATTTTAAGTATAGATGGAAGAAGAGAAACTGGTACTTTGTTCTTTAGTGGGGACTATTGAGCAATTTTAAAGATATGAGTTCAAATTAGTCAATTGGTTGTAGAAGCTTGATTAGAGGTGGTTAAGAATAGGAGCAAATCAGGTATGGCGGCACACACCTGTACTCCCAGCAACTTGGGAAGCTGAGGCAGGAGGATTATAAGTTCAAGGTCAACCTCAATAACTTAGTGAGGCCCTAAGCAAATTAGTGAGACCTTGTCTCAAAATAAGAAAAAAAAAAAAGGGGTAGAGATGTGGATCAGTGGTTAGGTGCTCCTGGGTTAAATCCCTAAAGTACCAAAGGAAAAAAGGAAAAGAAAAAAAGAAGTGGATATTAATTAACAAATTCATTCATCATTCAACAAATGCTATTGTTCTTTCACTCACATTGCTTATAGGCCAGAGGGACATTAGACACATAAGCAGGCTTTTTTCATATTACTGAGAGTTTCTTCTTTGTAGATGCAATGTAGCATATGTGAAAAAATCTTTGGGTCAGACTGGCCAAGGTTCAAATCTGGCCTCTGTAATTTTCAAGTAGAGAGTCTTTGGGCAAGTTGCTTGCCCTTGTTATTAATATGGCTAAAATAGGAGACAGCTATTTATATCTCAGTGCTTTCATGAAGGTGAGAAGAGAAAACATATGTAAAGGACTTGGAACAATGCTGGGCATACTAGTATCATCTCTAGGCTGCCAGTTAGAGCTAACAGGAGAGTGAGAGGAGCTGAAGTGGGCTCGCCCCGTGGTGGATGTAGGGTTCATCAGTGCTAGAGAGGCCAATACAAAAACACTGTAGCCTTAGAAAGATTCTCTCCTTTCCTCCTTGGTTCTTTCTGGCTCTTGAAACAGAAGCAGTCTTGAAGGCAGTTTCAGGTGCTCCCAGTGTGGAAATTTCTGTAATTTATCCTCCAGAACATGCATTGTACCCTCTTCTTGATTTCTCCACTCCCAAATTTGGTGACCCTTGACTTTAGCTTATCCAGGCCTCCCTGCTACAGAAGCTGTGTTTGACCCAGGGGACAGGGGATGACTATCCTTCAATTCAGGTCAGAGAGTTGAGTTGAGGGAGACAGGAGTCTAGTATTAAGAAAATTTAAAGTGGAAAGAAAAATAAAGTAGAAATGACCAATGGCCAGGATATGGTAAGAGAATATCATTCATTTGAGGAGAAGGGCTTCAGACTGGTTACCCTTTCCCAGCATTTTCCCTATCAAAATCTCAGTAATTGATGATCATCAACATTCACAATTTTTTAAGTACTTGTTTTTTAGTTGTAGTTGGAAACAATAACTTTCTTTTATTTATTTATTTTACATGGTGCTGAGGATTGAACCCAGGGTCTCGCATGTGCTAGGCAAGTGCTCTACCACTGAGCCACAATGCCAGCCCAACGTTCACAATTTTGAGTCAGTAGAATAATCCCAGCATTTGCAGAATGAGAAGCAACTGGGCACAAGTTTCTCTGTAGGTGAATAGTGCCCATCTGACAAGTGAATGTGGCCTGGGGACTACTTATAATTGTTCTTTAAATGTGGCTTTCACATTAAAGAAAGATATTCTGTATAAAACAATATCAGGTCTTCTACCTGAGGATGAATAATATCTCAAAGACAGTTCTTTTTTGGAGATTGCAGTCCAGGGAGTCAAGAATGTCTTCCAGAGTTGCCACGGCAACATCTCTCTCTTATGACATGAAGGAAGATAGAGGTCATGTTGGTGGGCTGTTTAAATGTTGCTCTGATCATGTTTTTTTATTTCCATGGGGGAAAAGAGAAAAAGGCAATAGGCAGGGAGGAAAAAAATAAGAATAGAAAATAAAATACAAGAGGCAAAGGGATTCTGTGAATGATTTTCTAAATAGATTTTGTATTGAAGGATTCATATTAATTCAATTGGATTTAAAGTCTAATAAGAAAATCCAAAATGAAATCTCTAACCTTGAAGGTGTAATGAGCATTCAAGTACAAGATGACGCAATGGCCTCTTTTATATTGTGGAGAGGGACTTTAAAGTAGATTGCAAGCAGGAGAGAAGGAGGCTATAAAAGCCATCACTTAAGATTTAAACCAAGGGAAGAACAGGCTTTCTTTAAATTAATATGGCTTCTTTTGGTGACTTCTACTCACTTTTTGAACCTGCAGTTTAGAATTATATAAAACCTCTGTTAAATTAGAGAATAGGGTGGTACGAGTCAGGTTCAATCAGAAAAATAGAGTCAAAAACGTGGCTTAACAGTACAAGGGAAATAGTGTACCAAGTTTTGGAAAAGCTAAAGAATAAAGAGGATAGAGAGTAAAGGAAACACAAAGAAGGAGAGAATAAAGGAAGCAGAGAGTCATTAACAAAACAGGAACTGAATCCTCCCCACCTTGCAGCTGGAGGGACAAAGAAAGAAAGCAGTGGCATAGGTCTTCAGGGGCTGTGGCAGCTCAGCTGTGACCATAGCAGGAGCTGAGGCTGGAGAAGAAGCTTCTGGAAATGCCATACAAATCAGGGTGTTGGCCTTCTCCCTTCCTCCTGGCCATTTTCCAGTCTCCTACCAGTGCCTCCTACTGACCAAACCTAATGAGAAGCCAATTTTTAAGGGAGTCTGGGAGGTATTTCCAGGGACCAGCCTCCTGCAACACAGAGCAGAGGAAGGGTGTGGAGGGGAACTTAGAAACAAGTGACCAGCAAAGGGAACAAGGGAACATGAGAGAATTGTGGACTAGTGAAAAGGCTGAAATGTAGAACATTTGAAAAAGAATGTGGATTTATTATTTCAAAATGCATTCAACATTAGACATTTTTGTTTAGGGTGTTTGAGGTTGTCATAAAAAGGTTAGGACCTTGACTGTAGAGTCCAGAGACTTTGAGTACTCCTTTCTGAAGTACAAAATAAAAAAAAAAAAACATCAAATATATAATTCACATTAGGAAGAGTAATATCAAAATGAGATTGGGAGAAAAAAATGGATTACTTCCATGCATAATTAATTATACTTTGGAATTATTGCCAGGAACAAAAAGTATACAAACTACAATTCAATTTTAAGTATTGTTCAAAAAAGTGGTCAAAGTTGAGTTACAAGAAAAAACTAGCAGAATATAGCTGCCAGGTCTGTGCTAGAACCCTAGAACATCAAGGTCAGGAGATCAGTTTGGAATCTAGAACATCATCTTTGGACAATCAGTGCAGTCACCATGTTCATCCAGCCTTTCCTTGAATTGCTGTAGAAGTGGTGTCTTCCTGATGCAACCCAGGCCATTTTCAAGCCTCATTGTTAGCAAAAATTTCATACAGAACCCAAACTGGCTTTCTGGAGTTTCCCCTCCCTTGGACTCAGTTTTGCTCTCTAGAGTGATACAGGAATTATCCTTTTGCTCCATGACATACCTTCAAATGTTAAAATGTGGGAGTCTGGTGCTCCTGACCTTGACCTTTTTCAGCCTAACCATCTCTAAAATTCTCCACCAGGTTCTTCTATCAGAGTGCCATTAACTATTTTGGTTGGTTTTTCTGCGATCTTCATTAGTGTCTTATACTTGATACAAACCTGAAGTTCACCTTTTTGATGAAGCTTTATCTTAGCCTCTAATGAATTAGAAGCCCAGTCTCTCATCTCTCTGGTTAACTTGCAATTCTATTTTTTTTCAGCTAGCCTGGTTTTCTATTGTTGGTCTTCTGGGGTAGGTTGTACGTTCATGAATCATGGGGACTGTAAGCTGCCTGTCACGGCCAGCCACGGCGCTGCCACGGGAGGAAAATTCTCGGAGGCAGAGTTATGCTTTTACTACTTTTACTTCTACTTTCTTAGAGCTTAGAGAGGGAAAGAAAGATTTTTCTTCTTAGCTTAGAGTAGAGTAGCTTAGAGTAAAGAAAGATAGAGCTTAGCTTTTCTTCTTAGCTTAGAGTAGAGTAAAGAAAGATAAAGAAAGATAAAGAAAGATAGAGCTTAGCTTAGAGAAAGACTAGAGCTTCTTTCTTCTCTCTTCTTTCTTCCTTCTTCTGTCTTCTGTCTTCTGTCTTCCTCGGGAGCCTCGGCCTTACTCTGACCAGTCCTCTGGAGCCTCGGCCTAACTCTGGCCAGTCATTACTTCTTCTATCTGGTTTCTCTTCTGTCTTCTATCTGGTTTAACCGCTCTGCCTATGTTCTGGCCGCTCTGATTCTGACCGACCGAGTGACTACCCGACTGACCGAATGAATTCGTTCTCCTAACTCGGACCGCTTTCACCCGGTTACCTTCAGGTTTGCGGGTGCCTACAGGTGCGTCACATACATATCAGGTGGAACCCATGGCTTCCAGCTAGCTACAACAGCCCTTCCTAATTAGGGCTCCTTCAGGGGGGACTGTGTCTTTTTTTTTAATATTTATTTATTTGCTTTTAGTTGCACACAATGCGTTTATTTTTACGTGGTGCTGAGGATTGAACCCGGGCTGCTCACGTGCTAGGCAAGCGATCTACCGCTGAGCCACATCCCCAGCCCCATGAGCCACATCCCTAGCCCCAGGACTGTGTCTTAACTGTTTCTTCTGTTTTACCTACTACAGTGCTGAGGACCACAAGTAGCAAGGCAGCATAGGGAAAGAATAAAGGTAATCTATTGAACATCATGATCTGACATTCTGCTCTCCATGCTTGTATCTTTCCTCACAATACTCCCCTTTACCTAGAATGACTTTTTCCTTTTATTTTTATAGAGACCCCTCCTTCGAGATTCAGCTCAAATATCATGTATCTTCTCTAGCTTTTCTTGGCCTTTCCTTATCTCCAAATCTGTCCCTCTAAAATCAGAATATATTTTTTTTTTCCATTTTTGTATTCTTATGACAAGTATTTGTTCTGTTTTGTAGAAAGTTACCTCTGGTTTTGGAGTTATATAGACTCATGCTTGACTCCAGCTCAACTTAGAGTTCAGTTGTTTATTTTAGTTTTTAGTATGAATTTTAAGAGGATAATTATTTCACTGAGTTTTTGAAAACTTAAATGTAATAATAAATGTTGAGAACTTTGCTGGAAGCCTGGTACACAGTGGGTACTCAACAAATTTTTATCTATTGTTATTACATTTATGTCCTTGTATTTTAGTTTTGTGGGTATTTTTTTCTATATGCTAGATTTTAATTGAATCTTACTCTTGTGTTTCCATAATAAAGTATTACCAAAGAGTTATTGAATTAAATTGTTTTCTTTTCATTACACAGCTACCTCTGTGGTGCCGAATACTCTACATCTGCATTATCCAGTATGAGACAGACTAACCACATGTGGCTAGTTATATTTAAAGTAACTAAAAATAAATGTAATTAAAATTTAGTTCCTCAGTCAAACCATATCTACATGTAGTCAGTAGTTACTGTATTAGACAGTGAAGGCTTAGAACATTTTCATTGTCACATAAATTTCTAGAAAGTACTTTCTAGATTGTTATAGTACTGATCTGAACTCAAGATGCTTCCAGCTTCCTTTCTCCCTCATTTGAGATCCTGTGCTTCTGGAAATTCAACTATGGTTCAATTTCACTTTTAGTAGCCAAGCATATGACTAATTCATGTGTAATCTACAGTCAATTAAAATCCCCAGTTACTTTAATTTTTTTTCTCTAGGTGCTCTCATAATATTGTGAAAGTATGATGATATCAAACATTGACAACTTTTCCTGTAAAGGGCTTGATACTAGACTTTTTAGGCTTTGAGGACCACATAGCCTCTGTTGCAGCTCTTCAGTGCTGTTCTAGTGTGAGAGTAGCCATGGACATTATATCGAGGGATACAAGTGGCTGTGTTATTTACAACACCGAGCTGTGGGAAGTAGGGTTATGACTCTGATGTCTTAGTTCATTCAGCTGATCTCACAAAATACTATAAATTGGATAGCTTATAAACAATATGTACTTGTTTCTTACATTTCGGGAGGTTAAGAAATCCAAGATCAAGGCAGATTGTTTATCTACTGAGGGCCAGATTTTTGATGAAGAAATGGTGGTGGGGCTAGGCAACTCCTTGGACTTCTTTCATGAAGGCCCTACTTCTATTCATGGGGGCTCCTCTCCCTTGACTTAATGACATCCCAATGGCTCCACCTCCTAACATCATCACATTTTTTATTAGGCTTCAATGTCTAGATTCTGGGAGCACACAAACGTTCAGATCATGATGCCTGGTCTATGCTTATGGTAATCACTGTTTCCTGCTGTAGTAATGTAGCCATTCTTCCCTTTTTCTTTTCTATTTATGTAAGTCTATCTCCTAGCATTCTTCTGTTCTTTCTTTAAAAAAAAAATTTTTTTTCCCAGATTGGAGATAATCCAATCACAATTGGTACTAGGGGCCAACTCTTGTTCTCAAAGATTTCATCAGAATTCTGAAGGCTTACACAGTTTCCAGAACATAAGCAAATATTAAAAAGTTCTAACACAAAATGTTGATCATCTGCCAGGTGTTGTTCAAGCCCCTTACAGCAGTTAACTCATTAAAATTTCATAACAATCCCACTTTACTGATGAGGAAACTGAGTTAAAAGAAATGAAGGACTTGTCCAAGGTCACATTACTTCAAGTGGCTAAGCAAGGAACTAAACCTGGACCGTCTCCCATTATTAGTCACTGCAAAAGCTTGTTTCCCTGGGAGCCCCTGTGTCCTCTCTCCTAATTTCCCCTCTCATCTTTGTGTGTGTGTGTGTGTGTGTGTGTGTGTGTGTGTGTGTGTGTGTGTTATGCTGGGGATTGAACCCAAGGCCTTGTGCATGTGAGGCAAGCACTCTACCAACTGAGCTATATCCCCAGTCCCCCTCTCATCTTTAATCCAAACACTTCCTCTCTCCTTCTCTCTCCTCTTGCTGCCTCTGAAGTCTCCCCACCTAGACCTAGGACATCAGTGTGAGCTCTTCAATGCTTTAAAGAAGGTGGGGAGAGTTGCTCCCTTCTAGCAGCTTCTTCCATGCTGAAAAGAGCTAGACTTTTTGGCGACTTCCCCTGGACACAGTTTCAGTTGCTTCCCTTTTCCTTTCAGCAGCATTTGACATAGGGCCACTTTTTCCTTCTTGAAACCTCTCCTCCTGGTCCCTGTGACATCACACCTGCCAGTGTTGGGTCAGGCTTTCTCCACCTCTTTTGAGCTTTCACCCAGACTTACTTCTTCCCTTTCTACACACTTCCTCTGGGTGATCTTCCAGGTCTAGGGCGATCTTCCAGGTCTAGGGCTTCAACCACTATTTACCTGCAGATAGTTCCCTTATCTTTATCCCAGAACTTCTTTCACTTCAATCTTAGCAGCTGCCAAAGCAACTATTCCTCTGGGTATCTCATGGGCACATACAGCTCAGCATTTCTCAAGCAGAAATAATTATTTGCCTCTTAAGCCTGCTGTTTCTCTCGTATTTCCTTCCTCTTTGAATAGATTTTTAAGCTAGAGGTCTTCAAGTCATCTGATTCTTCCTCTGACAGCCCTTCCAATTACAAAGTCCTGGAAATTTCTAAACACATTGGGAATCACTTTCAAGCCCTCTCCCCCACTTCTCACTCTCCTCACTGCCACTCACCTGGTTGCCCAAATTTGTGCAACTGTCTAATTATTGCCTTTTGTTGCTGCCTGCAGCAATTGCCGCTCGCAGCGACGATACCGTGGGAGAAAATTCGGAGGCAGACTGGAAATGAAAAAGTTCTTTTATTCTTCTTTCTTCTAACTTCTCTCTCCGGCTCCAACAACCTCTCCAACTCCAACCACCCCTTTAACTAACCTTACCCGGTTAAATACATTTTGCCTTAACAAGGACAAGTGCTAACAGCTTGAGCTTACACGTGCGTCACACAGTGTTCACGGGCATAAAAAGATTCTTAGATAAATGCATGAATATCAGGTGAAAATACTTGAACACCTTTATGGCTCTCAGCTAGCCGCCATCTTAGCTATTAGGGCTCTTACAGCCTTTCTAGAGACTAGTCCTTACCATGTAGCCTGAGTGGTGAACCATGTTATTCCGCTGCAGAAAATCCTTCAGTACTTCTCTGCTGCTTCTGGAATTAAGTGAAAATTACTTCAGTTGGCCAACAAGTCCCTTCCCCATTCTCTCTCCTCTTAACTCACTGGCATCACTAAGTACTCTTCTCCAACTTGGCTTCTGTCTGACCAACCCACTATGTCTAGGCTTAGAAACTTTTCAAGAACATTTTATTTTTGATTAACCTATGATAATTACACATATTAATGGGGTTCTGTGAGATATTTCAACACATGCTTATGGTGTATAATGATCAAATCCAACCTTCTTTTATCCACTGTGCCCCTTGACAACCTCTCATAATCACTATTCTATTTTCAAGGTTAACGTTAAAAAAATATTTCCACATCTGAAAGTGAACAAATATTCTTGTCTTTTTACCTTCCTGTGCTTGGATAGGCAGAATTAATATTGTCCAAATGGTCATACTACTGAAAGCACTATACAGAGTCAATGCAATTCCCATCAAAATTCCAATGATGTTCTTCATAATAATAGAAAAAACTGTCATGAAATTCATTTGGAAAAATAAAAGGCCCAGAATAGCCAAAGAAATTCTTAGAAAAACAAAGAAGGAGGCATCACAATACTGGACCTTACATTATACTACATAGTTATCATAACAAAATAGCATGGTATTGGCACCAAAACAGTCAAGAAGACAAATGGAACAGAATAGTAGACACAGAGAAAAACCCACATAAGTGCAGTTACTTTATACTAGACAAAGGCATCAAAAACTCACACTGGAAAAAAGATAGCCTATTGAACAAATGGTGCTAGAAAAATTGGAAATCTAGATGTAATAGAATGAAAGTTAAGCCCTATTTCTCCTCTCACCCTGCATAAAAATCGACTCAAAGTGGATCAAAGACCTAGGAATTAGACCAGAAACCTTGAACTTACTAGAAGAAAATGTAAGCCCAACACTCCAACATATTGGCTCAGAAACTGACTTCCTTAACAAGACTCCTACAGTGAAGGAATAAAATAAAAAGTCAATAAATGGGATAGCATCAAACTAAAAAGCTTCTTCACAGCAAAGCAAACAATCAAGAGCATGAAGAGAGAGCCTACAGGATAGGAGAAAATCTTTGCCACTTGCACCTCAGATGAGGCATTAATTTCCAGGATATTTAACACCAAATAACCCAATCAATAAATGGGCAAAAAACCTGAATAGATGCTTCTCAAAAGAAGAAATATGGTCAATAAATGTATGAAAAAATGTTCAACATCTCTAGTAATTAGAGAAATGCAAATCAAAACTACACGGAGATGTCATCTCACTCTAGTCAGAATGGCAACTGTCAAGAATACAAGTAACAGTCAGGTGCGGTGGTGCATACCTCTAATCCCAGAGGCTTGGGAGTCTGAGGCAGGAGGATCAAGAGTTCAAAGCCAGTCTCAGCAATTTAGTGAGGTGCTAAGCAACTCAGTGAGACCCTGTCTCTAAATAAAATACAAAATAGGGCTGGGGATGTGGCTCAGTGATTGAGTGCCCCTGAGTTCAATCCCCAATTAATCCCTCCCCCTGCCAAAAAAAAAAAAAAAAAAAAACAAGTAAAAATAAATGTTGGCAAGGATATGTGGAAAAGGGTACACTCATACATGGCTGGTGGGACTGCAAATCTGAAAGATTTTAAATCAGCATGTTAGAATGATGCAGCCACATCAATATTTATTGCAGCACAATTTATAGTAGCTTAGCTATGGAGCCAAGCTAGGTGCCTTTCAACAGATAAATGGATAAATTGGGTTGTCTGTACACAATGGAATAATACTCAGCCATAAAAAGAATGACTTTATGGTATTTACTAGTAAATGGATGGATCTAGAGACTATCATGCTAAGTATAATGAGCAATTTTCCAAAATCAAAGGTTGAATATTTTCATTGATATGTAGAAACTAAATCACAATAAAGTGGGGGTGAGAAGAAGAGAAGTTTGGTAAATTAGACAAAGGGGAATGAAGGGAAGGGAGAGGGCTAGGAATAAGAAAGACAGTGAAATGAATCTGACATAATTTTCTATGTACATATATGAAAAAACCTGAGTGAACCCCATCATCATGTACATCCAAAGAATGGGGTCCTACTTAGAATAAGATATAATCTATACACCTATAATTTCTCAAAATGGATTATACTCTCATGTATAACTAAAAAGAATCAGTACAAACACTTGCCTTTTTGTGTCTGGCTTATTTTACTTAACATAATGTCCTCCAGTCCCTTCCATTTTGTTGCAAATAATGGGATTTCATTCTCCTTTATGACTGAATAATATTCCATTGTGTTTTCTTTATCCATTCATGTATTGATTGGCATGAGCCCAGGGAATATTTGCATGTGCTTTCTTCTTAGCATGGAACACTTCCCCCTTACTTCTTGTCCTCCTGGCTAATCCCTGCCTATTCCACAGGTTTCTGTGGGGATAGGGATCTGTGCTTAATGTTGCTTTCTTTACAAAGCCTCCAGTAACTTCTGTAAGTCTTCCATAGTCTCTTCAACTAGAGTTAGGAGCCTCCTATCTATGCTCAAAGCACTCTGTACCTGGCCCTGTGGCAGCATTTATTACACTATGTTGCAATTGCCACTACGTTGCTTGTCTCTCCCATAGAGTAAGCTCTGCGAAGTTTAGGATAGTTGGTCTTTCCCACTATTATAGCCCTAATGCCTTTTTACAGTGCCTGGTAGAAAGTTTGAAAAAAAAAAATATATATCTATATATATATATATATATATATATTTTTTTTTTTTTTTGGTTGAAAAAATCATCTGGGGCTGGGCAGCCTGGGCCTGGGCTCCACCAGCTTTCTGAAACTGCAGCAGCAGATGCAGAGGCAGCTGATGTCAAATCCAGAGATGCTGTCACAGGTCATGGAGAATTATGTAGTCCGGGACATGATGTCTAACCCTGACCCATCATACCACATGGTGTGGCCAACCCCCAGATTCAGCAGCTAATGGCAGAATCTGGAGGTGAGAGCTACATGTTCTCCCACTCCAAGTGAATGAGGCAGATGATGCAGCCTTCCAGAATCCAGCCACGATGTAGAAGACAATGCTTAACTGGCCAGGCCTTGAGCTATCTTGAGAGCTTCCCAAGAAGCTGTAACGCCCTCTGCCGCACCTCCACAGACATTCAGGAGCCCATGTTCAGTGCCTCCCAGGAACAGCTTGGCCACAATCCCTCCTCTTTCCTGGCTGAGAACTTTAGCATCTCATCCTCCCAGCCTCTGAAGACTGAGAATATAGAGATCCTCCTTAGTCCCTGGAGCCCTTTCCTCCCTCGCCCCTCCAGGCCACTAGGTGCCACGTAGGGGGCCTTGTAGAATTGGGCACAAGCCAGATGCACCTGACAGTCTTGACCTATTTGGGATCAATGCAGTTAACCTGAGGTCAGCAGATCTTTGAGAACCCTGGCTGACGCAGAATGTGATCTCAACCTCCTATACGTGCAGCATAGAACCCCAACTTTGATGCTCAGCTGACAATGAAAGTGCTGCTTTTTATGTAGAATCCTTTGCTATAGGATCAGCACTGGCTCTAGCTCCTCTTTGTCCTCCGGAAGATGCAGAACCTGGGATTACTTTCAATCCTTACCTTTTCTTGAAGGCACTACTGCAGATTTTTCTGTGTCTAGAGACCTTGTAGAAGGAGGCTCCTAGATGATACCCAGTTTTGGTTCCTTTGGGATGTCTGGAACCCTAGGCAAGTAGCAGTGCCAGGTGTGCACCTGAGGCTCTCAACTCCCTGACAGCCACACCTTCTTTTTTAAAAAAAATTAAAATTTGTACTTTTTTGTTATACACGATAGTAGAATGTATTTTGACATATCATACATACATGGAGTATAACTTCCCATTCTTGTGGTTGTACACGATGTGGAGTTACACTGGTTGTATATTCATATAGGAACCTAGGAAAGTTATGTCTGATTCATTGTACTATCTTTCCCATTCCCAACCCACTCCCTTCCCCCAACTCCTCCCAGTCCAATCAGGTAGACTCATCCTCTTCACAGGTGCTCATCAGCAGCTCATGCACATGTTCCAGCTTTTGACTGGATGTGGGAACTCACAGGAGAAGATGCCAGAAGTGAGATTTCAGCAACAACTGGAGAAGCTCAACTCCATGGGCTTCATCAATGGAAGGCCTTCCTGAAGGCCCTGATTGCCACAAGAGGAGACAGCAGAACTACTTAGAGACTCCTGGGCTTCCAGCTCTCTTAATTTATGAGTGCATGCTTCCTGCTTCTCTCATTCCTCAATGCCAGCACTTGGTTCCTCTGTCAATCTCTACTCTCTGTAGCTTGTCATCCCTTCTGTCTTCTTCCTTGTCCTTCCCAAATAGCAGGGTGATTTAGAGACATGGGCCTCAATACCATGGATTCTAAGATGTTTGGTTTTACTGATACATCTCTTACAGAATCTTTGCAGGGACATTTTTCACAGTGCATGTTAATATGCCCCAACCCCTTGCCTTATATCACCATTTGCAATCCACAAACTGCTCAGTCGCTGTGCAGAATCAAAGGAGGAACTGACTGTCTGATTTATTGGAAAAGGCTCTTCCATCTGCAACACTAGGGTTTTGCTTTTCAATGTTTACTTTTGCTAACTCTTTTCCTTCTTCCTCTCCCCTTACTTCCTCCCACCCAGTCCAACCAATGCTAGGATTTCATATTCTGAGAGAGGAAGAGATAAACCATTATGTGATTTTCCTCACCAACTTCTATTCTGGCCACTTTAACTAACACTTGCTCATGGGCTCTGTTGGGAAAATGCCTTTCCTCCCTATCTGAAAGGGGAGATGGGACACAGTCCTCTGGATGGAATTAACAAGCTCCAGAACATCCCAGTAAAGAGAGGTGCAGAAGAGGAGGGAATGAACCTCCCTAGAAGAGTGGGAATGGGGAGAAGAGCCAAGTAAAAGACTTGGGAATTGGAATTGACAGTAGACGCACTGATACCCCTTTTAGGCTGGAAAATTCAGGCCTGGGCCTGGCAGAGAAGAGCTACAAGTGCTTGTGGAACTTGAATTGAAGGAAAGAGCTCAATGAAGATATGCCATAGGGCCCATAGGGATCACATTGGCTCCTTGTTATGGTCCGGATATGAGGTGCCCCCAGAAGCTCATGTGTGAGTCAATGCAGAGATGTTAAGGGTTGAAATGGTTGGATTGTGAAAGTTGTAACCTAGTAAGTGGATTAATTTACAGATATTGATTAACTGGGTAGCAACTGGGCAGGTGGGGTGTGGCTGGAGGAATCACTGGGGATGTGAATTTGGAGTTTATATTTAGTCCTTGGTGAGCAAATTTCTCTCTTCTTCCTCATTGACATGACCTGAGCTGCTTTCCTCCATCATGCCCTTCCATCATGATGTTGTGCCTCACCTTGGGCCCAGAGATGTAGAGTTGGCCAATCAGGAACTAAACCTTTCAAACTGTGAGCCAAAATAAATCTTTCTGATAAAATCAAGGATGGAGCGGAAAGATGGTGGACAGCAGAGAGGTGCTCTCAAGAGACTGTCACTAAAAGAGGCTTAGCGGGAAGTTTGAACATGTTCCTAGCAATACTCCTGCAACTGGGAGGGAGCTGAGACATCCGTGCACATCTAGATGGTGAAATACAACGAACTCCAGATCGCCAATGTACGAAGTCCAGTGCGAGCGGCCCACAAACCGAACCAGCATTAGCAGCGCAGCTGCCGCGGTAACATTGCAGTAAGGGAAATACAGAACACTGCCTCGATCAGCACAGAATAAAGGGAAAGCTAGTCGCGAGCAGCGGCCTCATAGACTTCTTCCACGTAAATTGCCAAACGGGACCTATATGCCTCAGAGTGACACACAGGTCTGGGGTACTGCTGTTGAGACCTGGGAAAGTGCCGCCATTTTGGAGGAAAGCCGTGGCTGACCAGGACAAAGAAAGAAGAAAATAAAAACAGCTGCAGGCATCCAAGGATCGGTCCAGGGCCAGGAGAACAACACACACCTGGGTGAGATGCGCACGGGCAGCCAGCAGGGAAGGGCCTGTCTGAGGCCAGCACAGCAACCCCTGAGAGCTATAACTGGGGGCGGGCGTGGGGAATGTGTGCCTTTTGGATGAACCCTTTCCTGGTGCCATTCACGTACTGACACCCCCCACCCCCAGCCATTCTTCCTCTGTGCCAATCTGCTGCTGGCCAAAGGTGCAGACTAATTGGTGCTCTGTGACTGTCTGGGCATGATCCTGGACAACTGGCTTAAACTGGAAGGGAAAAAAAGAAGGGCTTCCCAGGGACCTGTTTATTTGAGACTTGTTCCTGGGTTTGACTCTGTTTTTTTTTTTTTTGTTTGTTTGTTTTCTTTTTGTTCTGTTTGATAGTGTGCTTATTTGTTTGTTTGTGTTCCTCTTTCTTTTCTTCCCTTCTCACTTTAGTCTCTTCTGCCGTCATCTTCTCTATTTACACCCTGTCATTGCATACTCATCAGAGGTGAAAACAAGTTATATGCAGAAATTGGGACTTCTAGATCTGGGGCAATTGAAATATACAGCAAAGCGGTGTTAGATATAATTTACTCTCTATTTTCTTGACTCACTTTCTCTCTCCTCTCTCTTACACTAATTCTTACTTCTTTGTTATCTTTTATTATTCCTTTTTATTTTTTCTTTTCCATCTTTTTTTATTTTTCTTCTCTCAAAGGCTAAATAAGTTTGGTTTATATGTAAATCGGTCTTCCCTCTAAATTGCTCACTCCATTCTCTTTCCTCTTCCGTCTGCTGATATTAAACCACTTCCATAGAATTCTATTTTCATACTTCCTAAGAAAGAACATCTCAATAGCCTCACTTTCTTCTTCCTAAACATATCATCTCTGTGTCCAATACTGAAACTATAAACCCCAACACAAGCATACAGAGTAAATTGGAAACAATACCTGAGTTAACTAAATCTGTACATTGTGATCAAACTGGGATTTGCTGTAAAGAAAGTGTTAGATCTTAAAGTGTAAGGTATTTATAAGGGGATCTGACAGCATTGTACCATAGGAGAAACATAAGGCTATAAGGTGAAATCGAAATAGGCAAGGTCCCACAGTGCTATAAGAATACACGCACAAGCATTATGAAGAAGCAAGGGAAGAAAGTGGCTGAAACCAATCAACATACCCCCTCAGTAGATTCCATGGCAAGCACAGTTGGTCAAATGGCAGAGATGGAATTTAGAAATTACATATTCCAAATGTTTATGGATCTTAAGAATGAACTAAAAAATGAGATGAGAGAGCAAATACAGGCGGTAAAAGAGCATTTTGACAAAGAACTCCAGAAACAAATACAGGAAGCAAAAGATTACTTCAATAGGGAGATAGAGATTCTAAAGAGAAACCAAACAGAAATTCTGGAAATGAAAGAAGAAATAAACCAAACCAAACTAAATGCTCAATTGAAAGCATCACCAACAGATTAGATCACCTGGAAGAAAGGACCTCAGATAATAAAGACAAAATATATATCCTGGAGAAAAGCCTAGATGACACGGCAAAAGTAGTAAGAAAACAAGAACAGAGCATTCAGAAATTATGGAACAGCATAAAAAGACCAAACTTAAGAGTGATTGGTGTTGAAGAAGGTGCAGAGTTTCAAACCCAAGGAATGAATAAGTTATTCAATGAAATAATAGCAGAAAATTTTCCAAACATGAGGAATGAATGGCAAAACCAAGTTCAAGAGGCTTACTGAACACCAAACGTACAAAACCACAACAGATCCACACCAAGGCACATTATAATGAAATTGCCTAATATACTAGGCAAGGAGAGAATATTAAAAGCCACAAGAGAAAGGAAGCAGATTACATATAGGGGGAAACCGATCAGAATATGCTCAGATTTTTCAACCCAGACCTTAAAAGCTAGAAGATCCTGGAATAGCATATTTCAAGCTCTGAAAGAAAAGGGATGTCAACCAAGAATCTTATATCCAGGAAAATTGAGCTTTAGATTCGAAGATGAAATAAAAACCTTCCACAGCAAACAAAAGTTAAGATTTCACCACTCGAAAGCCAGCACTTCTGAACATCTTGGGCAAAATATTCCACGAAGAAGAAGAGAAAAATTAACAATGAAAATCAACAAAGGGAGATAGTAAACTAAAGGAATTACCAACCAGAGGAGAATACAAATCAAGCTAAATACCATAATACAATTAAAAATGATGGAAATAAGAATCACATCTCAATAATAACCCTGAATTTTAATGACCTAAACTCACCATTCAAAAGACATAGATTGTCAGACTGGATTAAAAGAAACCACCCAACAATTTGCTATCTCCAAGAAACACACCTCATAGAAAAAGACATCAAGTGATTGAAGGTGAAAGGCTAGGAAAAGTTTTATCACTCATATGGGCTGCGGAAGCAAGCAGGGGTTTCCATTCTCATATCAAATAAGGTAGACTTCAAGCCAAAGCTAATCAAAAGGGACAAAGATGGATATTTCTTACTACTTAAGGGAAACATTCATCAACAAGATATAACAATTATAAATCTATATGCCCCAAATAATGGAGCACCTACATTCATCAAACAAACCCTTCTCAAGTTCAAGAGTAAAATAGACCACAACACAGTTATTCTAGGGGACTTCAACACACCTCTCTCTCCAATGGATAGATCATCCAAACAAAAGCTAAATAAAAAAACTTTAGCCCTCGTTAAAACAATTAATAACTTAGACCTAATGGACATATATAGAATATTTCATCCCTCAGTAAGCAAATACACTTTCTTCTCAGCAGCACATGGCTCCTTCTCCAAAATTGACCATATATTATTTCACAAGGCAACTCTCAGCAAATATAAAAAAAACAGAAATATTACCTTGCATTCTATCAGACCATAATGGGATGAAATTGGAAATCAATGATAAAACAAGAAATAAAAAAAACTACTCCAACAACTGAACCTAAACAACATGCTACTGAATAAACAAGGGGTTGAAGAAGACATCAAGGAGGAGTCTAAAAAATTCCTAGAGGTAAATGAGAACACAGATACATTGTATAGAAATCTCTGGGACACTATGAGGGCAGTAGTAAGAGGAAAATTCATTGCACTGAATTCCTTCATTAAAAGAAAAAACAACAAAAACAAACAAATAAATGACTTAACATCACACCTCAAAGCACCAGAAAAAGAGGAACAAATCAACACTAAGAGTAGTAGAAGACAGGAAATAATTAAAATCAGAGCTGAAATTAATGAAATTGAGACTAAAGAAACAATTGAAAGAATTGACAAAACCAAAAGTTGGTTCCTTGAAAAAATAAATAAAATTGACAGACCCCCTAGCGATGCTAATGAAAAGAAGAAGAGAAAAAACCCAAATTACTAATATCCATGATGAAAAAGGAAATATCATAACAAACACCTCAGATATACAGGAGATAATTAGAAATTACTTCGAAAACTTGTACTCTAATAAAATAGAAAATATTGAAAGCATTGACAGATTTCTAGAGTTGTATGAATTGCCCAAACTGGAACTGGAGGCTATACACAATTTAAATAAATCAATTTCAAGTGAAGAAATAGAAGACGCTATCAAAATACTACCTACAAGAAAAAGTCCAGGTCCTGATGGGTTTACAGCCAAGTTCTACAAGACCTTCAAAGAAGAACTTGTTGCCGCCTGAAGCGATGGCCGCTTGGAGCAACGAAGCTGCAGGAAGAAGTTCAGAGGCGAACTGGAAACAAACAGCCTTTTTATTCTGATAACTTTTCTCTCTGGCTCTAACAATGACTTCAACACGCACCACACACACCACCAAACAACCAACACACCAAAATGGCGCAGACCCGATCAGCAATCTCGCTCAAGTCTCCCGAGATCCCGGGCCAAGTCCCGCGAGATCCCGGGCCAAGTCACGTGAGACTACGGAAGGCAGCAATGCCCAAACATCTCCATGGCCCGTAGTCAACCGCAATCTTAGCCATCTCCCCAAACAGGTCTCCTGCAAGAACTAATACCAATGCTCTTCAAATTATTTCAAGAAATAGAAAAAGAGGGAGCTCTTTTAGACTCTTTCTATGAGGCCAATATCACATTAATTCCAAAGCCAGGCAAAAACACAGCCAAAAAAGAAAACTTCAGGCCAATATCTTTAATGAACATAGATGCAAAAATCCTCAACAAAATTCTGGCAAATCGGATTAAAAAATATGTCAAAAAGATAGTGTACCATCATCAAGTGGGGTTTATCCCAGGGATGCAAGGTTGGTTCAACATTCAGAAATCAATAAACATAATACATCACATCAATTGACTTAAAGATAAAACCATATAATTTTCTCAATAGACGCAGAAAAAGCATTTGACAAAATACAACACCACTTTATGTTCAAAGCTCTAGAAAAATTAGGAATAACAGGAACATATCTCAACATTATAAAAGCTATCTATGCAAAACCTCAAGCTAACATTATCTTAAATGGAGAAAACTTGAAAGCATTCCTCTAAAAACTGGAACAAGATAGGGATGCCCCCTTTCACCACTGCTATTTAACATAGTACTTGAAACTCTGGCCAGAGCAATTAGACAGACGAAAGAAATTAAAGGGATCCAGATAGGAAAAGAAGAGCTCAAATTAGCACTATTTGCTGATGACATGATAATATACGTAGAAGACCCAAAAAACTCTACCAGAAAACTTTTACAACTAGTAAATGAATTTGGCAAAGTAGCAGGATACAAAATCAACACCCATAAGTCAAAGGCATTTCTGTCCATCAGTGACAAATCCTCTGAAAGGGAAATGATGAAAACTACTCCATTTACAATAGCATTAAAAAAAAAAAAAAAACATACCTGGGAATCAACTTAACGAAAGAGGTGAAGGACCTCTATAACCAAAACTATAGAACACTAAAGAAAGAAATTATAGAAGACCTCAGAAGATGGAAAGACCTACCTTATTCTTGGGTAGGTAGAATTAATATTGTCAAAATGACCATACTACCAAAAGCACTATACAGATTTAATGCAATTCCAATCAAAATCCCAATGACATTCCTCAAAGAAATAGAAAAAGCAGTCATGAAATTCATCTGGAAAAATAAGAGACCCAGAATAGCTAAAGCAATCTTGAACAAGAAAAGTGAAGCAGGTGGCATCACCATACCAGACTTTAAATTATACTATAGAGCAATAGTAACAAAAACAGCATGGTATTGGCACCAAAACAGACTTGTAGACCAATGGTACAGAATTGAGGACACAGAGACTAATACATATAATTTCAGCTATCTTATATTAGACAAAGGTGCCAAAAATGTACAGTGGAGAAAGGATAGCCTCTTCAACAAATGGTGCTGGGAAAACTGGAAATCCATATGCAACAAATGAAATTAAACCCGTATCTCTCACCATGCACAAAATTCAATTCAAAGTGGATCAAGGACTTAGGAATTAGACCAGAGACAATATGCCTAATAGAAGAAAAAATAAGCTACAATTTCCAACATGTCAGATTAGGCTTCAAGTTCCTTAATAAGAATCCAGTAGCGCAATAATTAATACCAAGAATTAATGAATGGGATAGATTTAAGCTAAAAAGCTTCTTCTCAGCAAAAGAAACAATCAGTGAGTTGAATAGACAGCCAACTAAGTGGGAACAAATATTTAATACGTGCACATTGGATAAAGCACTAACTTCTAGACTATATAAAGAACTCAAAAAACTTGACACCAACAAAACAAATAACCCAATCACTAAATGGGCTAAGGAATTGAAAAGACACTTCTCAGAAGAAGATACATGATTAATCAACAAATACATGAAACAATGTTCAACATTGCTGGCAATTAGAGAAATGCAAATAAAAACTACTCTATGATTTCATTTTACTCCAGTCAGAATGGCAGCTATCAAGAACACAAACAACAATAAATGCTGGAGAGGATGTGGGGAAAAAAGCACACTCATACATTGCTGGTGGGACTGCAAAATTGTACAGCCGTTATGGAAAGCAGTATGGAGATTTCTTGGGAAAATGGGTATGGAACCACCCTATGACCCAGCCATCCCACTCCTGGGTCTATTCCCAAAGGACTTAAAAACAGCATATTACAGTGACACAGCCACTTACTTCAATGTTTATAGCAGCACAATTCACAATAGCTAGGTTGTGGAACCAACCTAGATGTCCCTCGGTAGATGAATGGATAAAGAAAATGTGGTATATATACACAATGGAATTTTACTCAGCAATAAAATAGAATAAAAATAATGGCATTCGCTGGTAAACAGATGAAGTTGGAGAACATAATGCTAAGTGAAATCAGTCAATCTCAAAAATCCAAATACCGAATGTTTCCTCTGATATATGAGGCCGGTTCACAGTATTGTTGGGTCGGGGTACATAGGAGGATTAGGGGAACACTATAATGGTCAAAGGGAAGGGAGGAGAAGGGAGGGAGCAAGGGGGGAAGTGGGGGAGAAAAAGTGGTTGAATAAGATGGATATCATTATTCTAAATACATGATTGAAGTCTTGAATGCTATGAATATACTTTGTATACAAACTGAAAAAAAAAATAAATCTTTCCTCCTCTCAGTTGCTCTTGTCAAGTATTTTGGTCACAGTGGCATAAAAAGCTGATTAAAACACCTTATTTCCTCAAAGATATATGCCTGTGTGTGCACATGTGCACAATACACACGCACACTTCCACAAACCCAAGATCTACCTGTGTCTCCCAGGCACAAGTAATATGAACTCTTCTCAAAAGACAAGAAGGGTATAAAGAACCTGTCTCAGCAGTGTGTGTGTGTGTGTGTGTGTGTGTGTGTGTGTGTGTGTGTTTGTGTGTGTATACACATGTGAATTGGGTAGAATGAATGCTTTTTGTTTTCTGGTTCAGTGCTCGCTTCTACCAGCGAGAAAGAGTTGTAAAAGGGTATGTCTAGGTCAGGGATACATAAAAACAGGGAGCTAGGTCCTTTGACCTGTGGATGCTGGGTAACCCAAGTGTTATGGTTTAGATATGAGGTGTCCCCCCCAAAGCTCATGTTTGAACAGTGCAAGAAAGTTGAGAGGTGAAATGATGGGGTTATGAGAGCCCTAGCTTAATCAATACATTAATCCCCTGCTAGGGATTAATGGGGTGGTAACTGTAGACAGGTAGGGTGTGGCTGGAGGAGATGGGTCACTGAAGGAGTGCCTTTGGGGTACATATTTTGTTCATGGTGAAGGAAGTCTCTCTTTCTCTCTCACTCCTTCCTGGTGCCATGTCCACAGCTGCTTTCCTCCACCACACACTTCTACCATAAAGTTCTGCCTCAACTCAGGCCCTAAGGAATGGAGTTGGTCATCTGTGGACTGAGACCTCTGAAACTGTGAACCCCAAATAATTTTTTTCCCCTTAAAATTGCTCTTGTCAGGTATTTTGGTCACACAACAACAAGGCTGACTAAAACAAAAGGGTAGTGTGGGTATCACTTCTGAAGCTGACACATCTGTGACAAACACCTTCATCACCCCTGACTGCTTTGGGGGAAGAGTAGAAAGATGTTTTTCTCCAGAAACACTGGCCTTTGGCACTCGGGCCCCTGCACTTTCAATTCTTCACTACTTCCCTGCAAGCCAGAAAGTTCTACTTGGAGAAGGAGAGGAGAGGATGGTAGTGTAGACTTTGGTCTGGGATTGGACATTGTTCTGCTGGACATATTATGTCCTCCCTCTGCCACTTTGCCATGCTGCTTGAAGGATCTGTGGCTAAGAACATGGAGGCAAGAGGAACAGGATTTTGTTCCAAGTAGAGATGGGTTCCAGGTGGTCCAGAAAGGATGTCTTTCCTCCCTACCTCCCCCAACTCTCACATAGGTCTTTTTGTGAAAAGCAGAAGAAAATTCCATATATACCCTTTGCCGCTTACTAGCTGTATGAAGTGTATTGATGCCTCAGTTTTCTCCTTTGTAATTTGGAAATTACAGGGAAACAAAATTCACAGGATTGTTTTCAGGCTTCCAAGAGAAAAAAAACTACACAGAGAAATTAGTCCAATGATTGCAACATGGTACATACTCCATAAATATCACTCTTAGTAAATTTCTTGCAAGGCACAAATAGGATAGAACCAAACTGCCTGGATTCAAATCCTGACTTTAGCAATGGGACCTCAAGCAAAATGTGCCACCTCTCGGTGACTCAATTTCCACATCTTTAAAATGGGAAAGTCATGGAATACAATTTAAGGAATTACTGTGAAGTTGAAGTGAATGTATATGAAGTGTGTAGGACAGTGCCTGGCACATAGTTAGGACAGGAACCATTATTATTGCCTTGCATAGAAAGAAAGTTGCCCTTGTCTAAAAGGGAAAATAAAGCTTAATCTTCACTGTTACACTCTTAGTTTCTTTGTGAAGAAAAAAGCTCATAGGAGTTGATAGTGTTTTTCTAAATGAAAAGTAAAACATTGTCCCTTTTTTTTTGTTTTGTTTTTTTTTTGTATTGGGGCTTGAACCCAGGGGCGCTTAACCACTGAGCCACATCCACAGTCCTTTTTATTTTTTATTTTGAGACAGGGTCTTGATAAGTTGCTTAGGGCATCAATAAGTTGCTGAGGCTGGCCTTCAACTTGCCATTTTCCTGTCTCAGCCTCCTGAGTTGCTGGGATTACAGGTGTGTGCCACCATACCTGGCACACTGTCACTTTTTTTTATGGTTTGAAATATTGTATTGAATGCTTCAATGTAGCTGACAGTAGATCTAAATGTTCTCACCACACACACACACACACACACACACACACACACAGACACACACAGAAGGTAATTATGTGAGGTGAAGAAGATGTTAATTAGTTTGATAGTGGTAATCACTTCACAATGGATAGGTATGCTAAAATATTACATCATACACCATAAATATACATGTTTTATTTTAAAATTATACACAAAAAATTTGTGAAAATAAACTGTTGTGCTCCACAGCATGGGACCCCCAAGAAGACCACCAGAGTCCTTGGTCAATGTAAATAACAAAGAGTCATTTATTAGCAAGCTCAAGCTTGGTCCTCCTCGCATTCGGTAACCAGTGACGCTAAGAGGCCCCGAGCCCAGATTTAGCAGGGTTTTTTATAATGAAATACATACAAGTTAAGGGGGGCTTCACAGCACTCTTTTGATTGGTTAACATATAAAGTCATGTACAAAGCATTGTTTTTGAGTTTTGGGTTAGCCTGACCACTAGGGGAAGGGTGATCAGCCACCCGGTTTTGCAAGCTAGACCAAATAAGGAACAAGAATAAGTTTTGGATCAGTCTGACCAATAGGGGAAGGGTAGTTTTTTCAAAAAACTGAGGACAGTTTTGGGAAAGACTTATGTTTACACAAGTGTTTGTATTTTTCACCTTTCAAAACAAAAACCAAAATCACTGTTTGTGATAGTGTCACTCTTTTAGACATTGGGCCCATTCAGTGCTAAGGAGAAGATGATCATAAAAATCCAGACATTTTCACAATGCAGGTTAAATGTGGATTTGTGACTAAATCCTCACTTCTTTAGGGATTTTCTGGTATTATGCACATTTAAAAAAACTGCTGTGCCTTGCAAAGTTAGAGTCTCAGTTGAGAACAATTATTTACAAGTAAGTTAAGTTGCTGTGGCATCATTTTTAATGTTTTATATGATCAAAAAAGATGTTGTTAGATTGTTTTTAATATGTGATTTTCCAAGTTTATGATAAAGCTTTCTCCCCCTGAATTTTCACCATTCCTAATTGTTCAGTGAATGAGCAAACATACACAACTCAGTTCTATTCCTTCATCTTAATTCTCAGAGAAACAGAATTTCCATGTTGGTTTTGGAAATTTCCACAAAACATGTTTCATCCAAGAGGCTAAGAGCATAGCTTGGGGTAATTTAATACACAAATGAAAGGAGAGCAGAAGGGAGTCATATAACAATGCCAGAACTGCAAATAAGTTTTCTACAGTTTGAAGCCACATGTTTTATGATGATAGATGTTGATAAACAGGAAGCCTGGAAATAGGGCATCTTACTGGTGAGGATGAGTTGGGAGCCAAGAAGCTGAATAAGCCAGGTCAAACGGGGTGGCCCTATTTTTATCACCTTGTATTAACTCAAAACCTCTTTTTTCTCTGCTAGTATTTTCTTTCCATCTTTTTCAACAAAGGAAGATACTTGTTAGGAAAAAAAAATTCTTTCAGGGCCTTTTGCATTTCTGCAAATCTCATGAACATGGCACTGGCTGATTTTGTTTGGGACCTTCTTTTCAAGGATGTTTGTATAAGAAACAGCCTTGAGGGATGGAGATAGTGTCTCCCTCCAAGTTCAGAGCCATTTTACTTAACAGTGTGAGACGGTGGAGATGGTGTTTCCCTTTAGAGCACAGGGCAGGCATTTCTCTGCCTTGATGACTTACTGCCCATCACAGAAGGTTTGTGTTCCTAAAGTTCAAGGCTTCTCCACTGTAACTCAACCCACTGCATGCTCAAGAGCCACCCAGCCTTTTCACACCCTCTGAGGGAGCTGGGTCTCCTGAACTGACACAAGGAAGTAAACCATAATGCTCTGATAATGCTGTTGCTGTGAGTAATGAAGTCCATTGTCTCTGACATAGTAGCTCCTGTCTTCTACCAGTATTTGTGGAACTTTTGTAGGCTACTTTGCTACTTGCAAGTAGGGTAAAATCTCAGACCCTTCCAAATTCTTTTCTTTTCCCCACAAAAGTAACATGTTATTTTTCATTAATTGCCTGATAGACCTCTAATAATATATGTTTCTTATATATTTTTGGTGAATACTCTTTGATTACTTCTTCATTTGAATAAGATTTTATAATGGTATTTTCCATAGGAAGAATAGAAAATGATTTCATTTTTCTTTGGGTATGGTTGATATAAATTTGTTTTTTCAATATTTGTAAATGGGATATATATATATAACATCTGACGTACATAAAGGTTACTCCTGGTTTGTAAGCTTACTGTAGGTTTGTGTCTTAAGAACCGAGTATTTGGAAAATTCTATTTCATAAGAATCCTATTAAAAACATGTACATAATGTAATAAGTATGTAAACATTTATGTATTATAATTGTATGTACTGTTTTATGGAGTATATTTTAACAAAAAAAGAAATGTAAACTTCTACTTACAGTTTTATATATCTGATGATTGGAAGAATTTTTCACAGATTAACTTCTGGTCCTGTTCATTGTAAAACTTATGTTTCTTCCACACGTTGTGCTCTGGTACAGGCATCTAGAGTGCATTGACAGTGAGACTTGATCTGTGGTCTCATGGCTTTGTATGGTGTTGCTAAGCAAAGTAGTACAGTAGGCAGGGAGAATCTCTGATGCCACTCCTGTACCAGCATGGGGTGTGGAAATGACCCTGAGCCACAAACACATATCTACTAAGCTTAAACCAAATGGACCCCTGGACTCACCTCTTTATGACCTGGACCCCACCTGTGCACACTCCAGGAGCATCCCATGAGAAATGTCATGACAAGAAAATCAGAGTGGTAAGATACACAATCTCAATTAATTATGGTAAGTACTTCCTTTTGCAAATTCTACAAAACTGTGTGTCCCTGTGATCATATTTGCTAGCACCCCTCAGAGCCTGGGAAGGGGTTGGTGGAAGGGGTGGGCTATGGAGCTGAAACCTCAGGGTCTCTGTCTGTGGACTCTGAGGTCAGGGTTAGGCTGGATGCTCAAGTCAGCTGTCCCGAGCCCAGCACCATGTTCACAGCAGGATCTGAATTCACACTCGTTTTCCTTTCTGGTGACATAAGCAACATGAGAGCAGGCCTGCCAGACTGTAAATAGAACACTATGCCTTCTTCCCATAATCTCACCCGCCTGTCTCTTCTGTGTCTGGCCCTACCTGGGGCTTGTCTTTTCCCATTTTTTCTCTTTCGTTTCTTTTTAGAGTATAAATCATGTTCTGTGCACAGTGTTCATGATTCTTGACAATAGTTTCCCCACATTGCACTCCCAGAGAGAGTTTTACACATTTTTTGCTCTCCGTAAACAATTTTTTAGTTTGAAGTTCCTTTATATGATTTTTCTCTTGTTCCTTGTCTCAGTCACCTATAAACAACATACACACATTCTCCTAGCATTCTTAATGATTTCATGCATCACTTACTTGGCTCTCTGTCTTCCTCATTACCCATCCTGGGATGCCTCTCTTGGGAATATCTTTATATTTCCTTCTAGCTTCCCAAATGTCTTAGTTTCAGTGGCCTCCATTTCTTAAAATTATTTATCTGGCTCGACCTTACACTTTATTAGTCAAAACTGCTTTACCTGCAAGATCTTAAATTTTGAAATCTCTTTATCGGATCACAACCTCTTTTTCCTTTAGTTTATCATTCATTCTTCATTAGCACTGTCTTAATTCTTTTTCTTTCAGTCCTCTATACACTTAATATTGATTATATACTGCAAATTTGGAATGTGCCAAATACTGTGCCGTGCAGAAATATATTTCTTACAGCAAAGTATGGAAATACGTACTGTTATTATCTTGTTTTAGAGATTAAAAAATTGAGGTTTAGGGATGAAATAAAATTTCCAGCTACAGAGGTAGCAGGTTGCAGAACCTGCTTAATTTAGGGATGTAGAAATCCAGTTCCCCATCTGACTTCTGTCTTCACCAATACTTTGTAGCAATGACCTTTTACCTATTCTAGGCCATCCCTTAGAATATTGGATCAATGCTTGTTGCCAAATCAAGTTAAAAGTGTGAACAAATGTACCTATAAAATCTATGTTCTCTTACATTTCTTTTTGTGGTGCTGGAGATTGAACCCAGGGGTGCTTTACCTCTAAACTACATCACCATCCCCCCCCCATTTTTTTTCTTCAATTTTTGAGACAGTGTCTCACAAAGTTGCTTACTAAGTTGCTGAGACTGGCCTTGAACTTGCAATTCTCCTACCTCAACCGATTGAGTCTCTGGGATTATAGGCATGTGCTACCACACCTGGTTTATTTTATTTTGTTAATCAGATTCATTTGTCACTCAGCAAGTTTTTGATAGTTAAGTTGGCTTACTATCATGTTTTTCACTGTGATCATTCAAAATCTCTACATTGCTCAAGTCCCAATCCTCTACTAGATACTCTTGTTTGAAGCCACTCAGTAGCATCTCTCACAATTGATTCTACTGAAGTTCTTTCTCATTTATGTTTCTTCTCCTTTTTCTTAAAATGTGTTCTCTGCAAGTCTCGACTTTCCATCTGTAGTGGTGGCCCTATCTATTCCAGGGTATCACTCTATTAGTTGTGGCCCTGTCTTTCACTTCTTCAACCATAAATAATCCTTTTTTATGGTGCATTAAAAATTACTGAATATAGCCAGGCATGGTGGCATACACCTGTAATCCCAGCAATTTGGGAGGCTGAGGCAGGAGGATCGCAAGTTCAAAGCCAGCCTCAGTAATTTAGTGAGACCATAAGCAACTCAGTGAGACCCCCATCTCTAAATAAAATATAAAAAGGTCTGGGGATGTGGCTCAGTGGTTAAGCACCCCTGGGGTCAATCTCTGGTACAAAAAGAATAAAATTTCTGAACATAAATTTAGTAGGTAGTTTAATTTAAGGATGAACAAATTCTATTTCCCTACCTGAAAAAAAAAACAAAGCTTTAGTTTTATGTTAATTTCTTGCATTGGATGTTCATTCTCTTTATGTGCTGAAACACTGACCTCAAAAACCTTCAATAGAGAGTTTTCCAGACACTGGCTTGATTCCTTCCTGTTTGTTGCCACCTTCACTACATCAAGGTAGCACTTGACATTTTGGTTGTACCTTCTAGGTTTAAAAAAGTGGCCAGGGCTCTGAGCAACTCTCTGAATTCAGAACTGGCTTTGAACTTGGGCTTTTCAACTAAGCCAGTTATGAGATGCTAACTTCAATGTTAACTTCCCTGAGTCTTAATTTCCACATCTTCAAAAACAGGACTTTCATAAATACCTTTAGGCTACTTAAGAAGGTAAAATAAAATCATCTCTGTAAAATTCTCAGCATGTTTCTGATATATAATAATTATTCAACAAAAGGTAATTATTTCTGATAAATGTGTATGAGTTTGTATATGTGTAGTCACTAAGTTAATATCTGGCACCCAGTGGTTTGTTTCTGTCTTCCTCTCCCAATCTCTCTTTTATGTTATGCATGTTGCATATTGTTGACAGATATTTCCTTCTTTCCTTAGTATTGAGTTCTTCTTTCCATTCTTTAAGAATATGTTTCCAAGTGTAATCCTTAAACCACCTATTTTATATCTTTATATTTGTGGTTGAGTGCAGCTCACCTTCATGACAATGACATTTTAACCTGTGTTTCTAGTGACAAATATTTTAAATTGATACTTTTTTTGGAGCTGGGGTCTCACTAAATTATGCAAGCTAGTTTTGAACTCTTTCGCTCAAGTGATCCTTCCACCTCAGCTTCCTGAGTAGCTGGGATAATAAGTGTGCATCATCACACCCAGCCTAAAATAAAAGATTTTGAAATTATATAACACGTGGGCACATGATCATTATACAAACTTGAAATAATATAAATATATAGAAAGTAAAACCTGGATGTTCTTCTTTCCAACATCATCTTATCATATCTCTTATTTCTTTAGCGGGAGGAAGAAGAGCGTGTGTAATTATGCAGCCTTTTCCATTGTTTATATACAACAAAAATAATAATTTTTTTAAATAATGAAATTCTAAACTCTTAGTCTGCTTTTCATTTTCCTGCTGTGAAACTTGATCTGAGCGTCCCACTGGAAGAGTAAAATGCAACCTGTACAAAACTACACTCATCTCTCTTCTTAAAGCAGCATCTGCTCCTGACTTCTCTGTGAGCCACAGGTGCCACATCAACCGGCTCCTCGTCTGACTCTTGGTCTCTTTGACCTCTTTCTCCTTCAATCCCCACCACATCAAATTGCTTGTCTCATTGTAATAATTTCATCTCTACAGTGTCTCTTTTGTCCTTTCCCTTATATTCTCTGACTGATGTTTTTGGCTCACACTGATAGTCTGATCCAAAGCACCAATTTATATAAAAATTGCTTTGCATTTCATTTTTTTTTTGGGGGGGAAAGATTTTTTTACTTCCCAGTCCAATGTCAAATTTGTGGTTCCTGCCAATTTTTGCATTTTATATTTCTACTATCACACATTATTTCAGTTCCTTATCACACTTTCTGCTTTTGTTACAACAGAAGCTCCTCTAGAATAGAGACCACAATGCTCACTCTAGAGCCAATGTTCTATCTTGTGTATTCTTTCTTTCTTTCTTTCTTTCTTTTTCTTTCTTTCTTTCTTTCTTTCTTTCTTTCTTTCTTTCTTTCTTTCTTTCTTTCTTTCTTTCTCTCTCTCTCTCTCTCTTTCTTTTTAGTGAAATCAAACATTTGTACTTCTTCCCATTGATCTTTGAACTAGATTTTATGACATTTGAGAACTTCCTCACCTCTACTATCTTATGATTCTCCACACCACTGAGAGAGAAAAAAAAGCTTTCTAAAACGGCTCCAATCATGTCACTACTGCTCAAACTCCCTACCAGTTCTCCATCGAGTAACTGGATACAAATATGGTTTTCCCCTTGGTTTCAAGGTCCTCCTGAGATGACTCTGACTTATTTTTCTGGTCTCTCTACTCCCATTTGATTCCTTGAGCTCTAGACACAGTCCTTGTTATTTAGGTGTTCACAGTGTACCTTAAATGTCTTCTTCAGACTGTGTCTCCTTTTGGCACCCCAGTCTCCATGTCTATGTAGTGACTCTAATCCTGTCAAAGTTTCCTTTCTAAAAACCATGATGAAAATAATCATATTTTCTTGAGATCATTGGGACTCTGTCTTGTTGTCTATTGGACCACATGTTCCTTGTCAGCAAGGACTCTGCTTCTGTCATTCCTGTAGCTCTTGTGTCTTGCATAGCACATGGATATTTGGAGAATTAAGTATTAAAAGTTGCTGATTGAAGCAAACATCTGATGTTGGGGTCAGTAACCTGCTTGTGGAGAGGAAAAATAGGGAACAATAGCATTGTTTAATATGAAATGAATTTTTATTTATCAAACACATTCTTATTAGATACTTCATGTTAGGCACTTTTGGCACTGAGGCATGAGAAATAGGCAACATTACCTTTCTCTTCAAAGGGTTTAAAATGTATCAGAGGAATCAGGTATTGTAATAATTAGAATAAAGAATGATAGGGTAAGTAGAGAGTTCAGTGGGGACACATAGCCATGGAGCCAGGCCTATCTGTTGGTGTCCCTTATGGTTGGATGTGAGGTGTCCCACAAAAGCTCATGTGTGAGATAATGCAAGAAAGTCTAGAGGAGAAATGATTGGATTATGAGAACTATAATCCAATCAGTGTCTTAATCCCTGATGGGATTAACTGATTCCTAACTGAAGTTTGACAAGGTATGGCTAGAGGAGATGGGTCATTGGGGGCATAACTTTGGCATATATATTTGGTATATGGTGAGTGGAGTCTCTCTGCTTCCTGATCATCACGTGAGATGCTTCCCTTTGCCACACTCTTCTGACATGATGTTCCACCTTACCTTTGGCCCCAAGGAATGGATGGGCTGTTTATGGAGGGAGAACTCTAAAACCTTGAGCCCCCAAAATAAATTTTCCTCTTCTAAAATTGTTCTTGTTGGGTCTTTTAGTCACAGCAGCAAAACAAAAACAAACAAACAAACAAACAAACACCTGACTAAAACAATATTGGAGGAAATGCTAATCCACAGGATCTGTAGGGTCAGCCAGGAGGTAAAGGGTGGGTGTGGTAGATTGTTTGATTGAGGGGAAATAGTGAGTATGATGGTCTTGTGGTTAGAATGCACATGATACAAGTTTGGTTCAAGTGGTTATATATGTTAAGGAGAGTAGAAGTGACTTGCTGAAGAGGCTCAGATCTCAGAAGGTCTTGAAAACCATGGTAAGGACACTGAGTTTTCCCTTGTAAGACCAAAGATCTTCAAACAGGAGTGACTTGGACAGATTTGTGTTTGGGAAGTTTCCCTTTTGTGTTTAAAATTGAGACAGAATAAACATAATAAAAACTTTTTTTAGGAATCCAGGGAAGACAGGGAGTGAGGAAGGGAGATACAGGCAGAGACAGAGGATGGTGATTTAACTCCGGTAGTTTTGAAAAATGTTCAGGGGAAAACACAACAAAGAATCCTGGATTCACATTTTCTAGATGAACAAGTTTTCTAACATCTCTAAACCTTAATTTATTCATCTGAAAATGGGGATAACAATACTCTTTACCTTAAAAGTTGCTAGGATTAAATTAGGCAATGCATGTAACAGCTCCTTGCACATTGCTTGGTACATAATCAGCTCTTAAAAATGATTACTTGATACTTTTGGAATCAACTAAATTTATACCTGAGTACCTGGGAGAGATGAGGGTAAGGCAAGAAACAGGTTATCTGGAAGCAGGTGTTGAGGAGGGTAAGACAGAGTTTCAGTGAAGGAGTGGGAATTTGCATTTATGGCTATGGAATTCAGGAGAAAGATTTGAATGTGACCTGAATAAGCATATTTCTTGAAAAGACTGACAGAATTCTGTCTTCTGACATCCCCATTGTCCCTCAACACATTAGATGTTGCATTTGCCCCATCACCCTGTGGAGGTGGAGTGCTCCAGGCATTAATTGAGTTCACATAATTGGGAGGAGGTGTGCTCTGAGCACAACCAAGGGTGAAGGATATCTGGGAATTGCCAGCTTCTAAGGGGTAGGCAGAGGACCAGTAGGCTGTACAGAAGAAGGGAATGTGCAACTGGAAGGAAAGCCAGGATGCAGTGTCACAAAGCCAGGGAGGCCATATACTTGAGCAAGGATAATGCATTCTATGTTTCCATTGTAGAAAAAGTAGGTAAGGTCTAAACAGGGTTAACTGGATTTAGGAAGTCTGGTGTCATTGGTGATGACAAAATCAAGGTCTAAATGATTGAGGGATAACTAGGATGTGAAAAAGTAGAATCTTGGTAGTTCTTTCAAGAATTCGAGCTTTGGACAAGTGTGATAGGACAAGGGCTGACCATGGGAATGAAGGTAGAGAATGGTTTTGTTTTGATAAAGAAGATTTTCATGATCATATTTAACTGAAGATGAGAAGGAATCTGTAGAAAGATGGGAACATAGAGGTTTGGGAAATTAAGGAGGGGCAAGAAAAGATAGAACCTGATCTCTGGATTATAGAGCAGAGAGGCCCATGAGAACACCCCAGAGCTGAAGGATTAAAAGTTAGGGATTCTAGCACAATGAACCAAAATAATCCTACCACGGCATTTCAGAAGATAAGAGTCTTTGGACTAAAGAAAAGCAATTTTAATGACTATATTTTATAGTAGATGCTTTCGTGAATGCTATGGTTTACATCTGAAATGTCTCCCAAAAGCTGTGTTGGTGGTGTGGTTCCCAGTGCAATAATGTTCAAGGTAGACGCTTTGGGAACTGGCTCGTGAAGGATGTAATCTTATCAGTGGAATAGCCAATGGATGGATTCATAGCTTAATGGACTGTTGGAGGCAGTGGGAACTGTAGGAGGTGAGCCTATTTGGAGAGAGGAGGCCACTGGGGGTATGTTCTAAAAGGATATATTTTGTCCTAGGCCCCCTTCTTTCTTGCTCTTTTTCTGCTTTCTGACTGCCATGAGGTGAACAGACTTGCTCTACTACATGCTGTCTACCCTGATATTCTGCCTCACAGCATACCCCCCATTTTTGTTAGTCACCACTGTATCTAAAACATATGACAAGAATAACTCAGAAGTAGAAAGATTTATTCTGGCTCATGGTTTCAGAGGTTTTAGTCCATGGTTAGCCAGCTCCATTGCTCTGAGTCTGAGGTCAGGCAGAGCACAGCAGGAAGAGGATATGGTGGAGGAGAGGCAGCCAAGAAGCAGAGATGGGGGTGGGGCACAGAGGAAGGAGCCAGGGAGAAGATAAACCCTTCCAGGGCATGTGCCCAGTGACCTACTTCATCCAGCTAGTCCCACCTCCCCAGTCCATTCAGCTATCCATGGATTAATCCACTGATGAGGTCAGAATTCTTACGATCTAATCATTTCCTCTGAATTAGATCATAAGCTCCTCCTCTGGACATTGCTGCATTGGGAAAATTAACCCCGGGGGGGGGGGGGCATTCCAGATCTAAACCATATATTGATTTTATGCAAAAAAAATTTGCACATAAAAGAATTTCTAGACATGAAATGAAGCACTTGAAGTTTGGCAAAGTCAGCACATAAAGAAAATTATCAGGAAGAATGATAGGTAGCTGAAGCTGAATAATGTAAATGCACAAAGGTTTTTAAAATATTCTTGTCCATATATGATGTATGTCTGAAGAAAGAAAATATATTTGTAAGAATCTGAGAGAAAGCCAGTGGTGTTTACTCTTAAATTAATGTGAGAAAGGCATAGAAATTTATGTGTTAATTTCAGGGATAATTTTTTTTTCTACCATTTCTTCAAATCTTTATCTTCCAACTATGTGCATTTTATATTTTTGACAAATGGATTTTTTTAGTGTGCACAAGCTTCATAATCAAATTGGTTCAAGAATAAATTGCTAAAAGTGGAACTTTCTTATATTCACCCTTGTGACAGCTAATGAAGATGGATGGGGAGAAATGAACTGCGCTTTGCGGAGGAGGAGCGCTTGTTCCCCACTGTGCTGGCTAACGGGCAAATTTGTTGCAAAGAGAAAAATAGAATCAGCTAATTGCTTAATTCCTGCTGAAAGCCATCAGCAACTAGCCTGTTCATATACACAGACTTTTGTTTGGAGAAACAACTGTAAACAACTGTAAAATTCTCACATACACATCCAACAGAAAACCTAAGTTTTTTCTACGTTGAACATTTGTGAACATTTGCTGTTAACAGAAAATGTTAATGTTTGATCTGGAAAAAAAAAAAAAAAGGAATTCTTTGTATTTCACTGATGTTCAGAATAGCTATCTGAATAGACATATTCGATTGTTTTTTATTCTGGGAAACAGAGAGTAACTGGCTTTGGGGAATTTGGCTGGAGGTCAATAGTAAATTTGAGGAAGGTCTTTGCCTTCAGTCAATTTTGAAATCAATACAAGAGTCAAATGAGTGAAGCAACTGGAACTCATATACTGCTGGTGAGAGTAAAATTGGTACAAACACTTTAGAAAACTGGCAGTATACTAGTGAAGGTGAGTACAGACCTACACTATGGTCCTGGGCATTACCCAACAGAAATGCTTTGTATGAGAATGTTCATATTTGTGTTAGTCATTGTGGCCCCAAACTAGAAACAATCTTTCTACAGAAAGTGTATTTGCAGAGCAATAAAAAGAATGAACTATTGATCCCCCAAACAATATGTATAAGCCCAGGTACCAAAGAGTATATACTACATCTGTATGGTTCCATTTTTTAAAGATGGGAAAAATGGATCCTTGAGGATAAATGTTAGAGTAGTGATTAACCCGAGTGGAGGTTATTGAACTGGAGGGGACACAAGGGACTGTCAGAGGGGCTGGAGAAGTCCTGGATTCCAGTGTGATTGTAAAGAATGGTGGTTATAAAAAGGTTGTATATTTATAAAAATTTATTGTGCTATATATTTCAGATTCATGTAAGTTCTATTTAAATTTTAAAAAATTAGAAAATCTCCCTGACTTTTCTTAGTCTTTTTACTCACAGAGAAAGCAAAAGGAGGCAATAATCAGTGCTTTTATTCTTTTACATGACTTTGTGAGTGCTACATGTTCCTAGGTAGATCAGAACAAGTGACAAACTCACACTACAATGAGTCATTGATTTTCAGCTAGGAGATAGCAAGTGCAAAAACTGAATATTTATTGGATTTAAAGTAGTTATTAAAGATAAATTTGGTTTACAGAGCCACAGAGGCTTTGATAGCATTCTGTAAACAATCTTTTTGAATTTGTTATATCCATGAATCAGTAGTCACAGGCTTATGACCTTGACCACATCTGTGACCGCAGATTTGCTCTCTTGAGACCTATGGCCATATCCAGCCTTTTCCTATACCTTCCTACAGGTCCTACATAAGGACTAGATTTGACCTTCCTTACAGTTTGACCTATGGACTTGGGAAATCCACAAGGAGATGAGGCTGTTCTTTAGAAAGCACAGTAGAATTAAAACATTTTAGAAAATGTTGGGGGGAGCCTAAGTTCTACAATAGCAGTTTATTATTTCAATAGGTAATAAAATCTACATGCAGCAGGCTCTCTGTTTCTGATGTGACCGAAGAAATTGGACTTGGTCCTAGAAAAATACTATTTAAGTCAGGGAGAATTTGAGAATAGGTAAGGGTCTTAGACAGAGCTTAACTTATGTTTCTAAGAATTTGATTAACATACAATTTAAGTAAGAGTTTTAGATCACTTTATTTCTTATCCTTGCTCATATTTAATCCACTGAAAAGTAGAAATCACATACCCTGATATTACTAGGAAGAAACTAATACTTTTAAGCTCTATTGAATTTTCATGTTTATTTGTTACATTAACTTGTTTATCATGATATTTAAGAAGATAGACTCTGAAGTTGATACTGTGAGTTCAGGGTCTGATATTTTCTAGTTATGTGATGCCTAGTTACTTAACCGCTCTATACTCCTGCTTCTTTATCTCTAAAGTTGAGCTTATAATAGCATCTGACCCATTAGAATGCTGGGATCAAATGAGATGACATACATAGCACTTAGTATTTAGTATATTAAATCTTGATGCCTCTTAGCAGCCCAGTAAATATCACCTATCACCATTGTCAAATAATAATACTCATAGAATAATAACTATTAGCTTGTATTTATGTGGTTAATCTGGTGTAAACATCCCTATGCAAGACTTCCAGGGTGTGTAAATGCTAAACTCTCCTCTCCTTTTTATCCTTTGGCTTGCTAACTGTGTTTATCCTCCATGTGGAATTGAACCAATTTATGTAATGGTTTTAGAAGTGAGATAAATAGGATGAGATTCATTAGTGTTGGGCTGATTTATGCCTAGCAACCCCATGGGAAATTTCTTGACAGCTATGCCACCTAGCTCCCATGGCACCAGTTAATAGCAAATGCTTCATCTGCAGTGAATTTATTTGTTATTGTAGTGGAAACATTCAATTTCCCAGTGGTTTTTGTTTTTTAAATTTTTTTATTCACAGCTGCATTCAACTTACAATTTTCCATGTTTTGGTTTGTTTTAAAGGTATTGTTTACATTAGAAATGACTATTCAGAGAAGTTAAGGCTCTTTCTAGTTGTGAGACAGTGTGCAGGGTAATGACTTTGTAGCCCCATTAGAATGTGATAGTTCATAGCTGTGGGAGTTGGTGGGGCATGAAACTCCTCTTGAGTTAGAACAAAGTGCTGTGTATTTGAGCTTTTGTGTATTGATTAGATAGAAATGTCTATGTGAAATTGGGCATTATGATCATTGACTGAAAATTTTCAGTAATGTTAGGCAAACAAAGAGAAAAATGAGCTGTGATTGGTGCTCTTGTCCATCACCATGCTTGTAGCTATATGACACCAACCTATAATATATTAATAAAAATTAAAATATACATTCATAACAGATATTTCCTTTTGGGCCAAATTATCTATCTATTCCTTTGATTCAAAATGTTATGGCTTATATAATGAATTTGTTATGGAAAAAGAATCTAATAATTAAGTACAACTAATCTATAGTTTTGATTTTACAGATCCAGTAAAGAGATAATTCTCTTCCTTAGTGTTTTAGTCAGCTCTTTCACTGCTGCAACTAAAAGACCCGACCAGAACAATTATAGAGGAGGAAAAGTTTATTTGAGGGCTCATGGTTTCAGGCGTTTTAGTCCATAGATGGTTGGCTTTTTTTCCTTGGGGCTCAAGGTGAGGCAGAATATCATGGCAGAAGAGTGTGTGGCAGAGGGAGATGGCCCACATGATGATCAGAAAGCAGAGAGAGAGAGAGAGAGAGAGAGAGAGAGAGAGAGAGAGGGGAAGACTCCACTTGCGAGATACAAATATATACCCCAAAGCCATATCCCCTAATGCCCCACCTCCTCCAGCCACACCCCCACTTGCCTTCAGTTACCACTCAATTAATCTCATCAGGTGATTAATTCACTGATTGGGTTAAGGCTGTCATAACTCAATCATTTTTCCTGCAAACATTCTTGTATTGTTTCACACATGAGCTTTGGGGAACACCTTACATCCAAACAGTAACACTTAGGGAACCACATTTGGAGCTTGGATTAGGAAAAAGAGAAAAAGCTTAAATTTTATGGCATATTTAAAGGCATAATCCTAGTGACAAAAACTTACTTTCATTTATTTTGTGCCAATAAATGACAAGACTGTATCCATAAAACAAATCTGAATGTGACTATTAAGATCCTTCAATCTGTTTTCAATTTTGAAGTCAGTTTTTCTGCTTGAACATACTATTTTCAAATTGAATTGCTGATGCATTCGTTGACCCAACTCTTCTTGCTTTTTTTTTTTTTTTTTTTTTGGTACTGGGGATTGAACTCATCAGGGGCACTCGACCACTGGGTCACATCCCCAGCCCCTTTTTTTGTATTTTATTTAGAGACAGGGTCTCACTGAGTTACTAAGTGCCTCGCCATTGCTGAGGCTGGCTTTGAACTTGCGATCCTCCTGCCTCAGCCTCCCAAAGTGCTGGGATTACAGGCGTGCGCCACTGCGCCCGGCTCTTCTTGCTTTTAAACCCTCATCTTTACATACACTGGTTTATTTAAAAACATTGCAGCTAAAAGGGTAAACAGCTGAAGAATGCTCCATTAGAAGACAGAAAACAAATACAACTTTAAACTATGATCTCCATGTCCATCTGTATGCATTGAGAGCCAATGAGAGAGTGAGAACAAAGCAAGTTGACATATTCAATTGTTTAAGGATGGTTTTAAGTGGCCAGGGAAAACAATCTCTTAATTTGTCAATTAGTACTTTTCCTTTTATGAAATCATACATTCAAGAAATATTTTTCGTAGTGCTTCCTATAAGTCAGGGCTTCAAGACACTGGAAATTTATCAATAAACTAGCAAGGATAGGGTGTGGCCTGAGATCAGGCTAAAAGCCTAGTTCATCCTTTTAAATATTAGTAATTATTAGGGCTGTGATGAGAAGCTGTTAGAGAAATGAGTGATAAGTAAGAGGCTGGAGACACAGGTGGTTAGACTGGACAATGGGTGGTAGGGCCTTTTCCCCATGCTTATCTCTCTGGCTTTCCTACATTTCTAGCTTCATCTGTTTAGTTAACAAGGCTTTCACAGGGCTGGCAAGACAAACAAAAATCAACAAATAGTAAATGTTAGGAAGGAAATGAAATAGAGGTATATTTTAGAACATAACTTTGGGGAGTGGAGTAGGCAACATGGTCAGGAAAGATTTCCCTGAGAGTGGAATTTGGGCTGAGACTTGGATGACAAGAAAGAAAATATCTTGAAAGGCCCTAAGGTGGTAATGAACTTGATATTTTCCAGAAATAGAAAAAAAGGCCAGATGAGAGCAACTGGAAGGGTTAGGAGGATATTGAAGTCATTCAAGCTACAATATAACTAACTTACTCCCAACTCCTCTTCTTTTAATATCCTTGGTGTCAGAGACCCAGTGGCCTATGACATCAAACCATACCACTCATTCATGTTTTTAAGGGATTAATTTATAATTGCAGGAAATTTTGATAGAACATAAAATTTATGTTCCTTGAAGCCTCTTATTTTGAAAAATTCTGTACTAAAAAATCAGGTCTTATTAGAAAATAGAATTGGAGCAGAGTAGTTAAAACCAATGTAATTTTGTAACCAGAGCATTAACAAAAACAGTAATAGTGTCTGAAGGCATAACAGCTGGGGACTGCCTCGTGGGATATTAAAAATGCACAAGCAACATAGAATGAAAATGCTGGTTTGCTAACACGGACACAACACTACTGAAATTGGAGCTCCAAGCAAAGGGAGAACATTTCACAGCTAGCCTGCATGTATTTGGAGAAGGAATCCTGGGTCAGGCACTCATTTGAAATAACAGAATGGAAAGTGCTCCTGCCTGTATAGCTTCCAAACCGAAACAGCCCTCCTTTTCTGCCGAACGTTGTACTTTTCCTTCTCTCTTATGGTTCCCATTGCTGGAAAAAAACTCAGTATCAAACAACACAACTTCTGTATTCTGTCCTTTAATTAGCCATTTCTTATGAACCCATTGATTAATAGAAACACACTGTTGACAGAACACTAGCTCATTTGCCTTTAGCATTTGTCCCAAAGAAACACACTGTGTTTCAGTTCAGTTCAATTCAATTCAACTTGAATTTATTGAATGCTTATTTTGTGCAGGATACTGTAATACATGTGCTTAATAAAATATCTGATAAAATAATGTATTGTTTTATTCTGAAGTCTTTCTTTTTTTATGGTCATATTATGTTTAGGCAGTATCTTAGCCTGATCAGACCGTTATGACAAAGCACATTAGTCTGGGTTGATTATTTTTATTTGTTTATTTTCATCATTAAAAACAAGATGTGGGAATTCATTTCATTTTTTAAAAATTTTGTAGTTGTAGATGGACACAATACCTTTTTTATTTTTTTTTAAATGTGGTGCTGAGGATCCAACCCAGTGCTTCCCATGTGCAAGGTGAGCACTCTACCACTGAGCTACAACTCCAGCCCTATTATTGTTTTCTTATATTTGTACGTGCTCATATGTATTGAGCACATTTTTTCCATATTTTTATTTTTTATTGGTGCATTATAGTTGTACATAATGGTGTGATTTATTGTTATATATTCATCCGTGCACATGACATAACAATATAATTTGGTCATTATCGTTCCTTAGTGTTTCTTCTTTCCCTCCCCATCTCCCTCCCTCTGGTGCCTTTTCTCTACTCTACTCATCTCCTTTTGATTTTCATGAGATTGCCCCCCTGCCACACCTTTCTTTTCCTTTCTCCTCTCTAGCTTCCACATATGAGAGGAAACATATGACTCTTGACTTTCTGAGTTTGGCTTATTTTACTTAACACAACGTTTTCAAGTTCTATCTGTTTTCCTGAAAATGACATAAATTTATTCTTATTTATGGCTGAATAAAACTCCATCATATATATATAGATATCAGATTTTCTTTATTTGTTGAACAATTAACAGACACCTAGGTTGTTTCCATAGCTTGGCTATTGTGAATTATGCTGCTATGAACATGGGCATGCATGTATTGCTATAATGTGCTGACTTTAGTTTTTTAGGATAATACTGAGGAGTGGTATGGCTGGGTAATTTTGTGGTTTGATTTCTAGTTTTTTGAGGAACCTCTATAATGATTTCCATAGTGATTGTATTAATTTACAATCCCACCAACAGTGTAAATGTGTTCTCCTTTCTCCACATCGTCTAGGCTGGGCAATTTATAAACAATAGAAATTTATTGCTCATGGTTTTGGAGGTTAAGACGTCCAAGATCAAGGTGCGGGCAGATTTGATATCTGGTGGGGCCTTCTTCCCCATAGATGGTGCCCTCTATGTGTCCTTACATGACTGACGGGGCTAGCAAACTCCCTTCATCCTCTTTTTAATGGCATTAATACCATTCTTGAGGACCTAATACTTATCTCCTAAAAGTCCCACTTTGCAATACTATTGCATTGGGGATTAGATTTCAACACAAATATTCACAGCACAGCAGGTGGGAAGAATTATTTTGACATTGAATAGTTTCAAGAAAACAGCATAAATTATGATTTTTCTGAAAGAATTTCTCATAAGTTGGTCCAAACAGTTTATTAGTGCATTTGAACTGTAAGACTTCAAAATATGTAATTCTAAAATGAGTGCTCATGAAAAGTGAGTAGTAATCACATGATTTACTTATTGTTAAGTAAGAGCTTCTACTCAAACAGAAGACACTATCATGAAGTGTCATGACTTGCATGGCCATTAATTCAGAAACCAGTGAGGGGTGATGGGGGATTAAGAAAAACAAACACATTCAGAGAGAAAGTTGGGATCAGGGGGTTCTGGAGGAACAGTGACCCAGGGCTGGCTTCACGCATTTATTACATAGGCTCTGTCATCAAAAGGTTATTTGTGAGGAAAGTTTTGTGAAAGCAGGCAGGCTTGAAGGTCACAGCACTGGCAAGACATTACGGTTATCTTGCTATGTTCAAAATCTTCTACTCCCAGAAGCCAGTGTCTGCGACTCAAGGTTAAAACTGACACCTCTGGAAATTTTCCCAGAAAGACCAAGGGCTGGCGTACCATAGCAGCTGGGGAATGTTAACCCTGTGCTTTTGCACAGGGAAATGTTAACCCTATACTCTTATACAGGGAAACCCCAGTGGAAATGCATCACAAACACAAGGTAATCAGACATCTTGATTTACATAATGGCTCCCCACAATGGACAGCATTGTGGTTTTATCTGGTACCATATTTTCCATGGTGTGTCTGAAAAATTGTCAGTCTCAGTGTTGTTAATAAGTATTAAGCACCATAGAGTCCATCATCGAGGAAGTCTGGGAAGTACTGGTTAAGCAGAGTGAAATACCGATCTCTACTATCAGACTTCAAATGGTTTTCCACGTGCCTTTTGAATCTCCAAGAAAGGGGTATGATGTGCATCATTTACCAAAATAATTTGTCCATGGAATTTTTTTGTGAGATCAGTGTTGTAAAAATACATTTTGGAGCTGGGCAAGGCAACACATGTCTGTAACCCCAGGGTTGGGAGGCTGAGGCAGGAGGATTTCAAGTTCAAAGGCAGCGTCAGCAACTTAGCCAGACCTTAAGTAACTTAGTGAGAACCCGTCTCAAAATAAATAAATAAAATTTGAGAAAAAAAAAGGTCTGTGGATATGGCTCAGTGGCAAAGTGCCTCTGGGTTCAATCCCTGGTAACAAATAAATAAATAAATAAATAAATACATTTTGGGAAATTCTAATCTATTTCCCATGACTTGGAAATAAACCATTCCTATCTTCCTTCCTTGACCACAACAACAAGCAGAAACAGCCATGTGCTGACACTTCAAACTTCAACATTTTGTCATCTAAATAATCACAAACCCACCATGTTTATGGGGGAATTTTGTGAAGTACAATCCAAGAAATATCACGAATTTCCATTTTGAAAACGTATGGACATGAGTGAGGCCGAGGTATTCTGTAGAGACTTAAGGGACAGTGATGTTATGTCAGAACATTGATGACATTTATCAGTTTTGTATTTAGTATCATAATGTTTGGGAAATTGTTACTTGAATGTAACATTTTATTTTTCCATTTCTATTCATGTTAACCTAATCTGTCTGTATAGATGACAAAACCCCTATTCACTTACTTATTCACTGGTTTCAATTTCACGTGCGAGTGTTTTTAACCAGGGTTCAATGATGAAAATGTTTTTGGCAACATGTCACATTTTATGCATTTTGCCAGGCACATTATATGAGATCCTTGAATCCCAAAGTAAGCATGAAATCACCTATTTTAAAAGATTTAAGGTTTAACTTATTTTAAATTTAAATTTAAACAATTCATTTTATAGTTTTAGATTCTGTTTTACTGTCATCTCCTTTGGGAATAAATAAACCCAAACAAAGTTGCAGTGGGCTAATGCAACAGCAAGTGGAACTGGCACATTCATGATCTAAAGAACTCTCAAAAATTCTGTATCTTGTCCCCAAATTTTAATATACATAATTTTGTATCGATATCCATATATAGTAATTCTTGTATTTGCTGAAGATTAAAAGTCACTGATCTATACTAAAGGAAAAATATATGACAATCTACAAAGCAAATATCCAGGCATTCAAACAATTTTTTCCAAGTAGATATTTAGAAACTAGATGTTGAATTTGAAAATACTGATTTATATATATGTTTTCCATACATTATTAAGCTTCTATAAATTTTATACAACTTAACACATTAATTTGTTGTAGTGGTAACTCATTTGCATATGTGGTAGGTTCCATAGTTCAAGAGATTAATTAAATGCTCCAACTCTGACCTCTGTATTCCATAGTACATATCTTTATTATAGCACTTTCAGAATATATTGTAACTATGTCATCATATCTCCACCTTTTAGGTAAGATCTCATTTATTTATTTTGTATTCTTGGTACCTTAGACAGTTCCTTCCATGTGGTCTATGCTCAATTTTTTTTGGTGAATTAACAAATCTGTGTGGAAGATGTTTGCTTGCCCAATAGATTTTTAACAGTCTTTGCATTAGTCTTCATTTTAAATATTAAACTTCTTTTAAGAGCAATTTTAGGTTTATAGTGATATTGAGTAGAAAGTATACAGGGTTCACACATCCCTGTCTTCCCTCACACTTAAACTTCCCCACTATCAAAATCCTGCACCAAAGTGCTATTTTTTTTTTTACAGTTGATGATAACATCATTACCACATAGAATTCATAGTTTAGATTTCACTTTAACTGTTGCACATACTCTGGATTTGGACAAAAGTATAATACTATATATAAATCATTTTAGTATCATACAGAATAATTTCATTGCCCTAAATATTATCTGTGCAGCCAGCAAAATGATGTACACATGTAATCCCAGTGACTCTGGAGGCACAGGCAGGAGGATGGCAAGTTCAAGGCCAGCCTCAGCAACTTAGATCCTTCCTCAAAATTAAAATAAGCAAATAAGTAAAAAAGGGCTAAGGATGTAGCTCAGTGGTAGAGTGCCCCTGCATTCTGTACTTAGTACTGTGTAAGCTGCCTGGTACCGTAAACCGGGATAAAAACTCTCGGAGGCAGAGTTAAGCTTTTACTACTTTTACTTCTACTTTCTTAGAGCTTAGAGAGGGAAAGAAAGATTTTTAGAGAGAAAGATTAAAGCAAGCTTTTCTTCTTGTCTTCTTAGCTTAGAGTCTTAGCTTAGAGTAGCTTAGAGTAAAGAAAGATAGAGCTTAGCTTAGAGAAAGATTAGAGCTTCTTTCTTCTCTCTTCTTTCTTCCTTCTTCTGTCTTCTGTCTTCTGTCTTCCTCAGGAGTCTCGGCCTAACTCTGACCAGTCATTACTTCTTCTATCTGGTTTCTCTTCTGTAACCGCTCTGCCTACGTTCTGGCCGCTCTGATTCTTCTGACCGACCGAGTGACTGCCCGACTGACCGAATGAATTCGTTCTCCTAACTCGGACCGCTTTCACCCGGTTATATACCTTCAGGTTTGCGGGTGCCTACAGGTGCGTCACATACATATCAGGTGGAACCCATGGCTTCCAGCTAGCTGCAACAGCCCTTCCCTATTAGGGCTCCTTCAGTACTGCAAAAGAAAAAAAAAAAAAAATCCTCTGCACTCTATTCATCCTTCCCTCCCTGCTAACCCTGGTAAACACGGACCTTTTTACTATCTCTGTAGTTTTGTCATTTCCAAAATGTTATATAATTGGAATCATTCAGTATATAACATTTCATGCTGACTTCGTTCACTTAGCAATATTCATTTACACTTCTTCCATGGCTTTTCATGGCTTCATAGCTCATTTTTTTTTATTGCTGAATAATATTTTGTCTTAATGTACAGTTTACCCACTCATCTGCTGAAAATATCTTGGTTGCTTCCAAGTTTTGGAAGGCTGCTATAAATACTGATATACAGGTTTTGGGGGTGGACATAAGTTTACAATTTATTTGGGTAAATATCAAGGAGTGTAGTTGCTGAATTTTATGGAAAGAACATGTTTAGCTTTGTAAGAGTATGCCAAACTGCCTTCCAAAATGACTGTACTATTTTCTGTACTATTTTGCATTCTCATCAACAATGAATGATGGTTCCTGTTGCTCCACAGTCTCTTCAGCACTTGGTATTGTCAGAATTTTGAATTTTGGACATTTTAATAGGTGTGGGGTGAGTGTTATCTAATTGTTATTTTAGTTTACAATTCCTTATTGACATATGATATTGAACATCTTTTCATATACTTACTTGTAATTTCTATATCTCCTTTGGTTAGATATTTATTCAACTTTTTTTTGTCCAATGCTTTTTAAAAATTGGTTTTTTTATTTCCTTATTGTTGAGTATTAAAATTTCTTTGTATATTTTGGGTAATGGTCATTTATCCAGTGTGCCTTTAAAAATGCTTTCTCCCAGTCTGTGGTTTGTCTTCTCATTCTCTTGACATTGTATGTCACAAAACAGAAGTTTTGAATTTAAATGCAATCTAGCTTATCAATGATTTATTTCATAAATTGTGCTTTTCATGCTATATCTAAAAAAGCCATCGCCACACCCTAAGTCATCTAGATTTTATTTTATGTTATCTTCTAGAGGCGTTATAGTCCTGATTTTACTTCTAAGTCTGTGATACATTTTGAGTTGATTTTGGTGGAGGGCATAAATCCTATGTCTTCCTCCTCCTCCTTTTTTTTTTTTTTTTTTTTTTTTTTTTTTTTTACTTTTGCATGTATATGTCCAATTTCCAGCACCATTCATTGAAAATATGCTCCTTTGTCTTTTAACACAGATCAGTTGACTATTCTGGACCATTCTGTTTTGTTGATTCATTTGGCTATTCTTTCACTAATAACACATTGTCTTGATTACTGTCAGTTTATAGACTTTATCTGGGGTTGGGTTCTTCTTCAATATTATACTGGTTATTCTGGTCTTTTACCTCTTCACATCATTTAGAATCATTTAGAACAAAGTGAATTGCTGGAATTTTGATTGGTATTGCATTGAATCTATTAATTACTTTGGAAAGAACTGAAATCCTGACAATGTTTGTTTTCCTATCCATAAATATCTCTTCATTTACTTAATTATTTGATTTCATTAGTCAGATTTTTTATAGTTTTGATCATATAGATCTTACACATGTTTTAAATTCATATTAAGTATTTAAAATATTTTTTATAAGAAATATTTTTTATTTCAAATAACTATTTTTTTTTTTTTTTTTTGTACTGGGGATTGAACTCAGGGGCACTTGGCCACTGGGCCACATCCCCAGCCCTTTTCTGTACTTTATTAGAGAAAGGGTCTCACTGAGTTGCTAAGTGCCTCACCATTGCTGAGGCTGGCTTTGAACTCATGATCCTCCTGCCTCAGCCTCCCAAGTGCTGGGATTACAGGTGTGCGCCACTGCACCTGGCTCAAAGAACTATTCTATCTTAATTCAAACTTACATTCAGCTGATATATGAAAGCATTCACATTATATATATTAATGTGGTACCATATAATGTTTGATACATTGTATAAGGTTTACATCAGGTTAAATAGATTTTTTCCCTCAAACATCTATCATTTTCTTAATGGTGAAAATATTCAAAATTTTTTTTCTATCTCTTTGAAATATGCAGTACAATATTACTATCTATAATCTCCTGCTATTTGATAGCACACCAGCACTTTTTGTTTCAAACCAATTATAAATTAATAACCATCGATCAACTTTTCCCTATGCTACTCTCCTCCCTATTCTCCCCAGCCTTTGGTAAACACAATTCTATTCTCAATTTCTATGAGATCAACATTTATTTTTGGACTTTCTTTAAAAAAATTTTTTTTTTGTCTTCATACAATGTCCATCTCATTCTACCATCATTTTTACCCCTCCCCCCCCTCACCTCACATCCCTTTGCCCTATCTAGAGTTTGTCTAATCCTCCCATGCCCCCCCCACCAAGCACTCTGAATCAGCCTTCTTATATCAGAGAAAACTTTCAGCATTTGGATTTTTTGGATCAGCTAACTTCACTTAGAATTATATTCTCCAACTCTATCCATTTACCTGAAAGTGCCATGATTTTGTTCTTTTGTATTGCTGAGTAATATTCCATTGTGTGTATATATACCACATTTTTTTTTTTATCCATTCATCTACTGAAGGGCATCTAGGTTGGTTCTACAATTTAGCTATTGTGAACTGTGCTGCTATAAACATTGATGTGGCTGTGTCCTGTAGTATACTGTTTTTAAGTCCTTTGGGTATAGACTGAGGAGTGGGATAGCTGGGTCAAATGGTGATTCCATTCCAAGTTTTCCAAGGAATCTCCATATTGCTTTCCAGACTAGTTGCACCAATTTGCAGTCCCACCAGCAATGTATGAGTGTGCCTTTTCCACCACATCCTTGCCAACACTTATTGTTGTTTGTATTCTTAATAGGTGCCATTCTGACTGGAGTGAGATGAAATCTTAAGAGTAGTTTTGATTTGCATTTCTCTAATTGCTAAAGATGCTGAACATTTTTTTATATATTTGTTGATTGATTGTATATCATCTTCTGAGAGGTGTCTGTTCAGTTCCTTGGCCCATTTATTGATTGGGTTATTTGGTTTTTTGGTGTTTAGCTTTTGGAGTTCTTTATGTACCCTAGAGATTATTGCTCTATCTGATGCGCAAATGGTAAAAAATTGCTCAAAAGATGTAGGCTCTCTATTCACATTACTGATTGTTTCTTTTGCTGAGAAGAAGCTTTTGAGTTTGAATCCATACCATTTATTGATTATTGATTTTAATTCTTGTGCAATAGGAGTGTTATTAAGGAAGTCAGGGCCTAATCCCACATGATGGAGATTTGGGCCTACTTTTACTTCTATTAGACCACAGGGTCTCTGCTGTTATTCCTAGGTCTTTGATCCACTTTGAGTTGAGTTTTGTGCATGGTGAGAGATAAGGGTTAATTTCATTTTCTTGCATATGGATTTCCAATTTTCCCAGCACCATTTGTGTCCTCTATTCTGTATCATTGGTCTACAAGTCTATTTTGGTGCCAATACCATGCTGTGTTGTTACTATTGCTCTGTAGTATAGTTCAATGTCTATTATAGTGATGCCACCTACTTTACTCTTCTTGCTAAGGATTGGTTTGGCAATCTGGGTCTCTTATTTTTCCAGATGAATTTCATGACTGCTTTTTCTATCTCTATGAGGAATGTCATTTGGATTTTGATTGGAATTGCATTAAATCAGTATAGTGCTTTTGGCAGTATGGTAATTTTGACAATATTAATTCTGCCTATCCAAGAACAAGGGAGATCTTTCCATCTTCTAAGATCTTTAATTTCTCTCTTTAGCATTTTGTAGTTTTCATTGTAGAGGTATTTCACCTCTTTCATCAGGTTGATTCCCAAGCATTTTTTCTGGGGGGGGGGGTATTGTAAATGGGGGTAGTTTTGCTTGTTTCCCTTTCTAAGGATTTATCACTAATATACAGAAATGCCTTTGATTTATGGGTGCTGATATTATATCCTGCTACTTTGCTGAATTCATTTATTAGTTCTAGAAGTTTTCTGGTGGAAATTTTTGGATCCTCTAGGTATAGAATCATGTTGTTGGCAAATAGTGATAGTTTGAGTTCTTCTTTTGCTATGTGTATCCCTTCAATTTCTTTCATCTGTCTAATGGCTCTGGCCAGTGTTTCAAGAATTATTTTAAATAGAAGTGGTGAAAGAGGGCATCCCTGTCTTGTTCCAGTTTTTAGAGGGAATGCTTTCAATTTTTCTCCATTTAGAATGATGTTGGCCTGGAGCTTAGCATAGATAGCTTTTATGATGTTGAGATATGTTCCTGTTATCCCTAATACTTTTGGTGTTTTGAACATGAAGGGGTGCTGCATTTTGTTGAATGCTTTTTCAGCATCTCTTGAGATGATCATATGATTCTTGTCTTTAAGTCTATTAATGTGATGAATTACATTTATTGATTTCTGTATGTTGAACCAACCTTGCATCCCTGGAATGAACCCCACTTGATCGTGATGTACTATATTTTTTTATATGTTTTGTATTCAATTTGCCAGTATTTTATTGAGAATTGTTGCAATTATATTCATTAGAGATATCGGTCAAAAGTTTTCTTTCTTTGATGGCTTTGCCTGGTTTTGGAATCAGGGTGATATAGGCCTCATAGAATGAGTTTGGAAGTGTTCCTTTTTTTTTTTTTTTTCTATTTCACAAAATAATTTGAAGAGTATAGGTATTAGTTCTTATTTATAGGTCTTGTAGAACTCAGCTGTATATCCATCTAGTCCTGGGCTTTTCTTGGTTCATAGGCTTCTGATACCTTCTTCTATTTCATCACTTGAAATTGATCTGTTTAAATTGTGTATGTCATCCTGATTCAATTTGGACAAATCATATGAATCTAGAAATTTGTTGATGCTGTCTATATTTTCTATTTTATTGGAGTACACGTTTTCAAAATAAGTTCTAATTATTTTTTGTATTTCTCTTGAGATTTATTCCTTGACCCATTTGTTATTTACTGGTGTGTTCAAATATTTGGAGATTTTCCAACTATTTTTCAATTATTCATTTCTAGTTTAATACCAATATGCTATGAGAGCAGACATTGTAAGGCATGTTCTGTGACCAATAGTGTAGTCAATCTTGGTGAATATTCCAAGGGAACCTGAGAATATATATTCTGATGGTTGTTATTCTTTTTGTTATTATTCTATTATTATTAACACATACCAATTTTAAAAATTAATGGTACTCACTGTGATATTTCCATCCTTGCATACATCAGACATTGATGGGATGTTCTGTTGTTAGATCATGGCATGCTTTCCCAGCTCAGCTCGCCCACTGCAGAGATGCCACCCCCACTCTAGAAGTCGGGGGAAACAAGCCCTGGCCTGCAAGCATTGCCCATGGGTGAGCTTTCCCAGCTCGGCCCGCCCACCTTGGAGAGGCCATCCCCTCTAGGGACTGTGGGGAAACAAGCCCTGGCCTGTGTGAGTGGTCCAGCTAGGCTAGCCAGCGAGCACTCCAGCTCTGCCCACCTACAAGCATTCCAGCTCAGCCCGCCTGCATGCTTTCCCAGCTCTGCCCACTCACTCCGGAGCCAAAGGTAGATTCCGCCTCTGCCTACAGGTCAGGGAACAGGCCCCGGGCCCAGGAACAGGGAATATGACATGGGGATACCTATTTTTTGCTTCTCCTACTAACACCCTAATTCCCATGATTACCCTCTCACTAGTCAAATAATCTAATACCTCTATCTTCTCACATCCTGCCTCACAAACGTTTTAGCCAAACTGTAAGTCCCCCCTTCTATCATTAGATACTGTGAGCCACCACACAAAACTACTGAATAAATGTTAGCAGATAATTGATCTCATCATTTATGGTTAAAGTGTCAAAATTGTAAATATAAAAATAGAAACTAATGGATATATGGTAATATGTTGGGTACTTTGCATGCTGTAATATTGATCTTTCCCTTAAAAGTGAGGCATTGGGTAATCTGTAGGGAAGATATATGACAATAGGACAGAAATAGTAATACCTCAGACTTACACTGCAAGAGAGGAAAACACATAGATATCATGAAAAAACAAAGGAGGAAAATGCCCCAAACAAACCAAGACACTACAGCAATAGAATCCATAGAAAGCACAGTAGGTGAAATGTTGGAAAAGGAGTTCTGAATATACATAGTTAAAATAATTTGGAATTTAAAAAAATGACCTAAATGAGCAGATCCAGGCAAAAATTGATCTCTCCAACAAAGAGATAAGAGATCAAATACAGGCAACCATCAATCACACCAACAAAGAGATAAGAGAACAAATACAGGTAGCAAAAGATTACTTCAAGAAAGAGATAAAGAGTCTGAGAAAAAACCAAACAGAAATACTTGAAATGAAAGAAATAATAGGCCATTTTAAAAACTCAATAGATAGTATCACCAATAGATCAGATCACTTGGAAGATAGAACCTCAGATAATGAGGACAAAATATATAATATTGAAAATAAAGTTGACCACACAGTGAAGATGGTAAGAAACCATGAACAAAATATCCAAGAATTATGGGATGCCATCAAAAGACCGAATATAAGATTTATTAGAATTGAGGAAGATGCAGAGAACCAAAATCCAAAGGAATGCAAAATCTCTGTAATGAAATAATATTAGAAAATTTCCCAAACAAGAAGAATGAATTTAAAAACCAAATACAAGAAGCATGTAGGACGCCAAATGTACAAAATTACAACAGATCTACACCAAGGCACATTATAATAAAAATGCCTAGCATACAAAATAAGGATAGAATTTTGAAGGCCATAAGAGAGAAAAATCAGGTAACCTATAAAGGAAAACCAATTTGCATCTCAGCAGGTTTTTCAACCCAGACCCTCAAAGCAAGGAGAGCCTGGAACAACATATACCAGGCTCTAAAGGATAAGGGATACCAACCAAGAATCTTATATCCACCAAAATTAAGCTTTAGATTTGATGATGAAATAAAAACCTTCCATGATAAACAAAAGCTAAAAGAATTTACAACAAGAAAGCCTGCTCTACAGAACATCCTTGGCAAAATATTCCATGAGGAGGAATTGAAAAACAACGATGAAAACCTACAAAGGAAAGAACTACAATACAGGAAAACTAACCATAGGAGAAATCAAATCAAGCTAAATACCAAAAAGAAAATAAAATTGATTAAAATTTAAAATGACTGGTAATACAAATCATATCTTAATAATAACCCTGAATGTTAATGGCCTAAACTCACCAATTAAAAGACATAGGCTGATAGATTGGATTAAAAAAAAATACCCAACAATATGCTGCCTTCATGAGACACATCTCATAGGAAAAGATGCCCACAGACTGAAAGTGAAAGGATGGGATAAAATATACCACACACACGGACTACATAAGCAAGGAGGGGTTTCCATCCTCATATCAAACAAAGTAGACTTCAAACCAAAGGTAATCAAAAGAGATAAGGAAGTGCATTTCATAGTACTTAAGGGAATCATACATCAACAAGAAATAACTGTCATAAATATATATGCCCTCCAAAACAGAGTATCCACATTCAACAAACTCTTCACAAGTTCAAGAGCCAAATAGACCACAACACAATAATTCTAGGTGACTTTAACACACCACTTTCACCACTGGATAGATCTTCCAAACAAAAGCTAAACAAAGAAACTGTAGAACTCAATAATACAATCAATAGCTTAGATTTAACTGATATATATATATATAGAGAGAGTACATTATCCATCAACAAGTCAGTACACTTTTTTCTCGGCAGCACATAGATCATTCTCTAAAATAGACCATATATTATGCCATAAAGCAACTTTAAGCAAATATAAAAAAGTAGAGATACTACCCTGCATCCTTTTAGATCATAATGGAATGAAATTAGAAATCAATGATAAAATAAGAAACAAAACCTACTCTAACACCTGGAGACTAAATAATATGCTACTAAAAACACAATGGGTTACAGAAGACATCAAAAAGGAGATTAAAAAATTCTTAGAGGTAAATGAGAACACCGATACAATATGTCCAAATCTCTGGGACACTATAAAGGCAGTACTAAGAGGAAAATTCATTGCATGGAGTTAATTCCTTCAAAGAAGAAAAGGTCAACAAATAAATGAATTAATATTACACCTCAAAGCCCTAGAAAAAGAACAAAACAACCCCCAAAGCAGTAGAAGACAGGAAACAATTAAAATCAGAGCCAATATCAATGAAATTGAAACAAAAAACACAATTTAAAAACATTGACAGAACCAAAAGTTGGTTCTTTGAAAAAATAAATAAAATTGATAAACCATTAGCTATGCTAACTAAGAAAAGGAAAGAAAAAACTCAAATTACCAATATCTATGATGAAAAAGGAAACATCACAATGGACACTACAGAAATACAGAAGATAATTAGAATTTTTTTTGAAAATCTATACTCCAACAAAATTAGAAAATAATGAAGACATTGACAAATGTCTAGAAACATACAATATGTCCAAAGATATTCCCAAACTAAATCAGGATGACATAAACAATTTAAATAGATCAATTTCAAGCAAAGAAATAGAGGATGCCATCAAAAACCTACCAACCAAGAAAAGCCCAGGTCCAGATGGATATACAACTGAGTTCTACAAGACCTTTAAAGAAGAACTAACACCAATACGTCTCAAACTATTCCATGAAATAGAAAAAGAGGAAACCCTTCTAGACTCATTCTATGAGGCCAATGTCACCCTGATTCCAAAACCAGGCAGAGACAAATCAAAGAAAGAAAACTTCAGACCATTATCACTAATGAATACAGATGCAAAAATTCTCAATAAAATTCTAGCAAATTGAATACAAAAATATATATATAAAAAAATAGTACATCATGATCAAGTGGGGTTCATTCCAGGAATGCAAGGATGGTTCAACATAAGGAAATCAATAAATGTAATTCATCACATCAATAGACTCAAAGATAAAAATCATATGACCATCTCAATTGATGCAGAGAAAGCATTTGAAAAGATACAGTATTCCTTCATGTTCAAAACACTAAAAAAAATAGGGATAACAGGAACACACCTCAACATCATAAAGGCCATCTATGCTAAGCCCCAGGCCAACATCATCCTAAATGGAGAAAAGCTGAAAGCATTCCCTCTAAAAACTGGTACAAGACAGGGATGTCCTCTTGAAACCCTAGCTAGTGCAATTAGGCAGATAAAAGAAATAAAAAGGATATGGATAGGAAAAGAAGAACTAAAATTATCACTATTTGCAAATGATATGATTCTATACATAGAAGATCCAAAAAAAAAAATTTCACCAGAAATCTCCTAGATCTAATAAACAAATTCAGCAAAGTGGCTGGATATAAAATCAATACCCATAAATCTAAGGCATTTCTGTACATCAGCAACAAATCTTCAGAAAGAGGAACTAGGAAATCCACCCCATTTACTATAACCTCAAAAATAAAATACTTGGGAATCAACCTAACAAAAGAAGACCTGTACAATGAAAACTACAACACACTAAAAAATAAATCAAGGAAGATCTTAGAAGATGGAAAGATCTTCCTTGTTCACGGATAGGTAGAACTAATATTGCCAAAATGAGTATTCTACCGAAAGCACTATATAATTTCAATGCAATCCCAATCAAAATCCCAATATCATTCCTCATAGAAATAGAAAAAAAAAATCATGAAATTCATCTGGAAAAATAAGAGACCCAGAATAGCCAAAGCAATTCTTAGCAAGAAGAGTGAAGCTGGTGGCATTACTGTTCCAGACCTTAAATTGTATTACAAAGCAATAGTAACTAAAACAACAGGTATTGACACCCAAATAGACCAGTAGACCAATGATACAGAATAGAAGACAGAGACACAAACCCACACATCTACAGTTATCTTATATTAGACAAAGGTGCCAAAAACATACATTGGAGAAAAGACAGCCTCTTCAACAAATGGTGTTGGGGAAACTGGAAATACTTATGTAATAAAATGAAACTAAACCTCTATCTCCATGCACAAAACTCAACTCAAAGTGGATCAAGGACCTAGGAATAAACCAGAGACCTTACACCTAATAGAGGAAAAAGTAGGCCCAAATCTCCAACATGTTGGATTGGGCCCCAACTTCCTCAATAAGACCCCTATAGTGCAAGAAATAAAACCAAGCATTAATAAATGGGATGGATTCAAACTTAAAAGCTTCTTAGCAAAAGAAACAATCAGTGAGGTGAACAGAAAACCTACAGAATAGGAGCAAATCTTTACCATATGCACATCAGAACATTAACTTCAAAGATATATAAAGTGCTCAAAAACCTTTACACAAAGAAAAAACAAAACAAAACAAAACAAAAAAACAAAAACAAAACAAAAAACCAAACCAAAACAAACCAAAACAAAACCAAAAAAACAACCCAATCAATGAATGGGCTAAGGAACTGAACAGACACTTCTCAAAAGATGATATACAATCAATCAACAAATATATGAAAAAAAATTCAACCTCTAGCAATTAGAGAAATGCAAATCAAAACTACTCTAAGGTTTCATTTCACTCCAGTCAGAATAGCAGCTATCAAAACCACAAACAACAATAAATGCTGGCAAGATGTGGGGAAAAGGGCACACTCATACATTGCTGGTGGGGTTGCAAATTGGTGCAGCCAATCTGGAAAGCAGTATGGAGATTCCTAGGAAAACTTGGAATAGAACCACCATTTGACCCAGCTATCCCACTCCTCAGTCTATACTCAAAGGACTTAAAAACAGCTTACTACAGGGACACAGCCACATCAATGTTAATAGCCGCACAATTCACTACAGCTAGATTGTGGAAGCAACCCCAATGCCCATTAATAGATGAATGGATAGGGAAACTTTGGTACATATACACAGTGGAACACTACTCAGTGCTAAAAGAGAATAAAATCATGGTATTTGCGGGTAAATGGATGGAGTTGGAGAAAATAATGCAAAGTGAAGTCAGCCAATCCCAGAAAACCAAAGGTCGATTGATTCCTTTGCTATGATGATACTGAATTATAGTGGCAAGGGAGGGGGGATGAGAGGAATTAAGGAATGTTAAATAAAACAAAGGGGAGGGAGAGGAGGGCAGGGGGCAAGGGAATAGAAATAATGGCAGAAGGAGTTGGGCATCAATATACTAAGTGCATGTATAAAAGCTCATTTGGTATGAAAATACTTCATGTAAAACCAACTTGGAAAACTGTGCTCTTTATATGTAATATAAAGGAAATTGCACTCTAAAAGCATGTATAACAAATTAAATGAAAATAAATAAATAAATAATCAAGTATAATGAAAAAATCCTGAAAGAAGCTGGGAAGATGGGACACCCTAATCAAGGAGGAGCCAAAAATTATATCCTATTCCTCAGAAGGAAAGTGCAGTGAATAATTAAGAGTTGAGAAAGAAACAATAATTTAGGGTTCTGTATATGTGAAATTATCCTTCAAAAACAAAAAAGAAATAAAGTCTTTCTTGGGCAAACAAAAATTAAGGGACTTTGTCAGTACATCTGCCTTGCAGAAATGTTAAAAGAAATTTTTTTTTTTTTTTTAGCGAGAAGAAAAATATGTCAGAAACACAGGTCCACTAAAAGAAAGGAAGAGTCCCATAGAAGGAATAAATGAAGGTAAAGTAAAAACATTTACTTTTCTTATTCTTAATTGATTTCACATAAATGTTTATTAAAAATAACAATAACAATTTATTCAAGTATATATGTATAAGTGAAACTAATGCAAGCCATAATGCAAGGAATAGGACCAAGAAATTAGAATAAACTTCTTTTTATAAGGCATTCATGCTAACTATGGAGGAGTATAATGTTATCTTAAAGTGAGCTTGAATTAATTGTAATCTTAGGGCAATACAATTAAAAAGGTAAAATGATAAACATAATTGATAGGCTAACAAAAGATAGAAAATGGAATCACATAAAATGCTAAATTAAAACAAATAGGAGGGGCATAAAAAGATAAAAAGAATAAAAGCAACAAATAGAAAACATTATCATATGTGGGAGATATTAACCCAAACATATAATAATCATTTTTCTTGTTAATGATCCATATACATTAATTAAAAGACAAAAGTTTTTCAGAGTGTATAAAAAATCAAGACCCTTTGGGTATAAACCAAGGAGTGGGATGGCTGGGTCAAATGGTGGTTCCATTCCCAGTTTTCTGAGGAATCTACATATTGCTTTCCATAGTGGTTGCACCAATTTGCAGTCCCACCAGCAATGTATGAGTGTACCTTTTTCACCACATCCTCACTAACATTTATTGTTGGCTGTATTCTTGTTTGTTTGTTTTTTGTGGTGCTGGGATTGAACCCAGGGCCTTGTGCATGTAAGGCAAGCATTCTACCAACTGAGCTATATTCCCAGCTATTGCCTTTATTCTTGATGATTGCCATTCTGACAAGAGTAAGATGAAATCTTAGAGTAGTTTTGATTTGCATTTCTGTAATTGTTAGAGAAATATATTTATATATTTCATATATTTTATATACTTTTAGAAAAGTATATATACTTTTTCATATATTTGTTGATCAATTGTATTTCTTCTTCTGTGAAGAGTCTCTTCAGTTCCTTAGCCCATTTAGTGATTGATTATTTGTTGTTATTGGGTTTGTTTTTTTGTTGTTGTTTGAGTTCTTTATATATCCTAGAGATTAATGCTTTATTGGAAGTGCATGTGGTAAAGATTTTCTCCCAATCTGTAGACTCCTCAAATTATTGTTTCCTTTGCTGAGAAGAAGCTTTGTAATTTGAATCCATCCCATTTATTGATTCTTGATTTTACTTCTTGCACTTTAGGGGTCTTGTTAAGGAAGTTAGATACTAGGCTGATGTGGTGAAGATTTGGGCCTATTTTTCCTTCTATTAGCATAGGGTCTCTGTTCTAGTGCCTAAATCATTGATCCACTTTGAGTTGATTTTTGTGCAGGGTGAGAGATAGAGGTTTAATTTCACTTTGCTACATATGGATTTCCAGTTTTGCCAACACCATTTGTTGAATAGGCTATCTTTTCTCCAGTGAATGTTTATGGCACCTTGTCTAGTATGAGATAACCGTATTTTAGTGGGTTTGTCTCTGTGTTTTCTATTCTGTACCATTGGTCTACAAATCTATTTTGGTGCCAATACCATGCTGTTTTTGTTACTACAACTCTGTAGTATAAGAGGCTCCTGCTGAGATACTGACAAGCTCATAGATTCTGTTTTCATCTGTGCAGTCTACTAACAAGCACATCAAAAGCATTTATTCTTCACTTTTTTTGTAATGCTTTTGATCTCTATCATTTTTTGTTTTGTTTTGTTTTTAGAAGATTTATCTCTCTGCTTACATCACCCATCTATTCATGCATGCTGTCAACTGTGTCTGTTAGAGCCCTGAGGAAATTCATCATCATTCTTTTAAATTCCTGGTCTGATAATTCCAACATCAATGTCATATCTGAATCTGGTTCTGATGCTTACTCTGTGTCTTTAAGCTGTGTTTGTCTTTTTGTGCATACTATATTTTTTTCTTGATAACTGGACATAATGTACAGGGTAAAAGGAATTGCTATAAATAATCTGTCAGTATGAGGTAAGAAGTTGTGTGGGAAGGGAAAGCATTCTGTAATCTTGTGATTAGGTCTCAGTCTTTTAGTAAGCATGTACCTCAGAGTGTTAGCTTTACTCATGCTTCTGAATTTTTCCCCCTCTCCCCTTAATTAGGTCAGAATGAATAGATGGGGCTGGTGTTGACTATTTCCTTTTCTCCATATGATATGCTTGAGCCAGCTAGAGTTGTGTATTTCCTTTCTCCCAACTCAATTAAGATCTGATAAAACCCAGCAAGTTAGGCTGTAGCTAAATAGTTTCTCCTGAGGGGAAGACCTTGTTAGGAAGAACAGCATACTCTGTAACATTCAAAATGGTTTAATTCCCCTCCTCCTGCTGGGAAGTACATAAGGACCCCCCCACCCCCACCCCAGTATTCACTGTGCAGCCCTGGTGGAGCTCCTGGAGGTAAATTCATAGAAGTGTAGGATCCCAGTATGACTGAGTCATCCCCTGCCAAGACTTGTTCACTCTGAGTCTTCAGCAATTTGTCAACCACATTTCAGGTTTTCCTAACCTACCCTGGTTGTTGTAGACATTTATGCTTGGTAAATTGTTATTTTCTTTTTGCATATTTTGTGGTTTTCCCTGTTCCCCCACTTCTCTGAGGGATCTAAGAAACACTGTTGATTTTTCAAGTTTGTTCAGCTTTTTACTTATTGTTAGGATGAACTCTCAATTTCCAAGCTCCTTATATGCAGAGCTGGAAGTCTTATATGTTATTGTTCATTTTAAAAAATTATTAATTTAGCCGGGCGCGGTGGCGCACGCCTGTAATCCCAGCACTTTGGGAGGCTGAGGCAGGAGGATCTCGAGTTCAAAGCCAGCCTCAGCAATGGTGAGGCACTTAGTAACTCAGTGAGACCCTGTCTCTAATAAAATACAAAAAAGGGCTGGGGATGTGGCCCAGTGGTCGAGTGCCCCTAGGTTCAATCCCCGTACCAAAAAAAAAAAAAAAGAAAAAAAAATTATTAATTTATTCTAATTTGTTATATGTGACAGCAGAATGCATTTCAATTCATAGTACACATATAGAGCACAATTTTTCATGTCTCTGATTATACAGAGTAGAATCACATCATTCGTGTCTTTATACATGTAATTAGGGTAATGATGTCCATCTCATTCCACCATCTTTCCTGCCCCCATTTCCTTTCCCTTCCCTTCCTTCTCCTTTGCCTATCTAAAGTTCCTCCATTCCTCTCATTCTCCTCCCTGACCCCAGTTATGGATCAGCATCCACATATCAGAGAAAACCTTCAGTATTTTGTTTTTTTGGGATTGATTACTTCACTTAGCATGATATTCTCCAACTCCATCCATTTACCTAAAAGTGCCATGATTTTTTTTTTACCTTTTTTTTTTAAATAAAAGTGCCATGCTTTTATTCTATTCTAATGCTGAATAATATTCCATTGTGTATATATACCACAGTTTCTTTATCCATTCATTTATTGAAAGGCATCTAGGTTGGTTCCACAATTTAGCTATTGTGAATTGTGCTGCTATAAACATTGATGTGGCTGTGTCTTGTAGTAAGCTGTTTTTCAGTCCTTTGGGTATAGACTGAGGAGTGGGATAGCTTGGTCATAGGTGGTTCCATTCCAAGTTTTCCAAGGAATCTCCATACTGCTTTCCAGACTGGTTGCACCAATTTGCAGTCCCACCAGCAATGTATGAGTGTGCCTTTTCCCCAAATCCTTGCCAACACTTGTTGTTTGTATTCTTAGTAGCTGCCATTCTGACTTGAGTGAGATGAAATCTTAGAGTAATTTTGATTTGCATTTCTCTAATTGCTAAAGATGCTGAACATTTTTTCTTATATTTGTTGATTGATTGTATATCATTTTCTGAGAGGTGTCTGTTCAGTTCCTTGGTCCATTTATTGATTGTGTTATTTGTTTTTTGGTGTTAGGATTTTTGAGTTCTTTATATATCCTAGAGATTAGTGCTTTATCTGATGTGTGTGTGGTAAAAATTTTCTCCCCATTCTGTAGGCTCTCTATTCACATTACTGATTGTTTCTTTTGCTGAGAAGAAGCTTTTGAGTTTGAATCTATCTGATTTATTGATTCTTGATTTTATTTCTTGCACTTTAGGTGTCTTGCTAAGGAAGTAGGGGCCTAATATGACATGATGAAGATTTGGGCCTACTTTGTCTTCTAATAGGTGCAGGATCTCTGGTCTAATTCCTATGTCCTTGATCCACTTTGAGTTGAGTTTTGTGCATGGTGAGGGATAGGGGATTAATTTAATTTTGCTGCATAGGCATTTTGTTTTCCCAGCACCATTTGTTGAAGAGGCTATCTTTTCTCCAGTATATGTTTTTGGCACTTTGTCTAGTTTTAGATAACTGTATTTTAGTGGGTTTTTCTCTGTGTCTTCTATTCTGTACCATTGGTCTACAAGTCTATTTTGGTGCCAATACCATATTATTTTTATTACTATTGCTCTGTAGTATAGTTTAATGTCTGGTATAGTGATGTCACTTGCCTCACTCTTCTTGCTAAAGATTGGTTTGGCAATCTGAATCTCTTATTTTTCCAGATGAATTTCATGATTTCTTTTTCTCTCTCTATGAGGAATGTCATTGGGATTTTAATTGGAATTGCATTAAATCAGTATAGTGCTTTTGGTAGTATGGTAATTTTGACAATATTAATTCTGCCTATCCAAGAACAAGGTAGATCTTTCCACCTTCTAAGGTCTTCTTTAATTTCTTCCCTTAGTGTTCTGTAGTTTTTATTGTAGAGGTCTTTCACCTCTTTCATCAGGTTGATTCCCAAGGTTTTTTTTTTTTTTTTTTTTTTTTTGAGGCTATTGTAAATGGAATAGTTTTCCTAGTTTTTCTTTGAGAGGATTTGTCACTGATGTACAGAAATACCTTTGTTTTATAGGTGTTTTGGTTTTATATCCTGCTACTTTGCTGAATTCATTTACTAGTTCTTGAAGTTTTCTGGTGGAAATTTTTGGATCCTCTAAGTATAGAATCATGTCATTGGCAAATAGTGATAGTTTGAGTTCTTCTTTTCCTATGTGTATCCTTTCAATTTCTTTCATCTGTCCAATTTCTCTGGGTAGAGTTTCAAAAAATATGTTAAATAGAAGTGGTGAAAGAAGGCATCCCTGTCTTGTTCCATTTTTAGAGGGAATACATTCAATTTTTGTCCTTTTAGAATGAGGCTGGCTTAGCATAGATAGCTTTTATGATGTTGAGATATGTTCCTGTTATCCCTAGATTTTCTAGTGTTTTGAACATGGAGTGGTGCTATATTTTGTTGAATGCTTTTTCTGCATCTATTGAGATGATCATGTGATTCTTATCTTTAAGTCTATTAATGTGATGAATTACATTTATTGATTTCTGTATGTTGAACCAATCTTGCATTCTTAGGATGAACCCCACTTGATCGTGATGCACTATATTTTTAATATGTTTTTGTATTTGATTTGTCAGAAATTTATTGAGAATTTTTTCATCTATGTTCATTAGATATATTGGTCTAAAGTATTCTTTCTTTGATGTATATTTGCCTGGTTTTGGAATCAGGGTGATATTGGCCTCATAGAATGAGTTTGGAAGTGCTCCCTTTTTTTCCTATTTCATGGAATAATTTGAGGAATATTGGTATTAGTTCTTCTTTGAAGATCTTGTAGAACTTGACTGTGTATCCATCTGGTCCTGGGATTTTCTTGGTTGGTAGACTTTTGATGGCTTCTTCTATTTCATTGCTTGAAATTGATCTGTTTAACTCGTGTATATCTTCCTAATTCAGTTTGCACAAATATTATAACTCTAGAAATTTATTGATGCCTTTGATATTTTCTATTTTATTGGGGTACAAATTTTCAAAATAATTTCTAATCATCTTTTGTATTTCTGTAGTGTCTGTTGTGATATTTATTTTCTCATCATGGATGTTAATAATCTGAGTTTTCTCTCTCTGTTTGGTAGCATGGCTAAGGGTTTGTCAATTTTATTTATTTTTTTCGAAGAACCAACTTTTGTTTTGTCAATTTTTTCAATTACTTCTTTTGTTTCAATTTCATTGATTTTAGCTCTGATTTTAATTATTTCCTGTCTTGTACTGCTTTTGGTGTTTATTTGTTCTTCTTTTTCTAGGGTTTTGAGATGTAGTATTAGGTCATTTATTTGTTGACTTTTTCTTCTTTTAAGGAATGAACTCCATGCAATGAACTTTCCTCTTATTACTGCCTTCATAGTGTCCCAGAGATTTTGATATGTTGTATCAGTGTTCTCATTTACTGCTAAGAATTTTTTAACCTCCTCCTTGATGTCTTTTGCAACCCATTATTCATTCAGTAGCATATTATTTGATCTCCAGGTGTTGGAGTAGTTTTTATTTTTTATTTTATCATTGATTCCTAATTTCATTCCATTATGATGTGATAGAATACAGGGTAGTATCTCTACTTTTTTTGTATTTGCTAAGAATTGCTTTGTGGCATAATATATAGTCTATTTCAGAGAAGTATTCATGTGCTGCTAAGAATGTGTAATCACTCCTTGATGTTGAAATGTACTATATATCTCAGTTAAGTCTAAGTTATTGATTGTATTATTGAATTCTATAGTTTCTTTGTTCAGCTTTTGTTTGGAAGATCTATCCAGTGGTGAAAGAGGTGTGTTAAAGTCACCCAGAACTATTGTGTTGTGGTCAATTTGACCCTTGAAATTGAGAAAAATTTGTTTGATGAACATACATGCTCTATTGTTTGGGGCATATCTATTTATCATTGTTATGTCTTGTTGGTTATGGATACCTTGAGTAGTATGAAATGTCCTTCTTTATCTCTTTTGATTAACTTTGGCTTGAAGTCTACTTTATTTGATATGAGGATGGAAACCCCTGCTTATTTCTGCAGTCTATGTGAGTGGTATGTTTTTTCCTAAACTTTCACCTGCAGTCTGTGGATGTCTTTTCTTATGAGATGAGTCTCTTTAAGGTAGTATATTGTTGGGTCTTTTAAAAAAATCCAATCTGCCAGTCTACATCTTTTTATTGGTGAGTTTAGGCCATTAACATTCAGGGTTATGAGACATGGTTTGTATTTCTGGCCATTTCTGTTTATTTTTGGTAATTTAACTTGACTTGGTTTCTTCTTTGATTTTTTTTTTTTTATCTAGTGTAATGCCTCCCTTTGCTGATTTTTATTGTTGTTTTTCATTTCCTCCTCCTGGAATATTTTGCCAAGGATGTTCTGTAGTGCAGTCTTTCTAGTTGTAAATTCTTTTAACTTTTCTTTATTGTGGAAGGTTTTTATTTCATCATCAAATCTAAAGCTTAATTTTGCTGGATACAAGATTCTTGGTTGAAATCCATTTTCTTTCAGAGCAAGGTATATGTTGTTCTAGGATCTTCTAGCTTTCAAGGGCTGGGTTGAAAATCTGCAGATATCCTAATTGGTTTCCCCCTATATGTAATCTGATTCCTTTCTCTTGTGGCTTTTAAAATTATCTCCTATTCTGTATGCTAGGCATTATCATTATAATGTGACTTGGTGTAGATCTGTTGTGATTTTGTACATTTGGTGTTCTGTAAGCCTCTTGTATTTGATTTTCCAATTAATTCTTCATGTTTGGAAAATTTTCTGATATTATTTCATTGAATAGATTATTCATTCCTTTCATTTGGAACTCTATGCTTTCCTCCATCCCAATAATTCTTAAATTTGATCTTTTTATGTTATCTTAATTATTGAATATATAATTCATAATTCTTGAATATTCTGCTCATTGTTAATTACCATCTTCACTGTGTGGTCAACTTTATTTTCAAGATTATATATTTTTTCTTCATTGTCTGAGGTCCTGTCTTCCAAGTGATCTAGTCTCTTGGTGATGCTTTCTTTTGAGTCTTTAATTTGGCTTATTGTTTCCTTCATTTCAAGGATTTCTGTTTGTTATTTTCAGAACCTCTATCTCCTTATTGAAATAATCTTTTGCTTCCTGTATTTGCTTATGTAGCTCTTTATCAATGATCTTTTATCAAAATGATCTTTTGCTGCTTGTATTTGCTCTGTTATATTATCCTTTAATTCACAGAACATTTTAATTATGTACATCCTGAACTCGTTCTGTGTCATTTCATCTGCTGTGCTGGCAATGGATTCCAATAATGTAGTATCTTGGTTTGTTTGGGGGCACTTTTTCCTTGTGTTTTCATGTTGTTTGTGTGTCTTCCCTGCTAGCACTGAGGATCTGAGGTGTTACAGTTTTTACCCTATAGGTTTATTGTGTCCCTGCAGGGTTTCAATACCTTTCCTTGATATTGTTTCTAGTCTTCAGCTGGTGTCCCAAGCTGGGAGTTGCCCCAACTAAAGATGTGACAAAGGTGTACCAAGATGGAGGGGGCTGCTTTCAGAGATGGGGTATGGGGTCGGGCCAGGTGGTAGTGTTGGGTGGCTGTGTTTAGAGATGCAGCTCTGTGGCATGCAATGTTGTGGCTGGTAGCTATCTCCAGATCCTGTCCTGTGTCCCCAAGTGTAGGCTACTTCATGTAGGGGACTATGGCAGTGGTTGCAGTTTCCAAGATGGAGGGACCATGGGAGCCCCACATTGGTAGATGAGGGTTCACATGGGAGTGGTGGCCAGAGGTCCTATGTGTGGGCAGTGGCTGGGTACCCTGGGTAGGCTAGCGGCCAGGAGTCCTACACTGATGCTGAGGCCTGAAGACCTGTGCAGGCATGGCAGCTGGGATTCTGGCATGAGAGCAGCTGTCGGGGGTCCTCTAATAACAGTATTTCCACTACTAGAATCCCAGGTCATGGAGCAACACAGAATGCAGCCTCCCTTAGCCCTCCATCTTGGATCCGGTTATTGTCCATTTTCTAAATGCATATGTAATCTCATTTCAACTCTGCTTGAGTTCCTCATTGCTGCCATAAAATAATTGCTGAGAAGTTGTGGATTCTGAAATTAATATGTCCTAGCTTAATTCCCAATGTGATGGTACTAAAAGATAGGACCTTTGGGAGGTTTTTATGGTTTGAATGTGAGGCGTCCTCCAAAAGCTCACATGTGAGACGATGCAATACATACGGAGAAGAAATAATTTGGTTATAGCTTTAACCTAAATCAGTGAATTGACCCCCTGATGGGATTAACTGAATAACTGGAGGCAGGTGCAGTGTGGCTGGAGGAAGTGGTTCATGGAACGTGGCTATGAGTATATATTTTGTATCTGGAGAGTGGAGTCTCTCTCTCTGCTTCCTGATCATCATGTGTGCTGCTTCTCTCTGCCACACTCTTTTGCCATAATGTTGTGCCTCACCTCGAGCCCTGAGGAATGGAGCCATCTGTCTATGGCCTGAGACTGCTGAAACTGTGTGCCCTCCAATAAACTTTTCCTCCCCTAAAATTGTTCTGGTCAAATCTTTCAGTCACAGCAGCGAAAAAGCTAACTAAAACAGAGATGATGAAGTCATGTAGGCAGACTCTTGCAGCTAGGATTAGCAGCCTTTAGAAGGGCTTGAGGAAGCTTGCTAGTACCTTTTGCAATTAAAGGCACAACATGTGTCCCTTTTACCATGTGAACATGCAGTAATGAGGAGTCCTTGAAAACAGAGACTGAGTTCTTCTTTACCAGATACCAAATCTGTTGGCAACTTGACCTTGGACCTTCCAAATTACAGAACATTGAGCAAAAATTTTCTTTTGTTTATAAGTTACCCAGCTTAAGTGTTTTCTTTTTAAAATTGTGTGTGTGTGTTGTTTTTTGTTTTAGTAGCCCAAATGGACTGAACCAGAGTTCATACAGAGAATATTTTGTAACACTCTGCTTTTCTGAAGTTTATTTCTGTATTTTCACAATGTTAGGCTTAACCAAAAGCTTTTAGATGACATGGGCTTACTTTATGTTAGATATTATCTGCCTGTAATAAGGAGGGGAGTGCAGGAGCCCTGTTTGGGGAGATGGCTTGAATTGCGGTTGACTATGGGCCATGGAGATTTGGACATTGCTACCTTCCGTAGTCTCACGGGACTTGGCCTGGGATCTCGAGTGACTTGGCCGAGATTGCTGATCGGGTCAGCGCCATTTTGGTGGTGTGTGCAGCGCGTGTTAGTTGTTGTTAGAGCCAGAGAGAAAAGTTATCAGAATAAAAAGCTGTTTGTCTCCAGTTTGCCTCTGAACTTCTTCCTGCGGCTTCGTTGCTCCAAGCGGCCATCGCTTCAGGCAGCAACAGGTGGCGGCCTGTACAGGGAATTCGGAGCGGACAGGTAAGAACTGAAAGGTCTCTAAAGATGGGTTCGAATATAACTGAATCCCAAGTGATAGAGGCTATGCAAAGACTCCTTGATATACCTGACTCTGTTCTCAGTGAGGAGGATATAGAAAAAAGTGAAAGTGATCAAAAAAGCGTAGCTTCCACTGGGCCAACTAAGACCAGTAAAGAGAGTATTAGAAGAGTCCCAAAAATGACAAAAATCCAAGCTATCAGAGCTATTTGGGAGTTATTGGTGATAGCTGAAGGATACTTGCTCTTAATGGAAACTGGGCCTCAGGATATTGCTGTCAGTGAACTTAGCAGTGGTGAGGAATCTAGTAAAAGTGATCCTGAGAAAATGAGGAAAAAGAAACTAAAAAAGACCGAGAAAAAGGACTGTCTAGTAGAGGAACCACTTGTGTCCTCTACTCCCCCATGGGTGGAATCCATTACAGAAAATATGAAGGGTATTACTAGGCATTTGCATACCCTAGAAACAGAAATAAAAAGTCTTTCTGATCGCTTATGCGCTCTCGAGGGCAACTCACAGATACATTGGGAACCGCCAGCATTTGAAAAGAAAAATGGACAGAGGGTCCATCAGTCAGTAGATTTCAAAACAATAAAAACTCTCAAAGAGGCAGTAATGACTTATGGGCCCCGAGCTCCTTTCGCATTGAGTATGCTGGAGTCCCTTAACACCTTTAGCTTAACCCCCCTCAGACTGGAAAAGTCTATGTAAAGCAACATTAAGCGGGGGGCAGTTCTTGGTTTGGCGATCACAATTCCAAGAACTTTGTATAGAAACGGCTAAAAGAAACGCGGCTGCAGGGTTTGGAAACTATAATATAGACATGCTCACAGGAGAAGGGCAACTCGCAGACTTACAGGCTCAAACAGATTATGACCCAGATGTATATGCTCAAATAAACACAGCTGCCTTAGAGGCATGGAAAACTGTACAAGGACCTGGGGATCTACAAGGTAGCTTGTCAAAAGTGATTCAAGGACCTAATAAACCATATGCTGATTTTGCTGATCGACTTTTGAGAACTGCAGGTAGTGTGTTTGCAGATGTTGATCAAGCTATGCCATTAGTTGTTCAATTAGCATATGAAAATGCTAATAAATGGTGCCAAGCAGCCATCAGGCCATGGAGAACTAAAAAGGATCTTTCTGTATATATACAACTATGTAAAGATATAAATGACGCCTTTGTCACAGGAAATGTGATTGCAGCCTCAATGAGAGGTGCTTCCCCTCGAAATTTCACAAAGGCTAAACGTAGACATTATAATCAATCAGGATATTCCAGGCAAAATTATCATAATCAATCAGACTATTCTAGGAAAAATCCCAAAAGAGAAATAAGATCAAGCTCATACCATGCCCCAGGCCGCTGCCCCAGGTGTAAAAAGGGAAATCATTGGGCCAATAAATGCCATTCAAAATTTGACATCCATGGAAATCCTTTGTTCAGGAATTCAAAAAACGGGGCATGGGGCCCAATACCCCGGGGCCCACAAATGTACGGGGCATTGGAGGAGGAGTATCCTCAAGCATCCACTCAGATGCTTCCCCGACACAATCCCTACTACCCATCCACTCCCTCGCCAGAGGAACAGGAGGAAATGCAGGATTAGACCTCTGTTCCACTGCCCGAATAGTGTTAACACCTGAAATGGGGGTTCAACTGATTCCCACAGGAGTCAGGGGACCTCTTCCCTCAGGGACTATAGGACTTATTATCGGGCGTAGTCCTAAAAGCTTATTAGGTTTGCAAGTGACCCCAGGTGTAATAAACTCAGACTACAAAGGGGAAATAAAAATAATGCTTAGCTCACCCCAAAGTATAAGTTCTGTTAATCAAGGAGATAGAATTGCTCAGTTGCTTCTCCTTCCCAATTTACATAATTCATTTAAAATGGGTATGCCTCAAGAAGGGAACAATAGAGGATTTTGTTCCACTGACTCAAGACGCATGGCTTGCTGGGTTTGAGACTGTTCAAGGAGGCCTATGTGTAAAATAAAAATCCAAGGAATAGAAATGGAGGGATTAATAGATACTGGAGCTGACTCTTCCATTATTAATTTACGCCAATGGCCCAAGCACTGGCCTCTGCAAAAAGCTTCAACCAGTTTAAGAGGCTTGTGATATAATAACCTCCCAGATAAAAGTGTGGTAATTTTAAAATGGGAGGATGATGAAGGCCATAAAGGAACATTTCAGCCTTATGTTTTACCTAATCTACCGGTTACTTTATGGGGAAGAGATATTTTGCAACAAATGGGAGTACACCTTGCAACCAAGCCTGCAGGTGTTAAATGTGAAAACCTACAGGGTAATCTTAACCATAAAAGAAATCATTATCAAAAAGTACAGAGTAATCTTAACCCAAAAAGTAATCATTATCATAAAGGAAAAAGATATTTTTTTTCAGGGCCACTGAGAAAATAATTTTGAAAATACTATGGCTTTCTGATAAGCCAGTGTGGGTCCCTCAGTGGCCCCTATCTAAAGAGAAATTACAAGCGGCCCACCTACTAGTTCAGGAACAATTAGAAGCAGGACATACAGAACCTTCCACCTCTCCCTGGAATTCCCCCATATTTGTGATCAAGAAAAAGTCAGGAAAATGGCGATTGTTACATGATCTTAGACAAATTAATAAAACCATGCAAGTTATGGGCCCTACTCAACCTGGACTTCCTAGTCCTGTAGCTATTCCAAAAAATTTCCATCTTATTACTCTTGATATAAAGGATTGCTTCTTTTCTATTCCCCTACATCCTCTGGATGCCCCCAGGTTTGCTTTTTCAGTTCCTTCTATTAACAATAATGGCCCTGATTAGAGATATCAATGGAAGGTTTTACCACAGGGAATGGCTAATAGCCCCACCATATGCAAAATATATGTGGACAAGGCTAACCAACCCATTAAAAATAAATATCCAAACCTCATGTGTCTACATTACATGGATGATATTTTATTGACCCACCCTAATCAAAAAATCTTATTTAATATATTCAGTGACGTGGTATAAAATTTAAAAAAATATGGATTATATATAGCAGAAGAAAAAGTTCAAACCAGATCTCCCATATTATATTTAGGATTTAAAATCATGGATACTTTTCTTAGACCCCCCCAAAATTTTAAGAAATAAAGAACATTTGACCACCCTCAATGATTTCCAAAAACTACTGGGAGACATTAATTGGCTTCGCCCTACACTAAATCTCACTACTGGCCAACTAAAACCTTTATTTGACATCCTTCGAGGAGACCCTGATCCATCTTCACCGCGAATATTGACTCCTGATGCTAGGAAAGCTTTAAAGTTAGTAGAAAAAGTCATCGAAGGAGCTCATTGTGATAGATTTGATTTAACTCAACCGCTGATGTTGATTATTATTTCTTCACAATATACACCCACAGGAGTATTTTGGCAACAAGGGCCTTTATTATGGATACATTTGCCCGTCTCTCCTAAAAGTATAATTGAATCTTATACCTCCATGGTGGCTAAACTTATTCTTCAAGGACTTAAGACTTCTACTAAAATATTTGGCATTCACCCTGCTACTATTATTACTCCCTATTCATCATCACAGATTGAATATTTATGCTTCAATGATAATGATTGGGCTATAGCTAAATGCTCTACTTCTGCAAATTTTGATAATCATCTTCCTAAGTCCCCTATATTATATTTTTGTATTAATCATCCTATTATATTTCCACAGGTAATAAAAAAATCAACCTATTCCTAAGGCATTTAATGTATTTACAGATGGGTCCTCAAATGGTACTGCTACAGTAGTCACTAAAAAAGAAAATATGACTTACATAACTGCACACAAATCAGCTCAACTAGTGGAATTGGAAGCTGTGGTAAGAGCTCTGGAAAATTTTAGGGACCAGCCCGTAAACATTTTTTCAGATAGCCACTATATTGTACAAGCCGTCCCAAAATTAGAGTTAGCAGGACCAATAGCACCTCATACTCCAGGCTTTAAATTGTTTTATCAAATACAAAAACTTTTGTGGGCAAGAAAAGAACCTCTATTCGTAGGCCATATTAGAGCACATACTAATTTGCCTGGTCCCCTCCATGAAGGTAATCAAAAGGCTGATGAACTTACAAAAACAATATTTATACTTTCAGTGCTACAACAAACTACTTTATTTCACTCCCAGTTTCATGTCAACAGCACCACCTTGCAACATAGGTATAAAATCACAAAGGAGCAAGCCAGAACAATTGCAAAAGATTGTAAATCTTGTATGACACATTTGCCCAATCCTCATTTTGGCGTTAACCCTAGAGGGTTAATGCCCAATCATTTGTGGCAGATGGATGTTACCCATGAGCCAAGTTTTGGAAAATTGCGATTTATTCATGTTACCATAGATACATGCTCAGGCATGATTTTTGCTTCCTTACATTCTGGAGAAAAAGTTAAAGATGTTACATCTCATTGTTTGCAAGCTTTTGCTGCATTGGGCATCCCCAAAATGCTTAAAACAGATAATGGCCCCGCATGTACGTCTTCATCTTTCAAACAGTTTTGCGCAAAATTCAATATATCCCATAAAACAGGCATCCCATACAATCCTCAGGGTCAGGGCATTATTGAAAGAGCAAACTGAACACTGTAAATTATGTTATTAAAACAAAAAGAAGGAAATTGGAAAAGTCCTAAGGACAGATTGGCAGTTGCCCTGTTTACCTTAAATTTTTTAACTTTAGACTCTAATGGTTATTCTGCTGGAGACAGACATTGGAATCCACACCAACAACATAAACCTTTGGTTTACTGGATGGATGTTCTTTCAGGTACATGGAAGGGTCCAGATCCAGTATTAATTTGGGGAAGAGGATCTGTTTGTGTTTTTCCAAAACACCAATCCTCTCCAATATGGATACCATCTAGATTAATAAAACAGGTACCACATCAAAATGATCAAGATAAAGTTATTGAATAATTAAGATTAATAAAAAGGGTACAAAATCAAGAGGACCAAGATGAAGGTATAGAATGATTCCCTCAAAAGAGTCCTTCAAAATATTTCACAACTTAAGTGTCATTCCTCCCGGCCGGGACGAGGAGATCTCTCTTTAGTGTGCACACAATTGTATTATTTTTTCTTTTTATACATGTCTTTATGTCTGTACATTTGTCTACATTTCATGTTAATGTGACGTCACAAATATATGTTTGTATGTTTGTGCATCTGTCCAGTGTGACGTCACAAATAACAAAGCGCTTATGAAAAAAATATATATATATGGATCCAAATAACTTTAATTCATTTTAGGTTAAGAGTATTCAATTAAGAGTAAATAATTTTATAAATGAAGGTACTTTCAATTTTGATTTATAGGTGTCCCTGGAACTTCTCTTTAGCAAACAATATGACTAGTGCTATATAACCTGATATTTTGGTGTTTTGACATAAGATTGTTTATTTGTTATTAACTTCATTTGTTTAATAGCTCATTAATTTCAATTATCTCAACAGGTAAAAGATTGCTCTGTATACAGAGACTCAAGGGTTCCAGCTAACAAATTATTTCTCCAAAGTGCCTTTACCTTTTCTTTAATCTATCTTTTTTTTTTTAATATTTATTTATTTGCTTTAGTTGTACACAATACGTTTATTTGTACGTGGTGCTGAGGATCGAACCTGGGCCGCACACGTGCTAGGCGAGCGCTCTGCCGCTGAGCCACAATCCCAGCCCTCTTTAATCTATCTTTAATGCAGTAATTACCCTCAGTCTTTCTTTGTTTTGTTCTAAATATGATATTTTTCCAACTTATGTTTGTAGAAGCTCAACCAGCGATGTGTGTGAACAAAAATCAACTTTAATTTTCTAATTTAATTATTCTATTTTGTAGTTTGACAACTCGCCTCTTGACTCAGTGCTGCAATAGCACTGCCTTTCCTTTAATAATTGATGCTTGAGTTTTTAGGTAGCGGGCCCTGAAGATTTGCCGGTGGCATTGTCTAGACATAAAAAAGATGTCTGCTGCTACAGCTGCAGGGATCGCGGCCGCCGCAAGCATCCCTGCTGCTCAAGCATCAAACAACCTCACCAACAGTGTGGCCTCTGCTCTACATGCATGGGGCCTCCTACATCAACGTGTTATAACAAATGGACATTTTGATCTTTCATTGTTTGGGACTTTACAGGACAATGCCTTGCGGGTATTTGTCTTGAGAATTCAGTGTGTTACTTGATGAAACTTAGGGCAGCTGATTTGTTTAAACAATTTGATATGCTATGCAATTTGGCTCATCACGAAAAGGCTTGTTGCCTTAAAGCCGCAACATCTCCTCACAATTGGACGGCTGTTAGTCATCATACACAGTCGATCCTAAAGGGCTCCATTGGATGGCTGGTTAGCCAATGATGGGTAAGATCCCCAGAGGGGGACAACCTAAGACAGGCACAGTCGCACGGGACAGTCTCATGTGGCCGACATATCAACCTAAGATAGGAGTCAAGGGCACAGCCTTGATTATCCGATGATGGGTAAGAATGTTGGTTGCACATAGACGTCCTAGAGCATCCCCTCTTTTAAAACAAAAGGGGGGAAATGCAGGAGCCCTGTTTGGGGAGATGGCTTGAATTGCGGTTGACTATGAGCCGTGGAGATTTGGGCATTGTCGCCTTCTGTAGTCTCACGGGACTTGGCCCGGGATCTCGAGTGACTTGGCCGAGATTGCTGATCGGGTCAGCGCCATTTTGGTGGTGTGTGCGGCGCGTCTTAGTTGTTGTTAGAGCCAGAGAGAAAAGTTATCAGAATAAAAAGCTGTTTGTCTCCAGTTTGCCTCTGAACTTCTTCCCGCGGCTTCGTTGCTCCAAGCGGCCATCGCTTCAGGCAGCAACAGGGGAGCAGAAGACTGACAGACAGCAAATCTGACCCTTTAAAGGCAAATTCAGAAAATAAATTGATCAAAATATTTGCCATTGCTTCTTTTTTTTTACTTGGTTTGAAACTTAAATTTCTTTCCAATGCTTTTTTTTTTTTTCAGAAACTTATGAAATAACATTTTTATTTCAACTTGAAAAGCCATTGGATTGCCTCTAATAAAGTTAAGCCTTTGACAAACCACATTCCTTCCTTCTTTACAACAAGGTAACCTTTTAAAGGAGTGTATAGGAGGTAGGGTGGCCAGTTCTTGTGAGAACATTGTGGTTCCTGTCTTAAGTTGGGCTAAGAAGTAGAGCATGGAAAATACTCCTCACAGATGTTCTTTAGGAAAAGTTCTCTGTGAAACCACTTTGTAGCTGCACCCATACAGAATGCTGAGATATTTCAATTTTCCTGTGTTCCACAAAACCAGAATTTTCAGAGCTGTAAGCTGCCTGTCATGGCCAGCCACGGTGCCGCGGGAGGAAAACTCGGAGGCAGAGTAAAGCTATTACTACTTTTACTTCTACTTTCTTAGAGAGAGCTTAGAGAGAGAAAGAAAGATTTTTCTTCTTCTTTGAAAGAGCTTAGAGAGAAAGATTAGAGATAGCTTTTTCTTCTTCTTAGAGCTTAGAGAGAAAGATAGAGCTTTTTAGAGATAGCTTTTTCTTCTTCTTCTTAGAGCTTAGAGAGAAAGATAGATCTTTTTCTTCTTCATCTTCTTAGAGCTTAGAGAGAAAGAGAGAGAGCTTGAAAGAGAGAGATTTCTTCTTTAGAGAGAGAGTGAGCTTAGCTTTTAGAGCTTCTTTCTTCTTTCTTCTTTCTTCCTCGGGAGCCTCGGCTTGACTCTGACCAGGAATTACTTCTTCTATCTGGTTTCTCTTCTGTAACCGCTCTGCCTACATTCTGGACGCTCTGATTCTTTTCTTCTTCTCTGACCCAAACTCTTCTTCCGACCGAGCGACTGCATGACTGACTGAATGAATTCATTCTTCTCCTGACTCCGACCGCTTTCACCCGGTTATATACCTTTAGCTTTGCGGGTGCCTCATGTGCATTTACAGGTGCGTCACATACATACTTATTATCAGGTGGAACTTATGGCTTCCAGCTGACTGCAATAGCCATCTCCCTAATTGGGGCTCCTTCACAGAGCAATTTTGTTTTTGTATAGTTTGGTCCTCTTTTCTTAAAAGTGGTCCATTAAGGGTTAGTATAAGTCATTTCCCATTTGCATCTTTACCTATTTTAAATACAAATGAATTCAGAAGTCCGGATAACATATATGGGTAGTCCAATTTTTCCTTTAGAAAGCAAAGGGTAATGTTTTTCACAATTGAACACGAAGACTATTGAGTTTATTATTTTTGCTCTTTTTTCCTTCCCTTCATTTCTTCCCTCTTTTCTTTAACAAAAGCTATTTGTTAAATATATATATATGCCAGGGACTTACAAAGTATAGATATTATTTATTCTTCTAATTTATTTGTGCTGCATAATAAGAGGAAATTAGGGGGGATTAAAAAACAGAGGTGATTCCTTAATGCATGATTGAAGACCTGAATTGTACGAATATACTTTGTATACAAACAGTTGTATATAAAAAGATACTAAATATATGCACTATGAGTTGTACATATTAAAAATTATAAAAATAAAATTAAAAAAATAAAATAAAATACAAAATAGGGCTGAAAAAAAAAAAACAGAGGTGATGTAGGAGAAAGTAAGAAATAGATTCATTCAACAAACCAGATGAAGTCACTACTCTTTATGCCTTCCCCAATGAATGGGATATGGACTTTTTGTATGTCCAAAGCACATTTCCATCTTTATATATATATCTTTTTGGTGCTCTTTGAGAAGACTTTGAGTCACAGGTAATTGCAAAGTCTCAGCTAGTATTTACTGAGTTAAAATCCATGTTGTGTAACTTGCTCTATCAATATCTGATCTAGTTTTGAGTGGCATTCCTGTGGTTTAAATTTTCTTTTCATAGAACATCCATTTCTAATTGCAAGAATAAATGGCAGGTCTCAGCCACCAGAGTTTTGTTGCATGAATTTTTCCTGTGAAATCTCCCCAATGAATTCTGACAAGGCATTGTAGGTGAGATACTAAATAACTAAGTGACTTGGTAGCATCACATTTCCCCAGAATGTTGTCAAACAGGGAATGAGAGCTCTGGGAATCTGTATGTAGCTGACTTCAATTTGTTGGGCAGAAAAGAAAGTCAGAGGGCCTCTGATTTCTGGTCCTTTTCTGCCACTTTTTCTCAAAGGATAATGCACCTTTTAGGTCAGATTCTCTCTCTTTTTTTTATTTTAAAGTTTAAATTCTTGAACAGGAGTGTTGCTTGAGTTCTGCACAATGTCTGGTTACCCAAACTCTGCTCAAGTTCCTTTGTCACTGCTCCTTATTTAGCGCTGTGCTGCTGGCTTTTCCACTCATTCCACATGACTCATGGGTGAGCTAGAGCCCTGTGCATTCCAGGGGGCATTAGCTTTTGTTTGACCCATTCTATGCAGATTATGTACAATGGCTTATATGTTCCTTGTGCTTTGAGCCTTATTTTTCCTTCCCTGCCAAATAACACATGCCAATGCTACTGCATTGAGGAAACTGGTGCTCTGTTCTCAGTGTAACTAATTCAGCAATCGTTCTGTTACTGTGTTTGGGCTGCTATAATAAAATGTCATCATAAACAATAGGAATTGGAAGTTCAAGATCCCAGTGGTGGCAGATTTAGTGTCTGGTGAGGCCCACTTCCTGATTCACAGCTGTTTTTTCACCTTCACCTCATAATGTAGAAGTGGCAAGGAAGCTCTCTGTTTCCTCTTCTCTAAGAGTACCAGTCTCACTAATGAGGGTGCCGTCCTCATGACCTGATTACCCCTTAAAGCTCCTGCTTCCTAATACCATCATACTGGGGATTAGGTTTCAATATAGGAATTTCGAAGGGACACAATTGTTCAAACCACAGCAGTTGAATAAGGAGTGGAAGAAGAGTGAGAGATAGAGAAATAGAAACAAATGAAATAGACTGAGGTTGGTACCTTTCTAAAAATGAGAGCATCTTCTTTGTGCTGAGGGTAAAGGGTCAGCCTGACCCTTTACTCCCACCTGACCTGCAGATGCCGAGGAAACGGAGAATGGAGGCTGCCCCTCCCCAGGCCTGTCCAGCACAGGCTAACTGAACCCGCATATGCATGTTCCTGCCTTTTGTCTCAATTTGCTGCCTCATTCTTTTAAAAGCTTTTCTCATCCCCAGAGCCTCGAAGATGGAATTTTTGTAACAAAGAGTTTATTCTATTTTCCTCTAAAGCTGACTTTGAATTAAAACTATTTTCCTACCAAATTGACTTCAAATATTTGTGGAGCCGCGAGCAGTGTAGGCTAGGCTCTTCCGTTGGTTGGTAATACTGCGTCTGGTAACATAGAGATGGTAGTGTATAGTGGGGCTGTGGACCCAACCAGAATAAAATATACCTACGACTAAAAATAATGAAAGGAGGATAAAATAATAAAAAAGGCTTTTCTTGGTAAAAGGCAATCTGGCATTTCTTGCAATAAATCAATGATACCTCATATAGTTAATGGATGAGAGATACTTCAGAAAGCAATCAGAGCCATTAAATGTTTTTATGCTGAGATAAAGGGAAGAAGCCTGGGAAGGCCTTGTATCAAAATATTAGAACTCCAAGATATTTTCATGCTCAGCCAGGAGTCAGTATGCTGCTTGTCAGGGCTTAGTGGAGATCCTGGCTGGGGTCTAAGTTCGTAATTATGTGCCTGGGGATGTTTAGTCAACTGGTAAGTGAATGGAGGGTGGATTTGCTTGAATAGACTTACTTCAAGGGTTTTGCTTAATGGAGGAGGGAGAAAGTTTTCCTTAAGGGCTTAGGGTAGAAGGGGAGAACAGTGTAGCCTTGGCCTCAGCTCATGTTGGTTTAAAGGACTTGAATTTGACTCCAGTGGAGAGAAGGGGTTGCAGAAAGAATCCAGGGGAATATTTTTCCCAAGAGACAGGAGAGTCATGGGACACTCCCTTCACTGCAGGACAGGGGTGTGTACTGAGAGTCCATGGACCGCCTGTGTGTTTGCTGCAGATTGGGGGAATTAAAGTTTCTTTGATCCTGCCATTTGGAATATTAAAGCCAACACCTACAGGCAAATGTTGCTTAAATTGTTTGTCTCTGTTGATGCTTCGTAAGATGCTGGGGTAGAAGTCAAGGTGTGACAAGAACTGCATAAGATTAAAAGAAAAAGCCAAGACCATTTAGTGACTTCACCATGGAGATAGAAACACTGAAGAAATTCACAGTAACCTTGGAACAGTTTTGGAGGGTATGGAACTTAAATCCTGTTTTATTTATAACTTAAGGTGACCCTTGGGTCTCCCCACTTATCTTCCTCCTTCTCTCTTTCAATAGCCCATCCCTATCTCTATCTCTTTCTCCCTTCCATGATATTAGAAATAATGCAGACTATAGTTATCTTTTCTTACTACATCTCAAATTATTATTATTATTAATTACATTTTGTGTTGTAGAATGGTCCTCATGGACTTACTAGACATTGCTTGAGAACTATTAGTATCAGTGCCATCCTTAAATCATTAGTCCCATTACTGGGAATTCACTGATAATTTGCTTGTGTATGCATTCCTCCCATCCATTTTCTGATTTTTCTTTATGCAACTACCCCTATATCACTCTCAGCCCAAGTATTGTGGACAAGGCTGACCTTGACTTTGGTTTCAAGGATGCTCCCATGGCTCAGGATTCAGCCACGAGAGACGTGTTTTCCTGTGCTTCTGTTGGAGTTGGTGAGGAGGAGGTGTTGTCTTGTCTGCTGTGACTCCTAACTGGGTAAAATGGGTGTAGAAGTGCTGGTGGCTAATTTTCCACTACCCTGGAAGAGCCGGCTTTAGAATGAAGCCAGGTAGAGGACAGCAGATCTGAGAGGTGCAATGCCAGATTCTTAACGACATTGTTGGACTTTTGGATCTGATCATGCCAGACACAACCTCAGGTTTGTGAGTCAAAATGGACCTTTCCTGCCTAAGCAATTTGAGCTGGGTTTCTGCCACCTGACATTTCCAGAATCCTGTCAAACATTGCACCTAAGGCATACCTGCTGGTTGGGAGGATGGTTAATTGAAAATATAATGCCCTGGGATTTACGCCTATAAAAAAACATCCTAGCAGGAAGCTGAGGACTAAAGTGATCTAGCGTTTTTAGGAAGGGTGTTGGGAGATGCCAGGAAGTATCAGGGTTTCTCTGATTATTGTAACCGCTCTCCTCATGGATAAAGTCCTCTGTCTCTTACACTTGCTCTCTCTCAAGTCTACTTACAGGTGCCAGATACGATCTGAGCTTGGGAGAGGGCCATTTTGAGACATTTTAGCATACCACAAGTGTCTGACTGCTCATTAGCAGGTCCTATGCTAATAACACCTGCGCCTGAACCAGACCTTGGCTCATCCAGATTGTCTTATTATCTCTAAGCTGGCTAAAAAGGCTTTCCACAATTTTCTGCCTCTTCTAAGAGTCCTATTTTTAAGAAGCATGAAATTGGCACGTATGTGCCATCTTCCATTCTGTGTACCTGACTGCTTTAAGGATACAGACCAAACTGGAGATTCTTAAAGAAAGAGAATGCAGATTTATGCCTCAAAAAATTAGTCAAGCAGAGGAGAGATGTGGAGATTCAAATGTGTGACTCTTGATTCATTAATAGTAAAGGTGACAATCATTACTAGCTACAACTAATGATAAAAGCTGGCCTCTCAGTGGTTCAAGAAGTACCTCCTGGCCACAGCAGGGAGCATTGTAGAGAGGCTGGCTGGGCAATCAACCATTGCCAAATGGTAGAAATTGACAATTTGAATTAAACTTACCTGAATCTTTGGCCTAATTTCAGCCTCATTTACTATAGTCATGTCAAGATGACCAGTGTCACCCATTTACTTTAAATCTAATCTAAAAGTGTATTTAAAATTATCATGATGTTATCCCTTTAATGGTTTGGTCTTGGGGAGTGGGGTGGGAGTACAAAATTTTAAAGGGAATGTTATATATATGCAATCTCATTAAACTATCTTGGGAAATGGGCATGTCTTGCTGCAGCTTGTATGGAATATTTATGTTTCACATGATGAAATGTTAAGTTAGGATTTTTTAAAATTTAGGTACCCAGAGTTGGATTAATTATAACCCTTCCTTTATGACACCTTCTTGTTATTAGTCCAAGGACAGACCATTTATTTATTTATTTATTTATATATCGATCTATCCATTCATTTATTTATTTTTAAAGCAGCACTAGTTTTTTTTTTTTTTTAATTTTTTTTAGTTGTAAATGGACCTTTATTTTATTTATTTTTATGCAGTGACAAGAATCAAATACAGTGCCTCACACGTGCCAGGCAAGTGCTCTACCACTGAACCACAACCCCAGCCCCTATTTATTTATTTAGTGAAACTATTCGTCACATATTTCTGGCTCTTGGCCTTCTGGGCATATGGTTGGACTTTTGTTCCCCTTACACGCTGAAATTCAGCATTCTCATGAGACTTGTTTGACTGAAAAAAAATGTGACCCAGGGCCTGGGGTTGTAGCTCAGTGCTAGAGTGCTTGCCTGGCATGTGTGAGGCACTGGGTTTGATACTGGTTTGATACACCACATAAAAATAAATAAACAAAATAAAGATCTTGTGTCCATCTACAACTAAAAAAATTAAAAAAAAATGTGACCCAAAGGAACATGTATCATTTCTGAGAAGAAGTGATCAAAAGCAAGTGTATCATCTTCCACACACCCTTCCTTCTGCAATGGTATTGTGGAAACTTCCATAAACCTGGGTTTCTGAGTGGCCATGATGAACAGAGGCCTCTGCTAACCTGCACTGAACATGGAAAATGGACAGGAAATCACTTTTACTGTGTCAAAATTTTGTGTTGTTGGACAGTATAATCTAGCCTACCCATCTGTGCCAGATAGTAAGCTATTGTTTCTCAGAGCCCAACCCACCCTTCTCCATCCTGTATTTCTGGGGCTAGGATTTTGCTGATAATTCCTTCTTAGTGAGTTGGCTCCTTGTCATGTTTCACTAATAGATGGCTGCAGAGAAAGACCAGAAGGCAGAGAGGTGAGGGAACTTGCTTTTTCCTGTTATAATTCCTGTCAGTATTGCTTCAACAGAACATTCACCATGACAGTGTTTGTTGATTCTGGGTGCTAACATTTTAGGAACTGGTTTTATTGTGCTTCTTTCGACAGCCCAGTAATGACTGGAGAGGCCTTCTTCCCCAGACTCTATGATGATCCTCATATTTTAGGTTCTGATAATCCTGACTTTTTCTTTTGGTTCTTCTAGACCTAGATAGGTGATTCCTACAGTTACCATGTATATGCTCCCTCCCTTCAGATTCTCTTTGCTTTTTAATTCCTCATATACTTATTTAATAATTCTCTGTATTAATTTTTTTAGAATAATTAGTATGTTCTTTGTTTTCTTGAATGGATTCTGGATGAAACATAGACTGATATATTTATTTCTAAAAATGTAAGAAGCATCCATAAATTTGTTACCCTAAAACCAGGACCTTGACAGTGAGCTTTGTCTTATTATATAGCCTCTCCTTCTTATTTCATCTTCCAGTCTCTTGTCACAAATGGTAATCAGTAGCCCTGAGGCTATGTTCCTCACTCCCTTTTGTCCCTTTTATGTAGTTTTCATTACATATACATATATGTGCCTATGATTTGGCTCTGTAATGCCTCCTGAAGATTAATGTGTTGAAGGCTTGGTCCCCAAAGCAACATTACACAGAAACGAAGCTTTAGTAAATGCTGTATTGTGAGGGCTCTGACCTCATCAATGGACAAGTCCATTGATGGATTTGTAGCTGAGGGGACTACTGGGAGAAAGTGGAGATAGCGAAAACTGGAGGAGGTGAAATCTAGTTGAAAGGAGTGGGTTCTTGGAGGCGTGCCCTTGTGGACTATATCTTGTCCCTGGTTTCTTCCTCTCTTTCTCTGACTGCCTTCTGTCTGCTATTAGGTAAGCAGCTTTCCTCCTCCGTGCCCTCCTACCATGATAATTTTGCTCCATCATAGGCCTAAAAGCAATGAAGCCAGCACACCATGGACTGAAACCTCTGACAGTGAGCCAAAATAAACCTTTCTTCCTTGAAGTTGATTTTCTAAGGCATTCTGTCTGAGTGATGATAAATTGACTAAAAATCATATATTTAAAAGAAGGTTGTTTTAGCTTTACACAAAAGGTATTATAGTGTATATAATCTTTCAAAATTTACTTTTTTAAAAATATTTTTATTAGTCGTTCATGGAACCTTGTTTTATTTACTTATTTATATGCAGTGCTGAGAATTGAACCCAGTGCCTGGCACATGTTAGATAAGGGCTCTACCACTGAGCCACAACCCCAGCCCTTCAGAATTTACTTTTAAACTAAATTATTATATTGTTAGGATTACCATATATTGTTGTTTATTGCTATGTTTGTTTTTTGTTGCTGTATAAAGTCCTTTTGTGTGAATAGGTTAAAGTAAATAATTTGAAGTAAAGTAGGAAAAGCAAATTATAAGCTTCATATGATTTCAATATTAAGTCATGGAAGTCAAGTAAGTTAGGAAAAGCAAATATTAGGTTTTGTATGATTTGAAAACCAAGAGTTTATACTGAAAAGTAGTCCTATGGGTCTCCCTGATATAGTTGGTGGAAACATACTTGGCTCAAAGATCCAATAGTGGGTTGAGAACATGTATACATCTCACTGAGGATTTATATTTGGTAAATATGCAGAGTTCAATCTCAGGAGACTTTGGGTGAAATGTGGAATGGGGTTTTTATGTTTATACGATTTAATCATCTTATTTAATTAAAACTAACCCACAAGTGTAGAGTCAACACAGAAGCAAGATTAAATGTACCGGATAATCGGTTGTTCTTACTTTTTAAAGCTGTCTCTATGAATCAATATTTTCCTTAAAAGAAAAGGCATTTTCAGTGAAGTGTGATGGCAAAGCATTTTCTATGGACTAGAAATAGATGAAGATAAAGGAGTTGATCAAGTATGAAGCACATGAGTTACTATTAGTTATGGTCTATGATAATTACAAAAACAATTAGAAATCAGCTGAAAGATGGGTATTCTCAGAGCAATTCTAAAAGCTTCTCAGATTGTTTGAAAGTAATTCTATGGTAAAGATTCCTGGTCTGCTAGCAGCCAGTGAATTTTAGTGTTCCGAGAGAAAACTATGTTTATTGTTTGGATAAGTGTCCCCAAAGACTATGTGGTAAAGGCTAAGTCCCCAGCTTCATGCACCTGGGAATTAGTAGAACTTTTTGGAGGTGGGAACTATATACTACCAAAATGGGCTACAGATTCAACACAACCCCCTTAAAAATGCCATTGTCATTTTTCACAGAACTAGAAAAAACAATCCTAAAATTTATTTGTAACCACAGAAGACCCTGAATTGCCAAAGCAATCCTGAACAAAAAGAATAATGCTGGAAATATCATAATACCTGACTTAAAAATAGACTACAGAGGCGTAGTTAAAACAACAACAACAAAAACAACCAGCATGCTAACTGTACATTTGACAGAGGATTAATATGGAGAATATATAAAGACTCAAAATATTTATTAACAAAAGAACAAGTAATCCAATAAAAAAATAGGCAAATAATCTGAATAGACACTTCTCAAGAAAAGATGTACAAATATCCAATGAAAAAATGCTCAACTTCTTTAACCGTCAGGGAAATGTAAATTCAAACTGCATTGAGGTTCTACTTTACCTTAATCAGAATGACTATTGCCAAAGAAAGACAACCCCCCCCCCAAAACAAACAAACAAACAAACAAAAAACCATAACAATAAATCCTATAGCAAAGAGTACAGAGCTTCCTAAAAAAACCCACTTCAAAAGAGAATTATCACTTCTGGTTATATACCCAAAAGAAATAAAATTGGCATAGAAAAGAGATACCAACAAAACTATCTTTTTATGGTACTATTCATAATAGCCAAACTATGACATCAGCCTAGTTCATGACTGTAAACAGATACATGGGTTAAAAAAAGAAAAATGTGATAGGAATACACAATGGAATATTATTCAGCCATAAATAAAATGAAATTATGTCATTTGAAGGAAAATGGGGAACTGGAAACCATTATGTTAAGCAAAATAAGCCAGATATAGAAAGATAAGTATTACGTGTTTTCTCCGGTGGAAACTTAAAACAAGAAACAGAAAGATGACCTAAAAAGAGAAGATGACAATTAGGGAAGAGGGAGAGGGAAAGGGAGAAGGGGAAGGGGGAACTGAGAGGAGGCCAAAAGAGTAGGGAGAGTAGATATGATTAAAACATGATATATACATGTATGGAAATGTCACAGTGAAAACCATTAATTTGTACAATTAATGAGTCAATATTTACAATAAAAATGAGGTAGGACCCACTGGGAAGTTGTTAGGTTATTGGGGGTGTGCCCTTTTAGGAGATAGTGGGACGTTAGTCCTCCTATCTTCTTTTCACTTCCTGGCCATAAGGTAAATGGTTTTGCTCTGCTGTGTACTTCTGGTGTGCTGCCTCACACCAGGCCAAAGCAACAGGGCCAACTGATTACGAACTGAGAAACTCCAAAACTGTGAGACAAAATAAAACTTCTGTCTTTGTAAGTTGATTACATCTGGCATTTTGTTACAGTAATGGAAAGAAGAATAACACAACTACCAGAGAGATTCTTTGCAAATGTTGAATAACTAAAATAATTGAAGCTAACATTTATTGAACATCTCTTGGGAACCTGGATATGCTAAATGGTTTACAAGCATTACTTCATTTTATGCACACAGAGAGGAATGTACTAAAATTGTCTGCATTTTTATAGATGAAGAAATCAAGACCCAGATAGAGTAAACCATTTTTTCAAATTCATCAGTTAACAAATAGTGAAGTTGGAATTTAAGCCCAGATCTGTCTTTCTCTTGGAGAACAAGCTTTTTTTTTTTTTTTTTTTTTTTTGTTGTTGTTGTTGGTAGAGGGATTGCATTTAAGGGCACTGGACAACTGAGCCACATCCCTGGCCCCCATTTTGTATTTTATTTAGAGACAGGGTCTCACTGAGTTGCTTAGTGCCTTGCTTTTGCTGAGGTTGGCTTTGAACTCATGATTCTCCTGCCTCAGCCTCCAGAGCCACTAGGATTACAATCATGTGCCACTGTACTGGGCACTGGAGTACAAGTTTTTAGTTTCACTGTTCTTCACAACTTCAGCCTATCCCTGCTCACTTGTGTGGTACCTGACTTTTTCATTCTATAAACTTCAAACTGTCTTTCTTAAGTGTTAGAGTGTTAGAGAATAGAGCTTATATAGAGAGAACTACAAAAGCAAAGCCACTTTAATAAACTACCTTTTTCTATATTAAGTCATTTATTTATTCACAAAGTTATTCATTAATGTTTAATCATGTGCCAAAGTCATGCAGCTCTGAAGGTAAGAAAGATGGTCTCTTACCTTAAGGAATGAATTGTTGTTATATACCTTGTATTTACTCTTAGGATACTTTTCCTCATATAAATATGTGTTTACTTTTTGCTTTATTTTGGGCTAAAAGACATTGAAAAATTCCCCTTCTCCCTTTCCCTCTCCCTCTTCCCTAATTGTCATCTTCTCTTTTTAGGTCATCTTTCTGTTTCTCGTTTTAAGTTTCCACCATTGTAAAGACATTGAAAAATTTTATAAGGGGAAATAAAATAGTCAATGATATATTTTTACTTCTGTAGAGATTAATTCTCTACAAGCTTGTTGGAAGGCAAGAGACCAGTGAAGAACTATTGAAATGGAAGTGGTCCAGAAGAAGATTCTGAGGACTTACCTTAGGATGGACACATCAGGAAGAAAACTAAGGATAGAATTGAAGTATACTCTCATAGGGTCTGGAGAGAATGGAGTCAAGGATGACTCAGATTCCCCGATGTGGTTAAGATAAACAATAGTATCATTTACTGAAATAGTGAATACAGACCAAAAGAGTGGAATATAGTGGGAGAGAGGAGTTTAATTGAATTTGCAATGTGTTGATTTGGGGATGCTTAAGTTCATGCAGATGAATGTGTCCATCAGCAACCAATTATGTCACTGAGATAGCTATATTTCGTATCTATATGTTATTGTATATTTTCTGGAGATAAAATTTTGGAAGTCATCAGAACTTTTAATAACTTTGAAGATGTGATCCAAAAGGAGGTCATGTAAAATGAGAGGGTCAGGAGTCCAAGCAAGAAATGTTGGGGAGAACCAAGATTGGGTGAATTCCTCATTATTGGTCCAATAACAATTATTTAGTTAAATCCTGTCTTTAAGTTCACCTCATCTTCCAATTTATTTCCTTTATTTCTTTTCATTTATAACATTTATAAATGAATTTTAAATATGCTAATCTGCTTTTATTTCATATCTACTTATTTGTGTTCCATAATCCCCATTTTATTTTATGATTGAAGGGTTTTCCTTCATTTATCAATGTGAGGGTATTAAAATGTTTACTTTAAAAACCTTTTATTTTGTTTTATTGTTTTCATTTTCTTGGGTATCAGTTCCCTCCTTTGTTGAGTTTGTGGACTTTCACATAATGAGTTGGCTTTCTTTCTAAGGTTTTGCATTTTGACTTTCAAGCTCATCTTAAGTGAGAGATTTTCTCTCTGCTGATGAAATTCTTGGCAGTTGCTTCCCTTTGTAGCCTCAGAGTTCCAGGTTTGGAGTGATGTCTCATGTTGACTTGGGGATATTGTACATCCAGTCCTGGAAGACTTTGTTCTTTCTTGTGATCCAGGGCCAACAGATTTTTATTTTAGCCTCTGTTCATAGATGGGGATAACTTTGCACCAACTCATATTTTTGAAATGGAGCTGACTTGTCATTTTTATGGATTTCTTTTTCATATCTGAACTATGAAGATTTTTTATTGTAACACTATCTTTTGAATAAATACATTAAGAAGTTTTTTTTTTTTTTTTTGCATTGCTGGGGATTGAACATTGAACCCTGGTTACTTGAGCATGCTAGGCAAGTGCTTGACCACTGAGCTATATATCCCTAGACCCCCAAACTTTAAACTTATTATTTACACATGGTTGAAGTGAAGGAAGGATATGGATTTCTAAGTGAACTCATTCTATCAGCTCTATTAGAATATTTTTTTTTTTTCTGTTTTTCAGGATAGGATAGGAGAGACTTGAGCACACACATTTTTTGGCACATGGATAGTCCAGCTAATGAAAGGCAGATATTTAAGACTACAAACACATTTGCCTCTAAGATGCAGAGGAGATAATATTGTTAGTAAAGAATACAAGCTTTTTGGAAATATATTTCTTCTTCAATCAGCTTCCTAAAAAAATTAGAGCCAGGTGCAGTGGCACACCCCTGTAATCCCACCAGAGGCTGAGACAGGAGAATTGTGAGTTCAAAGCCATCCTCAGCAATGGCGAGGCACTAAGAAGCTCAGTGAGACCTTGTCTCTAAATAAAATACCAAATAGGGCTGGGGATGTGGCTTAGTGGTTTAGTGCCCGTGAGTTCAATCCCTACTATCAAAAAAAAAAAAAAAAAAATTTTTTTTTTTTTTTTTTGGTTGGTGACTGTAGTCTTGGGAAGAAGGAATATTTTAAGCAGTGGTAACTAAGAAATCTTTTTCTTATTTAAAAATGTTGTTACTCCTCAAAGAGTAGTTGTTGGGGAAAATTGAAGCAACACAATAATGATGATAATCCTGCTGATGTAGTAGTTGGGGCATGGGTAGGATTGAAGAGAAAACAGAAAACAAGAGGATTGATCATTGTTATAAATCCATGTTTCTTTTTTTCTTTTTATTTTTTTTAGTTGTAGGTGGACACAATACCTTTATTTTATTTGTTTATTTTTTTATGTGGTGCCAGGGATTGAACCCAGAGCCTCATATGTACTAGGCAAGCACTCTACCACTGAGCCACAACCCCAGCTCCATGTTTCTCATCTGTGGTGAATTTATATCTTCTTTGGCATGATTTTATCCCAATAGAAAAATTACTCTGATACTTTTATTTCCTCTGAAGTTAAAAAAAAATTCTTCCTCTGCAGTACATTTCGTGGCATTGTGACATCGTAATCTAAATGCAATCTTCTAGTATATTCCCATTAATCTTCAGAGAGCACTTTGGTCTTCTTCACTATAACATAATACATTTTCTATGTGGCCTAAAACAGAAGTGCTCTTTTTGTGAGTACTGGATTGCATAGTAGGCCTGTGCTCAATATCCCTTGCTTACAGGAGCTGATCTTTGTTTAATGCCTGACTTCATGTGGCTACATTTACCTTTTGTTTTCAAACAATCTATCAGATTATAGCACTCATACAGATGAGTACATAAAGCCTACCCTTGTCAGTTTTTCACAAAGTGAATACATTTGTGTAACACTCTTCAGATCCAGAAATAGAAAATTCCCAGCATCTAAGAAACCCTATTGTGCTCTCCCAGTCACACCTTCTCTTAAACCAAACAGTAGTAATATCCTGACTTCTACCAGGATAAGTTTTATCTGTGTATTAATGGAATTGTGAATATATATTGTTTTCTTGTCTGGCTTCTTTCTCTAAAATTATGTTTGTAAAACTTTTCCATGCTGCTGTTGTGGCAGTAGTTCATTTATTTTTATTTGTTGTTTAATATTGCATTGTATGAATATAATGCAATTAATATGCCTTATTTATTATGAACATTTAACCTGTTTCTGAGTTTTGGCTGTAATGAGGGCTGCTGTGAATATGCATGCATGGTCACATAAGGCATGCTCTTGTGTTATGTTGAGTACACATACACATACATATTTATCTAAGGGTAGAATTGCTAGGTCCTGGGGAATGTGTATGTTCAGCTTTTGTAGATACAACCGAATAGTTTTCTAAATGGTTGTACTAATTTACTTTCTCACCATCAGTGCATGTGAGAGCTCTGGTTGCTTCCCATCCTTGCCAACATTTGGTGTCACTCATCATTCAATGTTAACTGTTCTGGTGGTACAGAGTAAGATCACATTGTGTTTAATGTACATTCCTGTGTAGAGTTATGAAGTTAAGAAACTTTTCGTATGTTAATTGGCTAGTTTTAGAAACTTATCTGTTACCTATTTCTAGGTTATGTTACCTGAATGATTTCAGTACTTTGAAATTTGTTGAGATTTCCTTTGTGATCCAGCATATGGTCAAATTTGGTGAATATTTTATTGCATTTGAAAACTGTTTATACCAGTGTGTTCAATTTAAGTATTCATGAAAATTAGGTAAAGTCAGTTAATTGTGTCTTTAAGAATTTTTTAGTGCTTATTCTATCTACTTCTGAGAGGATGTCCAAATTCTCCTTAGTTCTGGTAAGTTTTGCTTTATGTATTTTAAAGCTATACTATTAAGAAAATACAAGTGTAAAACTGTATCTTTCATTTTATCATTATGAACTCATTTCTTACCTATTATTGTATCTCCTCTTTCACTGTGTGAGAATCCGTTTTTACTTCTTCTTGTACCTTTTCTTACAGTCTATATTTATATTAGTATGAACATTCTGGCTTTTTTAAAGATCAGTTTTTCACCCTATGTGATTTTTCCATCCTTTTACTTACCTGTATTTATATTTAAGTTGTGCTTCTTATAAGCAGAATATTGTTTTTCTAAGATTCTATCAATCTTTGACTTTAATTGGACATTAATAATGCATGGTATGTAGTCAGTACATACTTAACATAGTGGCTCATATATGATAATACATTAATGTTTGAACTTATCATTTTCTAGTTGTTCTTCACTTGTCTTGCCTCTTTTGTTCTTTTTCAGTTCATAAATTAAAAAAAAATGGGCCTATTGACCTAAATAGACATTTCTTAAAAGAAGACACACAAATGATAACATGTATATACAAAAAAGCTCAACACCATTAATAATTAAGAAAACTAAAATCAGCACCACAAAGGGATGTCATCTTACCCTGTTAAGAATGGATATTATTAAAAAAGCTAAAGATAAAAAGTATGGCTTTGTATATAGAGGTAAAGGAATGCTTACACACAGTTGGTGGGAACATAAATTACATAACCAATATGGAAAATAGTGTGGAGATTCCTCAAAATATTAAAACCAGGGGCTGGGAACATAGCTCAGTGGCAGAGCACTTACTTCTCTAGCATGCACTCAGACCTGACTCCAATCCCCAGTACTGAAGAAAGAAATTTAAAACTGGAAGTACCATATGATCCAGTAATCCCACTATGGGCATATATACAAAGGAAACAAAATCAGTATGTTCAAGAGATTTCTGTGTTCCTATGTTTATTGAAGTACTTTTTCCACAATAGCCAAGAAAAGGAAGCAACCTAAGTGCTCATAAACTGATGAATGGATAATGAAAATGAAGTACATATAGACAATGCAATGTTATTCAGACAAAGAAAGAGTGAATCCTTCATTTGGGACAACATGGATGGCTTTGGAGATCATTACATTAAGTAAAATAGGAATGGCACAGAAAGACAAGTACCATGTGATCTCACTTATGTGTGAGATATTAAAACATATGATCTCATTTGAATTTTAAAAATTAAGTATTTTTCAACTTTCTTTATTGGTTTATTTGTTGTTCATTTCTTTATTATTCTTCCAGTGGTAATTCTTGGTGATTACAATATATATCCAGGAATACTGGCCCTAAAGAAAAGGAGGATAGGAAAGCACCATGTGCCCAAATGTCCTCTTTCTGTTCCCCTAAAGCCTAGCCAAGTTACGGGAATAATAAGAGCAAACCTGGGTGGGAAAGTCTAAATATATATTATCTTGAAGGATACTGACTTTCTCTTATGCACACTGGGAGTTAAAACAAGTTAGTGTCATCTGTAAAAAGCCCAGAAAGTTGCTCCTTGAGAAGCTGGTGATGTTAAGCAAACTAAAGAAGCTAAAGCCGATGATGTCACTGCATCTGCACCTAAGATATAAAACCCTTCTCTGAGTGGCAACAGGTGTGGAATGGGGACATTGTGGAAAAGGATATGTGTTACCCATCCTCCTGGCCACCCCTGGAGCAAACACTATGAGGGAGTGGAGACATTGCTTGACAAAGCACCATAAGGGACAAGATTGCTACTTTTTTAGTCTGTTGCCACTGAACTCTTCTCAGAGAGTCCTGATCGCTTGTGAACTGTCCCCAATAAATCATGTGTCTTCCGTGCTGTCTCTGGGCACTTCCTTTGCCTTTCCTGCAACCTGTCCCACTGCCCTGGCACAACTGGGCTGTGGACATGACACCAGGATGTCTCAGAGTCTAATAAAACTCAGTATGTAGTCACTTCTCAAGTAATTCTAATTTTTGTGTTATTTATGTCATGGATTTTATTTCTATATAGATACTAAACAAAAAATGCTGCTTTTGTTGCTTTACACAATATTCATGTACATTTATCAAGTTAAATTACTTTTTCCTTTGCTCTTGAATACTTCCTCCAATTCCAAGAGTCCAGTTTCCTTCTCTCTGAAGAGCTTCCTCTTCTGTGTACGTTTGTGTGTTTGTGTTTAATGTGGACCTGCTAATGTCACAGTTTCTCAGCCTTTATATGCCTTATAAGGTCTGTATTTGTCTTCATCTTCTTGGCACCATTTAAACTTAGGAAAGCTGATATTATATGGAGAGATGTCTTGTTTTTATTTTCTCTAGACTTTTGAAATTGAAATATTTTTCAGATAAATAGAAAAGTATATAAAATGCTTTTGTATATCCTTTATTCAGATTCTCTAATAGGTTTATTTTCATTACATTTTATTTATATTTTCTTTCTAAAATGCATGTATATATTTTTCTTTTCAACTGTTTGAATAAATTATAGATGTAATTCTCTTTACTCTGTATTTCATTCCATATTTCTTAAAGATTAGGATATTGCTATTTACACTTGAAGATTGTTTTCTCTGGATGTACAATTCTCAGTTGGATTAAAAAAATTCTTCCAGCAGTTAGTATGTTGTCTTCTACCTTCAATCGCTTCTGTTAAGAATTTGTTCATTTTAGCTGCTCCAATGAAGCTAATGTATTTTGGTCCTTTAGCTGAGTTTTTTAAAATTCCCCTTCATAATTCTTCTTCTTCTTCTTCTTCAGGATTTTGATTTTAACATACTTAGATCTATTTTCTTTTTGTTTAATCTCTTGGGGCTTCTTAAAACTTTATAAATTTATGGATTGATGTTTTTCATAAGTTTTAAAATGTGTTTTGGGCATATTTTTTGGTGCTGTGACCATAAGATATGATGAGAACAATTTGATAGCTGGCTCCATTGCTCTGAGCCTGAGGTGAGGCAAAACATCATAGTGGAAGGGTATGGCAGAACAAAGCAAGTTAGGATGTGGCCACAAAGAAGAAGAGCATGAGAGCTCTCTTACCATGACAACATATATACCCCAAAGGTACACCTTCAGTGACCCACCTCCTCCAGCCACACCCTACCTGCCTACAGTTACCACCCAGTGAATCCATATCACAGTTACCACCCAGTGAATCCATATCAGTGGATTAATGTACTGATTAGGTTAAGGCTTGTATAAACCAATCATTTCAACTCTAAACTTTCTTGCATTGTCTCACACATGAGTTTTTGGGGGACACCTCATATCTAAACCATAACCAAACAGTCAAACATATTTCTTCAGTTGTTGCTTTAGCTTGATTCTGTTAGTCTCCTGCCCCAGATATCCAATTATATGAATGTTGTACTTTCCCCTCAAGTTCTTATCTTTTATTTTTTTTTTTTTTTTTTTGCATTTTCTAACATTTTTTTTTTCTGTCTTGAGTGTGGATATTTTATAAACATCCGTGTTCTTGTTCATTAGTTTTTTCTTTGTAAGCAATTTATTGTTGGAACACTAATTTTATTCTTAATGCTAATTACTATACTTTTCAGTTCTGCCAATTTATGTTGGATTGTTGTTATAGATTTTACTTTCTCCATCTTCTTATTTTTTAAGCATTTCTCATTTATAATTTTAATTTTGTGTATGTTATTTGGGTCCTATCTGTCTGTTTTTATTGACTGATTTGATTCTGGTCTTGTTTCATTGTATGCCTAACATTTCTTTTTAATTGAATGTTGACATTGCATATAAAAAAATTGTAGTCTTTGGATGATGCTATTTTCCCCAGAATGGATCACTCTATCCTCAACCAGGCAGCCACTGTAATGTGGGTCCCCCCACATAATCAGGAACGGTGGTGTCTGTAAACTGTTTTTGACTTTTTAAGTCTATATTTCAAATTTGTCCCTGTCTCAGAAAAGAGCACTCAGAAACACCCATGAAAGAGCCTAGGGTAATTACCAGGCCCTCCTTCACAGTAGGCCCTGAACTCCAATTTTTGTTTCATCAGTAATATGAGCCAGTGGAGAATTCCCCTGAGATTTCCTACAGTTTTTTTGCTCACCTTCTTAGCTTCTTATCCCTGCGCAATTTAATAACTGGCCACATGCCACAAGGGAAAAACTTATGTGAGTTTGAACTTAATTTTCTTTGCTTCTCTTCTGTCAATGATCTTGGCAAATCTGGCCATTCTAGTTTCTTTATCAGGCCCAAAGGGCAATATTTTTCTTTTTATCTATATAAGAAAGCTCTACTAGTTACTTTGACTTTTAGAATTTACACTCTACAAAAAAAATTTAGCCTCTGCCTTTAGCCTCTTTCCTCTTTATTTAAGATTTAGCAAGAACCCCAAAGGGAAAAGCTGTGTGTAGAGCATTGGTTTCACCTCAAAGAATTTCCTTTTCTGAGATGTTGGCCCCTCAGTTCCTGAATGTCCCCAAAGATCTTTAGACAGTTTTAAAAACTACTTAATATAGCTTTTCTAGTTACTTTGATGGAAAGTGTTGGCCTATCAAAACTATTCCATTGCTGTAAGTAGGGTTTCTACAATCATCTTTGCTATCTAATTATTTTGAAAACAAAAGTTTTTTTTAAATCTACAAACTGTGTGTAAGTCTTAGTAATTCACTAAAGTGAAGAATATTTTAAAAATATTAATTTTTTTGGATATTTTATAAACATCCGTGTTCTTGTTCATTAGTTTTTTCTACAATTGACATTGTTTCTTATTACAGTACATATTCACTCTAATGAACTCTTTGTATCTCCATTTACTAAGGACAGACAAATAGAAGTGAAGTTGTTTTTTGTGACTGGGAGTTTTCTTTAGATATTTGTTTGATTGAAGTTTTCATGTTGAGTACTGTTCTCTGTCCATAAATTGGATCCTCAAGATTACCACCTTCCACCTGAGCCAGTGCCCTGGGTGAAGCATACTGTCAGGAACATTTATGATAACTGACAGCTCTAGGGACAGGAAGGAGAGCTATGAAAGAGCTGGTGCCCTTGGAGAGTATGTCTCGTTCACAACCACATGACGAAGGTATTCTTAAAGTGAAAGATAGGCTTAGCCACAAAATAAAGGGTTTTATATTTTGAAAATTGCTGTTATTTTTCTCCTTTTTATCATCTCAAGTAAATAAAAAATAAGTAGCTTAAAAATGATCCTGCCTATTTGAAGACAAAATAATAGATAGACTGTGCTTTCAAGGTCTCTCTGCATTCAATCGCTCCACTATTATTAAAAAGAAAGTTTAATATGGTCTTACACAGAACTGGACAACAGTATATATTTTTCTAAGATTAATGAAATATTTTTTCTTTAAAATAAAATGCTTTTCTTGAAAATTTACATTTCTATTTCTCTGGTCATATCTTTTCCTAGGATGGATTCTATTCTGCTCTTAACATTTTGCTTTGTGAGCTAGCCCAGAATTCACTATCTTGAGGAAGCCATCCCTGGTTTTTGCACCCAGTCTTGTTATGCCCTTAATCATATTTAATATTTGTCATGTGCCAAGTACCACATGAGCATTTTAACTGAATTATCATATTTAACAATAAAAAACATGGTGAGAGAGGTTGTCATTTTAGAAATACAGATAATAAGTTTCAGAGAAGTTAAAAAAAATTTGTACAGTCACACAGAGAATGATGTGGCTTTTAAAAAACACTAACATTTCCAAATTGTACTATGTGCTAATATTAAACCCTATTTGTTACTGTGTACCTGTGATTTTTTTATACAGCTTTTATATTACCTTTTATTATTTATTCCTGTGTCTAGTTGAAGATTCTACAGAGGTAAATGATTACTAAAGCCCCTTGAATTCACTAGTTGGAATATAAAGAAAGATCATAGTATTAGAAAGGTCATCAAGAACTCAGACCTGGTTCACATTCTGATGAGATGAGAGATGAAGATATTTTGTCATGTAGAAAATACTAGAGATATATAATTTTAAAATATATCCCACTCAGAGCATTTGGAAGGAGGGAATTAAAGTTGAATAGACTCTTGGTAATTTTGAGGAATACTTCCAGAGACATACACAATTCTCTAAATTCATTAATTCCATCAGTTCCTTAGAACCCCCATTTTCTCTTTATTTTTATAATGCACATGAATAGTTTTCCTTTTGCAATAGTTTTTCCTTATGCATTAATCTTCTCAGTCTGTTATAATAAAATACCACAGATTGGGTGGTTTAAAAATCAGAACTTTTTGCTTGGAGTTACTGAGGCTGGAATTCTGAGACCAGAATGCCAGCATGGTCTTTGGTGAGGTCAGTCTTCCTGGCTTGCAGATAGATAGTCATCTTGCTGTGATGTCACGTGGTTTAGAGTGAGCTTTCTGGTGTCTTTTCTTATAATGACAATAATCCTAACATATCAGGGTCCCATTTTTATGACCTCATAAGTTATCCTTAACTACTTTCCTAAATGTTCCATTTCCAAATGTAGCCACACTGGGGAGTTAGGGTTTCAACATATGAATTTAGGGGAAAACATTCAGTCCATAGCAGGCTACAGAAAATAAAACTCTGTTATGAAAATTATTTCATAAGTATTATTGTTTATATCGTGATAAGTTAAGAATGAGAAAGATAAGTTTAGAGGTGGATGTTGGGAAGTTTTCTGAGTTTCTTACTACAAAGGGACATATCCTTATACTTCAACCAGGTGTGCAATGTAAATTTGTGTTTCAGTCATCTCAGAAATTATTATAGCCTTAGATCTTGAGAGTTTCAAAATTGCTGAAGGTGCACATGTTAAATCCTTAGAGAAAAATGAGTTTTCCTAAATGCATTACAATTTCTTTGGGAGAAATTTAATGAATTAAGACCTCTTTGTTTTTAAAGACAAAATATCTTGTATATAAAAAATTTAAAACTATATTGGGGATTAAATTAATTGTAACAAATAATCCAACTTATGAAAAAATTTTCACTGTTATAAAATTACATTATCAACTTTTGGAAAAAATATAAAAAAATATTAAAAAATATAAAAATAGCATGTTTTGTAATTAAAATTTCTTGGTTATGATTTCTTTGAAAATAAGTGTTCTTTCATGTTATTCCAATTTAATTAGATTTCACTGAATGTTGGTGCTATCCTCATTACTCTAGCATACATGTACTTTATTCAACCTTGGTTATTGTCATTAATTTTTTTTTTTAGTTGTAGATGGACACAATGCCTTTATTTCATGTATTTATTATTATTTTTTTAATCTGGTGCTGAGGATTGAACCCTTTGCCTCACACATGCTAGGCAAGCACTCTACCACTGAGCCACAACCCCAGCCCCCGCTTACTGTTATTTTTAATTGCCAATCACTTAGAGCTTAGTCAGTTCAATTTATTTTTATTAAAATTCAACTTTGCTGTAACCAGTCATGGGGTTCAGCTTAGTTAACTGTAGATTCTGAGTGGCTTTCATTCTAGGGCAGAATCAGAAAAGAAATGGATTGGTACTGCTGTTCAGAACTCCTCCCCATAGCAGACATTGCTTGTGAATGATAGTATAACTTAACTTGCAGGACTTAGATGAGGTTTTGAAATCCTCTTATTATGCTAGGCTGTCACTATCTATTGATCGAACTTGGCAAATTGAATGAAATCTTTGTGCCAACCTGGGGCTTCTATTTTAATAAGAGAATGTTAAGCTAATGCTAGATGGAATTTAAAAAGTATTGCCAACATATCATTTGCTTTATCTAATACATTTTTAAGGCATAAGAAATTTTAAAACTATGAAGAATCATCATTATGCTAGAAATATCATGAAGATTTTAGCTCTGGTTCACTAGTCTTAAACTTGTATAACTGTTCGGTGAGAGTCATTTCTGTAAATGCCTTTGAAAGCCAACCAATTAGCGATAGCCTTGTGCTTTGAAAAGTAACTGATCAGTAGTGGGCTCACTCCATTGAGCTTTCATCTAAGGTTGATGTCAACCAATTCCTGTTTTTGTAACTAACACAAGCAGTGTTGTTTACCCAGCCTAAGTTACCTTCTGAGATGTGGAGTTACAAATTGCCTCTTTAACTAACATAACTTCTCTACTTCTCAACTCCCCTTTATTAAAACCCTATGTAATATCATCAGTTTTCTTAGTTCAATGAGACTGTGCCTAAACAGTACTATTTTCTATTACTTAGGTGAACAATAACTTTTAAACTTTGCAGTTTTTTTTCTAAGTTTGAATGGTGGTCTCATCCTTTGGCTGATAACAGTATATGCCAGCATCTTTTTTTTTTTTTTTTTCCCCAGTGAAGATAATACGTTTGTTCAACTTTTCAAATGAATTGTCTATTGTGAATAAAGCCACATATCAAAGTATGGATTGACCATGTGACTTAACCCTCCCCACCCAAAGTAGGCATCACTGGACTATCACATTAATAAGCATTGAGAAATTAAAAATTTTCCATTTTAGCAGAATGGAGTTCATTTTATTGCTGTATAGCATACATTTTTATATAACTTTAATGTGACACCAACCTTTCAAATAGAACATTAGCAAATCTGACATGCTTGGAGTATGAGGAATTTTGAATGAAAGGGAAAAACTTTCAGAGAAACACCTAGGTATAAGCTGGTAGCTAATGAGAGATGGACAGTGAACAGCACATAGGTCCATTTGAAGTTCTCCAGTTGGAGCAATTGGAGACTGCACTGGGGCATTTCTATCTTTCTCTCTAGACATTTTAATTAGCCTACATACAGAAAACAGATTGAAAGTTTTAGATTTGGGGGAAGCTGATTTGGAGATGAGTTTGAGCTTTTGATGATGGTGATGGTGCTGGCAGGGAAGTGGCTCAGTAGCAGTCCAAGACTAGATAGGAATTATATTGCCAGTAGATATGGGATCATGACAATCAGGAGAAAAGTGTAAAAATCTTAGTGATTAATGATTTTTATAAAAACGAAGTATATATAATATGAAGAATTGGGGAGAAAGGCAGGACTGTATCAGGGAGGAGAACATGCTCAGGTAAGGGTCTCGGATGTATTCAAGTCAAAACTGGTTTTTAATCCTTTATGATATGTTACATAATAATCATTTTGCTGGATGCTGTGTACGGTAGAAAAAGGATAAGATGTAGTTTCTGCTGTCACAGAACTTACAGTCTAGTGGGATTAGAGTTTTATGACAAAATTGTTTAGAAATGTCAGTGGCTGGTTTGGGAAGGGTCATCAATGACAAGAAGTATGGATTGTGAGGATCATGAACCAGATGGGCATCAACATAAAGGGTAAAGTCTGGGACAAGGGTGGGAAATGGAAACTGAATAAAAATGAAAAGATGTAAAGAATAGTTAAGGATTGCTTTCTTCTTTTAATTTTTTCCTTTGGGATTATTTAGTAGGGAATGAGAAGTGGATATTCCTGTGGGAATCCACTGCAGATGATACAAAATATTTAGAGAAGTCAGATCTGCCTTTATGAAAGGAAGTGAGCCCATCTAGTGATGATACTGTTACAAGACTACTTAAGGTATTTAGGCCATATATGCTGCCTGGAATTTGCATCCATACCTTTTCTTTTAGGAGAAAGGTGAACATCTGAAAAAATTATTAGTAGCTGCAAAATCTCTCCTGATCATTTTTCAGTATCACATGGTGAACTATCATCATTAAATGTTTGAATAGTAATGCAGCATTAAGTGAAGATTGTTTAGTGATTGTATCAACTCTAGGAGAAAAGATAATTTTGGAGAAGGTAGGTGATAATATTAAAGATAAATCATTGAAATCAAGGCCAAAGGTAATCACAGACTTTACTGGGGATAAAGTAGCAAAATTCAAGATTTTTTGTTGTGTTAATCCTCTTAAGCCAAAAGGTCACGGTCACACTTTATACTCAGCATCACCAGTAATTTATCCACAGTGTCCTCGTGGCTATAATTCATGCTGTAAACCTTATTTGCACTACTTGTTTTTGTTTAAAAAAAATCTTTCTTTCATTGTGCCATAGTTAGGTTTTAGCTGAGTATTAGAGGGATGCTTGTTAGCAGGAAGGAAATGCAGAGATGAAAGCGAGTGTTCTCATCTTGTGGTCTGTTCTGAATGCTGTTTGCTGGGAGGTAGGAGTTATCAAAGGAAACACTGGCTGCTGCTGGCAAGTCTGAGGGGTCTGAGGCCTTTTCAGAGCACATGCTGATGGACATGTGCTGAATAGTTGCCAGTGGGTTTAAGCCTAGCTTGTTGTCAACCCAGTGCCTGGGCAGCTCACAATAGGAAATGACAGGTGTGTTAAAGCATGAGACAAGTGTGTGACTTGGCTTTGGATAGAGGCCACAAAGCGCTGGTTACCTTGGGTATTACTGCATCTGTCTTTCTTTTGCCTTAACACCTGCTTTTCTTCACAAAGTAACCAACCTCATGGGGCTTGAGTCCTTGAAATATTTTTAGGGGGCATATTTACATCTTTCCTTTGCACTTAATATGAGTCATGTGCAGTGGCATCTGTTGGCTGCATTTGTGATGGGGCTGAGCGGGAGACAATATACCCACAGTTTTCTCATTTAATTATAAGGGAAAGAGCAGATCATCCTTGTGTCACATGCTTTGGTATCATGGCATTTCTAGCATCTGGCACTGCATGTGGTGCTGTTAGGCTCATATGGATATGTGGCAGGAGAAAGATGCCCAAGGCAGACAGAAATTGAAAACAAGATTATAGGCAGAGCCAAACAAGCAGCACATCATTTTTGGAAACACTGAAATATTGAACAGAGTCTTTACTCAGGCAGCAGATTGGCTGCACATGGTTTTTTCTGATGATGATGGCTACTGAGGCAAAGAGAAAGAAGAAGAAAACATATTAAATACCCCGAGAAGAGGGCAAAAATAAATTGAGTGAGAAAGGGTGTGGCATTGCTCACATACCTATTTTCTTGTATGGTGATGTTTGGAAGCACATCTTACTTTTTATTGGGATACTGATATCATTTAAAGCCTAAATTGTGCCAAATCCCAGGGCTGAATAAAGCATTCTTCTTGCTTCACTATGGGCAGGTATATAAGAAAAGGTGACTGCACCTGGAGGAGGTACAAAACCAATGAAGAGAAATGACTTGATTAAATACAAATATGTGTTGCGTCTTCTTGGAAAAGCAACCGGTTCTGTTTCAAGGGGAACATTATGGGAAGGAAAATAATTTGCCTTATCTTAAATGGTATTCCTCAAATCCTACCTGGCCAAAAGAAAGCCAAGTTTCCTTTAATTTCTTTTCCTGTAAGGCATTGACAACAAGAGGGTGCAACAAATTGGACTAATTGAACTCCCTAATTTTCACCCACTGCCTTTCGACCAGAGAAAAATCAATAGGAAAACAAATGATTTTGCATTTTTTCCCGTTAGATGATTTAATGAGAATCAAGGCATTTCTGCTTCCTCTGGCTCCCACCTCTGGCTTCTCTTATTTTGTGCATGGCCTAGCAGTACACTATTAAGTTTATCAGGGAAACATATTAAGATTTTTTTTTTATGCCTTCTGGAGAAATACAATGAGATATGGCACATTTTTTTTCAAGCTATACAAGGGTTGAAAATGGATATATCTTCATAGAATTAGGTCTTTCAGTAGCGTAAGAGGTTTCATTAAGTTCTGATATAGCATGCTGTAGTTTATACTCTCTAAAGTTTTCTGGTCAAATTTCCAGAATTAGGTTTGTGAAACATAAAATTGTGTATCTGTCTTCTTGTACCACAATGAGTTTTTTTCAAATTTATTTTTATTCAAAGATAAATTGGAATACTCAGTGAATTTCTCTCTCTAAATGGAAAATCAGACAAAATTATCAATTAAAAACTCAGATGTACAGATGCAATCTGGGCATGGTGGCACATGCTTGTAATTTCAGAGGCTTGGGAGTCTGAGACAGTAGGATCACAAGTTCAAAGCCAGCCTCAGCAATTTAGTGAGGCCATAAGTAACTTAGTGAGACCCTGTCTCAAAATAAAATATTGGAAAAAATGGCTGGGGACTGTGGCTCAGTAGTTAAGTGCTGCTGGGCTCAATCCCTGGTACCTAAACAAAACAAACCAATGAACAATAAACAAACTTAGATTCAATAATATTTACTCTTCCTTTTAAAAAAGTTTCTGTCCCACACAAGGTTGTTATATAGTTTGATAGTCCACAGTTATAGTGTATAGTCTAATGTATCCACTTTGTCAGTCTTCTAAGTCATACTTGAAAAAATAAGAGGAAAGGAAAAAGGGGGTAGGAGCTCACATTTGTTGAACACTATGTTAATCAAGATTCTTTGGATTGCAACTACCAGACCTCAACCACACACACACACACACACACACACACACACAAATATATACCTACAGACACTCTTCAGGACACAGTGTGTGTGTGTGTGCATAAATTTATTAACTTAGTTAACCAGGAAATTCAAGAGGAGCATCTAGCTTCAGGCAGGCTGAATATAGACATATAATTGATGTCATCAGGAATCTGAGTCCTCTGCTCGGTCTCTTGTCTCTGCTTTCCTCTGGGTCAGTTTCATTCACAGGTCTTCCAATATGGAGGTGAAACTGGATCCCATTCTAGCCTGTCCCCACACAAAAGACGTACAAATGGCAAAAGGTATATGAAAAGTGGCTCAGCATCACTAATTACCAGGGAAGTGCAATCAAAACCACATTATCTTTTTTAGCTCTTTCATCATAGCTCCAGCCAGAGATATCAGGACCAAGGACAGTGATGGTGCTTTCTTCAGAGATTCTGATTCTAGCTAGATCAAAGGCACACTCATACATTGCTGGTTGGGACTGCAAAATGGTACAGCCGTTATGGAAAGCAGTATGGAGATTTCTTGGAAAACTTGGAATGGAACCACCCTATGACCCAGCCATCCCACTCCTGGGTCTATTCCCAAAGGACTTAAAAACAGCATATTACAGTGACACAGCCACTTCAATGTTTATAGCAGCACAATTCACGATAGCTAGATTGTGGAACCAACCTAGATGTCCCTCAGTTGATGAATGGATAAAGAAAATGTTGTACATATACACAATGGAATTTTACTCAGCAATAAAATAAAATAAAATAATGGTATTAGCAGATAAATGGATGAAGTTAGAGAATATAATGCTAAGTGAAATGAGTCAATCTCAAAAATCCAAATACCGAATGTTTTCTCTGATATAAGGAGGCTGATTCACAGTGGTGTTGGGTCGGGGTACATAGGAGGATTAGATGAATGCTAGAAAGGTCAAAGGGGAGGGAGGGGAAGGAAGGGAGCAAGGGGAGCTGGAGGGGAAAAAAAGAAAAGGTGGTTGAATAAGATGGATATCATTATCCCAAATGCATGATTGAAGATTTGAATGGTGCGAATATACATTGTATACAAACAGTGTTTTGTAAAACGGTGCTCTATATGTTTATTATGAATTATAATGCATACTACTATTATAAATACAACTTTGAATAAAAAGAAAGCACCTGTCTAGGGCTGGGGTTGTGGCTCAGAGGTAGAGCACTCACCTAGCATTTGTGAGGCACTGGGTTTGATCCTCAGCACCACATAAAGTAAAATAAAGACATTGTGTCCACCTATAACTAAAAAATAAATATTGAAGAAAAAAAAAGCACCCTTCTAGACGGCTGGACATGTGATTCAGTGGCAGTGTGCTTATCTGGCATGCATGAAGCCCTGGGTTTAATCTTCAGAGTCCCTCCCCCTCCCAAAAAAATCTCCAAAAATTTTCTGCAAGCTTTGGCCTATGTATTAGAGGCTTTGATGTCTGCAGTGTCTGTGGTACTGGCTCTTAGAGGTAGGCCTGGAACTGAGTTCCAAGGCAAAGTCCTGTGTAAGATTTCATGCTCTGCTCTACAGCGGGTGCAGTCTCCCTATGCACTCTGCAGCACAAAGTTGCCAAGTTTCCTGGATAACACAGTTATAGCAGCTTAGTTTATGGATACTGGCCTGGGGAAATAAGTCATGGGTCTCTGAATAGCACTGTATTTCTCTGTGGTAGTCCTGGTACTGGTTTTCAAGTTCAAGTCCTGGACTCAATTCCTTCTCCTTTCTCCAAGCAGATGGTGTCTCTGCTTGAAGTTTAGGGAGGGGTGATGTGGGCAACTTTTTCCTTCTGGCCTTCTCCAATGCATCTTTTTGTATTTTTATATGAATTCAAAGTGTTAGGGTCTTTCACATGGCTTCCTTAGCTCTTCAGAAGGTAGTTTAGTGCATAGTTGTTGAAATTGTTGTTTCTATGCAGAGATGATTACTGAATCATCTTAGCTAGCTGCCATCTTGCTCTGACCCCTGCCCCCCAAAATCTTGATAGCAAAAATCCCAAACAACCCAATTAAAACACACACACACACACACACACACACACACACACACACGACATACAAATGGCAAAAGGTATATGAAAAATGGCTCGGCATCACTAATTACCAGGGAAGTGCAAATCAAAACCACAATGAGATATCATCTCAGTTTAGGGAGAATGTCTATTATCAAAAAGACTAAAGATTATAAGTACTTATAAGGATATGGAGAAAAGAGAAACACTTAACACACTGTTGACAGGAATAAAATCTAGTACAGCCATTCTGAAAACAACATAGGGATTCCCTAAAAAATTAAAAATAGAGTTACCATCTCATCCAGCTATCCCACTACTGGATATTTATCCAAAGGAAATGAAATCAGTATGTTGAAGAGGCATTTGCAGTCTTATGCTCATTGCAGCACTTATTCACAATAACTTTTGTTTCACAACAACCAAAGCATCCATTAACTGATCAATGGATAAAGAAAATGTGGTACATTTACATATACAAGTAAATGCTAGTCAGCTATTACAAAGGAAGTCCTGTTGTTTGTGGCAACATAGATGGAAATGGAGATTATTATATGAAGTGAGATAAGTCAGGCACATAAGGACAAGTACTACATGATCTCGCTCATGTGGTATCATGAGCCGTCAATGGAGTGTGTGTGTGGACTATTATGCATAGTAGCCAAATAAAGGGATAGGTCTGGCACCGTGAACTCCCTGTCAGGGATTGATCACATGATGCAGGTGCGCCTCCCCTGCCAGCTCTAAGATCCCACACAGCACCTGAGATGGATGTGACTTTCCAAGATGTCAATCAATCTGTTGACCACAAGACATCAGGAAGCAAGACTTCACCCTTGAAACCTTATCCCTGCCTCTGATGTCCCCGCTATAAAATAAAGGAAATGCAGGCTCATGCTCTCTTACCAGTGTGGAAGCTGACCCTTAAGGTCACAGAGTCGTCCTGCCCTCGATTTGAAAAACTTATGTCTGTGTTGTATTTTTCCTGCTTTCTTAGCTTAATGTTGCAGCCAGTTCTTGTAAATCCATTTCCTCTCACCTGTGTGGGTCGTGGACGAGAATGTGGGAAATGTCAGAAATTGGTTGATTTCCCAGGAGTTGAGAGTAGAATGTTGGTTACTGGAGGCTGGGGAAAGTGGGACTGGTAGAGACTGGAAGAGACTGATCAATGAGTACTAAGTTGTAGTTCGATAGGAGTAAGATGTTCTGGTGTAGAAGGACCACAGATAATAATAATTTACTATGTATTTCATAATGCTAGAAGAAAGAAATTTGAATGACTTCACTACAGAAAACATAAATGTTTTGTGGAGAAAGATAGTTTTAAACTGACTTAAATATTACACAATGTACACGTGAATCAAAATGTCACATTGTACGCCATAAATGTGTACAAGTTTTATATTTTATGTATCAGTTTAAAGTAAATTTAATTTAAATTTCAACAAAATTAAAAACAAAAAATAAAAAGAAATTCATGAAAAAAGCACATATCCCTAAGGGAATATACTACTGAAAGAAATGTTGGGAAAAGTTTCAGTGAGCCTTCAATAATTATTCTGTAAATTATTTGTTCATAAATATTTATTTATTACCTGGGTTCCTTTAAAATAAGATTTATACCCCCATCTCCAGACAGAGAACCACATTTTATACAGCCTCCTTAATGATTATTCATATCCAAAGTTGGATGGATTCTAATACATGTTCAGAAGTTACTCATTTTGTTAGATGTGGGCAAGAGCAGACATTGTAATTTAAAAAATTACATGTATAAGTTGTTTATTTAGAGATTTCGTTTCTTATTTATAGAAACCAAAATAGGAATTCTTTCACTCTCTGGATGAAAAATGCAGTTTCTAAAAGCAATAAACAGACTGAAAAGGAAACTTTTAAAATAGTAGGGACACAATTTGGTGAAATGTAATAGAAGGATCAGAGGTGTTACCTTTGGCAGCAATAGAAACATATTCATTTTTATAATGATTTTTGATGTCTAAAATAAAAACTTCACCATTCAATAGAAGCATTCTACATGGCAGTAGATAACTTTCACTTTCCATACTCTGATAACCTAAATAATTTCCCTTGCATAAAAGCACAAACTTATACTCAAATATCTACAATTACCTATTGAATTAAATTCTGGATATTTGGAAATAAAATCCCATTCCATTTTATGTACTAATTCAGTGATTTTTAAAATTAAAATTCACTGTATTTGTGTAGCCTACAGGAAGTTGAAAGGTTGAAATGACAAAATGAGAGGACTCCAAGCAGTTTGTGTGCTCTGATAAAGTATGGGGAGAATCTGAATTAAATGTGGATCACAGCTGTCTCACTAGGGCCTTGTGTGCTAAATTTGGACATCACATAGCATAGTAAAAACGCCACTTTATTTTACATGTAACAGGGCAGTGGCAAATAGGTATGGTAATATCAGGTTAAAGATGAAGAAATAGTTAAAAAGTTTAGGTTTTAGGTGATGCTGACCCTAAAGCTTTGTTTTCATTGTTATTAACATACAGATTTCCCAGATTTTGTAACCCCAAACTGTGTTTGGTTTAGAAATGTCTGACTGAGTTTTATATAAGCTGCTTTTGTTTTTATCTTGGACCACAAACAGAAGTTATGTCTGAACATCATGGCTTTTTTTTTTTTTAACTTTAATTTAATTTAATTTATTATTATTATTATTATTATTTTAAAAAAAACTCTTTTGTTGTAAGTGAAATTTACATACCATAAAATACATCCAAGTGTCCAGTTCAATGATTTTTAGTAAACTTACATGATCATATAACTATCATCACAGTCCAATTTTAGATCATTTCATCGTTGCCCCAAATCTCTTTTTTAATGAGAAATTGTGCATATTTCCTTTGTTCATCTCAATTCCAACAAGGAAGCAGCTTATACATTCACTTCTTCAGAAGATAGGTTATTCTGTTTTTGTTTCATTTTCTAGTGTGAAGAGCATCTGTTGGTTTGTCAGTGAGACTTCTGTAAAGGAGCCCATGATGCCTGGCAGCTTTGCATCCCCTGATTCTCTAGATCCCTGGGATTTGTACTTCGACAGATATTCTTTAACTTTGATCAGTATCTCTTCAGAAATATTGTTTTTAGATTTTTTTATAATACAAAAGGATAAGTAAATTGCCATGCTTTATGACCCAGAGCTGATAAAAAGCCCTTGGAAATAAAAGACATTTCCTTTTGATTTGTCATTCTCTCAGTAAAGCTTGAAGAAAGGTACCAATTATTTCTGACTGGTGGCAAGGGAATTTCAAGCAGCTCTGTATTAACATGTTTTTGGTCATTTGTCAGTTTGTATGGTGTAGTAACGCCCAGCACTAATTAACAAAACTCTGAAGAAGGTGAAAAAAGGGATCACCTAAGTTCTATCAAACTAGCATGATATTGAAAGCAACTATGAAAAAGTTTGCTTTTCTTGAGACAGATTCCTGAAAGAAAATCCCAGAGACTGGAGTGTTATGCAGAATTACAAACATATTCAGATTCTCTCACCTAATCCTTATGTGCTCTGGTCTTTCTGAGTGTGTTAGAATGTTAGAATAAATCAGAGATACTGTTATGAAATGCATTTCATGTGTTCATGTTAGTGCCTATGGTACTTCACATGCCATTGTGTACTGACATTTTTGCTTGCTACCTCATCATTTTTTCTTTCACTGATTTTTACCAAATTCTTTAGTGCCTGTCAAAATCACTTATCTGAGAACTGGCTTTGTTGTAAGTTTTGACAGTGAAATCTTGACTTGGAGAATATTCTCACACTCCCATCACCATCCCTGAAAGACACTAATTTACACTGTGTGTATGTGTATGTGTACATTTCATGTGATAGTGAGAGACACATATCATTATTTATCTTCAGATGGTACATAAATATTCACATAGAAGTTTACTAATGTTCATTCTCTTTCAGTTACATGCTTGATTAAGATATATATACATTGTTTCTGAAAAGAAATTTTTGTATCTATATTCACAAATAGCAGATTCTAGTAGAGTATAATGAAGCAGCCTCTTCATCCAAGTTATCTCATTATTCTCCAGTGCTGGAATCTTCTTCTTAGCTGGGATTTGTTCTTTATCAGAGCAAACTGTGATACTGTGTCTAATTGGCTCCATTCTTGCTCATAGCAGTGATTCATTTTTAGTGCTGTGGTGTAGTGTCTGATATTTATAAAGACTAATATAGGTGTGTAACGAATGATACAGATTGAGTCTTGGTGACATTCTGCTTTTGTATATGTTAAGGGATAAAATATTGGTTGGAAAAATTAATTTAGAAAGCAAGCACACTTTTGGTATTCACCTCTTTTCTGTGTGGCACATAGGTGGTCATCCTGGCTTACTGGATAGGAGGGCATAATAGGAATCACATGCCTTAGCATCAATGAAGAGTAAAGGGTTCATTTTTCAAAAATGTTCTCTGTACAGAAGATATGCATTGGAGATGTTCAGGCATAATAGGGAATTGGTCAAAGGTCATGGATTTGGGGTCCATCTTTTCTTTCAGAGATGGCTACACATGAGTCCTCTTAGTCTAGGTATGCCTAATCTCTGACGGTATAAAAAGGGTTTTTAAAGATAATTGAAATGTTCCTAATCAGTAATGTTATGTAATTTCTATTCTTTTTGGTATATTCTATACCCACATACCTGTATTTTGTTCAGTGTCAACTTATGAACTTCTTTGTAGAATTTTAATGTGGAGAAAAATATGAATTTTGTGTTGTGAAATTTCTTACAGTGCTTCCTGTAACAATATTGAGGAAATTTTATCCATGGCCTCCAGAAATACTTAGGCTTCTTCTGAGGTTTTATAATATCTTCTTACAGTTACCATGAATAATGTAACAAATTGTGCTTTCCTCTTTTAGTTGACCCCTATAAAGCTGAATTTGTGGCCTTTCTATAAAAACGTGGGATTTCATGGGATGTGTTTATGTGTGAACTCCAGTTTTATCTTCCCCTCTTACCTATATTTATCTATTGCCCTAAAACTTTACCTACTTATTTTAATTTACATGAATATGTCTCTAATTACATAAATCACTTTGGAAAATGGTAGTTATAAAAATAGATCAATTTTCAAGGTTGTTTTAATATATAATACTCATTAGTAATTGTTCCTTGTTTTCTAAAGTCCTACTTGTTAAGAGGATAACAGAGAGCAGCCCAAGTAACTGTACTGATATTTTTAATTAGGTGAGAAGGAGGAGAAAGATGTAGCAATTGGACGGAAATCCCTTACATCTTTCCCCTTTGCTTTCTCATAAATGCCCCAGGAAAGGCAATTGCACTCATGCCTGTGGAAAGATAAAGATTCTGAGGGTGTGGAAAAGCAGTGACAGAGAGAACACTGGAGAGGGAAGAAGAGCATTAGCTAAATACAAAGCAGGCGGTGGAGGATGTTGAGGACCTAGACTGCCAATGTCCCTCTTGGGCTCCTAGAACATGTCTAGGTGTCTCTGACAGCTGCTGCCGGCACACCTGGATAGTGATCAATTGGTAATGGATTAATGTTTGCAACACTCCTCTATTTTCTTTACTGACTTTATGATTACTAAAATCAAATTGAGACAAAATAACAAGAAAACATATTAAACCCAAACTTGTTGCTTCATGATGTCATTGTTGAAATGATATCATCTTCCTTATTCTAAATTTCACAGGACATTGAAGTTAAAATTTTTTATTTCCCAAAGTATATATATATTTTTTATTTTTAGCAGTAATTGGTAAAAATTGCTTTGGAGGCTTCTTTCATTGCTGTCATTCTGTATGGATTTGCTATATTTGGAGGAAAGAAAGTTTACAAGGCATACCCTTCTCCCTGCTGATTATTTTAGACTATCATTTTTTCACTTTTTATTCCCATAATCACCACAAGGTATTGTCCCTCAGGCTGGTGCCCCAATGGGCTATATATGGAAGCATGTGAAATATGTTTCACATATTCTTAAATTGTATTTCTACAAAAACATAATTATGAAAATAAGGCTGGGCATGGTGGTGTACATCTGTAATTCCAGCGGCCCAGGAGGCTGAGGCAGGAGGATTGTGAGTTCAAGCCAGCCTTAGCAACATCGAGGAGCTAAGCAACTCAGTGAGACCCTGCCTCTAAATAAAATACAAAATAGGACTGGGGATGTAGCTTGGTGGTTGAGGACCCCTGAGTTCAATCCCTGGTACATAAATAAATAAATAAATAAATAACAGTCTTGTGAAGATGAACTACCACTCATGTTGATAAAATATTAATATCAACTTATGGCCAGATTTAAAAAATGATCACCAGAACTTGGAACAGAGTATTATTTTAAGTTGTTAAGTTGATATTTAATTTAGTTGCAATAGGATGTTCTTTCACTCTAATTGGCACTTAAAATGAAGCCTTCACTATGCTTCTGCCTTTGTATAACCACTGAGAACAGATTACCGGATTCTTATTGATTCTACCTGTCTAAGGCTGTGGATGTCAGAACTTACCCTGAAACTAGTGACTTCAGGCCCAGGAAGTTTTAATAACTCATTATCTAAAACTGCTCTCAATTGCTTTAATTCCTGGTAAAGTAATGTTCTTCCTTATTCAAATCTTTGCGCTTCTCTCATTTGGCTTAGAGGAAAACACAACCACCAATTCCTATGTTGAAGGACATTGTTGGCAGTGAGTTAAGAACATGGTCTCTGAGCCTATAGTCTGCCTTTAAATACTACCTTTAAAATGGGCATACCAATTACCCTGGTGTGATCATTGCACATTGTACACAAACATTGAAATGTCACAGTACATCCCATCAATATGTATAATCATTATGTATCAGATACAATAAAAAAGTAAAACAATTAGGTTTCATGTTCAAAACAAAAAGTCCACATGCAATATATATTATAATTTATAGTAACAAAAGAAAACCACTGCTAAATAAATTGTGATTATAGTTTCTAATTAATTTTATTTTATAAGTAATGAAAATTCCTTTTAAATCTAGATACATCTATCACTCTAATCCATAAGTAAATCATAGATAGGATAAAAGGGTGAAAGTACAATATTGATAAGACTTCACATTCCGGATCTCACTCTTTTTAGTCACTTCTGAGCCATGATTGTTGATATTTGTATTTTTTCCCCTCATAATATTATCCTCTGCAATCTAGGAAAAAAAAAAAAAACTAAAGTAAAACAAATAAAAACAAAAATCTCAAAAAAGAACCCAAACCTATGCTTTTAAAAAATACTGCCTTTGTCTCTTACAAGTTGTTTTATATGCCTCACTTTCCTTCTCTGTAAATGGAAATAAACTACTACCAATCTCAAAAGGTTTGTATGAGGAAAAAGTAAGTTCAGATATGTGAACTGCTAGGACAGTGCCTGGCTCCTGGTGGGTGTTGTACTTTTAAAATGAATTAGGAAAGTATGTATAGGTGCAGCTCACCTAAACATTCTTAACATTCTGAAGGTGTTTTTATCTCAAATTCCTGCTAGGATTAATGATATTGTATTGAATAATTCAAAATAGCTAGAAGAAAGGATTTTGAATATTGTTACCACCAAGAAAAGATCAATGTATGAAGTGCTGGATATGATAAATACTCAGATCTGATTATTACACAAGGTATACATGTATCAAAATATCTTGCCATGCCTCGTAAATGTGTAAAATTATGTGTTAATTTAAAAAAGTAAAAAGAAAAAAATAATAGTCCTTACTTAAAATGTCTTCCAATCTCAGATGAACTATTTTATTTTATTTTTCTCTGTAAGTAGTAAAATCTTAGAAATAATACCTTGTTATCATCAAGCATTTATTTCAGGGTTCTAATATCTCATAGTTTAGAACAGGTTCAGCAAACTATGGCCTATGGGCCTAATCTAGCTACCTTCCATTTTATAAATAAAAATTCTCCTGGAACATAGCCACATCCATTCATTTACATATTGTCTCTGTAAATAGAACTGACTCATAGTGATGGAGACTGTATATTGTTCAAGTTGAAAATATTAACTTTGGCCCTTGACAGAAAATTTTTGCTGACTTCTGGTTTAGGATATTAGTATGTTAATCGTTCCCAGACTAAATCTTTTATGTAAATTTGATTTTTGCAAATTCTGCTCATTACCTGTTATTTAATATCTTCCTTAAATAAAATTTTAGCAAAGTTTATTTTATTAAATAGTTTTATATTATTTTAAATGAAAAAATTAGTAACCATGACAGAAATGGGAGACATTTATGAGAGCCTATATGCTTAAAATAAATTGTTATTAAGCTATAGTTGAATGTTATTCCCTGTGAGTCTGAGACCTGCTCTCTTAGGTAATAAAGAGATTTTCAATAGTTGGAAAGATGATAAAGACATTGTTGGTACCAAACTGAAACTTTAATCTTGCTTTAATAAGAAGGATTATGTGAGAATTGAAAAAGAAGGTATAATTTCCTCATTACATGTGATTCATGTCATTAAATGACACTTCTGAGTGCCCCCTACCTTAACTTCAAGTATCACACCTAATCCTGTGCATCTGCGGTGAGACACATTGTACACTTTTGAGAAACATGGGGTAAAAACAACAAAGACAATGATGCCTGCTAATACTAGCTAATATGTATTAGGAGCTTATCACTGCCAGATGCACTTTGGAAAGCACTTCAGGTATAGCTCTGTTGTCACAACAACTTGTGAAGTGCATTTTACTCCCTTCCCATTGTACGGCCAGGACAACTAAGGCAGAGAGTTGCTGGTACTTGCTGGATGTGCAGTTAATAAATGGCAATGCTGACCAGGAGGCAGGGATTGAGGAGGAGGGCAGGCTTGGACATCAATTGTGCTTCTAGAAAACTTAAGAGTAATTATTGGTTTTCACCTTTTTCTCTGTATTGTAGATATGTTAGTAGGAATTTGGAAGAGGTTTTATTAGAAACTGCTATTTTATTGAGTAACAAATTTATTATAGTATTTCCTTTCTAGTTGAAGGGTGTTAAGGGTGGATATTGATGAAGAAAATGATCATAAGATGGCTTTATTTTCTGCAGTATTAGTAAAATATTGTTAAAATTATGAAATGTCTAATTCTGCAAAGATACAATAGGATCTTGAGATTATATGTTTATACATTTTTTGTGGCTGTGTAATTTAGTAATGTTGTTTCTAGTAAGTTAAAAGTGTGTTTTAAGAACCATAATAAACTTTATTTTCTTAAACACAAAATTAAACTTTGGAGAGTGTATTGTGAGGAAGTAATGCCAATGATATTAACAATAAAGATATTTTGGAAACAAACAAGAAGGAATAAAAACTTTGAAATCAAAGGGACTCCAGAGTGCAGGGCTATTGCTTGGATTCCAGTGAGACAATAGCATTTTAAAAAAATAAAATGACATTTTTACTCAAAGGGAGAATATTTTATGGGTCAGGTGAGAGTTATCACATCAGTTTAGGCTTTGAGCTTCCTGTGGTAACAAATACAGTAATAACTGTGATAATGTATGATAAAAACAGGCCACATTTGATTTCTGGCTCTGCCTCTGAGTGGTTTTAGGTTGCTTAATCTGAGTCTTAATTTCACATGGTTAGGCAGAGATAAAGACTTCTGTTAACAGTATTAAAGTGAGGTGATACGTATACAGGATCTCAAGGACATAATTTTTCCAAAATATATTAGCTATCTTCTTTCTCTGCTGGACTTCTTTAACATCTAGTGGGTGAGAAAGACCAAAGCATATGCAGCTGAATCACACAGATGAGGTGTCTGCCTTGCCTCAGGTGTGACTTCTCTTTGTTATGCGGAAGCAATATTTTTTACTTTTTTGACACCAAATACTAAATTTGATTTACATTTCAACTGCAGTAACAAATGAATTTCAATCATATACAAATAGCAAGTAACCCAGTGACAGACATAGGACCCAAACCACCAGCACTGAAACCGGACTCTGATATTTGCTTGCCCTGTGCTATAGTTTGGACCTTAAGTGTCCTTCCCAACATTGTGCTGTTGGGAAGTGGTGAAACCTTTAAGAGGTGAGGACTACTGGTTGGGGGGGGTATCTTTAGGTCACTGGGGACATGCCCTTGAAGGAGATCGTGGGACCCTCACCCCTCTCCTTTGCTTTCATGCCATGAGGCAAGAGGTTTTGCTCCACCATGTGCTTCTACCATGATATGCTATCTCACAGCAGACCTAAAGCAATGGGGTCAATTGATCGTGGTCTGAAACCTCTAAAACTGTTTAGACCAATATAAACATTTTTTCTTCATGAATTGATTGATTTTAGTATTTATGATACTGACAGAAAGCTGGCAGACAATCTCTGTGAGCTTGAGCAAATTAAATTTTCTATGCTTTAGTTTCATTGTCCATAAAATGGGGATAATAAGAGTACATTGTTCAGAGGGCTAAGGAAATACAGGTTTTAATTTTATAGATTTATAACATTGCCTGGCACATTTAAGGACTGTGTATACATAAAATACTTTGGCATCCCTGAAAAATGACAACAAGGCAATAATTTTAATAGTTCTAAGCTGTTGGTAAATTTTTTATCATTATGCCACAAATCTTCCATCTATGAGCTCTTAAGTGTTAAGAAAGGCTGGATTCAACTCTACTGTCTTTACTTTTTGGTCTTCATGATGTATATGATACGTTACTTGTCGTCAAGGTAACAAGATTTAAGACAGTTTTATAAAATGAGAATGGGATCATTTAAAAAATGTAATGCCAGGAAATGCCTTAGAAAAGGAGGCACCTTAATAATAGACTTTATTGAAGCCAAAGTGTCTAAATCTTATTGAAGGCAGAGAATCAATTGCTCTGCAGTTCCACTGCTGTATTGAAAGCAGCCTGTATTTTCAAATAAGAGCTTGGCATTTTATATCCCCACAATAATGGGGTAGAACTTTTGAAAGTGAAAATATGAGGAGCTGGTAAAGATTTTTCCCCTTGAAAAATACATAAAATAACAGCAGATTTCACTGACTTATTATGAGGGATGATATGTGAAGGGATTTGGCAGAATGAAACTTAGCAGAATGAAGGATATATCAATATAGCCATTTTTGCTCAGCTTCTCTGTGTGAATTCTGAAGCCAAGTCACTCATGTGCTAAGCCAAAAGTTAATAATAATAATAAAACAAAGCTAGGGAAATCTAATTTGGGGACACATAACCTCATTTATAAGTCACCTAATTTAAATTGTTCAGAAGAAGGATTTATGTTCTTTTGGCTTTCTACCATATGTCCATTAGTAATAAGGAAAAAGTATGTTTATCATATCGTTGCCATGCCAAGAAAAGAGGAGTGTGTGGGGAAGAAAAACATGGTAGATGCATGAGATATATAGGTTTATTGTGTTTTCATCTTTATTTAACAATATACTGTTTAGTTAATCTGCTAAATATATATTAAAAGCAAAAACTGTTAGCTTATCCTAATTGTGTGTATCCTGCTTAAGGATCTCATTCTAGTGAGGAAGAAAGTTTAGATGCTGGATAGACAAAACAACAACAAATATTCTGGAATGCAATGAAAGTAACTTGGAAAAAATTAATGGAATAGGATCAAACAGTTTTACATATGTGCTGTGTGCATGATGGGCTACACCTATAAAAGAACCCAAGGAATTGGATCGCAATTAAAACCTTATTAGAAACAAGTGCCCTCCTGAATGTCCCAGAAGTGCATCTCCATCCCATTCAAGGTGACTTAGTCTGTAGTAGGCGCAGTATCTGTCCTTTTTCTTGCAATGTGAGGGTCAGAGGAATGGAAGTAGCTTTTCTTCCTGAACACTAGACCTCCCTAAAGGTACTGTCTTCTCTCAAGTGTGTTCTTATATTGACTAGATATGGTAGTAGCACTGGTCCTGCTAAACTGTTCTCTCAAAGGGCTCTATAGGGAGACATCTTTCACCAATGACGGCTAGTTATTAAAACATAGAACGTGGTGTGTGAGGCATCTTTTGTCCTCAGCTCAGGGTCCTAGTCCTATTTCCCAGACAACAGGAAAAATCCCTCTTGTTCTTAGTAATTTACAGTTGGTTGTCCTGAAGAGAATAAATGAATCATATAAACAACATTAAAAAGACAAACTAGAGGAAACTTGTCTTGAAATAAAAAAAATCTTCAAATTAAGGACACAGTATATGTTAAAGAAAAGATAGTAAAGCAGGACCAATATTCGTTGTATCCAGAGAAGTCAGGGGATTTCAAAGATTTAGGAACAATTCTTAGGACAAAAGAAAAATAGTTAACACTTAAAGACGACATCAGACATGGTCATTCTCAATGTGTGCATCAAGGAACAACATAACATATTTGAGAAGAATAAGTGTGACCCAATGACTTTTTAATTCTGGAAAGATAAATATCACACCCCAAAATATAAAATATACAACATAGAATAAAGCACAAATTTAACTTTGAAAAAATACTTGATGAAAACTGGGTACTGAGCAAGTGAATTATGTATGATAAAGATCTCAGAAATAGTGATGCTGGTATTACAAGACTGGTGGTGAATATTATGTTTATATTAAAATTAGGACTCAATAATTATGGGAATTGTGGTTACAGAGCAAAGTGTATGTGATATAAATGTAAACAATATAAAAATAACAATCTAAAAATCAAAGTAATGCCCCAGGAGAAATGTGAGGTAGAAGAAAATGTAAGTGTGCTTCTTTTTCTTTTTAAAGCAGGGTCTCAGATGTGGTCTAGAGTAGAAAATTCAAGAATGATAGATAGGTGTATTATTTAAACTTTCCTTAAATAAGAGGGCACAATTTAATAAAAGTAGAAAAAAGTATTACTAAATTAAGAAAACTTAAAGTATCATAAATAAGAACAAAGTATATCTATTTTTTAACCAAAAGTAAATAACATAAATTACCTTTAGGAAGAGAAAGATTCTCAGATTGGTTTCCATGAGAACAGGAATTTTATTTTTATATTAGGGTTGTATCTATAATACCTAGAGCAGATACAAAGTCAAACTGGCATGAAAATGGGGACTCTTTGTCTTATGTAACCAAAATGTTCAGTGGGTACTGTGGAGTTGGTGGCTTTGTTTTCTGTCGGGGGTCCCTGGTGTGCACCCCACTTTGTGTGGCTTATTCTAAGACTTGCTTTCCTCAGGGTCATAGGAGGACCACCCACATTGCTAAGTGGCAATGTGATTCTTTGCTCAAAGTATCACTCTCCTCCCTACCCGACCTCAAGAAATTCTCAGCCACCCCAAACCAACCACAGTGGAAAGGTGAATAAGATTGCCCCCAGTTGATTCAGTGCAGAGTTCTCAGAGTGTGAACCACAGATCTCCAGGGATATCCAAGTCTCTTTCAGGAGATCTTCAACGTCAAAGTTATGTTCCTAATAATAATACTAAGAGGTTATTTTCCCCTTTTCACTGTATGGATAGTTGCCACAATGATACAAAAACTAGTAAACCTGTTGATACCTGAGTATGATTCAAGACAATAGTACCAAACCATAGCATGGTCATTGTATTCTTCACCACCATCTTCCTAGTCAGAAAATGTCAGTTTCTCCTAAGAGAATGTCATAGGTAAAGCAGTAAAGATTGTCACTTTTCTTAAATACATGTCTTTTAAATGTTTTGTGTGAATGGCAAGAATGCACACAGCACCTCTACAGTATCTGAAAGCACAGTGGTTGTCTTAAGGAAAGCACTTTGGGATTGTTGGAGGTGTGTCTGAACTGGCTGTTTTTTTTTTTTTTTTTTTTTTTTTCTCATAACATCATTTTATTCTAAAGAACCACTGACAGAAAAATGGCTGATATTCTGACTTGGGTATTTGACAGGCATTTTCTTGAAAACAAATGAAGTGAATCTGTCATTTCTATGAAACCAACTGAGTATTTCTTTTTAATCAAAGTTTCAATTCAAACTTTCAGGCAGAATTTCAAATTTTGGAAAATATGTCTGTCATCATGGGTGGGCTTAATGGCTTCCCAATATTAAAAGGACTTTTCTGGTTATTCAGATATTACCAAATGTGATTTTATTTTTTTGACATTGCATAATGAAATGTGCCCCCATTTGGAAGACTTGCATAACTTAGAGAACCAGTATCTTGTAAATGACCAACCAATGCATAATGCTACAAAATCATGCTAAAAATTCATTCAAATTATAAAATAGAGCAATGCTGAAGTCCGGCTTCAGCAAAGAGGGGGAGTTTTTCTCAATGGTGCTGGTGAAAAGAGTCGGTGAGCGGTGGAAGAAATCAGCACACAGACACGGAAGTCAGGCTGCTGAACTTCTCTCTTTACTTTCTTTTTTGCATGGAATATAACATCTTTTCTGGCAGCATACATTAACTTTTGTTACATCACAGTCACAAGATTTAGGGAAGTAGCAACATCTGCCGATTACATTCCAGACATTTTAATCTTTTACTCAACATGTTTCAAGGTCCTATACACATTATCTGAATGCCCTGCATCTTTGCCACATTCTCTCTGTAACTAGTCTGGGTCCGAATCATTTCTCATGGAGTCTCTGAAGCCATTCCTCTGCACACCAGTTTATCTGCCTGATTGAAGTTAATTTTTTTTTTTGCCTAGTTTCAAAGCACTATTGTTTTTATATAATAGTTTTGTTTTGAACCTAGGACAGGGAAAGGAGGCATAGTTGTTTTTCAGAAGTCAAGTTAATAGGTGTTGTCTCATAGCCAAATGTTAGCTCTGAAGGACTTCTACCCTAAGGAACTTGCATATATCTATCTTAAACTACTTCAAAAGTAAAAGGAATCCTTATCAATCACAAAAAGACCTTTAAAGCTTTTTCTTGGTGCATATGATTATAACGAGAAGAGGTCAAATAGCGGGCATTTACGAAAGCTGTTTCCTAATTGGAAACTTGCTATGTTAGTACAACTTTAGAAAATGTTTTTATGCTTCTAACTCAGATTCCATAAGGTAATAATTTCCAGAACCAGTCTCATTCTTAATAATTAAAGTAGCGACACCTGGCGGCCACATACATGAGCAGAAAACAGGACAGTAAGAATATACACAGACATGGTTAACTCTCTCAGCGCCGTGTTTGTGTAACATCTATCCTTATGAGAGGCATGCTCTTGCTTCTACTCTCTTATCTATACGACGAGGATGCTCTGCTAGACTCTGTCGCAAGGAAGATGCCACAATGACCAATACTTTTTTTTCTTTTTTGGGGGGGAGGGTACTGAGGATTGAATCCAGTGGTGCTCAGCAACTGAGCAACACTCCCAGTCCTTATTTTTTCACTTAATAAAATTTTGGGGGGGAGGTACTAGAGATTGAATTCAGAGGCACTGAGCCATGGAGCCACATCCCCAGCCCTATTTTGTATTTTATTTAGAGACAGGGTCTCACTGAGTTGCTTAGTGCCTCGCTGTTGCTGAGGCTGGCTTTGAACTCAAGATCTTCCTGTTTTGGCCTTCCAAACTGCTGGGATTACAGATGTGCACCACTGCCTCCAGCTTAAAAGACATTTTGAGACAGGGTGTTGATAATTCCTTAGGGCTTCACTAAGTTGGTCAGTCTGGCTTTGAACTTGCGATCCTCCTGCTTCAGCCTCCCGAGTCACCACAATTTCAGGTGTGTACCACCGTGCCCAGTGACCAGTACTTTTAATGAAACAAAATGTTTAAAGGGTACAAAAAGTTCATTGACATGATTTCAGATTCTATTACAACTGACATCTCTGCATGTTGCCTTAAGCAGACTGAATTTTCAAGACCAATGAAGTCCTTCTTTCTACAGGAAGACTTCTCTTTCCCTGTAGTCAGTGTACATGATTTCTATTCAGAATGCTTACCTGTATTTGACTAAGTTGGAATCACTTCCTTTGGAGTTTAATCCAATGCTTACCTGAGAGAGTAGGACTGCATCTCTTATCTCAAAGGGACACAAAGTTCTTGAAAAGTGGAAGTTACTTTTCATACTTCACTTATTGTTCATGAGACCTAGCATAGTAATGCATTGATTTTTTGAATCAGGTATGACTTGAACTCCATCTAAATCAATCATCATTGTTATCAGGATATTACCATTCGACCAGGCCTGTGACTTTGTCTTATAAGTTATTTTGGCTATTTTAAAAATAGTATTTGAACATACAATTGGGAAGAAGTTAAATTATGTGTAGTTATGACCAGGAAACTCTGGGAGTTTTTATGTTGCATGCAGCTATGTGTTATTGTAGTCAGATGAGAGTTCTTGTAATCAACCAGTTTAATAAGTGCATTGCAAAATAAAGGCATAAGGATTGAGGAAATACATTGAAGTTCTAGCTCAAGAGGTTTAGGATGAAATGGAGCACAAAATTTCTGTGAAAATCAACAAATAAGATTATGTTCTGTTTAGCAGCTTTCTGATACAATCAGTTTTAGGAAGCCCTTCATTTCCATCTAAATTTTGTATTTCCTTAAGAAGAGGCAGGTTATGAACATTAGAATTTTGAAAAAGACAGTTTGGGGAAGAACCATGCAATTTGTTCTTGTATTAATTTAAAAGAGAAAAAGAACATAATGAATACCTACACTTTATATTTCACCCCTAGCAATCTGGGTCTAAGTTTGAGAGCATGGATTGTTTACTAGCACCATACCTCCAATACCCAATCCATTTTCAAGTTCTATTTGTTTCTACCTCACAAGACATCGTAAATTTATGTTTTCATTTCTACCTTCACCTGAAACTGTGAGTCAAACTTCATCAGTTCTGATGAGAACTGTTGCAAAGGTCTTCTAGCTTCTCTTCTAGCTTCTTGAAAGAGGCTCCTAAGCCTCTTTGCCCAATTCATCCTCACGCTGTATACTGAATCATCAAAAGCACATGATGCACTTTTTTTACTCACAGAAATGACAAATGAAGTTCAGATTTTCCTGTCCTTCTGATCCTGACCTATTTCTTTTCTGATATGCCTCTCTAGTGCACCGTTTATAAGTACAGTCAGAAGTCAAGACAGAATTTCCTGCTTGTCTTTTAGATAGCACACACTTTTTGGATTCTGTTTTTGCTATCATCCTGTTACCTCTTCCTGGAATACCCTTTCTTTCTTTCTTTCTTTCTTTCTTTCTTTCTTTCTTTCTTTCTTTCTCTCTCTCTCTCTCTCTCTTTCTCTCTATCTCTCTCTCTCTCTTTCTTGTACCAGGGATTGAACTCAAGGGCACTCAACCACTGAGCCACATCCCCAGCCCTTTTTTGTATTTTATTAGATATAGGGTCTCACTGAGTTGCTAAGTGCCTCGCCATTCCCTTGCTGAGGCTGGCTTTGAACTCGCAATCCTCCTGCCTCAGCCTCCCAAGTGCTGGGATTACAGGTGTGTGCCACTGCACCCGGCTTACCCTATCTTTAATCCATATCTATCTATTTAAATAATTTTTATCCTTCAAGAACCAGCACCTATTTAACTATTTTAAAAGAAACCATCAATGCTTTCCCAAATGGATGTGAATTGTGGCTGTTTTCTTTTTAATACATTTGTTTTTAACAAACCTCGTTTGTTTGTCACAATACTATTCTTTTAAATCAGCAGAAGATATTTCTTTTACTCATCTTTGTGTATCCCATAATGTCTAGCACAGAGAGTACTTGTACTTCTATTGTTGTTATAAGGATTACTGTTAAGAATGACAAGAGATACTTTGAATTGTTGTTAAGCTTTTTATTTTGCCTCAGTTTTAAAAAGCATTAATCATATAATTTGTTGTGAACAGGACTCCTAAGATAGATCAAAATTGGTTTCTTTTGTTAGAGTTAGCAACTTTTCTTTCAGTTTTTCAATTAATTATTGTTAAGGTGATGTAATGTTAATAAATTGTCAAGTCAGGGAACTATTATCAAATTTCTTTTATACAAGTTTTAACATTTAGGGCATTGAAAATTTTGGGTAGTGATGAATTAGAAATACTTCTTAAATTGTTGGCACCCATTAAGTAGGTTTCTCATCAATGTCCTTGAAATGGTGTGGTGTTTTATTTTATTTTGGTCATTGTCTATTTTTCATGTTGAATCAGCAAGAAATGTATTTTTCTAATGTGTTCATATTATACACTTTCATAAATTGATGCAGTAATTATTCCATGAATCTATTTTAAATTGAATTTAAAGTTTATCTCTTATTTTTAATGAATAATGACTTCTGGTAGAACCTGAAACCTTTCTTTTATAACAATTCACTTCTTAACGTCTACAAGTGAATTGATCTAATTGATCTGGTATGCTCAACCAATAAATTATAAATACTAAAAGGATCTTAAGAAGTGTATCAAATTAGTACAAACTTATGTAGATAATAAAAATAGACACCAACAATTGCAAGAGAACCCCAAAGGATTGTATGGGAAATATTTGACTCTAGTGCAGATATTTGACAACATTAAGGCAGTCTTAATATTGCCTTTTTTATATGGGATAATGTGATTGTTAAAGAGAGACTTTAGCTTGTTGCGCAGTAGTCCTTGCGGCTTCTTTGTAGTGTTCCCGGATCCGGCAGCTGTCACTTGTGCTGAGCTGCTTGGAAGGCCCTCTCGGTGAGCTCGTAGGAACAAATGAGAAAGCCCTTGAAGCAGTATTTGGCAAATATGGAAGAATAGTAGAAGTGCTCTTGATGAAAGATCGTGAAACCAATAAATCCAGCGGATTTGCTTTTGTCACCTTTTAAAGTCCAGCAGATGCTAAGGATGCAGCCAGAGACATGAATGGAAAGTCCTTAGATGGAAAAGCCATCAAGGTGGAACAAGCTACCAAACCATCATTTGAAAGTGGTAGACGTGACCCACCTCCACCTCCAAGAAGCAGAGGCCCTCCCAGAGGTCTTAGAGGATTAAGAGGAGGAAGTGGAGCAACTAGGGGACCTCCCTCACGTGGAGGGCACATGGATGATGGTGGTTGTTCCATGCATTTTAACATGAGTTCTTCCAGGGGACCTCTTCCAGTAAAAAGAGGACCACCGCCAAGAAGTGGGGGTCCTCCTCCTCAAAGGTTAGCCCCTTCAGGACCAGTTCGCAGCAGCAGTGGAACCGGAGGGAAAGCTCCTGTATCACGTGGAAGAGATAGTTATGGAGGCCCACCTCGAAGGGAACCCCTGCCATCTCGTAGAGATGGGTATTTGTCCCCGAGAGATGATGGATATTCTACTAAAGACAGCTATTCAAGCAGAGATTACCCAAATTCTCGTGACACAAGAGATTATGCACCACCTCCAAGAGATTATACTTCCCGTGATTAAGGTCATTCCGGTTCACGTGATGACTATCCATCAAGAGGCTATAGTGATAGAGATGGATATGGTCGGGATCGTAATCATTCAGATCATCCCAGGGAGGGTCCTACAGAGACCCATATGAGAGTCATGGCAACTCACGCAGTGCTCCACCTACACGAGGGCCCCGCCGTCCTATGGTGGCAGCAGTCGCTACGATGATTACAGCAGCTCATGGGATGCATGTGGTGGAAGTCGAGATAGTTACTCAAGCAGCCGCAGTGATCTCTACTCAAGTGGTCGCGATCGGGTTGGCAGACAAGAACAAGCGCTTCCCCCTTCTACGGAAAGGGGGTACCCTCTTCCACGTGGTTCCTACAGCAGTTCAAGCCGAGGAGCACCAAGAGGTGGGGGCCGCGGAGGAAGCCTGTCTGACAGCGGGGGAGGCAGAAGCAGATACTAGGAACAAACAAAACTTTGGACCAAAATTCCCGGTTCAAAGAAACAAACAAAAAGTGGAAACCATTCTGTCATAACTACCCAAGGACTACTAAAAGGAAAAATTGTGTTACCTTTTTAGATTTCCTGTTAAGTTCCCCTTCATAATTTTTTATGTTCTTGTGAGGGAATAAAAGTAAAACTTGTTTAATTTCATTTGATTGAGTTGCTTTCAACAAGCAAATGTTAAATGTGTAAGACTTGTTGTACTAGTGTTATAACTTTCCAAGTAAAAGTGTGCCTAAAGGCCACTTCCTATCCCGTTTTTCCCAGTAAATGAGGCAAGCAATTCTAAGATTTTCCACAAACATCTAGCCATCTAGATGTCCATTGATCTCCACTGAGAGATGAATCGTTCTACCTATACAAAGAAGCTAGCTATTAGAGGGTGTCGGGGTATGCAACTCTTAGGATTTCAGGGTGTCTTCCAACTGAAATCTCAATGTTCTCAGCATGCAAAATCTGAGATCAGATATCTATGTAAGGAAAGTGCTATTCACCCAGTAAATCCCCTCCCCCTCAAAAAAAAAAAAAAAAAAAAAAAAAAAAAAAAAAACCCAAATGGATAATGCTGACCATATTTTGCCTTTTTGACATTTCCTTGGGAATCCACAAGAACCTCCCTTTCCCCCTCCCCCAATAAGACCATTTAAGTGTGTGTTTAACAACTATAGAATACTAAATAAAAAGTTTGGCCAAAAAAAAAAAAAAAAAAAAAAAAGAGAGAGAGAGAGAGAGAGAGAGAGACTTTATACTTTAGGGATTCAAACTGAAGCAATTAGCAATTATAGAAGAAATATTATGATGTGATATGTGTGAATTGTTCCAAACTATCAAATGCAGGGATGATTTGGGCAGATGGGTATATCTGAAAAGTCTATAATGTGACATTTAAAGATACACAGGTAAGTAACGGTAAAAAGTTGGGTCATGAATGAATTCCAAGGAACTGAGACTGTTGATCTGCAAGATACCAGACCTGAGGTGGAAGTCAGTTGTGTGTACCTCTGTAGGAACAATCATTTCCCAATTCTTTCTTTACCTAACAATTTCCCCTTTGTGTTGTTCCTGTCTTTGCTCAGCACCACTTTCAAATTCTCCTCTCAGTCCCCTCCCTGCCTTTGCTTATCTTCTACTACATCTCCTTACCCTTCTTTTCTTCTTAGACTATTTTACATTAGCTTGGCATAGTATACAACAAAAGTGCAATCAATATATTTTTTGGAAAAATTTATATTTTTTTATTGCAGTGGTGGATTATTTGAAGTATAATCCTATACCCAGTTTTGGCTGGAACAGTCCTCTCTAATGACTTTTAACCCAGAGAAATTATTAATAGCACTACTTTTCCTCTGTTTTAGTCTATTTGTGCTATACAAAATACCTGAGACTGAGAAATTTATTTTTAAAAAACACAGAAATTCATTTTTCTTATTCTGGAGGCTAGGCAATCTGAGATAAAGGAGCTGGAAGTTCACTTGTCTGGTAATGGCTGCTCTCCTGGCTCTTCACCCAGCAGGAGGTGGAAGGGCAAGCCAGCCTAGGGCTGCAGGAAGCCTCTTTAATAAGGGCCTTAATGGAATCAATGAGGGAGGAACTGTCCTGGCCTCATCATCTTTTAAAGGCCCCACCTGTTAACACTATCATGTTAGCGATAACCAAATTTTGGAGAACATATATCCAAACCATAGCACTCTCTAAAAAGCATCTTAGATTGGATGATAAATTACAGTTACCCTTTTCTAAACATTTTCAACAGTTATCTGTCTTTTATATTCTTTAAAAAGTAATTACTGAAAGCTACCATGAGTATGACTCTGTTCCAGACTTCTTCTTTTCCTTTATGTTACCCTCAAGGACTAGCTCACCTGGGTTAGTGGTCTCAGCAGAAATAAAGTTTCTACTCTTGTCTTAAAATATTTTTCCAGGTAACATTTGTTCTAATGAGAATACCTTATCTAAGGGAGATAGAGCAATTCATGTAGTGGCAACCACACATCGCTATAAATAGATTTTTTTTTTTTTTTTTGGCAGAAGTAAAACGATTTAGAAGCAGGGAGCAAATCCCCAGTGATCAGAAGAAAGGCATATTTGGTAGAGAAGGAAGATCCCAAGCACAGGTGTGAAGGAATACCAGATGTTGGAGCTGGAAATGGAACATACAAAATTTGAAACACATCAGTGAGAACTGATGGAATCAGACATAAAACCTGAGATCAGGAAGAGCCAAAGACTAAGTAGGGTAACAGCAGTTTTAAGTAGAAGATACCGTTATTACCTCAATAGTGATGATAATAAGAATTAGATAGGCAATAAATGTCTTCCGCTCCTACTACTTCTTTAATTATAACTTAAAAGCTAAAACCTTGGTTAATTAACAGTTTGCTCAAGTCAGTTTCTTACCTTCCTTCCCCAGATTTCTGTTTCAGAGGTAGTTAGTCACCAAGACATGGGTGGAATGGGAAGTGGACTTGGTTCATATCACAGTGTCATCATCTGGCCACGTGGGCATACTCTTAGGGATACTCTTCGTTTTTTTTTTTTTTGGTACCAGGGATTGAACTCAGGGGCACTTAACCACTGAGCCTTTTTTGAATTTTATTTAGAAACAGGGTCTCACTGAGTTGCTTAGTGCCTTGATAAGGCACTGAGGCTGGCTTTGTGTTCGCAATCCTCTTGCCTCAGCCTCCCGAGCCACTGGGATCACAGGCATGTGCCACTGCACTCCGCAGGCTACTCATTGTTGTTTATTCTTTGGTCCTGATGCTTTTTCAGTGCCTGCTCATATCTATATTCAAATTCTCCACCTGTCTTTGGTCACCGAAAATCATTTGGATGTCCTCGTGGTTCTGGGAGCTATGGGGTATGCACAATGGGGTTCTCTCAGGCTGTTTGTGAGGTACCCTGTGGCCAACCGCAGCCTCCTGAGTATTTGGCAGTGCCATGCCAGGGAGCTCTTCAAGTCTTGCTGCTTTTCCTACCTCCCAACCCTATGTAAACTCTGGGAGTCATTTGGCTTATAGGTACTTTGTTGTTCTTTGCCCAACCTCATGGAGTTTTTACCCTATGTACATGTCTTTTGGTATTTAAGATGCAATGGGGCCATGTAGATTTTTGGAGTTCTTTTTATCTTTCCTCTCTGTGTTTTGCCTGAAAGGCATTTCATCTGTCTTAGCCTCCCTGAGTCTGATCTTTGTTTCCTTAATTCAATAATATTCCCATCTTCTGCTTAGGTTCTCCCTTTCTCTATTATAATGCTTTAAGTGGATTCAATCCTGGGGTCCGCCATAGCCTCAGATTGTCTTTCTTGCATCAGTTTCCCTAGGAACCTTAGCCATCCTTTGCCTCTTATCCAGTGCCTGAAAATAGTTGCTTCACATATTCTGCCAGTTTTCCAGTTGCTGCCGGAGGACAAGTCTACTGCTTCATTGTGGCTAGTCTATAGTTATCCCTTTTAAGCTGTACTTTGAAATATAAATTCTTCTGAGAGACAAGTAATATGGCACTCCTTCCTGCTCAGGCCTATTTAAACTACCAACATTCAAATAAAAACTTGATTACTTGCTATTTCCTGAAACTTCCTTCCCTTTGCTAGTTCTCTAATACTGAACATGACTTTCTTTCCATTATTGGGGTTACTCTGAAGATCACTTAATTTTTGTCCTTAGGCATCTGGCAAACTTACAGTCCATTTCAATATAAACCTTCAAAATATTACAATACAAATCAAAATATGAAGAGAAGCATGGAGCTGAAGATGTTTTAAATGGGTTTGAAAAATAAAAATAGAATAACCAGGTTTGGCTATTAATTGTCAAAAACACTTATCATATGCTCAAATTTAAGGATAAATTTGCACAATTTTAAGGATAAAATAAGGTAATTAAAAGTGATCCTTAGAAAACAAGTCTTCCAATGAATGTGTTTTTTTAAATGGTATAACTTAGGGGTTGACAAATTATAGCCTGTGGGCCAAATCCCACCTGCTGCCTATTTTTGTGCAGCCTGAAAGCTATGAATGGTTTTTCTTTTTAAAATAGCTGCATAGTGAATGGCTATATTAGTACCTCTACAATATCTTCAATTTTGTCTCAACTCACAGTCTAAAATATTTATTCTCTGGGGTTTAAGAAAAAGTTTGTTGATCTTTGATCTTAAATATTTTTTTTTCATGTAGCTAATTTTTATTCAATGCCTTATATTTTTACAAAGTATTTGGCTAAAAGAAAAGTAGAAGCAGGCAGAGAATCTTCTTTGAAGGAATTCATAATTTATCTGGGAGAAGATAGGACATGAACATAAATAGCAATAACACCAGATCGAATGAAAGAGGATTCATGGGAGAGAGGAAACAGATTAAGGACTACCATCTTTCAGAAAATAATGACCGATTTTGAGCTGGAAAAGTTAAGGGAATCTCCTTGGAGGAGGTGGGATTGAAACTGGATTAGCACAGATGAGTAGGTTTTAAAATACAGAGCCAGGCACATTCTAGCAGGGAAGCTTTGCTAAAATCAGCCACAGTTGCAATTCATAAAATATGCTACAAATTCACTCTTGGAGTCTGATTCCAGCCCTCAGAGGGGCAATTAATTCAGTTTTTAGGATTTGGAGAAAGATGTCTTCTTCCCTTTGATACCAATTTTCCTCTGATCTTCTGGCCCTTCCTCTTCTCTATGCAATATTTTTCCTGAATATCCTTTTAGAAATTCCAAGGACTTAGGTAGCAGGTTTTGAGGTGCTGTTTTCCTGTTTGGAATTTCAGATTTGGGATTGCATTGTATTTAGGAGAAAGCCGGTACTCTCATCCCTGTTTACAAGAGCTGGTCCAAATGATTTCACATACCACTCTTGGTGTATCATGGTTCAGGAGAAAATTCTGCCAAGATTCCATTCTGAAGCTGTACTCCTCCTGCTCAGGGGAGCCACGGCCAGCAGCAGGTCTCTTTCTACAGATTTGTCAGTCTTCTATCTCTAGTGGTGGAGAGGGAGGAAAATCATATTCAGTATTTGTAATGTTGAGAAATTTCTTTTTCTCATGTAAATAAGCCTCTTAATGGTAGGACCAAAGAAATTGATCCGAGCAAAGAGAGAATCTTTATTTCCCTGTTTAATAGAGACCTGAATACGCAATGAGGCACTGAAATAAATACTGTCATTCATCTTAAATGAAATGAACATAACCTGAAAATAATTTTCTTATGGATCAAAGTTTTTAAAGTAGAGTTGGAGTATAAAAAGATTATTCAAAGGAATGAAATTCATGATATCGAGCTTTCCTATGAATATAATCTTTTAATACAATTTTGGATGATGGCATGTTTCCTGAATGATGAGTTAAAGGTGAAAGAATAGATTTTGGGGGAATATAAATACATTCATTTTCAGAAAAAGAGCTATTAGATGCTACTACCTATCTTTTGAGGTAAGAGTATTTTTTGTGTGTGGTTAAAGACTATTTCTCTTTGAGTCTGTATGCTGATTAACATTAAAGACCCTGAAATCAAACTCTATTCATGGACTTACACAGCAGTGCTTATTAGTTACAATAAACTGAATAATTTTTCTAATGAATTTAATATATCTCAATCTGATAGAACAGTTTCGTAATGTGAGAAGCTCAATACTTTTATAATGTCTTCTCATTTCTCCCATGACCTTTACAGTTAAGTTTGGATAAATCTATATTACTTTGATCTAAATTTTATTTTAAACTCATATTGTGGTCATACTGGCTTATTTGACATAGGACAGTGAAGCTTGAATTAAAGTTATTCTAAAGATTGAAGGAATCACTGAACTTAAATCAAATATAATATTTTTGGGAAAATGTTTGCATGTATTTGGCATCCCTGTAAATATTTCTTACATTTGTATACTATTCAAAAATATTCTCCATGCTTAGCCATAATATGTGATTATTCCTGAAAATTTCCAAATGAGAATGTATTGCCTCATGCTGCTTAAGAGTATAGGTACGCTGGTCTTCAAGAATAGCATGGTATGTGTTTTGAACTATATATAATTAGGGTCTTCATTCTGCCCACATTTGTCTGTTTTCCTCTGTGTTGGCCTAATTTTCAGGGTCTCTCCTTCAGATGGCAGGATGGCCACTGACAATCCTAGACTTACATCGTCCTTTCTGCTTCAGATATAAAAGGAAGATGAAACATCTTTATCCACAATATCTAACAGTCATCCCAGAGCAGACTCTGGCTTAGGTCCTATCCCTCCAACAGAGCTAGGAATAGAATAGCGATCGGCTTCACCTGTGTTGTAGGCATACATCTGAGGTAGGATGGATTACTATGGTTGGGAGTAGGAACTTCTAGACCAACTCATTAGAAGTCAGTTTGCTAATGAGTAATTTACTGAGTACCTTTTCCTTCAGAATTTATTTTTTCAACTATGTTTCATTTTGCATTCATAATGACACTTTAAAGAGCATTTACTTTATCTTTGCCTTTATTCCCTGTCTCCCTAGTTATAGAGGGAGGGTCAGAGAGGTGGGGGATGGGGAGCAGCAAGGTGAAAGGCATGCTCTTTATTCTACCATGGCTTTATTTAAGTATTGCCATTTAAGATGGATCTAAGATCTAAGTCCTAAGTGATCTTATTAATTAGCATTAGTGGGGTCAAAGTAAGTGAAGTCTGTTTTGTCTGTGGAAAAATCTCATTGAAAGACTTTTTGGAACTGTTGTAGCCAGTCCTGGGACCACAGAGCACTCACAAGGAACAAGTTGGGACCTGTTCATCTGTCATATACTGCACACTACATGGGTGTTTACCATACACCATTAAACCAGATATGAATAACAACAAAGAATTTTATAAAGCATTTTATTTTCTAGAGGTCCTGATGATTGGGGAGTCAGAAAGGGAGCTGTAATGATTCTTTGACATGAGCTCTGCCCACCTACAACAGGGTTTCAGGCTTTGAGAAAAAACAGAAAGGTATAGTTGTAAGAGAGGAGGGATGCATTTTAGGGTACTTTGTGCTCACAGGAAAGAATCTGCAAGGGTCTAATGTAAAGATTGAACTATGGGTCAAAACGTCAGGATTTAAGTCCTGCATTTATCCTGCTCTAGCCTTTTGACTTAAATTATAACTTTCTAACCTTTGGTTTCCTCAGTAATATAACAGATTAATAAAGATTCCTCTGAAATAGATACCCAAAATAGCATTGTGAGTATTACAATGGCAGAAAAAGATAAGAAAGATGAAGTGATTGATTCAGAAGAGACAAGTACAATTTTCTCAATATTTCCAGTGTTCTTTTCAACTTTTTGATATAAAAAGGACCTGCATTTTGCTCTCCTACAAGGACATCTTAAATGAAACACATTTTAGAAGGACAGGTGAATATCTTTTAGTTATTCGTTACTTTGAAGAGATGTGGAACATATAGGTGTTTCTAAAAGCCATTCCTTTATATTGTGGGGTACTTTAAGGCTCACATTATACCAAATAACCATCAGCTCTCTTGCAGAAATAACAGTGTAGTGCATAGCCCCAGTCTGAAACATCAGTGGCTATCTGTTAAAACACCTGGGATGTCTTAGGACATTGCTGTGTGGGGCAAAACCCCATTCTGATGAGGAAATTATACCTTGAAGAACTTTTTTATTATGGGCACTTTAAAAAACCAAATCACACTTTGTGGAGTGAACTGGGTTAAAAACATTCCAACTGTCAATATAATTCTAATATGTGATGCTCCAGGGTTTATTTTTACTGAGATTTCAAAATTATATTTCTGTGCTTGGCATTCATGATTTGCCCTGTGCTCTGGGGCATGACATTATGCCTGTGTATTTCACAGGATTTCTTGTTGGACGTGCAATGATTAATGAGAACAATAATCAATTAAGAATTCATTTATTACACTGCATTAAGCCAGTGATCTATTGACACTCACAAGGTATGAACATAAAGTGAAATTTCATGATTAAAATAGTACAGTGAATTGAATTTATCAAGGAATGTTAACTCACTGCAAAAGTTGAAAAAATTATTACTTTTGTGCCATATTAAGTGTTTTTATATGAACTTAACTAAAGAGAAATATAACTTTGGGGTCTAAGTCATAATGACTTCTGTAGTCAGACAACCAATGCTACATCTTTATGAGGTTTACTACTTAATCAAGGTGAATAAAGGTTGTTGGTCTAGTTTGCTACATACTTCTTTTCTCAAGCATGTTGATTTAAATGCTCTAAATTTTTATTTGTCCTAATTAGTTATACATGACAGTAGAATGCATTTTGACACATCATATATAAATGGAGTATAACTTCTCATTCTTCTGGTTGTACATGATGTAGAATCACAATGGTCCTATAATCATCATGTGTGTACATAGGTAATAATGTGTGATTTCAGTCTACTGTCATTCCTATCTCCATACCCCCTCCTCTCCCTTCACTCCCCTCTAATCCAAAGTACCTCTATTCTTCCCTAGACTCCCCTTTTGCGAATTAGCATCTGAATATCAGAGAAGACATTTGGCCTTCATTTTTTTTGGGATTGGCTTGTTTTGCTTAGCATGATATTCTCCAGTTCCATCCATTTACCAGCAAATGCCATAATTTCATTCTTCTTTGAGGCTGAATAATATTCCATTGTGCATATATACCACATTTTCTTTATTCATTCATCTATTGAAGGGCACCTAAGTTAGTTCCATAGTTTGGCTATTGTGAATTAAGCTGCTATAACCATTGATATGGCTGCATCACTGTAGTGTGCTGATTTTAAGTCCTTTGGGAACAGACCAAGGAGTGGGATAGGTGGATCAAATGGTGGTTCCAATCCAAGTTTTCTAAGGAATCTTCATACCACTTTCCACAATGGTTGCACCAATTTGCAGTCCCACCAGCAACTTATGAGTGTATCTTTTTCCCCACATCCTTGCCAACATTTATTTGTTACTTGTATTCTTGCTAACTGCCAGTCTGACTAGAATGAGATACAATCTTAGAGTAGTTTTAATTTGCATTTATCTAATTGCTAGAGATGTTGAACACTTTTTCATGTATTTGTTGACGCATCACATTTCTTCTGTGAAGTGTCTGTTCAGTTCCTTAGCCCATTTATTGATTGGGTTATTTGTTCTTATGGTGTTAATTTTTTTGAGTTCTTTATATATCCTGGAGATTAATGCTCTATCTGTGGTGCATGTGGAAAAGATTTTATCCCATTCTGTAGCCCCTCCCTTCACATTATTATTTCATTTGCTGAGAAGAAGATTTTTAATTTAAATCCATCCCATTTATTGATTTTACTTCTTGCACCTTAGGAGTGTTGTTAAGGGAGTCAGATCCTAAGCCAACATGGTGAAGATTTGGGCCTACTTTTTCTTTTATTAACACAGGGTTTCTGTTCCAGTGCCTAAGTCTTTAATCCACTTTGAGTTGGGTTTCATGCAGGGTGAAAGGGGTTTAATTTCATTTTGTGACATATGGATTTCCCATTTTGCCAGCACTATTTGTTGAATAGGCTATCTTTTCTCCAATGAATGTTTTTTGTGCTTTTGTCTAATATGAAATAGTCATATTTATGAGTTTGACTCTGTGTTTCTATTCTGTACCATCAGTCTACATATCTGTTTTGGTGCCAATACCATGCCATTTTTGTTACTGTGGCTCTGTAGTATCTGGTATTGTGAGGCCTCCTGCTTCACTTTTCTTGCTAAGGATTGCTTTGGCTATTCTGGGCCTCTTATTTTTCCAAGTGAATTTCATGTTTGTCTTTTCTATTTCTATGAAGTATGTCATTGGGATTTTCATAGGAATTGCACTAAATCTCTGTAACACTTTTGATAGTATGGTCATTTTGACAATGTTAATTATGCCTATCCAAGGGCATGGGAGATTATTCCATCTTCTAAGGCTTTTTTCATTTCTTTCTTTAGTGTGCTGTAGTTTTCATTGTAGAGGTATTTCATCTCTTTTGTTAGATTGATTCCCAAGTATTTTATTTTTTTTTTGTTTGAGGCTATTGTGAATGGGATAGTTTTCCTAATTTCTCTTTCAGTGGATTTATCACTGATGTATAGGAACATGTTTGATTTGTGAGTATTGATTTTATATCTTGCTTCTTTGTTGAATTTATTTATGAGTTCTAGAAGTTTTCTGGTGGAACTTTTGGGATCTTCTAAAGATAGAATCATGTTGTTAGCAAATAATGATAGTTTGAGCTCTTCTTTTCCTATTCATATTCTTTAAATTTCTTTCATGTAATTGTTATGGCTAGAATTTCAAGGACTATGTTGAATAGAAGTGGTGATGGAGGGTAACCTTGTCTTATTCTAGTTTTTTGAAGGAATTATTTTAATTTTTCTTCAAGATTTAGAATAATGTTGGCCTTGGGTTTACCATAGATAGCTTTTAAAATGTTAAGATATGTTCCTACTATCCTTAGTTTTTCTAGTGTTTTGAACATGAAGGGTGCTGTATTTTGTCAAATGCTTTTTCTGCATCTATTGAGATAATTATATGATTCTTGTCTTTAAGTCTTTTGATGTGATGAATTACATTTATTGATTTCCATATATTGAACCAACCTCGCATCCCTGGGATGAACCCACTTGATCATGGTGCACTATCTTTTTAAATATGTTTTTGTATGCAATTTGACAGAATTTTATTGAGAATATTTGCATCTATGTTCATCAGGGAGATTGGTCTGAAGTTTTCTTTCCTTAATGTGTCTTTGTCTAGTTTTGGTATCAGGGTGATACTAGTCTCAGAGAATGAGTTTGGAAAGGTTTCTCCTTTCCTATTTCATGGAATAATTTGAGGAGTATTGGTGTTAATTCTTCTTTGAAGGTACTGTAGAACTCAGCTGAGAATCTGTGTGGCCCTGAGCTTTCCTTGGTTGGTAGGCTTTGATGGTGTCTTATATTTCTTTGCTTGAAATTGATCTGTTTAAATCGTATTTGTCCTCGTGATTCAGTTTGGGTAGGTCATATGTCTCAAGAAATTTGTTGATTTCTTCAAGATTTTCTATTTTATTGGAGTATAAATTTTCAAATAGTTTCTAATTATCTTCTGTATTTCAGTAGTATTTATTGTGATATTTTCTTTTTCATCACAAATTTTAGTAATTTGAGTTATATAATGAAAATGCCTAGCATACAAAATAAGGATAGAATTTTAAAGGCTGCAAGAGAAAAGTATCAGATTACATATAGGGGAAACCAATTCAGATATCAGCTGATTTCTCAACCCACCCTTCAAAAGTAAGAAGTCCTGGAAGAACATATACCAAGCTTTGAAAGAAAATAGATGCCAACCAAGAATTTTATATCCAGCATAATTAAACCTCAGAATTGATGATGAAATAAAAACCTTCCATGATAAACAAAAGTTAAAAGAATTCACAACTATAAAGCCTGCACTATAGAACATCCTTGGCAAAATATTCCATGAGAAGGAAAAGAAAAAAAAAAGTGAAAACCAACAAAAGAAGGAACTACAGTAAAGGAGTAGTCAATCAAAGGAGAAAGTAATTCAAATTAAAATCCAGAAATAAACCAAAATCAGTGGGAATAGAAATTATATCTCAGTAGTAACCCTGAATGTTAATGGCCTAAACTCATCAATCAAAAGATGTAGACTGGCAGATTGGTTTAAAAAACAAGACCCAACAATATGCTGTCTCTATGAGACTCACCTCATAAGCAAAGACATCCACAGAATGAAGGTAAAAGGATAGGAAAAAACATATCACTCACATGGACTATGTAAACAAACAGGGTTTTCCATCCTCATATCAGATAAATTGAACTTTAAGGCATGGTTAGTCAAAAGGGACAAAGAAAGACATTTTATACTGCTTAAGAGCATTATGCATCAACAAGACATAACAATTGTAATTATTTATGCTCCAAACAATGGAGCATCTACATACATCAAATAAACCCTTCTCAATATCAAGAATCAAATAGACCACAACACAATAATACTGAGTGACTTTAACAAACCTCTCTTACTACTGGATAGATCTTCCAAACAAAAACTAAATAAAGAAACTATAGAACTAAATAATACAATCAATGATTTGGATTATTATTATTATTATTATTATTATTTTGGTACCGGGGATTGAACTCAGGGGCACTCAACCACTGAGCCACATCCATAGCCTTTTTTGGTATATTATTAGAGACAGGGTCTCACTGAATTGCTAAGTGCCTCGCCATTGCTGAGGCTGGCTTTGAACTCACAATCCTCCTGCCTCAGCCTCCCAAGTGCTGGGATTACAGGTGTGTGCCACTGCATCTGGCAATGATTTGGATTTAATGGGCACATATGGAGTATTTCATTCATCAATGAGCAAACACTCTTTCTTCTCAGCAGCACATGGATCCTTCTCTAAAATAGACCATATATTATTCCACAAAGCAACTCTTAGCAAATACAAAATACGTACATACATACACACATACATACTACTCTGCATTTTATTAGATCATAATGGAATGAAATTAGAAATCAATGATAAAATAAAAAATAAAAGCTACTCCAACATCTGGAGACTAAACAATATGCTATTGAATGATGAATGGATAGCAGAAGAAATCAGGAATGAAATAAAAAAATACTTAGAGGTAAATGAGAACACTGATACAATATATCAAAATCTCTGGGACACTAGCAAAGCAGTGCTAAGAGGAAAGTTCATTGCATTGAGCTCATTCTTTAAAAGAATAGAAAACAAATTAATAAATGATATAACATTCAATCTCAAAGCCCTAGAAAAATTAGAACAAATCAACACCAAAAGCAGTAGAAGACAGAAAATAATTAAAGTCAGAGCTGAAATCAATGAAATTGAAACAAAAGAAACAATTCAAAAAATTGGCAAAACAAAAAGTTGGTTCTTTGAAGAAATAAAAGAAATTGATAAACCCTTAGCCACGCTAATGAAGATAGAGAGAGAAAACTCAAATTACTACATACTCTAATTCTTAATGTGGTGGTTGTCTTAATCTGCTCAGGCTGTTATAACAAAATGCAAGATGGATAGATGTGAGGCATAAATAACACAGTTATGAATCACTTAATGTTGGGGATAAATCCTGACCAGTGAAGACTTCATAGAGTGTTCTTATGCAGGCCTAAAGGTATATTTATTTTCTTTCATCTTGTCATTTTATATTATTATTTTTAATTCAATTATTTCATTTAAATTAACAAAAGTTATACTACATGATATTTATGGAATTCAGCCTGAGATTTCAACACATGTATGCAATGCTTACTGGTGAAATAGGGGTAATTAGCAATTCCATCTCCTTGACATGATCTTTATGTTTAGAGCCATCAAGTTTCTCTCTTCTAGTTCTTCATAAAATAATAGATTGTTATAGACCTAGTGTTACAGAACACTAGAACTTATTTAACTGCTATTATGGTTTGGATGTGAGGTGTCCCTCAAACACTCAGGTGTGAGACAGTGCCAGACGGCTTTAAGGCGAAATGACTGGATTATGAAAGCCTTAACCCAATCAGTGAATTACTTCCCTGATGGGATTAACTGAGTGGTAATTGAAGGTAGATAGGGTGTGGCTGAAAGAAGTAGGTCATAGGAGTCATGGCTTTAGGGTATATATTTTGTATCTAGTGAGTGAAGTTTCTCTCTGCTTCCTGATTATCCTGTGAGTTGCTTCCCTTCACCACAATCTTCTGCCATGATGTTCTGCCTTACCTAGAGCTCCAAGAACTGGAGCCAGCTGTCTGTGGACTGAGACCTCTGCAACCATGAGTCCTCAAATAAACTTTTCCTCCTCTAAAATACCACAAGTCCTCTCTGTCTTGCTTATTTCACTTAATGTCTTCCAGTTTTGTCTGATTTTCTTCAAATGACAAGATTTCATATTTTATGTATGGATAGTATTCTATTGTATATACATCCCTACCTTCATTTCCTTTCTTCTCTTTCCCTTCCTTCTTTCCTTTCCTTCCTTCCTTCCTTCCTTCCTTCCTTCCTTCCTTCTTCTTTCTTCCTTTTCTTTCTTTCTTTCTCTCTCTTTTTTCTTTCTTTCTTTCTTTCTTTTCTCTTTCTACCCTTTTCTCCTCTCTCTCCTTTCTTTCCTTCCTTCCTTGTAAAACTTTATTTACAAAAAACTGTTGGTGGTGAATTTGACCTACTTGGTCTAGATCAGATGGAATCTATTCACCAAACTTTAAAACTCTTTCATTGTATATACTATACTTCCTTTATCCATTTCTATAGTTTGGAAAAGTGTTCTCCAATGCCCTTGTGTTAAAATTAGCCCCAGCCCATGACACTAATTGAAGGTGGGGGAAACTTTGAGAAGTGAGGAGTTAATAGAAGGAAGTTAGGTCATTTGGGGCCCTTGATGGGGATTTTGGGAGAACACAGTCCCTTTTTTCCTTTCTTTGCTTCCTAGCTGCCATGAGGTGATTAGCCTTCCTTTGCCATTTGTTCCCACCATGATATACTGTGCTGCTCCAGGCCCAAAGTAACAGATCTATGATTAAGGACAGAAACCTCCATAACTGCAAATCAAATATGCCCTTTCTCTTTTATATTCATTATCTCAGGTATATTGTTACAGTAATGGAAAACTAACACATCCATCCATCCATCAATGGACATCCTTGTTAATTCTATGTCTTAGTTATTTTGAATAGTGCTACAATCAACACAGATGTGCAGGTATCTCTTTTATATGTTGGTTTCATTTCCTTTGCATATATAGCCCGAAGTGGAATAGCTGGATCATATGATAGATCTATTTTCAGTTTTTTTTTTCTTTTGAGAAACCTCTATTCTCTTCTCCATAATGGCTGTATTAATTTACATTTCCACCAGCAGAGTCTAAGAATTCCCTTTTCTTTGCATTTTCATCAGCATTTTTTTTTTTTTTTGCTTTTTTGATAGTAGTCATTCTGATTGGAGTGGAATGACATCTCACTGTGGTTTTGATTTACACTTCTCTGATGCTTCATCATTTAACTTGGCCCCTTGATGTGATCAAGAGACATGATAAAGATCCTATGAGTGATGTTGCTGATGGTGTGACACAAATACAGTATACTTATTCAATAAGTAGGAATACACTCTAAAATAACAATTAAAAGCATAGTATAATAAACTCATAAGCTGGCAATAGAGTCACTTATTGACATTATCAAGTATTGCATATTGTGCATAATTTTATGTGCTGTACTTTATACCTCTGGCAATGCAGTGGGTTTGTTTACACAGCATCACTGCAAAAGTGTGGGTACTATGTTTCATTTCAATGCTATAATGCCCATGAGATTACTGTGGCTAGGATATCACTTGGTGATAGGAATTTTCCAGTTCCATTATAATCTTATGAGACTGTCATTGTATATACAACCTATATTTTATCAAACACTATTAGCTGCACATGATTTTTTTATTTTCTCAGTTTTGAAGCCTACAAATCCAAGACCAGGGTGTCAGCATGCTATATTTCTGGTGAGCCCTCTCTTCCTGGCTTCTTGTCAGCATCCATCGTACCTTGTACTTGCATGACCTCTTTGAGCATGCTGCTGGGTGGAAGGAGGGAAAGACAGAAATACACACACATACACATAACGAGTTCTCTAGTGTCTCTTTTTATAAGAACATTAATCTTACTGTATTAGGGTACCACTCTATGTCCTCATTGAACCTTAATTACCTCCTTGTAGACCTCATGTCTAATCATAGGGGGTTAGGGACTTAACATAGGAATTTGCTGGGGCTCTGCACAATTCAGTTTGTAGCAGTTGTCTCACCTAGTCATCATGAATCAAATGGAGCTAATGTGAAAATGTAGTAGTAAACATTAATTTCTCATGGAATTAAACCATTCATAATTTATACTGATGTCATATTAGTCCACTTATGCTACTATAATAAAATATCTTACAGTGAGCAATTTTCAAAGAAAATTTATAAAAAAATTTATAAAAACAATTTATTAAAAAATTTTATTTCTTATAGTTCTGAAGGCTGAGACATCCATGATCAAGATGACAGAATTTAGAGTCTGTTGAGAGTCTTCTTGTTGTGTCTTTACATGATGTAAGAGATGAAAAGAGCAAAAGAGATGAATACTATATGAGTACTATTCGATTTGTGATTACTTAATCACTTCCTCTAAGGTCCTATCTTTTAATATTGTTACAATATTAAATCTTGATGCTTAAAAATAATATCTGGCTCTGTATTCTGCCTTTTGGACATACTGGGTTGGGGTTATGTTCTCAAGTCTCCAGGGGACCCTGCCTGATGAATTTGCTAGGCACAGCTCACACTGGAGCTCTCAGAGGTTGAAATAGGATGCCTGGGGCTCTCCCAGGCTGAGTTGCACAGTGGTGGCTCTACAGGTCTGGGGCTGAGGAATGGGTCTGTCTCCATGGTCCCACTAAACACTGCTCTAATGGGAGCAATATGTTATAGCCTTGACCCCCATGCTCTGCTTGCCATTGTCTTACAGGAGGCTCTCTGCAGCATCCCCACCTCCACAGCTCTTCTCTGAAGAGTTCTTTGAAATCTAGGTGGAGGTAAAAATGCTTCCACACTTCTGCACTCTAGACATCTGCAGATGCCATTCAGGTTTACTGCTTGTTCTGTCTGGAGGGTGGCCCATGCTGTAACTAGGCCTGTAGACCTGTTGCTATAGAGCCTAGGGAATGTTGTACCAGAATGCAGGGAGATGAAATTTGAAATATTCCTGGGCAGCAAACTCCAAGTATCCACGTTTAAGCACTCTAGGCCACTCCTTTGAAGCTGCTCTTGCCTTGAAGCCCTGGCATTCTTGGGAAGACAGAAAAATCTCAGAAATGTTAGTATTCTATTACCTTGACATATAACATTGGCTTTCTTGTAGCCATACTAATCTTCTTTTCAAATAATCGCTTGACTACACCTTTTTTTCTTCCCTCTCAAGTATGCTCACAACTTGGTCAGGCTGGGAATTTTCCAATCTTAAGTTCTGCTTCCCTTTTAAATTTCAAATTCTATCTTTAAAATGCTTTTCTCTTCCTGCATTTTACTATAAGCAGTCAGGAGAAGCTATGTTGCACTCATACTTTGTTTAGATACTTTATTCTTCTAAATACCCTAGTTCATTACTCCAAACTTCAGTCTTCCACTCAACGTAGGATACAATTCAGCCAAGGTCTTTGCCATTTTCTAACAAGAATGGCATAATTTCTTCCAGTTGCCATTAAGTTAGTCCTTGTTTCTATCTAAGACCTTAAAAGAATTGTCTTTTTAAAAAAAAAATAATTAATTTATTTATTTGTTCTAATTTGTTATACATGACAGCAGAATGCATTTCAATTTGTAGTACACAAATGAAGCAAAAATTTCCTTTCTCTGGTTGTACACAAAGTAGAGTCACACCATTTGTGTCTTCATACATGTACCTAGAGTAATGATGTCCATTTCATTCCACCATCTTTCTTATCCCCCTACTCCCTTTTTCCCCCTCTCCCCTTTGCACTATCCAAAGTTCCTCCATTCCTCCGATGCTCCCCTCCACCCCCATTACGGATCAGCATTCACATATCAGAGAAAACATTTGGCCTTTGGTTTTTTGGGATTGGCTTACTTCACTTAGCATGACATTCTCCAACTCCATCCATTTAACTGCAAATGTCATGATTTTATTCTCTTTTACTGCTAATATTCCATTGTGTATATATACCACAGGTTCTTTGTCCATTCATCTATTGAAGGGCATCTAGGTTGGTTCCACAATTTAGCTATTGAGGTTTGTATTGCTATAAACTTTTATGTGGCTTTGTCCCTGTAGTATGCTGTTTTTAAGTCCTTGGGTACAGACCGAGGAGTGGGATAGATGGGTCAAATGGTGGTTCCATTCCAAGTTTTCTAAGGAATCTCCATACTGTTTTCCAGATTTGTTGCACCAATTTGAAGTCCCACCAGCAATGTAAGAATGTGCCCTTTCCCCCACATCCTCACCAACACTTATTTTTGCTTGTATTCTTGATAACTACCAATTTGACTGGAGTAAGATGAAATTTTAGGGTAGTTTTGATTTACATTTCTCTAATTGCTAGAGATGTTGACATTTTTTTTCATATATTTGTTGATCAATTGTATATCTTCTTCTGAGAAGTGTCTGTTCAGTTCCTTAACACATTTATTGATTGGGTTATTATTATTTTTTTGTGTTAAATTTTTTGAGTTCTTTATATATCCTGGATATTAGTGCTCCATCTGATATGCATGTGGTAAAATCCCATTCTGTAGGCTCTCTATTCACCTCACTGATTGTTTATTTTGCTGAGAAGAATCTTTTTAGTTTAAATCCATCCCATTTGTTGATTACTGATTTTATTTCTTGCACTTTAGGAGTCTTGTTAAGAAAGTAGGGGCCTAATCCAACATGATGATGATTTGGGCTTACTTTTTCTTCTATTAGTTGCAGGATCTCTGGTCTAATTTCTAGGTCTTTAATACACTTTGTGTTGATTTTTGTGCACAGTGAGAGGTAGGGCTTAATTTCATTTTGCTGATTATGGACTTCCAGTTTTCCCAGCAAATGAATTCGCCAAAATAGCAGGATATAAAATACAACACCCAGAAATCAAATGCATTTCTATATATCAGTGACAAATCCTCTAAAAGAGAAATTAGGAAAACTACCACATTCACAATAGCCTCAAAAAACAAAACAAAACAAAACAAAACCTTGAGAATCAACTTAATGAAATACATGAAAGGCCTCTACAATGAAAACTATAGAATACTAAAGAAAGAAATTAAAGAAGACCTTAGAAGATGGAAATATCTCCCCTGTTTTTGGATAAGCAGAATTAATATTGTCAAAATGACCATCCTACCAAAAGCATTATACAGATTTAATGCAATTCCAATCAAAATCCCAATGACACTCTTCATAGAAATAGAAAAAGCAATTATGAAATTCATTTGGAAAAACAAGAGACCCAGAGTAGCCAAAGCAAACCTTAGCAAGAAGAGTGAAGCAGGTGGCATCACAATACCAGAACTTAAACTATACTACAGAGCAAAAGTAACAAAAATTGTATGGTATTGGCACCAAAATAGACTTGTAACCAGTGGTACAGAATAGAGGACACAGACACAAACCCACATAAATACAGTTATCTCATACTAGACAAAGGAGCCAAAAACATACATTGGAGAAAAGAAAGCCTCTTCAACAAATGGTGCTGGGAAAACTAGAATTGCCTTTGACATCCATCTTTCTACCAATCAACATTCTGTTTAAAACCACTTAGATATCAAAGAAGATGTAGACTTTCTCTGCATCTCTCCTTTTCTGAGCCCTCACTAAAATCACATTTAATGCTATTTATTTCAATGTAGGCTTTTCCTAGCATGCATTTCTTTACTCAGCCTCTCCTCATTACCCAGTTCCAAAGCCCACCTATATATTTTTACAAATTTGTTATAACAACATCTCACATCTTGGAACCACATAGCTGTTCATGCTGCTATGAAAAAAACCTTAAACTGGATTTTTAGAACAAAAAGTTTATTTCTAGCCGGGCACAGTGGCGCACGCCTGTAATCCCAGCACTTTGGGAGGCTGATCACGAGTTCAAAGCCAGCTCAGCAATGGCATTAGCAAAAGACCTTAAATAAAATACAAAAAAAAGGTGGGGATGTGAAGTGGTCGATTGATTAATCCCCGGTAACAAAAAAAAAAAAAAAAAAAAAAAGTTTATTTCTTATAGTTCTAGAGGCTCAGAATTCCAAGATTTAGGCACTGATGTTTGATATTTGGTGATACTGAATTCTTATTTTGTCCTCACATGGCAAAAGAGTGAAAAGGGCAAAGGGACAAACACTGTGCCCTCCATGGCAAAAGAGAGGAAAGAACAAAAAGGGCTTAATTAGTTCCCTTGAACTTATTTTTTTTAAATAAGGGTGTATTAGTCTATTCATGAGGGGAGTTGCATTGAAGATTAAGTTTCAACATGAATTTTGGTAGCAATACAACATTCAAACCATAGCACTGCTATATATTTCTTTTTGCCATTTTGTCAGAAAGTGACCTTTTAAGTAAAGTTTTGCTTATCCTTGATCTATAATTAATAAAGTAAAAGCTCAATGACAAGAATATAAAGTGTACATAAGTTTGATTGACAGGAAAACAAACATTTTTAAAAAATATTTTTTCCATTGTTGATGGGCCTTTATTTTATTCATTTATATGTGGTGCTGAGAATTGAACACAGTGCCTCGCACATATGAGGCAAGTGCTCTACCACTGAGCCACAACCCCATCCCTTTATTTTATTTTTATGTGGGGCTGAGGATTGAACCCAGGGCCTCATGCATGCCAGGCAAGTGCTCTATCACCGAGCCACAGCCTGAGAACCAGAAAACAAACATTTTTAATTACAATATTCTGTTTTAGTTTAATTTACTATAGCTTCTAATTACAAGTACTTTATTGTATATGCTACAGTTCTATAAATAACAATTAATAGTAAACATTATGCTTATCTTAGAAAAAGAAATTTTTTTTTTTCTTTTTACTCAGGATCATCGACTTTCTTATAACCGAAGCATAAAAGAACAGAAGTTCTTTGTGAAAATCTTGATGGCATTTTTTTCTTTACTACAAAAGTCAAATATGTGACTCTGGACCTAACTATAAATAACTTCCTCAGGGAACTCAGTACCACTTATGAGGAAAGTTTTGATCAATTGTCCTTTCCTTATTTTTTTTCTCCTGTGAGTGCACTTTTACTTTAAAAATATTCTGAGATATTTTTCCCCTTCTCTACTTGGCATTGCTATATTAGACTCAGGAGTGGTTCAAATGTGAGAATTGGAGAATATTTAGTGAGTTCAAAAATAGGACTTGAGTGCTTTTGTCTTTTTCATTTCTATTTTTTTTCTTTAAAATAATTGGCTTGGTTCAATTGTTAATCAAAAAACAAAGGTCTGATGTCCCCTTACTCTCCATTTTTTCCTCTTATGTGTGAAGATCAAATCCATGTCATGTGTGTGATATGGTAGGAATGAGACTATCATAAATACCACACTAATTTATCAAATTTCTTGCTTATCTTCATATTTTGTACTTGGTCTACCTTGTGATGCAACCAGAAAAGTAGCAGTAAGGATAAAAACTTATTATAAAAGGTACATTAGAGATCCTGTAAACAAAATGAGTTTAAGAGAAAGTAACTATGAGACTGTAATAGGTTTCATTAACTTTGTAATGCTTGTTGAACTTCCAAATGTAGTAAAAATGACAAGTGTTTCTATTCTTAAATCACCCAGTTTAGTGCCAGCAAGAGGGAATTATTTTAAAGGATTTGTGTAACAATATGGAGGTCCTGCCGATGGTGTCGATTGTGGTAAGGTGGGCCTTGTGCACAACTGAGCTGGTGAGGCTGGCTCAGCAGCTGCCGTGGTGGAGTCTGTCCAGTGCTACACAGGGAATATCTCTCGGCCTCTCTCTGTTTCTACTATTCTTTCAGCTGAAATGTGGTTTCTTTGTTATGCTTTTTCTCCTTAACATCCTGCACCAACTCCTGATTCCTTCTTCATAACTTGCTGTCCCATCGTACCCTCTGTTTCACCTCCTGACTTCTGTTTGTACCGTCTTTTACTTCAGGTTCCCACTGGTGATACCCAATTCTCACCATATTTCCCAGTTCCAAGACTGGGATATGGATGATCTTGCTTAAGCTTTACACAAGCCAAGTTAAGGGCCACTAGACAGGTGAAATGTGGTCTCACCTTGGATCAGATACCCATCCACTGTCTAGTCAGTCATATCCCAAAGGAGATAGGGGAGATGAGATACATGATGCAGAACATGGCTTTCCCTGAGGAGAGGGAAGCTGTGGATAATACCTTCAGCAGGCACTGTGCATAGAGTAGTTTCCTTAGAAGATGTGGTAGACAAAATGATTGATGTGTGTGGTACAACCTGAAACCACAGACTCAGGATTTGTGAGGAGCTGAATCATTATTCTGTAATCTCATGACATTACATCACAACAATGTAAACATCCCGGGGTTTTGTTACTGGGATGTGATGCCCCCCAAAACAAAAGCTTCCAAGCAGTCTGTAACTGTTAGTGGTTAGTGAAGGGATGGTTTCACTGTATCATGAATTTATCTATTTTGGGAGATTGCATGAGAATATTGATTAGTTCTACCATGGGAGTAAAGAAAGAGATGTGTTGCTACATTTTCTATGCTCCTTGGTTACCATATGCTGTGTGATTTTATTTCTCAACAGAGGCATTTGAAGACTGATCTATGATAATTAAATGCAGATTAAAATGTGACAAGATTTAATATAGACCCCTATGCTTCCAAGGAAATTATAATTAGTGAAAATTAAATTTCAGGCCTAAAAATAGTGATTGACTGTCATTTTCCTCATCAATTATCTATAAATTGTGGATTTACTCATGACTGGAAGTTAAGACAATTTTTCTCAGTTCAGTAGAAACACTGGCATGCTTATGCATGGACTGAATGATCACAGTTGTTAATATCTGTTTCCATCAAAGTTATGGTATTATAATGTCAAAATTGCAAACAATTCATTCTTTTGCGTATAGTTGACTTGGAGTTATACAAAATATTGAAATCATTTGATGAATTAGCAACTTCATTTCACTTTGGGATATTATAAATATTTGTAATATTTTCAAAATTATTAAGGATGAAGGTATATGATAATATTAGACTTTTGATTTTAACTTTCATCATTTTAAGAAACAATATGCTTTTTAAAGATTCATTTGCTTAAACTTACTTGGTAGTAAGAATTTGAAACCTTTTAAAGTGTTTCCTTTTAAAAATAAATTTTCTCAATGTTCCATAAAATAGAAAAAATCAGTCACAAATCAGTAATAAGCCTGAATTCCTCTTTACTCTGTATGAAACAGAAATTATGTTTATCAAAAATGAATTAGTAATAAAATGAAAAACCAGTTTTCTAATTTGTCTATTGACAGTGTTATTAAGTGTTTGTATAAAGATTATGCTATTTAAGGTTTTTAAACTTTAACTGGACAGTGTCATATTTATTATTCTATAATTTGCTTCATTCACTCAACATTAGTTTTTTGAAGTATTTCTAGATGATACAGGTAGCTTAATTTATTCATTTTTTTCTTCTGTGTAGCATCATATTATATAAAAATCCCACAATTTATTTACCTGATTTTATATTGCTCATAGTCTCTTGTTACCATAAGCATCATTGTATATGTTTTCTTGTGCACATGTAAGAGTTTCTCTAGCACACATGCTTAGACGTGGAATTGCCATGCTACAAGAAGAGAATATGAGGCAATTTGACTCAATTTACATGGAGAACTTCAGCCGGCCGAATAAAGAGCCTGTTTGTTTCCAGTCTGCCTCTGAACTTATTCCCATGGCTTTGTTGCTCCAAGCGGCCATCGCTTCAGGCGGCAACAGGTGGCGGCCCATACGGAGACTTCAGAGCGGACAGGTAAGAACTGAAAGGTCTCTAAAGATGGGTTTGAATATAACTGAATCCCAAGTGAGAGAGGCTATAGAAAGACTCCTTGATATGCCTGACTCTGTTGTCAGTGAGGAGGATTTAGAAAAAAGTGAAAGTGGTCAAAAAAGCGTAGCTTCCACTGGGTCAACTAAGACCAGTAAAGAGAGTATTAGAAGAGTCCCAAAAATGACAAAAATCCAAGCTATTAGAGCTATTCAGGAGTTATTGGGGATAGCTGAAGAATACTTGCTCTTCATGGAACCTGGAACTCAGGATATTGCTGTCAGTGAAATTAGCAGTAGTGAGGAATCTAGTGAAAGTGATCCTGAGAAAATGAGGAAAAAGAAACTAAAAAAGACCAAGAAAAAGGACTGTCAAGTAGAGGAACCACTTGTGTCCTCTACCCCCTCATGGGTGGAATCCATTACAGAAAATATGAAGTGTATTACTAGGCGTTTGTATACCCTAGAAACAGAAATAAAAAGTCTTTCTGAGTGCTTATGCGCTCTCGAGGGTAACTCACAGATACATTGGGAACTGCCAGCATTTGAAAAGAAAAATGGACAGAGGGTCCATCAGTCAGTAGATTTCAAAACAATAAAAAATCTCAAAGAGGCAGTAATGACTTATGGGCCCCAAGCTCCTTTCACGTTGAGTATGCTGGAGTCCCTTAACACCTTTAACTTAACCCCCTCAGACTGGAAAAGTCTATGTAAAGCAGCATTAAGCGGGGGGCAATACTTGGTTTGGCGATCTCAATTCCAAGAACTCTGTATAGAAATGGCTAAAAGAAACGCAGCTGCAGGGTTTGGAGACTATAATATAGAAATACTCACAGGAGAAGGGCAATTTGCAGACTTACAGGCTCAAAAAGATTATGACCCAGATGTATATGCTCAGATAAACACAGCTGCCTTGAAGGCATGGAAAACTGTACAAGGACCTGGGGATCTACAAGGTAGCTTGTCAAAAGTGATTCAAGGACCTAATGAGCCATATGCTGACTTTGCTGATCGACTTTTGAGAACTGCAGGTAGAGTGTTTGCAGATGTTGATCAAGCTATGCCATTAGTTGTTCAATTAGCATACGAAAATGCTAATAAATACTGCCAGGAAGCCATCAGGCCATGGAGAATTAAAAAGGATATTTCCATATATATACAACTATGTAAAGATATAAATGACGCCTTTGTCACAGGAAATGTGATTGCAGCCTCAATGAGAGGTGCTTCCCCTCGAAATTTCACAAAGGCTAAACCTAGACATTATAATCAATCAGGATATTCCAGGCAAAATTATCATAATCAATCAGGCTATTCTAGGCAAAATCCCAAAAGAGAAATAAGATCAAGCTCATACCGTGCCCCAGGCCGCTGCCCCAGGTGTAAAAAGGGAAATCATTGGGCCAATAAATGCCATTCAAAATTTGACATCTATGGAAATCATTTGTTCAGGAATTCAAAAAATGGGGCACGGGGCCCAATGCCCTGGGGCCCACAAATGTACAAGGCATTGGAGGAGGAGTATCCTCAAGCATCCACTCAGATGCTTCCCCAACACAATCTCTACTACCCATCCACTCCCTCACCAGAGGAACAGGAGGAAATGCAGGATTAGACCTCTGTTCCACCGCCTGAATAGTGTTAACACCTGAAATGGGGGTTCAACTGATTCCCACAGGAGTCAGGGGACCTCTTCCCTCAGGGACTGTAGGACTTATTCTCGGGCGAAGTCCTAAAAGCTTATTAGGTTTGCAAGTGACCCCAGGAATAATAAACTCAGACTACAAAGGGGAAATAAAAATAATGCTTAGCTCATCCCAAAGTATAAGTTCTGTTAATCAAGGAGATAGAATTGCTCAGTTGCTTCTCCTTCCCAATTTACATAATTCATTTAAAATGAGTATGCCTCAAAAAAGGAACAATAGAGGATTTTGTTCCACTGACTCGGGACCTATGGCTTGCTGGGTTCGGAATTGTTCAAGGAGGCCTATGTGTAAAATAAAAATCCAAGGAATAGAGATGGAAGGACTGATAGATACTGGAGCTCACTCTTCCATCATTAATCTACGGCAATGGCCCAAGCACTGGCCTCTGCAAAAAGCTTCAACCAGTTTAAGAGGCTTGGGATAATAATAACCTCCCAGAGAAAAGTGCGTTAATTTTAAAATGGGAGGATGATGAAGGGCATAAAGGAACAGTTCAGCCTTATGTTTTACCTAACCTACCGGTTACTTTATGGGGAAGAGATATTTTGCAACAAATGGGAGTACACCTTGCAACCAAGCCTGCAGGTGTTAAATGTGAAAATCTACAGGGTAATCTTAACCTTAAAAGAAATCATTATCAAAAAGTACAGGGTAATCTTAACCCTAAAAGAAATCATTATCAAAAAGTACAGAGTAACCTTAACCCTAAAAGTAATCATTATCATAAAGGAAAAAGATATTTTTTGGGGGGGCCACTGAGAAAATAATTTTGAAAATACCATGGCTTTCTGATAAGCCAGTGTGGGTCCCTCAGTGGCCCCTATCTAAGGAGAAATTACAAGTGACCCACCTACTAGTTCAGGAACAACTAGAAGCAGGATATAGAGAACCTTCCACCTCTCCCTGGAATTCCCCCATATTTGTGACCAAGAAAAAATCAGGAAAATGGCAATTGTTACATGACCTTAGAGAAATTAATAAAACCATGCAAGTCATGGGCCCTACTCAACCTGGACTTCCTAATCCCGTATCTATTCCCAAAATTTTCCATCTTATTACTCTTGATATAAAGGATTGTTTCTTTTCCATTCCCCTACATCCTCTGGATGCCCCCAGGTTTGCTTTTTCAGTTCCTTCTATCAATAATAATGGCCCTGATAAAAGATATCAATGGAAAGTGCTACCACAGGGAATGGCTAATAGCCCCACCATATGCCAAATATATGTGGATAAAGCAATTCAACCCATTAAAAATAAATATCCAAACCTCATGTGTCTACATTATATGGATGATGTTTTACTGGCCCACCCTAATCAAAAAATCTTATTTAATATATTCAGTGATGTGGCAGAAAATTTAAAAAAATATGGATTATATATAGCAGAAGAAAACGTTCAAACCAGATCACCCATATTATATTTAGGATTTAAAATCATGGATACTTTTCTTAGACCCCCCAAAATTTTAATAAATAAAGATCATTTGACCACCCTCAATGATTTCCAAAAACTACTGGGAGACATTAATTGGCTTCGCCCTACACTAAACCTCACTACTGGCCAAGTAAAACCTTTATCTGACATCCTTCGTGGGGACCCTGATCCATCTTCACCGCGAACATTGACTCCTGATGCTAGGAAAGCTTTAAAGTTAGTAGAAAAAGCCATCGAAGGAGCTCATTGTGATAGATTTGATTTAACTCAACCGCTGATATTGATTACTATTTCTTCACAATATACACCCACAGGAGTATTTTGGCAACAAGGGCCTTTATTATGGATACATTTGCCCATCTCTCCTAAAAGTATAATTGAATCTTATACCTCCATGGTGGCTAAACTTATTCTTCAAGGACTTAAGACTTCTACTAAAATATTTGGCATCCACCCTGCTACTATTATTACTCCCTATTCATCATCACAGATTGAATATTTATGCTTCAATGATAATGATTGGGCTATAGCCAAATTCTCTACTTCTGAAAATTTTGATAATCATCTTCCTAAGTCTCCTATATTATCTTTTTGTATTAATCATCCTATTATATTTCCACAGGTAATAAAACATCAACTTATTCCTAAGGCATTAAATGTATTTACAGATGGGTCCTCAAATGGTACTGCTGTAGTAGTCATTTAAAATGAAAATATGACTTACATAACTGCACACAAATCAGCTCAATTAGTGGAACTGGAAGCTGTGGTAAGAGCTCTGGAAAATTTTAGAGAGCAGCCCATGAACATTTTTTCAGATAGCCACTATATTGTACATGCCGTCCCCAAATTAGAGCTAGCAGGACCAATAGCACCTCATACTGCAGCCTTTAAATTGTTGTATCAAATACAAAAACTTTTGTGGGCAAGAAAAGAACCTCTATTCGTAGGGCATATTAGAGCACATACCAACTTGCCTGGTCCCCTCCATGAAGGTAATCAAAAGGCTGATGACCTTACCCAAACAATCTTTATACTTTCAGCGCTCCAGCAAGCTATTTTATTTCACTCCCAGTTTCACGTCAATAGCACCACCTTGCAGAGTAGGTTTAAAATCACAAAGGAGCAAGCCAGAACAATTGTAAAATGAAGGAGCCCTAATTAGGAAGGGCTGTTGCAGCTAGCTGGAAGCCATAAGTTCCACCTGATATGTATGTGACGCACCTGTAGGCACCCGCAAACCTGAAGGTATATAACCGGGTGAAAGCGGTCCGAGTTAGGAGAACGGAGAATTCAGTCAGCCGGGCAGTCACTCGGTCGGTCAGAAGAATCAGAGCGGCCAGAACGTAGGCAGAGCGGTTACAGAAGAGAAACCAGATAGAAGACAGAAGAGAAACCAGATAGAAGAAGTAATGACTGGTCAGAGTTAGGCCGAGGCTCCTGAGGAAGACAGAAGACAGAAGAAAGAAGAAGGAAGAAAGAAGAGAGAAGAAAGAAGCTTTAATCTTTCTTTAAGCTAAGCTCTATCTTTCTTTCTCTCTACTCTAAGCTAAGAAGACAAGAAGAAAAGCTCGCTTTAATCTTTCTCTCTAAAAATCTTTCTTTCCCTCTCTAAGCTCTAAGAAAATAGAAGTAAAAGTAGTAAAAGCTATACTCTGCCTCCGAGTTTTCCTCCCGGTTTTCGGTACCAGGTAGCTTACAGTAAAAGATTGTAAATCTTGTATGACACATTTGTCCAATCCTCATTATGGTGTTAACCCTAGAGGATTAATGCCCAATCATTTGTGGCAGATGGATGTTACTCATGAGCCAAGTTTTGGAAAATTGTGATTTATTCATGTGACTATAGATACATACTCAGGCATGATTTTTGCTTCCTTACATTCTGGAGAAAAAGTTAAAGATGTTACATCTCATTGTTTGCAAGCTTTTGCTGCATTGGGCATCCCCAAAATGCTTAAAACAGATAATGGCCCTGCATATACGTCCTCATCTTTCAAACAGTTTTGCACAAAATTCAATATATCCCATAAAACAGGCATCCCATACAATCCTCAGGGTCAGGGCATTATTGAAAGAGCAAACCACACACTGAAAATTATGTTATTAAAACAAAAAGAAGAAAATTGGAAAAGTCCTAGGGACAGATTGGCAGTTGCCCTGTTTACCTTAAATTTTTTAACTTTAGACTCTAATGGTTATTCTGCTGGAGAAAGACATTGGAACCCACACCAATAACATAAACCTTTGGTTTACTGGAAGGATGTTCTTTCAGGTACATGGAAGGGTCCAGATCCAGTATTAATTTGGGAGAGGATCTGTTTGTGTTTTTCCAAAGCACAAATCCTCTCCAATATGAATACCATCTAGATTAATAAAACAGGTACCACATCAAAAGGATCAAGATGAAGTTGTTGAGGAATCAAGATTAATAAAAAAAGTACAAAATGAACAGGACCAAGATGAAGGTATGGAATGATTCCCTCAAAAGAGTCCTTCAAAATATTTTACAACTTAAGTGTCATTCCTCCCGGCTGGGACGAGGAGATCTCTCTTTAGTGTGCACACAATTGTATTATTTTTTCTTTTTATACATGTCTTTATGTCTGTGCATTTGTCTACATTTCATGTTAATGTGACGTCACAAATATATGTTTGTATGTTTGTGCGTCTGTCCAGTGTGACGTCACAAATAACAAAGCGCTTATGAAAAAATATATATATGGATCCAAATAACTTTAATTCATTTTAGTTTAAGAGTATTCAATTTAGGTAAATAATTGTATAAGTGAAGGTACTTTCAATTTTTATTTATAGGTTCTCTTTAGCAAAGAATATGACTAGTGCTGTATAACCTGATATTTTGGTGTTTTGACATAGGATTGTTTATTTGTGATTAACTTCATTTGTTTAATAGCTGATTAATTTGAATTATTTCAACAGGTAAAGGATTGCTGTGTATGCAGAGACTCGAGGATTCCAGCTAACAAATTATTTTTCCAAAGTGCCTTTAGCTTTTCTTTAATCTATCTTTAATGCAGTAAATACCCTCAGTCTTTCTCTGTTTTGTTCTGAATATGATATTTTGCCAGCTTATGTTTGTGGGAGCTCAAGCAGCAATGTGTGTGAGCAGAAATCAACTTTAATCTTCTAATCTAATAATTCTATTTTTTAGTTTGACAACTCACCTCTTGCCTCAGTGCTGGAATAGCACTGCCTTTCCTTTAATAATTGATGCTTAAGTTTCTAGGTAGCGGGCCCTGAAGATTTGCCGGTGGCATTGTCTAGACATAAAAAAGACGGCTGCTGCTACAGCTGCAAGCATTCCTGCTGCTCAAGCATCAAACAACCTCACCAGCAGTGTGGCCTCTGCTCTGCATGCATGGGGCCCCCTAGATCAACGTGTTATAACAAGTGGACATTTTGATCTTTCATTCTTTGGGACTTTACGGAACAATGCTTTGCGGGTATTTTTCTAGAAAACTCAGTGTGTTACTTGATAGAACTCAGGGCAACTGATTTGTTTATGCAACTTGGCTCGTCAGCAGAAGGCTTATCGCCTTAAAGCCGCAACATCTCCTCACAATTGGACGGCTGTTAGTCATCATACGCAGTCGATCCTGAAGGGCTCCATTGGATGGCTGGTAGCCAATGACGGGTAAGATCCCCAGAGGGGGACAACCTAAGACAGGCACAGTCGCACAGGACAGTCTCATGTGGTCGACATATCAACCTAAGAGAGGAGTCAAGGGCACAGCCTTGATTATCCAATGACGGGTAAGAATGTTGGTTGCACATGGATGTCCTAGAGCATCCCCTCTTTTAAAAACAAAAAGGGGGGAAATGCAGGAGCCCTAATAAAGGAGATAGCTAAGATTGCGGTTAGCTGTGAGCCATAAGCATTACCACCTTCCATGGTCTCGTGAGACTTGGCCCCGGGGGATTGTGGGTCGTTGTCGGGGCCATTTTGTGGTTGTTGGAGGAGTGTGGACGGCATGTCGGGGTGTTGTTAGAGCTGGAGAGAGAAGCTGGCAGAATAAAGAGCCTGTTTGTTTCCAGTCTGCCTCTGAACTTATTCCCACGGCTTTGTTGCTCCAAGTGGCCATCACTTCAGGTGGCAACAAACTTCCATGCAGGGTAACAGAAACAATGGCTTGCTTAGAATCTAACAAGTTCTCAAGTATGAAGATATTATTGTTTTATTATTGTTTTTAAATTTCAGTGCATATTTAGGTTTACTAAAATATTTTTCAATATTTTTTGTCAGTTATTGCTTCTTGTACCTTACTCTTTTCTCTGTGGTTAATTTTCTTCTTCTGACGTACATCCTTTAGTAGCTTTATATATTCTTTTGTTAGGACCACTAGGTGGTTAAGTATTTCATTCTTTGTCTTTCTGAAAAATGTATTTATTTTTCCTTTCCTCTTCCATGCTGTTTTTCTAATCTTGATATTTCCTTCAAAATTTTGAAGGGGTAATTTTATTTATTTATGGGCAGTCTACTCTTGGACTAGTTATCATTCTGTTGAGATTTGTTTGAGGATTTTTTTTTTTCTTTTTGGTTATTTTTAATATTTTTCTCTTTGTCTAAGGTAATTTTCAATTCTCCTCTGATATGTTTAGGTGTAGAGATTTACTGCTATTCTGTAAGTCCTCTCTTTTTTCAATTAAGACTTTTTTTTTAGTCTTTTACTTTTATGTCTCTCAAATTCTCTTTATTCTCTTTTACTAGAACTAATAGTGATTTATGTTCTCATTACAAACTCCTTATATCTTAACCACTTTTCTGTTTTCCATGTCCTTTTTTTAGTGATACATTCTGTGTAATTTCCTTATAACCACCCTTTATTTCATTTCTTCCTTCAGCTATGTCTAACCAGTTGTTTAGTCTATCAAAATATTAGCATCATCATTACATTTTAAAATGTGTTTTATATTTTGGTGTTTTATACTCTCATTATATTTTCCATGAATTCTTCTGAACACTTTAGAAATTTTGTCTTTGGGTTTATATAGTGTTTCCTAGTCTTGGATTTTTTAATTCTCCTGTATGTTCTGTTGATTATTATTTATTAGTGTGCATTATTCTTTATTTTTTAAAATTTTTGATGATGAGATTATTTTTAGTGTATGGTTTATTCTGTGGGAATTATCTGCACCCTGAATAGAAATAGTGCTCTACCAAGTAATTTTATCCACTATAAAAGCCTAATATTTCATCAATTTTTGTGTTAAATTCAGGTTTTTTGATTTTACCATTATGTGGGTGGTACAGATTTGGATTTCTAACTGATGTACAGGTTCAAACTTGGTGTTTCATTTTTAATGGTATTCTTTTTATTTTCCCTGAGTTCTAGGCACACGATAAGTTTTCTTGTTGCTTTTTTGTTTAGTAGATGAACCAGAAACTAACCTACAATGAATGCAGGTTGGGGAAATTATTTCTAGGAAACCAAATGAAAATGATTATCACTGCTTATCTTACCTGGGTTTCTCCAGAGAGCAAAGCCTAAGTTAAAAGCTTGTGTGTATGTATTTTATTAGATAATAATCCCAGGGAGCAGGTGTGAGTGATGGAGGAATGAAGCAGAGAAAAGAGTAAATATAAGAATATGCATTGATTACTGCAAAGGAAGACTGAATGTTTAGCTGAGAAGCCATGTAAATGTATACCAGGACCATTAGTTTGTAAGCAGGGGTGAGATGGGGTTGGGGGAGGATAGAACAAGAATGAAAGAAGCCTTGACATATTAGATTCTGTTCCCCATTGGCCCCAGTTTTCCACCATGGGGAATTACCTTCAAAGCTGTGTATGTATAAGGTATGAGTGCCAGTAAAGCCATATAGAAAATTGGGCCTAGAGATAATAAATATGTAGCATGAGATGGAGGTAAGAAATTGTGTGAAGTTGGTTAGAGCCTAAGAAGAACTTGCTGCAATGTTGGTCAAAAAAAGAAATAGGTGAGGTTAAGAGGATCAGTAGGAACACATAGGTACAAATGAAAAATGCCCTAGGTTTTGTGAAGTTGAGTAAATTTTCTCATTAGCACATTATCTATTGATTATTGCATAACTGCTTTCCCTGTTGGAGTCTTCAGGTAAGATTCTGAATGAAGAATACTCAAGAGTGGAGTAGTTAGGCACTGGGAAACATGACAAAGACAAATTATTTGAAAGCACGTGATTAGGGTAGAGGCATGAGGCCGGGTAAATATATGATGTGTTTAGAGAACCTCATCCTCTCCTTGAAGAATCATACTAGAGAAGGCAGAATTGGAGAAAAATATTGGGAGTTTTGTCCTGTGGGTAGGCAAGGGAGGAGCTCCAAGTGCCCATTAGTCATGCTGAGACGTGTTACCTGGGAGTGTGTAGGTATAGAGGGCAACATTCCACCTATGAGAGTTTAGCTCAACAAAGGGACAAAGGGTCAACACTGCCCCTTTCTTTCCATCAAAGCCTTGCTCTCCAAAAATTCAGACCTCCTGTTAAGTATGGATTACAGATACTTCTCAATTTATGAAAAAGTGATGTTGAGATAACCCTCATAAATTGAAAATATTATAGTGTAAAAAAATTTATTTAACACACCTAACCTTTCATAGCTTAGCCTAGTCTACCTTACACATGCTCAGAATACTGACATTAGCCTACAATTGGTTGAAATCATCTATTACAAAGCTTATTTCATAATAAAGGATTGACTATCTCATCTAATTTATTGAACACTGTTCTGAAAGTGAAAATCAGAATAATTGTGGATATATTTTCACATCATCCTAAAGTTGAAAAACTATAAATTGAACCTTCATAAGTCAGAGACCATCTGTATTCATTGTCTGTTCCATCTCTTGAACTGTTACTCTCTCTAGCATGAATATGTCATTTCTGATTGAATACAAATATGTGACAATAACATCTACAGGTTACAAATTTGTGAATCTCACTGGCCTATGGTATGTTAACAAATTGAATGCTCATAGGCCTGTAAATGGAAGCAAACATTTAAAGATATTGAATGTTGAGCATTTTAAGTTCCCTCAGATCTTCTCTATTCTATGAACTGAAGGTATCGAGGTTGAGTAAGTACTGAAATGAGAAGGAATAGTGTAGGAAAAGTTGAAATTTTCAACGTTGTATTATGTCTACTTCATTGAAATTAATTCTGTGTTTGATTTTATGAATCTATGATGCCCCAGTATTTAAATTTTCCAGTTTTTGGTGATTTTGGTAATGATGTACCTGTACCTAGTATTTATTCTGGCTTTCACTTTCAGAACAGTGTTCAATAAATTAGTTGATATATTCAATCCTTTATTATACAATAAGTTTTGTAATAGATGATTTCAACCAATTGTAGGCTAAGTGTTCTAAGCCGTATTTTGGGGGCTGAATGTATGAAGGAACAAGAGTACATTCGACCTGTTCACGTATTATTAAACAGATAAATAAGGGATTTATAAAATTTCTATCTCTAAAGTCATTTAAGGTGAGATTGATTATTTACTAATCTTATTTGACTCAGCAGTGGAACTCAACTGAAGGCAGATGAATGCCTGTGGTCCTTTCTGTTCTGTGATTCTGAACAGCATCTAATATTCAATTCCAGTTCACGACTTAGCTCCACTTGAATGTTTTTCCTAAGGAAATTGAACACTTTTAATTCTACTATCTTCCCTAAATGTAATAAATGTGCAATGTGATTGCTTTCCTTTGTAATTCTTTTTATATTAGTGGGTGGTTCAACTTGCTCCCACAATGACATTTCTGGGATATTTTCCAACCTTTTCTTTCTCTTAAAATAGACTGAGACCTCATGTTCCATCTTGGAAAGCATTACATTTATGTGCTATTTGGTATCTGAACCATGCATTTTCAATGCTGCTGAAAAGCAATTCTCTGAAAGACTGGTAGTTGTTTTCCAAGTTTCATCTGGCTTGGTTTCTATAAAGATTGTAAGTTTCTGTTTGTTATCTGCTACTATGTGTAAAGAATTACAAAAGCAATTAAGGAATAATCAAAACATTTTTAGTAAATATCTTTGGGAGAAAATTCCCCAAAACATTTCAGGAAATTCCTCCTTTTTATTTTATTTTAAAAAATAAAAAAAAAATTTTTTGGTACCAGGGATTGAACTCAACCACTGAACCAAACCCCCAGCCCTATTTTATATTTTATTTAGAGCAGGGTCTCAATGAGTTGCTTAGCAGCTCACTGTTGCTGAGGCTGGCTTTGAACTCATGATCCTCCTGTCTCAGCCACCCGAGCAGCTGGGATTAGAGGCGTGCGCCACCCTGCTCCCTGAAAATTCCTTCTTTTTATTATGAAGATTCCAATAAGAGGAAAGTTTAGGTAATTCTTGGGCTTCAAAGTAAACATTTTCATAGACAAAGGAAAATGTAAAAGTACTGCTATTGTATTACAGTGATAATTTAAATTGTTGTGAAAACTAACAGAACAAACATGTGAATCATATGGACCTTTGTCATAAAACAAAACATTGTAGAACAAACATTTCAAACTCTCCATAAATGTCTGTATTCATGAAGTGACTGCAGCATTCAAAGTGAGCAAGAATTCAATTTAAGGGAGGATTTTTTTGAAAGAACTTAATTGAGTATGGTTTATCTATAAAATAAAAATGAATTTCTCTATATTCTCCACATGATAAAAACATATCATTGTCTCAAATGGAATATGTATTTTGTAGAAGCTACAAGTATTCCTCAAAATGAAGTGCTCCTCACCTGCATTAATGTTAACTGGGATTGAGTGAAGAGTGAGTATTTCTTGGTCTCACCTCAGAACTAAAGAATCAAGTCTTCAGATTCTTAAGGTGACAGAACTTAAATTATTAAAATGCATCTAAGGTGATTCTTATGAATGTAAGTGTGAAAACCTGATGTAATGTGGTAAAATTTCAAATCACCTAAAAAAACACAGAAATACAAAACCCCACTGAAAATGCCAACCCCATTAAAAAAAAAAAAGCTGATTCATCAGATTGCATTTTCATAATTAGTTTACCAATAACATGGTAAAAATTAAAAATATGAAGATAACATGTAACTAGAGATATTTAAAAAGGTATTATTTTTTCATTTTGGAAACACGGTATTTGAAGGAGCCCTAATTAGGAAGGGCTGTTGCAGCTAGCTGGAAGCCATAAGTTCCACCTGATATGTATGTGACGCACCTGTAGGCACCCGCAAACCTGAAGGTATATAACCGGGTGAAAGCGGTCCGAGTTAGGAGAACGGAGAATTCAGTCAGCCGGGCAGTCACTCGGTCGGTCAGAAGAATCAGAGCGGCCAGAACGTAGGCAGAGCGGTTACAGAAGAGAAACCAGATAGAAGAAGTAATGACTGGCCAGAGTTAGGCCGAGGCTCCAGAGGACTGGTCAGAGTAAGGCCGAGGCTCCTGAGGAAGACAGAAGACAGAAGAAAGAAGAAGGAAGAAAGAAGAGAGAAGAAAGAAGCTCTAATCTTTCTCTAAGCTAAGCTCTATCTTTCTAAGACTCTAAGCTAAGCTCTATCTTTCTAAGACTCTAAGCTAAGCTCTAAGCTCTACTATATCTTTCTTTCTCTCTAAGCTAAGAAGAAAAATCTTTCTTTCCCTCTCTAAGAAGAAAGAAGAAGGAAGAAAGAAGAGAGAAGAAAGAAGCTCTAATCTTTCTCTAAGCTAAGCTCTATCTTTCTAAGACTCTAAGCTAAGCTCTATCTTTCTAAGACTCTAAGCTAAGCTCTAAGCTCTACTATATCTTTCTTTCTCTCTAAGCTAAGAAGAAAAATCTTTCTTTCCCTCTCTAAGCTCTAAGAAAGTAGAAGTAAAGTAGTAAAAGCTTAACTCTGCCTCCGAGAGTTTTTATCCCGGTTTACGGTACCAGGCAGCTTACAGGTATTCTAGGAAGAAATAAATATGAATGAAATCAGATTGATACTGTATGTATTTGGAGGAACTTAGACTGACTTGAATAAAAATATAATCTGGATATTGTGATTAGTCTGCTGATTCAGGAGTTATATGTACCCTGAATAATTTTCAATGCTTAAAATGCCTGAAAGGATTTAGGAAGTGATATTTATACTGTTAACATTTTATTCAGGATAAACTCTCATCTGAATATTGCCCTAAAAATAACAGGCTCTATAGTAAATCTTATTATCATAAAAGCAGAAAAGAAACCAATATTTTTGAGAATCTAATATACATAAAGAACTTTAAATTCATAATCTCATTTTTTTTTCTACAGCGTTATGTCATAGATGTTAACTATCCCCATTTTACCATCAAGGAACTCAGGTTCAAAAAGGATAGGTACATAATAAAAACTCATGCAACTAATAAATGGCAGAGACAAGGCTCAAACACAGAGCTTTCTCTCTTAAATGGAGCCTTAATTTTTTCCATTATCTATGCTGTTCTATGTCTTTTTCTCCCATTTGTCACAAAATCTATTTGGGATCTTCTCTCTTTAAAATTCTCTCTGAAGATCTTGCCTCATTTCTGTGGCCTAGTTGTGGCAAGACTCCTCTTGGTCACCTTTGAGTCCCCAGTGCCTCTGGCTATAACCCATCAGTCCTGGTAATCAATATCATCTGATTTATAGTAATCTACTAAGGTGAGTCAGGGTCAGTCATGCCCCTAAATGTCCCCCCACCACTGCCCTCCTCCTCCTGTGTTCTCCAGATCAGACATGAACTGGAAGGATCTCAGAGAGGCCATATTGTGCTGGAGAAACAGAAATCATTTTATCTGACTTACGATCTTTTGGATCAGCAAGGAAAATGACTTGCACACTCAGACCTTCTACAAGATGCTGTCTCAATGGCTACTCTCTCTCCAGGACTCTCTCTCTTCCATTCTCATTATTCTCCATTTCCCTAGCTTTAGAGACCTCTCTTTCAAATTCTACTCAGGTCTACACCCTGTTCCAGACAAACCCACTTCCCACTGTAAGACTCACTCACCTCTTTGCTCCCCCTTATCTTATAAACAGAATGTTTCTGGCTTAGGCTGGATGCTGATGAACTTCCTAGTCTGCACAGTTGCTGCTCACTCAAGTGATGGAAAGTGTCCCATGAGTGCAGACCAGTGTGCCTATGCCAATTCAAGGTTAGTCTTCCCACTTGCCACAGGGACTGATTTTCTTATTGTTTAGTTCAGAAACAAGTGTAACCTATTAAGGCAGGGTGCCAAGTAGCTCAGAGGAAACAGTTGAACACAGATAACAAGGGATATTGTCTTCTTAGCATGGCTTTAACATTGACACCTGCCAGTGATAAACTCTGACATAATTATGTTCTGGGCCTGGTTCATTCTTAGGGCCACTACAATAATAGAAACAATCACTTTTATTACCATCCAAGAAAGGCGGTACCCATTTCTATTATATTAAAAAAAATACTTCTATGCTTCCTACCTCTACCATCTACCACACAACCCCCATAGGAGATTTCTGTCACCAGATGAGAAGGCCTTACTTTCCCACAAGCATTTCTGGAAATATTATTTTCTTCCTACTCTTCTTTCCTGCTATCATTGGGGAATTTTCTTCCCATCAATAGAAAGCTCTTCACATGCATTCTGAATTCCAACACTTGGTTTTTTGCTTCATAATTTATCCCACCCCCTCTCCCCCAGTCTTCTACATTTTAAACTTGTTATGTACTGGACAAGTCTCATCAAAATTCAAATATTATCTAGTGCCTCCATGTTATAAGCCAGCTTTCTTGACCCTACGTGTCTGTATCTGCTGGCCTATTTTGCTTCTACCTTTCTTGGTAAAATTGTCCCCAATATCATGCTTTTTTTGAGTCTCTATATCTTTCCTTTATAGCATTTATCATAACATGGATTTATATATTTGCCTATTATGTTAATTTTCTATTAGACTATAAGCCACATATAGGAAATGATTGCTCCAATTTTATTTCTAAGACATCTAGCAAGAAGCTAGGCATATATTAGTTTTTTTTTTTTTGGGGGGGGTGGTACCAGGGATTGAACTCAGGGGCACTTGACCACTGAGACACATCCCAGCCCTATTTTATATTTTATTTAGGGACAAGGTCTCAATGAGTTGCTTAGCACCTCACTGTTGCTGAGGCTGGTTTTGAACTCATGATTCTCCTGCCTCAGCCTCCCCAGCCACTGGGATTGCAGGTGTATGACAGCATGCTTAGCTAGATTAGGTTTTTAATAAATCCTTTTATGTGAATAGAAGACACTCTACCAAGTGTTCTTCCCATGGAAGAGTGATAGGGATGGGGAAATTTTGATATTATGTGTTGGTTATCGGTTCATCATATGTTTTATTGCATTCATTTTTTTTAAAAATTAATACACCATTTTGGGAGAAGTTTTAGGTTCTAAATTAAATTGAGAAGGAAATAGTTTCCACATATCTACCTCCTACCCATTCACTTTGCTTCCCATTGTCAATATCCCACACCAGTGCCCCAGAGAGGTACAGTTGTTAGAACTGATGAACCAGCATTAACTCATTATCAGCCTTGGTTTTGTACATTTTATGAATTTTGACAAATGTATAATGACATGTATTCACCACTACAGTATCATACAGATGGCTCCACTGCCCCAAATATCTGCTGTGTTCAATCTGTTTATCCCTTTCCCAAAATGCTGTATCAAGCACTGATATTTTTACTTTATTCAATAGTTTTGCCTTTTACAGAATGTCATATAATTGGAATAAAATGGTACTTAGCCTTTTCAGAAAGGTATCTTTCACTTATCAATATGCACTTTAGGTTTTGTGGCATGATAGCTCATTTCTTGTTAGTATTGTATAGTATTGCAATGTCAGAATGTACCACAATTTATTTACCCATTCACCTACTGAGGGACATCTTGGTTAGTCATAGAGAAGAATCATCTCAGTAATTCACACTGAAATATAAGTGCATCATATCATGTGGTTCTTAAAAGAGGACTGTAGGGAAATGACAGGCCTAGCATTAAGAAATAAATCTCTAATCATAGAATCTAATGTAAGAACTCATGATATTAAAGTGAGATTTTTTTTGGAAAAGTTTTTTTTCATGATTGTTCTTCCCAATTATTGATGACTATAATGTATAAATACAGCCATGAGTATGTTTATTCATAGAATCCAATTTTCTACCACTATTTGCTTGAAATTTGAGATACTTTAAAGACAAATGAAAGGAAATGTGACCTTATCAGTTGGTAGTTATCTTAAAGAACTCATTTTAAAATTCTAAGTTCCTAACTACAAATATATGCAAGAGGGAGTTAAGTAATTGTGGTTGAGAGAATTATATCTCAAATTTTAACTTAGAGTGAAAACTCATACCAAATTAGCTGAGGCAGAAAGGAAGTATCTCAGTTGTGTACCTGTGAAGGACAAGGGACGAACTGTTTCTAAATGATGTTGCACTATCACTCAGTTTTGCTTCTCTTGTTTGACTTTATTCTTAGACAGGAGGTACCCAAATGGTGGGACATATAGCTTCTCATAACCATCAGTTTATATCCTCACAGATCATAATCCAAAGAAGAGACCACAAAATTCTCTTAGTTGCTTAAATAGTAAGCTCCAATAAGAAGTATGGTTAGGTAGCTTGGGTAATGGGTCCCATTGCTGGAGAGAAAAACAATTAGGGGGTCATGTATTGACTTCCATGGTCTGGAATATGCCGAGTTCAAATTTAGTTGAACTGTAGGGATTTGGTTCCCCAGGTTAAAGGTTTTTTTGTTTTGTTTTTTTTTTTTTTGTTGTTAGGAAAAAGGTGTGAGGAGTGGTAGATAGCAAAAACAACAGAAGTTCAATTGATATATTCCTTATCCTAACCTCATATTATTCATTTCTTATCTTCAGAGTGTGCTTATCAAAAGTAGGCCCTTGCTTTGAGCAACAGACTGCTTTGGATGACTCACTGGTCATATGCTGCAGGTATTTTTCTCGCTGAAACTAAAGATACATTAATCAGTTATGTATGTAGAAGGTTAGAAGGCCAAAGAATGAAGAAAGCATTAGTTTATATATTAAACACCCATTATTAGACTTAGAATAAGAATTGTATTTGCTTTATTTGTAAGTAATAATTTAAGAGTAGAACAGGGAGATAAGAAATGTTCATTATTTTTAGTATAATTGTGATAATTCTTGTATAGTTGGTTTGCTCTGCCTGGTGGTAACCAGGCAACAGGAATTGCCACTAGAATGAACTATGAAGACTAAATTTTTATTAAATCGTTAAAAATCACTTTCTTATAATTAACATTTTCTATCTCACTCAAATTCTTTTTTGTTATGTAAATCCTCAAATATGAATAAAACTTTAGGATTAAATATATAGTTTAATCAGTTCTTATTTTATTTAGTTGCTATTTATAAGTCTGTAGTCCAACTTCCCTCCACCCTCCACCTTGTTTTTTAGTTTCTTTACAGAGTTTTCAAATCATTTCTTATAATACTGATACAGTGTAGCACCAAATATTCTGCATTGGATACTGTTTTGCCAATTGTAATTTCTGTGACTTTAGGTAGATTATTGAACCTCTATGATCCATAATTTCACTAAAAAATGGAAATAATAAAAGAGAAACCTCAGAAGAGAAAATGGAGACAATAAAAGAGAAACCTCATAAAATTGCTGGGAATATTCATTGAGATAATGTGTGCAAACCATTTGGCATATACATTGGTGTACCCAATGAGTGTTAGTCAATGTTAGTTTATATTAGCTATGTTAATACTTTCTTGTGTAGAGATGCAGAACATTTCCAATTACACTAATTATTATTGTTAATTCCCTACTTAAAGGAATTGCAGCCTCAGGTCTGGAACTGTCTTTTAAGATATCCAGTTGCAAAGTGAAGGTGAATATTTCACACTCAACTCTTACAGAAACTAGAGGTGTGCAGTGAAGAAGGAATCATTTTAATTAGATGCTCCAAATGCCCTTGGTGGATCCAATTCAGTTCATTCCATACTTTGAAGTAAATATTTAACTTGGGTAAAATGAATATTTCAGAATAAAATTAAGCAAGACTTTTATATGTTGTGATGGAATCTGTTATGCCTTTATCTTTTTAAAAATAGTTTTATTCTACTTTTTTCATGTATATGCAGGTTAATTTGTATTTTACAACAACTAATCATGAAAAGAACTCATTGGTTCTTGTTTTAATTGGTAATTTTGATACCTCAAAGAGAATCTGCCCACAGATTTGCTGGTGCCCATGCAATTCAACATGAACCAGAAACACACTGGATACACTGGATAAATTGGGAATTTTTGTAATCTGTTTGGCATTTTGCTGTCATCTAACTTTGCATTACACTGAACTAAGCAAATTAGTAATACAAACAAGATTGCAACACACATACTTATTTTGCACAGACTATACTTTCAAATGTTTTAGAAAACATATATTTTGTATAAATGAAAATGTGATCTCATATTGTCCTCATCAACTGTGACATATAAATATATTCTGTGAGTAATAATTGGGAAGTACTGTGAGATAAAAGAATGAGAAAACAAAACAAAACAAAAAATCAGTTGATGTTGAGTAATATACTGGATGTGTTCATAATATCTTACATTGACTTTTAAGGCAGATTACACATCTACATATTTTAATGATTCCTAGTAAATATAAACATGATAATACTTAAACATAATTTAATGATAATGAAGCTATAAGCGACAAATTTGTTTTTAAGGAGATGGTCTTTCTTGGAAACAATGCCAAAACCACAGGTAACAAATTAAAAGTAGACAAATTGGACTTCATGCAAACTAACATCTGCTGTGCATCAAAAGACAATCAATGGAGTGGGAAAACCCACAGAATGGGAAAAATGTTTGCAAATGACATATATGGTAAAGAAAATATATGAATGACCAATAAACATATGAAAAAAATGCTCAATAGCACTATTGTTGGGAAAATGCAAGTCAAGATCTCAATGAAATTCGACCTCACCTTGTTAGAATGGTTACTATCAAAAAATTCAGAAACATTCATGGGTAAATGGTAAAAAAAAAAAAAAAAAATGTGGTGTGTGTGTGTATATGTATATATATATGTATGTATATGTGTATATATGTATATACACATGTGTATATATATATACACACACATATATGTGTGTGTGTGTGTGTGTGTGTATACAGGGTAGTATTTTTCAATCATAAAAAGGATGAAGCTGTTATTTGCAGTAATATGAATGGTACTGGAGGATATTAAGTTAAGTGAAATAAATCAGGGACAGAAAGACAAATACTGTATCTATTCACCATGTGAAAGCTAAAAGTTGATCTCACAGGAGGAGAGAGTAGAATAGTGGTTTTCAGCCACTGGGAAGGGTGTGGGGGAGGAGGATGGAAAGATGACTAAAGGGCACAGGGAAGCAGTTGGTTAATGCTCTACAGTACAGTAAAATAATGATGGTTTACAACAACAAGTGGAGCATTTCAAAATAACCAGTACTTAGGATTTTGAATGTTCACAACACAAAATATAGGTAAATGTCCGAGGTGACAGATATGCCCATCACTGTGATCTGATCGTTATACATTGTCTACATGTACTGAAATGTAACACTGTGCCCCGCAAATATGTATAATTACTATGTGTCAATTAAAAATATACATAACTCAAACTAACAAGTATTGGTAAGAATGTGGAGAAATTGGAACCCTTGAATGCTGTTGGTAGGCATGGAAAATGATACAGCCACTGTAGGAAATAATTTGGCAGTTTCTCAAAAATTAAAAAAGATTCACCATATTATCCATACCGAATCATTCCATTTCTGAGTACATACCTCATATTATTAAAAGCAGGGTCTTGAAGAAATAATTGTATGTCTGTGTTTTTAGCAACATTATTCACAACAGCTGAAATAGGAAAGCAACTAAAAAAGTGTCCATCAGCAAATTGTTGTGGTTTGGATGTAAGGTGTTCCCCAAAAGCTCGCGTGTGAGACAAAGCAAGAAGGCTCACGTGTGAGACAAAGCAAGAAGGTTCAGAGGAGAAATGATTGGGTTGTGAGAGTCTTAACACAATCAATGAATTAATCTCCTGATAGGGATTAAGTGAGTGGTAATTTAAGTGGTAGGGTGTGGCTGGAGGTGATGGGAATTGGAGGACATGGCTTTGGGGTATATATTTGCATCTGGCAAGTTGAGACTCTCTGCTTCCTGATCATGATGTGAGATGCTTCCCTCTGTCATACTCTTCTGCTATGATGGAGCTGGCTGTATATGGACTGAGACCTCTGAATTCATGAGCCCTTAAATAAACTTTTCCTCCTCTACAATTGTTCTGGTCTGGTCCTTTAGTCACAGCAGTGAAAAAGCTGACTAAAACACAATGAATGTATAAGTAACTGGGGTGTGGTGGTACATGCCTGTAATCCTAGCTACCGGGAGGGCTGAATCAGGAGGATTGCAAGTCCCAGTGCAGCCTGGGCAAATTAGTGAGACCCTATCTCAAAATAAAAATTAAAAGGGGCTAACGGTGGTGCATGCCTGTAATCCCAGCACTTGGGAGGCTGAGGCAGGAGGATTGCGAGTTCAAAACCAGCCTCAGCAATGGTGAGGCACTTAGCAACTCAGTGAGACCCTGTCTCTAATAAAATACAAAAAAGGGCTGGGGATGTGGCCCAGTTGTCAAGTGCCTCTGCGTTCAATCCCCAGTACCAAAAAAAAAGGGGAGGGGGTGGCTGGGAATGTAGCTCAGTGGTGCCCATGGGTTCATTCCCCAATACCATAAATAAATAAATAAGCAAAATACATTGAAGTATTATTATTAAAGTCTTTAAAAGGAAAGATGTCCCTTTTAAATAACAGAGATGAACCTTGAAGACATTCTACTAAATGAAATAAGTCTGTCACAAAAAAGCAGTATGATTCCAACTATATGAGGCACAAACCATATGTCAGAATGGAGAAACAGTAAGTAAAATGGTGGTTGCCAGTGGCTGGGTGAAGGAGCCCTAATTAGGAAGGGCTGTTGTAGCTAGCTGGAAGCCATGGGTTCCGCCTGATATGTATGTGACGCACCTGTAGGCACCCGCAAACCTGAAGGTATATAACCGGGTGAAAGCGGTCCGAGTTAGGAGAACGGAGAATTCAGTCAGCCGGGCAGTCACTCGGTCGGTCAGAAGAATCAGAGCGGCCAGAACGTAGGCAGAGCGGTTACAGAAGAGAAACCAGATAGAAGAAGTAATGACTGGTCAGAGTTAGGCCGAGACTCCTGAGGAAGACAGAAGACAGAAGAAAGAAGAAGGAAGAAAGAAGAGAGAAGAAAGAAGCTCTAATCTTTCTCTAAGCTAAGCTCTATCTTTCTTTACTCTACTCTAAGCTAAGAAGAAAAGCTAAGCTCTATCTTTCTTTACTCTAAGCTACTCTACTCTAAGCTAAGAAGAAAAATCTTTCTTTCCCTCTCTAAGCTCTAAGAAAGTAGAAGTAAAAGTAGTAAAAGCTTAACTCTGCCTCCGAGAATTTTCCTCCCGTGGCGGCGCCGTGGCTGGCCGTGACAGGTAGCTTACAAATGGTGGTCCGTCCGGGGCTTGGCAGGCAGAGAAGAAAAGCTAAGAAATAAGGAGAGCAAAGAAAAAGCATAGCCTCTGACTCAGTTGAGGCCAGTTAAGAATTAAGCTGAAGCAGAGTAGCCGGTGAAAAGCCGAGCCGGCCAAAAGCCATAAAAAATGAAGAAGCCAGACTCAGTTGAGACCAGCAAAAAGAGTAGTAAACAAGAGAGCATAGCCTCTGACTCAGTTGAGGCCAGTTAAAAATTAAGCCGAAGCAGAGTAGCCGGCCAAAAGCCGAAAAAAGCCGAAGCGAGCCGGCCAAAAGCCGAAGCAGAGTAGCCGGCCAAAAGCCATAAAAAATATAGAGAAAAAGCCTTGAGCTTTAGTATAAAGAAAAAAGCCATGAGCTTAAAATAAAATAGAGAATTAAATAGCATGGTAAAAACCATGCAGAAAAAAAGCCATTGAGCTTTGGCAAGAAAGCCATAAAGAAAAATAAAGAAGAGAAAAAAAAAAAAAAAAAAAGTCAAAGCCGCTTATGCAATTGTGCTTAACTAGGTGCGTTAGCTGCTTCTCAGCATTAGGCTTCCTTAAAGCCACAGCACCTTCTCAAAAAAGGCTCAAATATCCACCCTTTCAAAAATAAAAGGTGAAAAGCTAGGTAGGGACAAGAAAATAAAAGAAAATAGAGAAAATAAAATAGAGAAAATAGAACAAAAGCACCTTTTTAAACTAAAGGGAAGGAATATGAAGGAGCCCTAATTAGGAAGGGCTGTTGTAGCTAGCTGGAAGCCATGGGTTCCGCCTGATATGTATGTGACGCACCTGTAGGCACCCGCAAACCTGAAGGTATATAACCGGGTGAAAGCGGTCCGAGTTAGGAGAACGGAGAATTCAGTCAGCCGGGCAGTCACTCGGTCGGTCAGAAGAATCAGAGCGGCCAGAACGTAGGCAGAGCGGTTACAGAAGAGAAACCAGATAGAAGAAGTAATGACTGGTCAGAGTTAGGCCGAGACTCCTGAGGAAGACAGAAGACAGAAGAAAGAAGAAGGAAGAAAGAAGAGAGAAGAAAGAAGCTCTAATCTTTCTCTAAGCTAAGCTCTATCTTTCTTTACTCTACTCTAAGCTAAGAAGAAAAGCTAAGCTCTATCTTTCTTTACTCTAAGCTACTCTACTCTAAGCTAAGAAGAAAAATCTTTCTTTCCCTCTCTAAGCTCTAAGAAAGTAGAAGTAAAAGTAGTAAAAGCTTAACTCTGCCTCCGAGAATTTTCCTCCCGTGGCGGCGCCGTGGCTGGCCGTGACAGGTAGCTTACAAATGGTGGTCCGTCCGGGGCTTGGCAGGCAGAGAAGAAAAGCTAAGAAATAAGGAGAGCAAAGAAAAAGCATAGCCTCTGACTCAGTTGAGGCCAGTTAAGAATTAAGCTGAAGCAGAGTAGCCGGTGAAAAGCCGAGCCGGCCAAAAGCCATAAAAAATGAAGAAGCCAGACTCAGTTGAGACCAGCAAAAAGAGTAGTAAACAAGAGAGCATAGCCTCTGACTCAGTTGAGGCCAGTTAAAAATTAAGCCGAAGCAGAGTAGCCGGCCAAAAGCCGAAAAAAGCCGAAGCGAGCCGGCCAAAAGCCGAAGCAGAGTAGCCGGCCAAAAGCCATAAAAAAATATAGAGAAAAAGCCTTGAGCTTTAGTATAAAGAAAAAAGCCATGAGCTTAAAATAAAATAGAGAATTAAATAGCATGGTAAAAACCATGCAGAAAAAAAGCCATTGAGCTTTGGCAAGAAAGCCATAAAGAAAAATAAAGAAGAGAAAAAAAAAAAAAAAAAAAAGTCAAAGCCGCTTATGCAATTGTGCTTAACTAGGTGCGTTAGCTGCTTCTCAGCATTAGGCTTCCTTAAAGCCACAGCACCTTCTCAAAAAAGGCTCAAATATCCACCCTTTCAAAAATAAAAGGTGAAAAGCTAGGTAGGGACAAGAAAATAAAAGAAAATAGAGAAAATAAAATAGAGAAAATAGAACAAAAGCACCTTTTTAAACTAAAGGGAAGGAATATGAAGGAGCCCTAATTAGGAAGGGCTGTTGTAGCTAGCTGGAAGCCATGGGTTCCGCCTGATATGTATGTGACGCACCTGTAGGCACCCGCAAACCTGAAGGTATATAACCGGGTGAAAGCGGTCCGAGTTAGGAGAACGGAGAATTCAGTCAGCCGGGCAGTCACTCGGTCGGTCAGAAGAATCAGAGCGGCCAGAACGTAGGCAGAGCGGTTACAGAAGAGAAACCAGATAGAAGAAGTAATGACTGGTCAGAGTTAGGCCGAGACTCCTGAGGAAGACAGAAGACAGAAGAAAGAAGAAGGAAGAAAGAAGAGAGAAGAAAGAAGCTCTAATCTTTCTCTAAGCTAAGCTCTATCTTTCTTTACTCTACTCTAAGCTAAGAAGAAAAGCTAAGCTCTATCTTTCTTTACTCTAAGCTACTCTACTCTAAGCTAAGAAGAAAAATCTTTCTTTCCCTCTCTAAGCTCTAAGAAAGTAGAAGTAAAAGTAGTAAAAGCTTAACTCTGCCTCCGAGAATTTTCCTCCCGTGGCGGCGCCGTGGCTGGCCGTGACAGGCAGCTTACAGCTGGGGGTAGAGAATTGAAAGATTGTTTAATGGATACAAAGTTTCAATTTTGCCAGATGTAAAGAGTTCTCTGGAGATAGATGGTGGTTAATTGCTGTACAATAATATGAGTGTACTTAATGTCAATGAACTGTACACTTAAAATGGTTAGGATGGTAAATTTTATGTTGTATGTAATTTACCACAATAAAACGTTGGAGTAAAAAAGATTAAAAAAAGAAGTTGATTGTTCAATAGCCTAACTTGGGTCTGAATATCAAGCAAATGCTTCTACCACATCATTTCCTTTCATGTAGTACTTGTTTTCCAATTGGATTGTGCTGGGGAAAAAACAAAATTTATAATCTGACAAGTTCAAGAATAATGACATTTTATATTTTGAATGTTTTAAATTGGAATATAATGTAAATTTACTATTCTGATATTTAGCTGCTGTAGACTAGTCTTATGCACAATTAGTTTGAATTTCTGAAGGTTTATGATACAGTGTGAATTTTTTTCAGGTGGCTTTCTGCAAAGTAATTATCTTCTGTTTGGAAACATGAGCTGTGATATCAAGACATATGAAGTCTGACATTTACCAATAACAGCTTCTGACATGCTTTTCATCATTGATTTTCTTTCCTTGTTTCCACTTGCTGCTAATGGACTTTCCTCATTTTAGATGCACAGAGGGGAAATATTCTGTTTATCTTTTATGACACATTGTGAACAATAGTTCTGTCAAGACTAGACATAGAATGTAGGTAAAAGCATGTTTCACATGACAACCAATTCCTGATTTGAACCTAAAACCTCTATCTCAAGTAAAGCAAGGGTTGAGATTCCAATCTCTTATTATGGAGAGCATAATCTCTTCTTTCCATTCTGCCCCACAGAATATCTCTTGATGTTACAGAATGCTGATAAGGAAAGTTATGGACACGGCCCAATTTGGCATTTCAATGTAGCACTCCTCTTTAAAGGATAGAATACTTACCAAAACTCATACAAACAAACACTGTTCAACCCTCTGGGGTTTTATCCATTTAATTACTGTAGAATTTATTACTTTCTTTTCTTTGACCAAATACAAATTTAACTTACTGTGTTTTAGTCATGAGCCATACTGTTTAAAGGACTTTTGAAATATTCCTAATACTTTGTTTTCCACAACAATTTTTTCCTTTCTTTTTTTATTTGTAATAGTAGTATGTATTACAATTCATAATGCACATATATAGCATCTTTTTATATACAACTGTTTGTATACAAAGTATATAAGTACCATTCAGATCTTCAATCATGCATTTAGGATAATGATATCAATCTCATTCAACCACCAATTTTATTTCCCTTTCTCCCCCCTCCCTCCCCGTTACTCTCCCTCCCTTCCCCTCCCTTTCCATTGACCATTCTAGTGTTCCTCTAATCCTCCTATGTACCTCCATCCAACAACACTGTGAACTAGCCTCCTTATATCAGAGAAAACATTTGGTATTTGGATTTGGATTTTTGGGATTGGCTAACTTCACTTAGCATTATATTCTCCAATTTCATCCATTTACCTGCAAATGCCATTATTTTATTCTCTTTTATTGCTGAGTAAAATTCCATTTTGTATATATACCACATTTTCTTTATCCACTCATCTACTGAGGGACATCTAGGTTGGTTCCACAACCTAGCTATTGTGAATTGTGCTGCTATAAACATCGAAGTGGCTGTGTCACTGTAATATGCTGTTTTTAAGTCCTTTGGAAATAGACCCAGGAGTGGTATAGCTGGGTCATAGGGTGGTTCCATTCCCAGTTTTCCAAGAAATCTCCATACTGCTTTCCATAGCGTTTGCACCATTTTGCAGTCCCACCAGCAATGTATAAGTGTGCTTTTTTCCCCACATCCTCTCCAACATTTATTGTTGTTTGTGTTCTTGATAGCTGCCATTCTGACTGGAGTGAAATGAAATCTTAGAGTAGTTTTGATTTGCATTTCTCTAATTGCCAGCGATGTTGAGCATTTTTTCATGTATTTGTTGATTAATTGTGTATCTTCTTCTGAGAAGTGTCTTTTCAATTCCTTAGCCCATTTATTGATTGGATTATTTGTTTTTTTTTTTTTTTTTTTTTTTTTTGTTTAAGTTTTTTGAGTTCTTTACATATTCTAGAAATTAGTGCTCTATCTGATGTGCACGTATTAAATATTTGTTCCCAATTAGTTGGCTCTCTATTCACCTCACCGATTGTTTCTTTTGCTGAGAAGAAGCTTTTTAGTTTGAACCTATCCCATTCATTAATTCTTGGTAATAGTTCTTGCGCTACAGGATTCTTATTAAGGAACTTGGGGCCTAATCCGACATGTTGGAAATTGGAGCTTACTTTTTCTTCTATTAGGCGTATTGTCTCTGGTCTAATTCCTAGGTCCTTGATCCACTTTGAATTGAGTTTTGTGCATGGTGAGAGATAAGGGTTTAATTTCATTTTGTTGCATATGGATTTCCAGTTTTCCCAGCACCATTTGTTGAAGAGGCTATCCTTTCTCCACTGTACATTTTTGGTGCCTTTGTCTAATATAAGATAGCTGAAATTATATGTATTAGTCTCTGTATCCTCAATTCTGTACCATTGGTCTACCAGTCTGTTTTGGTGCCAATACCATACTGTTTTTGTTACTATTGCTCTATAGTATAATTTAAAGTCTGGTATGGTGATGCCCCCTGCTTCACTTTTCTTGTTCAGGATTGCTTTGGCTATTCTGGGTCTCTTATTTTTCCAAATGAATTTCATGACGGCTTTTTCTATTTCTTTGAAGAATGACATTGGGATTTTGATTGGAATTGCATTGAATCTGTATAATGCTTTTGGTAGTATGGACATTTTGACAATATTGATTCTACCTATCCAAGAGCAAGGTAGGTCTTTCCATCTTCTGAGTTATTCTATGGTTTCTTTCTTTAGTGTTCTATAATTTTCCTTATAGAGGTCTTTCACCTCTTTTGTTAAGTTGATTCCTAGGTATTTTATTTTATTTTTTATGCTATTGTAAATGGGGTAGTTTTCATCATTTCCCTTTCAGAGGCTTTGTTACTGATGTACAAAAATGCCTTTGATTTATGGGTATTGATTTTGTATCCTGCTACTTTGCCAAATTCATTTACTAGTGGCAAAAGTTTTCTGGTAGAGTTTTTTGGGTCTTCTAGGTATATTATCATGTCATCAGCAAATAGTGCTAATTTGAGTCTTCTTTTCCTATCTGGATCCCTTTAATTTCTTTCGTCTGTCTAATTGCTCTGGCCAGAGTTTCCAGTACTATGTTAAATAGCAGTGGTGAAAGGGGGCATCCCTGTCTTGTTCCAGTTTTTAGAGGGAATACTTTCAATTTTTCTCCATTTAAGATAATGTTAGCCTGGGGCTTTGCATAAACAGCTTTTATAATGTTGAGATATGTTCCTGTTATTCATAGTTTTTCTAGTGTTTTGAACATAAAGGGTGTTGTATTTTGTAAAATGCTTTTTCTGCGTCTATTGAGATAATCATGATTTTTATCTTTAAGTCTATTGATATGATGTATTATGTTTATTGATTTCCAATGTTGAACCAGCCTTGCATCCCTGGGATAAACCCCACTTGATCGTGGTGCACTATCTTTTTGATATATTTTTGTATCCGATTTGCCAGAATTTTGTTGAGGATTTTTGCACCTATGTTCATTAAAGATATTGGCCTGAAGTTTTCTTTTTTGGATGTGTCTTTGTCTGGCTTTGGAATTAATGTGATATTGGCCTCATAGAAAGAGTCTGGAAGAGCTCCCTGTTTTTCTATTTCTTGAAATAGTTTGAAGAACATTGGTATTAGTTCTTCTTTAAAAGTCTTGTAGAACTTGGCTGTAAACCCATCAGGTCCTGGACTTTTCCTTGTTGGTAGCTTTTTGATGATATCTTCTATTTCTTCGCTTGTAATTGATCTGTTTAAATTGTGTATAGCCTCCAAATCCAGTTTAGGCAAATCATACGACTCTAGAAATCTGTCAATGCATTCAGTATTTTCTATTTTATTAGAGTACAAGTTTTCAAAGTAATTTCTAATTATCTTCTGTATATCTGAGGTGTTTGTTGTGATATTCCCTTTTTCATCATGAATGTTAGTAATTTGAGTTTTTTCTCTTCTTTTTGTTAGCATCGCTAAGGGTCTGTCAATTTTCTTTATTTTTTCAAAAACCAACTTTTAGTTTTGTCAATTCTTTGAATTGTTTCCTTAGTCTCAATTTCATTAATTTCTGCTCTGATTTTAATTATTTCCTGTCTTCTACTGCTCTTGGTGTTGGTCTGTTCTTCTTTTTCTAATGCTTTGAGGTGTGATGTTAAGTCATTTATTTGTTGGGTTTTTTTTTTCCTTTTAAGGAATGAATTCAGTGCAATGAATTTTCCTCTTACTACTGCCTTCATAGTGTCCCAGAGATTTCTATATGATGTATTTGGGTTCTCATTTACCTCTAGGAATTTTTTAATCTCCTCTTTGATGTCTTCTTCAACCCCTTGTTCATTCAGTAGCATGTTGTTTAGCTTACAGTTGTTGGAGTAGTTTTTCTTATTCCTTGTTTTGTTGTTGATTTCCAATTTCATCCCTTTATGGTCTGATAGAATGCAGGGTAGTATGTCTATTTTTTTATATTTGCAGAGAGTTGCCTTGTGACATAATATATGGTCTATTTTGGAGAAGGAGCCATGTGCTGCTGAGAAAAAAAGTGTATTCGTTTACTGAGCGATGAAATATTCTATATATGTCCATTAGGTCTAAGTTATTAATTGTTTTAAGGAGGCCTAAAGTTTCTTTGTTTAGCTTTTTTTTGGATGATCTATCCATTGGTGAGAGAGGTGTGTTGAAGTCCCCTAGGATAACTGTGTTGTGGTCTATTTTACTCTTGAACTTGAGAAGCGTTTGTTTGATGAATGTAGGTGCTCCATTATTTGGGGCATATAGATTTATGATTGTTATATCCTGTTGATGAATGATTCCCTTAAGTAGTAAGAAATATTCATCTTTATCCCTTTTGATTGCTTTGGCTTGAAGTCTACCTTATTTGAAATGAGAATGGAAACCCCTGCTTTCTTCAGCATGCCATGTGAGTGATAAGACTTTTTCCAGCCTTTCACCTTCAGTCTATTGATATCTTTTTCTATGAGGTGTGTTTCTTGGAGATAGCAAATTGTTGGGTCATTTCTTTTAATCCATTCAGATAATCTGTGTCTTTTGAATGGCGAGTTTAGGCCATTAAAATTCAGGGTTATTATTGAGATGTGATTCTTATTTCCATCTATTTTTATTTGTATTATGGTCTTTAGTTTGATTTCGTTTCTCTTCTGTTTGGTATTTCCCTTAGTTTTATGTCTCCCTTTGTTGATTTTTTTTTTTTTTTTTTTTTTTTTTGTGGTACCGGGGATTGAACTCAGGGGCATTCGACCACTGGGTCACATCCCCAGCCCTTTTTTGTATTTTATTTAGAGACAGGGTCTCACTGAGTTACTAAGTGCCTCACCATTGCTGAGGCTGGCTTTGAACTCGCGATCCTCCTGCCTCAGCCTCCCAAAGTGCTGGGATTACAGGCGTGCGCCACCGTGCCCGGCCCTTTGTTGATTTTCATTGTTATTTTTCTCTTCTTCTTCATGAAAAATTTTGCCCAGGATGTTCAGAAGTGCTGGCTTTCGAGCTGCGAAATCTTTTAACTTTTGCTTGTCGTGGAAGGTTTTCATTTCATTGTTGAATCTAAAGCTCAATTTTGCTGGATATAAGATTCTTGTTTGACATCCCTTTTCTTTCAGAGCTTGAAATATGCTATTCCAGGTTCTTCTTGCTTTTAACGTCTGGGTTGAAAAGTCTGAACATGGTCTGATTGGTTTCCCCCTATATGTAATCTGCTTCCTTTCTCTTGTGGCTTTTAATATTCTCTCCTTGTTCAGTATATTAGGCACTTTCATTATAATGTGTCTTGTGTGTGGATTTGTTGTGATTTTGTATGTTTGGTGTTTGGTAAGCCTCTTGAACTTGGTTTTCCCATTCATTCCTCAAGTTTGGAAAATTTTCTGTAATTATTTCATTAAAAAAATTACTAATTTCTTTGGCTTGAAACTCTGCCCCCTCCTCTACCCCAATCTTAAGTTTGGTCTTTTTATGTTGTCCCATAATTCTTGAATGTTCTGTTCTTGGTTTCTTACCATTTTTGCTGTGTAATCTAGATTTTTCTCTAGTATATATATATTTTGTCTTCATTGTCTGAGGTTCTTTCTTCCACGTGATCTACTCTGTTGGTGATACTTTCGATTGAGATTTTATTTTGGTTTATTGCTTCTTTCATTTCCAGAATATCTGTTTGGTTTCTCTTTAGAGTCCTCTATCTCCCTATTGAAGTAATCTTTTACTTCCTGTATTTGTTTATGGAGTTCTTTGTCAAAATGATCTTTTACCTCCTGTATTTGCTCCCTCATCTCATTTTTTATTTCATTCTTAAGTTCTGCAAACACTTGGAATATGTAATTTCTAAATTCCATCTCTGGCATTTCACCAACTGTGCTTGCCGTGGAATATACTGAGGAGGTATTTTGATTTGTTTGTGTCACTTTCTTCCCTTGTTTCTTCATATTGCTTGTGTGCCTTATCTTCTTGCACTGTGGGACCTTGACTATTTTGATTTTACCTTAAAGCCTTATGTTGCTCCTGTAGTACAATGCTATCAGATTCCCTTATATTTCCTTTACACTTTAAAATCAAACCCTTTCTGTTCAGAAAATCCCAGTTTGATCACAATGTACAGATTTAGTTAACCCAGATATTGTTTCCAATTTACTCTGTACACTTCTGATGGGGTTTTATAGTTTCAAGAATTGGATACAGAGGTGATATGTTTAGGAAGAAGGAAGTGAGTATATTGAATTGTTCTTTCTTAGAAAGTATGAGAAGAGAGTTTTATGGGAGTGATTTAGTATCAGCCAATGAGAGAGGAAAGAGAATGGAATGAATGCTTAGGTGGAAAGTCTGCTTTATATATAAACCTAACTTATGCAGCAGTTGAGAGAAGAAATAAAGAAAGATGGAAAAGAAAAAAAATGACAAAGTAGTAGAAATTAGTGTAAGAGAGAGGAGAGAGAGATTGAGTCAAGAAAATAGAGAATAAACTATATATAACACCACTTTGCTATATATTTCAATTGTACCTGTTCTAGAAATCCCAATTTCTGTGTATAACTTGTTTTTGCCTCTGTTGAGTATGCAATGGCAGGGTGTAAATAGGGAAGATGAAGGAAGAAGAACAAATACAAAAGTGAGAAGGAAGAAAAGAAAGAAAGAGAAGAGGAGCAGAAGCAAACAAACACACTGTCTATCAAAACAAAAACAAAGCAAAAACAAACAAAACCCCCCCCCAAAACAACAAAACAAACAAACAAACAAAAAAAAAAAAAAAGTTGAACCCAGGAACCAGTCTCAAACAAAATGGACCCTGGGAAGCCCTTCTTTTTTCCCTTCCAGTTTAAGCCAATTGACTTGGTTCATGTCCAGTCAGCGATCCTGTTAGTGGAGTCAAGGCTGTACCTTTGGCCAGTTGCAGAATGGCACAGCAGAAGAGTGGCTTTGCGGGTGCCTACCTCTTGTTCTGGTTAGAGCTGGGCAGGTTGCACTTCCCCTCTTGTTCTGGTTAGAGCTGGGCAGGTCACACTTCCCCCGGGAGTCGGGGGGGCTTTTCCTCAGGTCGAGTCCTGCGTGCTGCAGCAGGGAGCTGCTACTCTGGGCCCTGAAGGCCAGGCGAACTGGTGGCTGGGTCTCTCCTTCAGGGCTGGTGCGCTGGCAGTCTGAACTGGGAATTCCATGTGTAGGTCACAGGGCCCGCAGACCAACTGGGATCTCATGCAGGCAGGCGGAACTGGGAATTTAAGCCAGCTGCCGAACTGGGAACTCTGCCCACAGGTCGCAGGGCCCGCAGGCTGAACCGGGATCCACAACCATTTTTTTAGAGGAGGTTTATAAATGCTAAAATTAATTCTCTTCTTCTTCTCCTCCTCCTCCTCCTTCTTCTTTTTGGTAAAACATTTGAAGAAGACAAAATTGTATGTAGTTAAAAATATGTTTTCTCTTTTCAGGTCCTCTCTTTCTTTCAGTTCCGCCTTCTAAGGTTGGTTGGATAGTCTGCTTTATTTCAGCCTTATCTACCAATCTCTCTGCTCACGTGCACACATAATTCTTGGTTTTGGGAACATAATCCCATTCTATCTCCCATGTATCTCTTTTTATTACATTACTAAATAATATATTAAGAAATTTTATATTTCACTACATTTACATTTATCTCATTTAAAAAATTCATATGGAATTATATAAATATACACACACATATATAGGCATATCACATATATATATACATATATATTATCATTTATTAATTAATTGTCAGTTTCATGTTTATTTTTATTCCCTTTCAATTCCATAAGATATATTTGTATGTGTGGTGTTTTGTGTGTGTGTGTGTGTGTGTGTGTGTGAGAGAGAGAGAGAGAGAGAGAGAGAGAGAGAGAGAGAGAGAGAGTAATTTTTGTGTCAAAGAGAATGTACATCTTAAGTTAGGGTATTTATTGCCCACAAGATTGGTATTTTTTTTTCTTTTATTCTAAGTTGCTATATATGACAGCAGAATGCATTACAATTCATATTACACATATAGAGCACATTTTTACATACCTCTGGTTGTATACAAAGTATATTCACACCATTTGTGTCTTCATACATTCACTTAGGGTAATGATATCCATCTCATTCTACCACCTATTTTTTTTTACCCTCTTGCCCCCTCCTTTCTTCTCTCTCCTCATTGACCTTTCTAGTGTTCCTCTAATCCTCCTATGCTCCCAGTCCCAACCCCACTGTGAATCAGCCTCATTATATCAGAGAAAACATTTGGCATTTGGATTTGGGGGATTGGCTAAATTCAACTTCATCCAACCTGTGAATGCCATAATTTTATTCTCTTTTATTGCTGAGTAATAGTCCATTGTGTATATATACCACATTGTTTTTATCCATTCATCTACTGAAGGGCATCTAGGTTGGTTCCACAGTTTAGCTATTGTGAATTGTGCTGCTATACACATTGATGTGGCTGTGTCCCTGTAGTATGTCATTTTTAAGTCCTTTGGGTATAAGAGTAGTATTAATTTGGACTTTCTTCTAACACTATGGGGAATTTCCATTTTTCCATATTCTTGCCACTATTGCATATTATCAATATCTTTCATTTTACCTGTCTGATGAACTAAGAAATGATACCTGCTAGTTTGAATCACCTAGTATTGAGTGGAGTTCAGCATTTTTTCTATGTTAGTTGTCTATTTGTATTTCTTTTTTCATTTTAGCTTCTTGATGGTAGTCTATTTCCAATTTCTACTAATACTACCTCCTCCTAGTTTAGGCTTTGAATGCCATTTACTTTAGTATTGCATCTTTTCCCAAATCTTCCCAACTTTTCCTAAGGTATAGATCTGTTCCAAACCCATCCATAGCTTCCTCTTCAGCCAGCTAAAATATATATAACTTAATATGATGTCCAAAAATAGAATATTCCTTCTTGATTTTGTTTTTATCTAGCTCTCCCAGCTTATTTTCCACTTCTTCTTTTCTCTTTTCCTTCCACATCTTATTCTTCTATTAAGAAGAAATTATCTTTACCTCATATGTCATGCACCTCCCTGCCTTTCTGCCATTCTTCAAGCTAGTCTCTCAGCCTGGAGGGTCCTTTCCCTCCTTTCTGTATAAAGTCCATTTTTCTTTCTAAATGTGACACAGAGGGCAACTTTTTGATGGCATTTCCCTTGATCTAATCCTTCTTTCCCATTTCCCAAGTAGGTTCAATTTTTCCTTCACTCTTCCTCCTTTGCTCTCTGCTATTAATATGAAACAGGTTCACTAATTACCAATCCCCCAAAAGGGATTACATAGAGACCAGCAAAGATCATCATTATGTCAACAATCAAAAAAACCAGAGTACATACTCTTATGCCCACTGCGTCCTGGGCTACTATTAAGTCCACCATGTTCTGATTACCAATTTGAGTCTGGCAAGGTAGAATACATTTTCATATAATATGTTATGCATAAAATATCACTTACCGATGGGCAATAAGGGACAACACAAGTCTTAGATCCTTCATAAGCTGCTTCTCTAAGGCTCAAGAAAGCTGCCCAGGTTGGAAAAAGTCTTGACTGAGTGTGCCTCACTTTGTACCATAGCTGAGGGGACCCAGGAAGGCAGCCCACCCTAGGTTATATACCTCAGGGGGCCACATGACTCACTGGGAAAAGTTTTTAAGGGATGACTTCCAGAAGAGAGATGGATATAGGCTGGGCTGTCCCAAGCTGATCCTCAAAACCTCAAGATAGAACAAGCTCCTGGCTATCTCAGGTAGCTCCTCCCTGTTCTCAGTACATTGCATTCCCAACACATTCTACAGATATTCTTAAGAACTACAAGAAAAAATCAGAGGAGAACTGGGTTGGTCTAAGACCACCAGGAGAGCTATTTTGCAAGTACATATTTGATAGAATTATTCATTCAAGCCATCTGGTCCTGGGCTTGTTAGGGTTTTCTTTCTTTTTTTTCTTTTTTTTTTTTTAATTATTGCTTCAATCTTCATACAGTTATATTTCTGTACAAATTTTCTATTTCTCTATGGTACAGTCTTGGTAGGTTATATGTTTACAGTAGTCTCTTATAACCCTTTTTATTTTAGTGACATCAGTTGTAATGTCTCCGCTTTCATTTCTAGTTTTAGTTATTTGAGTCTTCTCTAATTTTTTTTTCCTAAGTCAAGCTAAGGGCTTGTCTATTTGGTTGTTTGAGAATATTTTTGACTGTTTAAGCCATATGGCAAAGGAAAATATCCTATGGAGGTGGGGATAGTAGAAACTACATGTAAATTTGATACCCAAATGTCTAAGTCTTAAATAATTTCTACTCTGTGAAATTAAAAGATGGCCTTGAGACTACGATACTATAGAATTTTATTTCTGGCAAAATTTTGAGAGAAGATAGAATTCATTTCAAGCAATTGGCTATATTTTTTAATGGAGAGGATACGTATGTATATGTAGTTCATAACGGGCAGATTAAAATCTGTGCTTCCATAGGGATAAATTTCATATATTAATGCCAAACTTTCAGTGTATTCTTTGGTACTGATAGTCAGTCTCAGTGAGAGGCATTCAGTTCTTTGTGTTTTGAAGTTCATGTAAGAATTCATTTTCTTCAAGTTTTCTCTCTTTAGTAAATCTCTATTAGGTTTTGTTAGCAAAGATTCATTTCCTATGCAATGTCTTTCTTGGTTATATTTGCACTAGGCAATTACATGTTTGCATTATTTTATTTTGTTTAGAAAGATATACATATTCTTGAGGCAATTCAAGTTTATTTCCATTTAAATTAGAAATACTTCTGCATATAATATTTCAGTTCAATCAACAGATGAGGTTAATCCAAGGATGGAGAATCACTTCAGAGAGCAAAATGGGGAGAAATAAAGATTGGAAATAGCCCCCCCCCCCCCCCCAAAAAAAAAATGAGAATCAACAGGAGTGAATCAGAGATATCATGAGTCTCCTGCCTACAGAATAAAGCAAGATGCTGGGGTTTGGGCATCGAAGACCATAGTTTAGCTCCAGGCTGCCTTTCCAGATTCATCACATACTCCTTGCTTCATGGTGCCTTTGATCTGGTTAGGTTAATCTGCTATTGTCCACACCTGGATATTTCTGCCTTGGGGACTTAGCCATTTTCCCTGGCTGAGGACTTTCTCCAAACTGATTTGCCTACTTGAAATCTCTCCACTATGTCAATCCTATTCACTATTGCCTGCACTTCTCTCTACTTCTCCTGAAGTCACTCATTTAATATTTATAATGTGTTGAATTTCTGATATGTATCTTTCAATGAACATATATTTTGCCTGTAACTAACTGTAATATACTTTGTTGAAGGACATATCTACTGAGATTCTAATGATTTTGCAATGTGTCCACTTGACTTGGCCAACCTACATTTCTCAGAATTCCCTTTCCCACATGTTTCTAGTTAGAATGGGCCACAAGAGACAGGATTGTGTGAGGTTTGCAGAAAAGCGGAGCTGCATTATTTTGTACCTCACACAGGTGTTACTGATCAGCTGACTCATCCCTGTTGCTGTGAGGCATTGCAGATGTGTCCTTCAAGATGTATGTGTTTAGCTCCATGATGAAGAGACCCAATTTTTGAAGGACATGGATACTACTAATGTCAGTGGAAACAGACTAACACAGGGTTCAGTTCACCTATGTTTGGGAGTTACAGTTTTATCTTGCTTTCTTCCACTATGTATCTCTTACTAAACCAGTCCTGTTCTGCTGGCCATGCAGTATGCCAGTCATTGAAACTATGAGCTTTGCAAAAAAAAGAAGTTTCATTCATGAGGTGGCCAAATGTGGAGATGGGAGAGCAAGTCTGAAATCGACCTCTCTGGGGATAGGGTTTAAAGATATTTATTGGACAAAGAACTTCAGTGATTTGAGGTGCAGGGAAGGTGATCAGAGTTAATCAGTAGTGCATATATGTAATTAATGTTCATGGCTCTTCATAGAACACAGTTTCAGAAAATGGTGTTTTTAGCAAGATCTAAGGGTGAAGTTTTTAGCCTCCTGCTGTTAAAGATTTTGCTGGTTAGACACCTGCTCTGGCCTAAGTAAAGGGTCAGTGGTTTCAACAACAACAACAACAACAACAACAAAAGGCCTTCAAAGCCCTGAAAAGTAACCTAAGCAACCTTATCACCATGACCCACACATCAGAGGTGTTATCTACAGTAAAGCTAGTGGGAGACTAATAATATATTGTTCAGCTGTGTGACCTCCAAAATTGGTGATTTATAAGTCAACTAAAAGCAACTAGGTAAAAACAAGTGAAGCTAGAGGGTTTATTTAGGTTTTCCTCAGTTTTATGTCTAATTTCCCTTCCTGGCTGCTTGTCTTTGAACTTCAAGCTCCAGTATGGTATACAAGGACAACAGCCTTACAGAGGATGCTCAAGAAGCCTCACAATTGTGTAAGGTCAAATAGCTGTAGCTCCTCTGTCTTAGAAGAAGACTGAAGTACATAATTAGCTTTTCACACACACCTACACATCAAATGTATAAAACAAATGTTTATGCATGTGCTTGTAGATCTTAACAAGGCTTATTTTCTTTTCTTCGTAATGTAGTATTTCAGGTCAATGAAAACAGTAATAGCAAGAAGACTTAGAAATTATTGTAGAGAATACAATGGAGAAAATTTGATAGAAATCAGGCAAAAAGAATCAGAACTAATGAGGTTAAATGGACATATCATGATACCAAACAGAAAAAAAAACGGAAAGAAATCATGATAAGCACTAGCTGGAGTAGGAATATAACAAAAATTAAACAGAAAAGCAGGCAAATCCTTATAACAGAAAAATAATAATTGGCAAGGACAGAGCTTCCCAAACCATCTCAGTTCTTTTAGTGTTTTAGTAATTTTTTTCACAGTGCCTCTAGGCCCAAAGAAATACTTAACAGTTTTGCTTATTAAGTAATTAGGTCCAACAACTTAATGAGTTTTTATATCCTAACAATTTAATGCTTTTTGGGTGCTGCATATTTCCTCAAAATTTGAATCAAATTGAACAATTCTAGCCTAATTTCTGTGCCATATTCATTCCACATGATACTTCCTTTTTATCATAACGACTTGCAGAAAATACAGTTGCACAAAAATCTGATATCCTAAAAAGAAATCTAGATATATAATGCTAAAACTCTGAACTATTTCCAAGCTAGTCATTTGTATGGTATCTGACTGATGTTGCTATTCTTCTCTTAAAAATTAGTGTATCTCATGGTGCCCCTGTGAGTTTGCTCAGGCACTCTGGGGACACTTTGGCACACAGACTGAAAACTCCAGGGTAGGATTTTAAAAGAGTAATGACAGGAACTGTGGGGAAAGAAGAAGAGGATTTAATAGAATGTGAAGATGAAGACCCAAACTACAACATATATTTTAAACTTTGTTCATTTATTAATCCATTCAACTGGTACTTATTGAGCACCTGTCTTGTGACAGACATAGGTGTTATGCTGAGTGTAAGCTGCCTGGTACCGAAAACCGGGAGGAAAAACTCTCGGAGGCAGAGTATAGCTTTTACTACTTTTACTTCTACTTTCTTAGAGAGAGCTTAGAGAGGGAAAGAAAGATTTTTAGAGAGAAAGATTAAAGCGAGCTTTTCTTCTTGTCTTCTTAGCTTAGAGTCTTAGAGAGAAAGAAAGATAGAGCTTAGCTTAGAGAAAGATTAGAGCTTCTTTCTTCTCTCTTCTTTCTTCCTTCTTCTTTCTTCTGTCTTCTGTCTTCCTCAGGAGCCTCGGCCTAACTCTGACCAGTCATTACTTCTTCTATCTGGTTTCTCTTCTGTCTTCTATCTGGTTTCTCTTCTGTAACCGCTGCTGAGTATGAAATATAGAGTGGTAAAGGAGGTAGACCTAGTCTCTGTCCTTAAATAGCTTTCAGTCCAGCATAGACATCAGGCATCAGAAAGAAGTGATGAACATAGAATTCAGAAAGCATATAGAAGTGAAATTCAATGCAATCTGAAGGCCAGACCACAGCTCCTTATGATGTATGTTATGACTTGAGACACACAGGGAAAATAGTCTTAGAGAAACAGTTGGCAGGAACAATGTTCCAAGAAGAGGAATCAGCATCCACAGAGGGCCAGGGACTAGGGAGGACATAGCTTTAAAGGCATGGGATGAATTTCAGGATGGCTGCAATTTTAATAATTGAAGGAGATGGATCATGAAGGATGAAGCTGGGAACAGACATCATACCTTGAAATGCCTTGTAAAGCAGTTGAAAGATTGGTGAGTATGCTAACAGTACAGAGGGAATTTGACAGGTTTTAAGAAAAATAACACTAACAAGTTTATGCCCAAAAGGATCACAGTGACTACAGGTGGAGAATTAACTGCAAGAGAACAAGACTGGCATAGAGGGCTGAGTTAGGGAGATGTTGAAACAGTTGGGCATCAGATAGGTGGTGGTTGAGGATGAAAATATTGGTACCACTTCTCTAAGTCCCTGAGAATGTGGATTTGGGTAAGAACCGGGACCCAGATGGAATGATTGGTCTTAAGCAAGCATGCATTAGAATCACCCAGAAGGCTTGTTACTCTGTAGATAATTGGGTTCCCATCTCGAGAGCTTCTAATTTGGTAGACCCAGGCAAGGGCCAGAAGATACGAATTCCTAATAAGTTCCTTCATGTTGCTGATTTGGAAACTGATCTTTGAAAATCTTTGGTGTAAAACAGGATAAAAGAGGGAAGAAAGAAAGAAAAACAAATGAAGAGGAAACCAAGGGCTGGCCTGTACAGGAGCTTCACTCTGGCTCTCCTCCTTTCCTTGAAGTTGGAGGAGAGTTCTTCTGTGGAGAGCAGGTTAGAATGCAACAAAGCAAGACGTCCTAGGATGGTGGGTATTTAAAGTAGTGATGGTGTTAAACAGTGTACAGGTTTTATTAGGAAGCATAATAGCATTTTGAGATAGTGCTGAGCTTGCAGATGAGGTTGGTCATCTCCCATTTTGGTAATTTGTTACAACTAAACCCAACTGCCCAAGCATGTGTACAGAGAAAGCAGACATTTGGGTTCCCCCAGGGTTGGCGTTTTCCTGGGATAGAATTATAGGAGGTTGGCAAGGTGTCTTGCAGGGGCTCAGACCCTGGGAAACAGATTCAGGTTCCTGGGAGGTGAAAGAAGATGTGAGGCACAGTTGGAATAGTAGATATGCTTTATTCAAAGCTACCAGCAGTCCCGAGTCTTTTCATAAGTCAGTCTCTCTCTCTCTCTCTCTCTCTCTCTCTCTCTCTCTCTCTCTCTCTCTCTCTCTAATGTGCGCAAACCAAACAAAGAAGGCACAGTGCCAGCAGGTTATATATGTGAGTGCATGCTCACAGCAGATATTTATGACCTTAAATGCATATACTGAATCAGGGTATTTATGACTGTGACCACATACTAGAACATAGTGGGCTGGAAGTCTCTGTGAGGGAGTGTAACTACAGCTATATTGGGTCTGCTCCACATGAGGTAAGGGAGATGAAAGAGTCATGGACACACTGGGCCAGGCCTCAAGTACAAGGTGAAATGTGAGAAAAGGAAAAGAGGGAGATTCTGAAAAAAGAAAAATCAAGAACAAAAGATCCTGATGAATTGAAGAAACTGATGTGTTGGGGACTAAATTCATAGGCAAACTAGAATAGTAAGATATTTTAGCTATAAAATATAAGGTCTTGCCTGGTGCTGTGGTGCATGCCTGTAATCCCAGCAGCTTGTGAGGCTGAGGCAGGAGGATTGTGAGTTCAAAGCCAGCCTCAGCAATTTAGTGAGGCCTTAAGCAACTCAGTGAGACCCTGTCTCTAAATAAAATATTAAAAAGGGCTGGGAATGTGGCTCAGTGGTTAAGCACCCCTGGGTTCAATCCTTGGTACCAAGAAAAACTCTATCTATCTGACATTAGTTCTAGGTAATGATGAATTCCAGAGTGGCTATGGGAGTAGGAGGTTGAAGTGGAATGAAGGAGGTCACTGGAGGTGAGGAGTCAAGGTACTGAGATTTCAGGGAATCGTTCATCCTGTGGCTGTTGAAAATAGCTGGGGTACTGGAAGAAGTTCAGGTGATGGCAGTGAGCTATGTTAAAGTTTTCAGTGAACGAGGAGGGTTAACTAAGGAATTGGTGTCTCCAATGGTAAAGTGAAGTCTTAGAAAATAATGTCAGTGGGCCACAGAGGAGGAGACAATTTTAGAAGAGAGTGGAGGAGTGGAGTGGGCCTGGAGCAGCTGAGAGGAGTCTGGGGTTCTCTGATTCAGACCCTGAAGAGGATGGATGTTGAGGAATGAGCAGCCTTGCCTTGGGAGACCTACAGGGGGAGCAGAGTCCTTGGGGGAAAGCTAGTTTTTCTCCAAAAGAAACAAGGCAACATTTAGTAAAGAGGTTGAAGTTTTGTTAATAATTAAATATGACTTTTAGAGGACACAGTGGAAGCATTTTAATTTATGGAATAGAGGAAGCATATTAGAGAAAATTGCTGGCAAGGAATCAATAAGCTTGTTGTAGCCTTATTTCTTAATTTATAGCTTGCTGAAGATTAGCAAAATTGATTTGTACGTTTGCTGAGATTGTCAATTAGCTAAGGAAAGTCATTCACATGCACTTTGAGTTCTAGCAGGTAAGATCACATTAATGGCTCAGAGAAAAAGTCAGAAAATATGTACTTAATTAGAGTATTGATAATTTAAAAGCAGGTTCTCAACTTGTATTGTTGTGTGTACTCTAAGAAGTACATTTATAGATCACATAGAAATCAGCCCAGAAATTTGGAGACAAAAGTCACCTATGTATGACTGAGAACCTAAAAAGGTTGATGTGATAAACAATTATTATGCTTTTTGTTCCTGCTGCTGCTATTTAAGACCAAGTGGTAGATCGTTTTTATTCAAAAGGAAGCAGTTGTGCTGACTTTATTATATTGATGCACTAGGTATCTTAAACCTACATTGGAGAACAGTTTATCTCTGAGTCTTTTAGGACAAAGTGACTTTACATATATATATTTTTTTAAAAAAGTTTTAAATCCTGATCCTGTTTATTTTTTAGAGTTATATTTTGTGATGGGTGAAATTTGCAGCTCTGAGCCTTTTGAGAAAGCTGTCTTCTGAGATTATATGTGATAATTTCCATGGAAGGGATAAATGCAAATTTTATTTCACAGGCACATAATTCAACTACGGACTAGAAGAGGAGTGTGTTCTGCATGTGAAGACAAGGGGAAGGCAATCCTGCACTGGGGTTTACTCAGATTCTGGCACTTCCTTCCCCTGCTCTGCTTTATTTGGCTGGAACCACTCCTTCAGGCTGCCTTTCTGGGTTCTGTCCTGGGTTAGGCCAGGGGAAAGGATTTGAGCACTGGAGGAAGGGAGGTGTCAGGGTCTTCTCCCTAGCTTTCTGTGCCACGATGGCACCTCTGGCACTGCTTGTTTCTCTTCTGTGACTCCAGCTCTTTGAAGAGTCCAGCTTCTGCCAACTCATGACATAGGTTTTAACCATCCGCTCTTCCCTGTTCCCTCTGGCTCTGAAAAGGTTATGGTTTCTGCTCTTTCTTCTTCTTCTTCGTTTTGTTGTTGTTGTTGTTGTTGTTTGTTTGTTTGTTTGTTTTTTTTTAGATATACATGGGTTTCTACTGTTTCTAACTTCTGGATTGCTGGTTGCCTCCCAATTTCTCTCCGTGATCTCCATGCCTTTATTAAATTGCCTTTGTTTTAAATACTTAGAAAGGTTTTTCCTTTCCCAGTTGAACCTTGATTGGTAGAAATGTCTAAATCATCAAGTTCTGGTAAAGACTCACTAAGTGTGTATGAAAAAAATAGGGCAGTGATTGATGGGAAAAGAAATCTACAAAACTGTTATGCAGCATCCTTCATAATGGTACCAGAAAATTTACAGGCATCTGAAAAACAATGTATAGAGACATTAAATAGCTTCAATCACTTTCCAACTCCGGATAAATTGTGTTGGCAGGAAAATTTTGAGAAGAATAGAATGAAAGATGTGGTGATTTGAATCATTTTGATGGTAGTTTGAGGAAAATAACAGTAATCAGAATAATTCCTGGCTCTGAAGTACTTATTGCCACAGTTATAAGAAGTTTGCATATGGAGCATTTGCATGTTATACAAGGAATGCTTTTCTGAAGGCCACCTATAATTCAAGAATATAGTTCTACACTAAGTTTTTCATTAATTTGAATAAATCTACAGTTGTTTTCCCAGCCTAGAGTGTCAGAGCAATTGATTTGTCTCCTTTGTGATCTTTTATCACATTTGTTTTCCAGTTATTGATTTTGACATATTCTTGCACTAATACTAGCCCTAACACTTGATCAATGGTATGCTGTATATTGTATTTACAAGGGAAAAATTAAGGTATGATAATCATGAGTGGAAATAACTGTCCAAAATTTCTTGTATCATTCCAATGCAAGTGAAAAAATATGATTTGTGCCCTATGGAGGAAAGATTGCAGGTAGATATTTTTGGTTAACATGAGAGTATCATTTCTTTGGCAAAAGTATACAAATAGTTTTGATGAAGTTGACCTGCCAGCTCTGAAATCTTAAAATTCTGGAGACGTTTAAAATATATATTTTAAAATTTTACACCTGAAGTAAGAATTTAGCAACATGATATTTTGCATCATATCAAATTTGCAGTTTATTTAACATAAATGAAAACCTAAGGGCAGTGCCCAAGTTTTGATGACTAACCTGATGTCCAAAGGTGTATGCGTATTCAGAGATTTTTAGAAATATTATACAAATTTTCAAGAAAGTTTAAAGGAGTTGTTTTACTCAAGCTTTGAATAAAAACAGGATTTGGTTAAAAAGCATTGGTGACTATAAATAGCAGTATGAAAGAATTGTTCATACACATACACACACGCCTCTTTGAATTGTAGATTAACTTATTATCCCTTAAACTTTAATAATTAGTGGTACTATTGGACTATTGGTAGAGATGTTATTCATAGCTGGTAATTCCTCTTTACCCTGAAGCCTTCTTATTAAAGCCAAAATGTGAGGCTCAGGTGTCCACTGCCTTAGGGAAAGTTGCTATAGCAGTAGAATAAAAATTCAGTCAATTCTTGACTTTTAGTTTTTAAAATGGATTTATAAATGTGGTGGGTAGATAGTTTTGTGAAAAATGTTCTTGATTTTGAAGAACCTGAGCATTTATACTGGCTTAAAAAGTCGGATTATTGATTTACTCAGGGCATAAAGTTATGCCATGAACAGCAGGTCTAGGGAAGCACTCTTGAATTCTTAAGAACTCAGGGGTGGTGGGGTAAAAATATCTATATGGAATGACAAGGCAGAGAGGATATCAGAAAGCCTCAGAAAGTTCTCTGCCATTCCTAAGTGGCACAGGGAGAGTGGCCACATCTTTCTGTGCATCCTACCATGAGCTTCAAAAATAGCTGAGGAAACTGTTCAGAGATCTGTGGATCATATAAGGAGATAACAGGCATTGTCTTGCACATTTTTTTGTGGAGACTGAACAGTCATACAGATGTCTTAGTGTGGTGTTTGTCAAAAATGTTGGCCTGTGATCTACAAAAAGTAAAAGATTTCACATTGTGATACACAAAATGTTCACAAATACTCATGATCCTTGTTTTATGCTTTTGATGTTAGTTTTTCATTAAAAGCTTCTGGTATGATCTACTAAACTGATCATAGGTTGAATCTACAGTTTGAAAAATATTTTTTTCCAGTGGATTTTATGTCTGGGCAACCCATAGCTCCTCCTTACTCATGGGACATTAATGAAGGGGAGTGGAGACTCCAAAGTGACTGAGGTTTGGGTCAAATATGGATTAGTTTGGGTCAAATATTCAAAGGATTAGTGGTCCCTGTCTCTAAATAAAATACAAAAAAGGGCTTGGTCAAGTGCCCCTGAGTTCAATCCCTGGTACCAAAAAAAAAAAAAAAAAAAAAAAAAAAAAAAAAAATATGGATTAGGTCAAATTATAAATATATGGTTGGGGGACTTTAGAACACATCGACCTAAAGAATAGAACTCTCTGGTTGCTTCCCACTTCCTGTTACAGACCTAGCCTAACCCGGAGGCATTCCCCTGACATGTGGTGGGAACCAAAACTACCCTAAAGATAGGGTAGTTACTCCGCCAATATGATTCGCCCATGTTCTTTATGTGTCTCTATAATCTCTCTGTGATTGGCCCATGACCCCTATAAACGCTGTCCACCTTCCTCAATAAACTTGAGTTCCAGCACTGACCTGACCAGGCTCCCTGGTTATTCCCTGGGTCTTCTGAAGACGGGGGAGGGATTGCCAGAAACCTTTTACCCTTCCCAATCTCGCCTTATCACTGAGGCGTGCTCTCCCGGCCTCCTCTGCTGGACAGAGAAGGCTCTTCCCAGGTCACAGGAGGGTTAAAAACCTCAGCCCCCAGCTGGGCGCAGTGTTGCACGCCTGTAATCCCAGCACTTTGGGAGGCTGAGTCAGGAGGATAGCGAGTTCAAAGCCAGCCTCAACAATGGCGAGGCACTTAGCAACTCAGTGAGACCCTGTCTCTAATAAAATACAAAAAAAAAAAAAAAAAAAAAAAAGGGGCTGGGGATGTGGCCCAGTGGTCCAGTGCCGTTGAGTTCAATCCCCGGTACCAAAAAAAAAAAAAAAACCTCAGCCCCCGTAATTTCCCGACATATGGTCATATTTAATGCACACCTAGGTATGTGGAAAAGTAGGGTATGTTCATTATAGTATTTGGTGCTTACAGTTAGTAAAGAAAAACATTTGACAATCAAAATCAAGTAGAAAAATATTATTTTTTTTTTTTTTTTCATAAATTACGCACGAGCTTTTTGAACTATTTGGAAATACTTCCCACTTAATGAGGATTTCTGAATTTCAGGGGATAACACATGCTTGTAAATAACCTCTCAGAACATCAACTTTGCCATCTCAGAGCTATTACAAGTTAACAAGCACTTCTTTAAGACAGAGTGAATAATGTTCTAAAATTCTTCTAAATTAGAGGGGCACACTTTCTCTTATGCAAGTTGAAGGTAAGATCAGAGTGATAACCTTTTGTCAGTATTCAAGTTAAAGACCCGTGCTGTGGACCTTAGAGTTCTGTATCATGTCAAGCATACTTTCTCCTTAATGCATTTGCACCGTTTCCTTGTAAATATGATGTTCTTGTCTTGTCACTCTCAATGATAACCGCTTGGCAGAAATTGAGTCAAATTCTGCCAAAGTATTAGATTGTTAGCATTCTATAACATTAAAACCTATCACAGTATGCTTAAAGAGAATTTTCTTAAGGACCCTGATTCTTGACTTAGAACAGCAAGGCAAATGGGAAGAGAATTCTTAATTTGCTAGTCAAGAAGTATTGTCAGGTTGACACACCACTGGGAGTAGTGTGACCCTACTTGTAATTGCAAGAAAGTGACAGAGACACAGGCAGATGGCAAGGTTTCATTTGAGCCCAAGCTCCAGCCAGCCCATGGGGTCCAGGACCATGGCCTTTCATTTTTTAACATCATTTATCAAATGATCCAGACTTATTCTACACCTTTTAAGTCCACTCTGGACCTGGTAGCTGCAAGATATTTAGTGAAAAGACAATGAAATAGAGCAATTACATTGGTTGGGAGAAATCTTTTATGCTTTCCTTGCATTTGTTGTTATATACTTATGGTTAGGAAATCTTTGTGTTTTTTTAAAATATTATGTATTTGATTAATGCATGGAAGTTGTACACTTTATGGGGTATGATGGGCTGTTTCCATACATGTACACATTGTGTAATGATCAAACTAGGGTGATTAGCATATTCATCAACTTAAACATTTATTATTTCTTTGTGGTGAGAATATTCAAAATTCTCTTTTCTAGATATTTTGAAATATATAACACATTGTTATTAAACAAAGTCACCCTAGTGTACTATAGAACCCCAAAACTTATTCCCTTATTTACCTGTAATGGAAATCTTTAAGTAAAAAATGTTACATCTTTACAGTCTTTTTGTCCTAATCAACTAGTCGGAAACTAAATTGCTTTAGGGGCCAACTAAAAAACAAATAAATGGATGAAACCCAATGTAAGAAACAGTAGCAGCAACTATGGAAAAATCTATGCTCTATCTAAAGGCAATCAAACACACATTAAAAAAAAAAAAAAATCACTGTATGGGCTTAAAACAACTGTCTGTGGCTGGATTCAGCATTCATCTACTGGTTTGCCTTAAATTAAGAAACAAAGAATTCAGTTCATCTTAGAAGTGTACAGCTTACTCTTAGGAGCCCCCAGGTCTGAAATTAAGTTTTGATGACTTAGACTTAAAGCAGATGTTAGCCCAGGGAAAGGTAGGGGTTGATGTGGGTAGGTGATTTGTGGAGAGCCACTCAGCTTTACCTGTAAGCTTTGCAAAATGCACAGATCCATTCATTTCCCTGCCAGCTCTAGAATGGCGATATGATTTTCCTCCCCAAATAAGAACTATTGTGATAATGAGCTGTCTTCTCTGCTGCTGATGCTATGTGCTATTACTTTGAAATGGGGTGGAAACAAGAATGAAAACCATTCCCCTGGAAGGTCATTAACTCCAACAAGATTTAGACTACTCTACATGAATTCCTTTTCCATTTAGCTCCAATATCTCTATCTAGACCCAATAAAGAGTTAGAAGGAAATCTATTGCCTTTCCCTTGAATTACTGTTTCCTCATTATTTTTTAGATACAATCTCAAGAAAAGTCATCCAAACAAATCCAATTTTTTTTTTCCTAAGCTGGGATCCTCCTTTTCCCAAGGCAAAGAGAAACATTTTTGATATTTTCTCAGGATGCTACAGATAGACTTACAGCACATGTTTGCAAGTAGGGTGTGTAATTTTTTTTAAAAAAATGTATACTTACTTGCCATAAACTAAAGGAAAGATTCAAAACAGACATACTAATCATATGCAGAGAGTGGAAATACAGATATGTATGTAGGAAGGGGTACAAAATATTATTCTCCAGAATTCCAGGGACTGGAAAGGGTAGACTGAGCTGCCTCTCAAGAAATAAATACTTGAGATGTGGTGAGAGGCGCTAGGCTCTGCATCCAGCAGGGTGTGTGGAGAAAAAGTGAGATGGAGCCTTGTAGGTCAGTACAAGATTCTTTCCTGTAACTCTTTAAGCCTGGGTAGGTAAGGCGACCAAGCTCCTATGTCAACACAAATAAGACTGGACTTGTAAAATGGAAAACAGTAGTGCCCTTACAGTGATTCTTGCAGTCTATTTTGCACCAGCAAGTTCTTTCTTCCTTTTAGATCTTTGCATTTGTGGACTAACAAGTTGGTATCTCTTATTTAGACTTTTCTCTCTAAAACATCCATACTTAGCTGCCAAACTGATGCTTCTGAAGCATTTAAAAATTGTGCTCTAGAACACTAGAATGGCCAATGGGGAGGGAGGGAATGGGAGGGGGCAAAAGGGTGAAGGAAAAAAAAAGATGGTAGAATGAGATGGATATCATTACCCTAAGTGCATGTATGAAGTCACGAATGGTGTGAATATACTTTGCATACAACCAGAGATATGTAAAAATGTGCTCTACAAGTATAATATGAAATGTAATACATTCTGCTGTCATTTCTAATAACTTAGAATAAAAAAAAATTTTGAAAAAAAAAATTGTGCTCTATTTTTAGGAGGATCACGAGTTCAGAGCCAGCCTCAGCAATGGCGAGGCACTTAGCAACTCAGTGATACCCTGTCTCTAATAAAATATAAAAAAGGGCTGGGGATGTGGCCCAGTGGTTGAGAGCCCCTGAGTTCAATCCCCGGTACACACACAAAAAAAATAATTGCGTCCTATTTTTAAAATAACATTTTATAATGCTTGGTTACATTACAATAGAATGCCAATCTTCTTATCACAATATATGCATATATTTTCCTAATGTTCCAGTGTGGCTTTTTAGGTTTATCTTCCATCATACCCTCCTACAATCTCCCTGGAACTTCATCTGCCAAAGAAGGTCTTGCTGACATTTCCTGCAGGGACCATGCTTGATTACATGTTCACCTCTCTTTGTTCACATTGACAAACCCAGTGTTCCATGACTCTGGGGTGAGAAATAATCCCTAGGAAAAACTTTAGTTATAATAAGGATGAGAAAAGAATATTATAAGAGGAAACTAAGACAGTCAAACATAGGACACATTGACAGAATTTTTTACATTTGATTGTAAACGTTTATACATTCTTGATTTTTAAAAAATCATAAAGAGGAGTATTTTCCCACAGTTGCTTGGATAAGAGTTAGTGCTGCTTTGGCTTCATTAATTTATATGATCAAATATCTAGTATCACAGGTCTAGGTTGGAAATCAGACTTTCAACATTCCTATTAGCAATTGTGTCTCACTTTTTCCAGATAGCCATGGCAACCAGTTTTCTGCAAGTTATTTGGGTATAGTTCACATAGGGTGTCTTTTTTGTAGAAAAGCTGTAAGCAATTCGTTTTCCTTAAAATATGAACTGAGAGAAATGAGATTATACAATATGAGACTATCAAATTATATTATGTAAATGCAAATAAAATAAAATATATTAGCTCTAATGTACCACTGGATATTAAAAAGGGCCTAATTGGATTTACATGAATTCTTATAAATAAATCTCCTCAGTTTACCTCAGTTATGGGGCAAAAGACACTGAACTGCAATCTTTGACAAATTATGAAATCATGGTATTTGGGGGGACTTTTCAATACAGAAATCACTTAATATCTATCATTTTTTATGAATGATAGAAAATTTTAAAAGATCATTGTTTCAGCCATCAATGTTTAGTTTAGTAGACACATTTTATTTGACCTAGTTGGATTTCACTGGCTGGAATATGAGGGGGGTCATTCTGAGGGCAATGTTTTATAGTCAAATGCATGCCAGGTTGTTGTCTTTGAAAAATGATAGTAATATTCTCTTCTACTTAATGGGAAACTATGGATAAAATGTAATCCCACTCAAATTAGAGGTTGCATATGATATAAAATTGCAATATATAGCACTTTGCATTTTTAAACAGTCCAGGTACGAAGGTTATTCAGGGTTTTGGAGTACTGAGATTTGGGCACTGAAATCTGAAGTAACCTTTTCCCTTCTCTAAATAATTCCAATAATGTAAATCCTAGCTTTTAAAAAAGCAGCCTTTTAATTCTTTCAAGGTCAATGTTTGGATTTTTTATTTTTCTTTTAGCATCCTGAACCCTTATTCTTTCAATGATACAGTACTTTTATCTGTAAACATACAAACAATGTAATATGTGTAACATGTAGCTATTCTATCAATTTTAGAACCAAAATTTTTTTAGTTTTTTGTTGTAGGTAGTGGGATGTTGGTAAATGTTTCATAACAGGTATTCTAGAGTGGGGAGAAGCCCTGATTTGTAATATTTACTGATTTCTGTGGCATAAATACGGATTTGAATTTACATTTGTGTAATATATAATATATATATATATGAAAGATGAAAAAAGATGTATAATGGTTCACCATTTTAAACATATATATCATATATCATACATATGTGTTGCAGGATATACAAGGCATAATCTCAAGAACATAAATAGTAAAATGTAGTAAAAATTAGCAGGCAATTCTTTTTTTTTTTTTTCTTTTTTTTTGTAGGTACCAGGAATTGAACACAGGGGAACTTGATTGCTGAGCCACATCCCCAGCCTTATTTTGTATTTTACTTAGAGGCAGGGTCTCACTGAGTTGCTTAGCACCTAACTTTCGCTGAGTCTGGCTTTGAATTTGCAATCCTCCTGCTTCAGCCTCCTGAGCTGCTGGGTATCTTTGTTTTTGATTTTTAATTTAACTTCAATTTTTTAAATACTTATCTGGAACAACAAACTCACCAAATTCTTGACAATTTAACAGTCTGCTTGTAAAAATTGTCTGAGCCAGGCTCCCACATATCACCAATCCTGGGTGATATGCCATGGTATGGAGTTGGAACTAGTCTTTGGTTAAGCTTTGAATGTTTACAAACTTGTCCGTTCTTTTTAGAAATGAGACACTTATGTAAATGGAGAAGAGCTGCCCCCATTCCATAGCTGAATCTCCTTAATCTTTCATTATCATACTTTTATTCTCAGATGCATTTCCTTTCCCCCATTTGAACATCTCTAAAATTGGGATACATCTTATAATTGAGACATGAACTTTCTCATAGTTTAGCTCACAATGTTTTGTTATGCTACCTAAAATAATGGTGCATCTCAAGGTATGGCATCTTAGATTTGACAAAATATGGTACTTTAAGTTATGAGAAATCACTGATTTGGTTAAGACTTTTAGATTTTTTTTTTCTTATTGGCAAATGCAAACAAGTCCCTTTGTATTCTTGGAGTTGAAGATCTTAATATTAATTCAAAATATGTAAGTAAAGTGTTTGTAAGAACAAGAAAGCTCCAATCTATCAAATGAAGAGGGTTGACATTAAAATGTTCTAGCTCTTAAATTAAAGTCAAAACTATCGTGTTCTAAGATGAAAATCTCATTATTTTTCTCCTCATCGTAGCTCCAATGTTTATGTCCATTGTGTGAAGAATGAAGCATGTGCTAATCTATTTTTTTGTAGTAATTGAGGCTATCCATTATGTGTTCAGAGATGGCAAATAAGGTGCTAATGCAGAAAAAGCCTATAGGTGACATTTGAAATGTTAACTGGGTATGAAGGCCCAGAGAGAAAGAAAATTGCCTTTCAGTTCATTTCTGCTGCCAAAGTATCCCATCTTCTGATTTTTGTGAAAAATCGTATTGTATCCATGCCAAGACAGAGAAACAAAGAAATTCTGTTTTCTCTCTGCACATGACCTGCTGTGGTACATTTGTTTGCCTATAGTATTTATTCTCATCGACATTAATGGAATTAAGGTAGTAAGGCAGTTTGATTGAACTTCTTTGTTGATTCATGTAAAATTTTTTTTCAAATACTAAGTTATGTTCTCTGTTCATAATATTTTTTCTATATTTAGTGAAAATATTTGAAGACTTACAGGGAAGTATAGAAATGAGATAAAATAATAAGTTACCCTATCATCTAAAATTATAATTTTACTCAGAAATAAAAATTTAAGAAATAAGCCAGGTGTGGTAGTGCATGCCTGTAATCCCAGTGACTAAGGAGACTAACGCAAGAGGATTGCAAGTTTGAGATCAACCCCAGCAATTTAGCAACATCCTAAGCAACTTAGTAAGACCCTATCTCAAAATAAAAAATAAAGAGGGATCTAGCTCAGAGGTAGAGCTCCCCTAGGTTTAATCCTCAGTATTGAAAAAACAATTAAGAAATAATTACATAATAGAAATAATTCTGCACCTTTGTGACTATATTTGATGTGAATATATTTTGTGAATATATTTTATTTTTATAGAGGAAAGTCCTTTTTTTTTTTTTGTACCGAGGATTGAACTCAAGGGCACTTGACCACTGGGCCACATCCCCAGCCCTTTTTTGGTATTTTATTTAGGGACAGGGTCTCACTGAGTTGCTAAGTGCCTCACCATTGCTGAGGCTGGCTTTGAACTTGCGATCCTCCTGCCTCAGCCTCCCAAGTGCTGGAATTACAGGTGTGTGCCACCGTGCCCGGCTCAGAGGAAAGTTCTTCATAGTAATATCACTATGTCAACAGAATGACTATTTGTAAGACTTTTTAAGACTGTCAGGAAACTGGACCAGTGTACATTTCTAATGATGGTATATGAGAGTACCTATCCCACTGTACCCATGTTAACAACAGATCTTATTTAATTTGCCAATTTAATAGCAAATAATGACACATCATTGTTTTAATTTGTATCTATTTGATTAATGATCCTTGGATACTTAAACTTTTTGATTAATGTTGAGCTCACTTTCCCATGTGCATTAGTTATCTGTATATCTTCTGTGTATAGATTGTGTCCTTTGTCCAGTTTTATTTTCAAATGTTTACATTTCACTTGGTGATGTGCAAAAATGTCTCCATATAAAGGACAAAAACTCTTTCCATTTATATTTCAAGTATTCTCCCTGGTTCAAAATTTTTAAAAGATTTTAAATTATATAGTAATAATTCTAATGATTTTTATACTATGAAAAGTATGGAGACAAAATAAAAGTTATACTAATTCCTTTTTGCTATAGAGAGAATATTTGTGCTCTCCCAAATTCATATGTTGAAATCCTAATCCCCAGTGTGATGGTATGCCCTTTGGTGGGTAATTGGGTTATGGGTGTGGAACCCTCATGAATAGGATTAGTGCCCTTATAAAAGAGGGCCAAGGAGCTGGGCACAATGGCACATGCCGGTAATCCCATAGACTCAGGAGGCTGAAGCAGGAGAATTGCAAGTTCAAGTCCAGCCTGTGAAACTTACTGAGACTCCATCTCAAAATAAAAAATACTAAAGGCTGGGAATGTAGCTCAGTGGTTGAGCTCTCCTGGGTTCAATCTCCAGTACTACACAGACTACAAACACACACATACACACACACACACACACACACACACACACACACACACACACACCAAGGGAGCCCTCTTGTCTCTTTTACCATGTGAGGACACAGCCAGAAAACAGTCATATATGAACCAGTATATATGAATCACCATATCTGATGATACCTAGATCTTGGACTCCTCAGCTTCCAGAACTATGAGAAATAAATGTCTGTTTACAAGCCACCTAGTCTGTGGTATTTTGTTATAGCAATCCTAATTGACTGAAACAATTTTATTAGATATAGTGTTTAGGTTTGAGGATTCTTCCTTTTGACCTTTTTTTGTTTCCACATTCACTTTGCATTTACCAATACAAATTCATACAGTATGTGTTTTCGTCCGCTTTTTATCATTGTGATCAAAATACATGACAAAACAATTTAGAGGAGGAAAAGTTTATTTTGGCTCACAATTTTAGAAGTTCAGTCCCTAGTTGGCTGACTCCACAACTCTGGATCCTAGGTGATACAGAACATCAGGGCAGAAGGGCATAGTGGACGAAAGCAGCTCAGGACATGCCAACCAGGAAGCAAAGAAAGAGCTTTGCTCACCAGGGACAAGACATATACCCCAAAGACACACCCTTACTGATCTACCACCACTAGCCAGAGCCTGCCAGCTTACAGTTACCACCCAGTTAATCCACATCAGTGGATTACTTTACTGATTAGGTTACACCTCTCATAATCTAATCATTTCACCTCTAAAAATTCTTGCATTATTTCACACATGAACCTTTGGGGGATACCTCATATCTAAACCATAACAGTATGTTTTATTTAAACCCCTAGTAAATAAAACATACCTTAAATCTTTTTATTTAAGATCACTTGTGACATTAAAAAACTAATAAATGTTTATCTTAGTTTTGATTCCTTCAAATGCAGACCCTAAGAATCTGGGAATAGTGGTGAAGCTCATACACACAAAATAAGGTAAAGTGAAGGCCTGATGGATTCAATGGTAAATATACAATGAACAACTTCTAGATTTAGAGAGATTCTTACTTACATAGACAGCATAAAGAAGACCAAGCCTCAAGGACCATCTCCTTGATCCTCGTCACTCATGCTAAAGCACAAGGGGCCATATGACTGTGACATTACTTGTAAACCCAAATCTAGACTTCCACTAGTGGTTTTATACTTTTTCAGCCCTGCTCCTAGGGGGCTGGGGCTGAAGGAGAGGTGATGAGATATTTGTACTATGATAATCAATGAGGTGAGTGGGAGATGGGAGATGGCCTCACATCAGCTCCTTACTGACTCCTTACTGAACTCTGTGTTCCAGGTGGATACATGATGTTCCGTAAGTACTATAATAAGTTGCAATTCAAGCCTTTGCCTATAGAGATACCTGCAAGGTCAGCAAGAGCCACAGATGAGTGATTTTCCTTCCACAGGTGGTTTGTATAAAAAGTGATCCCAGAAACCAAAAATATTGAAATAGGGAAAGTAAAACAGGGGAGAGTAACAAATCAATAAAGTGTGCATGAGTGAATGGATTACTGCTGTGGGCAATTTTGGCTTAATTCAAAAGGGGACAACTGAGGGACTGTATAGTCTGCCTCTGACATGCTATTGGAAAGGGAAGCTGGGCTATTTATCCCTCAACTCTGGTTCTTTATTGTTTGTGGGTTACCAATTATTGATTTCTTGGTCTCCCTAAGAGGTTTCATGTGTGGATTAAGGAGAGTTTGAAAAAGCCAGAGAAAACCTTTGGGTAGAAAAGTTGAGACACTTGGGCATCAAGGTTAGAATCAATCTGACAGCAGCTGCAGGTGAATTCAGGCAAGGGGAAACGCTATGGGCTGGGATAAAAGCCAAGCATTATTACCTTAATTCCATTACTATGAGACAATTTTAACATTTCAAGCACATTTCCCTGAAGCTTCAATAATTAGATGATACTGTACATTCAATTTTGCATTGATTTTTATAGCCTATACTGTTTCATAATAATTTACTCATATTGTCCTAAGTGTTTTGTGAACATATATATTTTTTTTCCATGAAAATTACAGTTTAACTTAGGGATAAAATACACATGGAACAGAATTACAAAAGTGACACAGTGAATTAAGGAACTGTCAAAAATTATGTGGATATTTTGTTTAGATGACTAACTGGAAGATAGGATAAATGGAAGTAGTAAGGAAGTTTCATGGTGGAAAAGAACTTGAAGCTGACTACTGAAGAAGCTAAGTAGAAATGGCCCAGATGTTCAGCAATTATTGGCTGTATTAGAGCACAGGTGCAGTGTGAGTACAGATTCTGAAACACAATTTTGCAAACTCAAGGAAGCTGAGGTAGGCTGATTAATAATCCCTGAAAACTGTGAACATGTTACCTTACATGGCAACGGGCAATTGAGGTTGGAGATATTCATAAGGTTGCTAATTAACTGACCTTAAAATGGGGAGAGCAGCCCAGATGGACAGGTGGGCTGAGTCTCATCATCTTGGTTCTTAAAAGGGGAAGATGGAGTCAGGAGAGATGTGGGAGTAAGGTGATGTGAAAGGATGTGTGCTCTGCCTTTGTGGTCTTGAGGATGGAGGGAGGGGGCTGCGAGCCAGCAGTGTGGGTGCTCTCCAGAAGCTGGAAACGTGAAGGACAGATTCACTTCTGGGTCATCTAGAAAGGAGCACAACTTTGTGGATGCTTTGATTTTAGCCCACTGAGAGCCCAGACTGATTTTGCAGGAAAAGCAGTGAGTCCTTTCCATTTACATGCTTAGTTTTTTTTTTTTGTTTGTTTTTCTACCCAAGGAAGTTTTGGGTGCCTATCCCTGTTTCCATTGTTGGTGCTCCTAAACAGCAATGTTGCATCTCTATTCTGTGGGTGTTTTTCACCTCTGTTTCTATTTATTTATTTATTTTTCCCACAGTACCAGAGAGCTTCTGAATTTTGACTTCCACCTCTCTAATGTTATTTTCTGAAACTCTGAAAAACATTTTAGCCATAATGTTTGTGTTTTCCCGTAAAATTTTCTTTTCTCACCCCTTTCCTCTCAAAAATCCATCTTCTGAACTTGTCTTTCCCCATTTATTCTCAGACTGTTTTTCTCCTGGTGTTATTTTTTAAAACATCCTATTAAGTATTTTAAGGAGTTAAAATTGTTTTCTGTTTTCTCTGGGTCTTTCAACAGGTTATTGTTAGAGGCTTGTGCTTCCTTGACTTGTTAGGATGATGTTCCCTGTTGGTGGTGGTTAGCGATTTTTCATCAGTGACTCTCCCTTCTTTCACTTTCTTCTCCCCATATTTTTCCTTTCTACCTGATGGAAAATGTGTGAATGAGAGATCTTTTTGGCTCTAATTTTTTTTCCATTAAAATGAATCCATGAGAAATTCTTGAACAAACTTTCTAAGATATAACATAGAAAATTAGAAAATGTATAGCAAATAATGTGATTAGTGGATTTGGACAATTAGTTTAAAAGTGAAGCACATTTGTGGGGAAAACTGGCTTCATGGTCGAAGAAATTTAATATGGTGAGTAGAAAATGGTTTGCAGGTGTCAGGTAACATTAACCTCAGCTCTTGTCTGAATAAAGGTACTGAGTGTGTCCTTCTGAACTTCAATTACAGCTGCTCATTTTATCCTGCTTATTTCTTAGCTTTAATTCTGTTTTTCATCCACTAGTATTTCTGAGCCTCATTATGGATACGTTCTTCAAATTTACTATTTCATGAATTCTGTTTAAACCTTCTATTGCATTTTTAATTTAAAATAAAGTAAGATTAGTTTATGAAAGTTTTGCTGGGTTCTTTTTCAAATCTGCCTGGTTACTTTGGCCTCATTGATGGCTCATTTCTGTAATTATGTCTTTTATTTTTGTAACGGTCTTATACATTTTTTTGTAATCTTTTTATTCTGATAATGTAAATATATAATGTTTGGGGGGATTATTGTTTTTGCAGATACTTACCTATGTTGATCTGTTTCCTCATTATTTAACATTGGGAGTTCACATGGTGAATATTAAGCATCCTTGGAGTCTAAGTAGAAAATGCTTTCCTGGTGGGAGTATGTGCGTTGTTTTCTGCTGGGACGTGGGTGGGGGTTACAACCAATCTAAGCCTCTGTAATCGCCTTCACATGTGCCTGGATTAGGAGCCGGTCTTAGATTGAGCTTCTATCCTTGATGTTGGCCTAAGACTTGTCTAAGGATTTCAGGGCAGGGATAGCTTCATCAGTTCCAAGGAGTTTACTAGTATATGTACTTTCCTCTATAATTAAATTTTTTGTGCCCAGGTTACTTGTAAACTTTTCTTTTTCCTTGATATTCTGCTATGTTTAACATTATGTATCTAGATGTGACTTTTCCTTCTGCTGTTATTCGAAATATGATTTTGAGTTGACCACTCTTTCCTCAGTTCTGGTAAATTTTCCTTTACTATGTCTTGATATTGCGTCTCAGCCACTACTTCCATTCTCTTCTCCTGAAATTTCCACTTTGGAACCTCTTTATTTCCTAAGTGCTCTTTCATGATGCTTTCTGGTAATTTCCCCACTTTATCTTCTAATTATCTAGATCTAGCCCTCTTTATCATACCTGTATACTTTTATTCCAAGGGCCTAATTTTTCTTTTCAAAGATAATGTGTTTTCACTTCCTCCTGTATTTGTTTTTGTTTCCCTGTTTTTATTGTAATTTTTGCTCTTTTTAAAATGAAAAATATACTTTTCCTTTTTGAGCATTCTGAGGATGCTAATTTTAAAGCCTTTGCCAAAATATTCTATAAAACTCATCTTGCGGTGAGTTCGTGTTCCTGTGTTCTAATGTTGCATATGATTTTGTGTGGGAGGTTTTGTTTTGCCCTTTTTCACTTTTTCTTATTCCCTTGGTCTCTTGCCTGAAATTGGATTTTATGTCATCTCAGGGCTCCCGTCCCGAGGTGATAGAATATTTCAGGGTGAGTCACAGAGTCAGTGGATAGCTGGATTAATTTCCTACCTCTTTTGATTCTGTGTGTGACCTCTTACCTTTCAAGTCCCATAGCTTGCTCAAAACTATAGCCACAGGTGGTAGTTGGTAACAGTTTTCATTTAGCTCTCTTTCATAAGACTTTATATGGTGCCTCCATCTCCTGCATTCAAACAGTGAGCCAGGCTACAGTTCCTGGTTTACAAGAAGCACTTTTAACCCTCTACATGATGGAGCTGAACTCTTAGCAGCTGCCCCTGGCTCCTAGACCCATAGCTCGGTAGGTCCAAGGCTTCAGTTCTTCTCACTGTTTGTGTTTTTATTTTGTTCTATTAAAGGAACATGTTTATGTAGGTTTTGTCTTTTTGACTTTTTAGTGTTCAACTGTATCTCTGCATTTAGAATACAGATGGTTTATGTGTGAACTCATACCATTTTATAAGAACCTTTACTTTAGGTTTAGAAGTCATTACTAGACTGTCAGTGTTTGCCTTCAGCATTGGATTTGTTTATGAATTTGAGAGTAAGGTTATATATCTTTTTGGCAGGTATATAATAAGATCATCATATTATTTCATCCTGGTGTGCCTGGTGCCTGTTGGACTCTCCTGGATTTGATAAGGTCTTGACTTGTTTCTCCATTACGATTTTTTTTTTTTTTTTGGTACTGGGGATTGAACTCAGTGGCACTTGACCACTGAGCCATATCCCCAGCCCTATTTTTGTATTTTATTTAGAGACAGGGTCTCACCGAGTTGTTTAGTGCCTTGCTTTTGCTGTGTCTGGCTTTGAACTCATGATCCTCCTGCCTCAGCCTCCCAAGCAGCTGGGATTACAGGTGTGCCACTGCACCTGGCTTGTTTATTTATTATTCAGAATCTTAGATATAATGACACCACAGATAAAGCTTCCTTCTGGTCTAACAATGATGATTTGGGCTGGAGGCTGAACAGACTGTTCCTCTATTCTTTATTGGTAATGCTCATCTTCCTCTGCCACCAAAAGCCAGAGGAAATGAGGGGATTTGGTTTAGTGAGTGTGGCTAGCTTGGGTTATTTAGTCATCTCGCTAAAGGAGAGGTGTACTTTTAATAGGTAGCTCTCTGTCCAGTCAGTTAGAGCAGTGCAATGTTATATCTAGAGCCGCGAGAAGAAATCGAGCTTAACATTCCAGAATTCAGCTGGAAACACTTCCTTGCTGCTGTAAAAGTGTGTGCTGCAGAAGACATCTAGGTGTGCTTCCTGCCTGACCTTCACCTCCAGGAGGCATGCACTGCCTCTCAGACCATTCTTTCTGGGAAGCCTAGTAATTCACCTCTGGTTTATGCATTGCTAACACTGCACCTTCCTTCTTAGAAAGGTTTGGACACTTTTGCTTTGAGGCATTACTATTGTCTGTCCTGTGGTGTTTGCTTACTTTTTTGGTTAGTGGGCCCTCTATTTCCCGACTTAAGCTGTCAGGGAGAACTTCATAAAAGGAATCTGCTTATCTGGGAAGAGTGCTAGAATTGAAAGGGGGTGGTAAAGGGGTTTGTGTGGGGATGTGGATCAGAGAATGGCATAATTAGTACAACAGCAAAAAGTAAAGCTTCTAAAGGTTTAGAAGCATCTCCCCATGTACGTTTTGTCTTCTTCATTCATCTGAATCTCCTGTGATATTCAGCATTATTCTTGGCATTAGGAGGTGCAGCATTGTGTTCTCCATGCTGTAGAGGAAAAGTGACTTAGTCACATCCAGAGCTATTAAATGGCAGAACAGGGACTAATGTCCTATGCTTGTTCCAGCAATATTTGCTGAGAAATAAGCTACACAGAGTGGAGCTCCATTATGAGAAGGTGGTGTCCTACAAATAGCACAGACATAATTGAAAATGGGTCATTTTCTTATTTCCTGAGCCTATTTGCACATATTTGCAAATGGACACATTTCTGAAAATAGGCAGGTACATTTATCACCTCTTATGTCTCTCTGCTCCGGTCATGCCTGGCCTTGATCATAACCCAGGGTGAGAGATGATGTGTATTAACTATATTTCTTCCATTTTTATAATCTTGTGCTGGCTGCTATTATATTTAGAAATTCTATCTAGCAAAATTGTATAGTAACTTCTTGCATGAAGAACTTGTAAAATTTTGGCAGGTAAATATTTCCCCTGCTTATAAACGCACCTGTTCACACAAAATTATTTAACAACCCTCAATAAACACCTTCTAGTGATACCTTAACTTCTTTGGGAATTAATTTTTCTGCTCTTATTAAAGAGCTGGTTATAAAAGGAAATAAGCTATCAACCCATGAAAAGACATGATGAAACCAGAAGTGAACATGGGTAAGTGGAAGGAACCAGTATGATTCCAGCATATTCTAGAGGATAGGGATAGTAAAATGATTGATTGGTTGCTGGAAGTTTATGGAGAAAGTGGATGACATGCATCTGTGGTGGATAGGGCATTTTTAGGGCAGCAAAACTATTTTGCATGATACTGTCATGAAGAATGTGTGCCATACATTTGTCAAAACCCTTAGAATTATACCACACAGAGAGTGAATCTTAATGTAAATTATAGATTTGGGCTAATATACCAACACTTGTTCATCAATTATTACAAAAAGTATAATACAATGCAAGGTGTTAACAATAAGGGAAACTTTTAAGTTTAAGGTGGAGAGGAGATATATGAAAGGTCTCTGTACTTTCTCCTAAAGTTTTTCTTCTGAAAATATATTGTATCATATTTCAATTTTTTTAATGGAGGGGCTGGTGATTCTTTTGCCCTATAATACACGTGGAGGCATTAGAAGCATTAAGGAAACTTTCTCTGCAAAAGATTTTGTATCCCTTAGAGATAAACTATAAGTGACTCTGCATACGTTTGTTAGCATCATGAAAGCTTTGTGTTAGGAATCTGTTCATCCCTCTAAACCTTTTCTTTAATCTGAAATCTCTCTAATCTTGGTCTTAGCTCAAGGGTGAATTTTGAAGGGAATATGAAATTCAATTTCTTCAAGTATGAATTATGAGACTGACAGAAGAACAAAAACACTGAAATCATTGGGTTTTTTGTTTTGTTTTTAGCCCATGGGCATTTTAACACTCATAAATAACTGCAGTTAAACATCCAATTTCGTAGGGTGCAAGTCTCTTAGAAAGACTTCTGTTGAAGAAAAAACAATTCCTCCTTGCAGGACTTGTTTATTTGGTGCTTTGGTATCTAAAACGTCTTACATTCAGTGACTATACTTGTGCAAGATGAGAGACTTCTTGAAAATTTATGTGAATGAAAGCATAAGGAATTGAATGGTTTATATCCAGCTTGACATAAAACAGTCTTATCTCTACCAAAGACATTGTTGGCAGAAGAAAATAACAAGAATGCAGAAACCCATAAACTTTATATCATCTCGTACATGGTATTTAGTCTTTTTAAATTTTAATTTGAACCAGCAGGTACACTAAAATTCTCTGGCAGCAAATGTAACACAGAATGATGGTTAGCATTAGTCATCAAATAAACGTGAGTCTTTCCTGGCAAAGCATTACACAAGCCTCCAGATTTAATGGTAGAACTGAGCAATGACCAATGTGGTTCCATGTATGTCTAGGAGTCTTATTAGCAATAGCCAAGAGACTAACTTTATTATTAATCAAGGGCCAAAGCCTTCAGTTTTTAAAACTGAGCAATTTTATCAGGTGAAAGAAATTGGCTAATTTTTGTTTATTGGAAATTTTTAGTAAATTTTGCAAGGATATAATCTTTTTAAAAAATTTATTCAATCTAGGAACTATGGATTTAAAAAACATTTTTAATAGTTTTAAAAATGTAATAAAGACCACATGTAGCCCAGTTATCATAAAATATTTTTATTTGGCTCTTTATAGAAAGTTTGTAACCCCTGGCTAAAATAACAGAAAATAGTGTGTCCAGTATATTACACCTTGCTTTATGTAACTACACTTGTTTAATGAGCTCATCTATTTCTAACCAATAGCTAGGAAAATTATTTTTATCCCCTCCATTGATGAACCTTTAGTGTGTTCCTGTTGTTTATTATTGAAGTCTTTGTTTTGGCTCAATAAAGAGCATCCTCTTCTTGACCCATGTGCTGAACAAACTGGCAAGGTGACAGGGTGATAGAGGTGATCACCTTCATCACTGTTAATGAATGTTGAGGGCTGTGGCTTGTGTTGGGGCCAGAAGCACCCTACCTCTTCCTAAGCAGTGTGAGACTAGGGCAGGATTCATCATGTAGGGAACAAAAAATACTATGTGTTACTGTAGGCAGCCTCTCAAAAAGGCAGAAACCCTGACCGTATTCCCAGTTAATTTCTAAACTTACCAACCACATGGATCACTCTTCCTTCAAAAGTAAGAAGTAAATGTCAGAAACCAGGAACCAAATGCTATGGTTGCTTGATTCACGTTGGAGAAAAATTCAGCAATAGGAAAAAGTATTTTGTTCCTAAAATCTTCATTTGCTGAACTTGTCCTTAAATGTATGTTATCTCTTTCTTTTTCCACTCTCTACCTCTCCAATTTCAGCTCTCACTAGTCTGCTTTCCTCAAGCATAAAACTGCATTAAATGTGCTTTGCTAGGGCTAGTCTCTAATGTTCTTCTACAGTACCTATTCATTCTTTGCATAAGACCCTTGTGTTAGTCAGCTTTCTGCCACTGTAAGAAAGACCTAAGATAAACAACTTATGAAGAAAAAAAGGCATATTTTGCCTCATGGTTTTGGAGGTTTCAGGGTGTTATGATTGAGATATGAAGTGTTCCCCAAAAGTTCATGGATGAGATAAAGCAAGAATTTTCAGAGGTGAAATGATTGAGTTATGAGAGTATTAACCTAATCTGTACATTAATTCTCTGGTATGAATTAACTGGGCAGTAACTTTAGACAGGTAAGGTGTTGCTGGAGGAGATGGGTCAGTGGGGGCCTTGCCTTTGGGGTTTACATTTTGTCCCTGGAGTGCAGAGCTCTCCCTTTCTACTTCCTTATTGCCCCATCCTGAGCTGCTCTTTCTCCACACTCTTATGCCATGGTGTTCTGCCTCACTGCGGGCCCATGGTAATAGTGACCCATCTATGGAGGGAGACCTCTGAAACCATAAACACTAAATAAACTTCTCCTCCTTTAAGATTGTTCTTGCCAGGTCATGTGGCCATGGTGGTGAAAAAGCTGACTAAAACACAGTGCATGATTGGTTGACTCTGTTGCTTTTGGGCCTTGGCAAGGCAGCACAGCATGCAGGACTATATGCAGAGCAAGATCACCTAGCTCGTGGATGTGGAGAAAGAAAAGAAGAATGCCTGCAACGACCTAAAGATCTCCCACAAAGCCCCACCTCTTAAAGATCCCATTACCTTTCAATACTGGCACCCTGGTGACCAATCCTTTAACACATGGACCTTTGAGGAACATTTAAGATCCAAACTTTAGGAACCCATTTCAGAATTCACATTTTTTCTAGGGACTTTTTGCTGCATAAAGCATATATAAATTTTGTTCTGTTATCTGTCTTGTATAGGATACCCTTCAATTTTGTCGATTTTTTTTTTTTTCATTTTAATATGGTGGCATGTTTTAGTAACAAGATCCAGAATTAAGGATTGGTGGTTCCATACCACTTACTGAGCACTTCTATGCTAGGCATGATGCCAGGTGCTTTTTACACATTATCTCATTTAATTTTCACAGTAGTACTAATGAAGTAAATCACAAATAGATCACACATTTAAAAATACAATGTGTTGTGCAAAATATGAACTGTTTAATACATTTAGATTAATTTCTTGAGATGTTTGTATATACATATCTTTCTCAAATGTCAAGGTGTTCAAGGATTTTCATTGCATCTAGCTCATTTTTCCAAATGAGATTTCTATGTATTTTTATCTCTAGTACCATAAAATTAATAAAAGGAATGGAAATAAAATATTCTTTTCAATGAGCTATATAAACCATCTAGGAGTTGACATAATAGAGGAAAGAAATAGTAACTTGAAAATAAGAATAAGTGACTGGTATAGAGTTTTCTTTAGCTTGTTATACAAAATGATAAACATATGCAAATGTAGAAAGAATAATAAAATCCTTCATAATCAAGTTTTAACAATTATTGGTTTATGGTCAATCTTGTTTCATTTTTACCCCACCCACTCCAAGTTAATTTGATGAATATTCTACCCATATCAGTGTGTGAGTATTTTCAGCATGTGTTATGATTTGGATGTGAGGTGTCCCCCAAAAGCTCATGTGTGAGACAATGCAAGAAAGTTTGGAGGAGAAATGATTGGGTTATAGCTTTAATCTAATCAGTGAATTAATCCCCTGATAAGGGATTCACCAAGTGGTAACTGAAGTGGTGGGGTGTGACTGGAGGAGGTGGAAATTGGGGCTTGGATTTGGTGTATATATTTGTGTCTGGCCAGTGGAGTCTCTTTCACTGCTTCCTGATCTCACATAAGCTGCTTCCTTCTGCCACACACTTTGCCATGATGTTCAGCCTCGCCTCAAGCCCCAAGGAATGGAGCCGGCCTTCTATGGACTAAGACCTCTGAACCTGTAAGCCTTCAGATAAACTTTTCCACCTTTAAAATTGTTCTGGAAAACTGGGTGTGGAACCAGCATTTGACCCAGCTATCCCACTCATCGGTCTGTATCCAAAGGACTTAAAAGCAGCATACTACAGGGACAGGCCACATCAATGTTTATAGCAGCACAATTCACAATAGCTAAGCTGTGGAACCAAACTTGATGCCCTTCAGTAGATGAATGGATAAAGAAAATGTGGCATATATACACAATGGAATATTATTCACCATTAAAAGAGAATAAAATCATGGCATTTGCAGATAAATGGATGGAGCTGGAGAATGTAATGCTAAGTGAAGTTAACCAATCCCAAAAAACCAAATGCAGAATGATTTCTCTGATTTAAGGATGCTTACTCATAATATGCTGCAGGGGGCAGGGATGGGAGGATTAGATGAACTCTAGATAGGGCAAAGGGGAAAAGGGGGGGGAGGGAAAGGAAAGGGGGATGGGAGTAGGAAAGAGGTGGAATGTGATGGTCATCATTACCCTAAGTACATGTATGAAGACACAAATGATGTGACTCTACTTTGTGCACAACCAAAAAAAAATATGAAAAAATGTGCTCTATATGTGTAATATGAATTGTAATGCATTCTGTTGTCATATATAACAAATTAACATTTAAAAAATGAATATATTATATGGGGCTGGGGCTGTAGCTCAGTGGTAAAGTGTTTTCCTCGCATGTGTGGGGCACTGGGTTTGATCCTCAGCACCACATAAAAATAAAGATACTGTGTGTTCATCTACAACTAAATAAATATTTTTAAAAAATAAATTTTTCTGGTAAGATCTTTTAGTCACAGCAGTGAAAAAGCTGACTAAAACAGCATGCATATGTAAAAGATGAAGTTTCATTTTAAAAACAAAATGACATTTGTATTGTTATCCAAAAATGTAACAAAAATTCCTCATCAAATACCCAGTAAGTGATTACATTTCTCCTGTTGAGCACAATTTAAAGTTAGTTTGAATCAGTACCTGAATCAGATCAGTCGGTGTGATTGGCTGACATGTTTCTTAAATCACTTTTAATCTCCTACTTGCTGCTCCATCTTTTTTTCCTCCTTGCATTGATTTCTTTAAAAGAAGAAAAACTGGGTCATATGCCTAATAGATCCTCGTAGTGAGGGTGTTACTGATATCATCCCTTAGTGTCATTTGCCATCTTCCTTTGTTCTCTATACTCCTGTAAATTGATGGCTGTATCTAGAGGTTTGATCAGATTCAGATGCAATGTTTTGTCGAGAATGTTTGTGGTCTTAAGTACTTCTGTTAGGAATATTTCTTTTGTGATGTTAGCATCCATTGGTTGTCACTGCCTGAATCTGCCAGCTCCTTAGGGGTCAGACAGTAGTGCTATTTTAATTTACATACCTTTTGTATCCATTTGCTGGGATTCTTCTGTAAAGAGAAATAGCACTATTTTATTTATTGTGAGGTAAATGCTTAATGCATTCTTTTGATCATTTGACCTCACTATTTCTCAAATAACTTGCTTCTGAAAGGTGACCAACAAAATTCTTTTTTGTTGTTGTTGTTGAGAATCATAACTCATGAATTTAAATACATTTCATGATTTAATTTATTACTAACACTCGAATTTTCCCATTTTTGGACATGGGAAACTGTTTGAAGTTGTTTCCTTAGTCCTTTTAGAAAATTTGATATCTTCTGGTTTTCAGTGTGACAAGATTTTCCAGACCGCTCTTGAACATGTTTTTTGCTAAGACCTGGAATGTGCCTTTGCTCCAAAGACTTGTGGTTTCCTTAGGTGGAAAAATAGTAATTAACAGACCATAATTTCAGTAATGGGGTGCTAAATTCTACAGGACTTGTCATGTGTGTGGCCTGCTTAGATGGTCAGTTTAGGACATTTATTAGTTTTAAAAGATAAAAACTTGAGTTTGTCCTGATACTTCCAATTCAAACACATAGGACTGCAGAGTTTCTATGTCACCTCATTTAATTTATATCTGCATCTCTCTTTTTCTCATGTCAGTAACCTCATTCTGTAAAATAAAAGCAACAATACCATCAATAATTAGAGGACTGGAATAGTTGATGTTTAAATTTTTTTTTCCAGTTTCTTTGTCCTTCAAGCATATCTCCTAAATGTAAAACTAAATATTAACAAGCAAAACATACAACTAAGTAATTCCTGTTTAGTTACATTATAAATTCAAGAGTTAGGTCCATTTGTTTTCAACTTTAAGGAATTGTCATTTATGATGATTTTTGTTTTATAATTGTACAATATTTACATAGTTCCAAGTCAACATTATAAAAACAATATATATTTTAAAAAACCAAGTTTCTATTCTAGTCCTTCACTTTATTTTCTTCCTCTTATACTTAACCACCAAAATATGTTGCAGTGTATCCTTCCATTTTTAAGGAAATATGAATTATATAGTATATATATGTACATATATGTATTATATATTTATATAGCCATATTACTTAGATAAGTGATGGTGTAATTTACATACTTTTCTCTACCTTCTTGTTTTTATTAAATAGTATAAAATAAGAATGACTGGTAATAGAAAAGAGATACTCCCTGTTCCGTGGACAGCTGCCTCTTGTTCCATTGTTTGACTAGCTCATCAGGTGTTCAGTCAGTCTAATATTGATGGGCATTTTTGCCTTTTTGGTATTACAAATGGTACTGCCACAGATAACTTGGTAAAAAGTCCTCTTGTATTTTTGCCAAGGCATCTTTGAGGTGGATTTCTGGAAAAGAGGTGCTGACTCAAAGGCTAAATGCAATTGTAGTTTTGATTAAACATGCCAAATTTCTCTCCATAGGGATTGATATATTTTATACTCTTATCAGCAGTATGAGAGATTGCCTGCTTTCCCATAGCCTTGTAAACAATATATGCTGTTAGTATATATGCTGTTAGCCTTTTGCTCAAATTGTGTCTTGCTTAATTTTATATTGCTGTTGTCATTGTGAGATATTGAGCATCCTTTCAATTGAGTAATGGTCATGTGAATTTCTTTCTTGGTGGATTGCCTTCCCACCTTTTTTTGTTCTTCAGGCTTGAGATATATATAATTTTTTTTTCTGTATGTAGAAGCTTTACATTTAGGAGACTAAACCTTTGTGATAGAAATTGTAAATGTATTTTAGCGCTTTTTACTTAACTAAAGTTGTGGAATGTTTTGTACCATGAAAATACTGTTATGAAATTTATCAATCCTTTAATGTTACACTGAATTTTGTGTCCTAGTTAAGAAAAATTTTCCAGCTTTAACAAAATTATTTATTTATGCTACTTTGGGTATTGTTATGATACTTACATGTCTTATGCTTTAAACACCTGTGTTTTATGCTGTTGTATACTTGAAAAATTGGTCAAATTTCATTTCTCATTGCTCCAATTATCACAGCTGACTTTAAAAGTCTATTTTCTTACTGATTTCTTGGCCACTTTTAATTATTCTTTAAATTTACATGAGCAATTAAATCCATGTCTAGATTTTTTATTTCATTGATTTGTGTCTGTTCAAACACTAACATGCCCCTTTAACTCTTGGTTTTATGACATATTTTAATATCTGGTTGTGCTAGATCTTCATTATTCTTTTTCAGGATTATTCTGACTAATCTTTTTTTTCTTCCAGTGCAATTTTTAAACATCATCTCTGGGGGTACATAACATTTTGTTGGAATTTTTATATTTATAAATCTGTAAAACCTGAGGCACAATAATATTTTAAACGGTTTATTTAAGGAAGTAGAAGTTTATGAATTGGGAAGCACCAAACCAGAATAGATTTAGTGCTCCAGGGATAAAGCATCAGAGGCACGTATCTATAGGGTGAATATGGCAACAAAGGAGATTTATTGCTTACACTTAGGAAATTTCCTTTTTTGGTTTGCTGTGTTGGAGAGTGCCTAGTTACAGATAATCATGTCAGTTGTCTGCTTGTGATTGGCTGATGTTTTGTTTCTAATATAAGCATTTGCCAGAAGAGATAAAAGTAAAATTTCCCTTAGGTTTGCAGTTTAAGCAAGATTAAGCCTATGTTTAAGGCCTTTTAATTTTATTTGGTCAGGAATTATTTGATCCCCATTTCCATTTAATTTTGCTTCAGAAAATCAAATTAGGAAAAATGTTCATCTTTATAATGTTGGGTCTTTGTATACAAGAATGTTGTGTATATTTATTTCAACTCTAGTTTTCTTTTGAATATTTTCTTTTGAATATTTCCAGCAATGTTCTATAGTTCACTCCACCAAATTTGAATATTTCTTACTGAGTTTGTGACTAGATCTGACTTCTCTTCCTTCCTACCTTCTTCCTTCCCTACTGCTTTTGTAAACGGAAACAGCTTTTTTGTTGTATTTTCTAAAACGTGAGTTTATAGGTGAATGCTGTTGATTTTTGTACATGGATTTTATAACTTTGTTTTCTAAACTCTCTTGTGTTTGCAGTAATTGGCCATTAGTTTTGACAGATATATTATCTGCAAATGGAGTCAGTACTTTGTTGTTTTCAATTCTTATGCCTCTAATTGCTTCCTCTGGTCTTGTATTAATTTACATGTCTAAGCAAGTATTCATAATTGGGAAGAAAAGGAAGAATTTTTGACTTGTTTTTCATTAAAAAAAAAAAAAAAAACTCTAGTGTTTTCCCTTTAAATAAGATGTTACCTTATCTTCAAGGAAGTATCCATTCCTCCTCACTCCCTCTGTCTCCTCCTAATATTTTATTGAATATCATAATGGGTGTTGAAGTTTGAATTATTTTCCCAAGTATATGGAGTTATGTGATTTCTCTTCTTATCTCTATTAATAATAATACATTATATTAATAGATACATTAATATTACATAATATATCTTAATATAATACATTATATTAATAGATATACTACATATTGTTAATATATCTATTAATATAATGTACTATTTTATTATGTATTAATATATCTGTAGAGATAAGGCAAGAAATTAATAATATGCATTATATTAATAGACTCCCTGAAGTTCTTAATAGCTAAGTGAATTTATTTTATCTTGGTTAAAGTACTTTTAGTATTTTTACATTGGTACTTACAGTAAGACTTGTCTGTCAATTCTGTTTTTGGTGTCATACTAAAAAATAGGTTTGTATTACTTAGATATTACAAGGTGAACAGATCTGGAGACAATCACTGAAAGGGTAGGTAGTTGGTTACTATCACAGATCTCCAGATGAAGGGGCAGGTCATGCCATAGGGTGTCCAACAGGGAAGCACTGGAGTCTGTCAGGAGCCAGGGGGAGAGGGGACAATGACGGCAAGAGCCTTGCCAGGGTTTGTAGCTAGTGCCAAAACTTAAATACTCTACTGTCATACATATCTAATATGAACATATAGAAAATGAAAACAAAAAATTAAATCAGATTAGGTAAGAAATTGTTAAATTTGTCATAAAATAATCTCTTATTCTTCTGACCCAGCATTTAAAGTAAAATCCTTTCATTCAAGCTGATTTTCATCAAATGATCTATTTTTATCAGATGATCAAGGAGTTTGTCCTACTTTTCACATCATCTCATCATTCTTTCCTAAGTAGTTGTACTCTATTGTCTGACTGAATAGCTATGTCTTAACTGGTTTCCCTTATAACTATCATTTAGTTTCATTTCTTAAATTCTTTAGATAAATGTTTAATGCTCACTACCAATATTTTTTATGCTTTTATTAGTGCATTACAGTTAAACATAATAGTTGGGTTCATTTTGACATAATCATACATGTATGAAATTTGCGCCATATTAGTCCCCTGTACCTGCTCTTTCCCTACCCCCACTCCCCTTCCTCCACTCCCAGTTTTTCTTGCACCCATTTATTTTAATTGGTGCTTTGTAGATAACACAAATGTAGAATTCACTGTGCTTTATACATGCACATAACATAATTTTTTCAAATTCATTTAGCATTTTCTCCCCTTTCCCATTCCTCCTCCCTCCCTCTCAGTCTCCTCCTACTCCACTGATCTTTGATATTTGACCCCCCCATTTTTTCCTTACTTTGCCTCAGCTTCTGCATATGAGTGAAAATATTCATTTGACCCTTGATATTTGTGTGTGTGTGTGTCTTATTTCACTTAGCATGATATTCTCCAGTTTCATCTATTTATAGACAAGTGCCTTATTTTCATTCTTCTTTGACTCAGTAAAACTCAATTGTGTGTGTATAAATATATATAATATATACACAAATCATATTTTCTTAATCTTTTCAACTATTGACAGGTAACTGGGCTGGTTTCATAACTTGGCTCTTGTGAGTTGTGCTGCTATAAACATTGATGTGGCTGTATCCCTATAATATATTATTTTTTTAGTTCTTTTGGATAAATATCAAGGAGTGGGATGGCTGGGTCTTATGGTGGTTCCATTCCTAGTTTATTAAGGAATCTCCATACTGCCTTCTATAGTGGTTGGACTAAGTTGTAGTACCACCAACAATAAGTGTACCTTTCACCCCCCTATCCTTGCCAGCATTTATGATTGTTAATATTCTTGATAATTGCCATTCTGACTAGAGTGAAGAGAAATCTCAGTGTGGTTTTGATTTGCATTTCCCTGATTGCTAGGAATGGTGAACATTTTTTCATATAGTTGTTGGCCATTTGAGGTTCTTTTGCTCATTTATTGATTGGTTGTTATTTTGGTGTTAAGCTTTTTGAGTTTTTAAAAAAAATACATTCTGGGCATTAATCTCCTGTCAGAGCTGGGAATGATTTTCACCCATTCCAATTCTTTATTTATGCTTTTGATTGTTCCTTTATTTGGCAGAAGATTTTTAATTTGATAGCATCCTACTTATTGATTCTTTATTTTAATTCTGGCACCTCAGTAGTCTTGTTATGAAAGGCAATGCTTGTGCCAATATGTTGGGATGTGGAGCCTACTTCTTTAATAAGTTGATAGTTTCTGGTCTAATTCCTAAGTCTTTTATTCACTTTGATTAATTTTTTTTTTTTAAGGGTGAGAGATAGGGACCAAATCTCAGTGTTCTACATATGGATATCCAGTTTTCCCAGCATCATTTGTTTAAAAGGCTATCCTTTCTCCAACACTTTTTTTGGTTCCTTCGTCAAATATCAGATGACTGTAAGTATGTGGATTTGTCTGTATCTCCTATTCCATTGATGATCTTATCTATTTTGATGCTAATACCATGATGTTTGTTTTATTATAGGTCTGTAGTATAATTTGAGATTAGGTATTATGATGCCTCTAACATCACTCTTTTTTTTACTCAAGATTGCTTTTGCTATTTTTTTATTCTACCAAGTGACTATTAGGACACTTGTTTTTGTAGTTCTGTGAAGATTACATTGGTATTTTGATGAGGATTTCACTGAATCTGTGTAGTGCTTTTGGCAGTATTGCCCTTTTAACTGTATTCTGCCTATCCAAGAAAATGGAAGGTCTTTCCATCTTCTAAGGTCTTCTTCAATTTCCTCCTTTAGTATTCTGTAGTTTTCATTGCAGAGTTCTTTTACCTCTTTTGTTAGATTGATACACAAGTTTTTGTTTTTTTAGGTCATTGTGAATGGTTGGTTTTCCTGATTTCTTTCTTAGCAGAATCTCTGGAGCATATGAAAGCTATTGATTTAGGAATTTTGATCTATTACTTATTTATTCATTTATCAGCTCTAGAAGTCTTCTTAGTGGTATTTTTTGAATCTTCTACATATAGGATCATGTTATCAGCAAACATGTAATTTGACTATTTTCCTATTTCTATCTCTTTAATTTCTTTCCCTTGCCTGATTGCTCTGGCTAGAGTTTTAAGAACTATATTGAATAGCAATGGTGACAGTGGGCATCTTTGTCTCATTCCTGATTTTAGAGGAAATGCTTTCAGTTTTTTTTAATGTTCAGAACGATGTTGGCTTTGGGTTTGTCATTCATAGCCTTATGCTGTTGAGGTAAGTTCCTTCTACCTCAAGTTTGCTCCAGCATTTTTTAACATGAATGGGTGCTAGATTTTATCAATGGTATTTTTTGCATCTATTGAGAGGATTGTGATTCTTGTCCTTAACCCCATTTATATGGTGAATTTGTTGATTTGCATATGTTGAGTCAACCTTGCATTCCTGGGATTAAATCCACTTGATCATGGTATATTATGTTCTTGATGTGTTTTTAGAATGTGATCTAAAATTTATTAAGAATTTTTGCATCTATGTTTGTTAGGGACATTGGTCAACTTTCCTTAATGTGTTTGTGTCTGGTTTTGGTATCAGGGTGATATAGGCTTCAGAGAATGAATTTGGCAGTTTCCCCTCCCTTTAGATTTTATGAAATTATTTGAGAAATATTGGTGTTAGTTCTATTTTAAAGGTCTGCTAGATCTCAGCTGAGAACCTATCTGGTCCTGGGTTTCCTGGGTTTTTCTCTTTAGAAAGCTTTTAATTGCTGTTTCTTTCTTTCTTTCCTTTTTTTTTTTTTTTTTTTTTGTACCATGGATTGAACTCAGGGGCACTCAACCACTGGGCCACATCCCCAGCTCTTTTTGGTATTTTATTAGAGACAGGGTCTCACTGAGTTGCTAAGTGCCTCACCATTGCTGAGGCTGGCTTTGAACTCGTAATCCTCCTGCCTCAGCCTCCCAAGTGCTGGGATTATAGGCCTGCACCACTGTGCCCAGCTCTTATTGCTGTTTCAATATCATTACTTGATATTGGTCAGTTGAGGTTTTCTATATCTTCTTGGTTCAATCTGCATAGGTCATATGTGTCTAGAAATTTGTCACTATCTTCTAGATTTCCCAGTTCATTGGAGTATAAATTTTCAAAATAGTTTCTAATGATCCTCTGGATTTCAGATGTGTCTGTGGTGATCTCTCTCTTTTTTTATCTAATTTTCTTAATCTGGGTTTTCTTTCTCATTTGGTTGGTTTGGATAAGGGTTTATCAATATTGTTTATTCAAAGAACCACCTCTTTTTATATCAATTCTATTTTCTTATTATCAGTTTCATTAATTTCAGCTCTGATATTAATTTTTACTGTCTTCTACTTCTTTTGAAATTAGTTCTTTTCCCATTCTATATCCTTGAGGTGGAGTCTTTTATATTTATTTGGGATCTTTCTCTCTGTTTATGTAGGTACTCAATTCTATAATCTTTCCTCTTAGAACTGCCCCATTCTGTCCCAGAGATTTTGACATATATCTCTGTTCTCATGTGTTCCTAAGAATTTCTTAATATCTTCTCTCATTTTTCTTTCTATGATCATTTTCTCATTTCAAAGGGTATTGTTCAATCTCCTTGTGTTTATGTGATTTCTATAATTTTTCTTGCTGTTGATTTCTGGTTTCATTCCATTCTGATCAGATAGGATGCATGGGATTATATCAATTTGTTTTCTGTATTTGCTAAGATATTGTGACACAGAATATAGTCTATTTTGGAAAATATTCCATGAGCTGCTGAGAAGAAAGCAAATTCAGTTATTTAAGTAAAATATTCTGTACATGTTTGTTAGGTTCATTTGATTTGTAGTATTTTAGGTCATATACCTTTATTGATTTTTATGTTTGAATGACCTATTTTGACAGTGGTATATTGAAATCACTTAGTATTATTGTATTGGGATCTATCTGGGATTTGATATCAAGGTTTTTTTAAAAAATGTAATTTGTACTGACATTTAGGTTATAAATATTTATTACTGTTATCTTCTTGTTGGATTTTCCTTTTACCAATTGTTTCTTTGACTATTTTTTGCTTGAAATCTGCTTTGCTCAATATGAGAATAGTTGCCCCTTTCTTGTTTTTTGGACTCCATTTGTGTGGAATATATATATATATATATATATATATATATATATATATATATATATATTTATTTATTTATTTTGGTACCAGGGATTGAACTCAGGGGCACTCGACCACTGGGCCACATCCTCAGCCCATTTTTTGTATATTATTAGAGACAGGGTCTCACTGAGTTGCTAAGTGCCTCACCATTGCTGAGGCTGGCTTTGAACTCATGATCCTCCTGCCTCAGCCTCCCAAGTGCTGGAATTACAGGCGTGCACCACTGCACCTGGTTTGGAATATTTTTTTACATATTTTTACTTTCTGCCTGTAAATGATATATAATTGGACTTATTTTTTTAAATTTATTATGCCGATCTTTGTCTTTTAATTGGAGTTTAACCATTCACATTCAGCGTTATTACAAATAATTTTTTTTTATTTCCTGCCTTTGGTTTGTTTGCTATATTTAATTTGGTTTTGACTTTTGTTTGGCTAATTTCTATTCTAGTGAACTTCATCTATTTAGGAGCTTTGGTGTGTGCATGTGTTTTCTGTGCAGTGTATCTTTAAGTATTCTTTGTAGTGTTGGTTTAGTGGTCCCAAAATTTTTAGTTTATAAGTTTTGATTCATCAAATCTGAAAGGCAAGCTTACTGGATATAGTATTCTCTGCTGGAAATTGTTTTATTTTAGAATATGGAATATCATCGCAGGCCCTCCTTTATTTTAGGGACTAATTTAAAAAGTCAGAAGTGAGCCTTACTGGTCTGCGTTTGAATACGACCTGATGTTTTCCTCTTCTTGCTTTTAGTTTTCTTATTTTCTATGTGAAACATTTTGATTATAGTGTGTCTTGGAGAGATTCTCTTTGACCTTTTCTATGTGGGATTCTGTATGAATTCTATATGTGGATTATGTGGATGTCTATCTCATTTTTAAGGTTGAGAAAAATTTTTGCATTATTTCACTGAAGATATTCTTAGTACCTTTAGCCTGTATCAGCATGGTATCTTCTATCCTAATAACTCACAAGTTTGGTCTCTCTATGTTGTACTGACATTTAGGTTATAGATATTTACTATTGTTATCTTCTTATATATTCTGGTCATGGTCTCCCCCCGCCCCCTTTATTGCATACTGAGTATTCCAGTTCATATACCCTGTCATTAAGGCTTGAACTTCTGTCTTCATGGCCTGAAGTTCTTTTTTCTATGCAACCAAATCTGTTGGTGATAAAGTAAATTTTTAATTTGATTCATTGTGTCTATCATTTCCAGGAGTTTTGATTGGTTTCATTTCAGTAACTCTATTTGTTTATTAAAATGGTCTTTTACTTCCTGTATTTGCTCTCTTAATTCATTCTTAAGATCTTTCTGTAGATCACAATTTTAACAATTGGTTTTTCATAGTCTTTTCAGCATTTCATCCATTTCAACATCTGTGGGTTCTGTTTGGGGGGGATTAGGAATTATGGGGAAGATTTTTTTTTTTTTTAGTTGTAGATGGACAAAATATCTTTATTTTTATGTGGTGCTGGGATCGAATCCAGTGCCTTACATGTGCGAGGTAGGTGCTCTACCACTGAGCTACAGCCCCAGCCCTATGGAGATTTGTTTGCCTGTTTCCTCATGTTTTCAGGAGTCTTGGACTTGCACATCAATTGATACAGATTCTTCATCCTGTTTTATATGCACTCCCTTTGGCATGTAGCTCTCTCTTTTGTTCGGGAACTTCTCTGTTTTTGCTGTTTGAGTAGATATCCAAGAATTGGACCTGAGGTTCCCCTCTAGTTAATACTCCCTGGGACCTCATCATTGGCATAGCATTTTTATCTCTCTTATTTTTTCCTATGTGTTGAAATATTGTTAAGACCCAAGTGGGGTTTGTTATTGTGTGCAGTGAGTTTTGCTGTTATTTGTCTGAGTTGTGTGTGTTGCTTAGCAACAGGATGTCTAGTCTGTAACCTCAAAGTGTCCCAGTGACTCCCAGCCCCTCTTAAAGAAAGGTGGGAGCAAAGAATAGCAATAATGTTACCAGCAGACATACAGCTTTAAAATAAATGTCTAATGTCTACTTCAGCATCTATTACACTAATTACCATCTAATGTCTACTTTAGCATCTGTTACACTAATTACCACCTATAAAGAATGGTGGGGTCAACATTTAAAATCAACACCAACAATAAACAACCATGAACTAGATTAGTTTTCTACCATGTCACCCACTATATTAATAACCACCACAACATGAATGGGGTGGAAATTATATAAACTATATACTTCTATTAGATAGTAGAATTGTAGTTTCTTAAGAGAAAATAGGGTAGGAAGGGCTGGGGATATAGCTCAGTTGGTAGAGTGCTTGCCTCACATGCACAAGGCCCTGGGTTCAATCCCCAGCACCACCAAAAAAAAAACACAAAAACAAAACAAAAAACCCCCAAAACAACAACATAGGGTAGGAAGGCAAGAGAAAGTTAGAAATATTTTAAAAATGAATAGAGTACTGGAAGATAGGTAGCAGTTGATGGCTATAAAGAAGGAGGCATAAAGAATAACTAAATGTAATAAAATAGAGAAAGAAGGAACAGAAAAATTTGGTTATTAGTGGGGGAAGAAAATGGAGGTTAACAAGAGGAAGAAAAACCAAGATACAAACAAACAAAAGATCAGAATAACTCAAACCCACATAAAATTTCATCCCACCAAAGTCAAACCAAGGTTAAATAATAAATGGGTAAAGTCAAAAGCAATTAAAATGAAAGAAAAAAATATATGATATTTTTCAACCTATTCACACAATGAGAACCCCCCCTCCACCCTGCACACACAATCATACAGAATGGAAAAAAGTGGGGGAAACAAAAAAGCAGGCGGGGGGTGGGAGAATAGTGAATAAGAAAAAAAATATTCTTAATAAATAAAGGCTAGTTTATGCTGAACTGATCAAAACTGGTGACAAGGATGGATTTTTTTTTTTTTTTTGTGTATACTGTTCTGCCATTCTTTGTATTATTTTTAGGCTCTGTAACCATTGGGTCAAGGGCTGGGGGATGTTAAGTTTCATGTCTTTGATTCTCACGAGGCTGCCAGCTATTGTGGCTAGGATCCAAAGCTGGTTGTAGTGACTCTATATTCAGGATGGAATAGACTGGGGAGTGCTGAGGAATGAGGCATTCCCATAGCAGAATGGGTGCAGAGTTGAAATTGGAGGTTTTTGCAGTAGAGATTTAGTCTTGACTGACATTTGGAACTCTGTTGGTGGACATTTGAGATTTTATTCACATCTCCTATTGTTGGGAAGATACTGATCTCAGCTGGCCATCAGGGTCTCAGGGGCCTTTTGAAAATTCCACTTTTAGGGTGAGGTATGAAACCTCCATAGGCTTCACATATTGCACCACCATGAATGCCAGTTACCCAGGGTCAGACCTTGAGTGCAGACACACCTGTCTGGTTACTGGTGACTTCCCATTGGATCCTATGGGATGCCTACGACAACAGGGGTTCTGTCTCTTGGTTTCCCCTGTCTGGATTGTCCAGGTACAGTCTTCTTTTAAGACCTGTTTAAATCACTTTGGACCAGGCACAGTCCTGGACCCCACACTAGGTGACTGCTGGGTCAGGCTAGCAAATTCGTTTGAGTTCCCAATCTTACATCTCTGCTCAGCTGTCAAGTGGCCATTTAAAAGTGGTTCCTGCCTCTGTGACTACGAGTCCCCTGGATTCTCTGCCCATCAGCTGAGCAATTTTAATTGGTTTCACTCAACTTTCCTCACCATTTCTATGTCAGTTACGATCCCTCTCTATTCCACAGGTTCCCCAAAGCCAATTTTATTGGCAGTGCTTTCCTCTATGCCTATGCTCCCCTTTCCCTCAGCAGTGGGGTAGTGGTGGTGATGCTGCTACTGCCAATCAAGCTGGCACTCTGACATATTATTTCTTATGTTCTAAGTTTCTGACTTTCCATGTCTCTAGAGTATTTTTTTTCTTTCTGTCCAATGTTGAATTTCAGTGAATTTACTTAGTCATCCATCTTGCAGAAGACCAGTCTTCCTATTTTTTAAATGTTGAGTTGAGGAACTGCTGGGGAATACACCCTTCCTCTAACCTGCCATCTTCAACTCCTCACTACAAGTCTTTATACCAATGTTTCTTCTTCTTCTTTTTTTTTTTTTTTTTTTTGTGGTACCGGGAATTGAAACTCAGGGGCACTCAACCACTGGGCCACATCCCCACCCCTTTTTTGTATTTTATTTAGAGACAGGGTCTCACTGAGTTGCTAAGTGCCTCGCCATTGCTGAGGCTGGCTTTGAACCCGCGATCCTCCTGCCTCAACCTCCCAAAGTGCTGGGATTACAGGCGTGAGCCACCACGCCCGGCTACCAATGTTTATTCTGATTGTTTTGTTTTCTCGTGTTTATTCTCTAATAGCTTCTTCATAAAAGGGCTTTTAGGAACATTATTACCTAAACTGTAGCTTACTTACAATGATTTGTAAACCTAATATGTGAAGTCCAGCTCACTTGGACATAAAATCCTTGGCTCCATAGTTAAGGAATTTCTACAAAGAGAAGACCCATGTTCTCTATTATCCTTTAAAGTATTTACTAATATGCAAGTATAATTATTTTTTCCTGACTTATCTTTGTAGTCCTACCACCTAAGTATGTAATATATATTAGTCCTGGGGAATGAACCCAGGGGGTGCTTAACTGCTGAGCTACATTCACAGCCCTTTTTATCATTTTGAGATAGGATCTCACTAAATTGCTTTGGGTATTGCTAAATTGCTGAAACTAGCTTTGAACTTGTGATCCTCCTGCCTCAGCCTCACAAGTTGCTAGGGATCACAGTGTGTGCCACTGTGCCTGGCTTATGCATTCATTTTTACAAAGGCAGGCATTTTGAAATATTCCATCAAGATGTTATAACTGAAATACAGATGACATTTCATATCTATGGTTCCATTCAACTGTGGGTTCAAGTAACTACAAATGGGCAATATGTAAGAAAAAAAATCACATCTATGCTAACTATGTCCATAAATTTTGACATACATAAAGAATGTAGCATACCAATTATTTATGTAGAATTTATACCTTTCAAATAATTTAGAGATGATTTAAAGTATATATGAGGATGTGCATAGTTATGAGCAAATACGACTTTTTATAGAAGGAACTTGAATGCATGTGCTTGGTTCTAGGAGTCCTGTGGAGACCAAATCTGTAGATACTGAGTGAAGAAATATTTTAATAGCTGAATATTTCACTCCATGAGGGTACAACTACATAAAGAAATGAGTAACTAAGCATAACTCTAATATTCACGTTTTATATTCTCTGCTTATTTCATGTTATGTCTAAGTTATGGGTTTTTGCAAATGTCATTTTGCATAAATGTTACTCAATAGACACTTAGTATTTATGAATATTTATTTCTTCCAATATTTTCCCACATAATATGTAGCCAATCTGGAGTCAAATTTGTGGAATTGACTATGGTTAAGGTTGATCCCTATAACTATTTCTGCAGATAGTTGAAAGGAATACTGAGGTATCTCAGCAGTCAAGACTATAAATTGAAGCAGCACGTTTTTGTCGCCTAATGACTATTTTGTAAGAAATGAAGGATTGGGGAAAAACAAGTTACCATGCTAAAATTCTTCTGTGAACCTCATTTAGTGAAAGCATAATTAGTAATATAAGCAAGAAATGAAAAACTTAGAAGATTATTTTGAAAGGATCAGGTGATTTCTTAAAGCATATCAAATCAAACTTTAATGAAAATGAGAAGTAGGTAAGTTTAACTAACCATAAAACTAAACCAGAAAACAAATCCTCCAGCCTCATAAGCACTGTCTCCACAAATGATGGCAGAACTTGGCATGTGGATTTTCTAGCTAATGAGAAAATGCCATGAATTGCTGTGGCTCTTGTCCACAGAAGCTGCAATGAATGACAAGGAGAAAAGCATCCCTTTCTTATCAGACCAGAGACAATTGCAGATACAATTACAGCACTCCATCAGCTGTGTGTGGAAATGAATGTCTACTTAGAGCTGTATAGAGAAGCCCATTGTGTCAATTTGGGGACTTTAAAATATGCATACTTGGAGGAAATTGTTCTAGAGGAAATTAGGAATTAATCTCCTTAAATATGACCCATGGGACATATTAGAGTCTTGTAGGATTATCAGTCTTGTTATTTCATGCTCCATTGAAAATAAGTCCATTTTGCTCATCTTTCCATCTGTTTGGCCTTAAATATATATGCATGCCTATATAAATGTTTTTCTTCATAAATAAATACTGAAGGATAAGGACATACATACTGACTTGTAATATCTGATATATATATGTATATTTATGTCTGTATATTCATCACATAAATATGCAAGTATATAATGTAAATATTTGTTTAATTTTTTTGGGGTCAACAACTCATTCAAGCACAAAAGGAATCATTTTGATAACATACCAGTGATGTGTTAGTAAATGTTTAACTACCAGTTTTCTGGAAAAACCCCTGATTTTTAGCATTTTCCTATTTCCATGGTATAAATATTGTCACTATGGCCCAATACAAGCTACCAACACTCTCTTACTGCAGATTGAGTTGAAAAAAAGATGCTCATTTCATTTTACTGTTTATCCCTATGTTTTAGAAGAGAAAACTAAAATAGTGAAGTGATACGATTTGCTAAATAAAGATGATGGAACTCATCTGCTGAGGAATACTACTTGAACCTAGGTTTTTTTATTCCTCCAAATACCTTGCATAACATCAAACATTAATGTGATGCCCTCATGCAATAAATTTCTAGAGCAGAAGGATGGTGCTTTATCTTCTTGGTGTCCCCCCACCCCATGTACCCACGTTTCTAGTGTAAACATGTCCCATGCAGTATTTTTAATGGAATGCAATAGTTTGGACAAACGTATACTAAACATCTTGGTCAATATCCTAAATTCAAATTTAACTGAGTGTCTTTTTTTTCTTTTTTTAATATGGCACTATACTTGATGTAAATAGTGCTTAAATCAGGATGACAAGGGCCATTGTACATCAAGTAAAGAGAATGGATACAGGTTAACAGGGAGAATTGAACATGGTGTGCTCATGAGATCCCCCAGGAAACTCACACAGCAGAACAGATGCTTCGTAAAAGCTCTTTGAGATCAGGAACTGTGTCCTATTCACTTGTAGCTCTAGGACCCATCCCAGTCAGGGTAATCATCATTGAGTGGGCAAAGATAAGTACTGTTCAATGCTTAACTGCATATTTGTTCTATGGCTGTGAGAATAAGGCAGAAACTGGTATAAGGTCGGATTGTAGAGGGCTTCTTGAGCTGGGAGGTGGGTATTTGGAGGAAGTGGAGCTGATTTTCATTTGCATGAAATTGATCAGAATCTAAAATAACCCGTTTATGTGGTTCTACTGGGACCTTTAAAAGCATTCACACTTTTACACCCAGAAAACACTAAATTCTTTTATTATTTCTCTGGCCTTTGCTTATGTTGCCAGAGAAGGAGAAAAAGTGAATCTTTTTAGGATAAAGAGTGTAGGAATTTGTAAGGACATCTTTGTTTAAATTCATTGGCTAAGTTCATGGTGTTCCTTCCAAATGTGGCTTATGAGATAATGTGCATTCTGCCTTAAATTTTGGATACGTCTGAAAGACTACTAAAGGAAATGTGACATGCACATAATGATGCTGAGGCCAGCCTGTGTCTGTCACTCAGACTGTCCTTTGGACCTGTATCAGGCACTCACACTGAGGTCTTGTGAAGAAATAGGCTGTAGAAGGGGAGATGGGACTCAGATTTTGCAAATACAGAGCACATTGTTTGGTCCCAGTGATGGGCAAAGCTACCCATACAGTCTGGAAAATGATTGGCAGCTGTGCCCTTGATGTAGGTAATTCCCAGTGGTCTTATTATGACTGTCCTAGGCCTCATCATCAGAGGGAGTATTTTAGTTTGGTGGCAGCAGGAGCAATTCAGGTCTTTTGGTTCAGATCTTAAGCATCCACCCAAAGCTTATATGTTGAAGACTTGGTTCCCAATGCAGCAGTGCTCAGATCTGGAGCCTGTGGGAGGTGATTGATGATGAGGGCTGTGACCTCATGAATGTATTTATCTACTTATGGATTTGAAACTTAAGGGATTTTGAGAGGGGCTTTGGTAAAAGAATAAGCTCTCTTTGCTTTCTGTCTACCATGAAGTGAAAAGCTTTGCTCTACCATGCACTTCTGGCCACGATGCCCTCCCTTACCACAGACCTGGAAATGACAACCAAGTGACTATGGACTGAAAACTCTATAACAATAAATCTTTCCTCCCTTTCAGTTGAATTTTAAGTTGATGGTAAGCTAACCCATCAAGGCACCCCACTGTGGGTGTGGGTATCAGCAATTACAACAAATGTCACTACAGTGAGCAGGAGCTAAAGATAAGAACAATGGAAAACTCAGGAGTACCAGGGCATTAGCCAAGGGGACTGATTTATGGAACAGAGTTCCATAAACTTAAAACAGAAGAATTTGAGATGAACTGTGCTGATATAGAGAAGACAATGAGGGGGAAAGAAAAATTGATTTGTGTCACTCTGAGCCTTTCCTCTGTTATCCCACTCTGGAAGGGCTACTACATCCTGTTTAGTACAAGCTAATTATATATCCTAAATTATATGCATCTAAAATACAATAGCTTTATCTATGATGAGATCTGTAGTACACTTATTTCAGATGGCAGCCATGAAGGTTTACCTGTGACCCACTAAAGAAATCAGTTTATGAGAATTCATGAGTTGAATGGTTTTCTCAACTGTAAAGTCTTTTCAGACTGTAAAAGTCTAAAATACTCATTGTAAATGTCCAAGAGGATGATTTAAAATTAACATTTCTCAGATTTAATTGACTTCTAAAAATAGTATCTATCTGTGGTGCATCTTTTAATATCAATGTTTCTAGGGTCACAAGTGAGAATGTTCTTTCTACTCACAATGATGTGCAGGTTATAAATTCATTGGAATATCACTGCAGAGAACACAATCACTTGGCTTGTAAAAAAGTTACATTAGTGAATCTGTTTAGTGGGCCAAGGAATAACATCATTTAATTACATGCTTACAAATTATGAAGACTACCTAGGTTCCCCTACACTGTTGTCTCATGAGTCAAAAAGCACATCAGTCTACTTGTAGTTAGGAAACATACTTTTTTTTTCCCACACATCATATTATAGATTCTTCCTTTTATGGGTGGAAGTAGAAAACTTTCAAGATTGACTGTGTCCAAGGAAGCCAGAAGCTTACACTGGATGCTACCATCTTTGTGATTTACTGTTGAAGAAAGGTTTTGTTGTTTTGTACTGTTGAGATATGGTTCCTCTTGCCCTCATTACTTTAATGCATGGCATTCTAGGTTTGTTTGTTTGTTTTTTTTTTAAATTAATCTCAAGGCATTTTGAGCTCAAAAATGAATGGAATATTTGTGAAATTTAATGACTTGTTTGCTGTAGTTTGAAAGTTTCTGCCTTCTAAAACTCATGTTGAAATTTAAGTGCTATTGTAATAGTACTAAGAGATAGGACTGTTAAAGACGATTGCCCAATCACTTCTTATGGGTGGGATTGGCACCATTATAAAATGGTGATTTCAGCACCTTACCCCCTTATCTCCTTTGTCCTTTAGCTATGTTATGATAGCTGAAGGTGATGCTAGCAACTTGATCTTGGACTTACAGTCTCCAGAACTATGAGAAATAATTTGTTTAAAAATTACCCAGTCCAGGTATTCTGTTATAGCAGCACAAAATGAACTGAGACATGGTGATTTTTCACATAATAAATTCTTTAAAATTGACCCAACTGATTCTGTCTTTTGGGATATAAAACAAAACCCACAAAGACTATAATAAAAATACATCTTCATTTAGATTTATACTGAGGATTATTTATCTTAGTTCCTTCCCATACATACACACACACACACACACCCATGCCATCTGTCTCCAGATAGACCATCCATCCCCTCCCTTTGTATATTCAGAAATAAGCATAATGAGGAATTGGGTCAGCACCCTTCCATATTTATACTTTTCTATATATACAGTCCATATGTACATAATAAATACATACACATGGATGTACATACACATGGATATATATGTATAAATAGTATCATCCTTTATGCTATGATTTTGTACTAATGATTTATGTGAATACTGAATTTAATTCATTGGTATCTTTATAGCTGTATAATATTTCATCATGTAAATTTATACACTGATTTTGGACTGAGGGTTATTTACAGTTTTTTTTTAATTGTAACTGTTGCTTTAATAAACTTTTATGTGTGTACATATATGGGAGAGTTCTTTGATAATGCTTCCAGGATTGTGATCATTGGAGTACAGGATGTACACAATTATTAATTCCCTAGATATAACTGAGTATATGCCAAAGCAGCTATACCAATTTTTACCTCCTTTGTCTATTTGAGAGTATTATTTTCCTCAAATTCTTGCCAAAACTTTATTAAGAATTTTTATTGATGTAGTGGAAGAAAAGTACAATTTTATCTTGTATTTCCCTGATACCAAGAAAGAACTAGCCTTTTCATGTTTTCATTTGAGTTACAATTTTGTGAATTACTTATTCTTTCACTTTGGATATTTGTCAATTTTTAACTTGTTCTCATTTGTTAGTTGAGCTTCTTTATATACTAACTATACTATTCCTCTTTTGGGCAATAGCAAAATTTTTCTGGTTGTTTTCCCTTTGTACTTAAATTTGCTTTTAAAATTTAAATTTTTGTAATTTGTTTAATCATTTCTGATGTGCTGCCACACTTGGCATATAATGAAGTTTTAATCATAGAGATGAAATAAAAAAGTTATATGCAACTTCAAGGAAGCATATTTAAGATTAAATAAATGACCATTTAATTTCTGCTTCTTACCTGGAATACAGAATGATAGCTGGTTTGGAGCACTTATTTTTATCTGTGAAGTAAAAACTACATGTTGAAGATGGTTGAACAAGAAAGAAATATCCAGAATCCCTGATGATTGATTATCAGATCTTTGCAATCAGTTTGGGTCACTGAGGTTTATAGGAGAAAAACCTGAAACTATCTTGTTGCTGTTACTTACAGGGGAACCTATTCTGTCTAGTCTATATTTTCCCATCTTGCTCTGTTTGATGCTAGGAGCTTCAGAATCATATTCATACTCATCAAGTCTTAACTTACTTTTTAACTTAATGGGAGTATATTTAGAGTACCACTGGTTACATGTTATATGGCTTTGGTAGATATTAAGTTTTAGGAAATACCATTCTAGACCAAGTTTCCTAGGAGTTTAAAGGAAACGTATACAAAGGTTAAATTTTTCAAGTGTCTTTTATTTTTTTCAGTAAAATTGAATAAAAATACAATAACTGATATTTTTCTCCTTTAATCCATTAATGTAATAAAGTATTTTAGTAAATATTCTAACAAAATTTTCCTAGTGTCCTTAGGATAAATTCCAAGTGGCAATAATGCATTTTTATTTTAAAAATTACTTTTGATTCCAGTTTTCTAACAGTTTAGATATTTTACATCTAAATTCTTTCATAGTTTTCTTCTGCTTTTTCTTAGTAATAGAAAAAGATTATTTGGTAATATAAAATGTGTTCTTTATTTCCTTAGGAATAATTTGTATATAATAGTTTAACTATTCCTTAGCACTTTAACAAAATTAAACTATAAAGAAGTTTTGTTTGGTATATGAGATTTTTAAATACTACATCAATGTCCATCATAATTATTGGTCAGGTATCTATTTCTTCTTGGATTGGCCTGAGATTCTATTTCTTTGTCTCTCTGCTCTCTGTCTCATAGACACAAAGTGTAACTCTAGAAAGATTATTCATTCCTTTTCAAATTTGTCTTTAATTTTTGTCTTGTTTTATTTTAAATCTCAGAAGTATCTTTGTAATTGTTTCAGTGAATACACTTATTTGTATTTCATTTATTCTACTGAAGGATCATTATTCATTGGGGAAGGAATTTTTTATTATATTGGGGTTCTTCTATTTTCTGCTTAAAGATAAAACTACTGACACTTCCTTGGAGGAAAATGTAATCAGCATTTCAAAGTTAGCACAGTGAAATCTAGATGTCATGTGATGTGAATTGCCATGCTTTTTAGGTATGAATACTACTTAAAGAAGAAACCCAAAGTTGTTTGTAGAAAGGTTTGTGTTGCCTTGTAATGCTTTCTCAGTTTCTTATTCTCTTTCTGAATCATTCTCCCTAAGCTCTCTCATCTTTTCAAGCTAACCTCAATTATGGCAACTCCTTAACTTGGTGTGGACTGAAACATGGTATGCAAACTCTTCACATCTGATGCTATTGAATAGGAAAATGTAGTTTGGGCAATATTTTAGTGAAATGTCTATCAAAGGGATCACTGAACTGTGTTAGTCATGATAAGCTATGGTGCTGGCTACACCCTCCTTTATATAACATGTAGGAGGCATGGTTTATTGGCATGAGGGATGCCATGTTTACTAAGTCACAGTTCAGATTATTAAGTGCTGAAACTGCCTCCTGACTGACCCCTCATCCTCCACACTTGCCTGTCCCTCCTCACTGTACATCTTTGGAAGACCAACTAGACCAAAGGCATAAAGCAGATCATGTTACTGTCCCATTCAAAGTCTTCCGGTGACTTCTTTCTGCAGAAAAAGGAAAATGCATCTCCTCACCATGGCCTAAAATACTTGCTCTGCCACTGGAGACCCACTGACCTCAACTTTTCAGTGCTACATCTTGTTCATTATTCCTGCCACACACCATCCTTCATTTCACTCTGGAAGTAGATGCAGCTCATTCCCTTCTCAGCCTAGTTCTTGTTATCTGCACAGGATGCTCTTCATGTCTGGCTTCCAGAACTAAATGTGACCTCTCCAGAGGCACCTTTCCTGCAAACCCTTCTGAGGTCCCTAGTTATATTCTATCTCATGACCCTCTGTGTGATTGTCACAGCATTGTCCGGGTGATGAAAGATGGGAACAGACCACTTGAGGAGGCAATCTTTCTTTGGTGGTGAAGAATATTTATTTTAAGGAGGTTAGCACAACCTGTTTCCAGATGAGGTTTGGCTTTTCAGGGCTCCTGGCGTGTACAGAGAGAATTTTGCCACCACTATCAATGCATGAAGGAGGTCTATCCTGGGTCCTTGATTTTCTTCTTAGTACTTTTCAGTACTTGTCCTTGTTTTTACTTGTAAAGGAATTGTGCAAAATGTTAATACAAGTTCCTTGTATCTTCTGGATATTAACACCTTGCATGATGTTTAGTTAGCAGATTTTTTTCTCCCATTTTGTAGGTGGTCTCTTCCTTAGCTGTGCAGAAACTTTTTAGTTTGTTTCCTGTATCTTTGGGGTCTTGTACAAAAACTCTTTCCCATTCCAGTGTCTAGAAGCACTTCCTTTACTATTTCCTTGTATTTTGGGGCCTGACATTTAAGTCTTCATTTTCAGTTGATTTTTGTAACTAGTGAGAGGAGTAGTTGCATTTTTTTGCATGTGGATATGTAGTTGTCTCAGCACACTGAACAGACTGTCCTTTCTCCAAAGCTTGTTCTTAACATCTTTGTTAAAAATCAGGGGGCTATAGATGTGTAGGTTTACTTCTCAGCTCTCTAGTTTGTTCCGTTGTTCTATGTGTCTGATTTACTCAAATGCCATGTTGCTTATGTTAATGTATCAAGTCAGACAGTTCAATACCTCCTGCTTTGTTCTTTTTGCTTAAGATTGCTTTGGTTATTCAGATGTTTTTGTGGTTTTATACAATTAGGATTACTTTTCCAAATCTCTGAGGGATGTCATTCACATTTTGATAGAGATTATATTGAATCTGTAGATCTCTTTGGGTATTAATGGACATTTCAACAATATTGGTATTTCCAAACCATGAACTTGGGATGTCTTTATATTTTTTGTGCTTTCAATTTCTCTCATCAATACTTTATAATTATTGTTGCAGATATCTTTCACCTCTTGTGTTAAATTTATTCCTGGTATTTTATTATTTTTTGTAGCTATTTTAAACGGGGCTGCTTTCTTGATTTCTATTTTTAGATAATTGGCTATTGAAAGATTGCAATGCTACTGATCATTGTATGTTGATTTTGTATACTGCGATTTTTCTGCATTTATTTTACTAATATTTTGGTGGAGACTGAGATTTTCTACATAGAAGATCGTGTCATCTGCAAATAGTGACAGTTGAATGCCCTTTATTTCCAAATTTCCAATTTGAATGCCCTTTATTTTTTTCTCTTGCCTGATTGCTCTGGCTGGGACTTCCAGTGTAATTTTCAATACTTGAAATAGTCCTTTTTTGGGGTTGTTTTCTTGCATATTGCCCCTCCTCACTAAAATGGAAGATCCTTGAAGGCAGGATCTGTTGTGCCTTGTTCTTGACTGTATCTCATACATCTAGTTTAAACCTGGGAGGTGGTCAATAGATATTTTTCTGTATTTTTTTTCTGAACAATCTGACCATTTCCCTCCCCCAGTTTATCACTCTTTCAGAAAAATTTTCATTTTTTAAACCAAATATAAATCTTCCTCCTTTGGAACCTTATGACAACCCTGTAATGATACATCATATTGTTCCTATGTTCTCCCTGTTTGTTAACTTCCAACTCTCTGTACTACAGTGTAAAATTAAGGACAAGGATAATGTCATACTTATTTTGTTAAAATCTCTGACAGCACTTAGTGCCTTGCATCAATTTACTACTAGTGTATATTTATCAAATTACTAATATACTAACTTTCTATTTATAATATATATACTCTTATCTCCCTCTCATAATGGCTTATAAGTTTGAACTGTGAATACTGGAGTGATATACGATTTTTTGTATTAAAGGGAAGTAATTTTTTTTTTTCTTTTAAAGGTGCGATTGTTTCTCATCTGGCCTCTTTCCTCTTGCCCAGATGTGTTCTACTTAGAAATTGCAAATTGGTGGCTCACAGTCTAAACACAGCCTGTAAACGTGTATTATTTGGCTCGTGCAAAGTTTTAAATATTTCAAAATAAATGCTACCATACAAAAATGAGATTTCATTAAAATTTTGGATTCTGGCTCTCCTGAAAAATAAGACAATCTGGCAGCTCCAGGTCCGCACACCCTCATGACAACAGTGCTCAAAATGCACATGTGCTCTGCTTCACCCTGAGTTTTGCTGGTCTTGCCTCATTCATTTGTAACATGCTCTGACTCCTTTTACAGGACAGAGTTTGAGAACCCTGCTTTATCCCTTCTCTCCAGTGTCTGTGCGGTTTCACTTACTGATGATCTAATAGTGAGACCTGTTGTTACTCCAGTCTCAGGTCTTTCCATTATGTCCCACAGAAAACTAGAATAGGAGCATGGAAGGGCATAAAAGAAAAATGGGGTTAAATAACACAGAGAAGTTTCCATTGGCTTGGAAGCAGTGAGAAAAATGCAGAATCTGTATAGAAGTTGCAATTCTGCTACCACCTTTTCAGACTGACTTTGTGACTATTTCACTGCTTTGGGCTGTTATTCTTCCTCTGCAAAGTAAGAATAATGTGTGTTGATTCTTAAGATTCCTTCCAGCTTTAACCACCTTGCAAAATTTTAAAAAATGTTTTCTTTATAAATTGATTTCAATTACTAACCTCAATATATGTAGGGCTGCCTAGGCTGTTGACTTGACATTCGTCCACAGGGCAGTCTTTTGCATGTTATGCACACCTGTTTGACACTTGTGAGGCACTCTATGGATGCTCAGAAGTGCTAATTAAATCAAATGCTATTATTCAAATAACTCCCCCAAAGATCACATGTGGCAGAGTTGAGCTTTGTGTTTCCATTTCACTCAACACACACTTAGATTGTTAAATGAAAGGAGAAAGTTCAGGGAAAAAAATGCATTTGGCTTTCCAAAAATGGCTTGATGATGAATAATGCTTCACTCCCTCCCTGTATGGTTAGTGCATCTTGGAACATAGATCTCTTGACCTGTGCTCAGGGGGATTCTCTCCTTTTGCTGAACTTAACCCCTCTGAATTCCTCATTGGGACAATTGTGAGTCCACTCTCTCCCCCAGGTGAATTCATGTCAGACATGAGCGAGTGAGTGAGCACTGTGTTTTACCCTGTGTGCGACCAAGTCACAGCATGGCAAGCACCAGCCTTCCTTGCATCCTAGGCAAAGTTTTCCTTAACAAGCAGTAACATGAGGCACTCTGGGTTGAGCATGAAATACTAGATAACTTCACACTTCTTAACTGGGGTGGTCAGAGATGTTGTTTTAAAGACAGTGTCTGAGTGAGGTGATGCAAAAAAATGCAGGACTAAACTTATAGGATTAGGAATGAGGATAAAGGATACTTTTTTAATGACTGCAAATTGTTGCTAGAAGAAGCACTTTTTTTTTTTCTCTGATGTAAGGCATGGAAATGAGTGCTCACCTACAATTTGCAGAAAACCCTTTTGTTAAAAGCTCTGGGACTTGTTTTCTCTTAGAAAGCTATTTGTAGCTATAATTAAGAAATCTGTTTAAATTGTGCTGATAATTACCCTAATTGGCATGAAAAATCTGCATGAATACTTAGAGGAGTAAATTGTCCCAGCTGAGTTTTATAAGCAACATATTCCTCATAAAGGGAAGCTGAAATACCTAAATAGGTTTTCAAAAATATCCTGCTACCTGTAAGTAGGTTACATTTAGAAGTGTTCATTGTAGGTCTGTTTATCTTAATTTGGGCAACTTGATGGTCTTGCAATATTTATGTCAGGACTAAAATAAGGTCCACAATAAAGAAAGTGCACTTGAATTATTTGAGCTTTGAGATGGAAGGTCTTCGCTGTCAAGATACACTAAAAGCTCTCACGAGCCACAGGGCTAAGATTGTGTCCCACTGAACAATCACATGTAGGGATTTAGGGGTAGATAAATGTAGATGTGAACGAGACTGGTGGTTTTCCAGAGGTGCCAAAGGAATACCGGCAATACGTTATTAAAATATATCTTTCCAGGATTGTGTAAATAGCATATCTAAGAGAAGGACCTGAGAATCTGTTTTAAAAAACACACTCTCTTTTTAATCCACTTTGAGATCATCACTATTCTAACTACACCAAACTGACTATATAGTTCAAGCAGTGAAAAGAAGGCAAACTAAAAGAAAAGACATTTGAGCCAAACCATAGATAATTTTCTTGGAGAGGAGTAGAGAAATAAATAAAAATAATGGCCTCAAATAATTTATTTTTGTCTTTGGAAGATTCCCTGACTATGTTTTGGCAGCAGATTTACCATCATAACTTAGTTTTGCTAAGGTAATAATAAGTTTTCATTTCCAAAATACACACTGGAGAATATGTGTGGGTAGAGAGAAATAGTTCTGTGTTGTAGGGGAGTGACAAAAGAAAGACATTTTGGGATTTAAAATTTGCCACAGAAAATTCAGAGTGAACAATACAAATATAGATAATGAGTGATTGTTTATAAGTTAAACATTCTCTGTAACACATACAGTTACCAAAAAAGCATAATGTCTTATTGGTGGCCTTAGCAGTGTGTTTTTTGGAACTAATGCAATAAATGGAACACAGTAAGTAATTTTATAAGGAACAAATGTTATATGGTGACTTTTTAACAATAAACCCTAAAGTTAATGTTATGTATAAGTGTATTGCCATTGGAGAGAGGTGCTGTGAACATGATGGGCAACTTCAAATTTTTGACAACTTTTTACAAACTTTTTATCTGTTTTTTCCAGTTCAAAGGCTGCACACACCTAAACTGTACCCATTTATCAAAGCAAGACAGACCATGGATAGATCCTATGTTTCCCCTTGGTATCATTTCTTTTTTCTTTTTGGTACCAGGGACTGAACTCAGGCTTACTCGATCACTGGGCCACATCCCCAGCCCTTTTATTGTATTTTTATTAGAGACAGGGTTTCACTGAGTTGCTAAGTGCCTTGCCATTGTTGAGGCTAGCTTTGAACTCATGATCCTCCTGCCTCAGCCTCCCAAGTGCTGGGATTACAGGCATGCGCCACCATGCCTGGCTTCATTTCTTGATGTTCCAGGATGGAAAACAATTTCTAGTCACAAGCCCTGGTGAAGTTTTATGGGATAAAAATGACATACATGAGAGTTGCAGTTTTGGAGCCTATTGTAAATATATTTATACAAATAATGAAAATATACTTTGTGTTATGTTAGTGAGCTTTTCATTTCTGTGACCAGGACAACTGAGAACAATTTAGAGGAGGAAAAATTTATTTTGGGCTCAGTTTCAGAGGTTCAGTCCATGGCTGGTGGACTCCATTGCTCTGGGCCTGAGGTGAGGCAGAACATCATGGCAGCTGGGAAGGGTAGAGACATGGAACAAGGGAAAGAAAGGGGGAAGGAGCCAGGGACAAAATACAATCCCCAAGAGCATGACCCTATCAACCTACTTTACCAACCACACCCCACCTGCTTATAGTCACTACACAGTAGTCCATGCAAATTATTAATCCATCCACTGGGTTAGTTCACTGATGAGATTACAAGTCTCATGATCTAATCGTTTCCCCTCTGAACATTCCTGCAGTGACTAACAGGAGCTGTTTGAGGGATACCCCATATCTAAGCCATAGCAACTCAGAGCTTCATCTGAAGCAAGTGTTGTTCAGAAGGTTCTGATGAAGGAAAGAATAATAACGTGGTAATAGTCTTAGGTGTTTATATTCAAGAGATACTGGAGGTTCCTAGACTGATTCACTGAAGAGCTACTTATTTTCTCTTGTTCTGTCTTATTCCCCTTCCCACCAGAGAATTTTGATAATTCATATGCATCATAGACTAGGAGAATCAATTCTAAAGATGAAAACTGAAATTCAGAAAGGTGATATCTACATGGTTAAATAGTCAAGCCAAGGTGTGAAAGCATATCCTTTAACTCTATACCCAGGGTTTTGGAAGGAACATGAAGACAGAACTTAGTCATTATCAGTACCATTGACAAGCATTTGATGGGCTTTAGTTATCTGCTGGACATGTTGGAAATGAGGCCTTGTAATATCTGTCCTTGCTCTGAAGGTTTGCACACACCGTTAGGGCAAACAGTAGAACCCTCAGAGGAGAGTCCAGCTGGTTCTAGTAACACGTAGGCATTTAGGTAAAAAGATTTTTTATCTTAAAAATGTTTTTTCTTTCTTTTCCTCTGTTTTTTATTGGTGCATTATAGTTATACATAATGATCTGTTTATTCATATTTGTACATGCACAAAATATAACAATATAATTTGGCCAATATCACTTCCCAATATTTACCCCTCCAAGTTTAATTGACATATAACAGTTGTACATATTTATGGAGAATAGTGCAATATTTCAACATACTTATACATTGTGTAATAAATTGACCGTCAACATTTCTATCTCCTTAAGCATTTATTATTTGTTTTTTTTGAGAGCCTTCACACTCTTCTCTTCCAATTCTTAATAAAATATCAAACATTGTTGTAAGCTGTCACCTTACTTCTTCTTCCTAATTGTATTGTGGTACCCATTATCCAACTTCCCTCTCTTCCATCTCCCCTCCCTATTCTATGGTAATCACTATTCGACTTTCAAAGAGACTTTCCTATCCACTCTTGCAGAAAGCCTCCAGTGTTCCACAACTAATAGAAGAGAAGTTAATGTCTCTTGCTGCAGTTAAGCTTGCGTAAAGCAGCTGGAAGTCTCAGACTGAAAGTTTTATCATGTCTGCACTGCTGATCCCTGTAAGCTGTGGCTTAGGAAGGTCAGAGAGTCTCGCCTTCTGTGGACCCTTTTCTTCACTGTCATCTCAGGACAATAATCTGACATTTTCAGTAAACCCAAATCAATTTTAATTCTTTTAAAGTGTTAAAAATAAAGGTTCAGTGATGATGTAAGTATGTAGAACTCAGGGTGGCTTGGGGCTATATCTGGTTTGAAAATTAAACAGTTTTATTTATAGACTTCTGTTCTGCATGAAATATTAAACTATAAAAGCACAAGATAAACAGATTTATTTTTAATTTGTGTATATGACATCTTATCAAACTTTAGGCTGAGTGATTCTGTGGTTCGGGGTTAAATGTACATCTGTTTTCTCTCTGTTTTGAGAAGACAACTCATAAAAATTCATTTTCAACAGATGGTTGTAAATGAAGAGAGAACTACCTTATTTGGATTAATACACATTCGTGAAGAACTTATTACTTTTTGATGAAACTAAATCATACCATAAATCCTATCAATAAACCAATCTGGAATTTCTTGAAAATGAACCAAAACATAAGAAATAAGTCTTTGGAACACAACATTATATCTCCTACTCCTGTCCTTGGACCCATATTTCCCACATTTGATCATTGATAGCATCAATTGGAAATGGGATTTTGTTCTCAGAGGCTGTTTCTTTGAACCAGGAAAAATGGAATCATGCTACAGACATTTTCAGGTGCCAAACAGCTACCCTTATAATGAAGCCCCTGGAAAATCACTCTTTTTGGAGAAAAATCATTCTGTTAGTAAAATTTAAGGAGTAAAACATTTACTGACTTTGCCTTGTTTTTCTAATGTTCAGACCTCAGCTCTTGCCCCATAAAGGTGCTATGGTATGGACAAATGTCCCCCAAAGCCCCTGTGTTAAAGGCTTGGTGGCCTGCTATGGAGGCCACTGGGAGATGGTGGAACCTTAAAGGAAGTTAGCTTACTGAGCCCTCAAAGGGGATCCTGGGATGCTGGTCCATCCTATCTTTGCTTGTCGGCTGCCATGAATGAGCATCTTTGCCTACCACAAGTTTCTGCCACGATGTGCTGCCTCCCAGAGGCCCAAAGGCAGAGGGCCCACTGGCTAGAACTGAAACCTCTGAAACCATGTGCCCAAATAAACACCTCCTATAGGAGAAAGGTTTATCTCAGGGATTTTGTAACAGGGACAGAAAACTAACAAAGAAGGAAAGGCCCTAGACTTGTGCCAGAAATCCTCACCTGTAGCTCTACTTCTCTTAGGATGGATAACCTTGGGCAAGAGACTAACGTCTAGGAACTGCAGTTTCCTTGTTTCTCAAGTGAGGGGTCAGAATGATCCCTGCCATTATAGCCTTAATGTTCTAGGATTATGTTTGGGGTTATTATTGTTTTGGATGAATTATTGATTTTTATTCTACCTTAGACCTATTTTTTTCTTGATTTGGTAAGACTATTACACACCGAATGCATAGAATCAGATGGGATTTTGGAAGAAACCACATTTCATTCTATTCCTAAACAGGATCCTTTCATGTAGTATAAGGGAAGAAAGTAATCAAATAGTTTATGTATGGAAGTGACTTTGAGATCAAAATGACTCTATAGAAGTTTGAATCTTATCTATTTTATTTCCTTCCATAGTTAACCAATACTATGGATACAGATTAATGGGAATCTATTTTAGAAATGGCATTAATGATTTTCCACAATTCAATAGGGGTTTCCAAAATTGCATTGATCATTATTAAAAGTGTGCATATTGTGATTTGAAGAATTCATCCTTTGGAAGATTATGATCTAGTATTTCTTACTAAACTCATTGGGGGATCTTAAACAATACTTTTAGAAATTCCTTTAAGCATCTTTGATAAAAAAAAATCAGAAGCATAGCAGTTAAAATTATAACATGTTTCATTTAAAAAGAACACAGCACCTGTCACAATGATGTTAAGCCTCTTGATTGGATATTTCATATCTTAGTCTGGATAAGGTCTTGTAGAGTAGTTTTGTTGCTTTATTTGTAGGTGGGAAAGGAGATGTGACTAATTTAGGCCTAAATGATTTAAAAATAGAAATTCACCCAGTGTGAGAGAAGCAATTTGGAGAGCCAATAAGATGGAAAAATGTGATTTTAAAGCAACATCAGTAGGCATGGAAATAGTTTGTTACCCAGATTGTCAACTTGAATAACTCTCAGCTAGATTTGGATATAGTTCAGGATAAATTTTCTCACAATTTGTATGGATATCATGGGGAAAAGACAATAATTTTAATAAGCTTTTCTAGGAAACTTTTAAAATAATAACTAATGTTATCACTTTCCTTGAAATTTGATCTATTCCTCTTTCTCTACAATTAGATCCATTGCTAAAACACATGCTTATACAATTCTTCCCCAATGTCAATGCCACTGTGCTATTGGTCTCTGGAAGTTAACTATCTTGATAAATAAAAAGTTTGACTTATACAGATTATATATTCTATATAATTTTATAGGATTATTTTATCTATATAGATTTATATAGAATATTTTTCTAATATTTGAGAATTATCCAAGGCAATGGTGATATGAATTGTCTCCTTTTCCCATCCCTTCTCTCTTCCCTTCAATCCCAAACAATATTGTTACTAAGGAGTGACACTACTTCTACATTGCTGTGCTTCTTTTTATGTAGAGGGACAAAGTGTGGCACTTCTAGCCTCTCTGCCTTTTTGCTCACTTATCCTTAGGAGAACTGAGTCCTTATCTGACTGGTGAGTTTGGCTAGAATAAACTGGGCACATGTATATGCACCTGCTTTTATTCCTTTTGGGAGGTAACTGCTCAAAGGCTGTAGGTGCCCCACCCTTCCCAATGAAGGCTCTACTCTTATTAACAGGGTGTAGTGGGGCAGCTCTGCCCTGTCCAATAGTGCCTATGGCTGGGTGAGTTAATTTGTCTAATCCAGCTCAATATTAGGAAACTGTCTCTTACTAATCCAAGCCACATTTACCTCCCCAGCTATTTTAGTAATAAATGACCTTACTAGCCCCTATTTGCTTACTCTTTTATGTAATTTTTCAATTCCATATTCAAATAGGGGATACGTGTATTTTCAACTAGCCCATAACAAACCAAAGTTATGTACATTGATTCTGAGCAGGTCAATCTACTGTTCTCAGGCTAATATTTTGCTAGAGGATAAATGAGCACCAGGACAGTTTTGACTAGACCCATGGGGTGTCTCTATTCATGTAGGCAGGAGGGAGATTTCTAACTCTACTCTGGAAATTTTACTTTGATGTTTTTTGCCTTTTCATACTAGATTCCACATTGCAAGCACAGGATTGCCAAACTTTAGCCAAAGTGCCTAGATTTTTTCTTTTTTCCTATATATGTCGTGAGTTAAAATTTTATAGCTTGAATACAGTCAAGGAAAGGGTTCCTGAAACTTGGATTCCAGGGTTTCACAGCTTTTGGGGAAATACATTTGAAATGTCAGTATTCTTACAGCAGAACTGAACTCTAGGAACTTGGGGCAACTGCAGTATTCCACAGAAGCTGATGAAGTTTTAAAGCTAGAATGCCATATACTCTACAGGTCAGCTATGGTTAGTCTGTCCCTTGGTAATCACCCTTCATCTAAGATGTACACTTTATAGGCTAAGAACATATTTATTTTACTCAAATATGTTGAATACATAATGGCATATTTGAATATACTATACAAAGTAAAGCAAAGGGAAAAAACAACAATTTTGGAAGTATTTAGGAGATCTTTATTAGATACCTCATTTTATACTTGGGGGAAAACCAAGAAATAGGCTATATGATTTGTCCAAATTTATTGGAGGTCAATTAAAGATTGGAAACTTGGAATTCTAATTCAATTCTGTGTTTTTTTTTTTTTTTTAACTATCTTGCATTTGATATGGAAGGCATAGCTATTTAGACAAGGTTTTTGTCCAGATTAAGATCATCTTTTTAGCCGGGTGTGGTGGCGCATGCCTGTAATCCCAGCACTTTGGGAGGCTGAGGCAGGAGGATCGCGAGTTCAAAGCCAGCCTCAGCAATGGCGAGGCACTTAGCAACTCGGTGAGACCCTGTCTCTAAATAAAATACAAAAAAGGGCTGGGGATGTGGCCCAGTGGTTAAGTGCCCCTGAGTTCAATCCCCGGTACCACAAAAAAAAAAAAAAAAAAAAAAATCATCTTTTCAAATTTTCATTGACTGCTTTTTGTAATTCCTTATCTCAAGTCAAGACAGCACTGAACAAGTGTAAATAATGAAATAGTGTTTATCTTGTAGGGGATGAAAAATATCTTTACTCAGTTCTAGGTTCCTGGTTGAGTCTCCTATAACAAAAGACAAGTTAATAAGAGAAAAATGTGCTGTGCTGGGAGTGGTGGTATGTGCCTATAATTCCAGGGGCTTGAGAGGCTGAGGCAGGAGGATGGTAAGTTCAAAGCCAGCCTCAGCAACTTAGTGATGTACTAAGCAACTTGGAGAGATCCTGTCTCTAAGTGATTAAAAAAAAAAGAAGAAAGGAAAAAAAAGGGGGGGGGGGATTAGGAATGTGGCTCACTGGTTAAGTGCCCCTGGGTTCAATCCCTGGTACAAAAAAAAAAAAAAAAAAAAATTAGTATAAGCTTTATGTGATGCAGGAGTCCTCATAAGGAAATGAATATCCAAAGAAACAGGTAGACTTGTGTATATTCATGATAGGTTTGATAAAGAGTGAATAGCCATAGAGAAGTGATTGGACAGAAAGGGTATGATCCAATGATAACAAACTGGAAGGACTTTCAAAGCTTGTTCAGATTCAGCTCAGCATCTCTGTCTTGAGTTTTTTTTTTTTTTTTTAGTCTTTTTAACTTTTTTATTTGTTCATTGTAGATATATATGGCAGAGTATATTTTGACATATAATACATACATGGTGTATATCTTATTCTAATTAGGATCCCATTCTTGTAGTTGTACATAATGTAGAGATTCACTGGTGTATTCATTTGTGAACATAGGAAATTTGTGTCTGATTCATTCCTGTAAATTCCCCTCCCTTCCCTTCATTCCCCCTTGTCTAGTCCACTGAACTTCTATTCTCCTTCTACACTTGTTGGGTGTTAGCATCCACATATCAGAGAGAACATTTGACTTTTTTTTTTTTTTTAAGATGGGGGTGAGAATTGTCTTATTTCACTTAGAAAGATAGTCTCCAGGTCCATCCATTTACCAGTAAAAGTCACAGTCATTCTTTTTATGGCTGAGTAATATTCCCTTGCATATCTATGCCACATTTTCATTATACATTCATCATTGAAGGCCACCTACGTTGGTTCCATAACTTAGCTATTGTGAGTTGAGCTGCTATAAACATTGATGTGGCTGATTTTAACTCCTTTGGACACATAGCTGGGAATGGTACAACTGGGTCAAATGGTGATTCTATTCCTAGTTTTTTGTGGAATCTCCATATTGCTTTCCAGAATGGTTGCACTAATTTGCTGTCCTGCTGGCAATGTATGAATGTACTGTTTTCCCCACATCCTCATCAATAGTGTTCCTTGTTGCCATTCTGACTGGAGACAGATAAATCTCAGTGTAATTTAAATTTGCATTCCTCTAATTGCTAGTTATGTTGAACATTTTTTTCATATATTTGTTGACCATTCATCTTTCTTCTTTTGAGAAGTGTCTGTTCATTTCCTTTGCCCATTGATTATCTGGATTATTTGCTTTTTTGGTGCTAAGTTTTTTGAGTTCTTTGTATATCCTGGAGATTAATGATCGATCTGAGATGCAGGTGGCAAAGATTTTCTCCCATTCTGTAGGCCCTTCATGTTCTTGGTTGTTTCCTTTGCTGTGAAAAAGCTTTTTAGTTTGATACGAGATCCCATTTGTGGATTCTCAGTTTTACTTCTTATGCTTTCAGAGTCAGGTCTGTGACCTGCATCAGGAGAGAAGGGGTAAGGGTAAGATGAGAATGAGCTTCCTGCTTCTGTTTTCTCAAAATTTCAGTGTAGTAGATTTTAGGGAAGTATGTTCTGAATCCATTAGTATACTAAAAAAAAAAAAAAAATTGAAATACACAACCTATCTCTTGGACCTCTCTTACCTTTGTGTCCTTTCCTAACATTCAACACCCAAGATCCACTTTGTGGACATAATTTCAGTGTCTAAGCATGTAAAATAATGGGCCAGGTTCTATAGATGGTTATCCTGGCTCTGCCACTGATGAATAATGTAAGCTGAGGTAAATGTTTTTTAACTTCTAAATATTTGTTTTCTCACCTATAAAAGAAGATGTAGATTTTAGCATTGCCACGATTATATGAACTTTAACATGATGTATCGAAGGGGATACTATTGGAATTTTGAGATCATTGATCTTTATTACATAGGACAGCATCCCTGATCCATACATGCTAAATTCCAGTAGTGATTCCAGCCATTACTACCACTCAGAATGCTTTCATAAGTTCCAGAATTGACTATTGAGCACAATATATATAAAACCTTCCTAGCATAGTGCTTAATGCATATTAAATAACTGCTCCTAGATATAATCATCCTCATGATCACAAAAATTGCAGAAGAAAATATTTGGGTTCTTTTCAGAGCTTCAACATCTTCTCTAAGTTTGTACTTCTGTGACCTTATCTTGTGCTGTGAGAGAGCTACTTCAGGGAAGCCTGCTACCCAGAGTTTGGTTTGCTTAGTGATTGGATCTGGTTTTCTAGTTTCCTGACTCTAGGTCCACATTGGCCACAGTGGAATCCCACAAACACTCTATACATAGTAGAGAGGTTTTGGAAAATTTTGTCCCACATGCTTCTCTTGATCTCTTTCAAACTATTCTGCCATCTAAGTTAGCTAAGCCATTTATTTGACCAACCCCATTTTTTCCAGTATTTCCCTAGGGCAACACTGCCGCTCTATCTTCCTTCCCTGACATAAAACAAGCACATGGGACACAATGCTGACGACTAAATGCCCAATCTGAATTTGGAGATGACACTTGACTAGCCTTACAAAAGTGCCTAGATTTTTTCAAAATGGATTATAGTCCTACATTCCTGTTTGTTCTTGAGTTAATTGTTTCACTCCTCCATGGAGGTATGACTTCTCCCTGTGAAGGCTTTCTTCCTTTCCTGTTGAGCAACCAACATCATAATTTCTCTTTCCCTGATGCTGGCTCTTGCACTGTGGTCATGTGCTCTTGCTGGAGAAGTGGTCAATTTCACTTCTTGTCAGCAGTCTGATGAAAAGGCTGAAGAGTCAGGAGTCAAAAACTATTGACTAGAATAATTTACATTATCTTGCTCATATTCAATTAATTTGAAGTCTACTTCAAAGAGAGTAATAAGTTTTGCATCCCAGTGTGGAGACAACTGAACATATGTGAGAATGGTCACCAGTGAAGATTTGATACTTAAATTGCTTTTGACAGCTGAATATGAGAAAGAGATAATGATTGAAATGACAGGCTAATGGAATCACAGAACCTACTTGGGGGTGTAAAGTTATGTCAGACATAGATCACTATTTTTCTACTCTCTTCATGCTATAACTGATTTGAGCTTAAACAGAATGGTAAAAACTGACAACTAGAGTATTTATTTTGAGGGGGTACTGGGGGTTGAACTTGGGCACTCAATCACTGAGACATATCCCCAGCCTTTTTGTGTATTTTATTTAGAGATAGGGTCTCACTGAGTTGCTTAGCGCCTCGTTTTTGCTGAGGCTGGCTTTGAACTCGGAATCCTCCTGCCTCAGTTTCCCATGCCGCTGGGAAAGCTAAGAAGTCATACCTCCATGGAGGCATGTGCCACTGTGTCCGGCTGACAACTAGAGTTTTAATAATGCCCATTGCCAATACTTTCTTTTTCCCTCCTCCTCCTCTCTCTCCTGCTTCCACATCCCATTATGGGGGAGGGGGGGTTATAGCCGTATGGTTAAAAATTTGCCTTTAGATTTGGATAGATGTGAGTTTAAATAGCAGCTCAAATATGAGCTGAGTGACTTCAGTCATTTTACCTCACCTCTGACAAAAATACCCACTTCATGAGGTGACTGTGACAGTTGAGTAAAATAATGCATGTAAAGCACTAGGCAGAATGCTTTCCTTATAACAAGTGCTCAAAAAAAAAAAAAAAAAAAAAAAAAAAAAAAACACATGACTGCTCCAGTAAAGGCTTGACATTTCCCAGTAGCTTTTCAAACACTTTGTTAAGCCTGTATAAAAAGTGAAGCAGTATTCCTCATGCTGTAGAATATGTCTGCTTAATCCCTTTCCTTTTGTCTGTATCATGTTCCAAATGAATTTGAAACATTTCCATGGGCAAGTTATCCAGAGAGGGCAGGCTAAGTCTGTGAGAGTGACGGTGAAGACCAAGACCCAGATGGTCTCTTTGTGATCTTGAAGAGCAGTAGAGCAATGCCACAGGGGAGAAATGTGCCCTGAGACCTGCCAGCAGTGCCCTTACCAGCCTGGCATGTCTTCACACCTACTAGGTGAAGACCAGTTGAAATTTCCTCATACTCTCACTTGCTGTTGATCACTAGACCCTAAATTTTCGTGAATATAAAACATGTGATATCTGATGGGATTCTCTTGAATATACAAGGGAAGTATAGAAAACTTACATAGAATCAGAAGCTCTTCTTAATGTGTTCCAAGACTGAACTCTGAGAAGGAGTGCACCTGTGGCTGTCTTGTTTTCCACTGTGTATCTACCACTGAGTATCCTGCCCAGCTCACAGAAGGTACTAAAAAATTAATTGCCAACTTTGTATATAATTATTAATATAAACTTTGGTTTCTTATAAGCATTGGCCCATAATCACACATTTATGAAGTAGTTGGTAAGAAACCTGAAGAGGACAGACGTTCAGCTAAAGGTTTCTGTCAGATTTGTCTAATAAGTCTCCTTTCATGTGGACCAATTAAACTTAGGTCATTGCTCTGCCTTAAGGAACAGCATTCAGTCACCATCAATTTGTGTGACTCTTTTCCAAAGGGTATTTTATTTTTAATGAAAAACTAGCTAATTTTTTTTTCTTCTTAGATTTGTTCATTAACATTTCAGCTAGGTTATCTGAAACATTGATGTATGGTTAAATTAAGGTTGTGGTTTTAGGGGATAAACTAAAAAATACCAGAATGTCTCATTATATATAAAGGAAAAGGAGATTTAAATCAGCAATAGGCCAATTTAAATTGGGTTGTCTTGAAGCCCTTAATGATGATTGTGCCAAAGACTAATGGTAAGTAAAATTTTCAAAAAGATTCAGCATCTATAATTATTAATATAAACTTTAAATATATCTTATTATATTTAAATATATTTTTTAAAAGCTTCAGTATCTATTAAAGTTTGTGTGGAATTAATTTCTTTGGAGTCTTGTTAAAGTTTTTATTAATATTTTACTCTTTTTTATATTTTTGAAGATTTTATAACAAAGTAATAAGGTTGATTTTTTTTTCTTTTAATGAACAGACAAGAACATATAATGTGTACTTCATTTAAAGTGGTCATTTATTCCTAAGATACAGTCATATATGCATATGGAAATAGAAAAGTTATTTTGTGCTTATACTTCACTCTTGAACTTGTATACCTTGATCACTTATGTCGTATCATATTTGGTTGAAAGTAATGTTGATTGTTCATAAAAATCAAATTCAACTTGAAAGGATGAGAATTTGCTGTCATTGAGTACATTAAAATTAGAATAGCAGCCTTTGATTATCCTGTAAGAGTTCTTATGTTTTAGGAGATGGCATTAACTTTGGGGAGAAAAGTCTATCCTCTTAAAATGACATCTACATTGAAGATGAAAACACTTGGAGATGTGTGTGGTGTCCTCTTATTAAGAAAAACCAGCCTCATTATTTTAAGGCTCTAGTAGAGGAACAAAACTAAAGGTGAAATCCATGGTTGAAACAACGGCTTCCTTTCTCTAGAAGAGTCTCCATCAAGAGTACAACATTGGGATAAATATTAAAAAGATAAAAAAGAAAAAGAGAACTTCTGAGTAACCAGAATGAGACATCAGGTGATCCTGAGAGATTAACTTCAGAACAACTATGTAATCATCATGGTTCATACATTCACAATTTGACTTTTCCTGTTAATTTTTAGAATGGATATGTTGGAGTAGGCATCATCAAATGGAGTATCCATCCAACTTTAATATGAAAATGAAAGAAAAATCTTATATGGTGATTTCCATGTAAGATTTACCCATTACAAATCTGGGAATGGAAATGCTCTTCAACTTAATAGATATGCATCTCTCTCTCTCTCTCTCTCTCTCTCTCTCTCTCTCTCTCTCTCTCTCTCTTCCTTTTCCTCTTTTGGCACAATTGAGATACCAGGATATTGTCTAATTTCACTTCAAATTAAATAGCTTCTGGGTAACTTCATTTACTCCGTCTCATGTGCTGGTGTCTCCTAAATCCTAAGATGCTCAAATAGACACATGTTCCTTAATTTCCTGTAGACACCTCAAGTGTATCCTATTACTATTTTAAATCAGCATGTTCTCCCCACAGTCTGCTAACTTGATTGTTTTCTGTATTCTTTGTTAAATTCATGGTTAGCAGGTCTCAAGAAGTGAAGTCATAGTGTGTCTTCAACCATGCCTTTTTCCTGCTCAATCCTATTCAATTAGTCACCAACTCCTAAGGTTTCTTCGAATCCGTCACTGCTTCTCATCCCCACTGCCTTGCATTACTTTGCTTCATAATCTTTGACTTGGAGTGTGGCCATGTCAGGCTTTTTGATTGCTTGATTTGAGCCAGTCCTTTACACTGATGACTAAATTCTCCAAGAACAAATATGTCATCTTCTACAAAACAAAGATTACCTCCCTGCCAAAACAAAACACCACCTACCATTTCTGGCTTCTCTTTCTTTATAGAAGAAAAATCAATAGCCTTTATCTGGTGAAGGAAAAAACCCCTTACTCCTTAGCCATAACCTAATACTTCTTTCTACAATTACCTCAGTTACATTTAACTTTCCTCTGGGCCACTGCCCCAGTTAACCAGTCTTCTTCTTTACGCAGGCTGTGCTTCTTTCCTAGGCCATCCATCATCTTTTTTCTGTCTCACAGTGCCTACTTTTCCACCAATACCAAAGGAAAGGGTGAACTTAACTGGCTTCACCAAGCCGGTGGTTACTCCCTATCCTGTGCTTTTATTACTGACTGCATTGTGATACAATTACATGTTCAATTAAAGTTTGTCCATCCACTATTATTATTAGTCTTTTTGACTAGATTGTTGAAATTAGAAGACTGTCATGTTCTGATCAATCTGTATATCTCTAGGGTCAAGAAGAGCCCCTAGCATAGAATATAGGCTCAATAAGTGATTGTGAAATGAAAAAAGTAATAGCTAATATTTACATGGGCTTCATTATGAAGGCACTATTCCAGGCTATTCAAATTAACTCATATAATTTTGCCACAGTGCTATCAAGTAAGTAAAATGATTATCTTGTTACAAATGAAAGGCTGTTGACATACAGACATTATGTAACTTGCTGGAGTTGCACAACTAGTGTCTGAGCACATATTGAACCCAGAGTGCCTGGCTTTAGATATGAATTCTTAACAGCTATACCACCTCTCAGGGTAGCTCAATGCGAGAACGCCAAATTGAATGATTTTGTGTGTGTGTGTGTGTGTGTGTGTGTGTGAAATTCTTGCTTTTAGGGAAAAAGGAAAATTACAAGAAATTAGTTTGAGATTTATTTGCCAAAAGGCAGTTTCCATATCTACCTATGCACAAAGAAAAACAATGTGGTATATATACACAATAGAGTTTTATTCAGCCATAAAGTAGGATGAAATTATGTCATTTTCAGGAAAATGGATGGAACTTGAGAATGGTATGTCCAGTGAGATAAGCCAAACTCAATGTCAAGGGTCATATGTTTTCTCTCACATGTGGAAATTAGAGAGAAAAAGGGAAATGGTGGGGGTGGGAATCTCATGAAAACCAAAGGGAGATCAGTAGAACAGTGGAAAGGGGCCAGGAGGAGGGAGGAGAAGGAAAGGGAAAATACTGGGCAATGATGTTAGCCAAATTATGTTGTTATATTATGTGTATGTGTGAATATATAACAATGAATCCCATTATTATATACAACTGTAATATACTACTAAAAAACTATGTAAAGAAAACAGCAGTTTCTAATTTGTACCAGAGTAGGAAACAAAATTCCTTGTTCAATATGACCACAAGCTATAACATTAAGTGAGTTGTACATTAAAAATGATAAAAATGACTGTCTGTACTCCAGATACGTTTCTAATATCTCAGTATAACTCTGACTTCCATTTTATCACTTCCAACTGACTTTCATTTCTGAGACTCTTGAGATATTCTGGAACTGTGGGGAGCCAGGCTGCCTATGCACATGCCAGGCTGGAAGTGCCAAGGAATGAACACCTGTCAGGAGCCTTGCATGAAAGACTCTTCAGAGTGGTGTATACATATACCAACTCCTTGCTTGGAATAATTTTGAGATATGTGTTTTGCATAATTTTGAATTTTTCTGAGATATTAAGCTTCAGTTATCCATTATGATAGAAGTCCTAATGTATTTTTTATTTTCTATTTCTCCATCTGTACATTTTTCCTATGTTTAATACTGTCCTTATATTCCCTATATATTTCCTATACATTACAAATACTTTCCTTGGAGTTCATTTCTCAGGATCGGCTTCTGTAAGAACTCATCTAAAACAATGATGTTTGTACTTATTTCCTCGATTGCAAAATGTTTTGGAACAAAGTTTGAGGTGTGTTAATCTACTGGGAAAGTTTTAACGCATTGGGGAATATTATTTTGTAGTTAGTGATTATAAACTCATGTCGAAGCCCTGCTCTGGTCTCTGGTTTTCCAATCACTGTTTAAATTCTACTTAAAGACAAAACAGCAACCTCAACATGAATAACTCCATCCTATTCTCTTCTCCACATGATAGGGTTTTCTAGTGTTGCCGCCTGCGGCTGCTGCCACCTGCAGCAATGATACCGCGGGAAAGAATTCGGAGGCAGACTGAGAATAAGTAGGTTCTTTATTCTTCTTCTGCTGACTTCTCTCTCCAACTCCAACAACCTCTCCAACTCCAACTCCAACCCCCGTCTAGCCAACCTCACCCGGTTAAATACCCTTCACCTTAACAAGTATACACGTGTCAACAGCTCAACTTACAGGTGTGTCACACAGTGTTTGTGGGCACAGAAAGATTCTTAGTTAATTGCATTAATGTCAGGAGAAAACAATTAAACGCTTCTTTATGGCTCTCAGCCAGCCGCCATCTTAGCTACCTCCTCATTAAGGCTCTTACATTCTAGTATAAAGGAAAATAAATAAATGTTCCTCTCTGACAGCAAATGTAGCAATGTGAATCCCTCCCATTCCTGCCAAGGGTTGAAGTGACTACAAATACAAAAAAAAAATGTATTTGAAACTTTAAAAGTGCTCTCTCAGTGGATCGTGGAATCTTGAGTGAGATTTGTCTTTGGGAAACTTTTTTTCTTACTTTCAACCCTTAGGAATCTGGGGACAAAGCAATTGAAATACAGCAGTTATTTTTAATATTGTTGAAATCTTAGTGAAAATCAGATACTTATCTACAAAAATCATTGTCTAGGATGAAGAGGGTCAAATACACTTGTTTTCAGTTGGAATTTTCTCATTGGTCAAAGCCTTGACTAGTTTTATCTTTAATAAAAGGAAGATGATTCTTTAGTGAGAGCAGTTTTTAAATTTTAGTTATAAATGACAGTAGAATGCACTTTGAGATATGTGGAGTATAATTTCTCATTCTTCTGGTTGTACATGATGTAGAATCACACTGGTTTTATAGTTATATATGTTCATAGATATAGGAACAGTTTAGTAAGTCAACATGTTAGGAATGTGGAGATAAGACCCAGATGCAGGTGGGAGTGGTAGACAGTCCTTGGTGGTCAGAAAGTTGGTAGTAGAACTTCTCTTTGCAAATTCACAGCCCAAGAGACCAGGGAGAAAACTGCCTGTTAACCAGAGTGGAGCCCAAAGTAATATAGTTGAGGAAAAGTAGTTTAACCTTAAGCTACTGCATGATCTCTCCAAAGTTGTTATGATTAAGGGAATCTGAGTCATAGAGCATTGAAATTCATCCCTATACTCCTAAGATTAGTGCTTATTGTAGTTGAAGGTGTTGCCCTGTTTTGAAACACTTGCAAAATACTGGCCTTAGCAGGAGGATATTAGGGGGAAGGGGAAAACATGCTAGTGTGCTTGGATACTAGCCTGGTGCATCTGGTCTTGGAAGAGTTTCATTTGGGCTGCTTGTCATAAGATGGACCTCACAAAGCAGGAAGATGTTGGATTTACCTGACACTTGCAGATTCATTGTCTGCCAGGCACTGAACTGAGATAGTTTGCAAGTAATTTGAAGAATTTTATATATTTTTTTAAATTTCAAAAGCAATTCCTTATCTATAAAAAAAAATCTTTAAAAAACCTGAAATAAGAAGAAACAAATACTTATATTTTCTGATTACTCTGTTACTCTAAACTCAATATATTTTGAGTGTAAGCTTCTAATACATTGAAATATACCAAATAGAAAGTAAAAGTTCTTGCTAATTCCTTTTACCTGAGATGACTACTTTTAATAGATTGGTATAGAATTTTTTCTCTCAAAATGTAACTTCACCCCTTCACGTTCAAAACACTAGAAAAACTAGGGATAATAGGAACATATGTCAACATTGTAAAAGCTATATATTCTAATCCCCAGGCCAACATTATTATAAATGGAGAAAAATTGAAAGCATTCCCTCTAAATACTGGAACAAGATAAGGATGCCCTCTTTCACCACTTCTATTTAACATAGTAATTGAAACACTGGCCAGAGCAATAATACAGACAAAAGAAATTAAAGGGATACAGATAGGTAAAGTAGAATGCAAATTATCACCATTCACTGATGATATGATTTTATACCTTGAAGACCCAAAAAAATGCCACCAGAAAACTCCTAGAACTCATAAATGAATTCAGCAAAGTAGCAGGATACAAAATCAACACCCATAAATCTAAGGCATTTCTACATATCGGTGACAAATCCTCTGAAAGGGAAATGAGGAAAAGTACCTCATTTACAATAGCATCAAAAAAAAAAAAAAAGAATATACTTGGGAATCAACTTAACCAAAGACATGAAAGACCTCTATAATGAAAACTACAGAACACTAAAGAAAAAAATTATGGAAGACCTTAGAAGATGGAAAGATCTACCTTGTTCATGGATAGGCAGAACTAATATTGTCAAAAAAGACCATACTACCAAAAGCACTATATGGATTTAATGCAATGCCAATCAAAATCCCAATGACATTCCTCATAGAAATAGAAAAAGCAGTCATGAAATTCATCTGGAAAAATAAGAGACCCAGAATAGCTAAAGCAATCCTTAGCAAGAGGAGTGAAGCAGGTGGCATCACTATACCAAACCTTAAATTATACTACAGAGCAATAGTAACAAAAACAGTACTAAAATAGGCTGGTAGACCAATGGTACAGAATAGAGGACACAGAAACTAACACATATAATTTCAGTTATATTAGACAAAGGCGCCAAAAATGTACATTGGAGGAAAGATAACCTCTTCGACAAATGGTGCTGGGAAAAACTGGAAATCCATATGCAACAAAATGAAATTAAACCTCTATCTCTCACCATGCACAAAATTCAACTCAATGTGGATCAAGGACCTAGGAATTAGACCAGAGACAATACACCTAATAGAAGAAAAAGTAAGCTCCAAATCCAACAAGTCAGATTAGGCCCCAAGTTCCTTAATAAGACTCCTGTAGCACAAGAATTAATATCACGAATCAATAAATGGGATAGATTCAAATTACAATGCTTCTTTTCAGCAAAAGAAACAATCAGTGAGGTGAATAGAGATCCTACTAATTGGGAACAAATTTTTACCACACACATGTCAGAGCACTAATCTCTAGAATATATAAAGAACTCAAAAATCTTAACACCAAAAAAACAAATAACCCAATCAATAAATGGGCCAAGGGACTGAACAGACACTTCTCAAAAGAAGATATACAATCAATAAACAAATACTTGAAAAAATGTTCAATATCTCTGGCAATCAGAGAAATGCAAATCAAAACCACTCTAAGATTTCATCTCACACCAGTCAGAATGGCAGCTATTAAGAACAGAAACAACAATAAATGTTGGCAAGGATGTGAAGATAAAGGCATGCTCATACATTGTTGGTGGACTGCAAAATGGTACAGCCAATATGGAAAGCAGTATGAAGATTCCTTGGAAAACTTGGAATGGAACCACCTTATGACTCGGCTATCCCACTCCTCGGTCTATACCCAAAGGACTTAAAAACAGCATACTACAGGGACACAGCCACATCAATGTTTATAGCAGCACAATTCACAATAGAAAAATGTGGAACCAACCTAGATGCCCTTCAGTAGATGAATGAATAAAGAAAATGTGGTATATATACACAACGGAGTATTACTCAGCAATAAGAGAATAAAATCATGGCATTCGCAGGTAAATGGATGAAGTTGGAGAATATAATGCTAAGTGATGTTAGCCAAGCCCAAAAAGCCAAATGCTGAATGTTTTCTCTGATATAAGGAGGCCGATTCACAGTGGGGTTGGGATGGGGAGCATAGATGGATTAGAGGAACACTAGAATGGCCAATGGGGAGGGAGGGAAAGGGAGGGGCGAAAGGGTAAAGGAAAAAAAAAAAAAGATGGTAAAATGAGATGGATATCATTACCCTAAGTGCATGTATGAAGTCACGAATAGTGTGAATATACTTTGTATACAACCAGAGATATGTAAAAATGTGCTCTTTAAGTATAATATGAAATGTAATACATTCTGCTGTCATTTCTAACAACTTAGAATAAAAAATAAATAAATTTGAAAGAGACAAAAATGAAGTTGTAAAGTTTATTGACTCCAAATGAAGAGACAAAAATGAAGCTCTATTTTATGAATAATACCTGACATTGCTGATATTGAACTTTATGTAATTTGTTTTCTTAGAATACAATAAAACATTTAGATGAAAGAAAAAAATGTAACTTAATTTTTAAAACATCAAAAATAGATGAGTTTTAAAATGTCACTCATAATATCACATTATATACACTACAGTTTTATTTTGGTCAGTTTTATTCCATTGTTTTCTTTTTTTTACATGTATTTTTATTTTATTTTTTTAATTTTTATTTATAGTAGTATGTATTACAGTTCATACTATACATATATAGCATCTTTTTACACAAAACAGTTTGTATACAAAGTATATTCACAGCATTCAAGTCTTCAATAATGCATTTAGAATAATGATATCCATCTTATTCAACCACTTTTTTCCCCCTTACCCCCTTGCTCCCTTCCTTCCCCTCCCTTCCCTTTGACCATTATAGTGTTCCTCTAATCCTCCTATGTACCACGACCCAACAATACTGTGAACCGGCTTCCTTATATCAGAGGAAACATTCAGTATTTGGATTTTTGAGATTGACTGATTTCACTTAGCATTATATTCTCCAACTTCATCCATTTACCTGCGAATGTCATTATTTTATTCTCTTTTATTGCTGAGTAAAATTCCATGTGTATATATACCACATTTTTTTTTTATCCTTTCATCTACCGAGGGACATCTAGGTTGGTTCCACAACCTGGCTGTTGTGAATTGTGCTGCTCTAAACATTGAGGTAGCTGTGTCACTGTAATATGCTGTTTTTAAGTCCTTTGGGAATAGACCCAGGAGTGGGATAGCTGGGTCATAGGGTGGTTCCATTCCCATTTTCCCAAGAAATCTCCATACTGCTTTCCATAACGGTTGTACCATATTGCAGTGCCACCAGCAATGTATAAGTGTGCCTTTTCCCCCACATCCTCTCCAACATTTATTGTTGTTTGTGTTCTTGATAGCTGCCATTCTGACTGGAGTGAAATGAAATCTTAGAGTAGTTTTGATTTGCATTTCTCTAATTGCCAGCGATGTTGAGCATTTTTTCATGTATTTGTTGATTAATCGTGTATCTTCTTCTGACAAGTGTCTTCAATTCCTTAAGCCCATTTATCGATTGGATTATTTGTTTTTTTTGGTGTCAAGTTTTTTGAGTTCTTTATATATTCTAGAAATTAGTGCTCTATCCGATGTGCATGTATCCAAGAACAAGGTAGGACTTTCCATCTTCTGAGGTCTTCTACGATTTCTTTCTTTAGTGTTCTATAGTTTTCATTATAGAGCTCCTTCACCTCTTTCATTAAGTTGATTCCCAGGTATTTTATTTTTTTTGATGCTATTGTAAATGGAGTAGTTTTCATCATTTCCCTTTCAGAGGCTTTGTCACTGATGTACAAAAATGCCTTTGACTTATAGGTATTGATTTTGTATCCTGCTACTTTGCTGAATTCATTTACTAGTTGTAAAAGTTTTCTGGTAGAGTTTTTTGGGTCTTCTAGGTATATTATCATGTCATCAGCAAATAGTGCTAATTTGAGCTCTTCTTTTCCTATCTGGATCCCTTTAATTTCTTTTGTCTGTCTAATTGCTCTGGCCAGAGTTTCAAGTACTATGTTAAATAGCAGTGGTGAGAGGGGGCATCCCTGTCTTGTTCCAGTTTTTAGAGGGAATGCTTTCAATTTTTTTCCATTTAAGATAATGTTAGCTTGAGGTTTTGCATAGATAGCTTTTATAATGTTGAGATATGTTCCTGTTATTCCTAATTTTTCTAAAGCTTTGAACATAAAGTGGTGCTGTATTTTGTCAAATGCTTTTTCTGCGTCTATTGAGATGATCATATGGTTTTTATCTTTAAGTCTATTGATGTGATGTATTATGTTTATTGATTTCCGAATGTTGAACCAGCCTTCAACCCTGGGATAAACCCCACTTGATCATGGTGCACTATCTTTTTGACATATTTTTTAATCCGATTTGCCAGAATTTTGTTGAGGATTTTTGCATCTATTCCATTGTTTTCTATGAATATTTGTTTTTCTTAGAATCCTGGTATGCATGCAATTTTGTACCATAATTATTTCATACTATAGGCATTCTCCAGATTACTATAGTTGTCTTTGTATGTATTTATAATGCAAAAATAGTGTATTAGTAGGAAAGTAATTTATTTACATTTATTTTTATTTTACTGCTATGAATAGTTGTTTACAATTTATTTTAATATTTTAGATTATTCCCTTAAATTATGATCTTTCTAGAATATGAAATATGTACAGTATCTGTTGTTCAGTATTGTGCCCCTAGTGTGAAACTCAATGACTGATATACATTGCACAATTCAGAAGTTTTTGTTAAATAAACAAATACATAAATGATAATGAGTGGGAATTATTGGATTAAATGGCATGAATACTTGTCATTTTTTTATTCCCCTGCAAAAGATAATATTTTAAACTGGCTAGATACTTTTGCAAATGCTATTTTATTTAATTCTAAGAAACTCAGGCATTTAGAGAAACTGAACTTCAGGCTTGAATGACAGTCACATGGCCTACATTAACCCAAATATGTAGAATTTATGTCCTTTGATGTTAACCATAGTGTTCTACGTGTTTTGTTATGCTGTCCCTCTGTTATGTTTTCTGGTGTAAAGGATGGAGAATACAAAACCTGTAAGTTGTTGTTAGCTGGCAAGGATTGCTGATTGGTTTGAGCAGAGTTTGCCAAAGTGTGGTCTAGGCACCATTCTCATAAACCTGCAGAACTGGTCAAATTCACGGATCCTGAACTTCTTCTAAGACCTAAACTACGAAAATCTCCAGGGCACAGGAGGTTCTTGTGGGGCTGAAATATGCTTCATTATCAGGCACTCTGGTTTGCATTGAATTGTTTTCCCCAAATGGATATGTTGAAATCCTAATCGCTGATATCTGTGAGGTAAATTTATTTGGAAATATTCATTGCATGTGTACTCAAGTTAAAAATGAGTTTATGCTGAATTGGGGTGGATCCTCACTTAATGACTAGTGTCCTTATAAAATGAGGGCCATTTGGATACAGAAGAGACACAGCCGAGAATGCTATGTGAAGATACGGAAGACACAGGATGGATGACATGTGGAAACAGGCAGAGACCAGATTGATGCATCTGTAAGTTAAGGAATACTATGGATTACTGGCAACCACCAGAAGCTGAGAAGAGCAGGGAAGGATTTTTCTCAAGAGCCATCAGAGAGAATGGCCCATTTAACACCTTGATTTTGAACTCCTATCCTGTGGAAGTGCCACCTGAGTTGTGGTACTTCATTATGGCAACACTAGGAAACAAAAACACACCCAAAACAGATTTTGTGTGTGCTTAAATTTGAGAGACCTCTGAGTGGACTGATTAATAACCTAAAATATTAATTTATAACCAGAAATAATCAAAGGGCAAGATTAAGGCTGTTATATCATCAGTAGAACTAATAAACACGGTAGATTAGCATCTATTCAGAAAGCAACTTTCAGTAAAATAGATCTCTATCTCCATGTTTCATATGAAACTGGAAAAGAAGCAGATGTATTTGAGATCTTTAGAAGAAAGCTGTCTTCATGAGATATACTTATAATGATTCAATTTAATTTTGAGCCAGAGCATGATGTCATTGATATATACCAATACAGTGTTTCCATGTTGATTGATGGTAAATTACACTTAACTAAAAATAACTGTTCCATAATTTTTCCAGAAAATTAAAGTATAGGAAGCAGTGTTCAAAGTTGTTACCTATAATCCATACCTCCTGATATTCCTGTTTTGTAAAATTGCCTCCCTTAGATTATAGGCCGAATCCACTGACTTCCTCTTTTTTTGGGTGGGGGAGAGGTACCAAGGAGGTACCAAGGTACCAACTCAGGGGCACTTAACCACTAAGCCACATCCCCAGTCCTATTTTCTTATATTATTTAGAGACAGGGTCTCACTAAGTTGCTTAGCGCCTCACTATTTCTGAGGCTACCTTTGAATTTCTGATCTTCCTGCCTCAGCCTCCCAGGCCACTGGGATCACAGGTGTATGCCACTGTGCCTGGCCCCACTGACTTCCTTTTTACAAATAGTGCATCATCACATTTACCATATTCTGATTCTGAGATTATGCTAAAAAAGAGTGTCTTCCATCTTGCCTCACATTCTCTGTCTCTGCTTGCTTGCTTGCTTTGAGGGAATTGCCTTGTTAGACAGTGACCTATGGAGAGGCCTTATGGCAGGGAACTATGGGAAGACTCCAGGTGACAGCTAGCTAGGGACTGAGGCCTTCAGTCCAACAACATGCAACGTACCGAATCCTGTATTCAACCACATGTGAGTCTAGAAATGTGTCCTTTTCCTTGAGATGACTGTAGTCCCAGCCAAATCTTGTGGGATCCTGAGGCAGACCCTATCTGTATGTGGGTTTCTGACCCACAGAAACTATGAGGTTAATAGGTGTTGTTTTAAGTCACTAAGTTTTAGGACGATTTATTTTGCAGTAATAACAGATACAAAAACTATTCAAATGCCTGAGCTTTCTCTTTCTCCATTTTTGAAAGTTTACAGAGATATTGTGTCCATCTCCAGCAGCTTATCTTGCTTGGTTTTAAATGTGAATGATTTTTATGAATATTTGCTTAATAATTAGGGAAAACAAATATGATAAGTTTTGCTTCTTATATTATCTATGAGTGTAATATTTTTTTATGGTGTTTTACTAGAAATTATTTTGTCCGAAGGCTGCACTTTTCAAATGTTGAAACTATCGTGGTACTGGTGGCTTGCTGGAGTAGTTCTGCCAAATATAGGGAAAAAAAAATTACAGGATATCCAGTTGACTTGAATTTTAGGTAACCGGTGAATAATTTTTGATATGTAAGTATGTTCTATGTAATATTTGGGACATACTTATACTAAAATATTATTTGAATCAAATTTAACTGGTGTCCTCTATCTAATATAGCCCAAGGTCACACAACCAATTAGTAACAAAGTCTGCACTAGCAGCCAGATTCCCAGGCGTTCTTCCTCCCATGTTATCCTGCAGGGCATGAAAGCAGTGCTTTAGACACTCATCTTGTGGTTGTGCATGTTTGAAGTTTTAATGTAGTGACCATTACTGAACTGCTTTTGAAAGGAGCTCATGGGTAATTACAGGACAAAACTTTGACTCAATCAATGGGTCTCATTCTGCAAATGAAAGTCCAGTCTGAGAGCATTAATGGAAAGCAGCTGCAGATCCTGATGTTCTCATAATAGTGAGTGGCTTAAATGATGTTAGTTTCTGACTCGATTGTATTAATATAATGATTTTAAGTATGCAGACATATTGTAGGAAGGGACAATTTGTGATAAAAATGGAATTAATTTTAAGAAGCTTTTATATTTATATGTTTAACATATGCAGATCTATAAGCATTAAAGCAATTATGTGCAATACATGAATATCCACAGTAGGCATTAAGAGGCTCTTTGCTAACTGGTACTAAGAGACCTTAAGCCTGTGTGTGATTGCTCTCTAATTAGAATTAGTGTCTGTTTGCTGGTGTTCTTGAACTTAGAATGTCTGTATGGCTTTAATTGTTTTAAGTACAGTTACATGGATAATTTACATAGCCCATTCTGGTTTATGTATAATATGGTCTTTTGTGGATAATAAATACAATGAGAAAATGGAGAGTGGTGGAGTAAAAAGAAAGGAAGGCTCAATGATGGGAAATTTGAATGAATGCCCTTCAGATTTTGTGTCTTTACTCATTTTAATACTTTTTATTTTGGTGGTACTGGAGATTGTGAATCCACAGGCACTGTACCACTAAACTGTATCCCCAGCCCTTTTTAATTTAATTTTATTTTGGGATAGGGTCACACTAAGGTTGATAAGGCTGGCTTCCAAGTTGTGATCCTTCTGCCATAGCAGGGATTACAGGCACGTGCCTCTCATGTTAATACATTTATTCTCATGCATCCCAAGACCTACAATTACTTTATATTACAACTCTCTTCTTACAGTTGGTGAAAGATAGTATTTATAATTTTTTTTTTGTAATCAAATGCCAGGCTAAGTTCAAAATATTGACTGTATTTGTTTATCTTCAGAAAAACTCAGATAATAAAATAATTTCCTCACATTTAATAGTCCATGCATGAACAATTCTGTGCTTTTAACAAAATATTTTTGCTTATTCCCCTCAAATCTTTAACCCTAAAAACAGGCTTAAAGAAACAAAAACAAAAACCAAAAAACAATATGCCTGAGGCCACACTGAGAAAATGTGGCACATTCTGGTCTCAGTACACATTTTCTGATTACAAGCCCATATCCTTCCATGGTGCCACCTGCCTTTAGATTTCGGATGCTGCTCTGTTAAAGAGTATATTTGCTTTGCAAAAATAAAGCTGAAGTTGTGATAAAACCAGGATTTCTGTATTGGACACTCTAGAGCCTTGTTTCCAGGAATTGGGCATTGGAAACTTTTTGAATGTTGAAAGTGACTTATTTAGAAATACTACAGAAGGGGAAATGAAAATTCAGTTTTTCCATTTAGAATTCTCATGGCTGATCTCATCTCCATGCAGAATGGTGCATTTCTCCAAGGATTTTATTAGTTCTGTTGCATCTGAGTTAAAGTTGTGCCTGCCCTATTGCCCCAAGCCAGCACCTGAGATAGACCCATCATTTTTTGTTGATTGGCTGACTGACCCCAGGCTTTTAGGGCAGATGTGAGAAGTGCTAAGTTGTTAGAAAGAAAGTGCAGAAAATTGAGGCGACCAAGAAATGAACCAGAAATTAAAAGGACAGAAAATCTAATCTCTGAAGACAATAAAAGGCCCATAATCACTAGGCTTTCCTTCCCTTTTCCTCCATCAGTCTCTATTTTCTCATTATCTCTTTCAGGGTTCTATTTTGTTGGTTTACGTAGTGGATAATTGAATGTATTTTTTAAAAATCTTCAGTGGTAGTGTAATACTTGATAAATCAATATGTGTGAGTTTATTTTTCACTCTAAAATAATGATCAGACTTTTCAAGCAAGGCCCTGAAATCCAGTAATTGATTTCTTTTCAATGTACTGAGCTGAGGAATTCTAGGCTTTTAAGTATCAGATGTATTTGAATCAAATGCTCTATATTTTTGTAGCCTCCTATGTCCATGAGCTCCTGATGAGTGCAAATCCCCACATAAAGCTGAAGTTAGAGAAGAAGATGACTTCTGTTTTCTCTCCCAATTCATTTCTTCACCAACAGTCTCTCCCCAATTTTCTCTCCTACCAAAAACAGACATTCACATACCATGACTTGTTACTGTCTCTTAAGGACCTTGGGAACCCTAATCTCAGTGGTATCCAAACACTAGACTTACTGGTCTTTTTGATTTGTCTTTTTACTTATAATCTTTACTTTCTTCTAGGTATTTTTGGCTCTTGGATTCACAATCCAGTCCTGAAATATCACTTGTGGAATATTTTTGGATCTTTATTCTATTCTGAGCTTACTGTACTAACCTTTGCCACCTTCTTGTTCTATGCCCTTTACTTCAAAATGATAAACTCTCTTTTCTAGGCCTTTAGTAGTTTTATATAATACAAACTTTGTGAATTCAGTCCAAGATGCTCTACCTGATCAAAGGACTAATGGGGAAGTTGAAGTTCTGATGACCATTACAATAGCCCCAGACATTCATTGAGTATTTTCTATGTGCAGATGGCATATTGTCAATATTCATTTAATGATTACACTGGACTTGAGTTAAGTCTGTGTACTATGGATGAGGAGAGTAAGGCTTTTATAGACATAAAATGACTTGCCCAAAGTCAGAATAAAGGTAGAGGGTGGAGTGAGGCTTTGGATCCACATTTTCCAGTTACAGGGGTCATGATCTTTATTTCTTTAGCATGCTGTTTCTTATTGAGTGTTGGAATCCTGTGCAGGTAACATCTCTGCCTTCCAGTGATCACAAAGAACACATTATTGGTATAATTCAGAAACGGCATTCTATTTATACCTGAAAGAGGCTATCTCTGCATATCTTATGTATATGAAGGTATATGTGGTACGAGAGTGTATATACAGGGAATTTCCTAAGGTAAGCATGTATATAGGATATCTGCCAATCCTGGTGAAGCCAGAATTAGACAGATAGGCAAAGGTCCCATCCACAGAATGGAGGAATTGAAATATTAATTCCTTCAGAGCCCACCCATCCTTCATCCTTATCAAGATAACCTGCCCCTGCTCCAACCTGTTGCTAAGGTAACCTGTCCCAGAGATTGTCCCTCCCTACAGGGAGTTGTTAATTATGCCCCCTTCCTGCCCTGATCACTTCTCCCTGGCCCCTCCAACCCACCTGTTTCCCACTTTGTGGCCATCCCACTGAGCATTTCCTGGGCCTACTCACATACGAAGGAAGGAGAGAGGGGAAGCAGGAGAACAAAGGGAGCCTAGGACATATAAAAAAGGAAGAACGCCCTCACTTCTGGGATACCAGGATACCAGCTCTGACCCTCTTCTCCCTCCAGGGAGAAGTCTATGTTAATTCTTTTTTTAAATAAACCCTGCTTTATGTGCTTGCCTCGGTGTGCTTCTTTAATGTTATACTTCAACATGCGAGGAAGCAGAACTCGTCCCTGATAACTGGTGGTATCACTGGCTCTGATTCTGTGGATGTTGTTTCTCCTGCTTGACTATTTATTTTGCACCTTCAGTTCACAAGGTTGAAGGCTAAATTTTCAAATAGAAGTTCTACTTTTATATGGCAGAAATGCAGTCTGGTCTTGCTCGAGGGTTTGATTTGGTAATGAAAGACTAGAAAAGGCTAATCAAGGTCTTTCCAATCACAATTTTCTAGTGACCTCTGTGCAAGCTGCTCTCTAGCAAGATGAAAATTCCGACTCAAGGCAAGCCAGGTGATTTCTAGGAATGAGTCATTACTTTTCACAGTTGGAGGCCTGAAATGTTTACCAAGTATTTTAGCTATGAGTAGGCCATGAGAGGTGAATTGGATTGGAAGTATATATGGAGAACAACCATTTATTAAGAACCATTTTGATAAGTTTGAATAGCACTTAAGAATATAAGATTTAGAAAAGCATCTCAGGACCTGGTACATTAACAACTTTAAATATGTATTTTTAGATAAACTTAGCCTTTGATTTTTTTTTAAGTTAATTTTTAAGTTGAGAGTTTAGTGAGTAAATTTGTAGAAAGGAGGTTCGAAGAAAAAAATTTTTAGTTATTTAGTCACACTTATTGGAGCCTCTTCAGAGAATATATTCTATAGTAAAGAAACAAGATATAAGGATAATTGTACAATCTTTTTAGTGTTTCTACACTTAGAAACTCCACATGTAAATCGAGAGTAAAAGGAGTAAATAAATGGTGGTTTTCTCACTCTGTTCTCCTCTACTCAAAACCCGTTTTAGTGGTTTTCTCTTTTACTTAGTCCAATCACCTACAGAGTCCTACAACATCAGACTTTTAAAAATAAAGTTTAGACGTTTATTTCCTGGGTGAGATACACGTGAAATATTTACTTGAGAAAATAAGTTACAGTGTGATTTTTGTACATACACATTTTATGTGCTTACATATACATAATTGATACATATACATACATATATAATATCGATCATTTTTGATAAAAACACACAATTGCACATATGTGTATATAGTGAATGTTTGATCATAGAGGAAGTTGCGTACCTCAGGATGACAAGGGGAGAAGTACAAATTGCAGTAGGTGTAAACTTGCATTTTTTTTTAAAGATATTTTGCTATCTTTGGTTAAAAAATGAAATTTAAAAAATGTAAAAGACTGTATCTCTAGTAAGATCACTAATGCTTGAAATTTGGATTTCCACTATGTCTTATGTCTGAAGAGCTCAAGTTTTATTATAGTAGTAACAGGCTCTTTCATGTGATATAGCAGTGGATCCTTGGGTAACAAACTCAGCCTCTTCAAAGCTCACTGTCCTCAGGTGACCTCTCTGGGCAGCATCTGGAAAGAAATGCTTTCTGAGATCTTTTCCATCTATTATTGTATTGTTTAAAAGTAACAGTGCATAGTTACAGAACCTATGTGTGAAAATAGTGAAAACAATGCATGGCCCAGGGCATTAACCCCATCTCCATAATGAATCCATCAGTCACTTACTCCTATTTGGCATAGTTTGTATGATCTAAAAATAAAACAAAAAGCCCCAGTGGCCATTATGCAAATTAAGCATCAAGATAAACTCCTTGGCCATTCCTTTACCCCTTATTGCTTTCTCAAGAGCTTCCAAAATAGAAATTCTGTCTGCTACACTTATAACTTGCTCTAGAGAATAAGGCAGTATCTATGATTAGGATCAGAATAATTTTTTATTAATGTAGTACAAAAGACACTGCTCTTTAAAATGCAAATATCATTAAGAATCGTAGTCTTTGAGATCTTTTCATGTTACAAACAGAAGTCATGATTGGGTTCATCTTCTGCAGAGTTGAAGAATGAACATCACCAACCTGAGGTAAGCAAGCCAGTAGAAATTTCATTTAAAAAGTGAAATAAAGGGGAGATCCAAGATGGCGGGCCAGAGGAAGGCAGCATTCTTTGTCTCTCCATGACCTGGGACTCAAGTAGGGGGAATGCTGCTTCTCTGCGAGAGATAGAGGATCCCACCCACCACAGCTGCTCCCACTGAGGAATCACATCTCACTTGCCCACATGACCATGCTGCAGACCTCAGCCTCAGAATAGGACCCCCGACTATTCGCCCATGCAGGACTTCCAGGTGCCAGAGCAGACCACTGGCATCAGTACTGGAACAGAACTCCAGGCCACCCACCCATGCAGCAATTCAGGATGCTGCTCCCAGGCAGGACACCCGGCCACTACCCATGCACAGGAACTCTGGCCGCCATTTCCGTGTGGACCCCCATCTACCAATTTGGAGCTCCATGGTCGCCTTCATCTTGGGACTCTGCAGTCACTGTCTTGGGCCCTTACACGCGGTAGCCTGCCAGCACCTGGGGACATTGCACAGGCTCTGAAGACAGCCGACAGCCACAACACTGCATGCCACAGAGCTAATCGCTGAACACATCGCCCAATACCATGGCCTGGCTCCCCCCAACCCAACCCAATACCCTATCACTGAAGGCAGCCGCCTCCATTTTGGGTCACCTTCATCACCATCTTTGGTTGGAGCAACTCCCAGTTTGGAACACCAGTTGGCCAGGCACCAGAGTTTCTAACTCCTCTACCCCTGGCAGCTGCTAACCCAGCACAGTGACTGCCCAATGCAAAACAACTCTCTCTGACAGGTGTGCAGCCCTGCAGAGTGCAACACACAAGACCTCCAGAGAGAAAGGCCCCTGATTAGGAAGTAGTAAGGGATAGGGTGAGTGAGATACAGTTTAGAGACTGATTTAGCGACCAGGAACTGTGAGGTCTACAGGAGATAAGACCAGGCACCCATATCACATGGGCCCCAAAGGAGATCCTTGAGGTTCAGTCTCCCATCAGGGAACATCATGTGCCATACCCCACTTCCAGGTGTCCTGCACCCAAAACCAACCCTCCCACTGGAAACCTTCACCGTCCTGAGGGTGGAGATACCAGCTAACAATAGACAACCCCACCTATTGGATGAGAAGGGAAGCAGGGAAGATACTGATCTCCAACAAAAACAATGCCCATGTGACCATGCTCCAGGGCTGCTTCTCCCTCTCTGTTCTCAAAACATAGGTGAAACCAAATACTTTGCATGAATTAGGATACTGAGGACTGGGATTTCTGAATAGTATATTACAGTTTTGTTGTTTATTCTTTTTTTCTCCCATTTTTACATTTTTTATTTTTCTTAATATTTATGTTTGTTTTATGTACTCTACTGTCTTCCCACTTGTCTACCCATAATTACTTCCTCTCTCTTCTCCTGCTACTAACCTTCTTCTTTAGATTCCTCTTTCACACTTCCTAAGATATCTATATTCTCACCTCCTACCTCCTCAGCCTATCATCCTGCACCTCACCCCCAGTTCTTTGTCCACCATCAAAAACTGTAAATCCTTTTGCAAACCTACTGTTTATATTGTAGATAATAATTGAATTCACCATTACTGTGAATTGTAACCAAACTGTAAACATCTTAATAGCAACTATTTGGTTCAAGGTTGTATATTGTATGCATTGGGACCTGCTAACATTGTCCTCCCCCTCAAAGGTGAGGTATTGGAACTTTGCAGGGGGGGAAGACACAAGAAAAACATGAAAAGACAAGGGAAGAAAGTGCCCCAAACAAATCAAGACATTACATTGTTAGAATCCATTGCCAGCACAGCAGAAGAAATGGCAGAGAAGGAGTTCAGCATGTACATAATGAAATGTTCTGTGAATTAAAGGATGATATAAGACAGCAAATGCTGACAGCAAAAGAACATTCCGATAAAGAGCTACATAAGCAAATACAGGAAGCAGAAGACTACTTTACTAGGGAAATAGATGTTCAAAAAAATTAAAAAACCCAAATAGAAATCTTTGAAATGAAAGAAACAGTAAACCAAATTAAAAGTTCAATTGAGAGCACCACCAACCAATTAGACCAGATTAGACCAATTGGAAGACAGGACTTCAGACAATGAAGACAAAATATATAATCTTGAAAAAGAATGTAGACCACACAGTGAAGATGGTAAGAAACCATGAGCAGAATATTCAAGAATTATGGAATAGCATAAAAGACCAAATTTAAGAGTTATTGGATAGAGGAAGGCATAGTTCCAAACAAAAGGAATGACCAATCTATTCAATGAAATATCAGAAACTTTCCCAAACATGAAGAATGAATTGGAAAATCAAATACAAGAGGCTTACCAGATGCCAAATGTACAAAATCACGACACATCAACACCAAGTCACATTACAATGAAAATGCCTAAAATAAAGAATAAAGAGAATTTTAAAAGCCATGAGAGAAAGGAATCAGATTACATATGGGTGAAACCAATTAGATTATGTGCAGATTTTTCAATCCAGACTCTGAAAGCTAGAAGATCCTGGAATAGCATATACCAAGCTCTGAAAAAGAGTGTATGCCAACCAAGAATTTTATATCCAGCAAAATTAAGCTTTAGATTTGAGGACACAATAAAAGCCTTCCATGATAAACAAAAATTAAAAGAATTTACAACTAGAAAGTCAGCACTACAGAACATCCTCGGCAAAATATTCCATGAAGAAGAAATGAAAAACAATGAAAATCAGTAGAGGTAGGTATTACACGAAAGGAAAAACTAATCAAAGGAGAAACCAAGTTGAGTTTAATACCAAAAAGAAACACAAATGTCTGGGGATAAAAATCATTTCTCAATAATAACCCTGTGAATATTAATGGCCTAAACTCATCACTGAAAAATCATAGAATAGCAGATTAATTAAAAAAAAATACCCAACAATATGCTGCCTCCCAAAGACTCATTTCATAGGAAAAGACATCCACAGACTGAAGGTGAAAGGTTGGGAAAAATTATACCACTCACATGGACTGTGGAAGCAAGCAGGGGGTTACATCCTCATTATCAAATAAAGTAGAATTCAAGACAAAGTTAATCAAAAGGGATAAAGAAGGACATTTCATACTACTCAAGGGAAATATACACCAACAAGACATAACAATTTTAAATATATATGCCCCAAACAATGTAGCATCTACGTTCATCAAACTCTTCTCAAGTTTAAGAGTCAACTATACCACAAAACAATAATTCTTGGTGACTTTAACACTCTCTTTCACAACTGAATAGATCTTCCAAACAAAAGCTGCACAAAGAAACTATAGAACTCAATAATACAATCAATAACTTAGACTTAACTGACATATATGTATAATATTTCATCCCTCAACGAGCAGCACATGGATCCTTCTCTAAAATAGACCATATATTATGCCACAAAGCAACTCTTAGCAAATACAATAACATACAGATACTACCCTGCATTCCATTAGATCATAATGGAATGAAATTAGAAATCAATGATAAAATAACAAAAGCTACTCCAACATCTGACTAAATAATATGTTACTGAATGAGCAATGGTTGCAAAAGACATTAAGGAGGAGATTATAAAATTCTTAGAGGTGAATGAGAACACAGACACACATATCAAAATCTCTGGGACATTATAAAGGCACTACTAAGAGGAAAGTTCATTGCATGGAGTTCATTCCTTAAAAGAAAAAAAAATTCAACAAATAAATGACCTAACACTATACCTCAAAGCCTTAGAAAAAGAAGAACAAATCAACACCAAAAGCAGAAGACAGGTAATAATTAAAATCAAAGCTGAAATCAATGAAATTGAAACAAAAGAAACAATTGAAAAAATTGACAAAACAAAAAGTTGGCTTTTTGAAAAAATAAAATTGACAAACCCTTAGCCATACTAATGAAGAGAAGGACAGAGAAAACTCAAATAACTAACATATGTGATGAAAAAGGAAATATCACAACAGACACTACAGAAATAAAGATGATAATTAGAAGTTATTTGGAAAACTTGTACTCCAATAAAATAGAAAACATTGAAGGCATTGACAAATTTCTAGAGCTATATGATTTGCCCAAATTGAATCAGGATGATACACACAATTAAACAGATCAGTTTCAAGCAATGAAATAGAAGATGCCATCAGAAGCCTACCAACCAAGAAAAGCCCAGTACTGGATGAATACACAGCTGAGTTCTACAAGACCTTTAAAGAAGAACTAATACCAATACTCCTCAAATTATTTAGTGAAATAGAAAAAGGAGCACTTCCAAACTCATTCTATGAGGCCAATATCACCCTGATTCTAAACCAGGCAAAGACACATCAAAGAAAACTTTAAACAAATATCTCTAATGAACATAGATGTAAAAATTTTTCAATAAAGTTCTGGCAAATCGAATACAAAAACATATTGAAAAGATAGTACACCACGATTAAGTGGGGTTCATCCCAGGGATGCAAAGTTGGTTCAATATATGGAAATCAAATGTAATTCATCACATCAGTAGACTTAAAGATAAGAGTTGTATGATCATCTCAATAGATGCAGAAAAAGCATTTGACAAAATACAGCACCCCTTCATGTTCAAAATGATAGAAAAACTAGAGATAGCTTTTATATATTGAGATATGTTCCTGTTTTCTATGCTAAGCCCCAGGCCAACATCATTCTAAATGGAGAAAAATTGAAAGCATTCTCTCTAAAAACTGGAATAAGACAGGGATGCCCTCTTTCACCACTTCTATTTAACATAGTTCTTGAAACACTGGCCAGAGGAATTAGATGACAAAAGAAATTAAAGGGATACGGATAGGAAAAGGAAAAAAAAACTCAAATTTGAAAAAGAACTCACTATTTACTGATGACATGATTATATACATAGAAGATCCAAAAAATTCCACCAGAAAACTTTAAGAACTAGTAAACGAATTCAGCAAAGTAGCAGGATATAAAATCAACACCCATAAATTAAAAGTATTTCTGTACATCAGTGACAAATCCTCTGAAAGGGAAATGAGGAAAACTACCCCATTTGCAATAGCCTCAAAAACAAACAAAACACACACACACACACACACACACACACACACACACACACACAAACAAAAAACAAAAAACAAAAAACAAAAAAATCTTGGTAATCAACTTAAGGAAAGAGGAGAAAGACCTCTACAATGAAAACTATAGAATGCTAAAGAAAGAAAGAAGACCTTAGAAGGTAGAAAGTTCTCCCTTATTATTGGATAGGCAGAATTAATATCATCAAAATGACCATCCTACTAAGAGCACTATACAGATTTAATACAATTCCAATCAAAATCCCAATGGCATTCCTCATAGAAATAGACAAAGCAGTCATGAAATTCATCTGGAAACATAAGAGATGCAGAATAGCTAAAGCAATCCTTAGCAAGAAGAGTGAGGCAGGTGGCATCACTATACCAGAACTTAAAGTATAGTACAGAGCAATAGTAACAAAAACAACATGGTATTGGCACTAAAATAGACTTGTAGACTCATGATAGAATAGAGGACACAGAGACAAACCCACATATCTGCAGTTATCTTATATTAGACAAATGCACCAAAAACATACTTTGGAGAAAAAATAGCCTCTTCAACAAATGGTGCTGGGAAAACTGGAAATCCATATGCAACAAAATGAAATTAAACCCCTATCTCTCACCATGCACAAAACTAAACTCAAAGTAGATCAAGGACCTAGAAATTAAGCCAGAAACACTGTGCCTAATATAAGAAAAAGTAGGCCCAAATCTCCATCATGTCGGATTAGGAGACTCCTATAGTGCAAGAATTAAAATCAAGAATCAATAAATCAGATGGATTCAAACTAAAAAGATTTTTCTCAGCAAAAGAAACAATCAGTGAAATGAATATAGTGCCTACATTTTGGGAGCGAATATTTGCCACACACACATCAGATAGAGCACTAATCTCTAGGATTTATAAAGTACTCAAAAATCTTAATACCCCCAAACAAATAACCCAATCAATAAATGGGCCAAGGAATGGAACTGACACCTCTCAGAAGATGATATACAATCAACAAATACATGAAAAAATATACAACATCTCTAGCAATTAGAGTAGTTTTGATTTGCATTTCTCTAAGATTTCATCTCACTCCAGTCAGAATGGCAGCTATTAAGAATACAAACAAGTGTTGGCGAGGATGTGGGGAAAAGGCACAATCAGACATTGCTGCAGGACTGCAAATTGGTGTAGCCAATATGGAAAGCAGTATGGAGATTCCTTAGAAAACTGGGATTGAAGCCACCATTTCAACCAGCTATCCCACTCCTCAGTTTATACCCAAGGGACTTATAAACAGCATACTACAATGACACAGCCACATCAATGTTTATAGCAGCACAATTCACAATAGCCAAACTGTAGAACCAACCTAGATGCCTTTCAGTAGATGAATGGATAAAGAAAATGTGGCATATATACACGATGGAATATTATTCAGCTTTAAAAGAGAATAAAATCATGGCATTTGCAGGGAAATGAATGGAGTTGGAGAGAATATCACTAAGTGAGGCTAGCCAATCCCAAAAACCCAAATGCCAAATATTTTCTCTGATATAAGGATGCTGACTTATAATGGGATTGGGGGGTGGGTAGCATGGAAGGAATGGATGAACTCTAGATAGGGCAAAGAAGTGGGTAGGCAAGGGAGGGGACATGGGGTTAGGAAAGATGGTGGAATGAGATGGACATCATTACCTTAAATATATGTATAAAGACACAAATGGTGTGACTGTACTTTATGTACAACCAGAGATGTAAAAATTGTGCTTTACATGTGTAATATGAATTGTAATGCATTCTGTTGTAATATACAACAAATTAGAATAAAAAATCATAACAAATGGGATGACAAATTTGTGAGGTGTTATACCAAATTGTACAAAATTGACCAGACCTAACGGGGAAATTCCCATTTTATATAATAAATTATAATTTTAAAACCACCACCACCAAAAAAAAAAAAAAAAAAAAAAAAGAAAGTGTGCAGCAGCCCTGTTTGGGGAGATAGCTAAGATTGCGGTTGACTATGGGCCATGGACATATTTGGGCATTGTCGCCTTCCGTAGTCTCACAGGACTTGGCCTGGGATCTCGCGGGACTTGGCCCAGGATCTCGAGAGACTTGAGCCGTGACTCAGCATATCAGGCTAGCGCCATTCCTGCTCAGGCACGTGAGATGAGACCTGAGAGAGAACGGACGGGGTTATCGCTATTGTATAGATATATTGTAGTTTCTTGTAAGAGTAGGTGTCTTGGTTTCTTGTGAGAGTGTGTATGTGGTGTTAGAAATTACAAGAGACAGAGAGAGAAAGATTAAAGAATTTTTTCGTCTCCATCCCGACTCCTTCCCGCGGCGCCGCCGTTCCGGGCTGCAAATCCCTTTCTGGCGACTACAAAAGTGAAATAAAAAGCTCAGAGCTGCCTGTAGTGCCTGGCAGGGGTAACAGCTCCTTATTTTATGGATATCCTTATTTCATGGACAGAGAAGAGGGGGGTGGACTTGGCATTAAGTGATTGGAGCCTGCTGTTGGGGTTTGCTGATTGGTCCATGCTTTGGACCTGCAAGCTGCTTGGGGAACTTGAACTTCCCAGTGTCAGTCTTCTGTGGTCCTGAACTTCTAATAAGGAAGAATAGGAGGGGAGAGCCTGCGTTGGCCGGCTTGTCTCTGCCTGACTGCCTACCATTTCCCTGTCTCAGTCCCCCCTGTAGTTTAGCGACCATTGCTGCTGGGAGGCAGGGAGACTGGGGTAACAAGCACTCAGTAACTGCTTCCCACTGTTAAGGGCTGTTGAGAAGCTGCGATGAGGGACGGGTCCAGGGGTTCCTGATAGATATTCATGTGAGGACATTAGATGTCATTGTAGCTAAGAGGAAGAGATTTTGTTGAGAGACAGGAATTTGTTTAGTGAGGGTATACGGGTTACACTGAAATCAAATAGAGATTGCTGTGGGTCCCAATTCTGATACCATTGCCCCAGCGAAGGTATAGGTGGCTTGAGAGGAGCTGGTGCTAGATTAGTTCAGTTGACAATAGGAAACTTGATTTGGTTGTTAGGAAAGACTATGAGGTTAACCTTACTGTAGGAGGGGTTATGGTAGTAGATCTAGCCATTGATCAAGTTCTCTCCTCTTGTAGGTATTTTAGAGAATGCAACTATTGTCATTCTCCCAGAAAGCAAATGCTGTAGAAAAAAAGACTATGCACAAGGATGAAGCCCAGCCTGTTAGGTGGTCTGTGCATCATGATATTCTCCCAATAAAGGGAAGTCATCTATGAAAGGTCTAGTCCCCAAATATAGCAAGCTAAAAGGAGATCATAAGATAGAGAATAGCCAGTGTAGTCTTTAAACAGTAAGACTAGCCAGTAGGAATAGTCACCTCCTAGTAGTGAAGCTACTGATACTTCAATAGAAAGACCAAATGTATCACTTAGCTCATTTGGACAAAAATTTGAGATCTTGTATCAGATTCCTTTGGGGGGTTGAAGTCATCTAGTTTTAAAGTTGAATGTTCATGGTTTAACTGGTATGGTGGATACAGTTCTCTTATCTAGGTACATTTACTGAAGAAGGGGTAGATAAAATCCCAGAAGGTCCCTTCCAGATAGAGTCTAGATTAGGGGAGCTTCAGAGTGTTGTTTTGACCATCACTAAGTCACTTGGCTCATGTAATGGTGAAGAGGCCAATGGCTCATGTATGGGATATTTACAGATTTCAGTTTGGAATTCAGTTAGTTTTGTGATATGAGATATCAAGTCAGCAGTTTCTTGGTCTTTGAGGATTTGTTTAAGAATGGCCTTCCATATAAGAAATTGAATGAACTAAGTCCTAATGCTCCTGGGGTGTTTATGATTCTGAGCAGAGCTGGAGGAAGCATCTTGGGCCAAGCGTGGTGAGTTTCTTGAGTTTATTCAAATCCTTCTTTAGAATATCATGGGCAACTTTAACTTCCTGACATTGTCTCTTATGATACTGAGCTCAGGGTCATTTGGAACTTTTGATAAGGAAGAGGAGGAGGAAAACACCAGCCTGGGCTGGCTTGTCCCTGCTTAACTGCCTAGGATTTCACTTACCTCAATGAGAGCAAGATTTTGAGGGGACATGGGGGATGGGGAAGGGAGTGTGTAAGAAATGGAATAACCACAGGGCAGGAAGATGCATGAAGGAGAGGTGGCTGCAAGGATGGCAGGCACTTCCAGAGCTTGACAGGAAACAGTATACACAGGCCAGCAACTTTTGAGTCTTCCTTGACTTCTGTTTTTCTCTCCTATGTCACATGCAGTTGCAACAGCAAATCCTGCCCATTCTCTTGCAAGTACTTCCAGATCAACTTTTCTTCTTTGCAAGAACATTCTGACTCTGGTTCCTGCCTTCTCACAATTGATTCTTAACCCACTAGTGGTCAGAGGAACCATTTGAAACCAGGCCACTCCTCTGCTCAGAACTCCTGCTTTAGTGGTTTCCCATCTCCGAATCATGTCACCTATAAGATCCTACAAGAGATTCTCCATACTGCCTCAATTTAGATACAGTCTGTTGTGCTTTAAAGGAATACTAATGTTGATTCTGTTGGTTTTATGGTTGGTTCACTGATATTTGCTGAAAGCTTCTTAAGGGATTCAAATGGGCATTCAGGGTTAAGAATCACTGCCCTCTACAACCTGCTCTTCCCTTCCTTTCTTAACTCTTTATCCTCACCTTCTCCTTTTCTTTATTTTCCACAATATACCCTAGACACACAGGCTTCCTGGCTGGGTCTCCATCACCCAAGTATATTCCCACGTCGGAGTCTTTGCTGGCTGACGCTCCATCCAAATGCTCACATGGAACACTGTGTAGCTCCTTCAGGTCTTTAAAATGTCAAGTACCATGAACAAGGGTTCCAAGAAAATGATGAGAAAGGTCTTGATTAACTTCTTGTAATTATTTTCTCCTGTATTGAACTCCTCAAGGTAGACTACATTGCATTTCCCTCATATGCAGGTACATCTGCCATATGATAATTTAGCTTTCAACCTGCTGAGCTGAGTGTGCAAGATAAATGATTGTGTAATTCAAACCACTGCTGAAAAGTATCTATTAGTGAAATTGCCTATATGCTTGGAGTACTTTCTTATCTAACAAGTCATCTGAAGACATAGGCATAAAACCTCACATACACAGAAGAGATATGTAAGATAGATCAGATAACTTCTATTCTCTTATAGCTCAGATAGTCTATGATTCTATTTAAAATTAATACTATCCCAGAATCATATATATTGATAATGTGACAAAAGACACCAGGAGTACCTTGGGTAAATTTAGCTCTTTTCTTCTCTGTAATCCATAACAAAGCTCCAGATTGCCTCAAATCATCACAATTTAAGTAAAAGTAGTTCTTTCCTCCTATATTGAAGGTTCAAAGACCCCTGGCCTCACCTTTCAGAATATATCGCTGCCTAGTGAATGCCTCCCATGTAAATTTGGAAATTGCTTTATTGAATGAATCTGAGTAACTAGGGTTGTGTGGTTTATTCATGTGGTTTAAAAACAGTCATTTTAAAATGCGGATACCCCTTGGGAAACATATACTTTAAGCCTGATTGCTCATTTATATTTCAGTGTATGCATTTTTTTTAGGAGTGCATAGTACCTAACAGATGCTTAACAAGTATTTGGAGAATGAACAAGTTGAGAGGGTATTTTTCTAGGGGACAGAAGGAGGCCCCACACTCTGAGAAAGACCAGGTCTACTGTTATCTAATGTTCAAGAAGACACTTAGAAAAGTGACCCATTCACAATAGAGTAACTTGGGGTGTGGGGTGGGGATTACCAAATACCCAAGATGAGGCAGGAGAACTCAACTCCTGTGTCCAGAAGGCTACAGTGGAGAGAGCCCTGTCTTCGTATTCATGGGTGAGTTTGTGTGTGGGTACTGTTGATACTGCCGTTTACCGATGACGAGTTCTGTTCCCCCAAATGTTGAAGTTTGAACATTAGAGAAGCACGCCGAGGCAAGCATATAAAGCAGAGTTTACTTAAAAAGGGTAACATGGACTTCTCCTGGGAGGGAGAAGTGGGCCATTGCTGGTATCTTGATATCCCAATTAGCGAGGCAGGTCTGCCTTTTTATATGTCCCTGGGCTTCCTTTGTTCTCCTGCTCTCTTCCCCTTATCTCTCTCCTTCCTGCATATGTGACCAGGCCAGGTGGGATGGCCAAAAGGTGAGAAGCAGATGGGATGAAGGGGTAAGGGCGGGATGGTGCAGCCCAGGACACATGAATTGACAACTTTAAAGCTCCCTGTAGGGAGGGGCAGTTCCTGGAACAGGTTACCTTGGCAACAGGTTGGGGCAGGGGCCTGTTCTTGATAAGGGTGGAGGAAGGGCTCTGAAGGAATTAACATTCCAATTCCTCAGGGGACAGTCTCCCAACATTCTCCAACTTCCCGAGACTCACTCAAAATTGGCTTTCTTGATCCAACCTGACTCGATTTACCTATCTATACTGACTGCCTACCAGATTCTGGCTTCACTGTTAGAATAACTCACAAAAAAGCCTCACCTTTTGACCCACCCCAGGGGGAGGACCAAACCAGCTCACAAGGGTCTCACTCAAAGAGCATCTGTTCGGGACCCCCTGTCTTGTTTCCACATTTTCCTATTTAAGTCATGGATGGAAAGGTAGAAAGACAAAGTGCAAAACCAGACGGCCAATTGCCTATTCCATCTCAGATTTCCCTCCTTCTCCAGGCCTCAGCCACAGAGAGAGAGAAAAGCTTTGGCTTTAATTCAAATTTGGATTTTTAATTTATGACTGAAAATAAAATGTTTCTGTGATTTAAAGTGACTCTAGCCCTTTTTACTACCTAAGAGTGCCCAGAAAAAAGTATTGGAGACTGCCCAAATTTTCATCTGGAGGTAATGGAAATACTAGTCCAATAGAATAAATTTAAAGAGACAGTGGGAAGTAAAAATGAAGTTCTAGATAACATGAACCATGCTTGTTATGAAGCCAGAATCTGTTAGCCAGAATCTGTTAGATAGGTAAATCAAGTCAGGTCGATCAAGAAAGCCAATTTTGAGTGAGTCTCAGGAAGTTGGAGACTTGTTGGCAGACTGTCCCCTGAGGGATTGGGATGTTAATTCCTTCAGAGCCCTTCCTGCACCCTTATCAAGAACCTACCCCAACCTGTTGCCAAGGTAACCTGTTCCAAGAATTGCTGCCCTCCCCCCTACCCCCAGGGAGCTTTAAAGTTGTTAATGTGTCCTGGGCTGCTCCATCCTGCCCTTCCCCCATCAGCCCATCTGCTTCTCACCTTTTGGCCATCCCACCTGGCCTGGTCACATATGCAGGAAGGAGAGAGATAAGGGGAAGAGAGCAGGAGAACAAAGGAAGCCCAGGGACATATAAAAGGCAGATCTGCCTTGCTTCTTGGGACACAGGAATACCAGCAATGGCCCCCTTCTCCCTCCCAGGAGAAGTCTATGTTACCCCTTTTAAATAAACCCTGCTTTATATGCTTGCCTCGGCATGCTTCTCTAATGTTCAAACTTCAACATTTTGGGGAGCAGAACTCATCACTGGTAAAGGGCAGTATCAGTTACGTGGGTCTACTTCGCAGCTCTGCTCTGATTAGTATGATACTGATTCACATGTCAGCCTGAAAGTATTTCTGTAGCAACCCAAGCACATTTTTAGCTTAAATTTCTCAAACTTTATATTTATTATTTATTTATTATTATTATTTTTTTAATGGTGCTGGGGATCAAACCCAGGGCCTTATACATACAAGGCAAACACTCTACCAACTAAGCTATATCTCCAGCCCTTAATTTTGTTTATTTTTTGTCAAAATAGTTTATTTTTTTATTCATTTATTTTATTTTTAAAACAGCATGGAATTATTAAATTTGATGAATTTCTTCAGTCTTTAAAGAGAGAGCCCACCAAAGAATTCTTTTGCTCTGGGATGGTAAAAATATTGGAGTAAACCTGATTCCTGTTTTAGTAGGACAGTTCTACCAGCACCAGGCTCAAAGTTCCCTCTCTGCAATGTCACAGTGGTATGGAGAATACCTCCTGCTGACTTGTAATACTGAGTTGATGAGACACTAAGGAGCTGTTTTTAATGGGCTTTTTTTTTTTTTTTTTTTCTTCTTCTTGATGGAGCTATACCAGTTAACTGACAAAATTGAGATTTTCCTAAGAAAAATGATATCTCTTGTCTTCCAAAATTAATTGTTCTCTTTAGATTTAGGGCAACAGAATTTGCATTTGTTTATAACTGAGGTACAATTTCAGTCCTTAATAATTGCCATCAAGTCTGACAAAGGGCTCCTCTTGTCGTCCTGGCTTCAGTCTACCTGCTGAGTCCTGGTGTATTGAGATCTGCAGCTGTAAGCTAGGAAGATAAGGGCTGTCTCTGTTGCTTTTGTTTCTTCAGCTAGCCAGCCAGTTGGTGCTCTGCACACAATAAGTGTCAAAGAATGCTATTGACCGAATGTCTGGATGTTTCAGTCATTTAGAATGCATATCTCTGCCTATTGTTCAAATTTGAAACCAAACAGCATTAATACTAAGTTTCTGTGGTTTCTGAAATCCTTTCACAGCTCTCTCCTCATTTAGACTAATTACTCTCCTGGGCAGAGCACCCTTTCTACTTTGACAGTGAAGATGAAGGAAATTGAAAAATTGAAAAAACAATGAAGAACAGACTCAAGAAAGAAATCCATTAAAGCCAGTTACAAGTTATCTCAAATCCTCAGCATCCAATGTCTGTAACTTAAAATTTCCCATTTGTTAAGAATAAATGGAGTGGCTCCCGAAGAACACAAAAACCAAAAAAAATGATTTTGTATTACAGATGATTCCACCACCTTTGTATGTAAGTGTGCTTAAAATTTTATATAGGAATGAATAAGAATAGGTAATCTTTCCCTTTGTGATTGCTGGAGGTGAATTTTTCTCCTCATTTCCTCTGGATGAATAGATTAAAGACATAAAGAATTTGGGATAAGTGGGGCTATGTCTGCTGTAAGATTAATAAGCACTAAGCAGTTCTCACAAGTATTACATTTGTGAACAGGAATGGCTTTGGGCAAAACCAAGAGCATTGTCTTTGCTACCAACATATCTTTATTTCTTTACCTCCTGTCAATCACCTTCTCAAACTTGTAGAACTTTGTGCCCAACCTTCTGCTGCCCTTTATGTGCCCAAACTCACTCCAGACATTCACTTCAGTTTGTCTCCAGGATAGCTTGTGCCAGACTTTTCTTGCCTCTTTTTCTCTTTGTTCTGACTTGCTCCTATGTTGTCTTCTCAGACTTTGCTTGATATCAGGCTAACGAATGGGATCAACCTCTCCATTTAGGGTAGGAATGACCAGTTATGATTCAGTGTGTTACAGAGGAGTTGCATCATGGGCACATCAAACAATGAATGAAGCATAGTGCAGGGTTTGGACATTGAGGAAGAAGAGAAAGGAATTAAATAGTGATGGTAGTAATATGTTCCCCATTGTGTTAGCTCACAACAAAATGTTTCCTGTAACAAAATACCACAGACTGGATAGCTTAAGCAACAAATTTATTTTCTCTTTTGGAACTTGGAAGTCTGAGACTCAGAGTGCCAGCTCAGATTGGGTTCTTGTGAGGGTGCCATTCCTAGCTTGCAGATGATCCCCTTCTACCTGTGTCCTGTCTTTTTGTAAGGCTTCTGACTTTTTGTTGTTGTTGTTGTTGTTCAAGGGTCCCACCTTTTTTACTCCATTTATCCTGAAATTTTTTCCCCTAAAGTCCTTTTTCCAAATACAGTTAGAGCTTCAACATGAATTGTGGGGTATATAATTCTGCCCATAGCACCTGTTCTCCATCTGTGAATGACCAGCAAAAAATAATATGACAGATATAAATCTGTTTCTCCTGGGTCAGTCTTAGTTTCTTCTTTCATTATGTGAATGTCTTGTTGGGATGAGTTTGATTCTGAAATCTAAACATATATTAATTTTCTATAATATGATCTGGTGAAGAAAGAGTTCTCTCTTCTAATAATGTGAGGGAAGAAAAGAACTATGTTTGATTTGCTAAGAAATGGCGACTTCCAAGAGTAATTTTGTGTGACTTTTTTTTTTTTTTTTTTCACCTCAGGGATTGTGTTTAGAATTGTGTAACTTGAGGTCATGAGTACCTTGGGTACTGTAGGTACTCGGTAGAGTGGGTAGACATCAAGGGGGACTTTGAAAGGAAGGTATAGGCAGTGTCCTTCTCTGACCATAGGTAATAAAAAAACACCTAATTTTTGTATATGAACTTGTGATATATAAAATGTTTTTATAATCTTTGCATAAAAATAACATGATTAAAGTACAAAACTCCAGATGCCTTATTTATTAATTCAGGTGCTACTTACTAATGTGATGTAGGAATCTTCAGCCAATGAGTTCTATACATTGTGAGAAATATTTTCAGATGTACTTCCCTAGAAACATGCTCACATTTTATTAAGCTGAATTTAGAAAGAAATAATTCCTAGGTAGAAAGCAGTTGAAGAAAAATTTATTGAACATTCACTTATCCAGGAAATGCTAGAGTACTGACATATTTAGTTAGCACAGTTCTAGGTTCTAGGGACCATTAAAGAATAAGACTAACAGGTACTTGTTCTCATGGAGCTGACATGGAGTGTGGAGAGACAATTACAGCAACTACAGTAAGCATTATATTAGATGGCAATAATTTTGGGCTGGCATGACAGAATGTCCAAATTGCTGTTATATATTGATTAGTTAAGAAAAACCACTCAGATTTAAAGTGAGCCATGAATGACAAGGAGTTGACCATGAAGAGAAGGTGTTATGGTTTGGATGTGGAGGTATCCCCTAAAAGCTCATGTGTGAGACAATGCCAGAAGGTTCAGAGAAGAAACGATTGGGTTAAGCCTTGATCCAATCAGTGAATTAATTGATGGGATTGAGTGGTAACTGAAGTCTGGTGGCCTGTGGCTGGAGGCCGTGGGGCATTGGGGGCGTGGCTTTTGGATATTTGTATCTGGCAAGTGGAATCTCTGTTTCCTGATCGTCATGTGAGCTGGTTCCCTCTGCCATATTCTTCCACCATGATGTCCTATATCATCTTGAGCCCTGAGGAATGGAGCCTGCTGTCTATGGATTGAGACCTCTGAAACCATGAGGCCCTAAATAAACCTTTTCTCCTCTACTGTTGTTCTGGTTGGATCCTTTTAATCACAGCAGCAAAAAATATGTATTATTTATTTATTTATGTATGTATATACACATATGTATATATGTATACACACACACACACTCAGTGCAAGGGCCTATGGGGTGAATGGATCTGTGTTTGAGGACCAGGTACAAAGCATCTATTGGTAGCAAAATGGAAAGGGGGAGAAGAGACAGATGGACAGTCTTATAAAGAGCTTTGGAAGCAAGAGTACTGACCTTCCTTAGGAAGATGTGCAATAATTTGTTCAGAAGCAAGTTAGAGATGGCAGGAGATTCAGCTATAAAAATTGTTATAAGACTTTGTTTAAGCCAAGAGTGGTGGTTCACACCTGTAATCTCAGCAGCTCAGGAGGCTGAAATAGGAGGATCACAAAATTCAAATCCAGTCTCAGCAACTTAGTGAAGTTCTAAGCAACTTAGCGGCACTGTGTCTCAAAAAAAAAAGGTGGGTAGGGGGTGGTGCTGGGGATGTGGCTCAGCGGTTAAGCATACCTGAGTTCAATCCCTAGTACCAATAAATAAAGATACACTCTGAGCAAGTGCAATGAGAATAAGAATTCTCTGAAATGGATATAAATGACTTGAGACAAGGAAGTGGTAGTTGGAAGGTAGATAGTCCTGGAGACTGGGAAAATGAGGAGCAAGAAGAACATCATCATTAGAAACACAATTAGGAGTCATGGTCGGGATAAGACTTTTCCAATAGCAACATGCCCCCACAGGTTGATCTCACTAGTTTTCCCCAGAGTGCTATACCAGTGTTACTATTTATTATGTGTCATGGCAGTGTAAACATTGAACGTATGACTAAAGATTCACTAATACTTGTGTGACACTTGGCTCTAGCATAACTGTAACACCATCTATCTGTAATGTGGGAATGCTCTGAGTCTGTATGTAGTACATAGGTAGTACATGTGCATTATATGTTCTACACAGAGAATACACACAAGCTCATTCCATTATCAAGTTTGGCCATTCTCAAACCTCATGTGGATGCTACTTAAGTTAAAATAATTCCTTTAGAACTATAAATGATAAATTGAATTTGGTTGGACTCACTTCACTCCCCCCAAAAAAAATAATTACTTCATAAAATAAAACAAGACAATAATAAAAAGCTCAGGGCCTTCAAATAATTACCTTTGAGATGACATACATTTACACTTTCACACACATCATCATGCTGTTTATAAGCCTCATTTTCTCATGAGCTTATGAGGAATCATAAGCTTCATTTTGAAAGCGGGGACTTGGGCACAGTAGTGTTTATTTTCTGATGAAACTACAACAGTGTACCTCCTGTGTATCATTTTAAAACCCTGATGGAATCTGCTTGGCCACTGAATATGCTGCCTGGTGTCCAATCATACTCTAGATTTGTGATAGGAGTGTGGGAGGGGAGTAGAGATGTGACTGAGGGTGTGGGCTGCAGCTATTCCCAGAAAAGAGGAATGAACAGTTACTACAAAACATAACCAGTACACTCATAGCCAGAAAGGCAGGGTGCAGACTTGCTTTTCAGCTACTCAGCCCAAGAAATAAGACCTGCACTTCAAGAAGTAGGTTTCTGGCAGAAGCAAGAGTGTTTTTAATTAACATCAGTTATTTTTGAAAACTTCCATAACTAAAACTACCCTTGATCATTTTTTTTATCCTCTTTTGCATGGAAAGATGAAGATAGTACAATATGTGTTCTTGGATATTTCAAATAAGAACAGGTTTTCAAAATAGGGTGTGTGGATTGTTGTTTCATCACTTATTTAAACTGTGGCATCCACATCATGCACACACTTACCTCTAGGGTCTAGGACAGTGAGAAATGAGCAGTTTGGCTTTAGTTTCCCAAGACAGACCAAGCTTCATCTGTCTGTCCTGAGGATGGTTCTGTCAGGGTAGACCCTTCCCCAGAGATATAATTCTCCTCTTGCTAATCTGTTATAGGATGGAAGATTCCTTCAAAAATACTAGGAAGCTGGGCATTGGTGGTGCATGCCTATAATCCCAGTGACTCAAGGAGGCTGAGGCAGGAGGATTGCAAGTTCAAAGGCAACCTCAGCAACTTCGTGAGACACTGTCTCAAAATAGAAAAACATAAAGGGCTGGTGATATGGCTCAGTGGTTAAGTGCCTCTGAGTTCAAAAAAAAAAAAAAAAAAAGAAAAAAGAAAAAAATAGTAGGAGAGGAAATTTCAAAGAAAAGTTAAAAATGAATCTGAGCTAGGTGAGGTGGTGGTAATCCCAGAGGCTTCAGTGGCTGAGGCAGGAGGATCACAGGTTCAAAGCCAGCCTCAGCAAAAGTGAGGCACTCAGCAACTCAGACCCTGTCTCAAAATAAAATATGAAATAGGGATGGAATGTGGCCCAGTGGTCAAGTGCCCCCGAGTTCAATCCCCAGTACCAAAATAACAAAAATGAATCTTTTTTAAAATTTTTATTCCCAGTTGTACTAGAAAAATAATAGCAGGGATGAGGACAAAGATAAAAGTTCAAAATTTTAATATGGGACTATGATTTTGAAAGGGAATTATTAGTAAAGAGTGAGGAAGATGTGATAAGCAATATAAGACTTTGCTGTGATGCTTCTATCAAGTTCCAATGAAATGGCAAGAACCTGATTCCTTGTTTGTTACATGTCCAGCTGTGGGATTGACATATGGCCTTAAGAAAGTCCCTGGGAGGCAATCATGTCTGGGATATGACAATGTGGCCAGACAGATGGCCTTTGGGCTTTAAGGGTCTGTCTTGACAACCTGATAATTCAGGTCTATCTTCAAGTGGACCTTAATTGGCTGGGACAGGAAACCACTCCTTTTAGAAGATTTATATTATAATCGCTAGTAGAAATGTAACACGGAGGGAAAGGAGAGTATTGGGGAGTGAAATTGATCAATTATGTGCGTACATGGACATGTCACAATAAATCGCACTATTATAATGCACCAATTAAAAAAATGCCATAGACTTTTAATTCAGGCAGATTTGGGATTTAAATCTCTGCTCACACCCCGTCACGTTGTATGTCTGGGTATATTATTGTTCTCTGTCTCCTTTTCTGAACACTGAAAACAACCTTCTGTGGGAAGGGTTGTTAGAAGGGTCAAATGTCATAAAACATATGTGTGTGTGTGTGTGTGTGTGTGTGTGTGTATGTACTGTACCTGATGAAAGCTTAAGATAGTTATTACAATTACTTACCTTAGCCCCTTTCTTTGGTGCCTAAACTTCCAGGTTTGCACCAAGAGTCCATGTCCTGGGAACCTCTCAGTCCTGAGTAAACTGGTATGGTGGTCACCCTAATTGAAGCATAGAGCCATTAAGTAAATTGCAGCTATTAAGTAGAGGATCTGGGTTTCAAGTCTTCAAATTCTGATTCTTGCTGTTAACCATTACTTTTATACTGTGTATGGTGTATATATTCTGATTAGTATTAATTAAAGTAATAATAAAGGCCATCAGTATCTGGAATTGAGAAGACAATTCCATATTAAACTCTTTCACTAATTTACAATGTATCTTCACTGACCTCCGAGTTTGTTGAGATGTAACCTGAAATGAACACTTGAAAGAGGATATTGAGACTTTCAGCAAAATGGGGGAAAGGGTCCTATAAAAAGCAGGATAGAAATATTGTCAAATGATGTCTGACAGATTTTCCTGTGTGTGTATTTCATACATCTGCTTTTTCTTTCTCTTACCCATTGTCATGGATGTTTTTCTTTAGTATGAGCTGACTCCTTTGAAAAAGGCAAAAAGGAGAAGATTTGATAGAAGAAAATATAGAACTCATTTAATCAAATCAATTATTTTCACTCTGTGATTTTGGATAGTATGCAACATTTGTTAGATTAACCTAGATTTTAAACTACCATGTTGCAGTCTTTTTTATTAAGTAGTTCCTTTTTTAATAGAAATCTAGTGTTCCCCTCCTTTCCATCCTGATGGTCTTCTCCCGAAGCCCACACACACATGCACACAGATGCTTGCAGCTTTCTCAGTCTCTTTGACTACTGGCAAGCAGTTCTGCTGCAAGCCTTGATTAATAGTTGCATGATTTTACTGCTAGAGCCTGAGGCTCTTTAATATGAATAGTGGTGCAGATGGGTTGAGGTATATGCTCTGTGGTCTCTTCATCTTCTCCTAGGATATACAATTTACCCCGTATCCTGGAAATATTTGAGAATATGAAAATCTTCTGCCTGACCTCTTTTCCTGATTTATTTAGAGTTCATAAATTCTTTATTCCAAGGTTTCTCTCTTTAACTTAAGTCACAAGTTTAAATTCAACAGAAGGCACACTATCTTCATTTCATGTTATTTCACATATTTTGATGGCAGTCACCATGAGATTTCTGAAGAGTGAGGGACTATTTTGGGCACTTTGTGAAATGAAATGGTGGTGCTTTTATTCTAAAGCCATTTCTCACAGCACATTCTGTTAGCCCCTAGAATATAAACTAGAATTTGCCTCTCAGGGACATGCTACCAAGAATGTCTTCATAATCAGCTTTTAAATCAATTTCAGGAGGACTTTGAGAAGGCATCATGCCAAGATGACCTTTTTTGGATGTGAAGTTTTAGCAGAAGAGGTCGTGATTTTAAGAAGTTGTGTCCAGAGGGATGCAAAGTAGAACCTGATATGGTTTTTAATGGAATTGCAAAGGTATGAAAAGAAGATTATCTGCAATGGGGTGGGAGGAAAGCAAAAAGACTGGTAGAGGCGTTTTAGAAGAGGTGGCACTTGATCACGGCCTAGATGGATAAATAGGATGTGAACAGATGGAGATGGATAGGAAGGACAGTTCCGACTTAGAAGACAAAGCAAACGCACATCAGGCAAAAGACAAAGGAGGAAAGGGTGAGGTTTTTGAGGAGACAGCAAATCACCTCTGTGTCTGACATGAAGGGAGGATTATGAGTGCTGGGGGAGACACTCGCTGTAATGAAACAAGGTCTTGGCATGCTTTTAGTGTGGACTTTGTTTTGTGGGCGATGGAATAATTGCTTAATTGAGTAATGTATATGAGATCATCAAATACAACACAGGGCATAGAGCAGTTGCTCAATAGATAACTGTTAGCAGAATCCTCCAAAAATAAGAATAATAATGCTACGTAGGAGTGACAAAATCATATTTAGAATAATCTCTCTTCTCCATCTGCACTTCTCTTTATTTTCTCATCAGTCCTCAAAAGCAGTGAAAAAGAAAAGAAATAGAGAGGACATCAGGTCCAGCATTTGATGATGTGGCAATCCACTTCCTCAAAGATTTATGTCAGTTTTGAAATGAACAATAATTTAACCAACAACTACTTATCATGAGAGGAAATAAAAACAACCATTAATGTTATCATAGCTTACATTTTATTTGAAAATAGAATGTACCAAACACTAAGATCCCTCCCAGGTCTTGTTTGATTTTCCATCTCCACAAGAATCCTACAAGGGAGCTGGCCTGGAAGGTGGAATAGGCAGAGGCTTCATGGAGGACACAGGGCTTCTGATGACTTCAGAGAATGGAGGGTTCCCTAGGTGGTATTCAAAGAAGGTCAAAGAGCCGTGACAGAGAAAATGTGAGCCAAGTCAGGCATAAAAATGCATTTTCATAAGAAGTAAGAACCTAAAACTGGGGGTGTTTAATAATGTTTGTAAGGTTACCCAGCTGTGAAGTGTTAGAGCCAGAATTCAAATCCAGCAGGTGTAACTCTGAGGTTTCATCTTGAATCCTGGGAATTGAATCTAGGCTGTAGGAGTCCTGGCCCATGCTGCGAATCCCCATTTTACAGTACTAATGTAGTTGTACAACTCAGTTTTATGAACATTAACAAGTATTTTTATATGAAACATGTTAATCTCCACAAGAAACTCTGCCTTCAAGTTACTTGTGGTCTTAGAGAAGCTGGATATCCAAGGAAAATACATAGCTCCTTTACTTTTGCATTATCAGTGAATGAAGTTAAATAAAAGAAAAAGTACTTAACATTCACTGAGAGAGAAATGTGGATCTGAATTAATGCATCACATATTTAATTTTTTAATGGCTTTATTCAGATATAAACTACCCACTTAAAGTGTACAATTCAGTGGCTTTTATAATTCACAGAGTTGTACAATCATCATCACAATCTACTTTTAGATCATTTCTATCAGCAGAAAATATCTGTAACCATCACTTCCATCCTACCACCCACCATGGGTACCCACTAATCAACTTTCTGCTTCTAATGACTTGTCCAGACATTTTATACATGGTCTTTTGTGACTAGTTGCTTTCACTTCACAATGTTTTCAAGGCTCAAGGAGGTACCATGATGTAGCAGGTAGCAGGTATTCCTTTCTTTTTACTGTTGAAAAATATTTGAGTGAATATACCACATTTTATTCATCCATTCCCCATTAGTATACAGGCAATTTCTACTTGTGAATAATGCTTCAGTGAACATTTGTTTTTGTGTAGTTGCACTTTTTTATTTCTCAATTATACCTTAGAATGCAATTGCTAGGTCACATGATAATTCTGTTTTTCAACTTTTGAGGAGTTTCCACATGATTTTCTAGGAAATCTGCATCATTTCACACTTGCACCAGCAAAATATGAAGTTTCCAACCTCCATTCATCCTTGTCAACCCTAATCATTTTTATTATAACCATCCTCATGAGAGTGAACTGATATCGTGGGTTTTGATTTTCATTTTCCTGGTAGCTAATGATGTTGAGTGTTTTTTCATGGACTTAAGGGCCATCAGTATATGTTATTTGCAGATTTGTCTCAAACTATTTCCCCTTAGGTTGTCTTTTTGCTTTGAGTTGTAAGAGTTCATATGTATATATATGTGTGTGTTTGTGGGTATGTGTGTGTGTATGTATATATGTATAACACACACACACACATATATATACACACACACATACATATATATATAAACATTTTCTAAGAATAAGTTGCTTATGAGTTATATGATTTGCAAATATTTTCTCATGCCTGTGGGTTTGTGGGTTTTCTTATTGGTGGTCTCCTTTGAAACATAATGGTGTCAAATTTTGATAAAGACCAACTTAACCTACTTTTTCTTTTGTCATTTGTGCTTCTGGTGTCATATGTAAAAAGGCTTTTTGTCTAATCCCAAACAGTCACATTGGGGGCTAAGACTTCAACATATGAATTTGGGGTTGGGGACACAACTCAGTACATAGCAGTGATAATCTTTGTCTGGTTTTAGTATCAGGATAACAGTGGCCTCAAAATGAGTTGAAAAGTTTCTCTTTTATGTTTTTGGAAAGTGTTGTGAATATTTGGTTTTAATTCTTTACATGTTTGGTGTTATATGTGTGTATGTGTATATATAATTTTTTTTCACTTTGAAGATTTTTCTCTTTGTCTTTCAACATTTTTGCTAAGTTTTTCTGTGCAGATCTCTTTGTCTTTATCCTACTCGGAGTTCATTGAGCTTTTTGGATGTGCAGATTAACGTTTTTAATAATTTGGAATATTTCAATGACTATTTCTTTGATAATTTCATGGCTGATGTCCCTCCTTTCCTCTTTCCCCTCTTTGCTTTCTGCTTAAATGTATGTTGATGCAATTAACTGTATCCCATAATTCCCTGAGGTGCTCTTCATTTTTCTTCCTGCTCTTCCTCTTCTCTGTTAAGATTGTATAATCTGTCAGTATACATTGATGTTAGCTACTTCTTTTTCCTGCCAACCCTAATCTACTGTTGATTCCCTCCAGTGAAGTTTTCACCTTAGCTCTTGTACTTTTCAACTCCAGAGTGTCCATGTGTTGGTAGAGCTGCTGCTCTCTACTCCTCTGCCTCTTCTTGTCTTCTTCCCCTTCCTCCTTGGCCTCCTCCCTCTCCCCATTCTCTTCTTTTCCTTTTTGGTAATTTATCTGAATTGATATGCTCTTTTTGAGGAGAAATCATCACATCTTCATTTATTTAAGTAAAGATTCCTTTAGTTCTTTAGTCACAGGTTTGCTTTGTCTGCTATGTCTGACATGTGGGACTTTGAAAGGCTGTTTTGTTGCATTTTTCTGCCTGTGTCTCACATGCTGATCCTGTGCATGTATTGGATGTTTTTGTTGACTATTGGGACATTTAAAGTAATACATCAATTTTTCTTCATTCTGAGTAAAACCAGTCTCTCTGTAAAAAGCCTCAGAAATCTCTAACAGGGCTGCTTCTCTCTGATAAAGACCACTTGACTACTACTCAGAGCTAGGAATAGAGACAGTGGTCACTTGTCTTGGAATGGTATCTGGGCTCCACAAGCAAGTACTGGGTGAAATTAGCAGCCACTGGCCTGCTCAGCTGCCTCTCCTGGTGTAGGAACTTGCATTATGAATGAGCTAAGGTGAGGCTCACCTTGGCCTATATTAAAAACCTATGTGGGGCTGAGGTTGTGGCTCAGTGGTAGAGTGCTTGCCTAGCATGTGTGAGGCACTGGGTTCGATTCTCAGCACTGCATATAAATAGATGAATAAAATAAAGGTCCATCAGCATCTAAAAAATATTTTTTAAAAATCCCTGGGACTTGGGTGAATCTTCCACCTTGTGAGTTCAGGTAGAGTAGAAAAAGAGAGCTGGAGATCTCTCAGCTGTTCTTGCCTATAATAGAACCTCTGCAATACAGTTGGGGGAGGGCAGTGGGAAATGCTGGCTGCCTGTGCCTCCCAGTAACATGATGCAACCCCTAGCTGGGAGCAGAGAAGATAGAACCATGTGTTCTTAACAGCATCTACCTAGAGGAAAGTTCCACCATGCTGAACTGGGATGGGGAGGGAAGGTGAGCTGTGTGGCTCAAATGCCACAGACTTTTGTTGTTCTTATTGACATTTAGTAGATTTTAAGGCTTTTATACTCTTTTTAAATTTTTTACCAGTTGTTATTGTTTTGCTTGGAGAAAGTCTCAGCTCTTTATACCACCATTCCAGAAGTCATCCACCTATGGATTATGAAGGATATGGAAAATAGGCCCCAAGAAACTTCCCTTACTGTTCCCCTACCTGCCCTGTCCTGTCCTGTCCCCATGACCTGGCCCTGCCTGCCAAAAGGGCCTGCCAAAAGTAACCAACTGCTCCCGTGAACTGGCTCTGCTAAGGTCCTATAAAACCCAGACCCTCATGATGGCCTGCGCCATCCCCCTCCACCCCCAAGATGTGCTCCTCTGATGCTGTATAAAGCATCGTTGGTCCATGAGGTTTCCCTCCATTTTCTTTACGCATTCTCTTTATGTGCTTTCAGATTTAATCTTTATAAATTTTGGATCTATTATCTCTGCTAATCCCCAGAACAACCTGAGAATAAGGTAGTAACTCTCAGCAAGAATTTGAGTCAGACATTTAAAACAGTACCTGCTTAATAAACAGTACATGCTTAATAAAATTTGTTGTTATCCAGTAAATTATTATTAAATTATTAATGAACCCCAAATGTCAAGCAATACAATTTAGGAAAGGATAAATTTCCAAATGATAGTTAGTGACAATTAAGGCTATTATGATTGAGTTAAGACATCATAAAGCATTTATTTTTCCATTTTAGGAGAATAAATGTTTTCTTCATGCTTCTTATAAACTGCAGAGTTCTTTGTATCCGAACAGTTGGTCTTCATGACCAAGACAGATAATTTATCAATTCTATAGACATATTGTTGTAATGGTCCTTATATTAATTTGTTGTGAAAGATGGTTCACTTGGTGACTTCATAGTTAGAGCAAAACCCCAGGAGGGAAAGTGGTTACTTAATGTTAACACTGTTTGAATTTTGGTACTTTGGGGCATGCTTGGGAAAGCCACTGGGGTATTTATTTGCATGAGTGCCCAGTGGTATTGGGGAAGCAATTGAGAATGACAAGTGTACAGAGAGAAATAGGGAGAAAAAGCATTTTCTGAATGTACCAAATAATGTGTGCCTACTGGGCAGGGAATTTACCCTGAAATAACAATGTTTAAATGGTCATGCTTAATTCAGGAAAACAGACTGATTTAGGATGCTAAAATGTGGTACAATGCATATATTTTAGCCTAACACCTGGGAAGAATGTGTCCCAAGACCTCCAAAAGATGGATTCTTTGAGGAAAGAGTGAGAGTATGCTAGAGAAATGAAGTGTGGAGTTATAACAGTAGGGAATTGTAAGCTTACTTTCCTTTTATTGTGATCTTTTGTATGGAAATAGAAAGATTGACTAAGAGACCTATGAGAAATCAGTGAAGTGTTGTCTTGTTGGGCTCATGTCAATAGATGAAATGACAGAAAATGAGATGAAGGGGGTATTCTGGAGGACTACATAGAATTGGAAGGAATGATGGTAAATGGTGATTCATTGCAGCTACCCAGTTTTGCAGGCTGGGGAGCAGTAGCTTAGAAAGGGAAACAATTTCCTAAGGAGAAAATGGTGCTAGTTGGTGAAAATGAGAACAGATAGAGAGCAATGAAGAAGAACTTTGAGGATGTAAATGGAGAAGTAACTCTAGCAATGATAAAAGGAAACTTAGTGGCTGAAGAAGAATCCAATTGGTTGGTCCCAGACCACACCAGCAAGGCAAGGACATGGAGAGCTGGTGTTTTCAGATTATTTTTGGAGTCTCCCAGCCCAAGACTCTTGCTATCATCATTCCAACCCTTGATGATGTTTCCAAGTATAATGCACATGCATGTGTGTGTGTGTGTGTGTGTGTGTGTGTGTGTACATATATATTTCTGTGCTTTTCTTTCAATTAAGTCTTTGATAAGAACTCTGACTGATGCCTGTTAACGCGTAAGGCCAGATCCCAGGATCTATGATATAATTTTGTCCTGTCAAATTCCTTTCTAAGCAGGCAGTCTTTCTTTTTGGGCTATAATATCTGTGGTGCTGTAGTCTCAGAGCAATGAAACCATGTTAAACCTGGATATGTGAATGCTGCCTACATTGGATCAAAACCTTGAAAAGTAGCCATGGTAGTTTCAGTGCCATTCATCTTCCAGAGCAAGTAGCAGAGTGTGCCAGAGGGAAATAGTCTAATCTGGTAGGTAGAAATGTTTCTGTATTACAGAATGTGGACTACATTACAAATGTTTCCAGTTGAAATCTCTTAAACAATTTAGAATTTTATTATTCTGTGCTATGTCATTTAGAAAGCCCAAAAGATCACTTACAAAAAATGGAATGGAGAAAAACATGTGCCCAGACAACTCTTGAAAAGTATGCCCATGTTATTAAGAGATACAACACTTTGTTACTTACTTCTAAAGGGTTAAAAGATTTTCAACCATTTTTCCCTGCCCTCAGCATATCTTTAATGACAGGCACAGATGTTTGCTTTCGCTTCTTAGCATCCTCACCCTGGGCTTTCATTGTCCTAAGCAGTGAAGTTTCGGTTATCACATGAATGCTTACAAAATACCCAGCCAAGTCCACTGTCCTTTGCCACCTCTAGCTCTTGTGTGGGTCATTGAATAATTAGATATCTGAAAAGCACCTTGAAATAAGGGCTATAAATAAGTCCTTTCTCCATTTTTAGAAAGCTCTATGGAAAGAAGGGTCACTGGAAAAATCCTTGGATCACCTTCTATAAGACTGGTGTTTGTTTGCCTTGGAGTAGTTCAGGGGGAGGGAATATGGTGCTTTAGAAACAGGTCCTGGTGGAGAGGAGAATGGGGGTCTAGGCTTGGCTCTTGTTGTAAATTAGCTATGTAAACTCAGGAAATTCACTTCACCCTGGGATCACTTACATGTGGATAACAGGACTGAACTTGAAAAATCTGAGGTGCTTTTGGAATATTCTACAAATGTTGTTTTGCTCCTGTGCTACCTTTCTCTCTCCTTGGACTATCTAAATTGTGGCTCCTAGTTTGTCACCAGATAATTGGCTCCTCTGATTCTTTAGGGGACTCCAGCAGTCTGGTTTAACACCTGAATACTCCGGGTTTCAAGTTATCCAAGGGAGAGAAGTGAGTGTGGTGTGCCAAGGTAGGAAAGAGTTGGGAGAATTGTTGTCCCAGGAAGTGGCTGGCACAGTCTGCATGCACAGTTTAAGATGCTAGCACGCTGTCTGGAAATCTTAAATACAAAAATTCTCTCACACAAGGCCTATAGGAGATCAGGAGCAGAAAATGTCCAGGGCTTGGGAAAAACAGTAATTAAGACAAAAGGCTCCAAAATCAGATCTGAGTTTCTGACTCTAGCTTGCCATTTATTAGCCTGTGTCCTTGGGAAAATTTCTTAACATCTTTGATTTGTAAAAAGAGAGTATGGTAGAAATTACCTTGTATGAATCTTGAAAAAAATATGCATAGTAGGCTTTGCAAAATTCTGACACATAGAAAATGCACAATATATACTGGGCATTATTCTCATCATTATGATTAAGGTCACAGGATGGTGAAACTCAAGTTCACTTTACAAATTATTTAATAAATACTTGTCATATGTTTAGCACATTAGATATAAAGAAGTAGAAGACATAGTTTTATTCCTCAGAACTGTTAAAATTCTATTTGTAAAACATAAAAAAAGTTTATTGTGCTAAGTATATGGATGTACAGACTGGAGATTTTGTTTCTTAGGTAGCTGTTTGAAAAGCAGTATACAGGATGTGATAGTTCATGTATTTGATCATCAGAACAAAATGTAAAAAAGTGAACTTTCCCTGTTATCTAGTTTTATGGTATTCTATGTATACTGCAATGCTAAAAAATATATTTAAAATCACTACTAATTTTGAAAAATAAGGATAATGCTATATACATTTGAATTTCAACAACAAAGTTACTAGACCATGGGGAGAAATACTCTAGTTTAAAAAGTACATATAGTTGGATTTCATTTCAGATTGCTGATTATATAATAGTAATAATCCTTAAAGTTTAAGCCTTAAAAAATTAAGCTGAGTTCTAAAAATATTTCTTAATTGGATCATTTTGGAGCCCCAGGTCCGTGATTCACATATAATTTTGGCATTGGGGTTTTCAGAGTGTGTGACTATCAGGCACCTGGCAGAGATGGATCAGGTCCAAATCCAACTAGATGCCTGGTGGCAGATGGCTTCCAGCGCAGTTACTCTAAACTTGGAATGTGTAAAAAGTTAAACGCTCAGAGGCTGAAATCTAATCCATTATGGACATATGCGCACTGAGTATGGGGAAATCTGGGGCCACCCAGAACAGTATTGTGTACATAATGCTGCACGAGGGACCGTGGACTAGCAAGGCCTCAAACTCTCAAAATCTACTTTTCCTAAACCTCTAGATGATCTCTGGAAACAATAGAACACAATTTTTGGGTGTTCTGAGGACACAGTTCAGTCTATTGCCATTTAATTTATTTGCCAAGTTTCTTACATTCAGCTTTCTTCTCACTGTTTCTTCTAAACCCACAGGGCCAATTTTCTCCCAGATAGGAGACATTTTTGTTCTAGGAGCCCCAAAAGTCAAGGAGGAAAAGCACTTTTCCAGTATAAGGAAACTTCATTGCAGCCTCCATTGTGCTCATGATAGGCACAGGTTCCCAGATGTTCCTTATCACTGTAGGGCACATCACAGAAATGTGCTTACTGACCAAGATGCCTGGCTTGAGCATCCTTTCCTTCTTCCCTCTAAGATTCAATTCATCCCATCACCCCCAACTAGGGAGGCTTACATTATGGTTTTCTCTTAGCCAAATATTCCCAAAAAACAAAGCTTCTGGTAGAAAGGACACTGCTGAGGCTAGAGAAGGATCCTTTAGCCTACGTGGTCAGTCAATAAGTATTCATATAGTGTTTGTTATGTACTAGAAATTGCAGTGTGTACTGGTGCTACAGCTATTTCCTCATGGGACTTGTGGTCTAGTAGACAGAACCTCTACCAGAACTCTTTTTAGATATGTTTGTCCACTAAATCTCTCCATCTTAAATCTGAAGTGATCTTGATTAACTCTCCTTTTTTTTTAATCCTATTTCCACTTTATCCCAGAAGCAAGGTATCTAAAATACAATAGACAAAACCATTATTTCATGCCTGAGCTACTCTGAAAAATAGGTTAGAGTTATCTCGTTATATAGATGAGAAATGGAGATCCAGAGAGGAGAAATGAGTTGCCCCAAACATATAGTTAAATAGACTCTCTTTCCCTCTGGGCCACAAAACTTAGTTGGTATATGATGAAAGTGATTCTTTCCTGCTATGCTAATTATCTTGGTTTCCAAGATCTGATTCTGATGGAGCCCTGTTTACAGGCAAGGCCAGTTAGGAAGTCAAACTGGCTATAAACTTTCCCTGTTTAGAGGAACCAGGGGCAAACAATGCAAAATCTGCTCAGAACTTAAAGTCACTCTCAAAGTGCTTTCTTAGCAACCAATGCATAACAAAGTTAAAAACTTTAGATTTTTACCTAATCTGTCCCTTCTTATTCAGATGAGTATTAAGATGCTATAAAGGAGGCAAACAGCAGAGAAGCGGAGAGCCAACAATGTCTGGGGATTTGTCACACTGCCTTCACAAGAAGTTTAGGATTCATGATCAAGTTACTTTTTCCACTTTCCTGGAAGTTTCAAAATCAGTTACAATAACCAGAAGCAACCCCTAGAGGTGTCTTCAGTGAGCCAGCAGTCACCTTATGTAAGGCCAAATTCAAAAGCAAGATGATTTTAGAAATCAGGGCAGCTAAAGACAATGGTTTTATAGGAAGATGGGTGTGTGATTTCATTGCCCTTGTTCCACATTCTTGATAGCTCAACAATTTTGAATCATCAGATGCTCATCAGAGGGCTTGCAGAATATTTTAAACTCTTTTTTCTACTGGAAAGCAAAGATGCTGGGACCGCAGTAGCAGCATCTGAGAGCTTAATGCTTTACCAAATACTGAGACCCAGGACACACTGTAGAAGTCAAACATGCTTGCATCAGAATTGTCTGAGGTATGGCCAAACAAAAGTAACTCAGTGTGTAAGAACATATATGTCCAGTGGATCGATTCCTGTTTTCTAAAATAATTCTTCCATGGTTTTGTCTTGACTGAAGTTGATACATGCACAAACACATTTTGGGGAACTCTAATAAAAGAAAAGCTACTACTTGCTTTTAAAAAATTCATTAAGAAATACACCAAAGATAATCCAGAGGTAGTCAGGATGTTTCATATTTCATCTTCAAATAACTCCTCTGTGGGTGTTGAATGCTTCTTTGCAGTACCTCTGGAACCACCAGAAGTGATTTGTTACAAACCACTGAGAGAAAGTATCTGTCTTGACTTAATCCAAACCCTGCACGAGGACACACACTCCAGGAATATTATCAGTTTCCTAGTTAGGCAGCAGCTGACATCTCTCTTGCTCCCTGAATGAGTGTGTTGACAGATCTTTGTAGTGTAAGTCAAATCTTAAAGGATAATGAGAACAAGCAACACTATAACTTTCATCTAATTTTTTTAAAGACTCTTATTTGTTTCAAAATAGTGATTTGAAAAGTGGAAGATGGAACTCTATTCTGCAGTAGTCTGGATCTGCAATACTTAGTGAGCAAGTATGCAAGGTATAGTAATTTACTGGTGTCAAGGTGAGCTCTTAATGGGACGGGGGGGCAAATTTAGAAAGGCAAAGAATAAAAGTGCAATCACTTAAGTTTTTTAATATTTTTATTTGTTTTAATTAGTTATATATGACAGAAGAATGCATTCACACACTTTGATATATCATACATAAATGGGGTATAATTTCCCATTTTTCTGATTGTGCATTGGTCATGCAGTCATATATGTATATAAGGTAATATGTCAGTATATCTAGATGGAAGAATTCTTGAGTCATGATTTAGGAGAGTCACCAAGAAGGTCTTTCCAACATTCATTTGTGATCTGGGCAACAAATAAATCTTTGCTTTGATATGTCACTCAAATTTTAGGGTATATTAATCACCACAGCATAGCCTATCCTTTTCTGACTAATTCATTTTAATACCTGCACTTTTCCTTATTTCCTTTAAATTTTAGCTATTATTCCAGTATACCATGTTTCATTTTATACATAAAGAGTTGGTAGATATAAAATAATCTAAATTGAGCCTACAAATAAAATAATCTAAATTGAGCCTGCAAATATTATCTCAATTTGTGAATTGAACTAGTTTTATTTTCCTTCAAATAATTTTGAAGTAAATCTGAATTACAATACTCCTTGTATTGCTTGATTTTTCCAACTCTTTTGGCATTAAGACATAGACTTAATAGAAGAAATTTATGACACATTGGTTCTATTAAAAGGCATATGTAGCCAGGCATGATGGTGGATGCCTATAATCCCAGCAGCTGAGGAGGCTGAGGTAGGAAGATTGAAAGTTCAAGCCAACCTCAGCAACTTAGTAGTGAGACCTTGTCTCTAAATAAAAATTTTTAAAGTAAAGTAAAAAGGGGCTGGGGATGTGACTCAGTAGTTAAGTGTCCCTGGGTTCAATCTCTGGTACCAAAAGAGAAAAAAAGAAAAAGAAAAGGAGGGGGTACATATAAATCATTGATTAGCTTTTATATTCTGAGTGCAGTGGGTCTAGCTTGTCTCCATTTATGAGGTAAAATCTTTTCTGGGAGGGAGAGTTAGTACTAAACCCTGATATTTAACACCTTGCTCTTGGCTTGGTAGTCTGAAATCTGTAACATGGAAATATCCAAAATTTTTGTGATAGTGAATGGCCTTTGACTTCTCTGAAATTTGATGTTTGTCCTCTTGATTACAAAATGCTGTTTCAGCAACTGATTGAGGTAGGGAAACAACTTCTCCCCAGGGAAACATCAAAAATGGAATGTGACTGTGGTAGCTGGCTTAGAGACGGCCAGGTAAAACATTTAGTTCAACTGATAATATCACAGTTCTGCTGGGATTTCTTAATTGAGGAAGACCTTTATTGCTCAGCATGTCTATTAAGTCTGTCATTTGATGACTTCTAAGTTAGGAATACAGATAATTGGACCTTTTATTGGAGATACATTGTATTGCAGGTTTGTAATATACTCATTTATGTATTTTAAACACATGTACCTTTAGCCCAATATGTCCCCAGTAAAGGTAAGTTTTGATATATATTTTCCTTAAATAATAGTGTTTAACACTTTAACCTGACAAGAACAATGTACAAGAGAAAAATTTTGTTTTGGTTCATGACTTCAGAGTTTCAGTGGCCAAATCTACAGGTCTGGGGCCAAGGTGAAGCAGAACATCATGGTAGAAGGGTATGGTATAGGAAGGCACCTCAGAACATGACAACCAGGAAGCAGAACTCCATTCACTAGGGACAAAATTATAAATCATAAAGGTACACCCCAGTGAACTGCTTCCTTCAGCCACACTCAATAGTTATTGCCTAGTCAATCCATAACCTAACCCTTTCATAACCTAATCATTTCCCCTCTGAAAATTCTTGTCTTACACGAGTTTTTAGTGATGCCTCATAATATTCTGCCTCTGACTCCCCAAAGTTTATTCTCATCTCACAATGCAAAATATATTTAGTCCATTTCCAAGAGTCCCCATAGCCTTAGCAGTTCCAGCACTGCCCAAAGTGCAAGTCCAAAATGTCATCTAATATCAAGGCAAAATCTTAGCTTTGAGAGTAAAAGATGAAAAACAAGTTGCATGTATCTAATATATAATGGCACAGAGTAAACGTTTCCATTCTACAAGGGAGAAATACAGGCATAGGAAGAAGGGATGGGACCCAAGCAAGACTGAAATCTAGCTGGGGCAAAGAAGTCTGCAATTACACATAGAACATCTGGGGCACATTGCATATTGCTCCCAAGGGTTTGTGCAACTCTACTCCTATGATCTGACTTGTGCAGCCCACAGAGTCTCTCTCTTATCTTGTCTTTTCTCAATTCCTGCAGCTTTTGTTGGCAGACATTCCATGTTTCCAGGGTCTCCACTGCAGCTTTGGCTTCCTTTTCATATATTCATGCATAACCTTTTCAGGGGCTACCTGAAGAGATTTTAACCCTGTTATATTTTGCCTGGCCTCCCAGGTTTTCTGTCGAAATCTTGGTGGAAGCCTCCGTGACCCCTAACTCCAACATTCTGTTCTGACCTCTTACCAGAATCATTCATTAAGCTCTGCTTACAATAGTCTCAAGTTTTTCCAACTTGCATCTCTAAACTTTTTGAAAATTCCTCACGCACTGCAAACCAGATCCAATGACTTCTGAACCACATGGTCAGGTTAGTCACAGGGAGAGCCCACTCCTCTACCAATGTATTTTAGTCGGCTTTTTTATTGTTGTGACCCAAAAGACCTAACAAGAATATTGTCAAAGAAGAAAAGTTTATTCTGACCTACTGTTTCAGAGGTTCAATCCATGGTCGGCTTACTCCATAGGTCTGGACCCAAAGTGAGGCAGAACACCATGACATAGTGCATGGTATAGGAAGATAGGTCAGCATATGGCAACCAGGAATCAGGTTCTGCTCACCAGGAACAAAAATGTAAACCCCCAAATTATACCTCCAGTGACCTACTTTCTCCAGTCACACCGTACCTGCCTATAGTTACTGCCATGTTAATCCACATCAGTGGATTTATTCACTGATTAATTTATATTCCTCATAATCTAATTATTTTAATACTGAAAGTTCTTATGTTTTCTTGCACAGGAGTTTTGGGGGGCTATCTCATATCTAAATCATAACATGGTGGGAGTTGAATGAAGAGAGATTCAGGATACATTTCAATATAAGGAGTTACTGGTGGTTTTTGGTGGACAACAAAATGTTTGATTTTTCATTTTCCCCCTATATGATTGTTGCCATCAGAAATCTCAGTGATAGTGTTTTTTTTTGAATAAATTTGATGTCTGACACTTTCTCTTCCTTTGTATAGATAAAGCTTTAGAACTCGAATACAAACCTAAGACTAGTATTTGAATCCCTTCCCCCAAATCCATTATCAATCTGGATTATGTTTTGAAATTGATCCTAGGTTAAAGGCTCAGAGTATGATGCAGATGTGCTAAAGAATGCAGATTTAAAGATTTTTCTCTTTGCCTTTACATAGAGGTAAAGACTTCTCTGGTTTTAATAGAAAGTAAAAGTTGTGCCACACTGACAGTACAGATGAGGCATTAACTGTTCCATCTGGTGTTTCTTAAATAGGACAAACTATTCTTGGAGTTTTGTGAAGTGCCTGCTTCATCTCACAAGAGTTGGAAATACTGGGCTTCTCAGTGAACTCTATAGGTAGAAGATAAAACTTTTAAAACTAAATGAGAAAAAGATGGAGACATAGGGCATATGGAGAAGAAATTTCTTGCAAGTGATTCTGTTTCTGTGAAAGCTCAGCAAATAAGAGTTTTTAACCATAAAACTAACTCTGTTCCCAATTCCAAAACCTTATTTTTAATAAATTCATTTTTATAATCCCTTTGAGATTAAAATTGCAATTTATCATTTGCAATGATAAATTTGCAATGATAAATTCAGCAGTCCACAAGTGTTTAGCACAGGATTTGAGGAGGTGATAAAACTGGAATTTCAAAGCCACTATCTCTTCCTGTACTTGTAACACTTTTGGCAGAAATTGCTTGAATAAAGCTTGCTTTCTATCTTCCTGTCTGGGCTCTGAAAGAGATAGTGCATTGCAATAAGCCCTGTGTAACTTGGTGTTCTCTGAGGTTATCTTATGTTATTTCTCAGTTTTCTGTCTGATAACATGTTTATACCTTATATTTGCTTGTTTTAGTTGAAACATCATTAGGCTTTACAAGTTTTGATCAGAGAGTCCTGGAATATTTTCTTGAGAATCATCATCTTTTAATATAATTAAAAAGAAAAGCTTAAAAAAACCCTATTGGATTGCTATTGACTTGATCCTTTATCAGGTCAAAACAGTAGTAGGGCTCAAGTATAATTTACTTGCCTTCTTATATACTTATATATTTATTTATATTTATTTCTCCATATATTTAAGGAATGAGATCATTTACTACAAATATCAAAAACTTTAACATACCTGGGAAAATTTCTAACCAAAAATGTTTAACAGTATATATTTTCAGAAGGATTATAAATTGTGCTAAAGAATATAGAAAATGCTGAAAAATGGAGGTATGTTTCTGGTTTATATTATCCAATATGGTAAATATTCCTGAGTGAACCCATAAATTCAATGTAGCAATTATAATAAAATCTCCAATAGGACTTTTATGTAACTCAATTCTAAATTTCTATGGGGAGAGAAAGTTCATGAAAATAGTGAAGAAAATGTTGAGATAGAAAAAACAAGGAAATGCCCATTGCTTTTCTGTTTAGGTGATTTTTGAACTGGTGACAGTTTTATGTACTGTTTATTTTTCTAACAACTCATAAGTCTTTAAGTTAGTGCACAAATTATTTTTTCCTAGCTCAAAAGATTAATGTCATATTTCACTGATACCTCCTAATTGAATCAATTGTATGTAAGTTAAATTGTCCTTAAAGATTTATTAATAGAATTTTGCCAGACCAAATTTTGGCATGTTTATCAGAAAATAATGCTTAAGGGTTTTATTATTTTTCACTATTTTACTACAAAAATCCCTAAAAGTATGAAGTGATATCAGTTTGTTTGAATAATAAACTGAATAAAAATTGAAGTTATAATTTTCTTTAGTTTTATATGTATGAGTGAGTCTGTGACCAAAATAAATCTTTCATCATAACTAAAAATAATGAATTGGTGAAAAAATAGTCCCCCCAAAATGCTCATGGCTAACTACATGAAAATCATTCTGTTCTTGGTCTCTTAACTCTGTCAGTTTCATCCTATGAGAGAATTCAAACTGCAAAACAGATGCAAATGTGTTGTCTAATTTATACCTAATGGGCTGATGGGAATTAAAATGAATTCAAAAAGTACTTTGCTTCTTCCATGACATATAACTTGCCAGAGCTATCCTGAGGAAGACTTATAGTTTTAGAACATGACATATTTATGAAAATTCTCATATGTATTCTTGAATTTCATCTGAAGCTGCTTCAGTAAACCATCTAGAAACAGGGCAGTGTGGCATTTGACATAATGGATATTTTACTAAAGATTCTATGTCAAAGTCAAATCAAGCTGAGACAGCACAATGTTCCTCTATTTTAGGTGAGTTTCTGATGATCACTATGTTTGCATGAAGAAGCAGCCCTGGGATATAGAAAGAATGTACCAACTGCCTTGTGAAGCTCAGCCTTGTGAGTAAAATACAGCTAGGAGAATTTGGGTTTGGGACAGATTTATAGTTTACAGGAACTTCATTGACTTTGCTTTATTCATTTGTTCAACTCTATACATTGAGCATCTGCTCGGGGACAATGTCCTTTTTAGATACACAGATAAAATGATGGACAAGATGAGCATGGTCACATATTCAAGAAATTTATAATCTAACTGATGGAGTTAGACATACTTCATTACTTGTGAAAATTTCTTATATAGTTGAAATCTTTGAAGTGTGTAACAGGCTGTAGTTCCTCAATATATGCTAGGTTTCCCTTCTGCTCTGTATCTTTGTTTGTTGGATACCCACTTGAGTTCAGTTAATAAGATTTAGCATTTATGCAGTATTGTTTGAGATTTTTAATTCAACGTGAGTGATGGAACTTATGAGTAATACAGACAAAAGGTGATGACATAAATGTATTCTGTAACTCATGAGCATGTGTCCATCATAGAAAAACAGTCATTTCAAAGGTAGATATCAAGGTCAGTTCCAGCATAATTCTGAGGGAACAGAAGAGAGTGTTTAAGAATCTCTCTCCACACAGTCAACTTATGATATGTGACGTAGCTTCCCTTGCTAAATCAGCATGTTGTCCTTGGAAGTTGATAGTTTTGATGAGAATGATGGGAACCAAGTTTTAAGCTATTGGGTTATTTAGATTCACCCACAGAGTCCCTGATCCTGTGGAGTAGGCATGTCTTCAAGGAGAAATGAAAAATGAAAGATCGTGATCAGAGAAAGACTGAAGGATCTTTAAATCAGAGACAAGGAATGGCTAGACTATTAGGTAGAATAGAGATATTCTACATCAAAAAGCAATAAAATCCTTTGAGTAGTTTTTTTGAACCACTTCTGTCCTAGACTTATTCTGGAAGTTTCTATTAAAGACATCATGTAATTCTGCTATATTAACCCTTTGACCTTATTATCTTCTGCTGTTCTGTACACTTCTCCTGTGCTACTGGATAATTCTGGACCAAGGACTCTGCCTTTTTGACCTGGGCTTGTTCTCATGCTGCACAGCAAAAGAATGGATCTGCCTAATGATGTTAATATGTTCATTCCTTCTTTCATTTATTTCTCAAAACTGGAATTATTGCATATTTACTATGTGTCGGATAATCTCATAAACACTGAATATCAATGAAGAAAACACACAAAACCCCTGCCTTTCTGATAAACATAATAGTTAAAATATATAATACTTGAGAAAGTACATGCAAATTAGCCGTGTGGAAAGTAGTTCAAGTTAAGAGGATCAGGAGGGCTGGGTAAATGAGATAGTGACATTAAGGTAATATTTGAATCAGACTTGAAGTAAGAAAGGGAGCTTTCCATCGAGACATTGGAAACAGTATTCCAAGCAAAGTTTCAGATGCTGGAGTGAGGAATTTTTCTGGTGTATGAAATTATTCAGAGCAAGTATAGCTGGAGCAAAGCAAGAGGAAGAAATGAAGGAATGAGATTCAGAGGGAGACTGGGTTCAGATTTTATAGTCTTGTAAAGACTTATCGGCTTCCATGGTTCTTTGCCATGTCTGGTTACTGGATACTTTACCAACAATAATCAGTTGGACTTGTTTAACCACTAACCAGTGTTAGCTCATGGTACTTGACTAAGAATATGGAAAGAACTTGGGGAAAAGACAAAAAGGGTTTTTAGCCTCCAAGAGCTGGTGATTGGTTTGACAATTGCTAATATTTTTGGTGATTTTATTTTACAGCTGGTTGCACCATTTGAAGGTAGGAATGTGCTCCCTTACTGTAGGCATGAAACTTTGGCATGAGAGTAAGCAGATGGTTGCAGAAACTCCCAGCCTAGAAGCTCACAGAAAGCCACTAGTTTCTGTCAATCATGGTATTCTATATTTACAATGCTAACAGACGCCAATTACTTTTTAGACATTTAGATATGCTCAGAGAGCCATTTCTTGATCCAGGGTCAGTTTTGACTTTGAATATGTATAGTTTTAGTTTAACAGAAATTTTTATGTATTGTTTTAATTAGTATATTTTGATTTAGTATTTTTAGAAATTTTAAATTATGTTTTAATTCTTTGCTCTTAAAATGATGAACAGGGAGCACTAGCATAAATAAAAAGTTCTGAGGAGCTTATCTAAAATCCTGAAAATGTAGGTGCTACAGTTTGTATGTTCAATGACCCTCAAAGGCTCAGTTGTTGTCGGCTTGGTCCCTGGAGTGGTAGTATTAGGACACTGCATGATTTTTAAGAGGTGGAGTCTAGTAGGAGGTATTTAGATAACTGGGGGAATGTATTGATGGAGATAATGGGACCCTAGCCCCTTCCTCTTTCTCTCTCTTGCTTTCCTGCCACAAGGTCTTAATCCATTACAAGCTTGAACTGTGATGTGCTGTCTCATCTCTGGTCCAATGCAACAAGGTCAACTGATCATGAACTAGAACCTCCCAAACTATGAGCCAAAATAGCCCTTTTTTCTTTATAAGCTGATTTTCCTAGGTAGTTGTTGAAGTGATGGAAAACTGAGTAACATGGAGGGAGACTCCTCTTTTCTACCCCCTAACTCTGTAAGGTGTTTTAATGATCATAAAACAGATTTGTCATTTCTGCCTCAGATGATAAAGGGCAGTTAGAAGAAGTCAGCTCTCTAGGAAGTGTCACGCTTCTGCTAAGGCAATGTAAAGCATGTTAAATAATTGAGCAGTCAGAAGAATTGACTTCCTCTTTCTATTAGCATATGCTAGTTGGAAGCCCATTGATATCTTTATATTTATGTGAAGATACCATGCATTCCACAAACAATCTTTAGATACTGCTGCTTATACCAACACCGATTCAGAAAACCATCAAATCTTGTGAGACCAAGATAAGTGGTTCAGTCCTAAATGTGAGGTTCAAATTCTCTCTAAAGGTGTTAGGTAATTTAGACAATGAGGTAATGCTATGTGTCCTTGGTGACTTAGTGTGTGCCAAAGTGACTGCAACCAACATGAGTGCAAATTAGGACCAATTAATTAGTTGTGGCTGATCTGGAGCTTAGAACACCGAGTAGAAGGAAACTGTGGCACTTGAAAGCAAAATGGGGCCAGAAGAAAAGTCATTTGGAAGCAGGGAACATTTTTAAGCATTTTATCAAAATATAAACTTGCCTATCAATTATGGTCTTCTCCATGTCAGCCTCCACCTTTATTGCCATGCTAGAGATTTTCTGCTTGGTCTGATGGCAAACTGGACTATTTTACATTTCTGGAAAGTTTGTCTTCATAATAAAACAAATCCTATTTGTCTAATCAAGATCTACAGTGAATTGCAAAGAACTCTGTGTTCCAGACTGCCACCAGGGGGTGGTCTGAATCTGGGTTAAGACCAAGTGGAAGTGGGTTTGACAATTTGGGTTGTGTTTTGCACATCTTGGTCTTTAAACCTGGGGAATTTGAGTTTAGTAATGCCTTAGACTTTGAGTATAAAGAAACTTCTCAAAGCAGTTTGCCTAATTACATTTTGAGGACCTTCTTGACTCCTTCCTAAACAAATAATTTCTTAATGCCAGCAATGATGAAATCTAGGGTTTGGGTCCAACTCAACCCTCAGAACCTCAATGTTTTTACCTTGCATTTGCCTCTGTGCTTAAAAGGGTGATTTTCTTGAGGTCACTATGATTTGGAAGAAGTCTCCAAAGCAAAGATACAACCAAGAATGCCAGAGTAAGAAATTAGCATTCTAAGTGGCAATTGTTCCATCACTGGCTTTGTCTCTTAAGGACACTGAAAATGTGGTCAGGCTGAAAAGCCAAAATATAACTCCATGATTCTAATTAGAATATGACTTCCAATGTATCTGACTCATTCAGATGAAGTCAGTTTCATTTTCTTATTTATCTTTTTTCAATTTTCAATGAAATCTCAAAGAAATTTCCAATAGTACTAAAGGCTAGATGATAAAAAGTAAAATATTTCTACTGCATGCTCAATCTCCTTTTTCTCAAGATAATTACTACAGTACACTCTTGTTTATACTTACAAAAATGAAAAAATATATATACCCAAATATATATATATATATATATATATATATATATATATATATCCCATTTTTTTAATAAGGAGAGTCTCATGCACACACATCTGTATTTTGGTTTTTTAATTTTAATTTTACTATAACGTTTTTTGAACTTGAGAAAATGTCCTTGTGTTAATGTGCAAGTACAAATCTTGGCACATTTGCTAGGTCTGTGCTGATGTGTATTTGAGCTTAGATGTATTGAAGTATAATTAATACATGAAAAATTTCAAATACTGAACATATACCTTGGGAAGAATTTGGATATACACATACAATAGTGATACCATCACCTCCACAAACAAAGTACTACACAGATCTATTACCTCCCAAAATTTCTTCACATTCTTGTGTGTGTGTGTGTGTGTGTGTGTGTGTGTGTTTCAGTAAGCACAGTTAACATGAGATCTATTCTCTTTACATGTTTCAAAGTACTATTATTAACTACAGGCACTATGTTGTATAGCAGATCTTTAGGGCTTATTCTTCTTGCATAATAGAACTTTCTACTCATTGTGCAACAACTTCTCATTACCTGTGTTTTAATTGTTTAATGTATATTACCAAATTGCCTACCAATGAAGTTGCTCCAATTTTTACTCTCATTATCAAATATGTGATTCTTTCTCTACACCATGGCCAGCAGAGCACTTCCAAACTCTTTGGTCTGTGGTGATTGTATATTAGATAAAAACTAATATCTCAGTTTTTGAGTTAATATGTCCTTAGTTATGACACTCAGGTTAAGTGTCTTTGAGCTGCTTATAAGACACTCAGGTTGAGTGTCTTTGAGCTGCTTAGAAGCCTTACATAATAACTTTTCTATGTTTTATTTGATTATCATTTTCTTCCAAGTGCCTTGAGGATAAGAACTTTATACAACCTTTGGGATTAGGAAGTATATTGTCATTGATGTTGCCAATGACATTTAGCAGCTATGTGTAAATATAATATTCCATTATGAAATGTATTGAAAAACAAGGGTACTCTAATTATTATAGTGGGAAACATTATATAGTCTATCTCATAGGTGCTTGATTAGCACTGCAATAGAACATAATCCTTGCTCTGTAAAATGTTCATGTTTCTCTTTGAAATTGATTTTACTCCTTAAGTCAAAACATTCCTTGTACTACATATACCATAAACTGCTACAAACAGATTTATTTTTGTATTTGAAAGTCTTTTGCAGCATTATTTTAGTCTTATGAAAAAACAAATTGGTCATAATTAACATTTAGAAGTATCTTTTTGGTAAGCAAACATTTTCATTCAGTCTGTTCTCTGGCAGTGCCTTTCATTTGAACTGCTTGGCTTATAAACACATAATATTCACTAATTGTGGAAACCTGGAGCCTGGCACTCACTCTTACTTTGATAGAAATGTGAGCTGCCTTGCATAGGTTGTATTTATTAGCTATTCTGGTAGTCTGTGACTAATGTGGAAATGCTAAGTGGTAGTTCACAGGAGGAGATGAAATAGACCTCAGGATGTGAATACATTTAGGATTGGTACATGTGAAAAGAAATACAATCCTATTTTTTTAAACAGATAAATGAAAATAAAGAATCATAAATGGTTTTTGTCAATATCTTGGACAAGTATTTTTGGGGAGTGGGGAGTGAAGGCTAGGGATTAAAGTCAGGGCATCATGCATTCTAGGTAAGCACTGTGCCAGTCATTGAGCTAAACTTCCAGCCTAATCAAGTATTTTCTTAAATGTTTTCCCTAGTAAATGAGGAATGGCAGCTTCAGGGGAGGGGAAATTCTTAGGGATTAAAATAAATTGGTCCCACAATCTCACTGTCTTAATAGCATAATCTTACCATTACAGGGAGTTATGTTTCTAGTAATAACTAGAAGATTTTTGACCATGTTTTTAGAGTATAAATTAGTAGTATACTCTAATCTCTAGGAGAAGTCCAATGATTCTTCATTCATTTTCTACTCTACCTTCCGGTGACCTATTATCTTTGTTTCCTGGCATTCATGCTCTTGCAGAATCCTCATAAATTTGGGTAGAATGGTTATTTTTATTTCTAACTGATAGAATATGGCAAAGACAATGGGTAGCACTCTTATGATTACATTACATTAAACGACTGTCTCCCAGCTGACTTGCCCTATAGACTCCCTTGATGGCTTTGAAGAAGCAAGTTGTCACAGTGTGTGATGACCAGGTGGGGAGATCCACATGGCAAGAAACTGAGAATGGCCTGGGGAAGCTGAAGGCCTCAGTCCTATGGTTGCAAGGAACTGAATTCTGCCAACACTTTAGTGAGCTTGGAGAATGGTGAGCTTGGGCTTAGATGAGATTGAAGCTCTGATTGACACCTGATGATAGACTTGAGAACATGAAGTACAGAATCCAGAGAAGCCATACCAAGACTCCTGATCCATAGAAATTATGACATAAGAGGTAGGTGTTTTATTTTTAAACTGGTAAATTTCGGGTAATTTGTTATGTAGCACACAAAATAATACACCACCAGGCAGAACACACAACTTGTGGCACCTTATGTTTTTCTTGAAAATATTCACTACCCTTATCTGGGGACAAATTATATATCCATTGACATATATAATGTCCCTCTCAGTAGAAGGATTGTACTTCTTGCCCTTTGTACTCACGAGTGACTGTCTGATTTGCTTGGGCCCATGGAATGAAGATGGAAGAAGAAACTTTGACAGTTTGGCCAAACTTTGGGGTTGGCCATACTTCTCTTTTCTCTCTTCACTAGACTGTGTCTGACCTACATCATACTTGTAGAGGAATCAAAAAATAAACTTTCCTTTTTGTAAGATACTGAGATTTTAGGTTACTACAGTATAACCTGGTCTTTCCTCTTGAGAACAAGTAATTTTGTCAAGGACAGAATTAGGTCAAGTTGCTGTGCGGAGTTTTTTTTTTAAATTTTGTCTTCCAAGTAGCAGGATTCTCCTCAGATGGATCTCCTCTGTGTATTTTCTCTGTTTTGATGACTGCTTCACATATCCTTCTGCATCTCTGCCTGACAGAAACAGAGACCAGTGCAACAGGCTAGTCTGGAGCTGGGTGTTCTTAGAACTCTTATCTGGAAAGCCATTTTGAGATTAGAGTGCAAGGGGAAGGAAAGATGAAGTGTACCACTGACGCCTTGGTAAAAGGCTGTTTCTGTAGGCTAAATTTTTCATCCTCCTCACCTTTATAGAAGAAAGACTTCAGAGAACAAGGTCATCAGGATGGGGTCTGATGAGACCATTCAGTCTGCCTCTTGCCTAGAATTATAAGTGGTACAGCCAAGTTTATCAGGGTGAGAAACCAAGTCCCAACTGGGAATAAAGAGTATGTTCCCAGAATGTTCACCTGGCTATAAGCCCTCAAAATTTAACCATGTTAAGTAGCTGGTCAAGCATATAGGGACTTGCAGACTGCAGCAGTTCTCTCATTTTGGGGACCCAATGAACACTGCTCATGGTATTTATATATTTAATGGTAAGATAGTAGAAAAGGCAAGAGGATCAAGAGGACGTGTTTCACTTGAATGCTGCCTTAAGTTGATCATTTAATAAAGAACCAGAAATTTCTAGAATTTACATTCTTGTCATACTAAAGAATGAAGAATGTTTCTAAATTTCTTTGAAAATGTTTTAATACAAAATAGGGCAAATAGAAATTTATGCATTAATTTCCATATGTTGCTTAAGTTTGACTTACATTGACTTAATATCACTTTACTCAGACTACTTGGACTTGTAGTTCTTTCTTTGCCATTTATTCATTTATTTTAAAATTTAATTTTTTCTATATGTATATTGAGGTACAATTGACAAAACCTCTATATATTCAAGGTGTACAAAGTGATATTTTGATAGACACATTGTGAAATAATTACCACTATTAAGATAGTTAACATATCCTTCACCTCACATAATTTTCAGGTAGGGTGTGTGAGTGTGTGTGTGAGAGAGAGAGAGAGGGAGGGAGAGAACATGAACATTTAAGGTCTACTCTTTAAGCAAATTTAAGGTATACATATTATTTATAGTACTGTATGCTTCCTGCTATATAATTAACTATATGATCTTGGTAAGTTTCTTAAACTATCTGTGATTCAGTTACCTTAGCTATAAAATACATATTTGTTGTGAGAATTAACTAGTATATTTAAAGTGCCTGCTCTTTTAAAAAAAGTGCCTACTCTTTTTAAAAGCATTTTTCATTAATGTTCAGACAAGAATGCACTTTTCTTTTAAAACTATCTTATGCCTATACAATTATACATAATAGGTATTTATTATCACATATTCTTACTTGCACATAATATAACTGGATCAGTTTCATTCCTCAGTACCTCCCCTTGCTCTTCCCTTCTCTCTTCCCCCAAACCTTTTTTCTGTTCTACTGGTTTCCCTAATATTTTCATGAGATCTCATTTTTTCTTTTTATCACATTTTTTATCCATTTACCTGTTGATGGACACCTAGGCTGGTTTCATAAATTGACTTTTGTGACTTGTGCTGCTATAAACATGGATATGCATATATCACAACAGTATGCTGACTAATTCTTTTGAATAAATACTCAAGAGTGGTGTTGTTGGGTCATATAGCAGTTCCATTCCTAGTCTTTTGAGGAACCTCCACGCTGATTTTCATAGTAAACCTAACTTTTATTATTACCACCTGTGCTTCACAACAGACAAGCTTCTGACCATATTTTTTAAGAGGAGAACTCATACATCCAAAGTTCCATTTCATTCATTTTCAGTTCTTTTTCTGTACTTCCAGATTGGCTATATCACACATTTGTTAGAAGAACTGTAAAAATCACAGCTTTCTTTAAATCTCTTTTCTTGTTATAGTCCCCCTACCAGCTGTTTGCTCTCGAGCAACAAAGTTGGAACCACAGTTTTAAAAAAATCCACTTATGCTAATAAAGGGAGGGAAAAAGGTTTTGCTTCTGATGTAGTCACTTAACTTTCTTTGCACCAGCTCAAGAGGTGAGCCAACTTTTATAGGTGGCTATCGGCAAACTCAAGTGTTCTAATACATAACATATCCATTTGTCATTAGCAGCCCTGCCTAGCTACATGGCATAGTAAACTTCCTTCTAGGGCAACAACATTGATATGAGCAGAGGGTGCAATTGGTAATAGATTTGTGGAGGCTAAGGAAAACTTCCTGGGCAGTTGGGGCAGGCAAAGTGTCTAAAATATAGTCTGAAGTAGTGTCAGTCAGGTTGAACTAAGCGAGATTAAGGTTTGAAATGTTTATGATCCAGGTGGACGGGATTTAGGGCCAATGGCAGTTTGGGATAGCTATGATTTTCACTTGGTGTTTGGTATCTGGAGTATAGGGATGGAAGGTCTGAATGAAATAAGGAGAAGGAGCTAGAAGCATGGGCCACCCTGGAGAAAACATCTCTCCAGGATTTAGGAGAAAAGGTCAGGAAGGACCCTAAATGTTCAGGGTAGAAGTCTAAGATGAATTGGGCACTGGGGTCCTGCGTGTATGATGGGGATAGGTTAGGAAGGCTGTAGGTCACTGTTCATTTTGGGATCAAGGACACACTGTTCACTCAGGAACTCAGGATTGCATCCTTGAGCTAAAGAAAGACTTAGAATCACCAGGCCTGACTATCACTGGACAAGGGCCAGGCTGTGGCTGCACTCACCAGAGGAAGAAACTATTACTAGAAGGTTAGGAGATGTTGAGACACACAGTCTAAATCTGTAATGCATTATTTACTTTTTCAAAGCAGAGCCTTTTTATTTTTAAAGGGGTCAAAAGTACAACCTCTACTATTATTAGCATCCAGCTGTTTGCTGACATGGGTGGAAATAGAAATTTGAAAGGTGTTGGTCTTTGACTTTCTCATCATGTAGAGTTTCACCTTTTAATATCTAGAAAGTAATTTATGTAAATATCCTTATCCAAAATTAGGGTTGAATAGTATGTTTATTTCCAACCAACTGATTTTAATGTTGAAGTAAAATCAATTTAATTAGGTAGCATGATTAATTACAACTACTATCTAATTTATAAATTCCTACTGAATTTATTTGGGAGATTTAAGGCAAATGATTGTTGAAGTCTTAAATTTTAATAATGTGTTTCATTTGAATATGTACTACATTGGTTTGGATATGAGATTCCTCCTACCCCTTCCAATTAAAGTTCCTGTGTTAATGCAGGAATGTTATGAGGTGAAATGATTGGATTATAAGAGCTATAATCTAATTAGTCCATATTAGTTTGAATGGACTGACTGGGTGATAACAGTAGGCAGATGGTATATGGCTGGAGGAGATGGGTCACTGGGGCAACGCCCTGGAAGGATTCATCTTTCCTACAGCCCCTTTCCTCATTCTGTTTCCTGGCCAGACATGAATGGAGCAGAATTTCATGCCCTTCTACCATGATATGCTGCCTCACCTTGTGCCAAAAGCAATGGAGTTTCTCACAATGGACTGAAACTCTGACTCTTGAGCCAAAATAAACTTTCCCTCCTCTAAGTTGTTTTGTTGGGTATTTTGGTTACAGTGACTGCAAAGCTAACTACAACATGCATCATTATAAAAGGTCAATTTAGAGTCTTTATTAGTAAAAACAAAAGAACAACAAAAACCTTCAGAAAGGATAGAGGAAACCTAATAAGTAATTGTTTTCTTTTATACAGGAAAATGTTTTCTTTGATACGCTAATGTGTCAAAGAGATTAATGATTAGCTTAAATAGATTTTCTCCAAAGAAAATCTTGCATGGTTAAGAATTAAAGAATTTTATTATAGTTTTTCCAGGGAATGTGGTAGACTCAACCTTGAACTTGAGGGATTTCATCTGTCTTTGAGCCTTCAGTAGTCATAAAAATGGATGTATATGTGGCTGTGCTAAATGTGTTATAATTCAAGTCTGGAACAGATAATTTTTGACAATAGATAGCAAAATTTATAATTAATTTAAACAGCTGGCTAAGAAACAAAGTGTCATCCAGAAAAAAAAAAGTCTCTTTGCAAGCCAAATAACCCTGCTAATAGCCAAGTGATGCATTAGATGGCTAAACATAGACTTACTGACTTCAAAATACATATTGGCCATTAGCCAATTGAAACAATTAAAGTCAACATTATCTGACAAATGTTGCCTCATTTAAAATTCAAACTATAGCTCATAACATTTGGGTGACAGGCTAATTTTAATTCAGTGGGTAAATTGTTTTTGAAATATAGTCTCTTTTGCATTTCCATACATATGATCTTCTGACTAGTCTGATTCATCCATTTGTCTAATACAACAGTAATTTAACTTTTGATTAACAAAACAAGGTTTAGACTAGAGGACATAATTACTAAAGTCTGACTTTATCAACAGATAAAATTGGTTTTTATATTCCTTTCATTTTTTTTCCTGCACTTTTTTTTGCCTAGTCAATAACTGGTAACTTTCCTTTCTCCTTCTAATGGAACCCTGATTTAGCTTAGTTGCTCCCCTGGGCCATGTTCTTTAAGGAAAATATGCTCCTGTGCCAGTAGGGCTGAATCATGTCTGGTCAGAGCCAGTCATGGTGCTCTCTTTCCCTTTGCTAAAGACTAGTTTAGATATAAGCACATGATGTGTTTCTAAGAAGTGAGAAAATGTGAATGCTCCTAATCAAGTTTTTTTTTTTGTTGTTGTTGTTGTTGCTTTTTAAAAAACCTTTGGTATAAATAGCCACTGGGATATATTGTTTGGCAGACAACTGAATGCATGAATTGGCAAAATGGCTGTATCATTTCGTTGTTAGTGAGAATTAATTTAAAAAGGCATGTGGTATATAAAATGATTACAGAGTGCATACTATATCAGTGTAATTAGCATTAAATAACTTCGGGAATGCAAAACAAAAACCCACATCAAGCTACTCACTAGAATGTGGGGCAATAATAACTTTCATTGGTTGCTGATATATACTTTATTTTTTTTTTAAGTTTACAACACCCCCTCCCGCCCCAAAACAATAAAAACTGAAATGGAGGAAAAGAAGTTATAATGTTAGATATTACAGTACCTGCCCATGACATCTGAAATTGTGGCAGCTGCCATTTGGCTGTCAGCTGACTAAGGATGGCAGGGCAGGAAGATGTAAGAAATCTGTTTTTCATGACACAATTGAAATTTGAGTTAACAAACCTGGAATGCCCCTATCTTGAGAATAATCACATCAGATAATGCAGGTTTTTATTATATACACTGAATTGAATTGGTATTTTGTGTTAATTACCTGTGAAGGTATTTTAACTGATAATTGTCTAGTAACATATCATAGGCCATGCATGACTATACAGATAACAGAATTATTTCTGTGTCATAGAAAGGATAGCTCTTCCATCATTAAGAAGGACACATGGAAATAGTGTGGTATGGGGAGATTCATATGATAAAGGAGGAGAAATGTACTGTTCTGTGCAAAGAATTATGGGAAAGTGAGGCAGAGATGAGACTGGACTGTTTTTGATTGACTGGAGTCCTAGACAGATCTTTTGCACCATTTTGTATTTGATATTCTAAGCTAACATTGTGCTATAAAGAGCCTTTTTTCTATGTGTGTGAGTCTGCTTCAGTGTTAGAGTTGTAGGCAGAGGAATGGCCTCAGGGTAGCTGCTCTAAACTACCTTTGTTTTTCACATAGTGGAGATATATTTCAGGAGTCTCCTGAAATATGGAGACAAAGTTAGCAGGGAGTTCGGGTTGGAAGTTTGACCCTGTATCCAAGGATTTATGGGCAGATCACTTGAAATTCACCCTCAGCTCTATGAGAACCATGTAGGAACAAGGCCTGTCCAGGACAGTAGCTAGGACAACTGGGCCCCAACAACAGGGCAGAAAAGCAGAGTGTTAGATTGTTAGTGCAAGTTCCAGCAGGGTCAATAGTAATGGAGCAGACAAGGGAGTATGGTTTATTAAAGGGAAAAAAAATGTTGGACAAGAACACTCAGAATAAATACACAACTTTCTCTTCCTCTGGTAACAAATGGTTCAATAAACTACCTGAGAGATGATACCTTGGGAAAACTAGGTAAAGGATAAGGCAATATGAAGAGATGAAAGAGAATAAGCATCCCTAAGAGACTTTTTAAACCAAACATTATATATTTTCTTTGTTTTTCTCTGACATTGTTCCAGGTAGTCCTTGGTTTTAATCTTGACTCCGTTGTTGACTAAGTATATGACTAAACCAGATTATTTAAGCTTCATGAGCTTTAGTGACTCCTCCAGAGAATGAGAAAATAAATTGTATACTAGGGATACTGTGAGCATTACAAGTTATGCATATAAAATTCCAAAAATAAACTGTACTAGGTAGATTACTTTGACACAAACCACATGACTATTCTTTCTTCTGTGGAAGACTAGAGCAGAAGTATATTTTTATAGATGGGGGTACCTTGAGCACTTCAGCTCAGGCAGAAGACTGATTATCTTGGAGTGATCTGTGAGAGATCAAGCAGTAGTCAACCCTGGGATACTCTGACCTGGTTGAGGCTAGAAGCAAGAATGACATGATATCTAAGTACATATGTCAAGGTCTGCCAAAATCAAGTTATGATAAGCCCAGGACATCGGGGTGGGGGGCAGAGGTTTGAAATCATGAGATCAGTCTGGCCTATTTTTGAGGGTTTAAGGTAGACCAAGTAATGAGAGGAAAATCAAGAGTAGTTGGATTTGTCACAGATCTTTCATCCCTACATCAAGAAAAAAAAAATCGAAACACCACATATATCCACAGAAGCAATTACCTAACACCCCCAAATATTTACCAATAAGCATGTACCTCAGTGCAGGAGCTAAATAGAAAAGGAAACTGTTCATAGAGAGCATGCTGAGGGCGGATCTTGGCTTCCACTGACTAGAGATGGACTACTGGGAAGGATTTAGATGTTGGAACATTATTTTGTCTTGTTGAATCAGTCTGATATTGAGCCAAGTTTCTATTTTCTAAATTGAGTATATGAATTTGACTTGAGTAGGCAAATAGCTCCATTGAGATGAAGGATTAGTTTGACTGCTGCATTAACCATTTACCATAAACTGGTGGCTTAAAAACAACAAAAGTTTATTATTTCACATTTTGGGGGGCTGTAAGTCTGGATTGAATCCACCTTTTCTCTTTGCAGTTTCTGTTAAGTGACTAGCAATTCTTGCCGTCTCTTGGTTTGCAGCTGCAGCAAGCCAAGGGTTCTCATCTCTGCCTAGATGACCTATATATTTGTGAGAATGGAGTATTAAAGTCAGCCATTGTTTTAGTCAGCTTTTTCACTGCTGTGACTGAAAGACCCAACCAGCACAATTGTATGGGGAGAAAACTTTGGGGGCTCGTGGTTTCAGAGGTCTTGGTCCATAGAAGGCAAGCTCCATTCCTCAGGGTTGAATTGAGGCAGAACATCATGGAAGAGTGTGGCAAAGGGAATCAGCTCACATGATGATCAGGAAGTAGAGAGAGATCCACTTGCCAGATACAAATATATACCCCAAAGCCATGCCCCCAATTCCTACCTCCTCCAGCCACACTCCACCTGCCTTTAGTTACCACTCAATTAATCCCTATCTGGGAATTAATTCACTAATTGAGTTAAGACTCTTAGAACCCAACCATTTCACTTCTGAACCTTCTTGCATTGTTTCACATGTGAGCTTTTGTAGGACACCTCACATCCAAACCATAACACCCATTATTATTGTATTGGGGCCTAGCTGACCCTTTATGTCAAATAGTATTTTATGAAATTGGGTGCACTGATTTTTTGGTGAATATAATTTATAATTGTTATGTCTCCTTTGATGGAGTGTTCCCCCCAATATGTAGTGACTTTTCTGTCTTCTAATTTTGGTTTGAACTCTGCTTTGTTGGGTACAAGTTTAACTACTTTGCTTTCAGATTCCATTTGCATGGGATTTCATTTTCCATCCTTTCATTTACAGGCTGTGTATTTCTTGGCCCATGAGATATGCTTTCTGTAGGCAACAAACCTTTGGCTCTTGTTTAACTATACTATAGTTCAAATGAACTTAATAGATACATAAAGAATATTTCATCTAACAAGAGCAGGGTACACATTTTTTTCAGCAGCTCATGGAACTTTCTTCAAAATATATCTGCACCAGGCTACAAACAAGTCTTTCTTTCTTTCTTTTTTTTTTTTTTTTTTTTGGTACCATGGATTGAACCCAGGGTGCTTAACCACTGAATCACATCCCCAGCTCTTTTTTTTTTAGAGACAATTTTTCACTGAGTTACTGAGGGCCTCACCAAGTTGCTGAGGCTGTCTTTGAACTCGCAATTCTCCTGCCTCACTCTCCTAACCTGCTGAGATCACAGGTGTACACCACTATGCCCAGCTGTGAATTTTAAAAATACAAAATATTAAAATAATTTCTGGTATTGTATCTAATTATAATGGAATGAAATAATGAATCAGCACCAAATGAAGCTACAGAAACTAGAAAAATACATAGAGATTGAAAAATTCACTTTTTGAATGATCTGTGGGTCATTGAAGAAATCAGAGGGGAAATTTAAAAATTCCTAAGATCAAATGAAATTGAAAACACAACAAAGCAGAATTTGTGGGATATAGCACAGGCATTTTTAAGAAGGAAGTTTATAGCTACAAGTGCCTACATTAAAAGAATCAGAAAGATCTTAAATAGCCTAATGACACATCTCAAGTTCTTAGAAAAATAAAAACAAACCCTGTCAGTCAAAGGAAAGAAATAATAAATATCAGAGCTGAAATCTACAAAATAGAGATTAAAAGAACAATACAAAGGATCAAAAGAGAGTTCATTCTTTGTAAAGATAAACAAGATTGATAAATCCTTAGCCAAACTAACTAAAAGAAAGACCCAAATTAATAAAATTAAAGATGAATAAGAGGGGTATTATAACACTAAAGTCCAGAGAATCATTAGGGACTATTTTGAAAACTTCTATTCCAATAAATCTGAAAATCTAGATGAAATGTATTTATTTTTAGACACATATGATCTTCCAAAATTGAAAATACCAGAATTGGACAGACTCAGTGCCCAACTTCCCCAGACCTTTAAATAAGAAGTAAAACCAATGTTCTTCACACTATTACATGAAATAAAAGGGAAGGAATGCTTCCAAAATTATTCTGCATGGTCAGTATCACCCTGATACCAAACTAGTTAGGGACATTACACAAAAAGAATTAAGACCAACATCCTTGATGAGAATAGGTGCAAAAATCCTCAATAAAATGCTTGTACGCCAAATTAAACAGCACATTAAAAATGATCATGTACCATAATCAAGTTGGTTTTATTCCAGGGATTGAAGCATGGTTCAACATGTGCAAATCAATAAACACCATTGTTATGGTTTAGGTATGAGGTTTCCCCCCAAACTCATGTGTTAGACAATGCAAAAAATTTTAAAGGTAAAATGATTGGGTTATGAGAGCCTTAACCTCATCAGTGCATTAATCCACAGGAAAGGATTAACTGTAGGCAGCTAAAGTGTAGTTGGATGAGGTGGGTCACTATGGGTATGCCTTTAGGATTTATATTTTGTCACTGTTAAGCAGAGTAGTCTCTCTGCTTTCTGGCTCTATTACCTGAGCTGCTTTCCCCCTCCACACCTTTCCTCCTCCACACCTTTCCTCCATAATGTTCTGATTCACCTTGGCCCAGACCAATACAATTAGCCATCTACGGACTGAGAACTCTGGAACCATGAGCCTTAAAATAATTTTTTCCTCCTCTAATTGTTCTCGTCAGGTTTTTTGATCATTGTGACAAAAAAGCTGACTAACAATCATACAACACATAAATAGAACCAAGAACAAAATCACATGATCATCTTAATATAAGAAGAAAAAGTCTTGGATTAAATTCAACATCCTTTTATGATAAAAACCTAGAAGAAATTATGTTTAGAAGTATCTTACCTCAACACAATAAAGGCTATATATGAAAAAATCAGCCAACATCAGACTAAAGGGGAAAATCTGAAAGTATTCCTCTAAAATTAGGAATGATATATCTATTCTTGCTACTTCTATTCAACATAGTACTTTAAATTTTAGCCAGAGAAATTAGGGAAGAGAAATAAATAAAAGGCATACAAATAGGAAAGGGATAAGTCAAATTACCCGTATTTTAAAATGATATGATGCTATACTTAGGAGACCTTAAAGACCCCAGAAGACTTTTAGAGCAAAGTGGCAGGATAAAAGATCAACATACAAAAATCACTAGCTTTTCTGTTCAACATTAAGGAACCAATAAAAATATCAGGAAAAAATTCTACTCATAATAATTTAACAAAAGGATCAAACCTAACCAAGGAGATGAAAGATCTCTACAATGAAAATCACAGAACACTGTAGAAAGAAATTGAAGACCTCCTGTGATGTTCATAGATTGGCAGAATTATTAAAATGACTATATTACTCAAAGCTATCTACACATTCAAAGTAATCACCATCAAAGTGCCAATTACACTCTTCACAGTATTAGAAAAAACAATCCTAAAATTCATATGGAAGCAGAAAAGACCCCAAATAGCCAAAACAATCCTGAGCAAAAATAGCTATGCTGGAGGCATCCCTACATCAAATTTCAAAATATACTAAAGAGTCATAGTAATGAAACAGCATGATATCAGCATACAAAAAGACATGGAGACCAATGATAGACAACACAGAGACAAACTTATTGCTACAGCCATGTGATTCTTGAAGAAGATGCCAAAAATATGCATTACAAAAAAGTTAGTTTTTAACAAACAGTGCTGAGAAAACTGGAGTCTTATCTCTCACCCTGTAAAAAGTCAACTCAAAATGGATGAAAGGCTCAAAACTTTGGTAGAGGAAAACACAGGGGAAACACTTAGCTACAGGCAACAAATTCCTGAAAGAACTCCAATAACTCAGGAAATAATAGCAAGCATCAACAAATGGGATGGCATTGAATTAAAAAGCTCTGTACAGAAAAGGAAACAAAAATAGGGTGAAGAGACAACCTTTAGAACAGGAGAAAATCTGTCAGTTACTCTTCTGGCAAAGGATTACTATCCTGAGTATGTAAATAACTACACAAAAACAAACAACTTGACATCAAAAAACCATCTCAATTGGGAAATGGGCACATGAACTGAACAGACACTTCTCAAAAGAAATTTAGTTAATAATTAATAGAAAAAAAATGTTTACTATCTTTAGCCATCAGGGAAATGAGATCAAACCTGCCTTGATTTCATTTTACTCCAGATTGAATGACTATCATCAAGAATACAAAATAATGACAATGATAATGATAATAATAATAATAATGCCAACAAGGATATAGGTAAAAAGGAACTCTTTTACACTATTGGTGAAAATGCAAATTAATACAGCCACCATGAAAATAAGTATGGAGTTTCCTTAAAAAACTAACACTATAACTACCATATGATCCAGCTGTACCAGTCCTTATTATATGCCCCAGGGAACTAAAGTCAGCATTCAATAGTCAGCATTCAATAAACATGCATGTCAAGTTATGGAATAAGTCTAGGTGCCCACCAATGGATGAGTTGATAAATAAAATGTAGTATAGATACACAGTGGAGTATTACTTAGCCATAAAAAGAATGAATTCATGTCATTTGCAGGGAAATGGATGGACCTGGAGATCATAATGTTAAGTGAAATAAGCCAGAAACAGAAAGACAAGTACCACATGTTTTCCCTCATACATGAAATCTAGATTGGGGAAAAGGCATAAAAATAGCAAGGAAACAATTAGAGAAGATAAATGGAATTGGGGAGACAGAAGGGAAGAATAATGGGGGTAAATATAATGAAAATACCTTATTTGTATAGATGAATATGCCACAATGAAACCAATTATTCTGTGAAATTAAAACACAGTCATGAAAATGAAATAAAGTAGCAAAAAAAAAAATCACTGGAAATATGAATGGTGCTATCAGGGTTGAATTAGTTGAATCCAAATTTAAATACCTTTCTTGTAAAGAAAAGTTCCTGGTCTAGACAGCTTCACTGCTGAATCTTTTCAAATATCTAAAAAAGAAAAAAAGAATAGCAATTGTATATAAAACACTTTGAAAACAGGGTAAAGAGAACACTCCCATATTCCTTTATGGGATACCACATGCTGATATCAAAACTTGATGTGGACTTTATAAAAGAAAATTATAATTCAATCTCTCTCTTGAACTTTGATACAAAAATATTAACATAGTATTCAACAGTATATGTAAACAGGGAGAGGATATTGTGATCAAGTGTGATTTGTTTCAGAAATACAAGGTTGGTTAACATTTGAATATTAATTGGTGTAATTTACCACATTAGCACTAGGAATAGGTTCAGAAAAAGCATTTGTCAAATATCAACGCTCAGTCATGATTTTGAAAAATCAGCAAGATAGTAGTAATGAAAGAAGTCCTTTTAAATTTAATGGAGTACAAAATTTCTACAGCTAATATCATAGTTAGTAGTGAAATAATGAATACTTTCCTTCTGATGTTGGAAAGAAAATGATTTCCACCCTCACCTCTATCTCAGATGGTCCTACTGTTTGTAATAAGAGAAAAATGGCCAAGGAGTAAAAATGGAAAAGAAGCAGCTGCCATAAGGGTAGACAATACTGTTGTAAATGTGGAAAACCCAAAAGTTCAGCCACAAATGAATGATTACTAAGAGAACTTAACAATTTCTTTGAATACAAATCAACATACAGGAATCAATTATTTTTATGTAATAACAATAATCAATGAAAAAGAAAAAAAATTTAAAATAGTACCTCAGGATTAGAAAATTAAATTCCTAAGAATAAATATACATGGCATACGTAAGACATATAGAAAACTAAGAAAAAATGCTCAGATAAATTAAAGACCTAAAGGAAAGGAGAGAGAGAGAGAGATCACTTGATTGGAAGACTCAGTAATGATAAGAGATCAGTTTTTAAGTTGCTTTATACATTCAATGTAAACTTAGGTAAAATCCCATTTTATAGAAATAAGCCAATTCTCTTACAAAGTTTAAAATCAGCTCCCATTTTAAATTCATTTCCTAATTTCTCTAATTTTTGGTTCTTTTTTTCCCCCCTAAACTCAATCAATCTCTGTCTGTCTAGAACAAATGAAAATGTACCATTCTGAAACCAGGTATATATGTGTATTTTCTTCTTTTTTTTTTTTTTTTTTTTTTTTCTTTTTTTTTTTTTTTTCTTTTCTTTTTTTTTTTTTTTTTGTGGTACCAGGGATTGAACTCAGGGGCACTCGTCCACTGGGTCACATCCCCAGCCCTTTTTTGTATTTTATTAGAGACAGGGTCTCACTGAGTTGCTAAGTGCCTCGCCATTGCTGAGGCTGGCTTTGAACTCACGATCCTCCTGCCTCAGCCTCCCAAAGTGCTGGGATTACAGGCGTGCTCCACCGCGCCCGGCTTATATGTGTATTTTCTATCACAGACTTCCTGGGGAGACCTTTACAAGTCAAGGAAACTTTCAGACACTCAGTTTCCAATGAACAAAGAAGAGAGTAGCTATGTGATCGTTAAAGTCTTAGGAAGGCCTAAATTTTATAAATTTATCAAAAACAAGTAGAAAATGTCTTATCAGCCTTATTGGGTATACATGATAACACCTAAGATAAACCTAGGTGCTTTGGTTAAAAATTTAATTCATGAAAAGAAAAGTGAGGAAAAATGATTCCTCATAATGTTTAATTTTATTTATTTATTAATAAAATAAAATTATTTATTTATTAAATTATTTATTAAATCATTAATTTATTAATTAATTTATTTTATTTATTCCTCATAATATTTAATTTTATGGTTTTCTTGTGCTGAACTTTAAAATGCTAATTTCCTCTAAGTGAACTGAAAATGTAAATTTAATGTGAAATATTTTTTTATTTTAAGTTGTGAGGAAATTTAATTTTACCTCCTATTAAGAAAATCTGAATCATCATTTATACTACAAAAGTGATGGAGTTATCAAGTAGCCTAATTGCAGTGGTAAGTACAGTATTCTAAATATACTTCAAAATATTTAAAATTGGTAGTACATGACATAATAGCAGCATTAAGCCAATTTCAAGAGCAAATGAGGTCTAATTCTAAAATGAATCAGAATTCACCTTTAATGTAATACAGAATAGAAGAAAGTAAAGGTGATATTCAAAATGTCATTCTCTCTATGGAAGATGTTTGGGCCCCAGTTCAGTAGCAACTACCTGAACAGACATGTCCATCTTTGTGCATCTACTTCTGCTGCCAACTGAGGAGACAGTGTGTGTAAGAAGCAGGGAGACCTACATACTTAGGGTGAACTTTCCAAGTAATATCTGTTAAATGTATTCCCTTGGGATGCAGAGAGGGGGCAAAACAATAAAGACACTGGGTTATGAAAGGATATCTTTTCCAATGTGGTATTTGTTCTCTCCAGGATTATTATATAATTTAAATTACTGACCCCTTTCTGTCTTTTCTTTGAAGAGTCATAGCTCATGTTCAAGCTTCATTAACTTCCTTCCTTCCTTGGCTTTTTTTCACTTTCTTTCAGAGTTGGTCCTGTTGAGGTCTCCTGGCCTGTTTTCTTGCCAAGTGAAGGGCAATGAAGCAAGGCTGTGGTAATTGAAGATTTTGCCTTCTTCAGAAAGTTTGGGAAGATCATGTCAGGCATTCAGAATTTTATGTGTATGACCTGACCCCTGGAGGCAGTAGTGACTTTTATCTAGGCAAGTATGGTTCTGTCCCTGCCAAGGCCAGGAGCTCTGGGCTTTAGAGAACATTTATCAAAACTTTCTTAGTGCCCTTTTTAATATCTGGAACTGAAAGGGGCTGACAGTGCCTTTCGGGTGGGGTGTCCCACACCTTTACAGGAGTGCTGGTTCCTACTTCTCTTTCAGAGAATACTCTACTAAGTAAAGATGGTATTAATTAGATGCTTATAAACACTTTGGGATTAGATCCTGTGCAGATGTCCCAGGGTTCTTTGGTCTGGCAACCAGATTGCTCTTGCTGGCCAGTATGGCATATTTTTATGGGACTGCATGAGTACCCCACCCCCAACCAAATGGGACTCAATGCTGATTTGGAGTGACTCTTCCACAAGTCAAAGGCAAGAAAAGTTTATGACTTTGATATAATAATGGTATTCACTTAAGTTTTAGCTTGAGCCATTTGTCTGGGCTTCTCTATTACCTCTGATCCATGCGTGTTCTGATCATTGCCCTTCCTTTGATTGAGGTGCACAAGAATTCTAGAGATAAATTGATTGAGGCCACCTTGAGGACTTTTGAGACCTCTATTGACTCTAATTACTATGGTGTCTTCAACTCCTTTGGGTTGGTCTTAAGTCAGGATGGATGAAAGACAGACATTCTTTGAATTCTACTTCCAGTTCTATTCCCAGACCCCTTGCCTGTTCTCTGCAGTAGTAATGATGTGTTGGAGGCAGGTGTGTGGTGTGATTAACACTGAAAGCAATCAAATTCTACAAATGATGTGATTACAGTCCAAGAGTTGAAGAGATGTCTAGAAGATATGTTGTCAGTATTTATGCTATAAAATTCAGTATGATAAAATATATACGCTAAGAAATCAATAAACATTCACATTTGCCTGCATCCCCTAGGTAGGATTTTCATTTAGGGTCTTCATTAAGCAAGTACAGCAAAACTTTTGAGAATGCATTCATGGGAGGCATGAGAGACCAGGCAGTATCATGAGAAGTGATAAAGCCAGTTTTAAACAAATACTGTTAGTGAACTTCAGAGGAAACAAGATCCGTGATGTTTCAATACCAGTAGGTTCCGAAGAGACACCATTTTGAGTAATAACACTATTGCTACCTCTTTCTCATTGTGTAGTATATTAAATTAGGTTGGGATGACATATTGGACAATAAAGAACATGATATGATTCCCTGACCTGGACAGAAATAGATATTACCTGAACATACTTAAGAATCTTCTCATATATTGATTGAACCACAAAAAAGTTTAAATACTTCTTTACCCATCTTTTGAAATATTCATTGATAAAAATCTATACCTCACAAGAACCCATAGATTTAATAAAATATAGTCAATAAAATTGCTTATTCAGACAGTATGCCTACAGAAAATATTTTCCTGGGCATCAGACACATTTGGCAGTACTGGTTGAGATAAACAAGTAAAGAGGACTTTGGAGTTGATGGATGATTCCTGGGCTTTTGTATCGCTTTCTGAAGGCAAAAATGAGGTGTTAGGAATTCTGGGGATAAACTAAACCCAGAAGAACATGCAAAAGACAAACTAAGACTACAGTGTTTCCAGAGTGAAGGTCAAGAATTGTCCCTGAGAAAAGCAAGATCAGAACCAGGAAACAGGCATGAACTTCAAGTTTGTAAATTGAAGTAGGGTTGGAAATACAAGAACTAGTGATGAAGTTGGTGGTCAGGGTAGTTGAAGGCTTGTTCAGCCAAGGTGTGATGTGTAGTTTATTTGTAAAGTTTAGAACTAAGACCAATGATGGTATGCTCTGTAGAAAGAACTTTATCTTGGGCCTGGCCAGTGCCACAGGGACAGAGATGGCATCTTAGAGGAACCACTATTAGCTAGGCATAAGCATTAAGACCATGAGATCCTTGGAGGTAGGAACTGACTCTTATTTATCATTGAAACCACTGTATCTATCTCATTGCCTTAAACTAGCAAATGCTTGGGTAATGATTGTTAGATGAATGAATAAAAACACTGGGTATAAATAACAAAGTTATTTCATTTTGAGGATGGGAACAGTGCAGGGATCAGATCTATCAAGATTGGTCTAAATTTCCATGAGTGTGTTTTCTTCCACTTAAATTGGGGGAAAATATGAATTAATGTAGTCAAAAGGGGTTTGGGGTCATGGGAGGGAAGAATCAGTGCAGAGGCAGTCAGGCTGGGACTTGTGTTTATTGAGAACACCCTGCTATGTCTGAGTGTTTTTCCCCTCCAAAATTCACGTTTAAATTTATTCTCCAGTAGCATTGGGTCATGTGGCTTTTGGGAATTATTGAGTCATGATAGCTCTGCCCTCATTAATGGGGTTATGTGCCCTTATAAAAGGGCTTGATGGAAGGAATTTATCCAGTTAATTTTGTCCTTCCACTTCTGCCATGTGAGGACACAGCACTCCTCTCCTCTGGAGGATGAAGCCTCAGGGTACCATTTTGCAAGCAGAGAACAACCCTCCCCAGAGAACTGAATCTACCAATGCCTGGGTCTTGGGCTTCTCAGTGTCCAGAACTGTGAGAAATAAATTATTTTTGTTATTTAAAAATGTCCCAGTCTCATGTATTTTGTTATAGGAATAAAAAAGACAGACATACACTAAGATATAATAATTTCTACAAAAAAAAAAAAAAAATCCCAAAGAAAAATTGAATCCACAGGGGCTGACTGGGAGGTAATGTTCTCTGTTGCTGTTAGTGAGACTGCAATTATTGATATGGCTCAAGACATGGGAGATAACTGCACCTTTCATTATGGCCTTCCAGAGAGAATTATTTCCACCAGTAATTTCCTCTGAAATTCTTCTGTCTTCCTGATTCTATTGATAATACAGACTCACACAATTCCATCTGGTGCTGCATCTGCTTGTCATCATCTGCATGTCATTAAGGTGAGAATAATCTTGTTCTCTGCAGAATTTTCTATGGCCAGCCCTGGAGATGTGGCACAGGGGCCCTCGACTTAGATTCTGTTGTTTGGTGGGTCTGTTGTCGTTTTGAGTTGTGTTGAGTGTTTATTTTCTATAGAATGAAGGTAGAAAAAATGACTGCTTATGTATTTTGGCAATGTGTCCAAAAGAGAGAGCCTGTAGAGAAAGGAAAGCTGAGAAGTAAAAGTGGATCTGCATCCTAACTCCTTCACTCCTCCACAGGCCTGTTCCTTTACTGATGGTAACTATGGACTGGGATCATCTCAATAATGTCTTTAAGCTAATTTATGTCAATAGCTAGTTAATAGAAGGCTAGTATGCAAAGACTCAGGGAGCATATTTTGTTCAAAGCTACTTTACGTGGCAGCGGGAACATACCTAACTTTACAGCTCTTTCATCATACAAAAACTTTAAAAAAATTCTTTTTAGACAATCTATATCCAATTTATTTCAAAACAAAAGAAATGAGATTGTTTCCTCATGTACAGGGAGGGCTATAAGCCATTATTTGAACGTGTTGCCACATAGGAGTGGACTCCCCACCAGGTGGGCATCAGGCACCAGCTTGCTCTTGTCCTGGTAAGGCTGCTCTGATGTCAACCACAACTGGAGTATCTACTTTCCTTTGACATGAAGTTTATGGGCCATCCATGAGTAGCCAAAGGGCCAGACCTTAGTCTCTATTCTTTTTCACATTGGTCTCTATATTTTTAAGCCACTATGAACATTAGGATTCCATGGGTGGCCCCACTTTGTTTATGAGAATCCAAACTGGGTCTTGCACCTACCTACCTGTGGTGCTTTCCTGCCTTCTTCAGTCAGCATTCTCCCACCTCTCTCCAGGCCTTATTTGTAACCACACAAGTATGCCCTTGAATTCACAGTGTAGGAAATGAAGTTCTGGGAGACAGTAGAGGAAAGTACAGTTCTTGTGTGGACTTATTTGGTGGCATGATCCCTGAATACAAGGATAGATGTGCATGAAATCTGAAGTATAACTCAAGTCTGCTACAATCCTTACCTAGTATTTGAAACTAGGCCCCAGTGCAGACCTTGTGGAACTATGTCCTGAGAGCAAGGGCAATCTAGTTATGCTCTTTGTTGCTCACAAATAATGCAAATACATATGTGACCAAAGTGCTTCAATAGGAATCTCATGAAGCACTTAAGGAAAAATGATGCTTCTACCCTCATCTATAATATAAATGATGTTATTCAAAGAGCATGCTGAATTACTCTAACCCAGAAAGATAAAATGGTAAGGTGTTGATTCCATTTTTTTAAAAAAATACCATATTTATTTTTTACTCAATTCAAAATTTAAAAATATATAGCTCTGTGATTCGTCTTTAATAATTAATTACATAAATGTTAAAGTATAATATACTCTCTGTTTTGTATCTCATAATCGATAATTTTGTTTTGCTCTCACTGTATGAGTCCATATTGATTTCCTTCTTCGGAGTTCATCAGAGTCTGTCTTGGTGTGCGTCCTGGTGTCTCCTTATTATATGCTACTAAGTCTGATTCAGGAGTCAGGAAGGCTGCTACCTGTCTGCTTTCCAGAGGTCACATATTCATTCTTAGAACATTTAGGACTCATGATGTAGATTACTGTAGATGGTATCTCAACCTAAAACAATTCTTGTTGGTTTCATTTCCTGTCCTAATTTCTTTTTCCTGGTAAAATAAGGTACATTAGTTTTGCATATTTTCTGGGAACAGAAATTTTTGATAGAATGTATTTTTCTCTAATTTCCTGACTGTTGTAAAAGAAGAACAATAAAATGAAAAACAACTTTCTTGACTATGGATATAAAAATTTGGCAGACAATATAGTTAACATTTATTGAAGACTCTTTGTGAACTAAGACTTGGCCTAAGGTTATTCCATGGATTTTCTAATTTATTCTTTACATCAACCTTATGTGTAGATACTCTTAAAATAATTTTACAGACAAGCAGATTGAGTCTCAGAGAAGTGGCTTCTTCTTTGGACGACAGATAACAGGCAGCGGGGCCAGGGTTGCAATGCACGAAGTCTGACTCCACTGACCATGCACTCAATCACAGTGCGCTACAGTGACAACAGTTGCTGAGACTCATTTCCATAGTATTTCATTTAAATAATCATTTAAATCATGAGAAATCACTTAACCTCACTGTGTCTCGGATTCTTCACTCATGATGAGAAGATTGGCCACAGTGGTCATTTTTATTTCTTTCAGTTTCATTATTCTTTGAGGACCGTGACATAAAATCCTTGGACATGACACAAGCTTTTCTAGAAGACTTCTGTAGCACTGTACCGCCCAAGAAGGTGAGTGCCCAAGAAGGAGCATGTGTAAGAGGGAAGGCATGTGTTATGGTTTGGATGTGAGGTGTCCCCAAAAGCTCATGTGTAAGACACTGCAAGAAGGTTCAGAGGAGAAATGAGTGGTTGTGAGAGTCTTAACCCAATCAGAGAATTAATCCCCTGATAGGGATTAACTGAATGGTAAATGAAGATGCAGGGTGTGGCTATCTCATTCCACCATGTTTCTTACCCATAGCCCCCCTCCCTTCACCTCCCTCCCCCTTTACCCTATCTATAGTTCCTCCATTCCTCCCATGCTCCCCCCACCCCCATTATAGATCATCATTCTCATATCAGAGAAAACATTCAGTATGGGGTGTGGCTATGGGGTATGTGTTTGTATCTGGTGAGTGGAATTTTTTCTCTCTGTTTCCTGGTCATTATGTGAGCTGCTTCCCTCAGCCAAACTCTTCCACCATGATGTTCTGCCACACCTCAAGCCCTGAGGAATGGAGCCGGCCTTGTATGGACTAAGACCCCTGAAACCATGAATGAGCCCTCAAATAAACCTTCCTCCTCTACAGTTGTTCTGCTCAGGTCCTTTAGTCACAGCAGTGAAAAAGCTGACTAAAACAGCATGAAATGCTATGCTTTCAGGTTTTAAGAAGGTGAAAGGGAAAGAGAGGAGGGAGGAAGGGAGAAATTATGTGAGACAGTATTCGCATGCTGAATGTGACAGGGTGAGAAAAGAGTGGTGAACATGTGTGAAGAGAGATAGAAATGTATGTGAATGAATCTTTGCATGTATAAATGTGTTTCAATAGTTAGGTTGTGCATTTCCCTGGTGCTAGGGGACAGCCCCTTTCCTGCCCACCCCCATGCTGCATTATTCTATCTCACATGGCCATCACTGGCTATGAGGGATTCTGAAAAGTGGGTATCTGACAGGAAAAAGGATTGACATGAGTGGGTTAGATGAATGATGATTAAACCCTGAGTTTAGCACTGTTGTTGCCATGAACCAAGCTGGATTTTTTTCTCATAGAGGTGTGGGGATAAACTTTGGGTTGGCAATGAATAGTGTGTGCTGCAATAAGCACAAAATATTTTTGGAAGAATAAACAAGAAACTATTAAGATATGGGATATAAATTTTGATATTCACAATATATATTTCAGCATTATTTAAATTTTACACAAACAGGCCATACTTCTCATTTAATAAATATGAGATAAAGAACAGAGCTATCTAAGAGGATTTAAAAAGTTATTGAGTGATGTAAACTCTTCAGCTTTTCCTGAGCCTTAAATACCTTTAATCAGTTTTTTTTTTTTTCCCCACGTCTTCATACATGTACTTAGGGTAATAATGCCCATCTCATTCCACCATGTTTCTTACCCATAGCCTCCCTCCCTTCACCTCCTTCCCCTTTACCCTATCTATAGTTCCTCCATTCCTCCCATGCTCCCCCCACCCCCATTATAGATCATCATTCTCATATCAGAGAAAACATTCAGTATTTGGTTTTTTGGGATTGGCTAACTTCATTTAGCATAATATTCTCCAACTTCATCCATTTACCTGCAAATGCCATGATTTTATTCTCTTTTAATGCTGAGTAATATTCCATTGTGGATATATACCACAGTTTCTTTATCCATTCATCTACTGAAGAGCATCTAGGTTGGTTCCACAATTTAGCTATTGTGAATCATGCTGCTATAAACATTGATGTGGTTGTGTCCCTGTAGTATGCTGGTTTTAAGTCCTTTGGGTATAAACCAAGGAGTGGGATAGCTAGGTCAAATGGTGGTTCCATTCCAAGTTTTCCAAGGAATTTCCATACTGCTTTCCAGATTAGTTGCACCAATTTGCAGTCCCACCAGCAATGTAAGAGTGTGCCTTTCCCCCCACATTCTTGTCAACACTTATTGTTCGTTGTATTCTTAATAGCTGCCATTCTGACTGGAGTGAGATGAAATCTTAAGATGTTTTGATTTGAATTTCTCTAATTGCTAGAACTGTTGAAACTTTTTTTTCATATATTTGTTGATTGATTGTATATCATCTTCTGAGAAGTGTCTATTCTGTTCCTTGGCCCATTTATTGATTGGGTTATTTGTTTTTTTGGTGTTAATATTTTTGAGTTCTTATACATCCTAGAGATTACTAGTGCTCTATCTGATGTGCGTGTGGTAAAAATTTGTCCCATTCTGTAGGGTCTCTATTCACATCACTGATTGTTTCATTTGCTGAGAAGAAGCTTTTTATTTGAATCCATCCCATTTATTGATGACTTTATTTCTTGCACTATAGGAGTCTTATTAAGGAAGTTGAGGCCTAATCTGACATGATGAAGACTTGGGCCTACTTATTCTTCTATTAGGCGCAGGGTCTCTGGCTTAATTCCTAGGTCCTTGATCCACTTTGAGTTGAGTTTTGTGCATAGTGAGAGATAGGGGCTGAATTTCATTTTGTTGCATATGGATTTCCAGTTTTCCCAGCACCATTTGTTAAAGAGGCTATCCAATCTCCAATATATGTCTTTGGTGCCTTTGTCTAATATGAGATAACTGTATTTATGTGGGTTTGCCTCTGTGTACTCTATTCAGTACCATTGGTCTACAGGTCTATTATGGCGCCAATACCATGCCATTTTTGTTACTATTGCTCTGTTATAGTTTAAGATCTGGTATAATTATGCCGCCTGCTTCAGTCTTCTTGCTAAGGAATGCTTTACCTATTCTTGGTCTCTTATTTTTCCAGATGAATTTCATGACTGCTTTTTCTATTTCTCTTAGGAATGTGATTGGGATTTTTAATTGGAATTGCAGTAAATCTGTATAGTGCTTTTTGTAGTATGGTCATTTTGACAATATTAATTCTGCCTATCCAAGAACAAGAGCAATCATTCCATCTTCTAAGGTCTTCTTTATTTCTTTCTTTAGTGTTCTGTAGTTTTTATTGTAGAGGTCTTTCACCTCTTTTGTTAGGTTGATTCCCAAGTGTTTTTTTTTTTTTTTTTTTTTGAGGCTATTGTAAATGGGATGGTTTTCCTAGTTTCTCTTTCAGAGGATTTGTCACTGATGTACAGAAATGCCTTTGGTTTATGGGTGTTGATATTTGATCCTGCTACTTTGCCAAATTCATTTATTAGTTCTAGAAGTATCTGGTGGAATTTTTTGGGTCTTCTAAGTATAGAATCATATTGTTGGCAAATAGTGATAATTTGAATTCTTCTTTTCCTATTTGTATCCTTTTAATTTATTTCCCCTGTTTAATTGCTCTGGCTAGAGTTTCAAGAACTATGTTAAATTGTAGTGGTGAAAGAGGGCATCCCTGTCTTGTTCCAGTTTTTAGAGGGAATGATTTCAATTTTTCTTCATTTAGAATGATATTGGCATGGGGCTTAGCATAGATAGCTTTTACAATGTTGAGATATGTTCCTGTTATCCCTAGTTTTTCTAGTGTTTTGAACATGAAGGGGTGCTGTATTTTGTTGAATGCTTTTTCTGCATCTATTGAGATGATCGTATGATTTTTCTCTGTAAGTCTATTGATGTGATGAGTTACATTTATTGATTTCCATATGCTGAACTAACCTTACATCCCTGGGATGAGCCCCACTTGATCATGGTGCACGATCTTTTTGATATGTTTTTGTATCCGGTTTCCCAGAATTTTATTGAGATTTTCACATTTATGTTCATTAGAGATATTGGTCTACAGTTTTCTTTCTTTGATGTGTCTTTGCCTGGTTTTGGAATCAGAATAAGGATGATATTTGCCTCATAGAATGAGTTTGGAAGTGCTCCCTCTGTTTCTATTTCACTTAATAATTTGAGGAGTATTGGTATTATTTCTTCTTTGAAGGTCTTGTAGAACTCGGCTGTGTTTCCATCTGGTCCTGGGCTTTTCTTGGTTAGTAGGCTTCTGATGGCATCTTCTACTTCATTGCTTGAAATTGATCTGTTTAACTTGTGTATATCATCCTGATCAATTTGGGCAAACCATGTGACTCTAGAAATTTGTCAATACCTTTGATATTTTCAATTTTATTGGAGTACAAATTTTCAAAATAATTTCTAATTATCTTCTGTATTTCTGTAGTGTCTGTCGTGCTATTTCCTTTTTCATCACAGATGTTAGTAATTTGAGTTCTCTCTCTTCTTCTCTTCATTAACATGGCTAAGAGTTTATAAATTTTATTTAGTTTTTCAAAGAACCAAATTTTTGTTTTTTCAATTTTTTCAATTGTTTCTTTTGTTTCAATTTCATTGACTTCAGTTCTAATTTTAATTATTTCCTGTCTTTTGCTTTGGCATTTATTTGTTCTTCTTTTTCTAGGGCTTTGAGATGTAATGTTAGGTCATTTATTTGGTGACTTTTTCTTCTTTTAAGTGTGAACTCCATGCAATGAACTTTCCTCTTAGTACTGCCTTCTTAGTTTCCCAGAGATTTTGATATGTTATATCAGTGTTCTCATTTGCCTCTAAGAATTTTTTAATCTCCTTGATGTCTTTTGCAATCCATTGTTCATTCAGTAGCATATTATTTTGACTCCAGGGGTTGGAGTAGCTTCTGTTTTTTATCATTGATTTCTAATTTCATTCCATTATGATCTAATAGAATGCAGGTAGTATCTCTGTTTTATTGTATTTGCTAAGAATTGCTTTGTGGCATTATATATTGTCTATTTAAGAGAAGGATCCATGTGCTGATGAGAAGAAAATATGTTCACTTGTAGATGGATGAAATATTCTATATATGTTAGTTAAGTCTGAGTTATTGATTGTATTATTGAGTTCTGTTGTTTCTTTGTTTAACTTTTGTTTGAAAGATCTATCCAGTGTTGAAAGAGGTGTATTAAAGTCACCCAGAATTATTGTGTGGTGGTCTGTTTGACTCTTGAACTTGAGAAGACTTTATTTGATGAATGTTGATGCTGCATTGTTTGGGGCATATCTATTTATAATTATTTTGTCTTGTTGATGTATGTTTCCCTTGAGCACTATAAAATGTCCTTCTTTATCCTTTTTGATTAACTTTTGCTTAAAGTCTACTTTAAACCCCTGCTTGCTACCACAGTCCATGGGAGTGGTATGATTTTTCCCAACCTTTCACCTTTAGTTTGTGGATGTCTTTTCCTATGAGATGAGTCTCTTGGAGGCAGCATATTGTTGTTGTTGTTTTTAATCCAATCTGCTAGTCTATGTCTTTTCATTGGTGAGTTTAGGCCATTAACGTTCAGGGTTATTATTGTGACATGATTTATATTTCCAGCCATTTTTGTTTATTTTTGGTATTTAACTTGACTTGGTTTTTCCTTTGATTAGATTTTCCTTTAGTGTAATACCTCCCTTTGATGATTTTCATTTCCTCCTCATGAAATGTTTTGCAGAGGATGTTCTGTAGTGCAGGCTTTCTAGTTGTAAATTCTTTTAACTTTAGTTTATCATTCAAGGTTTTTACTTCATCATCATATCTAAAGGTTAATTTTTGCTGGATATAAGATATTTGCTTGGCATCCATTTTCTTTCAGACCTTGGTATATGTTTTTTCAGGATCTTCTAGTGTTCAGGGTCTGGGTTGAAAAATTTGCAGATATCCTAATTGATTTCACCCTATGTGTAATCTGATTCCTTTCTCTTGTGGATTTTAAAATTATCTCCTTATTCTGTATGCTAGAAATTTTCACTATAATGTACCTTAGTGAGGATCTGTGATTTTGTACATTTAGTGTCCTGTAAGCCTCTTGTATTTGATTTTCCAATTCATTCTTCATGTTTGGAAATTTTTCTGATATTATTTATTTGAATAGATTGTTCATTCCTTTGATTTGGAACTCTTTTCCTTCCTATATCTAATAATTCTTAAATTTGGTCTTTTTATATTATCCCATAATTCTTGAACGTTCCACTTATGATTTCTTATCATCTTCCCTGTGTGGCCAGCATTCTCTTTTCAAGGTTATATATTTTGTCTTCATTGTCTGAGATCCCGTCTTCCAAGTGATCTAATCTGTTGGTGATGCTTTCTATTGAGCTTTTCATTTTATTTTTGGTACCAGGGATTGAACTCAGGGGCACTCAACCACTGGGTCACATCCCCAACCCTTTTTTGTATTTTATTTAGAGACAGGGTCTCACTGAGTTGCTAAGTACCTTGCCATTGATGAGGCTGGCTTTGAACTCACGATCCTCCTGCCTCAGCATTCTAAGCACTGGGATTATAGGTGTGTGCCACCATGCCTGGCTTCTATCGAGCTTTTAATTTGGTTTATTGTTTCTTTCATTTCAAGGATTTCTGTTTGTTTGTTTGTTTCAGAACTTCTATTTCCTTATTGAAGTAATCTTTTGCTTCCTGTATTTGCTTATGTATATCTTTATCAAAATGTTCTTTTGTTGCCTGTATTTGCTCTCTTATGTCATCCTTTAATTCACAGAACATTTTAATTATGTACATCCTGAACTACTTCTCTGTTATTTCTTCTGTTGTGCTGGTCATGGATTCTAATAATGTAATATCTTGGTTTGTTGGGGGCACTTTCTTCCCTTGTTTTTTCGTGTTGTTCATGTGTCTTTCCTTCTAGCATTGTGCATTTGAGGCATTACTGTTTTACCATATAAGCTTATAGAGTCCCTGCAGGTTTCCAATACCTCCCCTTTAAGGGGGAGAACAATATGAACAGATCCCAATACAAACAATACACAACCTTGAACCAAATAGGTACTATTAAGACATTTATGGTTTTGTCACAATATACAGAAATGGTAAGTTCAATTATTATCTACAATATAAACAGTAGGTTTGCAAAAGGGTTCACAACAACTAGAACAAATAAATAAATATTTAAAAAAAATGCCTGCAAAAGGGTCTACAGTTTCTGATGGTGGACAAAGAACAAGGAGTGTGGTGTATGATGAAATGTTTAGGGGTTAGGAGGTGAAGATATAGAATTGTTAGATCTTAAAAAGCGTGAAAGAAGAATCTAAAAAAGTTGGTTAGTAGCAGAAGACAGAGAAAGTGACTTTGGGCAGACAAGTAAGTGGGAAGACAGTAGAGTACAAAAAACAAACATAAATATTAAGAAAAGTTAAAAAAAATCTAAAAATAAGAGATACAAGAATATACAATGCCACTGTAATATACTATTCAGACATCTCAGTCCTCAGCAGCCTAATACATGAAAAGTACTTGATATCACAAATGTTGGGGATGTGAGGCAGGAGGAGAGAGAGAGAGAGAGAGAGAGAGAGAGAGAGAGAGAGAGAGAGAGAGAATAAGAATCTTGAAAGAAGATACAAGGATTGCTTTTTTCGACATCAGTATCTTTCCAGCTTCCCTTCTCATCAATAGGTGGGGTTGTCTGTTGTTCTCAACCCTCAGGATGATGAAGGTTATTAGGGTGGGAGGGTTAGTCTTGGGGGCAAGGCTCCTGGAGGTGGGGCATAGTATTTGCTGATCCCTGATGGGTGACTGTACCCCAAGGATCTCCTTTGGGGCCCACTCATGTGATGTGGGTGCCTGGCCTTATCTCCTTCTATCGCCTGTAGACCTTGAAATTTCTGGTCTCTAATTTAGTCTCTAAACTGTATCTCTCTCAACCCCCTCCATTTGTACTTCCCAGTCAGGAACCTCTCCCTCCAGAGATTTTATGGGCTATCCTCTGGGGGCTGTGCACCTGTCGCAGAGAACTGTTTTATATTGGGCAGTTCAGGACCTGATTTTGTGACCAGGTTTTGCAAGCTATGGCTCTGCTCCGTAGCCACAGGCACTGTGTCGGGTTAGCAGTTGCTGGGGAGAGTGGGGAGTTGGGGACTTTTGGTAACTTGATATTATTTCTAAGCCCCAGCCATTGTTCCAAGGTGGGAATTTCCCTACCTAAAGATGGCGATGAAGGTGTCCCAAGATGGAGGTGGTTTCAGCGATGAGATGTTGGGTCAGGTGAGGCTGGGCAGTGATGTTGGGTGGCATGTTCAGAGATGCAGCTCTGTGGCATGCAGTATTGTGGCTGGCAGTTTTCACTGGACCCAGTGCAGTGTCCCTATATGCAGGCTACTATGTGTAGGGGACTGTAGCAGTGGTTTTAGTGCCCCAAGATGGAGGCAACCAGAGGAGCCCCATGTTGGTAGATGGGTATCCACACAGGTGTGGTGGCCCGGATTCTTGCAGAGGTAGTCGGCCAGGAGTCCTGCGCAGGTGCTGATATTGTGGTCTTACTTGGGCATCTGGAGGACCTGTGTGGTTGAGTGGCCCGCAGTCCTGCACTGATGCTGAGGCCTAGAGACCTGCATTGTCCAGTAGCCATGATTCCTGCACAGGAGTAGCTGTCGGGTCCTTTAATCACTCACACAGAAACAGTATTCCCACTACTTGAATCCCAGGTCCCAGAGCGACATAGAATGCAGCCCCCCTCTAGCCCGCCATCTTGGATCCCCCCTTCAATCAGTTTTGATACATGAAATTATATTTTATATATAGTCATTTTGGGTGGGAATCAAGGAAAAATTTTTGTTTTTCACTTTGAGTTTGTTGTGGTGTGAACTGATCAATACAATCAATAAGTCATAGGCATAGATTATAGACTATAGGAATAAGACTTTGATAAGTAAGATAGAGAGCATAGATAAGCAATAGTAAGACCTACGATTTTAGCCATAGGAAATAAGGTATTAGATAAGTATAAGTTAATGAGTTAAAACCAGTTATAAGTAAATATAGGTCAAAAGGTTAGCATAGACATAGATAAAGTTAAATGGCCATGAGCAATATATTAACTTGATCTTGTAGCTTTGCATAGGATAAGGACATAAAGTTTATAAATATCAATAGTAATGATAGGTAAATGTGTGTGTAGGCCATAAGATAACTGTAGCAAGCATTAGATAAGTTACTGATACTTCTTATGTAAGGCCATTGCTGTGGTAAAACCATTTGATTACTTGTAACAATTCCCTTATTACTGGGGCAGCAGGAATGGAATCACTATGGTTATAACAGGTGTGGCCATAGGGACTTCATTTTAGTTGTTCTAGACTCCATCTTGGTTTTTTCTGTGATTGCTCCTGTGAAGAGAGAACCACAGGACCCACTTTTATTTTTATGTTCTCATTCAATTTATTTATTTTTATTATATATATATGTGTATATGTATTCTAATTTGTTATACATGCTTGCAGAGTGCAATTCATTTTGTATTACATAGAAAGAGAACAATTTTTCAAGTCACTGGTTTTACATGAAGTATTTTCATACCATTTGTGTTTTTATACATGTACTTAGGGTATTGATGTCTAATTAGTTTTGTCATTATTCCTATCTCCTTGTCCCCTCCCCTCTCCCCCTTTGTTCTATTTAAAGTTCCTTTATTCCTCTCATTCCCCCTCCCTTGCCATTATAAGTCAGTGTCATCATAGCAATGGAATCATTCAACCTTTGGTTTTTTGGGATTGGCTAACTTCATTTAGCATTATTTTCTCCAACTCCATCCATTTACCTGCAAATGCCATGATTTTATTCTCTTTTAGTGCTGAGTAGTGCTCCATTGTGTATATATACCAAAGTTTCCCTATCCGTTCATCTACTGATGGGCCTCAGGGCTGTTTCCACAACCCAGCTATTGTGAATTGTGCTACTATAAACATTGATGTGGCTGTGTCCCTGTAGTAAGCTGTTTTTAAGTCCTTTGGGTATAGACCGAGGAGTGGGATAGCTGGGTCAAATGCTGGTTCCATTCCAAGTTTTCCTAGGAGTCTCCATACTGCTTTCCAGATTGGCTGCACCAATTTGCAGTCCCACCAGCAATGTAAGAGTGTGCCTTTTCCCCCACATCCTCGCCAGAATTTATTGTTGTTTGTTTTTGATAGCTGCTATTCTGACTGGCTTGAGATGAAATCTTAGAGTAGTTTTGATTTGCATTTCTCTAATTGTTAGAGATATTGAACATTTTTTCATATATTTGTTGATTGATTGTATATCCTCTTCTGAGAAGTGTCTATTCAGTTCCTTAGACCATTTATTGATTGGGTTGTTTGTTTTTTTGGTGTTAAGGTTTTTGAGAGCTTTATATAATCTTGAGGTTAATGTTCTGTCTGATGTGCTTGTGGTAAAGATTTGCTCCCATTCTGTAGGTTCTCTATTCACCTCACTGTTTGTTTCTTTTGCTGAGAAGAAGCTTTTTAGTTTGAATCCATCCCATTTATTAATTCTTGGTTTTAATTCTTGCCCTATAGGGGTCTTATTAAGGAAGTTGGAGCCTAATCCAACATGATGGAAATTCGGGCCTACTTTTTCTTCTATTAGGTGCAAGGTCTCTGGTTTAATTCCTAGGTCCTTGATCCACTTTGTGTTGAGTTTTGTGCATGGAGAGAGAGGTTTATTTTCATTTTATTACATGAGGATTTTCAGTTTTCCCAGCACCATTTGTTGAAGAGGCTGTCTTTTCTCCAGTGTATGTTTTTGGCACCTTTGTCTAATATAAGATAATTGTAGATGTGTGGGTTAGTCTCTGTGTCTTCTATACTGTACCATTGGTCTACTGGTCTATTTTGGTGCCAATACCATGCTGTTTTTATTACTATTGCTTTGTAGTACAAGTTAAGTTCTGGAATAGTAAGGCCACCAGCTTCACTCTTCTTGCTAAGAATTGCTTTGGCTATTCTGGGTCTCTTATTTTTCCAGATGAATTTCATGATTGCTTTTTCTATTTCTATGAGGAATGATATTGGAATTTTGATTGGGATTGCATTGAAATTGTATAGTGTTTTGGTAGAATACTCATTTTGACAATATTTGTTCTACCTATCCATGAACAAGGTAGATCTTTCCATCTTCTAAGATCCTCTTTAATTTCTTTCTTTAGCATGCTGTAGTTTTCTTTGTAGAGGTCTTTCACTTCTTTTGTTGATTCCCAGGTATTTTGTTTTTTTGAGGCTATAGCAAATAGGGTGGATTTCCTAGTTTCTCTTTCTGAGGATTTGTCACTGATGTACAGAAATGCCTTTGATTTATGGGTGTTGATTTTATATCCATCCACTTTGCTGAATTAATTTATTAGTTCTAGAAGATTTCTGGTGGAATTTTTTGGATCTTCTATGTATAGAATCATATCATCTGCAAATAGTGATAATTTGAGTTCTTCTTTTTCTATCCGTATCCCTTTAATTTCTTTCATCTAATTGCTCTGGCTAGGGTTTCAATAATTATGTTAAATAGGAGTGGTGAAAGAGGGCATCTCTGTCTTGTTCCAGGTTTAGAGGGAATGCTTTCAATTTTTCTCTATTTAGGATGATGTTGGCCTGGGGTTTAGGATAGATGGCCTTTACAATGTTGAGGTATGTTCCTGTTATCCCTAGTTTTTCTAGCATTTTGAACATGAAGGAGTGCTGTATTTTGTCAAATGCTTTCTTTGCATCTATTCAGATAATCATATGATTTTTATATTTGAGTCTATTGATGTGATGAATTACATTTATTGGTTTCTTTATGTTGAACTAACCTTGCATTCCTGGTATGAACCCCACTTGATTGTGGTACACTATCTTTTTGATATGTTTTTGTATTTGATTTGCCAGAATTTTATTGAGAATGTTTGCATCTATATTTATTAGAGATATTGGTCTGAAGTTTTCTTTCTTTGATTTGTCTCTGCCTGGTTTTGGAATCAGAGTGATATTGGCCTCATAGAATGAGTCTGGAAGGATTCCCTCTTTTTCTATTTCATGCAATAATTTGAGAAGTACTGGTGTTAGTTCTTCTTTAAAGGTCTTATAGAACTTGGTTGTGTATCCATCCGGTCCTGGGCTTTTTTTGGCTGGTAGGTTTTTGATGGCATCCTCTATTTCTTTGCTTGAAATTGATCTGTTTAAATTGTGTATATCATCCTGGTTGAGTTTGGGCAAATTGTATGTTTCTAGAAATTTGTTGATGCCTTCGCTATTTTCTACTTTATTGGAGTATAAATTCTCAAAATAATTTCTAATTATCTTCTGTATTTCCATAGTGTCTATTATGATATTTGCTTTTTCATCACAGATATTGGTAATTTGAGTTTTTTCTCTTTTTTTTTAGCATAGCTAATGGTTTATCAATTTTATTTATTTTTTCAAAGAACCAACTTTCCGTTCTGTCAATTTTTAAATTTGTTTCAATTTCATTGATTTCGGCTCTGATTTTGATTATTTCCTGTCTTCTACTTCTTTTGGGGTTGGTTTGTTCTTCTTTTTCTAGGGCTTTGAGGTGTAATGTTAGTTCATTTATTTGTTGACTTTTTCTTCTTTGAAGGAATGAACTCCATGCAATGAACTTTCCTCTTACTACTGCCTTCATAGTGTCCCACAGGTTTCGATATGTTGTATTGGTGTTCTCATTTACCTCTAAGAATTTTTTAATCTCTTTCTTGATGGCTTCTGCAACCCATTGTTCATTCAGTAGCATATTATTTAGTCTCCAGGTGTTGTAGTAGCTTTTGTTTCTTTTTTATCATTGTTTTCTAATTTCATTCCATTATGGTCTAATAGGATGCATGGTAGTATCTCTACTTTTTTGTATTTGCTTAGAGTTGCTTTATGGCATAATATATGATCTATTTTAGAGAATGATCCATGTGCTGCTGAGAAGAAAATGTACTGACTCGTGGATGGGTAATATACTCTATATATGTCAGTTAAATCTAAGTTATTGATTGTATTATTGAGTTCTACATTTTCTTTGTTTAGCTTTGGTTTGGAAGATCTATCCAGCAGAGAAAGATGTGTGTTAAAATCACCCTAAACTATTGTGTTGTGATCTATTTGACTGTTGAATTGGGAAGAGTTTGTTTGATGAATGTGGTTGCTCCATTATTTGGAGCATATATAACAGTTATTTCTTGTTGATGTATGATTCCCTTTAGCAGTATGAAATGTCCATCTTTATCTCTTTTGATTAACTTTGGCTTGAAGTCTACTTTGTTTGATATGAGGATGGAAACCCCTGCTTGCTTACGTAGAGTGTGTGAATGGTATATTTTATCCCATCCTTTCCCCTTCAGTCTGTGAGCATCTTTTCCTATGAGATGTGTCTCTTGAAGGCAGCATATTGGTTTTTTTTTTTTTTTTTTTCAATCCAATCTATCAGCCTATGCTTTTTAATTGGTGAGTTTAGGCCATTAACATTCAGGGTTATTATTGAGACATTATTTGTATTACCAGTCATTTTTAAACTTAATGTAATTATTATTATTATTATTAATTATTTTTTTTTTTTGGTATTCAGCTTGACTTGGCTTCTCCTTTTGTTTTTCCTTTATTGTAGTTCTTCCCTTTGCAGATTTTTATTGTTGTTTTTCATTTCCTCCTTGTGAAATATTTTGCCAAGAATTTTCTGTAGTGTTGGCTTTCTTGTTGCGAATTCTTTTAGCTTTTGTTTATCATGGAAAGTTTTTATTTCACCATCAAATCTAAAGCTTTATTTTGCTGGGTATAAGATTCTTGGTTGGCAACCCTTATCTTTTAGAGCCTGGTATATGTTGTTCCAGGGTCTCCTGGCTTTGAGGGTCTGGGTTGAAAAAAATCTGCTGAGATGCGAATTGGTTTTCCTTTATAGGTTATCTGATTTTTCTCTCTTACAGCCTTTAAAATTCTATCCTTATTTTTGTATGCTAGGCATTTTCATTATAATGTGCCTTGGTGTAGGTCTGTTGTAATTTTGTACATTTGGTGTCCTATAGGCCTCTTGTATTTGGTTTTCAAATTCTTTCTTCTTGCCTGGGAAATTTTCTGATATTATGTCATTGAAGAGATTTTGCATTCCTTTGGTTTGATTCTCTGCACCTTCCTCTACTCCAATAAATCTTATATTCGGTCTTTTGATGGTATCCCATGATATTTGGATATTCTGTTCATGGTTTTTTACCATCTTTACTGTGAGGTCAACTTTATTTTCAATATTATATATGTTGTCCTCATTGTCTGAGGTTCTATCTTCCAAGTGAACCAATCTGTTGATAATACTATCTATAGAGTTTTTTAAATGGCTTATTATTGCTTTCATTTCAAGTATTTCTGTTTGTTTTTTTCCTCAGACTCTCTATCTCTTCTTTGAAGTAATCTTTGACTACCAGTATTTGTTCTCTTATCTCTTTGTTGGTGTGAGATAGTTGCCTGTATTTGATCTCTTATCTCCTTGTTGGAGAGATCAATTTTTGCCTGTATCTGCTTGATTAGATCTTTTTTAAAATCCCAAATCATTTTAATTATGTATATTCAAAACTCCTTCTCCGACATTTCACCTACTGTGCTTTCTATGGATTCTATTTCTGTAGTATCTTGGTTTGTTTTGGGAATTTCCCTTCCTAGTTTTTTCATGATGTCTATGTGTTTTCCTCTTTTGCTGTGTAAATCTGAGGTGTTACTCCTTCTGCACTGTTGTCTTATAGAGTCCCTACAGGTTACCGGATGCCTCACTTTTAAGGGAAAGATCAATGTACCCAAAGTGTTGCCATATATCAGTTAGCTTCTATTTTTATGTTTACAGATTTGATGCTTTGAACATAAATTATGAGATCTGTTATCTTCTACTATATAGTCAGTATGTTTGCATGGTGGTTTACAGTATCTAATGGTAGAAGGGGGGACGTAGGGGTTGGCTAGGATGTTTGTGAGGTAGGATGTGAGAAAACAGAGGTATTAGATTATTTGACTAGTGAGAGGGTAATCATGAGAATTTGGGTGTTAGAAGGAGAAACAAGAGATAGGCCTCCCCATGTAATCCTCCCTGTTAGGTCACAACAGGATAACTGGTAGCACCTCTAGTAAAGCCCCCTCTGGTGCAGCCTGGTCCAAGGGACCTCAGTGATGCCTTACCAGTACCTTTTGTTGTTCCTTGATAGTAGCAGCACTTTCTCAGTTTTGTGGCAGTGGCAGCCTCAAGTCTATAATTGTCTTGATTGTTGGGGTGTGAAACCACTGAACCCCAGAGCTGAGTGCCTCTTCCAGCAGGTGCGAGTTGCCTCTCTGAGTTGCAGGCGTGGGCCAAGCCTCTCTCTCCGGATCTCCTCCTGGCCCCCGTGTGGTGGAGCAGGAGGTCTAGCTTTATTCTCCCACTTTCTTCCTCCTGTGTCTCCTCCCAGTCCAGGTGTGGTGGAGGGGGTTGGGCAGGTGGGCGGTTGGGCCCTTCCTTGACCCAGGGCCTGTTGCTGGACCTGAAGGACGCAGCAGCAGCTACTGGTGGCTCCTGAATGGGCGGACACAGCTGGGGACACGCAGGTGGGCAGTGGCTGCCTTCCTCGGCCTGGGCCTGCTCCCTGGCCTACAGGCAGCAGTAGTTGGTTACCAGTGGCTCCTGGATGGGCGGGTGCAGCTGGGGGCACACAGGTGGGCAGGTGATGGCAATCTTTCTCTACCTGGTCCTGTTCTCCAGCCTGCAGGCAATAGCAGCTGTTACCTCCACAGGAACCACTTCTAAGAAACTAAACTGAAAGCTGTTTTCTTATAAAATTTTTTTTTGTGTGTGTGTACTTTGTACCCCACAGAGTGTACCCAACACAGGATATAGCAATGGTCTTGGTAAGCTACATCCTGGGTCCGAGTGCATTTGTGGATCTACATGACTTTGAAGTAGATTATCATCCCCGCCCAAACTCAGGATACTGTTGTCTAACACCTGCTTGGATCTGAGATGTGGTTGTCTAAGGTGTTTAAAATAACTACTTTTTAGCTTCTGTGGTCTATTTGCTTGCCACCTGGAAAATTCTAGTCCTGTTTGGGCTTGCAAAGACTTGCTTACCACTGTTCTAGCTTCTGTGATTGGCTTGCTTGCATGATGCTGAAAAGTTGTGGTTTTCTTCTTTAAATTCCCAAGGAAAGCCAGGAAGAGCTGCTGTTTTCCCACAGAACTTCAGTCTCTATGGGTGGGTGATAGCCCTTGGCCAGGTAAATAAAGTTCTCTTTTTTGTTTAAATTAGGATTTTGTGTTTTCCGAGGTGACTCCTTATATCAAGTTGATGCCAGGATGGAGATAAAGTAAATGCTATGTACTGTCCAGAGTAGAGAACAGAAATTCAGAAAGGATATCTAGAGTAGCCATGAGAATATGTGTGCTCAGGAACTTGGAGGTGTCTCAGGGAGGCATTAAAGTTGAGCATTTTGAACTAATGTTCAATATACCTTAAGGAGTCTTATGAGCCTCTGTGATATCTTTGCTAATGGTACGGATAAACATCCTGAGTGAGATTAACCCTTTTTAAAAAATCTTATTTCCAAATATGTGGGTGAGCAAGAGATTTTTACTTTATTGTCCTAAACTAACTTGGCTTTTAAAATAAGGCCCAGATCAAAATTTTAAGAGAAAATATTGCATTTTGTTTTGATGAAACAAATCTACATCCTTTATATCCCTCCAGTAAAATTTTCTGGTCTATACCATTTTTATGACATACTTCTAGGTGCTATAAAAGTAAGTGAGAAGAAGATATTGCCCCTGCATTTGAGCATAGGACAAACACACAAATATTCTAGGATGCATACCAAAAAGTACACCTGAATCTTCTGATTCAGAAGATTAGAAATTCCCAGGAAGTTGGGAAATTCAAAGACCACTTTATCAGGAGGTGTTCACATACTTCTTTTGGTAAGATTCCAAATATTTCTTGTTTTCCTAAATTTAATATATAATAGAATATCCACACAATCCAAGAGATAGATGTACCTACTGTCTCAATGTATACTCATAGGGAAATGCTGAATAAAACATTCTTGCACTTTTTAAAAAAATCGTATAATTAATACAAAATGTAATTAAGGATGAGCTCTAAATTATCTTTGACGGCACTGTGATCATAAGCTGTCAGGATTCTCACTACCTGCTGGAGTACTCTTATGTTCTTACTTCAGGATGAAATAATTATATGTGATTCATCCTGTTCCCCAAGGCAGACACTGGAAAATTAAGGGTTTTTATTGAATTCCTTTTCAGGTGGGCATTGGTGGAGTAAGAGGCTATTATTGAAATTGTGGAGGCCGAAATGAACACAGGCAAAGTCTTAGGTGGGAAAGGCTTGGGAATAGTAGACCCTGAGGAGAGAGAGCATTATTGAAGGTGAGATGGTTAGAAATAGATGGACAAGAGCATGAGCCTACTTTGGCCCAAGAAAAGAATAGAAACTCAGGATGTAGGGTGATCTCTGCAGCCCAGGAATGGAGGAAGGTGAAAATGGCACTCTTATTTCTCTAATTGCTACAGATGTTGAACATTTTTTCCATATATTTGTTGATCAATTGTATTTCTTCTGTGATGTGTTGGTTCAGTTCCTTAGCCCATTTATTGATTAGGTTATTTGTTACTCTAGTCAGAATGGCAATTATCAAGAATACAAGCAACAGTAAGTGTTGTTGAGGATGTGGGGAAAAAGGTGCACTCACACATTGCTTGTGGGACTGCAAATTGGTGCAACTACTCTGGAAAACAGAATGGAGATACCTTAGAAAACTTGTAATGGAACCACCATTTGACCGAGCTATCCCACTCCAATTTATACAAAAAGGACTTAAAATCAGCATATTCCAGTAATGCAGCCACGTCAATGTTTATTGCAGCTCACTTCACAATAGCTAAGCTATGGAACCAACCTAGATGCCATGCCCTTCAAAAGATGAATGGAAAAAGAAAATGTGATATATATATATATATATATATATATATACATAATGGAATATTACTCAGACTTAAAGAATAATGAAATTATGGCATTTTCAGTTATATGGATGGAGCTGGACAATATCATGCTAAGCAAAATAAGCCAGTCCTGAAAAATGAAAGACTGAATCTTTTCTCTGATAAGTGGATGCCATTCATAATGGCTGAGGTCAGATGGGCTAAGGAAGAATGGAGGAACTTTGGACTGGGCAGAGGGGAGTGAGGGAAGGGGAGAGTTTGTGGGGGTGGGAAGGATGGTGGAATGAGATGGATATTATTACCCTATATACATGTATAACTGCATGACTGGTGTGACTGTTATGTACAGCCAGAGGAATGAGAAATTGTGATCCATTTGTGTAGAGTGTGTCAAAATGCATTCTGCTGTCACGTATAACTAATTAGAACAAATTAAGAAAAAAGAAAAATGGCACTCTTTTTATTGTTATGAGATTTTGTTGGTTGGTTGCTTTAGCAAGGAATAATGTCCCACTACCACAAAAGTTCACAATTTTTACATAGAAAAATATCAGTTTAGGTACAATATGGGTTAAACAGCATAATGGGTTGCTCTGGTTTACTTAGAAACCAGCAACATTAGATCTATTGGGAAATGTATTTTTTAAGCACTATAATAAAAATGTATTTCTTTTTAAAACAACCAGATTGTTTGAGCTATTCTTGGTATTGAACTTGTAGCAAATGAACACATATGAGTAATTTATGCTATACATAGTTCATTTTTACCTTAAACTTACAAAGGAGTTTTAGGGATTAAACAACTTTAAAATTTCTGCATATATCTTGCTTTTACTCAAGATGTATTTATTTCAGGAACAATTTGGAGAATGAACATTTCTGGAAATATTACATCTTTAGTTGTACTTTTTTAATTGGCTGAGTTGATTAAATATAATCAAATACAAGTAACTCATTTAATTAATTTGATTACTCAAATAGAAGGAAATAATTTGATTAAAGACAAGCAACTCATTAACTAGGATATTTGATGCTTGTATATAAAATTGGACTGAAACTTTTTTTTTCATTATATGCTAAATGCCTTATGTGATGCACAACACTTAGTAGAATTTGGGTAAAATTAGTGCATTAAGGAAGTTTCCCAAGAGGGACCCCAAAGGAAGTAGGAGAAGTCAAGCAAATGTCATTTTCAAGTTAAATTTCCATCTCAGCCTGATACCTCCTGCTGCTCTGACATATAAAGGGCTCCTCACAGTTTGTTGTTCCAGGGAAAGTAGACTAAGCATTTATATTCAACATGGATTGTGGAAGGGTGTTACACATCTGGGTACCACTGGTTTTTACCTGTAGATAACTCCAGAGGCCAAGGGTAATCCAGAGGGCAAATCTAAGTTTTCCCAAATAAGCAGTCAGCAGTAAACCATGCAGACTCTGGAGGGCTGACATCCAAAGCTGGATAAAAGAAATCTGGTGGGACTGAAGTCCAGTGCCAGCATTGTTTTCTACAGCCAGTAAGTGGCATGGTCAAGATTTTTAAAGTGGATTTTTAGTTGAGAGGATGAACTTTTCCAATACCATAGAGTTACCCATTTCTTTGTCTAAAATATAGTCATAGCCCAGTTAACAATTTTTTTTACAGATAATATTATTAAAACAATTCATAAAACAACATAGTATAAAAAGTTCTTCATCTTAAAATACCAATGGTTTAAAATTTTCTGTGTTCACATCTTTACCATTGCAAACATACATACCTTTAATCAACATGCATAGATCTTTTTTGTAGTCCTTTTCTGTTTGCTTGTTTTCATATTAGCATTCATCATTGTGCAAGGGACTTCTTCACTATGGTTCACTGGGTTATTTGGTCCACCTCTGCCTTGCTGGTCCCATGTCTTTCCTCTGTCCTCCTGTCTCCTGCACTGCTACACTTGGACCACAGTGGCATTCTTTCAGTTCCTGGGCATCACTTGCTTTTTTCAATAGCCCAGGCTGGATTGAGTTTCCCTCTTCTTCAATTGACTGGCTCCATCTCAGCCTTTACATTTCATTCAGCTCCTTCAAGAAATCTTCCCTGCCCATACACTGTCTTAAATCTATCCCACTATAATTCTCATCCACTGCCATTATTTCATTTTGTGGCACACACAATTTATAAGTGTGTATTTCCTAGCTTGTTCATTGATTCTACCCCCCTTTCACTATACTCTAAGCTCCTTGAGTAGAGAGACTATCCTTGTTTTCTGTTGTATACCTGGCTCCTAACACAATGCCAGCACAAAATAGATGCTCAATAAATATTTGTTGATTGATTAAAATATTAGATTATTCAGTGATATGATCTTCCCGCTAAAACATTAGAATATTGACCTCCAAGTGGGCATTAGCTCTTGAAACAGTCTCACTGGGATGTTGCAACTTCAGATAAATGACACTTTAATTGTTCAAAATAGTTTTGAAATTACTCTACTAGAGTTACTCTTTAGAACACATTCCTTTGAGTATCTTAAATAAGGATCAATTATATTCTTTGAAGGTGATTTTTTTTTATAGAAATAATTTTCTTTGGTCAAGACTAAAGAATAATATTAGAAATACTGTTTTCAATCACATTAAAAAGTGCTATAGCTACTGTGTTAGTTTTAGAGGCTCAGGAACTAGTTGTAGAGGATTTTCTAACTGAAGATTTCAGATAAGATTTCACATAACAGTAACATAATTAGAAATGGTACATGCTGTCTCTAAGAAAAGGACAATGCACATTTGGGCAGTCTTCTAATTTCTTGTTAAAAACAAATTTCAGCTTTCTTACTTCAAAATTATAACTTTTCTTGAAAATAATTAAATTGAATAGTTTTTAACATGTCATTTAAGGATGCCCTCCCAATTACTTTGAAAACCCAAATTAATTATAGTTGATCATAATTGCATAAAACGAAAAATAAGGTGTGGAGTCTCTAAAGCTCTCTCTAAATGCTGCAAAACAAAAATTGTTCTAATTGGGAGAAAAGTCTGTTTTAGTGACAAATTGACTTCATCATTTATTTTAAATAGGCAGTTTTACTATTTTTGAGTGCCTAAAAGTCACTTTGCTAAAAGAGATGGAAAAGGGGACAGCAAGCTGTGTCTTAAGAACCATGCAAATGTATTTCTGGTAATTATCATAGTCATATTTAGCAGTTTTAACTCATAAAGTGGTTTCATAATTATCTGAAAATAATTTCTTGGGCTTAAACTTTAATCAGGGTAAATATTTGTCTTCAATAGTTGGTATAATTAGATATTTTTTTAAAAGTGAAATAAAGTGGAATCTTAGCTGGTACTAATTTAAATTATACAAATTATTTCTGAATGAGCATGGAGGGAATTATAGAGTCTTTTAAAATATCATTTACCTAATAAGTTGTAAGGAAAATCTTTGAAGCTTACTCATGTCTTCATTCTCTCCCTGCAATTGCACTATTCTATGAATAACTCTGTACTTCACAAACGTGCCTGTTTATGCTCCTGTAAATTTATTTTGCTCTGTAGGATATTTGTGCTTTGATTTGAATGCAGGCTGGGGGAAGGCAGACAGTTGGATGAATTTGGGATTGTGGTTTTGCCACAATGGGAGGGACTAAGGGAACATGGGACAAAAGAGTTTAGGATATTGAAAAAAGAATGGTTGAGATTCTGGGCCGGTGCCACCTAGGAGGTGGTGTATCAGTTTTGAGGGAATTAGGTGAACTCGTTGGAGGGATAGGAGTTAGGGGTCCATTAGAGAGACATCTGAATTACCATTTTTACTCTTTGGTCATGACACATTTCAACAACTTTTCTGTGGGAAGGTGGAAGTCAATGACATCAGTGAAATGGAACTTCAGGCCATTAGGGATGAGGTGGTCAAAAGGCTGAGTCTGCAGTATTAGCTGGGTTATCCAAATAGGCATTGAAATCCCTCAGGATAATGGTGGGACTTTGGAAAGGAAGATTCTGAGTGTGGTACCAATTTTTCCTAAATGGAGGAGACCGAAGGATGATAGATACTCGACAGAGTTGGAATGGAGCTCTATGAACAGGTGGAGGGGTAACTGACCGGAAGTGGTGTTAGAGTAGGAGACAGGTATGGCTTCTCTCCCCTTACCTCTGTGAATCTGGGATGTTAAAACAGTGGCTGGTTGCTATTAAGGGGCTTGACCTAGGGAGAGATTCAATTTCAGGTATGGCAGATACAGAGGAGCATGTTGATCCCGGTTTCAGTCCTCATTTAAGCAATGTGTGTGGGTCAAAAAATGGGAGCAGTAAGTTGAACAACAGAAGAAGTTCTGGGCTTTATGAGGGTACAAGGAGAGTACCTGGAGCAGACAGAAGGCAAGAGAGCTCTTATATTTAAGGATAAGCCCAGGGGGAAAGGAATGAAATGGAGGACTTGTGGGCCTGACAATTCTTTGGACAGAGGTTGGACTTAAGTCTTACTGAATTTAGCTGCAGCAGAGAAGGGAGAGCCTGGCCTTGGTGTTGGGTTGTAAAGGGGTGTGGATGACTGCAGAAAGCAATATAAAGAAAGACTTAAGACTTCAGGAGCATCAATGGCACTGCCCAGCTCTCCTTTTCTCTTTGCTTTGGCTGGATTTGTATTTTTGGAGGTGGGAGTGAGAGACTATATCACTCTACTAGTGCTGATAGATTCAGCCTGGCATTTAGCCTGCAGCTGGTATCCTAGTCCAGTCCACCCTGAATGTCACTAGTAAGCAATTCTCCCCTTGGACTTTTCTGCAAAGGACTAGAATGAGTGCATACTACTTGTAAAAGTAGGGGAAATATTTAAAACACACCTAATTCATTAACAGATGTTGATTAATGGACCCTATGTGTCAGAATTGCCAAGCTTGGGAATATAAAAAAATCAAGCCAAATTTCTGCTCTTAAGGATCAGTCAGTTCAGTAGAGAAAAGAACTGTGTTACAGGCATCTGTGATCCAGGCTACTTTTATTTCAAAAGGTACAGTGGAAAATGGATGTATTGAGACATACGGGTTAAAAAGCAAATAAAAATCTCTCTTTAGCACAATTATTCTTATGATCAAAGATTGATAGCACTTTAATATCTGCAAAGTTATGTTCCAATAGACAGTGATAAAAATTTCTTCACAACTATTAAACTACACAAGATGGGAAACTAAAGAAATTACTCTTTTCTACTAACAAATGAAATGTAGACATTTCTTGGCATAATTTATGTAGACTGTGAATACAATAGCATTTTTTCATGTGCAGTGTTTCGAACTGCTGCTGATGCTCTCACAGAATGTACATGAAGTCAGAACAGTCACTCCTCTGCTGGTTTGAATATCATTTGTAAAGGCCATATCAGCTACAAAGAACATCATTCAATTCATGTAAAGCGAGATTCCTTACTGTTTGCCTGGAGTTGCACTAACCAGACCTCTGTCCTGCCCTTCAACCTCCAGTCCACCATACTTGCCCATGCCTTGTTTCAGGTTTTCTTTCTTAGTTCCTGAGACACACACACCTCCAGCAGCTCTTTAGATCCATTCTCTGTGGCTCTTATCCGGCCATTTGATGATGTCACTCCTTAAATGCAAGCAATACATTGGCCTGGTGCAGCCAGTGCTAAAGCTGTGTCTCCCAAGGGTACAGAATGGGCACTGGCTGACCCAAACCCGCACCTCCTGAGAGGTGAAGTGATCAGTACCTCGTGACACACTTGAAATTTATTCATCACCTATTCTCCTAGTTGACAGCTTTGTGTTAAATACTCAGAATCTTCCTGTTTTGATTGTCCCTAATATAAATATGTCATACTTTCAATGCTCAGATTGCTGTGGAAGGTTTCCTTTTCCAGTAACTTCAGGAGATGCCCTAGATGGTTTAACGTGTGTTTGGAGCTCCCTCAAGTTGGTGTTGGCTTTATTGCTATTTTCCTGTCACCCTGGACTGTTGCTTGATTCCTCTTTAATTGCTTTACTCTTTGTTTTGCTTCAGAGACACCTGTTTTGATCTGCCTTGAAAGATAGAGAAAATTAATTCTCTTCACTACAGTTCAGAAGAAGGGATTAGGTACCAAGGTATGGAAGAATTTATCCAAGCAGCTTTTTAGTTTTATATAATGGCTTTTGTTTTTCTAGACAGACTTCTAAGTAGGCTGGTGTGGGCCCAGTTCAGTAACAACCTCCAAGCTATATTGTAAACTATAAATCCCTTTAGACATACTTCAGTTCAACTCACTATGCCTCAGGCTTTTATTCCTCCAAAACAGATTGTCTTTGAGGAACCCTAGAGTACTCCTTGTTAGAAGCTCTTTGGTCATCTTTCTTCTTTATGCCTTAGCTACAAGTGCAAATATTTTGAGTTCTGTCAGGAGGCTTCTATACCCTTTGCAAATTAATGGGTTCAAGAAGGAATGGAGTCTGAAGTGGAGAGCCAACTATCCACATATTATAGATCCTGTCCATTTTAGGAACTCATTACACTGTCAAAAAAAAAATTGTGAATAACTCTGCTTATTGGCCAGTAAAGGGGGTGGGGAGAGGTGATTTATTTTACTGGTGTTGGTACTCACAGTGAAGTCTAAAATATCTCTCAAACAAACTGACTGAAACATTAATACACTGAAGAACATTAATATTTTTTGGCATACAACAGAATTTAGTATAAATTGGGTCTGACTTGGACCTCAGTGAAGGGAGTGAAGTTAAGTGAAATCCTATAGTCTGCTTTTCACTGTTCATTCGGGCTCTTCTTATTTCATGCCTGGAGGAGTTCAGTGACATTTTTTGCTGATTTCTGTCACTTCAATCTTCTCTTAAACTTTGTCCCCAAAGAGCTGCTGAGGTAGTTTTTCTTAACTAAAACTACATAGTCATTATTGTCTGGTGGAATGTGCTTAAGTAATGTTTGTTTAATGTAAATTTGAATCAAAGTTTCAATTAAGTGAATGAGAGTTAAAGAATGTATGGTTCTTTACAACTTTCCAACCAGCCAAACTCTAGGTCCTTGTTCTATCTCACATTTCTGCATCCTCTTATTATTTTCCAGGAAAGGGTCTTTCCTCATTTTGATCAAACTCAATTAATTTAACTCAAATAACCTTGTCAATCCAGTCAGTCCAATCCATCCAACAGATCCAACCCAGTTGTCAATGGGTCTTTATTTTATTTATTTATATGTGGTGCTAAGAATGGAACCCAGTGCCTTGCACATGCTAGGCAGGTGCTCTGCCACTGAACCACCACCTAAGCCCCCATTCCAATAAGCTTTTTCAAGTACTTTTACATACCAGAAGTGAGTTTATGCATCTTATTAATTTCCATTTCAAAAAATCCTGTATTATTTAATTTAGCCATGAAAGTTGTTTTATCTCTGTTGGTGGAAGTCATTTACTTTTAAAACTTTGTGCAAGACTAACCTTTTCAAAAGTTGAACAGAATTTTTATTACTAACTACATTTATGTATATGCCAGACTAAATTTATTGTTACTATTATTCATTGGTTTTAAAAATATTTTTCTACTATCTTATCAACTTAGGATAATGATGGCTTTCCCTCTTCAGACCCTTTAGTAGGTCCTGAACACTTCTTGGGCAAAAAGGTGCATCCTTTTGGAATTCCATTGACCAAGAAAAGGAATAGAGAAAAAAATAGTAAGTTCCTCCTCCACAAATACTGGTATTTTTTTTAGCTTGTTATTCAAGCTAAAAGTACAGAACCATAACAAGGAGACATTTGGAATATCATAGAAAGGATTTTAAGGGTTTGTTGTGATACTTGGACACTTTTCAAAGTGGACATTTTTACATCTCCTTGTATGTCTGTTTTGTTCCAGGCACTAACAGTGCTGGGGTAGTACTGAGAAGCAGATTTGTTTTGGGAAACGTCATTTTGAAGGGTCATCCTAAAAGAAATCTTGATTTTAAAATATTGAATGATAAGTGTAACTGAAGAGATCATTAGATACAACATTAGAAAGGGCAGAGAAAATTTGTATCTGAAGGAAAAAAAATAAGAAAGGTCAAAACCATTTATACCTTTGAGTGTTGGCTATATTAAGGTTTGAAATTGTGACTTGATTGTGAGAGCCAGCTAAAAGCAGCCCAGGAAACATTTTATGTGCATTTCTGTATCTTCTTTTTAAATTTCTTTATTATGGGCTGTTGTAAGCAGTTAAAAAAAAAAAAAAAAAACCCTGTCATAATAGTTTAATGAACCCCCATTGTTCCTATCACTGAGATTCAACTATTACAAATTCATGATGAATACTTTTTAAAATTTATACTCCCAGCTCTTAACTCTTTCATACATTGCTTACATATTTCAGTGAGTATCTCTAAAAGATAGACACCATTTTCATCATAAATTCAATATAATTCTCAGACAACATTAATAATACTTGGCATTATATACTATTCACATTGCTATCTCACAAATGTCATTTTTATTCACTGTTTGTTTGAATCATGACCCAGTTAATATCTGAACATTGCAGATAGCTGATATATTTCTTGTTGCTTTTTCTTTGTGTGTGTTTATATGTGGTACTAGGGATTGAACTTGGGGTGTTCTACCACTGAGCTACATCCACAGCCCTTTTTATGTTTTAGTTTGAGATAGGGTCTCATTAGTTGCCCAGGCTGGACTTGAACTTGCCAACCTCCTGCCTTAGCCTTCCAAATTGCTTGGACTTCAGGCATGTGCCACAGCACCTGACTTTGTGGCTCTTTCAATCTATAGATTACTCCCACCCATTTTGTCCTTCTTCTAATTGATGTGTGGGAGAAGTGGAACATTTTTCTCTGGAGATTTCCACAATCTCGATTATGCTGATTGCTTTCCCATGTTGTGTTTTGCATATTCCTGTTTTCTGAGGTGGATGAATTGTTGGAATCACATTCAAATCCTGTCTGTGTGTGTACGTGTGTGTGTGCACAAGCATGCACACATACACATTGATATGTGTATTTATTATTCATTTTCTTTTGGAGAGGAAGCAAGCAGTTTATAGGAAGTCTGATTGCATTTTCCAGCAGAATCACATAATGTCTAGTTGTTTTTCTTTTATGTGATGGCAACAGCTATTGATGATGAATCCCTGGATCCAGAACTCATTGCTGAATAATGATTTCCTATCATTTCTTCTTCATTCATTAGCTGCAATACTTCTATTTTTTAACAACTTCCTCTCATCTACTTTTGAATTATCCAGTACTACTATTCATATGAGAAAGCAGGCTAAATGATTTATTATTTTATGTATTTACCCATTTAAAGTAATAATTTGGTTTAAAAGTATTTTCCCATGGTAGCCATTTCTTTACATTGTTATAAATGCTTAGATATAAATTTTTTTTTTTTTTTTTTTTTGTGGTTACCGGGGATTGAACTCAGGGGCACTCGACCACTGGGTCACATCCCCAGCCCTTTTTTTGTATTTTTATTTAGAGACAGGGTCTCACTGAGTTGCTAAGTGCCTCGCCATTGCTGAGGCTGGCTTTGAACTCGCGATCCTCCTGCCTCAGCCTCCCAAAGTGCTGGGATTACAGGCGTGTGCCACCGCGCCCGGCTAAATTTTTTGATGTATGTCAAATCATTAGAGTTAGAATCCTTATTCATGTTCAAATAAAAATGTTTTAGATGCTGCTTTTATCTTTTGGTACCTTATTCCAAATACCCGGCAGCACCAAATATGAAGTTACTTTTGAAGAAGAGGCATGTATAATATATATAACAAGAGCCTACCCCAATTCTGTATTTATGCCCCTTCTAGAAATTTAGAGGAGGTTTTGCTTGTATCAAGGGATTGAAACATCTAAGCTAACACACTCTCAATAAAGAAATACCTACAACTATCCCTATAAGACTCTAAGTGAAAACCGATTTTATAATTACGTTTTAAAAAGTGGTATGTATTTAGTGCATGTTTTAAAATATGTGTTGATGGGTTTTAACAATTATATAGTGTTGTGTGGTACACAGCCAACATCAAGAATTTCAATTATTTTTAGAAAGTTTCCTATATTCCTTTACAACCAATCACTTGACCTTATCCCCAACCCTGACAATCAGTGATCTGATTTGTATGCCTATAATTTTGCCTTTTCCAGAGGGTTATATACAGAATATAAAATATGTAAATGGAAACTTACAGAAATTTTGTTGTCTTCTGTTTTAGATTCTTTTACTTAGAAAATGTTTACGGTTATCCAGGGTGTTGTATGTTGTTCTGTTTATTGCTGAATAACATTTCATTATACAGCAGCAACACACTTCACTTATCCAGTTGGGCATTTAACTTGATTCCAGTTGTTTTTGGCAATAAAGAATAGAATTTCTATAAATGTTTGAACATGAATTTTTGTTTGGGCATTCATTTTCATTTCTCTTGTGTATGTCTAGGAGCAGGATTAGTGGGTTGTATGATAAGTATCTAATTTTATAGATCCATTGCATCACATCCAGAGTAAATTTACTCTTTTGCTTTTATACCAGCAATAGATGTGAGTTTGAATTGCCTTGCCACTTCACTGGCACTTGTTATTAGCAGTCTTTCCATTTTCAGTGATTTTATTGGGTGTGTACTGATATTATTTTATTGAGTTATTTGAATCACAAGATTATTTTTTCTTAGTTCCTTTTAGTTATAAATGACAGTAGAATAAATCTTGATATAATTATACAAGCATGGAATATATCTTATTCTAATTAGGACCCCAGTATTGTCGATGTACACAAGGGTAAGAGTCACTGTGGTGTATTCATATATTTACATAGGAAAGTTATGTCAGATTCATTCCACTGTTTTTCCTTTTTCTATTCCTCTCCCTTTCCTTCATTCCCCTTTGACAAGAGATCTTTCAATGATAACTTTCAGTCTTACATTTAGATCTATATTTTTATGTTTATGTATTGTTTTTATCTTGTATGTTTTAAGATAAGAAAGAGGTGTATTTAATTTGTATATAGATTATGCGGACCTAACAAGTTAGTTAAGAATATAATAATTTTCCAAAGGCTTTATCTATACAGAGCTAAACAGAGTTTTTAAAGTTTGGAAGAGAATATTTTATACATGCAGAAACAGACTGCAGAACCAAAATAAAGCAGTCAACATTGGGGTTTCTATTTCTATCATGATGATATTTAATTATATATTATTGTGTAATATTTGTGAAAGCACTCAACTTGACCTTTGATCCTTAGTAGATGCTTGATAAGTAATAGTTAATATTTTTCAAGTGATAATTACAGTGATCTATGATATTTTAAAACTATGCTATACAGAAAATGGTTTTATATAGAATATTATAGAAAACACCAGACATAACATATTTATATCCAATTATGTGTCAATTTACTAAATAATTATTTTGATCTTAATGGAATTTTTTTCTATAAAGTCTTTTTTATTATAAGTTGTTACAAATGACAGAATGCATCACATTTCATATTATAGATCACATTTTTACATATCTCTGGTTGTATACAAAGTATATTCACACCATTTTTGTCTTCATACATGCACTTAAGGTAATGATATCCATCTCATTCTACCATCTATTTGTTTTTCTTCACCCTTTTGTCCCCTCCCTGCCCCTCCCTACCCATTGTCCATTCTAGTGTTGTTCTAATTCTCCTATGCTCCCTGTGTCCCAACCCCACTGTGAATCGGCTTCCTTATATCAGAGAAAACATTCGGCATTTGGATTTTTGGGATTGGCTAACTTCACTTAGCATTATATTCTCCAACTTCATCCATTTACCTTTGTGAATGCCATGATTTTATTCTCTTTCATTGCTGAGTAATACTCCATTGTGTATATATACCACATTTTCTTTATCCATTCATCTACTGAAGGGCATCTAGGTTGGTTCCACAGTTTAGCTATTGTGAATTGTGCTGCTATAAACATTGATTTGGCTGTGTCCCTGTAGTATGCTGTTTTTAAGTCCTTTGGGTGTAGACTGAGGAGTGGGATAGCTGGGTCATAAGGTGGTTCCATTCCCAGTTTTCCAAGGAATCTCCAAATTGTTTTCCATATTGGCTGCACCATTTTGCAGTCCCACCAGCAATGTTTGAGTGTGCCTTTTCCCCCACATCCTCTCCAACATTTATTGTTGTTTATGTTTTTAATAGCTGCCATTCTGACTGGTGTGAGATGAAATCTTAGAGTGGTTTTGATTTGCATTTCTCTAATAGCCAGAGATGTTGAACATTTTTTCATGTATTTGTTGATTGATTATATATCTTCTGAGAAGTGTCTGTTCAGTTCCTTGGCCCATTTATTGATTGGGTTATTTGGGTTTTTTTTGTGTGTGTGTTAAGATTTTTGAGTTCTTTATATATTCTAGAGATTAGTGCTCTATCTGATGTCCATGTGTTAAAAATTTGTTCCCAATTAGTAGGCTCTCTATTCACCACACTGATTGTTTCTTTTGCTGAGAAGAAGCTTTGTAATTTGAATCTATCCCATTTATTGATTCTTGATATTAATTCTTGTGCTACAGGAGTCTTATTAAGGAACTTGGGGCCTAATCCAACATGTTGGAGATTAGAGCTTACTTTTTCTTCTACTAGGTGTAGTGTCTCTGGTCTAATTCCTAGATCCTTGATCCACTTTGAGTTGAGTTTTTTGCATGGTGAGAGGGGTTTAATTTCATTTTGTTGCATGTGGATTTCCAGTTTTCCCAGCACCATTTGTTGAAGAGGCTATTTTTTCTCCAATATACATTTTTGGCACCTTTGTCTAATGTAAGGTAACTGAAATTATATGTGTTAGTCTCTGTGCCCTCTATTCTATACCATTGGTCTAACAGTCTATTTTGGTACTATTGCTCTGTAGTATAATTTAAGATCTGGTATAGTGATGCCACCTGCTTCACTCTTCTTGCTAAGGATTGCTTTAGCTGTTCTGGGTCTGTTATTTTTCCAGATGAATTTCATGACTGCTTCTTCTATTTCTATGAAGAAGGTCATTGGGATTTTGATTGGAATTGCATTAAATCTGTATAGCACTTTTGGTAGTATGGTAATTTTGACAATATTAATTCTGCCTATCCAAGATCAAGGTAGATCTTTCCATCTTCTAAGATATTCTGTAATTTCTTTCTTTAGTGTTCTATAGTTTTGTTACAGAGATCTTTAATGTCTTTGGTTAAGTTGATTCCCAAGTATTTTATTTTTTGATGCTATTGTAAATGGAGTAGTTTTCCTCATTTCCCTTTCAGAGGATTTGTCACTGATATATAGAAATGCCTTAGATTTATGGGTGTTGATTTTGTATCCTGCTACTTTGCTGAATTCATTTATGAGTTCTAGGAGTTTTCTGGTGGCATTTTTTGGGTCTTCAAGGTATAAAATCATATCATCAGCAAATAGTGATAATTTGCGTTCTACTTTACCTATCTGTATCCCTTTAATTTCTTTCATCTGTCTTATTGCTCTGGCCAGTGTTTCAATTACTATGTTAAATAGAAGTGGTGAAAGAGGGCATCCCTATCTGGTTCCAGTTTTTAGAGGGAATGCTTTCAATTTTTCTTCATTTAGGATGATATTGGCCTGGGGCTTAGCATAGATAGCTTTTATGATGTTGAGATAAGTTCCTGTTATCATTAGTTTTTCTAGTGTTTTGAACATGAAGTGGTGCTGTATTTTGTTGAATGCTTTTTCCGCATCTACTGAGATAATAATATGGTTCTTTAAGTCTGTTGATGCAATGAATAACATTTACTGATTTCTGAATATCAGACCATCCTTGCATCCCTGGAATGAACCCCACTTGATCATGGTGTACTATATTTTTGATATGTTTTTGTATCTGATTTGCCAGAATTTTATTGAGAAATTTTGCATATGTTCATTAGAGATATTGATCTGAAGTTTTCTTTCTTTGATGTGTCTTTGCCTGGTTTTGGGATCAGGGTGATATTGGCCTCATAGAATGAGTTTTCTATTTCCTGAAATAAATTGAAGAGTATTGGTATTAGTTTTTCTTTAAAGGTCTTGTAAAACTCGGCTGTGTATCCATCTTTTCCTGGACTTTTCTTGGTTGGTAGGCTTCTGATGGCATCTTCTATTTCATTGCTTGAAATTGGTCTGTTTAAATTGTGTGTATTCTGCTTCAATTTGGGCAGATCATACGACTCTAGAAATTTCTTGATGACTTCGATGTTTTGTATCTTATTGGAGTACAAGTTTTCAAAATAATTTCGAATTATCTTCTGTATTTTCGTAGTGTCTGTTGTGATATTTCCTTTTTCATTGAGTATGTTAGTAATTTGAGTTTTCTCTCTCCTTCTCTTTGTTAGCCTGGCTAAGGGTCTGTCAATTTTATTTATTTTTTCAAAGAACCAACTTTTTGTTTTGTCATTTTTTTAATTGCTTCTTTTGTTTCAATTTCATTGGTTTCAACTCTGATTTTAATTATTTCCTATCTTCTACCACTTTTGGTGTTGGATTGTTCTTCTTTTCATAGATATTTGAGATGTAATGTTAAGTCATTTATTTGTTGACTTTTTCTTCTTTTGAGGAATGAACTCAATGCAATGAACTTTCCTCTTAGAAGTGCCTTCACAGTGTCCCAGAGATTTTGATATGTTGTATCAGTGTTCTCATTCACATCTAAGAATTTTTAAATCTCTTTGATGTCATCTACAACCCATTGTTCATTCAGTAGCATATTCTTTAGTCTCCAGGTGTTGGAGTAGCTTTTATTTCTTATTTTATTATTGATTTCTAATTTCATTCCATTGTTGTCTGATGGAATGCAGGGTAGTAGCTCTATTTTTTCTTTTTATTTGCTAAGAGTTGTTTTGTGACATAGTGTATGGTCTGTTTTAGAGATGGATCCATGTGCTGCTGATTAGAATGTGTATTCACTTGTTGAAGGATGAAATATTCTATATAAGTCAGTTAAGTCTAAGTTATTTATTGTATTTTTGAGTTCTATAGTTTACTTGTTCAGATTTTGTTTGGAAGATTTATCCAGTGGTGAAAACGGTGTGTTAAAGTCTCCAAGAACTATGGTGGTGTGGTCAGTTTGACTCTTGAACTTGAGAAGAGTTTGTTTGATGAACATGGATGCTCCATTGTTTGGGGCATATATATTTATAATTGTTAAGTCTTGTTGGTGTATGGTTCCCTTGAGCAGTATGCAGTGTCCTTCTTTATCCCTTTTCATTGACTTTAGCTTGAAGTCTACTTTATTTGATATGAGGATGGAAACCCCTGCTTGTTTCCACAGTCCATGTGAGTGGTAGGATTTCTCCCAACCTTTCACCTTTAGCCTGTGGATGTCTTTTCCTATGAGATGAGTCTCTTGGCGGCAGCATATTGTTGGGTCTGTTTTTTTGATCCAATCTGCTAGTCTATGTCTTTTGATTGGTGAGTTTAGGCCATTAACATTCAGAGTTATTATTGAGACATGATTTGTATTCCCAGCTATATTTGGTGGGTTTTTTTTTTTTTTTTTTTTTTTTTTTTTTTTGTATTTAACTTGACATGGTTTCTCCTCTGATTGGTTTTTCCTTTAGTGTAATACCTCCCTCTGCTGGTTTTCATCATTGTTTTTCATTTCCTCTTCATAGAATATTTTGCCCAGGATGTTCTGTAGTGCTGGCTTTCTAGTTGTAAATTCTTTTAACTTTTGTGTATCATGGAAGGTTTTTATTTCATCCTCAAATCTAAAGCTGGATTTTGCTGGATATAAGATTCTTGGTTGGCATCCCTTTTCTTTCAGAGCTTGGTATATGTTGTTCCATGATCTCCTGGCTTAGAGTGTCTTGGTTGAAAAATCTGCCTTGATACAAATTGGTCTCCCCGTATATGTGATCTGATTCCTCTCTCTTGTGGCCTTTAAGATTCTATCCTTATTCTGTATGCTAGGCATTTTCATTATAATGTGTCTTGGTGTAGATCTGTTGTAATTTTGTACATTTGGTGTCCTGTAAGCCTCTTGTATTTGGTTTTCTAATTCATTCTTCATGCTTGGGAAATTTTCTGATATTATCTCATTGAAGAGATTGTGCATTCCTTTGGTTTGAAACTCTGTGCCTTCCTCTATCCCAATTACTCTTAAATTTGGTCTTTTGCTGCTGTCTCATAATTCTTGGATGTTCTGTTCATGGTTTTTTACTATCTTCACTGTGTGGTAAACTTTATTTTCAAGATTATATACTTTGTCTTCATTATCTGAAGTTCTTTCTTCCAGTTGATCTAGTCTGTTGGTGATGCTTTCTATTGTGTTTTTTATTTGGCTAATTGTTTCCTTCATTTCAAGGATTTCTGACTTTTTTTCTTCCAGAGTTTCCATCTCTTTTTTGAAGTAATCTTTTGCTACCTGTATTTGCTCTCTTATATCTTTGTTGTCGTGATCAATTTTTGCCTGTATTTGCTCATTTAGGTCATTCTTTAATTCACAGGTCATTTTAATTATGAACCTTCTGAATTACTTCTCTGACATTTCATCACCTTCGCTGAGCATGGGTTCTGTTATTGTAGTATCCTGGTTTGTTTGGGGGTACTTTCCTCTCTTGTTTTTTCATGTTGTCTATTTGCCTTCTTTTCTTTCAGTGTAGGTCTGAGATATTACAGTTTCTATCCTATATTCATGTAATATCCTTACAGGTTGTCTTTGTCTCACCTTAATGTTGGGCTTTCAGAATCTCCAGGTGTGCCTCAATGTATGCTACTGCAACTAAAGGTGGTGTCGGCAGTAGCGGAGATAACTTGAGATAATAGTGATGATGCCCCAAGATGAATGCAATGTCTTCCAGAGATGGGGCTGAAAGGGTGGGACTTATAATGTCTTTGGGATGCCTGCTCTGAGATGTGGCTGCTTTCAGGCCCTGTCTATTGTCAAAAAGTAGGGCCTACTGCATGGGGAAGGCTAGGGCTATGTTTGCAGTATCTCAAGATGGAAGTGGGTTAGTCTTGTGCTCCCAGATGGGGTGGGGTAGTGGACTCTGGACCTACCCTGGGGCTGGGTTCTACCCCAGGTTGGTGTGGGCCAAACTGGTTGAATCCAAGCACCTGTGGTGGTCTGTTGGTTGGAAGAGGTGGTCCTCTAAGTGGAGGTCAGTGAAGCTGTCCTAGGCCTGCCTGAGCTCCATGGGTGTCAGCTGGGCTGACCCGGGCCTGCCTGCACTAGTGTGGAGGTCAGCGGGACTAACCTGGACCTGGTTGCACTCAAATGGAGGTCCTTGGGGCTGTCCTTAGCTCACTTGCACTCAAGTGGAGTTCGGTAGGGCTGTCCTTGTCCTGCCTGCACTTGGGCAGAGGTCAGCGGGACTTACCTGGGCCTGGCCACACTCAAGTGGAAGTCCTCAGGTCTGTCCTTGGACCTCCTGAGATCGAGCAGAGGTTGGTGGGGCTGTCCTTGGGCCATCTGCACTCAGTCACAGGTAGGCAGGGCTGACCTGGGCCCACCTGTGCTTGGGCAGAGACCAGTGGGACTGACCCGGGCCTGGCCACGCTAGGGCGGAAGTCGGTGGGATTGACCTAGGCCTGGCTGCACTCAAGCAGAGTTCAGGGGGCTCTCCTTGCGTCCCCTGCTCTTGGGTGGGCGGAGGTTGGTGGGTTTGACCTGAGCCTGGCTGTGCTCAGGCCCTTAATGGGGAATTTTAAAGGTGATAAATATCTTTAGTATAGCTCTTAGAATTCTAAACCCAATTTTTTTTTTTTTTTTTTTTTTTTTTTTTTTTTGCACAGAGATTGAATTTAGGGGCACTTAAGCACTGAATCACTTCCCCAGCCCTTTTTTTGTATTTTATTTAGAGACAGGGTCTTGTTGAGTTGCTTAGGGCCTCATTAAGTTGCTGAGTTGACTATTCTTTTTAAAACTTTCCCCCAAATATATCATTTTCCTCTATGGATGTAATAGTAATAAGTTAGCATACATTCAAGAGTTTCATTATTTTTTCCTCTTAACATTAATCTTCATGAGATGGGAAGAACATAAGCTAAAAGATTCAATCTTCCTAACCTTTGATCTTGTGATGTGGTATGTCCCAGTGATAAGGGCAAGTGTCCAAGAATCAGCAGTATCAACCTCTCCTGGAAGCTGTTAGTAGTGCAAACTCAAGCCCCACCCTGGGCTCTGGATGAGTCGGTAAGGGAGGAGTCTGTGTTGTGAGAAGCTCTCCAAGAGATCCTGATGCTCACTATAGCTTGGAAGCACTGTATAAGTGCGTAATTGGAAGGCTAGGAGGTGGATGGAAACAGTAAGTGTTAAACATTAAGCATTAAGGAGAGAGCTGTTTCCCTCTATTGATTTAAAATACACTGTGTTGTCTGCTGTAGTCTGAAGTATAGAAAATGCACAGGTTACTTGTAGCAGGTAACACACTCAAAGACATGTTCCCTCTTTCTCTCTTCTCACTTATGTTGCCTGCATAAAGTGACACAGAAAAGAAAGCAGAATTTATGAAACCATAGAAAAAAGTATTTCAAAATGATACAAGAATTTACATACTTTTGTCTTTACTGTGCTTTTCTTAAGAGCCAGCATGATCAACTGCCAAGTGCCTATTGAATATTCAAAAACTGATATTTAATAAGCTTCTTTTTCTTTCTAGGTGCATATTCTTGTCTATTCCTCTTCATATTAATAGTCTAGTAGGACTTGAAAATATATTAGTAGTTTAAACCTCACCTAGGAAGGAGAAGATGAGCAATTCTAAGATTAAATGCTAGCTTCTTGATTTTGTCCCCCAACCCCACTAACTACTGCCAGAGCCTGGCTTAATTTACCCATGTTGTCTAATTTTTCATTTTATTATTCTATGTCTTCTGGAGAACACTATGCTCTTCCCATTGTGAATGTTGCATCATTTAGCTTGTTAATTAACTCAAAAGAATTTAAAGATCGCAGGCCTCTAATTTAGGAAGATAATCTAAGAGCAAAAGAGTAGACCATGATTAATTCTTGCTGGTATTGCAATTTCAATCACCTGAAAACAAAAATAGGTTACTTGGGTCTCAACTAATTTTAAGTAGGCAAGCAATAGATTTTAAATCATGCTAGAAAGACTGATTTTTTTTTTCAAAGTAAAAGATTATATTCTGCCCTTTCACAATTAAACAAAATAGAATTTGAAGTCCAATCTTATTGACTTTGAATAGTATAAATCAAGAATTCTTTATTATTATTATTAAACTGATAACCATAATTAGTTTACATAGTAGTCTGGCTGCTCAGAATATAAAGTGAATTTTATTTACTTAAGTAGGAATTATTCTTTAGTATTATAAGAGATAAGGCATTTGGGTTGCTGCTTAGTAGATTGTATCAAGTTATATTATTGTGTATCAGAAATTGGAGTTTCTGTCAGAGCAAATTATTCTTCATTGAATATTCACAAAGAGATTTTATTTATTCCATGGGTCACTAAATTGCAAAGTGTTGAGCCCTGTCTAATGAAATGTGCTTTAAAAAGTCAACAGGTATGCATGTAGTAACCATTATTGTCAAAAGTTTTGAAGCATCTGTGATTTTGTCCTACTTGCAAGCTAACATTTAAGCCTAGCATACAAGACCCCTGGGACTATTATGTAGCACAGCAGGAATCTGGAGCTTTATGTTTGTACTGGTTCAGTCTCCCCACTCCAAGTTCTATTGGGGTTATGAGGAGTGGCCCAGATGGATGACACTCAGTGTGTTTGTGTCACCACTGAGGAATGCTGAGCTCAGGAAACTCTCAATATTATAAAGAAACTTTGAAAAACATGCCCAACTTTTCCTCTGTAGGAAGACATGTTCTTATTACCTGATTTGGAAAACAGTCTCCTCCTGCCCCTGAAAAAGGTTATTATAGAGCCATCATTAGAAAGGCAGTGGAAGGATATGCAGAAATACCATGGGGAATTATCTCAGTATTGTGTTTGTGTTAGATACTGGAAGGGCTAAAAGAAGGAGAAAGATACAAATGATGTGCCTTAGACTTGAGGGAAGTGAAATGTCTCTAAGGCTGCATAGGAAAGATGTGGTTGGCCCCCTGCAGCACTGTTGGAAGGCAGTACAACTTGTAGGTTGGGCTTAGGGACCTAGTTGAACAAAGTAGGTCACTGAGGGGAGGTGCTCTAAAGGGTATTTTGTCCCTGGTGGTTTCCTCTAATCCTGTCTTCCCTATCACTATGAGGCGAGCACCTCTGCTTCATCTTATGCTTCCTGCCACGATGTTCTGCCTTGCCAAAGACCCAAGAGGATGGGCCAAGTGACCATGGACTAAAACCTCTGAAACTGTGAGACAAAATAAATCTTTCCTCCTTTAAGTTGTTTCTCTCAGATATTTTGACACAAAAAGCTGACCAAAACATGGAAGAAACATAGTAGTTTGAAGAGCTTTTTTTGAAGAATCACACAGGTGGTGGTTCCAATCCCATTTTTATTAACAGCTAATATGACTTTGGTCAAATTTCTTTCTTTATCTAAGCCTCAGTCCATCTCTGAAATGAATGCAGTATCTCCTAGGATTTCTTGGATGATGAAATAAAAATAAACATATGGCAAACTTTGATCATTTATTGGCCAATATAATGGTAGTATTGATATTATATTAGCACTTAACATATTAATAAAAATAGAAGACTATAAGACTACATGCTGAACATAACTCACTTTGTTTTTGAAGGGACAAAACAGTCATTATAATGCAATGCTAGTGTTAGACAATAAAACGAAAGGATGTGTTTCCTAGTGAGAGAAGGATACTAAGAAGGCTGCACCCTAAAAACATTTTTTTTGTGTGTGTGTGTGTGGGGGGGGGTGGGGGCCACAGGGGATTGGACTCAGGAGCACTCAACCATTGAACCACATCACCAGTTCTTTTTTATATTTTATTTAGAGATAGGGTCTCATTGAGTTGCTTAGCACCTCACTGTTGCTGAGGCTGGCTTTGAATGTGCTATCCTCCTGCCTCAGCCTCCGGAGCCACTGGGATTACAAGCATGCACCACCGTGCCTTGCAACTATTTGTTATTAATTTAACTTTTATGTTCACCAAGAATTTAAAGGATTAATTGTATGAAGTATTTTAAAATGATGGTTGTCCACTATGAGAATCCTGTAAAATGTTAGAAAGAGCCCTGGATAATGAAAAAACCCATAACATCTCATTCTCATGAATTTCCTGGACAATGGTAGCCTCAGTTGACAAATTATATCTTGGTAGAGGTAAGCCAAGGAAACATTAACCTTGTTAGGACAGCTGACCATGGCTAATGAATGGCAATATGCTGTGTATTCCTTCTTTATAGCATCACTTTTACAACAACTCAATAATAACTTGAAATAGGAAAAAGAGAGTTTGCCAGGAAGCGAGATATTCCATCATAATTTATACTGCATAAGTGTACCCACTCTTCTTGAAATCAATTGCCAGGAAAAAGACTGCATGTTGTTGACACATGGAAGCACGTTGTCACCAGCAATTACAGCATGCTACATTAAGCTGCCTTGTGCCGTGTTGTGTTCTAGGTTACCGCACTACAATGTTCTCTTGTAATAGCTGCTATAATGGAGTTGGTTTTATGTTTTAAGTAAATGGGACTTCAAACATTTGCACAAAATGTTAAATATCAAGGCCAATATTTTAATACTTAGAATAACACAGTTTGATCATTTAAGAAGCCTTAGAGCTGATCTGTGAAAAAACACTTAATAAAAAATGAATGCCTCCTAGATTAGAAAAATGAGTCATTGGAAAATGGAGTATAAAATTTTTGGTCAACAGGGTGTCTCAATTTCTAAAATCTTTGAAACTCACCTGAAGGTTATTGGATATACAAATGTCATGCACCAATGAGATTGTGCCAAGATTATGTTTTGTGACAGTATTTACATGAACATCATCCTCTTGAGTCTTTCTAGACTTGATTTATTAGAATGATACTTGCTACCACTTCTCTGGAATGTCTGAGTGACTCTTAATACCAGGTCCTGGGATGGCTTCTTTATATCTTACCTAGTTATGATTTATTTATAGTTTAGATAATAAATTGATTCACATGATTTATTACCAAACATTTTCAGACACAAATATTAAAAAAGTCTCCCTCAGTCTTCATGGTTCTTTCTACTGAATTCCCATTATTCCCACCCTTGAAAAAGTAGACACTTTAATTAGTTTCTTGTCATCCACTAGAGAATTTTTATATGCAATTAAATATAAGAAAGAGCCTCACAATATAGTGCATTATTAAACATAAAATAATTTAAACATTTTCATTTTTATTGCCATGTTATAGATGAAACTGGGACTATGAAAAGTTTTATAATTTGCTTAATCTCATATAACATAAAACTGAAGGTGAAAGGATTTGAAATGAAACTCTACCTGCCTATAGTTACCACCCAGTTAATCATTATCAGTGAATTAATCCACAGAATAGGTTAAACCTCTCAGAATACAATCATTTCACTTCTCAACATTCTTGTGTTGTCTCACACATGAGCTTTTGGGGGACATCTAATTGTTTAAATCATAACAGTAGTTAAGAATAAAACTGTTATCAACATTTCTGTACATGTTATTGTGAAAACAAAAGCTTCTTTTTCTCATGAGTGAATACTAGGAGTAGAATTGCTGGGTCAAATTTACATATTAGAATTAGTAGCTCTTTTGAGAATTTCATCAGGTTTTATCTATAATCATGTCATCTATGAATCAGGACAATTTTACACCTCTTCCACACTCATCTTTTAGTTTTTTTCCTTATACTGCACTGATTAAAACCATGAGCACAAGGTTGATTAAACAAGTGATAGTAGAATCTTGCTTTACTCCTGATACTAGGTGAAAATCACTCAGTCTATTGCCATTAAGTCAGACGTTAGCTTTGGATTGTTTGTAGATGTCCCTTATGAATTTGAGGACATCTCCCTCTTGTTTTTTAGTGATGGTAGTTTTTTTTTTTTTTTTTAATCAGGAATGGATGTTGGATTTTCCCCCATTTTTTAAACCATTGATATTATCCTTTTAATTTGTTAATATTTTCATTTTCAAATATCAAACCACTCTTCCATTCCTGACATAATCCCTGTTTGGTCATACTATGTCATCCTTTCTATTCAATGTTGGATTTACTTTATTAAAATTCTGTTAAGAGTTTTTACATCTATATTTATGAGGGATATTGCTCTATAAATTTCTTCTCCAGTTGTAGTATTGGTATTGCTGGTCTCATAAAGTACGATGAGCAATATTTCATTTTCTCCAATTTTCTGGAAGAGTTTGTGCATAATAGGTATTATTCTTTCCAAAATATTAAGTAGAATTCCACAGTGAAGCTATCTGGGTCTAAAGTTTTGTTTTTGTTTTGTAAAGGGGTTTTAACTATAACTTCAATTTCTTTATAGATGAAGAAGTATCTAAATTGTTTCTTTTTGAGTAAGCTTGACTAGATTTGGTCTTTTAAGGAATTGATTTATTTCATCTAAGGCATTGCAATCAGTTCTATAATATCATTAATAGAATTCCTTTGTGGAATCTGTGTTAATATTCCCTCTCTCATTCCTGATTTTGATTGCATTTTTTTCTTATACCATTATACAATTTCATATGCAATATGAAGATCTTATAAAATGTGTTCTCCATTTAAATTTCTCATACACATTTGTTGCTTATCTTTATATTTTTAGAAACATTTCTACACTTTTTGTTTTCATATTAATTTTTTTGAGATACTAAAAAGCAAGAAAATGGTATTTTATTTTTATTTTCATTTGTTTCCTTTACAGTCCTCTTCACTCATTTGTGCTGACCCACAATTCTGTGTGGCACCATATTCCTTCTGCCTGAAGACGACCCATTCATAGTACAGGTTTTACAGAAATTAATAATCTGTTCATATTTCTTTGAAAAAGTCTTCATTTCCTATTTACTTTTTTAAAATATACTTTGTTTTAGAATTCTGGGATGGCAGTTATTTTCCTGTAGAATTTTGAGATCGTCACTTCATTATTCTGGCTCTTATTATGTCCAACAAGAAGTCTACTTTAATTCTTTCTTCCTCTGTGTAATGTATTGTAAGATGTGTCTTTCTTCTGCCTTCCTTTAAGCTTTCCTCTTTAACTTTTATTCTTAACAGTTTGAATAGGAAAAGTATGTGTTTGTTCATATTTGTTATTTTTGGTGTTCTTTAAATTCTTGGATATATATTTTGTTATATGCCATTAATTTTATAAAATTCTAGTCCATTGTTTCAAGTATTTCTTCCACCTTTTTCTCTAATTTCCTTCTGTGATTCCAGTACTGTGTATGTTAAATGGTTTGATAGTCTCCCAATGCCCTCTGATGCTATCTACTCCTTTTTTCACTCTTTTCTCTCTTTGGGTTTTATTTTCTGTAATTTCTATTGATCTATGTTCAAGCTCACTGATTCCTTTATCAGTTGGTGTGAGTCTAATTTATAATTAGCTTTTCCTAGGTATTCTTCATTTCTCTTAACATATTTTTTTCCCCTAGAATTTTGTCTACTTGATTATTTCTTATGGTTTCCAACTCTCTGGTGAAATTTCTCCTATTCAGCATATCTTCTAGCCTTTTCCTTATATCTTTTAAAACATAAATCATAGTTATTTTAACTTTTAATGATTGGATATAATCTCAATATCTGTCACACCTAAGTCTGATCCTATTTAAAGCCTTTTCAGGTAGCAGGGTGAGTCTCTTGCTTTTTTGCATGCCTCATTGTTTTTGTTGTTAAAACTTTATGTATTATGTACAGCAGTGGAGACAAAGGTGGATAGTTTTATGCCTGAAAATGGGCATATTTTTTCCTCTGTTAAACCATTCATATGGGGATCTGAGTCAATCTAGTGTGCAGTTGAACTGATTTGGGGCTTGTTTTTGCTATGGATACCTTAAGAGTACCTCAGGTTTCAATTTTTTTTTTGAAATATCTTGTGTTTAGGGTCAGGTCTCATTTCCAGAAGATTTCTCAAAGTTTGATCCATGCTTAGTTTTGGTTCTTTCTGTCAGCTTTGTCTCAGATCTCTTCTCACTCCACCCTCCTGGCTTTCTGCTGTTCCTCTTCTAGCAATATCCCACTGTTGCTTGCTATTCTGTAGTTGTTTTCCTGGTGGTGTAGATGTGGGAACAAGCACTTAGTTGTTCTAGCGAGGTTTTGGTCTTGGGAAACCATGGTTCTCCTGGGTGTCTGGAATAAAGTTTTCTTCATAGTCCTGGTCCTCTTCCAGCTTTTGTTTTGATCCCAGCATGTATTTCTGCCCTGTCCCCAAAATAGAAGGGTTTCTCCTACTTCTTTCCCTGGGAAGAATAGGTTTTTACCAGCACCACAATGCAATAGTATTTGTTTTCCTTCCTGCCCCATGGCATCTATCTGTTCCTTAGTGGCAAAAGGGAAGAAGACTTTAGGTAGGTCTCATGCTGTTGTTACAGTGGCTCACATTATCCTGCAGGCCTGTACCCTGCAGGAGAAGTCTTTGTTGTGGTGGTTGGTTGTTAGAGGGCACGTGATAAAGTCCATGGAGAAAGGCTTGTGTGAACTCCTATTGCCTCTTCAGCTCCTAGGAGGTCCACACTTTGTTCAGCCTACATCAACCTCCACCAGTTTATTAACATTTCCAGCTGAATTTTAACCTTTCTCTGGGAGCATCTGCCATTGGTTAAGAAAGTGCTCAAGTCCTGTAGTTTATCTCCTTATAGTTTGGACTAGTTTGTTACCCAGTTACCTCAGTGCTCTGATTGAGTCTAAAGGGCAAAATATTTTGTTTCTTTGGCTTTGGTTGTTGTAAGGGGAAAAGAGTGTCACTTTTGTAACTCTCCACAAGTAGAAACCATATATCTCAATTTGTTTATACATGTACATGAAACAACAGCTGCATTTTCAATTGAACTTCATGGCAATGCTGCTTTCTAGGATGTCTGCCTAATAAGATAATTGACAGTCTATGCATGCTAAAGCATCCAATCGGACAAAAATTATCTTTTATGCATTCAATCTTTTCTTCTGAATTTTATTTAGGAAACTTGTAGGAAACTTGAGGTCTGAAATGGTCGCCTGGTTATTACCAAGTACAAATGGATATTTATAAAATTCAGTTTTGAAGATTTTTTTTTTTGGTGAGACAATATAATTTCCCTGTGAGCTCAGTGTGCTCTAGCTCATTGGCAGGAAATGGGAAACTTGAGGTCCAGACCATTTTTCTCACTCCCTCATGGCAGATCTGTAGGTCATTTCTTCATTATGTCGAGGATATCATGATGACCAACACAGAGAAACCAACCTGCGATTTAATCCATTATTTCCCAGCAGAGAAGCTGTCTCATGGATTTTAGAATTACTTTTATTTTCTGCACTGTAGGTGATTTAAGTGCTGAGGTAAGTGAGTACCAATTTTCCCATTTTATATCCACTTCAGACTGTGTTGATATTTTGACTGCTGAAGATCAAGTTACCCACTCATTTTATAGTGTACAATCTAATATCTACTTCAGGTATGATGCAGTTTAGAGTTGGGGAAAGATACTAGAATGGCTAGTTATTGTACAGGATCATTTTTCAACTGACACTTTTTAGCTGATAGAGAAAGCTTCAGATAAGAAATCTGTTTTGAAACATATCACCGGTATGGAGGATTTTCATCCTTTCCTGCTTTGAAGTGCTCTAAGCTGAATGATTGCTGAATTTTGGAGAAAAATGCAGAGTGTCTTAGCTCCTTTATATAACAGGAAAAATATTTAGTCTGGTACAATTGACAAGCAGCTGCCCTAAAATTTACAGGTCCTGAATTCTGATCTCTGATTTAAACATTTTATAGTGAAAGTTTGGGGAAGTAATTTATCTTCCTTGGTCCACAGTTTTCTTGTTTCTAAGGTGAAAATAATAATACTGTCTCATTCAACTTTTGAACATCAAAATATCCAGTTAGGGTACTGGGGTTGTGGCTCAGTGGTAGAGTGCTGAGAAGCTCCTTATCAGAAAACCTTTCTGCAAGAAATATTAAAAGAAGTTCTTCAGACATGAGGAAATTAATATAGGTCAGAAACATGGACCAACATAAGAAAAGCTAGAGCAATAGAGAAATGATAAACAAAAGGAAAAATAAAATATTTGTTTCATTCAGCAAAAGATCAGTGTTCACTGAAAGAAATAATACTAATTGTATATTGGTGGCTATAGGATATAGATAAGTGAAATGAATGGCAGGAATGCCATTGGGGATTGGAGGGAGGAAATGGGAACAGTCTCAAAATCTGTTTGTACAACATGTGGATCAGAGTAACATTATTTGAAAGTAGACACAGATTAGTTTAAAATATATACTATAAATTCTGGAGCAATGAAAAAAGTGATTTAAAAATGCATTTGCTAAGCATACAGAGGAGATAAAATAAAATCATATAAACTGTTTCATAGCAAAGAAGGTAGAAAAAGAGGAGGAAAAGAAAACAAAACAAAAAAAGAGAAAAAATGGTAATAAACATGGTAGGTAGATATTAACTAAACTTTATCAATAATCACTTTAAAGGTGAATGGTCTAAATATTCTAATTAAAAATTATTGCCAGGCATGGTGGCTCACGCCTATAATCCAAGTAGCTCAGGAGGCTGAGGCTGGAGGATCTTCAGTTCAAAGCCAGTCTCAGCAAAAGTGAGGTGCTAAGCAACTCAGTGAGACCCTGTCTCTAAACAAAATACAAGATAAAGCTGGGGATGTAGCTCAGTGGTTGAGTGCCCCTGTGTTCAATCCCTGGTACCCCACCCCCAAATATTATCAGCATGGTTAAAAAAAAAAAAAAAAAAAAAAAAAAACCGAAAAACAAGATCTAACTCTATATTTTCTATGAAAAGTCTCATTTTTTTTTTTACAAGTAAAGAGAGAGAGGGGGAGAGAAAGTAACATCATGGTAACACTGATAAACAGAAAGTTTTAATTGCTACATTCTAGACAAAGCAAATTACAGAATAAGAAAGATTATGAATAGAGTCATTACACAATGATAAAATCATAAATTATGTGTATGCAGTTAACAATGTAGCATAAAAGAACAGCAAGATAAAGGTGATAGAATTGAATAGAGAAACAAAAAAATCCACTATTATAGTTGGGCACTTCAACACCAGTAAATGATAGATCACACAGTCAGAAAACAAGGATATAGATGGCCTGTCACTAAGAGTCAACCTAATATGATTGCCACTGTAGAACATCACACATAACAATATAACATTTTCTGAGGCTGACATGGAGCAGTCACCAAGACACAAAATATATATATATATACACACATGTTATTTCAAACACAAACACATATACATAGACACACATACATATATATACATGTAATATATATATATATATACACACATGTGTATATATATATGTATATATATATATATGTATGTGTGTCTATGTATATATGTATATGTGTTTGAAATAACCAAGATAAATATGCAAATAGCTATAATTTTTCTAGAAATCTAGTGGGATTTATTTAGTTATTTATTGGTACTGGGGATTGAATCCAGGAGTGCTTTTCTACTGAGCTACATCCCCAGTCCTTTTTATTTTTTATTTTGAGACAGGATCTTACTACATCATGGGGATGACTTCATAATTGTAATCCTGCCTCAGTCTCCTGAGTTGCTGGGATTACAGGTGTGCACCAGCTCACCCAGCTCCAATGGGATTTGTGTGTGTGTGGTACCAGGGATTAAACCCAGTGGTATTTTACCCTTTTACATTTTTTTTATATTTTCACAGCCCTTTTTATATTTTATTTAGAGACAAGTTCTCATTAAATTGCTTAGGGCCTCACTCTTTCTGAAGCTGACTTTGAACTCTGGATCCTATTGCCTCAGCTTCCTGAGCTGCTTGGATTATAGGCATGCACCACCACACCCGCCTCTAATGGAATTTAAGGGTTATGATAAAAGATGACTTTGTGGGTTTTCAGTTAAAGCAGGTTAATGAAAATCTGTATGATCCATTTTTCGATATATTATACTTTGTCAGAATTATTAGTGAATCCTAGAGTAAATGTGCACATTCTATTGGCTCATGTAAAATAAATTCAAAATCTGATAAATTTAAAATTTGTTATTTTATAGATAGCCTAAGAATAATTAAGTCTAGTTATTGGAATGACAATATTTTCAGCTGTGACTGTTAGTTGAAGTTGTTCTTATAAATCACCTGGATGTAGATTGGCATAATGTCTAACAATGTTCTGAGTCAGTAACAGGATAAAATACTGAGCTTGATATGGTACCTCGAGTTGTTGAAGGACATAAAGCAAAAAGAAAATTCAGGTTACACGTGCCTGTGGTAGACAAGTGTGTAGGGAAGAAATAAAAAATATGAATTACGTCCTCTGGTTATCCTTCCTGGTCCTGAGTGACACTCTAGGGCTGCTTTATTTCCATGATTTATAAAATGAAGGGATTGAACAAAGATGTGTCTTCTGTCCTTTTGAGCTTTGAAATTACTTTACCTTTTTTTTTTTTTTTTTTTTTTTTTTTTTTTTGGTACTGGGGATTACAAGGGTGCTGAGTCATAGCCACAGTACTTTTTATTTTTTCATTTTTGCACAGGGTCTTACTAAGTTGCTTGGGGCCTTGCTAAATTGCCGAGGTTGGCCTTGAAATTGTGATCCTCTTACCTCAGTTTCCCAAACCACTGGAGTAATGGGCATGCTATTAATCTTTTAATCAAAGGCATAATTTGTTTAAAAAAATTCAAAATTTTGTGCATTTGATGCTTTTGGGCATCTTGTTTTTAATTTAAATTTTTTTTTATTCAAAGTTGTATTTATAATAGTAGTATGCATTATAATTCATAATAAACATATAGAGCATCTTTTTACAAAACACTGTTTATATACAATGTATATTCGTACCATTCAAATCTTCAATCATGCATTTAGGATGATGACATCCATCTTATTCAACCAACCTTTCTTTTTTTCCCTCCATCCTCCCTTGCTCCCTTCATTACCCTCCCTCCCCTTTGACCTTTCTAGTGTTCCTCTAATCCTCCTATGTACCCTGACCCAATACCACTATGAATCAGCCTCCTTATATCAGAGAAAAATTTCGGTATTTGGATTTTTGGGATTAGCTAACTTTACTTAGCATTATATTCTCCAACTTCATCCATTTACCTGCGAATACCATTATTTTATTTTCTTTTATTGCTGAGTAAAATTCCATTGTGTATATGTACCACATTTTCTTTATCCATTCATCAACTGAGGGACATCTAGGTTGGTTCCACAACCTAGCTATTGTGAATTGTGCTGCTATAAACAATGAAGTGGCTGTATCACTGTAATATGCTGTTTTTAAGTCCTTTGGGAATAGACCCAGGAGTGGGATGGCTGGGTCATAGGGTGGTTCCATTCCCAGTTTTCCAAGAAATCTCTATACTGCATTCCATAACAGTTGCACCATTTTGCAGTCCCACCAGCAATGTATGAGTGTGCCTTTTTCCCCACATCCTCTCCAACATTTATTGTTGTTTGTGTTCTTAATGGCTGCCATTCTGACTGGAGTGAAATGAAATCTTGAGTAGTTTTGATTTGCATTTCTCTAATTGCCAGCGATGTTGAGCATTTTTTCATGTATTTGTTGATTAATTGTGTATCTTCTTCTGAGAAGTGTCTTTTCAATTCCTTAGCCCATTTGTTGATTGGGTTATTTGGTTTTTTTGAATTACGTTTTTTGAGTTCTTTATATATTCTAGAAATAGTGCTCTATCTGATGTACATGTATTAAATATTTGTTCCCAAACAGTTGGCTCTCTATTCAGCTGACTGATTGTTTCTTTTTCTGAGAAGAAGGTTTTTAGTTCGAATCTACCCCATTCATTGATTCTTGATATTAATTCTTGTGCTACAGGATTCTTATTAAGGAACTTGGGGCCTAATCCGACATGTTGAAAATTGGAGCTTACTTTTTCTTCTATTAAGTGTATCGTCTCTGGTCTAATCCTAGGTCCTTGATTCAGTTTGAATTGAATTTTGTGCATGGTGAGAGATACAGGTTTAATTTCATTTTGTTGCATATGGATTTTCAGTTTTCCCAGCATCATTTGTTGAAGAGGCTATCCTTTCTCCACTGTACATTTTTGGCACCTTTGTCTAATATAAGATAGCTGAAATTATATGTATTAGTTTCTGTGTCCTCAATTCTGTACCATTGGTCTACCAGTCTGTTTTGGTGCCAATACCATGCTGTTTTTGTTACTATTGCTCTATAGTATAATTTAAGGTCCGGTATGGTGATGCCCCCTGCTTCACTTTTCTTGCTCAGGATTGCTTTGGCTATTCTGGGTCTCTTATTTTTCCAGATGAATTTCATACGGCTTTTTCTATTTCTTTGAGGAATGTCATTGAGATTTTGATTGGAATTGCATTAAATCTGTATAATCCTTTTGATAGTATGGACATTTTGACAGTATTAGTTCTACCTATCCAAGAACAACGTAGGCCTTTCCATCTTCTGAGGTCTTCTATAATTTCTTTTTTTAGTTTTTTATAGTTTTCAGTATAGAGGTCCTTCACCTCTTTTGTTGATTCTCAGATATTTTATTATTTTTTTATGCTATTGTAAATGGGGTAGTTTTCATCATTTCCCTTTCAGAGGATTTGTCACTGATGTACAAAAATGCCTTTGATTTATGGGTATTGATTTTGTATCCTGCTACTTTGCAAAATTCATTTACTAGTTGTAAAAGTTTTCCGGTGGAGTTTTTTGGGTCTTCTAGGTATATTATCATGTCATCAGCAAATAGTGCTAATTTGAGCTCTTTTTTTTCCTATCTTGATCCCTTTAATTTCTTTCATCTGTCGAATTGCTTTAGCCAGAGTTTCAAGTACTATGTTAAATAGCAGTGGTGAGAGGGGGCATCCCTGTCTTGTTCCAGTTTTTAGAGGAAATGGTTTCAATTTTTCTCCATTTAAGATAATATTAGCTTGGGGCTTTGCATAAATAGCTTTTATAATGTTGAGATATGTTCCTGTTATTCCTAGTTTTTCTAGTGTTTTGAATATAAAGGGGTGTTGTATTTTGTCAAATGTTTTTTCTGCATCTATTGAGATGATCATATGGTTCTTATCTTTAAGTCTATTGATGTGATGTATTATGTTTATTGATTTCCGAATGTTGAACCAGCCTTGCATCCCTGGGATAAACCCCACTTGATCGTGGTGCACTATCTTTTTGATATGTTTTTGTATTCGATTTGCCAGAATTTTGTTGAGGATTTTTGCATCTATGTTCATTAAAGATATTGGCCTGAAGTTTTCTCTTTCGGCTGTGGTCTTTGTCTGACTTTGGGATTAATGTAATATTGGCCTCATAGAAAGAGTCTGGGAGAGCTCCCTCTTTTTCTATTTCTTTAAATAAGTTGAAGAGCATTGGTATTAGTTCTTCTTTGAAGGTCTTGTAGAACTTGACTGTGAACCCATTGGGACCTGGACTTTTTCTTGATAGTAGCTTTTTGATGGCATCTTCTATTTCCTTGATTGAAATTGATCTGTTTAAATTGTGTATAGCCTCCTATTCTAGTTTGGGCAATTTGTACAACGCTAGAAATTTGTGGATGTATTCAGTATTTTTTATTTTATTAGAGTACAAGTTTTCAATGTAACTTCTAATTATCTTCTATATATCTGAGGTGTTTGTTGTGATATTTCCTTTTTCATCATGGATGTTAGTAATTTGAGTTTTTTCTCTTCTTTTTTTTTTTTTTTTTTTGTTAGCATAACTAAGGGTTTGTCAATTTTATTTTTTCAAAGAACCAACTTTTAGTTTTGTCAATTCTTTGAATTGTTACTTTAGTCTCAATTTCATTAATTTCAGCTCTGATTTTAATTATTTCCTGTCTTCTACGACTCTTAGTGTTGATTGTTCCTCTTTTTCTAATGCTTTGAGGTGTGATGTTAAGTCATTTATTTATTTATTTTTTCTTTTAAGGAATGAACTCAGTGCACTGAATTTTCCTCTTACTACTGCCTTCATAGTGTCCCAGAGATTTCTGTACAACATATCTGAGTTTTCATTTACCTGTAGGAATTTTTTAATCTCCTCCTTGATGTCTTCTTCAACCCCTTGTTCATTCAGTAGCATGTTGTTTAGCTTCCAGTTGTTAGAATAGTTTGTTTTTTGTTTGTTTGTTTCTTGTTTTGTCATTGATTTCCAATTTCATCTCATTATGGTCTGATAGAATGCAGGGTAGTATCTCTACTTCTTTTATATTTGCTGAGATTTGCCTTGTGACATAATATATGGTCTATTTTGGAGAAGGAGCCATGTGCTGCTGAGAAAAAAGTGTATTCACTCACTGAGGGATAAAATATTCTGTATATGTCTGTTAGGTCTAAGTTATTAATTGTTTTAAGGAGGCCTAAAATTTCTTTATTTAGCTTTTGTTTAGATGATCTATCCATTGGTGAGAGAGGTGTGTTGAAGTCCCCTAGAATAATTTGTTGTGGTGTATTTTACTCTTGAACTTGAGAAGAGTTTGTTTGATGAATGTAGGTGCCCCATTACTTGGGGCATATAGATTTATAATTGTTATATCTTGTTGATGAATGGTTCCCTTAAGTAGTAAGAAATATCCATCTTTGTCCCTTTTGATTAGCTTTGGCTTGAAGTCTACCTGATTTGATATGAGAATGGAAACCCCTGCTTGCTTCCACAGCCCATGTGAGTGATAAGACTTTTCCCATCCTTTCACCTTCAGTCTATTGATGTCTTTTTCTATGAGGTGGGTTTCTTGGAGATAGCAAATTGTTGGGTCTTTTTTTTTAATCCAGTCTGACAATCTGTGTCTTTTGAATGGTGAGTTTAGGCCATTAATATTCAGGGTTATTACTGAGATGTGATTCTTATTCCCATCCATTTTTATTTGTTTATGGTATTTAACCCAATTTGTTTTTCCCTCTGGTTGGTATTTCCTTTAGTTTAATATCTCCCTTTGTTGATTTTTATTGTTATTATTCTTTTCTTCTTCGTGGAATATTTTGCCCAGGTTCAGAAGTGCTGGCTTTCGAGTTGTGAAATCTTTTAACTTTTGTTTGTCATGGAAGGTTTTTATTTCATCTTCAAATCTAAAGCTCATTTTTTCTGGGTATAATATTCTTGGTTGACATCCCTTTTCTTTCAGAGCTTGAAATATGCTATTCCAGGATCTTCTAGCTTTTAAAGTCTGGGTTGAAAAATCTGAACATAGTCTGATTGTTTTCCCCCTATATGTAATCTGCTTCCTTTCTCTTGTGGCTTTTAATATTCTCTCCTTGGTCAGTATGTTAGGCATTTTCATTATAATGTGTCTTGGTGTGGATCTGTTGTGATTTTGTATGTTTGTTGTTCGGTAAGCCTCGTAACTTGGTTTTTCCATTCATTCCTCAAGTTTGGAAAATTTTCTATTATTTCATTGAATAAATTACTCATTCCTTTGGCTTGGAACTCTGCACCTTCCTCCACCCCAGTCACTCTTAAATTCGGTCTTTTTATGTTGTCCCATATTTCTTGAATGTTCTCTTCTTGATTTCTTACAATTTTTGCTGTGGAATCTCCATTTTTCTCCAGGGTATATATTTTATCTTCGTTATCTGAGGTCCTTTTTTCCAAGTGGTCTAATCTGTTGGTGATGCTTTCAATTGAACATTTAATCTGGTTTATTGCTTCTTTCATTTCCAGAATTTCTGTTTGGTTTCTCTTTAGAACCTCTATCTCCCTATTGAAGTAATCTTTTACTTCCTGTATTTGTTTTTGGAATTCTTTGTCAAAATGATCTTTTACCACTTGTATTTGTTCCCTTATATCATTTTTGAGTTCATTCTTAAGTTCCATAAACATTTGGAATATGTAATTTCTGAATTCCATTTCTTGCATTTGACCAACTGTGCTTGCCATGGAATCTTCTGAGGAGATATGTTGATTTGTTTGAGTCACTTTCTTCTCTTGTTTCTTCATATTGCTTTTGTGATTTTTTCTTCCAGCACTGTGGAACCTCGACTATTTCGTTTTTACCTTAAATCCTTATGATGCTCATGTTGTACAATGCTATCAGATCCCCTTATAAATACTTTACACTTTAAAACTAAATACTTACTATTCAGATAATCCCAGTTTGATTACAATGTACAGATTTAGTTAACTCAGATATTGTCTCTAATTTACTCTTTATGATTTTGATGTGTTTTATAGTTTTAAGTGTTTGACACAGTGGTGATAAGTCTAGGAAGAAGGAAGTGAGGGTATGGGGTTGATCTTTCTTAGGAATGGTAAAAAGAGAATTCTATGGAAGTGGTTTAATGTCATCAGACAAGAGAGGAAAGATAGTGAACGATTTAGTGGAAAGACCAATTTATATATACACCAAACTTATGCAACAGTTGAGAGAAGAAAAAAAAAAAGATGGAAAAGCAAAAAAGAAAAGAAGAAGAAGAAAGAGGAGAAAAAAGAGAGAGATGACAAAGAAGTAGGTATTAGTGTAAAAGAGAGGAAAGAGAAAGTGAGAAAAAAATGAGAATAAATTATATATAACACCACTTTGCTGTATAATTTAGTTGCTCCAGTTCTAGAAATCCCAATTTCTGCGTATAACTTGTTTTCACCTCTGTTGAGAATGCAATGGCAGGGTGTAAATAGGAAAGATGAGGGAAGAAGAAAGGAGACAAAAGTGAGAAGGAAGAAAAGAAAGAAAAGAGGAATAAAAACGAAAAAAAAAAAACCAACCCACAATCAAACAACAACAATAGCAACAAAAAGTGAAAACCAATGTCTAACCCAGGAACAAATCTCAGGAACAGATCTCAAACAGTGCCTTGTGAAGTCCTTCTTTTTTTCCCCTTCCAGTTTGAGCAAGTTGTCCTGGATCACATCTAGGCAGTTACCGAGAACCTGGGAACCTTGAAGACTGGTGCATGTTCTCTGCTGTCCTGTTGTGGGATCACCTTTCTGCGTTTGGCGGGCTGGGAAAGTTGGGCCCTATCTGGGAAGCTTGCAGGCCGGGGCTTTTTCCCCTGGGGTCCTGCGATGGGATCTCCTCTCTGTGGATGGCAGGCTGGTAAAGTCTGCCAGTGGGGGCCTACCTGGGAAGCTTGCAGGCCGGGGCTTTTTCCACTGTGGTCCCATGCTGGGATGGTGTCTCCCGCTTTGGGCATCTTTTTTTTTTTTTTTTTTTTTTTTAAGGTATTTTTTAAATATTTATTTATTTAATTTTGCTTTTAGTTGTACACAATGCGTTTTATGTTTATGTGGTGCTGAGGATCGAACCCGGGCCGCGCACGTGCTAGGCGAGCGCTCTACCACTGAGCCACAATCCCAGCCCCTGGGCATCTTAATGAACTGAGATAATACCAAAATATGGGCAACCCAACAGAATAGTTTCATCAATCTTTATTGGTCTTCAAATCCAAGTGAAATTTATTCCATCTCTAAGTTCTTTATGTTTTGGATAGAAATAGTCAAACATTCTTTGAACAAACCTAGGACTTTCTGAATAAGAGATGATTAAGGATGTAGACAAGACTTGTAGTTGAATATCTTGTGTCTGAATTCAGATGTTTGAGGCAGAAAATGACATTGACCAACTTTATTTTCACCAAACAATAGGGAATTAGAATCTGAAGACTATCATCTCTAAAGAGTGACAACAGACATTTTTGTTGTCATCCTGCCTACTGATTTTCCTGGGTGAGTCTCTTCTGCAAGGCTTTGGTCAGTCTCACACTTCCTGCACCCATGGAAGTTTTCAGTTACGGGAATCAATAGCCATCATTCTGTTCCATCTCATTCTCTGTGAATGGGAGCTTCAATCTGAGAAGCTTCAGCTTTATATCAGAAATGTCATCGCTCTCTCACCTTTCTTCCTCAAGACTTTAATCTTTCCAGCAAATAAACACACTGGTTTTAACATTGAAGCGTGTGACATTTGGCTGGTCACTCATTTCTAGGCTGAACAGCTTTCATACCCTCTGTTTCTTAGCCTGACTATGGCTATCATGCCAAAGATCTTATTCTTGAGTCCATATTTATTAACCTTCTGGGTAAATTCTTTATGTAGTGTTTAATCAACACCCCTTTATAAAGTGCAAGTAAATTACAAACCACTTATCTGGGGCAATCATCTGCCATTTTTTCAGTAGAAACCAATTGGATTTCCTGTAAATGATTGTTGGGTGAAGGGGTCTGTACAGGATACACTTAATTTAATCACTCATTTATAGCCATTCTTTTATTACAAGTATGAATAGTATTTCTAGACTGGTTATATGCTTTTTTTTTCTACTGATGATTTGATAGTAGCTTGAAAAGCATGCATTTGATGAGGGTCAGTCAAGAAATAGTGCCTTCCAGCTTTTATCTTCCCAGAAAGCACTTGGCAATTAAATTCTTTGGAAAGCGTTTAGACCTCTCCTCCACTTCACAAGTTGCTGTGACCTCTGACAGAAGAATGCACTGTAGAAGTTTAATAGATGGCAAAGGAGAAGTCATTCTTAAAAGGTAGGAGAGCAAATAAACTCTTTCTCTTAATGGAGTTCCATTACTATACAGTCAGCACCTTTGGTATTGAGATGCCCAGTAAAATCACTTGATCCAGTTGCCTGAGGTATTGAAAGGCTGTGGACTTTCTACTCTAAGAAATTTGATAGAAGTATTAAATATTTGATCAAATCAATTTATGTGTGGTTCTTCTCTTTTTAGTAGCCTCTGAGTGCACACTGGGTGCCTATGTAGAAGGGCCTAGGGAGGGATTTTCTTAAAGAATAAATTGTCGGGCCTACGAATTCATTCCTACATGCTAAAGATTAGTATCACTTTGGGGATAGGGATGGGATGAGAAAGGACTCTAGTAGAATCTGAGAAAAAATTACTCCTTAATTTTTTGTCCTCGTAAGTTGAGAGTGTTATGTATGTTTCCCTCTTTTGGATAGATCAGTCTGACATTCTCAGGAATATAAAAATATCATAGCATTTTTATCTTTTAATCCAATACTAGCTAATACTTTCCAGCACAATACACCCGTCTTAAGTAGCTTCTTTTATGACAGAAGATATATCTTGATGCTTTAAATTAGCCTCTGTCTGATGATGACTCAGTAATGGCATGAAGTCACAATCTTATTAGCTGCGATATAGAGGACCCCCAAATAATTCATTGTGATAGTTATAGCTTTAATTTCTTTTATGTTTCTCACAGTGGATGATAGAAAGCAGTCAGAAACCCAGGACTGAAGTAATCATCTTCATCCAGAATGATTGCAACTAATGATTTGAAAACACACACACACACACACACACACACACACACACACACACACCAGGAAATTTTCAAAACTAAGATTACACATCCTTTTTCCCTTCAGCAAGTTCACTGGACACTCTCCTACCCCTTTTAATTTTCCTTCAATTCCCTCTTTTGACATTAGACTTAGAAAAGAAAATAGGCTTTCAGTTTTTCAGGAATTGAATTTGGAGGATTTTTGCAAATATACATTACTGTGTAATCCACAAGATAAGCTGTATACTTATTAAATTATCTGAGGGAAGCCCTATTTTTTAAAATTTTCTTGCCTGATTTCCTATAGGAGAATCTGTATTTATTTTAGATCTGAATATGGGAACTTATAATACTTTTCCTGATTGTCCTAACTAATGGATGACTGGGAATAGTGATTAATGGTCCTCTGTCATTTTTGCATGTTGAGTGTTTTTCTTCTTCTCGATCTCTTTTCTTCACTTGAAACTGCATGTTAGCTTTTTTACCTCTAGCTAATGGAGATGCTCCCAGGAATGTAGGCTGATGACATAGAGGCTGGAACAGCGCCAGCAGACACATTAGGTTTCCTTCACCCACCCCAAGCCAATTGTCTGAAGTTTTTAAATGAAAATTTTGAAATTTGAACCCAGTTTAAAAAAATAGAGGCAAATAAGCTGTAGGGTATAGAGAGTTCATGGTTTTCTTGGTTTGTCACATGTTTTCTTTCAGCAGAGAGTTTACAGATAAGAAAGTACCGGTGACAGTGCTATCGGTATGGAATAAGATTCTCATTTGGACATAATCGAAGTCATTGTCTCTTAAGATTCTACATTGCATTTGCATCTTTTTTCTTGAGACAAAAATAAAAGAGTTTAATAGTGGAAATGATAGAAAGATTATTTAATGGATTTCAGAGTATAACATTCGGATTTTAGCCTAAACATACACATCATTTAATTACTCTAATAGGGTTCCTTTAGAAAGGAGTCTTGTGAAATAAATGACATAAGCCAAAGCCAATTAACTGTAATATATTAATGCCATTGTTCTTTCTTAGTTATTCTTTTATTGTCAGAACCACAAATATTTGATTCATAATTATTATTTAGACATTTACAAATAGCAAATATTTTTCTGGCCATTATTTTCTTGGATTTCAAAACATGGTATATTTTTCCTAAGTGGGAAAAAAGGAAAATTTACTTCTTCTTTATGCAGAGGTTGCACCAGGAAGGGAATGTTAATTTAGTGGTTAAATAAGATTGGTTTCAGCAGCTGTACTTGTGATCTATGAGGCCCTGAGCCTTGGAGAAGATCTCCCCCAATTGCATATGCCCTGTTATTTTCTGTGGTGCTAAGTGGCAGTATTCAAGTATTGGAAAGTGAAATGCCAAAACATGCATTGACCCTTGTCAGTGCTCAGGGATTATGTCAGAATTGCATCAATTTTTCATTCCAAATTGAGCACCTTTTTTTTTTTTTTAAACTCAATTTCAGTGAAATACAAATGTGTACTTTGTGTTCAGGAATTAATAGATTTTAGAGCCCAGCATGGTGATACATTACCGTAATCCTTGCAAACTGGAAGCTGAGGCAGAAGGATCACCAGCTCATGGCCAGCCTTAGCACCTTAGCAAGGCACAAAGCAACTTAGTGAAACCCTGTCTCAAAATAAAAAAATTAAAAGAGCTGGGGATGTAGCTATGTTATAAAGTGTCTCTGGGTGCAATCCCAGTACCCCACCCACCCACAAAAAAAAAAAAAAAAAAAAAGATTTTAGTACAATAATCTGTGGTAAAGATAGGAAATGATGCCTTCTCATTCATATCAGAGTATATGTTGCAAAATCATAAAACCTGAACCTTAAATTCAGATTTGAACAAGCAGGCTATTTAAAAACCACAGTTTCTCTTAATATTAGTTAACAATCTTGATGGCCACTTAGCTGGTGCTTGTCATTGATATGGTAACTCCTACACTACGTGACAGTGTTTCCTCCCCACCTCCATCTTTATCTGGGTAGAAATTCTAATAAAGTCATCCTTATTTTCTTTAATTTGTTTTTAGTTCTGGTGATTAAAACTAGAGATTTTCTGCCACTGAGGTACATCCCCAGCTCTTTTTAATTTTTTTTTTAAAATTTTGAGATAGGGTCTCACTGAGTTGTCTAGTCTGGTCTAGAACTTGTGATCATCCTGCCTCAGCCTCCCAAGTAGCTGGAATTGCAGGTGTGGACCTGTGGACCACCATGTCCAGTTAATTTTCTTTTTTTATATATATTGCTCTTTTCTCTTGAACCACATCCACCATAATGAAAAACCAGTTATGATTTAAGTCTTGTCTTTAATTCCACAAAATTTTATACTATCTACTTTCTTGTAAGAAAACTCATTGATCTTCACAGTGAGTTGGATATTGGAAAAATGACAATGCTCATAGCTGTCAGTCAACAGTGGCAACTCATCCAGAAGCACTGAAGAGAGGTCTCGGCATTGAAATGTGGTTCCCCACCTCACCTTCTTATCTGCTACCCCTAACTGTAGATTGTTTTTCTTGGCAGCTTTGGCTAACTACCCTCTGCCAATGGGAGAAATAATGGCCTTGGGAGACTTCTGTAGGTCAGGTTCTCATCCACGTGGTTCCACAGTCTGTAGTGATCTCTCCTACTGGCTGCAATCCCAGGGCCACTCCCATCAGTTCTTTTAAAGCCACTTCCAAAAGCTTTCCCATGAGGTCCTTTCCTTAGTGACTCCTATGGGGTCACCTATATCCTTGAACTTGGGAATAGTTCCTGGGTAGCACACAGTCAGCACTAGTCAGAGTTTAGAAAATGTCATTTTCAAGTCACATGAAAAGTAAATTTATGTTTGGCTCAAAATTATTTATAATTACTTTACAGGATACAAGAGAAGGTTTTACATAAAAATCTAGATACATTGCCCTTTGAAAAATGAAAATTCTTACAAAATTAGAAGATGTCACGGCCACCATATTTTGGTGGTAGGTAGCCATTGCTGCCTTTATCAGGTAGTATTCGCTCAGGGTTTCCAAAGTTCTAATACTCCTAAGGATTACTCCTGAATTGATTTCCCTTGATCCTATAGCTATTCAGATCTATATAGGACTCCTACCCCAAACTCTATCTTTACAGGACAATTCAGTTCACAGGATCTCAAAGACAAGCCTGTGGACCCATTCAGGTCCTTGGAGTTATTCTCAGTGGCATATGAACTGATGATGGAAGTTCAATGACACCTATGTATCTATGAATTATCTGGATAATGCCTTAAATATAAACCCAAACTACTTTCATTTTTATGAGGTAACACAAAGAGAACATAGGCAGATTTACATACAGATAATACATTTGTATTAAGTGAAGGCCAAGGATCATATGATATTCTGTGCACAAGGTTTTATAATAACCTGAAAGAAGGGATGACAGAATTGAATCCATCACATGACATTAGAATTGTGGTAGGTCCCAAGAGAACCTGCCCCAAAGCAGTCAATGACATGTTCACATTAAAAGCAGAAATTTATTTTCAGTAAAATAACATTAACTGTCACATTATATTAATTTTGTTAATTTGAATTACATTTGTTTTGTGGTTTCTACTGAATTTGTAATTTTTTTTTTGGTTTTAGAGATGCTTAAAAATAATTGCAAAGCTATGTATGTAAAAGAAGCTTATACCTAATTTCATTTGTATATTCTAAAGCCACATTCTATTTAAAATAATTTAAGTCATGTTTTGGGAAAATAAACAATTTTCTTTTAAAAAGAAAATTGCTCAAGTTTTTGAATGCTCTGCTTTGATGTTATTGTCTATTTTTACCTCTCTTCTTGTAGGATGAGGATTAAGTTTGCTTAATTTGAGAGGGGGTTGCATCCCGTGGGTTTGAATCTCTGCTCTGGGGCACAGCCCAGGAAAAAGAGAGGGACCAGCAACAGATAAGCCTGAGTTAATAAGGGAGCCATGAGAAGAATGCAAAAGAATACCAAATCTTGGAATGGGTATGCAGAATTGATGGTCAAAGCTGAGTATACACAGTTGAGTTTGGAATCTAGTTCATCAAAAGTCCATCAGTGAGGGTGGGACTGTCGCATCCTGGGTGGTTGTTCTGAACGCTAGCTGGCATGTGGGCCCTCACATTTATGACTAACAGAAAAATGCTACGTGGCTAGCATAGACTGGTCAAAAAACATCTGAGATGAGTGAACAGCAACAACAGTGCTCACCAGCTCTACAGGAGTAACTCTAAAAGACTAAGGGTCCAAGAATTTCATTAGTAAGCATTGCAAGGTAACCATAGTGTCATCTGTCTTCATTTAGCACACAAATCTATGGGCCTCCCTTACTAAACATTCTTTCAACTTCCTAGGGAGGACCCTCCCGAGCTATTAGAGTAGTAATACACTGTCCCGAAGTCAGTCATTCCTCTTCACATCTAATTTTGAGAGTTCATTGGAACACAAAATAATCCTCACTGTCTCATAATTATAGAAGCCAGGAATATTAGAATAAATTTCAATTATATAAAGTACTGAAATATATGGATTTAATATGATTGCTCAATATCAATTTATGAATAAAGAACAGTGGATATTTAGTGATATGTACATGAAATTCTGCAAATGTTTATTTGAGATACTTGGCCAAATTAGAGAAAAGGTGTTTCCTTAAACTGCTAACCTTACATCTTCCACTTATGTAATCTTAGAGCTCCAAAATATTCCTTTGAATTGAAGAGACCTGGTCCTTTAGAAGGAAGCTTAAGTTATTTGTAATGGGGTGTGGGACTTCAGGGAAAAGCTTTATTTCTTAACAAGATAGTTTCAAAATATTGTTTCTAAGCTCTAGAATTTGATATTGAGAGCTCCTTTTCAACTCCTAATGCAGATAAACTATAGTCCTCATATAGTAACATATAGCAGATCTTCTCATACTAGATTTTAAGACAATGATCCAGGGTGTGATCTGAGCACTTTATCTGTGGCAGATGTGTTAGGTACTAGTACAATCATGGTGAACAAGATAGGACCTCTGCTCCAATGGACTAATGATCCATACCTAGGCATTAGCTGAGTTCTCACAGTGTAATACTTTGCTGAGTTCCAGCATTAGTGCTGTGTCCTAGTTAGGGCTTTATTAACCTTTCTAAGATTATGTGTCTGCAAGTGGTAGAGCTATGATTAGAAATAGGTAGTTTCAGTGTCCAAACTCCTCTTACTGTGCATGCTACCTCTTAGACCATATTTCCTTTGTTTTGTCTCCAAATCCAATTTAATCAATAGAAATACACAGTTGTGATTGTTAAAAATGAACCTCTGGGCCAAGCATGGTGGCATGTGCCGAGAGCCTCAGTTGCTTGGGAGGGTGAGGAGGGGAAGATCATTTAAGCCCTGGAGCTTGTGATTAGCTTAGACAATATAACAATGCCCCATCTCAACAATAAACAAAACAAAACAAACAAACAATGGTAAACCCTACAAAGTATAAAGGAAAAGTGGGATATGAGAAAAAAAATAGCTGTTAGTACTAGGCAAAAAGTTGGGCACTGAATTCTGCTGCTTCATCCTTGGCCTGGAATCATCTCTGTAACTTTAATTATCCTGTTTCCAGGGTAGTGCTGCTTACCCTATCCTTCCAACTTTACTAAAGTTCAAGGAATGGCCCTTAATTATAGCTATATTTGTCATCTGCTTATAGAATGCCACACACAGAAAGTGATATCGGTGGTGATCATAGTTATTGTAATTAATTATGATGCTAAAAATTGTCTGAAGAGTTATGATTGCTGGGGAAATATTTATATATTTTTGCTCAAGATCAAACTTGGGAATTAAAATGTCTTTGCTCATGAAGGTCTCACATGGAGGATTATATTAAATAGCTGCTGATTTTCAATGACTATCACAGGAGGGTGAATTTTTTCATTTACTTGTCTCTACTGGAGACAATCACATGTCTTTTTCTCTTGGTTAAATAATAGTGTTTATGAGTGATTTTACGTAATTTTATTTCTTAGTTTTGTAGACTGTTTGTTTGAAACCAAATTTTATCCTTTTCATATATCTAATTATTTCCTACAATAAATGTCAGAATTTTTTTTTTTTTCACCTCAGTTTATTTTTTATTGTTCACCATAACAGGCATTCCAGGAAGACTCCTTAGGGATGTTCTGCAGAGATGACTCTGGTAACTATCATAAATGTTAAACTTAACTTGTAGCTTTCAATCACTGCCATTATTGGAGACTTGGGCTCCTAGGCATTTGTGTCAGTCTGTAAGGATAGCACACTGTGGGGAGGGCCCATAAGACTGTGGTAATTATCTAAAAAAGGGTATCACCCTTCCTCCTGTCCTTATTGCTATTTTGCACCACACTATTCTTTAACCAACTCTATTTTGCTTGAAACAGGCAGAATGGAGCAAAGTAAGTAACTGCAAAGGGAAAACGAGGTGCTTGTAGTGGGGTGATCTGCAGAGCACGCAGAAGAGGCTGGTTCATAAAAGAAGTCTGGCGCCTCAGTGCCCTGTGTCAACTGCAAGTGCTCCACATACACTGGCTTCTCTATAGCCTGGGTCATAATAACTATGAGCCCCTAAATGGAACTTGGGTGAATCCAAATTCCTATATTTGGCAAACTGTGTTTTTGGAGGCTTTCTCTTTGTCAAAAACTCCTGTTTTCTACATCTGGATACATTCTTTGCTTTGACCTCTTTGCTCTTTCATTTGCTGTAAGGATTCTGAATACTACTTAACAACCACATACCCCCTACTTTCACTTGCTTTCAGTCTCTTATCCACTTCCATATTCATTGCCTTTAGGGACAGTACATTCTGGATAACCTGGGTGCACACAATGAAGATGGTCTCATAAACAGCAACTGCTGTTTTGTCTTTCTAAAGACTGTAGGTGTCACATAGTAGTCAACCAGGTTTCACTTTAGTATTCACTTATTTTATCATCTTTCATATGATGAATTGCAAATTTTCAACTGTAAATAAGTCCTTTCTTTTTAAAAATTGCATATAGAGTATGTGAATATCTAATAGAATAAATAAGTCAAAAGAAGGAATTAAAAAACAGCATCTTCCTATGGTTGCCTCCTCCCCTATTCCTCAAAAATGACCACTGTTAATAGTTTGATCCATATTTATGTATGCTTTTAAAATAGAGGTAGACACATTGAGCTTAGGTATGTCCTTTTAGTTTCATAAATGGTGACATAGTAAATAAATTTTTACTTTACAAATCATTCTTTAATTTTAACAGTATGTTTAAGACATTATTTCATGTCTTCTATAGTTTGCATTTGCCCCCTCCAAAATTCAGATGTTACCAATGTGATTATATTAAGAAGTGGGGACTATGCGTGGTGATTAGAAGGTGTAATCCTTCTGTGAATGGGATTAGGTGCCCTATTTTAGGGGTTTGACAGAGGAATTTGGCTCCTTTATGTTCTTCTGCCTTCTGCTATGTAAGGGTGCAGCAGAAGGCCCCCTCATCCAATGCTTACAATTTGACCTTGGATTTCCCACCCTCCAGAATTGTGAAAAACAAATTTCTGTTCTTTATAAATTACCCAGTCTCTGGCATTCTGTTATAGTAGCACAAAATGGATTGAGGAAATTTCTTTCTCTCATGTCTTAGTATATATTGCTACATCATTATTTTTAATGGATGGAAAGTATTCCTTGATAAGGCTATGTCATGATTTATTAATTAGTATTTAAGTTTATTCTAGATTTTGTTATTACAAATAATATACTTTTATGTACATATGCCAGTATTTCTGCAGGGCAGATGCCAGGAAGTGAAGCTTGAGGTTAAAAAATAGAAAAACTTAAAAGTTTAATTGATCCTTCCAATTTAAAACAATACACTGAAATTACCAATTTGTCAGTTACATTTCCATCAAGAGTCCATGAGAGTATTGATTCCTGAATCATCACCAAGGTAAGTTATCATTTATGTTTTAAATTTTACCAAAATGATTAATAACATCATATTTCATTATTGCTAGAATTTGCATTTCTGAGCTATTGATGAGGTTGAACATCTTTTCATAGTTTTAAAGGTCACTTGAATTTCATTTCCTCTTCATTAGTTAGTTCTAGTATTTTCCTATTTTGAATGAGGTTGTATTTTTCTTATGGACTATAAATATTTTATATATTATAGATATTATTTCTTTGTCCATAATAAAAGGAATGTAAGTAGGAATTATATAATATTTTTCTTTCTAGTCTGTCACTTGACACAGACTACTCTTTGTTTCATATTGTATAGAAAAGCTTTATAATTTTATTTGGTTAACTTTATCAATTTCTTGGGGGTTTTCATTTTATAGAGGAAAGTTTTCCTCTTGAGAAAACCATAATTTCTCTATTTTCTTTTAATAATTTATTTTTATAACTAGGTTGTTAATCAATCTAGAATTATTTTTTCTGCATGATGTGAAGTGATGATCTAACTATATAATAGACTGTTTTCCCCAAACCATGTGTGAAATTATCTCTTCCAATTAGTTTGAAGTGCCAGTTTTACAAATGAAATGTCTGCAAATATTTAAAATTTCTTACTAAGTTTTTGTTTTGCTAAAATAATCCCAAATCCCTAAGAAACATTGTGTATTTAATTTGTAGTTTCTGATGACTAATTAAATTGAGCACATTTTCTAATACTTATTGGCCAAGTTGAATACCTCCCACACATTTTTTAGGTCTTTTGTTTATTTTTAAATTGGGTTCTTTTTCATTTTATTATTATTTTGAAGGAGTTATTTATATAGTCTAGATTCAGTTCCTTTGTCAGCTGTATATATGGAAAATATTGTTTCTCACTCTGTGGCTTCTAATGAGCTTATTTATTTACTGATTTTATGAAAAGAAGTCCTTAATTGTAATGTACTGCATTCTAATTTACCAGTATTTTCTTTGTTTTTGCTTTCTGTATCCTGTTTAAAAATTGATATATTTTTCAAGAACTATCTGTTCTTCCTTCTTTCCATCTGCAAGATGATGAGTGATAAAGCCAAGAAGCTGTCACTAAAAAGAAACCTGAAGCCAAGGAGGCTGATGCTGATGGCAAGAGGAAGCAGGGTGGCCTCAGGAATAGAAAGCTCAAAGGGGAAGCCCCATTGCAGCCGAAGTCAGGTCTTTGTCAGAAAAATTAACAGATAATCCAGATGTGCTATCTATTCCAGGAAGCTAGATGCAAGGTGAAGTACCCAGCAGATAAAGCCAAGTTTGAAAAGAGGAAGGTTGTCAACTATTGTCAGCAAACCAGTTGGTGGTGGCAAAAATTGCTGGTACCTGGGAGGTTAAGCTTTGCAAAATGCCTAGATAATTATCCTACTGAGGATGTTCCTCCATAGCTGTTGAACCACAGTAAAGCTCTTCAGTCACTACATGAGAAAACTACCTACTCTCGTCACTCCTGGCACCATCTTGAACACTTTGGTATTCTTTTTTAAAAAAAATCAGTCAGGACAATTATTGACTGGTGTATGCATGAAGCCCAAAGCAAATCTGTCCATTTTAAACAGAAAATTCTGTGAGAAGAATATATTGAGCTGAGATTAAATATTTTGCAATACTTCTATACTATAACCACAACTAAATATACATTGAATTATAATAAGCATTTATAGGTAGTATTTTTGAGCCATGAGAAAAAAAAAACATTACTTTTTTTATTCTAATTTAATTATATTACTATGCAGTACAAATGGTAATGACTACAAATGGAAATACAGTACAAATGGAAATACAATGACTAGATAAATTTAACATGAGGAGACATAAGGAGACACTTATATGTCAATCTCCTTTCTATGCTCTTTGCCCTCTCTTCCATATGCCTTCTTACTTTCTCTCACTGAAGAAAATTGAATTATGTTGAATGCAATTGTTAACATTTAATGTTATAAAATCTGTCATTTAGAAATGGTTATAAACATGTTGATAAAGAAAATACTATTAAAATTTACACAAAGGTGTATAAGATGTATTTCATAAAGTTTTGCATTTATTTGTAAGAAAAACTCTTTCTAAATTAGAAAGTGATAGATATACTATTAATAGCATAGACTATATACAGGAAATTTAAGTCTATGTCACGCTCAGTCCTGAAGCAATGGAAGAAATAGCATTAAAGAGCTACAGAATACTTGGAGACTTTGGGCTCCTTTCTTCTAGTTCTTCATAACATAGATAAAAGGTTATTGTGAACTCTAGTCTCTCCACTGTGTTTTTAGAACACTAGAAATTATTCCTTCTACCTAATTGTATTTTGGTGCCTATTATACACCCTTTCACTTTCCCTTCTCTTCCCAGCATTCCATTCTTTTGGTAATTAATTGCTATTCAGAGCAACTATTTTAGCTTCCACATATGAGAGAGAATATGCAGTATTTTTCTTTCTGCATCTAATTTATTTCACTTAATGTAATGTCTTCCACTCCATCCATTTTGCTACAATTGATAGGATATCATTCTTGCTTATAGCTTAATAATATTTTATTGTATATACATAGCACATTTTCTTTATTAATCTTTTGATGAGCACCTGGGTTGATTCCATATCTAAGTTACTGTGAATAATATTGTGAATGCAAGTAATTTATTGATTGCTGATTTCTTTTGCATATATACCCAGAAGTGAGACAGATGAACCTTCTGGTATATGTATCTTTATTTTTTTAAGGAACTACTAATCTCCATAATGGTTGTACTAATTACATGACACTTGACAGTATATGAGTTCTCCTTTCTCCCATCCTCCCCAGCCTTTGCTATATTTATTCTTTTTGATAATAGCCTTTCTAACTGGGGTAAGAAGATACCTCATTGTGGTTTTGAGTCTAACTTCCCTGATGGCTGATAATGTTAAGAATGTTTTCATTTATTATCCATTTGTATTTCTTCTTTTAAGAAATGCCTGTTTGGATCATTTGCCAATTTAAAAATCAAATCATTTATTCTTTTGTTTTTGAGATTATTTCAGTTCCATACATATTTTAGATGTTTATCCTTTGTCACATGAATAAAGGTGACAATTATATATCTCATTCTGTAGGTTGTATCATCACTTTTACGTATTGTTTTCTTTGCTGTGCAGTTAGATTCTCAGTTTGATACGATACCATTAATCTATTTGGCTTTGGCAGGTATTAGCCAAAAAATCATTACCTAAACCAATGTCTTGAAATATTTTCCTGATGTTTTCTTTGAGTACTTCCAAAGTTTTGAGTCTTACATTTAGGTCTTTGATCCATTTTGAGTTGATTTTTATATATGGTGAGAAAAGATTACTTAAATCTTTTGTGTATGCATATCCAGTTTTCCTAGCGTCATTTTTTTTTTGAAGAGGCTGTCATTTACCAATATATATTTTTGGTGCCTTTGTCAGGAATCTGTTGGATGTAGGTGCATGGATCTATGTCTAGGATCTCTATTATATTCCATTGGTCTGTTGTCTGGGATTGCTTTGTTTTCCTGCCAGACTTATCTTGGGCTCTAAAGCCCTGTAATATATCTTGAAATCAGGCATTATAATGCACCCAGCTTTGTTCTTTTTGCTCAAGATTACTTTGGTTCAGGTTCTTTTTGCTTTCATACAAATTTGGTGGGTTTGGTTTTAAATCTTTGTGAAGAATGTCACTGATATTTTTATGGGGATTGCATGGCTTCCGTGTGTTTGTTCGGGTAGTGTGGAGACTTTGACAATAGTAATTCTTCTAATCTATGCACATAGGAGGTCTTTCCATTTTTGCGTGTGTGTCTTCTTCAATTTCTTACATCAGGGTTTTATAATTTTCATTGTAGGGCCTTTTCACTTCCTTAGTTAAGTCAATTTCTATGTGCTCTAATTCTTTTTAGCTATCATAAATGTGATTGCTTTCATAATTTCTTTCTCAGCAAGTTCCTTACTAGTGTATAAAATTTCTACTGATTTTTGTGTTTTGATTTTGTATGCTGCAATATTACTGAATTTGTTTTTCAATTCTAATGATGTTTGCTAAAATATTTAGGATTTTCTGTGTATAGATTCATATAATCTTCAAGGATAACTTGACATTTCCCTTTCCTATTTGTATGTGTTTGTTTCTTTCTCTTGCCTAATTGTGGTATCAATTATAATGTCTCCTTTTTCATATGTGGTTTTATTTACTTGGCTCTTCTCTCTCTTTTTTTCCTTGGTTAGTGTATCTAAAGTTTTTTCAGTATTTATCTTTTCCTAAAACATCAATGTCTCATGGATTTTTTTTTTTGTAATTCTTATAGTCTATTCTGTTTATTTCTTCTCTAATCTTTATACATTTCTCCATAGGCTAATTTTTTGTTTGTTAGTATCTTGCTCTTTTAGGTCCTTGAAATACATTGTTAGGTTGTTTATTTGAAAAATTTTAAGGTAAGCACTTATTGCTGTACATATTCCTTTTAGCACTCTTTTTGCTGTATCCCGTACATTTTGGTATGTTGTGTTTCCATTTTCATTTATTTTGAGAAATTTTTAAATTGGCCTTTTCATCAATTACCCATTTTTCCTTCAATAGGATATGTTCAGTAAGGTTTTTAATTTGTTGAGATATTGTGACTGCAAATATGGTCTATTCTAGAGAATGACTTGTCATGGTTATAAGAATGTACATTCTATAGCTGTTGGGTGAAGTGGTCTATAAATATCTATTGTCTATTTGATGTGTGGTACAGTTTAACTCTTATGTTTCATTGCTGGTTTTTTGTTTGTTTGATCCAGATGATCAGTTTATATTTTAAAAGTGGGTTGTTGAGGTCCCATTTTTTATTGTACTGGAGCCTCTCTCTCCCCTTATAGTCAATAATGTTTGCTTTATAAAATTGGATGCTCCAGGATTAGACAAATATACATTTACAATTGTTATGTCTTATTCTTGTACTGATCCCTTGATATGGTGACCTTTGTCTGTTTTTACAGTTTATGTCTGAAACTTTATTTTTCTGGTATCAATATAGCTATTTCTACTCACATTTGGTTTCCATTTTCATGAATATCTTTTTCTGTCTTTCATTATGTTTTTGCTGGTGAAATGAGTTTTTAATAGACAGCATATTTGGGGAGTCTTATTTTTTTAATTCATTTGCCTATCTTTTATCTTTTAATTGGGGAATTTCATCTGTTTACATTCAAGGTTAATACTGATATACAGACTTATTCCTGTTGTTTTGTTCATTTTCCTCTGTTTTGAATACTCTGTTCTTTTTTCCTCTCTTGTTGTTTATCTTTGTTGTGATGTTTGTTGGTAAGATTTGATTATTTTCACTCTTGTGTGTTTGCTCTTATAGGATTTATGCTTTCATGTATTTTTATTATGGTGACTAATTTTTTTTCACTTCTAGATGCAGAATGGCTTTAAGCATTTTTCATAATGCCTTCCCAGGGGTGATGAATTCTGTCAGTTTTAGTTTGTCCTGAAAAGTCTTTATTTCTTCTTCATTTCTGGAGGAAAGATTTGCTGGGTATGATGTTCTTGATTGACAGTTTTTTTCTTTTATAACTTTGAAAATGTCTTTATAGTCCCTTCTGGCTTGTAAGGTTTCTGCTGAGAAACCTTCCATTAGTCTTATGGTAGTTCCTTTAAATGTTACTTAAGGATTTTCTCTCAAAAATTTTGGAATTCTTTGTCTTGTGACTTTGAGAGTTGGAGATTATAATATGCTTCCATGAGGATCTCTTCTGATCAATCTGTTTGGGGTTGTATGGTCCTGCTGTACATAAATGTACATATTTTCTCAAGATACATAAGTTTTATGTTATTGTTTTATGAAATATGTTTTCTATACATTTTCCTTCTCTTTGACATCCAGAACTCTAAAAATACAGGTTTGTTTATTTCATAATGTCCTATAAATCTCAGAGACTGTTATCATTCTCCCTCCTTCTTTATTTCCTTCCTCCCTTCTTCTCTCTCTCCCTTTCCTTTCTTTCCCACTGGGGGCAGGAAGAGGCCAGAGACCAGTGATTGAACCCAGGGGCACTTAACCACTGAGCTACATTCCTAATTCTTCTTATTTTTTTAATTGGAGATAGGGTCTCATTAAGTTGCTGAGGGCCTCACAAAATTGCTGAGGCTGGCCTTGAACCCATGATCCTTCTACCACTGGGATTACAGGCCTGCACCACCACACCTGGCACCCTTCCTTTCTTTTTGACTTACAGGAATATGTCAAAAGATCTGTTTTCAAGTTCAGATAATCTTTTTATTGTTTGACCTCCTCTGTTGTTGAGGCTTTCAACTATGTTTTTTATTTGACTTACTGAGTTCTTAACTTCTGTGATGCTGAGTTGAATTTCTTTCATGATCTCTTTTTGCTGAATTTCTAATTCACATCATGAATTGTTTTCCTAATTTCATTGGGTCATCTATCTGTATTCTTTTGTACTTCTTTGAGTTTTCTTACAACCATTCTTTTAAATTCTTGATCAGGCCTTTTATCAATGACCTTTTTTTAGAGACCTGTTGCTACAGAGTATTATGTTCCTTTGTAAGTGTCACATCACCTGCTTTTTAATACTTCTTATGTCCCATGTTGATGTTTGCCTATCTGGCAGATCCATTGTTTCTACTAATTTTATAAGGTGGCTTTGTAGTAGAAGCTTTCTCTTGAAAATACATGTCAAAGTGTCATGTATTTAGTAGGTTCTGATGGCTTTGCTTCTACCCGTAGGTTGTAGTGCAGACTCCCATAGCTTCTGTAGCTATAATCAATGGAATTGTGCTAGTGACAGCAAGGTTGGAGAGCCTGTCCATCTCTGAGGTCAAAGAGGGGTATGACATTTTAGTAGCCCAAGTGCATGTGATACACATGGCTAAAGGGTTGCTTTGCCCACTAGGTGACCATGCTGGCAATGCAAGTTGTGGTGTGGGGAGCAGGGAGTATGGTGGCTTTTCCTTCTGGATTCACTTGGGATATCTTCACTGTCAACAGCTTCCTCCAACATTGGCAGCCTCTGTAGCAGGAGGGTTTTAGCACCCAGCTTTAGTCCCAGTCGTGGTGCAGGCTAATGATTGGCCATAGGTGGTAGCTGCTGCAGTTAGGGGCATGCAGCACCCAGCTTGAGACACAGGAGAGGCACAGGCTGAACAGCACCTGAAGTGGCACCTGAAGAGGCACAGGCTGAACAGCACCTGAAGTGCATACAGCACCCTCTCAGTTCACTGGTGGTGCAGATTGAAGAGCAGCTTTTTCTGGGGGTATACTTATGGTTTCCTAAAATAATATCCAATATAACTAGACTGGAAAGAAAAACAGTATGGAAAATAGAAAAGAAAATGTGTTAAATGACATGTTTATATGTTAGCCAATGAAATTAGATAATAGGAAATAAGTATTAAAAACAAAAAAAGAGCTAAAATTATCATTATTGTTAAATAATATCATCTTACCTAGGAAACACAAGAACATAAACCCCAAAATTATTGCAAATAGTAGAATAATTTAATTGGCAAATAAAATAAATGTATGAAAAAAATTATTAACAACAGACAAAGACTGTCAAATTAGCTTAGCAGAATCATCCAGTGCTTGTGTAAATGAAACTTTAAAGTTCTAGAAAATAATGTAAAAGAAATCTGCCTTGAATTGATGGAAGAATATGCCCATTGTTTTGCATAGTGTTCCTTTATATGTGCATATTTATATTTGTGTATATTTATAGTCTTAGTCTATTTTATGTAAATAGCTATACACAAAATTGTAATATCTACATATATTATAAAATGCTTTAAAATAACATGAAAATTACAAGAATATACCTATAACCAGCAATAATTATTTCTGAGATGTTGCTGGAACATTGAGTCAGATGACCTATGGTGTTATTCTTATTATTCTTTGGATTTCTTTTTACTATGTGTGTATATTCATTTTTATAATTAAAAATGTGGTTAAACATTGATTCACTTTTCATTTAGCTCAGGACTATATTGATTGTACTCTTTAATTAAGCTCCTAATCTGTATTCACAATGGTGGGTAGGATCATACCCTGGAGAGAGTGGAAGACATCCTTATTATTTTATCCACTGACCTCATTTCTTTATACATTATTAACTTCATCCTCAATCACTAATGACCAAAAAAAAAAAAAAAAAAAAATACTGAGAACCCATAAGATGACAGATATCATGTTGAGTTTTAACTTTGCGTAAACCTTTCCACACAAATTGGGAACAGTAGTAAGAACCCCATTAAATAGATCATGAAAGTGAAGCTTGTATGATATTAGTCATTGTATGGATTGAATGTGGTTTGTCCCCTAAAGTTTACATCTTAGAATCTTTGTCCCCAGTGTGATGGTGTCAAGGTGGTGGAATGTCTGAGACATGGGATCTAGTACAAGGTAAATAGTTCATGGTGCATTGTCCTTAAAAGAGATTTATGTAGTTCTCATGGAACTCTGGTTACTGTCCAAGATAGTGAGTTGCTAAAAATGAATAAATAAATAAAAGGCTAGGCTTGTATTGTGATGCCTCTAGCATCACTCCTCTTGATCATTATTGTTTTGGTTCTTCTGGGTCTTTTATTCTTCCATATGAGTGTAAGAATGTCTGTTTCTAGTTCTCTAACGGAGGGCCAGGTGAGGACACAGTGCAGAGTCAGCCACCAGCAAACCATGGAGCGAGGCCTCTGAAAAAACATCAAATCCAGCAACACCTTGACATTGAACTTCTAACCTTCAAAACCTTGATAAAAGAACTCTCTCTTATTTATGCTATCCAGTCTATGGTACTTCATTATAGTAGCTCCAGCAAACTAATCCACTGCATAAATACCTAGTACTTTGATTTCAGTTACTGTCTTATCTAAACTGTGTTCAGCTTGTATGATTGACACTTGTTGCAACATAAACATATGTGTCTATGCTTATTATGAACATGCTATCATATGGCAACCAATGAAATGGTCTTCATTTACTAGTAATTTGCATTTCTATAGTTCTTTATATGAGCTTTTTAATAAGTTACTATTGGGTTGTTACTTTGGAATGTTTTAAAAAATTTTTTTCTTCTGTCAATTATAGTAATAAACATATTTTCAAGTTTTTCATGAAAAAAAAAAGAATGTCATTGGTATTTTGATGGGGATTGCACTGAACCTTTATATTGCCTTTGGTAATATGCCATTTTGACAATATCAATTCTGCTTATTAATGGGCATTGTAGGTTTTTACATATTAAAAAGTCATCTTCAATTTCTTACAGTATTCTATAGTTTTTATTGTAGAGGTTTTTCACCTTCTTGGTTAGATTTATTCCCAAGTATTTTATTTGGGTGGAAAGAGGGGTCACTAGCTTTTTGAATGGAATTGTTTTCTTGTTTCTTTCTCTGCAGATTCAGTATTGGAATATAGAAAATCTATTAATTTATAAATGTTGTTCTTGTATCCTGCTTCTTTGTTGAATTTGTTTATCAGTTCTAGAAGTCTCTGGTGGAGATTTGAGTCTGGTATAGGATCATGTCATCAGCAAACAGAAATAATTTGAATTTTTCTTTTCCTATTTATATTCTGTAATTTCCTTCTCTTGATTGATTGCTTTAGCTAGAGTTTCAAGAATTATGTTGAATAGGAGTGGTGAGAGTGGACATACCCTTCTTGTTCTTGATTTAGAGAAAATACGTTCAGTTTTTCTCTGTTCAGTAGAATGTCGACTTTTGGTTTGTCATACACATACAGCCTTTATGATATTAAGGTAAATTCTTTGTATCCCTAATTTCTTTAGTGCTTTTAACATAAATTTTTGAGACTTTTTCTGCATCTATTGAAATGATCATGTAATTTTCCCCCTTAATTCTGTTTACGTTGTGAATTGCATCTATTGATTTGTGTTTGTTGTACCAAACTTACATCCCTGGGATGAAGTCAACTTCATGATGTACAGTCTTCAAAATGTATTTCTGAATACAGAGTGCTACTGTTATATTAAGAATTTTTTAATTTATGTTCATCATGAGTATTGGTCTGCAGTTTTCTTTCTTTGATGCCTGTTTGTCGGGTTTTGGTATCAGGGTGATACTGGCTTCATAGAAGGAATTTGTGAATGTTCTTTTTCTTTATTTGATGGAATAATTTAAGGAAGATTGGGGATTAGTTCTTCTTTAAATGTCTGGTAGAAATAAACTGATAATCCATCTGGCCCCAGACATTTCTTTGTTGGAATACTTTAATTTCTTCTTCAATCTCATTGCATAGTGTTGATCTGTTTGGGTTTTCTATGTCCACTTGGTTCCATTTAGAGAGGTTCTATGTGTCTAGAAATTTGTCAATATCTTCTAGGTTTTATAATTATTGAACTGTAAGTTTTAAAAATAATTCCTAACTATCCTCTGGATTTCAGAAATGTCTGTGATGATATCTCCTTTTCCATCTCTAATTTTATTGATATGCCTCTTCTCTCTTTTGGTTGGTTTGGCTAAAGTTTTTACAATCTTGTTTATCTTTCAAAGAACCAACTTTTGTTGCATTGATCCCTTGATTTTTTAATTTTTAATTTTATTAATTTTGGCTCTAAATTATTCCCTGTTTTCTACTGGTTTTGGAATTAGTTTTTTTCTTGCTTATCTAGGGCCTTGAGGTATTATAATATTAGATTATATATTTGGGATCTTTCTTTTTTTTTTTTTTTAATGTAGGCACTCACTGCTATAAACTTTCCCCTTAAAACTCCCTTCATATTATTACAGAGATTTTGATCTCAAGTTATATTACAGAACTGCAGGATCAAAATCAGCATGGTATTAACATTGAAATAGACATGAAGACAAATGGACTAGAAAATACAGAGACAGAACTACATACTGACAGTCATCTCATAGATACTCAATAAAGTTGTCAAAAATATATTTTGAAGAAAAGATGGCCTTTTTAATAAATGGTGCTGAAAAGCTGGTTATCTATGTGTAAAATGAAATTTAACCCCTATCTCTCATTCTGCACAAAATTCAACTTAAAGTGGATTAAAGACCTATGAATTAGACAAGAAACTTTGCACCTGCTAGAAGGAAACATAGGGTCAACATTCCAACTTATTGGTGCTGGAACCGACTTATTTATCAAGACCCTAAAGTTTAAGAAATAAAACTAAGAATCAATAAGTTGGACAGCATCAAGTTAAAAACAACAAACAAACAAACAAACTTCTGCACAGCAAAGGAAACAAGAATGTTAAGATAAAGCCTACAGAATGTGAGAAAATATTTGTCAGTCTTCCAACAGGAGATTGACATCCCAAATATAAGAGGGACTCAAAAAACTTAACACTGAAAAACAAAAATATCAAATAACCTGATTAATAAATGGGCAAATGAACTAGACATATATTTCCCAAAAGAAGAAATACAAATGCCCAACAGGTATATGAAAAAATGTTCAACATCTTAGCAATGAGGGGAATGCAAAACAAAACTAAACTAAGATTTGCATCCACTTGTTTGAATGACAGTCATCAATAATACAAATAATAATAAATACTGGTGAGAAGAGTGGAGTGCAAAGGGGACTGCAAAGTAGTATAATCACTTTGGAAAGCAATATGAAGATTCCTTAAACACTAGGAATCAGTATACTATGGTGATAAATGCATATCAATGTTTATAGCACTGCAATTCCCAATAGCCAAGATATGGAACCAACCAAGGTGTCACTCAATAGACAACTGGTAAAAAAACATTTTTTTTCTTTTTACTCAGCCATAAAGAATGAAATTATGTCATTTGCTGATAAATGGATGGAACTAGAGAACATCGTGCTAAGTGAAATAAGCCAAACTCAGATAATCACATGTGGAAGCTAGAGAGAAATAAGGAATTAAATAAGGAGGGCAAATTCTATGAAAATCAAAGGGAATTCCATGAAAATGTAAGGGAGAGAAGTGGAGTAGAGGAAGGGCATCAAGGGGGAGGGAGGAGGGATGGGAAAAGGGAGGAACTGCAGAATAAATTTAACCAAGTTGTGCTGTGTGCCTGTATGAATATACCACAATAAATGCCAATTTTTACATCTCTAATGTACCAATTAGAGATATGGAAAAAAAAAAAAAACAATAGACAAATAGAAGGAAGATTGGTAAGGGAGAGAAAAGTGAGCAGGGGGAAGGAGGAGGGGAGGGCCATTGGATGTACTGGGGATTGAATTGGAACAAATTATATTACATGCATGAATAAATATATCAAAATGAATCCCACTATTATCTATAACCATAAAATACTTCTTATAAATATATTTTTAAAAGGAGCAAGAATAACCCATTCCCCAGTCTCTGGCATCATGTCTTACCATGTTGCTTTTCTTTCTTACCTATGTGGTGCCATGATGCCATCCATCATGTGAGGCAGCCAAGAGGGCCTTCACTAGAGGTTGAACACATGGGGGCTGTCCAATCTTGACCTTTTAGCCTCCCATACTATGAACCAAATAACCTCTTTTCTTTATAAGTTCCTATCTTCAGGTATTTTGTTACAGCAAAAGAAAACAAATTTAATTCAGTATCTTACCCCAAAGTAGTTGAATATGAACCTAACTCAGAGTTGATGCTCTTTCCATTACTTTATACTGCCTTCCTTGGTGAGTTACTTAGGTGTTCTGTTTATCATCCCACTCTCATCATACACTGTTATCAGTATAGTAGGGAAGATATTTGAAGTTTGGGTGCAGATAGATGAGTGGCAAATGTATGGAAAGAACAGAATTTTCCTAAACACCTTCAAACACTAAGGTTCCTATGAGTTGCCTTTTTTCCTGTAAATTTCAGACTTGCCAATTCAACTGCTTACAAATTTGGGGGGTTCAAAAGGAATTTTAAAAATTCTTACATGTATCCATGTTCTTAGCATGAATGTGGATCCAGATACTGTGAAATAGTTTTACATGTCTGATTTTATTGATTTTGGACTTTTTGCATTGGCTTGAATAGTTATTTGCCTGAGGCTGTACATTCTCATATCTGTGAATTATAATCTTTCCCCAATGGGACTGTCCTGTGTCTTGAATAAACAACAGATGTTGAATGTGCGGGAGCTGGGGGTGGAAGGGGATGCTTTTGGAAAGATGAGAGGATATTTTCTGTTGGTTGATGGAACTAAGGGATTGAATAGGTATTCATGAAATGGGAGAAATAGAAGCACTAGAGTATCACTTGACACTTGCATTGTTTTCAATTTATCAAAACATCATCATGCCTTTGGCTTCAGAGACACTTCTGAAGCAAACACTGTTACTGATCCTTTTCTCTATTAGTTATAGAGGAAAAAAAGAGGTTTCATCACAGTGTCATACAGATCTCTAAACCAAAGCTTTATATTCCAAGAACAAAAGAATATCAAAGATGTTAGGTGTAAAGAGAGAGGTGATCTCTTAGGAAACTGAGGCTTTATAGATTCAAATTTGCATGTGAAATTCTTCCTGATGTGAAGGGTAACCAGCTTGACAGACACAGGCAAGGCCTGCCTCTTGCATGGACCCTCCTAAGCAAATGCTCAGTGGTGGTTCCCAGTGTTTTAGGCCTCCTGGTGATGTTCCAGGGCTCACTCAGAGCATATTATCGTGATACTCTCTGAATATTTCAAAGGCTGGAAAAGTGTGTCTGGCACCACATCAAGAAGAAGGTGGTGACAGCATCTTGGTATCAAATGACTCTGTACATGATTACAGAGCGTTGCCAGATAGCTTACATTTGTATAGCTATGGACATATGTGATCTCACTAGCACATCAGAGTGATGCTGAGACACCAATGGAGCAGATATTATACTCCCCATTTTATAGCCTTGAGAACTATAAGAGATGTTAAATTACTTATCTCAGATCACAGACAGGAAATTGTAAAGCCAAGACTGGTATCTTGGACTAAAGCTGAATCCAGCACACCCTGGACTTGTTTTTACTTAAAGAACATGGGTAGAGGTGTGACACTCAGAAGCCTAAGCACCTAAATAGTAATAAAACCTTGGACTCCACCTCAGAAGTTCTGGGTATGGACTTTGGCATTCTGCATTTAAAGTAAGTCCCCAGGGACGGTTTGAGAACAGCTTCTAAGCCTCTAAAATTTCTTGAATCTCAAAGTGTGATCTGTGGACCAGCATCATCTGGGAGTCTGTTAGAGATGCAGAATCACATGCCAAATCTCAGGCCTACTGGATCAGAATCCACAGCATGGGAAAATTTGGGGGAAATTACAGGTGCATTAAAGAATGAGAAATACTAGTGTAAACCTCCACATGAAAGGCTAATGAAATGTTTCCTCAAATGGAGAGAAAAACAGTTGGAAATTCAAACACTTGACCTTTGCTTTTCCCTGAATCAAGTCTACTGAATTCTCATTTATTTGTCACAGTAAGGATCAAAGCCACATTAGAAGACCCGCTCAGTCTTCAACTCTCTTAGGCCGATGAGCTGTTGGAAAATGCTGCTTCATTATCCAGACTGCTGAAGGAGTGAGGCCCATCAGATATGAAAACTCTAGCTATCTTGTTATCTCTGCATTCAGTCTGCTGCACAGAACTGAACCATGAGATAATCCCAATCAGCATTAAGAACTGAAACTTGAGGAAGGAGAATTTGAGTAAGTGGAAAATTCTGGAAAGGCAACCCCAGGAAGGAATTGAAGTTAGCACAATACAGGTGCCCACCCATTGCTGAAGAATTTCTGTTTTCAAGATTGTAGCCATGGATAAACAGCTACCTGTTAAGGTGGAGACTCTGAAGAAAGACTTCTGATATTTGATTGCCACCTACATGGCAAGATATCAAAGATATCCTGAGCCCTTCTGAGAATTTAATATATTTTTTCAAGGAAATTCAAGTATTTCTCTTATTAGGAAACTCCAGGTTTTAATTTGATTGTAAGTATTAGAAATTAATGATGCAGAGAGATAACGCAGCAACTTTAATCATTTCTAAAATGTGGTTCATACAAGACCAGTCATCTGTTAAAAGTTATATATAAGATTGCCATTAAGTCCTTTGGGTATAGAACAAGGAGTGGGATAGCTGGGTCAAATGGTGGTTCCATGGTTCCATTGTTTTCCAAGGAATCTCCATACTGCTTTCCATATTGGCTGCACCAATTTGAAGTTGGCTGAATGGATAAAGAAAATATGGTGTGTGTGTATGTGTGTGTGTGTGTATACACACACATACAGTGAAATACTACTCAGCATTAAAAGAGAATAAAATCATAGCATTTGCAGGTAAATTGATGGAGTTTGGAGTTGGTGAATATAGTGCTGTGAAGTTAGCCAATCCCAAAAAAAACAAATGCCAAATGTTGTCTCTGATATAAGGATGCTGATTCATAATGAAGTTGGGGGGGGCATGGCATGGGAGAATTAGAGGAACTCTAGATAGTGCAAAGGGGAGGGAGGGTATGGGAAGGGGTATAAGGGTAGGAAAAACAGTGGAATGAGCTAGACATCATTACCCTAACTACATGTATGAAGACACAAATGGTGTGACTCTAATTTGTGTACAACCAGAGACATGAAAATTTGTCCTCTGTATGTATAATATGAATTATAATGCATTCTGCTGTCATATATAACAGACTAGAACAAAAAATAAAAAAGAAAGATTGCCATTAAATTCATATGACAGGATGTATCTTGGCTGATGCAAGGGAAAGGATATGATTTAGAGGGCCAGATAAGCAAACTGTGTCCCTAGTAGTTCCTATCAGAGGCAGGATGATTTTGACTTTAGCCTAAAATATTCTGATAGAGGAGAGTAATAAATGTATACAGAAATGAAACTGGTAAAGATGTAGAGTAGAAAGGGATTCTGAGTATTTTTTTAACTAAACAAAACAATGATTGAAATACTCATGCTAAGTTTTTATATGCATAGATATTTACCTACTATCGGAGCTCCCCTAAGTAGAAGAGAGCCAAGTTTGCTTGGTTCACAATGTTCCCCAAAGGATTATATTCAGTTTCAAGTAACTTTGTGTTTTGGGTTCTTTTAAATTTAATCTTAAAGGATGCATATAGAAAATGGGATGGAAAAGGATGTATTAAATCTGCTTTGAGGGAAAAGAATTCTTAACAAAGCAATCAGACTCCAGGAAGGCATTAGCACACCTTTGAAAAGTAAAGGCATACAATATTAAACTTTTAAAAGCTCACTTTGAAGGAATGTAGAATTGGTTAATATCATTTTTGCGAGGAGGAAGAGACTGTTACATTATTTATTCCAGGATCTTTGAAGACAGATTTTTTTTTTTCCTTTACTCAGCTGGTTTGTTTTAGCGTTAATGAGCATTAAACTCATATATCAAAGAGAGAATAATAACCTTTTAAATGTCAACCTAAAGGAGGTCTTTATTTTTCTACTAGCAACTGTGAAGCAGTGAAGATGATTTAAAATATGCAAACCTGAAAAAAATTACCTGAAAATGTCTAAAGAGGAAACTGGAAGAGGCATGAAATTGCAGAGTATTTAAAAAGAAAGGAGTTTAACTGTATATTCACACAATAGTAAGATAAAAGAATGCTCATTTAAGGAGTTGACAACATGGAATTAGAAATGTGGTAAAATTTAGAAATATAGCCCATTATATTTGTCTTTGAAATGATAAATGTGAGCATTTATGAACTTTTTTATAATTTATATGGTTGAGTTGATTGATGGTTTGGAAAGCAAAATATTAGTTTTGTCATTGATTCAGAATTAGAAAAAAGTAAATAATGAAGGATTATCCTGGGTGCTACTCAAGAACTAAATCATTCTAGTGCTGTTGCTGAGGCTAACAATAGTAAATGTGCTTTGAGTTTGCGACAGAGTAAAGTATTCCTTTTGAAGACAGCAAGAGAAGGTCTCTGAATCAGAGTGTCACAATGTGTCAACTGAAAAGAGGTCTGAGTTAGAAAAATCCTTCAAATTGAGCGATTCAACAGAGAAAGAAGTTATGATTCAAGAATAGAACATACATCTGGGCATAAAGGAGTTCTCAGTGTGGACTGCATGTAGCTAAACCAGGGTGGTTCTGAGCCTATAATATAGGAGAAAGTTGGAAAATACACAAAGAAACAGTTTAACCCTGTATTGGAGGTATGCTTCCTTCTAGTGCCAAGGTTTTGTTATTGCTACTTCTATTGTCATTGGGGTTTTCCACTGTTCTTCCAAAATCTGATTACCCTTTTACTTCATTGATGCTTAGATTGTCTGCAACTTTAAACAAAAAGTATAAAAGTGTGGAAATGTACCAACAGGTAGAACTTTGCAGGGGAGCCATACAGATAATCCCTGCCACCCAGTAAAAATGTATCTACTTATCTGCAGACTGTGTGGTCACCTTTGTTAGGCCTGAGGACCCTGTGAGGCCCCCTGTACCAAACATCTGTAATTGGGACTAATATTCTACTATTAAACATTCAGTGCTTGAAGTTGTTTTTTAGGTTTTAGGATTATCCACATACAGATAAGAACTAAGGAGAGTGGTGATCTCCTATGCCATTGTGAACTCAATAAATTGAGTTCTAAGCCAGAGACTAATTAACAATGCTCTATTGCAAGTACAGAAAAATAGAAATTATTTCATAGTTTAGCTTAGCACAACTCACCCTTGGGTTATTTAGTTGGTTTTAATGGAAGGCATCAATAGGAACACACTCTTTTCTTTTCGTCGTACATTTCCCTTTCTCTGTTCATTTCTTCCTTCTCTGTCATCGTCTTTTATATGATTTTACTGAGAAACTTGTGCTTGCACCTACAGAAATGTGAAGAATTGTGAAGTACATCAATAATGAAGCACATAAAGCATCTCCACACTGCCTATTCCTCCTCTGTTTGCTAATCCAGTCTCTCACATTTATAAGCCTCCATTCTCTTAGGCACCCCTAGTTCCTTACTCTTGCTAACAAGAAAGGATTCCATAGAAAATTTATTTTAAGCTGTCAGTGATGTGTCATGCGGTTCCAGCAATAGAGATAAATGTACCTGTAAAGAAAGAGGTGGGGGATAGAAAGCTGAGGTCAATGCTTAGCCAAACCCAAATAATAGCTAATGGAACATTTTCAAGCATTTACCATTTGCAAAAGAGACAGTTTGAGATAGTTAGGTGCTCCCCTAATATTCTCCAAAACATTCTGCTTCTCTGTGAGTCTTGCACGCCTTGTATTTATGAGGAAGTTCATGTACATGTTATAGGGAAGAAAGGTCAATACTTTAAAAATATTACTAAGTTAACTTTTGCATTGCTATGAACAAAGTACCCGACAAGAACAACTTAGAGAAAGGAAATTTTATTTGGGGGCTCCTGGTTTCACAGTTCTCAGCCCATAGACAGCAAATTCCATGGCGCTTGGCCCGTGGCTGTTGTGAGGCAGCATATCACGTGGGGAGGGTCCAGTAGAGGTCCCATTAAAACATACCTACTTATCTGCAGACTGTGTGGTCACCTTTGTTAGGCCTGAAGACCCTGTGAGGCCCCCTGCTCCGGCCGTGGCAGGTCAGGAAGCATGGGGGGGGGGGAGCCAAAGGGAAGATGCACCCTTCTAAGGCACGCCCCCCAATGACCCACCTCTCCCAGCCTACAGTTACCATCCAGTCCATTCAAACCAGGATGGGTTGATAAGGTTACAGCTTGCACAATGCAAACATTTTTACATCCAAACATCCCTGCAGTGATATAGGGGGACACTTCATATCAGAACCATTAACAATCACAGTCATGTTTTCACATAAGGATACATTTTTTTCTACAATTCAGTCATCATCTGGGCTTCCCATCTCATTCAAGAGCAAAGTTATTTTAGAGTACAAATATAAGACATCTTTGAAGACAAGTGTATTCCCCATAACATACCAATAAATATCATGCAACCCAAAGCCAAATAATATGATTTTTAATAAAATTTCTTATATTTTCTGTGACGGATTTTTTTCCCCCTTAGCTTGGATAAATAAGGATATGTCATACTATAAAGAATATTGATGAGAGAAAATTATGGGAAGATGATATATGGTTACAATAAAGAAAATAATTTGTTGAGAAATTATTTGCAATGATGTTTCAGAGCATGTTAACCTAATATTTTTTTTTCCTGTTAAGAATGCTGAATTAGGATGCCATCAGAAAGCAGCATATTTTAAGTTGGTATTTAAAGGAGCCACTCATAAAATAATAGGTGGGGTTTATAGGAAAATCAGCAAGGGAGATTGAAGTATGAAAGTGCTGGCAAGAGTGAAAACTCTTAGCCAACCAAGACTCGAAGGGGCTAGGAAGAAACCAGATGAGTAACTTCATAGCATGGCTGTCTGCGGCCTGCAGTAGAGGTTGCAGCCACCTCATGGTGACCTGACAGAAGAGAGCTAGAAAAATAAAAACCTTATTCACACTACCTTCCGATTTAAATATTTCATGTCCATCCTTTTCTTCGGCAAAACCCAATATGAAGCAAAACTGCAAAGGAGCTTGTAGATATAAATCATTGCAGACCAGCCCTTTGGGAAACAGAACCTGGTAGGAAAGGGTAGAGAATAGAACTGGAAGGTCAAATGGAAGATATAGAACACACCTACCTGTTATCATCTTATCAAATTTAGTTTTAATGCCTTTTAATTTGTTTAATTTTTCCATCCTCAACACCAATCTCTTTGTAGCATTTCAGCCATCTGCTTGTTGGTGCTTCTCGAAGATATCAGCATATTTTTCTTGTTCTCATTTTGTCCCTAGCAATTTTACAAGACTTTTATTGCCTTCTATCCCACTAACGTCATCCTGTGGTGGTGGGTATAGTCACAGTTGCTGCGGGTAGGTCTCAAATTGAGGCAATACTTGTCATTCTTGGATTTCACATCTGTTCTATAGATTAGGAGGGTTGTATTCCACAGGCTGTTAGGAAACATTTACTGTGTTCTCAAATTACCATTATTGAGATTTTATGTGAAGAAGATAAAATTGGTTCGTTACTAAGGAACAGGTATATAAAAATTGTGCTTTAATTTGAATCCCTTTAGTTTGGTGCAAAAATAATTAACATTTGTAGGTTCTCAGCTTCCTCCTTTCCAGAATCCAGTGAGAGTGAGTCAAATTCTGCTCACTCCCTCAAGTCCTTTAGAAAGAGAATTTTTAATTGATATGAGAGATGTTGCTTCAAATTATATCATACAGTAAGGAAATTGCAGGACAGTAAAAAAAAAAAGAGAGAAAATATTCACATAGGGGCTGGATGTGGAGGAAAAGCTGGGATAATTATGAAGAGATTGCCTGAAATATCTATGGTCTAAAGGAAATATCTATTGCCTGAAATATCTAATGCAAAGGGGAACCTTAGCATTTTTCATGCATGCAAATAGTTTGAATTTTTCTTGAAATCCTAGTACATGCTAGTTAATCGTTCTACCACTGAGAGGATTTAATTTGCATTTCCTTGATGATTAGTGATACTGAGAATTTTTTCATGTACCTGTTGGCCATTGGTATATCTTCTTTTGACAAATGTCTATTCAAATCCTTTGCCAATTTTTTTTTTTAAACAAGGTGCTTGTTTTCTGTTGAGTGCCTCGAGTTCCTTAAATATTTTGGATATTACCTTCTCACAAGATTTATTGTTTGCAAATGTATTCTCTCATTTTGTATATTTTCTCTTTACTCTGATGATTATTTCCTTGGCTTTGCATAGGCTTTTTAACTTGATGTAATATAATTCATTTGTTTTTCCTTCTGTTACCTGTGTTTTTTGGTCCATATTTTAAAAAAAAAAATCATTGCCCAAACTGAAGTCATGGAGTTTTTTTTTTTTTTTTTTTCCCTTATGTTTTCTTCTATAGTTTGAAGGCTTACATTTAAGTCGTAAGTAAATTTTGAGTTAATTTTTATATATGGTATATGTCTAATTTTACTCTTCTGCATGTGGATATTAAATTTTCCCAGTACAATTTATTGAAGAAACTGTCTGCTCTCCATTATATGCTGTTGGCAACTTTGTAGAAAATCAGTTGATCATAAATATGTGGATTTATTTCTGGGCTCTCTATTCTGTTTCCTTGGTCTGTCTCTCTCTTTTTTTAAAAATATTTATTTATTTACTTTAGTTGTACACAATGCAATCCATTTATGTTTACGTGGTGCTGAGGATCGAACCCGGGTCGCACTTGTGCAAGGCGAGTGCTCTGCCGCTGAGCCACAACCCCAGCCCCTGTCTCTCTCTTTTTGTGCCAGTACTATGCTGTTGCTTTGATAACCACAGCTTTGCAGTATAATTTGAAGTCAGATAGTATAACGTCTCCAGCTTTATTCCCAATTTGGTCTTTTGAATTTCAGGATTTTAAAAAAATTATGTGAAAAATATCATTGGAATTTTGAATGGGATTGGGCATGTAGATTGTATTGAGTCATTTAGTCATAAAAATAAATATTAATTCTTCCATGAACACAGGATATCTTTCTATTTATTTGGGTCTTTAACAGTTTCTTTGATCAATATTTCATAGTTTTGGGCACATAGGGCTTTTAATTCCTTGGTTAAATATATTCGTATGTCTTTTTTGGTTTGTAATTATTGGAAATGGGATTTCTTGATTTCTTTTATGGCTAATTCAATGTTTAGTGTATGGACATGCTATTGTGCTATTGAATTTTGTTGATTTTATGTTTGACAGGTTTATTGGGTATTTATTAGACCTAATGTGTGTGGGGTTTTTTTTTGTTGTGTGATGGTGTCTTTATGGTTTTTTGTATATAAGTTCATGTTGTCTGCAAACAGGTACAAGTGAACGTCATTCTTTCCAATTTGTAGCCTTTCATTTTTTGCCTCAATGCTTACCATAGGACCTCCCACAATATGTTCAACAGAAGTGTTGAGAGTGGGCATCCTGCAGGAAAAGCTTTCTGCTTTTCACCATGGAGCATGATGTTAGCTGTGGGTTTGTTATAATGTGACTGTTATCATGTTGAGGTCCCTTCTTTCTATATCTAATTTGTTTAGAGTTTTGATTATGAAAAGTTGAATTTCTTTTTGTTCGAATTAGTTATACATGACAGTCGAATGCATTTTGACACATACATAATTGAAGTATAACTTCTCATTGTTCTGATTGTACATGATGTAGAATCACACTGGTCATATATGCACTTAGGGTAATAATGTCTGATTCATTCTACTGTCTTTCCTACCCCCATACACCCTCCCCTCCCTTCACTCTACTTTGCCTAGTTCAAAATACCTCTATTCTTTCCTAACTGACCCCCCCGCCTTATTGTGAATTGGCATCCATATATTAGAGAAAATATTTGGCCTTTGTTTTTGTTGTTGTTTGTTTGTTTGTTTGTTTGTTTAGGATTGACTGATTTCACTTAGCATGATATTTTCCAGCTCTAATCATATACCTGCAAATGCCATAATTTCATTCTTCTTTATGCCTGTGTATTATTCCATTGTGTATAAATACCACATTTTCTTTATCCATTCATCTGTTGAAGGGCATCTAGGTTGGTTCCATTATTTAGCTATTGTGATGTGAGCTGCTATAAACAATGATGTGAATGCATCAGTATAGTATGCTGATTTTAAATCCTTTGGAAATTGACCAAGGAGTGATCCCACTGGATCAAATGGTGGTTCCAATCTTAAGTTTTCTAACGAATCTCCATACTGCTTTCCAGAGTGGTTGCACCAATTTGCTGTCCCACCAGAAATATATGAGTGTACCTTTTCCCCACATCCTTGCCAACATTTATTGTTGCTTGTATTTTTGATAATTGCCATTCTGACTGAAATGAGATGAAATCTTAGTGTAGTTTTGATTTGCATTTCTTTAATTGCTAGAGATGTTTAACATTTTTTTTCTTATATTTGTTGACTGATTGTATTTCTTCTTCTGTGAAGTGTCTTTTCAGTTCCATAGCCCATTTATTGATTGGGTTATTTGTGGTTTTTATGTTAAGTTTTTAAAGTTCTTTATATACTCTGGGATTTAATGCTCAATCTGAGGTGCATGTGGTAAAGATTTTCTCCCATTCTATAGGCTCCCTCTTTACAATATTGATTATTCCTTTGCTGAGAAGAATATTTTTAGTTTGAATTTAGCCTATTTATTGATTCTTGATTTTATTTCTTGTGCTTTAGGAGTCTTGTTAAGGAAATCAGGTCCTAAGCTGACTTGATGAAGATTTGGGTCTACTTTTTCTTCTATTAGGCACAGGGTCTCTGGTTGAATCTCTAGGTCCTTGATCCACTTTGAGTTGAGTTTTTTGCAGGGTGAGAGATAGGGATTTAACTTCATTTTGCTACATATGGATTTCCAATTTTCTAGCACCAGTTTTTGAAGATGCTATCATTTCTCCAATATATGTTTTTGGCACCTTTGTCTAATATGAGGTAACTGTATTTATGTGGGTTTATCTCTCTGTCTTCTATTCTGATTCTGTACCGTTGGTATATGTGTCTGGTGTCAATACTATGTCTTTTTGTTATTCTGGCTCTGTAGTATAGTTTAAGTTCTGGTTTTGTGATGCCTCTTGCTTCACTCTTCTTGCTAAGGATTTCTTTGGCTATTCTGGGTCTCTCTTTTTTTTCAAATGAATTTCATGATTGCTTTTTCTAGTTCTATGAAGAATGTCATTACTATTTTTTGTAGGAATTACATTAAATCTGTATAATCCTTTTGGTAGTATAGCAATTTTGACAATATTAATTCTTCTTGTCCAGGAGCATGGGGAATCTTTCCATATTCTAATATCTTCTTTAATTTCTTTCTTTTGTGTTCTATAGTTTTCATTGTAGAGCTCTTTCACCTCTTTTGTTGGGATGATTCCCAAGATTTTTTTTTTAGGCTATTGTGAATGGGGTAATTTTCCTAATTTCTCTTTCAGAAGATTCATCACTGATATAAAGGAATGTGTTTGATTTATGGGTATTGACTTTATATCCTACTTTGCTGAATTCATTTATTAGTTCTAGAAGATTTCTAGTGGATTTTTTTGCATCTTCTAAATATAGAATCATGTCATTGACAAATCATCCTTTTGTATTCATATATCTTTAGTTTCTGAAAGGTTGAATTTTGTCAAGTTTTTTTTTTTTTTTCTTTTTGGTGGAAGAGGGATAGACAGAGGAGTTTGCACCTTTTTCCTAATGCTTTTTAAGACTATCTACTCTAAGTGATTTTCTGTTTTGGGAATTGTGATCAACAGACTTTGAAATTGTCCGTGTGGTCCAGAATCATTAGATGTCTGATAGAAGTACAATGTCAGAAGCCAGAGAAAATAATCATAGGTCATAGTTTTATTGTGCAGCTGATAAAATTCTAAAATTGGCTATTTCAGAAAAGCCTGCCACATCCAACACTAGAATTTGTGTGCACTCTAAGTCACAGACTGGAGTTTCTGGGGGGTGCTGACTCAATGCCCAAATGATTTTATGGTAGGCTGAACCATTACTCATAATTAGGTGCCAGGAAGATTTTACTGTCATTGTATAAGGACTAGAAGAATTTCTGTGGCATTAGTATGACAGTAGTATGAGCAGTTGATTCTCAAAACCCTATGTCAACTTTATATGAGGGCAACTTACAGAAAGTGTTAAGGACTGGATGTTATTTCTTTTTTGAATCTGAAAATTACGTTTAGACAAAGTTAGTTGGATGGAAGTAGAAAAAGGGTCAAAATTATTGACCATTAAGGAACAGGATGGGATTCAAACTTGAAGTGCCAAACAGATGTGAGAAGCTTTGTCACCCAAGGAATCCTTTATTCCTTGAAAACTGACACTTGAGCTACAATCTTTCTAGGTGGATATAAGAATGTCCATTCATCTTAATAATAGGACGCTGCACAGCCAGACTCATGGGAACTAGACCCACTAATAATATACTTCCAGGGAAGCATAAGGAGAATTATTGTGATTTGTTGCAAAATTTGGATACCTAGTAGTTAAATACTCTCATGCAGTAACTTCAGAGGTATGTTAAATGCTAAAGCCTTGTATTTTGCTTCTTCAGATGCACACATTTCTCAGGGCAAAAATGTTGCTAATCAAAAAATATTAACATGGACATGGTCATAAGTTTCACCTTCCTCTATCCCACCAGTAGTGATTTCTAAATCAATTTCCCTTCTTTGTTTCCTTTTCTGTAGAGAAAGGATTACTTTTTAGTGCAATTAATAATAAAAATTGTGGGGACACGGTTGGAGGTAGAAGGTGCATTGAGAGAATTTTGGATAAAGTTATAGTGGAATGGCCAAGGGTTGAGGTATGTGGTTAGGCCAGAAACAGATCTTAACTTAGTATTTCTGAGGATTTTGTAATCTCACAGTTTGGGGAAATACAATTTAATATTTTGGGCAATTTAAAATTTTACTTTGATCCAATCATTCAAAAATAAGATTCAGGGCCCTAGCTGGGGACTGTAGGAGAGCAAAAGGTCCACCAGCTCTTAAGGAACACAACTTGCATGTACTGTGAATATTGTGGTATTGAGGTTTGTCAACTGTCCATCCTCAGCCAAGTTCTGTGAAGGACCATACAAACTCTGAGTTTATAACCATTAGAGTGGAAACAAAAATATGGCAAAATTTATCTTTGATCTCTTGGTCTCACTTTTATACAAGCCCACCCTGGACTCTGAAATATTTTGCATCACACCCTCTGGAATTCTAAATCTCATAGTCTGCTCCCTCTTTGTGGTATTAAAAATATGTAAACTACTATTTGGGGACAGCTTCCTAATTTCTTAGTACTTCAAAATTTTAATTTGTAAAAGAAGTCTAAAAATCCCTGAACTCTAATTCATTGTTTTGATAGTAAAGATAAAATGAGATAATGAAGAAAATATATTTTGGAAACTGTAATGTGTTGTTAATGTTGCAGGTAAAAAAACAGAATTGTGTATAACCCTGATTGAAAACACTTGCTAAACCTTAGAGTTTGGAGAACTTCAGAATATACCACATACTGAACTCTACCTCCAGAGATTTTGATTCAATTGATCTGGGATCTTGGTATCACAATACTCTTGAGATACCCCATTGATTCTACTGCATAGTCAGTGTCAACCCCTGATTTACCCCATAGAGATTTAATTATTTCCCCATAATAGCTTTTCTTTCTTCTTTTTATATTTTAGTTCTCATCATTATTTTTAAAATAATCTTTTAAAAGAATATCTGCCCCAGGAAGAATTTGCTACAGCATCTTTCTGATACTTCTGATACTTCCCATGAGATTTGACACCTTCTCCCACCCATGAAGGCCAACATTGGGATGGTCACAGAGGTCATCATCAGAAAATAAAATGAGCAAATCACTCAGCCAGGCATGCGTTATGAGGTATTGATGTGGGCTATTTTAAGCCTCAAGATCATAAACAACAGTAGAATCTGTGACTAGGGAGTCATTATGACCCAGAAGCTTTAAGAACATTATGTTGACTCATTTCCCTCCAGTCATCCCTTTCTTTATTTTGTCCACTCTCCTCGGAAAACACAGTCAGATTTTTTTCCGACCTCCTTATGTGTATGGAAATAAAACATGCTTGTCACTAAAAAAAAATTATTGAAATTTTATCAGTAATGTCATGAGCAATGTTAAAAAATAGTTAACTTCCTCATATTTTTCTGACAGAATTTATTTAGAGCGAATTCCTTTTGTGTAATACAATATTTGATGTTTATCAGTCAAATGTGTATATTTATATTTGATTTTGAATTTGTATAACTTATTAATGTGTTTGTATTTTCTGTTGACAAAAAATTATGTCCGTCTTTTAAACTGAATTGTAAAATGATTTGTTCTTGATCTTTTGGATGCTGTCTGAAAATTTCAAGTTGCATTTGAAACAGTCATTCTAATTACATCCAGCTATTCCAAGACCTGTAAGTGTTGTGCTTTTTTTAAAAAAATGACATCATAATAATTGTTTCTAATAGTTAGAAATGCTCAAGTATTGGAGATCATAATTTACCATTTTAAAGAGGGGTGATTTGTTCTCTATGTTAATGGCATTGATTGCACATTGAAGAAATACAAGCATCAATTAAAAATTTTCATAAACCAAGAACAAGTATTTGCATTATTAAAATGGTTCATCAGAGAGGTCTTTGAAAGTTAGCTCAGATACTGGTAAGCTCATACACTGCTGTTGGCATGGCAAACTGAAACCAGTGATTCATTTCTGGGGAATTATCTTACGATGAAAAACATTTAAACACTTTAGGATTACATAAACCAATTTGTTCATCATCATATTATATTAGGCTTTGAAAAAAATACAAATGTCCTAAATACCTAACAATTGTATAATAGTGAAGTAGAAGACATTCCACCTACTGAATGGAAAATAATAAAATTTTAAAAATTGAACATTTAAAAAATATTATGAATTGTAAGCTTTAAAATGATAATAATGATAAAATTTGTGTTCTGTGTTTTTATACAATAAAAATATGGGAGAATTTTCTAGTAGCATATGCTAGTAGATGAAAAGTAGAATGAATTTTGAATATGACATTATTAGAATGATGAAAACAGGTGCACAGATGAAAAAAGAATATATTACAAATTAAAATTGTATTATTTAAAGTGATGATATAAGTTTTACTTTTCTTTAATATTCATCATTTAACCTATTTTACATTAAAATAAGCCTTAACACTTTCAAAATATAATAAAATAAATTGAATCTATGTACAAAGGATGAGGCACCCACTTAGAATTATGATCCGTATTAATCCTGTCATCTAATCAGATGTGTAAAGGAACTCAGTAATTTATTTTATTTTTGTAGTGCATGTTTCATGCAAGATGTTACTGTACACAAGCTGATATAGATACAAACAAGAAAAAAACAGTTATATTAGAATGTGTGTGGGTGAGAGACAAAGGTAGTTAGTTATTTAATATTCCTTTTTGAAAAACAGGACAAAAATAATCAAGAAAAAAATGCTGTGGATGAAACTGATGAAAACCTGGGGGCTATTTTTATTTCCTGAGCACAGGAATGCTCTAGCTCTAGCTCCTCTGTCAAGCTCTGAGGAGTACTGAGGAGTTCTTAAAAAAACCTTCAAGCACTAAAAATAAAAAGCAAATAAACACTAAGATATATTTTGATGGGACTCTTTCTGAAATATATTATACACACTTCTGTCTTCCTAATGGTTTCCATGGAGTTCAACCTAACCTTTTTCCTCTCACTTATGTTTGCGGCTCTACACTACAGAGTTGGTACCACTCTTTGGTGTGTCTAGTTCCTCATTCTCCTCCTAAGGTATCAAACACCAATTTTTGAACAAATGTCACAAGTCTGTCTCAACAAACAGAAGTAACTCCTACTTCTGTTTAAATTTCCTGTGTTCAATTTTCTTTTTATATTGTGAGGTTGATAATGCAAATCATTTGGCTCCCCTGGGGGTAACAAGCTTGAATGTTTTGGAAACTGACAGCTTAGAGGTTTTGCTTTTAATGTTTCAGTTCAAAGACTGTTATAATAGTTGAAGCAATAGAAATGAGGAAAATGCTGATGAGCAAATTATATTTTGTTAGTGTTTGATATTATTGGTCTTCAGATAATGAGGACTAATGACAGACTCAGGGATAGAATAATCCAAAACTAAAGGCAAGAATTAGAAGATTTCCAAATAAGAGGAAAATGGTACATGGAATAATGAAATACAAAAGAGAGAAGAAAATTTTTTATTATTATTAAATCAGATCTTTCAATATTTAGTATGTATCATCTGGCCCATAGCAATTAAATGTGAATTTTTCTAAATATCAAGTACTCCATTCTGAAGGAAAAATTAAGAGGCTACATGGGTTTCAGACAATGAGAGGAGGAGGCTAAAAATTTATACTTTCGTCAAATCCTTTTTTTTTTTTTTTTTTTGAAGGGGGATCTTGCTGGGTTCCTAGGCTAGACTGGAAATCATGTCCTCATACACTTAGGAACTAAAATGTTTACATTTAAAAAACATAATTTAGCTGGGCACGGTGGTGCATGCCTGTAATCACAGCAGCTCAGGAGGCTGAGGCAGGAGGATCAAGAATTCAAAGCCAGCTTCAGCAAAAGGGAGGCACTAAGCAACTCAGTGAGATCCTGTCTCTAAATAAAATAGGGCTGGGGATGTGGCTCAGTGGTAGAGTGCCCCTGAGTTCAATCTCTGGTACTCCCCCACCCCCCACATACATATATATATATGTCTTCTTTTTGAAGGGGGATCTTGCTGTGTGTGTGTGTGTATATGTATGTATATATGTGTGTATATATATATTGTATATGTGTGTGTATATATATATATATATATATATGTTCTGTGGTCATAAGCTGTTAAGATTTTGCTATCATTAGTTTTTGCATCAAACTTAACTAATATATCCTCCCCTAAAATTTTTATTTGGAAGGCCTATTAATAAGTTTTATAGATATCCTGATAATTAAGTTTTCCATGTCATAGGAAATAATGCTCTTAGGTAAAAACTTGCCAAAGAGTTTGGTAAGAGAGGCGCTTTCTAAACATAGATAAATATGACAAAAGAATAAACAAATTGGGAGTATTTTGGTCCAAAGTGAAAGAATATCCAGATTCAGTTGGGTTTTACAAAAGGCAAACAAAACAAAACCAACCAACAAATGAAAAACAAACATCTCAGAGGCTCACCTGGCTCCAGGAGCTGTTTAATTCAGTTTCACAATGTCATTGGGGTTTGGATTGTTCAATAGTTTTTTCAACTGTGTAGTTTTTTATCATGTTGATTCTTTCATATTTGCATTAAATGCAGTATATAAATTCCAGGATTCACATCCTTATATGGGCAAGTCCAACAAGAAGAAAAAAATTGTTTTCATGTATTAGGACACAAATATCGTTTACTTCAACTGGCTTAGACCTCATGTCCATTTTTGATTGGATTGTTGTGTCCAAATCATCCAATTTGTGTCCAAACTGGTTTTAGTCAGTCAAAATCCATTATTAAAGCTAATATAAGCTAGATTAATTTAAAGAGGTAATTCATATCCAAGAGCTGAGATGGGGGAGATGATTCATATTTCAAAAGAAATATAGAGTGATATTACCAGGGATATTACTGATAACATGATAATCAGGCATCAAACAAAAAAAACATGTTCACCATATAGGTATATAACAGTACATAATTAAGAATTTAAAATTATTTTTGCTTAAATTTTATAACTTGATAGCCCAATTCAAGATAGATAAATATAAATATTAATACTTATGTAAACATTTCATATGCATTTAGTATTTGAAAGATAAAAAATAGACATTGGCCAGTTCTAAAAGATTTTTTATTTTGAAAAATTAAAATATAATGCCTTCATTTGGCAGAGTCTTTATGTCTGCACAGTTTTTTAGGTTATATCCTCTTCTGTGTGTTGACTATGCTGAGCCTCGCTTGTTGTAGAGGAAAAACAATGAGACAGAACAGAAACAAACAAAATCACCCAATTCTAAATTGGATACCTGGGGTCATTTGTCAAAAACACTTAGAGACAAATAGTTAGTAGTAAACTCCTGAGGCATTGGATAATAGATTGTGTAAAAAGTATCCTAACCAAAATCATGAGGCAAAAGACCAGGAATAAGATCCTTACAGGAGTAAGGCTTTGAAGAGTTCTAATGTTCTCCTGGGAATTTAGAAGGATATGAATAGAGAGGGCTTTGCACATGCTCCGAAAAGACCCAAGAAGGCTTTGAACTCTCACCTCTGGTTGACATCTAGAGCTTCTGAAGAAGGAGGGAATACAAGGACATAGTTGCAGACTACCTGGCTTGATTATGGAGGTACGCCCAATGCGTGCACAGAATCCCTGCACAAAGACAGGCTGGATGATAATTAAATGCTAGACCTTTGGTTCCAGAAAATCCATGTACAAACCCTTGCCGACTGCATAGTTAAGAGAAACCTCGGAAGCTACAACGACAAAGGATATATACTTTACAAATTAACTTCAAGAAAAGTCACTAAACAAAAATAACAACTATAACAATCAGAAACAATAGGCACTGCGGGTAAGAAAGAATCTGATTTCTGCAGTTGCCATAATGCAATATTTAAATTGTCTAGGTTTGAGGAAAAGCTTTTGGTACATGAAAAGAAAAATAATTGTATGGCCCATGCATAGGGGGAAAACAATCAATTGAAACTGTCCCTGCAGAAGAACAGTACTGGACTTAGTAGAAAAGAACTGAAAATGGGGTATTTTAAATTCATTCAAAGGACTAAAGGATATGGTTTGAATATGTGTATTCTCCAGAATTCATGTTAAAACTTAATCCCGATTGTGGTATTTTGCAGAAGTGTGGCCTTTTGAGAATGATTAAGTCATGACGACTTGACTCTCGTGAATCAAATTAGAACCTTTATGAAGGGCTCAAGTTTGAAGGGATCTCTCTTTTACCCTCTAAGGACACAGCATTCTTCTTCTCTGGAGGCTTCAGCCAAAAGGCACCACTCTGCAAGCAGAAAACAGCCTCACCACATATCAATTTGAGATTTGATCTTGGACTTCCCATCCTATAGAACCATGAGCAATAATTATTTTAAAAAATAAATTCCCTGATTTCAGTTATTTTGCTATGGCAGGAGTAACAGATTAAGACAGATATCATGGGAACACAGTCTCACCAAATGAAGGATATAAACAGTAATATAGACATTATAAAAACTAGATAAAGAGGCTGAGGCAGGAGGATCACAAGTTCAAGGCCAGCTTTAGCAATTTAGCAAGGCCCCATATAAATTAGTAAAACCCTGTCTCAAATTTTTTTAAAAAACATTATTTTTCAAAAGGTTTGGTGATGTGGCTCAGTGGTTGAGTGCCCCTGGGTTCAATACCTGATACCAAAAAAAAAAAAAAAAAAAAAAAAAAAAAAGAAGAAGAAGAAGAAGAAGAAAGAAAGAAAACTAGATAGAAATATTATATTTTATTATTTAAAATATACTTGACATTACTAGGATCAAAAGAGGAGTTGTTGCTGCCAACCTTAAAGAAATGGAAATTATTAGAATCCTATGAACAACTGTATGTCAACATATTAGATAACCTAGATGGAATGCACAAATTCCTAGAAACTTGTAAACCACCAAGATTTACTCAAAAAGAAGTAGGAAATGTGAAAAGACCTATAACAATTAGATCGTGTTGATGGTATAAAAACTTTGAAGACTTCAAACTCTTCCAAAATCCTGAGGCCACTGATACCCAGAAACCAAAGCCAGATAAAGATATCACAAGAAAAGTAAAATTATAGACCAAGGTCTCTTGTGAATATAGATATAAGATTCTCTACCAAGATACTAGCAATTAGAATCCAGCAGCCTATTTAAAATTATATATTTATTCTGTTATGCAAAAAAAGGCAGAACAGCTGGATGATTTTACCTGTGATTCCAGTGATTTGGATTGCAAATTTTAGGTCAGTCTGGGTAACTTAGCAAGACCCTGTCACAAAATTTAGAAAATAAATAAAATGGACTGGGGATGTAACTCATTGATAAAGCTCACCTGAGTTCAATTCCCAGTACTACCCCCTGACCCACACATATCAGTCAATACAATGTGTCTTGTAATCAACATTGCACTGGAAGTTCTCAACAGGTAGATCGCGCGCGCGCGCACACACACACACACACACAGATAAAAGCTGTCCAAATAGGAGAGAATAAAATAAATATATTGCTATTAACAGATGCTATGATCATATATATAGAAAACCCTGAAGCTTCCCGAAGCCTTCACCTTCTATCAATCCTATCTATGAGCTTGGCTTGATTGACATTTATAGACTACTAAACATTAACAGAGAATAAGCCTTTCTTTTTAGTTTACTGTAAATATTAAGATTGGCTATCAAAAAAGTTTCAATACAAAGAATTAAAAACTAGACTTACTAAAAAACGAATAGGCATGGTACATGCTGGAGAAGGAACATTTCTGTTTTAGTCAACTTTTTCTCCACTGTGACCAAAAGACCTAACAAGAAAATTTTAGAGGAGGAAAAGTTTATTTGGGGCTCATGGTTTCAGAAGTCTCAGTTCATAGATGGTGTTTTGGTCAGCTTTTCTGCTGCTGTAACTAGAAGACCTGACAAGAATAAGTTTAAGGAGAAAAAGTCTATTTGGGGCTCATAGTTTCAGAGGTTTCAGTCCATAGATGGCCAGCTCCACTTCTTAGGGCTCAAGGTAAGGCAGAATATCATGGTGGAAGAGTATGGTGAAGGGACTCACATGATGATCAGAAAGGGGGGGGGGAGAGAGAGAGAGAGAGAGAGAGAGAGAGAGAGAGAGAGAGAGAGAAATTGCACTTGCCAGATACAAAATATATACCCCAAAGGCATGCCTCCAATGACCTACCTCCTTCAGCCACACACTACCAGCAAGCATTCAGTACCACTCAGGTAATCCCTGTTAGGGGATTAATTCACTAATTGGGTTAAGGCTTTCATAACCCAATCATTTCACCTCTAACCTTTCTTGGCATTGTCTCACACTTGAGCTTTTGGGGAACATACCACATCCAAACCATAACAGGTGGCCAACTCCATTGGATAAGGCAGAACATCATTGCAGAAGTACATGGTAGAGGAAAGCAGCTCAGGACATGGCAACCAAGAAAGGGGAGGGGGTGCAGGGAGAAAGCTCTGCTCAACAGGGACAAAGTATAAACAAAATTAAAAGGCAAGCCCCTGGTGACCTACCTCTTCCCACCACACCCCACCTGCCTACAGTTAATTCATATCAGTGGTTTAAATCACTGATTAGGTGACAATTGTCATAACCTTATCATTTGTCTCTGAGCATTCTTGCATTGTCTCACACATGAGTTTTTTTGGGATAACACATACCCAAATTGTAACTACTTGCATTATTTATATCTGACAAAAGAATTTTGTCTAGATTTTATCTAGACTACATAAAATACTCCTAAAACTTATGGAAAAACACTAATATTTAAAGATAAAAATCTTGAATAGACACTTCATAAAGGATGACAAACCTACTAAAAAATGATAACTATTATTTGTAGTGAGGGATATACAAATGAGATAGCACATAGAATGGGATAAAATTAAAAGATTGATCTTACTAAGTGTTGACAAGGCTACAGAGCAATTGGAACTCACATTCCTTGCTATCAGAAATGTAAAATTGTAGAACCACTTTGGAAAATTATTTGGGAATTGCTAGAAAGTTATGCTCCTATTCCCCCAATTGTTTCACTCCTAATCAATTATCATCAGAAATAAAAAAAAAATATGTTCACAAAAATGTTTGTAAAAGAATGTTTGCAGCAGTTTCACAAAATCCCCAAGCTGGAAATAAACCAAATACCCACCAACAGGGGAATGAATAAACATGAGATACTACTCAGCAATGAAAAATAACAAGCAAATTATATTAATTCAGAGGTAGAGATGATGGATAGGTGGCATAGTGGGGATTTACTTGGTTGGTACTGAAGAAAACATATGGAATAACAGAAGATTTGGCATCTTGATAGGTATGTGGGTTATATGAGTGTGTGCATTTGTCAAAATTAATTGAACTGCACTCTGAAAATCTATACTTAGCTCCACAAATAATAAAAAGAGATGTCCTTCTTGGTAGAAGAGAAGTACAAATAAATGCAAACTTCTAAGATTTTCTCCCTAAAAATAGTTTTATTTCACTCACCTTTAAGGTTACACCAGAGTCAGAATGAAAAATTCAAAACTCTTGGCAAGGGAAATAGCTATATTAAGCAAGCCAGAGAATACCTTAGAAGTTCAACAGGAGTGCAGTGCAGCTTTTGGGTTTCCATAGTTTTATGCTGCAATAATGGAAGTTAGGATTTATTCAATATTTTTTATGTTCTAAAAATGAGTGCTTATTGAAGAGATGCTTATCTTCATTTCCAACACCTGCAGAGCCTCATAACCCACTCCATTTGTATCTTTAAAGTTCCTGGTGGGTAAGCAGAAATGAGGAATATTTAAAAGCTCTATGACTTCTCACCTGCTGATTTTAAGTGTAAGGAGAATCTTTAATCAAACTGTAATTCTTTGGGGAGAATATATTACATATTTTTTTTACTGTGTGTTGGGGCTATTTTCATGGAATTATCCTATTTTAAAAATTAATGCTGACATTTTGAATTAATCTTCAATATTCTATGAGAAATCAATTATTGACAAAGCATACTTTATTAAAACAAGGCCTAAAATTTTAAGGTTTTTATTCTGGCAGGAGAATCTCTTGCTGAGACTGCTGATGCATTCACACTGATACCAGGTAACTACTTCCCCTTTTAAAGCCTTTGCTTAAATGTGTAAGAAACCATCTGTAGTCAATATAGTCATCACTAAAATGGAAAAAAAAAATATCAGATGATACAACAAAATAAAAACAGGCAATAAAATATAAATTTTGTATCTTGTTCTTGTTAGTCTGCTCCACTTATAGTTTGTCTTACGAGAAAAAAAGAATGCAGACTTTTTCTAGCATTCTTTCTGAGTGTCTATTTCTCAATCCATGGCAAATTTGTAATGGTCAATGATATTGTGAAATCTAAAATAACTTGCTATGAATTGTGCCTCAGTTATGTTATTACAGACCTAAAAATAAAGGCCAGGATTATAAGAGTTCTAAAATAAAAAATGTGATATTGTCTTTGCAACCTAGGATAGGTAAAGATTTATTAGGCAGGATACCATTTTTTCCTTTGTAAAATACAGACATGGAAGATATTTGCATTCACCTCTTCTTCTATGCACAAAGATGCATTATGATACGGAGAACCATTGTTTTTATTTGGAAATTCAGCTCTTCTCCATTCCTCATCCATGTGGAAGGAACCCTGCACACAAGGACTAGGGATGGACCTGTGAAACATCTAGGCCAACTGGACTGCCCCATTCCCCAGTCCACACTGATTAGTTCAGGGATTACAGAGGTGACATATGTCAGGCCACTCCGAGTAAATCTCTCTTTACATATCATTTCCTGAACAGAGATACTATGTATGGACTATTTCTTTTTATTGAGTTAGACTGGATTTGCTAGTTCCATAAGCTCTGGCAGCTATTTTGCAATCCTGAGGATTTGATAAAAAATGAGAGATTGAGGAAGTGGAACTAAGAGATCTAATGAATAAAATTAGATGTAGATGATGTTTTATCCTTTGTTTCCTGCTGGGACTGCTTGTTAACAGGCATGCCCTTGGACTCTTTAGTTACTGGAACTGATATAATCCATCTTTTGTTGGAAGTTACTTTAAACTGAATTTTCTAAACAACTGAAAGAATCTGCCCTGATACGTGGAATATTATCTTTGACACAGAATTAGTAAAATGTACTGTTGTAAGAATATCTAGGAAGCATTTTATGATAGCCTGTGTAGTGAAATGGGAGAAATATAGTATTTCAATCTTTACCTATTGGTACTCTTTTATTTTTAGTTTTATTTTTAAGGCATTTACTCTGTCAGCACTTTGAGGGTAATATTATAAATTTTATTCAAATTTATCACTTCCAACAATCCAGTGAAGGAGTTAGCATTAATCTACTTTATAAGCAAGGGACTTCAAATTCAAGAGGGTTATGGAAAATTCTCTCAGCAACATAACTGGTAAGTAGCAGTTTTGAATTCATATGTGTCTGACTCAAAACATGGGCTATTTATTATCATTTAACTTATTCAAGTAGTAATCTTCTAAAACTGTGAAAAATAATATTTCCTAGCATTATTATCCATCAGTCTTACTATAGGGCTAAACTTTATGAATGTTTTATAATGTTCAAACCTCTATGTTATATTCACATGTATTAAGTTAGATTTAAATGAAATGATGAACAAGAGTGTTTCCATCTTATTGGTGTCATTCATTTCTATCTGAGCTCTAGGATGATGATGATTAAAGCCATGTTAAAGTAAATTTATAATTTTTTACATCATCTATAATTTTTTACCTCTCATCTTTGCCTCCTGACCTGAAGATCCTTCCCTCTTCATCTGCATTAAAGAATACAGAAACTTCACTTGTTGAAAAAAAGCACATTGATTTTCATGGCCCCTGTTTCTCAATCAAGACCTCAGGAGTAAGGCAGGGTATGTAGAGAATAGGAATTAGTACTGACAGATGAAAATACGGGAATTTTAGAGGAAGAGACTAAGTATAAAAATTGAATGGTTGAAAGATATATGTTGTGGAATGTAAAAGTAGGATAGATGTTGTCCTATGAAATTATGAATAGATCTTCTAAAAAATACCCATACCTGGGTCTTTCCCTGGATTAATGTAACCCAATTTTCTGCCTGAGGCAATATATACTTTCTATGTTATATTATGTTATATCATTATATTATTTTCTTTTACTTAGGTACTGGGAATTTAACCCAGTGTCATTTTATCACTGATCTACACCCCCCAGTCCTTTCTATTTTTTATTTTGAGACAGGGCCCTGTTAAGTAGCTGAAAGCCTTGATAAGATACAGAGGCTGACCTTGAACTTGTGATCTTCCTGCTTCAGGCTCCCAAGTTACTGGGATTACAGGTGTGTGGTACCAGGCCTGGCTGCAACCGATATTTTTTAAAGAAGTTCTGCAGCTGATTACCATGTGTAGACAGGACTGAAGGCCATTGGGATAAAACAGGGAAAAAATGGCACTTTTCTACATAAACATATTTTATGTATTTCAATTATTAATTGAAACTGTTAACTTATGAACTTACTCTTCTTGCATTTGTTCATTCATTCATCCTTTCAATTTTTCAGTGAGTCAGTTATTCATCTACTCACCCATTCACTCAGTCACCCATTAATTTGTACCTTTATTCATCCATTTATCTAGCCAGTCACCTAGTTAATCCACAAATACCTAAACTTTGTTCTTCTATAGATATAAAAGTGAGTATGAAAGCATAGATTATTGTCTCATAAAGCCACTGATTGGTTGTGGTGGCTTTATTGAGTGTGTACTAAGAGCATTACTTTTTTGGCTTACTAAAAGATATGTGAATTATTGCCTTATGGGCTAATTCTGAAGTTGCGGAAAATTTTGCTTTAATGTCATTTGCATGAAATGGTAATACCTTTGTATCTCTGAATCTGTGACATACTTAAGGATCCTGGACATTCTAATTTTAAACTTCCTGAGGTGAGATGATGACTGAAGAAAATAAATAAATAATGCTAATCATTACTTCCCTCCCACCTTACACAAAGTCAAGTGCAGTTTAATATCTTCAGCTATAAGTTCCAGAAAATGATTATAAGTAACTCTGATGCAATTCTTATTCCCTTATCTAGTTCAATATTTTTCTAATCCCCATAAAAGGCTCATTTATATATCTTTTAATCTATCCAATTAAAACTTTTCCAATTTCTCATCAAATTGAGTCAAATTTTGAGGTGGTGTGCTGTGTTTTGGTTGCTGCTTATTTGTTTGTACTGATTCACTCAGCCTTAATATAGCTCATATTACAGTCTACAGTGCCGTTTTGAGTGAGAACAGGATGTAAGAACTGCATGTTCTTGGACATCAATACCATTTTGATCTTTCTCATTTGCTAAATCCCAAGGTTGTTAGATAAATTTTATTCCCAGGGAAAGATATATATTTTAAAGTGATATTTATGTTTAATTTAAAAAGAAGGATTTGTCAGTCTTCACAGATCAGTGATGTCCAGACTGTACCACCTTTATACATTCTCGAATTTCTATAACTCCCTGGTTTCACATGCAATTTCTGTGAATAGAGCTTTTGGGATGAATTGCTAGAAATGTCCATCAGATGTGCAATGGTCTTCATAACATAAATTCTTTAAAATTATTTTGGTTTAACCTGCCCTGTGCTAATATCCTTCAAATGACACAAAAAGCTATGAAAAAAGTGAAAATAGATCACCTTTATTTTCTCTCTACCAATCCCACACTGTAAAAGTTAATCAGTACACTTTCTTGAGTACCATTATCAGAAATGTTATGTGTAGATAACATTATAGCCTACATTCCCCAGAAACGGAGAATTTACCTAACACCCTCTACCTCTAGCTGATCAAAAGTTTATACAAATGGGGCTGGGGTTATAGCTCAGTTGTAGAATGTTTGCCTAGCATGCACAAAGCTCTGGATTAAATCCCCAGTGCCTCAAAAGAAAAAAAAAAATAAAGTTCACCCAACAAACTCTTAACTCCTCCCAACTTTTGGGTTGAATTCTGGGGCATATTTGGATATTTGGCAGTTTCTGTTAGGGAAGCCTTGGGGCAGGATATGAGAGGTGCTGGTGTAGATGTGAAGTAAAATATTGTTAAGATTAGTCTCCTATTTCTGGAAACCTTTGCTTTTACCCCTGAATAGGGATCACTGGAAAAAGAGACAGGTGAAGCTGAGAGTCTGAAGTGGTACACAACAGATATTTAATATACTTGGTATATTTGTAAGAATGTGCATTCATGTGTGTGTGAGGGGGAGAATTTAAGGACTAAAAATTTATCAATCTTTTAATTCATGGCTTATGGCATTACATTTCATAACTCTTGGCATATTAAATACTATTTTTAATATCACAGAATTTCCAAACTATCTTCATTAGTTGCCAGGAAAACCATAACCAGGCTTGAAAAAGTTACTCATGTCCAAATAATCTTAAAAGAAAATTATAAAAAGTCCTTCAAACAATTTTATAGCAAAATCATGTTTATTAGAGCAGATGGATGTATTTTCATGAATTTCTTCTATGTAATGTGCCTATAAAAGTAAGAACTTTAGGTGCTGAGAGGACCTTTAAATGGCCTGTGTTTACACAGAGACTCCTTCAAGTAATTCCTTTATGTGTAAACTGTCATTTTAATGGACTCCAATATAATTGTAGAAGAAGTGGGGGTATAGCTGACACTCTTACATACATGTGCACATATACGAAATACTTAGAGCACAATATCACAGGAAAAATGGCAGAAATTTGGAAGATCTTTTATGAAGACATTAATGAAAGAAACAACAACAACAACAACAACAACAACAAAAAACAGACCTCAGTGACCCCAAGTAAACCTACATGATTTGTGGAGATAATAGTTTTCCTTAGATTGAAAGGTAGGATTCAGAGGCAACATCAGAATGTCTGCAGTCTCAACTTAGGGAGGATATGATGTGTGTGTGTGTGTGTGTGTGTGTGTGTGTAGATTATTTTGTAAAACACAACAAAAATGTTATGAATCTAGTGAGAAGTTCCTTATCAGATTATGAATAGAGGCGTGTTCCGTGTTCCCGATTAGAGTTTACACCCATTACATCAGCATTCACTTGCAGCATTCACTGCAAAAAATCTCAGGAAAAATAATAGAAACTTGGAAGATCTGATTCATCCAAGGTATTAATGAAAGAAGAAACAATAAAACACCTTATGTATGACAGTCAACTTTTCATCACTGTGACAAAATGCCTGAGAAAAACAACTTAAAGGAGGAAAGATTTATTTTGGCTCAGGGTTTCAGTCTATGGTGGGCTGGCTTCATTGATTTGGGGTTAAGATTAGGCAGAACATCATGATGGAAGGGTGTAGTGAAGGAAAGCTTATCAACTCTCCTGGCAGCCAGGAAGCAGAGACAGGTGGAGGCAGGGACGAGATGTAGTCTCCAAGGGCACATGCCCAAGGACTCAATTCTTTTAACTGGGTTCCACTTCTGTAGTTTCTACTAGTCCATTCAGCTATGAATCCCTCAATGAATTAATACATTGATAAGGTTAGAGCCCTTCTGAACCAATCCCTTGAGAAAAGCCCACCTCTGAACATTACTGCATTGGGGACTGCTATGGTTAGAATATGAGATGTTCCCAAAAAGCTCATGTGTGAGCCCTCTCAGGCTCAAGGGAGTAAAGGTGAAAATTTTCTTGAGAAGAGATCAGTGGAGCACCCTTCTTGCACAAAGGGGCCTAAGAAATTTTCTCAACATGCTAAGCCATGCAGATACTCAGAGGCTGCTGCAGTCTGGGTCTCTGGAGGTTTGGCTACTGCTCAACATGGCAGCAGACATTGGCATTAACCAGCGGGTGCTGGTTCTGCAGGAATGTCAGTTGCTGTAGTTAGGGGGTCATGGAAGCTTCCACCAAGATTCAAAGGAAGGCCTTGGAAGCCAGGCAAAGTGCAGCAGGTTTGGAGTCCCTTGGGGCACTCCCTGAGAAGGCAAGGTGTAGAGATTTGAGGAGGAAGCCGAAGTTGGGGTAGAAGACCTCCCAACCCCGCCCTGAGATTAAGAAATGCCAGTAATATGGGACATTGTCCTAGGAAAGCTGCAGGATTGAGCAGAGACAAACCAACAGAAAGGCCACTTGGGCAGCAACCAACAAGTTGCAGAGGCGGAGCTACACAAGCCCTTTGGAGAGGACATCATGCCATATCCTCCAGATGCCAAACACAGAATTATAGGACTTGTTTGGCCAGCTGGATTTCCATCTTGCATTTGTCCCATCCCTTTTTTCTATGCCCATATTTTTGTGAATGGAAATGTTTACTCTCTACCTTTGCTCACAATGCAAGATTGCCTTGAGTCTCAGAGAAGACTTTGGACTTGAACTTTGAACACTCTTGGAACTGTTGAGACTACAGAGACTTTTGGAAATGGGCTAAATGTATTTTGCATTATCAGATGAATGTGAGCTTTTGGAGCCAGGTTGGAATGTTATGATTTAGATATGAGGTGTCCCCCAAAACTCATGTGTGAGATAATGCAAGAAGGTTTAAAGGAGAAATGATTGGGTCATAGCCTTAACCTAATCAATGATTGGTTCCCTGATGGGGTTAACTGAGTGGTAACTGAAAACAGGTGGGGTATGGCTGGAGGAAGTAGTTCGTTGGGGTTGTTGCTATGAGGTATATATGTTGTATCTGGAGAGTGGACTCCCTCTCTCTCTCTCTCTTTCTCTCTCTCTCTCTCTCTCTCTGCTTTCTGATCAGCTTGTGAGCTGCTTCCCTCTGCCATACTCTCCTACTATGATGTTTAGCTTACCTCAAGCTCCAAGGAATGGAGTCTGCTCTCTATGGATTGACACCACTGAAACTGTGAGCACCCACATAAACTTTCCCTTCTCTACAGTTGTTCTGGTCAGGTCTGTTAGTCACAGCAGTGAAAAAGCTGACTAAAACGGGGACCATGTCTTCAACACATGAGCCTTTGGGAGCATTCCAGATTTAAATTATAACAATAGTTTAACAGAAACTTTTCTAAGTTATACCTGAAATTAATGAAGGCTAAAGTTAAGGACTTTTACTTATTTATTCTGTTCTAGCATTCTTCTGTATAAACAAATGATGGATTTTGTTTTATTTTTTGCAAACCATTTATTTATTTGCAAACCTTTATTTATTTTTATTGGTGCATTTCAATGATAAATAATATTGTAATTAATTTTTACATATTCATAGGTGCACATAAGAATTTGGTCAATTTCATGCTCTGATATTTCCCCTCTCCAATCCCTCCTCCCTCCCCCTAGTCCTCTTCTTCTGATCTACTGGTGTCCATTCTATTTTCATGAGATTCTCCCTCATTTTTTTCCATTTTGCTCTCTGACTTCCACATATGAAAGAAAACATATGACCCTTTATTTTCTGAATCTGGTTTATTTTGTTTTACATACTTTACTTTAAAATATGAATTGTTTCTTTATGTTCCCCAACTATGAATTATATAAGAAGTATCTTGACATGCTATAAAAATGTAATCATTCACTTGAAATATTTTGATTGCATATTTTTGTCCAAAGGCTTCTTCTTTTTCTTTGAATACAGTGTTCATTTCTCATTGTCTCCAAACCTCGAGGATTATCCTTTGAGTGATTAAGTTTGCCCTGTGTGTAGCAAGTATATGAAATATGTGGCAAAGAATAAGAATTTATGATTAACACATGGTAGGTTTATGTGAGATGTTGTAATTTGTGAACAGTCTGAGACATAGAATTTTTGAGATTTATAGTTTATTTAGAATCAGTGGGAATGTTAAGAAATAGCAACTCCACCAATGCTTACCATAGTCATTCTTTTCACGCTTTTTCTCCTAAACATTTTTTCAATTGCTTTGAGAAAATTTCATTTTCCTTTTCATAGTGATTTTAATAAATAATATTTGTTCCAAAGAAGAATAATTAGAAAAATTTCAGGGAAAAATATGTTGAATCCACAAACTCATAATCTGTCAAACATATTTAAAAATAGACAATAATCCTCATTCTACTGTTTTATTCTTTATCAAGCATAGTGAACATCACAGTGTTTCTTGAATTTTGGGATTACGGTAAGCCTTCAACATATTGATTTGATATTACTAAAATTAAGACATAAATAAGGTAGTTAATGCAACCTAATTATTTACTATTCTTAATTTTAAGAAATAAAAATTCTCAGTGCTTAGATAGCTCCTGGAATATAAATGGATCCAACCCATTTGGAAAGCAATTGGTGAATATTAGTCAGAAGCCTCAAAAATGCCTGTGCTCTTTGACTGAGTAATTGTACTTTTAAGATTCTAACCTAAGGAAATAATTATAATAGTCTAAATATAAAATACTGATAAGCATTTCTGTGTAACAATATTCATAATGCATAACCACTATATATCACTTATAGAACAGCAACTGTGATACATATTTAAAATGTATTTTACCATATGATCATTATCAAAACCATTCTTAAATGTTTACTTTTATTAGTTTTCTTATTTAAAAATGGGCCATAAATAGAAAATAGGTTAATTAATTCATGATTGCACAACTAAAGTTGATAAAATGAGGATTGAAACTTAGCCATGTGGAAATTTAGAATCCATATTTCCTTTTTTATCATTTTGAAAGTGTTAAATATAATTGAAATATATATTTATTGATTTTTAAAATTAATTTTAACCAAGTAAAGATTCCATATATTTATTATGTATAATATAACACACACACACACACACATACCTAGATCAAACTATTTAACATGCATTACATGACATACTTTTTGTGTTGTAAGATCACTTGAAATCTTTTTTTTAGCAATTTTCACATTCATAATATGTTTTATTACTTACAGTCACCACAATGTACAGATCAATCTTTTTCCTGTTGGACAAATCTCTTGAACATTTCCTGTTGCCTAAGTGAAAATTTTTGTTCTTTGACAAACATCTTCCCAATCCTTCCACCCCCAGTCTCTCATAACCACCATTTTTTTCTGTTTCTATAAATTGACTTTTTAGATTCTACATGTGAGTGAGTTCATTTGATTGATATTTGTCTTTCTGTACTTGGCTTGTTTCACTTAATGTTCTCTGTGTTTATTTTTGTTTTGCAAATGGCAAGGTTTCCTTTTTGCTTCACCTAAATAGTATTTTATTGTGTATTTATACAACATTTTCTTTATCCATTCCTCCATTGATGGGCATTTAGAGTGACTCCACATCTTGTTTATTGTGAATAATGCTGCAACATACATGGGAGTACAGGTATCTCATTTCCTTTAAGCAGTTGTGGGATTGTTGAATCATATAAGCATATTAAAAATATGACCAATTTTTAATTTTTTAAGAAACAGCCACACTTTTCTTCATAACAATTATACTTACTAATTTACATTCCATTCAGCAGTGTATAAGGGTTTCCTCTGCATCCTTGTCAAACACTTCTTATCTTTCACATTTTATCAGTAACCATTTCAACAGGTATATAGTGATATTTTATTGTAGTTTTAATTTGTATTTGTCTGATGATTAGTTATGCTGGCCATTTTTTCATATATTTGTTGCCTATTGTTGTGTCTTCTTCAGAGAAGTGTCTATTAAGATCCCTAATTCATTTAAAACCAAGTTATTGATATATTTTACTGTAGAATTGTTTGATTTCCTTAGTATTTTGGATACTAATCCTTTATCAGATATATGGTTTGCAAATGCAATATCCCATTGTATAGGTTTTATCTTTATTATGTTGATTGTTTCCATTTCTACTACAGAAAATTTTTAGCGTAATGCAGTCACTTTGTCTACTTCTGTTTCTGTTACCTGTGCTTGTGCCTCCAAATTATTGCCCAAACCAATGTCAAAGAGTACTCCTCCTATGTTTTCTTCTAATAGTTATATAGTTTCAAGTCTTATGTTTCAGTCTGAAATCCATTTTGAGTTGGTTTTCTAATGTGTTGTGAGATAAGTGTCCAATTTCATTCTTTTACAGGCGTGTATTCAGTTTTCCAACACCAGTACCAAAAAGACTATTCTTTCCTGTTGTATGTTCTGGGACACTTATCAAAGATTTGTTAACAATAAATGTATGTGTTTTCATTCTGAGTTCTTTTTTCTGTTTCATTGGTCTGTATGTCTGTTTATGCCATTACCTTATGGTTCCTGAAGGTAAATATTTGTCGGGTACTATAGGTCCTCCAACACATAATTCACGTCCTTCCTTAGCAGCCTGAGCTCTTCTGAGTCAAGCCATATTGTGACTTGACTATAGCCACCTAGTCAAAAACACAATTTAAGTAATATGTAAGAAAATCTTCCTCTCTGAGTATCAACCACAGCTTAGGAACATCAAGTCATAAGCATAATGAACAACGTGACAACAATCACTAGGAGTGAACCAAAAAAAATTTTTAATAGGGATTGCACTGAATCTGTAGATTGCTTACAGAACTATGGACATTTTCACATTATGAATTCTTCCATCTATGAACATGAGATATCTTTCCTTTTTATATCTTTTTCAAATACCTTCATCAATATTTATAGTTTCCAGTGTACAGGTATATCATCTCCTTGCTTAAATGTATCCCTAAGTATTTTATTCATTTTGATGTGATGGTAAAGTGGATTGATGTCTTAATTTCTTTTTTGGATAGTTCATTGTTACTGTATAGAGATATACAGCTGATTTTTCCAAAATTATATTTATATCCTGCAAAGTTTCTATATTTTTACCTTAGTTTTGAGGTTTTTAGTGGAGTCTTCAGCATTTTCTACATATAAAATTATGTCAGCTACAAACAGAGACAAATTTACTTTTTCCTTTCCAATTTGAATGCCTGTTTTTTCATCTAACTGCTCTGTTCAGGACTTCTAACCCTATTTTAAATAGAACTGGTAAGAGTGAGCATCCTTGTTTTATTCTTTTTTTTTTTTTTTTTTTTTTTTTTTTTTTTAGTACCGGGGATTGAACTCAGGGGCATTCAACCACTGGGCCACATCCCCAGCGCTTTTTTGTATTTTATTTAGAGACAGGGTCTCACTGAGTTGCTAAGTGCCTCACGGTTGCTGAGGCTGACTTTGAACTCGTGATCCTCCTGTCTCAGCCTCCAAAGTGCTGGGATTACAGGTGTGCACCACTGCGTCCAGTTGTTTATTCTTTATATCTTAGAGAAAAAGCTTTTAATTTTTCACCATTGAATATAAAGTTTGAGGTACCTTATTTTTACAAACTCTTATTTCTTGAAGTTTTCATCATTAAAGGATCCTAATTGGCCTGATATTTTAGCTTTGCATAATTGAGAACTAATGTGGAGATAAATTCCCTTTGTACCTTATTTGCTAAGAGTTTTCATCATGAAGAATGTTTAATTTTTACAGTGCTTTTTCTGCATCTATTTAAGTGGTCATATGATTTTTATCCTTATTTTCTAAAGTGGTGGTTCACATTTATTAATTTACATGTATTAAATCATTCTTGTATCCTGGTAATAAATCCTATTTGATCATAGTGTGTGATCTTTTTAATGTGGTAATTAATTCAAATTGCTAATATTTTGTTATATAAATCTGTGATTATCAAGGATATTAGCCTATAATTTTCTTTACCAATAGTGTTCCTTTCTTCCAAGGCAGGTCACATGGTGATGTAGTTCCTCGGGATTCTTTGTTTTCTATTGTTTCTTTTTTTCTTTTGGTCTAGATAAATTTTTATCTCTACTTAGAAATGACTGGTGTTCTGGGTTCAATATTCTTAGCAGGTTTTTTTTTTTTTTTTTTTTTTTCAGTACTTTGAATATATTAGTGCATTATTTTCTAGCCTGCAAGTTTTCTGCTGATAAATGTTCTGGTGACCTTAGGTTGATTCCTTTACATGTGATGAGTTACTTTTCTCTTGCTGCTTTCAAAATATTTTGTCTTTTTAAAAACAATTGATTATAATGTGTGTCAATGTAACTATTTTATGTTATGATCCTTTGAGCTCCATGAAATTGGATATACATATTCCTCCCAAAATTTGGGATATTTTAGCTGTTATATCTTCAAATAAGCTTTTCTTCTCTCTTCTTCCTTAGCTGTTGCCATAATGTATGCATTTGTTCACTTAGTGGTGTCCCGTAAGTTCCATAGGCTGTCTTCATTCTTCTGGGATTTTTCCTTCGCTAATTGGCTAGTTTCAAATGCACTGTCTTCAAGTTCACGGATTCCTTTTTCTACTTGATCAAGTCTGCTGTTGACATGTTCTATTACATTTCTAATTTTATTCATAGCATTTTAAGCCCCCAAATATGGGTTTGGTTCTTGTCATGCATTTTATCTCTTTATTGAACTTCTAATTTTGTTAATATATTTCATTGTTTTTGTTGACTTCTCTATTGGGTTCTCTTATAGTTCACTGAACTTCATTAGAGTGATTTTTAAAATTGTTTCTCAGGCAATACATAGATCTCTGTATATTTGGGGTCTATTACTGGAAAAATATTGTGTTCTTTTGGTGGTGTCATGTTTCCTTTTTACCCCCCTTGTTATGTTTATTGTTGTTGTTCCTTAAAGTCTTGCATAGCTATCTTTGTATTTGAAGAAATAATCTTCCCTTTCAGTCTTTATCAACTGGCTTCTTGAGAGCCAGACTTTACTAGTCAGCCAGCTTAGGAGTCTGGGCTTCTCTCAGAACATTCCTAAAGATGCACACATTCCACTCCTCTTATTCCCTCTTGTGATGGAAACCTTAGAATTGTATAACTTTTCTCAATTCCACAAAGTCAGGCCAGCTGCTGAAAGTCTCCCATTTATTTTCCATAGGACAGTGACCTGAAGTGTTCAAATGGTAGGTACTGTCCCACAAGCCAGCTGAGTCAAGCCAGCTGATGGCATGTGCAGAGGATATAGATTCTGTCTGTGGGCATGCCAGGTATGGGGAAAAGTGGTATACAGAGTACAGGAGGTCCCCATGAGCTAATAGGAAGTTACTGAGAAGACGATATGTCCTATGAGGTTCATGGGCAGGCCTCTTGGGGAAGTCGACATGTGGTTAATAGAAACTGGGCCTGTTTATTGAGTTCTACACCCCAGTTACTGTGAGAAACTGCCCTTTACTCTGCCAAGTTATTTGGCTATGCCATTCCCCTTAGTGTCCTGTGTGGAAAGAAAAAAAAAAAAAAAAAAAAAACAACCTTCTTGGGAAGTATCTTGTATGGCTGGGTAACTAGGTGCTCAGTGTATTGACTCAGGGGTCTTTTCTGGCATTGAGCTATGCTCTTTTGAGGAGAAGGTGTTAGGGAAGTGAAACTGTTCTTACTTTTCTCAGTGCATCTATTCTTAGATTGTCATTTGTCTCAGTGAGATCCTGAGATCCTGAGATCCCTTCATAAAACTCCCAGGCTACCACAAAGGTATTTTTTCCTCTGGGTGGTTGTCAAAACTGGATGCTTGTGTGTGTGGTAGGGTTAAGGACTACACGTCCTTATATTTCCATATTGTTGACATTGCTCCTAAGATAAATATCATTTGCAATTGATCATTTTATTTCCTTACATCAGCTTCTAGTTTGATATTTAGTACATAGCAGGTGTTTATTAACATTTGTGTACTTGAACTGCTATTCTCTCAACAAAATCTTTTCATTTTTAACAATCATAAAAATAAAATAATCCCACTTTCAAATTACTAACATAATTATAATTAAATCTTTCTTACCATTTAATGTTTTTTGAAGTTTAATTTTTGTATCCTACCCCAGATCTACTGAATCATAAGCTTAGGTAAGGTTCATAGATTTATGTCTTTATTTGGCCTGCACATGATTCTCATGCACACCAAAGTTGGAGGCTCTCTAGTATAAAATAAGAACAAATTTTGGTAAGAGGGCCCAAGTTCTAGTCCCACTCTCTATTTGACTTTGTTAATTTGTGCAGATTATTTAACCTCTTTATAGATCTATTTCTTCCCTTGGAAAATTAAGGATAACAATACCTATTTCATGGATTTGCCATTAAGATAATGTTTGTAGTATTCTGACACAAAGTGAGCACTCAAAAAATGTTTGTTATTGCCATATGATGGTATATTATGCAGGTCTAATTCATAGCCCTTCACAAATGCCTAAACTGCCAAAATGCCTTGTCCGTATCTCATAAGATTATTTTGTAGCTGGTATACAATTGCTGTTTTACAACTTTCTTATTTGTAAATAGTGTCTCTGACACATTTAGCTTTTTTTGCAGCTAGAGAAGCTGTTTCGGTCTAATTATTAAGTACTAAACAAATATTCCTATTCATACCACATCAGTGATTAGCTCTGTTAGATTTTGTATATGGCACAATTGACTTAAGTGCATAAGCTATTCTCAAAGAAGTCCAGACAGTGTAATGATGACCAAAACTGAATACTTTCAGGTCAGGGATGTATCTCAGTAGTAGAACTCTTGCCTAGTATTTGTTAGGCCCTGGGTTTGATTCCCAGCACTGACAAAAACAAACAAACAAAAAAACCCTCAATAAACAATACCTGGGTTTTGTCAGTATGACTATAGGAAAACTACTCTCTATACTCTCTAACAGTTTCCTCTGTTAGAAAACAAATCTCTTGTGTACTGTGCTATGTGATGGACAGGAAAAAGGTTTAAAAAAGACTTGTTTTGGAAATGGCCACTTCCTTGGCAGGCTTATTGCGCGCTGTTCTACTGTTACAGAGCTGAATTTTCCCTAAGGCATTAATTACCTGGAAATGACCACCTGGAGGCTGGGCAACCCCTCCTTTTGTTCAGTGTCTCCAGTTGCACAGCTTTGCGATAAAAACCCTCACCATCTGTGATAAGCCCAGTCACCTGGAGCAGCAAGGTAATGAGATCAAATCATTCTCCTTGCCCTTTAACCTGTCTGGGCAAGACAAAGACTCAGCAGAAAGAATACATCATTATATTTAATTTAGATTTCTGGAGTTTAGACTTTTGTTTTCATCAATAAAATAAATGTTTAAATCTAAAGCCATTTTCAAGGACAGAAGCAATGAAGCTTGACTTATTAGCCTCTAGATAATGTTAGGTCCTTGCTAGTACATACATTCCTAATAAAAGCAAGAAAAACTAAAATGTTGTGTTGTCTATTTCCCATTATAAAGATACATACTGGCTTATGTGTCCAGTGATCTTACATACCAAGGTTTAACTTGTTTGAATGTTTATAATATTTGTCTTTGAGTTTGTAAATAATATTATAATTATGTTGAGCCTGAATTATAGGTGTGCATTTGCTAAGAAGAAGATACTGTCTACACTAAATGACTTTTTAAAGAGTTTCCTAATGAGCAGTGGTGTTCAATATGTTGGGAGCCGTGAGCACCACATGTATCAAAGTGCTAGCTATTAAAATAGGTTTCTTTAATTAAATGGAATTAAATTATCTTTAAAGGAGCCATTTAATTTTATCAAACACATTATAATGATGTGAGGGAGGAGTCAGACTCATTGCAGGTAGTAAAGAAGCAATGGGAGAGATCAATTGAAGTTCCTAATTTTCTTCCTCCTCTCCTCCCCACCCCCCATCACCTGATTCATTTGCTTCTAGGTTGATGGCAATATAGATAGATCTCTCATCTTTATGCTGACCCTGGCTTTTGCTCAAGGTCTCAGTATATCTTCGGCATTTTTTTTTTACTTCAATAACCACCTATTTGGTCCTATTAATTTGAACTTGCACAACACAACACGGTTCCATATAAAAGACTGTAAATACTTTAAACGAGTGCTTAACCACTGAGCCCATGTTCCCAGCCCTTTTTATATTTTATTTAGGGTCTTGCCTTGTTACTTAGGGCTTCACTAAGTTGCTGAGGCTGGCTTTGAACTCGAAATACTCCTGCCTCAACCTCCTGAGCCACTGTGATTACAGGTGTGTACCACTATGTCCAGCCATCTTACTCCTATTTTAAGGTTTGTCCATCCCTCCCAAAGAGATACTAAGTGAGATAAATCATCTCTGTCTTCTTTTTGTGGTCCTAACCCAAGTGTCCTCCATCTACTGGTGTAAAATCCAGGATTAATTTAAAATTTGCATGAGTACAGATATAAATCTATATCAAACTTGTTTCACTTAACATTATATCAGACCATTGTTCCATATCACTGAATTCCTTCAGCAGCTCTTCCCCACTTTTTTGAGGCCTAATATTCTATTATTCAGTGATACTATAATTTATTAACTCTTCTTATGTTTTTAGATAATCACCCACTCCCCATAATTTTTGCTATATTTGTAAGTAATGTGTTGTAAGGAAGACAGTATAGGAGAAGAGTTTAAAGCATGAATTTTAATATTTTAAAAGTGGGGGATGTTAAAGATGGAAGATAAATTAGATGATATTTTTGAATTAATAATAAATTTCTTAACTGAAATATCATGTGCTTATTTTAAAAAATAAGAAAATATTTTTATTCTTTGTGATACATGCTAATATATTTAGGAGTGTGTAAATAGGGAGAGAGAGAGAGACAGGGACAGAGAGAGAGAGAATCTGAAATGTAGTGAAAATTTAGCAATTGGTAAATATGGTTATATGAGCAAAAGACATAGACGTGTCTCCAAAAAATGTCATAAAAATCACTAATCATTAGAGAAAGCAAATTAAAGCCACAATGAGAGATCATCACAATGAGATATCATTACAATGACTATCATCCAAAAGACAAGGATAACAAATGCTGGAGAGGATGTAGAGAAAAGGAAACCCTTGCATAGGAGTGTAAATTGGTATCTAATTATGGGAAGCTTTATGGAAATTCTTCAAAAATTTAAAAATAAAACTACTGTATGATCAAGTAATCCTGCTACTGGATATATATCTCAAATAAATAAAATCAGTATGTTGAAGAGATATCTATACTCCCAATTTTATTGCAGCATTATTTACATCAAACAAGATACGGAAATGGCTGGGTCTGGTTGTACATGTCTGTAATCCCAGCAATTTGGGAGGAGGAGACAAGAGAATTGAAAGTTCAAGGTCAGCCTCAGCAACCCAGCAAGACTCACAGCAAAATAAAAACATAAAAAGGGCTGGGGATGTATCTCAGTGACAAAACACCCCTGGGGCTCAATCCACAGTAAAAAAAAAAAAAAAAAAAAAAAAAAAGATATGTAAATAACCTAAGTTTGGACAGATAAACAGGTAAATAAAATGTTGCAATACCTGTTTATACAATGTTACTCAGTTTTTTTTTTTTTTTTTTTAAAAGAAGGAAACCCCACCACTTGTGACAACAAAGATGAAGCTTGAGGACTTTATGCTAAGTAAAACAGCAAGACACAGAAGGACATACTGCATATCTCACTTATATGTGACATCTCCACATTTAAAAGAATAAAATTAGAGAGTAGAATTGTTCTGGCAGGGGTTGGAGGGTGGGGGAAATAGAATGTTGGTCACATAATTGTAGGTTCAGCTGTGCAGAATGACTAAGTTTTGGAGATGAAATGTATACAGTGTGGTGACTATGGTTAATAATAAAATTTGCTAAGCAAATAGATCTTAAGTGTTCTTAACACACACACCTGGTTGTTGTGTAAGGTAATGGACATGTTAATTAGCTTGATCGTGGAAATTATTTCACTGTGTATGTGTATATTAGAACACTATATTGTGTAACTTAAGTATATATGATTTTATTTTTTTGTTAAGTATACTTCAGTAAAGTTGGAGAGGAAAGAAATAATACTTGCTTTTCAAGTGCTTAGAAATCTGAAGGAAAGGTAAATGTTTATAAGTTAGTGGGAAAAACACAGAACTACAACAGAAGTAAAAACAATGTACTGGACTGGGAGATATTGGTTCTAATAGGGTGCTAATTTCACTTTGAGGAAAGTGATTTCAATTTTAGAATATTAGGCCTATTCTTTATCTCAGATGTGTTATGGTATGTTTCTCCCATTATGTTTTTTTCTTTTATCAAATAAAAATTCTTTTTATGAGTTTCATATAGAAAATGGGTATTATGTAATAGATAATTTCATTTTCTTACCATTTATTTAGCAATAAACCTAAAAAGAAGTCACACCTTAATTCTCAAGTTGTGTACCTACTGAGTTTGTCAGTGGAATGTTGTTAAGGTGTAGCCCACCAAGAAACAGTGAGAACTCAGAACTCCACAAAGCAGGGGATTGCTCTGATTTTTCTTCCGGAGGATGCCTTGCAAGATTCTATGGGCCTGGTTTATTCTGAATGCTGCTAAATAGCATAAAGAATTCTCTGGAAGGGCAAAGGAAAGTTTTGTTCTAAATAATAAATCAGTGTTGGTATTGTATGGATTATAAAATGACTTCTGGGATTTAGTAGGGGACATACCTAGACTAATTATTATCACACCCCCAGACTATATAAAGTGGACACATTGCTTTACTGCATAAGAAATTACCAATTTATTTTTACATTCCCCCCTTTAGTCTTTAACCCTCTCCTCTCCTCTCCATTTCCTCTATGCAATTTGTGTTTAGAGACTAGTTATAGTACCAGCTAGGACACTCCCTTTGGGTGTCCTCCACCTTGAAAAATTGAATGTTCACTAAAACTGAGGTCCTTTGTGGACATGCTAATCTGCATATACCCTTTGTGCCAGGCATTCTGTCCTTGTGGTCCTACCCCCAGCACAGTGACATAGCACTATCCCTTAAGAGGTCATCTTTTTTCCTAAATTTTAAAAATATTTTATAATTTATTTGTTCATTTTTTAAAACAAAGCCCTCCTTTTGTTTTCCTCTAAGTGCTGAGATCTTACTGTGAAAATATAGGCATCATATTTGACTTCAAGAAATTATGACTGCAATATTCTTTATATAGACATGGATTTTTAGAAATATACCAAATTACACATTTTTTCTGTGTTCTCAACATAAGCATATAAAGTCAAAGCACATTTTATTTGTTCAGTGTATAACTTTTGAAACAAATAATCTTATTAGTCTCCTTATGTATGAGGTTCTATGTTAAGCCCTTTAAATGCATTTTTAAAAAAATTCAGTGCCCATTATAACTTTATATTTAGGTATCATTCTCATTCCCAGTTTGTAAATGGGGAAACTGAGGCTTCTCAAAGTTATATAATTTGTGCAAGATTGTACTGATAGGCTGACTACATAATTTGTGAGGACAAGTGCCAGATGAAAATGTGGGTGGATCCCCTGTTCAAAGAGCAATAAATAAATAAATAAATAGCTTTCCTTTTTTTGTTTTTTCAATCTCTCAAACTCTCATAATATTTTTTTATTTGTTTTCAAATGTTGCTTTTACTTGGATAGGCAGTTACTCCAGGGATACGGCCAGTTCTAACACGTGCCCAGAGCCTCATCCTGCATTTCCTTGCTCAGGGCATGCAAGCTCAACCTGACCTTCACCAGCCCAGACTCCTCTGGAGGAAGAAATAGCAGGGGTTACAGTATGGGGGCTTGAGGGGGACCTTGAGTGGGACTTGAGGTACAGGGGAGAGTGAGCAGACATCTAAGAACCATTCTGGGGAGGTGGGAGATTGTAGAAGATAGAACTGCCCCTGAGCTGAGGCTCCAAGACCCTGGTACATGTGTCATTGGCCAATCAGATCTCATTAACAAATTACAAATCCAAAGATAAGTTTATGAAGATTTCAAGACAGTGACTATCAAAGTTAAAACTCAAACATGGTATTCTTTTCTGAGTCTTGCTTCCAGAGGAGAAAGTTTCAAAGATCAAGTTCATGGAACTTTATTAAGTCACACACACTTGAAGCTAGCTAGCTAGCACTGTTAGTACTAAGAACAGAATATGTATACCATCACAGTTTTGTAGGACTCCAAAGTCTAGTTTCTTCAAATCCTGGAAGTCATGGTCATTCAGTAGAGGAATTAGAATTTATAAGCTCATTGGTATCAAAAACCTGTTAGTAAAAGGAAGACTTTTTGCTTAGGCAAGAGAAATCCTTAGATAGGTATAATGTTGAGGGGAAAATCTGCCACTCACTTTTAGGCAATCCACACTATTGCAGGCTACTACTCCTGATAGTGATTATGCTTTTCATAAAATGATTTGACCTGCATATGATTATCTTATTTAAAGTATGCAAAAGTGAGTCATGTTGATGCATCCTTATTATTGCTTTAAAAAAAGTTTTCCTTTTATGGTGTTCTGGAAACTTTCCCCCCTGACTCTTAATTATCTTTTTCTGAAGCAATACTCAATCTTGAGCATGCGATTCTTGGCCCCAAACAGTGATCACTCTGGGATGTGATGATCAACCTCCTTGAGAAATTAGGCTAGGGTTCTCTGTTAAGAGTGGAGGCTGACTCCTGACACCATCCCATTCTGCTCTTTTAATGACAAATTTCCCTATTAAGTCTGTGTTCAAATTTCTTCTGAGGAAAGAAAAGCAAATTCACCACCGGATCTGCACGTTTCCCATTACCCTTAATAAAACATATTCCACAGTGTGGAGTGACATTTTTAAAGAACAGACCTTTCAGCAGCCTGTCTCTTTGCCATTGTGCATAACTGAAGCCTGCCAGGTCACAAAGGGAGATGCCCGGGAAGTGGATTAATATGTAAACCAACCTAGGCACCTTCAAATGATAAATTCTAAGTTATACTTTGTAAATTCATTTCATTTTGAGAGCAATTGTGTCCGGAAATTAATTTGTATTCATAAGGCTTTCCTCTTTTCTCTTTAGAAAATGACAAGCTTTGTTCTTGAAAAGTTTGTTTTTTAAAATGTAGCACAAATTAATTCTCAGAATAAATATTTGCAGCCAATGTCTAATATAGAAAATTGTGCACAGGAAATGAAATGTATTTTCCAAAAGCATATAGAGTATGCCAGTTCTCATGTGGTGCCAGTCTTAGAAAAGCACTGTATATGAGTCTGTTGTGTGTTTGGGGATTTTTAAGGAATGCATTAAAAACTATATATGCAAGGTTTATTTTAACATGATGCACATAAAAGAACTCTTAATTTCTGAACAAATCACTGAAGCTAAAAGCATTGGGATTTAATTATTGTGATGTCTTGAGCACACAGCAGTTTTCCATGTCAGATGTAAGCCAGCTTTGCAGAGCCTAGGGACATGAGTTTGTCTCCTGAGCACAGAGATCTGAGTAGTCTGACATCCTTTTGGAAGCTTCTTTTGTGTATTGTTCCAATAAATGTAGTTTCTTCCTAGAGGATGACAAAAGATTATGTTAAAAGCATAAATATTCAGGCCATCATTACAAAAAGTAGCATAACTATGATAAGTACATTTCATATTCCTAGGTCTTGGATTCCACCTAATGGACTGTCAGAAAGAATCATGGGGCTTCATGGGTCAAGCATTTATCAGATGGTGACTTCTTAACAGTGAAACTTAAATACTCTTCAGAGGAGAAGAGTTCATAAAAATATGAAGCCCCATGAACTGTGCATTTTCTTTTTTAAAATATGAATAAATATGCCTCTGATTATTCAGGGCAGATAAAGGATGCATTTGATTATACAATCATGCAATGACTCAATTTTATCCTTTTCCTAGTCTATGGTGCCTGGTGTTATTAAGACAATATTTCTACTGATTTCAAAAGAATCCATTGACTAGAAAAATTTGCATCACTAAGACTTCAATAAAGAAAGATAGTGTTCAGAACTGGTGTTTGTCATTTATGCTGCCTACACAGAAGAGGAAGATTAGTCCTAAATGACAGCACTTAAAATGATGGCAAAATCCCAAGAATGATGCTGAGAATCAAGTTGCATTTCTGAAAATACTCTCAGAGCTTTTTGCTCTTGTATACTGCCAAGGTGGAATCACTTCTAATCTTGCCGTAACCCAACTACTAGCTAAACAAGGTTTTACCTGCACCATTGCTTCACACAAAGAAAACCCTCTAAGTCATGTTAAGCAGTAAGTACCCTGGGGATGCCATGTTCTTCTCTTTTTAACAACTCCTCTAACTTAAATCCCACATAAGCCATACCCTTTCATCTCTGGAGTGGGGGCAGTGATTAACCTTAGAGTCTAATTAAATAAAGAATCAAAAAGTCATTATATCTTCTTCTGAATTATAAGAAAGGTAGACAAAACATTTAGCTACAATGTGGTCTTTCAACATCTTTACAGCCCTAATTACTTTATGGACATTCTAGTGTTGAGCTGCACTTCCTTTCTATACTGCCATGCTGGCCTCTTCTCTAGTCTAACATGTCTTGATCTTCCCTAGGATGGCCCTTGCTTCTCTGTGGTTTTTAGAAATATAATCTGAGAGTGACTGAATTATACTTATATTGAAATCTTTGTCCTCTTCTGCATAGTCTAACTTTTTTATTATAACCTTTTATTACTTCAATAATTGGAAAAGTTTATTTAAAAATCAATCAAAAGAATAACCAAAATTAAGAAACACCCAAAATTAAATATAAATAATTCTGTCTTTGCTTGACCAGAATGGTCCATCTCACAATATGTTTTTTCAGTAATGTTATCAAGTATTTTTTATAGCCACATGTATCACAGGATAATCATTCAACTTTATATATTGCCACTTTTTAATTCATATTACCTCAACCATTATTGAGTTAGTTGGCATGAGGAAGCACATATAACCTAAAGTCTGTAAGCCCTAATGTGGGTGCAAAATAGGGTTGATTGTAATGATGATGATGTCCCCCAAGTTAAAAAGAAAGAGCCTCTACACATAACTCACTTTTTAAATTCCTATTTACATTATGAAGTAGAATGAGAATATATTTTCTAACTTATGTAATGTTGAGAAAAAAATAGTAATGCTGCTGGGTAAAAAGTTTTCATTTTACAATGGTGTGATAAAAACTAACAGAATAAAACAATTTTTCAGATGATTTGTGGGTTTTGAAAGGTGATAAACTTACTCTTTTAAAGGTTTTCAGAAAAAATTCTCCAGAAAACTAACCAACATTTAATGTTAATGTATCTAGAAGCTTAGAATGAATGAGCAGAAAATGTAATAAATATATTTAAAAGGACTAGTTGGTATGTATGATCTTATTTATTAGAACTACTTGTATTAGATAGCATGTGTATTTTTTTTCTCATTTTTAAGCTGTCTTTTAGAGAAGCGATTATGAACACAACAATAAGGAAAAGGCCAAATTTGCATCTAATTGTTTTTACTAGACTTTATTTTTACAGCAATTTTGGTTTCACAGCACAAAGTACAAATATTTTGCATATATTCCTGCCTCTACATATGCATAACCTCTCCCATATCAAATGCCCTTCTAGAGTAGTATATCAGTTACAACTAATGGACTTACATTGACACGTCATTATCATTCAAAGTCCATTAGGGTTTACTCTCGGTGCTGTGTGTTCTATGGCTTTGGACAAACATATAATGAATGACATGTGTTCAGCATAATAGTTTGATACAGAGCACCTCATTGCCCTTAAAGTCTCTCTGCTCTGCCTCTTCATCCCTATCTTCCCAGAATCCTTGGCAACCACGGATTTTTTTAATATATTCATAGCATTTCCTTTTCAAGAATGTCAGATAGTTGGAATGATATAGTACATGACCTTTTCGCATTGGTTCATTTCACCTAGTAATATTCATTTAAGATTCCTCCATGTCTCTTCATGACTTGAATACCCATTTCTTTTTAATGCTAAATAATATTCCACTGTCTATACCAATTTATCCATTCACCTGCTCAAGGACATCTCGGTTGTTTCCAAGTTTTGACAACTGTGAATGAAGCTATAAACACTGTGTACAGATTTTTGTGTGAAAATCAATTTTGAATTCCTTGGAGTAAATACCAAGAAGCATGATTGCTGGATCATATGGTAAAGATATATTTAGTTCTGTACAAAACCGTCAAACCATTTAAAGTAGCTATAATATTACCACCATCAAAGAATGAAAACCTTTGGTTTTATCCATGGAACCATTTGTTTTTGCCAGTGTTCTGGATTTTGACTATTCCTATAGGTAGGTAGTGGTATCTCATTGCTGTTTTCACTTGCATTTTTCTGGTGATGTGAAGCATGTTTCCATGGAGTTATTTACCATAATGTGAAGCATGTTTTCATGGGATTATTTGCCATCTGTGTATTTTCTTTGGTGAAATGTCTGTTGAGATCTTTGGTACGCTTTTGTTTTTGCTATTTTTTAAAAAAAACTTATTTATTTTAATTAGGTATACATGACAGCATAATGCATTTTGACTCATTGTACACAATTGCAGCACTGGTTGTACACGATGTAGCATCACACCATATGTGTAGTCATACATGTACCTAGGGTAATGATTTCCCTTTCATTCCACCATCTTTCCTGCCCCCATGCACCCTCCCCCCCCATCCCCTTTGCTCAATGTTCCTCCATTTTATCCATGCCCACCCCCCATTATGGATCAGTATCCACTTATCAGAGAGAACATTTTTTTTAAATGCAAAAAAAAATTATTTATCATTTTCCTTCACATATGGATTCATAAAAACATCCTGATCCAAATATGATAGAGACTATTGAATCCAAAAATAAAAAAAAAATCTTGCTTGAAATTCAAACTGTCTCTGTCAATGTTCAACTGTTTCTCAGCCCTGTCTCTGTCTTCTCTTGGGATCACCAAACCCAGATCAGCGCTTGCAAACTCAATCTCTATCCCACCAATCTGGTTTTCAGATACTTCAGTCTCAGCCACACTGTAGTCTCAATATCTGAATGCTGCTCCTACTTGCAGAGAGACCACTAGGGATACCCTCATGCAAAGGAGTGACCCCGAGATGCAGCAGCAAGGGCCACCAGCACTCTCAGCAGGCACTCCCACACTGAACCTGCAAGTCCCAGCTGGAGTCTCCATCCAGAGTCTCTTGAGGTGGTAAACCTGCTGGCACCCAGGCCCCAGGCCTTGGCTTGTGCCCACAAATGGGTGCAGCCACATGCAACCAAACCTGGAGTCTCCCCTGAAGTAGTCCTCTAGGCCATGGTATCAAAGGTAATGGTGGTGGTTGTTGGCAGCAGGCAGCGGGTCAGCTGTAGCGGTGATTGCCGCAGCAGCTGCAACTGCAGCTGTGGGGGCAGCATAAGCAGCAGTGTCAGCTTCAGTTGCATCCAGGGCAGCAGTTTCTTCCATGGCAGCAGCACCCAGAAAGAAGGCCTCCAGGTGATCTCTGGCTGGCAGCAGCAGAATCAGAGGCAGCAGCAATGGCTGGCAGTAGAAGTGCAGGCGGCAGTTGACAGGAGACTTCCAGTTCAGCATCAGTGACCTCGGAGGTAGCGTTGCAATTCGTGTCCGAGGTAACCGAGGGCATGTCCAGAGAAGAGACCTTCAGACATGGCAGTGGCTTCTGTGGCAGAGGCTTCTGTGGCCTATTTTTCTCCTTGTTCCTCAGGCTGTAGATGATGAAGTGAGCAGGAGTGGGGATGGTGTAGAACCCTGCCAGAACCTCGTCCTCTGCTGGAAACTGGAGTGATCTTGGATGTAGATAAGTATAAACAAATGGCACATAGTAGAAAGTTACCACAGTGAGATGGGTGCTGCAGGTGGAGTAGGCCTTTCTTCTCTCTTTTCCTGAGTTTATGTGGCAGACTCACAGCCTGCTCCAGGTGGTAAGCTAGTCCCTTTCCCCATCAACATGTCTGGAAGAGTACCTGTTTGGACACCAGCATTTTTGGCTTCCGGGTGACCCTGCATCCTCTTGAGGAACCTGGGGCAGCCAACATCGCAGGGGAAACAGGCTACGCAGAGTCCAGAGAGAACATTTGACCTTTGTTTTTTTGGCATTGGCTTACTTCACCGAGCATGATATTCTCCAGCTCCACTCATTTGCCTGCAAATGCCATACTTTTATTCTCTTTTATTGCTGAGTAATATTCCATTGTATATATATTACACAGTTTCTTTACCCATTCATCTATTGAAGGGCGCTTGATCCATTTTTTAGTTCTTTGTATATTTTGGACAAAATAAATATGTCCAAAGACATATTAGATGTGTCTTTTGCAAATATTTCCCCCATTCTGTAGCATTTTAAAAAATTATCTTGACAGTTTCTTTCATAAAGTATAAAAAATTAGTTTTAATGAAATCAAGTTCATCAATTCCTTCTTTCATTGATAGTGCCTTGACATTATATCTAAAAATTAATTGACACCCATTCAAAGGAAAATGTAGTCATCTAGGTTTTGTCCTATGCTACATTTTAGGAGGTATGTATTTTGCATCTTACATTTACGTCTGTGGTCATTTGCAGTTAATTTTTGTGAAGTGTGTGAGTTCTGTGTCAAGATTCATTTTTATTTTTTGCATATGAATGTTCATTTGTCAAAAAGTATCCCTTCTCTTCATCAAGTTGCCTTTTTCCTCTTCAAGCCTTAGTTGACTGTATTTATGTGGGTCTATTTCTGGACTCTATTCTTTTGTCTATTTTCCTTCATACCACATTGTCATGATCACTGTAGCGCTATACTAACTCTTGAAGTCAGGGAGTGTCAGTCCTCCCACTTTGTCCTTCTTCGATATTGTGTTGGTTATCCTGAGTCTTTCACCCCTTATAGAAACTTTAGAATCAGTTTTTGGATATCTGCTATGGTTTAGAGAACTGTTGCACAAGGTCCATGTTGTATAGGCTTCATCCCCTGGGTAGATCTATTCAGAGGTACTGTGGACCTTTAGGAGCTGAGGTCTTATAGAAGACCCTCAGGTCCTTGGTGGTGTGCCCTTCAAAGCATTTGTGGGATCTCAGCACCTTCCTGTTTCTTTCTTGTGCTTCTGAGCTCACAGTGCCACCAGTGCTGCTCCCCCATATGTCCCTGCCATGGTGTGCTTCCCTTACCAGAGGCCAAAATGATGTGGCTACCTATCTTTGACTAGAAACACTGTAACTATGAGCAATAAACCTTTTATCTTTATACTTTAACGGACTGACTCAGGGATGTCATCATACTAACGTGAAGCTGAATAATACAATATCCGTGACATAACTTACTGATGTTTTGAATGGAATTGCATTGCATAGATCAACTTAGGAAGAACTGGCATCTTGACAACTGAGTCTTCCTACTCATGAACATGGAATAGTTTTCTGTTTAGTTCTTCAATGGTTTCTTCCATCAGTGTTTTGCAGTTTTTCTTATAGATCTCACACATATTTCGTTATGTCTGTGATTAAATATTTCATGTGTTAGGGGAATGAAAGTCCATGACATTGCATTTTTGTTGTTTTTTTTTTAAGTTTTGTTTGCTAATGACTTTTTTATTGATTCTTTTTGGTTATATATAACATTAGAATTCATTTTGACATAATTATAAAAGCATAGAATATACTTTTCTCTAATTCAATCCCCAGTGCTTCCCCTTTCCCTCCTCTCTTCCCTCTTTCTGTTCTCTCTACTGCTCTTTCTGCTATTTGCTTATAGTTATTTTATTTTATTTTTCTGTGGTATATTCATATTTATACATTGGAAAGTTAGGTCAGATTCATTCCACTGTTTTTCCCTTATCTCTTCTCTCTCCCCCTCAATCTACTTCCTCCCACTCCCTTTTCTTTTTTCTATTTTTTACCATTATTTTGGACTAGCTTTCACATGCTGAGAAAACATTATACCTTTGAGTTTTGGAGTCTTGTTTATTTCATTTAGCATGATAGCACTTCAAATTCCACTTGGTTTTGCTGGTATAAAAATAAGCAGTTGAATTTTATAAATTAACCTTAAATCCTGCAGTCTTGCTACATATCTTTTACTAGTTTCAAGAGTTTTTTCAGTTTTTATGGATTTTCTACATAGGCAATCAATCATGTCATTTGTGTAGATAGTTTCATTTCTTCATTCTCAATTATCTGTTTTAGTCAACTTTTTTGCTGCTCTGAATAAGAGATTTGACCAAGAGATCTGACCAGAACAATCATAGAGGAGGAAAGGTTTATTTGGGGGCTGATGTTTTCAGAGGTCTCAGTCTGTGGAAAGCTGGCTCTATTCCTTGGGGCTCACAATGGAGGAGGAGTGTGGTGAAGGGAAAAACTCACATGATGATCAGGAAGCAGAGAGAGACTCCTCTCTCCAGGTACAAAATGTACACACCAAAGGCATGCCCCTGGGACCCATCTACTCCAGCCATGCCTACCTGCCTTCAGTTACCACTTAGTTAACCCCTATCAGATGATTGATTCACTGATTGGGTTAAAATTCTCATAACCCAATCATTTCTCCTCTAAACCTTCTTGCATCGTCTCACACATGAGCTGTTGGGGAACACCTCACACCCAAACCATAACTATATGTACCTTTTCTTTTATTTTCTTAAAACACTCACTAAGACCTCTAGTATTCTGCTGAAAAGGAAATAAGACATTTTGTTCCTAGACTTAGTGGGAAAGCTTTGTGTTTTTTGCCCTTGAGTGTGATGTTATCTGTAGGTTTTCTATAGATAGTTGTAAGGTAAGGAAGTTTCCTCTATTCCTAGTTTACTGTGAATTTTTCACTTCTTTAATAAATACAGTCCTTTTCAGAATGTTAGTTTTTTCTGGTGTGAGTTTTGACAGGTTGCATCTTTTAAGGAATTGACCCCATCTAATTAATTTTTAAGTGTGAAAAAGCAGATAAAAAATAAAATCCTAGTATTTTTATTTCTTATGATTTGACTATTTTTTCTGATATAACAAGAGTTTGAGCAGACATCACTTAAGTGCTAAGTTCCTAAAGGAGTCAGAACCATTTTCTCTTTATACCTATTACAGTGGTCTGTTTTTTATCCTGGACCATCTTGCTAGGTGAGAGAATATTAAGCTGAATTATTAGTATTCTCACAGCAAGTAGACCTTTTAATTAACTGTGAAACATTATTCCATGTCACAACATTAACCGTAGGGAATGAATTTATTTTGGGAAGGAAGTACATATGTACACATTAAGATAATAATGTGCTTAAAGGTGATAGGGATATATGGACAGTATGTGAGCTATCTTATAAGGTCTGCTACATGGCCACAACAGATTAGAAAACAACCAAGAGTTAGTTATGGTCCACTCTGGGTGAGATAGGCAGGAATAGAGCTTGTTCATCATTTTCCTGCCTCAGGCAAATAGAACAATCCAATGCATTTTGGTCCAGTCCTATTTTATGCCCTGTCTATGCCCCATTAATCATTAAGAATTTAACCAGTTCAGCATGTATTTTATACAAAAATGCCTATTTTTATGCCCTATATCATCTTCCTCAAGGATTAAACCTGACATTTCAAGATGCCAAAGGTCATCATGTCCTCATATACATTGATAGAAATAGCTTTTTAGTGTGAAGCATCCTCAAACCAAGATGCCTGGATTAGTCCTCATAATAAAGGCCAATGTTTTGATTGTTGCAACAGGAGAATAGTCTAGCCAGGGACTTTCTGAACTGAAATGTCCAAATATATTGGATTTCTGAATTCCCAATCTAGAGCATCAAATGAAGAGCATTCTCTAGAGAAAAATGAACTGACAGCTCCATCTCATCAACACAGAACCAAATATCACAGTGCTCAATAGAGTAAAAGAAAACTTTTATTGATTTTTTTCATAGGAAACAAGAAAATAGCTGATAATACAGCTAGACTTCTCAGTGAATATGAACAAAGGAAATGTTGCAAAAATTTGCTTAAAAACACTAAATCAGAAGAGTTGGGAGCAAAAGAAATAGAAATAAGCATATACAATATACTAACTTTTATGAAGGGAAAATACTATGAATAAATACAGGCTATGTTTTTTTGTATGACTTAGCTCATATTTATCTATTTCCTTATTATATAATAGGTGCCCCCATGATTAATCTCTGGGTATGTCCATCACAGAACCTTGTAACCACCATTTACTTTTTTCCCACAAATATATCACAAATTATTTGAACAGAGATGTTTGTTTTTTCTCTGTAAACTCAGCACATGGCATAGTGTCTTTGTTTAAAGTGCTAATTAAAGAACAGATAAATACAACAATATGAAAACAATGGTCCCAAACTGGGTAGCTTTGTGATGTCATGCTTGATTTTAGTTTCATCTGGTGTCTCAGAGTTTGGGCTCTCAGCCATAAACATGGGGCATTCTTTATTAATTCTGTGACCATGGGAAATTATCTGAGCCTGAGTGATGGATCATAGACCTGTAACCTGAGGTTGGTTATAATGCCTACAAGGTCTGCATGAGGATCAAATGAGGCCATTCATCCAAAATTTTTGGAAAACTTCATGTCTCAATGCAATTGTTCAATTAATGTTAGTAATTAACATATGCCTTTTTTAAGAAAAAAAATTAAAAGTTATGTTATCATTATTTTCTTATAAATCACAGCTGCCCCCCTATAGAAGAAAATGAAGGGATAAAAGAACTAGTGAACTTTGCAGTTTAATTGCTTGGCTTTGAATTCTAAGTCTGCCACTTCTTGGCAGTCAGAGGATTCTTAGATTTCTCTAATTCGTAGAATACTTTCATATTATGATGTGTTCACATGTTTGTTGTGAGAATTGAGTGAAATAATATTTGCAAAGTTCTTAAAGCAGTGTGATGACACTATGGAGTCAGAAATTATATATCAGTCATGCAAAAGAAAGTAAGAAAAAGTAGATCTGATGACCAACGATAATAAGAAAGCTACACAGATGTAGTATAGTGTTTAGAACAATGACTAAAATTTGACATTCAGTCACTTTTCAGGTCAAAAATATCATTCCCACTTTTTCAGGTGGTTTGATATTTCTGGAAAAGTCTTTGGTGGGGTAAGAAGGTCACTTTTATGGCTATATTTTAAGCCATTAGGGGCACAAAGCCTCTGTATAACAAGTTTCCTTTGTGTGTAAAGTATCTTTATTAGGAATAAATAAAGATAGCATGAGATAAATAAAGAATTGTTCATTGATGGCTGATTTCTGTTTTATTACCCACAAATGCAGAGATGAGAGACTGTCCAATATGCCAAATGTACTAACCAGCTAAAAGCAAGTAAAACTTAGTACTTAAAGCTCAGTTTAGTTTTCCTTTCATAAAATACTTTTGAAATTAATGTGTGAATCAATTTCCTTGATAAAAAGAGACCGGTTGAGATTGTGTTTATGAGGTGCTGTATTGTTTCCCACATTGGGTAGATGGAGGACAGAGAGAGAAATAGAGATCTGGAAACTTCCAAAATAATTTGACCATCTAGACAATGGATATTTATCTCCCTTTTCTGTGTAGGCACCTTAATGCTGCATTGGAATTTGATGCAACAATAAGCAGTACTTTTATTTGAGTACTTTGTGTTTCATAAATACATCATCTTGATTTAGAATTGGGAACACATTTAATGGAAAAGATCATTTAGATTTAAGTACTGTATCTCAGCAAGTAATTTGGGTAAAACCTGATTACTGAAGGTGTTTATTTCAACTTGATTATTCTTTATTACATTATGTTACCAATTTATACTGATTAAAATGCTAATGTTCTATGTTAAAAAAGTATTACATTTCTTAATTTTCCTAAATTAGCAAAACTAAAACATTTACAAGAAAAAATTTTCTGCCTGTGTACTAAATAATGGGATGTAAGATTTAAAAAATAAGATGAACAGAAACAATCTGGGGCCAGGAGCTGTTCTACTGGCTTTCTGTTGTTCTTGAGACAGTTTTAAAGCTTTCCTAGAAACTTAAGATATCTTTTCTACAAATGTTGAAATATGGAGATGATACATAAATCTTGAAATATATCTAGGCACAGCAAACATAATTCTCCATCCTCATTTTGCTCAGGGCTTATTACATTGGCCTTTATGTGTGCTAGTTGTATAAAAAGACATTGTGTATTTCTAAACATATTTGTTAATCTGCTGCATCTCAAAATAGCAAAGATTACTTCAAAATATCTTACTGTTGTTTGTCATTATTTTAGTGGAAGTAAATCTTAACCACAGCCATGAATTTATATCATTTTTCACTCACATTAAATCCTCATAATATGACATTACTGCATATCTACCCAGAGGCATTTAGGTACATACAATTAGTTTATGATTGAATTGAATATTCACATGTGTATATGTAGTGAAAGATATTAAGTGTTTACATGAACCAAGAAATGAAGTTTTCAGATATAAGAGGGGACTTACCCACTTGCTTATAGTTCTGAAGGTAAATTACTGGGAAAAGATAACAGCCAAATTATGTTGTTATACTGTGTGCATGTACAAATATGTACCAACAAATCCCACCATTATGTACAATTATATTGCTCCAATAAAAATATTAAAAAAGTGTGAAAAGTGAAAGAAAAAGTCCTGTAATAAAGGCCTTTAGAAATAGCTCTTGATTTCTATTGTATTTTCACATTTTAACCTAGACTGCCACCTAAGTCTGTGTTAGGAACATGTACCATGATGAGACATTTGAAAAGTAGAATAATTTAAATATAAATCCAGTAGTTATGTTATTATCAACCATCAACCCTCTGAACTGACCAGGATGTAATAGCAACATAAGGGCTATATTTGCCAAGGGACATCACTAACAGATGGTGGTGTAGATCCAAAACTATCACTTTACTGCTTAGATTAACAACTTCAGGCATTTGCAGGGATGACATCTGATGGTGAACATCCCAGTTGCTAATAACTAACATCCTCTTCTAGTTCATTTGTCCCTAATTGAAAACACCCCCCTCTTTTGTTCTTAGTAGACAATTTAAAAACCAATTGTATGGGTAGTTCTTATGTATGATAGGTCCAAGTGCTTTGAAAAAGATGATTTCTAATTAGACCAGAGCATTTCACATGAGAACAATTTAAACTTTAAAGGATTTCAAATTCTTTAAGAATGTTTAATTATGAAGTATTTTAAATGTACAAAATAATACAGCAAATGTGTCCATAATTCATGCTTACCAGATATTATATTATATGTATTTTTTAAAAAATGAATATCACAAGTGTATCTCAATCACTCCTTTGGATCTCTCCCTTTCTCCGCACGGCATAGTTCTTACTCTCCTGTGACTGGAATGACTCATCCTGAGACATGTCTATACATTTTCTAAATACATAAGTATAAGACCATAATCAATATGAAGATTTATTTTTTGTTTTTATATTTTCTATAAATGTGTCCTCTACATATTCTTTTGTAACCTACTAATTTTACTGAACTTTGCTTTTGAGATTTATAAATTTTAATGTATGTAGATTAATTTGCTTGAACTCGTGTATAGTAGTGATTATATGACAAAAAATTAATTTCTCTATTTCCTTATCAGTGGTCATTATTAATGATCATCTATCATTCAAAATGATATTCCCAAAATGCGCCATGATACATACACCTTTTAGTACTCAAGATTATTTAGAACTGGAGTTGTCAGATCAAAGCGTGCACTTCTGCAACTTGAATGAATATAGCCAACTGCTCTAAAGAGTGATTTTATCAAATCATACTCTCATATGCAGCGAATAATAGCCTTTGTAATTCATATGCTAGGCTATAGTTTTAATTTTTGTCAAACTCATGGATGTGGAATGTGATTTTATTTATATTTGATGAAAACTAGTCATATCAAGGATTTTTATTTTAAACTTTTAAAAGTTGAAGTGAAATACCACTGTACTAGTCAGTTTTTCAAGATAAAATATGTGAGGCAGACTAACTTCAAAAACAGATGTATTTAGCTCAGAGTTTTTGGAAGATTAAGGGCATGGCATTTGCATTGGTTCAGTTCTGCTGAGGGCCCTGTGGTCTGGGTCACATCAGGGCAGATGACATTGGTGGGAGTGTTTGTGGGAGCAAGAGATCATATCAGCAATAGAGCTGGGTGGGATCAGGTAGATTTTACAACAGCCCTCTAGAGATAATTACCAATGGATCACATGAGGACTACCTTAATCTCTTTCAAGGACACACGCCCCAATTTACCCAAGAACCTCCTACAATTTCCCCACCTCTTAAAGGTCCACACCTCCTCCTCAACACTGCAACCCTTTGGTTCAAGCCTCCAACACAAGAACCTTTGAGGATACATCCAATATCTAAATCATAGTCCCTAAACATAATTGAAGAATCAAACAAGGGAGAAGAGCCAAACTAACATCAAATTTACAACTCTATTCAAGCCCAGGATAATCAATTGACTCCAAATATAAAGAGAGACAGTGATGGCAGAATGAAGGAAGATGTGCACACTCACTCTCTTGAGCAGAACACAAAGGGACACCAAAATCCAGCTTTCAGCAAGAATTATTTAACTTTTGAGAAGGCATAAAATAAAACAATCAGATAAGACAAGCAATAATTGGAATCAAATGCCTACATAACACAATACTGAAATATTCAGAGAATTTTAAATAACTATGACTTGTATATAAAAGATGCTAATGAAAAAGGTGAATAACATGCAAGGTCACATAGTTATAGCAAAGAGGTAGAAGCTATGGAAATGAGTCAAATGAAATACTAGAAATATAATGGAGATAAATTCCTATAAAATACTCATCAGTAAGTTTGGCTCAGTGAGAGAAGGAATAAGTGAACTTGAAGTTAGAGAAACAGAAATTATCCCAACCAAAACACTGAAAGGTGGGGTAGAGTGTGGAAAGCACATTCAAGAGCTGTGGGACAGTGTTAATTAAATATTCTAACACATTTGTAATTGAAATCCCAGAAGGAGGCAAAATAGAAAGGAAGCAGGAGAAATGTTTTGAATATTTCAAGAAGTAATAGGCAAAAACCAAAATTAATGTCAGACACCAAACCACAGATTCAGATTCATGTTCTTAGAGAACATAAAACAGCATCAATAATATTACACACAAATGAACTATAAATATCATAAACAAACTACTCAAAACAAAAGACAGAAAATCTTGATTTGAGAGTTACTTTGTGCTTTTCTAGTGCCAGAGCTTTTGCCATCTACCAGGTTAGCAGGAAGGCAACCATCTGCAAGTCAGGAACAGAGTTCACATGCTGTCAGAGCCTGATAATGTTCTTACTCTAAATCTGAGCTCTGAGCCTCCAGAACTGTGAGCAATAAATCTGTTTTTTTAAGTCATCCACGCTCTGGTATTTTGTTATAGCAGCCAAAGCTAACTAGACATTATATAATAGTGTGCTAAAGTTTTTTTTTTTTTAATATCTAACATAGTAGACTTCTGAACAAGGAATGTTGTCAGGGATAAAGAAAGTCATAATGATAAAGGATACAATTCTCCAAAGGAAAGAACAATTTTAATCTGTTGGTATACAATAACAGAACTTAAAAATAATGGAGTGAAAACTGAAGATGCTGAAAAGAGAAGTAAACAATTCCATAATTTCAGTTGCTAACTTGTCCCTATTCTCTCAATAATTGATTGAACAAGTAGACAGTAAGTCAGTAAGAATAGAGATCTGAAAAACACCATAAACATAATAGATACTTAGAGAACACTTCCCCCAGAAAAGCAACACATAACTTTATTTTAAAGTGTTTATGGATCATCCACTGAGATAAATCATATCTTAGGCCAAAAAAGAAAGCTCAATAAATTTGAAGGAATACATATCTTACAAAGCACATTCTTGGAACATAATAGAATTACACTAGAATCAATAACAGAAAGGTATCTAGAAAAATGCCAAATGTTTTGAAATTAAATAACATATTTTAAAGAATCTATGAATCAAACAGAAACATCCAAGAAAATAACATATTTTGAATCAAATGAATATAAACCTACAACATATCAAAATGGTATTTGTACCACATAATTCTTTCAGGACAAAACTGTACAGTAAAAAGCTTATGTTAGAGGAGAAGAAAGTTCAAAAAATCAATATCCAAGCTTTCATCAGAATAAATGAGTAAAAAAAGTCAACTAAACTCAGATAAACCAAAGGAGGAAATAAACATAAAATCAGTTGTCAATAAATTGAAGAGAAAAATAATGGAGGAAATAAATACGAAACTAAAAGTTGTTTCTTTTAAAGTATCAATAATATTGATAAACTTCTAGTTAGACCATTCAAGAAAATAAGAAAGAAGGTATGAATTATCAGTATCAGATACAATGAAGATATTATTACAGATCCCAAAGACTTCAAAACATCATAAGAGTGGAAGACAGTCCTAAAATAATCCCTAAGATCAATGCCCATTAGTGTTAATGTCTGTATTTAATCCCTTTCCTTGTATTGTTGGCTAAAATTATTGACTTGCTTCTAATCACTAGGATATAAAAGGACTATGACTTCAATCTTAGGCACTCTTCTTTCCTTGTCTGGATTGCTTGCCCCAGGGAAATTCAGATAACATATTGTGAGGCAGCTTTGTGGAATCCCACATGGCAAGGACATAAGGCCTGCTACAACTACCTGAGTGAACTTGGAAATGAATCACCTCTCTCAGTTGAGTTCAGAGGGAATCACTGCACTGGCTGACATGTTGACAGCAACTTCCTCAGAGACCATAAGACAGAAGTATCCAGATAAACCAGCTTCCTTTGACTCATGAGTTCCTGACCCATGAAAACAATGAGAAAATAAATGTTTTATATATTAAGCCTGTGTCTCTAATTTTAAGTGCAATTTATTGCCCAGTAATAATTATGTCAATAATGAAATACTACAAACAATTCTATGCTCATAAATTTGATAATGTAAATGCAATAAATGAATTCCTTTCATATACAGACTATACTATTCAACACACTCAAGAAATAGATACTCTGAACAGTTTTTATTATATCTGTTATAGAAATTTAATTCATCATTAATATTTCCCTAAGCAGTCTCATACGGCTTCATTAATGAATACTATCAAATATTTAAGGAATAAATAATATCAATTAAAATCTCTTCTGGGGAATGGATAATCTTCTAATTTATGAGATCAGCACTACCCTAACATCAACACCATAAAAATTATTACAAACAAAGAAAACTGCAGACCAATGTCCCTTATGAAACCAGACAAAAATCCTCAAAAAGTTTAGCCAAAGTATACCGACATACATAAGAAATTATACATCATAAGCATTTTGAGTTTATCTAAGAAAGGCAAGACTAATTGATTTTATTCTGAAATTAACTTATTTTATTCCAAAATCATTTTATTCCAAAATCAATCAATATGACATATGATATTATAGACTGAATAGAAAATATCATATCAATATATTTGAAGGAAAACATTCAACTCCTTTTCACCAAGATGATGCCAAATGTGAAGAATAAAGTTCCTGCCTGTGCCAAAGCCAAAGCCAAAACACAGTCTTTAAAGACCGAGAAGGCAGTGCTAAAACGTGTTCATAGCCGCAAAAAGAGATCTGCTGCACATAGACTACCATCTGGTCTCCCAAGACACTATGGCTCTGGAGTCAGCCCAGATATTCTTGGGAAAATACTCCAGGAGAAATTGGCTTGACTACTATGCCATCATCCACTTCTTTCTGGCTACTGAGGCTGCCATGTCAAAGGTAGAAAACAAAAATACACTTGCATTCATTGTGGATGTCAAGCCCCCAAACACCAGATCAAACAAGCTGAGAAAAAGATCTATGATATTGATGTGGTCAAGGTCAATACCCTGATCAAACCTGATGGACATATGTTCAGCTGGCTCTTGACTATGATGCTTTGGATGATGCCAACAAAACTGGAATCATCTAAACTGAGTTCAGCTGACTAATTCTAAATAAGCATATTTTCTCCACCAACATAACACATTCAGTGATGTTCAACATCTATTTACAATTTGAGCTATCAGCATACAAAAAAAATATGTGACTTATAATAAAACTTATTTTCCCAAAATTACATATGAGATCATATTTAGTAATGAAAAACTTAATGTTTTCCCTCTAAGACCTGAAATAAGGCATTGATGTCAATATTTTTATAAATATATTTAATATTGTGCTATAAGGTCTAACCAATGCAATAAAGCAAGAAATTTTTAAAAACCAGAAGATCAGAAAAAATACAATAAAACTCTCTTACAGATAACATGATTGTCTATATAGAATATGTCAATCTACAAAAAAATCTCCCAGCACTAATTAACTTATCCAGTTTGAAAGATACAAACCCAACACCCCCAAATTAAGTGTGTCTTTATATGTTAAAAGTAAACAACTAAAATATGTAATTATATCAACAATACAATCTATGATACCACTAATAAATAAAATATGGGTTTAAATCCTAAAAAAGTGTGCTGTATTTGTATCTACACAGTGAAAACTACCAAAGGCCAATAAGAAATTTTAATAATAATAAAATTTAAACAAATTGAAAAGCACACCATGTCCATGGATTGGAACATCCAATATTGTTAAGATATTAATTCTCCTCAATTTGATTTTCCAGATGAATTTTTGCAGGTATGGAGAAGATGATTCTAAAAATTTTACTTTATCAAACATTTAGTGATATTTGGACATATTTTTTAAAATCTAAGAGTTAGACCCCAGAAATATAACTAAAGAGTTTGTGCATTTTCTGAAGTCTTGTTCATTAGGGGGCTTCACTTCAAGACGATAGAGCAATGACTATGCATTTTTTGGGGTGACCCAATTTCCAAAATCATTGGGCTTTTCTCTGGCGCTATTAAATGTCTATTGTGAAATTTATTTAAATTGGCACTATTAAATTTTCTTTTTAAAAAACAATTCTATTTCTGAAAGTGGCTAAAACATGCATGGCTGTCAATATTCTGTTCAGGTGAACTGGGGTATAGGGTTGAGGTAGAGGTCGGAGGCATTGGTGATTAATGGATAAACTTTCATTTAATCTCTTGTGTTTATTGCAGTGTCTCACTTCCACTTTTCATTGACTAGTTTCTCTGAACCTTGAGCTTGTATCCTTGATTTTTCTAGAAAAACAACAGCAACAAAAACAAAACAAAAACAAACAAACAAGAAACCTATGTAGTTTTCCCACAAGGAAGAATAAATACATGGATGGCAGGGAAGCAGAAGGTCTCAGGGTTTAACTCCCTTTCATACTCACTTTAAACTGACCACCATGTTTTACATCCCATTCTTCATCTCTTTCAAAAGTAATTGACAACTCAATACTGAGCCTTATGTGGATTTTGCCTGACAAACTAGTATACTTTTATTTAATATTATCTGTGCTGATATTGATGCTTAAAACACTTTAATGTCAATAACCATGCCTTTGTCCCCTATCCTATAAATATTTCCAGGCATCATTCATTGACCATAGCCTTCTATGATATCCATTTACTCCCATTTCAGTGGAATTACATAAGAAAGCAGTGCTAAATAAGTGCTTTAATTCAAGTCATGTAATTGTATGTCTGAGACTGATATGATTTTCATATGATTGTTGGTCATTCCCTTTTTTTCTTATGAATTGTAAGTTCATAGCCTTCCCCTTGCATGCACTGTTTGTAGGAAATCTTTATTTCCTGAAAGATAAAAATAATTGGAACAAGAAAGTTGGGTCAGTCAGTCATACAAACATGACTTCACTTTTGACTAAGAAAAGCAAAATGTATTTATCAGAAATCTTAATTGTTAAAGAGACTTACAAAGCTCCTACTATAGGTTACACACAATGCTAAGAAGTGAAACTGCAAAGACAAGCTTTTATTTTTTGAAAAAATGCCAAATCCAGTTTTTGTACATCCTCAGATGCATTCAACCCCATCTGTTCAACTGGCCTCAATCATTTGCTTTGCTTCTGATCTAAGCAATTTTTATTGAGATTGCATTGAATCTATGGAATAATTTATGAAGAGTTTACTTCTTTGTGAAATTGTATTTTTCAAACAATAAACATTTACAATTTTAGTCATTTGTAATTGCACAGTTTAGTGCTGTAAAGTATATTCCCATTGTTGAACAACCATCACTATCACCATCTCCAGAACTTTTTTTAATATTCCCAAACCAAAACTGCATACCCATTAAATACCTCTCCATTTCCTCTCTCCTCAGATCATGGAAACAATAATTCTGCATTCTATGAATTTGACTATTGTAGGTAACCCCCAAAGTGCTATTGTACAATAGTTAGTTTATTAGACTTAGCATTATTTCTTTAAATTTTATCCATGTGGTAGCATGTATCAGAATTTCCTTCCTTTTTAAATTTGAATAATACTTCATCATATGTAAATTTGAATCACATTTTTATTTATCCATCGTTAATCAAAGGACATTGCTTCCTCCTTTTGGCCATTGTGAATAATATTATAAAACTAATAAACAAATATCCACTCAAATTGCTTTCAATTCTTTTGGAAATGAAATTTCTGAATCTTATGATAATTCTAATTCTGAGGAATTGCCAGACCATTTTCCATAGTTGTAGCATCATTTTACATTCCCGCTAGTAGTGCACAGGAGTTAAAATTTCTCTACGTCCTTTTGCCCATTAGCCATCAAAACAAGTGTGAGATGGTAACTCACAGTAGATTGGTTTTAATTTGTTCTGCCCCAATTTTATTAATGATATTAGCATCTTTGCATGTACTTATTAGGCATTTATATATGTCTTTTGGGGGAATGTCTGTTCAAGTCTTTCGTTCCTTTTTAAAGGAGTTGGTTGTACTGTGTGTGTGTGTGTGTGTGTGTGTGTGTGTGTGTGTGTGTTGGTGCGCTGAGTTGAAGGAATTCTTTATGTATTTTGGATATTAACCCCTTATCAGATTAGTGATTTGCAAATATTTTCTTCCATGGCATAGGTTGCCTTTTCATTCTGTTAGTGATATCTTTTAATATACAAAAGATTTTTCTTTAATGTAGCTCAATTTATCTATTTTTTCAATTTATCTATTTTTTCTACTTTTCTTGCTATTTCCAAGAAATCATTGCCAAATCTAATGTGTTAAAACTTGTTCCCTATGTTTTCCTTATTGTTTTTGTATTTTTGGCTCTAACATTTAGATTTTAGACCCATTTTGAGTTAATTTTTGTTTGTGGTTTGGGGTAAGGGTTTAACTTCATTCTTTTGCGTACAGATATCTAGTTTTCCTAGCACCATTTGTTGAAACACTCATGAGTTTTTAAAAGTTCTTGAATAGCATATATTCAAATACTGCTGTTGTCACATATTCTCTTGCCTATTTTCCTTTTAGAATTTTGACAATATTAATATATCTCTCATTCTTTTCTGATTTTTCATCCCTCATTCTCTGCACTTCAATATTTTACACTGACATATTTTAGTTTACAGTTTCTTTGCTGTGTCCAATCTAATAAGCCCATTTATTAAAATCCTAATTTTGCTTACTGCATTTTTCAGCTTTTATGCTTTAAAAAGAAGAAACTCTATGGACTGAGGGATACTGATTAGGCTCCACTGATCAAATATTAGCAAGATATTAAAGGAAGAGGGGAGAGTAAGGGCAGGTTACCTATTATCCTGCTTTCCTCCCTCCATGCCTACAGGGTGTCTGTGTTCTATAGTTGGCTCTCTAGCACAAATTTCTCTCTCTCTGTCCAGTAAGTGCTTCTTCTTTAACCTCTTCACACATAGAAGGAATGCCTTGTCCTACTAATATCAGTTAGACAGCATCCTTACTCTAGTATTTTTCTTATAGCCTACACTTAGGTTTGTGAATAGTTCTTTCACTCAGTACTCCTCAAATCACTCAATTGGAATGCACTATCTCTTTCTACCTGGCATATTGAATATAGAAAATTTGATATGTAGAACATTTTGGTTTGTAATGTTTTATTTACTGGCTTCTGGAGTTTGTCATATTTTAAAGGCCATTTTTATACAAATGACATATAAATGAAGTATCCTATGCTTCCATTTGTCACTTTTATGGTTTCAAACTGCATTCAAAGTGATAATCCATTTGAAATTTCATGTAATATTAGAAGTGAAGTATTACTCATGATTTCCCTAAAACTTTTGTGATCTTTCTTGATCTTTTACCTTATGCTCGACTTTTGGAGTCTGCTTATCATGTTAAAATATTATTTTTATTGAGCAAATATAAATTTTGTAGAATTACTCAAGGGTAAATATGACCTTTAAGAGTCTATTTAGTCATAAATGCAATAGTTTTTGTTATGTTAAAATTTTTATTTGTAGTTCTGATTAACTTTTCAGATTATTCTTCTCACAGATCTTGTACAATGACTTTTATCTCAGTTATTTTATCAAAGGTTACTTTTATAAATCTTGTCTTCTTTCATTATACCTACTGACAGATTTTCTTTGCATATATGAAGCCTAGTGGTTCCTGGAATTGTTAATTTTCAGCCACTTTACTGAATTATCTTTATGTTTGTAATAGTTTTAGAATTTCTGATATTTTTCTTTGGCCAGTTTTTGAGAGCAGAAACATAGAATAAGCCTATTGTTGCTTGCTTGCTCTTTCTTTTTTCTTTTCTTTTATTTTTTGGTTCCAGGGATTGAATCCAGGAGTATTTAAAATCCAAGGATATTTAACTCCTGAATCATATCCCCAGTCAGGTTTTTAAAACTATTTTTTTTATTTTGAGACAGAGCCTCACTAATTTGTTGAGGCTGGTTTTACATATTTCTTAAACACTGTTAGAAAACAAATAAATATTTAAATTCAATATTAACATGCACTGTATTTTTCCTACAAATGGCATAATTTATTAGTAGAACTTTGCCTGTTTGAAACCTGACTTTAATGTCATTGCCATTTTCTTTGGTGGAAAATGAAGTTTGGGTTATTTTTCACTCTTAGAATGACTCAAATTCAGGGAAAAACTATGGAGATTAAAATGTTTTCTGTTCTGTAACACGGAATAATTAGGTGATATGCTTCAGTATGTTGACCTTTCAATTTAAAGTCATTTTCTCTGCAGCTTTATTCACATTATAAAGAGGCAATGTCCTCATAAGGGTAAATAACAGAATTAACTTGCATTTTTTGAGTAAATGTCAATTCTTCAGCCTTTAACAAATTACTACTAGGAAACAAACCTATACTTTATGGTGTCTAGAAAATAGTTTATGTTATCAGTATAGAAACAATAGCTTTGAAAAGAAAATAAATATTTTGCAATCATAATTTGCTCAGATCCTTTAAACTGAAAAAACAGGATTAATACCAGCCAAAGTAGTCAAGGTAGTATCTTCTTTACACTACTTAAGTTCAAGGTATTTTATTGCTAATCATGGCTACACTTCTAGAGTCTATATATATTGACTAATAGGGCTCATCCTTAAATGTTTCCAGAGGCCAATATTTAAGCAATCTCTTTCTCTCCATTGGTGGATTTATTAAAAAATTATCAGTTAGACTGTTTTCAAAAGCACGTTTTTTTTTTTTTTTTTTTTTTTTTTTCTTGAAGTGCTAGAAATAATTTGATGGTGGTTTAGTTGCAGAAGAGCTCTCTGACCCTGGGCCTCTGACTGGGGTGATGTATTACTTTTAAAACCAATTCAAATTGGCTTAAACAACAATAAAGGGTGTTTGTTGGTGAGTATACTAAAATGTCCAGATGGTTGGTAGACTAAAGGAACTGATTAGTTGGGTTTTACTCCCATTCTCTGGCATTCTTTTGGCATTTCTCCTAAGCTTGTTGACTGTGTTCCCTCAAGGTCCAAAAACAGGTCTTATCTCCTGGAGAGAACAGTACTCAAAAAGGTCCCACTCTCTAAATCTTGGAGTAGATATAGTTCCTGGTAGTATACTCAAGGATAGGAGATAGTTTCAGAAGTCCTCTATCCCAAGATGAGATTACACATAAAAATATGTTTTTTTTTTAATCTTAAGTAAAATGAGCTTTTATTTTATAAAATGTTTGGTGTTGTGGCTCAGTATTAGAGTGCTTGCCTCACACATGTGAGGCACTGGGTTCAATTCTCAGCACCACATGTGAATGAATGAATAAAATAAAGGTCCATCAACAATAAAAAAATTTTTAAAAGTGAGCAAAGTTCATTTTGAAAGATATCACTAGTCTATGAATTTGAACTGGCCAAATAACACTACTTTTGGAAAAATACACATCTGAGCATATATATTATTATTATTATTTTTTTTTTTTTTTTTGTGGTACCAGGGATTGAACTCAGGGGCACTCAACCACTGGGTCACATCCCCAGACCTTTTTTGTATTTTTATTAGAGACAGGGTCTCACTGAGTTGCTAAGTGCCTCGCCATTGCTGAGGCTGGCTTTGAACTCGTGATCCTCCTGCCTCAGCCTCCCAAAGTGCTGGGATTACAGGCGTGCGCCACCGCGCCCGGCTCTGAGCATATATATTATATCCAGCTCATAATACCCAAGCATCTATAATGTCTATATATAGATAATGGTTTTATTTATTAATGCCAGTATTACTGTGAGTATTTTAAAAAGGGTAGGAGACCAACTGAGTTTTCTAAGAAAAATACACTTAGTTGATTTAATCTAGAAATCAGACAATTAAAAATCAATACTTACAAGTCTCCTTTAGGGAAATACATTTTATTAGGTGCTAATCAAACTGATTAGGCAGCAATCAAACTACTTTGTATTCAAAATAAAGCAGTTAATGTGACAATGTTGTTTCATTTACTCTGATTAGGACTCTTAATTAGGACATCAAGGATATTTAAGATAAATTGTGACAAGTCTAGGAGAAGTTGGGAATCTGATTTACAGCCAATGTTATCTTATGTAACTGTGGTTAATACCACAGAAAACTATATGAGATTCCAGTTATAATTATGTTTTAATATTTATTGCATGGATATAATATTATCTCTGTGGCATAGGCTCTCATATACACACTCATTCAATAATTATTTCCTGAGTAGGAAATAATTAAACATAATTATTTGGTATATGGAATTTTTATTATTCCATTAGGCCTATGAAACTTTTAAATGCACCAAGTGAAGAAAGACAATAAAATATTTTATGATCCAATGGGATAAATATATACATACCTGAATATATATATATATGTATATATATATATGTACTGAAAGGAAATGTAAATAATATTTTCATCATGTAAGAAAGAGAAAACAATTAAAACATCCTAGACTAGGTGAAAACTCTTCCGAGAAAAAGTGAAATTTCAACTGGTGCTGGAAAACCGGGAACTGCAGTGATGAGTGAATGTGAGGCCCTTCTGGTCCCTAGGGAGTAGAAAGCGTCATTCCACACAGGAGGAACGAATGTGAATGTACATAGTTTAGTGTGAGATGATGGTGTAAAGGTGTCTTGTGACCAAATTTACAATGGTAGGTCTTGAATCTCATTCTAAGAAATTCAGACTCCAGGGCTGGGGTTGTGGCTCAGTGGTAGAGCACTCGCCTAGCACGTGCGAGGCCTGGGTTCAATTCTCAGCACCACGTAAAAATAAAGGCATTGTGTACAACTAAAGCAAATAAATAAATACTTAAAAAAAATTCAGACTCCATTTTGTGTTTAATGGGGACCCTTTGAAAACTGTGCAATGAGAAGTAAAGATGTATATAAAACAAACTTTGAGAAGTTATAATTCTCAAAAGGAAGGAAGAAAGGGATGGAGGAAAAGCAGCTGTCAAGTGACTGCAATCCTAGTGAAGTCTCTGTGTATTTGGGATCAAGAGGAACAATCAGAATTCAGAGACATTTTGAAAGTGGGACTAATAAAATTTTATGATGTAAATGTTAGTCAAACATAACTGTTGCTGATACTATCAGTTGCCTTTCAATATTTATTATTTATTAATAACATTATCCAGAATTAGAGCTGACAAATTGCCACCCAGCTAAAAGTCTGAATTTCAGAGTTGCTATAGCTGGATGTGGCCATATGAACACTGATTCCTGAGAGGCATAAGGGCACCTTCTATAAGTTCTCATGCAAAGAGAAGTGTTTGCTTTGTCCACTTTTTTCTTTGAGGTGGCTGAGTTGTGGCTGGATGCAGTGGAGCAATTCCAGCACTTGGGTACTGTTAAGTGAAGCCAAATGCTGCAAAGTGAGGCTCTTGAGCATCAGAAGCAGGGAAGTAGAATCTTTAGCCATTGATGATCCCAGGGCCTTACACAGCCCAGGAATGCTTGCCTCTGGGTACCTTTAACATGACATAGAAAACATGTGAAAACATATCTTTGTGTTTTGTATTTTAAGTTTTCATGTTAAACTCATGTAAAATTAATCCTAATTAAGTGATATCAAGTTTCTTATCTGTGAAAGCATACAGCAGTCACAGTCAACTCAGTTATATTTTAATAACAATACCCCAATTTCAATGGTTTAAAGCATCAAAGACCTATTTTCTCATTATGTCTCTAAGCTATTCTTAGAGAACCAGAAATATTGGTGGACATTATTAATGTTTACCACAATATTTTATTTTTTAATTTTTTTTAGAAACGTAATGTCATTAACCAGGAAGAAGCAGCAAGAAGGAGGGAAGAAGGTAGAGATAATAAATCCAATTATGGATATCTTGCCTATGAATATCAGGTTTCTTTGTATGCAATTTGAAACTGGAAATATGGATCTTGAAACTGAGTGACACTAGATATAAAGCTGGTATTCATCTATATCCACATGGGATTTGAATCAATGAGTGATGACAAGACTTAGTGCTGTACTGCAGAGAAAAGATATGACCAAATATTAGCCAGAAATAATATATTAGCAAGAAAAGAGAATTTCAGTCAGCCTTAAAAAATGTCTAAAAGATGTGAATTTAAAAACTGATACTTTATCGAAGAGTCATCTTATAAAGTCATCAACTTTATAAGCACTCAATTGAAAATAGTATTAATTACCTAATGAGCCAATCACCTTTCATTTATACTGTTGTCACTGAGACCTTTTCTTTGGCAGAAACTAAACAGTTACACAAAGGACTACTAATCATTTTTTCCCAGTGGGACTATATTATGTAGGAAAACGATGCTATAGTTATACCCATTGACAAAGAAGTACAAGCTCAATGTAATCTAGGAGATAATCTAGAAATAAACAATGCCAATTATCAAGGTTGACCTGCTTCTGCTTACACAGGGGTGATCCTGACGTGATTAATAAGGAACTGGGTCTGCTAAGAATGGTGTCTTGAGATAACAGATTTTTTCCACAGCACTGTCCTCTTTTTCAATGTCTAGCTGCTTCAGGACCAAATTCTTACCTAGCAATGCAGTAAATATTTTACTTCATTTATTCGTTTCTACTTTCTTATTTTTTACTGGTTGTATAACTAAGGTAGTATATAATGAAATCTGAGTGAGAAATGTATAAATTAGGAGTAAATGTGAAATGATAGACTGTAAAGATATTTCAACTGCTGTGTAAAATTTTAAATTTACTCACTCCGTGAAAAAGCCCTGTGACAAACTGAAAAATTTACTAATGAACAATTATAATATAAAAAAATATTTGGTTATTAATAAGGAGCAATATTTATACAATCCAGATGAATAAAAATTAATTTTTACTTTATCTTATAAAATATTTTTATTGAAAGCACCAAATATCATTATATACATATTATAAGAATCTTTAAAGAATGAATTTTGAAGTTAATTTCTTTAGCTATCCACATTTTAGCATATTTGAGACATTGGTTCTAATATGAACTATAATACTATGCCTTGCTTTGAAGCAAATTTGAATTAAATAATTTTACCTTCTAAAAATAATCAGGCAGGTCTCTGGGAAATAACAAAAGAATAACAAATATTACAGTAAAATAGAATGAAATAACAAAATCTCTTAAATGCTAGTAACCATCATAAAGGAAACCAGTTTCTTGGTGTCCATGTATCATGGGATTGACAATTTAGATGGTCCTTCTGTTAAGTTTATAGACATATGTAATTATCACATACATATACAAATATATACACATATAGCCTTAAGGGAGTCATATGCAGAGTTTTACTAAATACTTCCATATTGCAAATCCATATTTAAAGCAATCATTATTTACTTGAATTTGTTTCATCAGAGAAAAATTCTATTTGGTTGGTCTTGGGATCATTTTAATAATTAAGCAACATTAAGTACAGAATTATGAGTGTCAATCACATTGGGAATTATTTTATGACATAAATTAAGTTAGTTCCTGAAAATAACCCAGATAGTATATTGGTAGATAAGCAGGTTGTTTGAGAACTGAAGAAAGAAAAAATAATGTATATTTCCGTGTTTTCCACTGTTTCATACTTTGCCTCCTTAAAGGCACATGGTCTATTTTTTATATAAATTTATTTTTAAATGATATATAAAACCATAAAAGTTATATACATTAATGGGTTGCCATGTGACAATTTGATACATGTATAATTTTGATAATGCTTGAATCAGGTTAATATCTATCAACCCATTTATTATTTATTTATGGTAAAAACTTTCAAAATCCTTTGTTCTTGCTTTTAAAAATGTACACTACATTTTTTTTTTTATCTATAGTTCCCCTACTGTGCAATAGCACATCAGAACTTCTTGCTCCTCTCTTACAGTATCGTAGCACCCTTTGGTTAGCCTCTCCCACCTCTCTCCTTTTCCGCTCCTCTCCCTCAATACTGCTAACCACCATTCTACTCTTAACTTCTCTGAGATCAACCTTTTTAGATTCCACATACGAGTGAGATGACGAGGCACTTGACTTCCTATACCTGGCTAATTTCACTTAACAAAACAATCTCCAGTTCCATCCATGCTTTTGCAAATGACAGGATTTCATTCATTTTTATAGCTGATTAGTATTCTATGGTATATACACACCGTATTTTCTTCTTTTTTAAAATTTTAATTTATTTATTCTAATAAGTTATGCATGACAGCAGAATGCTCTTTGATTCATTATACACAAATGGAGCACAAATTTTGACTTCTTTGGTTGTACCCAAAATAGGGTCACACCATTTGTTCAATCATACATGGACCTAGGGTAATGATGTCTATCTCATTTCACCATCTTTCCTACCCTCATGTCCCCTTCCCCCCTCTGCTTTGCCCTATCCAAAGTTCTCTACTCATCCCATGCCCTCTGCATTATGGATTAATATCCACTTATCAGAAAAAACATTCGGCCTTTGCTTTTTGGGAATTGGCTTACCTCACTTTATCATGATATGCTCTAACTTCATCCATTTACCTAAAAATGCCATAATTTTATTCTCATTTATTTCTGAGTAATATTCCATTGTGTATGTATACTATAGTTTCTTTATCCATTCATCTACTTTCATCTACTAAAGGGTGTCTAGGTTGGTTCCACAGTTTGGCTATTGTGAATTGTGCTGCTGTAAACACTGATGTGTCTGCTTTAATATAATATGCTGTTTTTAAGTCCTTTGGGTATGGACCAAGGATTGGGAGAGCTGGATCAAATGGTGGTTCCATTCCAAGTTTTCTAAGGAATCTCCATACTGCTTTCTAGATTGGCTGCACCATTTTGCTGTCCCACCAGCAATGTATGAGTGTGCCTTTTCCCCCACATCCTCACCAACACTTATTGTTGTTTATATTCTTGATAACTGCCATTCTGACTGGAGTGAGATGAAATCTTAGAGTAGTTTTGATTTGCATTTCTCTAATTACTAAAGACATTGATCATTTTTTCATATGTTTGTTGACTGATTGTATATCTTCTTCCGAGAAGTCTCGGTTCAGCTCCTTAGCTCATTTATTGATTGGGTTGTTTGTTTCTTGGGGGTTCAGTTTTTTGAGTTCTTTATATATCCTGGAGATTAGTGCTCTATCTGATGTGTGTGTGGTGAAAATTTGCCTCTTCTCCAATGTGTGTTTTTTGTGCCTTTGTCTAGTATGAGATAACTGTATTGATGTGGGTTTGTCTCTGTGTTTTCTGTTCTGTACCATTGGTCTACATGTCTATTTTGGTGCCAATAACATGCCATTTTTGTTACTATTGCTCTGTAGTATAGTTTAAGTTCTGGTATTGTGATGCCACCTGCTTCACTCTTCTTGCTAAGAATAGCTTTGGCTATTTTGGGTCTCTTATTTTACTAAATGAATTTTATGATTGCTTTTCCTGTATCTATGAGGAATGATGTTGGGATTTTAATTGGAATTGCACTGAATCTGTATAGCACTTTGGGTAGTTTGGCCATTTTGACAAGATTAATACTGCCTATCCAGGACCATGGAAGATCTTTCCATCTTCTAAGGTCTTCTTCAATTTCATTCTTTATTATTCTTTAGTTTTCATTGTAGAGGTCTTTCACATCTTTTAGTAAATTGATTCCCAAGTATTTTATTTTATTTTATTGAGGCTATTCTGAATGGAGTTGTTTTCCTAATTTGTCTTTCAGAGGATTAATGTATAGAAATGCATTTGACTTATGTGTATTGATTTTATATCCTGCTACTTTGCTGAATTTATTTATTAATTCTGTAAGTTTTCTGGTGGAGTTTTTAGATCCTCTACATATGGAATCATGTTGTCAGCAAATAATGATAGTTTGGTTCTTTTCCTATTTGTATCCCTTTAATTTCTTTCATCTGTCTAATTGCTCTGGCTAGAGTTTTAAGGACTATGTTGAATGGAAGTGGTGAAAGAGGGCATCCCTGTCATGTTCCAGGTTTTAGAGGGAATGCTTCCAATTTTTCTGTGTTTAGAATTATGTTGACCTTGGGTTTAGCATAGATAGCTTTTACAATGTTGAGGTATGTTCCTACTATCCCTAGTTTTTCTAGTGTTTTGAACATGAAAGGGTACTGTATTTTGTCAAATGCTTTCTCTGCATCAATTGATGTAATCATATGATTCTTATCTTTAAGTTGATTGATGTGATGAATTATGTATGCTGAACCAAACTTGCATCCCTGGATGAACCCCACTTGATCATGGTGCACAATTTTTAAAATATGTTTTTGTATGCAATTTGCCAGAATTTTATTGAGAATTTTTGCATCTATATTCATTAGGGATATTGGTCTGAAATTTTCTTTCCTTGATGTATCTCTGTCTGGATTTGGTATCAGGGTGATACTAGCCTCATAGAATGAGTTTCGAAGGGTTCCCTCCTTTTCTATTTCATGGAAAAATTTGAGGAGTATCGGTATTAATTCTTCTTTGTAGATCTTCCTTTTTCAATTTTTTAAATTCTAATTTGTTATACATGATTACAGAATGCAATTCATTTCATATTACATATAAAGAGCACAAATTTTCAAGTCACTGGTTTTTCATAAAGTATTTTCACACCATTTGTGTCTTTGTAGATCTTATAGAACTCAGCTGTGAATCTGTCTGGTCCCAGGCTTTTCTTGGTTGGTAGGCTTTTGATGGTGTCTTCTATATCCTTGCTTGAAACTGATCTGTTTAAATTGTGTATGTCATTATCCTAAATGCATGATTGAAGACTTGAATAATATGAATATACTTTGTATACAGTGTTATATAAAAAGAGGCTCTATATGTGTATTATGAATTATAATGCATACTACTATTACAAATACAACAACTTTGAATTATAAAAAGTAAATAAATAAATAAATAAATTGTGTATGTCCTCTTGACTCAGTTGGGGTTGGTATCTTCAAGGTTTTCTATTTTACTGGAGTATAAATTTTCAAAATAGTTTCTGTCTTCTGTATTTCAATACTGTCTTTCATGATATTTCCTTTTTCATCACGAATGTTAGTAATTCAAATTTTCTCTCTCCTTCTTTTCCTTAGTGTGGCTAAGTGTTTGTCAGTTTTATTTATTGTTTCAAAGAACCCCTTTTTGTTTTGTCAATTTTTTAAATCATTTATTTTGTTTCAATTTTATTGATTTCAGCCTGATTTTAATTATTATCTGTCTTCCACTTTTGGTGTTGGTTTGTTCTTCTTTTTCTAGGACTTGGAGATGTAATGTCAAGTCATTTATTTGTTGACTTTTTCTTCTTTTAATGAAGGAGCTTAATGCAATGAACTTTCCTCTTAGGATTGCCTTCATAGTATCCCAGAGATTTTGATATGTTGTATTGGAGTTCTTACTTACCTCTAAGAATTTTTTTAAATCACCTCCCTGAGTCTTCTGTTATCCATGCATCATTCAGTAGCATGTTATTTAGTCTCCAGGTGTTGGAGTAGCTTCTATTTTTTATTTTATCATTGACATCTAATTTCATTCCAATATGGTCAGACAGAATGCAGAGTAGTATCTATATTTTTTTTTTTTTTGTATTTGTTAAGACTTGCTTTGTGGCATAGCATACAGTCTATTTTGGAGAAGGATCCATGTGCTGCTGAGAAAAAATGTATTTGCTCATTGATGGATGGAGTATTATATATATATCTATGAAGTCTATATTATTGATTTTTTAATTGAATTCTATAGTTTCTTTGTTTAGTTTTTATTTGGAAGATCTATTCAGTCAGTGGTGAGAGAGGTGTGTTAAAGTCATGCAGTATTATTGTGTTGTGGTCTATTTGATTCTTGAAATTGAGAAGTATTTGTTTGATATACATAGATGCCCTATTGTTTGGGGCATACACATTTACAATTGTTATGTCTTGTTGATGTATGATTCCTTTGAGTAGTATGAAATGTCCTTCTTCATCCCTTTTCACTAACTTTGGTTTAAAGTCCACTTTATCTGATAATGTGGATGTTGTTTACATGATCCAAGTGAATGATACATTTTTTCCCATCCTTTTACCTTTAGTCTGTGGATGTCTTTTCCTATGAGATGAGTCTCTTGAAGGCAGCATATTGTTTGGTCTTTTTTAAAAAATCCAATCTGCCAATCTATGTCTTTTAATTGATGAGTTTTGGCCATTCACATTCAGGGTTATTATTGAAATGTGTTTTGTATCCCCAGTCATTTTTGTTTATTTATGGTTTTTAACTTGACTTGGTTTCTTTTTGATTGGCCTTTCCTTTAGTGTAGTTCTCCCTTTGCAGATTTTCATTGTCGTTTTTTATTTTCTCTCATGGAATATTTTGCCAAGAATATTCTGAAGTGCTGGCTTTCTTACTGTAAATTCTTTTAGCTTTTGTTAATCAGGAAGGGTTTTTATTTTGTCATCAGATCTGACACTTAATTTTGCTGGATATAAGATTTTTGGTTGGCATTCATTTTCTTTCAGAGCTTTGTATATATTGTTCCAGGATCTCCTGGCCTTGAGGGTCTGAGCTGAAATAACTCCTGAGTTCCAAATTGGTCTCCCCCTAAATGTAATCTGATTCTTCTCTCTTGCAGCCTTTAAAAATTCTATCCTTATTCTGTATGCTAGTCATTTTCATTATAATGTGTCTTAGTGTAGATCTGTTGTACTGTTGTACATTTGGTGTCCTGTAAGCTTCTTACATTTGATTTTCCAATCTATTCTTCACACTTGGGAAATTTTCTGATATTATTTCTTTGAAGAAATTGTGCATTCCTTTGTTTTGAAACTCTGTGCCTTCCTCTATCCTGATAAATCTTAGATTTGTTCTTTTGATGCTATCCCATAATTCTTGGATGTTCTGTTCATGGTGTCTTGCCATCTTCACTGTGTGGTCAACTTTATATTCTAGATTGTATATTTTGTCTTCATTGTCTGATGTTTTGTCTTCCAAGTGATCTAGCCTGTTGGTGATGCTTTCTATTGAGTTTTAATTTGGTTTATTGTTTCCCTCATTTCAAGGATTTCTGTTTATTTGTCCCCCCCCCCCCCCATAATCTCTCTTTCCTTCCTGAAGTAATCTTTTGCTACCTGTATTTTCTCTCTTATCTCTTTATTGGAGTGATCAATTTTTGCGTGTATTTGCTCACTTGGGTCATTCTTTAATTCATAGGTCATCTTAGTTATGCACATTCTGAACTCCTTCTCTGTCATTTCATCTACTGCACTGTCAATGGCTTCTATTGTTATCTTGGTTTGTTTGGGGCATTTTCCTCCCTTGTTTTTTCATGTTGTCTATGTGTCTTCCTCTCTTGCAATGTGGATCTGAGGTATTTCAGTTTCTACTCTATAATCTTGCATTGTCTCTGCAGGTTAGGAATACCTCACCTTTAAGGGGGAGATCAATGTTTACAGCACCCAATGCAACTAATATTCAGCCATAAATTAATTAGCTTCTATATAGACACTTATAGTTTTGCCACTATAAACAGAAATGGTGAGTATGGTTATCTTCTACCATATACCCAGTAGGTTTGAATAAGGGTTTACAGTTTCTAGTGGTGGACAAAGAGAGAAGTGGGGGGTAGGATGTGATGTTTATGAGGTAGGCTGTGAGAATATAGAGGTATTAGAATATAGGATGAGTGAAAGGGGAATCAACAGCAGTTGGCTATTAGCAGGAGGAAAAAAAGAGAGAGGGGCAACCCCATGCAAGGCTCCCTGTTGCCTCTGCAACAGGATGGTGTCCTAGTAGGGATACCTCTGGTGTAACCGAGCCCACAGGGTTCTTGGTTATGGTCTTTCTGGTTTTTGTCCCTAGATGGAAGTAGTCAAATCCCTAGTTGGTGACAGCAGTAGCGTCAAGGCTGTAGGTACCTTGCTGTTGGGCATCCAGGCCTCAGTTGGTGTCACAAAATGAAATCTGCTCCAACTAAAGGTGGAGGAGGTGGCAGTGGAGGTGTCCCAAGATGGAGAAAACCCAGAGATGGGGCTGGCAGGTAAGCTGTGCGATGGCATTGGGTGGCCTGTTCAGTGATGGCACACTGTGGCATGCAGTGCTGCAACAGGCACCTGCCTCCTGGCCCTGTTCTTTGTCCTACAGTGGAGATTACCACATGAGAAGAGCTATGGCAGTGGCTGTAGTGTCCTAAGATGAAGGTGGTTTGGGTGTAGCCACATGTTGGTGGACAGGGAACCATAGCATGGTATTCCTCTCCACACAGGCAGGTGGTGGGTTCTGGTCCAGGCTCCAGAAGAGGGAGCCACACCACATTTTCTTTATCCATTCATCAGTTGGTGGACATTTGTTTCTATTTTTTAGCTATTGTGAATAGTGCTGCAGTAAACCTGGAAGTGCCGTTGTCTCTTTTGCATACTTATTTCTAGTTTGTTTCCTTGTTGTTGTTTTTGGAAACAGGGATTTGAACCTAGGCCCACTCAACCACTGAGCCACATTCCCAGTCCTTTTTTTACACTTATTTAGAGATGGGGTATCAATGAGTGCCTTAGGGCCTTGCCAAGTCCCTGAGGCAGGCTTTGAACTCTCTATCCTCCTATATCTGCCTTCTGAACAATTGGGATTACAGGTTTGCACCACTGCAACCTGCTCTAGTCTGTTTTTGATTCATTCGTCTAAATTGTCATGATAACACATATACTCAAAGAATAAATTTGTTTGATTTTTCAGTGGAATCCCCAATTTACAATTAGGAGTTGCAATGGGCATGAGTAGAAAATGGATATTACCAAGCCCCAGTGTTTAGATTTTTTACAAACCCATGATGAGTGGCAGAAAAATCCAATATAAACTCTATTCCTCTAGAGAAGAATGTTAATACCAGGAAGGAAGGAGGTAAGGAATGCTTTTGGATGGACTATATGGGTATTATAATGGATTAAAAGAGTAGAATAGGTTAATATGAAAAATAAAATATAGTTCTGGGGCAAAAGTGTCAAATTCACACCAGAACTTTGAAAAGAAGGAAAGACCTTTTTACTGTTCCTTTATTTATAAACTGCCAACTACAATTTTGGTGGTGGTGGGGTTATAGAGTATCACAAATTTAATAAGTTATTTCCTTTTTTTTAACTTGCTGGAAATAAGTATTGATTCCCTGTGGTAATTTTTTGTTTAGAAGATCTTAATTGGTTACTGTGTAAACTGTGTCACCAACACGTGGGTAATTAATTACCATGAAAAAATAAGATCTGAGTACCTTTTATTTCTCTGTAAATTTCTACCCTTAAAGACTCGTCTGGGAAATATTGAAAGGAAATAGCATTTTAAAATCTCTGTTTTTTTCAAGTGGTGATAAAATGGACTAATCTTTGAAGCACAGATTCTTGAATTAATGTAATACAAATGAGTGAAGTATCCTGGTGTAGAGCCATGGGAGACTATGGTCTGCAGAAAATTAGAGAAACGTTCCTACTAAAAGGAAATATCTACCACTTACTCCAACTGACTGCTGCCATTTTGAAATGAAGGTCCAAAATTGCCAGATTTTTCCATTTTTAAGAGCAAGAGAGAAAGTTGGATCTTTATGTAAATTTTTTTTGATTTTCCAAAAAAATTTTTCAAAATAATTTAGAAAATAATATCCCACCCCAGAGGAAACTCATATGTGCTCCCAGTCTACGTAGCCAACAGGCTTCGCACACACTGGTGCTATTCTGGAGACATTTTCATTTTATATTTTTAGATGTTTTGTGGAGAAATTTGTAATCTCTGTATTTTCAAATTCATTCAAAACTAATCATTGAGGATACAATTTAGGCCCATCAATGTCCTAGGTACTGTTAGGCACACACAAAGGGGTATGGTATAACTATGGGCTTTGAAGGACTTTAGAGGAGGAACTGCCCATGCATATCAAATCTAAAACATAAAATGAATGGTCAATGTTCATGTTGCCTACTTAGCTGCAGATCTATAAAATATTTTCAATGGAAAAATAATCTATTTAAAATTTTAAAATACATTCTTTTAAAATAAATATTAAATTATAATTGTTAGCACATATTAATTATACAAAATGTTGAGTTTCATTGTGAATTTTCCATAAATATATATAATGTGCTTTGATCAAATCAAGTCTCCTATTACCCTCTTTTACCTCCATCTGACCCCTTCCTCTTTCCCTGATACTCCTCCTAGTCCTTGCATGTCATCTTATTTTCTTCCTAGTAAAATCCATTTTTATGTGGGAAGATAAAGTAGGTAATTTATATCCTATCATATGGAAATACAGTTCAGCATATCCATTTTTCTATAACATGATAAAAATTTTTTTCCTCTGAGAAATTTCATTTTCTAAGGAATCAGTGTCAACCATCTTGTTTTTCCTTAAAGGATTTAACTCTTTCTTCATACAAAGTTCTAGATTCAGTATCCAGTGTTCCACAGGCATTAAGTTTTAGGAGTTTAAATTATTTCTAAGCTTAGCAAGGAAGTTTTCTGCTGAATTGATGTGTCAGGAAAACAGTGAACTCGTCTTTTAAATAAGCAGAGGAAAATTAGTTGCAAACTGGTTGACTTGAACTAAGGGCAATTTTAATTGGGTGGTTCATTTGTAAATCTTTCTCCTTGTAATTAAGTGGAGCAACACATTAAAGGGGTGAGCAATTTTCAGGGAATTAAAAGCATTGATACTTGCCTTGTGTAGTTTTGAAACAGACATTTGTCCAGGCTACTGAAAAAGCACTATTTTAACTCCCCCCCAAAAAAAGAAAAAAAAAAAAAAAAAAAAGAATCCTCTAGTAGACTTCTTTTTTCTTTCTCCAACAAGGACAAATTTCTTCCATTTTTGACACCAAGCATAGACAATAAGGGCCGTCAGATATCAAGTGCCAAGTAAACTGGCTTATGATACCAATCATCGAAGTATGTCTTACTTTTTGCTCACTCTTCGTCTTCCCTTTCGTCATCCCTTGCTCCTTGCTGATGAATCAGGGAGGAGTACCTCCAATATATCTGAGCTAAGGAGCCCATCAGCTCTCTGTGCCCCCATCTTCTGCCTTTGATCAAAAATACCTCTGAGACTCTACTTGTAACATTAAGAAATATATACCTTGTAGGACTTTTGGTTACAATGAAATTAAATCATAATGCCTTGGATTTTATAGTGCTGGACCCTCTTCTCTTTCTTTTTCTTATCCACCATACTTTATTTTTACTTTCCTGTGTGGGTGTTTGTTTTGGGGGGAGTGCTGAGAAAGTGGAAGGAAAAGCTTTGTTGGGGTGGTGGCATAGGTGTTAGACAGATTTGACCATCTGCAATGTGCCCCACTCTGTATCCTAGCAGCAAGGTTTCTAGTTTGTGCGTTTGCATCAACTGTTTTTCTTTAAATTTTCATTTTCATTAACTTTGTTACAAAGGAGTTTAATTTTCATTGCTTAATGTATTTTTGTTCTCTTTAAAGAGCAGGTATCAAATGTTATTAATAAATGTATGCATTATGAGCAGCCATTGAATTTATTTGCTGCCTCTAAACATTCAGAACCATTTAAGATGCAGGAAAAATGTTTATTTTCACTTAATATATGAATAAAAAGTCAATAGAGCTTTGAAAGAGTAGCTGAACTCTAACACTGTAATTTTTATGTTTTTAAAGCTTTTTATTTCAATTGTTCCCTTTATTCATATGTACAAAGAATGGAGTTTTGGGAAGTAAGGTGGTCTAATTGAAAACATCCCATTAAAAAATGTTCCATATTCTTCTAGTTTGAATACCATATATTGATTGTAATGTCTAAACTAGTAAAGGAGGAAGAAGGCATGCTGGAATCATATTAAAAAGAGACATCTAGTAGCCCATGGGAGGAAATGAGGATAGCATACAAGTATTCCTTCTAATAGTCATGTCATATCATATGGTTACTTTGGGAATTGTGGAATGAGTGGAAAGAAGGAAGATGGAAGGGAGGATGGGAGGAAAAAAGAAAGTAAAGAACCCTAGTCCTTCCTTGGTCACTTCTTAAATTTTCCTTAGTGTCATTTTCCACAACTATAAAATTAAGAACTTGGAATATGACCTCTAAATTTTCTTAGTTCTGTGTTCTCTGACTCATTAATTTAAATGGTGGCAGTGTTTTCACTTTGATTCTTTAAAGTTCTAGTGGCTCATACAAACTGGCTAGTTATGAGAGGCTATATGATATGGTGCAAATAGAAGCTGCCTTCAAGTCAGACATTCCTTTGGCCAGTTCTTCCATGGCCTCAGTCCCCCTCAACTGTAAAGCAGAGGGCCACCAGCCTCACAGAGTCACAAGGAGGACTGGGGGGAAAGCATTGATTTTGGTACCAGGTATTTGGTTCAGTATCAGGATTTCAGGTACATGGCACATTCTTATGCTTGGAAAGTCTTTTGTTAAAACCTCCAATAGCCTAGCAAGGAAGGATTAAGCATGAATTAATTAGCTGGAGCACAGATTAATTAGATTTTAGAATTTGAAGAAACCTTTGAAATGCTTTAGTCCAATCCTCTCATTTAACAAATGAAAGTAAAGGACTCTGAATTTTGGTGCCTTGCTAAGGCCAGACAGTGCGTTAGTTGCCAAGCTAGGAGTAGAATTCTGGCCTCTTAGATCCAAGTCAAAGCTGTCTTTTTCATCTCAAGCCCTAACACCCAGGAGGATGGACAATAGCAAAGTAGGTTTTCTGTTTTGATGTCCTGACATTTTCCTCCATCCTTATTATATACTGGGCTTATTGCTTTCAAAAAATTGAGATGGTGCCTGGGGAGAGAATAAAAGTAGCTCTTCACAAAGAGCTTATGGGCATTTCTCAGCCACCACAATAAGAAATCTTGACCATAAGAAAGTGAATTAAGTCTGCAGCAAAATTAGGTCCTTGGTAATACAGTTAATATCAGTACAGTTCATCATATGACACCCCTCTACTCTGCTTACATGCATGGAGTTGCTAGTAACTGCCCAAGAGTCTCCATGTAAAATTAACTCAAACTGTCTTTTCCTTTACAGTTTCTTGTGTTTATTTGCAGTACAGTCAATATGAGACTGCTGTTCCCTGCTGATATTTAAATTATACACTGGGATATGTAAGTTTTGAATTGATAGTCTCATCATGGATGGTTTGATAAAGTTTGTCCTGCTGTGTCCAGGTAGAAATTTACATACAAGTAGTCAGGTACCAGCAGGGAGATGGAGCGGGGGAATGGGAAATTCCTAAAAGAGGAATATTCACCTGGCAGACCTTAACCCCACACTCACAGCTAGTGACTGCAAACTGGGCTTCAAATCCAAAGAGTCATAGGATCTAGAGTTGAACACATCATCCACAAATCACATTGGACCCCTACTACACACTTTGTACCATGATCATCAGGATGAACTAAAAATTAACATCAGAAAGTCTTGAAGATGAAAGAAAGCCTTAAAATTTCATTTGTAGTTTGTGAAATATGGATTTAAGACAGAGTCCTAGATAGCTTGCCTTGGTGATTGTGGAAGATTTATAAACTGACTCATATGTGGGACTTCTTCCAAGAAGCACTTGGTAGAGGCTGTATTGGTGAGGGCATTGGGCCAGAAGCAAAATACAGGGCTTGTTGACCTTAGGGAAGTTTCTTGGATTCTCTTGTACTCAATTTATGAATCTATAAAATGCAATAATATTTTTACTTCTATATCGAGGTTATTGTACAAGTAAAGAATAATAGTGCTTATAAAAATATTTGAACCTGGGCATGGTGACCCACTCCTGTAATTCCAACAGTCAAGGAGTCTAAGATGAAAGGATCACAGGTTTGAGGCCAACCTGGGCAACTTAGCCAGACCCTGTTTCAAAACAAAACAAATATGAGCTAGGGATGTCATTTAGTGGTAGAACACTTTCCCGGCATGTGTGAGGCCCTGGGTTTGATCCCCAATACCAAAAAACAACAAAAGCTTTTGGAAATGATAAAGATCTATACAGATGTCATCATTTACCCTACATCATAACAAAGTCAGTTATGTTACAAAATCAGACTTTTTATGTTCTATGCATAGGCACTGGGGAGACAACCGTAAATAATATTATTATTATATTTCACTTATTAATATTAATTATATTGATAATCCATTCTTATTAATATTTCTCTTTAAAAATGACACTCTGCATCTCTTCCTGTTCTCCAGTTTGTAGTTATTCATTCATCTACCACGTATTTTGAGGGCCTACCAAGTACCAGGTACTGTTCCAGGCAAAGAAAAAATCCAGAGGGCAGATAGAGCTTCCTGTCCTTGTTAGGTTTACCTTCTAGCAAGAAGTTGAAGATTGGGTAAGAAGATAAATATAATAAATAAGAAAATTATATAACCTATTAGATGGTGATAAATGTTACAGAGAAAAGAGAGTAGAAGAGGGAAAATTGAGAGAATTGAAAGAGCCACGATTGGGGGCAATTTTAAATAGGGTGGTCAGGTTTAGCTTTACTGAGAAGGTGACATTTAAGCACCAACTCACGTAGGTGAGAGAATTTGCCATTTCTATATGTGGTGGGAAAAACGTTCCAGGCAGAAATGCTAAAGAGGATGTAGGTGGGGTCATTTACAGTCTCCTAGGTGGCTTTAAGTATGTGGGGTTTCTTCTGTGAGGAATGGGGTCTGTTGGAAAGTTTTGAATACAGACGTGATATGATATATCTTACATTTTAGCAGTATCAATGTGTTCCTATAATGAAATATCTGAAGGCTGTGCAACTTTATTCAGAAAAGAAGTTTATTTAGCTCACAGTTCTGGAGGTTGTGCTCTGGTGAAGGCTTCATGGTAGATAACATCACAGTGGTAGGTGTGCATGTGAGAAGGGAATATCCCAGACAGGAAGCCAAAGCAAGGGAGGAGCCAGCCCTTTCTTTTCATAATAACCCTCCAGTGAGAATTAACAGGCTTCCACAACAACTACCTTAATGCCTTCCCCAGGCAGCACCCTCAGTGACCTAAGCACATACTTCTAGGCACAAACTCTTAAAGTGCCACCACCTTTTCAAGTCTACCACACCAAGGACCAAAATTCCAACACATAAACCCTGGGGGACAAACCACATTCAGACCATAGCAATCCCTCTGACTGCACCTTTGAGAATGAACCTCAGGGAAACAAGGGTGGCAGCAGGGATGGGAATAATGGAGCAACTGCAGGAGTCCAGGAGTGTGACAGTGGCTTATTCCATGCTGTAGAAGTGAGGACAGTCAGAGCAGAGCTATGTGGCTGCTCAGATGAGATGCCATGGCTTGGTTACAATAGACTCTTCTATTTAGGTTCATCTATGGCTGTGCCTGAACGCTTGGAAAGACATGTTAAGGTTTATATACTGAGAGAGAAGATATTGTACCAGCTCTACTGGCAATATTGTAATAGGTCTTTTAAGGACTGATAGAATGCTTTCCTAATTTATTTTGGATTTGACATATTGAGAAAAAAGCCCTTGTGATAGGGGCCTTAAAACCAAATCCTTTTCTGAACCCATGTTCTCCTCCAAGAATAAAATTGATTTTTAAAATTTATAGCAGAGTATGCAGTATGACTCCAATTGGTAAGAAATTCGAAAGGTAGGTTTTTGTAGAGCCAAGTCTTGCTTTTGTGCCTTTTCCCTTACAGATTTTGTTAAGGAGAAGGATGGACATGTTGTTTTCAGGACATTCATATCAGTATCAGATATAAATATTTGTTTTAAAACTACTTTTCAATCAAAATAATTTCAAAGCCATATGTCTCCCAGTTGGAAAAGTTAAGATTGTAAAACTTGCTTTACTCCTTTGATGAATATTTAAGTAATATATTGGATAAAATTAAATTATACTTTATGTATATTTATAAGGTATAAATTATATTAAATGTAAACTATATTTAAAATTTTACCACAAAATAACAAACAGGATCACAGTACTTTCTCTAAACCTCACAAAGTCTAATTAATTTTTAAGTGTTATACATGTTTTTTTCTTTAATTAAGCTTCTTAAAAGGATCGAGGGTTTTGAAGAGCTTAAACTTACCATCTTCAAACTTTACACTAAGAAAGAAAATCAAACCCCCTAAAATGGCAAAAATCAAACAAAACAAAACAAAACAAATCCTAAAACCAAAAACCTTTGATGCTTTAGGACTCAGGACATTATTTTCCTCCTATATATCAAAAGTACATTTCTTTCCATCTCAAGACAGACTAACTTTCTTATTTGAGGATCTTTATAATTTCCCAGGGAAGAATATGGCAACCATGGAGTTTATTGACAGGGTTTCCCAAGTTAGGCTGGGGCCATGAAGGCAAGCAGACCCTTGGAGCCTCTGAACATGTTACACACTCCTCTGAATTCCACCTCATTTGCCCAGTCTCTCCTCACTTCAGTCACCTTCCTGAAATGTCCAAACAAATCTCATGAAAGTGCTATGATCTGAAGGGTGGTCCCTCCAGCCACCATTCACATGTGGAAACCCTACCCTCAATGTAATAATATTAAGAAGTGGGTCTAGAGGAGGTGATTAGGTCACAGGGCAGAGTCCTCCCCTGCAGGAGCCCTGTTTGGGGATTGACTTGATTTGCGGTTGACTATGAGCCGTGGAGATTTGGGCTTTGTTGCCTCCCGTAGTCTCACGGGACTTGTTGCGGGATCTCGAGTGACTTGGCCAAAATTGCTGATCGGGTCAGCGCCATTTTAGTGGTGTGTTTGTCGTGTGTTAGTCGTTGTTAGAACCAGAGAGGAAAGTTATCAGAATAAAAAGCTGTTTGTCTCCAGTTCGCCTCTGAAGTTTTTCCCGCGGCTCCGTTGCTCCAAGCGCTTCAGGCGGCAACACTCCCCAATGGGACCAGTCCTCTTATCAAAGAGGCCCAAGGGAGCTTGTGTGACACATCTTATGTGTGGAGACATGAAAAGAAGGTGCCAGATTTAGAACAGGGCAGACCTCACCACACACTGAATCTGCTGGCACCTTGATCTTGGACTACTCAGCCTCTAGAATTTTAAGAAATAAGTTGTTGTTGTTTATAAATTACCCCAGTCTAAGGTATTTTGTTCTAACAGCCCAAGGGGACTAAGATAGCCAGGTGTTCATAAAGTTCAAAGCTGCATCTATCCTTGTGGCTAGATGTATATGCCATGTATCAAAAACCTCTGCACCTTTGCATTAGACGTTTAACACTAATTTATTTTATCATCCCCCTAAGCAGTCTGATTTTTAATTTTTTCTTGTTCAGGGAAGTAGATGTCATGGAAACAGATTTCTCAAGTTTCTCCATCTTGTTTCAATTTGCTTTAATGCTGTTCACCATGTACTTTGGGCTCTCTGTGTATTAAGCCTGTGGTAGTATTATTTCCTTGCTTCCTTAGAAGTCAAGTGTGGCTGAATGATGAGTCATTTATGTGTCAATTTGGCTAGGCCACAGTACCCTGGTATTTGATGAAACACTATTCTAGATGTTTCCATGAAAATATTTTTCTAATGAGATTAACATTAAATCAGTAGACTTTGTGTAAGGGAGCTATCCCTTCTTCAGGTGGATAGGCCATATCCAAACAGGCAAAGCCTTTCAGAAAAAGATTAATCTCCTCTAAAGAAGAGGGAATTCTACCAGCACAGCCTTTGGGCTTGAGCTGCAACATCTATTCTTCCCTGGGTCTCTAGCCTATCAGCCCAGCAGCCTGCCCTGTGGATTTTTCAACTTACCAGCTCCTGATATGATTTAAAATCTCTCTCTCTCTCTGTCTTTCCCTCCTCCTTTATTATTTGCAGATTGTTACTACAGTATAATCAATGTTTTCTAGGCTGGGACAACAATCTCTCAATGTATACATTAGAGTCAAAATTTTCTTTCTTTCCTGGGTTTAATTATTTCACTTGATACCACTTTTAACATTGGTATTACAAGAATTTAAATCAGGCTTACATAAACATCTAAACTACTTGTTTAATTGTCCGGTAAACTGTGAGGAAAATTTGAGCTCAGGAATGTAGAATCAATCCAAGCTAACAAATGCTAATCCATACTCCCTTTCTTGGCTCAAAACACCACTCATGGTTATTCACTTATGGAATATCTTAATAATGGGGTTAATACCTGACAACCTGAGGACAGAGAATATTCAAATTGTGGTGATAAGAAAGATAGGTACTATCTTTAAATAAGTGTACATTTCCCACCCTAAGGGAAAGTTTCCATAATTCTTATTGTTTAAATGATACGATGGTTTAGTTTTCTGCTGCCACATAAGTTACCATAAACTTAGAACAATATGCATTTTTATCGCAGGTTTCATGGGTCAGAGTTCTGGCATTTTCAGTTGCTCCTCTGCTCAGGATCTCACAAGGCTGAAATGAATGTGCTGGCCATCTGTGCCCTTGTCTGCAGGCTCAAAGGAAAAGTGTATTAGACAGTTCATTTCCTTGTGTTCTTGTTACCGAGGTCTTTGATACCTTGCCACCTGTTAGCCAGAGACTGCTCTCAGATCCTAGAAGCCATTCTCGGATCTCTTCTTAGGTGTTCTCCTACTTCCAGTTTCTCTCCAGTCTTCAGCAAAGGAGTCTTACATGATTGTGAGGTGATCATGGTGTGACTTGATTTACCATTTGCCACAATGCAATAGAGGTGCTATTTCATTATATTCACCAATTCTATCTACACTTGAGTGAAGAGATTATATAAGATGTGGACACAAGGGGAAGAGTATTTTGAGGGTCATCTTAGAATTCTGGCTTATACATGATGTCAGTATTATGTAGACTTGATAAAGGAAGTTGAGGTAACACATCAGGTGCTATTCCTAGTCTTAATCTAGGTATGGTGATCCCTTTCATATGGCTTCCTGAGCCCTCTGTATGTGCACCTCCAGGGAAATCCAGGGACATCTCCTTTGGACACCCTTCCTACTCTGTTTCTTACTTCTTATATCCAGAAACCCTCTCCTGAAGCCCTTTCATCTTTATTTTTTAATCCTTTCTTTGTCCAAGCAGTACCAGCTCAAGAGGTTCTAGATAGAAAGACCATTTAATTACAATACAGTTGTAAATGTGCATTTATGGGTACATGAGAGAGTAGGCTCAAAGCTTCTTTGTGAAAGGCCTTTTACCCAAAGGACTTAAAAACAGCATACTACAGTGAGGCAGCCACACCAATGTTTATAGCACCACAATTTACAATAGCTAAATTGTAAAACAACCTACATACTCTTCAGTAGATGAATGGATAAAGAAAATGTGATTGTATCTCTCTCTCTCTCTCTCTCTCTCTCTCTCTCTCTATATATATATATATATATATATATACACATATATATATATACACACATATATATACATACTATATATATATATATATATATATACACACACACACAATGGAATATTACTTAACATTAAAAGAGAATAAAATCATAGCATTTGCAGGTAAATGAATGGAGTTGGAGAATATAATGATAAGTGAAGTAAGCCAATCCCAAAAACCCAAATGCCAAATGTTTTCTCTAATATAAGGATGCTGATTCATAATGGGGATAGATGCAGCATGGGAGGAATAGATGAACTTTAGATAGGGCAAAGGGGATGGAGGGGGAGGTGAAATGGGGGTAGGAAAGATGGTGGAATGAGACAGACATCATTACCATAAGTACATGTATGAAAACACTAATGGTGTGACTCTACTTTGTGTACAACCAGAGATATGAAAAATTGTGCTTTATTTGTGTAATATGAATTCAATTGTATTCTGCTGTCATATGTAACAAATTAGAATAAATTAAAAAAAGAGAGAAAAAAATCATATACATTTAAAAATGGGGTCAGCTGATGAAAAGTTCAGAGAACTGACAAGATCATATTTGTATTTTAGAATGACTTCTTTGGGGAGTAAAGAGTGGACTGGGTTGTGTGTGAATAGGAGGGGAGATAGTGTTACTAAATAAATGGAGATCACTTATTAACTCTTGCAATTGAGCAAGGGTCACCAAGTGTTTTCTATAAAGGACAGATAGTAATTATTTTAGTCTTTGCAGTACAGATGGGTCTTTGTCACAGCTATTCAACTCTGATGTCACAGTGTGAAAGTGGCCATAAATGTATGTAGACAGATGGGCATGGCTCTGCTTCAGTGCAACTTTATTTACAAAATTAGGCCACACATAGGTTTGTATCTCTGGTTGTAGTTTGGTGATGCCTGTGATAGACTGTTACTACTGCACTAAGCAGAGTAGGACAGAAGACAGAATTAATTGGCTAAACTATATGTGTTTTTGACAACTATTTTGTGCCTGGTGCTCTATAGGTATAGGATATGTGCAGTGAAATAAAAAGGTGACTCTCTGCTCAGTTTCAATTTTCATTCTAGCAAAAATTAAAACAAAATTTTATCATGTAATGCACATATTGACTGAGAAAGGGAGAGAAACTGAGGTTAGGAAGTGGATACCAATATGTGCTTTTATTTGCAATGCTTCATTGTGGGAAAAGGCTGGTTAAGGATTGTGTGCAAATCATGTGAATAATTAGGCAAGCTGCCTCAATTGCACACTGACTCATTTTTTAAAGTCTTTAAACATATGTTACAATGTGTTTTTTGCTCAATGTAATGTCTATAAAATAATCAGTATACATAGGAAAATATTTCCATGTGAACAGTCTGGAGCTTCAGCCAGAGAATTAATTTTGTACTGGATGAATAATGTGACCCTCCAGTGAATTGTACAGGAACTACACAGCAAAGAATATAAAGTGGATATTTCTCTCCATAGATATTAAAGATGAAGCTGTTGGTCTGGGTCAAGTGGTGATTTTTACAGAAAGTCTGAATGATTTCTCATCCTTTCATGGAAATTGTGAAGAGGATTTCAGTTTAGTAGGAACATTCGATTGCCTGTTCCTCGTTGACCTCTGTCAGCCCTCTGTGTTCAGCTGTGCATCCAGGCAGCCAAGTGAGAGAAGTTCCTCATAGTGAGTAATAGAAGGGAAGTGTGTTTCCAAACGTGGAAGATAAGGAATAATGCTAGGAAATGCTGACAGGCTATGGCATGGATGACAGAAGTGTGAACAGAAGTGGGTGTTGGTTTTGTGACCCGTTACCATCCCATTAACCATATGTAGAAAGTAATCACAGACTTAATGTCTGTTTTTTTTTTTTTCCTATAAGCTTACAGTTAAATTATACATAAAGCATCCAAGCAATGGCAGTATAACCAGCATCAGCTCTAAGAAGCAATGATCTTAAAATTGTTAGCCTCAGAGAGCAAAAGGAAGTGGAATCTTTATTCTTCCTGAGCCACCTATCTCTATGTTCAAGTCTATACATTTAACATTGGATATATATTCAACCTAAGAAGAGTTAGAATATTTATCATTATTTACTAGTGACAATGTGCTACAAGAGTCTATGACTTAATGCATCTCATGGGAAGAATCACTATAAATTTGTAGGGTCTCTCCATGACTGGTCAGCATGTGACGCAGTGAACTAGCCTTCCACACAGGCCACCTAGGCCACAACCTATGAGGGGATATTTTCAGGAAAGGCCAGAGAAAATTTTCTCTCACCCAGTAATGATCCTTAGACTACAGTGCTTTAAACAGATGCTACAGTACCACACTGAGAATTAATCAAGAGAGATCTATGCCTTGCTGTGGGGAGGGAAGGGTGTTAATGAAGATAGAGCAGGAAGGGTACAATCTAAAAGGGCAAAGCTCATAGTAAAGAACAGAAAAGATTAGATCTATTGCTGCTGTTCGTTACTTGTTTGCCATCCTAGCAGAACTCCAGTTCATTGAGATATCTATACTTTCCCTCACTGACTCAGAGAAGCTGATCTCTTCTCATCACCAGTTTTGTATTCTTATCCATGTACAAAATTTTCAATGATTATGAGATTCACTGGAGAAGCATATTGAACATACAGTTTATCAGATTCTTTTTTAGAAATTTGGCTTACTACATCTGAATTGGGGGTCTCAGAAATATGAGTTTCTACCAAACACTTTAAATATATCTTGTCACTAGGGAAGTTGTTATAAACACTGATTTAGGTTCACTGTTGCATGGCAAACCCCTGTTGGCTTCTACTGGTTTAGGGATGGTCTGGTGACTTAAATTGATCCAAGCTGACTGATGGGAAAGTCAAGGTTTTTGAGAAAGGAATATGCCTTAGGAGGAAGCCAATGTAATACCTACTGAAAAAGAAAAAGAACCAGGGATCTGAATAACACAATAAGCCATCGATCAACTAACCCTTAAATCCTGCCCTGTCTCCTGCCTTTTGTTATATAATGATTACTATTCTTATTTGTTAAGAAAGTTATGTTTCCTGTTCCTTGCAAATAGAAGCTTTATAATTTCACCTTTTTGTGATATATTTTCAAGAGGCATGCTTTTGTCATTAGAAAAAAAAAATCTTGGAAAAGTATTTCCCAATTTGCTACTAAGTAAAATTATAGTAAGCTATCAGCCTGTATCATTTCTCTCTGAAAATAAATATGGAACATAGAGAAAAATGATCAAATTTTTGCAATTATATGATAGATACCATTACCAGATCAATATCTGCAACTTTTATGTCTTTGATATGAGTTATTATGAAAAAATAACTTACTGGTTAATAAATGTATAAAGTATGCATATTTGAAAATGAATTCAGGGAACCGAACTGCTTAAATGCTAACAGAGTAAATATTTTTAATCTGTAGTTTTAAAGATGAGAATTTACTTCCCCACAGACGAATGAAATGCCATGTTTTGTAAAACTATCCACATATATGTGACTATGGATGTACATTTCCTGTAGGATATTTGGTTGAATTTTGGTAATTATATATTACTGGTGGGCTGAGTGTTCTGTCCTTCCCTTCAAATGCTGTTTTGTATTAATGAGCTATGTGTGAGACCGGTAAACTTCAAAGTAAAAGGTGATTGGAAATTTGACCTCTTCCCCATAAGTTTATACACACAAAAAAAATATGCATCTCCTGGATGGTAGTGTCTGCTGACTATAAATAGACTGCCAGAAGGACAGTGGAGTTTCTATATAAGAATAAAGAGTTTGAACCTATTTGAAAATTATGAAGTAAAGTTTAAGGACTGGAAAGGAACTGTGGTTCTCCATTTCATGTAAAGTTGACACCTGGATGCACTTTGGTCAGTCTGACTGCAAGAGTGTGTCCTAGGGGAAATGGTGTTTACGTACACACATGAGCAAATGAACATGCACGTGTGCTTTTGCATCCACAGGTGATCTCTAACACTTTGAAGCCTGTGCCACCTGGCTGAAGGACACTTCTTGACAGAGCCTAGTGCAGAGGAAGGAGCATTCTACCTCACTTTGAAAGGTAGGCCTGTCTTCAGCAGTTAGCTGATACTGAGCTGCTTCCCATGCAATTATCTTGGAGGCTATTGTTTTAGAGTCCAATCTTAAAAGTATGCTAATTGTGTTTCCAGGACAACATGGTATATAATATCAACTATACTGCATGGCCCTCTAATACCTCAGTTTTCCTGTAATACAGATCTTAAAACTTGGTGTTGCCCCTGGGAACCAAAAGAATGCTTGATGTCACCAAGCAAGCAAAGGTCTGCTCATGGGTGTCTCAAAATACTTCCTAGTGTTCTGAATGAGAGGAAGGTTAGATTGGCAGGTGATATAAGCTATCAGAACTTGTATCACCCACTCTGAGCCCAGAGCTAGGAAGAAGAGGAAGTTGTTAGGAGGAAACACAATCAGTATATGAAAGTTGTTAGGAGGAAACACAATCAGTATATGAAGCAGGCATCCAAACCCAACTTCTTCCTTGATTCCATGAGTAGTAAGCAAAATGAGAAGAACACAAGAGTTTCTTATGTAATTTGAAGGATTTCAGTGTAAGTGGGACATCTTTAAAGGTAGCTTTTGTGCACAGAAAAAAAAATCTAGATACAGCTTCTTTAAGAAAAATTATATATTCCAAATTAAATCCTAGTCTCAAATCTTATGAGTATTTATTTATATGCATATTAACATGACAAATTTTAGCAACATTTTTAAGAGAGATTTTACAATTTGGTTAAATTAAATTATCTCAAACACGTCAAACTGCATTTACAAATTTAGTATATTTAATTTTCTCCTAAAATAGTTTGTCTAACAAGCAAATCTTCCTAAGTTTAAAAATACATCTTGTAAATGTAATAAATTGAGCTGATTTTTATTTTAGTAGTTCATTATGACATTATTTAAAGTCTTAAATATTCCAATACTGCTTTCACACTTCTGTGAACACTCTTATACTTAACCTAAAACTATAAGCCTACATGAATAACTCAATAACATACTTTAGTTGAAACATAAGACTAATTTTAGGTGCTCTAATAATTTAATTGCTCTTAATATTTAAGAGAATGAACACTATGGAGTTTATGATTATCATACATATATATGCTGAATATGTGTAGCGAATATTCCTAAATTGAAAACAAAATATTACTTTTTTTAAAACAATATTTATTTATTTGCTTTAGTTGTACACATTGCCTTTATTTGTATGTGGTGCTGAGGATCGAACCTGGGCGGCGCATGTGCTAGGCGAGCGCTCTACTGCTGAGCCACAACCCCAGCCCAAAATATTACTCTTTTTTTTTTTAATATTTATTTATTTGCTTTAGTTGTACCAATGCATTTATTTGTACGTGGTGCTGAGGATCGAACCCAGGCTGTGCAGGTGCTAGGCAAGCGCTCTACTGCTGAGCCACAATCCCAGCCCCCAAAATATTACTCTTTTAAGTGTAATTTTTATTTTTATTTCCCTTTTTTTAGTTCTCAAAATGTGATCTCAGAAATAGCAGCATCGGCATCACCTGGAAAATTATTAGAAATGCATGTTCAGATGCCACCCCAGACCTACTGACTTAGTAAATCAAAAACTCAGAGATGGGGCTCAGTAACTTGTGTTTTAATAAGACCTTCAGATAATTCCAAGAAGGAAAGAGGGAGGTGGAAGAAAATAGCACAAGCAACTAACCTCGTAACTTTCCACATTCAGTAAAGACTTGCTTATGTTGGCAATTACAAGGGCCTGGCTCACTGGCTTGTTCCCATTACACACCTGGAAAGGCATCTACCTCCTGTGCTGAACCCAGCCCATTTACCCACAAAGCCCAGAGTCCATAGTAAGTCCCTTTTTCACTAAGGACGGCCTTTTGTGGAAAAGATATGGACAATGCTTGGGAAACTTGCTAATTAAGCTAATCAACATATCGTTTATTTAAAGATATTAATCAACAATTGCACTTCATAAAATAGTTGGAAAAAAACTAACAAAAAGTAAACAATTCAGGTAACTACAATAGAAGTTAAGATAACACAAAAAGTGAAAAATAATTTTAAAAAATTCAGAGAAATTCAGGAAGATATTACATTCATGAACATAAGAACCAATTGCCATGAAAATCAAATAATCAGAAAACAAGAAAAAAATGCAAAACTCTAAACACATACTTACTGAAATAAAGTATAAGAAAGGCATAGTAATGGAGTGGATAAAAATAAAAAGTATTAGTGATCAGAAAAAAGTTAAGAAAATTTCACAGAGCATAGACAGAGTATGAAAGAATTAAGAACAAAAAGTAAAAAAAAAAAAAAAAAAAAAAAAAAAAAAAAAAAGCAAGAACAAAAATTTAAAAAGCAAACATATAATTAAGAGGCATTTCCTTAAATTGAAAATACAGACACATGGGCAAACCTTCAGATGTGAAGGTCTTGCAACATGCCAGACATGTGTAAAGAAAAATGTTCCAAATCTGGCTGGATACCTCTTGGTAAAAGCTTGAATTTCATTGGGAGAGAAAACAAATTTACAAACATGAGAATCAGACCAGTGTCAGCCTCATACAGCATAGGATACTAGAGGACAAAATAGTGCAGAGTTTTCTAAGTTCTGTGTGGAAAGTCTTTTGTGTCTAGAATTCAGTAGCACATAAATAGTATTCTAAAACTAGGACACAAAGGAGGCCTTTCCAAATATTCAGTAAGTCTTGAAAATTTTTGTTTTGCAGGTCCCAGATCATTCAGTTAGTCAGTCAGTTGGTCAAACTCATTAGAGAAAGAAGAAGGAGAAAGACATAGGAAACAAAACCTATAAAACTAGCAATTTAATAATTAAATTGAGTCATTTTTGGTGTGAATGTAATATTCTCAAATTTTCCCAAAGATGTGGAAATACATTATAAAATATCTAATAATAATCCCAATTTAACTTTTATATAGTTTGTATAAAATGGGTATAGGAAAACAGAAAGAAAAACATACTGAACATCATGTATTGATTTTCTAGTATTAGCACTAGAGATATTTTGAATTTTAGAGTTTGAAAAATATTTGAATATTCACTTTAAATATAAGAGAAATACATGCAATAATTTATACTAAATTCATCCATTCATTCAACAAGTACTTATAGAATACTGCACCTATTCCCTACTAGGCACTGGAATCAGTAAGGGATCCAGCAAGCAGGGGGATCTGACACAGGACACTCAAGGTACTGTGGGATTTCACAGGAATAGTTCCTGACTCATTTGTGGTAGGAGATGGGAAATGATGGTTGAGATGAGATCAGAGAAAGTTATTCAGGGAAAGAAATACACGAAGGTGTGGCAATAAAGGGGTTGTGGTACTTTAAAAAACCTCAAACAACTTCAGGTTGCCAGAACTATTAAGTTCAATGGTGTAGACACATGAGATGAAGCGGAAGAGGCAAGCTTCTGGATCCTGCCTGTTCTAACTGATGTTGGAGCAATAGTAATAACATTGAAACATTCACACAGGAAGACTCTGGCATGATGGTTTTTCATGTTAGAAGTTAACTTTGGGATAAACATGGTACAAATACATCCTTTTACTTCCTCAAAACCAATAATGTTTTGCCATAAAGAATTTACTCTCTAGTTTGGGTTAGATCAAAGGCTTGGGTTTTGTAATTTGGGGTTTAAACCTCAGCTCTATCATTTAACTAGTTGTGTGATTTCAAGTATATTACTCAACCTCTTTGAGCCTCAGTTTCTGTCTTGTAAAAAGAAATTAAAATACTGTTATCTTCCCTGTAGGGCTTTTGTGGCATTGGGAATTACAAATGAGAATTTAATGTGAAAGCCTTAAGCACAGTGCTGGCTGTAAGAGGGCATTTTTGTTCCAAGAAGCAGAAGCTCATTTTACACCAGATGAAGTCAAAGGGAGGAACCTGAGAGGACCTTGGCATGTCTCTATGAAGCCAAGGGTAAGATTGAAGCTTAGCCTCAGGAGCAGCTAGACTCAGAAATTCAGGAACTGAAGAATCTGTACCTCTCCTCTACACATTGGCTTTCTTCTCCTTCCCTAAGGGCTGAAATCTCATTTTGGCGACAGAAGCTTAGAATTGACATGTTTCCTGTTCAAAGAACAGTCAGACTGAGTTGTAATTTCTTAGTGTCATTTCCAAATTTCTAGGGAGAGATTCTACTTTGCTCATTTTAGACCTCTGGTATTTGTTCAGCACACAATTAATGGGCAATGGGTGAATTCTTGTACTAAAAAGGGAAGAAGCTATTTTCCAGGAGAGGACAGATACAGATTCTTCAAAAGGAGACATAATACCCAGGCCCTCAACAGAACTCACATGGCTCCCACGAATTAGGATCATTTAAGAAAGATTTCTATAAAGGTGACTACAAAAATAATTGGGAGAAGTTGTAGGAGAGCCATAACAGATCATACGCAAACCTGGGGCTACCCACACCTGTAGATCATGAGGATGAAAGAAGGGAAAATTTCACCATCACAGGAGACAGTTGGAGAGCTCAGATGACCTGGACGGGATCAGTGAGCTTCTGTTTGGGGATGTATCCAGTCCAAAACCACCTCATGGGGAAGGAACTGAGATATCCAAGTGGTGACTCCATACCTTCCTTCTTGTATCCTGTCTGAGCTCTCCATTAGCCAATACTACATGGAAGCTCAAGGATACAGAAGTCTCTGGATGTTGTCCATCTGTGTTAGCCTTCTGGGGCAGACAGCAGAGAGGAGAAGATGGGCAGTGTCCTGTAGAGAGGGGAAGTCAAGGCATTGCTTAAGTGGTTAGAAGATGGAGTAGCACATTGCTAATATGTTGCTATATAGTATAAGCCTGTTAAACTTTACTTTCTGTTTTCTTTAGCAGATTCCACTGAATATACTGAATCTTTTATTTGGACATTGATTAATTTCATCTGTGGATGGCTAAACAATAATTTTTATAAGTTTTAATGATATAACTACTATGGTTGCCTTTTGAAGTAGAGATTCATTTTTTTTTCAGACCCCTAGAACTAGAAATATCAATGTTTAGACTTTAGTTGGAAAATCTTGTGAGCAATTGAAGTTTTAACAGACAAGTTCACCAAGACATGTGTCTGTAGGAGAATGTCAAGTGCAGAGCAATTTCATTGTACATTGGCTGACACAGCTTGTGTGTGAGTGAGTGCTGAGTATCAGATTCAAAGCATCAATATAGACATTTTTTTAGATTCTATTCTCTCATGACTCAGCATCTAAACATTACCTTTAGTTAATTCATAATGTTTAAAAATATAAACTTCATTGTATATTTGGGACAAATCTATACATTCTGTACCTATCCTAGAAATAAGAAATTCATGAGAATAAAAGAAAAAAAGCCAAAAGGTTTATGGTGATTTTCCTTTTGGAATAAGCTATATGAGAAATATAGGACAGCTTTTATTTAAAAAATGATCAATCATCAGTATGGAAAAAAATGTTTAAGAAAATGATACTGTGTCCTTTTTAATTAAATTTGATGAAATGTGGGCATCTGTGTTAAAAACACTAACAGGGTAGAAAGAATTTTGTTTCTTGTAATTGATCTGTACAGCTGCGACAATACTAAAAGGTGAAGTAATGACAACAAACACTAAATGAAATACATGTTAGTAGTTAAAAAAATTATAAACAAATAATGATCTTGTAACTTGATTTGTATGCAAAGGAATGGAACTACATATGCAAAGATATTGGAATGCGATTTTAAGAATTAAAAATCAAGAGATTCAAATATAATATTTTAACCACTAGTTTTTACATTTAAAAAATTACTCTATCCTTTTTTCCCATTCTTTTCAGGGGTGCTTCTTAACTCTAAAAAATACATTTCTGCTCTCCAGTTTTGAATTTGGGATTATAGCCACTTAAAGGTTATAATGTAGCATTTCCTCAGATAACTGTTTATGTTTACATTAAAAATATGCTTTTAAAATGTTTTAGGTCAACCACAGAACAGAACCCTGGTGAGGAAAGAGCAAGATTGTTCTCTGGAATTTAGGAGAGAATTATAAAGATGTTGTCAATTATATTTGTTTTGCTTTACTACGCAAGGTAGTAGGAATTCCAGACTTTTCTGGAAATCACTGGCTTGGTATTTGGCCTTTATATAAGATTAAATACTTACTTTTTAAAAAGGTGTTAAGATGCAGAAGACATTGGAAAGGCTGTTGGCTGTTTAGTGTCTTCCAGGTGTTAGGAAAGTCACACAGGATCTCGTTCATTTAGGTGGGCCTTCCAAGGCCAGGGCCAGAAGTGTGTGACTCCGTCATGCACAGGATGCCCATTCAGTAAATCCCTGTACTGGGAAGGCTGACTAGTTCACAGTCTTTGATGACTAGTTATCTAAGCCTGAAAGAGGCACGGAGAGCAAATTGCTGATGCAGTTTTGGCAGCCTGATTCCTTGTATTCCAGACAGAGCACCTGAATGAAAATGGTCCTTAGTTCTGGTGTTATTCTAATGTAACCTTTGATTCTGGTTACTCAGACTATTGTGTAAAACCCTGTGTTAGTCAGCTTTGTGTTATGGTGACCAAAATAACTTACAAGAACAACTTAGCAGAGCAAAAGTTTATTTTGGGCTCAAAGTTTCAGAGGTCTCAGTCCATGGTTAGCTTACTCCATTGCTCTGGGAAGTGAGGTAAGGCAGAACGTCATGGGAGATGACTGCGACAGAGGAAAGCTACTCAGCTTATGGCAGCTGGAATAGAGACAGATGGGGTAGGGCAGGGGGGCTGGGAAAGGTACGCACACCAAGAACCAGGGACAAGAAATAGTTTGAGGCCACAATCCCAGTGACCTTCTTCCTCCAGTCATGCCTCATCTACCTACAGTTATACCCACTAGTCCATTCAGATCATTAATCCATCAAATGGATCAATTCATCGATGTGGTTACAGCTCTAATAACCTAACCATTTCAATTCAAAACATTCTGTATTACCTAACACATGAGCTTTCCAGAGGATACCCATATCCAAACCATAAAAACCTCAATTGGTTCCAATTAGGTCTACATAAATATATGGGTATGTGGATCAGTTTCATCATTTAAATAAAATAAAATGCATTTCTAAGATTAAAACTATAAATTTAAAAATTTTAACAGCATATTAGAGTACAAATAAATGTTCACAAAATAAAGTTCCAAATCAAGAAATAATATAGAAAGCAAGATCCCAACTTTGCTAAAATATACTTTAAAATTTACTGTAAACTAAATATACAAAAATAGAAACTGTTTACTTGGTGAGAATCGGAAAATATTTCTTTGCTTCTTTATATTTTCTACATAGATAATAATTTGTTTTTTAATGAACAGAAATTATTTTTATAATCAGAGAAAAATGAAATAACTGTTACTTATAAATAACAAAAAGAAAAAGAAAATTAAAAAAAAAAAAAAACTTCTCCACAGAGCAGACGCAACCCATTTAAGAATGGTTTAATCATTCTAGGTAATTGTTCAAAGAACATTTGCTATAAATAAAAAACAAACCCAACACCAGTTCTACTGGAATTGGGGACTATATTAGAATAAGCAGATGAATTTTGTTTGCAATTGAAGACAGTGGCACAAAAGCACTCCCTGGTTTTGTGGTTTGTGATTCATAACCAATCATTTTCTTATCCAACGTTAATAAATACTCCCCAAATTGCTATTGTATTAAGAAAAAGAAAATGTACATCTGATCCTTTAAAAAGACAAAGACCAAAACCATGTGAGTGCTTCTGTTTTGGGAGCAGTCCATAGTGTCTCGATGTTCTGCTCCAGACACTCTGGAATAGAGCCAAGATAAGAATATTAATAAAGAGTAAGTACTGAGCAAAATAATTTAATTATCACTTGGCTTCTTCCATCCCAACTACAGGAATCTTTATTCCAAGGGCACAAAGGCACTGCTTCACTAAGGCTGGTGAAGAGCTGCATTCCCTATAGAATATTTAAAATTTGCCTTATCCTTCTGCATGGCTTTTACCATTTTGGTTTTCAGATATTTTGTGTATTAAAGACTTTCAACTTTTGTCTATCAAAATTGAAGCAATTATTTTCCTATATTTCTGATTATCATTTAATTTTGCTTAGGTATTTTATTTTGAAATATAGACAGTATTTCTTTTACAGGGTCATATTATTGGCCTTTTTTGAGGGGCAGGGAGTGAAGATTCTTCTGATTTTCATTTGTTGATCCAACAGATATATCTTAGGTAATAGGTATCAGATCTTCCCCTATGTACTGTGGATTATTCAAAATGAAAAACACTGCCCTTGTGGAACTTTCACCCTACAAAGGGAGCTAGACAAGTAACAAGCAAATAAAACAAATCCAGGTTTTGCAGGACCTGAGCCTTACATAGGTTGGGGCTATCTTTAAGAAAAGGAATATAGAATTAGTTACAAGGCTGGGGCAGGTCCATGGAAGTGAAGGGCTTCTGAGTATATTACATGGAAAGGAGTGCTGTAGAGACAAATAAAATTGTGAAGAAGGATAAAAAGCCCCAGGGTGGAGGTGGGGATCACAGCATCTTTAGAGAAGCCTCACTGAGAAGATCAAATGTAAACAAAGACTCTGAGGAGGGAAGGGATCATGCCAAGGGTATAGCTGGGGAATAGCATGCCAGGAAAAGAAAATAGAAAGTAAAAAATCCCTACAGGGAGACCATGCCTATTGTGTTCAAGGAATGAAAAGGGGGTTGGTAGGGCAGAAAGAGAGGGAGCCAAGGAGAATATAATAAAAGATGAGTTACAGAAGTACCAAAAGAGAGAGAGTGGGGAGGAAGGGGCAGATAATGTAGGGCCTTGCAGGCCTCTGTAAATGTTCTTGGCTTTCTTTCTCTGAGAGTGAAAGGAAGTCACTAAAGGTGAAATGTTTACCTATGCTTTCACTCAGCTAAACTAAGAATAAACCATAGGCATAAAAAAAATGCAAATAAGGAGATGGATTAAAAGGATATTGCAACAATCCAAGCAAGATCATGGTCACTTGTACCAGTCAGCTGGTGAGGGTGAAGGAATGAGATTTGTTTCTGAATATATTTTGAAAATATAAGCAATTTCATGGTAAAGTGGATATAAGTTGTAGGAAAATAAAGGTGTCAAGGTGAGTCTATGGGTTTCATTCTGAGTATCTAAATATGGAATTTTAAATTAATGAGATGAGAAATACTTTCGTAGAGTATTTTTTGATATAAAATACATAAGACTTTCAATTTACTAAACATCCACTGTACCTAGTGAGACTGGCACATAATGCAGTTAAAATTAAGTGCCGTCCAAATTGGGTACATTCATGTGAACATCATCAGCACATATTTGGAATTTACAAACCATGATATCATATATAGGATCAACATCATTAATTCAGAAATCTGAAATGTTCTGGAATGTTCTGAATGCCAAAATATTTGAGTGCCACAACTGGAAAATTCCATGCCTGATGTCATGGGACGGATTGTAGTTAAAATGCAGGCACACTAAAAACAAAATGAATAAAATTACTTTTAGGTGTCGCTGCCTGAAGCGGAAGTCGCTTGGAGCAGCGAACGCCACAGGAAAATTCGGAGGCAGGATGAAAATGAAAAAAGGTCTTTTATTCTTCTTCTCTCTCCAGCTCCAGCAATCACTCCAAATGCTCTAACTCCAACCACCACCTTCTTCTTCCCCACACACACTAACGAACCTCACCCAGTTATATACATATAGCTTTAACAAGGACACGTGCTTACAGCTCGAGCTTACAGGTGCGTCATGCAGTGTTCACGGGCATACAAAGATTCTTTGAATAATGTATTAATATCAGGTGGAAACTAGAACATCTTTTATGGCTCTCAGCTAACCGCAATCTTTAGCTATCTCCTTGATTATAGGCTCCTTCATTTCCCCCTTTTAGTTTTAAAAGAGGGGATGTTCTAGGACGTCCATGTGCAACCGACATTCTTACCCGTCATGGGAGTCTAGGCTGTCCTGACTCCTGGCTTAGGTTGACATGCCGGCCACATTAGACTGTCCCGTGCGACTGTGCCGTGTCTTAGGTTGTCCCCTTCTGGGGATCTTACCTGTCATAGGCTAACCAGCCATCCAATAGAGCCCTTCAGGATCGACTGTGTGTTGACTAACAGCCGTCCAATTTTTAGGAGATGCTGCGGCTTTAAGGCGATGAGCCTACTGCTGACGAGCCAAGTTTCCATAGCGTATCAAGTTCTTTAAGCGAATCAGCTGCCCTTAGTTTCATCAAGTAACGCACTGAGTTCTCTTAGACAAATACCCTCAAGGCATTGTCCCGTAATGTCCCCAAATAATGGAAAATCAAAATGTCCATAAGTTATAACACATAGATTCAGGAGGCCCCATGCATGCAGAGCAGAGGCCACACTGCTGGTTAGGTTGTTGATGCTTGAGCAGCAGGGATGCTTGCAGCGACTGCGGTCCCTGCAGTTGTAGCAGCAGCCGTCTTTTTTATGTCTAGACATTTCCACCGGCAAATCTTCAGGGCCCGCTACCTAAAAACTCAAGCATCCATTATTAAGGGAAAGGCAGTGCTATTCCAGCACTGAGATCAAAAGGTGAGCTGTCAAACTAAAAAAAGAATTATTAGAGTAGAAAATAAAAGTTGATCTCTGCTCACACACATTGCTGCTTAAGCTCCCACAAACATAAGCTGGCAAAATATCACATTCAGAAATAATCAAAGAGAAACTGAGGGTGTTTACTGCATTAAAGATAAAGAAAAGCTAAAGGCATTTTGGAAAAATAATTTTTTAGCTGGAATCCTCGAGTCTCTATATACACAGCAATCCTATACCTGTTGAAATAATTCAAATTAATCAGCTATTAAACAAATGAAGTTAATAACAAATAAATGATCCTCTGTCGGAATACCAAAATATCAGGTTATACAACATTAAACATATTCACAGCTGAAGAGAAGTCCTGGAGACAACTATAAATCAAAATTGATTATCATTATAATTGATTATCTAATTAAAATATTCTGAACTTATATAAATATCTATTTATCTATCTATCTATCTATTGATTATCAAATTAGAATATTCTAAGCTTAAATGAATTAACGTTATTTGGATCTATATCTATCTACCTATTTTTTTTTAAGCGCTTAATTATTTGTGACGTCACACTAGACAGACGCACATATAAACATATATTTGTGACATCACATTAACATGAAATTTAGACAAATGCACAGACATAAAGACATATATAAAAGAAAAAAATACAATTGTGTATACACTGAAGAGAGATCTTCTTGTCCCGGCCAGGAAGATGAAATTTAAGTTGTAAATTTAATGGAGGACTCTTAAGGGAATCACTCCATACCTTCATTTTGGTCCTCTTGATTTTGTACTTGTTTATTCAATCTAGACTCCTCAATAACTTCGTCTTGATCCTTTTGACTTTGTACCTGCTTTATCAATCTAGATGGTATCCATATTGGAGAGGATTCATGCTTTGGAAAAACACAAACAGATCCTCTCCCCCAAATTAATACTGGGTCTGGACCCTTCCATGTACCTGAGAGAACATCCTTCCAGTAAACCAAAGGTTTATGTTGTTGGTGTGGGTTCCAGTGTCTATCTCCAGCCGAATGTCCATTAGAATCTAAAGTTAACAAATTTAGGGTAAACAGGGCAACTGCCAATCTGTCCTTAGGATTTTTCCAGTTTCCATCTTTTTGCTTTAGTAACATATTTTTAAGTGTCCGATTTGCTCTTTCAATTATTCCTTGTCCCTGAGGATTATAAGCGATACCTGTTTTGTGGATAATATTGAATTTTGTACAAAATTGTTTGAAGGATGTGGATGTATATGCAGGGCCATTATCTGTTTTAAGCATTTTGGGGATGCCCAATGCAGCAAAAGCTTGCAGACAATGAGATATAGTATCTTTAACTTTTTCTCCGGAATGTAAAGAAGCAAAAATCATGCCTGAGCATGTATCTATGGTGACATGAATAAATCGTAATTTTCCAAAACTTGGCTCATGTGTGACATCCATCTGCCACAAATGATTGGGCATCAAACCTCGTGGGTTAACCCCATAATGTGGATTGGGCAAAAGTGTTACACAAGATGGACATTCTTTTACAATTCTACGAGCTTGTTCTTTTGTGATTTTAAATTTTTGTCTTAAGGTAGTGCTATTAACGTGGAACTGGGAATGAAATAAAGTAGCTTGTTGTACTGTAGTAAATATAAATATTGTTTTAGTGAGGGCATCAGCTTTTTGATTACCTTCATGGAGAGGACCAGGCAGATTAGTGTGAGCTCTTATGTGACCTATAAATAAAGGTTCTTTTCGTTGCCATAGGAGATTTTGGATTTGAGAAAACAATTTAAAAGCTGGAGTATGTGGTGCTATTGGACCTGCTAGCTCCAATTTTGGGACAGCATGTACAATATAATGGCTGTCTGAAAAAATATTCATAGGCTGTTCTTTAAAATTTTCCAGAGCTATTATTATAGCTTCGAGTTCCACTAATTGAGCTGATTTTTGATTAGTGATATGAATCATTTTTTTCATTTTGAGTGACTACTGCAGTAGTACCATTAGAGGATCCATCTGTAAATACATTAAATGCTTTAGGAATGGGTTGATTTTTTATTACCTGTGGGAATATGATAGGATGATTGATACAAAAGGACGGTATAGGAGATTTAGGAATATGATTGTCAAAATTTGCAGAAGTAGAGCATCTAGCTATAGCCCAATCATTATCATTGAAGCACAAATATTCAACCTGTGACGATGAATAAGGAGTAATAATAGTAGCAGGATGAATTCCAAATATTTTAGTAGAGGTTTTAAGTCCTTGAAGAATAAGTTTAGCCACCATGGAGGTATAAGACTCAATTGTACTTTTAGGAGAGACAGGCAAATGTATCCATAATATAGGTACCTGTTGCCAAAATACTCCTGTTGGAGTATATTGTGAAGGAATAATAATCAATATTAGTGGTTGTGCAAAATCAAATCTATCACAATGGGATCTTTCAATGGCCTGTTCTACTAATTTTAGAGTTCTCCTGGCCTCAGGAGTTAATGTTCGAAGTGAGGATGGGTCAGGGTTCCCACAAAGGATGTCAAATAAGGGTTTTAATTGTCCAGTAGTGAGGCTTAGTGTAGGGCGAAGCCAATTAATGTCACCCAGTAATTTTTGGAAATCATTGAGGGTGTTCAAATGTTCTTTACTTATTAGAATTTTTTGGGGTTTAACAAAAGTATCCATGATTTTAAAGCCTAAATATAGTATAGGTGATCTGCTTTGAACTTTTTCTTCTGCTATATATAATCCATATTTTTTTAGATTTTTTGTTATTTCACTAAATATATTAAATAAGATTTGTTGATTAGGGTGAGCTAATAAAATATCGTCCATGTAGTGTAGACACATGAGGTCTTGATATTTGTTTTTAATGGGCTGTATAGCTCTGTCCACATATAGTTGGCACAGTGTAGGGCTATTTGCCATTCCCTGCGGCAATACTTTCCATTGATATCTTTTATCAGGGCCATTATTATTAATAGAAGGATTTGAAAAAGCAAACCTGGGGGCATCCAGAGGATGTAGGGGAATGGAAAAGAAACAGTCCTTTATATCAAGGGTTATAAGGTAATAGTTTTTTGGAATAGCTACAGGATTAGGAAGTCCAGGTTGAGTAGGGCCCATAATTTGCATTGTTTTGTTAATTTGTCTTAGATCTTGTAATAGTCTCCATTTTCCTGATTTTTTCTTAATTACAAATATGGGAGAATTCCAGGGAGAGGTGGAAGGCTCTATGTGTCCTGCTTCTAATTGTTCTTTAACTAATTGATGGGCCGCTTGCAATTTTTCTTTGGATAGGGGCCACTGAGGGACCCAAACTGGCTTATTAGAGAGCCATGGTATTTTTAAAATTGTTTTCTCAGTGGCCCCTAGAAAAAATGTCCTTTGCCTTTTTTATTATGATTAGGATTTTTATTCTTAACAACTGCAGGCTTGGTCGCTAGGTGTAGCCCCATTTGATGTAAGATATCTCTTCCCCATAGGGTAACTGGCAAGCTTTTTAAAACATAGGGTTTGAATGTTCCTGTATGGCCTTCATTGTCTTGCCAATTTAAGATTACAGCACTTTGAGCTTGGGTATTACTGTATCCCAAGCCTCTTAAACTGGTTGAGGCTTTCTGTAGAGGCCAGTGCTTAGGCCATTGTTGTAGATTTATGATGGAAGAGTCAGCTCCTGTATCAATCAGCCCCTCCATCTCTATACCTTGAATTTTTAATTTGCACATAGGCCTCCGTGAACAGTCCTGGACCCAGAAAGCCATAGGCCCTGAACCAGTGGAACTGAATGCTCTGCTATTTCTATTTTGTGGCATGCTTTTAAAAGAATTATGGAGACTGGGAATGAGGAGCAGCTGTGCGATTCTGTCTCCTTGATTTACGGAGATGATGCCCCTGTGTGTACTTAGCATTATTTTAATCTCTCCATTATAATCTGAATCAATAACCCCTGGTATAACATTAAAGCCTAATAAACTTTTGGAACTACGCCCAAGGATTAGTCCCACAGTTCCTGAAGGGAGAGGTCCCCTGATTCCCGTAGGAATCAGCTGAACCCCCATTTCAGGTGTCAGGACCACCCGGGCAGTAGAACAGAGATCTAATCCTGCACTTCCTCTTGTCCCTCTGATAAGGGAGTTAATGGGTAGGAGGGACTGTGATGAGGAATCATTTGAATCTGAGGGCCTTCCTCCTCTAGTGCCTCATACATTTGTGGGCCCCGGGGCATTGGGCCCCGTGCCCCGTTTTTTGAAATCCTTGATAAATCATTTCCATATATATCATATCTAGAATGGCATTGATTGGCCCAATGTATACCCTTTTTGCACCTGGGGCATCGGCCTGGAGCACGGTATGAATTTGATTTTATTACCCTTGAGGGATATTGCTTAGCATATCTTGGTTGATTATAATAATTTTGTCTGGAATATCCTGTTCTAGGTTGAAACCTTTGGGAATTTTGAGGGGAGGAATTTTTCATCACTGCAGCAATTACGTTGCCTGTGATAACAGCCTCGTTAATGTCTTTGCACAGTCTGATATAAATTGATAAGTCTTTTTTACTTCTCCACGGCCTTATTGCATCCTGGCAATATTTATTAGCATTCTCGTACGCTAATTGGATAACTAGAGGCATAGCTTGCTCGACTTCGCCAAAAACTCTAGATGTTGTTTTTAAGAGTCTATCTACAAAATCAGCGTAAGGTTCGTTAGGCCCTTGTATAACTTTTGATAAGCTGCCTTGCAGATCCCCTGTGCCTGATATTGTCTTCCAGGCTTTCACAGCTGCAGTGTGTATCTGGGCATACACACCTGGATCGTATTGTAGCTGATTTTGTAGTTCGGCGAACTGACCCTCCCCTGTGAGCATATCTATATTGCGTTGAGGGAAACCTGCTGCAGCATTTCTCTTTGCTATTTCTAAACAAAGTTCCTGGAATTGAGTTTTCCAGATTAGGTATTGTCCCCCACTTAGTACCGCTCTGCATAGACTTTTCCAATCTGAGGGGGCTAAGGTTAGGGTGTTAAGTGACTCTATCATACTTAATGTGAACGGAGCTTGAGGCCCATAGGTCATTACCGCCTCTTTAAAATTCTTTATTGTTTTAAAGTCTAGGGACTCGTGATATCTTTGTCCCTGTTCATTTTGAAATACTGGCAGTTCTAGGTGCTCCTGCGGTCTATGTTGTTCGAGAGCGTATAAGCGCTCAGAAAGGCCGCCAATTTCTACCTCAAGGGCACGTACATTCTGATCAATACTCCTTATTGTTTCTGTTAGGGATTCTATCCATGAAGGAGCAGAGGGCACTAGTGATTCCTCTATTTGACGGTCTTTTCTCTTTTTTAATTTCTTTTTGTTCTTTTTATTGGAGACTGTGCTCCCCGAATCGCTTTTTGATTCCTCTTCACTACTAGCTTCATAATTCCTAACCGGCTCAGTAGAGGAGACCGTACTTTCATGGTTTGGCTCCTTGTTACTATTATTACTTTCACTAGTATCCTAAGTTTCAGTTCCTAAGGAGAGTACATACTCCTCAGCTAATTTTATTAAGCTTCTGATGGCTTTTGCAGATCTTATTTTTGAATTTACATTCCTACTCTCCTTGCTGGTCTCAACTGAATCAGAGGATATGCTTTCTTGTTCACTTTTCTCACTATCTGAGTTCTCAATATCAAAAATTTCATTCATGGCTTTTATAAAACCGACTTTTTGTTATATTTGCTCCCATCTTTTTAAATTTTCTTTTTTCTTACTTTGCCGCCGAATTCCCCGTATGGGCCACCACCTGTCGCTGCCTGAAGCGGAAGTCGCTTGGAGCAGCGAACGCCACAGGAAAATTCGGAGGCAGGATGAAAATGAAAAAAAGGTCTTTTATTCTTCTTCTCTCTCCAGCTCCAGCAATCACTCCAAATGCTCTAACTCCAACCACCACCTTCTTCTTCCACACACACACTAACGAACCTCACCCAGTTATATACATATAGCTTTAACAAGGACACGTGCTTACAGCTCAAGCTTACAGGTGCGTCATGCAGTGTTCACGGGCATACAAAGATTCTTTGAATAATGTATTAATATCAGGTGGAAACTAGAACATCTTTTATGGCTCTCAGCTAACCGCAATCTTTAGCTATCTCCTTGATTATAGGCTCCTTCATTTAGGTTATGTAAATAAGGTGTGTATGAAACATAAATGAGTTTCATATTTAGACTTGAGTCTCATCCCAAGATGTCTTGCTATATATACATACATATTCTAAAATCCAAATAGTCATAAATCTGATATACTTCTGATCCCATGCATTTTGGATAAGGGATGGTCATGTAAGTCAGTGTATCAATTAATACAAGAAATAAATGCAAAAACAGAAGAAAATAATGTGAGGATAGAGCTCTTGAAGCACGATAATGTTTAGTTTACAAAGATATGGAATAGTAAGTAAGAGACCATGAGGTAGACAGAAAAAAGTCTTCCTAAAGAGGTGAATATGTTTTGGGAATGTTATGTAAGTTGAATGATATTTGATTTTAGGAATGTTATGTAAGTTGTATGATATTTGATTTTGTTGTGCCCAATATAATCAGAATAGTACTTACAAGAGGGAGGTGGGAGGGTCAAACTCAGAGAAAGGTATGTGATGAGAGAAGTGGAGGTCAATCAGAGTGATGTGATCATTGGAAGGAGGCCACAAACCAAGGAATGCCAGCAGTTTCTCACAGCTGCCAAAGGAAAGGAGACCGATTCTTCTTTAGAGCCTCCAGGAGGCTTGACATCTTGATATTAGGTTAGTGAGATGCATTTTCGACTTTTGACCTCCAGAACTGTAAGACAATAAAGCTGTGTTGTTTAAAACCACTAAGTATATAGTAATTTGTTACATTAGGGAGAGAAAAAAAAAAAATAGAGACTAAGAGTAGTCAGTGAAACAGAGAAATTGAGTGTCATGGGTGGGGCCCAAAAGAGGAAAGAGTAATAAACCATATCAAATGCTGTTTTTAGGTGAACTAAGATGAAGCCTGAGAAATGACCACTATTTAGTAACGTGGAGGTCATTGATGATCCTGACAGAAATAGATTTTACAGATAAGTTGACTTTAGAGGGAGCCAGGTTGGAATTGGCTTCATGAGAAAACAGAAGGAAAAAATGGGAAACAGAATTGCTATGGAGCAGTGACCTCTGTGTTCCACCCTTTCCCCTTTTTTTGAGTGACAGTTCCTCTTATCTCCAAGCCAGGGACTAAAAAGCAGTGGTTTGGGAGGGATTTATGCTGAGTGAAAAAGGCCAGTATCAAAATCAAATATCATTCAACTTACATAACATTCCTAAAATAATAAATGTTAGCAAAGGAGAACAGATTAACACTTTTCAGGGATCAGATAGGAGGAGAAAAAAGGAGATGGGTATGAGTAACAAGAAGAATCTTTGTGATAGAACCATTTTATATTTGACAATAGTGGTAGTCACACAAATCTGCACATGATAAAACTGTATAGATGTAAATACACACATACAAACACACAAATGCTTGTAATACCAGTGAAAACTGAATTAAAATCAATGGTTTGTATCACTATCAATTTCCTGGTGGTAGTATTGTGCTACCATTATGCTATGATGGGGCAAACTAAGTGAAGGCTATATCTTAAAGCTTCACGTGAAAATGTAAATATCTCAGGTAAAAGTTAAATAATAGAATGGTAGAAATAAATCTAAAGTAAATTGACTAAATTTATAAGTTAAGTGGTGAAGATTTTAGGATTAAAATGGCTCACCTATATGTAGGTTGTAAGAAACTTAAATGAAAATGTAAAAATATGAGTATAAAGAAATGGGAAATGATATGTGAGGTAAATAGAAACAAAGGAAGGCGATGTCACTATAGAATATTTTCAAAATATAGGCTTTAAAGTCAAAAGCATTCTTTTTTTTTTTTTTTTTTTTTTTGGTACCAGGGGATTGAACTCAGGGGCACTCGCCCACTGGGTCACATCCCCAGCCCTTTTTTGTATCTTATTAGAGACAGGGTCTCACTGAGTTGCTAAGTGCCTCGCCATTGCTGAGGCTGGCTTTGAACTCGCGATCCTCCTGCCTCAGTCTCCCAAAGTGCTGGGATTACAGGCATGCGCCACTGCACCCGGCTGTCAAAAGCATTCTTAATGAAAAAGATTACAGAAAAACAATAAAAGGTGTAAGCCACCAATATGCAACCAACAATATTGTTCTAAATATATGAGGCAAAATGGATTAATTTGCAAAATATGAATTTCAAATGTACAATCATCATGGTATATTTCAACATACTTCTTTATGTAATTTTCTGATCTATTACATAACAATCATGTGTATATATACATATATCACTATGAATCCTTATACATTAAGAATATACAAGATCTATCAAGGAGAAATTACACACACTTATAGGAATGTATTTAATAACACTAAACTATACATTTAAAAATGGCTAATATGGTAAAGTTTGCTATATGTATTCTACCATAATGAAAAATAGCAATTACAAGGTTGACATGTAACCCAAGAAACCTGTACCCAAGAATTACAACATATTTCTTTTTCAGGCACATATAAAACTATTAAGATATGGCACATATTTAGGCATAAAATGATGTATATATATAATGCTCCTCACTACAAGGCAATACAATTTAGAGTAAGGAAAACATAGTGGAAAGAATCTCCACATATTTGGAATTTTTTAAATTTCTAAGAACTCATAGAACATTTCAAGAAGAATTGGTAATGGAAGTTAGAAAATATTTAGTCCTGGATGATAATGCCAAAACATTAAGTCAAAATATATGTGATTTGGCTAAAGCCACAATTATAAGACAATAATTTAAAATACACACACTGATTAGAAAAGAAAAGTAACTTAAAATCTACTAGCACAATGTCCATTTTACATGGTGCTATGATTTGGATATGAGCTCAAAGCTCCAGTGTTAATGCAGAAATATTCAGAGGTAAAATTATTAGATTATGATAACTGTAACCTAATCAGTGGATTAATCCATTTCACTTGAATGGACAAACAGGGAAATAACTGTAAGCAGGTAATTTAAATGGACAAACTGGGAGATAACTGTGAGCAGATAGGACCTGGCTGGAGAAAGTAGGCCACTAGGAGTATGCCTTGGAGTTTGTATGTTTTGTCTCTAGCATCTCCCTCTCTCTGTATTTCCTGGTTACCATGAGGTGAACAGCTTTCCTCTGCCACTCCCTTCTACCATGATGCACCACCTCACGTCAAATCTAAAATGATGGAGTAAGCTGCCAATGGGCTTGAACCTTGGAAACTGTGATCCCAAAATAAACTTTTTCTCCTCTAAGTTCTTTCTGTCAGCTATTTTGATCACAGAACATCACAGAACAAAAATCTGACTAACACAAAAATTGGTACAAAGAGGGGTCATTCCTGTGACTAACCTGACCATCTGGTTCAGAAGCCTTTGTCACTGGTTTATGATAGTAGTTTTGAAACATGGAGATGAAGACTGGATAGATCTTAGAATGTTGTAAGCAAAGCATAATAGACAATTCTGGTTGTTGCCCAGAAAACCTTAATGCCAAGAGAATACAGACAGTAAAGACTGTGCTCATGAGGTTTCAGAGAGGAAGGAGGACTCTATTGGTCATTAGACTAGACGTCATTCATGTTACATTCTGGAAAAAAAATAACTTGCATACGTTTTTTTCTAATGTCCTGAGACTTTGTGTGAGGCTGAATTTAAAGTGATGAACTAATTAATCTGCAGCAGAGTATTCGGAAAATGATATGAGTATGGCTGGCAGCTTTTAGCTTGGTTTACTGTGATAGGAGCAAAAAGTCGAGAGGAAAGATTTGAAAAACAGTTTGACTAACAATGCACATATTAAATTAAGGCCAAGAATGTTGTAGTTGTTGAAAACATTGTGCCCATTAAAGAGAAGCTAAGTACATTTCACAGAGACAATAGAAAAACTGGCTTCAGGGCATCTCAGAAATTAGTGAGACCACACCCATTATAGGCTCAAATGTGTAAAATGGAAAACTCCTTTGATAAGATACTGTAGGAATACCCTGATCAGAGATGAGTCCCTAGGAAGTTGTTTCTCCAATATATGGTTCACCATGCTCAGCTGCCTAGACACTCAGAGGCCACTAAACTTTGATCCAAGGAAGCCTGGCTACTGCTGGAGTTGGTGGCAGACGATGGATGGCATCATCCTTGTGGTGCTGGTTCTGCAGGAATTCCATTGAATTTTCAAAGGAAAGCCTGGGAGACCAGGTAGCAGAGTCATAATCCCTGTGGGGAGCCCCTGAGAGAGAGATGCTTGAAGCTGTTAAGAAGAAAGCCAAAGTTGCAGTGGAGACCCTCTCACTCCCTGATTAAAAGATGCCAATAATGTAGAATTCTGCTGAGGTTAGTTTCTGGCTATGGATAGAACTAGCCTAAAAAAGAAGCCTTGAAATGGGCAAGGCTATAGGCCAAGGTTTCCCAAGCCCTTTGGCGATCACACATTGTTACTATGTGCCCTGGATGCTGGATGTGCAGTTACAGGACTTGTTCCAGCATTGGTCTTGGACTTTTGGACAACTCTGGAACTGTTAAGACTGTAGGAACTCCTGGAGGTAGACTAAATGCATTTTGCATTGTGAGATGGACATGAGTTTTAGGGGGCCAGGGATAGAATGTTGTAGTTTGGATATGAAGTGAATCCCCAAAAATCCTGTGTTACTACCAGAATGTTCAGAGGTAATCTGATTAGATTATGAGAGCTGTGACCTAATCAATGGATTAATTCATTTGACAAATTAGTAGTGTGAATAGGTTAACTGAGAGGTTATTAACTGAGAGGCTATTAACTGGCTGGAGGAAGTAGGTCACTAGGTGTGTGTCTTTAGGGATTATATATTTTGTCCCTGGAGCCTCCCTTCATTTTCTCTGCTTTTTAGCTGCATGAGCTGAGCAGCTCTCCTCTGTCAAGTTCTTCTGCCGTGATGCACTGCCTCACTTCATCCTAGCATGGAATGAACTTCTGAAACCATGAGCTCAAGATAAACTTTTCCTCCTCTAAGTTGTTTTTGTCTGATATTTTGGTTGCAGTGATGAAAAACTGGCTAACACACTTGGGTAGAAAAAGATTAATGAAGTCATCAAAAAATGTAGAAAGAAAAAAGTGAAGATTATAATAGACACATTTAACATAGAAAATAAATAATAGATACTTCCTTAGGGGTTAGCAGCGGGAAGAAGAGTTTCTCTTCAAGGTGTATATAATTTCAGTTGCACAAGATGAATAAGTTCTAAAGATCTGCTGTACAATGTTTTACCTATACTTAACAGGACTACATAGTGCTCTTCAAATTTTGTTAAAAGAATAAGTCTCATGTTAAGCATGCTTAACCATAACAAAAAATAATGAAGAAACAACAGAGGGATTAAACATAACCCAAATCAGTTCTTTTAAAATATATTAGTGAAATAAACAAATTTCTAGCAAATTAATAAGAGAAAGAAAGGACAATGAAAATTAAATCAAACAATTGTAAAATAAAATGTTGCCTTGTAATTTTGAAAATACAAGATTTTAGAAAAATGCATCCACAGAATATATTCAAGAAGAAGGAAAATCTGCATATTTCTATTCAAATGAATGAAATACCATTTAAAAATTGGTAGAAAACACAATAAAAAAAAAAAACAATAACAAAACGAAACTCAAAATGCCTTTAAAAAGCAGAACCAACATTTATCCAAACATATTTATTGGATAATTTCACCAAAGTTTAGATACTCAGTGGGCACAGTGGTTCATGCCTGTAATCCCAGCAGCTCAGGAGACTGAAGCAGTGGGATCGAGATTTCAAAGCCAGCTTGAGCAATTTAGTGAGGTCCTAAGCAATTCAGTGAGAACCTGTCTCTAAATAAAATTTTTTTAAAAAGGCTGGGAATGTGGCTCAGTGGTTGAGTGCCCTGAGTTTGATTCCCAGTACCAAAATGGAAAAAGAAAAAAAAAAAAGGTTATATACTTTATTTTATTTGTAATCTTTTTAAAAGAAAAAAACATGACAGCTTCTTAGCAATTCTAAGTTTTGGTAAACTATACCATCACATAATCTGTCAAGGACAGTTAATAAAAGAAAATTGAGACCCTTATCTTTTGTAAACATAGATGTAAAAAATCCTAAAAATGTTACCAAATATAACAAAGAAATGTGTGTGTGTGTGTATGTGTGTGTGTGTGTGAATCATGACAAAGGAAAACTTTTTCTTAAGAATGCAAGCTTAACAATGTTAAAAAAAGTATGTCACTTTATCACAATAACAGATTAACCATTTTAAAAGCATATACTTATCACAATACATGCAGTAAAATCATCTGATAAACTTAGTAACTATTCATAAGATAAACTTAGTAAACAGAAATAAAGGGACACTATTTAATATGACAAACAGCCAATTGTCACTTACATAAACCAAGATGCTTGTAAAATAATATTTAAAACATCGACTTTAGATCAGAAATAAGACCTTGATGCCTTTGAACACATTAATCATTTACAAGCCAATTTTCCTTTCATGAATGGAGGAACTTTGATTAGGCAAAGGAGAGGGAGGGAAGGGGAGGAGGTCTGGGGGTGGGCAGGAAAGATGGTGGAGTGAGATGGACATCATTATCCTAGGTACATGTATGACTGCACACATGGTGTGACTCTATATGGTGTACAATCAGAAAAATGAAGATGTGCTCCATTTGTGTACAATTAATTGAAATGCATTCTGCTGTCATATATAATGAATTAGAACAATTTAAAAATTGGAAAAAAAACATGAAATACTTAAGGATAAGTTTATCAAATATATGCAAATCATTGCTAGTAGAAAGCAACCCATTAAGTCTCAAGTTTTCAATTCTTTGACTATCTCAACAAAATTAACACAGGTGTATTAAAATAAGTTGTAAATAAAAACATTTTTTCTTTCATTACTTGTGTAATGCTACATGTGAAAAATGAAATAGCTACAGGTTACAATGAAAAGATAACTTAGTAAATCTAACAAATAGTGCCCTTTAAGCCATGGTATGAAAAATGTATATAATTTCTATTATTTAAAATGTTATAAAAACATAATGAGCAATTATAGTCAATACTTTTCATATTATATTCTATTTTAATTTAGTAATATGAGATTGGCTATTTTTGTCTCCTGAGTCATTCTGCTTTACTATCTTACTTTCCTTCAGCAATAATTATTCTAATATATCATGGTGGGGGGAAAAAATCTCTCAGTTTATTTTGATGTCTTAAGTTTCCTTATATTTCACCTGTTTTGTTCATTAGGTCACTTACATTCTAAGTTGAGTTTATGTTTTAATATTAATATTAAGAATGAGGATAAAATATAAATAATGACATGATCATTACCTTACCCCATTAAAATGGAAAGCTTTACAAACAGCCAGTTTGTATTAGCTCCATCTAGTCTTTGCTGCCGTTAATCAGCATGGAAGCTTCCATTTTTAGATCATTGCTGGTTAAATTGGTGATTGCTCAATTTCATAGCCTCCATGTCTTGAAAACACATAAAGCTGAGATATTTAAAGCAGAAGACCACAGGCACAGAATTTCTATCAAGCAGGGAACACTGATTTCCACATATTGTATTTTGCTCACAGTGATTACTACCAAATATAAATTCAGTTTTTGCTAACTTAATGTAGACAGCCTTCACAAATGGCTTTCCTGGGTCCTGGAGTTTTTTGTGTAGGAAATCTAGTGCTACAAATTAAAGCTAATGTTTTAAGGCTTCATTTTTCTTTGCAGTCCCAGGAAGAGAACCATTACCAAAGAAAGTGAAGTAGTAATCATTTTATTTACATCATGTTCATGTGTTTTACTTTGTACTACAATCTTCCAAGTATGTTTATTACGAGAACTCTTTCAGCAAACCCAAAACTACTGTTCATTTTATTTCTATCTTGGAAATTTTATCTGCTTTGTTGGCATACACAATTTGAGGTAAACCTGTGCTGTGCTATGAAGTTGAAACAAATCTCTATTTGAAGATAAACATAGAATGGGACAATTCAGAGCAATTAGGCCTCTTATGGCTGGTCCTGATTCAAAGTGTTTATAGTATTCTTCATTATGAAGGTATCATGAAAGTATCTGTGTGTTCCAAAGCAACATACACTCTGAAGACATCAATCAAAATAAATTTACTAGAATTTGTTGCTTTTTTCCCTTTTTTAAAATTTACTCTAATTTGTTACATATGATAGCAGAATGCAATTCAATTCATACTATACAAATAGAGCACATTTTTTCATGTCTCTGGTTTACACAAAGTAGAGTCACACCATTCATGTTTTCATACACGTACTTTGGGTAATGACGTGCATCTCATTTCACCTTCTTTCCTACCTCCATGCCCTCTTCCTTCCCCTCCCTCCCCCTTGCCCTATCTAAAGTTTGTCTATTCCTCCTATGCACCCCCAAGTCCCCATTATGAATCAGCACCCTTATATCAGAGAAGACATTTGGCATTTGTTTTTTGGGGTTGGCTTACTTTACTTAGCATTTTATTCTCCAACTCCATGCATTTACCTGCAAATGCCATGATTTTATTCTCTTTTAATGCTGAGTAATATTCCATTGTGTATATATACCACATTTTATTTATCCATTCATCTACTGAAGGATATGTAGGTTGGGTCCACAATTTAGCTATTGTGAATTGAGCTGCTCTAAACATTGACGTACTGTGTCCTGGTAGTATGCTGTTTTTAAGTCCTTTGGGAATAGACCAAGGAGTGGGATAGCTGGGTCAAATGGTGGTTCTATCCCCAGTTTTCCCAGGAATCTCCATACTGCTTTTCAGATTGGTTGCACCAATTTGCAGTCCCAACAGCAATGTAAGAGTGTGCCCTTTTCCCCACATCCTTGCCAACACTTATTGTTTGTATTCTTAATAGCTGCCATTCTGACTGGAGTGAGATGAGTAGTTTTGATTTGCATTTCTCTAATTGCTACAGATGTTGAACATTTTTTCATATATTTGTTGATTGATTGTGTATCATCTTCTGAGAAGTGTCTATTCAGTTTCTTGGCCCATTCATTGTTGGTTTTTTTGTTTTTTTGGTGTTAAGATTTTTGAGTTCTTTATATATCCTAGAGATTAGTGCTCTATCTGATGTTGCGTGTGGTAAAAATTTGCTCCCATTTGGTAGGCTCTCTATTCACTGATTGTTTCTTTTGCTGAGAAGAAGCTTTTGAGTTTGAATCCATCCCATTTATTGATTCTTAATTTTAATTCTGAAATTGTTGTTTTCCTACATATTTTTGCCTTTCCTATTAATAACTGGTCATAGGAGTATTGTTTACTTTTTTCTACATGTTTAAAGTAGGAAACTACTAGAATTGATAAAAATTAGAATTCATTTTCCTAGAACACCAAGAAAAAAATTTAAATTCTAATTCATTTGAACACGTATTAGTTTTGACAAGATTTTTAAGCATCTACACTATGAATGGTTAATTCAATCCTGAAATGATATTAAATAGTGAATATCTCTTGTGTTGCTATCATGGAAGTTATAGTATAATCAGGACCACAAGGAACATGTACAATGAAAGTTAAAGAATAATCAATGGGTATAGACTGAGTGCCCATAGAGTAATAAAGAATTTCTCCACTAGGAACTTTGAAGGCTCAAGGGGAGGAGTGATGTGGAAATCTGTGTGTTGTTGAGCTGCAGAAGCTTTTGATGAAAGAAAGGTTTTAAATTAAACTTCTAGAAACAGTGCATTTAAATAGGTTAGGAAAAATGAGACTAGAGGGAAGGGAAACACTAAGTAATTAGCTAAGAAGATAAGGTCAAGGGAAGATGGGAAAGGAAGAAAATTAAAAGGTAGAGTTAGATGTCAGTCTTGGGGGAAAATCATGTTGTGCCTATACTTAACAAGACTGTGTTCCTAAAATTTTGTTAAAAGTGTAGGTCTCATGCTAAGTGTTCTCATTACAACCATTAACACTGTGATAACCGTCTATTCATTGAAAGATGGGAAGGAGACCATGGGTAAATATTTGGAACATATGGAAATTAAAACAAAAACATTTCAATCTATATATTAGTTGTCCCCCATGAAGTTAAAGTTATTAGACTACTTTTGACCTATAAATCAGCAAATCCATATGGTCCAACCAACTCCATCAGCACTTCCTCCTCCCCCTACCATTCATCACTTGCTTTATTTATCTTTGTAGCTTGTTTCACTGCCTCACATATTATATACCTGCTTAGAGTCTCTCAAAGTAAGAAACTTATTTTAGGATGACAAAATTTTTTCTGATTTTTTATTGGGAAACTGCTGCACCTAGAACAATATCTGATGCTTAGAGAATACTCAATAAATATTTGTCAAATGAATGAATTAGAAAGTTCTTTTTCAAATTTTTGTTTTCACTTTTATTTTATTCATTTCTTTGCAATTAAGGATGAATTTTAAAAGTAAGACGTGGCATTCATTGCAGAATCAAGGATGGCTAAAAGGATTGCTTCTTCCAAAGAGGCACCTTTTGAAACTAGGCAGCATGGGTGTGCAGTGGGCAAGATCTCCGTATCTCTAGGATAATCTAAGGAAATGTTATTTTACAAAACATTGTTTATAAAGTTCCAATGGTGGACAAAAAATCAAATTGATGACAATTAATAAGAAAAGGGATTGATTAGGAGATATGAGGAGCCCAGATGAGATTTTCTGGCAGAGCCAGAAAGCCAATAAAGTTGGTAGCTTATGGTTGACAACTGATCCTGGTAAGAAAAAAAAAAAACTTCACTGGGTTTGAGGAAGTGGAAAATTTTGTATGGATAAGAGCAGAAATAAGTTTGATAAAGTGAAGTTGGTGGTCAAATGAAGTTTGTTTGTCTGCTCTGTTTTATAACCATAGAGAGAACATGTATCTCCTTTACTGTATGAGAACATTGCCTGGATTTTAAGATAAGTCCCATCTAATAGCTAATGTTCTTTCCCAGTCATCAATTATTTCTGTCTTTAGGACATGTGTAATCACATTTGTTGTGCAGTTATGACACTGATTATTTTAGATTTAAGTAAACCCTTCCCCTACTCCACAAAATGTTCGTATACATCATCTCATGTGATCCACAGAATAATGATACTGAAAGCATTTTTGTGCACAAGTGCGAGCATGTGAATGCATGTGCACACACACACAGATACACACAACCTATGTCAAATACCTCCTGGATGCAATGTATCATCAATTGAAAGAATAAAAGGAAAAGTTACTTTTTTTATTCATATGACAAAGATTTTAATATGACAAAAGTTTTAAATCATTACTACGTATTTTTATAGAAACATATCAAAGAATATATAACCAAAAGCTTTGTTGGCATCAAGTTCATCTTAGGAAATCAGAGCATAGCTGCTTCCTTTGAATGTCCTTAATCTCCCATCTTATTTGCTGGAATGTCGTAAAAGCATAAGTCCTGTGCCTTACTGAAGACTCTTAATGAACTGAATGGCTTTTAATATGATTCTGATCTATTACAAAGAAAAATATAATTAACTCTTTAGAATTTTTTATCTGATTGGTTTGAAGTTACTTTGATGAAAAATGTTGCATGTGTAAAATATTTTGCTAAATAATCAAAAAAGTAACTTTAAAATAGCATGATGAATTTTAACAGTGGATGATAGCTATGTCAGCTTAGCAATGCTATTCTATAATCTCTGCCTTACAATAAACAAGCAGGAGCATTAATTAAAACTATTAGGGCAAAATTAATATCAGACTTCAAAAATTAAAAACAAACATCAGTTTCTTTTACTTACCTGCTGTTGCCACTAAAGAAAACTAGAATTGTTCTTGTGCTTTCTTTTTCACAGAAGGACTCCATTTATGTAATGTTTATATTTTTAAAAATTCATCATTCCTTTAATGTCATAAAATGTTTGATAAACTTTGAAGTACCTTTGAAGTTAAAATTTTCCCTATCACATATTAATGCTAAAATAATATTTTGCATTAATAAAGTACATTTGTCATCCTCATCCAAATATTTTGACATAATATACTTGATTTTGCCATCACAACTATTTTTGTCAAAATGTATAACTCCAATTTTTAATTTTTAAACAAAATTTTAAAATGTATAATGTAAAAAGCATTTAACATTTGTTATCACTTTTTTAAGTCCTCATAAATATAGATTTTGTCCTTGCCAGAAAAGTGAGATGCTGATATAAGGATAAGTTCTGTTTACAAGAAATTTTACTGGAATTGCTTTGTGTGAATTTAAGCTGCCAACTGGGACTATAATCACTGGAATTGTGTGAATCTTTAGGTTTTCATGCTACAAGATGCTTTGCCTCAACCTTAAGTGTTGAGAGTCTTAGATTGGACCCATTAAATGTATAATTATATGAAGAGATAGCAATATGGTTATGATGTTTGAGAAGATTTTTATATGTTTTGATCCTGAGAGCACATGATTTCTAAGAAAACCACTGGAAGGCCACTTTAAAAAATAAACAGCCATTTTTATATTTATCTTGATATGAGACAATCATTTAAAATTTTATAAATGAAATATCCTTATTTAATCTTATTTTTATGTAGAAGCTAAATCACTTAGGATTATACAGAAAAACAATATGTACAATTCTCGACACAGGTACATCTTCTTTTACTAGGACAGTTTTTATTGATGTTACTAACTTAAGTGAGGCAAAGTTGCCCAGCTTCATTAGTGACCTCCTTTTACACTTTCCTTTGTCTGAAGTCTCAAGCAGTGTTCCAAATTTCTCTGCTGAGCTTGCTGCTACTTTGGCTTTCAGAATTAATGTTCAGAGGTAAGCTTGAGGCATGTCATGTGTGGACATCTCTCAACTGATACATAGATGTCCTCAAACACTTGTAGACAGTGTTGTTCAGATGAGGGCAGAAGAGAAATGTACATACTTTCTGCCTGATTCCAATTACAGACGCACCAAAAGGTTAAAAAATAAAATAAAATAGCAGTAGTTTTTATTCCTTGGTTCTTGAGACTGTGTTTCTTCCAATTAAAAACAGACACAGCATGTGTCCCATCAGGGCTTCCACCCATCTCTGCTTTGAAGGAGAGCTCTATTGAATAGACCCTTAGCATGGGATTGGAGATTGTTCTGCAGCTTGCTTCTTCTGAGTGGTGGGAAAGATTTGCTTTCTCAATTCTTTCTTAAAGGGGTCACCCATTTCTCTAGAACATCTAATATATCCCATGTGCAATTGCTATGAAAAGCTATGCATCCTATGAAAACATGCTTAACATTATTGCTTTATCAACGATCACTGAAGACAGCTGGGTTTACAGCCAGAAGACAATCGCATTACATCCAATGACACTTTCATACTTCATTTATTTTCCCCTCAAGCACTGCAGCTGTAATAGCTGCTAGGAAACTTTAAAAACATGCAAGAACATTTTAAATCTCCAGGAACACTCAGATTTCAAACTACTTTTCTTGTATAACATCTTTAAATAATTAATTATTTCTTTTGTTTCTTTTTTTAGTCTTCTGGTTTTGGAAATATTAAGATAACTGGAAATAGAAGGGGGAAAGCACAGAGGAATTTTCTTGTGATTTTTCTATTTTCATAAAATCAACAACCTTGCTTTTGAGACTGCTAGAGTGTGTTCTTACCGAGGTCAACAGCACACTTGTGTATTGTTTAAAAATTGTTAGCACTCCTATCTAAAAGCCACAGAACAGTATTCCAAAGACTGTGTGAACAACTCTAGGGCTCCCCAGTATTCTCAGTTTCTATTACCTCCAGTGGATTTTTTTCATGAGTTTTTCAGAAATGGTCATAAGCTGACATCAAATGGTTTGGAACGAATCTATTTTGTTGGGAGAAAGAGTTTAATTAACTTTTGAGCCACACGAATTAATCTGGACTTGAGTTAGGGCCTGAAAATTGATTAAACTGTGAGCACCTGTTCAAAAAGTATTTGACCAGGAAATAAATTAATTTCTTTAAGGTCACTGACCTTACAAGTCAATGGGTGGTTTAGATTAATACCACCTGAGTTTCAGCCTTTAAACACTGCTTGTCAAGTCCCCCCCCCCCACCTGACCCCATAATTCTGCTTGTCATCTACCTGATCTGTCACCTTTCTTTCTGAACTAACATTTTCTCACAGAAATGGGGGAGGGAGGATTGCAATCAGTACAATATTTCATTTTAATTGTTTTATTTAAGAATGAATCAACATGCCATGGTTTAAAAGCAAGACAGAAAATGGCTTTACCTAGATTAATTTTACCCTATTAAAATATTAAATGGCCATCAAACAGAATACATTTATCAGTTTCATAAAATCCTGCTTAATTTAATGATCCACCTAATTTGCTGCAGTGTCATTCATTTTTCCCCTTGAGACTTCTCTCTCTCTCTCTCTCTCTCTCTCTCTCTCTCTCACACACACACACACACACACACACACACACACACACACACAGTGCAAGCATCTGGAGACTGTCCTCTACATTACCTAGAAATGAAATGAAGGTTGCAGGTATTACTGCAAAGGAAGATTGAAATGATTAAATAAATTTAGTTGAGGAATAAATGAAAGGACCCATTATTTATAAGAGGAGAGGAAATGGCAACAAAACAAAACACAAAACCCTTCATCATCAATTCTAAAGAGAATTTGAAACAAGATTCAACATTGCTGCCATTTAAAAAGTAATAGTGGTCTCACAAAGTTCTCATCTACTACATTCTTTAGCAGTGTATGTAAAGTAACAATGAAGTGATACAAGGTGTTTCTCTTTCCCCTTGACTTCATTTCAGGTATAATTTAGTGTACAATTATATGCAATACGTTTGTTAATTAATTTTCTACACCAAATTAGGCAACTCTTTTCTTAGCCTAGCATAATTATTCTTATAGAATAACGTACACTTTCCCTTTGTTTTCCTTCCCCTTTATAAAATCTTAATGATTTTGAAATAAATATTAATTATTCCACATAACTTCTAAGTTTTCATATTTAAAAAAATAAGTGTATTTCTTAATATAAAATGTAATATATTCTTTGCAAAAGAAACCCAGTGAGCAAATACTTTGAGAAACAAGAGAGTTTAATAATGTAAGATTTTTCTTCATTTTTAGAATAAAAAATAATTAAAACAACTCTCCTTGTATTTTAACACCTTTTTGCCCTCAAAAAGAAGTACTTTAATATAGCTAAATCCAAAAACATTTTTAAAAAGCAGAAATAATGGCCTTATTGAATATTGATATTTGTATTTTTGAAAACTATTAAAATGTTTTTTTCCAATGAACTAATGAAAAAATAAAACACTATGACTTTTTTTTCACAGAATAATTTCTCTTCTTCTATCAGTCATAGCTCAAATCTATGGTCCAAATGCTATGCACAGTTTGGATTATTTAACATGATTAAACTGGTTGACATTTACCTAATCTCATGACTGATGTTGATGAATTATAGCTATGTCCTCATATTCATATCCTTCTTACTAGACCTTGATTTCATGAGAGACTGGATTTTTTTTAAAGTTTCCTCCTTCAGAAGCCTGTTCACTATGTTGAAGCTATGGTAGTTTAGAGTATTATAATCAATAGTTTTTCTGGATCTACATATATGTAGTAGTATGCTTTTCTATTCATATGTTTTTTTTTTCCTTTTTGCTTTTCAAAAAAAAACCTGATAATTTTTAATAATTATTTCTCCCTAGACATATTTCTCTCCAATTTCTGTTAAGAAGTCAACATAATGACTTAAAACTTAAAAGCAGCCAGAAAATTTTTGCTTACAAACCCTACCTTGTAATTACATAACTGTTATTTTGCACAGCACTCCATGATTTTCATTGTAACTTTTCACAACAAAATTTACCTTCCTCCCACCCACATTTCCACATTTTCCCCCTTAATAAACACAGGAAGAAAAATATGTATAATGTGGTGAAAAAAAAAAAGTGATTTTCTGGAGATCTACCTTCAATTCTGATTCTGTAACAAACTGTTATGGCTTTGTCAAAGTTGTTCTTCCTCTCCAACTTTCATCTTTCTTATAGGTAAAACTAACATTTGTAGATCTCATACTATATGACAAGAATTGTGCAGTTTTTTTATGAATTACCTCATCTATTTACCTCAATCTTATGAATTAGGTATTACTATTACCCTCCTGTATTGTGAGTTGAATTGCATTGCCTCCCCCCACCCCATAAAAATGTTGTAGCCCTTCCCCTTGTATCTGTGAATATGACCATATTGGAAATAGAATCATTGTAGATGTAATCAAGTTGTGGCCATTACAGATTAGGGTGGGTCTTAAGATAATGACTGGTGTCCTTACACAATGAGAGGAATTTGGACATTAACACACATACGCATATTTAGGAGGACACTATGTGAAGACAGAGCAAAGACTGGAGTAATGCTACCAGCATCTGGGGAGAAGCCTGGAATAGATTCCTCTTCTGAGTCTCCAGAAAGGAATCAACCGTGTCAGTAACTTGACTTCAAATTTCTAGTCAACAAACCAGTGAGGGGATATATCTCTGTTATTTTTTAAGTGACCTGGTTTGTACATATTTGTTATGATAGCCCTAAGAAATTAATATACTATGTAAGAGATAAGGAGACTAACAAAATAATTTAAATTATGTGTCTAATAATCTTGTAAGTAAATAGTACAACTAGCCTCCTAATGAAGCAGTCTGCCTCTCACCCTCTAACCACTCACCTCCATGCCCTGATCAGATAAGAGATCATAAATCTTCTCATGCCAATGAGCATGAAGCATGTGGCTGTTACAGAGACTTACTACAGAATTAAGGGTCAACCCTGGGTCTCTTCCATATTTCCTTCTCATGAGTGGTGCCACCATACATGCCAGACATCTGGGTGCTGTCCTTGACAACTCCCACTACCACTCTCCCCTCACCCCATTCACCCCTTATCATCAAACCCTGACAATTTTCTCCTAAATACCTGTAAAACCTTTTTACATTTCTCTCCATCCCCACACCACCACCACTCTGACTCCAATTAAATCATCTCTCCTCGTTTACCAGTGTCCCATGGCCTCCCTTCCTTCATTCTCAATCTTTTGCAATCTGATTTGTGCAGTAAAAGCAGAGTTATCTTTCTAAAAGATAAAATTAATCGTGAAAGTTTCTTAAAACCCTTCAAAGTTTCCAATTTCTCTTAAGCAAAATACTAAAATTCTTATCATCTACTAAGCCCAGTCAGATCTGGTCCCTCCCAATTTTCCAATTTTCCATCACTCTATGCTTTGATCTCCAGCCATCCTGGACTTTCTTTAATACCACAAATATGTCATTATCCTTTCATCTTCAGGACCTATGCACTGTTTCTTCTGTGTGGAGAACTCTTTGCTGTGCTTTTCCATCTTTTAACTCCTATTCTTAAGATCTCTACTTCATCGCTCATGATTGTCTTCCCATTCTCCAAAGACTATGTAAGATATCTTGTTATTATGCTCTAAAATTTTTTCTCTGAGAATCTGTAATTTGCCTTAATAAAACCTAACCACTGTTATTAATTCTATCTACCTCCCTACCTGCCTACCCACCTATCTACCTATCTATGGTAATTTTTGATTAAAGTTTGTCTCACCCTTTAGACCCAAATTCCAAGGAATTTTTGAACTGTATTAGGTAGAAAACATGACACAGTATATGTATTCAATAAATATTTGTTGAGTGAGTGAATAAGTGAATGTATCAATGAATACAATCAGAATAAAGTAGAAAGCTTGATCTGTGCCATTTTTATTTTGAATATTCTGATTGAGAAATGTCTTAATTCAAAGATTTAAAAAACACCAAAGTGAAAAGTCATTTCCCTTTGCTACCCATTTGATGGTATTACCAGGCTTCAAAAAGCATAGAAATAATTCTGTTACCTAGACATAATGATGGACAATTTTCAAACTGGAGAAAATGTCCCCCCCTTTCTAATGTTGTACATTGATAAGTAAGAAAATCTAAATCCTTAAACTTAATATTAGACTCCCCATAATTATGCTCCTGAATATTAGAAATCTCACAAGAAAAACTATGTCATCCCTTATGATATAGAAAACATCCATGATAAAATTTATTATTCATTCCTTATGTTAAAAATAACAATTGTAAGAGATCATAAGTTTTCTAATACTCAAATTGTTTTTAGGAAAATATCATTTTTTTCATACCAATTTATTCTTCTTTGTACATTTCTTATCCCAAATCATTATACATAATAGTGAGCATTTTTACCATATGTACTACAGTCAGGGAAAACATTAGGATGCTCATTCTTAGAACTATAGTTTAACATGGTTTGAAATCACTGTTAAAGAATGACACTGTAAAGATTAGGAGGTGAAAGAAAACAATTTTTATTTAAAGTGTTGTCTTTTATCCCTTCTATGGCATTTAAATTTTTGTCACAAAAATATTATATTATAAAAGTTATCATGATATATGGACATCCTTATATGTAAAATCTCCACTTACATTATTTAGTGAATATTTAAAAAAAATTGAAATGTAACCCATTTCTCAATAAACCTGAAAAATTCTCTTACTCTGGCCTGTTGAAATCAGAATAATGTGGATTTGGAGCTAGAAGGAAAACCAAGCTCAATTGGAGATTTTGGAATGACAGGCAGACACGAGTTTGGGTCAATATACTCTTGGAATTATGAACTAGATGTAGGAAATTATTTACATTCAGAACTCAGTCCACCAAACCTTGAACAAAGCAAAGGCATATTAAGCACTTACTACATGCCAGGGACAATTTCTTTTCACTAAAATTATAAACTTAAATTAGAAAATTAAAATTTAATTTTATAAATTTTCTTAAAAGGTAGGTGTTAGTAGTCATCCAGTTTTTGTATAAGAGAAATAAGATATAGATCAATTAACATTATCTAAAATTAACCAGCTAGAAATTAGCAAGACAGGGACTTGAATCCAGGTTAGTCTGACTCTGAAGACAGTATTCCTCACTGCTGAAGTGGACTGCCACCCCTTTGGATGTTCCTTAAGGTAAATAGTAGCTCTGAAATTCAGGGGAATCTATCAGATTACTTTTATCTGCTTATCTTTCCCATCTTTCCCACTTGGAGGCCACCACTATTCTTTTTTTTTTGGTACCGGGGATTGAACTCAGGGGCTCTTGACCACTGGGCCACATCCCCAGCCCTTTTTTGTTTATTAGAGACAGGGTCTCACTGAGTTGCTAAGTGCCTTGCCATTGCTGAGGCTGGCTTTGAATTCGCAATCCTCCTGCCACAGCCTCCCAAGTGCTGGGATTACAGGCGTGCGCCACCACGCCCAGCGGCCACCACTATTTTCAACGTCTCAAACTCAAATTTTCTTAGTAATATATAAGAACTACACATATCTATTTCCTTCAAAGCATTTCTCAGAATTTTACCTACAGGTATATATTTCAAACTCTAAGTCAGAACCCAGTACTAGGTCAATCAATTTGGTGGATTGTGACCAACATATATAGTGTAGAATAGGAATAAACAGGAAACAAACAGAATATAGTAAATATAATGATAGCAAATATTCTTTGAGACTTTCCCTCCCCCACCTCTCTCTATCTCTCTCTCCATTTATATATATATATATATATATATATATATGTAAACATACACACACACACACACACACATATATATATGTGTATAAAATTCTCCCATGAATGGACATTATTTACATAGAATGTAATAGACATTATTACATGGAATGGCTTGAAAGTCACTGGTCTACAGAGCATCTTGGCTTCAGATTAAGTACTATTTTCTTCCCTAATTTTTATTTCAAGTATATCAGAATTGTCTCCCCACTAAAATTATAAGCTTAAATTAGAGACACGTGGCATGGCTCTCTCGATTTCCTATTGCACCTCATATCATGCTTGGCAGATAACAGGTTCTCAACAAGTAATTGTAAATTTAGTTGAAGAGACAAAGACAGCACTGGGAAGCAGTGCACAGCTGGCCAATTCACCAGCTGAGCTCTCACAGCTCTGGCCTCCAAAACGACTATGTCAATATAGGGAGATGGAAGAGATGCCAAATCACAAGGTGAAAGGGGTCAGACGCTTGCACTGATTATTTTAACTGGGTTATATTTTTCCTGAAGTACTAGGTGGTATGTGGAATATATGCACTGTAGAAAAAAATGGGGAAAAAAAGAGACATCAGTTATCCTAAAACTCAAAGACAACAATCATTAACAAGTGTAACATTTACTGTATTTTGTCCTGTGTTTTACTATAACAGTGTTCTGTTAGTACCCTATGCATGTGCTTCACTGTATTATAAATTCTCTTCCTAAACATAGTCTTATTGGTTATATCTTATTGATTACATCCCTGTATCTTAGCTTATTTAGAAATTCTCCTACTGCCCAAAATGTTAAATTATTTCTATTTTGTAATATTATAAATAATGACTTAATAAATAGTTACGTAAAGCTTTTCTTAACTTTTTGTTTCCTCAGATTCTCAGAAATGAAATCAATGCATCAAAACATGAACTTTTAAAATATCTTGATAAAACTGCCAGGTCTTGAATCATTCATTGGGATCAAAGTTAAATGATAAAGCACTGTATTCTAGGAAACCCCACTTGAAGGACTATATTGTACTTTTCATATTGATTGATTGTTGATTATTTTAATCATCCATAGGCATTTCCTCCATTTTACCTGATATCCGTTGAGCTTAATCTAAAACTGTCTTGATTGACCTACAGAGCAATGACAGCTTCCCCTATGAATATCTGTAAAGCCAGCACTTTAACTGGAAATGAGGTTTGTGCATTTAAGTTTGGATTTTATGTGACTTTTCAGATGTGGGGTACTGATTGGGATGAAAGATTTAGCCCATGTGCAAACAAGATGATAGACTGTCTTTTGTTTTTGGTGCTACTTAGAAATATTCCTTTTCTATATTTGTCAACAGTGCCCACCATGTGAGTGGGTAGGACAGAAGATTAATAAGGAGAGCTTGAAGCCAAGTTATTTTTTATGTGTTTTTGTTAGAATAGAATTCTATTTTCATTCTATTCTTATAACAGTTTATTTTTTTCATCAGGCAGACAAATCTATGTTGTCTAGAAACGAAATTTCTATACTGTTCCAGTTATGATAAGTCTTTAGGTATTGGAGGAGGTATTTGGGGGATAAATTAGCCATTTTCTGTAGCCAAACATTTGATCACACTTTCAAATCTGCCAACACATATTAACCTGTCATTATAGTAATTGGGGAATATATAATTCACCATGTTGTATTAAGTCCACTCGATTCTATTGTAGGTTTGGCCAGATTTCATTTAAAAAATCAAGTTAAAAGGATACCAAGAGAATATGCAGATTGTTATCTACCCCCTCCCCACACACACTCCACCACCACCACTTTCTTATATCTGAGGACATTTTCCAGGCTCTTGTGCCCTGTGGAATCTCAGTAAATTTAGCCAAAGGCGTGTCATGGACTGAATGTTTGTGTCCCCTGAAGTTCACATTGATGAAACCCTCGCATTCAATGTAGCTATATTTGGAGATAGGGCCTCCAAATCAGGTTAATTGAGGTAATGAGGACAGGGTTCTGATCTGACAGGATTGGTCTTCTTTTAAAACACACCAGAGAGTTCCATGTACAAAGGAAAGTCCATGTAAGGACAAAGGGAGCAGGTCGCTGCCTATAACCCAGGAAGTGCCCTTATCAGAAACTGAATTAGTTGGAAACATGACATGAAGACTAGGACTGTGAGAAAATAAAGTTTTGTTTTGTTTTTTTTCAAGCCACCCGGTCTATGTATTTTTTTTACGGCAGCTTGAACGGACTAATGAAGGCAGGCACTGGCCAAAGATTAGAGGGTAGAAGGAGAAGAGAAATCTGGCTGTTTCTGCCTGTTTCCTTCTGTATCCTCTGTTGTGTCTGTTAGTAGGCACTTCTTTTAACTTCAATTCCCTCTGAGATATACCCTTCAGCCTGTGGTCCCAATGCTGAAAAAGACTTCTCCACCATGACCCTGCTCCCACCACACGGATAGCACTATCTTCCATCATTCCACCTGCCTGGGATGTGGCGGCTTCCTGCTGTTGCCAGATCTTGGTTACCCTACTGTCCTCTGCTTGTTTCTCAACAATGGCATCATTTGCAAACTATATTCTATATGAAATATTTCCGGTTGAAAAACCCCAGAGTATAGCTTCACTTTCTTGGATAGAATTTGATATGAAGTCATTACAAAGGCTTAATTTTTCAGGGATTAGAAAATTTTTTAGGTTATATGTCCTTCAGGTAATAATTGTTGGAGAGCCAATATAATCCACTCTGATTTGACAAGTTAGTCATTGTTCTATTATCATTCTGCATTCATGTCTTCCTCTTTTTTTTTTTCTCATAACTCATAATGCATTGAAAGGACAGAACTGAAAGTTAGAAGTTTCTTCCAGTATACTGTGTTCTCCTTCCTTTTTTTTTCCTACCTTCTTCTTACTCAAACACTTTTTTCTTGTTATAAATATCTGTCAAAAAATGATTGAACCAAAATGATCCATGATCAAATTTAACACTAGGAGACTCAGAGAAATCATGAACTCAGACACTGATTTTGTCATTGTGATTGCTTAGCACTGTAAGATCTTTAATGGTTCTTTAGAGGGTGTGTTAGATGATGAGCTCTGATTTACACAGATAATTGAGTCCTATATCTCTAGGTTTATTTTTTTCCCATACTTTAAACTCTGCCTAGAAAATTCTCTGGATGGAATTTGATTGTAGACGTCTATTATATCCTGATGAACGCATATCAGCTCAGTCTTCCAAAGCATTTTATAATAGAGTGAAGTTGACCTTGCAGTACAGCAGCACACTTATCAGGCCATTGAAATGCCTCTCTTATGAAATAGTAGCCAGTTACAATTGACTGGGAAATTTTTTGATGGGACTCTGTTCAGAAGGTTGTCCAAATATGTTCTTCATTTTGATTTCTTTCCTCAGGCTTGAATTCTCTATCGCTTATTTCAAGAGGACTGCAATGGACCATGATACATTTTAATTGAGACCTATTCAATGTTTCACAGGGATAATTTTCTATAGATCTCAACCACAAATACAAAGTGTTCTGTACACAACACATTATAATACTTCAATATTTGTTAAGGCCTGATGTATTTTCTTCTAAATTGCTGTATATTTTCAGATGCAGTGACTCAAAAAGTTCTGCAATTAAATTATATTCATACACCAAAAACTTAATTAAAACTGTAAAATGATTTAGTCTCAGAAAATATATTTTGATCAAAATTTATCAACATTCATTAGTAAATCCAGTGCTTTTTAAAATACATTTTTATGTTAATAAATAGTATTCTTTCCTTACCTAACACAAATCAGAAATGGCTTAGTCTCAGTAGCCTCCTCAGACCTATATGTAACACCATTTATTGTCATGAAAACCTACTTATCTTAAATATTTATTAGGATTTATAAATATACAAATTTCTATTCTCCAGCTTGGGAAGAGAGTGCCAAATCACAAATGCCTTGATCACCACCATCATCATCATCAAATATTACTTACTACATTCCTGCAAGTCTATGATTCTAGGCTGGATACTACTAAATTTTATTCAATTATCTATGTCCCTGTTTAGTAAAAGACATTTGTTCAGATATTGTGCAGTATAGAAATATAAAGTGAGAATTAAATGTTAGGTCCATATAATATGTTTTGATGTGCTCCACCACAACCAGCATCTTACAATTATTTTTATTTATTTATTTATTTATTTTTAATATTTATTTATTTACTTTAGTTGTACACAATGCAATGCATCTATGTTTATGTGGTGCTGAGGATCGAACCCGGGCCGTGCACGTGTGAGGTGAGCACTCTGCCGCTGAGCCACAACCCCAGCCCATCTTACAATTATTTAAGAGTACACCATGTTTTTGTTTTTAGCTAACACTGAATTTGGGGGAGGGAATTCATTTTCTACACTACAAATGTGTTGTGCAAGAAATGGAAAATAATATCCTCAGGCAGTGTCAAAATGGCTGCTGCTTTTCCTTCTTGCAATTAGAGTTCTAGCCTCGGGTGACACTGTAGGTACAGACATAGGTGATCTGCATTTGATTGACAGGTTCATGAAGTCAGCTGGATGGGGGATTCCTGGGACTAAGTTGAGGATTCCTTTACATTCAGGGCTGGTTTTAGAATAGGCACTGAATTCCTAACTAAACAAAAATTTGGATTCTCCTTTGTTTAGGTCAGAATCAAACTTGGGTTTTCCCTTGGGACAACAGCCAGCATCTCTTATACAGCTTACAGCAGACATGGTTCAATCTTTAGTTGACATGTTTTAATGAGAATTTTATAACTTTGGGTTTGCAGTTTCATCATTTGATGCTCTTTTAGCCTGCTTAGAGAGTTGTCTTCCAACTGGTGCTGTGGAACAAATAAGAAAACATATGGCTTAAGAATATGCTCATTTTTATGAACTTGGTGGTAGTTTTCTGACCAATCAAAAATTGCAGAATTAAAAATATGATCTTTCCATAAATTTAAAAATAAAAGAATATAAGCACCAGAGAATATAAATTTTAACCTTAAAAAGTGAAACAAATGATTACTACCTAGCAGTAAATCTTTTCAAGGTGAAATAGTTTCCTTCTATCTTGTAGGTAGTGTATTATCACTCAAATCATAATATGAATTTGTTCTTAACTGCAGCTTTCTTTTAAATTCGTCCAGAACACTACTTTAAGTAATTCCTAGACCAGGCAAGTAATCTCTGAGACTGTCTGCTTTCACAGTCAGCCACAGAATAAACTTGGCAGCTGAGACCTGTTCCTTGAATTTCAGTCAGTTATATCTAATTACTTACTGGAAACCTCTACTTGGATGCTCCCTAGACAACTGAAATTTAACCTGTAAAAGACTGAAATCATCATGTCCCCTGTGAGAACCAGTTTCGATTCCAGCAATCCTAAATTCAGCGAATGTCATCCTATATTACCCAATTTTCTATGAAGGAAAGAAACCTGGGAATTGTCCTAGGCTTTATCACTCCCCAGTATGTTTCATACCCCCATCATCTGTCCATCTCTACTGCCGCCAACTTAGTCCAGCTCTTCAACATATCTTTAATGAAAAGTATGTCAAGATACATGAATATATATGTGTGTGTACACGTGTGTGTGTTAGTACACACTTTTTTGTAATGCCAAACAAGAGAGAAGTAGTTACACAAATCATAAATGCATGATACTACATACAATAGAGTACTGTGCAAACATTAAAATGTTGTTATGTACATAATCACATGTGAGGTTTAGTAGAAATAGATGTCTAATATGATTCCATTTCTAATTAAAAATACATATACATTAGTATTTGAGTGAATCTGATTTTTGTCTTTCCAGAAGAATATATTTTGAAAGTGATGATGTTGTTATATTGGGGAGAGGAATAAAAATTTGGTGAGAAAGATTTTCTGTTTCTTTTCTCCATTTTAGGTGATGTTTGAATTTTTAAAATCTTACATAGTTCTTTAAAAACCAGTGTTCGAATTCCAGTGAACTTTTTCATATCATGAAAAAAATCTAAGGATTAACAAAGAAGGGCCAAAGTTTAAATTCAAGGAAGATAACTCTAGAAATAAAAACCTTTAAATAAGATGAATGAAATGAAAGGGTGAGTGGGAAGTACTAATATCTTCTCAGAGATATTAAAATTTCATCCAAGTGTTGCTTCCTTCTCTAGACTTCTTGAAAGTAGGACCTTTATAGGGTTTTAGTTTAGAATTGAACCATCTTCTGGGCAAAAAAACAGAAAAAAATAGTTGGAAATGGTGGAGTCTGAACAGGTTGATAATATGTGGCTGAGTATTGATAAACCTGATGAAAAGGAGCTCAGGGGAGTGAATACCATATGCTGGGAGCGGCTCTTTTAAATTGGACCCCTAAGACATTCATTTGTATGCACTAAAAGCTTTAGAAGAACATGCAAGAAAAGTACCTGCCTACTTCCTCAGTACCTAGCCTTGAGCACTAATCTGCTGGTATATATACTATATGACCATTGTGTCTGTATATACATCTTATATATCTATAAATATGTATACATATATGCACACACACACACATATATAATGTTTTTTAATCATCACAGTAAATTTTAAATTATGTAATATTAATGTTTCTTCTTTGCAGATTTAAAAAACAAAATTTTAGAGAAGTTAGGTAATTTGCCCTTGGCCAAAGTAAGTATCAGAGCCAGGGTTTGAACCGATGCTGTCTCAGCCCAGTGTCCACTTTCTTACTAGTGTTAGTGAAGGAAGCTTCTGGTTTCTACATGTGGATGGATGCAGAGTCCAGGCAGATAACTGAAGTGAGTTCAAAGACCAAGTATAAAATGTAAAATATGTGGTGGTAACTACTAAACCAGAGACTGAGAACAGATCTGATGTTGTCATGTCACTTGGTTTTTAAGGTGACACCAGAACTCAGAATGGCCATTTATAGATTCTCAGGGCTTCTTGTCCTACCCTGGGTCAGTGCTGATTTTCTTAAGCATTATGACGTGGGGTAACTGGGCAGCTAGCTGTTTCCTTGTTAGTTGGATATAGCTTGAAATATTTCATACCTCTTGAACTCCATATATTTAGATATATTGTCAAAATGAACATACAAATCACCTGAATTTTGTGTAGCAACAATTTGAACAACTTTGATAAAGCAAGTCAACATTTTTAAAATCTCAGTCTCAAACTGTTAAGTATGCTAGAAAATGCCTGCCTGCTGGACTAATACTCAGAAAACAGACTTAGCTAATAAAAGTCTGACCAGAGAAAAATCATCTAATCTCCTTTCTTTTCCCAAACATCTAAAATGGAAACTGTGATAAGCAATATATAAGGTTGCAGTTCAGATTGAAAATGACACCTTACTTCTCTCTCCCCTGAGTGTTAAAAAATAAAAAAAGTGATTAAGGGCTTATTGAACCAGACATTCCACCCATATTATTCCATTTAACCCTCAAAAAAAAAAAAAAAAAAAAACCTATAAGAAGATACAATTTCACACTGTTAAAATGAGAAAACAAAGGTTCTGAGATGTAGTTATATATTTTTAAAAAATTACCAAGTGAAAGCATTGGGATTCCAACCTAGTTGTATGTGATTCCAAATACCACCTGAATTTCAATTCCCACGCTTTTTTTTTTTCTCCTCCTTCTTAACCAACTTAATTTTCACTTTTACTGCAAAGCTCACTACTAGTTATTTTCAGTTATTGCCAGCTTGATATCATTGCTATAACCTGGGTGCACATTGTATGCCTGATGACTCCAATAATATTTAGAGCAAATATCATAGTCTCCTCATATTCTATACCCTCCCCATCCTGTTGAAAAGGTTAGGAACCCTGGAATCATTTCTTCACACATCTATCTCTTTCTTTGTTCCATAGTCAATTTATCTTAAAGCCCTGTTGATTTTATCTCCTGAATATTGTCCAATTATAAATAGTTCTTTCTAGTTCAATGACTACCTTTCTAGACAAAACTACTATAAATTCTCGCTTGCACTCCTGCAATAGTCCCCCTCCCCTATGGCTTTTCTTGATACCTCCAATTCATTTTCCACAGAGGGAAAACCAGGGATATCCTGCTCTGCACATGTTGATCAAGCCAATCACCTTCATTCAATCCTCAAGTCCTTGCTCTATTTAAATATTTCAGTAGAGGTTTCCTATCACTTTAAATACGAAGATCAGAATCTTTAGCAGGACCTAAATGCCTATCTCAACTGACTCCTATGTAGTGTTCATGGCTCATGCCATGAAATCCCTTTCTCTTTTCATTCTAGCTTCAAAGAGAGGTAGAACAAGTGAAGTTTCCCCCATGATTTGGCATTGCACATGCTGTTCATTTTGCTTAGTAAACTCTCACTACCCTTGCATGACCACTACCAGTTCTTTAGCTTATGTTGATGAAGAGAAAATCTATCAAGTATCTCTGACAGTCATAAATGCCTATACACTGAAAAACAGGATCAATATAAACACAGCAAAAATAGAGTCCAAGGAGAAAACAAAATAACAAAAAAATCCGAGGAAACTCTAACCTAAAACTCTCAGAAATGGACATTAATATACACAAACACAGAGGAAAACATATATACACATATATGAACATATGCTTTCACACAATACAGACCACAAGTACAGAGCTCATGTTATTTGCTAATGTCCTTATAGCATTTGTAGAAGTTTTTCATATGCCATCATCAAAGAAAATTTCAATATCTAAAATTATCTATTTTTTTAAATTTCAGTACCTAAAACTAGATACTGTTATAGCTACATGGGACAAAAATGGTGTAAAATAACTGGCCATCATACTGAAAAGTTATCTAATCCCTTGAAAATGTGTAAATTAATTTTCTAATGAATAATAAAGGTGAAATTATAAAATTGATTGCATTAAGCATTTAGGCAAATTACTGGGTGCAACAAAGAGGTATTCAGAAGAAAATTCATGGTATCATAGGGGATTTTAATTAATTAATTTATTTATTTATTTATTTATGTTTTGTGGTACCGGGGATTGAACTCAGAGGCACTCAAGCACTGGGTCACATCCCCAGACCTTTTTGTATTTTTATTTAGAGACAGGGTCTCACTGAGTTACTAAGTGCCTCGCCATTGTTGAGGCTGGCTTTGAACTCGCAATCCTCCTGCCTCAGCCTCCCAAAGTGCTGGGATTACAGGCATGCGCCACCGTGCCCAGCTCATGGGGATTTTAAAATTAAATGCATTTGGGGCTGGAGTTGTGGCTCAGTGGTAAGAGCACTTGCCTAGCATGTGTGAGGCTCTGGGTTCAATTCTCAGCACCACATATAAATAAATGAATAAAAGAAAGGTCCATCAACATCTAAAAAAATTTTTAAATAAATTAAATGCATTTAAGTAAGATAACTATAAGATAAAATATACCTATATTTGGGCTAATGTTGATATTTTGTGCTATTCATTTTGAATTTTCAAATTTATTTTTTATTTTTATTTTATTTATTTTTTTGGGGGGGTAGGTACCAGAGATCAAACCTGAGGCACTTAACCACTAAGCCACATCCCCAGCCCTTTATTTAATATTTTTCTTTAGAAATAAGGTCTTGCTAAGTCGCTTAGAGCCTCACTAAGTTGCCTAGGGCCTCTATAAGTTGCTGAGGCTGGCTTTGAATTCATGATCCTCCTGCTTCAGCCTCCTGAGCCAAGGGAATTACAAGCATACTCCACTGCATCTGGCTTTATTTTGATTTTTTTCATGATAATTTCAGATAAAGTTGTTTTTCTTCATTTTCCTCCAAGGCCCGCCCCCTTCTATCACAAGTTTAATATGTTTCAAACATTATTTCTATACTTTTCATAGTTATTTATAGTACAAAAAAACAACATAGTATAATTTTATTTTTAATTATCTATAGGATATATAATAGCATTTGACTGGGTTTTTCACTCTATATTTTTAGGACCATTCCATGCTGATAATGCATATAGATACATTATCACCCATTTTAACCCCTGTGTAATTGCATTCATTGCATTTAATCCATCTCCTTACACTTAGTCCTTTAGGTAGTTTTCCATTGTTTATGACAATATTGAAAAGACCATTATTGTACTAATGTCCTTGTTTACATGTGGAAGAAATACTTTGTAACTAAAGGTAAATTTATACCTAAGAATTGACATCATTTAGGTATTTGTTTTACCTAAAATATTTAAAATATATATTTAAAAATTGAATTATATGAACATGTAGTATTTCTTCTTCCACTTTACTAGATAATGTGAAATTGTTCTTTAAAATAGTCACAACAATTTATACTGCTAGGAATAGTTCCCACACCTCAAATTCTTAATAGTATTGTCAGATATTTTTGTTTCTGTCAACATGATATATGTACATTATTCTACTGTTGTCTTGATTTGTACATTATTCTATTTGTTGTCTTTTATTTTCCTTGACTACTGGGCTATATTGAACAGTGTTTTTTTATGTTTGTTTCTTGGTTTTTCTCTTTAAATTATATTATTTACCTTATGAGGAGTTTAGATATTTTACATTCTCATTTTCTGTTGCACAAATTGAAAACACCATCTTCCAAATGGTGGCTTTGCTTTCCCATGTATACTTTGTTAAGTGCAAATCTTCATTTTAATGTAGTAAATTTATTTATTATAAAAATCAAAAGACCAAACATGCTTTAATAAATGTTCAGGAGACTGTTTTCTTAAATAAGGCAGAAGAAACTATAAGAATGATAAAAACAAAAGCCAAAGTGAGTGAATTAGGAATTGTAAAAATTATACATTATAAATAAGAAACATAATTATATCCTTGTATAAATAAAATTGTCAAATTTCTTGCATTTCTGAGTAAAATAAATATGTAAGAAAAAACAAAAAATGTTATTAGAATTATAATTGATAAAATAGTTGAAAAAATAGAACTAACATAATGAAAGAAAAGCATATGCAGTCTTTTACCAAAGCACTTAAGAATACTGAGTAGAGGACCTTTTTCAAAAATATAAAGGGTAAATTTGGCTCAAAAATATTTGAAAAACTCAAATAGATCAATAACCATAAGAAAGAAGAGAAAGCAAGAAGGTATCCCTCATCTCCAAAGACACTTGGCCCAGTGTTTTCATGGTGAGTTAATCAGAGTCCTCAAGGAACAGGTAATGAATGATACTATCGTTGAATGGTGCTCAGATTTATTGAAAACAGAATAGATATTCAAAATTCATTCTCTGACTTCAGTAGAACTCTAAAAAACTGATTCTGAAGTACAAATGGGAGATGAAATATTCCATAATTGCAAAGAATATTTGGAAAATAGTGACTTGACCTAACCCATGTCAGAGTACAAGAAAGAGAGTAATTTAAATAGTTTGACACCTTTTCTTAGACAAACAGTTCCATTTAGAAGAAGATATGCTAGTCATTTGAAATAATATACAAAAATAATACCATAGTTCAAAGCTATTAGGACAAATTGGGATAAAGAATGGGGGTTACATTTTACTTCACACCATGTCTAAAATAATCTATAGAAGTTAAAGGTATAAGCTTTCTAACCAAATATAAAGTAATTTTAAATGGAAGGCTTTTTAACTAATACAGAAAATATAGTAATTTATAAGGAGAATACTTTTATATGACCTTACAGATATATTGAATTTTATAGGGTGCAAAACACCATAAATAAGTGAAGTCAAATAAATAGAATAAAGAGGTAGAATTGATTAAAAGTATACAAGTGTCCAAAAATGCAAGTTCTGTCATACTAGAAATATGAGTATGAAAAATTACTAGTTAGCTAACATCATCTAAAAATTGGTAGGCTTTTTAAAAATTAAAATATTCAGTCCTAGCAAGGATGTGGAAGAAAGGGTGTACTCAAACCTAGAGCAGGTGTGTAATTAGTAAAAATTTTGGAAGATTTTAAATGTGCTTACTCTTCACCCAGTTGTTTCAATTTCAGATATCTATACTGCAGAAATGCTTGTGGAGATGCACCAGGAAATATTTGCAAAGATGTTGCAAAAGGTGGTCCTCTGCAAAAGGTGGTCCTCTGCAAAAGGTTCTCTGCAAAGGGTGGTCCCTCTGCAGAGAAGCAGTACCAGCTGTGTGGTATTATAGGCAGATGGATCTGAGTCAGCTTCACAAAGTCAGGGTATCCAGGGTGGTGCAGGAGTGGTAGAGAATTCCTGTACTGCTGAGGGAAGACCACAAATGTATCAGTCCAAGACGAGCATTGATTTAATCCTGTGAGTCCCCTGACCTGAAGAGCCTCTACAGGGAAATGTATGATTCCACAACCCAGGACCACGTTAGACAGGTGTCATCTCTATAGATGCCATCATGGATAAGATAAGATAAGATAAGGAACAAGATGCCACCACTGACCTCCCAACCATTGACCCAATTCTGAGGAAGGAGATGAGGTGTGATTGAGGGGAACAACTGATTCAATGGTATGGGAGCTCCTATTACAAGTTAAGTTGTAGAAAACAAATTGCAGCTTTTGTATACTTGAGTTTGTAAAGTGAAATATATACCAGCCACCACTTGAATCTCTTTCTCCTCTCACTTTCTCTAAATCTAAAACTCTTATTGTTGCCCACCCCCAAGAGAGATTTTAGAAAGTAAATACAGATTTTCAGCTTTTTCCTTATAAGCTTCTGTTAGGTTGAACATTTTTTACAACAGCATGCTCTTCTTCTGTAATTAGCAAGAAAATAATGATATTTTCCCCATAAACAAAAATAATAAGTGATATAAATCTCAAAATGTTTGTGGAAGATTACATGTTTCCAAGGTAACCATCTCTTGTTATTGACTATAGTAATCATTCATATTTTCTTCATTTATATTAAAAAGTCATTTATCAAAGGAAACAGATAAAGGCTTTTTATAAATATAAATATTAGTAAATGCTTTTGTTGGGCCTGCTTCTTTTTGTGGCCCCATTTCTCATTAACTGAAGCGACTATTAGCTCAGCTTCTGCCTGTTCATGGCTGGATGCAGTCTTTGAGTATTTCCTAAGGCAGCAGGGCAGAATCAATGGCAGTTTCAGCTCTCTTGAAGATTGATGCAGCATTGTGATGCCTAGAAAAACCATGTGATCTTTTAATCAATCACAGAAATAAATCTATGCAACTGGTGTCAGGAACCAAGTCATTTCACACTCATCTTCTCCATTTTCTAGAATCAATGGAAATAGAATCCAAATTCAAGTCACTGAGCCACACTATGTAGCCTTTGCTCCCAAGGGATTTTAAATTCGTCACTGCTCAAAAGACTTGTCTTGTGGTTAAAAAACAAACAAACAAACAAACAAAAAAAAACCCAAAAACATGTTGGCATATTTCCCTAAAAATATGAAAGTAATAGAGCATGCCCTTTGGTACTAGTTTATAAATAGGCTAAACCAGAATATTGCTACATGAACTTTAGTTTTTACTTACTGGCACATAAATTGCAGGTGTATTTTCTCATAGGTTCCTGAAAAGATTTTGCAGACATCTTATAATTCATTCTCCTGCCTCATGTAAGACTTAATAGAATATTTCTACATGGAATAATCTCATTTTTTTCTCTTAAATATACTGAGGGATGAAGTTTCTCTAAAATATAAGCTATAGCCTCATCCTCTTTAATTCTAGGAATCTCTTCCACATAAAATCAACTCCTCATTCTAAACAAGTAATGAGAAGAATGAGTGAAACAGTGAGTACAAAATGATAAACAATTTTAGAAGTAATTTAACATTGTGCTGCTGTTACAGGAACATTACACAGCAAAGAACAATGTAATGATATCTGCAGCAGAAGCCAGGATCCTTGAGTAGACTAGACAAGCAAGTGGACTTCAGGAAGAAAGGCAATGAAATTCTGGTGTTATGGTTTGGATTTTGGATGGTCCCCAACAGCTTACTTGGTGAAGACTTGGTCCCCAGTCTATAGCACTAATGGGAGGAGATGGAACCTTTAGAATGCAATATCTAATAGAAGGAAGTTAAGTCACTGGGGCATAGTTTGAAGGGCATATCTTGAAGGTTTTCTGGGACCCTAATCCATCCCCCTCTCTGTCTTTGTTTTCTGGCTACCATAAGATGAGTAGCTTTGCTTTACTATATGCTCCCCACCATGATATTCTGCCTCACCACAGGCCCAGGAGCAATGGAGCCAGCTGGCCAGGGACTGAAACCTTTGAAACTGTGAGCCAAAATAAACTTTTACTTCTTAAAAGTTGTTTACCTCAGGTATTTTGTCATAGTGACAGAAAGGTGACTAACATACTTGGCAACATTTTTGAGAGCTTCTAAAAGCTGACTCACCCGAAATTCAAATGCATATTAAAGGAATGGCTATATTTAGTGTTTCTCAAATTGAGGGCCAAATGGTATCTTAAGATATCATCTTAGTCTGATAATTGTGCATAGAACTCTCTCTCTCTGTGGACACTTTGCTTATAGCCTAGCATCTCACTTAACTTGCAAGTACAGGAAGGGACAGAAACGTACAGTTGATTGAATAGATGCAGTTCCCAGTCTCACACCTATAGCAAAACAATTCAGCTTTGTTAAGTTGTACGATTCCTAAAATTTGCCCCCCCCCCCATCTTTATTCTTTTTCTTTTGATTTGTATTGCTCAGCATGCCACAGAACATAGTATCTAGGTTGAAAAGCATACTGGAAGTCTTCTAGCAGATCATGGGAATGGGAAAGGAATGGAAAGTATGTCCATGGCTGGTACCCTAATGCAATACTAGTTTGGTTCCAGATGAGGGGAGTTGGCAGCCATCCAAATCCCTGGGTCCCCAGAGATATGGTTAATTTGAACTTGATGATGCCTATCATAAGTACCCTGTAGCATATTATGTCATTGTTGAGACAAAATAGTATTAGTTTCAAAGCAGTATTTTATATTCTATGAGGAGAGGGGGGGTGGCAGCACAATTGTAGATTGTTCCCAGCAAGCATTAGGGGTGTATCTGGAAAAAGCTGCAGTTCTCTGAAAGAGGAATTTTTGGCAGGTATCAGGATCAGTTCATTCCTGCAGCAGAAGCCAGAACATGCGGGTAGAACCACACAAATGAGTGGACTTCAGGCGAAGAACTGTGGTTCTCCAGACCAAAGATTTTGGTGCCTCGCAGCACCTTAAGCACAGCAGAGTAAGATCAATCAAATTCTGCTGATGTGTTCCCTGAAAGCTACTATTATACTCTCTATTTGGGCTGAAATTCACCCCAGAAACTGGGTAGGAAAGAGCCTTTTGTTTTGTTCTTTAGAGCTGAAGCTTCAGTAGAACTGAGAAGTTTGTGAGCGTGAGTTATTTATTTAAGCCACAGGTTTAGAATCTTCTCTTGTCTAACTTTTGTGCCTCCAGATAGGTTCCTGGGGTATATATGCCATGGATAAACCACAAGATTCTTTCTAGGAAGCACTTGTCTCTGATCAGAGTTTGAGATATCATCTGTTATTTTTAAGTCTTAGTTGGAAGATGATTTATTGTTATTTCAAAGCATATGCTACTTTGTGTTTTATAAATGGAAACTGGGTGAGATGTATCCTTTGAAAGACGTTCTTTGGAACTGTGTTTAATCAAACTCTAGGGTTCAGAATGATGGTGTTCTTGGCAAAATTTCAAAGTAAAGGCCACTCTGAGGACAGAACATGAAATTATATTAGAGCAAGGAGTATTTAAGCAAGATACCAAGATGACAATGCCAATTACAGTGACTTTGGAATACAGGACTAAGAGGTCACACAATGTCGTTAAATAGGTCAGAACATTTTTGATAATAAGATATGCTTTAGGGAAGTATCACTTAGAAACAGACAACTCAGGTCTTATAATTCTGTGATTTTTTTTCATTTTTACTATAAAAATACAAAATATATCATTAAGAAGACATTCAGCCAATGCAAGTGTATAACATTTTCTTTATGGAAATAAATAGTAATAAAACAAGCATGTAGAGTTCTATAAATTTCACCAAAATTAGTTATTTGCCCTCTGGAAACCCATACCTCAAGTTTTTACTCTACTATACTGTAAAATTCTAACAAACCTAGTATTGATTCAGGATGAGTGAGTGGTCTCCTCCTTGGTAAAGTTTATTACTTCCTCTTTTTCTGATTTGATGAACAAATCATTCAGCACTCAGAAGGGTGGTCTTCATGTCTCCACATGTCTCTGTCTGCCAAAAATGGGTCTACCATCTGCAAAAAAAAAGTCTAGCCTGCATTGCTCTTGTTGGAAGACATATTTTTATAAATTTTTTTCTTAGGAGGCATGACATAGTAAACAATTACTGTGTTGTGGGAAGATATTTTAGAGTTTTAACAGCACACTGGTAAAAACCTCATATCCTTTCAAGTGCAGTCTGTGTTCTTTGCAGTTCTGTGTAGATACTGAAACAGTACAATAATTACCAACTTGGATCCTCTGTGTGTCCTCAAGCATTGAGACATAAAGGTAATAAGTTTTCTTCCCTAGAAAGAATGAAATATTTCTTATCTTTGATTATTTAGTGTGGTAGAGACTACATCTTGTGCAGCATTATAAAGAATGATTTATCCATTAACACCTTTTACTCATATAGTAAGAAAACAAAATCCTGTTAAATCTACAAGTGTCTGCACCTCAGGGATCTTTTTGTTTCAGATAAATAGGTGCCCCTGAGCCAGTTTAATTTTCCTTTAAAGGCAGAGAGCTCAACTAAGGACTAGCCTTTGAAGTCGAAGAAAGCAGAAAGGCCCTGTCTGCAACTACCTCAGTGAAATAATCCTAAAGCAATTTTGAGTGCAGCTTCTAGACAAAGCAATTAGAAGTGGTCCATTTAGAAGCAAGATCAGAAACTAATTCATGGCAAAGATGTAATTAAAGATGATTTTAGCACAATGGGGGACTTATGTGTATAGGTAGACATAAAACAGAGAAAGGAGAGTTCAGCCTTCTTATAGGACCGCAGGTCTTGCTACTTCAGTATCTGCACAAATCCTGTAACTCAGAGCAGATGTTCTCCAAAGTCCCTGAGCAGGCTGTTGCTTGTTTGGGCCAGACAGCAGAGCCACCTGCCAAGTGCCATGCTGTCCTGAGCAAAAGAAGAGTCTAAAGTAATAAAATCACAAGATTAAAATCTACCTCAATGGTCTATTCTAAGCATCCATATAATTCTGGATTCTGCACATAATATCTCTGCTGTGTGGTTATCTAGTGACAGAGACTTCATTTTCTCTCAAGGCAGTTCACTTCAAATTTGTACAGCTCCAATAATTACAAATGTCTTTTAAAAAAATATTTATTTATTTACTTTAGTTGTACACAATGCGATGCATTTATGTTTACATGGTGCTGAGGATCGAACCCGGGCCGTGCATGTGCAAGGCGAGTGCTCCGCCGCTGAGCCACAACCCCAGCCCTACAAATGTCTTTGTGTGTGTGTGTGTGTGTGTGTGTGTGTGTGTGTGTGTGTGTGTGAAGACTTAAATTATCTCAGTGTATAGCATTCTCTCCTCACTGTTGTCAACTTTATACTTGAGTTTGTGTTAAATAAGTGTGATGCTCCTTGTCTGTGGCAGTTCCTCAGGTTGGGTGGGGGGTGAGGGGTCTGCAGTTACATGGTTATCCCTGAGGCTTTATGGAATTTACCTCTGCATTAAACACCACTGGCTCTTTTGAGCACTTGTTATCTAACATGGTGTTAGAGTCCTTTTCTTTTGAATACTTAATTCATGGCAAAAAAACATCTATAAGTTCATCTACAACTTATAAAAATTGCAATGCTAGGACCAGAACCCATTCTAAGATTGCAATAATGAAGTAACATAGAAGAGCTGGACTATTGCCTCCCCTTGTGAGGTTCTATGCTTCTGCACATATTACGTTCATTATTTTTAGCAACTTCTGTATTCCATTGACTTTCCTTGAGCTGCTTCTAGAATAGCTTTACCTCTTATACTATGATCTGTTGATAAGTATACTTTCACCTTTGTACTGCACAACTGTTCTACACTCAAGTACAATACCTTGTACTATATTTAAAATTTTTTGTTGATACAGAATTATCCATGTTTATGAAGTACAGTATGATATTTCAAAACATGTATACAATGTGTAATGGTCACATCAGGGTAATTGACTTATCAGGTAATTGACTACCTCCCTCAAACACTTATCATTTCTTTTGGTTGGTAACATACAAAATCCTCTCTACTAGATATTTTGAAATACATGATTAAGCACTGTCAACCACAGTTGCCCTACAATTCTACATAACATTAGAACTGATGCCTCCTATCCAACTGCCCCCCCCCCGCCTCCGTTAACTGTCCTTTCTCCATCCCTTTCCCTTTCCCAGACTCTAGTAACCATATTCTGTGCTCTGTTTCTATAAGATCAACTTTTTGAACTTTCAGCACATTCTCACTTCTATCTTTCTCTGCTTGGTTTATTTCGCTTGATGTAATATCCTCCAATTCCATCCATATTTCAACAAATGACAGAACTCCACTCTTTTAATGGATGAATAATATTTCATTGTACATCTATGCCACATTTTTCTTATCCATTTATCTGTTTAGACATCTAGGTCCATTGCATATCTTGGCTGTTGTAAATAATGCTACAATAATCATGTGAGTGTATCTTATTAAAATCAAAACATTACTCAAATCACTTAGGAACTTTTTTGTATCCATATTTTAACATAGTCTCCCTCTGCCCCCCAGTTTGCTCATGAACAGGAATAAAATCAACCTAATAAGATGGTTGTGAAGACTATGTGACCCAATACACAGAAATTGGTTCTAAAGGGTTATATAGATAAATAAGTTCTCAATAAAGAACAATATTCTAAATAAATAAGTCTGGTCTATAAAATTGTCTTCTAATTTTACAGTACATTTTTTTTCAATATCATGTAAATAGCCCCCAAAGTTTTAGAATAAGATCTTTTAGTAAAAATTATAATATAGGTAAATTTTGATAAAAATTAGGCAACATGATATAATTGAACACTAAAGGGACTTACAATTATAGACTCCCAAGAGGGAATATATTTTTAAAATCTCTACACATTTCTAAGTAAGGAGACTATATAGTTGGACAAGTTGAGGCTCATTTCGAATTGCCTCCTAAAATCTACATTCCCACCCCCTAGAGCCATCTGCTACTAGCAAACTCTAGATCTACCAAAATGATAAATTGCTTTGCATCTCCCCTATGTGAAATCATTATTCAAAGCTGTAGGGGTGGATCCAAGTTGTTAATGACTAAGCACCATTTGTGTGACAAAGTTGAAACTTTCTTTACTGTAAATCCTTTTCCAAGAGAATTAGCAGTGGAAATGTTCTTGATTTGGGATGCTCTCAGACCTGGGTTCACCACTAAACACAGGAACAGTTCACCTGGGTGATTCTGGAAGTTACTAGCCCCTTGTCCCTCCAGTTTCTCTTGTGTTGGAATGGGTAATGGTGCTCCTAGAATTTTAAGGGCTTTGAAGTAACGTGTAAAATATGATGATTAATATTAGCAGTTATTATCCATCACTCATATGAAGGAATGATGATTACAATAATCCAAAAATTTATATGGTGTCCACCAAGTTTGTATGGACAGAACTTGAAATTCAGCCATGTCAACAATCCAGTCCAATTAGAATATAATAGTTAGAGGAAAATAAGGGAAATATCATTGTGATTAAAGTGGTTCTGGACCAATATGGAGGTAAAATTCTCTTAAAATAATAACTTTTCTTTTCTTAATTTAAAAACACAGAGTAGAAGAAAACCAATGGGTTTATAGAATGGCTTAATATTCTGGCATATAACTTCATTGGAACATGAAAATATTAAAAGTTTATAGCTTCACTCGACCTTCTTCTACGTGCAGGATAACCCAGACTCTAAGAAGACATGGTCTTTCTTGGTTGTAAAACGTGTTTCATTGCACTCTTTCAGTGTCTAAGCACTCTTTCTGAGTCCAGGGAATCATAAATTGAAAATATATTTATCTGAAAAAAATCATTGAATCATGGAACACTGCTAACATTTTCTTTTTTCTCTACACAGTACATTAAGCATGAAATGAAACCCAACATCAAATAGCCAAGGTTCATCTTTTGAATAGCTTTTCTGTATATCAAGACAGTGAAGCCTTTGTTTGCTTTGTAGAATATAAGTATGATTTTGAAGAATTAAAATGCATTTGCCATCTGCAATGAATGTAGTAAAATTTAACTTTCATATTATAATATTTGAAATATTTAATATCAGATAAAAGATAAGGATTTACCTTAATTTGGAAGTAGATGGTCACAGAAAATCTAAAGGAACCCTTTAGCAATTTCTCCATTAAAATGGATAGTACTTTTCAATTATTAATTTTCACATTTTCAGTATTATGATTTTGTTCTTTGTATACTGATATTTTTCAATGATGCATTTGATATTTGACAGAGTTGTTCTGGCATCTCTGAAAGTGTCTACTTATAAAAGCCTTTTAAATATTAGAAAATTTTAACTGAAGAATTTTTTTAATATTTTTTAATCATTGAGAACATATTTTAAAATCCTGTATATTTAATTTGGCTTAGGAACCTCCCTTGAAATACACATGGTTTAATATTTTGTAGTAAAATGAAACAAAATTCAAGATTTATAAACCAGTGTGTAATGAATTTTGCCACAATGGTCAAAAGTTAAGGTGCAAAAAGACTGGACATTGACTCAGGAAATTAGAAATCAGCATAAAGTGGTAGAGGAAAACTACCATTGAGCAAAAAGTATGTAATCAAGCTTTTGGGTATAAAGTAATCAATCAAGGATTAACCACAAAGTAAATCATTTGTGTAGAGGAGAGAAGCTTATGTTATTAACTATTGAAAGTTTTTTTTTTTTTTAATTACCATTTCCTGGAAAAGTAATTGCCAAAATACAGCAGGGTCATCGTGCCATGAAAAAGAGGATATACTATCTGAGAAGCAGAGTGTTCTCTTGTGTTTGTGTAAGCATGCCTCAGAGGCTGTTGGGTCTGTTACCAAATGCAGAGACCCTCTACTGAGAGCACTGTGCTTCTGTCCTCAGATTGAGGTTCTCACAGCTGTAAACCTGAAGAAGAGATGAATTTACCTGTGGTGATGAGCTGTATGAGAAATGAGCTCCTAACACCAATCTTCACGGCTGACAAATTTCCTCTCTCAACCACATCTTCAACTTACCACCTCCCATCCCACTTGTGAATAAGAATCAAGAGGCCCACTAGTGCAAGTCTCGGAAGAGGAGAAGCTACTTCCAAAGCAGCTAGTCTACCTTAGTGAGGTAATTTCCCTAGTAAGAAGTGCAGAGCAGACTGGGCATAGGAATATTATCTTATTGAAGACTTTACTTCCTCTTATTTGCTCTTTTCTGAACATGGGGTGACATTGCATTGAACAACTATACTCTTCTTCCTGTACCTATCTCAGGAACAGGTTTATTTAGCAATTAAACATAACCCAAACTGGGCCAGAATAGTTCCAGGAAAAGAAAGTTTCTTTCTGCTGGGGTCATTAAGATGGTAAGATTTTAGTGTGTACCTAGGAAAATCCATGAATATATATATTGTTCCTTCCTTATCACGTGGAAAGAACTATGAGCTAGAGAGCATGGGTGACATCAAATATCAGCCTCTCACATGCCTTGTGGACCAGTGTGTTTCCAGTTACAAGTCACACGAGTCAGAAAATCAATTTTCTTTTAAAAATTAGCTTGAACTACATTTATGTTGAGTATAACCCAAAGAGTCTTAATTAATACAGCCATTCTAGCTTGAACATTGAATTATTTTAGTTGATATTTATGTTACTAAAACCAAAGCTCTATCTTTTTATTAGGAAACTCATCCATGAAACTGGTTATTCATACATAGAAAAAAGAGCACTTTTACATTGTTGGTGGGAGTGTAAATTAGTACATCTACTATAGAATTCAATATGGAGGTTCCTCAAAAGACTAGGAAGAGAACCACCACATGATCCAGCTATACCACTCCTTGGTATTTATCCTAAAGAAATAAAGTTAGCACACTGTAGAAATATATGCCTATTCACAGTTGTAATAGCACAATTCACATTAGCCAAACCAGCTCTAATTGTTCATCAATGGATGAATGTATAAAAAAAAAAATGTGGTATATGTACACAATGGAGTTTTATTCAGCCATAAAAAAATAATGAAATTATGATTTTTGCAAGAAAATGAATGGAACTTGAGAACATTCTGTTAAGCAAAGTAAGCCAAACTCAGAAAGTCAAAGGTCATATGTTTTCTCTATTATATGGAAGCTAGAGAGGGAAAGGAAAAAGAAAGGTGTGTGTGCTTGAGGGGAATCTGATAAAAATTGAAGGGATCAGTACAGGGGAGGAGGAGCTGAGGGAAAGAGAATGACATTGGTCAAATTATTTTGTTATATTGTGTGAATGTACGAATATGTAACAACAAATCCCACCATAATGTACAATTATAACACATCAATAAAAATATGGAAATCAAAAAGCTCATCCATGGAATGTAGGAGACAGAATTTCCTACTCATTCTTTTTAATTATTCAGGCATTGAAAACTCATGGTAGGGTAAATTTAAAAAAACACCTATTCCTGAGCTGAATTTATAGAAAAATATAAGTAATCTCAAGAAATTTACTTTGAGCACTTCTTCAAGCTTTCCATATTCATGTTCATCCTGAGTTTGAATATTTAAAGTAGAGCTTTGTGTATGCTGCCTGAAGACCTGGGGCCAAGTCAAATTATTTGAGTTGTTCAGACTCTATGTTAATTACAGAGACAGGGAGCATATACTTTATTTGTGAGGGGAGAAGCCGCAAGGATCTCAGGGAAATGGGCACATGGGCACATGGATCAAGCAAAGACAGGATACAATCACAGAAAAGCTCCTTTACATCCCATGAGACTTTGCACTCAGTTTCCGAAGTCTTGGTACCTAGTGCAGAGTGATGCCTATAATGGCTGCTAAATAATAAATATTTATTGATGATAAAATAAGAAGGTCTGGCAAGGCCTCCTTGTCCTTTGAAAATAAAAATAATTGAGTCAGCTGACAGGATGTTTGCAATTAGTCTAATACTGAAGAGAAAAGAGAAATGGAGAGGGAGTTAACAGTCTTCAACTCTTCTCACAATGCTTAGGCCTTCCACTCAGCAGTTATTTGATCTTTTTATTAAGTCCTCTATATGTAAAATGTCCCAACCACCATTTTGACAATTCAGAATCTGTTTGTAAAATTCTAGAGAATTTATGTGGTAGGTTCTCTCTGTTTTCATTGGCCATCTTCAAATTTAGGGTCTCATTTCATTTCTGTTAACTTAGCTTTTGACCAAACTTGTACAATATATAATCTTTGGCTTTTCTGTCTCTTAGGGTTTTAGCTTCTTTTTCTTTCCAATTCTTAAATGAAGATTGAAGCATACGGTTCAAAATATATGACTCCAGGCACTTCATATAGATTTTATTTACTGAACATTTTTGCCACAATTTACTTACAATTTTTCTATATGTTGTTTTATTGTCAACAAAAGATAATGCACAACAAAGGACTGATGCTTGCCTTTAGTCTGTAGTGGATAAACATGTTTCCCGGGTGCACTGTGTGAGATGCATTGAGTGTGTGCATATGTGCAGAAGCACCCGCCTTAGTCGATACTACTTAAAATATGAACCACATGATCCTGTTGAAGGTATAGGAAATAAATAAAGTAAAAGAGACACTCTTGATCCCAGAGGAATTCTTTTCCCAAAGCAATCAGACATCTGGAGTCTTGGTCTGGTAAAAATCAATGACTCTTTCAGGGCAGTGTATCTTTAGATGTGGGTGAGAGAGAAGCAGTGCATAATGAAGGAGGAACTGGTAAGGGGGAAGGCAAACACAGAAAAAAATTCGTGAGGAAAATTGCAACCTTTGCTTCCTGTAATAGACTATGCCAACATGTAGGCTATGACATAATTATATGTGTATATTTATATTACCATGAATTTCAGAAATAGTAAATACAAAATTTTCTTTATTATATGACTCCTGTGGGAAGATCATTTGCTTTCCCTTATGTATATTTGTTTGTGTCTGTGTTCTATGGTTCAAATGGATATGAACCATCTCATTTTTTTCAGTAAAAGATAGTGTTTTAAAAAGACTATATAACTGTTTTAATTATGAATTCATAAAATATTACTACTAGTGGAAACTGATTCTAAAATGAGGGGCAGGGCAGAGATTCATTGCAGCTTTATCATAGATGACCTAACCTGCTTTGTATTGATCATTCTATGCTTGCTTTTATCCACTTAAAATTATTTTAGCAAGCAAGCCCTTACATATAGTTAAGAAAAAAGAATTACCCATTTCTTTCAAAGACACATAGTCAAATAAATGAAAATAAACCTTGTTTATTCTCATTTTAGATATTATTATTTAGGTTAGGAACAAGCCACTGTTTGCAAGGTGATTGAGGAATATTTTAAAATGTATCTGGTTGTCCTTCAGTCCTTGTAGAAGCTTTCTATGAAATATTTTGAGTTTCTCAAATATTGTAAAATAATAAAGTGAATAAAGCAAAAGTATGAATTCAGACTATTTTATTATGATCACTGTGATATATAACTGAAAATATTATATGCTTTATTTTTCTTAAACTATGCTTTCCAAGAATTTTAAAATCATAGTTGATGCCATAAAATTAATCCTGAACTTGTAAAATTGTAAGCAGTTAAAATAACACAAAAAATGTCTGGAAAGTGAAATGGCCATGGAAACAAATAACCATTGAGTGTTTAAATTCAGATGTTAGGAAACCATTACTACTGCTGGAGCTGATTTTAAAACATCCCATTTGAGCTATTGCACACATGTCTAAATGGGATTTGGCAGGTGGATAAAAGATTTATTGATTCCTGTTTAAGGGATTGCTGCAGACTTGCTGCTTCAACAGGCTTTCAAAGGAGGTTTGAGTCTAACAAAACAAACTGAACCCTGGAATTGTTTCCATGCATTGCAACCCCCCAAATGACAAGTATAAGAAGCCAGGACTAAGAAAGGCTCTAAACTACATGTGGAACAGCTGTTGTGTACTATTGCAAAAGCTCAAAGGGAAAAATACTTTGGGAGAGAAAGACTGGCTATTAATTAATCTTCAAATACTCAAGTAGCTTCTATACACAATAGTGCATACTCATCGAAAATCTAGATCTAGATTCACTCTATCTAGAAGAACTACTTACTCCTGGCTTCACTGGCCTTTGCTCATAGCTTCATCCAATGGAAATATAGAGATCTGGGACATGTAAAGCACCAATTAGATGGTGTATTTCTATCAGATTAGAAACCGCTGCCTGCCCAGGTCTGGCAAGGTGTCTGAAATTTTGCTTTGATTATTTCAAATAGCATATCCCAAGTGGAGGAGCATTTGACTTGTGAGGGGAAAAAAAATCTACATAAATGACCGGGACTGGAAAGATAAAATATATTTTTAAAATACATAATGAAGAAATGTATGAAACATCTAAAGAGAAAGGAAATGTTAAAAAAATTAATTCAAAGGAATTATAGAATTGGGAAGTCCTTTTAGAATCCATCTTCCTTATTTTATGGATGAGGCCACCCAGCTGCTTAGAGACCAGAACCAAAATTTCTACCATCTAACATGTGCCTTCCCTTCCTCATTCAGAGTTACAGGAAGATTCAGGAAAAGGACTGACTTGGGATCCTGTGAGAAGCCAAGTGGCCTGGAAATCAGAAATCGTGGACCATCCATCCACCAGGAGCTAGCATGTTCTTATACTCAAGAGGTTGATGTGATCTTGGCTTTGAATTCCCTCAAGGTATCCAGCACTCAAGATCCTTCTAAATTTTTAGAGAATGAGGAGAGTCATATCAACAATTTTAGGAAAAATGAAATGTATGAACAATTGAGTAAGCTGCTTATATAGCGACTAACCAATTAAGCTAAGAGGCATCAGTAAGTATCCTGAGAGCCCACTAACCCATCAGCTGTGTCTTATGAAAACCTGTCCCTGTGTCTGCTATATTTCCAGAAGAACATCAGGAAATATCAGATAAGTACCCTCCTGGGTCATGCCGGAGTGAAGCAAGCTTTTATATGAAGTGCATCCCCCCCCACCTCCCATGATTACTGACCACATGAGACCTAAGTGTGGGATGATAGAACCTGTCTGTTTGCATTTATCCCATTCAATATCCCAATTCAATCCCCAGTCTCCAGGCTGACTTTTTTTTCCCCCAGTACTGGAGATTAAACCCAGGGGTGCTCTATTACTGAACTACATTTGTGCCCAGACCTACTTTATTTTGACACAGGGTCTCCCTAAATTGCCCAGCTGGTCTTGAACTTGCTAGCCTCCAGCCTCAGCCTCCTGAATTGGTGGAATTACAGGTGCACACCACCTTGTCTGGTGGCTAACGTTTTCTTAGATGAAACATAGAGTACATTTCAAAACCTATTTTCTTATAGCATGTCTGTGGAAAAAGTATGACACTCCATAAACTCTGGGCAGGATTTAAAATTTTATTTAATGCATTTGTTAGAATGAGGGACAAAGAGAGTCAAAAACAGAGTGAGAGGGTGTGGTGTGAGGCCCGGAAAGTGGTTTCTGTGTGGCCATCAGGGAATAGGGAGTGTAAAAAGCTTCTTGCCTCATCTATAAAAACCAGAACCACTTGGCATCTCTCTAAGTAACAAATGGACCTAGGAGCTGGAGAGAAGGGCTGTTGGCAGGAAATAGTCCCCAGGGATATGTGCATTTCAGACTGTGTGCATTTCCCTATAATGCATAGATCATAGATTGCAGAGCTGTGTTCATTATATCTTTTCTACCTAAGACTAAATTTTGCAGGTTCTGTTTTCTCTCACAATCACAATATCTGGAGAGGAGAGAATAAATATGTATAATTGAGATGAGAAGAAACTAACTTTTGCTTTTGAGTTGCAAAGAAGAGGAAACAGGTGTGAAGAAACATTAGAGACAAGATAGAGAAGACAGTGGAGGTTTTTAATCTTGGGAAGGCTCCTTTCTCAACTTTTAGGATTTTTTGTTTTAAATGAAAACCTGTTTTATAGGAACAATTTACAATTGAATTGGAGTTTTGACGCCCCTCAATGTCTTTAGCTAGCTATATGGATATACTTTGAACAGAGCAGAGAACAAAGCAAGATTCCTAAAATCTCAGGTTGATTTGTTTTTAATTCCACATCAATTCCTCCAAAGCACTAAATTCAGTGGTGGTCTAATAAATATGCAAGAAGGAGGGACCCTTAGTGGATGTTGCAGCCACAAATACCTGAATTAAATTTTAAATGTCTGGTTTGTCCCAGGGTAAACTCATTGCTCTGCTTTATTTCTCTCTTTGAAACATGGAGACAGCAGATTGACTTGGTGCCACAAGAACTGTCTACAAAATAAGATGTCTCCATTTCCCTTGCTACACATTAGCTAAAGTAAAGTGCCTTTGGTGACTCACCCTACTTGTTGATTATCTGTTGACTGTACCCCTTTCCTAGATGTGAAAAAAAAAGCAAACCATTACCTGTTGAAGAAACTAGGAACGATAGGCAAAACTTCAAATCAAATCCTTATTTTTTCTTCAAGCCTGACACCCACCATTAACATTCAAAACACCATCCTAGGTTGCAGTGTGGGGCAAGATTTACTTTGAGAATGAACTAATGGATAAGATGCTAATTGACATACCAACCTTTCGACCCCAGTCCTTTGAGTCATTGGCACTTGTGCTTCATCCTGAGTAAATGAGACACATCTTTGTTGTTTAATTTTGATTGGTCTTGTAGTTGCTATTGTGAAGTATGTGAAATTTTAATTGCTATAGTATCCTAGTGAATCCTTTACATTCTAGGAAATATTTAAGATCGTACCCTAGACATAGATATAAACTGCTCAAAACCTTTCATTAAGTTTAAGCTTGAAACTATTGAATACTTTGGGTTGTTTTCACTGTCATGATTTTCTAGGTTCTTCTTTCCAACACTATCCAGTTTCTGAGCCCTAAATATGCCTGCCAGCATCTGTAACTCTACTCTGGTTCAGCCTTCTTGATTTTGGTTTTAATACTCACCTCCGACATTCAGCACCTCGGCTAACTCCTCTGAGCCCTTTGCCTGGCCTTGGGCTGATTACTCTAAATTATAAAGAGCAGTCTCTCTCTCTCTCTCTCTCTCTCTCTCTCTCTCTCTCTCTCTCTCTCTTTTTTCCTCCTTTATTTTTCTTGCTGTTTTATTTTACTTTTAATTAATTGAAGCATAGTAATTTATACATATTTACGGGGCACAATGGGATGTTTCAATACATGTATACATTGTGGGGGTGATCAAATCAGGCTAATTAGTATATATTTATCATGTCTTCTAATCTTTCAATATCATCCTTTCTCTAGAAAATAATACATCTCATTTTATTATCAGTGGTTTGTCCTAAGAAGCATTAGCGTCATTATGTACCTTAGTAGCTACTTTTCTCGTATTTTATAATTTTCTTTTTTTCCTGTAGCAACATCCCAGGGCCGTCTTGCTGACGTTGTTCTGGGGAGAGACGCCCTCCCTAAAGGCTGGCCAAGCCTTCTCTTCCTTTCATTAGCGGTATAACCCTGTGTTCCCACTGGAGCCTGTCACGGAAGTGTAATCCTCCCGCGGGTGCCCTCCTGCCATCTAGCCTACCTGAGAGTTGAAATTAAATAAAATATAAAATAGTAAATATAAAAGAAACCGGGACAGCTGCTGTACGCAGGGCTTGGCTATGTCTCACTCATCCCTCGGCCTCTTGGTGTTGCCCCCACCTTCCCTTCCAGGAGATCTAAGATTCTGCAAAGAGAATTCCCCTGGCCTGGAACCAGACTCTTCACTGCTGCCGGTCCCCCTCTGCTGGGAGCGTAGAATGACCACCAGGAGGCCAGAACAAAACACTTAAATGTTGCATTTATTAAGGAAATGTTAAATAAGAAAAAAAAAAAAAAAAAAGGTCAAAACGGTTTCACAGATTATCAAGAGCACTTTTGTGGCGTAAATCGTGCAGTCACGAGCTACGAGTTCTATTCTGGGTCTTTGCCCCTTAGCTGGAGCTCTAGTCCCCCCAAAAGACCCAGTTGGAAATGCACTAAAAGAAACAATTCACCCCAGTCACATTCGCAAGCTCCCCCTCCCCCCACCCCGTCTCCCAGGATGACAAAACTCTAACCCCCAGGCAGGCAAACAGGCCACTAGGGCAGAAAAGACTTATCAAATATTTGTATTCAAGCAAACTAGCACAAATTCCCTTGAAACGGCACGTTACAATCAAAGTTATCACCTCTCCCCGCCAGGGCTGGGGTAGGGGGAGCTGGAGAGAGTGGGCAAGAATCCGCGCACGATTTTAATTTAATGTACCCATTAGATCTCTTGCGTGGCGTATAAAACAGGTCACTTTTCTGGTCACCAGATGATGGGGGCTTCTGGGTCTCTAACCTGCCCTCCCTCTCCAGCCTTCCCCAGTGCTTGGCCCACCTGCGGGTGGAGAAGGGCTTTCGTCCCGTCGGTCTCCCCGCATCCCACGCAAGCAGTAGCTTCCAAAGTTCTGTGCCCTAATCGCTCCCTTTTGCCACCTGCTGCTGAGTTCAGAAGTCAGGGCTCTCTCCTATAGCCAGGCATGGGGGCTTTCAGTGGGCGAGAGAGAAACAGATCGCTTTATCCCAAAAGGCAGAAGTCAAGAGAAATAGTTGACTCCGACAGGTTTGCTTCGCCCAGTCTCTGGTGGTGGTGGACTCAGCTGGACTGGAGAAGAGCGGAAGGCGGGGGTGTGCCTGCAGCTGTGGCCTGAGGACCCATCAGTAGGGCCCCACAACCACTGCTTCCACCTCTTTAGACGGTCTCCGGTCCTTCACCAGAAAGTTGATCATGCCTTCGGACTTGATGAGCAGATTGCAGCCTAGGAAGAAGATGCCGAAGACCACCGTGAGCGAGAGCACACACATGACGGCGATCTGCACCACACGCATGATGTACAGGCTGCGCTCGTCCGGGCCAGCCTCCGCGAAGCCGTCGTCGGTCACCACGGATGCCTGGGTGCAACAGCGCACAGCGCGCTCCAGCGCCTCGCTGCTGTTGGCTAGGAACAGGCCCGCCACGTCGGTCTGGTTGCCCAGCGCGGGATTCATCGCGGGAGCAGGCAGCACCCAGGGAGGCGCGAGTCTGAGGAGTGGGAAGGCGGTGGCGCGGAAGGAACAGGTGCCGGGCAAGCGCTTACTTATAGACTTGCTTTGCGGAGCTCCTCGCTCTCGCCTTTCGAAAGTGTCCGGGCTGTGAGAGTGTCCCAGGAGCCTCTACAACGCGCGCTGCAGCCGAGCTCCTTGCGCGGTCCGCTCCTGTTCAGCCGGTGCTTGTCCCCTGCGCTCGCTCTACTGGGGGCTGTTGGAACTTGGCGGGGCTGGGCCAAGCCCGGCCGTGGGAGGTGCGGGCCGCGGCGGCGGCGGCGGCGGCAGCCACCCGGCGGCTGCTCTGAGCGAACAGCGGCCCCTTCCGGCCGCCGCGCTGCCCTGCTATTGGGCGGTAGAGGAAGCAAAAGGAAGAACCTTTTCTTGCTTTGTTTCTTTTGCAACTCCAATGGCCAGGCAGAAGTCGCTGTACACTTCTGCCTTGGATGATTAAAGAGTTTGTGGAGGAAGGGAGCAACCAGTTGAAAGTTTCCGAAGATAGGGCCACACCAGCTGTGTGCGTCCTTTGCCTGCAGCCCCTCTCACTTCTGGGCGGAAGGAGAGTGGCGAAGATGCTGCAGGTGCCAGATTGTGCTGGTGAAAGCACCTGGCCTTTGCCTGTGTCTGACTGACTCTCCTGCGAAGGCTTTCTAGTGGAGTGTGGAGTGTGTGTTGCGGGGTGAGGGGCAGGGTGGAGTGCGCAGGGATCTGGGAGTGCTTTTTTTTTTTTTTTTTCCCCCTGAGAAATCAAAGGAGGAAGAATGGAGGGAGGGGAAAGAAACTGGGGAGGGAAGAAGAAAGGGAGGAAGGAAAGAAGAAAGGAAGGATGAGCCTCTTCCCCATGCCCCTTTACAAAAGCGGTTGTCAGACCCAGCAAAATGAGTTTTATAGTGGTTTTTGAGGCCCAGGAAAGGGGGTCAGGGAAAGGAGGTGTTCTTCTGTGGCCTTTGTGTGCAGGTTGCTAGGAACAGGTCACCTCTCTGGTAAAGGAGGTGGACAGAGTGATCACTTGCTTGTAATTTTAATTGCAGAGAGGAGTTTTTGGATGTGCATCCAGTGTTTTTGTCTGTTGGCAATAAATCAGCTATTTAAGTAAATTGGTCATCAACATCTATCACCTGGAATGCTGGCCAACTGCTGGAAGCCTTCCCCGTGTTTCATAGCAGATGCAGTTCATCCTTAGTCATTGTAAACCAAACTGCAGATGTTTTGGTGACCTGATTGAAGTTTCAACCCATTATGGTTTTGATGTTGTTTCTGGTGCAAGTTAACATCCCTAGAAGTTAGCCTCTGTTCTCTGACCTTGTGCTTTTCTGAATTGCTGTTACTTGTTTCTATCATTCATTTTTACAAGCCTGCCAGATTAAGTATTTTAAGATCCAGAGCAACACTTCAGGGTCACCCACCACCACTACCTTCCCTCTTTCTTTCTCCTCCCTCCTTGATCCGTTCATCTGCAACAGCTAGAAAATAGTAAGTTGAAGCCCAGTTTAAACTTTTGATAGAATACAGTTGACTAAGTTTCTATTAAAACACTGTATCTATCTTGCAGTTTTCAACTCTACTTTTAATTCCATTTACTTATTAAATCCCCTGATATTTTTCTCCCCAAGTATCATTTCTTCCATATTCAGAGATTTCCTTGAATGCTTTTGCACTATTTCATGACCAAAACAAAATGCAATGAACTGCCTTTATTTAAGAGTTTTCAATTTTTGGAAGTTTTATTGTGTATTAGCTTCAGTAAGTTTGATTCACTTAAGTATCTATTGACATTTTGGGAGAGGGAATGTTAGCTGAAGGTAGCCGAGGGGGAAGTTAGCTGAAAACTCAGCTTCTGGGCCTCCCCCACAATTCACTTCATTTATTGTTTCAGTCTTTTTATGATTCAGTCAGCCCTGAAAAATGTCTGACCCTCAACAAGTTTTTTCTTTGAACAAATTATTATTAATTGAAAAGAATTTCTTTAAATCCCACCATACAGTTAGTCTGTTTTAGTTCATGTGGGTGATGCATAAGAATGATAAATATATTTGTCACATAATGTACATGTGAAAAAAATCATCAAAAAATGTTAGACAATATAAAGTAATGATAAAATGAATGATAGAAGCATGTGATAGGAATTCAGAAAGGCAAAAGGTCAGTGAAGAGAGGCTCAGTTCTAGGGATGTTAACTTGCACAGAATTATGTAGAAGGTGGTTGTGGATGAACAGTGAGGGACTAGCTAGCCCCTTCTTTATGTAACCAATAGTTATATTCATAAGGTCCAACATGACAGGACCAGAGATACTACCCTCCTCAAAAACAAAACAACAACAAAATCAAAAAGCACTGAAAATGTTAGTTGAATCGTTTTCAGAATTTGGGTATATTTAGATCTGGGGAGGATACTCTCAAGAGAAGTAAGGCAACACTGGCTGTTTCTTTTCTTTCAGCTTTAACTATTAACCAGCCACAAAAATCACTGAATCAGAAGATAATGCCAATTCCACATAAACTAACTTAGATCTCCAGTTTGTGAAAAACAAACAAAAATCAAATAAACGAAACAATGGTTTTGTGTCCCTTCTTCTGCCCATCCCTCTGCTTTTGTTGAGTAAAATTGCTTGGAGTGCTTAAATTACATTTATCACTCAATCCTTAATGGATGTAAAGAAGTCTGTATTTCCACAACTTTTCTTTTTTAGAACTTCTTTACAGAAAACTTTCTTTCTTTCTTTTTTTTTTTTTTTTTTTTTTTTTTTTTTTTTACATTTTGGGTACAGAGACTCATCTCAGCTTTACTTCTATTCTCCCATTGTTTTCTAGGAAAATCTTACAAGTGTAGGAAAGAAACCTTTAAGAAATGTCAATATAAAAAGCATAATTTTCAGAAAATAGTGGGTGATTTGATGTAAGAAACATTCAAAATTTGCTTTGTATTTTAGATATGTATGTATTTTAACTACTAATATCTCCTACTTCACTGAAATAAATAAATTTGATTGTTTTGAGAGTTAAATGTTCAACATTTCATTATATATGTAACACAAGGACAGAAACACTTGCGTACTCCTTCTGGAAACTATGTCTCTGACATATAATGAAGTTCACAAGGATATTCCAGGCCAATATTGATGGCAACTGTAATCTGGAGCTTGAATAGCCTTGAAGTGGGACCAGACACTTTCAATACCAAAACCATTTCCTAGACTCTCTATTTGGATATATTATGAAAATATTAAATAGACATTTAAAAGAGGAAAATATAAGATATTGAAAGTATATTATTTCTTTAGGGCAAGCATTTTTTCCAAAAATAATTACACTGTATTTCACAATATAAGCAGGATAAAGAGTAAGAACTCATATTCAGAAGTCATTCATAATAGCAATATCAATACTGAAACACAAGAAGAAAGTCAGAAATAAGCAGCATAGATCATTGAACCACCAAAGTTGCCAAGCAAATAAGCTCACATATTTTACTATTAGACTGACTTCTTATCTCTCAGAATCTATGCACTTTGATTTTCCATGCAGTTTTAACTCTCTTTTTCATTTGTTTTTCTTGATGGCAAGATAGTAATATCAATACATGGGTTGAAAATGAGGAAATAACTAGAAGCAAGTGCTTTTTTGACAACCAGGAGTGACACCAGAAGGAAGAAACAAGAGAAAATGTTAAACAGCATGCACAGATTTTCTCAAAACTAAGAGTATTACTTTGGACATGTTTAATATAGAGGCAAACGTCTTTGATGGTGGGGAGTCCAGCAAAATGTGTAAAGGCATAGCTTTGAATCTGGCTGTTTTCACAAGATTAAATCAGAAGTTTTGAGGAATGGAACCAGATGATGACTTCAAATTATACTACAGAGTTATAGTTAAAAAAAAAAAAAAAAAAAAAACTTCATGTTACTGGCATTAAAAAAATCCCATTAGTGGTGGGAAATTGGGTAAGATTTGCTCTCCCCTCTGTGTGTCTCATTTACTTATTGTGAAATAGGGGTAGTATTCCACAGGATTTTGAAAGTATTGATCTATTATTATATGAAAATAACTGGGAATAGTATCTAGTACATAGTAAAATCTGAAATAAATATAGATTGCAATAGTTCCTAAAGAAACACCGATGCCCACAAGTCATTAAAAGAAAACATTATATTTGTCCAATATTTTCCTTTTCAGAAGCCTGGAAAATGAGTGACACATTTTAGGAAGATTTCAATGTAAGGTGATTGAAGGATGTAGAGATGTCAGAGTTCTTATGTCTTGGTGGATATGTGAAATGATGTAGCCACTGTGGAAAACAGTATGGTTTTGAACTCCTATATGACCCAGCAATTCCACATCTAAGTATATACTCCCCAAAATTGAAAACATGGACTCAGCTATTTGTACACCAATGTTCATAGCAGCATTGTTCACAAGAGCTGAAAGATGAAAATAACCCAAATGTGTATCAGTACATGAAACAATAAACAAAATGTGGTGCATGTATAAATATTAATCAATTTTAAAAAGACATGAAGTTCTGATACCTGCTACAACATGTATGAAACTTGAGGACATTATGCTAAGTGAAAGAAGCCAGATAACAAAGGATATAATATTGTGAGATCCAATTTATATGAGGTACCTAGACTAGCCAGATTCATAAAGACAGACAGTAGAATGGTGGTTTCCAGGGGTTGGAGAGGAGGGTAACAGCAAGTTATTGTTTAATGGCTACAGAATTTCAGTTGGGGAAGATTAAAAGTCTTGGCAGTAGATAGTGTTAATGTATGCACAATAATGCAAATGTATTTACAACAACTACATTGTATATATGAAAATTGTTAAAATGGCAAGATTTATGTTTTGCATGCCTTACCACAATAAAAATTTCTAAATATTTTAAGAACAGACAACATAGATTTATACAGCTTGGAAAATGCAGAAATGTCAGAAAATAACCCCCCATATTCATGCATCACCTCCATAGCTCAAGGATAACCATCCTTAGTAATATAAAATATTTTTTCCTGTTTTTTATTTTTGCTGTTTTGTGTAACATAGTCATGATCAATCAGTATACAATTGTATACTTTGTATACACTTCTATACCTTGTTTTTCCTTCTTACTACTATAAGCATTGTCCCATGTACTTCATCATATGAACATACCATTCTTCATTAAACCATGACCTATAACTGAATAGTTATGTTAATCTCACATATTGCTATTGAACCAATTATATAAATAAACATTTTTGCTCATAAGTGTCTTCTATATTCAGATTACCCAAATGTATAATGAATTTATAATATTGCAATTTTTGTGAAAACAACATTATATTTTGAAAAAGTCAGGACACGCCAAATTGTTTGTAGAAGGGTTATATCAGTTTTCACACCTATGTGTAGAACATGCAAGTAAGGAGTTCTCAAGTTAATTTGACACCCAAACCAAACCCACAGGGATTAGATCAGAAATTCTGGGAATGGAACCAGGTGATGACTTCAAATTATACTACAGAGTTTTAGTAACAAAGAACTGCATGTGATACTGACATAAAAACAGACACATAGTCAATGGTATAGAATAGAAGACACAGTGATAAACCACACATTGATAGTCATCTGATCCTTGACAAAGGTGTTAAAAAACATATTAGAGAGAAGACAACTTTCTTAACAAAATGGTGCTAGAAAAACTGACAATTCATATGTAGAAGAATCAAACTAGATTTTTTATCTCTCAACCTGCACAAAAGTCAACTCAAAATGGACCAAAGACCTAGGAATAATAGAAGAAACTGTGCAGCTCCTAGGAGAAAACATAGGGTAGACACAGTAACATTTAGGTACAGGTAATGATTTTATCAATAGTACCCTTAAAACTCAGGAAATAGTGCCAAGAGTTAATAAATGGGAGGGCATCAAACTAAAAAGCTTTCACACAACAAAGAAAACAATTAGGAATGTGAAGAGAGAACTTGCAGAATGGGAGAAAATCTTTGCCAACTACTCTCCTGACAGAGGATTAATATCTAAAATATATAAAGAATTCAAAAATTAACACCAAAAAATATTAACCCAATTAACAAATGAGCAAAATAATTAAACAGACACTTCTCAAAACAAAAAGAAAGAAAGAAATGCAAATAACCATCATCATTAGCAATTAGGGAAATGCAAATCAAAATGACAGTGAGATTTCATCTCTCACCAGTCAGAATGGTAGCCATCAAGAATACAAATAATAAAGCCGGGCGCGGTGGCGCACGCCTGTAATCCCAGCACTTTGGGAGGCTGAGGCAGGAGGATCGCGAGTTCAAAGCCAGCCTCAGCAATGGCGAGGCACTTAGTAACTCAGTGAGACCCTGCTTCTAATAAAATACAAAAAAGGGCTGGGGATGTGGCCCAGTGGTCAAGTGCCCCTGAGTTCAATCCCCGGCACAAAAAAAAAAAAAAAAAAAAAAAAAAAAAAAAAAAAAAAAACAAATAATAATAAATGCTGGAGAGGTTTTGGAGAAAAAAGGAACACCTTTACACTGTTGGTGGAATTGTAATTAGTACAAACACTATGAAAATCAGTATGGAGGCTCATCAAAAGACTAGACATGGAACCACCATAGGACCCAGTTTTACCACTCCTCAGTATTTATCCTGAAGAATTAAAGTCATCATACCAAACTTGTCTTCTGAATCATCCTCTGTGATTCTGCTTTGGTGGGTCTGGTAGGAGTATAAATTCATATTTTAAATAAGTGCCCAGGAAAAAGTGTTCTTGAATACCAAGTATTATGACTTAAAACATTTGTACTTGCAAGTTTGATAGGAATAAATGGTATCTTGTTTGAAGTTATGTGTTATTATTGTAATGGACAATTTTTCCACATTGTGTTTTCTGCTTTGCAAACTTAATGGTCAGTCCTTTATATTATTTGTGATTATATCATTGATTTATAATATCTGCCATTTTCAAATACATTAACCCTTCATATGACATATTTGTAAATATATTTCCAGTTCATTTGACTTTTAAATTCAGCTGTATTCTTTTTGATAAAATGGAATTATATTACATGTATAAATATATCAACATTTTCATCTGTGATTTCTTTTACTGCTCTTAAATTAGATCATTTAGAATTTAATTATAATATTACTTTTAAAAACACTTTTTATATTTTCATTGCTTTACATTTAACATAATAGATTATTTGGAAGGCATTTTTTCATAATATAAATTTGCCCCTACCCTAAACATTTCCTCAGTAGGTAAATAATAATACTGACAAAATTTAAAAGATTAGAACTTAAATATTCCTTTTGCAATAGAAAAAAATGTAGCTTTTCATATTAATTAAAATTTTAAACTTTAAGCTTCTAAAATGTAGAGACTATCTAATTATATTTATAAAGTAAATGGTATTTAAACTTATTATTTGTTAAAGGTAGTTCAGAGGAAAAACATTCAGGTGGTAGAAACAATAACAGTTCAAGGAAGTGACTGTGTCTTCCTCTTTTATTTAAATACCTTCCTTGGATCTCTCACCTGATGACATCTGGTGACAGTTGACTTCTTTCTGTGGGAGGAGAATGCAGACTATCCTTGTGCTAACAGATGACCCTGTGGAGTCAGTGCTTTTTTAAATGCACAGGCATGTGGAATAATGTCATGAATATAGCAGCCACAATGGTCTCATCAGTTAATGCTTTTTAAGGGCCAAGAAAAGCATGTAATAACTCACCCCAAGCTTGATTAAAAAAATCCTGACCACTGAGCATGGTGAGTGTTCAGAACAATACATCATAGACCTGTGGCATCCTATTTTTAGATGTGCAGCATGCACAGTTTTTGCCTCCACAGAAGTTATTCTTTCAACCCGATTTTCTGCCCACTCTAAAGTATGCATGATTTAGACGTTAAAGTGAGAAAGGCACTGAGAAGCTTAAAACATTTTGTGCTACTGATGCATTCCTTCCCACATTAATGGAACAAAGAGTCACACCAGCCTCAACATAGCAAGAAGCCAGGTGGATGCAAAGAGGCATGTAAAAAGCCATTCCTACAATTTCTCAGTCAGCTCAATTAGTCTGAGAAAGAATTATATCTTCTAGTTTCTATAAAACAAGTTTGTGCTATTTGATTCCAATATTTATATAAATATTTGGAGGAGAAATCATCTTGGAAGAAAAGGAGGGAAACAAAAATCTCTATAATAGCATGTTCAATTTAGACTAGTATGTTTGAGCTCATGAAGATTTATGTCTTGTGCAAATTTGTAGACACAGTGGAGGGAAACAAGAGGTCACCTATTTCCAGATAACAAGCAGGAGTGGCAGCGTTTCTGCATTTATACATTGATCATGGTGGCAGCAATAGTCTGGCATTTACTGTATGCACACCTGTGATTCTGCAATTGAAAGAAAGTCAAAAGAAAGTCAATGTGAAGCCGGGCGCGGTGGCGCACGCCTATAATCCCAGCACTTTGGGATGCTGAGGCGGGAGGATCGCGAGGTCAAAGCCAGCTTCAGCAATGGCGAGGCACTTAGCAACTCAGTGAGACCCTGTCTCTAATAAAATACAAAAAAGGGATGGGGATGTGGCCCAGTGGTCTAGTGCCGCTGAGTTCAATCCCCGGTACCAAAAAAAAAAAAAAAAAAAAAAAAGGCAATGTGATAGATGTCACTGGGCAAGTTGCTTGCCAGCACTACTCTGTTCAATTTCCTTATCTTTCAACATCTACCCTTTCCTCTGAGAATTTTATGACAATTAGTGTATTATTCCAGAAACAATTATGAAGCACCTTATGTGCATAACAGTATCTAGGGGTATAGAGCTAAGAGACAATCTCCGCCTTACAGGAATTGGGAAAGGAGAACAGAAAGAGGTAATTGTTGTAGCCTGCGAAAACTTCTATGTGAAATATATGAAGAGCGTATACTCCAGACAGGGGCCTTGAAAGGGTGGTAATGAGGACATGTGAGCTGAGTCCTGAAGGAGGCAAGCTAGAAACCTGAAGCACGCCAAAGGCACCAAGGCATAAAAGAACACAGATTTTACTTTTATGCATCTGCAAGTAGTTCTGTATTTTTGGAGTATTGACTACTAGAGTTGCGGAATGAACAAAGAGTTTAGAAAGGCCAGATCACACAGGGCTTTTTATGTCACTGTACAGAATTTGGATTTCTACTTGAAAGCTATGGGGAGAAATGGAAGGATTTTAAGCAGCCAACCAAAAAAAGTCAGATTTACATTTTAGAAGGGATCTCTGTAGGCATTAATAAAGAATGTTAAGGTAATGAAACTTCTGGGAAGATTATGAACTCTTGCACTTTAGACATTAAATGAATTATACTAGAGATGTCTAGTGGTTTAGGGAAGAGGCTCATCATTTCCAGAATGTGAACATTTCCCGAACAGCATCTAGAACATGAGCATCCACTTTTTGGTGTCAGTTTCTTTTGTTGATACCTTTTTGAAAGAGGACATTGTTCTCACAGTAAACCTGACTAAATGACCAGAGGAGGCATTTCTACCTGGTGAACCTGTGTTATTTCTTTGTGATGACTGCTCTTCTTGTTGTAGTCTACCTCTGCTTTCAGCACATCCTGTTTGTAACACTGAACAGTGACTCTGAGCCCTTTTTGCCAGGGTGTTCTCTCAGGCACCATTTGTTTCTAAGCATCTCACAGCTATAATTCATTCTTCAAGTAAAGCTTGTGTGATGCTTCACAAGTAAGTTGGTTTTTTTGTTTTTGTTTTTTTAAACTCTGCTGGGTGACCCACTTTCTCTTTGATGGTTACAAATCAGCTCCATGACCTGCCCAGCTAATGATGTCTTCGGTGGCTCTCAAATCCAGCTGGTTGTCTGACTACAATCTATAACACCATTGCTGAAAAGCCTGCCTTGAATTTAATCTCTATAGAGCTCATGAAGTGGCATTGTCAAAACTCATCCAAATTCTGCCCAATGCCCATTTGTAGTACTTCCAAAGCTATCTCCAATATTAGAAAACTTAGACAATTGAGAATGCAAAGGGTGGGGTGGAGGGGGACTGGAACCTGATATGGTTTGAAAGTGTCACCTCCAAAATTCACGTGTTTCCAATGTATTAGTACATTAGGAAGTGGGGCCTTTAAAAGGTGATTAGGCCATGATGGCTCCTCCCTTTAGCACGAACTTAATGAGAAAGTTTGTTTTCTTTTGCCCTCTGCATTCTACTATGTGAGGTTACAATAAGAAGGACCTCACAGATGCTGGGACCTTGATCTTGAACATCTTAGCCTCAAGAACTGTAAGAAATTCATTTCTATTTTTTAATAAGTTACCCAGTTTTTTTGGTGTCTCATTATAACAGCATGGTCTAAGACAAAAAGTGGTATCAGAGGAGCAGGGTATTGCTAAAATAATACTAAAAATGAGGGAGCTGCTTTGAAACTGGGCAATGGATAGAGGCTGGGACAGTTTGAAATGAATGCTGAAAAAAAAGCCTAGATTTCCTTAAATGAAGCCTTAAGTGCAGTTCTGGTGAGGACCCAGAAGGTGGGAGCTGTAGGAAAAGCCTGAATCTTCTTAATAACTCCTTAAGCTTTCATAAACAAAATCTTGATAGAAATTTGTATGGTAAGGACTGTTCAGATGAGTTCTCAGAAATGAAGAGCAAGGTATTGAAATCTGGAGGAGGGACCATCCTTGTTATACAGCAGCAAAGAACTTTGCTAAATTTTGTCTGTGTCCTAGGCTTTTATGGAAGGCAGAATTTGAGAGTGACGAACTAGATATTTCACAGAAGAAATCTCTCAGCAGCAAAATGTTGAAGAAAATTTGTGCCTTCTTTAACTGCTTTTAATAAAATGAGAGAAATGAGTTAAAGTAGAATTTATAACAAAAGTGAAGCAATATGTAAAAATTTGGAAAATTCTCAGTCTGGCCATTTGAAGAAGGGTGCCTGCAGAGATACCTAGGGTATGGCCAAGCTAATATTTGATAAGGAGAGGAGTGGGGCTAGAAGGAAGCTAGGTGTTATTTATCAAGAAAATGGTAGATTGACACAGAAGGCATCGTGGAGAGCTTTAAGGTTTCCCACCCATCACAGACCCAGAGTTTTAGGGATCTGGTATACAGAACTGCTTCAGGGGACAGACCCTGGGTTCTCATGGGACCTAGGGGCTTGCTGCCCAAGGCCATCTTGGGAAACCATTTCCTGCATTCAGGTGCAGAGGTCCTGGGCCATCACTACTATGACACAAGTGAATCCAGGTGTGACTCAGACCAGTGCTCCAGAGGGTGCAGGTGAGGAGCCTTGGTGGTAATTCTTCAGGTGTACAGAGTATAAGAGCTGTGGATGTTCCTCCCACCTAGACCTCAAAGAGACCCAGGCAGAGACATGCCAATGGGGGACAGCTGCCACAGAGAATCCTCACTAGGATGAACTTAGTTGGAACTATGGGGGCAGAACTGTAGAGCCTTAGGGTCCAGAGCCAACCTGGGAAAGTCAGAGCCATGTGATTTCAACGTGTGATGTGATCCTGAGTGAGGCCCGTGCCCAGCAAAGCCATGGCACCAGGCTTATCACTCACCCCATTGTGTCCAGAAGGCAGGGCATATAGTTAAAATGATCCTCCAGTGCTAATATTTGATGTTGTTTGTCTTGTTGGGTTTTAGACTTACTTGGGACCTATTGCCCCATCCTTCTTTCTTATTGCTCCTTTTCAGAATGGAAATATCTGTGCTATGCCCATCTCATCATTGAATTTTGGAGATCCATAACTTGTTTGATATCACAGGCTCACAGCAGGAGATAAATTTAAGGATGAATTGTGCCTTGAGTCTCACCCATATCTGATTTAGATAAGATTTTAAAATTAGGCTTTAAAGTTGATGCTGGAAGGAGATAAGGGGGGCTAACAGGATGGAATGAATGTGTTTTGTTTATAAGAAGCATGTGAATTTGGTGGAGAAATAGTTTGAATGGTTTCTCTCCTAAAATCAGGCAATGAGGATTTTCCCTTTCAGGTGGGATTGAGTGCTCTTACAAACGAGCTTGATGGGTAGAGTTCCTCCTTTTTTTTTGCTGCATGAGGACATAGCAAGAAGCCTACAAGATGTCATTGACTTGGTCTTTGACTTCCCAGTCTCTAGAACTTTGAGAAATAAATCTCTGTTTTCTATAAGTCACCCCATCTGTCTGGGAAATTTCGTTAGAGTAGTACTAAATGGACTAAGAACACCATCCCACCTTTATATGTTTTTCACTAACACACAAAGCATGGCATATTTTGGAATACTCTATAGCAATGAAAATGAATAAGAATTGCCTATAGCAAAATGGATGAGTCTCAGAAACAATGTTTAGAAATGTATCAAGTGGCAGAACATAGATACAAAACATGGCATTTTTTAAAGCAGAAACCAATACCTACCTTTTAAATGCTTGATTTGTAAGTGTTAAACATCTCTTGATGTCTCCTATAGTACAAAAATTGTTTGAACAGTATTTATACATTTATAGAAAAAGAAGAGATAGTTGGCGGGGCGTACTTATTTATTTCACTCAAAGCTTATAGTCCACTGTTGTGGACAATGTTATTAGTCATTACTTTGTCATTACTATTTACAAATTAAATTACAAATCTCCAAACTGTTTAATAATCAATAATGGCTGAAGTAAAATCAAGGCAACCCATCATTTTTTTTTTTTTTTTTTGGTACCGGGGATTGAACTCAGGGGCACTCAACCACTGGGCCACATCCCCAGCCCTTTTTTTGTATTTTATTAGAGACAGGGTCTCACTGAGTTGCTAAGTGCCTCGCCATGGCTGAGGCTGGCTTTGAACTTGCGATCCTCCTGCCTCAGCCTCCCAAGTGCTGGGATTACAGGCGTGCACCACCGCGCCTGGCTGGCAACCCATCATTTTAAAGAGAGATTTTAAGCACATAATAGGTGAGATCAGTAGGATACAATTGATTCTTAGGATACATTGTTTCTCAAACTGAAACATCAATTGTGTTGATAATAGCATATCAAAACTTACAAGGTAAATTTTCTTAGTATGCATAGTTAGACTGTCACTCAAAAGAGGAAGTTTTGTGCAGGGTGAGAAATAGAGGTTTAATTTCATTTTGTTAGATGTGATTAACCAATTTTTCTAGCACCATTTGTTGGAAAGGCTATCTTTTCTCCAGTGAAAGTTTTTTGGGGCCTTTGTCTAGTATGAGATAACTGTATTTGTGTGGGTTTGTCTCCGTGTCTTCTCTTCTGTACTACTGGTCTACTTGTCTGGTTTAGTGCCAATACCATGCTGTTTTTGTTATCATAGCTGCATGACCGATGTGATTGATTCTATAACATGTTGAATCAGGAAATGAGAAATTATATATGATATATCAAAATGCATAAATGTAGTCTACTTTCATGTATAACTAATTAGAACAAATAAAAAATTTAAAAAGAGGAAGCTTTAGCAGTGCAATAATCAATAAACTTGCAGCCTGCTGCTATTTTGTCTAGAACATGAAATTGATTTGTGCACTCCATATGACAGGAATATTTCTTTCAAGATGATTGCCTGTGGATAATATTATAATAGCATTAAAAGTTAACTATATTTTTCATAAAATTATTGGAAATTAAATATATTAAATCTTTGAATTTTTCAGAGAAAATGACTTATATATAGAAATCTAATACTATTGACATTTTGCCTGTTTAAGAAATTATCACAATATGTTTAGACAAAAGGGAGACGTATAATTAAATAGTTAAAAAATATAGGAGGTGAAGCTCAGAGTGGAACACTTGTCTAGTATGTGTAAAGCCTTGGGTTTGATCCACAGCATTGACAAAAACAAACAAACAAACAAACAAACAAACAGAAACCTGAAAAGAAAAAATCTTTTAAGATATCAACCTATAAAACATGCATAAATAACTCAAGAAATGTGTAAAATTGTCATGAGAAAGAAATGCAAGACTTTAGAGAGACTAAATACAGGACTAAAAGAAATGGAGAGACTTCATGAAAGGAAAGAAAAATACTTAAAGGTGCTGTTATTGTTATGAACTAAATTAATGCACTTATTAAAATATTAATGGGATTAAATTGTAAAATATTAATGGAATTAAGTTGTAGAATAATAAATGTTATGTTCATGGGTGTGGGTTGTTGTACACATAAAAAGAATAGCGATGAGGGAGGATTTGCTCTATTAGGTTTTAAAGCCCTTGAGCAAGAATGAAAAGAAAGATCACGGTGGTATGGAACACATGACTATGAAAATACTCGGGGGAGGGGGAGTCTATTTCTGGACTTTATTCTGTGTACTAGTCTTTGTCCTCTCACCAATACCACACATAATGTGGAGTATGTCCACTAAATGTATTTTCTTTCTAAATTGTTCTGAATGTTCTGGGCCACTCTAATTTCTACATAGTTTTTATAATCATTTGATCATTTACAGTTTAAAATATGTAGGAAATTTTGATTGGAATTGTTTTAGCAAAATGTACATACACTTGGGAAATTAACATTTTAATAAGATTTTAGTGTTCGACTTTCCTCAAGCCTCATTAATAGACTATTGAAATGAATTCTTCCTATCATTGTCCCCTTTTCTTCAGCTCAACAAGTTCACATAAAACATGGTTTCTTCTAGTACAGTGTTTTTGAAAACTTTCCAAGGAACCCCAAATAACAGTAGGAAATGAATACTTAATTCCTAGGAAATCTGGGAGCACAGCTTGAGATTTCCTGTGCAAAATTGCTAAGTTTCTTTTTGTTTCAGCTAAATAATTGATGTAAGTTTTGAGTTGTACTGCATAACTCATTTGTTTGATCTTACTTCAAAATTGCTTACAAAAAGGAAAAGTCAAACTAAAAATGTTCTAGCTTTTTAAAATAGTCTTTGCAGTTCCATCAGTTTCCAATAATTGGGCAAAAAGAAGAGCATGGAATTTTTTTCTGAATGTATAAAATTATAGAGGCCATAAATATAAAATTCTTCTACTCCAAATATCCACTGCCTTTTTCTTTTGCTTTTCAATAGAATGCTGTTCAGTGTGGTTCATTATTCTTTAAGGTGGTATCTCTTGAAATAGGCATGATAGGTAATGTTTCCCTCTTTTAGATATCTTTGGTCCACATTTGAAGAGCAGGAACTGAAAGAAATTCTGCAATTAAAAATAAGCTTGATGCTTATGTTTTGGCCAATTGTTTCTTCTTTCACTGTGGAATGATTTTACATCTCAGTGTACTAAGTACAGTTGATAAACATTTCAAATACTGCTATAATTCAAGAGAGCACAATCAATAAGCCACCTCAAATACATGAGTCATTCAAAGGATGATCAGCTATGTTTCTTCTGGGACTGATGTCTGTTGCCTTATTTCTCTATGAATTTCCTGCTCTTTGTTCCCACAGGTCTTTATTAATAACTCATTCATATTTCTGTCTCCTGGTTACTACTGTTGCTTGACATGCCCAAGACATTCAAGAATCATATACTGAATTTGAATTTTCATTGGTTAATTTTTATTTACCTCGCTCTTCAATCTTTTAGACTAAATACTGTTTTTTACTCATTAAATACGAACATTTCTAGTTGATATCAGAATGAGGAAAAGAAAGTTGATGGTGGAAAGAAAAACTAATGTTGTTTTGTAGTTCAGCATACAAAATTGCTGGAGGAGTTAAAAAAAAAAATTCACTTGTATCAATACAACTTGTAGGATACAAGCAAGGGTGCTGCTGTTTCAGGAATGTACCTGGAGATTATTTCATGCCTTGCTCTGATCTTGCCTATAAGGCAATATATCAAATAATGGCCAATATTTCAGGTCATGCAGTGACATCTAGTGTGTGTGTAGGAAATGGTATGTTGGATTCACATGTTCTCCTGACTCTCAAAATAATCCCCACCACCCCGCCTTTTTTTAAGCTTCTTTGTTTTTGTCCTTAAGTTGTAAAGCAAAGTGATGATAATTTTGCTTGTATATCAGAGCTTGAAACTGTCATAAATGATTAGCACATATTAATGTACAGACTTTTAAAATCTTGTATAAAATATTTAAAGAAATTTTAAGTAAGTTGACATTGAGTAACTGTAACTTCTTGTTAAAAACATTATTGAAGATAGTCATTTGTTTCTATATAAAGAGGAAATATCAAATTCTAGCACTCAGTATTTTACTCTGTGTGTATGTACACAACTATGTATTTGCTTCCTCTCAGAATTGTTACATGCAAACTTTTGCCTTAGGGACTGTCCAACCTGGCTATTGAAAAAGGTTTTCCTTTTCTGGCCCAGGGGATTATAAAGATTTTTAAGAAAAAAGCCCAACTTTATTTCATTAATTGATGGTGGGGAATCTGTCAGTAATTCAAATGTTTTAGTTCAGATAAAAGGTATAATTTGGTTTTAAGGGAGACTCATTTTTACTATTAAATGTATTTTTAATTTTACTTTTATCCCATACTATGCTATTTGACTTATCAATATATATTTTGGTACTAATATTTTGACTTGTCTCACAAGAGCTAAGGCCCTTTATAGTCTTGGATAATTTAGAAAAGTGACAGACAGTATTTAAATGTAGACAGAAAATGTTTTAGCTGAAGTGACTCAAAGAATGTAAATTTCATAGTCATTTATTTAAAGCCACACTATTGCAATAATTTTTAAAGTTTTATTCCAATTTCAACTTTACATCCAGATCAAAGGGTGATTCTTTACAAAAGATGCAAGAGTAAAGGTCTCGGAGGTACATACATTATTGTTTTCAAAAGGTTTGCCTGGTCCTTTGACATTTTATTATTTAAAAATAGCACCTCACAGGCTATGGCCAGAATTCTTGGCTTCCCCACGCTGGACTCATGTATTTGGCAAATGATTGCTGAGTGCCTGGGACGTGGCAGTGCCAGGGTCTAATCCAGGATAAGATAAGGACCCTGATTTAAGGAGAGACTGAAAACAATCATATAAAGCAAATGTGGGTGATATGGAATGTAGGTTGAGATGGTGCATTTTATGTAGGGCTACCTTGACGGAGAGAAGACATTTGAGTGAGTAAGGGAAACTATTTAGGAGAATAATGTTCCAGGCATATAGAACACCAAGTACAAAGCAAGAATGTCTCTGGCATGATTGAGAAACAGTACAATGCCTGATGTGCTTAGAGGGGAAAGCACATAAGGGGGAGAGAGAGAGAGAGAGAGAGAGAGAGAGAGAGAAAAGGAAATGAGTTCTAGAAGGTAGCAGTGAGTCAAGAGGGCTTAGGCGATTGACACAATTGGATGGCTCTACACAGTGAAGTGGCATGATCTGAATTATATTATGAAAGGAACACTCTGGCTGCTATGTTTTGTGCAATATCAGGAAGACCAGTTATGAACTCTAATAGTAGAGGAAGAGGGAAAAGATTCAAATCAGGGTGTGCCAATGAAAGTGGTGGTAGAAGTAATCAGAGTCTGGATGTAATTTGAAACAGAATTGGCTGACAGTTTGTATGTGAGATATAAGAGGGTAAAGGCAGTACAAATTATGATTCCGAGACAGTAACATTTACCTCTGGAAGGATCCACGTGCCTGTGAAGATTGGATTGCTATTTACTAAGAAGAGGATAATGCAGAAGGAACAGGTTTAGGGAAAAGACTAACAGTTCAATTTTGGATGTATTAACTTTGAGAATTATATTATCATCCAAAGTATAGATGACAATAAGCAGTTGAACATAGAATTCAGAATTCAGGAGACAGGTGTGGGCTGCAAATAAAAATTAAGAAGACACCAGGTCTTGATGGTATTTGAAACCGAGACTAGATGAGATCACTTAGGGAAATGCAGATGGAAGAGATTCAGTCTGAGATGGAGCCCCAGGCATGCCACTTTCCAAAAGTTCTCAGCCTGGCAGCACATTAGAATTGCCTGGGGATCTTTAACAAAATTGGCTAAACCTGTCACCTCTCCCGTAGAGGTTCTGATTTAATTAGTCTCTTTAAGGCCTGGGCATGGTTGTAGTTTGAAAAACTAATCAGGTGATTCTTATGTGCAGCTCGAATAGAGAAGCATTGGTTTAGAAATGGGAGGAATTAGGACACAAGGGCAAAGGAGACAAAGAATGTGGTTGGTGAGTTAAGAAGTAGAAAAGAGGGCTGTGTTGCAGATTTCAGCTAAAGAATACTGTGGAAGGAGAAAATGGACCACAGTGTGTATCTGGCAATGTGAAGGGACTATTGGACAAGAGCGGATTTGCTGGAGAGATAAGGATCAGAGACTGATTGAAGAACTACAACAGAGAATGACAGAAGTGGAAAGGGCAACACTAAGTCTGTCAGGAACCTTCGATTTTCTTGGGAGCAGAGAAATGGGTGGAAATGGGTGGAAGGAAATGGTTGAAGCAGAGGGATTTTAAAATCTCTTTTGATGAGCAGTATGAAAGAATGTTTGTGTGGTCGTAGAAATGACCCAGCACAGAGGAAGAAATTCATCAGGCAGGAGATAGCAGAAATTTTTAGAAGAATGTCCTTGAGGGTGGTAGAGAGGCTTGGAAACAGTGTAAAAAATGAAAAAGATGCGTATAGATTGGAGCCCAGATGCATCCTCCACAGGCAACAGGACAGAAGGCCATGTGTCAGATTTAGGAGGGGCACAAGAGCCAGCAGAACTTCTTGTAATATAACATTTATTTTGTTTCAACCGAACTAGAAATCCACGGAAGGGAAAGTGCAAGTTGTCTGAGGAAAGAAAACAATATAATTTTAGGGGAATGGGAAAGCGAACAGAACAAGGCCACATGAGATTAGTGGTTATGAAATTAAATTTAGACCAGTTGGAATGCTTCTGTATTTTTCACTAGCCATAGTGACCTACGTGAGTACAGCATCAGAATAAAGTGAATGAGCAAGAGAATTGGTTTTACCAGGGTTGGGGACATGCCAAATAAATGCAATAAATACCACAGAAGCAAGAATGTTCTGGGTGAATGCAAAGTAGTACTTAAAATGGTGAACTATGTGATCTCACCCTGGTAAGAGAAAACTTAGAAAACTGAATTAAGACAGAAAGAAGATATGGGGCAGGGAATAGGTGGCTAGATAAAATAACTCATGTCCATGTGGGTTGAAGAGTCATTCAAGTATGGAGTCCAATATGCTGAAAAGATAGAGGATTATGGTCAGAGAGGAGATTGCTTGAAGGTGAGATTATGGAGGAAGCACAGTTACTGGTAACTTTTTGCATGTGTGACCACATGTGTGAGGGACGGAGATATCATGGGGATCACTTCATTGGAGCTATTGGGGGTAACCAAACTGTGAGACCAGGGAGTTGGAAGCCTTGTCTATTGGGCTACTGAAACAACTAAATCTCATAGTGGAGAAGTGTTAGAGGATGAATGTGATCCAGGTCCAGTGCTTCGAGGAAAAGGAAGATGACCCCAGAATCTGTTCTTGACTGCCACAAAGCAATGTACAGGCTTCTAAGCTGGATTTTTAGGGAAAAAGGACAGTCAATTGTTTGTATGCAATAACGAGGGGCATGAACAGCAGCCATACCACTTCCAGGTACAATGAACAACATCTGGAGAAAACAGCCCCTATCTGAGAGAGCTGCAGAGTTTGACATCAGAGGAGACTAAAAGCAACATTTGTAAATTAACTGACAGCAGCAGTAGGTGTGATGGTTAAAAGTATGAGCTCTGGAGCCTTATTGTTTATATTCCAGTCACAATTTCTGTACTTACTAGCTTTGTGACATTGATGCCTTAGTGCCTTGTCTTCATCTATAAAATTGGGAGGGTAGCAATTCCTGTCTCACAGGGCTCCTGTGTAAAGGAGTTTATTTGTGCTAAAACACTTAGGTAACACCTGGCTCATCTCAAGAGCACGCAGTCAATAAACGCTAGCTATGATAATGATGATTAGTCACTTTTAATTTGCCTTGGAGGAGTGAAAAATATCATCATTATTATTACTCATTTTTAATTTGCCTATTGGGAGAAATAAACAGATGCCTGGCAAAAATAAATAAATAAATAAAACTGTTTTCTGCCCACTGAGTTTACTCCAATTTTTTTGAACATTAGGTCTCCATATGATGTGTATTAGGCTCCTGTAGCATCAGACCTCTATAATATTAATAATTCTCAACATATGTTATATTTAATTAAATTTTTTAAAGCTTCTGAGAAAAAATATCCCAAATAAGGGCACCATCTGTTGGATATTTGTGCCCCTGACATAAGGATAAATAAGTGCCATTAAGGTCATACCCAGAGATAAATAATTGGAAAAATAAGTTTCCATTTTTAAATTTGTTTTCAATCTTTCAATTTTTTGGAGTTTTCTCATAGACAACTTATTCCTGGTCCTTCTGAATCTTATTTAGTTACTTTGATAAATTTTTTTATTTATTAAAATTGCTGCTCTCCTGGAACTTAATTTTGCTATCCTATTAGGGAATTTTACTTTTCTTAGCTCCTCTTTGTGTTTCCTTGCTCATTCCCAGTACAAATCAAATTCTTCTGCTTCTTTCAATATTAGACATTCAAATTTTATTCATCTGGTGATTACACAATCACTCAGACTCAAACTTCTGCTGATTTTTCCTTATTAATTTTTAAATCTTATCAATACCTATCTCTTAAAAAATACAATGTAGGAAATTTTTCTCTTAGCTGGGGTCACTACCTCTTGCCCTCTTCTTTGGTCAGTTGCATGGCTGAGCTTTGGATATCTTTGCTCATTTTTTCCATTTTTCCATCATTCATCTAGAGAACTAACCTACTAATTCCACTTCTCCTTAATGTCCCATCCCTACTTCCACATACACAGGGTTTCCCTGACACTTGTAAACTCAAGGGAAGCCCAGAAGTGTAGGTGTGGGACCCAGCTGAGCTAGAGACAACCAGAGGTCCAGGGAAGTCTATGCCCTGGGAGGGAAACTTTGACATAGGGTGGACTAGCAGGCGGAGCTGGCAGATGAGCCCTTCTCATTTCCTATTGAAGCACTTGCCATCAAAATAAATGTAAGGAAAATAAATGCAGTAGAGCCCCGCTGTGATCTTCTGTGTGGGGGGTGATGCTGTGGTGAACTGTGAACCCCACAGCTTCTTTGCTTTCCCTCTTTCCTTCTCTCACCTTCCTTTTGCGCTCAGTTTATTTATTTATTTTTAATTTTTATTTTATTTTATTTATTTATTTATTTATTTATTTATTTATTTATTTTTTTATTTTGTGTGTGTGTGGTATCGGGGATTGAACTCAGGGGCACTCGACCACTGGGTCACATCCCCAGACCTTTTTTGTATTTTTATTTAGAAACAGGGTCTCACTGAGTTGCTAAGTGTCTCACCATTGCTGAGGCTGGCTTTGAACTCGCGATCCTCCTGCCTCAGCCTCCCAAAGTGCTGGGATTACAGGCGTGCACCACCGCACCCGGCTTGTGCTCAGTTTTAACACCTTAGAATTGCAGTTTCCAAAAGTTCTGTAGCCTGTAAGTTTTCCCTCAAGCTCTGTTTTCTAGGAGATACTCATAACAGTACATTATTTCCAAACTGAGTCTTTCATTTTTCTTTTATTTAGGGGAATTCCTTTTTATTATTTATTCATATAACCTGATTATTATTTCTTCTCATTCATAATCCTCAAACACCTTATCACCATTCTTTCCTCCCTTATCTCTTGCCCACTTCTATCTAGAGTTTCTTGCCCTAATATTCCAGTTTATAAAGTCATTCTTTAGTACTATCAAATCTATTTTCGAAGAAAATTTGTTGACTTATTTATTTTAATAACTGTTTTTCAAGCCAATTACCAGTTGGTTGCTTTCATGCTCCATGTTCCTGATTTCTTGCTCATATCTTTTCTATATTCCTGAAAACCAATAGTTGTATATTCTCTGTCTGTTCCATAGCTTTGCTATCTGTGCGTCATTTGTTAATGTTCTGCTTTTTGTTGGCCAGCCACACCTGTCAGCCACTCTTTCCTAGTGATGGTAACTTTGAGGGAGTGGTACAAGCCTGAGCCCTGGTTCCTGCTTGTCTAGGAGAGCTGGGCTTTGGGGGTAAGGGCCTTTTATGGATAATCATTTTTAGGGTTATTATTTGGTTTCAACTCATCCCTTCTCTTCTCCACATCCTTCATTCTTCCTCACTCCAAGGGAACTTAGCAGGATTTCTGCTCTAGTCCCTGCCATCTTCTGAGAACTGCCATTCATTGGCCATGAATTATGAAGGAATGGGGAAAGGGGACACCGGACGCTTATACCTCATATCACTGGCTATTTCCTCTATGATGCCAGGTGCCTGCTTTGATCCTGCCACCTCTTGTAGACCCTGTGCTCAGAATGTTGCTTTCATGCCTAATAATCTCGGTCAATAATCAGACCAGGGCAATGTGGGAAGACTAAAGTATACAGATAGAATATTTCCCCCATGCCTGCCACCTTCCCATCTGGATTTGTGTTTCCTGTCCTTCTTCCAGGAATCCAGAAGATTCTTCACCATTCTCTATCCCAAGACTCCTAAGGGGTTTTAACTGCTTTAGGTAGATCCTGAGCATCACTCTTAGACATATCAACCTTCCCATTTTTTTCTGGTTTGTCTCTAAGTTTGGATTTGATAGGGGAGGAATATTGTAGCCCAAGTTGGTTCACTTTCTTCCATTAACAATACTAAAAAAATTTAAGCCATTTCTACACTTCTTTTAAGATGCACTGACGTGTGTTAAGTACTCAACAGCATATAGACTATCCCTCCTCTGGTCCCTCTTCTTCCCAGCCCGATGCCCCTACTTCTGTGCCCCAGTGCCCTCTACTCTAGCAGCAGGGAACTCTTAGCAATCCCTTGAAAACATGCTGTTAATTTGAGGCTTCTGTGGTTTGCATTTGTTAGTCCCATTTCTATGAAAACTTTCCTCCTTTCTCTACAAAATCCCTAGAAAATGCTTAGCCATACTTCCACTATTAGTAAGCACTGACCATTTCTGATCCCATTTATTTAATCAGCAAATATTTGCTGTAAACAACCATGTAACAAACACTGGGATGTTCACTAAGGCAACAATGGAGAGAAAAATAGTCTGTGCCTTCATCTAGTGAGAACTAGAACTTAGAACTTCATCTAGTGAGAAAACCAGATCAGTAATTAACGTGCAGTTAAAATGAAAGGTGATAAGTGGATGATAAAGAATGTGATCCTATGGAACCACTTAGTGGTATTACCCAGTGTAGGCCAGGGGAATTAGGAAAGACTGCCTCCTCAAAATAACTTCTTCTGCTCTAAGAGCCAGTTGGACAAAAATGGATCCATGAGATGTTTTCTACAAAGAGATCAGTATTGTGTGTTAGACTTTTTTTTTTTCCTTTAGAAAAGCATCTAAGTAATTAAAAGGGCATATTTTGAAGAATAACAAGTGGCTGACTAGATTGAAAGGTGTTTGAAAAGTTTTGCCCCAGACCATGTCCTACTGAAGGGCCATAACAGCAATTGCATGATTAAATTTATTTTGAGGAATCATTCCACTACTCTATACAGGAAGAACTGTGATGTTGGGGTGACTGTGAGAGAAAGACAAGTCATGAAACTGTTGCATTCTACTCTAAGTAAATGATATGGCATGAATTAGAGTAGTTGAGAACAAAGTTCTCATTCCTTCATGCTACTTCTAACTAGCTATATGCCACTATTATCATACTTAATGAAAAGTATTTTAATTATTAGTTTACAGATGTGTCTCCAAAATTAGGTCTTCAGTGTTTGATGTAGCTGTTATCTTTTGGTATGTTAATTCTCAGTGCTGCTGTAGAGATAAATCCTTAGTGAATACTTGCAGAGTAAATGAGTGAATGATCTTACTGGATGAGTAATTTGGCAGAATGGATTGAGAAGTGAAGGCAGGGATCTGATCAATTAACCAGAAGTCATACAGCAGTTAGGGATGGCAGAAAAGGAATGTTGGAATTTAACAAGAAAAAGAAAAACAAAACTTTAGTCATACATAGTGATAAGTAAGAAAAGGAAAGTATAAATACAGTTTGAGGTAGATTGCAAGTTAGGTAGTGGAAAGAGAAGGTATTTCCTGTCTTTTTGCTTTTCTTTTTCTCAATGAACTATGAGAACATGGCATCCAATGGGTGTTGGAAGGATGTAGGCTATTTGAGGTGATGGAGGATGGATTTAAGGTAGACATTTAGGAAGAAAGGGAGCATTATCCACAGGAAATGGAGGAAGTACCATGCATTGTATTCCATTTATGTAGGAAAAATTGTTTAAAAAAATCTAATTAGACTTGAATTCCATTGTTTACCCAGCTTTACAGGATATCAAAGAGTACCGAATTCAGGACTGCAGATAAACTTCTAGAATTCTTTTCCCTCTTGTTAGATCTCTTTTGCACAGTCAGGTTGCTCTTTTTTTTCCCCTCCTCCCCACAAATAATTTAGCTTCTTGCTCCTTTAGTTTTTCCTTCCACCTATTTCTTTTCTTTTCTTTTTCTTTTTCTTTTTAAAATCAGTAATTGTTCTTTGTTCCTAAATTCTTGGCATTTGCCTCCCACTGTGACAAGTCTTCTCATTCTGGGTTAGAGGAGACTAGTAGCTGATCTGGACAGGAGGCTCGGAGTCTGGGGAAGAAGATAAATTGTTTTTGCATTGCAGGGCTTAGCAATAGTGGATGGGCAAGTCAGAACATCCCCAGCTTCATTTTTATTGGGTCACAAAAATAGCACAAATAGTGTCCCTGTCTTTTGGAATAATGTATGTCAAATGTGGATATGTATGTGATTACCTGTGTAGTTTTTAAAAACTCAAGCATGTTTTTTTCAAAAATAGTACTTAATCAACTGTGTTATCAAGAGCCCATGGGTGAATCTAATATGTACTCTGAGTTAAGAATTAATTTTTGTATCCAATAAAAGCAACCAGGAGTTTTAGGAGAACTGATTAACTTCAGGGCTGAGAGAGGAAAAAATAATCTGGGCCTCAAACCTCTTCTAATACCAGAAGGCAAAGTGAGGCTAAAAAAAAAAAAAAAAAAGATGTAGGGATATAGGTTCACCAGAAAAACATGTAGTCCAACCTGAAGGAACTAATTAATGCCAATGCTGGAACAATTTGTACAATAAAATAATATATTATTGAATTTCAAACCATGAGTAAAATAAATTTCTATAAGTAATTATTAATATAAATAAACATTGATAAAATAAGTAAATGGAAGATATGGAAGGCCTTCCTCATAGTCCACTTTAAATTACTAAAGATGAAAAGGGAAATCGTCACCATCAGGCAAACACACTAGTAATAAATATTGCATGTAAGGGCTACCACTGTATTCTACAATCAGTGGGCAAAAATTTAAAGAGAAACAGAATTTGTACAATATCACAATATCTCACCTAGGACACTGGTCAACTACAGATGTAAATTCAGTAAATTTACAAGGGAGTAACTCAGCACATAGTAACTTGAAGAAGAAATGACCAATAAGAAGATATATTAATATTATGAAACACTTGATGTGATTCACTAGTAAGGACAAAAAATCATTTAAAAATAATCTTGCTAGGAATGAACACCATCTGTGTGATGATGAGAAAACGCAGCACTCAGGACTGTCACACATGCTTTCTCATTCTGGGATGTACTGTCACCAGTTTCAGACTCTGCCCATCACACACACCTTGTCCTTTCCCTGTAGTAGGTTTCTTCCAATTCTTCAGTTCCCATCTTCCACGATTTTAGGCATATTCTCTGACTAACCAACTTAAATTCACTCCATTATCCTTTCTCATTGTTCTTTCCTCATGGCCCTTATCACAATGACAACCACATACTGTCTACTTGTTAATTGTCTGCACTGTGTGCTCCTTGACAGAAAGGATCATTTATATTTTATTCATCAAAGATGTTCAATGCCTGATGTGGTTCCTGAAATGTATATGGTAATGAGAAATATTTTATGAAAATGATGAATGAATGAATGAACAAATAGGATATCTTATTTCTGAAATAGAAATCCAAAATATACTAAGAAAATATCCAGAAGACATGGGCCTGAATCATGTTTGTGAATTATTGACTTTATTCACATAAGTTATTTTTTCCTCTTTGTATTCCAGTTACTAAATCTATAAAAGATCTGTGTGAATTGCTGGTATTGGGAAAAGAGCATTACTTTATAGATTGTTATTCTAATTCCAATTCCATAAGTATCTGATAGATTTTTGGAACAAAACTTCTCTGGGCCTCCTTTTTGTTATCAATACCAGAGATAGAAAATAGGTTTCATGTGAAGGGAGAGCTGTATTGATAAGAGGCTTGTATTGTAAGACAGTACTGTATTTGATTAGTGATTTCTGCCTTGGGCACATAAAGATGCATGAGATTTATATGCTAACCAGATCATTTCCATCCTCGGAATGGATAACTTATGTTCCTTAAATCTCTGTTAATTATGTAATTCTGTTTATTTTAAATTTCTTTCATTTATTTATGTTTCTAAGACATACACTAAGGAGTTAATGAATCTATTTTTCCCAAGGCTCTTAGGACTTTTAGAGATTCACTTGGCTTAATGTTACTCCAAATTGCTGCTATTCCACACATCCGAATGATTTTGTTGATCAACTATAAAGTATATATTTTCCAAAGCTTAAATGGTTTTATTTAATAATCTACAAGGTTAAAATCTTTATTATAAAACTTTGATTGTTGGTATTATTAGCAGAACTAATCAATCAGTTCTGTGGACTAAAAATTTCCTTCTGAATTCTTTGCTGATTGAAAACAATTAAGCACACCACGACATAATGCATCAAGTTAAAAGGATAGGGGAAAGTTCAAACAGGAAACTATAAGTCAGTTAACATATTGCAAGCAGTTCTTAAATCTCCAATTGGTTAACAATGATGGATTGCAGCGCCACCTGCTGGCCAAAAGGGTTGTCTTTTTATTTTTTTTTTTTTACTGTTTAATGAGTTTGTTGCCCCCTCCTGGGCTTTTTCTTATATGTTTTCAAACAATCTAGCGTTTATTTACATAAAATTTCTTCTTTAAGTATAAATAAAACTATTCTGTTTTCTAACAGGCTTGAGTGGGAAACTTCATAATAAAATTTTTAAACCTTTCCCCCCCTCTTTATGACATACAGAATGCAGTGGTTAGAAGCTGGAGTTACCAGGGACAGAAAACAGACTCTCAGGGCACTGTCAGAATGGATTACATTTCATTGCTCTAGATTTGTTTTAGCACTTCCGGTTTGGTATTATTTCTTAGATAAATCTAGAAAAACCTAGAGTGTTCTGGACCTATCACAAATGATGGCTATCATCCCAGCATCACATAATGTGGCCTGAAGGCCTTTTGTTTTTTAGAGCATGACTGCTTTGATTGGCTATGACTAATTGTAGATGTGGCCTATCTTTAATCTTTCTGTAGGGCAAAGGCACTGATGCTAAACCATAAACACATAATTATGTTTATATGTGCTGGACTCCCACCTGTCTTGCTAGAAAAAAAGTATTAATTCAGTTAAAAATGACAGCATCATAGTTAAGAGCTATTATATAATCATCTTCGTAGGTATAATAATTTTTTTTTTTAATTTCAGCCACTAAGGCACCTAAAGGAACGGATAATTGTGCATCTCTGTCTCCAGATCATAGAAATGGGAGATACCAAATGATGAAGGCTGGTTTAGACACTTGTTGGGAAGATTAACAGCTAAATTTAGTGAATTCAGGGGTCCATTTGAGGTTTATATTTCTTCAAAATTTTGGGTGACCAAAAGACAGATCAGAGATCTCTTGCCAAGCTTAGTTTGGTTCCAAACACTTATGAGTTGTTAACTTCATTGAGAAGCTAAGGATTTATTTTTATATAAAGGCAGTCTGAAATCATCCAATTCAGTCTAACTTCAGGAATGCTTAGTTTCTTTGTTGCTTGCTTTCTTGTTTGTGGTTCCTAGAGATAAATTTCATCTCCATGCTTGAGAAACACAGGTAAATGCTGAGGGGCTAGCATATTGGTTCCTGTCTTTTTGCTGCTTTCAGCTACTCCACTGCTTTTCATATCTGTTATAATTCATGTAAAATAAATTTTCTATTTTGGTAATTTCTAAAATAGTTTAAAAGCCTTTTAACAGCACATTATTATCTTGATGGGAATTATTAGGATATAATAACCAAATCTGAATGATTTCTTTCCATAGATGAAAGTATTATAGACAAAAGGACCATGAGATATTATGTAAATCACAATTAGGTTGTTTTGTGGAGAAATATGAGCTCATGGTGATAATTGAAAAAAATTGCTTTTAAATTTCACATTTTGAGTGAATTCTTATGTTATCCATTGTAGTTTTTAAAAGTTTCCTTTTGGTGTACAACAGATTTAATTATAATCTTGTTTTTTTTTTAAATTGTGTAATTTTTATCCCTTTAAAATTGTGAAAATTAAAACAAAATATTTTATTTTTTTAATCATGTCTCATTTCAATGTGCATTTATCTTATGAGAGGTTGACCATTTTCATGTAAAACAAAATCTTTTCAAAGAGAGCATTGATATTTAGAAAATATATTTTAAATTATCATTTAAATGATACTTATAAGTTACATTTGGTATATGTTGCAGGAATCCCATAGCATAGTCTTTCTGATGGAAATCCAAGTTATTATTTTTAAAACAGTATATTTTACAGGAACACTATGCATACTGGATGATAAATACTGTTTATTTTCCTAATGGAAAGCTTTCACCACTATATTGAGGTTACTTGCCTAAGTTTTAAAAATACTTTTTGTTCTAATTAGTTATACATGACAGTAGAATACATTTATCACACATAAATGGAGCATAATTTCTCATTCTTCTGGTTATACATGATGTACAATCACACTAGTTGCATAGTTATATATGTATATAGGGTAAAAATATCAGATTCATTCTACTATCCTTCCTACCCACATGAACTACCCCAATTCTTTTTTTAAAATACTACTTTTAGAATAGCTTTAGACTCAGCAAAATTGAGAGTAAGGAACAGAGATATCTCATGTACCCACTGCCTACACACACACACACACACACACACACACACACACAGCCTCCCCAGTTATCAACATCTTCTGCCAGGGTGATGTATTTGTTACAATTGATAAAGCTACCCTCCCACAGTATTATCACCAAATGTACAGTTTACAGTAGGGCATCCATTCTTTGGGTTTGGACAAATGAGCAACGACATGCATCTACCATTATAATATCAGGCAGAGTAGTTTCATAAGGTATCATACAGAGTGGTTTTAATACTGTAAAAATTCTCTCTGCTCTGCCTATTTTTCCCACTTCACCCCAAACTCTAACAATTTTTGATCTTCTTATTGTCTCCAAGTTTGGCCTTTCCCAGCATCATATACAGTAATTTCTTGGTGTCTTGGTTGGGATTTGGTTCCATGAACCCCCCATTCACAGACACCAAAATCTACATAGCCTAAGTACATCCTCCCATATTCTTAAAATCTTCTCTATATTACTTACAACACTTAGCACAATGTAAGTGCTATATCAACATTGTTATATGATATTGTTTAGAGGATGGTGACAAGAAAAAATATCTGTATAAATAAGTTCAGTAGAGATGCATTTTTTTACCAAATATTTTTAGATCCATGGTTGGTTGAATCCACAAATGTGATTCCAATTATAGTTGGAATCAGACAATAATGTAGCCTTTTCAAAGTGGCCTCTTCAACTTAGTAATGGGTATTATATATATTTAAATTTCCTGGCTTGATAGTTCTTTCATGGCTTGATAGCTCCTTTTTTTTTTTTAAGCACTGTATAATATTTCATTGCCTGGATATACCATAGTTTTTCCCTTCACCTACTGAGGGATGTCTTGGTTACTTTGCAAGTTTTGATAATTATGAATAAAACTCTATAAAATCCATGTGCAGGTTTTTGTGATGATATAAATTTTCAACTCCATTGAATAAATCCCATGAAGAACAGTAGTTGGATTGTATGGTCAGAATATGTTTAGTTCTCTAAGAAACCACCAAACTGTCTTTTAAAATAGCTCTAACATTTTGCATTCTTTCCAGCAATTAATTAGGATTCTGGTTCTTCTTGTTGGTGTTGTCAGGGTTTTAAATTTTGGCCATTTTTAATAGATGTGGCCCAAATCTAATGGTTTTAATTTTCATTTTCTTGATGACATAAGATATGAAGCATCTTTTCATGTATTTATTTACCATTTGTGATCTTCTAATCTTCTTTGGTGAGATACTTATTAAAGTTTTTGACATGTTTTAAAAAAATTGTTGGCAACAGAAATTCATGTCTTCTTTTTTTCTTCTTTTACTTTGTTTTAGTTCACCTGGATTATTAATTTTTGTTGACTTTTCTAAGAACCAAATCTTTTGGCTTTATTCATTTCCTGTTTTGGGTTTTATTTATTCTTCTGCTTACTTTGGATCTTATTTGCTTTTCCTTGCCTATATTCATAAAATGGAAACTTAGATTATTGACATTGAGACTTTATTGTTTTATAATACATGCATTCAATCCTATAGATTTCCCTCTTACCACTGATTTTAATGCATCCTACAAGTTTTGATTACATGAACAAGTTTTTAAAATTTAGTTCTAAATAGTTTCTTTTTTGACCTGTATTTTAAAAGTGTGTTGTTTTATCTCATGGTATTTTGGATTTTTCATATATATATTTCTGTTATAGATTTCTAGTTTAATTTCAATGTGGTATATTGGCAACACTGTATGATGTCTATTCTTTAAATTTAAGTATGTTTTAGGGTCCCAGAACGAGGTATGTCTTGGTGAGTGTTCCATGTGTGTTTGAGAATTCTGCTGTTGTTGGGTGAAGCAGTTCACAGATGTATACTGTTCCAGTTGATTGATTGAGTTCAATTATGTGCTTCCTGTTTTTGTGCCTGCTGGATCTGTTCATTTCTGATAGAGGGATGTTGAGGTTTGCAATAATAGTGGAATCATGTATTTCTTCTTGAGGGTCTTTCAGTTTTTGCCTTGCACATTTTAAATGCTTTGTTCTTAGGCACATATATAATATGTACTATTTTTCCTTGGGGAATTGACCTTTTGATCATTTTGTAATTCTCCTCTTTATCCTTGATAAATTTCCTTGCTTTGAAATATGCTCTGAAATTAGCTTAACTACTACTGCTTTCTTTTGACTGGTTTTAGAATGGTATTTCTTTATCCTGTCTCTTCACTTTTGATCTGTTAGTGTCTTTCTATCTATAGTGGATTTCTTATAGAAAACATATAACTGAACCTTGTTTTCTGATCCTTTCTGATGATCTGTTTTCTAAAATTGATGCCTTTAGATCATGGACATTCAAAGTGGTTACTGATACAGTTGAATTAGTACCTATCATATTTGTTACTGTTTTCTATTTGTTTACTGTGCTTTTTTGTTCCAATTTGTGTCTTGTATTATTTTCTTCCCTTCTGTGGTTTTAATTAAGCATTTTATTCAATCCTAATTTCTCTCCCTTTTTAACAAATCGTTATACTTATTTTTTACTTTTGTTAGTGGTTGCCCTAGAACTTCTATCTACAACTAAGTCAAGTCTACTTTTAAATACTCTATATTGTTTCATGGGTTGTTTGAGTATCTTATAACAAAATAGTCCTAATTTCTCCCTTCCATCCCTAGTATCATTGCTATCATTAATTTCACTTGTAATAAAATGTACATAATATATACAGATAATATATAAACCTAAGCATACATGGTTGAATACATTGTTGCTATACTTTTTAAAAATTTCTATCAGAAAAATTAGAAATATTTAAAACAAAAGTTTTGTTTTACCTTCACCTGTTGTTTCTTTGGTGTTCTTCCTTTCTTTTGGTAGATCTGAACTTCTGGCCTGTATTGTTTTTTTTCAAAAGGGTCCTCAACTAATATTTCTTGCAAGACAGTTTTAAAGTGACAAATTGTTGGGACTATGTCTGCCAAGGGGCAAGGTTTGACTGCTTACCACGCCCTAAAGGACCGGGGCTAAACCAAGGGGTGTGGCTATGATGTAGTGTGAGAGACTGAACCGCCTTGCTTGCTGATTGGTTAGTTTTAGGCCTATTTAAGTCAATGCTTGTTCAATAAATCTGAGTTTTTTCGGGCATCCCGCGTGCTATACAAGACTCCCTAGGTGTGGCGTGTTTTCTGAGGTAAGGCACCTAGCGATTTCTGTCCTTAAGCTCACCCCGTGGGGTGAGTTGCAATCTTTCCTGCAGGCAGGAAAAATTCCCTTTTAGGGCCCCAAAAGGGAAGCGCAACTCAGAGCCTGGCTCCATTCATAACTCAGCAACCCCAGCAACCCCGGCAACAAATACCCCAGTTTTTGCTTGTCTGAGAAAGTATTTTCTTTTCAGTTTTTAGTTTTTCATATACCACATATGCCTGTTTCAGTTTTTAGTTTTTCATAAACCACAGATATGCCTGTGGTATATCCAGGCAATGAAATATTTTACAGTGCTAAAAAAGGAGCTATCAAGCCATGAAAGAACTATCAAGCCAGGAAAATTAAATATATATATATATATATATATATATATATATATATATATATATATATATATATATATAAATAATATCCATTACTAACTATTCTCAGGGTACAGAATTCCAGTTTTTTTGCACATTAAGTATTTTATTGCATTCACTCTATTCTTGGTCATATGATTCTTGAGATGTCAGAAGTTAATTCTTATCTTTGATCTTTATTCCTCTATAGGTAAGATCCACCCCACCCCTGCGTAGGTGTAGTGTTTTGTTTTGTTTTTGTTTGCATTTCTGTTGCTTTATATTCTGAGTTTCCTGATTCTGTGTTTTGGTACCTGCCAGTTGCTTACAAAACTATCCATCATTATTGAATTAATAATGTTCATTTCACTTTCTGTTGCTACTTTTATGTGTATGTCGCTCCTTTGGTAGTTGGACCATAGTTCTTGAATATTACATTTTTGTTTTATTTTTCTAGTCTTTTTTTCTCTTTGGCTTTCAGTTTGGGAGATTTCAGTTAATATATACTCAACGTCAGATTCTTTCCTCAACTGTATCTAGTCTACTAATGAGCCCATTGAGGCAACCTTCATTTCTGCTGCAGTGGTTTTTAACTCTAGCGTGTGTGTGTGTGTGTGTGTGTGTGTGTGTGTGTGTGTGTGTTATTTTTGTATTTTCATCTCTTTGCATACCTTAGCCATCTGTTTTCTTTATCAGAACACTTATCATATTTGTTTTAAATTCTCTACTATTTCCAACATCTCTGACATGTTTTGTTCTGGTGCTTGTCCTGTGATTTTTGCTTTTAGTATACTCTGTAATTTATTTTTGGTAACCAGATATGATATATTATAAAATGGAACTGTGCTATAAGTAGGTCATTAGTAAAGGGGTGGCCAGTTATAAGGGCAGGTGAAGCATTCTAGAGTCTTTTGGTAAGGTCTCAGTATTTTAATGAGCCCACGACTCTGGTCTGTGAACTTTACAAGGGCTCCCCAGCCCCCTCCACACACACATCCTGCTTAAATGGGGCCAGATGAGTAGATTGGATTGGAGTTGAGTATTGCCCATCCCTTGGATCAGTTGTGTTCTAATCAAACTCCAGTAGGTTAGGCTTTGGTTAACAAGGTCTGTCCTCATGAGAAACTAGTTGAGAATAGAATGCTCTGGCATGTTTTAAAGATGGTTCTTCTCCTCAACCCCTGCTGGAAGCATAAGAGTTCTGTTTTCTCATGTAGCATTCCCCAACTTATCTACATTTTCATTTTCCAGTTTTAGTTACCAATGATAAACTAGCCCCAAAATGTTAAGTGGAAAATTCCAGAAGTAAGCAATTTATAAATTTTAATTTGCACACCATTCTGCATGGCATGATGAAATCTCATGTGGTCTTGCTCTTTCCCACCTGGATCATGAATCATCTCATTGACCAGTGTACCCACAGTGTATATGCTACCCATCTATTAGTTACTTATCTTTCTAAGCTATCAGATCAACTATCGTGATCACAATGGTTGTATTCAAATAATCCTTATATTACTTAATGTTTACAAAGCACAAGAGTAGTGATGCTGGGAAACATGTATACTCATAAAGAAGCTGTAAAGTGCTTTGTTATGTATCATCTTACATCATCATAACATATTTTGAGAGAGAAATGCCACATTTACATAACTTAAATTGCAGTATATTATTATAATTGTTCTATTTTGTTGGTGTTATTGTATATCACTTACTGTGCCTAATTTGTAAATCCAACTTTATCATAGGTAATGTGTATGGGAAAAGAAGTATATATAGGAGTCAGTGCCATGTGTGGTTTTACATACCCACCAGTGATCTTGGAACACATCCCCATATCCTATATGGATGTGGGTGACTATTGTATTAAGTGGGGGAATCTGGTTGATTTCTTTAAGAAGAAACTCACTAAAGTATGGGGACCTTGCATAACTGGGTTTCAAAGGAGTTTTTTAAATTTGTGACTGGCCTACAATGAGTCTCCAGCAATACTTCAATTACAATTCAGGTTTTTTATGCCAGCACTGGTTCCCAAGAGGTTTCTACCTCGATGTGTTCTGATTCTCTGATTGTGAGGGCAGTGGTTTTTTTTCTATGGTCTCATTTCTCTTAATAATCTAAGAAGCATTGTTGATTTTCAGTTTGTTCCGTTTTTTACTTGTTAAGACAAAGTGGCAACTTCAAAGCCCTTTACACATAGCACCAGAAACCAGAATAACTGCATTCATTTTTAAACTGAATAAAACAAATATTCGTTTTATTTTTATTGTTGACAATGACAATATTTTCCACTTCAGTTTGCCCTTCTTTCATTAAACCATTTTTTATTCACTTAGCATATGATAGCATCAAATTTACATTATGAAATAAGTGATTTTTACTTTCAGGGTATTTATACCTTGGTGGAAAGACAAAAAGGTAAATAAAACACTTTAAAATAGTTGGATAAAGGTTTTTAGTCACAAGATATTATATGTGATTCTGAAATCATGAAAGTAAGATAATTATAAATGTATATGAAATTTTAAATGACTTATAAGACAGTTAATATAGAAACGAATGCAAGCTTATAAAATAAAAGGAAAAATATTCAACAATATTTTATATCCAGTTTTATGTGCATTTAGTTGAAAGCTAACTACACCTGACTGCATGAAGTTCTTACTGGAGGTGACTATTGAGCTGCTTTTCAAAGGATTCAGAGGACAACATAGGGAAAAGGACGATGCAGTGAGAGGAACTGGTGTGTGTGTGTGTGTGTGTGTGTGTGTGTGTGTGTGTGTGTGAATGCTCAGAGGTGTGCATTGTCTGCGGCATTGAGTGAACCATGAGTCACTCTCTGAATGACCGAGAGTGAGATCAGAGGCTGTTGGGGCTGCAGGACATAAAGAGGAAAACTGAACCTGGTTGTGGAAGCTTTGGAGACTCACTGAAAGGTTTTTAAACAGATCACAGCTGGGTTTTCCAAAGGACACTCTGGCAGTGGGAAGCCCTACTGAAGGTTTTCCCAACCACCAGGCAAGGGAGGTTGCAGCTACCAGAGTGGGAAGGGGAGTTTTGAGGTCTGTTTTTAGGCTCCACCCTTTGGTAAGTGGCTGTGTGGTGAGGAGAATAGTCTCTGTCTTTTGAAGGCTGGTGAATATTGGTGCCCTTTACACATCAGCATTGGCAAGGAAAAGCCAGAGTAGGGTGCAGTTACAGTGATAGAAGCAGATTTTATTCAGGATTATTGCAATAGAGAAGGAGATCTCAGTATAGAACTGGGCTAAATTCCAAATACAGCAGGGACAAGAAGGAATTTATAGTTAAACAGCAGAATTAGGGCCAATGGATGAAAACATATTAAGAGGAAATATCAAAGATAAGTGAAGGATTCAGACTAAATTAATAAAAGAAAAATTCTAAAATGCTCTAAATTTAATTACAAGGACTAGAGGATGGAGGGGAAGGGGGATTAGGGAAGTTAATCAATTAGTTGCTATGGGCAAAAACAACAAAAGATGGTTCCACTTTCCTGAATTCATGTCAAAACCTGGAGTCAAACCCCAGGCAGTCACCACTAGGCAGCACAACCTCCTGTTTATGAATCAACTTTCCAGACTATTAACTCCCATCAGTCCAGAAGCACTAGGTCTTTTCCTTATGTACTGCTGTCCTGAAACATCCCCTGCTATATATTATTTCACTCCTTGTATCTATAGCCAGTGTAGGTTCAATGTTAATTTATGCTTTGCTTTTGCAAATCTTCATGGTTAAGATGCTTTGAGCTCTTGGGTCGCACAGACACATTTCTGGATGCTCTCTAGACTTGCCGCTGGTGCTTGCAGGACTCTTCCAAGGACCAGGTACTTTTCTGTTTAGCATCTGTCATGACTCAATAAACATGATTTCAGATAACCCTCTGTATCAAGAGCTTTGGTTTAAAATAACCTAACAGGATTCTTGCTGAAGATAAGCAAGGGAGATTGAACATCACTTGGGGGATGGAGAAGGAGGCTGAGGAACCTGATTAGATTTCAAGGATGATCAGATAGGGAGGATAGCAGATTCTGACTCAACCAACTTAGCAGGTTCTTGCTAAAACTGGAATTCCAAAGAAATGGATGGATCCAGAAGAAGGTCCAGGAATCTGACTAAAGTCTCATACGGTGCAGCAAAGAATGTTTTTGAGGAAAAACAAATTTGACAAGAACGATTAGGACTTTTACCCCACTGCTTGTGGATGCAGTTATGTGTTTATATACATACCCAACAATTTTAGCTTGGCATATGTGCGTGCGTGCGTGTGTGTGTGTGTGTGTGTGTGTGTGCTTATTTATATATATACTGTGTGTAATGTACATTAGAAATAAAACTTTTAAAAGGGAGGGATTTTAACATGCTGTAAACAGAAGGTCTGATATTTTCTTTCCACATCCCATTGATAGGCTTGTAAACTTCAATTTTGAAACCATCATTGTTTTAAAAACAAGTCTGTAGATGAAGTTTCCCAAGAATAAGTGAAGAGTAGAGAGGCAGAGGTGGACACCTGGTTATACCCATATTTAAGAATATCATAAGAAATGAGCAGAGGAAAAGGAGACAGATGGAGTAGCCATAGAGGGTAAATGCAATGCCACAGAAGCTGAAGAAGATGATGATTTTGTGTTTATTGCACCTACCTGCACTTAATTGTTGAGGGCATGCCCTGTGAGGTGCATTCAGAAGGGCTAGAGAGTCAGTAGAAAATAAGACATTGTCCTTGCCTAAGAGAGGCAAAAAGCAAATTGAGATATTATAGGTTGATAAGTTCTTTAATTAAAAAATGCATTCTGTATCCTTAATAGAGTTTGGTTATGTATATTAGGAGGATGCTTAAGAAAGTTTCTCAGAAAAGATAAGGGTTCAGCTAAGTACCCCCCTCCCTTGGTTAGGCAGGGGTTAGGTAGGAAAAGCCTAAGAGGTCTGTAACTTTGATGGTATAGAAAAACAAAATGAGCAAAATAGTACCAGGAACCATCTTCCTGCTGTAGGCCATTAACATGAATACATTAGAGTACTGGCTCATTTAAATTCCTGAGGGGTGTTACATTCTTGCAAATTGTTACAGATAACAGTACTCACATTTAAATGAGAACTTTTAAATACCTTTCTCTATTTATAGCAGGAAAGGAAAGAAGTTCCCCAGTTCTGCTCCCTGGAGGCATTCATTAGGGGAAGTTTAATGAAGCAGGCAAACAGGTGCTTTTTATGTGCCTTTTATAAAGGGCTGCAACGCTGCTCTTCCCATCCCTTCAGCTTCCAACTGGGAGCACACGTCATCTGCTGAGCTAATAGCTCACAGCAGGGTCCTTCAGTGCTCTCCACATAAATATTCAGTCTTATCTTCTGCCTGGTGATCGATCATAAGCACAATGTACAGAGAAAGATGGAAAAACCAAATACAGAAATGTGTGATTTCCTGGTCATAAGTTTAAAGACTTTTTGGCACAGGAAGATTTAATAAATAAACGCTGAATATAGCTCTGATGCATTAGTAATAAAATTCTGCTGATTCTTATTAAAGATTTCCCTAAATCCCCAACATATAGGGAAAAATAATTGTATCTAGTAGCCATGGCTTCATTACTTTTTGATCTCTTCCCCTTGCTAGCAATTCATATGTCTGTGGGAACTTATAACATTTATAACCGTTCTTGACAGGTTGATCATAATGTGAACATTGTGTGAATCTTCTTTGCTTTCATTTGTCAGGAATTTAACTTTTTAATCACTTGTGTATTTGAATACTTGTCAATTTGGTATATTGTTTTCTACTAACGTTAGGAGTAGAGAATCACTTTGTTTCCTAAAAACTCATTTAAATGATCTAAATGAGGGAAATTAAAAAAGATTGTCTAATTTAGATAGAAATGCATGATACAAGTGAGGTTTCTTATTTATTTAGAACTGTCTTGGAAAACCTTCCTTAAGACCTTTCTACTAGGATTCAAGAAAGAAGTGAGAATTAAATTTATTATGGCAGCAATTGAACAAGACTGAGGTAAGCAGTTACTCTCAAGGGATCAGCAGTTGCTACCTCATTGCAGAAAAGGGATGGATTCCCACATTAATAGAATCAATGATAATCGTTTTAAGTTAAAGGCAGTAAAATAAAGCTTCAGTGAAATGCAATCATTGAGCAATATGTTTTTCAAGTAGTTTAAGGAAAAACATGGTTAAGGAAGGGGTAGACATGGAAAGAGGTCTTGGGTTTAGAAAAGGTTTCCCAAGGGTCAGTGGTGAGTGCAGTGGCATAAAAAGCAGACTATACTTTATACACTATACTTAGGATTGTGGTTCAGCTGTAAGAGAGCCCTAAGGTAGGGTGGGGAGGGGCTTAAACAAGTTAGGGGTGTGTGCGTGTGCGTGTGTGTGCGTGTGTGTGTGTGTGTGCGTGTGTGTGTGTGTGCGTGTGTGTGTGTGTGTGAAGTATGCAGGTGGCAGTCCACAGCTGGTGAGGTGGCTTTATGCCACAGCATTCTTAGGAACGCAATTACTTTAAAATTCCTTTTCAGTTATCCCTCAGGTATATTTGTTCTCCAGGTTCAAGATGACTTCTGGCCCTCCAGAAATCACATGCGCATTGTAGACAGTAGGAGGAGAGAACAAGAAGGAAGAGGCGAAGCGTGGGCACCACTGCCACATGTTGGTTGCATTGATGCATTGTGGCTTAGTCACACTGAACCGTCAGTGGCAAGGCTGACTGGAAAATGCCTGCTTTATCCCAGATGTCACTGTGTCCAGCCAAAAGTTGAGGGTTCTGTCACTATTAAATAAATGGGAGAAAGGGTGGCATCAGGGGAAAGAACAAATTAGGGACGGTGGGTAGAGAGGACAAGTCCAGGACACAAGGCCCTCACACCTTAGGAATGGTTCTAGGCTGTCCACTTCCCTGCCACTTGGCACTCTAGTCCTTCTTTGGCCTCCCTGCCTCCCTGAAAGTGGGCCTGGGTACAACAAGGATTGAGGTTGTGCCCTAGTGTGACTGGAAGAAATCAGGACCAGGTCCATGTTCCATGGAGTCAAAGAATGATTCCTGCAAACAAGGTAAGCAGCAGGAGAGTTTATTTAAAAGAAGAAGAAAAATAAAAAATAAAAAGCTTCTCCAAAGAAAAGGGGGCCCTAGACGCCGGGAGTCCTTGGGAAGGAGCACAGTTTACCCATTGTATGGTTTCTAGAACTTTCTTTCTCTTTGCCTCTTCCTCTGTCCACATGCTCTTTACTAATCTCCATTGGTGTTCCCTGTGTCCATGGGTCAGTCTTAGTTTTTCTCTTAGATCCCCTTTAGGGGCATGAACATGGAAGTGTTTGCCTGATCGGATTCTTTGTCCAAGAGCCAGCTTAGGGAGTGACTGTAATATTAAGCAACAACTTCATTCCTTCTTTAGAAAAACAAATATCCTCTGACTTCCCCTTCATGAACCCTCACTGTCTTCTCCTAAGGTGACTGCCCACTTCCCCTACCTCACTAGCATCTGGGGTTGGGACATGATGGTGGTGTCAACTCTGAGCTAGCAGCAATATGGCAGCCTCTCGCCCACCCGTCTTTAGCTCCCCTGGTTGAGGTGGTTGCAATTCCCGTGTCTGTGGCAATTTGCAGTGTCAGTCCTTTGAAAGAGGATTCACCTAGCTTAAATTCCCCACCTTGGTCAGGGCAAGGTATATCAGTCTGGTGACTCACAAGAAGTAAAACCCAGCTGCAGTCACTTCCCTGGCCCAGGTAAGCCCTGGGAGGTGGGTGGGGACCCAAAAACTGTGCCAGTCTGCACTTGTACTACAAGTAACCCAGCTGGCCTTGGAGAATGCTCCCTATCCCCTCCTAACCATCCTGAACAGGGCTTGTGTTGGTCTCTTCTAGCCAGCTCCTGGCACCCTGGGAATAAATAAAAAAATACATAATCTTCAGTAATTCCTGATAGGATCTAATTAATCACACTTAAAACTGTCGTTTCATCATTTAAATATGCACGGTAAAATTTATGCTAATTTAAAATTTCTAAGTGATTCATAGAATGAAATTAAATAGCAAATATGAAAACGCAATGACAAGTTGGAAGAGTGATTGTAGAACGAAAGCAAAAAAAAAAAAAAAAAAAAAAAACCTTCATATTTTAGTACCTTTAATGGCATTTCCACCCTCTCTTTCTTCAACAGAAAGCCCCGTTTTCATTTTGCCCTAGGCCCTGCAAATTATGTAGCTGGTCTGATAGGTGAGTTTCCCTACTGAAATTTAAGAATATCTTGCTTTTGAAGTATTAGAGGCAAGTATGCAAAATTTCATGAGATGATTAGAACATCTACCCTTTGGCTGTCCAAGTGTGCCCTTCTTGTCAGGTGTCAAACAAAATTATATTCTCTCCTTCATCTCATCAACTACTTAGCCATTCACTACTCATGGCCAAATAAGATATTAATGCATATAAGACTTGTGTGCAGAACAAGTTGGATATTAGCATCAGATGCAAAATAGCCCTGTCAATAAATCAGTGTGTATATTGCCTCAATGACCACAAAGTAATTTTCAGCATGTCTGATATAGATTTATATCCTTTTAGTATAATAAAGAAATACCAAAAGTCTTCTATGTTTTTCCAAGTATATTTGAATAATTGTGCCCTTTCCTCACATTGTCTAATTCTGACAGTTCCTATATATATAACTGGAAAAGACAATTCCTTGCCTAAAGAATGAGATGATAATAAATTAATTTATTCCCTTGTTTTCCTTTGGCTATGGCCCACCTACTCAGGGTTCTATTTATAAAGCAAGCTTGGCATGTAATTTGGTTGCCTAATGGAATGAAGGTGAATAACAAGTGGTCCCACTGTAAAATGATCATGTGTAAGATGGATGAAATAGAATGCCTGGTTTCAAGAATTTCCTGAACTATTAGTCCCTTGGGTAATACATCTTAACTTCTTTCAATGTGTATCGTGCCACCATTATCCTACACATTTTCAATTCTTGCAAAATGCACCAATGTGCCAGGCCCACACTGATATTTCTTCATCGATACTTCTTAATAAAACAACAACTGACAAGATGCATTTTTAGCCACAAATACAGCTCCTTCAAGGCTGTACTGTGTCAAAATACTCTGATAAGATGGCATTTGGGGAATTTCTGCTGAGGTATAATGATGTGTTACTTTTGTTTTTGTTGAAGGTAAATGAGCCAGTCTCAGGACAAACCAGCCATTAGCATTCACACTAAAGTTAAGTCCAGGACTGAGAAATTGAAAGAGAAATCAGTAAAAATGAAATTTTACTCAGGTTTTTACATATGTTAATTTTCCATTCAGTAAACGTTATTCAATAAGCTTATTATGTGATATTCTAGATACTGGAGATAGAGCAGTGATAACAAAACTTCCCATGCTCACAGAGCTTATGTTCTAATGAATAGGTAAAAACGCATGTAATCTGTTAAGGAAGTTGAGAAATTATACAGAGTGGTGTTTTTTGTTTGTTTGTTTGTTTGTTTGGGGTTTTTTCCTTTTTTATTTTTGTTTTTTGTGCTATGAATCAAACCCTGGGCCATGTACATGTTAGGCAAGTGCTCTAATGCTGAGCTATAGCCCCACCCTTGTCTTTTCTACTTGAAAAATGGGTTATATTATGGGAATACTTTTTGCAGAAATTACTGGCAAGACAGGCTAGCGGTGAGGAACTTGAGCTCTAGAGTTAGATAAACTAAGCTTTGATTTTTGCATCTTACTCTTGAAAGTGCTTATTTTTTGGCTTTCAGTAAGTAGCTTGATCTCTTTAAGCCTTGGTTTTACTATCTATAAGTGAGGCAAAAACATTCGATTGCCATAAGACGGAAGGAAGGAATGCTTGGAAAACACTTGGCATAGTGCCTCAAGTGTTATTTTCTATTTATTATTGGTAACATTATTTGATGACCTGTATTCTTACAAGAAGGCTATGATTGAAAGACTGAGCTTAGTGCTTGAAGTTCTACTGGCTTTTGATGAATTAAGTTTGCTATATGGCATTGCCTTTCAACCTTTAATACATATACAAATCAGTGAGGATCTTGCTAAAATGCAGGTTGTTATTCAGTGGCTCTGGTGTGGGGCCTGAGATTTGCCGTTTCTAAGAGGTTCACAGGTGATGCCGTCAAGGTGGCTACTTCTCCATGGATTGTATGTAAAACACTGATTTGACAATGAGAGAAATGGAAAGACCTGGCACTCCAGGCTGCTGTTAAGCAAAGTGTGTGCCTCCAAACAATAGGAGATGTCTATGACCTCATTAATTAATACCATCAGAAGGAAGTAAAGGGAAATACCTTGTTTATTGTGAAATATACTTATGATAGTAGTGAAGTGTACAGAGGATTGAGAGTCATATGAACAAAGATCATGGTCCTCTGTCTTATCTGGAGAATAATTGTTCTGACCTAACTACCTTAGACCACAATGATGAATTTAAGCTTTCTTGGATAAGGCCTCCCCGCCCCCCCCACCCCCCGTATTGTGCTTGGTCAGAAACATGTATCAAAATTGACTTTTTTCCCCATCTCTGAATCTTTAAGAGTATATTTACAAATATACTGATAGTGGCTCAATTGAGTATCCAAATAATGAGAAATATTGAATACAAGACCAAACAATCACTCTTCAAAATATATACCTTAGAGAATTGAAAACATGGTCATGTGAAAAGTTGTGCACAAATATTGGTAACAGCATTATTTGTAATCATCCCAAAGTGGAAATAACCCAAATGACCATTGACAGATAAAAGGATTAAAAAATTTGATATATTCTTAAAGTGTTTTATTACTCAACCATAAAGAGAAATAAAGTACCGATGCATGTCATAACACAGATGACCTTTGAAAACAGTGCTAAGTGAAATAAGCCAGAAAAGGTCACATATCATATCATTCAATTTATATAAAATGTCCAGAAAAGGCAAATCCTGAGTTTGCTAGGGACGGGGTCAGGAGAGAATGTGAAGTAACTATTGATGGGTACAAGATTTCTATTTAGGGTGATAATAATATTCTGGAAGTAGATTGTGGTGCTAATGGTCACACAACCCTGTGAATATATAAAAAATTAATGAATTACATATCTTTAAATTTTGAATTTCATAATATATAAAATTAGATTTAATAAAAATGCAGAAAAGTGCATTAAGCACCAGATGCTTTAGCATCTGGAGACCTGCAAAGTTCTCTTCACACTTGAGATCTGTAAAGTTGAAATATTATTTAATTGTGTTTTTAAAGAGCCCAGTTTAATTGTATAAGTCAATGGTATGTTTAAAACAGGAATAATTTCTTTGTGACTTCTCACTTTGAGGGGTGGAGTCTATTTCCCCACTTCCCCCTAATGAGAGATGGCCTCATGGCTTGCTTCTACCAACGAAGTGGGATAAAAATGACTTGTGGGAGCTCCAAGCCTGGGCCTTAAGGGAAACTGATTTATCTTGCTTTCTTAGAAGACTACAGCCATGTGGCCAAGCTTGAGAAGTAGAGACCATGGCAAGAACAGCCTCAGCTTTCCTAACCACCATAGTGCCTCAGCTGGAGGCCTCCAAGCAAGAATGGTCTCTGCAGAGACAAGCTTTCCATACACAGCCTTGTGCAAATTACCTACCACGGAATCCTGAACAAATGTGATTCTTAGTCACTAAGTCTGATAGTGTTAGTTAGGAAGGCCCCAATTAGTGATATAGATATAATTTCTTAATGGAACTTTGCTGAGACAACATTAAAAATAAGAATAAAATATCCGCAGCATCTGATAAAACTTTTCTTTGTATCTTATCTATGTCTCCCTTTTCCTCTCCATCCTTGATTTTTAAAAGACCTTTCTATCTTGGTCTTCTGCACTAATACAAGCTTGACCTCTAAGAGACCACAATAGTCTTTTAAGAGACTTCATGAAATGGGTCCAAATGTGCAGCTGGTCTTGTGCCAGACAGAGAGATCTTGACTTAAAGACCCAGAGTTCATTTCTTTTCTATATCCTCCAGAATACTATTTAACTGGCATCTATAAGATGCTAGTTAGCTAATAGCAAAGTGATTTTTTTAGTTCATTTTATGGGCTATTTCATACATATTTACCTGTTGACAATGTATAAAATCTTTCTTGATAATTGATTGGTCACTTAACATTTGGTTTAACTGTTATGGTATGCATAGCCATGTTTATGGGTTTTTGGGACATTCTGTATGTCCATTACTGGCATCATCAACTAACAGGCACTTTTTGAGTAGCTACTAAGTGTAATGAAACTTACCTACATCCAGGGTAGTCTCCAAATACTTGCATGTTTGGTAATAATTTATAATTTATCTAATTCTTTATCTTCAATGGATACATTATTGATGAAAATATCTAAATGTTTTTTAAATAAGTAAATTATCTAATTATTTGACTCTGTTAACAAATATTTATTGAGTGACTACTAGGTCTTGGCAGTTTTCTAGATACTGGGGATATGGTGATGAACAAAAAATTGATGCCTTCGTCGAGTACATATTCTAGATGAGGAGATAAAAATTATGTCTGCAGATAATAAAGTGTGTTAGATGCTATAAAAAATAAGCTGTGGGGGACTGGAGAGGGTTGTTAGATGAGATGCTACAATTTTAAATAGAGCAGACAAATGTGATGCAGATCAAACAAAACCTTGACCAACTCAATGGGGTTTCTGAAGAAAATATTGCTAGCACAATCAGGGCCAAAATGACTAAGTCTTCATATACCTGCCTTGCTTAGTCATTGGTTACAGATATTCATCTCATGTGAGGAGACTTCTGCACATGAGGCAGATGCTGAAGGAGTGACAGATGGAAACTATGCTGAAGACATAATTTACATTTGAGTAGCAATTTATTCACTGACAGAGGATAGGATGGCATATCTTCATGTCTATCCATGAAACCAATAGAGCATTTGGATGTGGCATGATACGACTGATATCCTAAAGCAGTCATGCTTGTTGCTGTGCTATGAATAGAATTTAAGGAGACAAGGTCAGAATAAAGAGGACAATGGAAGGATAAAGGAGGTAAGGCCAGTGACTAGTAACACAGATGGGAGGTGATTATGGCTTAGACCAAGGTAGTAGCAATGGTAGTGGTAAAGAGGACTGACAATATGCACTGATGAATACTAAATATAAGAAAAAGAGAGCAATCAAGGATAACTTCAAATTTGGGGGGGCTGAGCAACTGAAAAAATGTTATTGCCATTACAAGGATAAGGAAGTCTGAGAAAGAGTACCAGGAATTTGGTTTAGAATATGTGAAATTTGTGATGTTGACTCAATGTCAGGATAGATGGGCTAGTCTAATTTTTATCACCTTGACAAAATACCTGAGAAAATCAACTAAAAAGGAGGAAAGGTTTATTTGGCAAATGGTTTTATAGGTTTCAGCCCAAATTTGGTCATCTCTGTTGCTTTGGGGCCTGTAGTGAGGCACAATATCATTGCAGGAAGTGCTTAATGGAGCAAGTTGCTCACCTCATCATGGCCAGAAAACAAAGTATGGGGAAGGGTGGGAAGTAGGGAAGGAGCTGGGTCCCAAAATCACCTTCAAGGGTATGCCTCCAATGACCTAACCTCCTTCCACTAGGTCCACCTCTTCAAGGTACTACCAATAAGTAGGGCCACAGCATGAGTGCCTTTGGGGGACGTGTCAGATCTAAACCATCACAGATGTTGTGCAGGTAGCTGAACATACAAATCTGTATGTCAGGGCACAACTGTGGGATACAGATATAAGTTTTAGACTCTTATTTTATAGATGAAAAAAGCACAAACTAAATCATGAAATTAAGGTAGATGCAGAAGAGAGATCTGAAGAAGGCCCCAGGACACGGCAGTATGCCATGGTTGTGGAGATGAGGGGTGCTTTGCCACAGAACCTCCAAAGGAGAGGCCAGTGTGGTAAGAAAAGATCTAGGAGAACTGAGTATCCTGAGGACCAAACAGAAAAGGTGTTTCAAAGAGAAAGATTAGTCAGCTGTATCTACTCTTCTATCCGACAAGTGAGAAGATGAAAATGTGACCACTAGGTTCAACAACCTGCAGGTTGTTTTGAAACACTAGAAGATAAGATTCAGTGAGCGGTGGGGCAAATACCTGCACAAATGCACTCTAGAGAGAATAGGAGTAGGAGACTTTAAGATAGTAAGATGATTCTCCTGAGGAGATTGGCTGTAAAGGATAGGACAGAAGTGGGGCAATAAGTAAGGGAAAGGTGGGTTTAAAACATTTTATTTTAAAAAAAAATTATTCTTTTTAACTACACATGACAATAGAATGTATTTTTATATATCATATATACATGGAGTATAACTACTCATTCTTGTTGTTGTACATGATGTGGAGTTACACTGGTCATATATTCATATATGAACATAGAAAGTTATGTCCAAATCGTTCTACTGTCTTTTCTATTCCCATCTCTCCTCCATTCCCTTCATTCCCCTTTGTCTAATACAGTGAACTTCTATTCTTCCCTCCCCTAGCTTATTGTGAGTTTTCATCTCCATTTCAGAGAGGACATTCAGCCTTTGTTTTATTTATTTATTTTATTTTTTGGAATTGGCTTATTTCACTTAGCATGATGGTCTCCAGTTCCATCTATTTGCCAGCAAATGTCATACATAATTTCATTTTTTATGGCTGAGTAGCCGAGTATTATTCCATTGTGTACATATGCCACATTTTCTTTATCCATGCCTCTGTTGAAGGGCATCTGGTTTGGTTCCATAGCTTTGCTATTGTGAACTAAGCTGCTATAAACATTGATGTAGCTGCATCACTATAGCATGCTGATTTTAAGTCCCTTCGCTATATGCCAAGGAGTGGGTTAACTGGGTCAAATGGTGGTGGTGGTTCCATTCCAAGTTTTCCGAGGAATCTCCATACTGCTTTCCAGAGTGGTTGCACCAATTTTCAGTCCCACCAGCAATGTATGAATGTACCATTTTCCCCCACATCATGACCAACATTTATTATTTCTTGTATTCTTGATAATTGCCATTCTGACTGGCAGGATCTTGAGGGTGGTTGGGATTACAACCTTGTTTGCAGGTAGGCAGTAGCTCTATGGGGCTGAGCTGGCCAAAGTGGACTTCTGACTACTGCTTGTGAAGTCATAGTCATGGTTATTGATGAGAATGAGGAAGATTGGAAAGCAGGTGTTGGTATTTGATGAAAGAAGCAATAATATGAAATTGTTTTCTAAAAAGTGGGACACAACGGTTGAATAATTTTTGCAGAGGGGGATTCCAAAGGGTGAGCTAGAAGAAAACAAGCTTGGTGAGCAGGATACTGGAAGTTTAGCCATAAAGTGGTGTGTGAGTTGGTAATGACAGCATCCACATATGCCCCTGTGTGTGACATTGAATGTCAAGGTCCCTAGAGCGGAGCAGGTCAGTGAATGAGTGCACCATTGGAAGAATATTAAAAACACAAGAAATAGGATAAGAATTTCCTATAAGGCATGAAAGTGATTGTGGAGCTTGCTAAAGAATGACAGGAATCCCTTATGATGGAGTTAGAAGATACAGAATTTAAAACCATAGGTTTTAGGGAGGAGACAGTGAAAAGTCTGGAAATGGCAATGAAGAGCCAGGATGACCACAACCCCCTTCCAGGGATAAGTAAATGCTGACGTGAGAAAGAAGAAGTGGTATTTGAGAGGGTGAAAGTGAAGCAATGTTCTGGGGGAGAGCCCAGTTTCAGACAGGGCAAGCCCATGAAGGAACCACCACCCCAGGCCCCAAGATACAGCAGCTTTGCAGAGGATGAACACAAGTCCGCCATAGAGCTCCAAGGCTCCCTACGTTTCCCAACTTGGGCTTGGTTTTGGTTGTGTATATGCAAGTCCTGCAGATAACCCTGGGTATCTTGGGTCTCTCATGGATTCTGGCATAAACAAGGGAACAAGGAACAATGAGGGATAGTCATTGTGTATTCTGAGAACAAGCTTGCAAAACCAGTTTTTGATATCCTCAAGCTGAAAGGAAGGAACTTGATCAGCTGCCTCAGCTGTGGCATTTGGTGCCACACACTGGGGAAGTCAATAGTGCAGGCACTGTCCAGGTATGATTCTATCATACTGTTTCTCTTCTCCCTAGTTCAACATTTTTCTGATGCATTTTTCAGAGCATATTGAAAGAAATGTATCCAAGATTTAGACCACTTCCATACACTATGGACCAGGCACTGTGAAACAAATAGCATTAATGTCTTAGAAAAGGGCTTTTGCCAGAACCAGAAACCCAGGTTATACATGTGTGTGCACATACAAACTCCATGTAAACTTTGTACCTGAACTTTTTGGGTGCCTTATTGAAGAACTGAAGTGAGATGTCTTTGCCTTCTGTTAACCACTGACTTTACTTGGGTTTCTTTATTATACTTACATGGTGTCCTTTGCTTTCTTTTTAAAATATTTTTTCAAAATATGAAATTGTTGTATTTGTACATATGTATATATATATATATATATATATATATATATATATATATATATATATATGAGAGAGAGAGAGAAGCAGGGAAAATTTATTTAATGTCTATCTTATTAGAATATAATTTCTGGTAGTGTAGGCAGAGATTGATCTGGATCCTTACACCTAACATATCAATATCACTTAGAGATACTAGATATTCAATAATATTTTGTTGACTAGACTGAAAAAAAGTTTCAACTCTGTGGTGCTTTTCAGATAATGATCAATATCATAATGCGTTTCTATGGCTTGTGTAAGTGACATGGATGGAAGCCTATACTGTTGTACTAAATATACTTTAGTGTCGTCTTGATTATAACTTTATTAATAGGAAAGAGAAGCTTCAATTTTAAATATAATATCAAACACTGTTTATTATGTGTCAGACATTATTCTAACAATGTGTAGGGATCAATTTCATTCCTGTGACAGCCTTACAAGGCATTTACTCTCATTTTTCCATGTTACACACAGGGAAACTGAGACATAAACTATTAAAAGTCATACAGTTGGCAAGTGGCAAAGTTTATCATCTAACCTAGTGTGTGTGGATCCAGAGTCCCTGGGCCTGGTTGCTATCATAATGCTTTTGAATGAATGTTCTTAGAGACTTTTAATTTTCTTTTGATATATAATTCAAAAAGGAGGAAGATGGTCACATAAAATTCTAAGGAGATTATAGCATATAACTTATTTGAATATTCATGATCTCGTGCATTAAATAAGCATAATGCCTTTGCCTAAAGCCGGGGAAGAGAAATTTTTGTAAAAGGACAAATGCCCCTATAAATTTTTATTATAAAGGCTGCAAACGATGGTGATTCTTTGTCATCTTAAGATATCTTCTGCAATTACAACAAAATAACTTTTGTCTAGTCAAGTGCTTCCACATGCTTTCAATATTTTTCAATCCTTATTCTCTTTTCATAGATGATGATGCTTAAAATTACATAATGACTTCCCAGTTTTTCAAAATTAGACCCTGTAGGAATGAAGACTTGCATATGACAGAAATTGTTTCATTAGGCTATCATATTTAAAGGTTGGGCTATTTTAATTGGAAAAAACTGGCAGTGAATGCAGTTTAAATTAAAGGAAATTTTGTACATCACTTAAGTGTCTGTTTCTGCATTAGCCTATAAACTTTATATATCCTTCACACATCAGAAAAAATCTTATAAAATTTAAAACTAATATTTTATGGTACATAAATGATTATAGATCAGATAAATGAAATATATCTTTGAGCAGATATCATTTCATAACATGATTTTATAAATTTTTCCATTAACGATACAACGTTTTTTAAAAAGATGTCCTTGCTAACCTTCAGCACCTTGGCTATTTCCACAATCTCTTTTGCAGGCTTCATCTATCTCTACTCAACAGTGCCATACAAAGCAATTGCTCAAGACTATCCTACATTTTCTTCTTTTTCAAGCCCATATTGTGAGGACTCCAATGTCTTCACAATCAGCAGATAGCACAAATGTTTCAAGAGGCCTAGGAGATGAGAAGGAAAACCATTAAATGGGAAAATACATCCACACCTAAATATTCTTAAATTGAGAAAAATTTAAAACATTCGGCTAGTGATAAAGAAAACAATCAACTCTCCCTGCTGGCTTGATTGGGTTTGAGGCTTTCTATTTCCCTTTAGGAAATCTCATTTTTGTTTCTAGCCTCATTTCCCATATGGCTAATGACCCCCATATTTCTCTATTTCTCTTTGTGTTACATATTTTTATATTTATATGTTATCTGATGTTTCTAATAAGAGATCTTAAATTCAACCCATGTCAGACTGATTGTCTCCTTCAAATGTAGTTTTCTTCTGTTGTTCCTCCACAAATATGGTCCCTACACCATTCACTTGCACAAACCAGAAATCAAGTTTCTCTGGAAGCTCCCTCTGTGAACTGAGGTCCTCTTTCCCTTTCCCCTTATCTAATGCTTCACCAGGTCCTGTCAGTTTCCCTTTCTGTGCCTGCTCTTCCACCTGCTCACCACCTCCATGGTTACCAACCTTTTTTGTTTCATTCATTTAGTCACTTGGATATTTGCAATACCCATTTGCATTCTCTTCAGTTTTCCCTACATTTTGTTCTCCACACTGAAACCAGAGTGGCCTAAAATACAAGTTGATCATGTTGCATTTCTATTTAATATCTTTCATTGACTGCCAATAGCTCTTAAAATTCAAACTCTTTAACATGGTTACAATTCTTTAAAGTTAGACCTGCCTCTTCCTCAAGCTTCATCTCACCTCCTTTTTCCCTTAGTCATTTGCACTAAGGCAAGTTTTCCTCTCATTGCACAGCAACTTTATTTTCACATCCCTCTGCCTGGGAAGTTTCTGCTTGGCCAGCTGTGCTCAGAGCATGCCTTTCCTTCTTGCAAGTCTCAGTAACGTTCATTTCTTAGGAAACCCTTTCCCAAACATATGATATTAGAAAAGGATTCCTTTGTTATAGACTCATGAGGAAACTGATTCTTCCCTTACCACAATTTGTGATTATGTGTTCATCACTGTGATTATTTGGTGAAATCCTGTCTCCTTCACTTGACTGGAAGCTTCTTCAGAGCAGAAAATTTTCTGCTTTTGCTCAGCAATTACAAGCATCAGAAGTATTTTTGAGTGAACAGATGATTAAATAAATAAAAGTATACCTAACCTTCAGTGTAAACAGTACTTTTCAACTTAGAAAGACTGCAGAGATACTTAACAAGCATGTGAGCTCCTCAGACATTGACTGTTTGGGAAGGCTGTTATTTTCCACTGCTCTGCTTGAGCCTTAGGCCACTCCATATATTCTCACTGGGCAGAACTAACTGGGGCTCGCTGAGAATAGAGCCAGCAGCAGCTTATGAAGAGTTGCTCTGTCATTTGTAATAACTCCTCCAGCTGCAGCCCACATAACTTAGAGACGGTATCATAAACATCCACTGCTGCCCTCCTTAGTGTGCTTTCTGATGGTGGTTTGTATTTAAAGTAGCAAACTGAGCTCTTCTATCTGTCTTGCCTTCTCTGAGGTCATCTGTAAGTTGACGTTACGTCCACACCCAGTGCTACTGATTTTCACAATAATCCTGAGACAGATGCAGTTGTGATGAACTGCCTTCATTAAGGTAATAACCCTCCCAAAAGGAGAAAATAATTCTACAGTGTTCCCAGACATGGGTACTGTCCATTAAAATGTACCAGTTGTGCAGTGCTCTGAAAGTAGTCATATTATGTTTTATAGCTCAGGTGAATAATCATAAACTCCTGTAGGTCAGGGATGGTCTCTTTGTTTCTTCCCAATAAACCAATGTAACATTGTGGACACAGTAGAAAGTTCATAAACATCAGTATCTGAAAAGTCAATAACAATGGCCAATTTTGCCAATAGGATATGATAGTCTGTCTGGAAAGCTGGAAAATTGGCGTGTAGAAATTTTAATATATTTTTATTCTGATACAAATTAATATTATCAACTCTGAAAAACCAGCATTTCTTACTTTGGTTTTCAGGAGCTTACTAAAATAAATCCCAAACATTATGTCTGTATGCAACTCTAATGAATATAAGGCCTTTTTTTAAAAAATATAACCACCATTAAATAGCTAACTAAATGAATCCTAATTCTATTTAAAACCCAATATATTGATGTGATGAATTATGTTTATTGATTTCCATATATTGAACCAACTTTGTTTCCCTGAGATGAACCCCACTTGATCATGGTGCATTATCTTTTTATTATGTTTTGTATATGATTTGCCAGAATTTTATTGAAAAATTTTATATCTATGCTCATCAGGGATATTGGTCTAAAGTTCTCTTTCCTTGATTTATCTTTGTCTGGTTTTGGTATCATGCTGATACTAGCTTCATAAAATGAGTTTGAAAGGGTTCTCTCCTTTGCTGTTTCATGGAATAATTTGAGGAAAATTGGTGTTAGTTCTTCTTTGAAGGTCTTGTAGAACTCAGCTGAGAATCCATCTGGTGTTGGACTTTTCTTAGTTGGTAGGTGTTTGATGGTGTCGTCTATTTCATTGCTTAAAATTGTTCTGTTAAATTGGGAATATCCTCCTGATTCAGTTTAGGTAGGTCATCCATCTCTAGAAATTTGTTAATGTCTTCAATATTTTCTATTTTACTGGAGTATAAATTTTCAAAATAATTTTTAATTATCATCTATATTTCTGTAGAGTCCATTGTGATATATTTTTTCACCACAAATTTTAGTAATTTGTGTTTTCTCTCTTTCTCTTCATTAGTATGTCTGAGTTTATCAATTTTCTTTAGTTTATTGAAGAATCAACTTTTTGTTTTGTTGATTTTTTGAATTATTTCTTTTGTTTCAATTTCATTGATTTTAGCTTTGATTTTAATTATTTCTTGTTTTCTACTGCTTTTCACAACTTGTTCTTCTTTTTCTAAGGTTTAGAGATATAATATGAGGTTATTTATCTGGCTATTTTCTATTCTTTTAATAAATGAGCTCAATGCAATGAACTTTCCTCTTAGAACTGCCTTCAAAGCATCCCAGAGATTTTGATATGTTGTGTTGCTATTCTTATTTACTTCTAAGTATTTTTTATTTCTTCCATGATTTCTTCTGCTATCTGTCATTCAATAGTGTGTTATTTAGCCTCCAGGAGTTAGAGTAGCTCCTATTTTTTATTTTATCATTGATTTCTAATTTTATTCCATTATGATCTGATAGCATGCAAGGTATCATCTCTATTTTTCTGTATTTGCTAAGAGTTGCTTTGTGGCCTAACATATGGTTTCTTTTAGAGAAGGGTCCCTGTGCTGCTGTGAAAAAAAAAAGTATTCGATTACTGATGGATGTGATATTCTATATATGTCTATTAAGTCTAATTTTTTTCATTGTATTTCTTAGTTCTATAGCTCCTTTTATTAGTTTTTGTTTGGAGGATCTATCCCATGGTGAGAGAGGTGTGTTAAAGTCACCCTGTTTTGTTGTGTTGTGGTCTATTTGATTATTGAAGTTGAGAAGTTTTTGTTTGTTTGTTTGTTTAATTTATGGAGATGCTCCATTGTTTGGGGCATAAATATTTAGGATTTTTATGTCTTGTTGGTGTATAGGTCCCTTAATCATTATGAAATGTCTTTTTTTGTCTCTTCTATTAACTCTGGCTTGAAGTACACATTATCTGATATGAGGATAGAAACCACTTCTTGTTTGCACACTCTGTGAGTGATGTTTATTTCCCATCCTTTGACCTTCAGACTGTATATGGCTTTGTCTATGAGGTGCGTCATTTGGAGACAGCATGTTGTTGGGTCTTGTTTTTTAATCCAGTCTGCCAGTTTATGTCTTTTGATTGATGAGTTTAGGTCATTTATGTTCAATGTTATTATGGAGATATGATTTTTATTACCTGTTATTTTGGTTTATTTCTGGTTTTTAATTTGTATTAGTTTCTCCTTTGTTTGACTATTCCTTTAGTGTATTTCTCCCTTTTCTAATTTTCACTTTTTTTTTCATTTCACCTTCATAGAATATCTTGCTGAGAATGTCCTGTAGTAAAGGCTTTCTAGATGTGATGAATTCTTTTAACTTTTTTTTTTTTTTAAGTCATGGAAGGTTTTTATTTCACTTTTGAATTTGAAGCTTAATTTTCTGGGTATAGAATTCTTGGTTGGCATCCATTTTCTTTCAGAGCTTAGAATGTGTTATTCCATGACCTCCTAGCTTTGAGGTACTGGATTGAGAAATTAGCTTAGAATGAGATTGGTTTCCCTCTAAATGTGGCTTGTCATTTTTCTCTGGCATTCTTTAAAATTCTATCCTTATTTTGTACGGTAGGCATTTTCATATAATGTTTCTTGGCGTGGGTCTGTTGTAATTTTGTATATTCAGAGTTCTGTAAGCCTCCTGCATTTGGTTTTCCATTTCTTTTCTTAGGTTTGGTAAATTTTCTTATATTATTTCATTGAAAAGATTATGTATTACTTTGATTTATATCTATGCACCTTCATCTTTCCCAATAAATCTTAAATTTAGTCTTTCCACATTATTCCATATTTCTTGGAAGTTCTATTCATGTTCTCTTAACATATATTCTTTCCATGGTCAACTTTATTTTCAAGATTATATATTTCATCTTCATTGCCTGAAGTTCTTTCTTACAAGTGGGCTCATCTGTTTATGATGCTTTTTCTTAAATTTTTATTTGGTTTATTGTCCTTCATTTTGAGGATTTCTGCTTGATTTCTTTTCAGAATTTCTCTTTATTGAAGTGATCTTTCACCCCCTGAATTTTATGAATGATTTTACTCCTTATGTCATCCTTTACCATGAAGATCAGTTTAACTATGAACATTCTAAACTCCTTCTCTGACATTTCTTCCACTGTGGTGTCAATGGATTCTATGATTGATACATCTTAGTTTGTTTGGGGTAGTTTGTTCCATTGTTTTTCATGCTCTTTTTGTGTCTACCCATCTAGCAACTTGGATCTGAGGCAGTACAGTTTCCACACTGTAGACCTATAGTGTCCCTGAATGTTTTCAGTACCTCACCTTTAAGGGGGACACAAAATATAACAGCACCCAATGCAAACAATATGCAGCCTTAAACCAAATAACTCCTAATATGATATCTCCAGTTTTCTTGCAAGAAACAGAAATGATGTGTTCAGTTATTGCCTAAAATAAAAACACTGAGTTTATAAAAGGGTTTACAATTTCAAATGGTGGACAAAGAGATAACAGAATTATTGTCAAATGTGATGTTTTTGAGGAAGGAGGAGATAATTTAGAAGTAATAAATTATAGAAAAATGATAGAGGGAATAAACAAGGTTGACTGTTAGCAGGAGAAAAGAGAGAAAGAGAATAGGGAAAACATAAGTGAGTGAAAAAAATATATATGTGTACATATATTGTATATTGTATAAGTAGATTGCATATGTGTATATATATATATTTTTACAACATATAAATAGATGTAGCATATTGTATACATATATTTGAATTTTTAAAATTAAAAACAAATTAAAAATTAAAAATAGAAACAAGTATAAATAAAAGAATATAAAACAAAACTGAAATATATAATTCAGACATCCCAATCCTTAATAAACTGATGCATGAAAACAGTTGGTTTCAAAAATGGTAGAAATGTGAGGAGAAAAAAAGATCTTGATGAAAAATTGAACAATTGTTTTGTTGGAGTTAAAAGTTTCCCAGCATTTAGGTAGGATTGTCTGAAGTTTGATACTTGCTCCACTCTCAGGGTGGGTGGGATTTCTGGGGTGAGAAGGTTAATCCTGGAGGTGGAATTCTTGAATGTAGGGTGTAGGCTTAGGTATGCTCCAGTCTCTCCGCTGAATGCCAATTGGTTTGGAGATTTTAAGTCAGAGCAGCTCCAGGACCCAGCAACTGCTGGTCCATGCTGTAAGATTGCACCCCAGGAATATCTTTTGGGTTCCACTGTGGTGTAGGAGCCTGGTCTTAGCCCCCTATGACACCTGGGGACCCCACAATTCCTGGTCTCTGATTTAGTCTCCAAACTCAATCCCTCAGCCCCCACCCTTTCAAATTCCTGGTTGGGGTGCTTCTCTCCTGCACGCCAGTTGCCAAGCTGTGTGCTGAACCAGGCAGGTCTGGCAGCTAAGCAGCACGTGCAGCAAGTTGAGGCCCAGCCATGTTGGGGGCCCTATATCTCTGTGCTGTGCAGATCAAGGACAGGCACTGAGTCCAGCCAGCTAGCTGCAAAGCTGTGAGCAATGGCCTGGGGTGGGGGCCAAGAATGGGTTGTGAGACTGGTGACTTGGAAGCTAGAGGGCCTTGTTGAGTGCCAGACTGATGCTGGATATGGCAGGGGGCCAGTGTATGCCAGACTGGAGAGGGAGGGATTTGGGGAGCAGGCTGGTGCTGGGACATGGTAAGTGCCAGCCTGAGTGGGTCCCTGGAACCCAGTGGGTGCCAGATCAGCTGGATGGGTAAACTGAGCAAAATTCCTTCACGCCTTCTTCCAACCTTCCAACTCCAATCTGCTATAGCCAGCCCCATCAGTCCCCATGAGCTGGGGAAAGCCCAACTCTCTCCAGCCTCTCTAACCTGTGTTCCTCTGGGTGAAATGCTCCCAGTTTCTGACTTTCCTTAGGTTTTCTAGGCTTAGACAGGCTCATGCTGACCTAGCTGCAAACTCATGGATTTGGGTTTCCAGTTTCCACAGGCTCCACCCCACTATAGTCCGAAGATGGCTCCTGTATTGGCTTTCTGCAGACGATTGATAAACTCTGGTGGAGAGGGTTTTTAAATTTCCAATTAATGAATCAAACAGTCCCTGTTTTCACTAGGGCAGCCTGCCCCCCAAGTCTCAGGAGTTTCACTCTAAGCCTCAGGGAGATGGAGTATGCCCACTGTTTGGGTTCTGGGTAGCTGAGCTAGGAGAATTGCTGCCTCACACTAATCTTTGAGCCCCCAATACCATTATTTTAATTATGTCAGTCTGTGTTTGAATATTAGGTATGAAGTTCCCTCACTAGGGACTCTCCTTTTTTCAATTGATACGTTTAAGAAGTTGGATTCATATAAAATGACAAGATATACATTTTCACTTGGTCATAGATCATTTAAATCTTTCATGAATATCAATATATTCCTCATATCTCTTGCTGTACTTTAAAAAGTTTTGCTTATTATTACTTTATTAAAAATAGAGCCTCCATTTCCATCATTACATGTTCTAAGTGGTATTGCTATTGCTTATAAATACTAAGAATATGGATATGGGAATGTCAAGGATTTTTACTATACTCTCATATTGTTTATAATAGATTTTTATTAATATTTTTTGGATTTTCCATAGATAATGTCAGCATATGAAGATAATCTTCTTTCCAAGAATGATCTATATGGTAATATGTTTAAATAATTACTTGGGTTAAGTAATACTTCAAATTTAATGTGAAATTTAGTGGAAGATACTAAGTACACTTGGCTTGTTACAAATTTTTAAAATAATAATGCTGGAGTGCCCTGATTAAGTGTTGGCTTTTGGATTGGAGTAATAACAAATTTTGTTAAGAAAATTTACCTTGATTAATTTGATTTTTTTCTTTTGAGGCTCATTAATGTATGTTATATGAATAGTTTTTCAAATTTTGTATCAAACATATAGAAGGACAATAGTCATAGCAAGTACTCTAGAAACTCTCAGTCAGGTGCAGTGGCACCCATCTGTAATCCCAGCAGCTTGGTAGGCCGGGCAGGAGGATCACCAGTTCGAGGCCAGCCTCAGCAACTTAGCAAGACCCTGTCACAAAATTTTAAAATATAAAGGACTGGAAATGTGGCTTAGTTGTAGAGCACTGGTGGGATCAATCCCCTGTACAACAAATCAAATAAACAAAAAATTTGTTTTTTCCTTTATCAATTTTCAATAATTTTCCACTTTGATTTATCATTTTTCTTCCTCTTTTTTTCTTTTTCTGTGTGTGTGTGTGTGTGTGTGTGTGTGTGTGTGTGTGTGTGTGTGGTGGGGGGAAATCAGACATGTGTATGTTGTTTTCTTCTGAGTGATTTGTAATTCTTTTGGAAAAATTGCACCTACTTACTATAAAATGATTCAGTGTGTTCATGTGGTTTTAAGTTACCATAATATATATTATACTTAGCCCATTATTTTATCAATACTATCAATTTCATAATGTAACAATGAGGAAATTAGGTAGTAACTTCTACATTCTTCTCTCCCTTTCCCAAGAATTTAATTAGATATTGATAATTTCTTATACCAATTCACATCTTATGAGGCAGTGAATTTGTATAATCCATACATCTGCCTTATCCATTATTTGTTAGCTATAATAGATTTCTTTTGTCAGAGAACATTATATTTACACTCTATTTGGTTATGTTATCCCATTGATTGATGCTAGCTTTATAGTTACAGCTATTCAACTTATTTTAGCTATAGGCTTATAGAAAAAAAAATGCTGGAACTTCCCCCAAATTCTGAATGTGATCCTTCTCTAACAAATTCTCAGAAATGGATCTTGAGTTCAATATTCCCTGTACTCTTGAAAATTTATAATAATGATTGAAATTCAGCATGGTTCAATTTGAAATACTGAGCTCACACTTTTTCTTTTCAGTATTTGTCTCTTTTGCCTTATAACAAGGTGTTGCTGTTGATGTCTTTTGCCAATTTTATTATCTTTTCCTTATAACTAATTTGGTCTTTTTCCTAAATGCCCCAAATTCTTTCTTTGACTTTCAGCCCAATGGGTATACTAGCAGTTGTCTCAGTGTGATCATTTTCCAATGATTTTTCCCAACTGTATGAGGTATCCTTTAAAATATGCAGGTTCGCACTTAACACCTTTTATTTTTAGGAGTATATAAATTCTAATATTTCCTATATGCATTGATCACATTTTCTTCTTAGGATGCCTATTATCTCTATTTCATGCTGTCTTTTTTTTTGTTGTTCTTGTCTATACCTATTGTGTATCTAACCATGTAATTTCTGTTTGATATTTTCCCTCCATTTTATTCTTTGTTTTCCCTACTTGACTCTCCATGGTATCTCTTCCTTCAAGTTCAAGTTAACTGAGCCTTCTTTATTGACAGAATTGTTATTATTTTTTTCTTTTTTTCTAATTCTGTTCTTTGCTCTGTAAGTTTTATTTTCAAACCCAATTCTAACTTTGTAATCTAATGTTTGAGATGTTGCTCTTTCTTATGCTTACTTCTAAGTAATCATTTTAGAGTTTTATTAATTTGCATTTGCTGCCTTTTTCTGTTTGTATGCTCTTACTTTTTTATTTTTTATTCTAATTTGTTATATATGACAATAGAATGCATTATAATTCACATTACACATATAAAGCACAATTTTTCATATCTCTGGTGGTATATGATATATATTCACCCCATTTGTGTCTTCATACATGTACTTAGGGTAATGATATCCATCTCATTCTACCACATTTTTTACCCCCATGCTCCCTTCCTTTCCCTTTTACCACTTTGCCCTATCAGAAGTTTATCTAATCCTCCCATGTTCCCCCTCCCAACCCCACTATGAATCAACCTCCTTATATCAGAGAAAACATTTGACATTTGGTTTTTTGTGGATGGCTAACTTCACTTAGCATTATATTCTCCAACTACATCCATTTACCGGCAAATGCCATGATTTCATTCTCTTTTATTGCTGGGAACCAACCTAATAAAACAGGTGAAAGAGCTCTACAATAAAAAATACAGAACACTAAAGAAGAAAGAAATTAAAGAAGACCTTAGAAGATAGAAAGATTCCCCTTGTTCTTGGATAGGCAGAATTCATATTGTCAAAATGACCATATTACCAAAAGCACTATACAGATTTAATTCAATTCCAATCAAAATCCCAATGACATTCCTCATAGAAATAGACAAAGCAGTCGTGAAATTCATCTGGAAAAATAAGAGACCCAGAATAGCTAAAGCAATCCTTAGCAAGAAGAGTGAAGCAGGTGGCATCACTATATCAGACCTCAAACTATACTACAGAGCAATAGTAACAAAAACAACATGGTATTGGCACCAAAATAGACTGGTAGACTAGTGGTACAGAAAGAGGACACAGAGACTAACCCACATAATTACAGTTATATTAAACAAAGGCACCAAAAACATATATTGGAGAAAAGACAACCTCTTCAACAAATGGTGCTGGGAAAACTGGAAATCTTACATTTTTGTCTAATTTATTTTTAGACATTTTAATGTGCCTATATGTTTTGGTAATTATTGTAAGCTCATTTTTGCCTAATATCTTTTGTATAAAATTGATTGTAATCTACTACTATTCGCAGTAAATGATAGGGGATTTTGGTAATTTTAGGAGACTGTTCTGTTGTGTGGAGTGGGTCAGGGTACACTAACTGCTCAAGCGTTCCCTCTTCTGTTGTTATTATAGTGTTCAAAATGACTTTGGCAAACCCAAAGTTACCCAAAGTTCTGCTTCCTTGGCAGTCCCCCTCATTTACCTGAAGCATGAAACTTCACTCTCCTTTACTATTAGAACTTTTGCCACTGTAGAGTGAGTCTCAGTCTTTCTAAAACAGAATTTTGATCAGTAGTTCTAGAACCCATCATGGGTTGACTTAACTAGTGTCCCATCATAATTTTCTCTAGCAAATCCCCATGGTTTTGGTACTTAATTTCAACTTGGAGCCAGAGTGTCCTTATCTAATTTTCATAGATGGTTTGTATATCTCTGTGACTGAGGACTATTTGTGATTGGGGGAGTTCCTTATGGTTTGGGGGTTCTTGATACAATCAAATCTTTCCTTTCTGTACCCTATGGTATTTTTGTCCTGTACATATCATCCTACTCTTGGGCAATGACATCACCATCTTGTATTCTTAGACATTGATTCGGGATATTTTGTTAGTAGATTTTTTTGAAGTTGTCTATGAATTTTTTAATTTTATTGTCATTTTCATCTGTTTGTTTTTTTATGAGAGGATCTGGGAAACTTAAAGATACACTAATACTTTTTTATTACATACTCTCTGCATGCTCAATTTTATCCTGTATTCATAATGTGCTTCAAATATTATTACTACACTAAAATAATACTTATTTTAGCTTTTAATAGAAGTAGAGAGTAGAATATTTTCATTGTCATTATAAAGGGAATACAATTATCAGAATAAATTTTTAACACAAAGTACTATTGTCATGAGACCCACACTGATTTTTGGCATAAATGTTTCATAAGGTATTTGTCAATTAAATATGTGAAAACAGTAGTAGATGTAAATATTTAAATGATGCTGTAGGGAGCAAGTTCAAGTGGGCCCAACATCTTAGCACTAGTTTCATTAATGGAGTTAAAAATATTATTGCTTCTGAATGAAAAACAAGAAAACAAAAACCTTAATAGAATCTATACTAAGGTTGAAAGTCAGTCGTGTAGGTAAATTTGACCAGTGGTCTTTGGAAAAGAATTCTTCCCAAATCACTATCCTACTGTGTAGCACATACAGAGTGGCAGAAGTCACTCCCTTGATTAGATTACATTATACTGCAAAGGTGATGGAATGTTGTACCTATGATTGCTTTATGTTGTATAAAACTCTGTCTTGGCAGAATGGAGTCAGAGATTCTTCTGCTGGCCTTTAAAAGCAGACAATCTACAGAGAGGATCCAACAGCAGGGAACCCATGGGCAGCCTTTAGGACATCAGAGTGTCTTCCCTCAGTCATAGGAAAATGCACTCTTCTAATGACCTGAATGAGATTGTATGCATATACTTACCCAGAGGAACCTGCAGATTAGGACATGTGAAAAGCTGTGGCAGGCCTCACCTAAGCTCTGCCCTGCCTCTGACCCACAGAACCTCTGAGATGATAGATGACAAAGGATGGTTGGCTTTTACTGATAAATTTTTAGTTACTTACTGTATATCCATAGACAACAAATACACCCAGCAGTACAAAGAGATAAGTGAAGGAAGGACAGAAGGAAAAGAAGAGAGAAGGACAAAAAAAATATGTTGAGGAAGGTACTTTGACTATGTGATCTTGATAAGTACTGGAAATTCTCAAATCCAGGAGTTTTTCTCCAAATTCATTTGAAAAATAAAATTGCACTTGCAGAGTTGACACTCATTATTGAATGGATGTTTTCCCTTAGTGATTAGCAAATCTTGTATGTAATGTCTCTTTGCTTCCAGATTATTTTTTAAGACTTACTGCCTTAAAATTGTGTGTGTGTTTGTGTGTGTGTGTGTGTACACAGAAGAAACACATTTGTCTCTGCATATTTACCCATTTGTTCATATGCACAAGTGTATATATACATACCCTCATACAAAAATTTCATCTAATATTATTTTACATTAAATTATCTAATGGCTTATAATAAAAATCTCTCCTTTGTATGTTTTATTAATTGGTTTAGGCAAAAATAAGTGATAAGAAAATTTAAGTTCAAAATAATGACTGCTAAATAATGTGCAGTGAAATACACACAATGTCTTGTATCCCACAGATGCTTTTGATAAGTTGTGTTTTTACCTTTTTAAAATCCCTTGGTTAAGTAGTATCAAAAGCAATAAAGTAATGAATCCTTAGTGATAAAACAAAAGCATGATAAATAGAAATTTCAAAATATGATGGTAAATATGATGGTGTTTTATAACAGAATTTATTAATTAGAAAATATATTTCATTAAAACACTGGATCCTAGTGTTTGTATGAGAAGTCCTGGTGTTAAACCATATTATATTAAGATTCAGACAGTATTGAGACTCAAAGTATTTTAAAGCTTAAAAATAAATTAATAGTTAACTATGGCCTGTTAGAATTGGAAAATACCTTTAAAATTTTCTAATCATACTTCATAGATGAAGAAGTATCAGAGTAAGTTAATCAAAAGTACTACAGTATATAGGTGTCCAAACTAGGATATAAAACTATACACTGATTTATTTATAGTTTACTGATCTTTCCATTATTCTATGGTGCTTCTCCATTGGCCAGTAAATCTTAAGATAAATATTTTCAGTGACACATATTTGACTCTCTAGAGTCAAACTAACCCTATGCAGTCATTTCTATTATAATCCACATTTTAGAGATGATGAAACTGAAACTAATTGAATTTATGGTCATATCATTAGAAAACAGAGATGCAATGGTTCAAACTCCAGCTTGGAACAGGAACTAGGAGTGCTCAATACGACCCCAGCAGTCAGTCCCCTGCCCTTCAGTTCATTTTTATGAAGTCAAGATCTTTTTTTTTTTTTTTTTTTCATGAGCTTATGACTTTAGTAAATAGGAATTTGATACCTGTAAAACACTGAGAAGTCATGATGTAATCCAAATCAATCATGTGTTTAGGGGTAGAGATAAACCAAGAACTATGGCTGTGAAAGTTGTCCTTCATAGTTAAAACCAATCAAACAAAAAGAAATTTAAAGAGGAATGGACACAAATTGATTAAATAGGGAAATATAAGAAAAAGCAAATAAGAACATAGTGGGCAGAATTTAATAAACATGTCAAGAATGGTGAATTCCATGCTGTTTCTTGCCTCATGACATCCTGATGATGATTGATACACAAATAACTGTGTTCTGTTCTTAATTTCTGCCTTCTTGCTAGAATGATCAGAGGAACAGATTGAGATAAGTGAGACCCAGAGGTAAGAAAGGTCCACTAAAGTTGGAATGCACCTCAGAAGTCAGCATTTGGGGGATTTTAGACAAGCAGGTGCCTAGTACTTGTATATATAGGCTTAGAATATCTTCCCAGGTGAGTGAGGTGGTTAGAAAATAAGTCTGGCAAGAAGCATTGGTGGAAGTCCATGAAAACACAGAGGTCTGATAAATGTAACAGCTGAAAGTCCTGGTTTATAGAAGAAATGGTTTCAGAAAAGCTTGGGAACAGCTTGTCCAGGCACACATAGTGTATCAGCACCAAGAAAATCCAGTGAGAATCACAAATCTGCAGTCCATGGAAGGGCGGGGGCCAGGTGGACAGGAAAGAAACAGTGAGATTTCTGTCCAAAAGTGCTTGAAAGTGAGGCAGGACACCAAACAAAATATTCCTAGATAGGACAATTAAAACAGAAACCAAGTAACAAGAACTTGGTTTTTAGGCAAGAATTGCTTAGAAAGGAAATACAATAGTTGGTTATGAAAACAAGTATACATTTAAAAAAGATACCATTATTTAAAAAGGAAGGTGCTAGTATAGAGAAATATCAAGAACTGCAGGACTAATACTATGAAACCACTGAATTCCTGGATGAAATTTTCTCAAAAATTTTCCGATTCCAGTAACTGTGGCAGGGTTAAGCATGTGAGTTGAGCTTAATTAGCATTTGGTTTGGGTTTATGAGGAATGCAGAACAGAGAAATATTTCAGCTTCTTGCTCTTCCCCTTGAATTATTATTTTTTTGGTTCTGGTCAGGTGATTTCTATTATTTCTGATATTTTCATTTCTAACTTCACTGAAAGAAATTTTCCAGGGATAGATAGGGCCCAGGATACTAATTTTGGAGTTACTCATAAAAGGAAAATTTATTTGAATACTAAGCATAAGGTTAACTTTTGTGCTGAAAGCATCATTATTTATTCTTTTGAATCTGATTTTTCAGGTATTGAAATTTAAATAGTTTATTGGGAGCTTCATTAATATCAGAAAATTTGAATTTGTTGCTTAGATACATGGTCATCAAGGGGCATTGGTTTCTTAGATTATAACAAAAAGTCGGCTTTTTAAAATTGATGTACCTCCCCCAAAACTGAATATTTGCTGCTTCATTGAATAAAAGGAAAAATTTTAATAATAGAAAAATGTTATGTTTAAAATAATTGAATTGTAATAATTATGCACAAGATTAAATGTAAGTGTACAGCTTAATAAATTTCCAAAACCTGAACACATCTATAACCAGAGCTCAAGTTATGAAAAAAAGAGAATACCAAACAGCTCAGCCTAGTCAATACATACCTGTCTTCCTAAAATTTCCACTATCCTAACCAATAGAATCATGAGTTAATTAGACTATGGATTAGTTTTCTTATTAGAAACATATGCAAGTATGTATGAAGTCATGAAATCATACTTCTGTAATTCATTTGATTTTACATTTTGTCTCCCAACATTGTTTTGAAATTCACTTAGAATATTAAAGAAGTTAATATTAAAGAAGTTTGTAATTTATTTGTATTTGTTGTGTGGTTATTTCATTTGGTGACTGTTTCACAATTCCTTTATCTAAAAGATGGCAGAATAGAGCAGGTCACATTCCCTGTCCTCTCTGTGGCATGAAAGCAAAAAAGCAAACAGGCAGCTTCTCAGCAAGGTGGGAAAATGGAAAGAAAAGGGGGGAATATACTGAAATTTGATACTGGATAATCAAAGCAGATAGGGGACTCAGGAGTTTGGATGTAATCAATTAAGGAATAAATCTCTAATACCATAGCTGGTGCTGTGGCCAGAGACACTGGACAGAGAAGTCCCTCCATGAGCACAGTGGAGGGACAAGGAAATTAAAGGAACCCACATTTTTAGGAGGACTGAGTCATGTCTTGGTACAGAGAGTTTACAGATTAAACACACTGCCTGACTAAACTGAAAGGTGTACTGCACAATATCCTAGTACGGGAAAGAAACCATATCTGTCCCTGCAGTGTGGAGAGCAGAGGAAGAAGCCATTTTGCAGCCATGGCATGGGAAATGGAAGCTAAAGAAGCCAAGTTTTGAAAAACCCCAGTCTGGCCTGAAATACAGGCCTGGCAAACCCGCACTGCACAACATAGACTGTGCCTGAGTGACCAGGAGAAAACTAAAGTGGAGAAAGGTTTGCACAGGGGACAACTGGTGGCTGAAACCCCCCTGCTCTCTTCTTCCCCCTCCAATCCAGCTGCTTGCAGGAACAGCTGGGAGAGAAACACCTGGGAAGGAATTTGAAAGGACAGGGGAGGGAGAGACTCAGTTCGGAGGCCCAACTTGAGAACAAAAATCTTGACGTCTTTTGGGTGGCAAAGTGGACAAGAAATTGGCTCCTTTATTCCTGCCCATGTCCCACATGGGCCATGGAAATGAGGCTACCCTCTGTGGAATGGGCTGGCTGAGAAATAAAAGCTAAGGGAATTATAATGTCAAAAACCCACAGAACAGAGAAAGTAGTTCTAAAAGTGGAGGCAGAATGAGCAAGCTGATCAGACAGATTGAGCTTCTAGACAAAATGGGGCCTCTGCCTGCTTTATTTATATCAGGAAATTTCAAAGAGATTCTACAGAATGTTCTTTTCCAAAAAAGGTTAAAGTTGGGCTGTTCAGTTCCTAATGGGTTATGCCTATCTCCAGAGATACTATGAGGAACTTTTTTAGCAGAGTGGAGGGAAAGGTCACATGTATTGGGCAATCTATTGCTGTGGGAGAGTCATGGAAAGTTTCCAATGCCAGGCCTATCTCTCCTTGGCTCCCATGCTGAAAGAAGATCCTCATGTATTTCACGGATGGCTTCCTGCACTCTACCACATGAGTGGAACCCAGGGAAGTTCCTAGGGTACAGAGTTCCAGCATGGACTGGCAATTGCAGGACCCTGGAGTTGCACTGATCAAGACTCTCCAGAACAATTGACATCCAATTAAGAGCCTGAAGGCCCCATAAGCCTAAACCCCCCACCCAAGAGTTTTGCCTAAAGGCAAACTCTCTCACCCTAGCAAACCCTGACAACCCCACCTAACAGCTGAGAAGGACAGCTGAGAATCTTTTGAACTCCAAGGGAAACAATTCTTTAACTTTTTATCAAGATCTTTTTGTTGGTGGTGGTGTTTTTTCTTTCTTCTTTTTTTTTATTTAGTCTTTTTCCATTTTTTCTTTTCTCTGCTTGTGACCTTAATGGTTTATATAGACAATTATACATATTCAAATTTTTTCTTTTCTCATTTCTAGCAATTTGGAAGCCAGTTATTTTTCATGGGTAAGTTTTGAGAACTAGGAATTTTGACTAATATATTTCAATTTTGTTTTATATTATTTATTTATTTATAATTTTTAAAATTTTCACTTCATATTTTTTCTCACTTATCTTTTTCCTTAGTATCTCACTCTTTCTTTTCTTCTGTTAACAGCCAATATCTATTATTCTCTTTAACCATTCCTTTATTTTTTTACTTCTATCTTCTCTCTCCTTCTTCATAATCACCACTTACTATATTACTTCTGTTCTGTCCCTGTCCACTATTCAAAATTGTAAACCATTTGCAACATACTATTTTTATTGTAGGCAATAACTGATCATATAATTTCTGTTTATTGTGACAACTTTGTAGACAGCATAATAAGAACTATTTGGTTTAATGATGTTTTATTATTTGTATTGTTTTTCTTATTATATGTTTCCCCCTAAAAGGTGGGGTACTGAAAACCTTCAGGGACATTATACTTCTACAGGGTAGAAACTCTACTGCCTCACACTCATACTGTTAGATGAACAGACACACAAATATCATGAAAAAAAAAAAAAAAAAAAAAACAAGGGAACAAATCTCCCCAAACAAACCAAGAAAATAATTTAAACAGATTAATTTCAAGCAATGAAATTGAAGATGCTATCAAAAGCCTACCAAGAAAGACAGGCCCAGGACCAATTCTCACCCAAGGTTCTAAAGGACATTCAAAGAAGAACTAACAGCAGTCTTCCTCAAATTGTTCCAAAAATTCTCAAAAAACTTCTGGCAAATTGTATACAAAAATGTGTTAAAAAGATAGTGCACCATAATCAAGAGGGGTTCATCCCAGGGATGCAAGATTGGTTCAACATGCAGAAGTCATAAATCATCACATCAATAGACTTAAAGATAACAAGCACATGTTTATCTCAATAGATGCATAAAAAGCTTTTGACAAAATACAGTACCCCTTCATGTTCAAAACACTAGAAAAACTAGGGATAGTAGGAACGTACCTCAATACCTCAACAATGTAAGAGCTATATACATTACACCCATAGCCAACATCATTCTAGATGGAGAAAAATTAAAATTTTTGAGAAAAAATTTTATCTAAAAATGGGAACAAGACAAGGATGCCCTCTTTCATCACTTTTATTCAACATTATCCTCACAACTTTAGCCAGAGCAATTGGACAGAAGAAAGAAATTAAAGGGATATGAATAGGAAAAGAAAATTTCAAACTATCCCTATTTTCTGATGACATAATTCTATATTTAAAGAACCAAAAAATTTCACTAGGAAGCTTCTAGAATTCATAAATAAGTTCAGCAAAGTAGCAAGATATAAAATTAAGACCCTTAAGTCAACTGTGTTCCTATACATCAGTGATGAATCAACTGAAAGAAAAATTAAGAAAACTATCCCATTCACAATAGCCTCAAAAGAAATAATATTTGGACATCAATCTGACAAAAGAAGTGAAAGTCCTCTACAATGACAACTACAGAACTCTAAATAGAGAAATGGAAGGAGACCTTAGACAATGGAAAGATTTCCTATGTTCTTGGAAAGACACAATTAATGTTATCGAAATGGCCATACTACCAAAAGTCCTTTACAGATTCCTTACAGTTCCTTAACAATGATGTTATTTATATAAATAGAAAAAGAAGTCATGAAATTCATTTGGAAAAATGAGAGGCCCAAATAGCCAAAGCAATTCTCAGTGAGAAAAGTGAAGCAGGAAGCATCACAATACCAGATCTTTAATTATACTTCAGAGATATAGTAATAGAAACAGCATGGTATTGTTACCAAAACAGGCATGAAGGTAATGGTACAGAATAGAAGACATGGAGACAAACCCACATTAATAGAGTTAGCTCATACTAGACAAAAACACCATAAACACATATTGGAGAAAATGTAGCCTCTTCTACAGATGGTGCTGGAAAACTGGAAGTCCATATGTAGCAAAATGAAATTCAACCCCTCTCACCCTGCAAAACTCAACTCAAAGTGGATCAAGGATATAGGCATTAGACCATAAAACCTGTGTCTAATATAAGAAAAAGTAGGCCCAAATGTACATATCAGCTTAGGAACTAACTACCTTAAAGAGATTTCAACAGCACAATAAGTAGAATCAAGAATCAATAAATGGGACGGAATCAAACTAACAAGCTTCTTCACAGCAAATGAACAATCAAAACTCTTTGCCACCTGCACCTTTAATAGAGCATTAATCTCCAGGATATACAAAGAACTCAAAAAACTTAACAAACAATTTTTTAAAAACCCAAATAATCCAATCAATAAATGGGCTAAGGAACTGAGCAGATAGATACTTCACAGAAGAAGAAATACCACTGGTCAACAAATACATGAAACAAATCATCAACATCTCTAGCAAATAGGAAATAAAAATTAAAACTACACTGAAATATCATCTCACACCAGTCAGAATGACAATTATTGAGAACAGAAATAATGATAAATGTTGGTGAGGATGTGGAGTAAATGGTGGGACTCATACATTGCTGATGGGACTGAAAATTTGTGCAAACACACCAGAAAACAGTTTGGAGATTCCTCAGAAAACTTGGAATGGAACAACCATTTGACCTACCTATCCTACTCTTTGGTTTATACCCAAATGACTTAAAATCAGGATACTACCCCAATGTAGCCAAATCAATGGTTCATGGCAGCTCGAGTCACAATAGCTAGGCTCTGAAACCAACCTAGGTGTCCTTCAATAGATGAATGCATAAAGAAAATGTGGTACATATACACAACAGAATACTATTTAGCCATAAAGAATGATAAAATTATGACATTTGCTGGCAAATGGATGGAATAGGAGACTATTTTGCAAAGTGAAATAAAACAATCCCCTCCCCCCAAAAAATAAAAGCCAAATGTTCTCTCTGATAAGTGATGCTGACTCAAAATAGGCTGGAGGTTGGGGGAGGACATAGTGGAGGCTCACTGGATTGGACAGGATGGAAGGGTGGAGTGGTTTTAAGGGAGGGGAGATAGGAACTGGAAAGTCAGTAGATGAATCAAACATAACTTTCCTGTGTTCATATATGAATACACAACCAGTGTAATTCCACATACAACCACAAAAATCAGAAGTTAGTTTCTATACCCCATTTATATGTGATATAGCAAAGTGCATAAATGCATTCTACTGTCATGTATAACTAATTAAAACAAAGTAAAAAATTTATAAAGCAAAAAAAATACATTCTATTGTATTTTTAAAAAGAACAGAATGGGAGCAAATTTTTACCACAAGCACATCAGACAGAAAATTAACTTCAAGGATATATAAAGCTCTCAAAAACCTTTACACCAAAAAAAACAACCCAATCAATAAATGGACTAAGACACTTCTCAGAAGATGATATACAATCAATCAACAAATATATGAAAAAATCTTCAACATCTCTAGCAATGAGAGAAATGCAAATCAAAACTAAGATTTCATCTCATGCCAGTCAGAATGGTAGCTATCAAAAACACAAACAACAATAAACGCTGGCAGATTGTGGGGAAAATGGCACACTCTTACATTGCTGGTGGAACTGTAAATTGGTGAAGCCAATCTGGAAAGCAGTATGCAGATTCCTAGGAAAATTTGGAATGGAACCACCATTTTACCCAGCTATCCCACTCCTTGGTCTATACCCAAAGGACTTAAAAACAGCTTACTACAGGGACACAAACACATCAATGTTTATAGCCGCACAGTTCACAATAGCTAGATTGTGGAAACAGCCCCGATGCCCGTCAATAGATGAATGGATAGGGAAACTTTGGTATATATACACAATGGAACACTACTCAGCACTAAAAGAGAATAAAATCATGGCATTTGCAAGAAAATGGATGGAGTTGGAGAAAATAATACTAAGTTAAGTCAGCCAATCCCAAAAAACCAAAGGTGGATTGATTCCTTTGCTTTGATGATACTGAATTATAGTGGCAAGGGAGGGGGGGATGAGAGGAATGAAGGAATGTTAAATAGAACAAAGGGGAGGGTGAGGAGGGGAGGGGGCAAGGGGTAGGAATAATGGCAGAATGAGTTGGACATCAATATACTAAGTGCATGTGTAAAAACTCAAATGGTATGAAAATTCTTTGTGTAAAACCAGTGACTTGGAAAATTGTGCTCTTTATATGTAATATGAAAGGAATTGCACTCTGCAAGCATGTATAACAAATTAAAAAAAAGAGAGAAAAAATTTATTTTTAAAAGTGTGTCTTATACAAAAAAAAAAACAAAACAAAACAAAAAACCCCTTATTCTAAAGAGAGTATCCGGGTCATTTCTGACTTGGAGTGTTTGTGGACAGTGCTACTATGAACATTTAGTACATGCCTTTTGAAAAACACATGTATGTATTTTGTTGGGTGAAGTAGAATTGCTGGGCCATTGTTATATTTGTGTTGAATTTTAAGTGGGAGCTGCCAAATAAGCAATGCTTGAGAGTTTGAGTTATTCTATATCCTGTCAACATTTGCTATCATTTTAGCCATTTTGCAGTCTATGTAATGATGTTTGGGATTTTAACTTTTATTTTTTCTGATAAAGCTAAGCAACTTTCTGTGTTTATTGAATATTTGTACTCTTTAAGGAATAGCTCAAGCTATTTGTACATTTTTCTACTTGGTTTTCTGTTTTTATCTTAATTGATATTGAGTTCTTTATGTAATTTTAAATGAGTCTTTTGTTGAATTTGAGTGGCACAGAGGCCATCTCCCACTCTCTTGATTGCCTTTTTGTTCTTAATAGTCTCTTTTGATAACTAGAAGTAATTAATTTTAACATAGTTACATTTGTAATTTTTTGCTGTCATTGTTGGTGCTTTTTATATCCTGTTTAAGCATGTTTGCCTAGTTCAGAATTACAAATATATTCTGTGTTTGCTCTAAATGTTTTATTGGATTTCTTTTATATTTAACCCAAAAGCCATATGGGATTGGAATTGATTTGAATTTGTGTTGTTTGTATATGTTATGAGGTAGGAGGTCAAGGTATTTCCCTATTCTCATATGGATATTAATTTCCTCGGAACTATTTTTTAAAGATGCCACTTTCCCCATTGTATTGAGTGGTGTCTTTTAATATGATATTTTTTTGAGAAATTTTCACAATAAAGAAATGTTCAAGGCATAAGCCATTACCTTTCTCTATACTTATACTTTTCTTTGACTTATGCTAAAATTTAGATTGCAATGAAAAGGATAGTGATATGTCTTAAAATTTTAAGGCTAAGAGTGTCAGAGCATCATTGGATTGCTTATGTATTAGAAGCCAAGCTCCCTTTCTCAGACACAGTCTACTCTCATTCCTATTCTTCTAATTGATTAATTGATTCTTCTTGTATCCTTAGTTTGCCTTTCTAGCACATAAAATAGCAGCTTCCTTTATCTGAAACAGAAAATAGTAATGTCTATCGATATTGACCAGCATGTCTGTTTTCCCTATCAGGAAAAGAAAGCATGCTTTCTTAGTATATTCATCCCACATTTTTCCTTATGAATACTATAATGTAGGTGTATAAATGTGATTACATTACAAAATATACTTTTTTTTTTTTTTTTTTTTTTTTTTTTGGTACCAGGGATTGAACTCAGGGGCACTCAATCACTGAGTCACATCCCTAGCCCTATTTTGTGTTTATTTAGAGACAGGGTCTCACTGAGTTGCTTAGTGCCTTGCTTTTGCTGAGGCTGGCTTTCACCTCGAATCAGCCTCCTAAGGTGCTGGGATTACAGGCACCACTGTGCTCTGTAAAAGATAACTCTTCATTTTTAACAGTCTTCAATAAAAATGGACTTTTGGCTTTAGGTCACTATTCCAGACTTAACATTTCTTTCATAAACTACTGTATCCTTTATATTTGGAGAATATGTTTTGAAGGAAAACAAAAAGATTTTAAGGTAAATTGACAATATTCTGTTCCTATGTATGAATGAAAAATTTTACCTAATTATATATGACAAATGTATGTTAACAGACATTTACCCTAGACTCTAAACACTGTTCTAATTCATCCCTTTGTATACATTTGTTTGTAAACATACATACATATATATATATGTGTATATATATATATATATATAGTTGCATATAAATACATATACAAGACTCATTTAAGGAGCTTAAAATCAAAATGTGTATATGTGTATGTGTTTATATATAACTTTATACATAGGCATATTATTTTCTAAGCATTTATGAGTCCTTAGAATCTTTTTTAATGATCTAAACACTGTTCCTAAAGAAACTTGGCTTCTAAATAGTTCCCTTAATATATTTTCCATCACAAGGTACATGTGATATGTGATTTTTCATGTTGATATTTGAAATTGAATCTCAAGGTTAGGTCTACAACTGAGTAAATAAAACATATTTGCTTTTGTGTTGGGCTGTTATATTTTATCTTAGAAGAAATAGCATATACAGAATTAATTTTATATTAATTATTCTTCCAGTGTGTAACTTAAAATTTGATTCATGAATTTGTAACATCAACATTAAGACAACACATTTGGCATAGAGCCACTGTACTACCAGCCTAGGACAGTTGACATCAGTAGACCATGGGGAAGTCAAATTACCCAAAGTAACGATAACACCTCACTTTACAAGTCATAACTCTTCTCCATGCTGAAAATTCACCAAAGGAAAGTGAAGTATGTGAAGAAGACTCATTGACAGTTGACCTGTCAGAGTAGAAATAAAAAGCTTAAGATTCTGAAGGCACAGAGCCAATAGTGTTAGCTCTTTAAACATAGAGAGGAGAGACAAAATAAGAACAAAACTGGTAATGGTTTTATCTCAGAGGGTGAGAACCATTTCACCTGTAGGATGACAGAGATCTGTGGAACTGTAAGCTGGTAGAGCAGTATGAAAATTATGTGTTGTCTGTAGCAAAGGTCAGTTAAAATATTTTCTGGAATTAATCTCACAAATGCTAAAATGGTTAAGGTGTGCAAAAAAGATTGATGTCACTCCTGGGATTGTTAGTAGTCACTTACAATTTAAAAAGGAGTTACACAGTTGACCATAAAAAGGACACAAGTGCAACAAACATTTGAATAATATAGTTTACTGTTAGCATGACAAATCAGACAAAGAACACAAGACTTTTTTTTTTTTTTTTTTTTTTTTTTTTGGTTGGGCTAGTTACCTTGCTAATAAAAATACCTGTTCCTAAGTAATGGATTTTTATTTTTATTGTCTGCAATGTTGGGATAAAGATCTATTCTAGATGGTGATAGACTTCATACTTATTGGAAGATGTAACCAAATCATCCAAAGGGCTTTAACTGGAAGACTTTAGACTTAGAAATCAAAAAGTCACGGAAGATTTTTTTCTAGAATGGTATCACAAATTATCATTTGCTAAGCTAGGACACCAGGTACACGGTGTTTTGTGTGTAACCAAGATGGTTATAAAATATATTGGTAGACCATGAGTAGAAGTGAGGTCAGTCAGGTGGAGAAAGTCACGTGTCTTTCAGGCATGTAGGGAAAGAAAATGCTTTTCTGATTGTAATGTTATTTTGAATCTTAAAACTTCAACTCATAAAATAACCATGTGTTTAAAGTGATCTGTAAGGTACAATACAAAGATGACTGAGTATAAATGAAAGGAGAAGAAGGGGTAGATAAATTCATGTTTATTCCTGATAGAGTTTAAGTAATTTCTTGGCTTGAATATGGTGAGTTGGAACATACTTCCATCTTTGTGATTTTACTAGATGGAGAAAGCACCCAATCTAGAGCACCCAGAAAAAGCCTCCATGAATTTTAACTTAGTTCAGACACTCAAATTTCATTTTTGCTATTTTCTTCTCTTCAGGAAAACAGTCATAAATACATGAGGCACAGCTGGAAAGGTAAAATGCTCCACTTATGTGGATCTGAGAGTTTTCTGCAAAGTAAGGAATCTTTAATACACTTGAGTCCTCTCTAAGTTATTTCATTCTGTAGAAAAATTTGTGGTTATAGAGCAAATTCTAGAATAGCCACTTTGATCAAATGCTTTCTAAGAGCATAGAAATCCATTTGTTCATAAGAAATAATGCCAGAGCTAAGTCACATCATCTTGTTTCCAACCATTTTTTGAGAATTGATTGACTAATTAATAGGTTCACCTGAAAACTCACTCTTAGCTAAGAAACACCAGAATACCCACTTAAATGCCAGGTGAGAAAACCAAGGCAATGCAATGTGGGAAGTAAGTTTTTCTGGAAAAAAAAATGACACCTAAGTGGGCAATTGATGTAAAATAATCGAGAGGGGACAGAAGAGATCAAAACAAAGGGAATGCAGAAAAGAAGGAAATGAAAATTTATTAACCTGGATAAAAGGAGTTTTGGTCTATCTTGTAAAGGAAACAAAAGGGAAATAAAAGCTTTCAGTAAGAAAAACAAAACAAAACACTAAACTTAATCCATTACATAGATTTTTGTGAGTTACTTAAAAAGAAACACCAGTTACACAGAAATTACTATCCAATTGAAGATCTAACAGAAAAATGTTCCCTGTAGTAGTAATATAATAATTATATAACAATAATGCAGTAATAATAGTAGTTGGAGTAGGAGAATATATTCCAAGACTCCATCTCTGTGTTGGTACATTATTGATTGTGTATAAAGAAATCATTTGAGTTACCATTTTTCTTAAACTGTTATAAGTTGATGTACATATGCAAAAATTCTATCCATCTTCAGGGCCTTATGCCAAGATACACTTTGTCTCTTCACTTCACTGACCTAGTCCAGACCCCTTTCCCACTTCCCTTGCGCACCCTCTGTTATAGTGTTCAACATGTTGTGTTACATGGAAGTGCTCATGTGGCTTTGTCTTCATGGCTTATGTCTTCTTCATGCCTTGTTTGTACATTAGTATTTGGACAATATATGAACACTAAATTACCTAACAAATGTGGCTTGGATTTATTAAATATATAGAATATATATGTAAGGAAAAAAGAATTTGCTACCATTAATTCATTTATTAATTTATTCATTGAATGAAGATTTACTGATGCCTTATTATTTGTAAGGAGCTGTAAGCATGCAAAAGACCTGGTTTTGTCCTCGGAAAGCTCTCTGATTCCCTACTTCTCCCTCTTTTTATAATAGGAAATATTCAGTAATTTAGATCTCAATTTAAGTTGACTATACACTAATGGTCAAGATCATTTGGCATTTACACATCTCTTCATAAGTGGAAAATGTTCACAATTTTTCATCTTCAAAACTGAGACTTGGTAAGAACTTTCTGTGTTCTTTTCACCTATCACTTATAAGGCAAAGCAGTGACAGAGTGCTGTAAGAAGGAAGAATATTCTCTATACCTTTCTTATCTATCTGTTTATTTGGTGAGATTCTTTAGGATATTTGGGAAAGTGCTTGACTTTTCCTTGATGTTTCATAGTGTACTTATCATGAAATTCAGAATCAGCCATTTTTTTTTCAGTTTAGTCAAGAAACTATTTGTAGTTCCTAAGCCTCTAATTATGTTTAATTTTCACTTTGCTTGATTAATGTTCTGCACTGATGACCATCTCAGGAGTAAATTCTGATTTGTCTTGTGATTTCTAAGGGATTTTATTTATCCATGTAAAATAATTATTCTGTTATATGTATTATTGAATTTTAAAACAACTCAAATACCCAAGTCAAGTGTTTTTAAAATTAGTCTGTTAGAATTGATTAAAACTTAGTAATGACTAAAATTCTGGTTATACAGAAATTCAATGATTTCAGGTACCAAATACCATTTAAAGTTTTTAATCTAAAAGAAATATATTTATTTTATGTGAAATAACTGGAAACTTCAGAACTACAATTTCATTGTAATGTTCTACCATTTCAAATCTTAAAAAAGCAAGAAACATATTTACTTTCTTTAAAAATTATTTGTGCTTCTAGAATTGCTATCTTTGGTGACAGGATCTACAATTTACTCCCTGTCATTCAAATGAGTCAGATTCACTATAAATTTCTTTGAAATGGAAAAAAATATCCTGAAAACTAAGCATCTGTTTTCTAAATACTATGACATCTGGTTACCTAAGATGCTTTTAGCATTTTAGGTGCTATATTGTAACTTTACTGGCTATAAATCTGTAAGTACAGAGTGCCCTTACTGAATATGAAAATATTTTATTTTTAAAGATCATTCATTTCATCTACCACATAAATAATTATTTGGCATATACTATATTCCAGGCATGGTGCTAGGAACTGAAAATAAAATAATGAATAAAAGAGACCTGGTTTCTACTCTCATGTTGCTTAATCTGGTTTGCAAACCAGGCATTAATCAAATATTCACAAACATAATAGTAAACAGCTGTGACACATGTCATAAAGGAGGTATGCATGAGAGTCCACAGTAAAAAGATTTTGCATTGCATGAAGGTCAAGGAAAATCTTCTAGTTGGAAACATCACTTAAATTGGGATCCCAAGAATTAATAGGCTTTAATCCATGACAAAGGGAAGAAGGAGCTGCAGGCTGAGGGAGGGATGCTGCATAATGTGTGATAAGAGATTATGGCAATGCAATTGCCACTGTTTATTAATGAAGCATGTGCAATTGCTGGCATTTGAATGCTTTTGATCTTTAAAATGGTAACAATTTCATGTTTCAACCCAATATTAATGTATCAAGTATTAAAGAATTAATATGCAATTTTTAAAATCAAATTTAAGAAAGCAGTTGCTCTGTTATTCTTTTTTTTTTTTTTTTTTGTAGTAGGGATTGATCCCAGGGATGTTTTGCTACAGAGCTACATTCCCACATCCCCACCCAGTCATTTAATTTTTTTTTTAGATTTTGAGACAGGATCTCCTTAAATTGCTGAGTCTGGCCTTTAACTTGTAATCCTCTGGCCTTAGCCTCCCTAATTACTAAGATTACAGGTGAGTACCACCACATGGAGCTCTGTTGTTATTCTTTAGGCTTCTATTACTTTCTAGACTATGGGGTAAAGCAAGGTGGTCAAGTAGTCATCGATTTAAAAAGTTTTAAATTAATAACAAAACCAACAAAACAAAAACTGGTTCAAACTACACAAAGGAGACATTAGTATAAGCAGAAGTGCCTTTAAGGACCTTTTAAAGTTGTAATTACAAAATTCAAAGTTTTGATTGAAAGTGAGATATAATGTCTCAATCAGATTAAGCAAAGTTGTTCCAGTGGATTGAAGTCATTCAGTGTATAATCAAATAATTCTTTAAGCCTTAGTCTCAATAGCATGGTTTACTTTCTCATAAACCTGCATATTCCTGTTGCTTTTATTTAGCTTCTTTGCCAAATACTTCCTGTCTCAACAAAACATTATTTGCTATCCTTGTCAATGGTCTCTAAGTGGTACAATGGGGTGCGTGAGCATAGAGGAGATACAGGTGGTCAGGAAGCAACGGAAGGTTTCAGACCCTTCTTGCATCACATTACAAATTCCTAGAAAAAATGATGCTTCAGTGTTGTAATATCCAATGCTCCACATCAAATGTGTACCTTAAAATGTTATATCAAATGAGATCACCAGGTTGGATGAGCCACTGACCTATTTTTTTGTGCAGTAAGAGCTCTCTTGGGAGATAGACCTTATTTCTTTAGAACCATTACAGAGAATAATGTTCCACAATCTAGTGAACACAATCATGTAAATCATGTAAATTTCATGAAAACCATATGATTTTAACTAAACAATTTGCCACAAAATAAACGGAACCTTGTATGCATTATAGTTATTCTACAGTTGGTAACTATTTTTTAATGATGGAAAATTCACATTAATGAGGGTAACTATATTAATTCTAGATAGCAAAAAGTGAATAACTTTTCTTTAGTAATTATCTGAAATGTAAAAATCAAATAAATGGGAAAATATTTATTCTAGATGTTTTGTGTATCTCAATTCTCTCTCCCTCATAGGTATGGCTGCTAGATATTCATTCCCATCCAATTCCCATTATAACCCACCATATTGGTCCACAGCACTCTACTGAAACTGTTCTAATAAAATTTTACATTCTCATGTAAATTTATAGAGTTTACTATTAGACTTATCCTAAATACAGACAAACCTGGGTGATTGTACCTTGGCTTTGGAAACATTTTCCTCTGCATTGATCTTCTATGACACCACTCTCCTGAATTTCTTCCTGCCTTCTAACTATATTTTCTAGTCTCTTTCCTTCTTGTTTAAATGATCTTTCTTATAATGATCATATTACATGGAAATCTTTCAATTATTTATATATTTTTATTGATCTTTTCTAACAAATTAAATTATTCTATACAGAATATATACTGCTAATAACTGCATATATACTGCTAATAACTCTAATACTTCTGTCAGTTCTGACCTTTTTCCTGAAATACAGACCTTCATTTCTTTATCTACCTATATAAACTATATGCTGTAGGTAAACATATTTGTTCAAAAATTTCCAAAGTTTATTCTAAAACCTGTCCCCTGATTATTTTTCAAAGTAAACACAGTAGTTTATAAGCTAGAAGCAATAGGGAATCTCTGATTATTCATTTTGATAATTGCCCTTGCCCTCATCCAGCTAAGAACAAATATATTCTCAAGCATGCAAAAATCTCAGGTTTATAGTGCTCATCAATCCCTGGAAAATAAAAAAAAACATTTGATTACATTTAGCCAACAAAGATGCACATCAAAATCAGGGTCTCAAGGAAAATGAAGCTAAATGAAAAAATACTGAAACCTGTTCTAAGATTAAATAATCATGAAAATAAATTTTGAATTCATAAGAAATACAAATGACATAAATCTGGACAAAATATAAAATGCTAATATAACATTGGGGCATAGAGGTAAGAGAGAAAATACGAATGTGTAATTTCTTACATTTGTAGTGGCTTCATGTTTAAACAAAATTTTCAGGGTTAATAAATTGATAAAGGCTTATTATACTTAATTTGAAGGGTTCATTGTATTGATTAGTAAAAGGTACTTAGGTAATTGGGGGTACTGTTTTCGAAGGTATTAAGATGGTTCTCCTGGGACCCCGAGTTAGTTCTTGTGAGAAAGGATCATTGTAAGAGTGAGCCTGACTCCTGAATTGCTCTCTAGTTTCTTGTTTTGATCTCTTCTTCCCATATGCACTCTTACTTTTGTAATGCCATCTACCAGAAGTTCCTCAACAGAGCTGAGATGCTACTGGTACCATGCCCTTGAATATGCAGAACCATGAGACAAATAAACCTTTTTATTTAAAAAGTTAGCCTGCCTTAGCTGTTTCATAATTGTAACAGAAAAAGGACTAATATATCCACCCAGGTTTTATAGCAGGTATCTAGTCTTCTACTCTGGTCACCTTGGATTTTCCCTCAGTGGACCAACTATACTCTATTCAGACAGTGCATAATGAAAATGTAGGACCTTTGTTGAAAATTTTTTTTGTGTGTGTATTTCAATATAACCACAGCAGAACCTTAAACCAACTTCATGGTCCTCCCACCCACAGGGTGCAGAACAACTGTGCAGGTCACACTGTCATAAGGTGACCCTGTCCCACAGGATCTTTTAAAATAGTTATCATTTAAAAGTGTGTCATGACATTAAATGTTGGAAAGAATGAACTTTTCAATGCTATTCAATACTGGGTGACTGTATATCCACATGCAAAAATGTGAAGTTGGATTTTGCCTTAGACCTTACACAAGAATGCATTTTAAAATGATCATAGAGGGGTGAGGGATATAGCTCATTTGGTAGAGTACTTGTCCTGTATGCACAAAGCCCTGGGTTCAATCCCCAGTACCACACACACACACACACACACACACAAAAAAAAAAAAATCATAGAATTGAATGAAGAAATAAAACTCGCAAAGAAAAGAAAAAGAAGAAGAAAATATAGCAGTAAAATTTTTATGATCTTTGGTTATATGATGTTTTCCTAGATATGATACCAAAAGCACGAGCAACAAAAGGAAAAATTGACTTAATCTAATTTTTAAAAATTATAATACAAATATTACTATCAATAAAGCAAAAATACAAACCACAGAGTGGTAGAAAATGTTTGCAAATCAGGTATATGGTAAGGACCTTACATCCAATATAAAGTTATTATAGCTCAGTGATAAAAAGACAACTCAAATAAAAAATGAGTAACTGAAAGGACAGATGCAAATGACCAATAAGCACATAAAATGTTCCTTAGTATTGTTATTCATTAGGAAAGCCCAAATGAAAGCCACAATGGATATTACTTTATACCCACTAAGCTGGTTATAATAAAAAGACAGACCATAACAAACATTAGTGAGAATGTGGATAAACTTGGAACCCTCAAGCATTGCTGGTGGAAATGTAACGTTATAGTCACTTTGTTAAATATGGTGTTAACATATGATGCAACAATTCCACTCTCAGGTATATTTCCTTTTTTTTAATTTATGTTTTTTAATATTTTATTATTCTAATTTGTTATACACGTTTGCAGAGTACTACATTTCATATTACATATAAAGAGCACAATTTTTTGAGTTGCTGGTTTAATATAAAGTAGTTTTACAACAATTGTGTCTTCATACATTGCCGGGACTGCTGTGTTACTTATTAATGGGGCTGAGGTCTAAAGCTACCCCCCTTTTGGGGCCCTAAAAGGGGTTCTTTCTGCCAGCAGAAAGAATTAAAGTAGCTTACCTGGCGAAGATAGGCTTAGTGGGCAAAAGTCGCCGAGTGATTTATCCCCGCCTGATTGACGGACACCACGCCACACCCGGGGAGTTTTTGGTAGAAAGCAGCACCAAAAAACTCAAATTTATTGCAATGAACTGCATTTATATAGGCCTAAAAACTAACCAATCCTTGACCAGTAGGGTGGTTCCGGCTCTCACGATACGTCATAGCCACACCCCCTTGCTTAGCCCCGGTCCTCCAAAGGGCGTGGTAAGCAACCAGAGCCCATCCCCTTTGCAGACAGCGTCCGGAAAGCCCCAACAATTCTCCTTTTTCGTTTTTTTTTCAAAATGGGGCTTCTCCATTTTATATTTCAAAAATGGGATGTCCCATCCTGTATTTTGAAAATTAGTCTAGGTTGATTTTTCCTCTCTGGGAAAAATCTTACCTGTCATTGGCTACCACCCTAGCACTTCAGGTGAACACACCTAGGGCCAGCAAGTGGCCAGGGGAAGGACACGGGACAGGACAGTCCACCTTTGGGAAGGCTTGACTGGATGGCAAACCTCCGCATCTGATTAAGGACCATGGCCAAGCCTGTAGGGCTTTAGCTCAGCATGACAGCAGACCACCCAGCTGTATCAATCTGGTTAGTTATATAGGGCCCAAAACTGAACACAAAGACAATGACAATCAGGGATTTCACCAAAGGGAGAAAGTCCACCCATTCAGTTCAGTCTAAAGGAAGCCTTCTGGCATAAAGTCCGGACAATTGTCACAGGAATGGCACTCTTCTCTCTAGCATAAAGTCCGGACAATTGTCACAGATATAGCGCTCTTCTCTCAGAGTCCAAAGGAAGCCATCTAGCACAAAGTCCAGACAATTGTCACAGGAATGGCATAGTCCCTCTTCTCTCATCGCAGAGGGTTGAGATACTGACAAAGAAGGAGTCTAAGACAGTGTTTTTTGATGAATTTTGGAATGGATGTGATGAGAAGTTTAATCACAACAGGACAGGAGATTTGTCATGGTGTTTTTTCTTTCTTCTCATTTCTGTGGAAAAAAGAAAGGATCACCCCTCAAGAGCTGGTGCTCCTGGGTAGTCATTTTGGTCGGACTGGAAGTATTTGAGATCTCTGGCAGGCACCCATATAGGGTTTTGTTCTCCCATTGGGAAGACACATCCAAAACCTCTGCCAGCACTTATTAACAGATCGGGACCTCTCCAGAATCCAGTTAATAGGTCTTTCCATCGGACCTCAACTTTTACATAAGGTGTTTGGTTAGACCAGTGTCTTTGAAACGCAGACAGAGGCTGCTGTTTGGAAAAATTTAAAATATTTAAGGTAAGCATAGCTGTCTTTAACTGGTCATGGGGGTTGCTTCCCCCCATTTTGTTTTATTAATTGGTCTTTTAGGGTTTTATTATGTCTTTCTATGATGGCTTGTCCTTTTGGGTTATATGGGAGCCCTGTGATATGCTTAATATGCCAAGTTTGGAAGAACTTTTGTAATGATTTGCTCACAAAACAGGGTCCATTATTGGTTTTAACCTGTTTTGGCAATCCAAGAATAGCAAAGCATTGTAAAAAGTGACTTTCAGCATGTTTTAGCCCTTTCTCCAGAGTGTGCCGTGGCCCAACAAGCATGTGAATAAGTATCTATGGACATAAATATATATTTTAATTTTCCAAATGGCGCATAATGGGTTACATCAGTCTGCCAGACAGCGTTGGGCCGTAGGCCTCTGGGATTTACCCCAGGGGACTGGAGAGGTGGGACCTGTAAGAAGGGCAAACAGGACTTACATGTCCTTACAATCTTTTTTAAATCTTTTATAGGAACTAAAGGAAATTTATGATGTAGTCCTCTCCAATTTAAATGAGTAAGGTCGTGAAGACCTTGGGCTAACTGAAGGTCTTGTTGATATAGGACTGTAACTGTTAATACACCTGTGGTGGCCAAAAGGTCAGCAGCCCTGATTTCCCTCAAAGAGGGGCCCAGATAAGCCTTGATGTCCCTAAGATGTTGGAGGAAAATAGGCTCATTACGCCCCTTTAACAGGGATCGAACCTGAATCATCAGAGGGGTTATAGGATTATTATCTATCTTTATATATGATGCATTTAGAGTAGGTAATAGGTTAATTACATATAAACTATCTGAGAAAAGATTCATAGGCTCTTGGACATGGGTCAAGGCTAATGCAACAGCATACAATTCTTTAAATTGAGCAGAACCAGTAATGGCTTCAAAGTATTGTGTCCTTTGGCCTGAAAATGGGTGAAAAACTACAACTGCTGACCCTTCTTTTCCTCTATCTGTGAAGACATTTACTGCTTTGGGGAGTGGCTTGATGAAAAAAAGGATGGGGGGAGTCCACTCCAGTTTGGGAAAAGAAGAGGTCCATTTGGTTGACCCATAATGACAGTCAACTTGTCCTAAAAAAATCCTTCTAAAGCATAGGAGACTCTAGGGTTGTTTCTCCGTTTCCACTCAAAGTCTGACAAACGGTAAGGAATTGTTAAAATATCTGGGTCTTTTCCATAATGTCTCAATGATGTATCTCTCCCTTTTATTACAAGATCTGCTAATTGATCTAATTGGGAATAAACTCGAGGTGCTCCTCCCACAGAGGAATGTATCCACTGTAAGGGGTTACCCATCTGGGTGAGAACAGCTGTAAGGAGCTTAGCACATGAGAAAATCCACAGATATAGAGGTTGTTTTGGTTGGTATCGAGCCAATTGGGCTGAATTGAGGGCATCTTGGACTTTTTGTAATATTGACAGATGACCTTCTTCTAGCATAATCACATCAGAGGGGGAATTTCTCTGTAGCAACTCAAAGAGAGGTAATAAATCCTCAGTAGAGATATGAAGCCATGGTCTTAACCAGTTTAGCTCTCCTAATAGCTTCTGTAACTCTGCCAAGGAATAAGATTTTTGAATGACTAGGTGAGTTTTGAGAGGACAAAACCGAGTCTAGGCTAAGTTTTGTCCCCAATATTTTGAAGGAGGAATAGTTTGAACCTTGTCATTGGATATGTGTAATCCTCCTTTTTCTAAGAGCTCTCGAAGGGTCAGGTAAGCTGAGCCCAGTTGCTGGACATCAGCAGCTCCCAGGATGATGTCATCCATATAAACATATAGGGTGAGCTGCGACTTTTTCATTAATGGTGACAGAAGACATGAAACATAATATTGACAAAAAAACTGGGCTGTTAGCCATAACTTGAGGGAGAACTATCCATTCATATCGCTCATCTGGCTTTTGAAAGTTAACTGAGGGGATAGAGAACGCAAACTTTTCATAATCATCTGGATGAAGAGGTATTGAAAAATAACAATCTTTAATATCAATAACAATTAAGGTTAAATCTCGTTGAGTTAGAAGGGATCCAGGGGAGGCCACACAGAGGTGTGCCAACAATGAACATCCTATCATTAATTTTTCGGAGGTCTTGTAACATCCTCCATTTCCCTGTGGCCTTTTGTATAACAAAAACAGGACTGTTCCATGGGCTAAGAGAGGGTCTAATGTGTCCTAGGGCTAACTGTTCTTGGACAATTGCCCTCAAATGGTTTAGTTTTTTTCAGTAGGAAGGGGCCACTGCTCGACCCAGATTGGGGGGGGCCATCTCACCATTGAATGGCAGGAACTTGGGGAACAGTGGCCCATAGGATTGGGGGTGAGACCTTATTTGATGATTGGAAGTTTCTCTCCCCGTATCTTTAATTAATATATCATTTTGAAGCTCTCTATGGGTTGTAGTAATGTAAGCTTCAGCTTCTCCTAAGATGTCTTGGCCTAATAAATTAGAGGTTAATCCAGGGGCCACAAGGGGGCGAAGTCTCTCCATCTAAGCCAATCTCTAGTTTCTTCTGAATGAGTGTTTCCCACTTACCCCGAGTAATTGGGGCCCTGGAATTAGTTCCCATTGAGGTGGAATCTCTTCATTCCTTAGTATAGTACGATCTGCCCCAGTATCAATTAGGCAACGAAATTTCTTTCCTGATATATAAAATATCCATCTTTGGTCTAATCCCTGGAACAATAGGAACTGTCCAATGGACCTTAGGGGAACTGTGAGCAGGGGAACCTCCTTGGTGTAACGGGGCTGGAGGATGCCCCTTTAGGAGTTTAAAGGTTTCCCCTGAATATCAAATTTAGATCTGCAATCTTTTCTCCCAATGATATCCTCTTTTACATCTAGGACAAAGTGTTTTAGGGGCAGCTGGACTCTTGAGTCTGGCCCAGGGAGCATTCTGGGGGCCGACCAGGGCCATTGGGGCAGTCTTTTTAAAAATGGCCCTGTCGTCCACACTTAAAACAGGTCCCTTTTCCATTTAAAACTGTTGCTAATATCTCAGTATGGGCATTAAGGGCAGTGGTTAAGACTTGAGACTGATGGGTTTGAGAACCCACATCTTTGGTGGCAATAATTCATCTCCCCATAGATCTATCCTTTAACCCAGCACAGGCCAGCTTGTGATCTGTGGTCATCCCTTCCCAAACTAGCATTTTGCAAATTGGTCTCTCATCGTACCAGGTGGAAATTTCCTTTGAAGGCTTTTTTCCACTCTCTCAATAAATGTGGCCAGATCCTCATTAGCTTTTTAAGTGATTCCAGCTATAGGAGGCTCTGTAGGGCCTTCCTCTAGCTTTTTCCATGCTGCCAGTCCTAACGCTCGCACCTGCTCTCAGTAAGGGGCTGGTATTGCTGCCTGTTGAATGCCCGTGGCATATTGGTCCTTAACTCCTGCCAGCATCCCAAAGGTTGTTGGTATGGGAGGATTCATAGATCAGTTTTCTCTCTGCCTGCATATGACATTCATCAGTAAAATATGCACACCACTTTATAAATAAAGGTCCAGGGAGCACGGCTTTAGCTAAATCTTTCCAATCTTTTGTCGTGCAGGCTTGATGTGCCAGGCTTGATAAAATACATTCTGCCCATAGCGAGTTGGGACCGTCTTCTGACACAGCTTTTTTTAATTCTTTTAACTCTTGAGTCTCCCAGGGGTACCAAATATTTGGCCTATTTCCTCCCGGATTTAAATTAACTGGAAACGCCATTACAGGTGAAAGCCCACCAGAGGGCGCTAGCAGCTGTTGTGAAATTGGCACCTCTTGGAGAAGTGGTGGTTGCAGAAGGCCCAGAAGGGGCGGGCCCATCATAAAATGGCGGATCCTGCTCACAGGGTGGTGAGCCATGTGGCCAATGGCCTTTGTCCTCAGGGAATTTTTTTAAGCTCTCTAAGGGAGGGGCTGTAGGTTCCTGATTGCTAGTTTTTTCCTAATTCCGTGGAGCGGGATTTCTCTACTTCTAGGGAGTGGTTAGGCTTCTCCAAATCTGCGGACCGGGAGGGGCTGTTTAATTCTCCGGACCGGGAGAGATTAGGTTCAGATATTTTATTTTCTCGTAGGGGCCTGCTCCGTTACCTCAATTCTTATAATTTGAGGTGCCTGATCTGTGGCCTCTGGAGATTCTTTTGTTGTTTGCATGAGAGAGCATGCTTTTAGGCGGATAAAGCTGGATAAACTCCCGGAGGTGGGACTTCCCCGTATTCATTTTCTCTCTCTCTTAAAATCTGTTCCGCGTGGTGCCATGTTTTCCATGAATTATAATCAGCCTTTGGGAGCCAGGGAGCCGCCCGTATTAATGAGCTCCAAAATTTTTTCAGCTTGAGCATCAGAAATTTGGAGACCTTGCTTTCTTAAAATACATCGCCATGCCTCGAGGGCTGGATCCTGAGATTTCTTAAATATTAACGCTTGCCCCATATTAGGATACTTTTGCTGTGTTACTTATTAAGCCTACCGATGGGGGGCTGAGGTCTAAAGCTACCCCCCTTTTGGGCCCTAAAAGGGGGTTCTTTCTGCCAGCAGAAAGAATTAAAGTAGCTTACCTGGCGAAGATAGGCTTAGCGGGCAAAAGTCGCCGAGTGATTTATCCCCGCCTGATTGACGGACACCACGCCACACCCGGGGAGTTTTTGGTAGAAAGCAGCACCAAAAAACTCAAATTTATTGCAATGAACTGCATTTATATAGGCCTAAAAACTAACCAATCCTTGACCAGTAGGGTGGTTCCGGCTCTCACGATACGTCATAGCCACACCCCCTTGCTTAGCCCCGGTCCTCCAAAGGGCGTGGTAAGCAACCAGAGCCCATCCCCTTTGCAGACAGCGTCCGGAAAGCCCCAACAATTCTCCTTTTTCGTTTTTTTCAAAATGGGGCTTCTCCATTTTATATTTCAAAAATGGGATGTCCCATCCTGTATTTTGAAAATTAGTCTAGGTTGATTTTTCCTCTCTGGGAAAAATCTTACCTGTCATTGGCTACCACCCTAGCACTTCAGGTGAACACACCTAGGGCCAGCAAGTGGCCAGGGGAAGGACACGGGACAGGACAGTCACCTTTGGGAAGGCTTGACTGGATGGCAAACCTCCGCATCTGATTAAGGACCATGGCCAAGCCTGTAGGGCTTTAGCTCAGCATGACAGCAGACCACCCAGCTGTATCAATCTGGTTAGTTATATAGGGCCCAAAACTGAACACAAAGACAATGACAATCAGGGATTTCACCAAAGGGAGAAAGTCCACCCATTCAGTTCAGTCTAAAGGAAGCCTTCTGGCATAAAGTCCGGACAATTGTCACAGGAATGGCACTCTTCTCTCTAGCATAAAGTCCGGACAATTGTCACAGATATAGCGCTCTTCTCTCAGAGTCCAAAGGAAGCCATCTAGCACAAAGTCCAGACAATTGTCACAGGAATGGCATAGTCCCTCTTCTCTCATCGCAGAGGGTTGAGATACTGACAAAGAAGGAGTCTAAGACAGTGTTTTTGATGAATTTTGGAATGGATGTGATGAGAAGTTTAATCACAACAGGACAGGAGATTTGTCATGGTGTTTTTTTCTTTCTTCTCATTTCTGTGGAAAAAAGAAAGGATCACCCCTCAAGAGCTGGTGCTCCTGGGTAGTCATTTTGGTCGGACTGGAAGTATTTGAGATCTCTGGCAGGCACCCATATAGGGTTTTGTTCTCCCATTGGGAAGACACATCCAAAACCTCTGCCAGCACTTATTAACAGATCGGGACCTCTCCAGAATCCAGTTAATAGGTCTTTCCATCGGACCTCAACTTTTACATAAGGTGTTTGGTTAGAGCAGTGTCTTTGAAACGCAGACAGAGGCTGCTGTTTGGAAAAATTTTAAATATTTAAGGTAAGCATAGCTGTCTTTAACTGGTCATGGGGGTTGCTTCCCCCATTTTGTTTTATTAATTGGTCTTTTAGGGTTTTATTATGTCTTTCTATGATGGCTTGTCCTTTTGGGTTATATGGGAGCCCTGTGATATGCTTAATATGCCAAGTTTGGAAGAACTTTTGTAATGATTTGCTCACAAAACAGGGTCCATTATTGGTTTTAACCTGTTTTGGCAATCCAAGAATAGCAAAGCATTGTAAAAAGTGACTTTCAGCATGTTTAGCCCTTTCTCCAGAGTGTGCCGTGGCCCAACAAGCATGTGAATAAGTATCTATGGACATAAATATATATTTTAATTTTCCAAATGGCGCATAATGGGTTACATCAGTCTGCCAGACAGCGTTGGGCCGTAGGCCTCTGGGATTTACCCCAGGGGACTGGAGAGGTGGGACCTGTAAGAAGGGCAAACAGGACTTACATGTCCTTACAATCTTTTTTAAATCTTTTATAGGAACTAAAGGAAATTTATGATGTAGTCCTCTCCAATTTAAATGAGTAAGGTCGTGAAGACCTTGGGCTAACTGAAGGTCTTGTTGATATAGGACTGTAACTGTTAATACACCTGTGGTGGCCAAAAGGTCAGCAGCCTGATTTCCCTCAAAGAGGGGCCCAGATAAGCCTTGATGTCCCCTAAGATGTTGGAGGAAAATAGGCTCATTACGCCCCTTTAACAGGGATCGAACCTGAATCATCAGAGGGGTTATAGGATTATTATCTATCTTTATATATGATGCATTTAGAGTAGGTAATAGGTTAATTACATATAAACTATCTGAGAAAAGATTCATAGGCTCTTGGACATGGGTCAAGGCTAATGCAACAGCATACAATTCTTTAAATTGAGCAGAACCAGTAATGGCTTCAAAGTATTGTGTCCTTTGGCCTGAAAATGGGTGAAAAACTACAACTGCTGACCCTTCTTTTCCTCTATCTGTGAAGACATTTACTGCTTTGGGGAGTGGCTTGATGAAAAAAAGGATGGGGGGAGTCCACTCCAGTTTGGGAAAAGAAGAGGTCCATTTGGTTGACCCATAATGACAGTCAACTTGTCCTAAAAATCCTTCTAAAGCATAGGAGACTCTAGGGTTGTTTCTCCGTTTCCACTCAAAGTCTGACAAACGGTAAGGAATTGTTAAAATATCTGGGTCTTTTCCATAATGTCTCAATGATGTATCTCTCCCTTTTATTACAAGATCTGCTAATTGATCTAATTGGGAATAAACTCGAGGTGCTCCTCCCACAGAGGAATGTATCCACTGTAAGGGGTTACCCATCTGGGTGAGAACAGCTGTAAGGAGCTTAGCACATGAGAAAATCCACAGATATAGAGGTTGTTTTGGTTGGTATCGAGCCAATTGGGCTGAATTGAGGGCATCTTGGACTTTTTGTAATATTGACAGATGACCTTCTTCTAGCATAATCACATCAGAGGGGGAATTTCTCTGTAGCAACTCAAAGAGAGGTAATAAATCCTCAGTAGAGATATGAAGCCATGGTCTTAACCAGTTTAGCTCTCCTAATAGCTTCTGTAACTCTGCCAAGGAATAAGATTTTTGAATGACTAGGTGAGTTTTGAGAGGACAAACCGAGTCTAGGCTAAGTTTTGTCCCCAATATTTTGAAGGGAGGAATAGTTTGAACCTTGTCATTGGATATGTGTAATCCTCCTTTTTCTAAGAGCTCTCGAAGGGTCAGGTAAGCTGAGCCCAGTTGCTGGACATCAGCAGCTCCCAGGATGATGTCATCCATATAAACATATAGGGTGAGCTGCGACTTTTTCATTAATGGTGACAGAAGACATGAAACATAATATTGACAAAAAACTGGGCTGTTAGCCATAACTTGAGGGAGAACTATCCATTCATATCGCTCATCTGGCTTTTGAAAGTTAACTGAGGGGATAGAGAACGCAAACTTTTCATAATCATCTGGATGAAGAGGTATTGAAAAATAACAATCTTTAATATCAATAACAATTAAGGTTAAATCTCTTGAGATAGAAGGGATCCAGGGGAGGCCACACAGAGGTGTGCCAACAATGAACATCCTATCATTAATTTTTCGGAGGTCTTGTAACATCCTCCATTTCCCTGTGGCCTTTTGTATAACAAAAACAGGACTGTTCCATGGGCTAAGAGAGGGTCTAATGTGTCCTAGGGCTAACTGTTCTTGGACAATTGCCCTCAAATGGTTTAGTTTTTCAGTAGGAAGGGGCCACTGCTCGACCCAGATTGGGGGGGCCATCTCACCATTGAATGGCAGGAACTTGGGGAGCAGTGGCCCATAGGATTGGGGGTGAGATCATATTTGATGATTGGAAGTTTCTCTCCCCGTATCTTTAATTAATATATCATTTTGAAGCTCTCTATGGGTTGTAGTAATGTAAGCTTCAGCTTCTCCTAAGATGTCTTGGCCTAATAAATTAGAGGTTAATCCAGGGGCCACAAGGGGGCGAAGTCTCTCCATCTAAGCCAATCTCTAGTTTCTTCTGAATGAGTGTTCCCACTTACCCCGAGTAATTGGGGCCCTGGAATTAGTTCCCATTGAGGTGGAATCTCTTCATTCCTTAGTATAGTACGATCTGCCCCAGTATCAATTAGGCAACGAAATTTCTTTCCTGATATATAAATATCCATCTTTGGTCTAATCCCTGGAACAATAGGAACTGTCCAATGGACCTTAGGGGAACTGTGAGCAGGGGAACCTCCTTGGTGTAACGGGGCTGGAGGATGCCCCTTTAGGAGTTTAAAGGTTTCCCCTGAATATCAAATTTAGATCTGCAATCTTTTCTCCAATGATATCCTCTTTTACATCTAGGACAAAGTGTTTTAGGGGCAGCTGGACTCTTGAGTCTGGCCAGGGGAGCATTCTGGGGGGCCGACCAGGGCCATTGGGGCAGTCTTTTTAAAAATGGCCCTGTCGTCCACACTTAAAACAGGTCCCTTTTCCATTTAAAACTGTTGCTAATATCTCAGTATGGGCATTAAGGGCAGTGGTTAAGACTTGAGACTGATGGGTTTGAGAACCCACATCTTTGGTGGCAATAATTCATCTCCCCATAGATCTATCCTTTAACCCAGCACAGGCCAGCTTGTGATCTGTGGTCATCCCTTCCCAAACTAGCATTTTGCAAATTGGTCTCTCATCGTACCAGGTGGAAATTTCCTTTGAAGGCTTTTTTCCACTCTCTCAATAAATGTGGCCAGATCCTCATTAGCTTTTTAAGTGATTCCAGCTATAGGAGGCTCTGTAGGGCCTTCCTCTAGCTTTTTCCATGCTGCCAGTCCTAACGCTCGCACCTGCTCTCAGTAAGGGGCTGGTATTGCTGCCTGTTGAATGCCCGTGGCATATTGGTCCTTAACTCCTGCCAGCATCCCAAAGGTTGTTGGTATGGGAGGATTCATAGATCAGTTTCTCTCTGCCTGCATATGACATTCATCAGTAAAATATGCACACCACTTTATAAATAAAGGTCCAGGGAGCACGGCTTTAGCTAAATCTTTCCAATCTTTTGTCGTGCAGGCTTGATGTGCCAGGCTTGATAAAATACATTCTGCCCATAGCGAGTTGGGACCGTCTTCTGACACAGCTTTTTTTAATTCTTTTAACTCTTGAGTCTCCCAGGGGTACCAAATATTTGGCCTATTTCCTCCCGGATTTAAATTAACTGGAAACGCCATTACAGGTGAAAGCCCACCAGAGGGCGCTAGCAGCTGTTGTGAAATTGGCACCTCTTGGAGAAGTGGTGGTGCAGAAGGCCCAGAAGGGGCGGGCTCATAAAATGGCGGATCCTGCTCACAGGGTGGTGAGCCATGTGGCCAATGGCCTTTGTCCTCAGGGAATTTTTTTAAGCTCTCTAAGGGAGGGGCTGTAGGTTCCTGATTGCTAGTTTTTCCTAATTCCGTAGAGCGGGATTTCTCTACTTCTAGGGAGTGGTTAGGCTTCTCCAAATCTGCGGACCGGGAGGGGCTGTTTAATTCTCCGGACCGGGAGAGATTAGGTTCAGATATTTTATTTTCTCGTAGGGCCTGCTCCGTTACCTCAATTCTTATAATTTGAGGTGCCTGATCTGTGGCCTCTGGAGATTCTTTTGTTGTTTGCATGAGAGAGCATGCTTTTAGGGCGGATAAAGCTGGATAAACTCCCGGAGGTGGGACTTCCCCGTATTCATTTTCTCTCTCTCTTAAAATCTGTTCCGCGTGGTGCCATGTTTTCCATGAATTATAATCAGCCTTTGGGAGCCAGGGAGCCGCCCGTATTAATGAGCTCCAAATTTTTTCAGCTTGAGCATCAGAAATTTGGAGACCTTGCTTTCTTAAAATACATCGCCATGCCTCGAGGGCTGGATCCTGAGATTTCTTAAATATTAACGCTTGCCCCATATTAGAGGATACTTTTGCCAGAGAGACATTGCATCTCTAACCGTGCTAAGCCTACCGATAATTTTCGTGCCCCACGTTGGGCACCAACTGCCGGGACTGCTGTGTTACTTATTAATGGGGCCGAGGTCTAAAGCTACCCCCCCTTTTTGGGCCCTAAAAGGGGGTTCTTTCTGCCAGCAGAAAGAATTAAAGTAGCTTACCTGGCGAAGATAGGCTTAGCGGGCAAAAGTCGCCGAGTGATTTATCCCCGCCTGATTGACGGACACCACGCCACATCCGGGGAGTTTTTGGTAGAAAGCAGCACCAAAAAACTCAAATTTATTGCAGTGAACTGCATTTATATAGGCCTAAAAACTAACCAATCCTTGACCAGTAGGGTGGTTCCGGCTCTCACGATACGTCATAGCCACACCCCCTTGCTTAGCCCCGGTCCTCCAAAGGGCGTGGTAAGCAACCAGAGCTCATCCCCTTGGCAGAAAACATTCGGAAAGTCCCAACAATACATGTATTTAGGGTAATCATGGATAACTCAGTCTGCCATTATTCCTAACCCCTTGCCCCATCCCTCCCTCCCCCCTCTTTGTTCTATTTAAAGCTCTTTCATTCCTCTCATTCCCTTTCTCTTGCCTTTATAAGTTAGTATCTTCATATCAAAGAGATAATTCCACCTTTGGTTTTTGGGGATTGGCTAACTTTAGTTAGCATTATTTTCTCCAACTTCATCCATTTACCTGCAAATGCCATGATTTATTCTCTTTTAGTGCTGAGTAACATTCCATTGTGTATATATACCAAAGTTTCTCTATCCATTCATCTGCTGATGGGCATTGGGGTTGGGGTTGGTTCCACAATCTAGCTATTGTGAACTGTGCTTCTATAGACATTGATGTGTCCCTGTAGTAAGCTGTTTGTAAGTCCTTTAGGAATAGGCCAAGGAGTGGGATAGCTGGGTCAAATGGTGGTTCCATTCCCAGTTTTCCGAGGAATCTCTATACTACTTTCCAGATTGGCTTTACCAATTTGCAGTTCCACCAGCAATGTGCCTTTTCCCCCACATCCTCGCCAGCATTTATTGTTTTTTTTTTTTTTTTTTTTTTTTTTTTTTTTTTTTGACAGCTTCCATTCTGACTGGATAAGATGAAATATTAGAGTTGTTTTGATTTGCATTTCTCTAATCACTAGAGATGTTGAACACTTTTTCATATATTTGTTGATTTTTTGTATATCATCTTCTGAGAAGTGTCTGTTTAGTTCCTTGGCCCATTTATTGATTGAATTATTTGGTTTTTTTGGTGTAAAGGCTTTTAAGAGCTTTATAAATCCTTGAGGTTAGTGTTCTATCTGATGTGCTTGTGGTAAAGATTTGCTCCCATTCTGTAGGTTCTCTATTCACCTCACTGATTGTTTCTTTTGCTGAGAAGAAGCTTTTTAGTTTGAATCCATCCCATTTATTGATTATTTGAGAACATGTATACATACAAAAACTTGTATGGATGTTTATAGCAGCATTATTCATAAGAGCCAAAAATGGGGCAAACACAGATGTCTATCAATGCATGAGTAGATAAATATGCTTTAGCCATATAATTGAATATTATTTGACCACAAAAAGGTATGAAGTGTGGATACATGTTACATCATGGATAAACCTGGAAGACTTTATGCTATATGAAAGAAGCCAGTCAGAATAAAGGAAATTCATAGAGAAAGTAGATAAGTTGGTTGCCTGGGTATGGGTGGATCTAGAATGGGGAATAACACTTAATGGGTATAGGGTTTCTCTTAGGGGTGATGAAAATATCTTAAAATTAGTTTGTGGTGATATAATTTATCTATATGAATATATTAAGCACCATTGAATTGCACATTTTGAATGGATGAGTTTAATGATATGTGAATTATACCCCAATAAAGTTGTTAAAATAGTTGACAATAATTAACTCAGGACTTGATTGTGGTATATGAAAGAGAATATACACACATACAAAATAAGTCCTATCACTGATGCTCAAAGCTCTCTAATGACTTTGTTATATTTCACATAAAGGTCAAACCCTTCTCCTATATATTTTAATATGAGAATCTGCCTATTTCCTCAACTCCATCTCCTATTACTCTCCATCTAAATTCCTTACTGCGGCTGCTCTGGACTCCTTGTCCTTCCTGGAGGCACCAAGCTTATTCCTGTCTTTGTACTTCTATGTCCCCTTAGTCAAAAAGGCTTTTGTACTTCTATGTCCCCTTAGTCAAAAAGCTTGTATTCAGAAATTTGTATGGCTCAGTTATTCCCTTCATTCAGGTAGTTTTAATCTAAAAATATGATACTATCTATATAGTGCCTTATCCTCTACACCATATCTACAAACTCTGCAACAGTGCTTGGCACATAGTAAGTACTCATATATTTTTCCACTATTGTTGCTTAAATCAATGGGAAAAGTATGGAGTTTGATGAATCCTTCAGAAAAAAAGACAAAATACACTACAATACTTTGCTCCTGCCTAAGTTAGATCATTAATAGAGTATCTGTAATAATCTGCATACTTTTATTTTTTATTGGGAGTGGGCTGGTACTAGCGATTAAAGCTAAGGAGCCCTACCACTGAGCTACGTCCAGGCCCTTTTTATTTTTGAGACAGAGTCTGGCCAGGCTGGTCTCAAACTTGTGATCCTCCTGCCTCTACCTCCTGAGTAGCTGGGATTACAGTTATGTTCCACCACATCTGACTTGTAATATATGTTTAAGTCTATTTGCTCCAACTAGACTGTGAGAACCTCAAGGGCAGAAAGAAGGCCTGATTCAATGTTTTACCCTCTGTGAGTGGCACATGGTGGTATCTCAGAAATTTTGTTGACGTAAGGCATGAAACCTGCACAGCTAAGTTTATTCACTCACCAGCCTGTGTCCCCTGACACAGCACTGCAGCTTCTTATTCTTTCCATTCCCATTCCCTTCCAAATAATAGTTTCTTAAGTAGCACTTTCGGCAATCAATAAAAAGCTCTTTTATGGCCTTAGTTCTTAAAACAGAGGCAATGAAAACATTGAGACTTGAGTCAATAACAAGTATAATAATAATTTTAACAAGTAGTAATTGGATGTGTGCTTTGTGATTGGCATTGAGTTAAACCTCTAAAATTTAAATTCTTATTAAGTAATCACTTTGTATGAGGAACATGCTAATTGTGTCCATTGCACTGATTGACCCAAGGAACTATAGTATACATAGTATATGGTAGAACTGGGATTTAAACCCAAAGCCAGACCTCATAACTATTTTTCTCTCAGCCCTTGAGGCTGTTTCACCTGAGATGCACAGACATAATTAAGGGAGGCCTTGGAGTGTTTGGACACCTTATAATAATGGATCAGATTTATGTTATTGTGACTCTGAACTTATTAGTTGCTAGATTGGTACCACCAAGAAAGTGTAATGCATACATGTCTTTTTATTGTCCATCCACAAATCACCTGCAAATAGGTTCTTGAGTGGGATGCTTTTTTTTTTTTCCTTCTATTTAAATTCAGCCTAAAGGCCCAAAGCTGTGTCAAGAACTTCAGCATTTTAAAAATAGGTACAGGAGCCATCCCTGCCAGTCTTAATGAGGTGACAGAACTGGCCTTGTACAAATATGCACTTATCTTCATCTTTACCCCATTGCCATCCCAACTCCTAAGGGCAGAGATGATTGGAGAAACTCTGCCTCGGTTATTTACAAGCATGTTTACCCTTCAGCTAACACTGAGAGCCTGAATCATAAGAGCAAGAGGGTGGAGTAGAGGTGTTTCATCCATTTGCTTAGTTGATACCATATGTTTGCAGCCTGTGTGTTATGTTCCCCATTTCTTTTTGTCTATCTCTGGTAAAATATTGAATAAAACATTTTCTTATTTCAGACTATCAAAAAATGACGCAGTTTCACATAAATATAAAATGCAATCTTATTTTCCTAAAACCCAACTCTACCTTTTTCACCTAAAATAACTGAAAAATAATTCAATTTTCATGTTGGAAAGGTCTAAGTGTATCAATTATAACCCCTGTTGTGTCAGAAATCAACCAGAGTGGATGCAGACTAAAGGAAGTATTGGATTCATACAATTCAATGTTACAGTGTAGTGCAAGACTAAGATATAACATGGACTATATGCAACTATCCTTTTCCCAACTCTTAATTCATTACTGCATATGTGCTTCTGTCTCATAGGATGCTGATTGCTCAAACTTTACAAAATCCTAATCTCATAATCCCGATAAGGAGTTCTCTTTTCAACTAGGACTAACTTAAGAGATTTAAATGTATGTGGCTTATATAAAGAATTAACTTTTTCAGTATTTGGGTAGTACCAGTGGGTACTATTTTTGGCAAAATTGAGAAAGACTTCACTGAAATCATTTGTGTGTGTGTGTGTGTGTGTGTGTGTGCGCGCGCGCACACACACACACACACACACACACACACTCACACACGCTGTGATTCAAATGAGGAATCCTGGTTGGAAAAACACTGAAGAAATTCTACAAATATCTGACTCTTAACTCTCAATGGCTGGAATGTAGTGGAATAATACTCCCTAATTTTATAATTATTTCCAGAAAGATGAAATATACAGATTGGTCAGGTCTAACTCATAAACATGTATGGAAGTCAGGGACAAGGGCAAATGGAGGAAGCATAGAGAGATTGTGAATGGAGATATGGTGGTTCTGGGAGAGAAACCCCAGGCACTATAAATCAAATACAGAAAAGAGAGGGTGGTGGCTAAATACAATACAATAAATGTTTACTACACCATATTTTGACATATATACTTTCCTTAAATTTGCTTATTTAGTAGGTTTTTCTATTCTGTCAGTTTATAGTAGAGTATTAGTTGAAGATTTATTGCTAAATCAGAGATATTTTAAGCAACTTGACTATTTATGAATTACCCCCTATGATTTGATATAGCATATTCCAAAACAGAGCTTACATTAGTAATGATGGCAAAATATTTTCTTTAGTGATTTGTGACTTTCCAACGTAATGAACATAAATTATACTCAGTAAACTAAAATAAGAAAGAACTTGCAAATGATGCCAATACTTTTAATTGGTAAGGAACATGGTAATATTTTTTCTTTGAGGAGAGGAGCAAAAAATGCCATTTTTTTTCTTTGATAAATCTCACTGTTTTTCTTTTCTTTTTCAACACTCCCACAGATTTCCTTCATTTTCTGTCAGATGCAATTTCTCAAGCTGAACAGGGGTAAACTCTATTCATTTCCACATTGTCACTCCTGTTCAGTTTGGTTATAAATGAAATGAAAACATATTGTACAATAGGACTCCACATGTGCTGTGATGACAGAAAATGATCTCAATACACAGAAACAGATGTTATGTATATTTAGGATTTTTGTGCCTTTTTAGTCTTACATGGGCACACCCCCAAAAATGTTCCTTACTCTAAAGAAAATGTAAAACTGAAAAAAAAAGAAAAAAGAAAACTAGACTGTAAATTGAAAGCTAATATAATATATATACCAAATAATCTTTAAAATCTAGGCCGGGAAGAGTTGTGGAATTCTGTATTGTTCCTATGTAGTCAAATGGGAGTTAGCCACAGTGAATCATTCAGCTATGTGTGATAGGTAAAGTAAAATCCTTAAGTTGACAAATTTTCAATAGAGGACATATTTAGTCCAAAATGGATTTTTATCCAATTCATATTTATGCTGCCCAACTAAAAGAAAAATTGGGAAAGCCAAAGAGAAACCATAGGGATTTAGAGATGAGCAAGAGTCCATTAATTGTATATCTGGCATAACAAACAGAACCATAGATATTAGAAGATATCCCAGGTCATGTTTATGATCTTTAAGTTAAGAAATAACATTAATTTTTAAACAAATAGTTATTATACATTTACTATGTTATAAGTACTGTTCTCAATACTAATATTGTAGTGAACAAAGGCCTTCAAATCTCTACTTTCATTAAATTTGGGGGAGACAAAAAAATAAAACAAAACTGTCAATAGTATTTAGTAAAAAGTTCTATGGAGAAAATAAATTAGGAAAGGGGGATTTATATTGGTGGGTGGATGAGTACATTTGTGTGTATGGGGAGGTAATTTTAAATAGAGTCTCAGATAATAGTTCACCAGAGAGGTGACATTTGAGAAAGATATAAAGGAAACAAGGAAATTAGCTATGTTGATATATAAGGTATGAAGTTTTGAAAAAGAGAGAATACCAAGTGCAAATTCCTTCAAATTAAGAGCATTCTTGGTATGAAAAATAGCAAGCAATTGTGACTGGCATGAAGTAAGCAATGGGATAGAGTTAGGAGATAAGGGGAAGTGATAATAAGAAATCAGATTATATAAGGCTTTGGAACTTCTCTGAGTAAAACAAGGCAGCATTGGAAAGGAAGCATTCCATCATATGAGTGACATGATATGATATTTTAATGAGACTGCTCTGGATGCCATGTGGAGATAGATGATTAGAGCAATGGCAGGGAAATGGGGAAAGACAAAGAGCAAACCATAAGGATTTAAATATCAGCAAGTCTCCCTGCATAAACCTGGGGTAGAGATGATGCTGAATTAGAAGAAGGTGGTAGCAGGGACCAGAAGAGGTCAGCCTCTGGTTATGTTTTGGGTGGAGAACTCAAATAATTTGCTCTTGGATTGGATATAGTAGTAGAAAAAAAGAGAAGAAGTAAAGAATGACTCCATGTTTTCTTTGTCAGATACAATGAAGGATTCAGTGATGGCTCATAGCACTTTAAAAGACCACAAAGTAGTTTGGGATAAGAAGGACCAGAAATCTTCAACTGGACATAATAAGTTTGAGATGGCTATCAGACACTAGTAGACATATTGGGAAGGTAGTTGTATAAATATGCCTGAAATTTAGAGGGTAATCAATTCTGCAGATATGATTTTTAGAATCACTAGCAGATTGTTTTGAAAGTCAAGAAGCTGGAGAATATCAACAAGGGAATAACTACAGATAAAAATAAGCATAGACCTAAGAATTCAGTTGTGGGCCGTTTCAGTGTTTTATAGTCAGGGAGGCAAGATGTAACCAGCAAAGGCAAGGAATAATGAGAGACTAATGAGCAAAAAGGATGGCCAGGAGAATGTGAGGTACTGGAAGACAAGTGAAGAATGCTTCTAGAGGGAAGGAACAATCAACTGTAGCAAGTACTGATGAAATACCATGCCATGATTGAGTTTGACACATACTGCCCTTTTGAGTATAAATGAACTTTCTGACCTCTCTTAGAAGACTATCAATTTTGAAATGGTTGGTTTTGTGGTTGTGCTAAATTTGAAATTCTGACCTGGTTTCCTTTATGATTAATGGAATGCATTTATGAGATGGATTTTGAGGACTATCTGCATTTGAATTTGGAACCAAAGAAACCCTAAAGGAGACATGATGTCTGGGCACTAGTGTTGTTAATACCACATTTTAATCAAGAAACTTAAGCATGGGTTTGCATGTTGGTGATTAAAAGATGGCTTCGTATTCAACACAATTTGATTATAGCAGCTGAGGTTAATGTTTCTTAGGTAGCATTAGTAACAGGATGCATTGACTCTTAATGTAAAAAAAAAAAAATCAGTGTTTTATTATAGTCATCTATGTTAATCCTTATTCCACATATTTACTGGGAAATATGACTGCTTACAATAAGAACCGCATTTTCAATACAGTTGATGTCAGGTGTTTCAGAACTAAGTTCTGGCCAAGAAAACACAAGAAGTACTGTTGTATTTTCTAGGGCATACTCTTTAAGGAAGGGGTATTTTCTCTTTATCTTCCATTCAAAGATCACAGCTAGAACAAAAAAAGCCATTTGAGAACATTGGGTAATATGATGTTATCCTGTCACATAAATAAGAGGAAAAGAGCTGGGACCCTCAGGAATTATGAATCAGAGCTGCCATATATATAGATAGTCTATATCAGAAAAGGATATTCAGATTTTACATATACTTGTCTATGTCTTATATGTCTCTGTCCATTTTCTGCTACCATACCAGAAACTGGGTTATTTATGAAGAAATATTATTTTCTCACAGGTATAAAGGCTAAGAAGTCCAAGAAAGTGGTGTTCGATCTGTTAAGAGCTATGTGCTGCTTCCTCTTCTGGTGGAAAGGTAGAAAGGCAGAGAGGGTGCTAGTGAAAAACAAAGCAATGTGAACTGACTTACTTTAAAACAACCCTGTACCACAATTAATTGGAACACCAATCTATTATAAGGGCATATTCACCTTGTATTAGGATCCAACTCCCAACACAGTTAGATGGGGATAAATTTTCTAACATATGAACTATTGAGGAACACATCCAAACCATAGCAATGTGTTTAGAAAATAGCAATCTGACTCAAGATGATAATGACCCTATTTTTTCATGTTGGGATAAATGGAGTCATGATATTTACTATAGATTAACAACTTTCAAGGTTTCATTCATTTTCAGTCTTTGCTAGTAAAAAGCTATTACAGGCTATGCTGTGAAAATAATCTTTTCCTATTGATAAAAAGTATGTCCTCTGTTGCCTTTCATTGAATCTTCACAACCCAAATTCTCTTATAATCTATTTTAATATTTTAAACACAAAAATATTGAAGTAAGCTTATATTTAATGATAAAGGAATATTAAAACTGTTGGTATCATAGTGGTAGATTATATGCTTAGTTTGCATGGAGGCCCTGGAGTCAATCCCCAACACCAAACATACAATCCAGGTATTATGTTTAGATATGAGAACTCCTCCAAAAGTTTATGTGAGAGACAATGCAAGAAAACTTAGAGGTGAAAGGATTAGGTTATGAAAGTGTTAACCTAATCAGTGTACTAATCCCCCAATAGGGATTTACTGGGTGGTAATAGTAGGCAAGTAGGGTGTGTCTGGAAGAAGTAGGTCATTGGAATTGTGCCTTTGGGGTATATATTTTGTCCTTGTTGAAGGGAGCTCTCTCTCTTTCTCTGATTTCTGGAGCCATGTCCTGAGCTGCTTTCCTCAATCACATTCTTTTACCAGGATGTCCTGCCACACTTTGGGCCCAGATAAATGGAGTTAGCTATCTATAGAAACCATGAGCCCCCAAATAAACTTTTTCCTATTAATATTGTTTTTGTCAGGTCCTTTGGTCAAAGTGGTGAAAAAGCTAACTAAAACTGAAATCGATAGTGAGAAATAGTGTTGTTGTTTGATTTACATGACCATGTAGTTCAGAAACTTTGGGAGCTTTTTTGGAGTTTGTGGAGGCAGGAATTTTGAAAAGTTTAGAGATGCAAGCTGGAAAAGTTTTATATTGTTGTAAGGGAATCCTAATGGGTAGTTCTGATAGGAACTCAAAAGACCAGAATGCTAATGGGACTGTGGACAGTAAAAGACTCAGTTCATGAGGTTTCAGAGGAAAAGGAGGACTCTTGAAAATTGGACTAGAGGCCATTCATTACATTCTGGCTAAGAAGTTGTCTATATTTTGCCAGTGTTTTGAAACTTTCTTTGAGGCTGAATTTAAAGGTTACAGACTCCTTAATGTAGGGGAAGAAATTTTTAGGCAGCATTGTATTCAGTTGGTGGCATGGATGTTGATGGAAGCTTTTAGCCAAACTTATTGTGATAATTAAGAGCAGAAAACAACGCAGAAAGATGTGAAAACCTTGCAGTTTGGTCAAAAATCGTGAGTAAACCTGGAGCTAAGGAAAATATGGTTGTTCAAGACATTACGCCCAGTAAAGAAACACTAAACATTTTAAGTAGAGACAGTAGAAAAGCCGGCTTGAGAGCATCTCAGGAATTGGCAAGACCACACCCATTTTAAGCTCAAGCATATAAAAGTAAAAAATTCCTTTGAGATGAGATCACTGGGGTGCTCTGCTTGCACAGAGGGGCCTAGAAAGTTGTTTGATCTTGTTTATCCATCCAGGCACTCAGAAAATGCTGCAGCCCTGGTCTCGGGAGGTTTGGCTACTGCTTAAGATGGTGGCAGTCCTTGGTGGCAACTACGTGGTACTAGTTCCGCAGGAATGCAGGATGCTGGAATTAGGGGATCATGGAGGCTTCCATTGAGATTTCAAAGGAAGGCCTAGGAGATAAGGCGAAGTGTAGCAGGGTTTGAGTCCCTAAAGGCAGCCCCTGACATGGCCATGATGCATGGAGATGTGAGAAGGAAGGCAAAGCTGCAGTGGAGAACCATGAGATTAAGAAATGGCAGTACTGTGGAACATCTGCCAAGGAAAGCTTCAAGAATCAAACACACAAAAGCCGAAAGAAAGACCATATGGACAGAGTAAATAGGCTCTTTGGAGAAAACATCATGAGGCCATGTGTCCCAGATGCTAGACATGGAACTACAGAACTTGTTTGTACAGCTCGATTTTGGTCTTGCTTTGGACTTTCCCTCCTTAAAATCATTTTTGTCAGTTCTTTTGTTGACAGTAGTGGAATAGCTGACTAAAACACCAGCTAAAGGAAATGTTCAGTCAGCTTTTATGTTGCTATGATTATAAGACCCAGCCAGCACAATTGGAGAGGAAGAAAAGTTTACTTGAGAGCTCAAAGTTTCAGAATTCTTAGTTCATAGAAGGCCAGCTCCATTCCAAGGTGAGGCAGAACATCATGATGGAAGAGTGAGGCAGAGGAAGCAGCTCATATGATAATCAGGAAGCAGAGAGACAGAATCCACTCTCCAGATACAAAATATGTACCCCCATAGCCACACCACCAATGAACCATGTCCTATAGCCACACCCCACCTGTCTCCAGTTACCACTAGCTCAGTTAATCCCATCAGAGATTAATTCCCTGATTAAATTAGCACTATGACCCAATCATTTCTCCTCCAAACCTTCTTGCATTGACTCACACACAAGCTTTTGGGAGACACCACATCTAAACCATAGCAGGAACCCTAGGTACAGCTGTCAAGAAGATCAACATGTGACTTTGAGTCACATTTCAACTTCTAGATCTATGTTTAAAAGTCACACATAGAAATCTTCAAAGAAAGTCCTCAAGTCTTCTGTGACTGTCTTTATCTGTTGTACTGTTGGGTCTTTTTTTTTTTTTTTTTTTTTTGTGGTACCGGGGGATTGAACTCAGGGCACTTGACCACTGGGCCACATCCCCAGCCCTTTTTTTGTATTTTATTTAAAGACAGGGTCTCACTGAGTTGCTAAGTGCCTTGCCATTGCTGAGGCTGATTTTGAACTCGCAATCCTCATGCCTCAGCCTCCTAATTGCTGGGATTACAGGCATGAGCCACTGCACCTGGTCTTTTTTTTTTTTTTCCAGTCAATCTATATTTCTTTCTTTCTGTACTGGGGATTGAACGCAGGACATTTTACCCTGAATTACACACCCAGGCCTCCTTTTTAAACCAGACCTTTTTTTTTTTTTTTTTTTTTTTTTTTTTTTAAATCTTGGTAAGTTGCCCAGGCTGGCTTCAAACTTACCTTCATTCTGCCTCAGCCTCCCAAGTCACTGGAATTACAGGTGAACACCACCATGTCTGGCTATCTTTTGTATCATTTTTGGCAGAGCCTTCCCTTTCCCAAATACCTTGTATGTTTGTTTTTAATACATTCTTTCACTAGTAAAATGATTGGGTCACCATCATCATTGAACACATTATTTATAATGGAAGGACAGCCAGTATCATTAACTATAGAAGCACTTTAAAAAGCTGTAGCATTTCCAAAAATTTTTCTTTACATTCTGTCATGATCTCCTTTTGCCAAGTGGTATTCTGACTACTTCTAGGGCCATCACCCTCTGTCCATAGCCATTTGGTTGGTATAAAGTGTCATATATGATTTAGCACACACCATATCCCATCTGTTTCAAAAGGGTATAGGTATAATCTGAAAATTCACAAAAATAAATAGCATGTTTATCATATGCATGTGGAAATTTTATGTAAATATAGATTTTGCCAGTGTCTCTCTTTTTTATATACAAATGATGACATTAAGAAAAAATGGATATCATTATCCTAAATGCATGATTGAAGACCTGAATGGTACAAATATACTTTGTATACAAACAGTTGTATGTAAAAAGATGCTGCATATGTGCATTATGAATTGTAATACATACTAATATTATAAATAAAATATTTAAAAAAGAAAAAATGCAATTAAATTTCACTTTAATCAATAATTTGTGGTCTCATCCCTCTGCTTTTTGGCTTTTGACCATTTTCATCATTAAAGTCTTGCCTGAAACTCATCTCATGAACAAGATACTAGTTTAAGTTACTATCCAGATAAATGTGCTGAAAAATATCTACCATACTTATTAGTTGGATTCTATATTAAAGTGCTATCTCAAACTTGGAATGGAACTTGGTCTATACCCAAAAATCAGCATCCCATAGTGACACAGCCAGTGCAATGTTCATAGCAGCTCAATTCATAATATCTAAACTGTGGAACCAAAATAGATGCCCTTCAACAGATGAATGGATAAAGAAACTTGGTACATATACACAATGGAATATTACTTAGGACTAAAAGGAATAAAAATTATGGCATCTGCAGGTAAATAGATGGAGTTGGCGAATATCATGCTAAGCGAAGTAAGCCAATCCCAAAAAACCAAAGGCAGAATGTTCTCTCTGATAAGTGGATGCTGACCCATAATGAAGGGTTGAATGGGGAGAATGGAGGAATTTTGATTGGACAAAGGGGAGGGAGGGAAAGGGAGGGGGCATGGGGGTAGGAAAGATGGTGGAATGAAATGAACATTGTTGCCGCCTGCAGCAACAACACCGCGGGAAAGAAATTGGAGGCAGACTGGGAATGAGTGGTTCCTTTATTGTTTCTTCTTCTTCTTCATTTCTCTATCTTCTCTCTCTATCTTCTCCCTTCTCTGACGCCCCCAGTCTGGTTAAATACTCTTTACCTATCACAGGTACATTAGTTCTCTTAACAAGCATACATGTGTCACAAGCTCGACTTACAGGTGCGGCAAACAGTGCCCACAAGCACAAAAAAATTCTTAGTCAATCACATTAAAGTCAGATGTAAGTTGTAGTAAACAAGTAAACGCCTCCTCTTGGCTCTCAGCCAGCCACCATCTTAGAGCTACTTCCTCATCAAAGGCTCTTACATTTCCTCCCTTTTGTTTTAAAAGAGGGATAGCTTAAATGGATGGGTGAAGTCACCACATCAGGATCGACTGTGCCTGTCTTTAGGCATCTGCATGCGCAACCAACATTCTTACCCGTCATTGGATAATCAAGGCCGTAAATAGAGTGCCCTTGACTCCTGTCTTAGGTTGATATGTTGGTCACATGAGACTTTCCCATCTTTGAGTACCAGCTGTCCAATTGAGCCAACCAAGCATGAGGAGATGATCCGGGCTCTAAGGCGGCAAGCACATTTTTCTTTGCACTGAGGAGCATGAGCATGTATTTTACATAAGCAATGACATTCCAAAGAAGTAGTAAACAAAGCTTCAAAATACCTGCCCATTTTTGACCCCAAGATACAATATTTTTAAAGAAGGACATCACATTACCAAAAGAGGGCACAGATACTCTTGTGGAATTTACTAAAACTATTTGAGCTCTTAAGGTTACTAAGGTTAAGAAAAGGGATACCTGTAAGGCATTGTCCTGTGTAATGTCCTAAACATCCTATGGTAGAAAGATCTGCCAAAATGTTCACTTGGTCTTGGAGAAGATCAACACATTGATTGAGAAGAACAATTTCAAAATGTAGATGCTGATAACACATACAGGCTCGGTTGTTAGGTGTACTCCCATTTGTTTTAATATATCTCTTCCCCATAAGGTAGCTGGCAAGCTGGACAGAACATAAGGCTGAAATGCTCCTTGATGCCCTTCATCATCTTCCCACTTTAAAACTGTTGCACTTTGTTCTGGGCTATTAGAATATACTAGGCCTCTCAAACTAGTTGAAGCCTTCTGTAAAGGCCAGTGTCTGGGCCATTGTTGGAAGTTAATAATAGAAGAGTCAGCCCCAGTGTCAATTAACCCTTCCATTCTATTCCCTGTATTTTAAGTCTTCACATAGGCCTCTGTGAACAATCCTGAACACAGCAAGCCACAGATCCCGAGCCAGTGGAGCCAAATCCCCTCTTCTTCCTATTTTGAGGCATACACTTAAATGAGTCATGTAGACTGGGAAGAAGAAGTAGCTGAGGAATTCTATCACCTTGGTTAACAGAGCCAATGCCTCGAGGTGAACTGAGCATAATCTTGATTTCTCCTTGATAATCAGAATCTATCACTCCTGGAGTAACTTGAAGTCTGGATAAGCTAGTTGAACTTCGCCCCAGGATAAGTCCCACAGTCCCTAAGGGAAGAGGTCCCCTGACTCCCGTGGGAATCAGTTGAACCCCCATCTCAGGTGTTAGCACTATTCGGGCGGTGGAACAGAGATCCGGTCCTGCACTTCCTTTTGTTCCTCTGACAAGGGAGTTAATGGGTAAAAGGGATTGTGTCAAGGAATCATCTGGATAGATGTTTGAGGATACTCCTTCTCTAATGCCCCATACATTTGTGGGCCCCGAGGCATTGGGCCCTGTGCCCCGTTTTTTGAATTGCCAGACAAAATGTTACCATTAATATCAGTTTGGGATCTGCACTCACTAGCCCAATGGTTTCCTTTTTTACACCTGGGGCAGCGGCCTGGGGCACGAGACGAGCTTGGTTTTATTTCTATTGTCTCTTGCCTTTTTGGGGACATTGTGTTTTAAAATAACCTGGTTGACTATACTGATAATAACTTTTAGGTCAAGCCCCTCTTGTAAAATTAAGAGGAGAAGCACCTCTCATGGCTGCTGCGATTACACTACCTGTAATAAAAGCATCATTTATGTCCCTGCAAAGCTTTATATAAACAGAAAGGTCCTTTTTAGATTTCCAAGATCTGATAGTGTCTTGACAATATTTGTTGGCATTTTCATATGCCAGCTGAACAACTAATGGCATGGCTTGATTAACATCTCTAAAAACCCTACTTGCTGTCTGTAAAAGACGATCAACAAGTTTGGCATATGGCTCATTGGGTCCCTGAATTACTTTAGACAAGCTACCCTGTAAGTCACCAGATCCTTGCAATGTTTTCCATGCCTTAACAGCTGTGGCGTATATTTGAGTGTAAACTCCAGGATCGTACTGAATCTGAACCTGTAAATCAGCATATTGCCCTTATCCAGTTAACATGTCTATGTTACAATCTGGAACTCCTACAGCCACATTTCTATGAGCAGTTTCAACACAGAGCTCTTGGAATTGAGACCTCTAAACTTAGTATTGTCCCCTGTTCAATACTGCCTTACATAAGCCTTTCCAATCTGTAGGAGTTAAATTCAAAGTATTAAGAGATTCTAACATGCTTATGGTGAAAGGAGCTTGGGGCCCATATGTCATTGTTGCTTCCTCAAAGTATTTTTTTATAGTTTTAAAGTCTAAATGTTGATGGTATCTTTGTTCATTTTGATCTTCAAACACTGGCAGATCCCATAGTTCCTGTGAACTTTGACACTCAAGGGCATGCAAGCACCTAGAAAGACTCCCAATAGACTCTGCAATTGTGTCATCCCATGGGGGAGCAGAAGGCAAAAGTGGTTTCTCCACTTGATGGTCCTCCATCCTGGTCCTTTTCAGTTCCCTTTCACTCATTTTATCGAAGACTGTACTCTCAAGATCACTTTCACTTAATTCCTCTTCACTAATACTACCCTCACTAGCCCTAACTGACTCGGTAACACTTTCCTGAACCCTAGGTCTAGTTGAGAGCAGGCATTCCCTAACTATCTTTAACAAATCTTCAATAACCTTGACAATCCGGTTCCTTGAAATTTCCGAACCCGTTTTCCCTCGCCCTTAACCGCTCTGGCTAGAGACTCCTGTGAGGTTCCTCAGTACTTACCTGCCATGCTGATGGGTTCCCCGTATGGGCCACCACTTGTTGCCACCTGCAGCAACAACACCGCGGGAAAGAAATCGGAGGCAGACTGGGAATGAGTGGTTCCTTTATTGTTTCTTCTTCTTCTTCCTTTCTCTATCTTCTCTCTCTATCTTCTCTCCTCTCTGACTCCCCCAGTCTGGTTAAATACTCTTTACCTATCACAGGTACATTAGTTCTCTTAACAAGCATACACGTGTCACAAGCTCGACTTACAGGTGCGGCACACAGTGCCCACGAGCACAGAAAAATTCTTAGTCAATCACATTAAGGTCAGGTGTAAGTTGTAGTAAACAAGTAAATGCCTCCTCTTGGCTCTCAGCCAGCCGCCATCTGAGAGCTACTTCCTCATCAAAGGCTCTTACAGAACATCATTAACCTAGGTACATGTGTGACTGCACATGTGGTGCAACTCTACATTGTGTACAACCAGAGAAATGAAAAGTTGTGCTCCATTTGTGTACAATGAATTGAACTGCATTCTGCTATCATGTATAACTAATTAGAACAAATAAAAAATAAAGTGCTATCTCTGTTAAGATTAGTGTGGTGAAATAATATGTGCCTCCTTCCGTTAAATTATTTGATTCTCTAGTGATTCAATGTATACTACAGTATGTTTTATGCATTACCTTAATTTCTAAGCATGTACATAAATAAGTATAATGTTACTAAGAAACATTTACAAATAGTTTTTCTATTCACAAAAGGAGTGTTTTTTGGGTGAATGCTGTATGCCATTATGAAGGCTTAACAAGAAACAGTTCTATACCTAAAGCTCATAGACTAGAATTCAGAGATCAGCAGTTTCAATTACTTGTTTTATAGGTGAAAGATATAAGGCTCCAGGAAGTTTAATAGCTTTCTCATGATTATGCAATTAGAATCCAAGCCTGAACCAAGAGCCAGGTATTCTGTCTGTCTGTCCAGTGTGATTTCTACTTCTATAACATTCAGACTTTCCCTGTGTATCCTGAGTGCCTTAAACCACAGCAAAGGAAGGACTTAGGTGCTCAGTATATTATCCTTGAAATTCCAAATAGCTTTTTGGCAGCCTTCTATTCAGCTACGTCTAAATCCTTTTCTTTTTGCTATCAGGTAGCAAGTAATAGATAGGTGCTTTACACAGAGCTGGTAATCACTTCTTGATTGACTCCAGACCAAAATTAAACTCTCTTGTGAAGCAAGCTCATCGGCTTTATGGACAGAGTTTTTTCAATTATCCAAGACCATCATACCTGCTCCTAAAGTTGTCCTGTTTTCTCTATTAAAAATGGTTTCAGCATACTGCAGTGAGCTATTAGCACACAGAAAAAAAATTGTATCTTTAAACATCTTAAATATAAGGGTGTTCTTTGAAGGACTGTGGTATATTTGATGAAATTTTTTTAGTGGACTTTTTCCCCTTTTTGGTCCAGACTTAAACAGTCTAAAATCAATTCCTCTGAGCCACTTGTCATTTCTTGTTTTCATTTTAGCTCATGTGGGTGAACTCATGTCAGACTTCACTTGTACTCAGAGGTTAAAAAAAAAAAAAAATCGGTTATCAGTTCTTGGCCTTGCTTCTACTGCAGTATAAAAATACACTGGCTTCTTTCCACACACTTAAGCAAAATTTTTTTCCAGGAGAGGTATATCAGAGTTTTGAGGATAAGGTAAGCAAACATAATTACTATGTTTGAAGGTTTTAGAAAAAATCTGATTCAAGCCATTTGAAAACAAAATTTCAGAGGAGACTAGGAAGCCAGATTTCATTTGTAGTAGGAGTTTAATGCAGTGGCAGTGACTTTATGTCATGGACGTCATGAATTTCAGGTGTGAGATGCTGAGAGTGTCCTTAAGATCATGACAATATTGAGAAAGAGGCCAGAGGCTGGGTTCCAAACCCTGAAATATTTAGCTCCTTCTGTTCATACTTTCATGTCTCCCTGTAGAGGCAATAATGGTGGAGGAGTCAGGGCCACAGCATCCAGCACCTATTAGATCCAAAGCTAGGCAGGGTTAACAAGTACAGGGTAAGGATCTCTTATATTAAATGTTTGGGACCAGAAGTGTTTTGGATTTTGAAATACTTGCAAATACATAACGAGATATCTTGGGGATATATTTCTAAACATGAAGTTCATTAATGTTTCATATTCACCTTACCCTAGATAAGCCTGAGGGTAGTTTTATACCATATTTTGAGTACACTTGCATTTTGACAATGACCCATCACATGAAGAAAGGTATGGGATTTTTCACTTTATAGCTTCACGTTGGCATTCAAAAATTTTGGATTTTGGAACACTTCAGATTTTTGGATTAAGAATGCTTAATCTGTATATTTATCTCTTTCTATCCATCCATTTTTCTGTACATAGTAAAAGCCTTAGGGGATGACTCTTTAAAATGCTGTTTTGGGGGGCTGCAGATAGAGTGCAATGGTGGAGGGCTTGCCTAGCATGCACAAGGCCTTGGGTTTAATTCCCAGCACCACACACATAGACTATTTCCAGCTATTAGAAACAGAATTAAAGGGAACTTTACTACATTGGCCAGTAAACACTAGTACATGATGATATTTTGGAGACAAGAAGATATAACCTTCAAATCCCAAGCTAAATTATATATGCCTTGTATGGGTTCCTCATCAGCAACCTTCATCAGTGTTGTTTCAAACCACATTATGCCCGAATTCAAGCCTCCTATCTCTTCCTGAAGTTGGAGATCTTGCCCCTGCTTCTTTCCATATTCTCCTCTCATATTCTGTTCTCCAGACACATTGAGATATTTAGTTCCCTCAGCATTCTGTGTCATGTCTTGCTCCAGATTCTTCCATTATAATCTCCGGAGGATACTTTCTTCTGCTTATTGCACCCTCTCTATACTTCCCATCAGCCTCTTCCATTTTCTGTCTCTCCATACCTGCATACCTATTTGTGCTTCAGATTTCAGTGTGCACATTTGATTTTTCTGGAAAAATGCACCTTAAATACTTGGTCTGTGTGAGGTTTCCCTTTGCATGCTTTCAAGGCACTTAGCATCATCTCTGTATGAGCAATTACTGAAGTTGTTTGCTAAATTTTCCTCAACAGGGACCTCAAGGTCCACAAATTAACACATTATATGAAGGTGCCTAGTTACTACCTTGTGAATGATAGTACAGGTAAGTGAACTTTTTAGGAGGAATTTAAGGGTAGCTCCATCCCTTCATCCCTTCATTGAAGAATAATATATATTGGTGTCTTCTGTGTGCAAATAACCCTTGTAAGCACTGGCTAAGCAATGATGACTAAGGGAGAAAGTCATTCTGGGAGTAGTGGCATACTCCTATATTCTCAGTGATTTGGAAAACTGAGGCAGGAGGATTGCAAATTCAGGGTGGCCTGATCAATTTGGTAAGAACTTGTCTCAAAATAAAAAGTTGGGTGATAAAGCACTCCTGGGTTCTATCCCTAGTACTAGGGGAAACAAACAAAAAGAGAAAGACATACAGATTGTCGTTGTGGTATGTTACATGTTTTCTAATTATATTATCAGAAAATTCATATTGAACAAACCATTCTGTGGTTTAAGTCAATATCAAGGAAAATCACACAGAAGGAGCTTAATTGTATCCAATTAAGAATATTTTATAATCATAATCCTTAGCACCACCTCCCAAAAAACTAACAAAACTATCATTAGTTTTCATTTCAGTTCAAATAATAGATGGTGACTTTTATCTAATGTTTTAAAAAATTATGCTTTTCCTCAGTACAAAGTTGAAGACAGAGAATAAAATTGTAAGTATGTGTTTTGTTTGAAATAGGCAAGGCTCTTTTTTTTTTTTTTAATTTAACAAACTCAGCTGTGTGATTTTCTTTTTGTAGAAAGAGTTGGTGCTGTGTGCCCCACCCTTAGGAGGGTCTTCCAAGAAAAGACAGTCATGGACAATTACTAGAAAGAGGAGACAAGAAAAATGTAATGCCATTATTTAAACCTCACCAGGTTAAACAGTTATTGTTCACCTCTTCTCTCCAGGAGCTCTTGTGTAAATTTAATATGCTGAGTACTCCTTGAGAGCAAATGGACAGAGGTACTTCAAAGCACAGCTCCTCAAGAGACAGCCACATATGTTTACCCAGACTCCCTAAAGTTTTCTTTGTTTGAATTATATATATGTATTTTCCTCCTTTAAAAATGTTTTCCCTTGGTAGCCCACCACCAAATGCCTTTCTGTTCCTAAAGCAGAGAAGCTGGCCACTGAGAGGATCAAGGACATGTCTGAATAAGCACCTGGGACTTTAATCTGAAATGTTTACCGCAGAGGTGTCAGACTCTGCAAGCTTTCCAGATTGTTCTCTGCCAGTGACAACCTGCGGCAGAGGAGGTCAAGAGATTAATAGCAGATGGATCACATTTTAAATATCTTCTAACAAACTGTATTGAAGCTTGTATCTGATTCTATAACATATTTAAAGGTGTTTCATTTCTCTGAGGGTTTAATAACAGTCATAAGGACAGTGTTTTTTGTTTTTTGTTTTTTTAAAAAAAAACTCTGTTGCTGTTCTCTCCTATAACCCATCCTTGGTGGCAGAATGTATTAAGAAAGAAAGAAATTGTGTGGCAATTTCAAAATAGGTAGATGATTAAAAAGGAAATAATATTTTTATTTTATTTAAAAAATATATTCAAGGGCTGGGGTTGTAGCTCAGTGGTAGAGTGCTTGACTAGCATGTGTGAGGCACTGTGTTCTATTCTCAGCACCATGTATAAATAAATAAATAAACAGTCCACCAACAACTAAATTTTTTAAAAATATATAAATATACTCAAAATCATATGGTTCACTTACTAATAAAATTTCAAAATACAACCTGAGTACCATTCACAATGATATTACTTCATGCTGCTCATGCTACAACAGTGGCTTTTGCCTATTAAGATCAAAAAAATTTGGAGGATTTGGAGGTGATTTGTAGATAAGTGTCTCCTTTTTCCCCTCATATATTTGTGAGAGAAAAAGGGAAAAATAGTGGAAACAAAAATGAATAGATTGTTTTTAAACTTCTACTTTTCTGTTTTGACCTACAATTTCCTAGGTCAAACTCTACTTTTTTTTTTTTTTTGACAAAGAATTCTTTGTATTTAAGTGTGTTAAGCTTCAAGACACTATTAATTATAAGAATTGCTTCATAGGCTGGGGCTGTAGCTCAGCAGTAGAGCACGTATCTAGCATGTGTGAGGCCCTGTGTTCGATCCTCAGCACCACATAAATAAATAAAAGTTTTGTGTTCACTTACAACTAAAAAACAAGATTTAAAAAAAAAAAAAAAAGAATTGCTTCATAATGACTTGTGACACTATGCCTGGCAAGGTATTTAGATTATTTGAGAGAACCTTGCCACCACTGCTGACTCTCCTGCTAACTCTTTACCTGTTTCCTCCACCTCTCTGTTTCTTTCAAGGTATAAAAGGTATACAAATTCAAGGTATAAAAATTCATTTGTTTCCATATGAGTCATCCTTTCAGGGCTTGTCCCACCCAATAAAATGTCTTCTCCTGTCTCTAAACCCTTTCCTCATGAAGGTATAAACCTTTGTTTCTCATTTAAACTATTCTGCCAGTTAGAGAAAACATGGTGTATTCACTTGTCATGCAAGTTACTTCTTTTGACAGAGATATAACAACAAAGAAAACTTGTTACTCTCAAATGTGATTGTTTTTAACACTCTTGCCCTTTGTGTTCATGGGGTGCTAAAGCAAGCACCCAGAATAGTTGAACAGTAAATGAGGAAGTAGATCCAAACACAGCTGGAGTCTCTCACCAATATTGTATCTGGGTGTAAAACTGATTCTTTCCATATATGCTAAGGCACAACTTCACACACTGTGTCCAAGGGTGCTTAATCACTGAGCTACATCTCCAGCCCTTTTCTTATTTTTTACTTTGAGACAGGGTCTTGCTAAGTTGCTGAGGCTGGCTTTGAACTTGCAATGCTCCTAACTCAGGCTTTCAAGACATTGGAATTATAGGCATTTGCCACAGCACCTAACTCTTGGTGCCTTCTTGTTACATTTATTTGTGCACTGCACAGAGAGGCCTGGATGAGGGGGGAGTGGAGACTGAGACTCTGCCCAAGCTTTAGTATTCAATGCTTGTCTCTGTGCCTTGGGAGCGGCACCTCCTTTCTTTACATGGGTGCTCTGTGATTCCTAAGTGTTTTGCTCTTAGGCTGCTTTTCTGGTGTCTGTTAGGAAGGTAGGATGGGGTGGGATAGGATATAGGGGACTTTCTAATAAACAGCCCAAAGAAGGCACCTTATCTAATTTGCGGAAAGACAATCTACCCACTAGATGACCTTCTGAATTAGAACCATGACTTAAATCGTTTTGGCCATTGTTACTGTAATCTTTATAAAAGAGTGTGTAGGGTCTCATAAGTAGAGGGGTGAGTTTAATTCCATTCCTGAATAAAGAATCCTCTAAAAGATTTGAAAATGGGAGATGCATGTAGTTTCTGTGGAGGAAGCAATAGTTTGATTCATTTGCCAGAGCACTGAAAGAATTTCAGTAAGATGTTAATTGTGAATGAGATCAGATAGAGGTAAAGAGTGGCCAGATGATGATTTGCTTATATGCAAGAAGTGCCTGCATGGGAATGGAGTTATAGTGACCCCTGTGAAACCTCAAGACAATTTTGGAATGGTGGGCTGTCAGCCAAATTGGAGGTGCTGGTTAGAGGAATGGAGTCACACCCCAACTTCATTCTGCTTTACAGTTGTACCCATTAAACTTCAAGCTGAGAAACTGGTGAGCACTGTGATTATATCACAGCCCTCTGCCCACTTTTCTGCAGGAAATCCCTTCCTCAATAATTCTGAGAATCCCAGAGATGATTACAGGTGCAATAAAACTTTCTTTAAGCTGTATTATATTCTGGGCCTTGAATCACTTTCCCTCCTTGGGGAAGAACTGTTCAGGGTGAATGGGATGATTATTTTACTAATTAAAAGCCATTGCTTGTACTTCTAAAGCCGCTGTGTGGTAGAGCTTAGACCTATGACCAACCTTCTGCTCTGCTGGCTATTGTTGACTCTCAGAATTGGGGTGAAAGTCCTAGAAAATGTATTCAGAATTGTCACTCGTAATGCAGATAGGTCGATAGTTATTACCAAAGCTGATAAATAAAGAAATAAGATTTTAAGCATTTTAAGTATTAAAACCAGACAGGGAACTCTCCAAAGTGTAATAAACATACACATACAAATACATAAAAAACAAAACTTTATAAAGAATACAAAATAAAGGATTAGTCTTGGGCAGGCCCAAGATGGCTGAGGTTAGGCTTCTTCACTGAGGCTTCTGGTGAGCTATGCTTTTAGTAGGTAACCAAAGTTATAAACACCCTAATTTAGCTATGCACTCAAGGTCATAAACATTTGTTGGTGAGTATGTGCCCACTTATGTAAGTAACCTGCTGGCAATGGGCCTTCTTTTTTGTCCTGCATATAAAAAAAGGGGTTAAATGCAACTGGCTGGGGCAAAATGGGGCTGGCTAGGGGTGACTACCTTCTCAACTGTGTCTCAGGTCTTCTTTGAACCCTGCTTCTTGGACCCGAGCCTCAGCCTCAGCATAATAATTACAAACAGAATACATGCCATAAAAGAAAAAATATTTCAATATTTGCAAATGGGATACATACACATATATTCATTAAGAATATTGATTCAAAAAACAAAACCTAACTATTAGCTGTATATAATAACTGTAGCTATAATAAAATGTTTCAAACATGAGAAAGGTAAAAACTTAAAGTGAAAACAAAAACATACTAATGAGGAGTGTCAACAGTACGAAAATGTGAATTGTATAATTTGTATTAGAAAATGTTGATGCCAGGGCCAACTTTTCAATGAGAGGAAGAGAGAAAGGAACTTCTGAAAAAGATTGAAACACACACTGAGCACTGAGGCTGAAGAGGTTTTGGACTAAGAAACAGTAAAAGAATAAAGGTAAAACTGCAGGAAATATGAGGAAATGTGTTAAACTAGAAAGCCTAGGAAACACAACAATTAAGGAATATAGTCATGATAAAGATTACTACATTTCAAATCAGCAGAAAAATCATTCAACTTAAATGGCTTTGGGACAACTGGCTAACCATTTAAGGATTTAAAGTTGGGCTGGGGTTGTGGTTTAGTGGTAGAGTGCTTACCTCACATGTGTGGGGCACTGGGTTAGATCCTCAGCACCACATAGATAAGGGTATTTTGTCCAAATACAACTAAAAATAAAATAGTTTTTTAAAAAAAGATTTAAAGTTAACTTCATATGTTGTGCTGTGTGTAAAATTATATTCAAATGAATCGAAACTTTGAAAACATATACAATAAAAATATTAGAAGAAAAACTATGATTATGGGTTCTAAGTGACTTACATATATTTTCACAAATATTTAAATTGTCCAAACTAACATACCTGATTAGTTCTGGACTGGGATTTGAACCCAGGCAGACCCACTTCAGGTCAATACTCTTAAAGTATGTTTTTGGAGAAAAACAAAACAACAACAACAACAACAAAAAAAAAAAAAAAAAACGGAAAACAAATCACATATAATCCTGAAAGTGAAGAACACATTTTAAGAGTAACATGGACGATGGGCTTTAAAAGGAAAACTTGATAGATTTCACCACATAAAAATTGCAATTTTTTCTATGAGAAAAAAATACAAATGTAACAAATTTGAAAGTCAGCTGACTAAACTGAAAATATAGTTGTAATACATGTGATAAGAAAATTGTGAATATCTTTAGTTCAGCAGAGGTCTTGTATCAGTAAGAAAGCAAACTTGAAGAAAGATACATAAAGAACATAAAAATATGCAAGTGGTCAATAATTTTGATAGTCACAAAATTAAATGCCATTGAGTAAGGAAAAATGACTCTTCAAGAGTCCCTTCATTTCAATGGAATGAAGAGTAATCTACTGTTAAAAGAAAAATGACATATTTATAAACAATATGACAATATAGTAATATTTGTGCACTAATATCTTTCATGACATATATATATGTATATTTCATAAAAATGTGTGTTTGTAACTTTATCTCTCCTTGTCTTTCTATAGGGAATTTTGCTTTCTCACAGGTGTTTTGTGTGTTTTGGTAACACTGAATGGAAATAATAAATCATATTATGAGAATATTGCAAGAAAAGAATAAAGTTGAATAGAAAGAGCAGGCAATATCTGCTATTGGTTTCCTATTCAGAATTATGCCTCCCCTCTTTCTAAACAAACGGACATCTTGTCCATTACTTCACAGGCTCTTCTTTCAGCTCCTGGGTACTGTCTTGATTAGACCAGCTGATTAGTAGTTATTTTATTCCTCTTGCCTGTGACTTCTTCATGCATGGGCCCATAATGAAAGTGTAACCAATTAAACATTAGCATATCAGTGAGTGTTTCTGGTAAAATGTTCTTTATTCTTAAAAAGTGATATGAATAAACGTTCTTCCTGCCTTTGGATGTTTTGGGGTAAGAATGTGATATTTGGAATGGTTGCAATCACCTTACTGTGTGAAAGAAAATTAACAGAATTGCAGAATAACCTAACTGAAAGCCTCACATGGATCTGCTGAGTACTTACCCTGAGCTCACCTTGCCTCTCCCTTATATAGAAAGGGAACTACTCCCTTATCCATGTGACTTTCCTTCAAATATGCATTTATTTACGTGCAGCTGAATGAACCCTAATTGATGTAGAAAGAGTGCTACTTGTGGCAGAAATTAACTTAGAAGTTGATAGGAAGGGGAGATAAAGAAACCTCAATCAATGCATGTTTAAGATTTTTCTAGAGCATTTTGAGGTCAAAAGAGAGTCTTGAACAGTTAGCTTGTGAATTTGTCAGAGTATACAACAGAGTATCCAGATTTTGTAGAACTTTTGCTATATGCTAATTCAATGTAATTATCCCATTTGCCCCTTCTTTTAGAGTTCCATAAATATGAGCATTGCTTTCTGAATATAAAGTTTGAATTTGTCTTTCTGTTGGATTCAATACCTTGCAAAGAGTGGTACACAGATAACTACATCAGGGTTATATATGAGATAAGAATGGAAAGTGTTTTCCTTTGAATAATAATCTCCAATTTTTTTCTATGGGGACAGATTCTATGATCAAATTATTTCAGGAGAATAAATATACTATTAACTTCTTAGAATTGTAAAACGCTCATAGATTAAAAAAAAAAAAAAAAGAAACCTAATATAAGAAAAATGTTTAGCTGAGCATTTCCCAAACTGAAAAATCACTATCACTAAAAGGAATTCCTGGAACTATACTCTCAATGGATTCCAGGTGGGGATGAAGGACTTTTGAGGAACAATTCTCCCTTGACAGTGAGCTCTAAACATCCACCATCTGAGGCCACTTTAGGCATGACCAATGCCAAATCAATAATAGCGTTAAAGTCACTTCTCATCTTTAAATCCATTATATGTAAAATGGAATGCATACAATACTTACCGGATTATTGTGAGAATGAAGTGGGCTATCATGATGATTAAAAGAAAAGTTTCATTTAGAAAGCTTTTGGCACCTAAGTATGAATTATAATAATGGTATTATTATAATTATCATTTTAAAATGAAGAGAATAGTGGAAGCAATGACTGTGGGATTCTCCAGAGGACTGGAGAAGTAGCATAGCATCTTGTAGCAGAACGGAACTGACTCCCTGCATCAGAGGAAGTGGGTCATACACCATTTCCCACTTTAGCTGAAGCTTGGGGATGAGGACTTGAACAGTGACTATGCTGGCAAGGACTATGTGGAACTTCATTTTGATTTTACTATATTTTTATACTAAAGAACTGGTAGTTTTTTAAAAAAAAAATTTTAAATCTTGATTTGGAATTCCTACCAGTACTTGAGGCACAATGATTATGGCTGGGAACACAAAGTGAAACTTAACAGGACGATATTAATTTTTGGAAGCACCTTAACATTAATTCAAAATTACTCTGCTAAAATGTGATCAGATGGGATCCTACTATTTTTATTAAAAATAAGGCATGATTATAAAGAAAGTCTGGCACCAGTCAGTATATATACTGATAGTTGTGATATTTTGAAAAAGATAGCATCATTGAAATTCACTGAAATTTCCAAGGTGGCAACTTTGAAGAGCAATCTTTCATGGATATATAAGTTTTAGTTTGTTAATTGTTAGTAAATCTTACTACTTTACGGTTCTGTCTGTCTGTCTGTCTGTCTGTCTCTCTCTCTCTCTCTCACACACACACACACACACACACACACACATGCACTGTGGATTTTTAACTGATATTAGATATAAAATAAATGATTTAATTCCACAGAGATCAAAAGGTCTTATTTACATAGGTTTTTAATTATTTTATTTCAGGAAGTGAGTCATACTCATTTATATGTAGGAGGCAAGAATAAGGTCATATTTTGAAAGATTCCTAAGATCTGCTAAAGTAGTTATTTGAATCATGAAGCATTAAATAGCCACAAAAGCACATTTTATGGCATTTCTTTAGAAACTGAGTGAGCATGCCCTCTCAAGGTTGAGGTAAGGCAAAGATGTTTTGTGTATTTAATTTATGGTCTAGCCAGAGGGCCAGGGCACTGTGATTATTGGTGGCACAGACACAAGTAATAGATATGGAAATGGATATTCCATAAATTTTTGTAGAAAAGAAGTCCAGATATCTTGGGAAAATCCAAACACAATGTCATTTATTACCCTGTTGGTGACCATGTTTACAATTTATCATGTGTGTCTGGAATGGTAAATAAAATAAAAAACAAGAGTTCTTATTAATAAATGCTATCTCTTTAATAGGTAATAAGCAGAGTTTTCATTCTTCACAAACTTTCATAATCAGCTAATTGGTAAACTATATTCTGCTTTCATCTTCTCAAATATTAAAATTACATTAAATGGCATATAAATAACAATACAGATTATTAACCTTATATGTGGAAAAAAATGTACTCTGGACTCAGAATGACTTCTTAGTGGATAAATTAATGATTTTAGCCACCCCTATTGAAAATAGAGGAGCTTAATGATGTACTACAAGGTTTGTGATATTATAAATTTTCTAGTTTTTATGCTGTATATGTGCATTGAAATGATGTGGGTACTGTGACTATTCTTTATTAATTCAGATGCTCAGCTATTTATAGTTGTGTTTCCCATTGAAATAGACTCCCATGACAGCGGCTATTTATTCCTGCAGTAGAAATGCTGCAATATGAGTGAGTGGTTTGTAATTTCTATAATTCTCTTTTCACTGTAACCTATTAGGGCCCTATTCCAAGATCTACTTCTGACTCCTTTGACATTGGGGAAATTGCATTATACTCTTCCTCAGCATAGCTTTCCTTCATCTGTGAATGAGAATACTTAGCTCTACTTATCTCAATGGGAAATGTGTTTTATTAAAGGCCTATTAGCTTCTTGAAGTATAAAATTGTAGTTTTGGTGACATTCGCTTTCCTGTGGCACTTGGTGTCAAATCTTCTTTGAAATCTTTATAAATGCCTCTCTCTTTAAATATACTTTGCAAGGACAAATGAAGAATAGTCACTCTGCCACAAAAGAAGAAACTGCCTTTATTCTGATGACAGCTGAACCTAAACAGATTCCTTCCAAATGATGGCAAATTTCTTTTGGGCATTTAAAATAAAATAAAAATGGCACAACTATACACAGAGAATGAGAATAAATACAATTATTGCACAAGCATTGTGAATTATAATGCTCTACAACCAAGTAATATAATGGTTCAGTTTATTTAAAATTTTTAACTTGGAATGTTCATATAAATGAGAAACACACTTGAATTTCTAGGGAGAGGTAGATGTAAAGGATGGTTTAAAAATCAGAAATGCAAATTTATACCTTATGACATTGAAATGTTGTGTTTTATGCTTATATTTATACCTTTACCACTATAAATCCTTATGTAAGGATCTAGTAAGCAGATATTTATTTTTTAAATGAGAAGTTATAACATTATTTAAGTGTGGTACATGCTACAGAACCAATAAACAAATTGACTTCAATACAGAATCCTTTGCACATCTTATGCAGCTATTTAGAACACATCTTTCCCATCACAGGTCCAGAACTTTGTTCCAATCATGAAACATGTATCTCTTCTCTAAGGTGTAGAGATATTGGATGTGGGAAATATTTAGGAAAATGGAGAAAGAAAATGATGCATCTAACTTATTCCAGAGTCTGTTGGTTATTTGAACACATTATCCATACAAATTCCAAACTTACGTGAAAAGGCTTATTGTTATTCCTTAAATCCTGTTTGAAGGCCCTTACTATGATCTATGAAGTAATTCATTCATAAAAGACCATACTGCCATAGAGTATTTGTCTTAAATAACACTGGTGGGCACATGGTCACTCCCTCCCTTGTAATAGGACTTTGCTTTCCACCCATTTTCCTATAATCTTCAGTGCTGCTTTCTGGTAGAGGATACTGCCCTGACCTTTAGCTAATAAAACAGGAGCAGATATGACATATGCCACATCTAAACAGGAACTTTTAAAAGATGATATGATTTATTTTATCCTCTTACTATTACTTCCTGCCATAAAAACAGCCCTGTCCCAGATAGGGGCAAAACCATCACATGGAATCCAGAGATTGGAAGACGTACCGTAGAAACGAGCACAGTTCAAGATTATAACAGCAGGCACAGCCAGACCACGTTTACTTGTAGTGTGAGACAAGTTTTGAAGGCAATCCACTGAGCTATGGGCGTTATTTGTTATAGCAGCAAAAATGTCCACTTTAGAAAATAGTTGCTAAACCTCATGGTCTACTACATCAGAATTGCCTAATTCATGAGACACAGATATTCTGGGCTCCAAAAGGAAGGGAGACTGGTTTTGGAAACTAAGTAAAAGTGCTGTAGAGTGGCAAAACATTTTTTTGTTTGTTTGTTTGAGATAGTTTGGAAGATATAGAATGTATTATAAAGGTTTATGGCTTTGGGAAAAAAGGTTTCAAACCAGTATGTTACTGGCATAAGTTCATCATTATTAGATATATTTAAGAAGGCATTATGAGTCATTTATAACAACTTAGAATAAAAAATAAATTAAAAAAGAAGGCATTGTGAGAAATCTGAGGTCAGAAAAGAATTGGCATATTTGAAATTCAGGATTCAAGTAGAAATTCTAGCAATTCTGAAACTTGTACAATTGGGATGTGGAACTATTTCTCAATATCAATCAGTAAAACATAAATTAAGGAAGTCTTTTGAACTAGTCTCAGTGAAAATATCAAACATAAATGTGTCATGTTCCCAGTGAAGATTTCTGGTGGATTAAAATGGTCTTTTAGGTGGATAAAATGGCTCAGGGAGAAGCAGATTATAATTCCACAAAATCTGATAGACTCCAAGTACCTGAAAAAAAAAATCAGGAGAAAGAGCTTTGTTTAAAAGGGATAGTGGAGGTAGTGATTGCATATGGAACTGATTGTAATAAAACTGTGTGTGTGTGTGTGTGTGTGTGTGTGAGAGAGAGAGAGAGAGAGCGAGAGAGAGACAGAGAGAGAATACATGTGTATATATATTAGGATGGGAGAATGTAGCTCAGTGGTTGAACATCTGCCTAGCATGTACAAGACCCTGAGTTTGATACTCACCATACACATACACACACATACATACACAGTGGAAATTTTAAAAATCCTGCTCTGAGAAATTTGTGTTGGCAAAAGTAACAAGAACAAGGAAACAAGGAAAGAAAAAACAATGTGAATCCTTGGGTTTTTAAGCTTATTGATATTGATAAGGAAGACTTTGAATCCCAGAAAAGTCACAGAGCCACATATAATAATTGTGAAATCTGAGAAGATGCTGTGAGAATGCCTTACCCTAGAGCAAGCAATGGTCTTTTGCTGATTCAATGTTCTGTTTCCCTTTGAGTGCTCTCCATGGATGTTGGCCCCATATTTTCTGAAATTCCTTTTCTATTACCCTCCTGGCTATATTTGAAGAGAGCAATGGAAAATCTCTATATATGATTGCTGGATTCATCTCCATCTTTCTTCCTGTTCTCCATAATAAGAACACAGTGTTCCAGATAGGGGCTCATTTTTCAGTTCAGGTTCCACAGTAAGAATGTATTGAAGGGCTGACCAACTGCTCTCATTTAACACGAGTGAAAAATAAATGACTGTTGAATTATTCATTAAAATTTTGGAGTGGATTTTTATTCAAAACTGATTCAGAAATACTTTGTCCTTTCTGTTTTACTTCTAGAGTCTAATATGGCTTCCATTTTACAAGCTGTGGAACTTGTTCTAAAGTGAATGCACAATCTTGGTACTGTCATGGGTGTGAGATTAGAGGCCCCACACCACAGGAGACACCATCTCTGCCCCCCAATGTAACCAACTTCCTAACTCTCACGTGAAAAAATTGAGTTCCCAGCTGCAGATAAATGGTTTTCCAAAACATTCAATGAAGAAATTTAAACTTACTCATGGAATACATAGAATGTGAAAGACGGAAGGAGGAAAACAACATAAATATTAAATACAAGCACAACTTTTTCACACAATTATATCCATGAAGATAATCAAGAAACACTGTAAGAGCCCTAACAAGGAGATAGCTAAGATGGCGGCTAGCTGAGAGCCTTAAGAGGTGTTTCAGTATTTTCACCTGATAGTCATGCATTTATCTAAGAATCTTTCTATGCCCATGAAAACTATGTGACGCACCTGTAAGTTTGAGCTGTTGACACATGTATACTTGTTAAGGCAAAAAGTATTTAACTGGGTGAGGTTGGCTAGAGGGGGTGGTTGGAGTTGGAGAGGTTGTTGGAGCCGGAGAGAGAAGTTAGAAGAAGCAAGAATAAAGAGCCTATTCATTTTCCAGTTGATTTCGAATTCTTTCCCGCGGTATCATTGCTACAGGCAGCGATAGCTGCAGGCAGCAACAGAACACTAAAAGGGAGAATTAATACAAATTTTTCTAAATATGAGCTTTTATAAAATGCAAGATCTCTGGATGGCATGTGTCTCTCATAATGGAGTTTTCTGCAATGTTAAGTACTACTATATTTGCCCACTCTCTATGATTATGTAATCTTTTCTCAGTTCAACATTTCTTGTCTCAGTAGGAACATACATTACTTATTCACAGTTGTATGAATTCATAGTTGTATTTTTTATGCCTAGAACATAAAAAGTACCTCAGCAAATATTTGTTGAATTGAACCTATGGTAAAAACTCTAAATATTACCCAGTTTACCACTGTAATTTTTTTTAATGTGTTTAGCTAAACCAGGATTTGCAAGATACTGCATGCAAACCATTCTAACCTGCCACCATTTTTTGTATAGCTCTCAATCTGGAAATAGTCAAAGGAAGATAAAACAAAAACCAAGCATATTCATTTTAGTGATGCCTAAATTTTTTTTTAAATTTACTATCTATTGTATTGCAAAAAATGTTTTCTGAACGCTGGTCTAAATTAAAAGAATAGTACCTGAACTTAGTCGCAGACATGTAGAACATATGCAATGACATGTAATAATATTTTTGATTAAGAAAATACATATCATTGTCTCACCAAATGGTATCCCCACCTCAATTAATTTAATTCCTTTCATCACTATTGATGATAACAAATTCAAATAAGTATTGGTTTACTTTTTTTTCCTTTTGAGGTTTTAAGAATGCCCCCTATGGACAGAGAACAGTACACACAGCAAGAAGAAATTTGCTGAGAACTTTTGGGAAAGATACTTTCAATCTTTAAAAGGGGTAAGAAAAATGTGTAGTCTTTTCTTCCTTTACAGTCTTTGACCATTGCCATGTGGGGATATAAGGCCTGAAGATGACCTTGAAGCCATCTTGAGACCATGAGGGGACAAGTCTGATAATAACAGACCATATGCTGAGGAGTATAGAGTGAAAAGACCAAAAGACCCTGGGTCCTTATGATGGTGTTACACTTCAGAATTTCCTCACTTAAAAATATAATTATGTATCTTGCTATATTAAATATTAAATATGTGAAATATTTTTATCCTAGTGTTTGTTAGTTGATTCAAATTTTATATTCCATGCATGTGAAAACATCCTTAATAACACTGTAATTGAAATTTGGTTGAAAGCAGAATAAACAAATATTCTTTGAAATATTGAGCTGGGAATTGTAAACTGCTTAGAAAATGAGAGGACAGCTGTACAAATGGGCACCTCAGGTACTTTAGTTCTACCTCAAGAAGTATTTGGAAGGGTTTATTTAATTCTTCTCATATTATTAGTCCTAGTGAATGTCTACGCCCCCATGTTCCCAACTCAAATGGTCCTGAAACATAAGTAGCACTCAGTGAGGCCATCCTGCAACCATGCTTGGGAAGACAGGTACAGGCCTTTCCATAACCACAAAAATGACTTACCCCCTTGTTCTTCTGACTGCTTTTTTCATTTTAAACCAATGCTATCTGTAGTCTTGCTTTAATTTCCCACCTCTTAGAATAAAAATTAAGATATTCATTATCCCCACTTCTGACAGCATTCAAATGAAAGCAGCATTCTCTAGTTCCTGTTTAGAATTATCAAGCTCAAATGTGAACCCTATAAGGAATTCCCCCAAGTCCTTGTCACTGATATTCTCCCAGGGTAGCTCTGAATTATGTTTTTATTCTTGTTGGAAAAAATTAAAGAAATATAACATTTTTTTACCATAGATATTTTCCTAGTGATCTCATTATTTATTTTAATTAATAGGCTTTATTTTGTAGAGCTGTTTTAGGTTTATTCAACAGTTAAGCATAAAGTATAGCGAGATCACATATATTCTCTCCTTAAGTCCCTTAGTTTCCCCATAGTTGCATTTTCTGTTGGTTTGCTATGATTAATAAACCAATATTGATATAGTGTTATTTATTAATTATTCTACAGCTTACATTAAGCATCACTCCTGTGTTTTACTTCTCTATAGGCTTTGCTAAATGCCAAATGTCATGTATTCATCATCACAGTATCATACACAATAATTTACTGTCCTGGAAATCTCCTATACTTCACCTATTTATCCTACCAAATCCTCATCTGCAGTACCTGGGAACCACTGATCTTTTTAGTGTCCTGATAATTTTCATGTTTCTACTATTTTTATTTCTCCAGTAAGTAAAATATACAGAATAGAATTGATATCATACATTATATGGCTTTTTCAGACTGCCTTCCTTCATTTAGAAGTATGAATTTTAGGTTTGTCTATGTGTTTTCATTGCTTGATACCTCATTTCTCTTTATCTGTGAATAATATTCTACTGTATGGATATACCATAGTTTGCTTATCCCTTTACTTACTTCCAAGTTTGAGCAATTATGAATAAAGTTACTATAAATATTACTGTGTGGTTTATGTCTATGGATGTAGACAGTTGTTTCCAGGTCAAAATACTCAGAGGAATGATTGCTGTGTGGTGTACTATGTCTAGTTCTGTAAGAAACTGCCACTGTCTTTCACGATGGCTGTGATATCTTGCATTTCCACCAACAATGAGCATTTCTGTGGCTCCATATCATCACCAACATTTGATGTTTGTTAATGTTTTGGATTTTTGTCATTCTGATAGTTATTTTTATTCACAATTCTTTGATAACCTATTATTTTATAGCATATTTTATGTTCTTATTTCCAACTTATATGTCTTTTATAAAATATATCTGAAATGCCTGCTCAGATATTTTACCCAATATTTAATTGGTCCACTTATTTACTTATTGTCAAGTTTTATAAATTTGTTTTATATTTTATTTACAAGTACTTATCAGATATGTCTTTTGCACCTGGAAAGCTTTTGTTGTTGGTCTTTAACAACAGAGAGGAGAATTACTATCTGAACAAGGTAGATATCTCAGATGCAACAAAAATTTGAAATTATAAAAATATTAGAATTGGTAGTAAAGAGGGGAAGTTGTTTTCCATCATTAAGTATAAAAACATACCCTTTTCATTATTTATGTGAGGACAAGAGATATTCTAACTAAAACTTTCTCCAGATGTTAGTTTCTTGCTTAATGAATCCTCTTAAGAACTTTGGTTCTACCTTTAATAACACTGTCAATATCTTTCAATTCCAGAATTGAAACAGAGTATAGAATTGCTATACAGATTTAAGAGTGGTCTTGTCCTTTGCTTCTCATCAAGCCATTCAACTGAATTTCTAGGAAATTGTTAAATACACTTTTAAAAATAAAAAAATACAAAATAGGAAATATTTAACATATTGTCTCCCTCCTCTAGGATGAATTTTTGTGCAGTTCAATTCTTTGTAAATTTCATAGCTGATGACATCAAATACTCTTCTTAGAAAAACAAAAGTATGCTTAAGCTAGAGGTAAAAATGAGTCATTGTTTCACCAAATGATCTCCCTACCCCAATCAATTTACTTTCTTTCATCACTATAGATGATAATAAACTCAAGTAAGTATGTTTTTTTTTCCTTTTGAGGTTTACAGAATGCCCTGTATGAACAGAGACTCAAAATATATTTGAAAACTTTCTGGTTTTAGACACTCTAAAACCATAGCCTCTTCCAAGAAGTTCATTCTCTTTGTTTGTTTGCCTACTACAGTTCTTTACCCCTAGGAAACATTCATCGCCTGGAGGAGAATTACCTGTAGTAGTTTCTTAATAAGTTGGTTTTCTTTGCCGAGATTTAAGGAGTGGCTAACTAATGGGTCTACTGGGCAATCTATTTAAAAATATGTTCAGAGCTTATTTTTGAAACATTCCAATCTTTGGAACTCTAATGCTAGTGATCTAAGAAAGCTTTTTATATTTCCTTGGCATCCTATATAAAAGCCCTTGAATTTTTTGTAGCAAAACATTTGTAGTATTTTTTTGTGCCTGTGGTGTTATGAGTTTATAAATATCTTATTATAATCAATAAAGTCTGTGGACATAACTGTCAATCTCTTTTCTTTTAATAATTTCTGACGTCTGACTTTTAAATCCTATAGACCCCAAAGATTTAAAAATCTAATTAGCTACCTTTTGAGTGCTGTTGACTTAAAGATCATCATTTTCCATCATCTCATTGAAAGATGTCAGATACAATGCAAAAGGATTTCCATAACTTTTGTGTGGCATATTGATGAATTGTCAGGAAAATAAACAGATGTTATACAGCGATTTAGTAGTCTTGAACCACTGGGAAAATTCTTCAATAAAAGAGTGATATGGAATTTTGACTTTTATGATTTTGCCCACAAGAAACCCATGGTAGGCATAAATAACTAAATAAGTATAAATAATTAATAAACTAGAATTTTTACTTTCTGTGTTAGCTATGATTATGTTATCCAAGAAAGCATTTTGTTGGAAGTAGTGTGAATGTTGAAAGTAATAGAATGTAGTACCTGTCTGTTCTACTCATACTGCTCTCTGTTAAAGTACTGGGATAATTTTATAATTGTTCTTTATAAAAATAATTCATATATAAGTACATGACACCTCCCTTACTAGGTACCTGAGGGACTGTCTTCATTTATACCTCCTTGGGAGAAGTGATATGATGTTACTAAGTTATGATTTTGATTTAATGATTGGGAAAAATTAAGATCTTTATTGAGCCTAACTTTGTATAAGTTTGTAATCCCTGTTTGAAAGCACTATGATAGATATTTTTTCACTGCATTTTCTCTTAGTGTTCTATCTTACTTCTGGGAGGCATTTTAGCTCTAGTTTGGAAATGTGAAAGATGAAGGTGAGACATTCAGTGTTAGAAAAGAGTGATTTTTCAAAGTATGTTTTCTAGGAAGTGTGAGGATGACAACTATTTGGAGGAAATGGAAGCCATAAAGAGAGGAAAATGGACTTTCCAGGAAAGAGAAGAGGAGGTGAGGCTCTTGAAACAAAACATATGCTTTATTCTTTTCCTCTGTCTGGTCCTTGTAGTAGACCAGTTTGGGGTGTCTGCCCAGCTGAAATGTACTATTTTTCTGAGATTTTATTACCCATTAGTGGTGATCTTGGTAAATCCTTCCACAACACACTTTCTTCCTCTTCAGTTAGTTTGAAGTGAGCTCCTGGAATTTACAGACAATTAACTTGATAAACAGAGTAGTTTTTCTTCTTTAAAAATGCTTTTAATTGGTGCATAATAATTATACATAGTAGTGGGGTTCATTGTGGTGGTTACATGTACACTTAACATAGTTTGGTTAGTTTTATTCCCCAGTACCTCCCCTCCTGACTGCACCAAACCTCTTCCTCTACACTACTTATCTGCCTACTATTTTCATGGGATCCCCTCTTCCCACTTTTTTTCTCTGTTGCATCTACATATGAGAGAGAACATAATCACCCTTAACTTTCTGAGTTTGGCTTATTTTGCTTAAGCAAAATAAGTTCCATCCACTCTAGTTCCATCCACTTTCCTGCAAATGGTGTAATTTCATCCTTTTTATAGTTGAATAAATGTTCCTGTTTATAGACCATATTTTCTTTATCCATTCACCTGTTGATGGACACTTAGGTTGGCTATTGTGAATCACGTTGTTATAAATATGGCTCTGCATGTATCACTATAATTTGATGACTTTAATTATTTAGGATAAATACCAAGGAGTTGTATAGATGAAATTTCAGTGTAGTTTGATTTGCATTTCCCTAATCACTAAGGATATTGAACATTTTTTTCATATATTGGGTCATTTGTGTTTCTTCTTTTGAGAAATGTCTGTTTAGTTTATTTTTCTTTTTATTGATTGGGTTATTGATGTTTTGGGGGTTGTTAAGTTTTTTGAGTTCTTTATGTATATATTCTGGATATTAATCCTTTGTCATATGCATAGCTGGCAAAGATTTTCTCACATGTAGGTTTTTTTTTAATATCAGTCTACCCATAACATAGTTAAAATTTGTTTTCAATTTACCTTTTCAGTCTTCAAGATTTAAGAAAAATATTATTTGCATGACTGTAAGCATTGTCATAGTACGGAAAGTAAACTAAGACAAAGAATTGGAAATATTTACAAGTTTTTAGCAGATGGTTAGCATATGATGAGCTCTGCAGAGTTGGAGAGACACCTCCTACTCTCTTAGGAACCATTCATATTTTCCCATAGAAAGGTCAAAAGTCTGTGTCTATGTCCACTCTGCCTAAGACTCAAGCAGCTTTATGCTATATATTGTTGATCTGTGAATATTGTGCTTCTGTAGTTTCTATGTGGTATAAGAACAATAAACTTCAGAGGTTTCAAAGACTAATTTCTTTGTGATATCATATTTGGGCAAATATTTTAGGAAGTGAGTCATAAATTTCAGATGCCTTGAGACAGTAAATAAAAAAATGTAAGGGAAAATGCTTCATATATATTATCATATATACATGCATATATACATATATGAAGATACATACATGAGATGTAAAATTCCTTTTGAAGTCCACTTTGCCTCCTTCCAATTAAATACTACATTGAATAAAAACTAAATAGGTACACATTCAGGGTGTATGTTGATGTGTGTTAGGGAGAACCCTGACAGGGATATTCCAAACTCCATGCATTTCTGAACCACATTTGATTACTTATTTACCATGCTGGGAGGGAAATCAGGCACAAAACACCGATTATGTGAGGAAACTTTTTCTATTTCCCCCTGCATCTGCTGAATACATACCCATTTATGTTTAATACCACACATTCGAAATGTAGTCACATTTTGAATGGGCAAAGAGTTTAAACTGAGACAAGCAGATACCAATTTTTTAATATTTCACTCTACTCCCTATTATTTTCTTTAATGAAGAACAACACAATACACATTAAAAATTAAATGTTTCAGTAAATAGTTTCAAAGTATCATATTTAATAGTTTTCAACTTTTAAAAACAGACGATTGGTATCTTAGCTGATATTAATTTGTGAAAAAAAAACTTCTTGAAAATTTTCTTTAATAGAATTTCCTTTTGGCTATGATTAGCAGAAGACATAACAACAAACAGTTATGAAATGAATACATTTCATGAAGAATTCTCCAAGTCTCAACTCAAGACCCTGATAGATAAAATAGGATGAGTTTCATCTCTGTTTTTGCAGTTTGGAGAAATTAAGCTCATCATTGTAAGTTTTATGCCTGAGGTAACACTAATCAATAATTAAAATAGTAAAAGAATCCAGGTTTCTGTTCCTTTCCAGTGTGGTAGAGCTCTTACTGGGTACATATACCGTTTAAACCTTTTGAAATAAAGCATTTGATTATCTCCTCTGAAGTTTCTAAGAGTTTAAGAAAAAAGTAGAGAAGATGTAAGGAAATTTTTGCAGTTAGAAAGCAGAATCTAGGAAAAGATCAACTAGTTGATATAGTTCATACTGGAGAAAAGAAGGTTAATAGGTGACTTAATATGTGTCTAAGTAAAACATTCCTCTGAAGAGGTGATCTATGTCAGGAGATGGTGTAAATTTCAGCAATGAACTACTGTATCAAATATAAGGTAACTTTTACTGACAGAGCAGTGTATTAAATTAATTCATAGACAACAAAAGAGGTAAAACTTCCTTTTACAAAAATGTAAACTCTCAGTATTCTTTTTACTTGTTTTTTTATAATATGTCTTATTCAAGCTTGTAATGTTATATCTCTGGTTATATGTCAAATTGCTGAATTTCTAAAGTGCTCTAATCTCATATGTATGGATATATCTATATGATGTGTAAATTCCTTTTGAAGTCCACTTTGCCTCATTCCATTTGAATTGAATATTCTAACAGGAATTCAGTGCAAGATATGGTAATCTATCACATGATCTTTAATTAACCAACCATGCCTCAAGGTAAGTCTAAAAGCTCTGCCTATCCAATGGGAATTCCAATTTTGGCTTCCTCCTTCTGCCTTTTTCTCTTTTTGCTTCAGTTACTCTTTTTCTCTGTATCATTACTGATAAGAACCTCTCTGGATGATAGGATAGAGCAGATTTTCTAGTGCTATTATTTCTTAGTAAGCTATTTTTTTTTCATTCAGAGGGAAGAGAGATAAATATCATAGCAAACTTATTGAATTTTCTTGGAGCTTTTAGATCCATGTGATCAATCAGTATTTTCATACATATGCAATATTTTACGAACACCTGGCAGGAGTTTAGTTCTACTAAAGCTCTGTGTACAATCTCAGAGATATCGAAAATATAGTCTCTACACAGGAAGAGTTTATAGCAACTCTTGATAAACATGATTTTTATAATAAAGTGTTAACTATCATGGTACAAATTTTATTATAGAAGCTCACAAGAGGAAATGATTAATTTAGTCATTCAATAATTATTGAGTGCATACTAAGTTTATTAATTTTTTCTTGTTCTTTCTTTTTTTTTATTTATAATAGTAGTATGTATCACGATTCATAATGCACGTATATAGCATCTTTTTTTTTTTTTTTTTTGTGGTACTGGGGATTGAACTCAGGGGCACTCAACACTGGGTCACATCCCCAGACCTTTTTATTTTTTTTGTATTTTATGTAGAGACAGGGTCTCACTGAGTTGCTAAGTGCCTCGACATTGCTGAGGCTGGCTTTGAACTCGCGATTCTCCTGCCTCAGCCTCCCAAAGTGCTGGGATTACAGGCGAATAGCATCTTTTAAGTTTATTAATTTATTAATGCATTTCTTAATTGACAAAATTTTATATATTGCCTATAAGCAGCAGGCACAGAGAACAAGAACCATGAATTCTATCCATCATGGAGAAGTCAGATAATAAATACATAGGTAAATAAATCAAGCATCATTTATTGATGAGTGTCATGAATAAAATAAGACAAATTAAGGGGTCAGAGGGTGCAGTGGCACACAAAGATGGGTGATATTTTTTTGCAGCTGGCTAAGGAGTTCTCACTGATTCCCTGAAGAAGCCAAAAAAGTAAACCTTTTAGATATACTGGTAGGGGCATTTCAGAAAGAGGGCAGGGCAAGGACAAAGACTTAGAAGTGAGAATACATGTTCAAAACATCTGCAATAGACTGAGTCTGGGTCAGCCTATTAGGAGAGAATATCAGAGTACTCATGGGCAGATCAAGTCACACCTTGTAGATCACTGTGAAGACACTGGTTTGATCTCTGAGAAAGAAAATCATTACAGGGATTTGAGCAAAGGAATGATATCATCTGCCTTATTTGTTGAAAAGTTGCTTTGGATGTTCTCTGGGTAATAGGAAGTAAGAGGTCAAGAGGGAAGCAGACACACATAAAAAGTTACTGCAAAAACCCAGACTGAATAAAATAGTTGCTTGGACATCATTAGCAGTAACCAAGATAAGTGGTAAAATAATGGATATATGTTTAAGTTAGAGCCAGCCTCAGTGCTGAAAGATTGGTTGGGAAGTAGGAGAGAAACAGAGAAAGAATGCTTTAGTCAGCTTTTTCATAGATGTGACCTAAAGACTTAACAAGAACAACATAGTGGAGGGAAAGTTTATTTGGGGCTCATGGTTCCAGAGGTCTCAATCCATAGGGGGCTGGCTTCAGAGCTTGAGGCCTGAGGTGAGGCAGAACATCATGGCAGAAGGGAATGGTGCAGGAAAGGAGCTCAGGACAAGGCAGAAAGGAAACAGAACTCTGTTTATCAAGGACAAAATATCAACACCAAAGTCACACGCCCAGGGACCTACCCCTTCCAGCCACACCCTACTTGCCTACAGTTACCTCCCAATTAATCCACATCAGTGGATAAATTCACTGATCAGGTCACAACTTTCAAAATCTAATCATTTCACCTCTTAAAATTCTTGTATTGTCTCATGCATGAGCTTTTTGGGGGATACCACATATCTAAACCATAATGAAGAATAACTTCAAAATTTTCACATGGTTAAATAGAAAGATGAGGTTCAATTTGCCATATTTGGAATAATGATAGAACCATATTTATGGTGGATGGAAAGATCAGAAATTTTAATTTTGGACATGTTTAGTTTAACCTTTATGGCCTACTAGTCATTTAAGGAAGGATAATCATATTTATTTATCTAAGGAATGAAAAGAGATATCCAGGTCCTCTCCCTTTGAAAGCTATTCACTATTAAAAAATCTTGTAACATTGAGACTACTGAGATTACCAAAGGACTGAATGTAGAAAGAGCCATAGACTTCTCTCTTGGGTATTCTATCTGCAACAGATTGAGAAGAAAACCCAGTGAGGTGGGATGAAAATACAAGTAATTAATTTTTAAAAAAGAAAAACATTAAATAAATTTTTAAAAAAAGAGTGTACTGGTAGAGACACCAAAAGGGCAGATTGTCTCTAATTTGCTTCAAAATGGGATTTCCAAAATCTGCTACAAGAAGATAACTTACAGTGAAATAACTAAAAAAAAATGTAATCAGTAAATGTTTGCTTTTTTTCTCAAAAAAAATATAATAAGTATATTATAAGTATAATATAAATAAAATAAAATATAAATAAGGTGAAGATGTAGCACTGGATTTATCATTATTAAGTTCATTAATTGCCTTAAAAATGGATAGTTTAGTGAATTGATAAGAACACAAATTTCCTTTAATAAGAATGAATAAGGAGTGAGACTTAAGTTATTACATATAAATAATGTTTGAGGAGATTTGTAGAAAAAGAATGGAGAAAGAAGCTGGTAATGAAAAGAATGCTGAGATTAAATGTTTTATTTGCTGATGCCAATGAACAACTGATGAAATGAGAAAGAAAGAACTGTTGGAATAGATTTCTGATTACGTGACAAAGAATGAATCTAGTACACAGTGAAGGGAGTGATTGTGGGTGGGTAGGGAAATGAGCAGTTCTTTTATAGTAACAAGAGCAAAGGCTGCGTACAAAGCCTAACCCTATTCCTCACCTGAAGCCCAACTTTACATGGCCACAGTAACAAGTAGGTAGGTAGGAAAAGTGATAGGGACTTGGAAGAATTTCTTTTCTGGTAGTTTTGTTTTCTTTTAAGTTTTTTTATTTTTTATTTTTTATTATTCTAATTTGTTATACATGATTGCAGAGTACATTTCATTTCATATTACATATAAAGAGCACAATTTTTCAAGTTGCTAGTTTTATATAAAGTATTTTTACAACAATTGTGTCTTCATACATGTATTTAGGGTGATCATGGATAACTCAGTCTGCCATTTTTCCTATCCCTTTACCCCTTCCCCTCCCTCCTCACTCTTTGTTCTATTTAAAGCTCTTTCATTCCTCTCATCCCCTCTCTCTTGCCTTTATAAGTTAGTATCTTCATATCAAAGAGATCATTCGACCTTTGGTTTTTTGGGATTGGCTAACTTCACTTAGCATTATTTTCTCCAACTCCATCCATTTACCTGCAAATGCCATGATTTTATTTTCTTTTAGTGCTGAGTAGTGTTCCATTTTGTATATATACCAAAGTTTCCCTATCCATTCATCTGCTGATGGGCATTGGGGTTGGTTCCACAATCTAGCTATTGTGAATTGTGCTGCTATAAACATTGATGTGGCTGTGTCCCTGTAGTAAGCTGTTTTTAAGCCCTTTGGAAAAAATAGGCCCAAATCTCTATCATATTGGTTTAGGCTCCAACTTCCTCAATAAGACTCCTATAGCACAAGAACCAAAAACAATAATCAATAAATGGGATGGATTCAAACTAAAAAGCTTCTTCTCAGCAAAAGAAACAATCAGTGAGGTGAATAGAGGACCTACAGAATGGGAGCAAATCTTTACCACAAGCACATCAGATAGAACACTAAGCTCAAGGATTTATAAAGCTCTTAAAAGCCTTAACACCAAAAAAATCCAAATAACCCAATCAATAAATAGGCCAAGAAACTAAACAGAGACTTCTCAGAAGATGATATACAAGCAATCAACAAATATATAAAAAATGTTCAACATCTCTAGCGATTAGAGAAATGCAAATCAAAACAACTCTAAGATTTCATCTTACTCCAGTCAGAATGTCAGCTATCAAAAAAAAAAAAAAAAACAAAACAACAAAACAACAACAACAACAAAAAAACAAATGACAGTAAATGCTGGTGAGGATGTGGGGGAAAAGGCACACTCTTACATTGCTGGTGGAACTGCAAATTGGTGAAGCCAATCTGGAAGGCAGTATGGAGATTCCTAGGAAAACTTGGAATAGTTTTGTTTTCTTACTGGAAAAAAAATGTAATTGGCTAGAGAGAGGATAGGCAAGAAATCCTAGTGACTTAAAGAAAATGAAAAACGTGTGAATTTTCCTTAAACAGAGAGGGAAAGTAAATGGACTGGTGTAAGAGGCAGAATTTCTAATTGCCACTAAGTTTCTACTGGAGGTCAAGAAATTAATGTCAAATAGAAAACACATTTGTGTGTGTTTTTTTTTTCCCAATCATGTTCTATTGCATGGGTCCAGATAAAGAGTAGAGAATTAGATTTAATTAGATTAATTAGATTTTTGTCAGTTACCACTTTGAAAAGAGGGATGGTAAAAGCAACAATAAATACAAGTGATGGGACATGGCTTTTAATGGGAGAAGAAGGAAGGGCATGAGGTATGTTGGGGCCAGTGAAAAGAAGTTAGAATTAACAGATCTATGTCTTGGTCTATTTAAACATTTATTGAAGTTTTAGAACACAATGGATGAACTGCAAGAAGAAAAGTTTGTAGGTAGAAGAAGTAAATGCAACAAATTGTAATTTTTTGTGTGTGTGTGGTGCTGGGGATTAAACCCAGGGCTTTGTGCATGTAAAGCAAGTACTCTACCAACTGAGCTATATCCCCACCCTAACAAATTGTAATTTTGAAGGGAATGTAATGATTCATAATACTAATGTTTGTAAGAATATATTTATGAATGTCCCAAGAAAGATGAATAACAATTTTTGAAAGAGAGGTGTTCAAGAAACTAAGATTTTGAAGGACTAGTTCAGAGGGTACAATTGTGAAAATGTTTCAGGAACTGAACCAATTTAGAAGTCAGAGTCCAAAAAACTGATGTATAAGGAAATATGAAGGTAGAGTCTTGATGATAAAGGGATGGCCCCTGGATTTAGTGTCCTGTAGTAATGATAGGTTCAGGGGAAAAGCAAAATTGGTATGTTAGCTTTTCATGACAATGAAACCATACTTAAGATAGTCAATTTGTAATGAGAGAAGGTTTATTTTGGCTCAGAGGTTTCAGTCTATGGTTTGGTGTTCCTGTTGCTTTTGAGCCTGTGGTGAGGCAGAACATCATGGGAGTATGCAGTAGGACAAAGCTGCTGATATCAAGGGAGAAAAGGGAGAAAGAGGAGGGAACAGTGTCCTAATATCCCCTTCAAGGGCACATCACCAATAACTGCAAGATCTACCTCCAGGCTCTGTCTCTTAAATTTTCCACCACCTTCCAATAATGCAAGGCTGGAAACTAAGACTTTAACTGATGGGTCTTTGGAGACATTTCATGTGCAGACTATAGTGAGGGGATTTGTCCTGATGGAAGATAACAATGGAGCAGCTTTGAGAGCTAAGCATAGGGTAGGGTGAGGGAATGAGAAATTTCACTGGATTCTAGAGGCCTGAGTTCACCTAATAATGGTGACATGGAAGTGGGGAGAAGAAGATTGATCTTAAGTGGAACACTAAGATCTTTGTGACTCCCTCTGGTCCTTAGCCTTTGAAGTTGGGGGAAATCTGGAGAAAGTCAGTCCTTATTAAAGTTCAAAGAGCACCAGTGTTTCCTCTTGGTTCCTTGCAATGGAAATATGGTGGCTGGAGTAGAGGGACCTCATGTAGAGCTAATAGACTATTCCACACTGCAGGGATCAGAGATAGGATTATAAACAGCCAAGTAAGGATGCTGTTCCACAGTCATTTAGAAAAATGTCATTGTGGAATATTTTACAACTGAGTTTAATGTTGAATGTATTTATATAGCAAAAAGAAAATATAATTCAATGAGGAGCCCAGAGTCAAAGACATTGTGGGGGTGTATAAGAAAATTGCTAAATGAGAGGTGGACTTTGCTACAGTGGGGGGACACATTTTGGGAAGTAGGGGAGAATAATGATAGCTTAACAAGCAGCAACTTTCTTATTAATTTTGAAAAAAAGTGAGAGATTGAATAAAATAGAATTATTTCTTTCCAGCTCTTCATCATCTTGGCAGGAGACCAAAGACTGAAAGAAATCTCTTTGGTGGAATCTGAATCATATCCCTTTGTGCACTCCTCGTATAGGAAGGTGAAATGTGTAAAACAGCAAGGCTTCAGGCATTCTTTGCTCAAATAACCTTCTTTTGTATCTGATGTTGTATTCAAGGTATCATTCCTTATGAAGATATTCAATGATAATAAGCACTTCAAATGTCATCTCTTTGAAATCTTACCTTACTTCTCAAAGTTATTATATAGGTACAAAGTGAGGATCTACTTTAAGAGCTTACTTTTATTCCTTATATTACATCATGTATCTGACAGTGTCTCACTGTTGGTAGTTTCTTAAGAAGTGTTATGGAATTAAGAATCTAAGTAACTTACCCAAACTAATACAGAGATGGAAAAATTTTAAAAACATTCAATTTTTCATGGATGATGATATTCCTATTGCCTCATGAAAAATGTCAATGTCATGTTAAAGTTGACATAAAAGAACAGTGTTTTCCAGTTCTCATTCAATCTTCCTCTCCTAAATAACTGTCCAAGGCAGGAAGGAAGAGATACCTAGTTTGATTGGTTAAATTCCATGTTAATGTTTGCCCCATGTTTACTTGTAAGAAGGGTATGTGACTCTCAGAGCAACCCCAATAATTTACATGGGTTTCCTTTATGATCGTCTGCTTTGGTTGTCAGGCATAGAAAAATATTCACATTTTTTCTTTCTTTCTTTTTATTTTATTTTATTTTATTTTATTTTTTTATGGTGCCAAGGATTGAATACAGCAGCATTATACCACTAAGCCACATCCCCAGCCCTTGTTTTGTTTTTGTTTTTGTTTTTGTTTTTGTTTTGAGACAAGATCTTGATAAGTTGCTTAAGGCCTCGCTAAATTGCTGAGGCTGGCTTTGAACTTGTGATCCTTCTGCCTCAGCCTCCCAAGCCACTGGGATTACAGGCATATGCCACTACACCGAGCTTATTTCTTATTATCTTAGTGATTACTTTTGTCTCTTTACAATTTATTTGGGAATACAGCATAAAAAAATGTAGATTGAATTGTATATTTCCTTTCCTATTTGTTAACTAATTATTCTAAATATATGCCAACTATCATATTTGCAACATTCTAATTATAAATTTTATAACATTATTCTTTATTTAATAACATTTTTCAAAAACTTATTTCACTTCAATTTTATATCCAATTACACTTATTTAGGATTCTTTGGACAGATTTCTGTTTTAATTAATTGATTCTGTTTATTTTGGTGGAAGTGCTAAACTATTAATTCTCTCTTCACACTGTCTTCATGTCCTGGATATTCAAACCCTCACTCATTGTGATTATTTTCCAGTATTTTCTTGGCTATTCTAATCTATTTATTCTAGCCCATTTAAGGTTTATTTTTTATACATTTTTAAATAAATATTTAATGTTTCCAAGTTTCTTCTTTATATATTTAAGGGAACTTATTTTGTAGGTATATGTGTGCAACTTTTGACAACATATATTTTATCCTAATTGTATATGTTATCAATTTAACACAGAACATTAATGGAAGGAATGAAAATAGGTACAGCAGACAAATATTACCAAAATAATGTGAGAAAGCCAGGTATAATGGTATGTGCCTGTAGTTTCAGCTGCTTAGGAGGTTGAGGCAGGAGGCTAGCTTAAGTCCAGGAATTCAAGGCCAATCAGGGCAAGCTAGTAAGATCCTTTCTCAAAAGAGAAAAAAAGAAAAAAGGAAAGATTTTGGGATGTGTCTCAGTGGTAGAGTATTTATCTAGTAAGCATGAGGCCCTGTGAGTTCAACCTCTAGCAGTACAAAAACAAAATAAATAACGTGAGGTAAGAATTTTAACCAGACAAAATAAATGTCAACAACAAATGTCATATCTAGGAAAAAACTCATTATGAAAGGCATAATGCTCCAGGAAAATATCATTCTATAATAATATATGTCTAATGATATATTTTCAAAGCTACATAAAACAGAGCTTACAACTCTACAGGGAGAAAAATACAAATTTACCATTACAAAGAAATTTGTTAATTATTGACAAGACAAAACTGAGAAATTATGAACAATACAATAACAAACTTGCCTTAATTAGCAAATATGAAATTTGAACCAACAAAACAAAATTATTTTACTGTAATCTTTAAACAAATCGTCTATGAAGTAGGTAATAAAGAGAGTTCCAAAAAATTAATTTTTATTATTTTTCCAACTTTTTTTACATGTATATACATGTATACATGTACATATATATGTATATATTACGTGTGTGTATATATCTGTATGATATATATACACACATATATATAATACATATGTTGTCCCTGTAGATTAATCTATGCTGAACATTTCATACAAATGAAATTATATAATATGTGATGTTTTGGGTCTGGCTTCTTTTCTTCTCAAGCTTCATCCATGTGTACTATGTATCAGCACTTTATTATTTTATGACCAAATAATATTCTATTTGACAGTTATTCCACATTTTGTTTCTCCATTCATGTTTGCTAATGGATGATGAAGTTGCTTCTACCATTCAGCTATCAAGACTAATGCTGGTATGAATATTCCCGAGAAAGTCTTTGGACATGTTTCTTTTTTTTTTTTTTTTTTTTTTAAGGAACAAAAGCTTTACTAATTTCTAGAAAAAGCTATACATTTGTTGGTTTTTTATGCTGTATGATTTCAACTTTTTTTATTCTAGGTTGTTATATATGACAGCAGAATGCATTACAATTCATATTACACTTATAGAGCACATTTTTTACATATCTCTGGTTGTATACAAAGTATATTCACACCATTCATGTTTTCATACATGCATTTAGGGTAATGATATCCATCTCATTCTACCATCTTTTTTTTTTTTTTTTTTTTTTACCCTTTTGCCCCCTCCTACTTCCCCTCCCCATTGGCCTTTCTAGTGTTCCTCTAATCCTCCTATGCTCCCTGTCCCAACCCCAACATGAATCAGCCTCCTTATATCAGAAAATATTTGGCATTTGGATTTTTGGGATTGGCTAACTTCACTTAGCATTACATTCTCCAATTTCATCATTTACCTGTGAATGCCATTATTTTATTCTCTCTTATTGCTGAGTAATATTTCATCGTGTATATATGCCACATTTTCTTTATCCATTCATCTACTGAAGGACATCTAGGTTGGTTCCACAGTTTAGCTATGTGAATTGTGCTGCTATAAACATTGATGTAGCTGTGTCCCTGTAGTATGCTGTTTTTAAGTCCTTCCGATGTAGACTGAGGAGTGGGATAAATGTGTCCTAAGGTGGTTCCATTCCCAGTTTTCCAAGGAATCTCCATACTGCTTTCCAGATTGGGTGCATCATTCTGCTGTCCCACCAGCAATATGCCTTTTTCCCCACATCCTCTCCAACATTTATTGGTGTTTGTGTTCTTAATAGCTGCAATTCTGACTGGAGTGAGATGAAATCTTAGAGTAGTTTTGATTTGCATTTCTCTAATTGCCAGAGATGTTGAACATTTTTTTATGTATTTGTTGATTGATTGTGTATCTTCTTCTGAGAAATGTCTTTTAAGTTCCTTGGCCCATTTATTGATTGGTTTATTTGTTTTTTTGGTGTTAAGATTTTTGAGGTCTTTATATATATATTCTAAAGATCAATGCTCTATCTGACTGTGCATGTGGTAAAAATTTGTTTCCAATTAGTAGGCTCTCTTTTCACCTCACTGATTGTTTCTTTTGCTGAGAAGAAGCTTTTTCATTTGAATCGATCCCATTTATTGATTCTTGATATTAATCTTGGCCTATAGGAGTCTTATTAAGGAAGTTGGGGACTAATTCAACATGTTGGAGATTAGGGCTTACTTTTTCTTCTAATAGGCGTAAGTAGTGTCTCTGGTCTAATTCCTAAGTCCTTGATCCACTTTGAGTTGAGTTTTGAGCATGGTGAGAGATAGGGGTTTAATTTCATTTTGTTGCATATGGATTTCCAGTTTTCCCGGAACCATTTGTTGAAGAAGCTATCTTTTTTAAAATGGTGCATTATAGTTGTATATACTAACAGGATTTGTTGTTACATATTTGTACATGCACATAGTATTCAATATGACAACATAATTTGACCAATATCACTCCCTAGCATTTCTACCCTCCCTCACATTTTCTACCCCTTGGTCACTTTTTTCTACTGATCTCACACAGATGTAAACTGAGTGTGGTAGGTGCTGCATGTCTGTAACCCCAGCTCCTACAGAGGCTGAGGAAGGAGGTTTGTATGTTCAAGGCCAGCCTGCGAAATTTAGTGAGACCCTGTCTCAAAATAAAAAATAAAAAGGGCTGGGGGTGTAGTTCAGTTTTGAAGTGTTCCTGGGTTCAATCCCCAGTACCACCCCCATTTCAAATTGTAGCTTTAATCAGACTAGCTCTAATAAAATTTGTTCATATTAGAACCTGATGAAACATATATTAAAACCCATATATTTTTTCACTTCAGGAGCACACATTTAGATAACTGATGGGACAAAAAACAGTAACAGAAATTTAAAAATATTCTTACTGGGGATTTATATACCACTTATTGTAATTTATAGGGTATAACATTCTTAGAAAAAATTTCTGAATGTTGATTTTTACATAACTTCCTAATAAATGTGATTGGAAAAAGATGGCAAAAGCAAAAGTAAGTCATATAATACAGGTTTAAAGTGGCTATAATTACAGATACAGCAGCAATTAAAGGGTCAGTAAGAGAATATCACAAATAGCCATATGATCGTAAATATTAAAACAGGTTAAGGTGGATAAATTTCTTAAAAATCTAACTTAACAAAACTGACTTTAGATGAAAAAGAAAGTCTAAATAATTTTTTAAATAGTAAATAAATTGAATTTCTATTGAAAATATATGCCCAAAGACACTACAAGATATACACACTGGCAGATTCTCAAAGAACAAATAATTCTGATCTCATACAAACTTTCCACATGGAGAAAAAGTAAAACTCTAAAAATTACTTTAAGATTTTAATATCATCTGACAATGGTTGCAAAAATATTTCAATCTGATCTCATCCTGGAATGTAGATTTAAAAATTTAAAACTATTAGCAAACTATATCCTGAGTATATCAGAAGATAAATGCATCCCAATAAATTTTGAGTTATTATAAAAATGGAATGGTAGTTTGATATTAAAAAACCATATAATGCAATTTATTATGTTATCATGTCAAGTCTATGCAAACATTTTAAATAAAATTTAACAGTTCACTATAAAAGATTTCAGCAAATTGGCAATAAAAGGAATTTTTTCTTATAAAAAACATCCAAAAAAAAAAAAAAAAAAACCTAGAACAATAATTCTTAACCATTCTCTTTAACATTCTCTTTAATAGTAAGAAGGCAAGAATGTCTATTGTCATGATTTCTTTTCAAATCTGCTCAGGAGATATTATCAGTGTCACAAGTCAAGAAAAGAAATAACTAGGAGAATTAAAAAGAAAGGACACTGTAATTTTTTGTAGGTGATATGATTAAATAGAAAACTGAAATATCTACAATGAATTATTAAAATTAAATGTGCTGGATATAAGAAGAATATGGTAGAAACTGTACTTTTTATATAACACAAATTCTGTTAAGGTTGAAAATATTCTATATAACATATACAAAATATATGAAATAAATATGTTCTGAATGAAAATTCCTTGAATTATTTTCTTTCTGAATATTAAGAATGTATTCTTCTTTGACCTTTCATTGTTTGATTTGATTTTGTTAAAAACCTCCCCTCCTCTCTGCCTCTTAAGGGCTGAATGATATAAGTTCACCAGACCAATTCAGTTTTTTTTTCTCAGGCTTAGGTCAGTGAGAAAGAGACCAGAACTGTGACAGTGCTAATACAGGTATCTCCACATTCTGACACCCCCAGCCTGTTATCATTGATACCTGTGGTACAGAGACAGTCTGTTGCACGTTCTGCTTGTTTTAGCCTCTACTCCAGCTAGGAAGTGTAGACACCTTCCCCTGCTACCCCTGCCCTACCACCAGCATAAGCCTGCTTCTTGACTCACTGGCTTTGATCCTCACTCTTACTGGTCCTGTAAATTCCTACTGAACTAAAACTCCAACATGATATGTAAATGCATTTTCAAAATCAGGCAAAGTATATAAAAATTTTTGATTCCAATAGGGTCCCAGCCAATGACAATACTAAGTTGCCACACACACACACACACACAAAAGAAGATCTCCCTCTTTAGCTTTTTATATTGTTACTCTGTCCATTTTACTCCATGGATAAATGTGTGAGGCAAAAGCTGTCAGTATGGTATCCAGTGTAACCCTTCACTGTGCTTATGGACTTGTTTTACTATTTCAATATTACTAGGAAACATTCATCTGTGTGTTTTTTTTTTTAAATTCAAATGAGAAAACTCTATCTGCATATGGCACATTCCCAGATCCTCACTATTGTGAGACATTTTCCCTAATTAAAAACATTCATAAAAATTAACTGTAAAGAGTTAGAGGCAAGGTTACATCAGATTACATCCTGTAAGAATATGAAGAAAAATGTGTGCTCCGTGGTATAATGCTCTCTGCTGTGGAAGATGCTGGATGTGTCTTTGCTCAAGGCTTGAGTTATATACTTAATTTTACATATTAAATTTTAATGACTTTTTAAATGTAACATGCCTTTATCAAACAGCGTTTTTTTTCTTTTCCAATGGCATAATTTCATAGTATTGTAGAAATCATAGTTTGGAGCATAGTTGATATTTTTCTTTCCCTGTATATATCTAATATATTTTATTGATTTTTAAAAGGCTCTTTTCTTTAATAGCACTGTCATTTTTTTCTGTTCTGGCAAATTTCTGAAATAAAATAGTGTAAAACATATTATTATACTTCTTTTGACTTACAGAAAAATTAAAATTATGCAAGAACAATACTTTTCATTGACTCATTAAATCTATCATCATGTGTGCATATAGAGTAGTTTTTCACTCTTCAATATTTATGGATTTTGTAAATTAAGAGTATCTTGGATTGCAGAAAACATATTTTGAAATATGACTCCAGAGGTTTTCAGGGACAACTTTAAGGCAGGCGTTTTTATATGTGGGAGAACAGCTTATTTCACGATGCACTTAATTCTAAATTTTCCTGGCAAGCTTTCACGGGATCCTAATTTTCCATTCTTCTCTCCTGTGCACTTTTTTATTTCACGCTTAACAAATGAGGTAGTGAAAAGGGTTACAGAGTATCAGGGAGACCTTTTGTTACACCAGGTAGCTAGGCAACCAGTATCCATCCCAGGGTATTACACAGAATGCTACTGCTCTTACGTTTGTGGAGTGCTTTACCCTATACAGAATGAGGTTACATTCACATGGTCTCACTTAACACCTACCTCATGAGGTATGCAAGAAAACTATTTCTATTTTGTGGTGATAATGCCAAAGATGGAGTTGATTGAGGCTCTGTGGACATTATAGTAAGTGGTGAAGAAAAAATTTAACTCAAGAACTTTGATTTTATATCTATTGTTCTTCCTCTGTACCTCTGTACCACAGAGTACCTTCAAATAATTGAAGGAGCCCCAATTAGGAAGGGTTATTGCGGCTAGCTGGAAGCCATAAGTTCCACCTGATATGTATGTGACGCACCTGTAGGCACCCGCAAAGCTAAAGGTATATAACCGGGTGAAAGCGGTCAGAGTTAGGAGAACGAAGGAGAATTCATTCAGTCAGTCGTGCAGTCGCTTGGTTGGTCAGAAGAAGAGTTCAGGTCGGAGAATCAGAGCGGCCAGAACGTAGGCAGAGCAGTTACAGAAGAGAAACCAGATAGAAGAAGTAATTGCTGGTCAGAGTTAGGCCAAGGCTCCTGAAGAAGAAAGAAAGAAAGAAGAAAGAAGCTCTAAAAAATAATCTTTCTCTAAGAAAAGTTCTCTCTAATCTTTCTCTCTAAAAATCTTTCTTTCCCTCTCTAAGCTCTCTCTAAGAAAGTAGAAGTAAAAGTAGTAATAGCTTTACTCTCTCTGCCTCCGAGTTTTTCTCCCGCGGCGGTTTGTGGCTGGCCATGACAGGCAGCTTACAAATAATTATTGACTGAATAAAAAATTCATTTCCTCACTATTCAAAATACCCATAATTTAAGAAAATATTGGTGGCCTCTGAAAGGAATAGACTTTAAAGACATCTGCATTTCCAATGAAATAATTATTCTAATTATGAAGCAAGAAAATTTAGTAAGAAGGGGAAAAGTCCATAAGATAAAATAATTTGGAACTCTTAGCAAGTGTTAAGGTTAGAAAGTTTCTAATTAACATGTATTAAACATCTTAATTAATAACAATTTTAAACAATTTTAGATAAAGTGTGAATTCCTTCCAGGTTTAAGAATTAGAAGATTAATACTTGTATGTAATGCACATTCATATCTACTATAATTAAACCCAGGCCTTTGGAACTCCCTTGACCAATATCTGAAGGAGGTATTTTTAATCTGATTAATGTGAGATAACAAATCTAAGAGTTTAATGACTAAAAAAATGATAGCAGAATAACATGCATAAATTTTCAATTGTACAGGATGAATAAGGTCTAAAGATTTGGTATAGGATCTTTAGTTAATAATACTGCATTGTACACTTCAGCATATTTTTGAGAACACATTTCATGCTAAGTGTCTTTTCCACAATAAATAAATTTTTAAAGTGAGGCAAAAGAAGTGTTTTTTTTTTTGTTTGTTTGTTTGTTTTGTGATATGGAGTTGAACCAAGAGGCACTTCACCACTGATCTACATCAATAGACCTTTTTATTTTTTATTTTGAGACAGGATCTCACTAAGTTGCTAATTCTGGCTTCAAACTTGCAATCCTCCTGCCTCAGCTTCTCAAGTCACTGGGATAACAGGCATATGCCACCATGCTTGGCATGAACGTAATGATAATTTTTTAACTAAATAGACTCACAATTTAGATGAAGAAAGACCAGTAACTATGATGGATATATGTTTTTCTGCATTCTTGCCATTTTTTAAAGTAAAATGCAAAAATGTTGCTACTTCCATCAAATGTAATTAGAATCATATGCGTTTAGAAATTCTCATTCCATCTGAAGTAGAATTTCTACTGTGGCTCTAAAATTGAAACAGCTATGTTGTCATAAGTACTGTTATAAAAGGATTCATGGGATGTGAATAGAAAGTTGGTAAAAAGGATAAAAATGTTCACCTGTTTTCTTCCTTAAAAAAAAAAAAACTTATAAATTTATAGACCAGATATATGTAGCATCAGTGGTATATAATTTTTGGAAGATTATACTTGCAAATGGTTACAGTAGTCAAGTAATGTTATCTCCATTTTCATTTAATATTTTTATTATGTTAGTTTTTCTGAAAGCAGATGTCAAAATAAAATTGGAGTAAAACATTTATTAAATATCAACACTAGTAAAGGAAAGGAGGGGAAAGCAGGACTAAGTAAAGGAAGAAGTCATAGAACGCAGATACAACAAAGCCTCAGCTAACCCACTAGGAGCTTGAAGAGAGAATTGCCCTTTAGAGAGCCCCACACTGGGACAAAATGCCTGGACCTCTATTAATATTTTTCATTTGGTTATCAGGTATGGATTTCTCTGGGAAAGGAATTACTGTGAAATTATTTGGTTGTTCTAAATATTTCTCATATAATTTGAAAAAGAATACTTTTAGAATATTTGATGAAATATTATGAATATAATCATATGTTTGTTTTTTTAAGAATAAGATAAAATAGGAAAGAAAAAAAAAAAAAAAAACAAGAGCCAAGTTGAAGTGGCTTTCAATGACAAAAGATAGGAAAGTTTGAGCATGTGTTCACCCCAAAGGACTACAAACTATAGAATTATCTAAAGATACAAGAGTTCATAGTAACATTTTAACAAAGAATTCTATTATGTGGTTGCTTAGGCACCTACTCATTATTTTGAAAATAAATAAGAGAAACAACCAAACAGTTTGAACACCTTTTTTTGGTGACAAATATATTTCCAAGTAATCAAACATCTGAAGAACGGTTCTTTCTACAAAAGTTTTAGATAATAAATGCAGAAGAAATGATATAATAAAATATATATAATTTATCATCCCTTCATAAAATAATGGATTTGGGAAATTATATTGGTGAATTCTTAAACATGAGGTAAAAGATTGATTAAAAACGCATTGATAAAGGTTATTGAACTATTGAAGCAACTGATCAGTATTTCCCCTTTGGGACAATCATGTATTATATGCCTCCCAATAGCAAGCATTAAGTCATACATGGCACTCCTGTGCCACTCAGAGCTGATAGCTCTAAATGTGAGTTACAGGAACTATGGGAAATTAAAAAAATATATAAAGAACAGCCAAATACAAATTATGGAGAAATGTGGAAAATATAACAAGATATAGTTTCTTTAACAAATAATTGACATTAAAAATAAAGAGATGAAGACCAATTAATTATAAATTTAAAAAGACTGATAAAAACATAGCAAGCAAATGTTATTGTATGGACCTTGACTGGATCCGGGTTTCAACAAATAAACCATATAAATATACTTTTTCATGGAATAGGTATTAGATGATATTAAGAAAATGTTTTTAATTTTGTAGGAGTAATAATGTCATTTGTGTTCATGCTAAAACAGCCTTATTTGTTAGAAATGTAATCTGAGTTATGAATGGGTGAAATGATATGTGGTGGTGGATAGTAAAATAGATGAAACAAAATTGGCAAAATGAGATAATTGTGTAGCAAATTATAAATATAACTACATGGGAATTTATTGCACCATTCCCTCATATTCTCCCACCCCCCCCTCCCATGTATGGTAGAAAATTTCTACAATTGTTAAAATATTGAACTATTTGTATGAATACATAGAAAATATTTCTATTAAACTAGTATGTTGAAAAACTGTCATAAAAGATATTATGCCAAATGGCAAGTCTGGATTCAAAGAAATTTTGGCAATCATTATTATAGATTAAACCCCACAGATGAAATTTAACACAAATAAATGCTATTGTAAGTGTTCAAAATGAAAATAACCTTATTTAATAGCAACTCATTAGAAAGAGCCCATGTTGTTTATATGAAATGGATTGTACTGTGTCATTATCATAGATCTTTTAAATGACGGAAGCAAAAGATTATTTTTGCTTTATTCTCATTTCATAATAACAGGTTAACTGAGGTTACTTAGATCTGCAATTTTAGTTAGGTAATTAATAAACTTAATAATCTTGTTTTATTCTATTCTGTCATCTTGGAGTATATTGGACATAATTTGTTCATTGCCTTAATGTCATATGTCACTATTGCTTATCACATGTGCTTGCTAAATGTTCTTGATATGACAGTGGATACTAAGGTGGAAAAAAGAGTTTGGTTTACAGCGGCTGGTTCTGCTACTCTTACTGCCTCTTTAGGTCATTACATTCTCACTGCTCAATATTTCAGTCCTACAGACCTTACAGCCTGTTCCCTTCTCAAATTCCCAAATGATGAGTCTATCCTGCTCTAGTTTTCAAAGCCATACCATGGTGTGAATGTTAGGTCTATTTAATGAGGAAATTCAATCAGGCATTCTTTGGGAGAGCTCTATTTTCCCAGAGTTGAGTTGTTTTGTTTGCCTAAACTTCTATCCAGTTAACTGAGGTGGAAAAAGAAAAACTCATTTGAACACAAAAGAGCACAGTACTTATGGAATTTAGTAACCATTTGCACTAGACATTTTTTTTCTATTGTTTTTTAAGTCTCTTAAAGTTCTATTCTTGACTTACAGAATCTGAGGTTTGAAAGGAACCGTTTAATGTTTGCTAGTCCATATATCCTAAACTTGAATTTCTATTATACAAATATTCACCGTATGATTATTTTACACTTTTCATTAAATCATTTGATTGATGTAAGTTCATTTAAGTAGAAAATTTTGTATCAGAACCATGTTCATACCTTTATATTTCCATTTACAAGATGGCTTTGAGATACTTACAATGAGCAAAGAAACAAATTTTCAAATTGTGTACCCCCTACAATGATCTTGCTTGCCATATATACTTTAGTATAGTATATCCATGTGGTGCCTGAACCTTCCCCCCACCCAACACCAGATGTAAATTCCTGATGTCAGAGATATTTTATTGTCATAGTTCCACAACACCTAGCAAAGCATCTAGCCTATATTGGCACACAGTAAGCATTTGTTAAATATGGTTATTAAAATGTTTATTAAATGAATAAGCATTTGTAACTACAGATGCCACAACTTGCAAATCCTATTATTATTTACTTTGACAAACTGATGTTATTAAAATAACTGACTTTTATGACCAGTTCTCTCAATGGTGCATTACAAGCACTGCCCTCATTTTTCTTGAGGAAAAGCATAAATTTAGATCAGAGAGTTGACTTATTTGTGTACATATTTCATCCACCCCAAAATACTTGAGAGCTATTATGCATTTTTGTGTTAGTTGATAGAATGTAACAATGGCAGAAGGCAGATAAATTCATCATGATTGCAAATGCTCCATTGACTCTTAAATAATATATGATTCCACAGGTACATTTTCTCTGAATAAATAATGTTTTTAAAATTTAGTATTTCCTAAAAGTCACTTTTGATACTTTGATTTAAGAGGTTTACAGAGGCTTTTCCCTGCCAAGATGATGTTGAAGTTCTCTGGTAAGAGATACATCTTTATGACTACCAATAAATAGATCCAAATAATAAATGTGAGAATTTTGGATAGCTATGGATTTGAAAATTTCTGTGCTAAATATCAAGAAGAATGGTCCAGGTGAAGGCAAAGCAGGGCATTCAAAGTCATTCTGAAGTATTGGTTCCTTGAAGACATGAGAATAGGTTATTTGTATGTTTGTATCCGCGAGGAAACTGAAATCCGACATTTTATGGAAATGGGAAGTGGGAACATATAGCATATAGGAGCTGGGGCAGCTTCTGTAGACTATTTAATATATGAAAAAAATCTCACTATTATCACTATAGTATTTGACAAATGTTTGTTTCCTTTGCAATATTGTGTTTGTGATTGCTGGGAGGGGAAGGGTGGCTGAAAAACTAGAAGGTGAAACTAAGATAAATGCCACAAAGTGAGTAGATTTACAGACAAAGTATTATATAATAAAAATATGAAACATATCTAAAGGTAAACATTTTAATGGGCATAGAGTCATCAAGTGAAAATTTTTCTATCTGTAATTTATTCTCATAACTTGAAGGCCTTATCTGCTATGATATACAAAATATGTTTATGTCTCCATAATGGAACATTCTAATTGACTTATTAATAAAATCTAAATTGTCTTAGTAGTAAATATATAATTTAAAAACCCTTCTAAAGGTTTATTCTGCATATTTATATAGCATATATTATATAAATAACTCTCTGCCAGATGGTGAGGGATAAGTTGAATAAGACAACTAGACAATGTACATGCACCTCAACTATGGTAATTTTTACAGCACATTTTAGTTGCTTTTTTAATATTTGACCACTTTTGTTTCAATTATATGAGGATGTGTGTGGGAGGATGTGTGTGTGTGTGTGTGTGTGTACATGGACACACATGTGTATAGGATTATAATGTAAAAACTATAGTGAGTTGCTGGAGAATAGAGAACTGTGTGCTATCTGAGGACAGAAACTATTTCAACTATTTTGTCCATTTATCTTGCAACCCACATTATTAATGGAATGTTGTAAGTACTCAATGTTTGTTGAATCTTAGGCAAAAGTAAAAAGGCAACATTGTTAGAATTGTGGTATAATTTCTGTAGCCCTTAAGCCTGAAGATACATGATGCTATAAGCAAGAAAGCTGGATTAATATTATTAGAAATGCTATGTAGGTAATTTCAAGGTTGTTCTCCAAGGAAAAGAAATGTCAAGAAAAATTCCAGCATGATGAAGAATGGTATTGGAATGCATAATTGCAATTTATTAGGCAATAATGTGATGAACAGGGAAACACGTATAAAATCTTGCTTGAAATTTTTTTAAGAAAAAAATTTAAAAAAAAAACACTATCTGACATTGGGTGAAAGTTTGGGAAGTGAAGTTAAAGGTCTAAGATGTAAATATCATAGGAAGTACAACTCAACCCACACTTTTTTTTTGTTTTGTTTTTTGTTTATTTAATTATTTATTTACTTATTCATAATGCACAAGTATAGCATCTTTTTACATACAACTGCTTGTATACAAAGTATATAAGTACCATTCAGATCTTCAATCATGCATTTAGGATAATGATATCCATCTCATTCAACCACCAATTTTTTTTTCCTTTCCCCCTCCTTCCCCCCTTGCTCCCTCCCTTCCCCTCCCTTTCCTTTGACCATTTAGTGTTCCTCTATTCTTATGTACCCCCATCCAACAACACTGTGAACTAGCCTCCTTATATCAGAGAAGACATTCGGTATTTGGATTTTTGAGATTGACTAATTTCACTTAGCATTATATTCTCCAACTTCATCCATTTACCTGCAAATGCCATTATTTTATTCTCTCTTATTGCTGAGTAAAATTCCATTTTGTATATATACCACATTTTCTTTATCCACTCATCTACTGAGGGACATCTAGGTTGGTTCCACAACCTACCTATTGTGAATTGTGTTGCTATAAACATTGAAGTGGCTGTGTCACTGTAATATGCTGTTTTTAAGTCCTTTGGGAATAGACCTAGGAGTGGGATGGCTGGGTCATAGGGTGGTTCCATTCCCATTTTCCCAAGAAATCTCCATACTGCTTTCCATAGCAGTTGCACCATTTTGCAGTCCCACCAGCAATGTAAGAGTGTGCCTTTCTCCCTGCATCCTCTCCAACATTTATTGTTGTTTGTGTTCTTGACAACTGCCATTCTGACTGGAGTGAAATGAAATCTTAGAGTAGTTTTGATTTGCATTTCTCTAATTGCCAGCGATGTTGAGCATTTTTTCATGTATTTGTTGATTAATCGTGTATCTTCTTCTGAGAAGTGTCTCTTCAATTCCTTAGCCCATTTATTGATTGTCAACCCACACTTTAAAAAGGTGATAGTTTGGTCACCACAGTAATGGGAAAGAAAAATAAAAAAGACAGTGCTAGGAGCCCAGATCTTCAACTGCCTAAGTGTCCAGAGGAGATGGTGAAGGAAATGAGAGAACAGTGGGAAAGATATGAATGAATCTTACAGTGGGTTTGGGGTGGTAGTGAGCTTTAAGACATATCTCCATGAAGTTACTTGCTCTGTCAGAGCAAACAGAGCACATGAAGAAAATGTAAAATCTATTCAGTTTGGTCCAAAGAGGATAGTTTAGAAAAATACATAGCACAGACAGGTTTTAGTTAGGAAGTCCAAAGCAAAGAATGGAAAGTGCTATTTTGGGGCACTATGGGATTTATTAAATTTTTTGAGTGAGAGAGTTAGAAGATGAGAATTGTACATTATGGGAATGTCAAGAATGAGCATAAGGATCAGAATTAAAATAAAAACCAAAAGGAACTGCTATAAAAGTAGAAATAATAATGTTTGCTATGTGACAGTCAAGGTGTTAAGCATTTATGGGCCTTACCTATATTTGATTCTTTGACAATCTTATGAGATAGATGCTGACTTCACTTCCATTTTATAGTTGAGGAACTGGAGCACGGAGACTACAAGACTTGCTAAGGTCACAATGCTAGAAGCTAGAAGTATATAGACAGTAAAGGACATCTAAGTGTAAAAACTAAGCGCTCAATTACCAAGCCACATAATATCCATAGATAGCATTCTATATCTATGTTTTATTCCTTATACATTCTAAGGCAAAATAGACCTTTGAATCAAGTTTTTCAAATTTAACTGTTTTTAAAGTCTCCAATTAGTCTCTTATAGCATAAACTAATTAGGCATATGTTTGAGAACAACTTGGCAGATTTCACTGTAAAATAACAAGCCACAGCTCTTATTATCCCTTCCCTGTGTGTCCTTTAGAGCCTTAGATACAGCCTCAGCCTGACTTTGGGTATTGATTCCATTTTGCTGCCAACGTTCCTCAATTGATGTAGAAAATCCAGGCTGATCTATTAATATACCCCAGTCTGCCTTCTGCAGCATAGGCTTGAAGTGAATTTTTAAAGAAGATGCTTGCAGTCAGCTGTATTTCTAGACCTTTTCTCATAGGATCACCAAACATAAGGTCCAAACCTACAAAAAATAAAATAACAATAGACACCTGTCTCTTTCAAGACCTTTCTAGAATTTTTGTGTTATAAAACCTCTCCAGTCACATCTTCCCTATTATTGATTATAAACTTTTCATTGTACTTCCTGGCCTAACTACCAGCTTGATTTCTGTGCTCCCTTTTCATATATTAATTGCTCATCTTAAATCCATCTATTCCTTCAAAGCCAAGATCACCTCCCACCTCTGCTGGTGGCCAACTCCCTAGGCTATTGTTTCTCCGCTGAATTTCCATAAGCTTCACTCAGCAATTTCAACATTAACTCCTTTATGTGGTTAGATGTATTTTTATGTGACCATACCAGTCTTAGTTCAGTAGATTATAGATTCTACCCTACTGCACACTAGATTTAGGGCCTTGGACTGAACATTTATTACCTCTCTGATTAGCATATGCTGTAGTACTTTGCACACAGCAAACATTTAAGAAATACTTTTTTTGATTCACATCTTTAAAAGCTAGCAAGTTGTTCTTATTTTATTATTGTTAAATACAATAGTGTATGCTGTACATTTATAGTTGGAGTCCCAAGCTCAAGGACAAGATAAATAAGAATTTACCAAGTCATTTGGAGATTACATGCTTCCTTAAAATGGAAAAAAAAAAATATCTTCCATGCTGTAATGAGGTTCAGTGCTACCAAACCTTGCTTTCTTTATTCACAACCTAAAAATCCATATTTTCTTGAGAAATTTCTTCACTATTGAATAGTAGCTGAAACAAGTTTTAAATGTCATGCAGGGTGAAATAAATACATCTGTTGGCTCACCTATCCGCCTACATATTTGTGCCTTCAAATGTACGTGCATCTGTCATTTCAATATAATATCTAAAGCACTGTACTCACAAACATGAACATCAAATTCTAACATATTAGCATACACTATTTGTTCCTACAGACTACAATGTAATATAAGATATAAAAGGAAGCACTATAACAAAATTCTATTTCATAAATACATATTTCAACAAGCTTTTATGAACAATTTCCTACTTCAGAGATATGTAGTAGTGATGGGAAATGCAACCATCAATGCTAACATGAATTACTATATCATTTATAGAAGTATTAATATAGACATTTTTCAAGTCCTAATAGCAGTTTCCAGATTCTATGTTGTAAGAGTGAACTATTTCTGTTAAAACCTAAGGAAGTGTAATCATTGCATATTTTTTCTCCTGGGTTTAGATTTCAGTTCAGTTCAACCAACATATATTGTAATGTCTGTTAGAGTGAAGCCTCAAGGTAGATTCTGTAGAGAAGACAAAAGTGAGTAAAATGATTTATCCCATTTGAACCTCTGTTAATACCCCCTTTTGCTTCTCTAAATTCTATCTATTCCCTCAAAGTCAAATCTTATCCAGCCTCTTATCCATTATCTAGTTGAAGGACAAGATAAATTGTGCACCAAGTATCATACCAAATATTCTTTGATAAGTTTTAAAATGATATTTCAAAATTATATGGGTTCACAAAAAGTATGTCTCTATTAGTTTCACCACTACTCAATGTTTATTAATTCAAATTATTAGTAGCAATTGCATGCAAATAAAGCAGGCATCTTCAAAGACAATGAAATTCATCTGTCTACTAACAGGATGAGGGACCTTGTGATTTAATGCAAACAACTAAACCAACAACCAATCAAGGAGACATTCTAATACTACACTTAGTATATCAATATATTAGACGTGAAATATTTATGATATTCACTACTTTTATGCCATGTGCCTTATATGAACCTAGATGTTTAAGATACTGCAGTAAACTACACTGATAATATTTCTTTTCTTAGTACATATACTATTGTCACAAAGAAAGATAATAAACAAAAATGATAACGTCAGTTGGCAAAATAAAAAAACTCAACTGATGAAAATAAAACAGCATAATATAATAGAAAGGGACTAGTAAGCATTGATGGCAAAGTTTGGTTGATCATTAAAACTATCTGAGGAAATGACATTGAGCAGAGTCCTAGTAATTAGAGGTAACCAGAGATGTAACTATCAGGGAGGGACCCAGACAGGGTGCACAGACTTGATGTACTCTATGTATAATAAGAATAGAAGGGTGAAGAGAATGAGAGTGAGCAAGGAAGAGAATGGTAGAAAGGAAGATAAGTCACATGTGGTGTTGTAAACCAGCATAGGGACTTTGGAAGTTATTTGAAAGACATTGGGAAGCCACTGAAAGGTTTTAAGCTAGGAACTGATACTATGTGATTTATGTTTGAAAGATGACTTTGGTTTATATGGATTGGGTAGGTGGTATCTTATTTATTGTGATGGAAAGGTTGGGGAGGAGGTTTTGCAGTGTATTAGCTTCTGTGTGGTAACAACTCCGAACATGTTTATAATTTACAAAACCCCCTCTCACTCATGTTGCCTATCAGCTGCTACAGCTCAACCACTGTGAATCTGTTTTGTGCATCTTTTTAGTGTATCTCCATGTTGAAGGAATAGCCCCTACTTGGGCCCTATTATCCTCATAGCAGGAATTAAAGAGCCTTATTTTGAAATTGTTCTTAAGGCTATCTAGATGTGATAAAGTCAAGATACTCTATTGGCCAAATCAAGTCACATGGTCAACTATAACAGGGGGATGGAGCAGTGTTGGGGGTGCCACAGGCCAGACAGCAGCACATTAAGTACATGTATCTTCTTACAGAGTAGGGAATAAATTGTTGTAAACAGTCATATAATCTATCGTAAGGGGAGAAAGGAATGGGTTTAAACAAGGAAAGAAGAGTTGATGGTAATGTCTCCATAAGAATACAAATCTTCAACAATGGATTCATATTACAGGAGAAAGAACTATCTGATATCTAACCTTGCTTTGCCACTAACAATCTTGTGATTCTAAGAAATTCATATAATCTACATAGGCTTCATTTTATCCATCTGTAAAATAAAGTGTAAACTAAAATCAGAGAAGATTTTAAGAGATCTGTATGTCCCTAATTCTATCACACAAAAATTTATTTGCTATTATCTGAATATGTATATTTTCTGGAGAAAGGGTGCTTAGTTGCTTAAAATTACTGAGACCTAATGAAGATTGCACATAGCTGAGTTCCTCTTTGGTACTTATTCTTGACTAAAGAGAATTTTAAGGTCATGACCATTTCCATGGGGGAATCTCACATATAATGACTGGTTGAAGTAGGGATATAAAATTCTAGTCCTTGCTCCAAACTGGGACAACTCTACCATGCTATCTAAGCTCCAGATCTCCCTTTACAGTTGGCTGGGCCTTTGCAGCAATTGCAGCTAAGTTCAGCCTATCACTGTTCCCAAAGTTTCAGTAGACCCAGAAAAGCTTCTATAACTTCCAAATTTTACCTCTAAAAGTATAAAAATAAGATAAATTTATCAAAAAGCATGTAAAATATGTTCACTAAAATCAGCAAACAATTATGAATAATAACTACAATGTTATAAAACTAGACTTTTCAAGATTTCCTTCAAGTGAATAAGAAGAAGCCAATATGGAAAGAACATACTTCCAATTGATAAGCTTACTTGTAATGTGTTGACAATAAATCACTATTTAATTTTGGCCATGTCAGAAAAAAAAGTGAAAAGAAAATGTTTACTGAGCTTTAAGCTATTCCATGTGCAGCTCAGAAATACAATAGATTGATTTCATTACCTGAAGGTAACTGATTGACATTTTGAGTGTCAGTTTGAAATATGGCTGTGACAAACCTCATCCAATTAAAGAATCCAGTCCTCCCCAAAAGAACAATTTTCTGTAGCTGTATACTGAGGGACATCACTGTGTTTATGATAATAAAGTCCATGGCAGCAGCTGACATTACAGTTCTCCTTTATTGTCTACATTGCACCCTGCTAATTAGCTCAACTTCACCCTGGGGAGAGCTGTCTATTTGGGGTAGGGGAAGTTATTCTTTCTCATTGCCAGCTTGCTTCTAATTCCTTCCTGAAAAGAAAGTGTCAATCATGCTTAATTGCATTAAATTAGGTGTGATGTTTTAAAACAGCTCATGGTCTACCCAAAGCTCAGCTAAATCACTTATATTCTCACTTCTATCTTCAGTCTCAGGTTGGGTTTTAAGTCAGGTCTGAGAAGTTTCACCACAGGGAATTAAATGGCATGTGTGTCCAAGGTCACCTAACTTCATTTTCTGACCACATTATAATCATTGTCAAGAGGAATTCAATGTGACCATGTATATGGAGCTCTCTCAGGAATTAACCAAAACAAGAGGCTTAGCATGGCTCTTAGTAGCATTCTGAATCCAACAACATGGTTGATCACACATATGAGGGTAGGGATGTGTATAGTCTTTATTAATTCAAAATTTGACTCATTTAGAATCACTAAAAATTCATGCCACAGACTTTATCTGTTCTTTGGAGAAAATCATGCTAAGGATAGTTTGAAGTAAGGCAGAATTTCAGAGAGTAAACTTGCCTACATTAAGAAATATACTTTCAAAACATACTTACAATTATTTATGTGCTCATTTTTTGTTTGAATTCAAGTTCACAATGTTCATTGAATGCTTTCAGTGTTCATATAGGGGTGTTCTAGAGTCTGAAAAAATATGAAGATGACACAGTTATAACTGTCAAAACACTGGCAATTTAATTAGAATTTATTGGGTATTTGTTGTTAGTAAAAATTGAATTGAACTGGGAGGACATATCCTTTTAAAGCATATTTTTTTTATTTTGAAGAAAAAACATTTTGATTGTGGTTTTAAAGTGAGCTGATTAATTCTGATATTCAAAATTAATTCCAATAGATGCATTATTTATTATTATGTTGTCCAAGAGTTGCATTATTTATTATTATGTTGTCTGAATTTTACAGATGTAGTTAACTGAAGCTGAGATAAACAACATTCATAAAAATACACATATGTATATTTGTCCAGATATAAGTACACATTAACATATTTCACTGCCAGGCCCAAAATATGCCCTCAACTAGTACATGTTGATTTGGGCAATTAAAATCAATTTGGAAGAAAAAAATACCTTACCTCAATATAATAATAGTCAACTAATTCAGCTTAATTGACAGAAATTTTTCTCAATTTATTTTCCAACTTCCTCAGAATTCTTATATCACCTGGCAGCCTGGCCTCTCCAAACCATTTGGGATATAAAAGAGATATGAGTATTAGTAAAGGAGGCATTGCAGCATGGAATTTATATACTATTAGTAGGTATAGTCCACTACTTCAAGTTATGCCCATCTTAAAATTCAAATGACATAATCACAAGCAAACACCACAATCTTCAACTTTGAAATTCCTAAAAGATCAAAATTTCTAAAATCTGAAATTCCTAAAATCTAAAATCCCTAAAGTCCCCAAATTCCCAAACTCATAATCCCAAATGCTTAAATCCTGATGTTGAAATAATGAAAACCCAAATCCTCAAAATTTCAATATCTTGAAAAGAAAAAAAAATAATCAATATAAGAAAGACAGAAAGCCAAATTCTGGGAAGGGCTTAGGTGTATTTTGGGTCATACACAGGATAGTTGCCAAGTTAATCATGCACTACTTTTGCCCCTTCACACATATCACCATGATTGTCTTCAAAAGAGCACCCTTCGTTAGAGAATAGAAAGAATGTGGCAAGCTCAGTACCTTTCTGGACAAAAGAGCTTGCTGACACAGATGTTCCTTCAGTGTTACAAAACCCATTAAATGATGAATGATTCTTTGTTAGAGATTTGACTATTTAAGAAGATAGACAAATCTAACAGAAAAATCTAGCACATGCTTCACTTTGTTTAATGGATGGCACTGTAAAATCTTCTCTAATGTTTGTATGTTTTATTAAATATATGTAGTTTTTGCTCCTATTGTATCAAAAAGTTCTAGGACTTATCCACTTGTAAATGTATTAATGACTGGGCAAAACACAGTACTTTATGGACACTTATTTGAAGAATTGGTAGATTTTGCAGAAGAAAATGTATTTTAGTTGCATTCTCAAGCCATAATGACAGATTTCAAATTAGATGCAATCAAGCCTTCTGAAAGTGAATTTCAAAATGTTACCAATAGTTTGTTTTTTCTGTTCAACCCAAAGCATTTGGTGGAAATGAGTTGATTGACCATGCAATATGGGAATGATGAAAACTTCAACTTAGAAATGCATCATTTGCATTGGTATTCCTTCAAGCTGATAAAATTCTAGCAGGTTTCGATGAATTAAAGCTTCATTCGCCTGAAGAAGCTAATGAAGTTACTGACTGGTTTAACAATAATTATGTGTGCAGAGATATAAGAAGATGCTTAGGTAATGATGTTGCTGTTAGAACACCAATATTGTTTTTTGCCAAATTTGTGATCTGTTTCTGAGTGCATGCATAATGTCTATGTACCCAAAACAACATGGAAATGTAGCACAGAAGATGGGACAGTTTCATAGGAATGCTCATGTTGGTATACTTTGAAAGGTAGGAGAATTTCAAAAACTACATAACATATAAAAATGAATATGAATGTATTATCCAAGAAAAAAAAAACATTCATTGTGATACAAAACTTCAAAAATATACTTAATGATCATAAAAGTCACTCATGTTTTATGGAGTAGCCCCATGAAATTGTCCACAATCCATCCCTGTAATGTGCTTTTACATCTGTCCAGTTTTCTCCCTTACCATTTAAATTATCAACTTTTTATTTTACAATTTTATCTTCTATGTATTTCATATTCATATCATTGTCAATAGTGGATGTATTAATTATGTAAAGACTAGTAGAAAGTTCTAATACTTTATATTCATTTTTTTGTAAATTGGACTTTCCAAATATGCTTTATTGGATCTAAAATACCTCACTAAAGATTTGTTGAGTTAATAAAGAATGAAGATGACTGAAGATTTGAATGGTATGAATATACATTGTATACAAACAGTGTTATGTAAAAAGATGCTCTATATGTTTATTAGGAATTACAATTCATACTACTATTATAAATACAACACTTTGAATAAAAATAAAAATAAAAAATTTTAAAAAATAAATGAATGAAGAAATAAATGAACTAGAATCTAGGCTGAATCTGAAAGTAGCATAATCTTTACAGGAAGAAAAGAAGTCTAAGACTTTCTAAGAGAAGAAAGTATTCTAAGCATAACTTATCATACTTTAGTAAACACAAGAAAATTGGGAAACCATGTAGTCTAGATGAACAGTATAGAGAATGTGAAGGCAATCACACACCATCAAGATTGATTCTTAAAAGTATGGCTACAGATTCTGTGACACTATTTCATCAAAATTTGAAACTATATGGTCTTTCATTGAAACACAGCAGGCTGGTGATTTCATTGATTGATGGAGTGCAGTGGAATTAGTGATAAGTGACTTCCAAAGCCATGGCATTAATACCATGAAATTCCTGCCTGTTAAGATGTTCACTTTGGCAGATGCCAGACACCATGTAAGAAATATGACTGCCCTGACACTTCTATGCTGACAAGGCCATGGAGAGTCATTAGAGATGATAACTGAGGGGAATTCCAGCATCAACTCCCAGCCATGTGAGTGTGCCTCTTTTATGACCAACCCAAACATCCCACTGCTACCCTTGCTAATATTTGACTGCAACCAGTAAGAGTTGCCTGGGTGAGATGTTCTTAAGTTCTTGACCCACAAATGGTGAGCAAAATAAATTAGTTGTTGCTTTACACTATAATTGGGATGTAAAATTTGGGATACAATTTTATAGGCAGCAATAGGAAGTAGAATTAAATCAACTGGCAAGGAAGAACTTCCCTCTATTGGCTGGGTGGTTGATCCTTACTTTTAAAGGAAAACTGGGATGATTTATATAATGAAAGTGAGGAGAACATCTGAAACAGAAGATACCGTGAGGCATCTCCTTTATATCCCTGGGTGAAAGTCAACAAACAATAGCAGTACAGTACACATAATGCTGCTGAAAGAAATAAGAAGGAAATAAAAACATAAAGATTGAGATCACCACTAAACAATGAACCAAGACCAGCTGTAGTACTGGCTGAAAGTGAAGAACATGTAGAATGGATAACCAAAACAGAAAATTATAAATAACAGCTCAAACACATGGTCAGCTCCAGAAACCAAGATCTGTAATAGTTATAATATTTCTTCCTTATTTTCTATATGTTATGTGTAGACATGAATCAACTCTGTCTCCATAGTTAACCTTACATATCTTGTTATTTAAAAAAATTAAATCTACTTTTAACTGATACATAAAAACATAAAATTGCACATTAATGAGGTATTATGTGATGTTTCAATACGTGTATTATGTGATGTTTCATCATGTAATGTTGTCAGTTTAAACATATCTACTCTCTCAAATATTTATAATTTCTTTATGTTAAAAATATTCAAACCCCCTTCCTCTATCTTTTTGAAACATGAAGTATGTTCTGATTATCACTGGTCACCTACTGTGTAGTAGCATACCAGAACTGCTTACTCCTGTTTAACAATAACTTAGTACCCTTTGAACAATTCCTTTCTATCCCTCCTGGATATTCTCCTCAGCCTTCTACTCTCAACTTCTGTGCTATCAACTTTTTTTAGATTCCATATATTAGTGATATATGTGGAAGTTCTCATTTTGTGTCTGGCATATTTAACTTAACAAAATGACCTCCACTTCCATCGATGTTGTAAATTACAGGAGTTCTTCCTTTTATGTGGCTAAATAGTATTCCATTGTAAATATGTACCACATTTTCTTCATCAGCTGACACTTAAATTATTTCCATTTCTTGGCTTTTGTGAAGAGAGTACTTCAATGAATATGTGAGTGCAGATAACTTTTCTATACACTGATTTAATTTTCAGTGAATATATATATATATATATATAATATATGAATATATTATGGAACCATATGATAATTCTAGTTTGATTTTTTTCAGAATCCCTTACTATTTTCCATAATGGCTGTTCTAATATACATTCCTACCAACATTGTGAAAATTTTCCTTTTACTCTACATCCTCCCAGCTGATTTAGTCAGCTTTTCTCGCTGCTGTGACTAAAAGGACCCTACCAGAACAACTGTAAAGAAGGAAAAATTTATTTGAAGGCTCACAGTTTCAGAAGTCTTAGTCCAGAGAAGGTAGGCTGCAATCCTTGGGGCTTGAGGTGAAGCAGAATATCATGGAAAAAGAGTGTGGCAGAGGGAACCAGCTCACATGATCATCAGGAAGCAGGGAGAGAAAGGGACTCCACTCTCTAGATACAGAATATGTACCCCATAGCCATGCCCCCAATGAACCACTTCCTCCAGCCATGCTCCACCTGCCTCCAGTTACCACTCAGTTAAGCCCATCAGGGATTAGTTCACTGGTTAGGTTAAGACTCTTCCAACCCAATCATTTCTCCTCTGAACCTTCTTGCATTGTCTCACATGTGAGCTTTTGGGGGACACCTCACGTCCAAACCGTAACACTAGCACTTGTTATCGTTAGTATTTTTGATATTAGCTATTATTACTGGGAGAGGTGATAACATACCTTTGTGGTTTGGTTTACATGTTCTTGATGATTAGTGATGTTAAGAGTACTTTTTCATGTACTTGTTAGCTATTTGTATGATTTCTTTTGAGAAAAGCCTGTTTAGGACTATTGTCCATTTGAAATTTGTGTGTGTGTGTGTGTGTGTGCTAATGAGTCTTTGAGTTCCTTATACGTCTTGGATAGTAGCCCTTGGTTAGACTATTTAACTATTTAAATTAAAAGATATCAAAAGGGGAGAGCTATTCAGTCAGGAGAACAATAAGCATTCTCCATAGATTGGTAAAGGGACTTGACATGATTCAGTGGAGAAGAGGATGCTTTTAGTTGTTTGCAACATAGTTGCATGATATTAGTGGAAGCAGAATTTGGCTATTGTATTAATTTGGAATATTTAAGAATGGTTTAAAAAGTATGGTTTAATTAACAGTGTTAATTCATCAAGGAATAGGTTGTTTTGACTTTGTACCATCAACTTAGCTATTTTGGAACTATAGTTCTCAAAATTCCCTTCCTATGTGCTTCCCAGTAAGCCATAAAAAACAATAGCTGGAAGTTTGCAAAATGAGTGTGAATCAGCAGTCATCTCTTCATCTCACTGAATCTCCTCCTACGTGCCTCTGAATTCTGGACCAGAAGTATGAGTAGGTATGGAGGAAACAGTCTCAGCTTGTGCACATGGCTGGAATTACTGTACCTGGAGATTGTGAGAGACAGAACTGGATACCAGTCAGTCTTCAGGGATCTTTCATGGATTCCAGAGTTTCCTTGGTACTCCATGTATACATCTATATTTCCTTCCAAAATGCTAACCCTGTTGATTTCAGAAAATTCTGGACACTGAGTGAAGAGCATTGCACTGCACTGAAGAAGCAGATCCCACAATTCCCTGCTCACATTATCATATGAACCCCTTGTTCTGCAACACTTACACCAATTGTGCTTCTCTGACCAAATCATGATTATAGTACAGGACTGCAGAAACTTACAATAGTACTTTGATGAAGAGAATTCCAGATTTGTGTTTTCTCCTGTCATTGACCCACTGGCAAATTTCTTTGTTTCAGTTTCTTCATTTGGAAAATGAAAACATAAACTTTATCCATCCCAGAAGTATGCACATATTATGTATAGTACATGTTATTCATGTTTTCTATCTTCAGCTTTGATAAATCTGTATAATTTCAGTCATTTTCTGGGGATGTTTTTACCTCATTATCCTTCTTGCACATGATAAACACGTCATATTAAAAAACAAATTCAAGACTTTTTTCCTATGAATCTTCTCTTTTATAAACAAACTACTAAGAATATCATTTTTTAAACCAGTAATCCAGGACTTAACATATTAGTTTAATTCTGCAAATTATCATGTGCACCTGTTGAATTTGTGACATGTTATAGCAAAATCTATTGTGCACATTCTTTTTCCTTTATCCCTTCTCATCAGATGCCATCCTTCAATCTCAGTCCAAATTAAGTTTCTTCATGAATCTTGCTTAAATTTTCCTTGATACGCTCTGACACACACAAAATGATTCTATTCCAATACAATTCCTCATTAGTCTGAATTCCATAACACACTTTTAACTTTTGTGTAGAACTTATCATAATCTGCCCTACATTTTATTGTTTTGTACAGTTGTCACCTGTCTTTCTACCTCCATTTCACAAGTGGAAGATAGATACCTTTATTCATCTACATTAAGAAGTCACTAAATAAATATTTATTGAAGCACTAGATGAGTGAATACATGAATAAATATAGGAAAAGAATTTCAAGAATAGAATGAATGGAGTATGCTGTGAAGTTAAGTGGGTAAATATTATGTCATGACAGAATAAATGAGAATAGGAGCTACAGAAAGATACCAGATAGCTTTAAAAAAAATAGAGACATAATATTTGTATAGTTTTATGGGGGTACATTGTGGTAATTCAATACATGTATGTACTCTGTAATAATCAAATCAGGGTAATAAGCATTTTGCTTTCTCCAACATTCATCACTTTTATATCTTTGTAACTCTTCTAATCATTTTGAAATATGTCATAGATTGTTTTAGCCAATAGTGATCCACTATGCTAAAAAGAACCAGGAGTAATTCTAACTGTGCTTTAGTGTCCTTAATGAAATTCTTTTCGTATCCCTACCTCATCTTCCTAGTTTCTAGTGAACAGAATTCTGTTCTTTTAATCCATTCTTCTATCAGATTGATTTTTTGGTTTTAACAAATGAGTATATGTCTTCCTGTGTCTGTTTTATAATATTAGCTGTTTTTTTTTGGGGGGGGGGGCATTGTGCCAAATTTATGAATTATTTCCATGTCCTTCAAGTTATTACAAGCCACATGATAATTTTGAATTAAATTTTAAAGTTCTCATGGTAGTTATAAGACAAATTTTATAACAAAAAAAAATTCTGATTCGAATTTCAGTTTAAACACATGTGATATTTTTGGAAAGCTAGTGCAGCCCAGATTGTCTTTCATTGAGAAATACAACAGCGTACAGAAAGTTCTGGTTTGTATGCTACATGTCATAATGCTCCCTAGAAACTTAGGCTTAGAAGCAAAATAAAGGATACATTTTCATTGAATATTACACATAATTTGGTTCTTCTGTCCTCCTGAGACTTGGAAATTTTTTTTTTTAATTTTTTTTATTATTTATTTACTTATTCATCATGCACAAGTATAGTATCTTTTTACATACAACTGCTTGTATACAAAGTATATAAGTACCATTCAGATCTTCAATCATGCATTTAGGATAATGATATCCATCTCATTCAACCACCAATTTTTTTTCCAACCCCCCCCTTACTCCCTCCCTCCCCTCCCTTTCCGTTGACCATTCTAGTGTTCCTCTGATCCTATGTACCCCCTTCCAACAACACTGTGAACCAGCCTCCTTATATCAGAGAAAACATGCGGTATTTGGATTTTTGAGATTGACTAATTTCACTTAGCATTATATTCTCCAACTTCATCCATTTACCTGCAAATGCCATTATTTTATTCTCTCTTATTGCTGAGTAAAATTCCATTTTGTATATATACCATATTTTCTTTATCCACTCATCTACTGAGGGACATCTAGATTGGTTCCATAACCTAGCTATTGTGAATTGTGCTGCTATAAACATTGAAGTGGCTGCGTCACTGTAATATGCTGTTTTTAAGTCTTTTGGGAATAGACCCAGGAGTGGGATGGCTGGGTCATAGGGTGGTTCCATTCCCATTTTCCCAAGAAATCTCCATACTGCTTTCCATAGCGGGTTGCACCATTTTGCAGTCCCACCAGCAATGTATGAGTGTGCCTTTTTCCCCACATCCTCTTCAACATTTATTGTTGTTTGTGTTCTTGATAGCTGCCATTCTGACTGGAGTGAAATGAAATCTTAGAGTAGTTTTGATTTGCATTTCTCTAATTGCCAGTGATGTTGAGCATTTTTTCATGTATTTGTTGATTAATCGTGTATCTTCTTCTGAGAAGTGTCTTTTCAATTCCTTAGCCCATTTATTGATTGGGTTATTTGCTTTTTTGGTGTTAAGTTTTTTTAGTTCTATATACATTCTAGAAATTAGTGCTCTATATGATGTGCATGTATTAAATATTTGTTCCCAATTAGTTGGCTCTCTATTCACCTCACTGATTGTTTCTTTTGCTGAGAAGAAGCTTTTCAGTTTAAATCTATCCCATTCATTAATTCTTGGTAATAGTTCTTGTGCTACAGGATTCTTATTAAGGAACTTGGGGCCTAATCCGACGTGTTGGAAATTGGAGCTTACTTTTTCTTCTATTAGGCGTATTGTCTCTGGTCTAATTCCTAGGTCCTTGATCCACTTTGAATTGAATTTTGTGCATGGTGAGAGACAAGGGTTTAATTACATTTTGTTGCATATGGATTTCCAGTTTTCCCAGCACCATTTGTTGAAGAGGCTATCCTTTCTCCACTGTACATTTTTGGCGCCTTTGTCTAATATAAGATAGCTGAAATTATATGTATTAGTCTCTGTGTTCTCAATTCTGTACCATTGGTCCACCAGTCTGTTTTGGTGCCAATACCATGCTCTTTTTGTTACTATTGCTCTATAGTATAATTTAAAGTCCGGTATGGTGATGCCCTCTGCTTCACTTTTCTTGCTCAGGATTGCATTGGCTATTCTGGGTCTCTTATTGCTCCAGATGAATTTCATGACTGCTTTTTCTATTTCTTTGAAGAATGACATTGGGATTTTGATTGGAATTGCATTAAATCTGTATAATGCTTTTGGTAGTATGGACATTTTGACAATATTGATTCTACCTATCCAAGAGCAAGGTAGGTCTTTCCATCTTCTGAGTTCTTCTATGATTTCTTTCTTTAGTGTTCTATAATTTTCCTTATAGAGCTCTTTCACCTCTTTCATTAAGTTGATTCCCAGGTATTTTATTTTTTTTTGATGCTATTGTAAATGGGGTAGTTTTCATCATTTCCCTTTCAGAGGCTTTGTCACTGATGTACAAAAATGCCTTTGACTTATGGGTATTGATTTTGTATCCTGCTACTTTGCCAAATTCATTTACTAGTTGTAAAAGTTTTCTGGTAGAGTTTTTTGGGTCTTCTAGGTATATTATCATGTCATCAGCAAATAGTGCTAATTTGAGCTCTTCTTTTCCTATCTGGATCCCTTTAATTTCTTTCGTCTGTCTAATTGCTCTTGCCAGAGTTTCCAGTACTATGTTAAATAGCAGTGGTGAAAGGGGGCATCCCTGTCTTGTTCCAGTTTTTAGAGGGAATGCTTTCAATTTTTCTCCATTTAAGATAATGTTAGCTCTGGGCCTTGCATAAATAGCTTTTATAATGTTGAGATATGTCCCTGATATTCCTAGTTTTTCCAGTGTTTTGAACATAAAGGGGTGCTGTATTTTGTCAAATGCTTTTTCTGCATCTATTGAGATAATCATATGATTTTTATCTTTAAGTCTATTGATGTGATGTATTATGTTTATTGATTTCCGAATGTTGAACCAGCCTTGCATCCCTGGAATAAACCCCACTTGATCATGGTGCACTATCTTTTTGATATGTTTTTGTATCCGATTTGCCAGAATTTTGTTGAGGATTCTTGCATCTATGTTCATTAAAGATATTGGCCTAAAATTTTCTTTTTTGGATGTGTCTTTGCCTGGCTTTGGAATTAATGTAATATTGGCCTCATAGAAAGAGTCTGGAAGAGCTCCCTCTTTTTCTATTTCTTGAAATAGTTTGAAGAGCATTGGTATTAGTTCTTCTTTGAAAGTCTTGTAGAACTCTGCTGTAAACCCATCAGGTCCTGGACTTTTCCTTGTTGGTAGCTTTTTGATGACATCTTCTATTTCTTTGCTTGTAATCGATCTGTTTAAATTGTGTATAGCCTCCAGATCCAGTTTAGGCAAATCATATGACTCTAGAAATCTGTCAATGCATTCAGCATTTTCTGTTTTATTAGAGTACAAGTTTTCAAAGTAATTTCTAATTATTTTCTGTATATCTGAGGTGTTCGTTGTGATATTCCCTTTTTCATCACAAATGTTAGTGATTTGAGTTTTTTCTCTTCTTCTTTTCGTTAGCATTGCTAAGGGTCTGTCAATTTTGTTTATTTTTTCAAAGAACCAACTTTTAGTTTTGTCAATTCTTTGAATGGTTTCCTTAGTCTCAATTTCATTAATTTCTGCTCTGATTTTAATTATTTCCTGTCTTCTGCAGCTCTTGGTGTTGATCTGTTCTTCTTTTTCTAGTGCTTGGAGGTGTGATGTTAAGTCGTTTATTTGTTGTTTTTTTTTTTCCTTTTAAAGAATGAACTCAGTGCAATGAATTTTCCTCTTACTACTGCCTTCATAGTGTCCCTGAGATTTCTATACGATGTATCTGTGTTCTCATTTACCTCTAGGAATTTTTTAATCTCCTCTTTGATGTCTTCTTCAACCCATTGTTCATTCAGTAGCATGTTGCTTAGCTTCCAGTTGTTGGAGTAGTTTTTCTTATTCCTTGTTTTGTCGTTGATTTCCAATTTCATCTCTTTATGGTCTGATAGCATGCAGGGTAGTATTTCTATTTTTTTATATTTGCTGAGATTTGCCTTGTGACATAATATATGATCTATTTTGGAGAAGGAGCCATGTGCTGCTGAGAAAAAAGTGTATTCATTTACTGAGGGATGAAATATTCTATATATGTCCGTTAGATCTAAGTTATTAATTGTTTTAAGGAGGCCTAAGTTTTCTTTGTTTAGTTTTTGTTTGGATGATCTATCCATTGGTGAGAGAGGTGTGTTGAAATCCCCTAGAATAACTGTGTTGTGGTCAATTTTACTCTTGAACTTGAGAAGCGTTTGTTTGATGAATGTAGGTGCTCCATTATTTGGGGCATATAGATTCATGATTGTTATATCCTCTTGATGAATGGTTCCCTTAAGTAGTAAGAAATATCCATCTTTGTCCCTTTTGATTAACTTTGGCTTGAAGTCTACCTTATTTGAAATGAGAATGGAAATCCCTGCTTGCTTCTGCAGGCCATGTGAGTGATAAGACTTTTCCCAGCCTTTTACCTTCAGTCTATTGATGTCTTTTTCTACGAGGTGTGTTTCTTGGAGACAGCAGATTGTTGGGTCATTTCTTTTAATCCATTCAGATAATCTGTGTCTTTTGAATGGCGAGTTTAGGCCGTTAACATTCAGGGTTATTGAGATGTGATTTTTATTCCCATCCATTTTTATTTGTATGATGATCTTTAGCTTGATTTGGTTTCTCTTCTGGTTGGTATTTCCCTTAGTTTAATATCTCCCTTTGTTGATTTTCATTGTTATTTTTCTCTTCTTCTTCATGAAAAATTTTGCCCAGGATGTTCAAAAGTGCTGGCTTTCGAGATGCGAAATCTTTTAACTTTTGCTTGTCGTGGAAGGTTTTTATTTCATCTTCAAATCTAAAGCTCAATTTTGCTGGATATAAGATTCTTGGTTGACATCCCTTTTCCTTCAGAGCTTGAAATATGCTATTCCAGGATCTTCTTGCTTTTAAGGTCTGGGTAGAAAAATCTGAACAAAGTCTGATTGGTTTCCCCCTATATGTAATCTGCTTCCTTTCTCTTGTGGCTTTTAATATTCTCTCCTTGCTCAGTATATTAGGCATTTTCATTATAATGTGTCTTGGTGTGGATCTGTTGTGATTTTGTATGTTTGGTGTTCGGTAGTCCTCTTGAACTTGGTTTTCCCCTTCATTCCTCAAGTTTGGAAAATTTTCTGTAATTATTTCATTAAATAAATTACTCATTCCTTTGGCTTGAAACTCTGCCCCCTCCTCTACCCCAATCACTCTTATGTTTGGTCTTTTTATGTTGTCCCATAATTCTTGAATGTTCTGTTCTTGATTTCTTACCATTTTTGCTGTGTAATCTAGATTTTTCTCTAGGATATATATTTTGTCTTCATTGTCTGAGGTTCTTTCTTCCAAGTGATCTACTCTGTTGGTGATACTTTCGATTGAGCTTTTATTTTGGTTTATTGCTTCTTTCATTTCTGGAATTTCTGTTTGGTTTCTCTTTAGAGCTTCTATCTCCCTATTGAAGTAATCTTTTACTTCCTGTATTTGTTTATGGAGTTCTTTGTCAAAATGATCTTTCACCTCCTGTATTTGCTCCCTCATCTCATTTTTGAGTTCATTCTTAAGTTCCGCTAACATTTGGAATATGTAATTTCTGAATTCCATCTCTGGCATTACACCAACTGTGCATGGCATGGAATCTACTGAGGAGGTATATTGATTTGTTTGTGTCACTTTCTTCCCTTGTTTCTTCATATTGCTTGTGCGTCTATTCTACCTGCACTGTGGGACCTTGTCTACTTTGATTTTACCTTAAAACCTTACGTTGCTCCTGTAGTACAATGCTATCAGATCCCCTTATATTTCCTTTACACTTTAAAATCAAACACTTTCTATTCAGAGAATCCCAGTTTGATCACAATGTACAGATTTAGTTAACCCAGATGTTGTTTCCAATTTACTCTGTATGCTTCTGATGGGGTTTTAAAGTTTCAAGTAATGGACAGAGAGGTGATATGTTTAGGAAGAAGGAAGTGAGTGTATTGACTTGTTCTTTCTTAGAAAGTATGAAAAGAGAGTTCTATGGAAGTGTTTAGTATCAGCCGACAAGAGAGGAAAGAGAATGGAGTGAACGAATAGATGGAAAGACCGATTTACATATAAACCTAACTTATGCAGCGGTTGAGAGGAGAAATAAAGAAAGATGGAAAAGAAAAAAAAAAAAGAGAGAAAAAAAATAACCAAGGAGTAGTAATTAGTGTAAGAGAGAGGAGAAAGAGAGTAAGTCTAGAAAATAGAGAATAAACCATAGATAACACCACTTTGCTATATATTTCAATTGTACACGTTCTAGAAATCTCAATTTGTGTGTATAACTTGTTTTTGCCTCTGTTGAGAATTCAATGGCAGGGTGTAAATAGGGAAGATGAAGGAAGAAGAAAAAAAATATGAAAGTGAGAAGGAAGAAAGAAAAGAGGAGCAGAAGCACACAAACACACTGTCAATCAAAACAAAAACAAACAAAAAACCCCCAAGAAACAACAAAACAAACAAACAAGCAAATAAAAACAAAAACGTTGAACCCAAGAACAAGTCTCAAACAAAATGGACCCTTGGAAGCCCTTCTTTTTTCCCTTCCAGTTTAAGCCACCTGACCCAGATCATGTACAGTCAGCAACCCTGTTAGTGGAGTCAAGGCTGCTCCTTTGGTCCATTGCAGAGTGGCACAGTGGAATAGTGGAAGGTGCTTATCCTCAGGCTGGGCCCTGCTTACAGCAGCAGGGAGATGCTACTATGGGCCTTGGAGGCCGGGCAAACTGGCAGCGGGTTCTCTCCTTCCAGCAGGCAGGTGCCTACCTCTTGCTCTGGTTGCAACTAGGCAGGTCGCACTCCCCCAGGGAGTGGAGGAAGCACTTCGCCAGGTCTGGCCCTGCGTGCAGCAGCCGGGAGATGCTGTTCTGGGCCCCGAAGACCAGGCAAACTGGTGGCTGGGTCTCTCCTTCCAGCGGGCGGGAGTCTACCTCTTGTTCTGGTTGCAGCTGGGCAGGTCCCACTACACAAAAGGAAATTTAAAAATATCCCCCAATACCTGGAGGAAAAAAATGATTAGAATTTACAAAAACAATGTATAAAAACAGCAGGTATCAGTGTACAAAAACAGAAAAGAACTAGGAAAGGATCAAATTTGTTTTTATAAGAGAATAAAAGCTGAGTTTGGAAGTGATTAGAAGAGAGAAATTATGGTTCATCTCTTTCAATGAACTTTGTACAAATATCCACCTTCAAGTCTGTTTTAAACTTTATAGCCTTTGTTTTAAACATGAATAAATGCCTTTACAGAAGGCATTTTGACATCGACCATGGCATTTTTATCTTGACCATGAAAACTCTCAGTCAATTTTCTGAGTGTCTTTTACCCCCTCTGCCCATATCCCCACATTCAGTGTGTTCCTGGGTATGCCCAACCTATAAAAGGGGATTCTGTATGAGTAACTTGCATCTTGTTATTTTCATGATGAGTTCACACCAATAAAATAGAGATTAGAGGTACACGGAGCATAGTAACTGGATACCAATTAGGTTAGGTGTCTAACTGTAGCCTATATGAAACTGGATAAATTCTTCTTTTCTATCTTTGGGGCCTCAAGTTAAAACCCTGTCTCTGCCTCTGAGGAGTTAAGGTTATAGAAATAAGAACAGAACAGCACCACAACCCTCAAATTCAGAAGGATACATGCAAGTGGCAAAAACCCCACATTAAACTAGAAGCCATGCTTCTACTTGTCTAATAAGGATGCAGAGAGAGACCCCATGAATGGAGAAATGAGGGCAAAGCCTTAGTCCTTCAGGGACCACCCCTGCTTTGAAATGGTGAAATTTCCTCAACATCTGATGCTTTTAAGTGATTGGAACAAACCAAGTGGATATCTGCACTGAAAAGACCTGATTGTGACCTCAAATTATGTTATGGTAACATTAGTTTCAGAGATATATGGGAATCTGAAATTCTTGTGAATATTCCTCTAAACTTCCCTGGAATTTTATCCTACCTAATATTTCCAGTATTTTCCTGTTTAGTATTGATTGTATCCCCTAAATCTACAAATATGTTCATCTCCTCACTGCCCAATAATAAGACACAAAATTAAAATTAAAAAAAAAGACAATCAACCTTTCCTCTCTACCTGATCACATCTTTCTCAATTTCCCTCCAAAGTCTTACCTCAGAGAAGTCTTTTACTCTGTTTCTTCATTCTACTTCTTCATTAACTAGTCTTTGACACATTGCAGTGTGTCTTCTGTTCTCAAAATCAACTAAAATGATCTTTTTATCAGACAGTATTATTTTTTCCCACTGTGGCCATGTTCTGGGATCTCAGCCTCATTTTTGAAGTTCAGATTTAGAAGATATGCATCAAAGATGTGATATTTAGATTTTATGTATAAGAAAAGCATTCTGGGATTAAAATGCTTTAGAACATAGACTTCTCACAATTATGCACAATACTTTACTATCACTCGGGTTTTTTTTTTTTTTTTTTTTTCCCTTAAGGGATAATTCCTTGATACAACCTTCTCCTGTGTACAAGGTGTACAGTGAGAATTCTTGCTATTGAGTAAGGTTATTTCACATTCTTGCTCTAGAAACTAAGTATCATCCTGAATATTCAATCACTTATACTAGTATGATATGCATTTCTTTTTGGAGAAAATGTTGTGATTGCCAGGGTGCATGTTTGCTGGCTTGTCCATAAATTGTTTTTATCTCTATCTATATTGCTTTAATACCATATTTGTGGCATTTTCTAATTGTTCAAAGAGCTAACACTACCTTCCTTGAGTCTCCAATGTCTTGTCTTTAAAGCTTTTTGTTAACTTTGATCACCCAGACTTCTTCTATAATATCCCTTCTATAACATTTTCCTCTTACTTAACCCTCATTTCATTAACTAGCTTGTAACTTCAGCTATCAGTTTTATACAGATTCCTAAATTAACATCTCCAACTCAGATTTCCATCTACTACTTGATTTATGCATATACCACCACCTCTGAAAATACCCATGTTTTTATCTCTTCAAAGGACAAACACCTGCACTTAAATACACATAAAACAGATAATGTGGTTCCTTGGAAATTTATATTCAACATTTAAACAATGATTGAATAAGACCACAGATGAGTAGATAATATAGTATGTATACTTGATGTTTGAGTTCCTGTCTTGAAATATTGAGTTGGCCACAATTATTTGGTAAGTATAATAATAGGAGATATAATTGAACAAAAATGTAAGTTCTATACTTAGTTAAGAAACAAACACCACTGAACCACTGAAAATATTATCATGGCTAACTCTGATATCTTAGGTGTTTTATAGGAAATAGATTCCTGTCTAACCTCATTAGAAGTAATCAGCAGGTAGTCATAACATTCTCTGTGCTAAATTGTTTATAACACATCTGGTTTATCGTATTTATATATAGTATCTGTACTTAGAGCTATTTCACAAATGGAAAGAAGGTGTACTGATCAGCCTTTTGTCACCATGTCCAAAATACCTGATATGAACAAGTTTACCTGATATGAAAAGTTTACTTTGGGCTCAGTTTCAGAGATTCAGCCCAGGCTAACTAAATCCATTTCTGTGACCCAAAGTGAAGCAGAAAGGTGTAGCAGAGGAAAGCTGCTCAGTTCATGACATCTGGGAGGCAGAGAGAGAGGAGTCAAGCACTAAGCACAAACCCCAGAGGTGAATTCCCAGTGATCTACTTCCTCCAGCCACACACCAACTGCCTACAATTACCAACCCACTTAGTGCATTTGAATTATTAATCCATCAAGTGGATTAATCCATTGATTAGGTTCCGGCTCTTGTAATCAAATCCTTTCACATATGAACATTCCTTCATTAATACAGGAGCTTTGGGGGGACACATAGTATCCAAACCATAACAGAAGAATATCATGCAGGCCAAGTGAATCATTAAGGAAAAATGGAAAAAAAAAAAAAAAACTGAGAACACTTAACTTGAAGGAGAAACAGAATAGCTCCATTAGTTATTTGAGATACTTTATAGGTTTTTATGTAGACCTGAGAAAACTGCAATATATGAATAATTCTTCAGCTCTATGTCAAACAAAACTGGGTTGAAATCTTGGTCACAACATCCTTTACTCGTGTGAAATCTGAACAAACCATTTAATGTTCTAATCTTCAGCTTCCACAAATTCATTAAGTTGTTGGAACAATTGGAATAAATACTACAGGCACAATGCCTGCCACATAGTAAGTGGTCAATAATTATAAGTTATTGTCAAGTGTTTGGAAATTAGAAAAATAGGTTTTAGCTTAAAGAAAAGATTTCATTAAAAAGTTCAGTTTTTGTGGACATAATTAGAAAGCTTAACTTTAAGAAATTTCTCTCTATAAAATTCAAGATAAACTTTTATCTAAACTTTTCAGTGCTTTGGGGGGAAATAATGGATTACATTATGATGTCTAAAGTTTGTTTTAATTCCAATCCACTACAATTCTAAAATCTTGGTAAATTAAGGTAATGCAGTTCATTGGAAGAAATGGGTGTAGTTGAGATGAACAAAAAATAAATAAATAATGAAAGGGGGCTGGGGATATAGCTCAGTTGGTAGTGTGCTTACCTTGCATGTACAAGTCCCTGGTTTCAATCCCCAGCACCACCAAGAAAAGAGAAATTTCCTTGGCCTTTTGATCCCTCTTAAATTGTACCAGTGCCCCAAGGAGGTTTTCCCTACCTCTGTGTACAATCTGCTTATGTAGGCTTTGAACTAAATGATAAAAATATCTTTTGCTGGTTTTCCTCATTTCTAATCTTTTGGGAGTAACTACTTTTTCTTAGCTCTGTATATCCTCAATAGTAAATGCTTTGATATCTCCTGGGAGCTTCTGTGTTTTCATTTCAAACCAGGGATGGCAGAAAGAAGCAAATAAATGGTAAAAATGTGTGACAAGAAACAATTACCCTTCACCTCCAGCTACCACTGTCCTTCAGAAACTGAAGTCAGCATTAAAAATCACCTGATGGGAGTTTCAGGGAAATCAGCAGCTCTCACCAAAGTCTTATATCAAAATTTCCTCCTCATGCTAAGAATACATATATATCCCAGGTCAGGAAAACAGTCAGTACATCTATGTAAGAGTTTTTATGTCATTTTACTGATAGCCAGAGGGGGATGAAAATTTGACATGGATAATGCATAAGAACAAGTGAGATTAGTGGAAATAAAAGAATAACATTTGTTAACGACACTTATTGGCATGAACTTATACAATACAGAAGTTTCCTTCACATTCCACATTGTTCTTAGCCTATTTCCATAACAGTTTCCCAGGTTATTGTGTTTATATTATGCCTCTTCTGACTATCATTATACATGAACTCTTCATTGCTTCATAGGGGGAAAACAGTATTTTATTTCAGCGAAAAGCTGCAAAAGAGGTAATTAACCTCATTTTTATTTTCTGCTTGAGAATCACATCACATAACATATCACAATATTTAACTTGGGTACCAGGGAGCTCCATTAAGCACTCAGCTCTGGGGAATGGTGACAAGTGGGGTGAGACATCATCAGAAAATACATTTATTTGGCCTCAATGATTCTCTCAAATTGTTTATTCCTGATTGATTTCTTTGTTGATGGTGTCAGAAGAAGAAATATTCATCTCCTCTTCAGAATTCATTTTTTCACAGTTTAGAATATTTATTTAGCCTGGCGCTTACTCATATCAGCATGCTGTTTTCACTGGCATAACAATTAACAGGAATTTGCTAAATCTTTGATCCTGATAAGCTTCAATAACTCTCTGGTGTAATAACTTGGATCCAAGTGGAAAACACCAAAGCTATCAAAAGCAAATGATGATTTAGCTGTATTAAATAATCTCTGTCAGCTCCCAAATGTAAGTACCTTCAGATATTTCCTGAAAGCACAGATTTCCTTAATAAATTACCGATAATAAAAAAGGTAGAAATAAATTATAATTTTTGGTGTTTTCTTTAGGTCTGTCCCTTCATGCTTCAGTTTATTAAAATTAAGTTACTATTACACATTTCCTATTTATTAAAAAATGATAGGAAGCTGGCACCTCTGTAATCCCAATGACTCAGGAGGCCAAGGCAAGGGAATCACAAGTTCAAGGTAAGTCTCAGCATCTTAACAAGACCCTTTCTCAAAAAATAAAAGAATGGGGATGTATCTACATAGAAAAGCACCCTTGGGTTCAGTCCCCAATACTAATAAAAAAACAAATGAAAACCGAAATAGGAGTCTATTAAGAAAATATTAGTATTACTCTTAAATGTTGGTTATATGGAGTGACTATATATATAGTTCTTGCTTTCCATTTCAGTAAATCCTCTAATTTTTATAGGCTGTTATTTATTGCTAGATGTTTTTTGCTTTTTCCTTAATATTTTGATCTGTTAGTTTTTTGAAATATAATATGCTTACAGAAGGTGTATCCATGATTATCTGTATGATACATATAGCTTAGTGAAATTTTACTAAGTGAATACATCCATTACTATCATTCAGATCAAGATGTATATTATTACCATATAGGTCTTTCTCTCTTTTTTCTCTGAGCTTTTATCACCCAATAGAATCCTACTTCAGAAATTATTTTTACTGACATGTACTTAATTTTATAAATATGTCACAATTTATTAATTGCTCTCTCAATGAATATTTGAGTTCTTACCAGTTTGGGTGACTATTATCAATGTTGTGATCTTTCTCATGCATGTTTTTGATGAACTTCTGGTAAGGTTCTGTTGGTTATATACCAGGAGTACAACTTTTAGAGTATGTGTGTAGCTTCAGGAGATATTGCCAAACTGTTTTCCCAGGTGAGTGAACCAATTAACACTCGTACCAGTGGTGCATAAAATATCACTCAATCCACATTCATGCTGAAGTTTCGTATTTCCATCCTGATATGGATATATATATATATATATATATATATATATATATAATCATATATATTTGTATTTACATCCTTATATATATATATATATATATTTGTGTGTGTGTGTGTGTGTGTGTATATGTGTGTGTGTCTGTGTGTGTCTGTGTGTATGCAGTATCACATTGTAGATTTGTTTTTCCACATGCTAATGAGATTTTTAAAATTGACATTGTAAACTACTTGAATATATTCTTTTGATTAGTCCCTTTGTCTGTTATCTATGTTTTTCTATAGGATTTGTGGGCATTCTTTATGTAACCAAGAAATAAGTACTTTGTTATACTTGTTATAAGAAGCATTTCCCATTATGTGGCTTGTCCTATTTTAAAAATCCTATTTTTAAAATGTTTGTCCAATTCAATGTAATAAAGATATACTTCTTTGTTAGCTTTCCTGAAATATTATACTTTTGTCTTTCACATTTAAATATACAACAACAATAGGGGTCAGAATTTTGTTGATGTTGTGGAGGAGTTTTACATCATTCACCCTTTAAATATAAAATTCCACTGATTCTAGGTTTATACAAATTTTAATGGAGTCAGAAGTCATGCTTATTTTTTGCTTAAAGATTATATGTCTTTTTTCTCTTCAGGACTTTTGCATTGTCTTTGACTTCTGCCTATTTTTCCATACCTATTTGTGTATGTGTTGGGAGTGCTTTGTTTCTTTTGAACCTCTTGAATCTGTGACAAAAGCCATCCACTTAGTTTATCTTTGGCTATTTCTTTTGTTATATTCCTTCTTCCCTCTTTTGTCAAGGATATAATTGTATGTGCTAAGTCTTTTTAACAGTTTTGGTCCTCTTAACATTAACCCATCTCTTAGTTTTCCAATTCTGTTTTTTTCTATGTGTAATCTGCCATTAATTCCATGTGTTGAATCTTTTAATAACTTCAATAATTTATTTTCAGAATTACTATTTATATTTGTTTTTTCTTCATAGATGTAATTTCTCTCACTAAATGCTTCAAGTTTTCATACAGTTCCTGAATATGTTGATGAGTTATTCTATACATTTTACCATTGCTTTATTTGTATTCTTATTTTCCATTTGCATAATTTCTTGAATATCTAATAAGTTTGATGCTTAATGCTGGATGTTGTATCAAAAAATGTAAAGAATTTAATAATGCTATCTTCTTTCAAGAAGATTTAACTGTCTTCATAATGGTATTTATATTCAGATCTTCTTTATCAAGTATGGGATAAAAATAGAATCTGGGTTCAAATTTGTTAGAGATGGCCTATTTTTGGTTTCAAGGACCTCAAGTTAAAGCATAAAATGTACTGTTTGTTGCTGGCCTAAAGCTTGTGATGATCATCAGGTATACAAAATACCACCATGGGGCTGGGGGTGTAGTTTAATGGTAGTGTGCTTGCTAAGCATGTGCAAGGCCCTAGGATGGATTCCCAAACTCCATTAGAAACAAAATACCACTGGTCAGAGGGTGGGTACTCATGGGGGTCAGATAAAGTTATAGGTAAACTTCATCTTACAGAGTACTTAATGTATCCACAAAGGGTAGGTTCTTTCTTCAGTTCCTGAATACTTAAAGGACAACTTTGGTTAAATTCCTATAGTAAAAGAGGTTTTAAAGTGTAGAAATAAATATTTCATCTTGTTGTGGTTCATAAGAAACAAATACATACTACAGAAGGAAGCAAACTTCAAAAGCAGGTCTGCAGGAGGGTGAAGAGTTATATGAAGATGTCTGAAGGGTAGAATGAAATCTCCTGCAGCTGTTTTGGGATAAAGAGAGACAAAAGAGGCATCAATCATTGAATCAAATGCCCAGGAGAATTATGGTTAAGAAAGAGGAGTGAAGCAAAAGTAGAAAAAGCTATCCTGTAATTCTCATGCTAAACCAGTTTAGTCTTGGTTTCTTTGAACTGACCAGATTCCCTTTCCTTTGTTTTATGTACATTCTACTTGCTTGTAGTATTGCTTGTAGAATACAACTGAGCTACAGTTATATCCCACCTTATGCATGAATCTCCAAACATAATATTGAGGCAATGAAGTCAAAGATAAAATACTATATATTTTATGTTTCCAATTATATAAAGTCAAAATGCTGACAAAAACACTTTCTGCTATCAATTGAAATAAATTTACCATTGGACAGCATATGGGCCAAAATGTTCTCTCTCTTGAATTAAGTCCTATTTACATGGTTTTATTCAGCATGTGAATATTCACAAGGCTATTCACTTATGATGTGTTCTCTTTCCTCTATGCATATTATATTCCAGTAAAATATCGTCATAAGTCCACTGACAGAGTGTGAGAATATATTCTTAATGCATTTTTCTGATAAAGGATTTTTGTCCAAAACATATAAAAATTCTTGCACATCAATTTAAAAAAGTAACAATGAGGGTGAAAATGGGAGAAAGACTTACATAGATATTACACACACACACACACACACACACACACACACACAAACACACAAATAGCTAAGAGCCGATAAACACATCAAACTATCCTTGATCTTATTTGTTATATCAAAATCACAGTATGAGATAACACATACACACACAGGAAAAAAAATAAAGGAAAGGGAAAATAAATTTTGGCCAGATTGTGGAACTCTCATATTTTTCTGGTAATAGTGAAAATTGGCACAGCTACCTTGAGAAAAACATGTTTGGCAATATCAAGTAAAACTGAACATATGCATGTTCTATGAGCCAGAAATTCCATTCCTAGGAATATACTCAACAGAACATATATTCTCCAAAATACATGTGTTAGAATGTTCACAGTGGCAGTACTTGAATTAAGCAAAAATTGAAACAGCTCAAACACTCATTAAGAGAAGGTTTACTAAATGAAACACAATATTTTTACATAATGAAATACTGCCCAATAATGGAAATTTGATATCTACAACTCCATACAACAATATAGATGAATTTTACAAATACAGTATCCAGTAAATAGGGCAATATATTAAAAAGCACATACTATATTACTGTTTATATATAAATTATGCTAATAGGGAAAACTAATCTATAAATTATATTAATAGAGAAAATTAATTTATCTTGTTAGAAGTAAGAATAATAGGTATCTTTGGAATTGGTAATTATTAGACAGGAGTATAGACAGGATTTCTGAAATGCGTCTACTGTTCTATATTCCAGATAGCTAATCACATGGTATATTTGTTCTTAAAAATATATCAAGCTATACACTTGTGAGCATAATATTCTAGTTACTTATATATTATAATTTAAGTAAAACAATAGTGCTTAGAAATACACAGAGATTGGTGCCACCTCCAAAGCATTGAAAAATGCACATAGGACTACTCTTGGTCAGTAGATAAGACAAATGGGCCTTGGAGAATGACAATGTGTTATCATAAACTTAATCAGGTCTTGACTTCAGTTATTGGTGCTATTACAGCAGATATTGTTTCTTTAGTTGGAATAAATCAAGTCAGGCTCTGGTTCCTGGTATGCAGCTATTGATCTAGCAAAAGCTATTTTCTCTGTATTGATTAGTAAAGACCACCAGAAGCAATTTGCTTTCATCTAGAAGTGATGCAGCACACCTTTGTGGTTTTGCCTCTTGTTCTTTGTTTTAATCTAGTAACCAGCAATCTTGATCAACTTGCCATTTCACATATATAGGGGGCATATGTGTGTTATATTGTATTATTTGAAAACGATGAACAGAATTTGTAGGTGCCTCCAGAAGACATGTATGCAAAAGGATGGAGAAGATTAAGCCTCATGGAAACTCATAGGACTGTTATTTTAAGGAAATTTCAAAAGATCCAATGACAGAATTCATTTGAGATAATAATTCCAAATTAAATACTATGTTATATATTGTCTTCCAACACTAAGTTAAAGGTGCTCTATATATGCGATATGAAATGTAATGAATGCTATTGTTATATATACAACTTTGAATAAAAAAAGGAACAAATCTTGATTGACTCTATATGTTAAAGGTAACATAGAAAAAAAGGCAATTGTGCTCTACACTCTGCTTGGTATTTATTTTAGCTTTGAGAGGATCCTGGAGTAAGAAATGACTGTTAAGTTGGTGCTAGATACAGTGGAAGATGCTCAGCAGTGGAATTTTCTGATTCAACAAACCCAATAGCACTTGAAACTTCTGTAATATTGGGAATGCTATCAATAATCTCTATCAACAATCTCTTGCGAGTCCCAATAGCAGACTCGTGACACAGACTATTTGGATTTGTAAAGAGTTATATCTTCTTCTTTGAGTATTTACTCTATATTTGTGAAATGAATTTGAGTTTACTTCTGGCCTCTAGGAGGTCCAAGAAGCCTATCTTGAATGGGTTTTATCCTTCTCGTTTTGTCATAAAAATTGGGCATATATGCTAGCACTCCATCATCAAGTCTATCTCAAACTGGGCTAAGAAGGCCCCAAAGGAACAAGGAGATTGAATCTACAGGCGACTCCAAGGATCTCATTCATCTACGTTTGCTGCTTTGCCTATTCTCTCAAACTATACATACTACTTCATGAAGAATTTTCTATGACCATTTGATAGAAGGACTATAAATTTCAGGAGTATTTCACAATATATAAGAGAAACATTACATAGGATTTTAGAAAAACTAATGTTACATACAATAACATGGGTGGATCTCACAGATAAAATGAATGAAAGAAGTCAGACATTTAAAATGCATGTACTATTAGTCCATTTGCTGCATATGAATTTTAAGAACAGGTACAACCTCTTAGTGAAGTCAGAACTCAGAATGCTATTTACCTTTGGGAGAATATTTATTGGATAAAACAAAATGGATCTTTTTGGGGTACTAGAAATACTAGACATCTTGATTTGGGTGTGTTAGATGTGTGTGTGTGTGTGTGTGTGTGTGTGTGCAGTGAGCTGTAACTTAAAACTTGATTTGTTCAAGTAAATTTTTTTTTTAAGTAATAGCGATGAGATAGGATTTTTACAAAACTGCTTCATAGTTCTATGTAAGGAGGATGTCTATGATGCTATGGTTAGATAATAAAGTTTAAAATATGTGTTTTAAAAGGAATGACACAGCCACTTCAATGTTTGTGGGAGCACAATTCACAATAGCTAAATTGTGTAACCAACCTAGATGCCCTTCGATAGATGAATGGATAAAGGAAATGTGATATATATACACAATGGAATACTACTCAGCATTAAAAGAGAATAAAATTATGGCATTTGCAGGTAAATGGATGGAGTTGGAGAGTATCATGCTAAGTGAAGTTAGCCAATCCCCCAAAAAAACCAAAGGCCAAATGTTTTCTATGATATGTGGATGTTGATCCATAATGGGAATGGGGGAGGAGCATGAGAGGAATGGAGGAAATTTAGATAGGGCAAAGGGGAGTGGGGAAGGGATGGAGCAGGGGGGTGAGAAAGACGGTGGAATGAGATGGACATTATTACCCTAAATACATGTATGAAGACACAAATGGTGAGACTGTACTTTGTGTACAACCAGAGACATGAAAAATTGTGCTTTATATGTGTACGATGAATTGAAATGCATTCTGCTGTCATGTATAACGAATTAGAAAAATTAATAAATTAAAAATAAAAATAAAAGGAATGAAAGATTAGAGCAACTGATGCTGTAAGTCCCCCAAACAACCCCTAGATTAGATGATGTGGTAGTAGTAAAGCAGACAAAAAGGAAAAATAAATTGCTGGGACCTTGAGGCAGGAGACTGGAATATTTGATAAACAGTGAGGATTTCAGTGTAACTACAGCTGAATGATTGAGAGTAATAGGCAATGAAGTCAGAGTCAGTGGTGATCTTCTGTATTTGTTTTGAATATCTAATCAACAGGATTACTTAATGGACTGAACATAGTGTTTGAGAGGAAAAGAATGAGTCAAGGATTACTTCAAGTTTTTGGCTTGAACTATGAAAATAACCAAAGGTCGAATGATTCCTTTGCTATGATGATACTGAATTATAATTGCAAGGGATGGAGGATGAGGGGAATGAAGGAATGTTAAATAGAACAAAGGGGAGGGAGGAGAAGGGAGGAGGCAAAGGGATAGGAACAATGGCAGAATGAGTTAGACATCAATACACTAAGTACATATATAAAAACACAAATGGTGTGAAAATACTTCTTGTAAAACCAGTGACTTGAAAAACCATGTTCTTTATATGTAATATGAAATGAATTGCACTCTGCTAGCATGTATAAGAAATTAGAATAAATAAATAATTTAATTAAAAAAATAATCAAGTTTCTATTAGCTTGGATGACAAAGTCTTCAGAAAAAGCAAATTGGGGCTAATATTAAGGGCTTGGTTTTATGCACTAAGTTTGAGAAGGAGATTTCAAATAAGATTAAAGGATGAATCTGTTGTTCATAACTGAAATCTATATTAAAGAGGTGCATTTTGGAGTCATCAAAAATTAGGTAGTAATAAAGGGCATGAAACCAGGTGAGATTACCTGGAGAGTAAACATGGAGAGGCATATGTTAAAGACCAAGGTTTGGGCCCTAAGTGCTTAAACATTAAAAAGTTGGGAAGTTGAGGAGGCAGTAGCAAGCAGAATGAAAAGCAGAGGCCAGAAAAATAAAGAGAAGTTTCAAGAGAGCCAGTGGTCAGATGAGTCAGGCAATGCTGACAATCAAGTAGCATGATGTTTGGGTGTTGACTTTCAGCTTTTAGAATATAAAACACTATAGCAGTTTCTATAAAATGGTGTGAATTAGAACAAATAGATATGTGTTCTCCATATCCATTTTATGCTTTGCAAATTCTTTACTGTCTTTTTTCCCACTTATCATCATTAAAAACACAATCCTTTCTTCCAGGCTACTAATTCTTTTCCTTATTGAATCTTAATTGTTTATTATTTTTAAGGTCAAAGTCTATATCTTTAATTTGATATAACCTTTTATTATAGTGCATATTTTCAGGTTCTTTTCCTTCCTAGAAGATGTAAACTTAATTTGTATAAATGTTTCTTCTGTTTCCTGATGGCACATGTTTTCTGTAGAATAGATTATTTTCCTATTTCTTCTTTCTTTCCTTCCTTGTTATCTTTCTGCTTGCCTTCCTTTCTCAGTACTTTTCAAGAATAATTCTTCATTTCTTTTAGCTTTTTCATGAACATCTCTGTTTAACATTTTTACTTATCTACATGTAGGATAGATGCTTCAAATCTGTCTCCTCTTTGTCTAGTGGTTATCTATGCTTACCATTATCCAAACTTCAAGTAGAATTTAATTAATGTTATTGTATATTTCCTTTTTTTAAAAAACAAACTATCAGAAAAATTGTTCATATACCTCAGGATATTTTCTGCTTAGAGACTGTCAGATGATGGAAACAGCATGGATTATGACTGTGGAATAGCACTCAAGTCACCTTTGTCACTTTGGCATGGTTTCTTCAGAGTATCTTCAGGAATTGTGTTCAGTGATTAACCAAAGATATTCCCAGGTGGATATTTCTGTTTCTATTTACTTTAACATACTCTTCAGTTCTACAGAATATTCTATTTTTTCAGATTCCATAAATGTTTTATTACACATTTCAATATCTGATATCTTAAAAACACCAGTACTTTCATTTGTGGTTAAAAATCTTCCCTATAGAGATGTTAATATAGTAAGCTTGAGAAGAAATAACTGACCTTTTTATATAAGGAATTGCGTTATCCCAAACTCATCTTTTTCTCATCACCAGAATATTAAAAAACAATAAATATCACTCAACATTTTGACTCATAGAGGACAACATTTATTCCAATTACAAAAATTTATGATTAAATGCTAAACTATTTTTAGGTTTATTAAGTTGGCTTTTTACCTTTAAAAATCACAGTTCAGGAAAATAAGCCATTTACTTGATTGACACTAAGTGCAACTATATTATTTGAGCATCATATTAACTTTCCTTGAAATATCTTCAAACTAGCTCTAATTTTATTCTAATTTTCAGTGCATGGTGAGTGGCATGAGTATAATTTTCTCATTGAAAATACAATGCACTTCCCTCTCAATGTACAAATGCACCTCAGTGTTCAAAGCAGGAGTGAAAATCTCTCTTCTTAAAGCTTTGGAGATTATTGCAATTATAATGAAACAGGCAAAGTGGCTTTTGTTGGAGCACACATGTGACTTTGGAGAACTGTTTTGGAATAAATGATATTTGCAGTTTTCTGCTTCTTAGCAGCAGCTGCTTCCTTTCTGGAATATAAATGCCATCTGAACCAATGACTTATTTCCAATCAGATAGTAAAAGTAGGCTGAAGTCTTGAAGTTAGGTTCATAGAAACCCAAACATTTTCATACAGATTAACAGCACAAGGAATTTATTGCGGCATGAGAACAGAGCATTATGTTTCCAATATGTTTTTTAAATGTAATAAACAGATCCCAGAGGACTGCCACAAAATAAATTCTTGGATGCACTCACAAGTCCTATGATAAACACTAACAGTAAAGATAGAAATGCTGGGAAAATTCAATAATCTCATTTATACTTATCCAGTTAATTTTGGAATGGTCATGTCAACCACTGAACATTGCATATCTCAGCAGTCTTTAGAGCAGCCAAGTATATTTGACTATACTCAGTATTTTGCTGCATGTGTAAATTTAACAGCAGCTGTTGATTTGGTGCAGAAACTTGTTCTTATACCATTTATTTAATGTAAATATTGACAAATAATAGAATTTGGAAGAGAGCATTGAACTGGGAGTCAATTTTATTTTTCAACTACAGCTCCACTGACTAGTCTTAGATAAGTCACTTGACTTTCCTCAGTTTCTACTTTCTCCCTGTAAAATAAAGATGATAGTATTATCTGCCCCTATATAAATCATCAGGATTGTTGCTGAGAGCCATGGCAGCACTTCCAAGAGATTTCATATTTTCTGTTTGTTGATGAGGTACCACTATTGAACAAGGTAATGAAACTATTGCCATTGATAACAACTACCACAAAACCCAGTTACTTATAACAATATCCATTTATTTCTTGCAATTTTGCAGCTGGTTGGAATTTAGTTAGTCTAAGTTGGAGTTGTTGGGCTTGTCTCCAAAGTACAATTTTGGTCCATGTCTGTTCCATATGTCTTTCATTTGACTTGGAGAAACAACTATCCAAAACATACCTTTCTAAAGGGAAAAGGCACATAGAAGAAAGCAAATCCAATCATACAAACAAATTTTGAGTCTTTGATCCTGACATAACTGCTAACATTCTATCTGCAGAGCAAGTCACATGACCTAGGTGAGCATCAGTGGGGTCAGTGAAATGTCTTCTTATGGGATGAAATGAAGAATAACTTCAATGCTATCAAATGACTGCATTGTAACATTTAATGATCAATGAAATAGACAGAGCAAAGCCCCACTCCTGAATTATTTCCAATAAACCATATATGTACACAAGAATATATGCGTGTGGGAAGAGACTGGGTTGCATCATGAAATGGAATTTCACATACCTGGACCTATATTTTATATCTATCTATCTGAACTCCTTTCTTTATTCTCTTCCCAATTATTTTGACTGTTCTTTTTCTGCAATCTGTTACATAATATAGTTTTTCCTTCCCACTGTAGCATGGTGGACTGCAGAATCAAAGCCTCTGGCACTTACATTTACTCAACCTTGAATAAGATACCTAGATTTTAAATTTGTATCCCTGTATTTAAAGTAGAATGAAGAAAATCAGACCCATATTCAGAGTTGTAAGAATAAATGTCTTGATTTCTAGACTATTTCCATCCATTAAAGAGAGAAAGCCAGGTCATGTGTTGTGACTCAGGAGGCTGAGGCAGAAAGATCACAAGTTCTATGACAGCCTAGACACTTAACAAAGATATATCTCCACAGTTTTAAAAAATTAAAAAAGGACTGGGGATGTGGCTCACTGGTAGAATGAACCTGGGTTCTATCCCCAGTACTGAAAAAAAAGCCATATGCTTGATCTTTATCATCATATACAGCATTCATCATAATACTGAAAAAAGTCAAACCAACCTTTAGAGAATCTGCATCACATTTGTGTTTGTCATCCAATATCCTTATATCAAAAGACACCCACATTTTGATTCACACCTCCTCAGACTTCCTATCTTCTCTTGTACATGGATGCAGGCATGTGAACTACATTCTAAGGATCATATGCAAGTAGCACAACAGCACAGTGGCAGGTGCTGGTGAAGCTAGCTGAGCCTTCCATGCCTCTGTTGCTGGGCTGCCTTGTTCTCATCAGGAAGCCAGTCCTCTTTTGTTCCTCCCTCACCCCTCTCGTTACCTATAAGCTATTACCAGAGTCTTATCCCATCATGTTGTGTCAGACCAATTACAAATTTAGATTTGAGAGAACATGTACATGAGAAAAAAAACCTGAATGATATATATGATTATGGAATCAAAGGGTGCAGACCAGGGAGAACATAATTTCAGACTGGGCCAAAGTTGTTCATCTGAATACAGTGCCTAAAGGCCATCTGGATTGAATGTATGAGTTCAAGCAGGTAGGCATTGTAATAACTTTTTTGTTTGTTTTGATTAATGAGACTGAAAACCAATTTTTCCATGGCCTATGTGAACTGATACAAAGACATCAGAATTTCTTTGGAATGGTGGAAGAAAGGAATCCACAGACCTAGGAGAGGGCAACACTAAGGTGGAATCATGATGTTAAAATAGTTTTCTCTAAATTGCTATCTTACCTCATAGAGGGAGCTTTTATTCACTTTTATTGCTGCATTATCTATTTCTATATTTTGTATGAGGTCCTCCTTTGGAATCTTCATTTTTAAAGAAGGAAAAGGTAATTTTCATTAGAAAAGAGGTACAGAGTATAATACAAAGCACCCCTTGCAATAACTGGTGTATGCTTTTTCCTTGTAAATAAAATGCCTGGATAATTATCATGAAATGAACCTCAGAGTTTTCACAAGGACTTTAGAGCAGCTTGCTTTTTGCACACAGTTCTCCTCCTGTGAAGTTAGTGTGTGTGTGTGTGTGTGTGTGTGTGTGTGTGTGTGTGTGTGTGTGTGTGACTATGAAAAATAAAGCTATTTATTCCTATTATACAGAACAGTAACAATTATGCATTCGATTGACTATGTATCAAAATAGCTATATTTTATGTATTTGCATCTCAAACCCTATCTTGGGATTCCTATCCATGCCTAAAATTTTTGAGGACTAAAGTAGCTTTTATTTATAGAGATTCATATATTTGTACATTCCAATTAAATATTAAGATGGAGAACTTTTAAGATATGAAATTACAAAAGTACACATTCCATTAGATATCCCAGAAATGGTGTCATCACACCTAATGTGGCCTATGGAAAATGTCATATGCCCTCCTGAGAGAATTAAAACGAAAAAGGGAAATAATATCTTGATATTATTATAAAAATATTTTTGACCTTGTGGATCCATTGAAAGGTCTCAGTGAGCCTCAGGAGTTCCTGAACCACACATTAAGAACAACTGGTCTAAATAATTTTCTTTCTTCTAAACTCTAATACAATTATAATTTGAACTGCATGCATTAACCTTTAAAGAAAAGGGAATGCATATTTTGATTTCCCAATTACATTACAACTCCTGGAGGGCCGGTCTAAGTTTATGCTTTTTCTCTATTAATAGGTGTCGGCATCCAAGCATCCAATGATACATGTTTGTTTCCTCCCTGTGTTGTTCTGTAATATATTATCTGCCAGTAGAGTATTCATTGTAGACACTGGAAACTGTTTAAGTAGTAAGTGATTATGACATTCACACTGGCCTGTCCATACATTTGATTCCTTAAAGCTATTGTGAATTTGATTATTTCCAAGAATAAAATGGTCTCTAAAAATAGTACAAATTTCAAAGAAATGCTATAAAAATCACTTTTCTTCAGCCTAGTTTTATTTTCAATTTGTTTCCATTAAGAATAAAATTCTTGGAAGTTGAATTTAATGTTAAAAAACAAACAAACAAAAAAAAACCCCATTTGTACTGTAAATGAAAGAGCCTATCTTTAAAACAATATTTTAAGTCCCTTTTCTTCTGAGCTTTGCCACAGGAACTTTGTTGTACAATTACTCAGCTTTAAAATCAGCTCTCTAAACCATTTTCAGTCACTATTAAAGCCAACTTTTTGAAGGAGCCATTTATCAAAATTACTAAGCTCAGAATGCTGAAATGGATTCATAAAAATTGCTATTATAATTTGGCCTAAGTCCGTAGCTTTACAACATTCATAGTATGCATGGGGTTACATTAGTAGAAACATTAACTAAAAATTTGGCTTCAGTTAGAACTTGATGTCATCATAAGTAACCTGAAATAGCTTAAGTGATAGCCTTCTCTAGGAGATAATTATAATAAAAGCTACTACATAGTGTACAGTTCAATCTGATGTGCTGGAGACTATGTCCAGTTCTTTATATCCCTCCATTGAGATCCATGCAGCCGCCTCACAAAGCAGCTATCAGAATTCCCACTTCATAGGTAAGTGAAGGAAGTTAGGAGAATCTTGCCAATGTCAGTTAGCTAAAAGGTAATAGAACCAGGATTTGAACCCAGATTTGTGTGACAATAAAATTGTGTTCTCTAATAAGTGGCCGTGTAGAAAGAAGCTAAGTAATTACATGATTAGGAGAAGTTTGGTTAGTAGTAGCAAATAAACTCAAATTTGTGGTGGCATAATGCAACAAGTTTGTTGCTTGCTTCTGCTATATTCTACCATGGGTCATCTCTGGGCTCAGCTCCAGGCTTTGTTTTACTCATAAATGCAAGTTAACAAGCATCTGGATGGTCACTGGTTGCAGAAGCGAGGACATGGAGAATTGTGTGGTAGGAACAAATTCTTTAAATCTTTCCTGCATCATGGTTAGTTTTTGCTTGCCTGAGATACTTGTCCAGGAATTTAGACATATTTGTTGTCTTTTTTATTTAGAATTGATACTTCCACTGAGACAACACACTTATTGTTACCAAATTCCCATTGGCATTTCTCATAGAAGGAGAAAATTTACCTTCACATGAAAATGAAAAATCTGGAAACCTGTTCTACATCATACAGTTCTCAATGTAGATTTTTGACAATATAATCAAATAAAATATAGATATATAAATGTTTTTATTTTAATGAAAATTAAAATATTCTCACAACTACTTTGCCACATTCTTCTAAATATTTTCTCACATATTGCCATATTTAAGAAAATAATCTTCTAATATATGTACCATTAGGCTCTGCAGGCCATATTTTCCACTATTCAAAATTAAATGAACATGTCATAGTTGTAGATTTCTTTTTAATGGCAAAACACTGTAATTTGAAGCTTAAACAATTTGCAGTGTTGTAATTAAGAACAGGGAAAATGAGCAATGATCAAAACCTAAATAAAAATACTTACTCTGCCTTTTCAATTTTGCAAGACCACAGCAGCCTAGATGAAGCAAGACAAATGAAATTGACCAAAACTAAAATCATGTTTCTCCATACTTGGAATCTATGGCTTGAGTATTATTTCATTCTACCACGTAGTCTGAATTCAGATCATAAAGAAAAAACAGACAGGGTAATACTAGTTTATACTTAGCCTTACTATTTTTTATTCACTTTGAGTCTCAAAGAGTCTCAAATGCCAGTGTTAGGAATATTGCCATAAGCTGTTAATTGAGAGCTAATTAAAATTCAAATGCCACTTGGAAATTTCACATTCCTATTCTTAGAGTTTATCCATGAATGTAAAATATATGTCTGAAGAAGTTCATTTTCTCTGTCAGCGTCTGCCATTCTCCTGCACTGTGGCTCTGGGGCATTGCTCTTAGTGAGCCATCAGGTTGCAAGAACAGGTTTCCACACTGGTTTCACCTCAGGATCCAATTGTTGTGCTCACCAGCTTAGTTGTTGACTTTATTGAAATGTGTGCAATTTATTATTTAAACTGATCTGTAAGGCCTAATTGTAATCAAGGGTATTTTTGTGTGCCTACTAAGTGTTAATTGCCACCGATGTCTTTGGTGGTAATTGGATTTGGAAACAAACTATCTTTTAAAAATACATGAGGCCTCAGAGGCAATGGCTGATTGCTTTGCAGCCCTGCAGCCTCCTTAGCTCCCGTGGGGTTCTGGCTGGCTGTGGCCCTTCCTCAGTGTGTCAGCAGCTCTCTCAGCTGTGACTGGTGTGTTGCCTTTTAACAGCTTTAAATGGTAGATGCTAATGGCTTTGCAGTCTTGCCATTCTCCCAGCAGGTTTCAGTGCCTTGTATTGCTTTAAACACAATGGACTTTGAAAACACACATAAATTAAGGCTATAATTCCATCTCCAGTCTTTGGCATGTGTTACTTGTCAACTTTTCAAAAAGCAAATGGCTGACATAGGCATTTCAGCAGCCTTGGGTCAGAGTATTCCCTCCCTCTGCTTCCAACTACATCCTATCCTTTCCTTTTTTAATTCATCCATCCTCAATTCATAACCTCAATATTTAATTCAAATTGTTTTCTGACTTATCAGTTAGCTCCATCTTTTTCTCCATTTTCCCTTGACTTGTCTGTCAGAGCTGTGAGTAGCTAGGATTTTAAGCATATGCCTTTTCATTTTACATATGTATCTGGAATAGAAACAGAGGATGGTTTCCCAGGCAAAGAATTTTGGCATACTGAGTAACTCTCTTTGTTCTTAGATCATTGAAAGGCCAGTGATAAGTGTCTCATTGAGAAACTTACTTCACTGAGAAGAGATGGGGAAGGTATAAGAAAACTGCACAGTTGAGCACCTGCTGGACTGGTTGGTACCGACTTGCCTGCAGCAAGGTCTGCCACTATCCTGGGTGAGGGGGGGCAGCAAGATGGGAGGAAGCTTAATTGTGTGGAGGAGCTCTGGGCTTACAGAGTATCTCAGGTCCTCCAAAGCCTACTCAACAGTGAATGAAAATTCCCAGGTAGCCAAGGCAACCAGTAATGACATTTAATTCTGAAGTTCAGAAATAATACCTTTTGTTAAACCTCTGAGTAGGAAATATTCTGAATTACACACAACTCAAATTAAAACTTTTAACTGTGTTATTATATTATTGAATCCTGAGTGTTGCCTCTATACCACTTACTTTATACAATGACTATGAACATAGGGCTCATACCAAGGATCAACAGTGACCTTTACATGGTTCGCTAATGATTTACTGAGTTTTGAATAGTGTTTCATTTAACATTAGAAAGGAATTTGTTGTATCTAATAAATGGGATTGTTAGTAGTAAAAACCACTCCTAGCCTCATAAAAAGTTAGCTAAAAATAAACAGTTTCAAGCTTTTCTTTTCCCAGACCAACTAAATGGGAAAGCCTTCTACAAAGCATAAAACAGAAGGAAAATGTTTTTATGCTCTTCATAAAAAGACTTTGTTCTTTTTAAGAGGAATCCTAAATCCTAATAAAACCATGGGCTCTGAATAACATTGGTTTGCCTACATCTCACCTGGCATGCTCCAAGCCCCACCCCTGCCACTTCATTGATAATAGTGAAGATTAAGGGGTGGAAGGTGTTTCCTAACTCTTCAGTACCACTGGGCACTTTGGAAGCAATGGAGCTCTCCTGCCTGGGTGTCAGGGTTTACTCCCCTGACATGAGAACATTCCCAGATGAAACTATCAAAATAACAAACATTCTGCTTTGCCTTTTTCTCCCTTCGGTTGATGGTTTGTTGTTCTTAATCACTAGCAATGTTGCCACTTATGGGAAATAAAAACTCATATTAACAAGTTCCACTTCCATTCTGCAGGAATTCCATTCCACTTTAGTATTCTTTTAAACAGTACGTGAAGCCAACTTTCTACTACTCCTGTGGCATTTTTAAAGAGACATAAGCATCTATTGAGGAAATAGCTTCTAAACTCTTCCAGGATACCAATTTATGCATTTTTAGTTAGGATTTTTTTTCCAGTTACAGCTCCTAATTTATTTAATTTTGTTTTCTGGAAAAAATAAAAACTTGAATGTGGTGTTATTCAGAGAGTGAATAGAAGGAGATGAATTATTTCATCATTATTACTTATATAAGAGAACACACATTGAGTTCCTATGTTTAATATTTACGGCTAATTTTAATACTTACATATACAGATTTTATACCCTTCTGCACTGGTGGTACATTTCATAGCAAAAAAGAAAGAAGTAGCACAAATGTTTAATATTTCAAAAACATGCTGAATTTTTAAAGATTAAGGCTTTTGTAATGACTGTTAAGCTAATCTAACCGCATTCTGTTGAGTGAAGAAGAATTCAGAAGACTGTACAGCAACTAGGCAGAAGTCTTATTTAAGCATAAAGTCAAAACTTTCTCAACATTTAGTGCTTTACATTAATTATTTACAGCTAGATGTACTTACAAAATTCTCAAATCTAGTGGAGATGAGAAATCAAAATACCTAAAAATTAGTGCATTTTTTATTCAAAGACTCGGGATGACTATAAACTCCTGCCTTTGGCATCACTCTTGAATCATTTTGAAATTCTGAGAATGCTGCTCACCTCTTTTACCTTTCATATGTTTATAATATATACTGGTATTCTTACCTACTGAAAATGTCCATAATTTTTAGAAAATTATTTTGAAGGTAGATTGAAAATAAATAGACTTTGACTCTTATTACTATTTGAACACATGTGCTCCAGAAAAAAGTTTGGAGGCTATAAGGAAAGTGAAACTGGTTGTTAACAGTCAAATGCACAAAAAATAAAACTCAGATTGAATGAAAGTCAGGACATGGTCAGGAAGTAAGGTAGTAAAATTTGTCTCTATGTCCTTCAGTGTCTCCTGCTAATCAGTGTCTGTCTGTTCCTGATAAAAGGCATACTGGTATAAGCTTAAAGAATTTAAAAAAAAAATTTTTTTTTTACATGTTAGCCTTTGTAAGTTGGAAAGCCTCTACAAATGTAAATTCCTATCCTGGAGTTGGAGGCTCATGAAGGTAATGGAGGTGATATTTGCCACTGATGGGATTTCAATGTGGCCATCAAATCACCTCCCGCATCTATCTACACATTCTCCTAACTCCCTGGCATGAAGAAGTGACAAGATATGGTCAGGATGGAGCAAAAAGATTCCTAAATCAAGGACTTATTTCTACATTTTGCAGCTGTGAAAAGTTGGTCTTGATGAACATAGTGCTCTCATCATGTATTTTTACTAATAACCCCTCCTCAGCTGATTTCACAGTGTTGTAAAGGTCAGTATTGGAATGCATTTAAAAATCAGAAGTACTATACAAATATATTGTGCTGCTCTTTGATGGAACATTTAATGTTTTTATACAAACCATGTGTTTTTACATTAGATATCTCATTATACTCTGTGGTTCTACATTCATGTAAGAAACAATGCCTTGTCAATTTTCCTAAATGCATGATTGAAGACCTGAATTGTATGAATATACTTTGTATACAAACAGTTGTATCTAAAAAGATGCTAAATACATGCACTATGAGTTGTACACATTAAAAATTATAAAAAATAAAAAATAAAAATAAAAAATACCTAAATATTTTACAATCATTAAAAAAAAAAAAATTGAAACAATGCCTTGGATATTATCCTTGAGTTCCAGGAGAGGACTGTCTGTTGGTCATGGTTCACTGTGTCAAATTAACTTTTACTAGGACCACTTCTCAGGTTTTGTTGTAATGAATTCTGATGATGATTGTAGGGAGCCTAGAGCCTTCGTTTCCTGTTTTATACTGTCAAAGTTAAAACCAAGTATAACCATCAGATTATTATTGACTTAAAGAAGCTGTGAATGTCTAGCTTGGAAAAGAAGAGACCAGGATGGTAAGCTGAGATAGAATTTGTGACTTCAGTCTCATCAGATAAACATCTCATTCTTGTCACATAAACAGACAGTGGATTTACCTATAGTTTTCTCTAATTTATTAGATTGAATGTTCAAGTAGAGAACTTGCTAAGAACACTTTTGTGAGTGCTGACTGAAAAGATACCTCTTCAATATGTAATATATAATAGATGATGAGGAGATATTCGTTTTCATATTTATCCAAAATCACTGTGAAAAAGCCAATATGTCTAAGATGCAGTAGTTCTTCCTTTGAATTGCAAAATAAAAATAAAAGTGTGCAAACTTTTCAAAGAATAAATTGATAGGGATAAGTTAAAATAAGTTTAAGCAAACTTTTTAGAAAACTAAATAAAGCTTAGTGTCCAAAACTCTGGTCCCATACTGCCAGCCTCACAGCTGTTACTTTTGAGGAAGATGGATGCCACTGGCAGTTGGTTCCAAATATGTAATTTGAAACTTTAATTGGCATTTCTAATGTGCTGCACAGTTTAATCATATTAAAAAAGGGTGTTTCATGAATTCTACTTTATAGAATATTCACATTGTGCTTAATGCTAAAATGGTGTTTTCTTCCCTTTGGGATAAATGACCAAAAAAAAAAAAAAAAAATATATATATATATATATATATATATATATATATATAGTGTGTGTGTGTGTGTGTGTGTGTGTGTGTGTGTGTGTGTGTGGTGTCATCTTAATTAGCAATGATTTTTTTTAGTGTAAAATGTGACTGGGAAATGCATACAGCCTCTATTTTTTTCTTTAACAATGACTTTAAAATTACAGTGGAGTTATTCTCTCAATGAGGATTTTAATTTCAACATAATATGCCTTGAAATGGGGATCTCTGAGGAAAAAAATTAAAGTTTTTCATGTATATTTAGAATTGCTTTTATAGTTCTTTGCTAGAATTACACAAGCACATGTATTCACACACATATATTGAAAAATTACACAAATGTAATGTAGATTTCCATGTACTTGGACTTGGTATTTTAGGTATTCTGCGTTATAACTTGAGCTGTTTGGAAAAGTTCAATTAAAATGATTGACTAAATGCTAAGTCAATGCTGTGTCTCATAATTCTAATAAACATAACTTGTATAGTTTTTTAGAATTGTAAATTTATTTTTATAGGGAATCAATACTTTATGTTAATTTTTCTTTAAATCATTCCCTGATGCACCCATAATTTGAATGTTATGAAATACAGCTCAGTGAGGCACATTTTAATGAAATTCCTACTAAGTAAATTTGATGAAGGATACTATACTCTAGAAATTGATAGGCCAAATAAAACTCATTCAGATAATGAAAGACTAAACCTCTACCTATTCTATTTTCCATATAAAATTTTCTTTGTTTTGAAGATAGAATATAGAATTTAGCTCACATACTTTTTTTCCCTTTGCTAACAAAGTGCATATTAAATTTCTAGCTTGTTTCAACTGCAAAATGTGTATGAGTAAATCACTGGTCCCTGCTGCTGACCTAAAATCACACAGTCATTTCTTCTAAATAATAATTGTCATATGAGCATCAGTTATCTGATGTAGATTTTAAAGCTGACCCTTTTAAGAAAATTGTGGTAAAAGATTGTACTCAGGCTTTAGTTTGAATCCATTTATTTCTCATGAACTTTCTTATATTCTGCTCTTTTCGCATTATTAAACTGGTCAAGGATAAACATTTTGAATAAATTATTCTGAACCAAAATCAATTATTTTTGCCTGTTTGGGAGCTTTACATAAATAAAATGATAGTGTGTTTTTCTGGCTTATGTTGTCTAACACTAGGTTTTTGAGATTTATCCATATTTTGGTGTATGGTTGTACATCATTCATACTCATTGTTCCAAATTTAAAATTGCAATGGAGTTATTCTGTTAATGAGGATTTTAATTTCAACATAATACACCTTAAAATGGGGATCTCTGAGAATAAAATTAATTTTTCATGTATACTTAGAATTGATTTTATAGTTCTTTGCTAGAATTACACACACAAGCACATGCATTCACATCCACACACACACACACACACACACACACACACACACACACATATATTTTATTTATCCAATTCTGTTCTCAAGGCATTTGGTAGTTTCATTTCTTTCTTTTCTTTTTGCAAACAGTGGGGAATATGCTTATAATAGTGACTCAGGAGGCTAAAACAGGAGGATCACAAGTGTGAGGCCAGTCTCAGCAACTTAGAGAGATCTGTTCTCAGAATAAATTATAAAAAGGACTGGTGATGTAGCTCAGTGGTAAAGTACCCTTGCGTTCAATCATCAGTATGTATGTATGAATGTATGTATAAATAAATAATTGTACTCGTTTATGCTAGGATTGGAATAAAATTGCTAGATCATAGTGTATGCACATGCTTGTCTTTAGTACATATTTGTAAAGGTCTTATAAAGTAACTTCATCCATTTTTACTCACATTGGCCATCTATGAGAGTTCTAATTGCTCCATAGCCTAATACCAGATATTCTAGCTCATCTTGTAGCTGTGTAATATTACCTGTGGTTTTACCTTAAATTTCCCAATGACAAATAAACCTAATCACCTTTATATGCAGTGAGCATCAATGAGGTTACTCAGCTCCATTCTTTTGTGAAGTCAGTAAAACATTTCTGCATTTTACTTTGGGATTTTTCTTATTGATTTGAAAGAGTTGTTTAGATATTTTGGATGGTAGTGTTTTGCCAGATGTATATATATATAACATCTTTTGTGTGTGGACTGGATTTCTACTTTTTCAATGATACCTATCGATAAATAAATATAGGTTCTTTGTTTTCATGTGGCATAATTTATCATTATTAAAAATGGTTCTTATCATTGTGTCCTGTTTAAGAAATATTTGCCTATTCTATTCTAGATATTGTGTTATATGTTTTACTTGTTGCTTTATAATTTTACCCTCATATTTAGATCTGTAGTCAAAGAGTTATCCTCAGTGTTTTGAACTATAAAACTATATCAATTCTGAAATTTTGTCCAGTTCTCTCAATGACTTTAAACTCATACATTTGTAAAGTTTACATGAAGCTATGAATGTATGCATATAGATATTATCTTATGAAATATGGTAATTCTAGAAATATATCCTTAAATGAGCGCTATATCTTCTGCACATAGTTCTGGGTCATCTAGGTTACCTTATTCATATGTAAATGTGGCAGAAGCTGACTGAGACCTGACTTGAATATTAAAATAATGTATAGTTTCAAGGGCTTGTTAACTGACTCATTTACTAGCTTCACATGCGAAGGAATGTGGAACATGGCAGGACTGATATGTATTACTTGACACAGAGCTGTAATTTAAGATTCAAACTTTACCATATAGGAAGCAGAGAGGGGTCTCTACTTGGTTAACCTGTTTCTCAGATAAATATTAATTACTACTATGAATATAAGCTTTTGAGCTAAGGATTGAGTTAAGGAAATATTTTAAATTTGTTCATTCATATTTTCTCATCATTTTGAAGCTAGGAATGCAATATGGAGTGGCTAGAAACTACTATGGGAAAGATGCTATCTAAATAAAAATGGAGAACAGATCCTTAGCCAGAGATAAGACTAAACACACTTAACTGTTTTGCTTTGGGTTAGTCAAAGAGTGTGCTTTATTGTGGTATGTATCAGCCACCACAGATATTGCCAGTGATTATAAATAGCAATATAATAATGGATTGCTTTATGAAATGAATAGAATGTTCTTTTTTTCTCATTGAAAAACAGGAAATAAAAAGAGAAAAGAGTGCTTGAGTTACCTGAAACTTTACAGAAGCTATACAGTCAGTAGTAGATTTTATAATCTGAAAGAATCATAGTTCTGGAAGAATTTTTTGGACTGAAAATATCACTAAGTTGTGTACAAATTTAAATAAATACATCTATGCTAAATTCATCTAGATCATTAAATGGGATTCAAGGTACAGTCTCATTTTTGAGACAAATCGCATAGAAGATTAATAACATGTTCTTGTTGCAACATTTTTTGAGTTCACATTTTGTCATTTTTGAATCACTTGTCTAACTCTCATAAATTAGCATTTGACTAACTCTTAAGCATGCAAGTGTGTACATTAATTATATTGACAGAAAATGAATAGAACATTATATATTATAATCTTCTTTGGGAGCAGATATCAGCATGGTTAATTATCATAAAGGATTAGTGAGGCAGAAGTTACAGGTTTAGTTTTTGGATAGACCAGATAGTTTTGCCTTGCAATATAACCATGAACAATGCCCTAACACCTTTCTGCTTTAAAAATGAGTGCAATGGCTCAATCAATGCCAAGGCCCATATGGGAGAGTTCAAATCTATCTCTGTACTGAGAAAATAATTGCAAGTTGTTATGGTTTTAAAGTGAGGTGTCCACCAAAAGCTCATGTGTAAAATAATGCAAGAAGGGTCAGAGAAGAAATGATCTGGTTGTGAGAGTCTTATCCCAATCAGTGATATAATCCCCTGATGGGATTAACTGAGTTGTAACTGGAGTTATAGGTTACAGCTGGAGGAGGTGGGAATTAGGGGTGTGGCTTTTGGGTATATGTTTGTATCTGGCAAGTGGAGACCTCTCTCTCTGCTTCCTGATTATCATGTGAGCCTCTTCCCCTACCACACACTCCACCATAATGTTCAGCCTCACCTTGATTCCCCAAGGAATGGAGCCTACAGTCCATGGACTGAGACCTCTGAAACTGTGAGCCCTCAGGTCTTTTAGTCACAGCAGCAAAAAAGCTGACTAAAACACAAATACATGTTTTCCTAATGGCAAATAAATACAAACAAATTTGTGTAAGAAGAACCCATACCATTGAAGTATCTGCAAATGTGTATTAAAATGTCCAAATAAAAATGTGGTTGTTTAACCAAGTTGCTTATTCCTCCTTCTTAACTTACCAAATCCTGATTATTTTTAGTTAACAGGTGAGAAGACTCTGTATCTCAAGAGCAGTATATTTGGCCTCTATGATAGGGAAAGGAATGCTATCCAAACCAGGAAATGCAATATGAGACATGTGAATATAAGAAGGAACTTGTTGGATGTTTTGCTTTGTATTAAAAGTAGAGAGACAGGAGGAGTGTTCACTCTCCTAACTTATTTTTACAACTTTTAGGTTAATTGGGTTGCTTGGAGTTATAATAGCCATATTGTAACCATGGGACAACATGTCTCAGGATAAAAATTCAATACATAGAAATGTCAAAGTGGAAAAGTAGAAAGATCTTGTGATCTTGATGAGTCATTGAGTAGATGAGCTAATGTCAACTGCTTACCTCCATATTTCTTATAACACAAGAAAAAATGCTTATATGATTAAACCATGTGTTATTATAAGTAGAAGCATTTCTACCAAACAAAACATGAAATATTGTGGGTTCTATATAATCTAACTGTATTCATCATGTATGTGTCCATTGACTTATATTAAAGTATGCAGGAAATTAAGCTGTTAAAGTCATTCTGTAAACTTCTTGATGTCAGGGTCCGTGTTCTGTGTTTGTTCATTCATGTACCAGTTCCTAACACAGTTCCTTAAAGGTAAAAAAACTTTTGATAAATTTGTAGAGTGATTTCCTTTCTGTCATGGTGATATGATCAATTGGGTGTAGCTCCTCTTTTTCCTAATTATCCCTTTCATGTCCCAGTATCCACATGCACACCTATTTATGCTTTCATGCTGCCATATTTCATGATGGGTTTAAACATCATAGAACAAATTTGTTTTCCACTTTCTATAAAAGAGCTAATTCTAGCAACCTTGCAATTCAGACATTTTTCATGTATACTTTAAAATGGATGTTATTAAGTCTTAGAGTGGCTTCCTCTCCATAAAGCATTTAAAGCTGCTATTGAACAAATGGTTATTGGCAATAACATGGGCCTAAAGTAGAAGCTACTGCTGGCATACAGTGGTGAAGTGTTCATTTCATAGCAGGTGAACTTGTGGAGTAAGACTTAATGTAAGTCAAATCATTTTGAATAATATAAGAGTATGAACTCAGGACCCTTAGCGGATTTTCCAGCAGATTGTCCTTTTTGAAAACATTTAAATTCCCTTCCTGATTCAACAGCCTGCTCTTTCAGATTGTTGAATTCATCTTAGAGCCATCCCTTTCCATTTATCCAGTGTCTGTACTTTCTTCCTCCTCAGGAAAGCAGATTGCTTGATTGCCTTAGACACAGTGGTACCATCAGAACCACGTCGTTCAGCCACTCAGTTGCTCACAGGAATGTTGTTAAGTCCATAAATATGGTGACTGTCCTAAGTCTTGTTCTAGGAAACTTAGTTAATTTTTCTGGAGTCCCCATATATACCCCAAATGTGCTTGCTTTTCATATTGTACCTTGAGGTTCTTTTCTCTATTCTGTAAAACTTTTACCCAGGAAGAGGTTTTGCTTTTTAATGTTATGTTATAATTAATAAGTCTCAGACAGTTTTCTATTTTCTCTCAAGCCTAAACTCCTTGTATCTAACGAAAATCTGAGCTGTTAGCAGAAAAACCAAAAGGCAGGGCTGGAGTTGTGGCTCAGTGGTAGAGAGCTTTTCTGGCATGTGTGGGTCAATGGGTTTGATTCTTAGCACCACATATAAATAAAATGAAGATCCATTGACAACTAAAAAGTATTTTAAAAAAAAAGCTAATTTTTTTAAAGGCAGCCATCTGAATTGTAACTATTTTTACTTATTGATTTATCAGAATATAGCTCTGCCAAGTTTGGTAACCTAAATTTACAGTAGAAAAACTAGTTTGGAGCAGAATCTGAAGGGACATAAACAAGGGCTTAGGATTACAAGTAGTCTGCTTAGTCTTCAGGTCCTATGGATACTCAGGGCCATGCATGTTTTTTGATTGGCTGCAAAAGGGGAGGGATTCTGCCCTGATTCTGGGCTACTTCTCTTTTTAGCAAAACATTGCACTTTACAGTTACATAGCACTCATGCCTCCTTAGTCTATGATTCCAGATGAAGTTATAGTCTGTGCTAGCTTTTTAAAATTTGTTCATTTCAGTTATACATGACAGTAGAGTATATTTTGATGTATTTATACAAGCATGGAGTACATGTTATTCTAATTAGGATACCAGCCTTGTAGTTGTACATAATGGTGAGATTCACCATGGTATATTCATATATGTACATAGGAAAGTTATGTCAGATTCATTCCACTGCCTTTCCTATTCCTGTCCCCACTCCCTTCTCTTCATTCCCCTTTATGTAACCTACTGAACTTCTATTTTCCCCCCTCACCCCCCCCTTGGTGTGTTATCATCCACATATCCCAACACTTGACCTTTAGTTTTGGGGGATTGGCTTATTTTGCTTAGCATACTAGTTTCCAGATGAATCCATTTACTGGCAAGAGTCATAAAGTCACTTTTTTTTATGGTTGGGTAATGTTCCATTGTCTATATACACATTTTTTTCTTATCCATTCATCTGTTGAAGGGGCATGTAGGTTGGCTTAGTTATTGAGGATTAACCTGCTATGTCACTGAAAAACACTTAACTCAAAGTGGATCAAGGACTTAGGCATTAGACCAGAGACCTTGTACCTTCTAGAAGAAAATATAGGCCCAACACTCTAACATGTTGGCTTAGGAACCCACTTCCTTAATAAGACTCCTAACGCACAAGAAGTAAAATCAAGAATCAATAAATAAGATGGTATCAAACTAAAAAACTTCTTCACAGCAAAGGAAACAATCAAGAATGTGAAGAGTGAGCCTACAGAATGGGAGAATATTTTTACCACCTGCACCTCAGATAGAGCACTAATCTCCAGAATATATAAATAACTCAAAAAACTTAACACCAAAGAAACAAATAACCCAGTAAATAAATGGGAAAAACTGAACAGACAATTCACAGAAGAAGAAATACAATCGATCAACAAATATATGAAAAAATGTTCAACATCTCTAGCAATTAGAGAAATGCAAATCAAAACTACACTGAAATTCCACTTCACTGTAGTCAGAATGGGAATTATCAAAAATACAAGTAACAATAAATGTTGGCAAGGATGTAGGGAAAAGTGTACACTCCAACATTGTTGGTGGGAGCACGTCTGTAATCCCAGCGGCTTGAGAGGCTGAGATAGGAGGATTGCGAGTTCAAAACCAGCCTCAGCAAAGGCGAGGCACTAAGCAACTCTTGAGACCCTGTCTCTAAATAAAAAATACAAAACAGAGTTCATTTGAGCGCCCCTGAGTTCAATCCCTGGTACACTCCCCCAAAAATACAACAAAAAAACATTTTTGGTGGGACTGAAAATTGGTACAACCACTCTGGAAAGCAGTATGGAGATTCCTCAGCAAACTTGGAATGAAACCACCATTTCTTTTCTGACCAGTTATACCACTCCTCAGTACATACCCAAAGGACTTAAAATCAGCATACTACAGTGATGGTCTATGCTACTTTTAAAGTAAAAAAATATATATTCTGATCAAGTCAACAGCATTGGTTCTAGGTCGTAGTTAAAACTTAGTTTGAGATATTTGTTTTAATATTTTCCCACAATTTTTCCTTTTTTTTTAGTACTGGGGATTGAACTCAGGGGCACTCGACCACTGGGCCACATCCCCAGCCCCTTTATCTACAGACAGGGTCTCACTGAGTTGCTAAGTGCCTCGCCATTGGTGAGGCTGGCTTTGAACTCACGATCCTCCTGCCTCAGCCTCTCAAGTGTTGGGATTACAGGCATGTGCCACCGCACCCAGCTCGTATTCCTTTTTTTTTTTTTTTTTTTTTTTAAACTGGAAATACCAGCTTTTCAGTCTTGAAAGTTAAGTTGCTAGAGGATCATGATCAAGACCTAGAGCAGTCTTTTCTTTTGCACCTCTTTGAGTACCTAGTGATGTGGCCTTCATGTATGACATCTCTACCATTTACTATAGCTCCCTGGCTGCCTGGCAAGGTGAGAGCACCACTGCTTGATATTACCTGCAGAATAAAATGTGAGAGTCACAACTGCAAGGGCTTCCACTTCACAGTTCACCGTGTCATGTTTGGAATTGCATTTCTGAACTTTTATTTTTAGAGGGTTTAATTAACATCCATAGGCATGGCCTACCTTCCTTAATTTCTAAAAGCAAGTCTTGCTTAATGGAATTTTTAAAGCAAATCAACATTGAATTTGGTCTCTAGAGGTTACTGTTTTTTGAAAAGTTGTTTTAGGTTGTTGTTCAGCAGAGAGAATAGACTTTTCTCCCAAAACTCTCCTACATTAAGTTGCCACATAGATTTGTAGTGATTGACACACAGAATAAGCTGCCTCTTTTAGAGGGATTGCAATAAAAAATAGGTAAAGTTGTTCCTATTGCAAAGATTACTAACTATTCTCTTCTTACAGTGATGTCACTGGGTTGCCTTGATAAGGGTGAGCACACTGGGTTTGCATTTATAGTAATTATAGTGAGATAGATGTCTCCATCTTCATCTAATAGTACCCAAGCTTCACCTGTTGCCCTAACAATGCTCTTTGTAGCTAATGGATTCAACTCAGGATCATGTGCCACCCTCTGTTGTCATAGTTTTTCTGACTCCTTCAATGTAGAAGAGCATCCCCATTCCTCACTGACATTTATGATCTCAGCATTTTATCAGATCATAGCATAATAATTTTATAGAATGTCCCCTCAATCTCTTTTGTCTGTTTCCTTATGATTATATTCATATTACGAACTTGGAGCAGGAATATAACAGAAGTGATATTTTGATCATTCTATTCTTTCAACCAAGAAGTCCTTGATTTTGATTTGTCCCATTAGTGGTGATGTTAACTCTGATCACTCAATTTAAGTTGGCGGATGCCAGGTTTTTCCATTGTAAAATTCTTACTTTTACCTTTGGAATTAATAATTATTTTGTGAGGAGGTATTTTGAGACTATGTAAATATTCCATTCCTAATCAAACTTTCACTCCCTAGCCTTAACTTTTTTGTTCATGTTTTCTAACTGAATCAACCATCACCATAATGGTTACCGAAAGATGACCCTAAATTCCTTCATCATCTCTTCCACATTTTGGGGGTTGTCAATTCATTGCCAAAATTATTTTTTCTTTTCCCTATTCACTTAATCATCCATTCATTTAAAAGAGCATGAACTCATGGATTCTCAGACTCTTCCATGGGTTTTAATTCTTTGCTATTACTATTGTTTTGATTGTTTATCTCAGATTTGACCACTGGGAGTCCCTTTAAGATAACTTCTGGGCTGGGGTTATGCTCAGTGGTAGAGTGCTTGCCTAGCATGGATGAGGCACTGGGTTTGATTCTCAACACCACATATAAATAAGTAAATAAAATAAAGGTCCATGAGCAACTAATAAAATTTTTTTTTTTAAAAAGTTAACTACCATGTGCTTTTGAAATTCCCCATCAATCTTCAAGATGTTACAGATTGGCTTGAGCTATCCCTTCCCTGGTCCTGGAATCAGGTACTTCTTCCTCTTGGGAAGTTTGGTTCCTTTTCATGGTAAATTGTGTTCTGAAACTGAGATCTAAACACTACACATGTTTGTTTTGGAGGGGATATTGCTGTTCCTATGCCCTGTCAATAAACAGAACTTGGGTACATACATATTCACACATATATTCACATCCAAATGTCTACATTTTTGTTTCTGTTTCTCTATATCATTCATTCTATGTTTTTATAAGTATGTTTTAGTTATACATCATAGTGGAGTTCATTTTTACATGTTTATGAATACATGTAACATAATTTGCTCCATTTTAAACCCTAGCACTTCCCCTTTTTCTCCCTTCCTCTCTGCCTCTGAACCAACCCTTCCTCTACTCTGTTGGTCATCACCATAGCACTTTATATATCACTTTTCCAGGGACTTATGTTGGTTTCTCCATTCTTTGACAGTGAGAAATTCATTTTCATAATCTTCAACTTCCCTAAATGAAATACAGCTTCTGAGACTGCTGTGCTTTCCTACACAGAGACATCCTCTCCACATTCACTTTGCTCCTGCTGTCACTCCAGGCACCCATGCCCTTTTCGCTGTCTAACTTCCAATATCCTATACTGGGCTGTTGCTGTCTTTCCCTCCATTGCCATTACTTTTGCAGTGGGGAGCCCTTGCCCACCCACTTGGGGTCCAACATTCTTTTTTTTTTTTCTTCATTTTAAACATCAGAAATTAGTTTTTAATAGCCTTGTTACATTCACTGTTTCTGGCAAGCAGTCTTGAATTTAAAAGAATCTTTTTAAAAATTTTATTTATTCGTTTGTTATATATGACAGCAGAATGTATTTCAATTAATAGTACGATATAGAGCACAATTTTTCATGTCTCTGGTTGCACACAAAGCAGAGTCGCACCATTCGTGTCTTCATACATGTACTTGGGATAACAATGTCCATCTCATTCCACCATCTTTCTTAATCCCCTGCCCCCTCCTTTCCCTTCCATCCCCTTTGCCCTATCTAAATTTCCTCCATTCCTCCCATGCTCCTCCCCCATCCCCATTATGGATCAGCATCCTCATATCAGAGAAAACAGTCAGCCTTTGTTTATGTTTTTGTTTTTTTGAGATTGGCTTACTTCACTTAGCATGATACTCTCCAACTCCATCCATTTACCTTCAAATGCCATGATTTTATTCTCTTTTAATGCTGAATAATATTCCATTATGTATTATACCACATTTTCTTTATCCATTCTTCTACTGAAGGGCATCTAGGTTGGTTTAACTATTGTGAATTGTTCTGCTATAAACATTGATGTGGTCGTGTTAAGTTCAACATTCTATGTTGATCTATTGTCACTGCTGCCAGAGATATCTATTTCATCCTGTTCATTCCAGCACCCTCTTCCACATATTGGGCCATGCTTGGCCTCCTGGGATTGCATGCCTATGGGTTACAGATTTAATTATTCAGGGAATAAGGCAGGTAAGTCAGAAGGAAAGGAGATAGGGTAATAGAAAACATGTCAATTTGATCAAATCATGTTATGTCCATGTATGAATATGCCACAATGAAACTCACTATTTCACATAATTATTATCTACCAAAAATTCAGTAATAAAAAACTAAGGAAAACTGAGACTGAAGAGATCTTTAGGGAAATATTTTAAAATATTTTAATGGTCCAATTTTAGGGGTTCTTATTTTCATTTTCTACCTTTATTACATTTGTTTAAATATGTTGTTTTTCAACATGCTTTGTATATCTTGTTTCATATTGCATTTTTTCAATTTTTTTATACTTGAGGACCTAGAACATTTTTAGTATTTTTTGATATTCCCCACATGACTTAGAAAATAACTAAATTTTCTGTTTCCATTGTATAACATTGCTAAATAAATGTCTACTGGATTGCATATATTCATTATAATATTCATATTTTATTCTTTGTGTTAACTCTGTTTCACATAAAACGTGTAATGAATACATACATAATTCTATTTTTTATTTCAAATTCTCCTTTATATTCAATAGTTTTGTTTCATAGATATTTCAGTAAGCTTTTTCACTGCTCTGACTAAAAGACCTGACAAAAACAATTTCAGAGAGGAAAGGTTTCTTGGGGGCTCTAGGTTTCAGAGGTTCTCGGTCCATAGAGAGGTGGTTCCATTCCTCGGGGTTTGAGGTGAGGTAGAACATCAAGGCAGAAGAATGTGGTGAAGGGAAGCAGTTTACATGATGATAAGGAAGCAGAGGGAGACTCTACTCACTAGATACAAAATATATACCCCAAAAGCATGCCCCCAATGACCCACCTCTTCCAGTCACATGCTACCTGCATTGTTTAGTTACCACTCAGTTAATCCCTATCAGGTAATTAAATTACTGATTGGTTAAGACTTTCATAAGTCAAGCATTTCACCTCTAAGCCTTCTTCCATTGTCTCACACATGAGCTTTTCAGGGACACTTAATATCTAAACCATAACCATATAAATGTTAATGTATGTACATATACATATATGTGTGTATAATGTATATATGGCATTATTTAGCATGCGAAGATGCTTGAGAGTTTAGGAGCACAGATCTAGAGTCAGACTTATGAACTATGTTACTTAAACTCTACAGTTGCCTCATCTTTAAAATAATTATAATTACACCATGAGTTTGTTTTTGTTATCTAATTGCTATAAAGTTCTTAGAATAGTGTCCAAGTTTATTTAAATTTACTTGTCCAATAAATGCTTATGTAACATGTACATTCTCTTTGTTGGTTATAATTATACATAAGTCTTGGAGAAATAGATGTATATAGGCCTGAATGGGATTATTTTATTAATAAATATACAGACCATTGTAATTATTATTGTCCTACTTAATATTTTCTATCTTCACCTTTAACTTTGTCTGATGTTAATACTTCTTTTTTGTTGTTTTATTTTGTTTAGATTTTGCTTTTTATTTCTCTAGCATTATCTTCACTAATATATTAGTTATTTTTTAACTTTCCTGAATTTTTTTCTTATGTAGAGCATCTAGATAAGTTTATTAATCATTTAAGAGTTTTTATATTAATATATGAATTGAATATATCTGTATTTGTTTTACTTATTTATTTTTAATTATTTTTGTGTCTGGGAGAGGAGTACTGGGGATTGAACACAGAGGTGTTTTACCCTTGAGCTATATCACCAGCCTTTATTTTGTTTATTTATTTATTTATTCATTCATTCATTTATTTATTTATATCGATGTATTTATTTATTTGATTTCTTCTTTTTTATTTGTTCTTATTAGTTATACATGACAGTAGAATGTATTTTGTCACTAAGTTGTTCAGAGCCTAAGTTGCTAAGGCTGGTCTAGAACTTGCAATCCTCCAAGACTCTGCCTCTCAAGTCACTGGAGTAACTGGTATGTACTACCACAACTGTCTCTGTGCTTTTTTTATAAACAAATATGTGAAGTTACTATATTTATAATACGTACATGTTCTGTTTTTGTTTTTACTTTCTTTTCAATGCCAAACTCTACCATATTGTTCATGGTCTCTTAAAAGAAACACTACCCTCTCCATTCCCCAACAAAGCAATTTTATGTAGGTCACTTCTGCTACTCTCATTGTTACTTTTAAAACATTACATAATTGCTTAAACTTATAATTTTTATTTATTAGTTTCTTAAATCTTGCCACCCTTATGAATTATTTAAAATTTTAATTTATAGTTCTTCTTACTGTCTTTATCTTTGCCACCTCTAATTCCTTCATGATAAACATGAACTTTTTGTTTTACTCCATGACTGTTCTTATATTTGCATTGGCTTACATTTTCATAAATGATAATATTTGCCAACAATTTTTAATTATCAATGTAAATAAGACTGATAGCTACACAACTTTTTCATTCTCTGTACTGGTTGCATTATTTCTGCCAATTACTTTTTCAGGCAGAATACATGAGCAATATAGTTCTCAGGATATTTAATATTTAAGTATGTATATCTATTGGTATATGTTATAATCAACTTGCCATTATATAAAGTCCTGGAGCTATTCACAGTATCCTCGAAACATTATAGATATTGTTCCCAGATTTTCTTTTCTTCCTAGCATTTTTAAAAATATTTCAAGCTTAGAGCAAAATTGAAAGTATTTTAGTGCAAATGCTCAAATGTTGGCCATTTATATTTCATCATTAGCATTTTACCATCCCTGCTTTGTCACACATCCATTCATCTATACATTTGTGTAGTCATCTTTAATCTATTCACTTTTAATGTTTTTGAAATAAATTAAGTACATCCCTTCCCCCTAAATGCTTCATATATATATATATATACATATATATATAATGCTCTTCAATATCTGATTATAATTTTAAATGTATAATATACATTAAATGAAATGTACAAATCATAGATGTATACTTATAATGTTTTGACAGATAGATCACTTTGTGTAACCCAAACTTCTCTGTAGATTGACAATATTTTCCCCACACGAGAAAATTACCTAATGCTTCTCACACAGAGTCCACCCCCAGTTCCCTGAGATATAATTAACAACCACTTTACTGCTTTTTAGTTGTTCATATAGATCTGTTCTTTGTATTTTAAAATTCTACCAGAAAATGGAATTATATGCTCTGTGTTTTCCTTCATTTTGTATGGTTTCCTTCATTTGACATGCTCTTTTTAAAAAAAGCAGTTTTTTTAGTGAATTGTAGTTATACACAATGAGGTTCATTTTGACATATTCATAAATGTGCATAATATAATTTGCTCCATTTCCATCCCCAGTACTTCTCCTTTCCCTGCCCTCCTTATTTCCTCCAATATCCTTCCTTTACTGGACTTTCTTCTATTTATTTACTGTTTTTAATTGGTACAATATAGTTATTCATGAAAGTAGAATTAATTTTGATATTGTAATTATTTTATTTTATAGTATATAAAATAATACAATCTATAAGTATATATGCACTGCATAATTTGGTCAATGTCACTCTGCAGTTCCTCCCCTTTCCCATCCCTTCTCACTCTCTCTTGACCTTCTTCTCTAATCTACTGTTTTCTGTTATATTTTTATGAGATCCCCCTTTTTTGTACACTTTATATCTCTCTAGTTTCTTCATAAGAGAGAAAACATTGAACCCCTGACTTTATAAGTCTTATTTCACATAGCATAATATTCTCCAGTTCCATTTATTTACCAGAAAATAACATACTTTCATTTTTCTTTATAGTTTAGTAAAATGCCCTTGTGTATATACATCACATTATCTTTATCTATTCATCTATTGATTTTTACCTAGGCTGGATCCATAATTTTGCTATTGTGCATTCCATTACAATTAACATTGCTCTGCATGGATCACTGTGAAAGAGTAGTCAAGTAAAGGAGAATCAGTTCAGAATCAAACATTATACTGGTAAAGAATCCATGTTGTGATGGTGAAAGAATGGAAAAAGATATGTCATGCAAATGGAAACCAAAAACAAGCAGGAATAGCTATTCTCATATCTGACAAAACATAGTTCTAGCCAAAATTAATCAGAAGAGACAAGGAATGTCATTTGATATGCTTTTGAGTTTCAATTAGTGTTTGTATATATCAGCATGTGCTTTAATATTCAGATCATTATGATTTGACATTTTTATTTTGATTATTGGATTGTCAGAGTTCCCTTTTATCTTGAATATCAGTTTTTTTGTTTTTGTTGGTTGATTGGTTGGTTTGTGGTACTGGAACTGAGACCAGGCCTTATGCATGCTAAGTAGGTGCTCTGCCACTGAGCTGCATTCTCAGTTCTAGTTCTTTTTATATATGTGCTTTTTTTTTTCTTCACAAGCTCTTTGTATTACTTTATTTTAAAATGCATTCACCAATTGTCAAATATTTTAAATACACATGTAAGTGTAACATTTTACATACTGAACACTTGTGTACAGGATATTTTGCCTGCTTAAGAAATACAACATTAAGACAGTTGAAAGCCCTCCAAGTAGCCATCTGATGGTATGCCCACCACTCATCTTCCTTATTCACAGTTGACATTGGTGGAGCTGGACCTTTGGTAACCCTTCAGAGTTGTTTCAGTTGAAGTAGAAACCTGGGCTTTTGTCCTGCAGCCTTGGTCATTTGTTGGGTAGGAGCTGCCTCCAGGAAGGAGAGGGCAAACTTTGTGGTGAAGCACCTCTCCTATCCAGAAGGATTCAATTGTGAGTTGTAAAAAGCTAACAATCCTCACAACTGGGTAAATAGTGCCTTAGTCTTTTTATTAAATAAATTTTATTGTGTGTATTTACGGTGTAAACATGATATTATAAGATACGTAAAAAGTGAAATGGTTAGTATAATGAAACAAATTAATATATCCATCATCTCATACAGTGGCCCAATTTCTCCCCTGTGACAATAACAACCATAATCTATTCATTTATCAAAGTCCTGAATATAATATGCCATCATCAACTATAGTCTGCATGCTGTCCATTAGGTCTGTGGACTTGTTCATCCTACATATCTGTATTTTTTTTTTTTTCAGTACTGGAGATTAAAACCAGGGCCTTGTGCTTGCTAGGTAGGCACTCTACCCCTGAACTACATTCCTAGCCCTCTGCCTTAGTTTTTTTTTTTTTTGTGGTACCAGGGATTGAACTCAGGGGCACTCGACCACTGGGTCACATCCCCAGCCCTTTTTTGTATTTTATTTAGAGACAGGGTCTCACTGAGTTGCTAAGTGCCTCACCATTGCTGAGGCTGGCTTTGAACTCGCTATCCTCCTGCCTCAGCCTCCCAAAGTTCTGGGATTACAGGCGTGCGCCACCGCGCCTGGCATCTGCCTTACTTTTTTATCCTTTGACCTACATCTCCCATTTCCTCTCCCACCGCCCTGGCCTGTAGTAATCCCCCTTTCATTCTCTATCTCTGTATTTGAGCCCTTTTCTTCTGTTTATTCCACATATAAATAAGATGATGCAATATTTTTGCTTTTTCATAGTTGGCTTATTTCACTTAATAATATCCTCTATGTCTATCCATGTTATGATAAACACAGGATCTCCTTTGCTAAGGTCGAGTAACATTCCGTTGTGTAAATCCATACATTTTCTTTATCCATCCATCTATCACCAGGTACTTAGGTTGGTTTCTATATCTTGACTATTGTGAATACAATTGCAATAAACCTGAGAGTGCAGACACCATGATAACATGGTGATTTCATCTTATTTTCATGTTATATGCAGAAGAGAGATTGATTGATCAAATGTAATTCTATATGTAAATAATTTAGAAACTTCCATATTGTTTTCTGTAATGGCTCTATTAGTGCCTCAGTTTTTTGTTTTTCACATTCACATATCTTTTATTACAGTTTATTATTATAATTTTTCTGTTTTATATATGTGTACTTTTATTGAATATTTTATCCCCATTTCATTTCTTGCTTTTTCTTTTCCTTAAATGTGATTTTGGAAAGCATAAGGAAAATTTGTCAATTAAATCTTCAATAGTATTTTTTTGTTTGTGGTATTTCAAAGAATCTTTAACTTATTATCAAGTCAAGAAGATATTCTCCTCTAAAAGTTTATGGGTTTAGGTTGTACATCTAAATCAAAGCCCTAACTGAAAGACACTTCTGTATATGGTATGAGCTATGAGTCACATTGCTTTTGTTTTCTCCCCATATGGATATTCAGTTATTTCATTACAATTAGAAAAAAAAAACTTTTAAAAAAAGTTTCTTTTATTCATATTGTATCACTTCTATTTCTATATCTTCAAATTCACAGGTTCTTTTCTCTTTGACTCCATTCTGCTGTTAAATCCATCTTGTGAATTTTAATTTCAGATATTATATTTTTCATCTCAAGAATTTTAGTTATATATTTTCTCTTATTATACTGAAATATCATCATTTTTTTCACTGTGAGCATATTTCATTAATAGCTGTTTCAAAAACCTTTGTGTTCATCCCAACTTGAGGACAATTTGGCCATGATCTTTTGTCTCTAGACTTATTAAACTTTTCTTTGACATTTACATGTCAATTAACCTTGGACTGTGAACCTTGTGAAAGTTTATCTGTGGAAACTTTGGATTTGGTAATGTTCCTTTGGAGAGAGTTTAATTTTTTTTTTTTTTAATTTTCTATTTGTAGAAGGCAGTTGACTTCATTTGACCCAAACTGCACCCACTGTCATGAGTAACAACTCAAATCTCAATTGATCAACTTTTGTGAATATTCTACATATTTGTGGTTCAAGCTCAGCCAGAAACTTGAGCAGTGTTTTTGCAAATGTTTAGGCAATCCATTTCTAGCTCTCTTCTTTCCAAGATTGCCCTTTTACTTCCTAGCAGCTTTTTTATTCTTAAGATCAGAGAGATGGTGGATTTCTACCAGAAATACTGCATAACCTTTCTATGCAGTACCTGTATATTAACTAAAATTTCTAAACATGGAAACCTTAGTGACACTGGAAGGAGTTCTATTCTACTGTGTTCTGTCATTTAATGTTGACTAACAAACTTTTGCTAGGTTCCTATATTTTTCCTATATATATAACTTATTCTGTCTAGGTTTCAAAAAAAATTGCTGAGAGGATTTAAAATACATTAAATTGATCACTATGTCATTTAAATTTTTTCTTAGTTATGATTAGCCATTTTATTTAGTCAGGAATGGTGTCTTCTACTGTACGTATGTTTTTCTGTTTCACTATTTCAGTTTTCTTCTCCAGTCATATCAGTGTTTGTCTAGTTTGTCTTTTCTTTCTATTAACTCATATGCAATAATTTTTATTCTCTGTTCTTCACATTTCTATTGAACATATGTTATATAAAGTTTTACTTTGATTCCTGGTGTTTTGAACTCCATCTTTTGCACAATGGTTTTTATATGTCTATGTTCATCACCTTCATTCCTCATTATAAACTCCTAATTGGTAGGTGTTGAGTAAAGAAACCAAACTATAATATATCTAACTAATGTTTCCAACATTTTATATTATGAGGCTAGAACTGTTGTCTGGATTCAATGTTGCTGCTGTTTCATTTTTATTTTTATTTCTTTCTCTTAATGTCAAGGATTTTCTTTAAAGGTAAACTGTAAATCTGCACATACATCCCAATTTTACAAAGAAATATGCTTCAATTTTTCCCTAAAAGAATTCTATCTGAATGCCTAACAAAGTATGTTTGAGGAGTATTCAAACTTTCTTTATTTAGCTAAACTTTATTATTATGGCTAGTTATTTTCTGAATATCTCCTATAATTATCTCCTACAAGGTATTTATTAGTATTCTTTAAAATATACTTATAGTGACTGCCCAAATTCTCATCTCTCACCTACTCTTGTCACCAGAGCATAAAGTTTTGGAACTTTATGGTTTCTGTAGCCTTAAGTGATGATTCTTGATTAATGTTTATACCATATTGATTTTGCAGGAAGTTATTTTCAATTATTATCTGCCACATTTCCAACAGAGCATGGCCCTGAAATGTGGTATGGGGAAAGTATATTACTACTAAAATCTTTAATCTAGGAAGAAAAATAATAAATTATAAGGTTATATAGTAGAATTGAAGAAGTCTGGTAAGCACACATTCCATCTTTAAGTTCTCAGATTTGATTAGGAAATAAATAGCTTTTGTGCTTGAAATGAAAGACATTATTTTCAGAGGGTAATCAAATAACTATGTTCACATGCACAGTTATTTGCTAGGATCGAATTAATGTCTTTTGTAGAAAAGTCAACTATCAAAATAAATATTTTCCTTATTTAGACCCACAAAAAGAAAAATAACGTATGGACAAAGAAAATATATCCACATGCTGTGTAAATAAACTGTGGAGTTTCATGTGCTTATCAGTAATTCTTTGGTTTTTTAAATGAGTCACTTAAAGGTGACAAAACTAGTAGCAGTAGCTGTTTCTTAAACTCAAATATACATTTCAGGTTTGTCTCCTTGTAAAGGAACTTAAGGTCAATAGGTCAACATTTTGTTATTTCAACTTATCTTGATTTTTGCTTGTAAATCACATATTAAGAATGTGCGTCTAAGAAATATAAACAAATAAAACTCGCTTCAAATACCTTTATTTCTATACATGCTGAACATGAGCCCTTTTTTCTTGCCAACTATGAGGAATATTTTCTTTGTATTCCAAAATCCATCTAGAACTTATTACTGAGTAGACCTCCCACTCTAGTGTCTTCAAAATTCTCAGTGAAATTCATCAGTCCTAGATCTCACCCCTCCAGGGCCTTCCTCAGCAAACTGATAAAATATGTGCTCCAGTGACCTAAACCTTCAAGTTTACTCTTAATTTTTTCAGATATTTTTCCCACCTTGCTCATGTATATTTTACCCACTAAGCACTCATGTCACAAGTATGACCCTCTTCTCTTATCAAACCTGTTCTTATTACAGTCCTGGATATAAAATCAGTCAGTGGGTATTTTAATTTGAATAATTTAGGTTGGTGAGGTTCTTTCATGCTAAGTGTGCTGGCATTTAAGCTTTATGTGGTACAAAATATCTTCTTATTGAAGCCATTTTAGGTTGCAGGGAGATGATAAGATTCTTCTTCATTCTATTTTTTCCATGCTCTTCCTCTTGATTTTCAACAGAAGAATGAGCCTTTACCATCTCTGAAATCATGCTGTGTAGATAGCCACCCCAATATTTTAAAAGTTTTATATAGCTCAGAAAATAAACCAAGTTAATGTAATATGAGATTATTTTATTTTAATATCTCTTGAGAAAAGCTTCTTACTTTTAGTAGAGTATCTAATCAAAATTTTAGGGAGAATGGCACAATAGACTGAAAGAGTGTTTGGAAAGACTTTTGAAGATCTCAGTTCACTAATAATTTACAATTTAACACCTGTTTATTTATGGTCTCTCTTCCCATTAATCTTACACTTACTTTTGTCCCAAGACAACCAGATACAAGCATATACCACATAATGACATTTTAAAGACAGACCACAGAGTTCTCATACAATTACATCACACAGTGTTGTCATAGCCATCTTCCATGGTAAAAGTACACTATGATGTTTGCACAACAACAAAATGATCTAATGATGTATTTCTTAGAATATATCCCTGTGGTTAAGTGACTAACCCTAATTATAAACCTGACCCTAATCTTAAGTCTGCTCTGCAAAACCAATTTGACCTTTAACCATGAACACTATTTTAATGCATATCTATTGTGCATTAATTCACTTCCACTCAATATTTACTGATAGAATCAATAAATGGTTGATTATTTACAATTAACTATACATTGCTGGTTGATTATTTACAATTAACTATACATTGAATTTTAACTAAACTTTATTCCTGGAATTTTCCCTGAAATATGTATTGCTGTTTGTGTTATAGATAGTATGGTATATTTATAGCCTTTACATTATATATGTGAAGAATTTTTATTGTTGGAAAAAATAAGCATGAAAATCTGCAGGAGCCCTGTTTGGGGAGATAGCTAAGATTGTGGTTGACTACGGGCCATGGACATTTTTGGGCATTGCCGCCTTCCGTAGTCTCACGGGACTTGGCCCAGGATCTCGAGAGACTTGAGCAGTGACTCAGCAGATCGGCCCAGTGCCATTCCTGCTCGGGCGCGTGAGATGAGACCTGAGAGAGAACGGACGGGTTAACGCTATTGTGTATATATATTGTAGTTTCTTGTGAGAGTGTGTATGTGGTGTTAGAAATTACAAGAGACAGAAAGAGAAATATAAAAGAATTTTTTCATTTCCATCCTGTCTCCGGGCTCCTTCCCGCGGCGCCACCGTTCCCGGCTGCAAATCCCTTTCCGGCAACAACAAAAATCTAAGTCAGTGTGTATCACAAAATCAAATAAGCATCTTGAAAAACTCAAGATAAAATGCTAGACCATAATATGAAAAAAGATGTTTAGTGGCTATCACTAGATGTTTGGATTACTGGTCATTTTTTTGCATTTTCTATATTTTAAAAAATATGTATTGAAGGATAGATGAACATAAAATGAAGGATAGATGAACACACTCTGAAACCGCCGTATAGAAAAAGGTAGGGGGTTTATTGATTTACCAAAGAAACGCGTGGAGGGGATGGGGTGAACCGCGAAGGAAACGAATTGGGGGGGGAAGGAAAAGAAAGGAAAAATGGGGGACGGACGGGAACAGGGGCAAGTGCGAACAGAGAGAGATTTCAGTCCGGGGCTGGCTTAAATAGAGTGGGGGTCAGAAAGCCCCCCCTGGAGTGAGTCCTTGCCCTATAGCCTAACAGAGGTCAGGAGGTAGTGGCCAGGGCACCTGCTGGTCAGGTTTGCTGGTCATGCTGAGGATCTTGGGAAGTGTAGTTTTTCACAAAGTACCTGGGGAGGTGTGGCCTTCTGCCTGGGAGGTGCAGCCTCCTGCCTGGAATCTAACATGTATGAATTAATTTCATAATCAGAAAAATGTTATTTAATAAAGATGCTATTTTAATTATCAAGAAAACTAGAAGATAAAATATATATTGATTATATCTTATATTAAGAGAGATTTAAGTGCTTTTTGGGCAAATGCAGAGTTTACTTTATCCAGAAAATACTTATAAAGGATAAAATTCACACTTGTTGGAATGAAAATTTCATTTTTTTGTTTATAAACTTATCCTTTTTAAAATTTACCTACGAATAAAAATGTCTGGGATTGGACTCCTGACCAAACCACAAATGCTCATGCACATTCTCTGAAAAGTAGAAAACTAAGTCATGTGCCATTGTTACAGAAGTAAAAATTAATTAATCCAGGGCTTTCTGAGAAACAAGAACATTAGTTTACTGGGTCAAAAAGTATCAAAGTATATATTCATTTCCTTGCTCATAAGTAGAGGAGAGTGGGGGATGGTTCAGAGAAAGTGAAGAAAGAGATTTTTGTGCTTTTAGAACATCTAATATATTATTAAAATAATGTCAAGCAGAGTTATAAAAATAGATCATAAAATGCTTTCACTTCTTAAAACTTATTTAGGATATTCAATTGAATATAGTACATTGTTATAAGCAAAAACAAATGTTGAAACAAATCATAAATTATTAAACTAGTATTGATTCATTTACTATGGCAATTTTGAAATTTGGTTCTCAATATATTGTTAGAATTGATAAAAAGAGGTTGCATGGTAATCCCTCATTGCCTCATTCATATGTTGATATATTCTACTCAATTTCAGATTTCTATTAAGGGCAAAATCCCAAGTTATTAAATGGAAATTGCTCATATTATCACACAAACTATTCCCCTACTAACAGTAATGTTTTTTTACTATGAACTTTCTTCATTCTTTTTCTAAACTTGAACTTACTTTGGATCAGAATATATAATTTCCAAATAATGTTTAAGAAGCTAAGTTTAACATTTAACTTATACTTGATTTTATACTGTCTTAAAATTATTCAAAAGGTGTACATTTATCTAAAGAAAGAATTACATCATCTTTCTATAGTCTTTCCCCAACACAATGCAATACACCGAACAATTTTGAATGACTAAATCCTATGCAATTACCAGCAATTGTTCATAATAGACTTCCAAAATTTCCATTTGTTTTTTTTATATTTGCTTTCTACTTGAACCTCTATTAAAATGCTAGGATTATTCCTAGAATATGTGTTCATAATGAATTATGAAATCACCCATCAAATGAGATGAGATGGTGACTTTCACATTGCAAATACAAATGAATGAATAGAAAACTTAAGAAATATTTTAGTACAGATACTGTTATTTACAATAGGAAAACCTATTCTGTCTGATGAAGTACTCCTTTATTTAACTCAGAATTTTGACATAGGCATAATATGTTATTATGGAAATCGAGCAAAAAATAATAAGAGGTTATTTCCTTTGAGGCACATTTTAATTCGGGAGAAAGTGAGAATAAAATATTTTTGAAATTTGCATCAAGAAACTTTTTAAAAATCAAGGTACAAGAAAGGGAGAATTATTGTTTTATTCTTCATGGTGGTTGTGTACATTCTCTAAAAACATCTTTGCAAGTGTGGTGTTCCTCCAAGTCAGTTCTGAGAGGCTATAAAATTTCCATTGAAATGTGTTCAATAAGGCCAAAGAGCACCAGTGCTTCAGGTTTTCCTGTTTATCCTTCTCATCACACCCCTTTATCTCTCCAAGGACAAAACATCCTCAGTGCTCCACTCCAGCTATTAAGACACTTTTTGTAGCTTCAAAATGTCAATTCCAGGAAAACATTAACATCCCAGAGAAGCTCTTTCAATTTTTCAATTGCTCATGTCTTTCATTCCTGATGCTGTCTAGCCCAAAGATTTCTGAACCAACTACCTCTAAAGCACACATTTACTGAAAACATTTATAAAGTGAATGTTTAAAAAAAAATAAACAAAAACTGTCACCCTCTGTAAGAATCTTTGTGGCTTCTCTTACTCTGTAGCCCTGACATTTCAGTAATTGCTTCAACCTTAGTGCGGCCAGGCTTTGTGCCTTTCCTAGATGAAACATTTCCTAGACTCCTTATTTTAGAAGTTCTCCACTTTGATTACTAAGGCACTAAGTTTCTCTTCTGCCCTGACCAAGGCTGCTTTTAGCCTGTCAACATGTCTGAATCAAGTTTTTACTCCGTGAAAATGGAGTACCCATGGCGAAAAGTAGTTTCATCATTTCCTATTTTCTTTTAAAGTGAACTAAATTTATTTGTGAAAGTGTTTCTCTCCTTCTTTTTTTCAATGAAGCTGATTGACATTTTGTACCAACTTAAAGCTACTAAAAAGAGATGTTTATTATATACATATATATGTACATATATATATTTATAATATATATGTTAGTGGCTTATTTATATGATTTGTTGACAAACAAGTGTGTTTCAAATTGATATAAAACACAATAATTATAAATGCTTTAGGAAGACATATGCTAGAATTTAAAAAAGAATAAGTCACCACTGTTATCTTACCTTCAGGCAGCAGACACTTTCCAGGGTCTTTGAGTGTTGTTAGAATTATGAACTGCTATTCTTTCCAGAGAGATCAAATGCAATTGTCCAATGAGTTTGAGGATAATAAAAAAATGAGATCAAGACATCTAGTTAATTGCCTATGAAAGGTGTGATTGTAAATCCTCAAATACCAATAGTAAATGTTTTATAAAATTTAAAACATTGGAAGTCATTTGACTATATTATTCATACTACCTCTTGCTTGAGAAATGTCCCAGAATTTTGCCAATGGTGCTGGACAATATTGTAATAGGTAACCTTTGTGTATTTTCTCATTTTTTAAATTCATATTCATTTTTACATATTATCAGCTAAGTATTCTATGTCATGCCTCTAGGAAGAGATAATGTCATTAAAGGAAGAGGGGAAAAGAAGTCTATTCCTGGATGTTTGAGTTTCACAAGTTGGACCACAGGCAAATAGGAAGCATCCAGGCTATGAGATTGAAGTGTCATGACGGATCTTGGCTAGGTTCCATTGCTCCAAACTCTACTTTTATTTCTGTTCTATACCAGGTAGTTCTCTGAACTCTATCATGGATTGAGGAAAGGTAGGGGTGGAAATAAGAGGTTAAATGTTAAGCTTAGTGACTCAATTTTTTTTTTGCCAAGTTTATGTGCTAAGGTGAATCCAGATATTATAGCATACTTCTAGACAAAAAGGACTTAAGACAGGCTTCTAGATTCCTCCATCGTCAAGGAGTGCCCAGGATCAGTAAGCCTGATCTCTTGTAGTCCTTCAGGGTAACATAGAGTAATATAGGGTCTTGGGCAGTCCTGCCTCATATCCTCATACCCAAGAGGAATGCTAGAGCAGCATACAATATCAGGATCCCAGGATAGCACCAGGTTCGAATATGAAACTAGTCAGCATGTATTCTGTGGACTGAGTTTCCCTGAATGCTAATTAGAATAGATACTGAGCTAGACTACAAATTTTGTATTGTATAGACCATTTCTCAAATACTAGAAATTTAGACAGGTTCTGTCAAGGGCAGTAATTCTGAAATTAAGTATCCTTGGTCCAGGAGAGTAAGAACTCATAATGAAAATTTAAAATTAAGTAGTGATGTAGAAAAACAAAGTTATACTTTCTTCCCTGAGTTAATAAACTAAGACTATGATATCATATATCACTCATTTATATGGTTGCATGCTAAATTCCTTGATGTGTATCTAATATAGAACCATTATTTTAAGTTACATCTAAAATCAAAACAGAGATTGCCCTAAGAACATTAATATCAGAAGAGAAAAACAAAACCTTTCCAACAATTTCCAGAAATATTAAGTCAATGTGTTAGGTTCACTATTGTTGGTCCTAGTCAAAGCAAAGCAAAGATTGTAGCTATCCTTTAAATTTGTCAAGCATAATAGATAAGGAAGTCAGAAGTGTTCCCCCTTGTACTAAATAACCTTCTTTATTTCTAACTATGAGACTGTGGGAAAATATAAACAATATTGTTGTTATGATTTTTGAGGAAAGTAGAGTTTAAGGTGGATATTTTCCATAAACATCTGGGAGTAGTATTTCTCATCTTTTTTACTTCCTGCTTCTTTTCTCTTTAAAAAATCTACTTCCTTATTACTGCTTTGTTTTTCTCCTTGGGTTGTTGCCCTTATTTCTCTTGCAATCTTATGTATCATCATTATCATACCTGCTGTTCATTCAATTTCTCCATTTCCCTCTCCCCTCTCTTGTCTTTCAATAAATCCACAGTATAGACATATAAATAGGGTATAGAACAAAATTGACTTAAGTATAAATTTATTTATGTATTTGGTAAGCTAAACAAACTTGTACTTACCTTAATTCCTCTAAATTATTTAAAAATCATTAAAAGATTGTTTACAAAAATAAGAGTTCCCAAAATATGAAAAAAATATTTTGTACTTATTCAAAATGAGATTAAGCCAAGTAAAAATGTTAATTTTTACCCACCAGATTCACACAATGTTAAAGTTGGAGAAACCCAGTTCAGCATAAGTAAGAAGTTATGTTACTTGGCAGTAGCTATACAATTTATTAAAATTGCACAAATTAATTGGTTCAGCAATTCCAGGCCTAGGAGTTTCCCTCAAAGATGTATTTGAAAATTAATGGCAAATTGAAAAAGCTATTTATTGTAATGTTGTTTATAAAAGCAAAACTAGAAACAACTCTAATGTCCTCTAGTTGAATAAAATGCTATATGATTATTACAATGATGAGATATGTGCTGATGTGGAAATTTTCATGCAATGTTATTAACAGGAATGACCAAGGTATTATATTTGTGCATTATGATAAGTTTTATACAATACAAAGAATGTGCTTAGGATTTAAGATATAGAAATCCAAATGAAATAAAAAATGGAGAAAGATATGCTATTAAATGTTCTTATGTGGTCAAAACTTGGTAACAAAAGTTACCTTTCATGAAAAATACAAGGGTGGGTCAGATTTTAATTTAGTCTTTTATAAAATATTTAAACCAAAAGGGGTTGTCTGAATTGGAACATTATCAGACATTTGTTTAAATTTTATGCTTTTCTGTATTAAACAACCAAATAAAATGTTGTTTTTAAAGTAAAACTAAAATAACAAATATCTGGCCCATTTTTTCCATATAATTTATAAGTTTTCAAACTATAGATTTGTCTGTACTCCTAGTGGCACTGAAATTACAATTTTATGTTTTTCAATACTCTCCCTTTACTCATTCTTCAGGGTTTTTTGTTTTGTTTTGTTTTGTTTTAACATTGGCAATTTTGTAGCTTATTTCCTTATTCTGACCTAGAGTTGTCAAGGCACTTACACCATATTCATGCCTAATTTTCACGTGAAATTACCTTATGTGCACCAAAATGTGATAATTTATAACCTTTAAAATATTCTTCTTCTAGAAGTATTTGTATTTTAAAAACAAAATGTTATTGATGATTCATATGTCATGGTAGAACTTTAGATAGTGAGATGAGGAAAATTATGTGTATGTTAGAATGACAATTTTCTCTGATATGAGATCATTCTCAGAATGGTGTACTCCATTTAGAGATTATAGGGGCTGTCTCAGAGTAGGGTAGGTTTTGCTCTGGTAACAAAAGTGCTATAATCTCAGTGTCCTATTACAATAATGTATATCAATAGTGCTCCCCCAAAGGTTATGGTGGAGAAGAATGGGTAGGGAATTAAACAAAGATCATGCATATGTAAAACTAATATATTATTCTTTCACTCCCATTTTATTGACCAATGTAGTCATATGGCAGTTTAAATTTAAGAGGTGAGGAAGTAAAATTCTCCTAAAAAAGAAGAGGACAGCATAATGGAAACATTGGAAATGTCTACATCTTTGATCTAACTTAATAAACTTTATTTCTAAATATCTTATGACTAATAATAGAAAACCAGTACAAAAATAGCCATCTTGAAAGACTTTTTAGCCCTATTCTTCTTTGCTAAATAATTCTGTTTTCAATTTGTATCATAAACTCCACTTCTAAACTTTTAATTTTTCTTCATTTTTTTCTGAACTTTGAAAGTTAGATGACAATCCTCTTAGCTAAGAAAATACAGAAAAGAATAATAAAAGTAAAGCAGGAATTGAAGACAGATTCATATTCAAATCCCAGTTCTAAAATGGACTGTCTGTGTGGTCTATAATTCATTATTTGCTCTGTCTAAACCCAGTTACCTCAGCTGAAATTTGTGATGACCTATTAGGGTTTTGCTATGGCTAAGTAATATTTATGAGGTTTTAATCCAGTGTGTAGCAGAAAGCAAGTACTCAATAAATGAACTGACCTCAGAAAGGGACACTTACCTAGAGCTTTGAATTTTTCCCCTATTTTATTTTTCTGTGAAGAATTCTTTGCTTAGAGGTGAAAAATGAAGTTCACTTAGACTGTTTGTTGAAAACTCGACTTCTGTGCTAAGCCCATGAAAAGATGATAATTAGCAGTGAAAGTGTTAGAAGTATGTTGTCATTCTATTAAAAATTGAGCCAATGGCACTAACACAATTTTCAAGTTATTATTTGATACAGTTACCTCAAAGACACTGATTGTGATCCTCAGGTGTCTCATTTTAAAAGTACGCTATTGTGATTTAATTCTTAAAGTGCACATACAATATTGTTCAATACTTGAATTAGAAAACTTGGGTAAAATTAAATGCACAAGTCCATTCAAGTAAAGTACCTTTTAACTTCAACTGCCATGATCCACAAGAAAGTATTTTTAAACAATGCATTGATTGTTTCAGAATACTGTTATAAGCAGTGATTTCAATATTAGTCCCAAATGCATTGCTGTTTCATTTATGTATTATGAAAATAATTTGAAAGGCAAAGCTGATATATATATTTCCTGATTCACAATAAAAAGAAAAGGTATAATTTCTCATGAATGATGGTTTTACTGGAGACTACAGTTTTCATAAAACATCTGGATTACTATAGCTAAACTTGTTCTGATTTTTCTTAGATGTGACTGTAATATCCATATGAGACACAACAAGAAGACTTTCAGGTTTCTTTCTTTTAGTCAGCCCCTGTAGTCTGAATAAATCAAGAAATGTTTACATTTTCTTCACTGTTCAGCTTCATTTCCATCTAGTTTAACATGTGTGGTGAATGTAATGTATTCATTTTTCAAGAAAATTCTCTATTCTTCTGACACCATGCATGATTCAGCAAGACACCATCAGAGACAGAGTCTGGTGAGCTGCCCTCGTATCTCAGTCAGAATACCAGAATATGCGCTTACAAAGTAGCTGGCACTTTTTCTTTTCTGTCTCAATAATCCATTATGTAATGATTCTCTATACCCTGTATTTTAAATCATGCTGTCTTAGATAGCATGATCTTCTTTTGGACAAACATTGAAGATTTATTCCTTAGAGGCTTTCTGTACAGGCGACATTAGTCTAGTTCCACTTAAACATCACTTTAACCTACTGCTGGAACCACTAGAGCCATTTAAATTATCAAAATGGGCTGCTGGGCTGGGGTTGTAGCTCAGTGATAGAGAGCTTGCCTAGCACATGTGAGGCACTAGGTTTGACCCTTAGCATCACAGAAAAAATAAAATAAAAGTGTTGTGTCCATCTACAGCTAAAATAATGGGGCTGCTGATCACTTAGTACTATTCACTATAATCATAATGGGCAGTCCTTGCTTATGCGTAATCACTGATTGCTACAAATATTGCTCAACTTCAAACACTTGGTTCCATACTACCAATTTTTATCCAATTTTACTCCTTAGGATTTAGTATAAATCTTTGCTTATACTAATAGTCTCTTGAATTTAAAAAAAAATTTCTTGCTGTAGTTACAATCTTCTTGATGCAAACAGTCATACCTTAACAACAACCAGGAGATCAGACCTTACAAATATTTACATGTGTATGTCTCTAAGACACACAATTAATGTTCTTTTGAGAGTCTTTTGTTTTAAAGATGTACCGAAAACAATAGCCTACTTTCTCCCCAAATTTGAGAGCAGCAAAAGTATTGCTACTCATTCCATTTATGAGGTCTTGTCAGGTTCCAGGTCCTGAAATAAATGCTAGGCAACAGTGATGACTAAGAGACTTGGTTGATGCATCCCCACAGCTTATAGTGGGCAAGATGGATAACTAAACATGGGATTATAATACAGTAGCATAAACCATATGGTAATTTGTTTATGAACATGCAGGAGGATCAGATGTGTGCTTCTGGAGGATAATAATATGAATGAGACCTGAGAGCAGTTAGGTATCAGCTAAGAAAAGTGGCAGGACTGAAGTAAAGGGTAGCAGTGGAGTGAGTGATCCTGGCAGTAGGAACCTCATGTGCAAAAGGATTGAAGATTTCTTTTTTATTTGCCTCCAGTGAATTGAAGTCTTGTTGCATAAGATATTAGAATTCATCACATAGTCTTAATGTTGCATTTTGCCACTTTAGGGTCTGGCATATTGAATTGAAAACAATCATAGTGTCGGAAACTATGAAGTTGTTACATTAGCTTTTTCTCTGAGCAGGTTCAGGAGTGTGGCATGACTTTCTATTACCTCATTTTGCTCATCCTCACCCTGCCATCTCGTATTGTTACAAGAAAATGCACTTACAGCCTTCTTGGTGTCACAGAATTAGAATGAACATATCTGTAGAGAATTGATTAGTTTTCTTTCTGGTTGAGATGTACAACATGTATCGGATGATGAAGCTTTGGTATGCATGCCAGGCAAGAATAAGTAGGCAGTTACTCCCTAAAGCATGGATTCTTTCTGGGGTTAGAAAATACTGTCCTTTGTAAAGGGGACTTTCATTTATCCAAAGTATGGAGCTACATTTCTCGATTTTTGCAAACCTCAGAAAGATTATTAAAAATGAGGAACTTTTAAAAGTGAACAACTGCTTTGACAAAGAAACACTAAAATTTAAATGCAATAGAATATCAGTTGTGACATTTTTTATTGTCCCAAAATTAGTCCACAGAACTCCAATTTGAGATTAAAAAAAAAGGTAAGAATTATTTCAAATTATATAGATCATTGCAAAAAAAATTGTGGTTAGATAGCACTTGCAATGAATAGAATATGGAAAAAGTGATAGGAAGTCACTTCTAAGATTTAATTATAGAAAGACTCTGGCTTTGATTGCTTCTTCTGTCTTGCTATTTTGTTTGCTCACTCTCTGCAGACAGGCCAGAACTGACATTTGTGGTCAATAACTATTGAGGACCTGAGACCTACTATAAGGGGCTAAATTGTAACCCACTAAAAACTCTCGTATTGAAGACCTGAACCCCTGTACTACAGAATGTGATCTCTATATTTGAAGACTGAGTCCTTACAGAGACAATTAAAATGAGATCATTAGGGTGAACTTCAATCCAATATGACTGTATAAAAAGAGGGAATTTGGACACAGATATGTACAGAGGAAGACGATGTGATGACACAGGAAGAAAGATAGCCATCTACAAGTTAAATAGAGAGGCCTGGAGAAGTTCTTTCCCTTGTGGCCCTGAGAAAGAACCAACCCTGCCAACACCTTGACCTCAGACTTCAGGTGTGAAGGTGAAAGTGAATCCATTCTCTACTAATCAATTCTCTAGATGGATATTTGAGTGTGTATTAAAAGAGTAATGTCACTTCATATTGGTATACAAAACCAAACCATGAGAATTTATATGTCTGAGACAGCAAGAATATCAATATTGTAAAAATAAAACTTAGGAAATATGCAGTTTTAGGATTAGAGAAGGAGAGAAGATCTGGCAGGAAGGTCAAGATAAAAAAATATTAGACATTTCATACAGATATGTCTTGATACCAAGACAAGATGATCCATTCTTGAAATTAACATAATAAGGAATCTTCTGAGAATACTTTTCTGGCTTTTTTCTTTTTTCTTTTTTTTTTTCCTCTCCTACATGAGAATATATACCAAAATGTCTTTTACAAACCTCATTTTCTTCTTTTATCAGTGACGTTAAGGCTCTACTACTTTGAGGCTCCATAGTAATCTCAACCTGGATTTACACCCCTCCTACCAGTTGGCCATGGCCAAGCCTTATTATATCTACCAAGCATGTGTCATCATCTCAGAGAAGTCCTTGTGCTCTGCTGCCTCCTATCTCCTTTTACCTCCCACCATATACACCTTATTTCTAACTCCATATTTCAAAAACTTACTATACATTAAATTTTGGTAGTGTGTTATTTGTGTTATTTTCTGTACATTTGTTTGTTAGTTTAGTTGGCTGGTTGAATTTTTTGGTGCCCAGGATCAAATCCAGGTCTTTGCTGGGATAGGCAACTGCTTTGTCACTTAACTACATCCTCAACTACTATTTCTGTGTTTGAAACATTTCTTAACTAATAAACTACACCAATGAAACAATCTTTGAAAACTATGGGAAATTATTTTTTTAAATAGAAGTTACTGAGTAAATACCATGTCATGTTGCTAACCACTATAAAATTTTTGTCAGTGTATTTCCAGTCTTTTTCTATGTATGAGTGAATACATAATTGAGCATTTTAATTATTTATATTGAGATTTTATTTATAATGTACTACAGTCATCTCTTGGTATCTAGGAAATTGGTTCCAGGGTTCCCTGTGGATGCTCTAATCCCTTGTATAGAAAGGCATAATATTTGCTATAAATATCACATGCATATTTTCCTGTAAATTTTCAACCTCTATATTACCTAAAATACCTGATAGCATTGTAATGCTATACAAATAATTACTATAGTGTATTGTTTGTGGAATAATTACATGAAAAGGTCTGTACATGCTTTCTTATTTTTTCCTGAATGATTTTGATTGTGATTGGATAAATCCTTGGATGCAAAACCTGTGGATATGGAGGGAAGACAATAAAACTTGCTTTTATCATTGAAAATTCATGCTGAAAAGTTTTACAACTTTACGAGTTTTCCAAGCATAATTTTAATGTGACCACATATTAAAGCCTGTTATGAGCATATTCTAGTCTATGTAATGTCTTTTTGTATTGATTATTAAAATAGTTTTCATACACCATGGTAATTTATCTGTCATTTATCCTCTGACTTCAAGAGAAATTTCTACCAAAAAAAATTGGTATTTTCTTAAGGCATTCAATATGTATTGCTAAATGGTTGTCTAGAAGAGTTGTATAATCTAGGGAAGAATGAAATATTTACATTTGCTTCTTCAGAGAAACACTGTAAGAGACCTTTTCCTTAGTGTTCTAAGGTAATATTCTTTAGATTTTAAAAAATAGGTTCTATGCATTTTTGTTAAGCTATGCATTTCCAATATTGTTCTTTGAGATTAAAATGTTCTTTCTCTTATCTTTGCAGTCTAAATCCAGCATATCTTGTAGAAACAGCACAATATTAGGCAAGCTAAAACTTAGCTTTTTAACCCTATAATAAATAGTATAGCAGAGTGTCTCAACTGAAAGTCCTCCAAATGACAAAGCCAAGATTTACTACTTCTTATTGCTCCTTCCCTCTGTTCTCTCACTTCTGAAATCAGAATTAACTGAAAACAATTTTGATTTAGAAAATCCTCTCCAAAGTTAGACAAAAGTGTTAATTTGTTATTACTTTTTTCCACATAAGAAATTAGCTTCTACATATTACATATTATGTATTAAGATAAAACCCAAATCTTTGGATTAAGAAACTAGTAACCTATCCTGGCAGATAAAATAAAAGAGAGTATTTCTGTGTATTGTGTCCCCAAAATATATCACATTTCTCTATAATATTTATAATAATGCAGGCAAAATAAAAAAATATGTTAAATGAGTAATATGTTAGAAGCTTGTCAGTCACATGAGTGAAATCTCCCACAGTTTATGCAGATTTTCTCTTCTAATTAGATTGCTTCTGTTAATGCTATATGTATAATGATAACTCTTTGGCAGACTACTTTGAAATTTCAGAAGGTAGAATTGTTGTTTTTGTTATGTAGTGTCTTTTTTAGCTGTCAGTGTCAAAGAGCTGAATTCCAGTTCAGTCTGGAAACCAAGAAACAAAGCATGGACAGTTACAATCTTGAAACTTGAAAATATCCAAGAAAATGGATGTATTAGTTTTTAAGATCTAGATTAGCAAACTCTTAAATTAAATTTCACTTAAAATTTTAAAAATACAAGAAACTTGATTTAAAAATTTCTAGATACAAAATAATTAGTTAATATTTTAGTGTTCTACTTATAGACCAGGTACAAGCCTTGAGCTGAGGTATACATGTGGGAAATGTTTATTCTGCCTCCTCTTTTTCTACTGTCATTGTAAGAACACAGCTTGTGGTTAGCACCAGGAGACTCCTTTATTTGTTTTCTCTTTTATTCATTTTGAACTGATACATAAAAACATGAGTTGTCTATATTAATGGGATACCATGTAGTTTTCAATACATATATGCATTATATAATCTTTAGATCAAGTTAAATGTGTATCCTCATTTGTCATTTCTTTGTGGTAAAAACTTCCAAAATCCTCCCATCTAGCTTTTTGAAATGTGCAGAACATTATTATTATCTACAGTCATCATATTGTGCAAATAGTACACCAGAGTTTCTTGCTTCACTCTGAGCATAACTTGGTATACATTGATGAATGCTTCATATCCTTCCCTCACCCTTCTTCCCCAACTTTTGGTAATCTTCATTCTACTTTCAACTTCTAGGAGATAAACATCTTTAGATTTCACATATGAATGAGATCATGTGATGTTTCTGTTTCTGACTTATTTCACTTAACAGAATGATTTCCAGTTTCATCTGTGTTGTTACAAATGACAGGATTTTGCTCTTTTATGTGGGTAAATAGTATTCTGTTGTATGTATTTAGCATGTTTTTTTTTATCAATTCATCAGTTGATAGACATCAAGTTGTTTCTATTTATTGTCTATTGTAAACAGTACTGTAATAAATAGGGAGTATAAGTGTCTTTTCAACAGGTTGGTTTCATTTCTTGTGGATGCATACCCATGAGTGGAATTGCTAGATCATATGGTAGTTCTAATTTAATTTTTTGAGGAAACTCCATATTGTTTTCCACAATAGCTATACTAAATTACATACCCAACACCAGTGTGCAAGGATACCCTTTTGTCCTCATCCTTTCCAGCACTTGTTATCTTGTTGTTTGGATAATAGTCATTCTTACTGGGGTGAGGTGATATCTCAATATGATTTTGATTTACATTTCCCTGATTATTACTGGTATTGAAGATTTTTCATGTACCTGTTTTTCATTTGTCTTTTTTAGAGAAATGTTTATTTAGATCTATTTCCCACTTTTAAATCAGATTATTTGTTCATTTACTATTGACTTTCCTTATTCCTGATATATTCTGGATGTAAACCACCCCCACTTGTCAGATATATACACAATATGTATTTCCCTACATTCTGTAGGTTGTTTATTCATTTTGTTGATTGTGTCCTTTGTTGTGCACCAGATTTTTAATTTGCTACAATCCCATTTGTTTATTTCAGCTTTTGTTTCCTGTACTTTTGGGGTTTTGTCCACAAAATTCATACACATTCCAATGTCCTGGAGTTTTCCCCCTATCTTTTATTCTAGTAGTTTATTAGTTTGAGGTTTCACATTTAGCCTCTTTTCTTGTTTTTAGTATAACATTGTTACTCTTAAAAATATCCATAATTTACTTTTTATTTAATCTTTTTAGTAATATATAATATAAGGATGCCTTCTGACATAATCATAAAAGCATGGAATATAATTTGTTCTAATTCCCAGCATTGCCCCCTCTTCCTTCCTCCTCTGCTCCCCTCCCTCTTCTTATCTTTATACAATTCATCTATAGATTTTTTAATTAGTGTCTGATGTACTTGATGTTGGTATTCACTGTGGTATATTCAGTCAGGTTGATTCCACTTTTCTTCCCTTTTGCCTCCCCCCATTTCTCCCCCTCACTCCCCTTTGACTAATGATCATGATCAGGAAGCAGAAAAAGAGGTCTCCACTTGCCAGATACAAATATATCCCCTAAAGCCATGCCCCAATCCCCACCCCCAGCCACATCCTACCACTTCAATTACCACTCAGTTAATCCATATCACAGGATTAATTCACTGATTTCAGTTAAGACACTTATAACCCAATCATTTCTCCTCTGAACCTTTTTGCATTGTCTTGCAAGTGAGCTTTTGGGGGACACCAGATCTATACCATAACAACTTCTTTGTTATACTTTTTGGGACTGGCTTATTTCACTTAGTATGATAGTCTCCCATTCCAACCATTTACAAGCAACTGTTATAAAGTAATTCTTTATGGCTGAGTAATATTTCATTGTGTATATATACCAAATTTTCTTTATTCATTCATCGGTTGAAGGTATGTAGGTTGTCTCCACAACGTGTCTATTGTGAATTGTGCAACTATAAACATTTATATGGCTATGTCACTGTAGTATGATGATTTTAAATTTTTTGGATATATGCCAAGCCGTGGGACAATTGGGTTATATTGTGGTTCCATTCTTCATATTTTAAGGAATTTCCATAATGTTTTCCAGAGTTGTTGCACTAATTTTCATCCCATCAACAATGCATGAGTGTACTTTTTAACTACTTCCTTTCCAGCATTTGTTATTTTTTATATTCTCAACAATTGCCATTCTGACTACAGTGAGAAGAAATTTCAATATAATTATGATTCACATTTCCCTAATTGCTAGAGATGTTGAATATTTTTTCATGTATCTGTTGATTATTTGTATTTCTTTTTTGGAGAAGTGTCTGCTTAGTTCCTTTGCCCATTTATTGATTGGCTTATTTGTTTTTTGGTGTTAGGTTTTTTGAGTTCTTTGTATATTCTGGATATTAATGCCCTATTTGAGGAGCAGGTGAAAAGATCTCACATTTTATAGGCTCTCTCTTCATGCTCTTATTTCTTCTGCAGTGCAGAAACTTTTTAATTTGATGCCATCCCAGTTTTTATTTTATTTCTTGTGCTTTAGGAGTCTTGTTAAGGAAGACAGTTCCTGAGCTGACATATTGGAGAATTGGGCCTACATTTTCTTCTAACATTTGCAGGGGTTCTGGTTTAATTCCTAGGACTTTGATTCACATTGAGTTGACTGAGAGATAGAGGTTAAATTTCATTTTACTACTTATGGATTTACAGTTTTCCTAGTACCATTTGTTAAAAAGGTTATCATTTCTCTAACATATTTTTGGCAACTTTGTATAGTATCAGACAATTATATTTATGTAGGTTTATCTCTGTGTCTTCTATTCCACTGGTCTTCATGCTTATTTGGGTACTAGTACTATGCTGTTTTTGCTATTATAGCTTTGGAATGTATTTTGAGATTTGGTATTGAGATGCTTTCAGCTTCACTTTTTTTGCTTTGGATGTTCTGGGTCTCTTACTTTTCCAAATTCGTTTCAGAACTGATTTTTCTAGTTCTGTGAATAATATTATAGGAATTTTGATTGGAATTGCATTGAATCTGTATAGCACTTTTGGTAGTATGGCCATTTGATAATATTAATTCTGCCTATCCAAAAACCTAACATTAGAGGTCTTTCCATTTTCTAAGGTTTTCAATTTCTTTAGTGTTCTATAGGATTTTTATTTCATTATAGAGGTCCTTCATGTCTTTTGTTAGATTAATTCCCAAGTGTTTTGTTTTGTTTTGTTTTGTTTTAAGGCTACTGTGAATGGGATTGTTTTCCTAGTTTCATTCTCAACAGTTATCATTGGCGTATAGAAATGCATTTGATTTATGAGTGTTGATTTTGTATCCTGCTGCTTTGCTGAATTCATTTATGAGATACCAAAATCTTCTGATGGAGTTCTTTTTTTAAGTCCTCTAAATATAGGATTATGTCATCAACAGAGATAATTTGAGCTCTTTTTTTCCTATTCATATCCCTCCTGTTTTCTTCTCATGCATATTGGCTCTAGCCAGATTTTTAAGGACTAGAAGTGGTAAAAGTGGTAATTCTTTTCTCACTCATTCTTGTTTTTATAGGAAATACTTTCGGTTTTTCTCCATTCAGTACAATGTTGGCCTTGAGTTTGTCATATACAGACTTTAAAATGTTGAGGGAAATTCTTTCTATCCATAGTTTTTCAGGTGTTTTAAACATGATTGGATGCTGTACTTTGTCAAATGCTTTTTCTGCATGTATTGATATAATTATACCTTGACTCTACTTATATGGTGAGTTACATTTATTGATTTCCGTATCTTTAACCAACCTTGAGTTCCTAGGATGAAACCTACTTGATCATGGTACACTATCTCTTTAATGTGTTTTTGTATGTGATTTGCTAACATTTTAATAATAATTTTTATATATTATTTCATCAGGAATGTTGTCCTGAAGTTTTCTTTCTTTGATATGTCTTTTTCTGGTTTGGGTGTCAGGGTGATAATGGCTTCATAATATGTGTTTGGCAATGTTCCCTTCTTTTATTTTATTTCATTGGATAATTTGAGGAGAATTGTTATTAATTCTACTTTAAAGGTCTGCTAGAACTCAGCTGAGAATCCATCCAGTTATGGTGTTTTCTTACTTGTATGGCTTTTGATAGCTGCTTCAATTTCATTACTTGATATTCTTCTGATAAGTTTTTATAGCCTTATGGTTCAATTTGGTAGATTATATGTCTGTAGGAATTTGTCAATATCTTCAGATTTTCTAGCTTACTGGAGTATAAAATTTCAAAACAGTTTCTGGTGATCTAGATTTCAGTAGTGTCTATCCTTTTTCATCTTGAATTATGTTATTTTGAGTGTTCTCTCTTTTGGTTAGTTTTGCAAAGTGTCTATCAACCTTTTTATCCTTTCAAAAACTATTTGTTTCATTGATTTTTTTATTGTTCTCTTATTCTCAATTTCATTGATTTCTGCTCTGATTTTAATTATTTCCTGTCTTCTCCTGATTTTGGTGTTGGTTTGTTCTTTTTTTCAAGACTTTGAGATGTCATGTTAGATTATTTATTTGGTAAATCTAAATTCTTTTGATGTATGAACTCAATGCTATAAACTTTCCTCTTAGACCTGCCTTAATACTGTCTCAGAGATTTTGATATGTTGTATCACTATTGTCATTTACTTCTAAGAATTTTTTATGTCTCCTCTGATTTCATTATTTAATCTCCAGGTTTGAGAGTGGTTTCTGTTTTATATCTTATCATTGATTTCTAATTTCATCCCATTATGGTCTGACAGAATGCAAGGCATTAACTCTATTTTTTATATTTGCTTAAGTTTTGCTTTGTGACCTAAAATGTTCCATGTGCTGCTGAGAAGAAAATGAATTCAGTCATTGATTGATGAAATATTCTATAGATGGATGTAAAGTCAATATTATTAATCATATTTTAAGTACTGTAGAATCTTTACAGAGATTATATCTGATGATTTATCTAGTGGTGAGAGAGTTGCGCTAAAGTCATCCAGTATTATTTTATTATGGTCTAATTGGTCTTAATATTGAGAAGGGTTTATTTTATGTATGTATATGCACCACTATTTGGGGCATAAATATTTATAATTATTATATCCTATTGCTGTATGATTCCCTTAAGCATCATGAAAATGACCTTCTTTGTCTCTTTGGATTAATTTTGGCTTGAAATCCACTTTGTCTGATATGAGAATAGCTATCCCTGCTTGTTTATTTGTCCCTTTTATATGGTAAAGCTTTTCCATCCATTCACCTTCAGTCTGTGTATGTCTTTGCTTGTGAGAAGAGTCTCTTGCAAATGGCATATTACTGGTTGTTTTTTTATTCCAATCTGCCAAAGTAGGTCTTTTCATTGAAGAGTTTAGACCATTTAAATTTTATGTTACTAGAAAGAGATGCTCTTTATTATTTTGTGCCTTCTTCTTTATTTATTTATTTATTTATTTATTTATTTATTTTTTTTAGTGGTGCTGAGGATTGAACCAGGGCCTTGTGCATGTGAAGCAAGCACTCTACCAACTGAGCTATATCCCCAGCCATTTTTGTGCCTTGATGAATTTCTTTCTTTCTTTTTTTTAAGGCATAGGCAGAGGTTTATTTAGGAAGGTAGATATACATTCAAGGGAGAATGTGGGCTATCTTGAGAGTGGGAAGCCCATTGTGCTGTATTTCTAATGTTTAAATCTAACTTGATTCTCCCTTATTTGACTATTCTTATATAATTCATTCATATGCTGGTTTTCATTTTATCTCTCATTATTCTTCATGAAATAATTTATTGAGTATATTTTTAGTGCAGGCTTTCTAGTTATGAATTTTGTTTATCATGGAAGATTTTTATTTCATCTTTAATTCTGGTATAATTTTACTGAATATAGTTATTCTCTGTTGGCATCATTTTTTTTTTTTTAAATTTCAGAGCTTGGCATATGTTATTCCAAGCCTTCCTGGCTTTTAGGGTCTTGCTTGAGAATCAGTTGAATTATTTATTGGCTTACCACTAAATTCTTCTCTTGCAGCTTTTAAAATTCTATCCTTATTCTGTATGTTAGGCATTTTCATTATAATGTGTCTTAGAGTGAATCTACTGTGATTTTGTGTATTTGGAGATCTATATGCTCTCATATTTGAATTTCCATCTCATTCTTAAGGTTTGGAAATTTTTCTAATATTATTTCACTGAAATGATGGTGCATCTTTTTAGCTTGTATTTTAGGGTCTTCATCTACCCTAGCAATTCTTAAATTTGACTTTTTTCCTTTTTTTATTTTTTTATTTGGTATCAGAGATTGAACTCAGGGGCACTCAAACACTGAGCCACATTCCCAGTTTATTTTTTATTTTTATTTAGAGACAGGGTCTCACTGAGTTGCTTAGTGCCTTGCTTTTGCCAAGGCTGGCTTTGAACTTGCAATCCTCCTGACTCAGCCTGCTGAGTCGCTGGGTTTATAGGCATATGCCACCATGCCTGGCAAATTTGACCTCTTGATGTTATCCCATATTTATTGAATATTGTGGTCATGGTTTCTTAACATCTTTTTTTATGGTCAACTTCATTTTTGATATGATATATTTTGTCTTCAAGTCCTGAGAATCTATCTTCAAAGTGGTCTAATCTATTGGTAATGCTTTCCACTGAATTTTTAGTTTTATTTATTGAGACATTTCCAGAATCTCTGTCGGGACCTTACACTGTCTGCAAAGGGGATGGAAAAACTCTGGCTTTCTGGCTGCTTGCCACATTACCACACCCTGTTATAGGACCTAGGCTAAGCAGGGGGCATGGCTGTGAGAACTGAAACCACCCCAAGGATAGGTCAATGGCTCCGCCAATGGCATCCGCCCATGCTCCTTATGTGTCCCTATGATCTTTATGCTGATTGGCCCATTTCCTCTATAAGACCATCCAACTTCCTCAATAAACCGAGTTCTGGCATTCTACTGACTGGGCTCCCCGACACGTCTCTGAGTCTTTTGAAGGTGGGGGGAGGAGGCGTTTGCAGCCTTTACTTTCCCAATCCAGTCTCATCATTGAGGTAGGCCCCTCTGGCCTCTTTTGGTAGACAGAAGAGGTCCATCCCGGGTACGAGGGGCTATAGAACTCAACCCCTTATAATATTCCGAATAATATCCATTGGGTTCTTTTTCAGAATCTCTATATCTCTTTATTGAAGTAATTTTTCACTTCCTGTATTTTCGTTCTAATTTTACTCCTTACTTTTTTTTTTTTTTTTTTTTTTTTTAGCTCATAGGACATTTTAACTATGAACTTTCTTAATTCTTTCTTTGACATTTCTCCACTGTGTTATTGGTGGAGTCTTTTGTTGAAGCATTATGTACTGTTTGGACTGGTTCGTTCCCTTGCTTTCTTATACTCTCTGTCTAGTAGGATAGTTATCATTTCTCTTAAGCAGAGGACTGCTTTGTGAGCTTCTGTTTCTTAAGAACCCTGAGTTGGTTAAATATTCAGATATTGATAGTTTAATTTAGTGTTTTACTTCTGCTGATCCCAATATCAGTACCACTTTGAGAGATACCACTAAACCTTGTGTACTATGATCCCGTTAGAAGCAAGCCTCATACTATTCAACTTAATGAAAAACAAAAATTCTGTTGATATTGTTCTACACAGTTCCTCAAATTTAGGCATAAACTTGTAGTAAAGCTCTGGATTACATTGAAAAATTGTTAAACTTGTTTGTTAAAAAATTTAATTGTTAAAAATTGCTATAACATTACATGAGGGCTGGAATGGGAGAAGAATAAAGATTGGGTAAAATGGAGAAGGGAAAAAAGAAAGGAGAAAAGGCAGATGGTAGGTATTTGAGTTAGCAGCAAGAGGATGAATAGGGAGAAAGAGAAGCAAGTATAAAGTGGAGTCAGGAACACAAAAATAGAAAGATTAATTCTCATGAATGCTTTAGACCATTAGATAAAATACATTCAAATGGGTTGAAGGTACAATGTGGGCTATTAGGGTAATAACTATTAATCAAGTTAAAGAGTTATTTGTAGTAAACCATGACAAGGTGAAGAAAATTCTTGTTGAATCTTGGTTTGGATTTCATTGGGGTTTGGACACTTAGCAGATGTCCATCATTCTTTAACTGTGGATCTTTCCAGAGTTGCTGGGGCACAGGAGCTAATTCTTTATTTGCTATGGGCCTCCCACCAGCCAGTTTTGGGTTGTCAGCTTAGAGTCCTGCAGCTGACTGCGCGAAAGGTGCAGTGTTATGGCTTGGTTGTCTGTACTGTATTCAGGAGTATAAGATGCAGGCATGCAGTCTCTGGAGTGTCCTTGGGATTGCTGTTGGTCACCAGGTACCTGTTCCCCTCTACAGGATACTTTTCATGATGGTGTAGATCCTAAAGGCTGTCTGTGAGCACAGGAACTATGGTTGTGGTTTTCTGTGGATGTTCTGAGGTGCATAAGTGGTCCCCTGGCCAACACCACTCTCTGGGGTACTATAGTAAAGGGATTCGGGTGGTTCACCTGTGTTCTACTTCCCACTGCCCCTGCTTTTGGCTATGACTGATGTAAGGCCTAGCCAGTATCTATACAGTGCCATTTCACTCACCAGTGGTGACCAGGCTGGGAGCTGGCTAAGGCTAGGAACAGTCACTCCCTGCTGCTTTGGATCGGACAATTTTCACCTTAACTGAACTCCCTCTGGCTATGGTTGTGCATGCCTCCCGAGTAAGTTTCCTGGGGTACTCAGGCAGCTTATCCTAGCAGCCTTCTTCTGGTGGCTGCTTCCATCAAGCATGAATCTCTTTTGTACTGGATAATCAGGCAGCTTGGCTCAGATATGGCTCCAGGATTGAGGGGATGGTATGTAGGCTTCCCAAGATGCTTTCCCCCAATATCAGTGGTCTGGGCTGGTAGGGTCCTGATGGATCTGCTTTCCTTTGTTTGAGGCCAAAGTTGCCTTGCTGCTCCATCTCTGCCTGGATCCCGGGTCTGGTGGAGGTTGTGCAGAGCTTTGCCTCTCTTCCTGGGGCACAGGAGGCTGAGCAGAGTGCTGGGTTAGAGTCAGGTTTCCACATAGACTGCTTCACCCTGCCACCTTGTTTGCAGTGAGGGAGAGGGGGTTTAGTGATTTGGGGCTAGTAGTGGTCCCTTTAGTCATTCTTTTTTAAGATTTTTTTTTACAACAGACACAATATCTTTATTTATTTTATTTATTTGTATGTGGTGCTGAGAATCAAACCCAGTGCCTCAGGTAGAGGCAAGCGCTCTACCTCTGAGCTATAACCCCAGCCCTGTTTAGTCATTCTTTCAAGCCAGATTCTTAAGAGATCCCACTGCTGGGGACTTCCCTCTGGTTTAATTTGCAGCTGTCTGGTTGTGGGAAGATGCCAGGTTGATTTAAGGGGGTGACAAGTTGACTGAGAGCTCCACAAAATGGCTGCAGACCCCTGGCACACTTTCCTTTTCATGATTTGGTTTTAAGCTGTTTGAACTGTTTCAAGGACACTGCTGTTCCCTTTGTGTTTTAAATTTTGTCTCCTTTTCCAAATGATTTTAAGCTGGTAAGCTTAAGAATTTTTCTGTTCCATCTCTTTCTTTCTCCATTGCCTCACCCCCTTTCACCACCCTGCTTGGGTTCAGTGTTAGGGAACTCTGAGCAAATTTTCTACTCCAATAACCAATCTTCAAGTCTATCCCAGGCTCAGACTTTGTAATATTGAGTCTTAGAGCCTGTATTTTTTCACCCACCTCTCAATTCTGCTTTTCCTTCACTGCTTCCTTTCTGTGTTGTGAGGAGATTGAGAATACTACCTAGCTCCCTTCTGCCATCTTCTCTTTCCTCACACTTAAGTCTTTAGTCCATTTTGAGTTGTTCTTTGTAACTGGTGGGAAATGGGGGCACCTACCTTCATTCTTCTGCATGTATATATCCAATTATCCCAGCACCATTTATTGGAAAGGCCATCATTTCTCCAAGGTGTGTTCTTAGCACCTATGTTGAAAGTCAGTCAGCTGTAATGTGTGGGTTTACTTCTGGGCTCCTTATTCTCTTCCTTTGGTCTATGTGTCTATTCTGTTTTGATTACTACAGTTTTGTGGTATATTTTGAAGTCAAGTGGTGTAATGCCTTCTGCTTTGTTCTTTTTGCTCAAGATAGCTTTGGTTATTTGAGCTTTCTTTGTGTGTATGTGATTCCATGAAGATTTCAAGATTGTTTTTTCCCTAGTTCTATGAAGAATTCCATTGGTATTTTGCTAGGGATTGCACTGAACCTGTAAATTGCTTTGGGTAGTCTGGACATTTTAACAATATGGATTCTTCCAATTCCCATGGAATGTCTTTTCCACTTTTTTGTGTCCTCTTACATTTATTTTATCAATGTTTTGTATTTTTATTATGGAGTTCTTTCACCTCTTTGGTTAAATTTATTCTTAGGTATTTTATTTTTATATCTATTGTAAATAGGATTGCTTTCTTAATTTTTATTTTGGATGATTTACTATTAACACAGCAATACTGCTGCATTTTATGCTGGTTTTTATATGCTGCAAATCTGATGATTCATTTATTATTTCCAAGAGTTGTTTCTTTTTCTTTCTCTCTCTCTCTCTCTCTCTCTTTTTTTTTTTTTTTTTTTTTTTTGGTGCAGTTTGGGAGGTTTTTTATAAATAAAATCAAGTTATTGTTGAACAGTGATAGTTTGACTTCTTATTTTCCAATTTTGATTCCCTAATTGCTCCAGCTAGGAATTCTAGCACAATATTGAGTAAGTTATAAAAGTGATTGTGCTTTTCTTCCACACCTAAGAAAGAAGGCTTTCAGCTTTTTTTTGTTGTTGTTGTTGTTGTTGTTTTTCTATTCAATATAGTGTTAGGTGTTGGTTTAGTAAAAACAGACTTTATTATGTTGAGGTATATTCCTTGTATGCCTAGTCCATTAAAAATTTTAATATTATTATTATTATTTTTAGGGAATTTCACTGTTAGTTTCCTTAAAATGACTCTTCCTTCTAAATCTTTTATCTTTTAAAATTATCTTATTATCAGTTATCAGAAAAATTTCTAGTACCATAAATATAACAACCTGTAGCTCAACACAACTGTGCTTACAATTTTTAATACCAAGGAGTGTTAGTTTTTTGATAATAGATTCTTTATATCTATTAGTATGACTTTTTATTAAAGTGATATTTCAGAAATTTTTGAGGAAGAAGTGAGACATATTTAAACAATGGTGAACACAGCTAGAAGCTATCCTTCAGATCTCTGGTAAAGAAATACATAACTTACACATAAAACAATCCTCCAATATGTTTAGTTCCATTTTGTTCCCTGTGACAGATTCAAAACTCAGAAAAAAACTCAAACTCAAAAATAAAGAAAGAGAAAGCTAACTTGCCTGTAGAGTTTCCTTACCATTGTTTGTATTCATTTCTCTTTTAACAAATTATCCTGGAAATATGTTGATTCATGTATTTTTCCTATTTATTGGTAGTATTATAATTTGTGGATATAAATGCACCTGCATTATTTAAATGGTTCAGTTTGAAATCTGTTGAGAATTAGATCAATTTGGGGAGATGTTATTACACATTAGCTAATTTTGTAGCTACTTTCTTTTACTGAGGTAATGGAAATGTGCTGTGTTTACTGCCATAAAAGACAAAGGGGTTGATCTCAGTGGAGTAAACAGTGAGCTGAATTATCTGACCTTGTCCTTGGAAGTGATGCACACCTGCCACTGGTCACCTGCCACTGGTGAAGTATCTGATGACTTCCTGGGCCCAAATCAAATGACTTGTTTGGAATAAATAAATCCCACTATACAAATTTTTTATTGTGTTTCCTCTAGCTTCTGGTGGACAAAATACCCTGTACAAACCACCCTCTGGAAGTTTGTTTTGCAATGTCTATATAAAATATGTTTAATTTCCTCTTGGATCCTACTCAATTTCAGGTGATAGTTGATTCCTCAAACAGAGCCAATGGCAGAAATTTACTATTGGAAAAGATCATTTCACATTTTTGCCATTATATCTTTGTATTTGTGTTTTCACTTGGTGAAAGATTTAATTTGATAAACTTCTTAAGTTCTCCTACTGTATCAAGGGTAAGAGAATTATGACCACAGACAGTCAATTCATAGTTATTTACTTAAAACAAACCATCTGCCACACATTTTTATCCTCATAACAAGGAAAGTTTTTTGAAGTGCTCTTTCCTCTACCTGCAAAAGTCATACACTGACAGATCAAATTGTGCCACAGTAAAAGAGAGCTTTCCCCTGTACCCTGAAGTGTTCTCACTTCAAATCAGATAATTTAAACATTGACTTCCACTCCTTTCCCACACTTTTGCTAATTTAGCAAATGTGGCCACATTTGAGGCCATATCTGTACAGATGAAAGGTTTTATATAGATGTAGTACTTAATACAGAAAGGGATTCATTACAGTACACAGCAGCATTCTCCACTGGACTCATTGCCCATGGTCAGATTTCTGGAATGCTTTAGATTGGGAAAAATTGGGACTAATTATTGTGGAAACAGAGGAGATGAGAAAAGAAAAGTTAGACTAGAGAATATTTTCTCCCAAATACAATGTGTGCCACATAAAAAAGATAAAACTTAACTATGCTGGGATTTTACATTATGTATTATTTAATATAATGTTACATGTGTCATAATTTAACAAACTCTAATATTTATATTTTGCAAGGAATAAGGTGATTTGATTATCAGGTGACATGGTAAATGATCTTTTACAAAAATAAAGAAGAAAGTTAAGCATAACCAGTTATGTCATAAATTTAGTACACTGAGATTTAAAGAAAATGCCTTTGGTAGTAGAAAATGTTCATAATTCAATATATATTTCCAAACAAGCATAGAAGATACTGCTATAAAATACATTTTTCTAATGCAGAAAGGGGAATATTCATAGATGTTTGCATGGCATCTCATGGCAAACATGGACTTGTTGTCCCATTATATTTTCTCTGGTGCAATAATTTTTTTCCTAAATGAATAGCAGGCCTTCATTGCTTCCTATTCAGAGTTATTCACCTCTTCCATTGCATACATATATTAGGTTTTATAATTCAGCAAATAAATGTAAATCATTAAGGGGAAAGCATTTATCTTCTACTTATATGGTGCAATGAATTAAAGGTTTTATTGTATCATCAATTTTATTTTAGTCACATTTTTTGACAAATGGAAAGAAATGTTTTAATCTTTAATTTTGTATGATCTGTATTATCAAAGGAAAAGTTAATAATGCATTTGATGAACATTAACATGAAAGCTAGCACTCGTGCCACAATTAATGCTTACCTTGTCAGCAGATACAGAGGAGAAGTGAATAACAAAGAGCCTAATGGCAAATCTCTTAGCTATGCCATGGAAGGGAGGTTTACTTTTTTTAAACAGTAAAAGCATCTAATATCCAGATTCAGTCTGAGAGAGAAAAAATGTCCGGAAGCATTGCCATTAGGCTATAAGTCATTTCGAAAGAGGTGCTCTGTATTTCCATAAGTGGTTTCAAAGAATGACTTGGTGATGTTCTGGGCCTTTTTTAAAGTGTTAGGTTGTAATCTGACCAAAGGCCTTTTTCAAACCACTTTCTGAACTGACAAAATAGCATTCACTTTATATGGGTCACAGATCAACCATTCTAAAAATTAATCACATTGACTCAACATGTTTCATCTCAAGAGGTCCCTCTAGGACTTTTTCTATGACTCTACTTCCCATTTCACCTCCAGTCAGCATGGATAGAGATGAGAGGCTTAATGTGTTTCCCTAAAGAACCCATCAACTACATTCCTTTTGGTCACTGGAAGTGCATTATGAAAGAATCAGAAAACTCCTTCTGAGATTAGAGACTAGTTTTCCTGTGGGATTCGGTTATACCCACAGAGAAGTAGCTTTGAAATGAAGTAAAGATAAAATTATGGTAAAGAAAACCAGTGCAATGTCTGCTAGTTGACCTCACTGAGAGTCAAAACCATGCTATTGTTGGCTGATGTCCATTCACATATTCCCAGAAGGAGACTGAAAATACAGTGCTATTTGGCCCAAATGTGATGTAGAATGCCTTCTATATTCTTCTGTTTTCTGAAGTGATTTTGGTGTAGCTCCTATTATCCTCTAGCATCTGAATACTTGTGGGTCAGAGCATTGACATTGGCATTTCTTGGATATTTGGTAGAAATTAAGAATACTAGAGATTCTTAAGATTTCTTTATGTCTACTCAGGTGTTTGCAGACAGCCTCCCCCCATTTCTGTCTCCTCAACTAGAAACAAACAGTAGTTGCTGGAAATCCTATTCACTTCTCCACACCCATACCCTGATAGTGTTTAATAAAATGGAAGCAGTACAAAGGAATTGGATAGAAGGCCAAGAGTCTCAAGAATCATCTCACTAGGTCTCAGAGATTGGAAAATCCTTCAGAATACACTTCTGAATGAGGAATGGATCATAGTAGAAATCAGGGGGGAAATTAAACAAATGTTAGAAACGAATGAGAATAGAGATATAATACATCAAAATCTCAGAAAAAGTATGAAGGCAGTTCTAAGATAAAAAGAATACAGCATTGAGTGCATACACTTAAAATATAGCAAGATTTCAAATAAATATTCCAATGTTACACCTCAAGGCCATAGAAAAATAACAAACTAATGCCAATTAGTAGTAAGTCAGGAAATAAGATAAAAGCCAATATTAATAAAGTTGTGAATAAAAATAAAGGATTAAAGCAATAGAGTTGATTCTCTGAAAAGATAAACAGGATTGATAAACCATTAGCCAAAATAACTCAAAGAAAAAGAGAAAAAGTTGGGTGGGTATGATAACACTCATTTGTAATACTAGCAGCTCAGGTGACTGAGGCAGGAGGATCGTGAATTCAAAGCCAGCCTCAGCAATTCAGTGAGGCACTAAGCAACTCAGCAAGACCTTGTCTCTAAATAAAATATTAAAAAGGGATGGGGATGTAGCTCAGTGGTAAAGTGTCCTGGGTTCAATCCCCAGTACAGAGAGAAAGACGAGGGGAGAGGGGTGCTCAAACAACAAAATTGGAGATAAAAAAGCAGATATCACCACAGACACTTCCAAAATCCAAATGATCAATAGAAATTATTTTGAACACTTACATGCCAATGAGCTGGAGGATCTAGATGATATTGACAAATTTCTGGACACATATGAACTACCCAGATTGAACCATGAGAATCTAGAAAACCTAAATAGGCCAATATCAAGCAATGAGATTGAAGCAACAACTAAAATCTTCTAACAAAGGAAAGTACAGAAGTAGATGGACTCTCAGCTGAATTATACCAAAAGTTTAAGGAAGAACTAACAACTATATTCCTCAGATGATTGCATTAAATAGAAAGTGAGAAAACACTGGCAAATTTATTCTATGAAGCCAATATCACTCTGACACAAAAACCAGACAAAGATACAAGAAAACAAAACTCCAGCAGACAAACATCTCTGGTGAACATAGATGAAAAAATCCTTAATAAAATATTGGAATACCACATTCAGAAATACATTAAAAATATAGTTAACCATGATCAAGCAGGTTTTATCCCAGTGATGAAAGTTTGGTTCAACATACGCAAGTCAAAAAATGTAACTCACCACATAGAGTAAGGACAGTAATCACACAATCATCTCAATAATTGCAGAAAAAGCATTCTACAAAATCCAGCACCCAATCATGTTAAAAATTCTTGAGAAACTAGGGATAGAAGGACTTTACCTCAACATTGTTAAGGCTATACATGACAAACCCAAGGCCAACATCAACTACATGGAGAAAAACTGAAAGTATCTCCTCTAAAATCAGGAACAAGATAAGTATAACCACTATCATTACTCCTTTTCAATACAGTTCTTTAAAATCTAGCCAGAGCAATCAGAGAAGAAAAGGAAATTAAAGGATATAAATAGGAGTGAAATTATCTCTGCTAAAGACATGATCCAATACAAGACCTGAAATCTCCACCAGAAAAAACTAAAGCTAATAAATTTAGCAAATTATCAGGATACAAGATCAACATATAAAAACCAATACCTCTCCTATATTTCTATTCTGAATCTGCAGAGAAAGAAATAAAAAACAATCCCATTCACAATAGTGCCCCTAAAAATATTTGGAAATAAATCTAACTAAATAGGTGAAAGACCTCTACAACAAAAACTACAGAACACCATAAGAAATTGAAGAGACTGTAGAAGATGGAAATACCTCCTTTATTTATTGATAGGCAGAATTAATATTGTCAGAATGGCCATACTACCAAAAGTGTTATACAGATTCAATGCAATCCACTTCACAATACCAATGATATTCTTCACAGAACTAGAAAACGCAGTCCTAAAATTCGTTTGGAAGAATAAAAGACTCAGAATAGCCAAAACAATCCTGAGCAAGAATAATAATGCTGGAGGCATCACAATATCTGCTCGCAGATTGTACTACAGTGCTAACAACACCAGCATGGTAATGGCATCAACACAGACATAAAGACCAATGCAATATAATAGAAGACACTGATAAATCCACATAGATACAGATGACAAAAACATACATTGGAAAAAAGATGGCCTTTTTAACAAATGGTGCTAGGAAAATTGATATGTAGAATAATAAAACTAGATCCATACATTTCACTCTGGAAGACATCAACTCAAAGTGGATTAAAGATCTAGGAATGAGACCAGAAACTTTTAACGGTTAGAAGAAATCATAGGTCCAACACTCCAATATGTTGGCACAGGCACTTATTTCCTTAACAAAACCCCTAAAGCTCAAAGAAATATAATCAAGAATAAATAAGTAGGATGACATCAGATTAAAAATCTTCTGCACAGCAAAAGAAACAATAGTATGAAAAGAGAGTCTAAACAGTGGGAGCTCTTTGCCTGCTACTCCTTCAACAAGAGATTAATATCCAGCATATACAAAGGACTCAAAAACACCAAAACAATAAATAGCCCAAGCAGTAAATGGGCAAAATAACTAGACAGACCTTCTCAAAAGAATAGATACCAAGAAATATATTAAATATGTTCAGCATCCCTAGGAATCAGGGAAATGCAAATCAAAACTGCACTGAGATTTCACCTCACTCCTGCTAGAATAACAACCATTAAAAAAAAAAAAAAATAGAACAACCATATGACCCAGATATCCCACTCCTTGGTATTTCTGTTAAATAACTAAAGTCATTATATTATAACAAAACATGAAAATCAATGTTTATGTAGTGCAATTCACAATATCCAAGTTATATAACCATCCCAGGTGTCCATAAATAGATGAATGAGTAAAGAAAATAACACACACACACACACACACACACACACACACACACACACATGCACGCACACACACAAAATGGAGTTCCTCTCTGCCATGAAGAATAATAAAATCATGGCATTTGCAGGAAAGTAGATGATAATGGAGAACATAGTGCTAAGTAAAATAAGCCAGACCTAGAAAGTTAATGGTTGAATGTTTTCTTTCATATGTGGAAGCTAGACCAAAATAAGGGGAAAAGGAGGGGTGGTGGAATCACATGAAAATAGCAGAGAGATCAGTGAGGTAGAGGAAGAAGATAGAGGGGATGGAGGAGGGATGGGAAAGGGAGGAACAGTGGAATGAAATTGATCAAATTATGCTATGTATATAGGTAAATGTACCACAGTGAATTTCATATTTATTTATTCTCTGAAGCACTTATTAAAAAAATAAATAAAAATAAATAGAAGGAGGACCTGTAGAGTAGAAGAAAGAAAATAGGGAGAGGGATTAGGGGATGGAAAGAGGAAATCCTGGGGACTGAAGTGAAGCAAATTATATTCTTTGAATGTACAATTATGTCAGAATGAACTCAAATATTATACATCACTATAATGCTTTAATAAAAACATAAAAAAAGAATTTTCAATAGGTACCCATTGCTTTCTAACTTAATGTTCTGTTATTATATCCACTGCAGTCAATTACACTATCATTCCAAGTTCTTTTTTGTTCATTACTCTAAAAGAATAGTATTTCCTTGCCCTATATGAGCTTGATTATATGACTTAGTTTGGCCAATTTGGCCAATTAAATATGAACAAAAAGTAACAAATTGTATTTTCAAACAGAATTTCTAAATGCTCCCACTGTCATTGCTCAGCCATGGAAGTGATATATACTACATAGGGTCTATTCCTTTATCCATACTCCTAGAATGAAGGAATTGAACAAAGCAACATCTGAGCCATGTTGTACATAATTTGAGGGAGAAATAAGCATTTGTTTATTTATGCATTGAAAAACTGTTTTTATTTTGTTGTTGTTAACTGTAACAAAATCTTACCTAAGATCACTAACATAGTTCATCAGCTCTTCTCTGTCACTATCAACTAATTTTTCTTTCATTTAATATATTCTTTCATACATATACTTATATATGTATGCACAAAATGTCTTCATTATGGTTTCAGTTTTTTGTGTCTCCTGTGCCTTTCATTTTCTACTTCTAACACTTTACTGCCAACTTTCTAAGTTTTTCATGAATATTCCCAAGAACATTAGTCATTTTATCACCCTTGTTGAACAAAATGGTCATGTCTGGCCAGTTAATTGGACACACACTAGTTAACCTTTATATTGCTGTATATTGAGACCATGTGTGGCATGCTGTTTATTATGTGAAGAATATTTTATAGCCTTTTCCATGATTGGAAAAGTGTTACATGCCCTTAAGATTTTTTAGAAATAATGAATACTTATTAGAATCTCTGTCTTCAAGGCTTTCTCAAAATATTAACATCTATAAGCAGAATACTTGTCCTAATGCTATGGATGTTATTCAGGAAGTTCAGATGTATTTAGAAGCTAAAATACAATTCAAAATAAAACAGTATTTCTACTGAGCTTTCACTTTATTTACTAAAATAAGAATTTTAATAAAAATCATATGGGTCTGTTATTTCAGGATATTTCTTTTGATTTGTTATACTATTAGTTACTTTAGTAATTACTCACAGAAAATGAATGATGTCATTCTGTTCAATTTTCTCTGTTATCATTTTGTTGTAAACTTTATAGTACAGAAAAAGGTTCTGTACAATCTCTGAGCACTGCTCTTGATACTGTGATTATAAATTCATCTAATTCTTACAACCATGTTTGATATTGACAATTTTTAAAACATCAGTGGATATGGAGGCCAATTTCACAAAATATCCCTGCAAATAATACATTCTGAGTTATTTTTATAACGTACAGTATTCATCCAGCAGAGGGAAAATAGCTTCAACATTCTTTCATTTTTGTTCAATCAACTTCCACAAATTTATATTCCTATGGAAGCCTCTTTCATTTAGTCACAGCATTACAGAAACCAAAGCTCAAAATACCTCTAAAACTACTGAATGGAATCCAGTCAAAACAGAAACTCAGGCTCATCGTGTAGCATTTGCTTTCAGAAAGATAGTGAGGTTTGTAATGGCAACAGAGGGAGAGAGGATGCATTTAGATGTAGTTCTTAGTTTGTCCTCACATATTTCTAGAAGAAATCTTGATTCAGCTACTTTTTGGATATGTGATCTTCTCTTCTCAGTGCCCTCAAAAATAACATAAATTAGATTCATTATTCCTTATAACCCACCAGAGATTCTGATTTGATGACATCCTGGATTCCTCTATTTTAACGTCTGCAATTTGAGACTGCTCTGGTAAACTCAGAATGCTTCTAGGACAAAGTCTGCAAGCCTGTCAGGCTTAGCAGTGTCTCATACCTTTCTCTTTTCCCAAGGGCATCATGCCCCATGCCCCAAATCCAAATGGATATTTATGTTGTCTTACACAAAAAAATGATTTTCTTTCATTATACTAATGCTGCAGGCTGAATTGTGTTCCCCTAAATTCGTATGTTGAAGCCTTAACCTTCAATGTAACTACATTTGGAGATATGTCTTTTAAGAAGTAAAATATGTTATAACGGTTGGATCATACTCTGATAGGACTCTTGGCATTGTAAGCAGAATAAAAGATAGAGTTCTCTCCCTCTCTTCACAATCACCAAGAGGAAGTCCTATGAGCACACAGAATGATGGTGGCCACCTGCAAGTTAGGAGAAGAGCATCTGAATACACCCTGTCAGCATCTTGATATTAGACTTACACTCTCCAGAACTATGAGAAATAAACTTCTGTTTTTAAGCCGTCCCATCTGTAATACTCTGTTATGACAATGGAAGCAGACCAATATAGTTATCTATTTCTTTTCATTCCCTAAACTCACAGATTTTATTTCAATGAATAAAGCAGGTAAAATATAGAAAAATATACTGTCATCAAGCTTTTTGGCACCAATAATTTAAACCCAAAGATAAGCAAATAATATATTCAAATACTCAAGAAATTAAAATATGAGCCACGAATTTTCTATGTAGCAAAATTAACTTCCTCATATAAAGGTCACAGAAAAAAACTTGTTGAAATGTTGAAACTCAAGGAATAATGTTCTTTATTTTCCTCACATATCTACTACAGGGAAATATTCAAACAACCAAAATGACTAGGGAGATACTGACATGAGAATTAGTGATGAACATTAGCTATATTCACCTGTAGAATGATTTCTAAATGAGTGTTTAAAGGGAGAGAGTACTGTATTCTCAGATGATATAGATCATAGTACAACTATGCTGAAAATGTGGGGTGTGGGAATAATGTACGCGAAAGTATTTCTTGAGAGTTCTCAGTGAATGTAGTGGTATTAATACTTTTTTTTCTAAAACTGCAGTATATGTAATATTTAAAAAATACATGAGTAGTTATTTTCTAATTACATAAATCCCTGTGTTCTTTATAAATAGGACTCTGATGCTTTGTGCAAAAGAAAACAGATTGAACAGATTCAAATTTAATATAGGTAGTTAATTAAAAAGTACTGTAGTACTAAATTTGAAAAGTAAGTAGAAAATAAAAAATATATAGTCTTTGCACCTTCCAAGAATATAACATAGGCATACCCCAGAGATATTTAGGGTTTGATCCAAGTAAATAGAGTATCTCAATAAAGTGAGTCACAAAAGATTTTTGCTTTCTCAGTGAATGTAAGACTTGTTTGCACTATGAATAGTCCATTAAGTTACCATAGCATTATGTTGAAGAGTGTGCCCAGTTTAATTAAAAACACATGATTGCTAAAAAAATTATCTGAACCTTCAGTGAGTCATAATTTTAGATTTTGTTTTGTTTTGTTTTTGTTTTTGGGGGGTTGCTACTGGAGAGTCTTGTTGATGGCCCCTGACTTAGAGTGGTAGTTAGTAAAATTTGCATGGCTGTGACAATTTCTTAATATTAAGACAAAAATGAAGTTTGCTGACTCTGCCTTGCATCAAAGATGTCTGTATCATGTGACATTGTTTAATAGTATTTTACTTACAGAACTTTTTTGAAAATTACAGTCAATCCTTTCAAACTCTGATTTAGCAGTAAGTGTATATAGTATTCTAAATTCTCTGTTATCCTGTTAACAATGTTCACCAGGAGTATATTTTATTTCAGGAAACTATTTTCATTGCTTGTCCATAAGAAACAACCTTTCTTGTGTTAATACTTTATCATAAGATTGAAACAACACAGTCACATATGAAGCTCCACTTCAAATTCTAGTTATCTTGCTATTTCCACCACATCCAAACTTACTTCTTCCACCCATGTCTTAAATTCCTCCAAGTCACCTATAAGAGTTGGAATTAACTTCTTTTTAAAAAATGTATAGTTGTAAATGGACACAATACCTTTATTTTATTTATTTTTATGTGGTGCTGAGGACTGAACCCAGTGCCTCACATGTGCTAGGCAAGTGCTTTACCTCAGAGCCACAATCCCAGCCCCAGAATTAACTTCTTCCAAACTCCCATTAATGTTGATATTTTGACTTTCTCTCATAAATGTCCTTAATTGTATCTTCAATGGTAATTACTTCTCAGAAAGCTTTCAATTTACTTTGCCCAGATACATTGGAAGAATCATTACCTATGGCAGTTGTAGTCTTGTGAAATAATTTCTTTAAAAATGAGACTAGAAAGTTGAAATTACTCCTTGGTCCATGGGCTGCAGAATGGAAGTGTGCAAGTATGCATAAAAACAACATTAATCTCATTGTACAACCCTATCGGGGCTCTTGGGTAACTACAGGTTTTATCAATGAGCAGTAATTTTGAAAGCAATCTTTTTCTGAGCAGTAGGTCTAAACAGTGGACTTAAAATATTCCATAAACCATATTATGAATAGATGTGCCGCCACCTAGGCTTTATTGTAGAGTTTATAGAGTGGAGGCTGAGTAGTTACCAGATGCATTAGTTGCATTACCAGCTAAGAAGAGAGTCAAACTAGCGTCAAACTTCAAAGTCAGAGATTGGCGTCTATCTATGAAACTTGTAAGTGATATCTTCTTCCCATATAAGACATTGAAATTCCATTGCTTAGTGCAGTCACTGTCATCAATTACCTTAGCAAGTTTTTCTGGATAACTTATTGCAATTTCTATGTCTGCATTTGCTGCTTCATCTTGTACTTTTATGGTAGGAAGATGGCTTCCTTCCTCAAACCTCATGAAACAACTTCTTCTAGATTCAAATTATTCTTTTTTTTTTTCAGCATTCTCAGCTTTCTCAGCCTTCATGGAATTGAAGAGAGTAAGGCTTTGCTCTGGGCTAGGTTTTGGTTCAAGGAAATATTGTGGCTGGTTTGATCTTCAGTCCAGACCATTAAACTTTCTCTATATGAGCATAATGCTATTTCACTTTATCATTTGTGTATTCACAGGAACAGTGAATATTACTTTTAATTTATTTAAGAACTTTGACTTTGCATTCACAGTTTGGTTAACTTTGGGGCACAAGTGGCCTACCTTTCAGTTCATGTTGGTTTTTGATGTAATTTTCTAACTGTAGTTTTAGACTTAGAGTGTAAGAAGTTATGACTTTTTCTTTCATTTTTAAGATTTAAAGGCCATTATATGATTATTGACTGCCTGGTTTCATTATCATTGTATCTCATAAAATAGAAGGTCCCAAGAAGATGCAGAGAGATGGGGGAAATAGTTGGTCAGTAGAACAGTCAGAAAATATATATTTATCTATCAAGTCCACTTTTTTATAAAGGCATGGTTCTTGATCCCAAAATAATTATAGTCATCACATCAAATACTGAAGGAGCCCTAATTAGGAAGGGCTGTTGTAGCTAGCTGGAAGCCATAGGTTCCACCTGATATGTATGTGACGCACCTGTAGGCACCCGCAAACCTGAAGGTATATAACCGGGTGAAAGCGGTCCGAGTTAGGAGAACGGAGAATTCAGTCAGCCGGGCAGTCACTCGGTCAGTCAGAAGAATCAGAGCGGCCAGAACGTAGGCAGAGCGGTTACAGAAGAGAAACCAGACAGAAGAGAAATGACTGGTCAGAGTTAGGCCGAGGCTCCTGAGGAAGACAGAAGACAGAAGAAAGAAGAAGGAAGAAAGAAGAGAGAAGAAAGAAGCTCTAATCTTTCTCTAAGCTAATCTTTCTCTAAGCTAAGCTCTATCTTTCTTTCTAAGAAGCTCTACTCTATCTTTCTTTCTTTCTAAGAAGCTAAGCTCTAAGCTCTACTCTATCTTTCTTTCTAAGACTCTAAGAAGACAAGAAGCTAAATCTAAGCTCTACTCTAAGCTAAGCTCTATCTTTCTTTCTAAGACTCTAACTCTAAGCTAAGAAGACAAGAAGAAAAGCTCGCTTTAATCTTTCTCTCTAAAAATCTTTCTTTCCCTCTCTAAGCTCTAAGAAAGTAGAAGTAAAAGTAGTAAAAGCTTAACTCTGCCTCCGAGAGTTTTTCCTCCCAGTTTTCGGTACCAGGCAGCTTACAAATGGTGGTCCGTCCGGGGCTCGGCAGGCAGAGAAGAAAAGCTAAGAAATAAGGAGAGCAACGAAAAAGCATAGCCTCAGACTCAGTTGAGACCAGCAAAAAGAGTAGTAAACAAGAGAGCATAGCCTCTGACTCAGTTGAGGCCAGTTAAGAATTAAGCTGAAGCAGAGTAGCCAGCGAAAAGCCGAAGCGAGCCGGCCAAAAGCCGAAGCAGAGTAGCCGGCCAAAAGCCATAAAAAATATAGAGAAAAAGCCTTGAGCTTTAGTATAAAGAAAAAAGCCATGAGCTTAAAAGAAAATAGAGAATTAAATAGCATGGTAAAAACCATGCAGAGAAAAAGCCATTGAGCTTTGGCAAGAAAGCCATAAAGAAAAAAGCCATAAAGAAGAGACAAGAAAAAAAAAAAAAAAAAAAAAAGTCAAAGCCGCTTATGCAATTGTGCTTAACTAAGTGCGTTAGCTGCTCCTCAGCAGTAGGCTTCCTTAAAGCCGCAGCACCTTCTCAAAAAGGGCTCAAATATCCACCCTTTCAAAAATAAAAGGTGAAAAGCTAGGTAGGGACAAGAAAATAAAAGAAAATAGAGAAAATAAAATAGAGAAAATAGAATTAAAGCACCTTTTTAAACTAAAGGGAAGGAATATGAAGGAGCCCTAATTAGGAAGGGCTGTTGCAGCTAGCTGGAAGCCATAAGTTCCACCTGATATGTATGTGACGCACCTGTAGGCACCCGCAAACCTGAAGGTATATAACCGAGTGAAAGCGGTCCGAGTTAGGAGAACAGAGAATTCAGTCAGCCGGGCAGTCACTCGGTCGGTCAGAAGAATCAGAGCGGCCAGAACGTAGGCAGAGCGGTTACAGAAGAGAAACCAGACAAAATACTGGTAATCACCATAACAGATATAACAATAAAAAAGTTTGAAATGTTGTAAAAATTATAAAAATGTGAAACAGAGGCACATACTCAGTATATACAGTTGGAAAAATGCTGCCTATAGACTTGCTGGATGTAAGTTTGCCTCAAGTCTTCAATTTGTGAATAACATAATATATACAAATAGCAATGAAATGAAGCTCATTAAATGAGATATGCCTGTAGATTCTCATTAACCATTGGTCACCATGCTCTTCAATTAATCTCTTGAACTAATTTCTCCTAACTGCAATTCTATGTCCTTTGACCAATATCTCTCCATTCACTCCTCCCCACCACTCATGACACCACACACATTCTACATTATACCTCTATGAGGTCAACATTTTTAGATTCTGCATATAAGTGAGATCACATGTCTATGCCTGACTTATTTCACATGATACAATGTCCTCCAGGCTCATCCATGTTAGGCAAATGACAGGATTTCACTTGAATGGGAAGATAGCATATGACTGTTTTCACCATAAAAAAATCATAGTTATGTGAGATGAATGCATTTGTTAACTAGCTAGATTTAAATATTCCAAAATGCTTAGATACTTCAAAACATCATGTTATACACAAAAATACAATTTTATCTGTTGGTGTGAAAAATAATATTTATCCTTATTTACATATATATATGCATATAGTTTGTATGTATGCATATATTAATATGTACGTGTGTGTGTGTGTGTGTGTGTGTGTGTGTGTGTGTGTGTTCCTTGAGTCTAGAAACAATGACTAACTCAGGAACAATGAGACTCCTTAGTACTTAGTCTCTTGTCATCTTGAAATGATACTTCTGATCAAAATACTATGACTGCTTGGAAAAATGTGTGATGACATATCTGAAGCACCTATGTCCCAGCTAAGTCTATAACACCTTGTTACATCAACTGCTATTGAAAATATCAAAGATTACTAGGGTGATATTAAAATGTGCTCGAATTACATCAAAGTAGCCAATATGAAGAAGCTTCCACTGGCCAAAATATACTATATTGAATACAGATAAATAAGTGGAAATAAGCAAGCATTATCTTGTGAACATGGGGTAAATAAATAATAAGAAGAGGGTCTTCTATAATAATATATCAACTAAAATTTATGCAAGAAATAATAAAATAGAAATATCACTAGTTTGCAATTCTAGGCAAATTTGTGAAGCTAAACATTGAGTGTTAACAGCTGCCAACTTCACTGAAAGAGGCAACAACACATTATGTGCCTCTCTAAGGAAGAAATCAATACCATTATAGTCCTCAAAGAGGTTGAACATGAGTCTGATTGAGCCTCTGGATATACTTGTCAATTTTCAGGAAATGGCAGAAGAATATACAAATCTTTACCATGAGTATGAAATCAACAGAAGCCAGACTCCTGTGAAATGCTATAGGTTAAAGGACTCTGGTTCATTAACTGTAAGTTTTAAAGGCAAAAGGATGGTGGGAAACCTGTAGATTTAAAAATTTTAAAACATACAAAAAGTTTTTTAAACATTGGTCACATATGCAAAGCCATAAAGTCTGGAGATATAGAATTTGGTAATACAAGTCTAAAAATCATGAGGACATGGTTTTAATATTTTATGTTTTTTTTTCAAGTTGCTGGTTTAATATATAGTATTTTTACAACAATTGTGTCTTCATACATGTATTTAGGATAATCATGGATAACTCAGTCTGCCATTATTCCTATCCCCTCGCCCCCTCCCCCATCTTTGTTCTATTTAAATCTCTTTCATTCCTCTCATTCCCTCTCTCTTGCCTTTATAAGTTAGTATCTTCATATCAAAGAGATCATTTGACCTTTGGTTTTTTGGGATTGGATAACTTCACTTAGCATTATTTTCTCCAACTCCATCCATTTACCTGCAAATGCCATGATTTTATTCTCTTTTAGTGCTGAGTAGTGTTCCATTGTGTATATATACCAAAGTTTCCCTATCAGCTGATGGGCATCCTGGTTGGTTCCACAATCTAGCTATTGTGAATTGTGCTGCTATAAACATTGATGTGGCTGTCTCCTTGTAGTAATCTGTTTTTAAGTCCTTTGAGAATAGGCTAAGGAGTGAGATAGCTGGGTCAAATGGTGGTTCCATTCCCAGTTTTCCTAGGAATCTCCATAGTACTTTCCAGATTAGCTTCACCAATTTGCAGCTCCATGAGCAATGTAAGAGTGTGCCTTTTTCCCCACATCCTCACCAGCATTTATTGTGTTTGCTTTTTTGATAGCTGTCATTCTGATTGGAGTAAGATGAAATCTTAGAGTTGTTTTAATTTGCATTTCTCTAATTGCTAGAGATGTTGAACATTTTTTCATATATTTGTTGATTGTTTGTATATCATCTTCTGAGAAGTGTCTGTTTAGTTCCTTGGCCCATTTATTGATTGGGTTATTTGGTTTTTTGGTGTTAAGGCTTTTAAGAGCTTTTTTTAAATCCTTGAGGTTAGTGTTGTATCTGATGTGCTTGTGGTAAAGATTTGCTCCCATTCTGTAGGTTCTCTATTCACCTCACTGATTGTTTCTTTTGCTGAGAAGAAGCTTTTTAGTTTGAATCCATCCCATTTATTGATTCTTGGTTTTAGTTCTTGTGCTATAGGGGTCTTATTGAGGAAGTTGGAGCCTAAACCGACATGATGGAGATTTGGGCCTACTTTTTCTTCTATTAGGTGTAAGGTCTCTGGTTTAATTCCTAGGTCCTTGATCCACTTTGAGTTTTGTGCATGGTGAGAGAAAGAGATTTAATTTCATTTTATTACATGAGGATTTCCAGTTTTCCCAACACCATTTGTTGAAGAGGCTGTCTTTTCTCCAGTGAACATTTTTGGTACCTTTGTCTAATATAAGATAACTGAAGGTGTGTGGGTTCGTCTCTGAGTCTTCTATTCTGTACCATTGGTCAACTGGTCTATTTTGATGCCAATACCATGCTGTTTTTGTTACTATTGCTTTGTAGTACAATTTAAGGTCTGTAATAGTAATGCCACCAGCTTCATTCTTCTTGCAAAGAATCACTTTGGCTATTCTGGGTCTCTTATTTTTCCAGACGAATTTCATGATTGCTTTTTCTATTTCTATGAGGAATGATACTGGGATTTTGATTGGTATTGCATTGAATCTGTATCGTGCTTTTGGGAGAATGGTCAGTTTGACAATATTAGTTCTATGTATCCATGAACAAGGTAGCTCTTTCCATCGTCTAAGATCTTCATTAATTTCTTTCTTTAGTGTGGTGTAGTTTTCATTGTAGAGGTCTTTCACTTCTTTTGTTAAGTTGATTCCCCCCAATTTTTTTTTTTTTTGAGGCTATAGTAAATGGGGTGGATTTCCTAGTTTTTCTTTCTGAGGATTTTTCGCTGATGTACAGAAATGCCTTTGATTTATGGGTATTGATTTTATATCCAGCTAAATTGCTGAAATCATTTATTAGATTTAGAAGATTTCTGGTGGAATTTTTTTTGATCTTCTATGTATAGAATCTTATCGTCTGCAAATAGTGATAATTTGAATTCTTCTTTTCCTATCCGTCCCCCTTTAATTTCTTTTGTCTAATTGCTCTGACTAGGGCTTCAAGAACTATGTTAAATGGGAGTGGTGAGAGAGGGCATCCCTGTCTTGTTCCAGTTTTTAGAGAGAATGCTTTCAATTTTTCTCCATTTAGGATGATGTTGGCCTGGGGCTTAGCATAGATGGCCTTTATGATGTTGAGGTATGTTCCTGTTATCCCTATTTTTTCTAGCATTTTGGATATGAAGGGATGTTGTATTTTGTCAAATGCTTTCTCTGCATCTATTGAGATGATCACATGATTTTTATCTTTGAGCCTGTTGATGTGATGAATTATATTTATTGATTTCCTTATATTGAACCAACCTTGCATCCCTGGAATGAAGCCCACTTGATCGTGATGCACTATCTTCTTGATGTGTTTTTTTATTTGATTTGCCAGAATTTTATTGAGAATTTTTGCATCTATATTCATTAGAGATATTGGTCTGAAGTTTTCTTTCTTTGATTTGTCTCTGTCTGGCTTTGGAATCAGGGTGATATTGGCCTCATAGAATGAGTCTGGGAGTGTTTCCTCTTTGTCAATTTCATGAAATAGTTTGAGAAGTATTGGTGTTAGTTCTTCTTTAAAGGTTTTTTAGAACTCAGCTGTGTATCCATTTGGTCCTGGGCTTTTCTTGGTTGGTAAGTTTTTTATGGCATCCTCTATTTCTTTGTTTGAAATTGACCTATTTAAATTGTGTATATCATCTTGATTTAGTTCAGGCATATCATATGTCTCTAGAAATTTATTGATGCCTTCTTATTTTCTATTTTATTGGAATATAAATTTTCAAAATAATTTATAATTATCTTCTGTATTTCTGTAGTGTCTGTCGTGATCTTTCCTTTTTCATCATAGATATTGGTAATTTGTGTTTTCTCTATTGTTTTCTTTGTTAGCATAGCTAAAGGTCTATCAATTTTATTTATTTTTTCCAAGAACCAACTTTTCATTCTGTCAATTTTTTCAATTGTTTTTTTTTTTTCAATTTCATTAATTTCAGCTCTGATTTTATAATTATTTCCTGTCTTCTACTTCTTTTGGGGTTGATTTATTCTTCTTTTTCTAGGGCTTTGAGATGTAATGTTAGTTCATTTATTTGTTGACTTTTTCTTTTTTGAAGGAATGAGCTCCATGCAATGAACTTTCCTCTTAGTACTGCCTCAGGGTGGCCCAGAGATTTCGGTATGTTGTATTGTTGTTCTCATTTACCTCTAAGAATTTCTCAATCTCCTTCTTGATGTCTTCTGCAACCCATTGATCATTCAATAGCATATTATTTAGTCTCCAGGTGTTAGTGTAACTTTTCTTTCTTTTTTTATCATTGATTTCTAATTTCATTCCATTATGATCTGATAGAATGCAGGGTAGTATCCCTACTTTTTTATATTTGCTTACAGTCGCTTTATGGCATAATATATGGTCTATTTTTTAGAAGAATCCATGTGCTGCTGAGAAGAAAGTGTATTGGCTCATTGATGGGTGATATACTCTATATATGTAAGTTAAGTCTAAGTTATTAATTGTATTATTGAGTTCTATGGTTTCTTTGTTTAACTTTTGTTTGGAAGATCTATCCAGTGGTGAAAGAGGCGTGTTAAAATCACCTAGAATTATTGTGGTCTATTTGTTTCTTGAACTTGAGAAGAGTTTGATTGATAAATGTAGATGCTCCATTATTTGGGGCATATATATTTATAACAGTTATATCTTGTTGGTCTATGATTCCCTTAAGTAGTATGAAAGGTCCATCTTTATCTCTTTTGACTAACTTTGGCTTGAAGTCTACTTTATTGGATATGAGGACGTAGACGATGTGAGTGATATATTTTATCCCATCCTTTCACCTTCAGTCTATTGGCGTCTTTTCCTATGAGATGTGTCTCTTGAAGGCAACAAATAGTTGGGTCTGTTTTTTTAATCCAATCTATTAAGCCTATGTCTTTTAATTGATGAGTTTAGGCCATTAACATTCAGGGTTATTATTGAGACATAATTTGTATTACCAGTCATTTTTATTTTTTTATTATTTTTGGTATTTGGTTTGACTTGGTTTTTCCTTTGGTTGGTTTTTCCCTTTATTGTAGTTCTTCCCTTTGCAGATTTTCATTATTATTTTTCATTTCCTCCTCGTGGAATATTTTACCAAGAATGTGCTGTAGAGCAGGTTTTCTTGTAAATTCTTTTAGCTTTTGTTTATCATGGAAGGTTTTTATTTCATCCTCAAATATAAAGCTTAATTTAGGTGGATATAAAATTCTTAGTTGGCATCCCTTATCCTTTAGAGCCTGGTATATGTTGTTCCAGGCTCTCCTGGCTTTGAGGGGCTGAATTGAAAAATCTGCTGAGATTCGAATTGGTTTCCCCTTATAGGTAATCTGACTTTTCTCTCTTGCAGCCTCTAAAATTCTATCTTTATTTTGTATGCTAGGAATTTTCATTACAATGTGCCTTGGTGTGGACCTGTTGTAATTTTGTACATTTGGCATCCTATAGGCCTCTTGTATTTTATTTTCAAATTCATTTTTCCTGCTTGGGAAATTTTCTGATATTATTTCATTGAAGAGATTGTTCATTCCTTTTGTTTGAATTTCTGCACCTTCCTCTATTCCAATAAATCTTATATTTGGTCTTTTGATGGTATCCCATAGTTCTTGGGTATTCTGTTCATGGTTTCTTACCATCTTCACTGTAAGGTCAACTTGATTTTCAAGATTATATATTTTGTCCTCATTGTCTGAGGTCCTATCTTCCAAGTGGTCCAGTCTGTTGGTGATGCTTTCTATTGAATTTTTTAAGTGGCTTACTGTTTCTTTCATTTCAAGGATTTCTGTTTTTTTCTCAAACTCTCTATCTCTTTCTTGAAGTACTCTTTTGCTATCTGGATTTGTTCTCTTATCTCTTTGTTGGTGTGATCCACGGTTACCTGTATTTGTTCTCTTATCTCTTTGTTGGAGAGATCTATTTTTGCCTGTATCTGATCACTTAGGTCTTTTTTTAAACCTTTATCATTTTAGTTATATATATCTGGAACTCCTTCTCTGACATTTCCCCTACTGTGCTTTCTATGGTTTCCATTGTTGTAGTATCTTGGTTTGTTTGGGACATTTTCCTCCCTTATTTTCTCATGATGTCTATGTATTTTCCTCTCCTGCTAGGTAAGCCTGAGGTATTACAGCTTCTGCCCTTTTGTCTTATAAGGTCCCTCCAGGTTACCCAGAACTAGATTTAATATGAATATTAAATCTTTCAATGTACCCAATGTGTTTCCATATATCAGTTGATTTCTATTTTTATATTTACAGTTTTGTCGCTATAAACAGAAATGATGAGAACAGTTATCTTTTACTGTATAGTATCTATGTTTGCGTGGTGGTTTACAGTATCTAATGATAGAAGGGGGGACTTACAGGTTGGCTTAAACGTTTATGAAGTAAGATGTGAGAAAATAGAGGTATTAGATTATTTGACTAGTGAGAGTATAATCATTAGGATTTGGCTGTTAGTAGAAGAAGCCAGAGATAGACAACCCCGTGTAAGATTCCCTGTTAGTTCACGACATCAAAACTGGTTGCACCTTCTGGTGCATCCTGGTCTCTAGGGACCTTAGTGATGTCTTACATGGACCTTTTTGTTGTTCCTTGGTAGTGGTGTAGCTAACTCAGTTTTGTGGCAGTGGCAGCCTCAGGCCTATAATTATATTGGTGTTGGGTTGAGTAGATACGGGATCCCAGTTCAGTGTGTCTCTCCAGGCAGACGCAGGTTGCCTCTCTGATTTGTGGTCGTGGAGCGAGCCTCTCTCTCTGGATCACCTCCTGGCCTCAGTGTGGTGGAGCAAGCAGTCTGGCTTTCTTCTCCCCACTCTCCTCCTCCTGGATCTCCTCCCAATCTAGTTGTTTCGGTGGGGGTTGGGCAGGTGGGCATCAGGGCCCTTCCACAGGGTGGAGCCTGCAGTTCCTGGTCCTGGTGATGGCCTGGGTGGGTGGTCAGGAGAGCTGGTGGCTGGGGTGCTCCTTCTGGCGGGTGTCTACCTTTTGTTCCAGTCACAACTGGGAAGTTCGCAGTTCCTCATGGAATGGACGGGGCCCTTCCTCTGGTCAGGCCCTGTCTGTGGGGAGCTGCTATTCCCAGCCCTGGAGGCGATGGCTGCGTGAGCACACAGCCAGGCCAGAGCTTGGGTCCAGGGGAACTCCAAAGTTCTTGATCTGGATGGTAGTTACAAGGTTATAAATCACCAAAATAAATATGCTCAATGCATATAGTGATATTATAAAATAAAGTGAATTTCCTTTTTTGGCAACCTCTCCTCTCATAATAAATTATCAGTTGTTAACACACTCATGCATATCCTCCCAGATATTTTTCTAACCTTTTCCATGTATACCACACAGATAGATGGTAGAGAGATAAACAAATATAGTACACATATGCAAAATATATATCCAAAGCTCCTATGTATTTGTTTTATAGAAATTCAATTAACCTATGCATATTATTACTCTTCAACTTTTTCACTTAAGAATGTCTAAGCTATATTTTCTATTAGCTACCCTGGCCTCATCCTTTTGAATTGCCATATATTACTTAGGATGGCCTAAAATTATTTTAATTACATTATTAAATGTGTCATTGCAAAATTTGCTAAAATATGAAGATGAAAATAGTAATACAATGAAGACTCATATTTCTATCATTCAGTTTTAAAAAAGATCAGCATCTTTGAAGTTAGCTATGTGCAACATATTGTTCCATCCTCTAGAATGGGTTAATTTACTGAACAATTTGCTTATTCGTTTTTGTTTGTTTGTTTTCACATAACAGTTCACTCTTTTATTGTTTATGTCACCTTTATAGATCACAAATACAATCAATAATGAGATTAACATATAAGTACATACATTTATCTTTCAATCACATAGGTGAAGAAATATTTATTTAATACCTTAGCTCAACCCACTGGGAGAGACTTCAAAGCAGTAATTTCCTATGAGAAATGACCTATTGCACATGTAAAGCTTCACCTTTTCTGTCTAATTCAACTTCCATTATGATAACAAAATAAAACTGAGATGAATAACTTACAAAGGGGAAAGGATTATTTTGGTTCACTGCTTTGTACACTCTGGTACATGATCTATTAAGCCTGTGGCAAGGTACCATATCACAGCAGGAGCACATGGCAGAGTAAAAACAACTAACTCAGAGTCCAGGAAGGAAAAGAGAAAAAGGCAGAGGTCCCACAATTTCACTTAGAAGACACTTCCTATGCCTGACTCTGACATTGAATGGGTATAATATGGCATTAATCCATGTTGTAAATTTGCTTATTCTTGAAGTTTCTTATTCCATTTTATATCTTCAAGCTTTTGTTACATTTCTTTAAATATAATATTTATTTTAATGTTTTATGTGATAATTTCATTATTCATAGTCTTAAGATCCTGAGATTATGCAATCTAGTATTTCCATTTGTTCATGGTATCTTGTGTACTTGTGCATTTATGATTTTTTTATATTTGTTTTTTACCATGAATTCATAACTTTTGGATCTTTTCTCTGGGAATTAAATTTGAGACCTGAGTTAAAAGTTTAAGGCTCCTTCCTTCTATCCTTTCTTCCCTTCCTTCCTTCCTAATGGAAATTTTTACATGGTTCTGATAGATGCCTGGCAAAGATACTATTCTAGAATGATTTTCAATTGAACTCTCAGTTTGATATTGAGACTTGAAATTCCTCATCACTGGCTCTTCAATGTTTACTTAAGTGTACATGGAGCAAGTTAAAAATCAATACCAACAGGTAAAAGATCTGTGTGTAATACTGTGGTAGGCACATTAAAATACGAGTTAGACACAAGTGTGCTTTTTTTGTTCTGTGATACCGACAGTTGACTTGTGTTGTATGTATTATCTCCTTTTACCATCAAACTTGTGTAGAAAGTCAATATTAACATTGTATAGTTAAAGAAACTTTAGGTCATAAGATTTAGCTAACTTCCTGCAGCTTTCCAACTAGTGCCTGTTTTTCTGCCACCTCTCATACCACAAGGTGTGGAGGAGATGGAATTGTCTTTATTTATCATTACCATTTTCAGGCCATTTTCTTGTTGTCTCTTTAAAAGAGAATATCCCTAGGTCTTCTGGAGGGCCTGCTTGCACACCACACTCCCATTGCTTCTCCTCTTTTGCCATCATTAATAGTCTCCACAGTTCTTCTCTTGGTTTCTATCTTAGTACCCAACTCATTCTCTTGCTAACTTTTGTTCCTATCATTATTCTGTGAGACTTCCTTCTCCATTTTATTGATGTGTCCCATACTCTGCCTCTCAAAAATCCATATATAAGCACCTGACACTAACCACTACATGATCCACATTAACTTCTTATCCCTGACAATTTTGTACCGCCAATGAACCATCCAGTACTTGGACTCAACTATTATTCACTGCTACCTGCCTTATCTTTTTCTCCATTTTCTCTTTACCCATGTTAGCCTCCATGATTAATCACTTTAATCACTCCCTTTCAGAAGCCCTCCACTCCTTTACCTTTCTCTACTGCTTTTGAAACTTGACTGGCAAAACTCCAACCCTGATTAAGCTTATCATTCTGCTTACTCTGTGCATGCGCCTGCATATCTGAACATGTTTGGAGAAAAAAATGCAACCATGCTGACTGTTTTGCACTTTAAATTTATAGTCACTAATCTGCAGTGGGCACTCAGGAGCACTAAGTTCTCCTGCTATAATTCTTTGATAACCTTGCTTGCCTTGTCATCAGGATGACTTTTCTGTTTCCTCCCTCTTTAAACATTTTAAACCCTCTCACACTCTTTACTGGCAGTAACATAGGAGTCACCAGGAGAAATGTTCTTGCCTTTCTGTTATTGAATCTTCTGGCTTCTATTTAATATGTACATATTGCTTTTGAACCAGTTAGGATGCTTATGCAAGCAAGAAGCAAAATATATCACTAAAACAGAAGTTCTTAATATTACATTAAAGAAAAACCAGAGACATGCGGTTTCAGGGAGTGGTTATTGCCCTCCACATACAATAACTTTAGAGTTTTGGGTGCATTCCCTATGATCTTTTTGATCATGAGATAGTGACCATAGCTCCAACACCATGTCCTCATACATCAAAACATATGTAGCTGGAGTTTCTCCTTGCATGTCTCTCTCTTTTAATCAAGGAGGGAAAAATTGCCCCTAACTTTTCAAGGAACTTTCTCCTGTATTTCTTTGAGCATATTTGGATCATATGCCAACCCCTGGACAAATCATTATCAAAATATATACAATTAGTTAGGCCCAGTCCATTGCAGTGAGTCCACAGATCCTAGCGGAGAGCTTAACATAATTGGGCATATATGAGAAAACATTAAGGAGAAAATAGATTTGGAGACAACTGAAATTATATATTACGTCTTTAAGTTTCACTAACTTCACTGTTAAAATGGAAGGGTTATTTCTATAACCTCCTTAATTTATGCACTGGATTTCATCGCTCTTGATTGCCAATATTTTGTTTTTCATAAATGCTCTATTTCCTCTATATCCACAATTTCTCCATTTTTAAACAATTATTGCCATCCACATTCAATTGTGACATACTATTTCTTAGATGACAGATATTTTTCTTTTGACCTTAAAAATTCCTCCTGTTATAGCAGAAAAAAGATTTTCATAGTGTTGTATATAATCACTCTGTACTTTCTCCTTATTCCCTTCAGTCAGAAGAAATTATGGATCCTCTATATTACATTTTAAGCACTTTTGAAAAATTAATGTTGTTGTAATTATTGTGGTTTACCATCATCACAAGTATTTTGAATGAGTTTACCTAAGGTTCCATCAACATTATCCCGCTTATGCCTTTGTAAAGTATAATTATATCATTCTTTCAATTAATACACAACAGAAAAATATTGGGACTGGGTACGAAAATTAAAGAGTAAGAGGGAGATAACAAGTCTCTGGAAAATATCAGCAAAGCTTAGAAAAGTATAGGAAAGAATGGGGTCAAAGGAAACATCTTCCCATGACAGCCTGTCATGCCTTTGGCTCTAGGGATTATAGTGTTTTATTAAATCAAGGTAGAATGCATGTACATTTTTGGGGACCCCCAGTTTATCTAATTAAGTGTTCTGCTTGTGTATAGGTCCAAAGTAGTTACATGTCAAATTTAATCTTCTAAGTCGTATTTTTAGAAAGACTAAATACACATCACATGTAATTCATACCTCCACATGTTGAGACAGAGTAAAAGAGAATTATTATTATTCTTTTAATGCAGGCATGATTTGGAGCCCTAATTTTATCATCAGCAAATGAGCATAAAGGCTGCTATTAATTGGGTTAATTAATAGCACATAACATGCATATTTGTGTTAACTATTAATATTATTGTCACTGTTATTGTAAAGTGAAAGAAACAGGTTCAGAAATGTTAGGACTACTTAACTGCAGAATGATGTATCTGTGGTCAGATTCCAGGTTGTATTTATTTCAATCTGATGATCTTTCACTTTATCATTTTGTTGGATAAAGTGGGTATCACTTAGCAAGGACTTTAACATAAATTTTATTTTAGACAAACTTTTATTTCCCCTGGGAGACTGACATTTGTCTTCTTTCCTGACAGAATTTTTAAAATGGAGTAGCTTTACCTTTGTTCACTGGCTGCTGAGAGAATGAATCAAATTTAAAGTGTGATCATAGCAATTATCTCTCTTCATTGCCTCCATCTTCAATGTCTTTATCTGTGTCTTATTTGTATTCTGCTTTGCTCTGGTAATTACTTTTTACATATATTTTCTTATTAGCTGTCCTGAATTTCTTAAAGGAATTATTCACACTGAACAAATAAATCTCTGCTACTACTGTTGTTGGAACTTGCAACATAGGGTTGCCCATGTGAGAAGTAGATAAATTGCAAGCCAAAGTCTACCATTTGGAGCTTCCACCCTTGTGGCTCTTTATTTAGAGTTCATAATTGAAACGACTATTTGTTTTCTCTCTCTGTGATGTCTTAATATATGCAGAATGGTTCTTCCAATTGTCAGTTACACAAGACTCTTTTTATTTTTAAGGCTCAGCTGCTCTGGGGGACAACAGTCTTTCTTTTGAAGTGCTTACACCAGGGCTCTTCAAAATTAACACTTGCCACAGAGCCCAGAAATGTTTTTTCAATCTCTCTTTTAAAATTGAGATATAATGTACACATAGTAAAGTAAAAAGTGTACATTAGTCTAATGAATTTTTAAAATTTTTTGCTAATGCCTGCCCCCTTTTCATCACCACCCAAGTCAGGATGTGGAGCATTTCCAGTGCTCCATGTGATTCCTTTGTGTCCCATTTTTTCTATGCCACCTTCCCTGGGAGGTAACCACCATTCACTCTGCTTTCTGTCATCATCAGCTACTTTTGTGTGTTCTTAATTTTCTATAAATGAAATAGTATATAAGCAAGAGCTTTTTTTCTGTACGTCTATTTTTTGTTGATACTCAACACAATAATGATACTCATCCATACCTTTTCTTGTATAGTTTTTCCTTTATCTATGCGTCATTCTATTTTGCAAATACGACAGATTATTTTCTTTTTATGTGATATCATGCTCATCATATGAATATATCTCAGTGTAGCCATCTGATTCCCTTTAAGTGTATTTAGGCTGTATTTGGTTTGGGATTATTATGAATAAAACCACTTGTACTGTGTTTTACTCATCCTGTACTGAGAGTGATTCCATGCAGGGATTTATGTGAGAAAATAAGAATCAGAATAATAGAACAATTTATTTTAGTTTCCCTCATTCCTGGGTTTTTATTATTAAAATCCTCATTCTTTTATGTAAAAAAAAAAATTATAAAGATGGAGGTCTTTGGGCTGGGGCTGTGGCTCAGCGGTAGAGTGCTTGCCTAGCACATGCACGTCCCGGGTTCGATCCTCAGCACCATGTAAAAATAAAGGCGTTGTGTACAACTAAAACAAACAAACAAACAAAGAAGATGAAGGTCTTTGACGGGAAAGTGGAAGGAAACTAAAATATCTATAATGCCAGAGTTAAGTTAAAATAAGAGAACTTCATTTACTGTTGAAATATTTATCTATACATTCCTTTAAAATCACCACGGTTATAGAAAATGTAATTTTCTTACAGCCATACTTACCTTATGTACCTCATACCTGCAATATTTCAGAAGGAAGGGATAATAATACTTAGCTGTGGCTATCCTCTACAGATTGTTTTCCTAATCAGTCCTAATTTTCATTCCTTTCCCTTTAATATTGCCCCCTTTTTCCTTTGCTTATCTAAGATGGAGGCAAAGGATGCCCAGTGCTGCTCCCACTCTAATATTATCTGGAGCACACTGACAATTTCCCTGCATACACACTGCTTTCCCTATGCACACACAGTGTTCCCTTCCTTATCTTATGTAAATGGTGATGTCTCATGGGAATGTTGACTTTAAAAGATCCTCCAGGCTTTCTTCTCTTACAAAATTATCTGAACCATTCTACATGCAGGTTTTATATTATCTTATTCACTGATATTGCTGGTAGATAAAAATGTATTTTTAAAAGTTCAGGATGGTTTCTGCTTTCATCTTATCTTTTCATTCTTTATCTATAATGCTTCATTTTCTTATCAACTTTTTACAGAGACTTGAAGTTTTGTTGGATTTATCATTTTATTACCATTCTTTACTTATGTTAGACTCTGTATTTAAGTTTGAATCCTTATCTATTTTTGTCTGTGATTCAGGATATAAATATACACTTTTCTATACAAAGGAGTGAAATAATATTGCTGACATGTAGGTAGGGCTGTGCAGGAGAAGCAGCAAGGGTAACATACTGTTTTTCAGGATTCATTGGGACCAAGAACTGAATGTTGACCAAGTAAACTTATTATGATGTAATTTAATGGCATTAAGTTGTGGAAAATATATTTTAAGTATTTATAGTTTAAAAAAAATGTTAAGTCTCCTTAATTTTCCTAAGTCTTGTACCCATGTTCTTTGAGTGGCTTCTGGAATCAAAGTAGCAGTTCACCCACACCAATTCACCAATTTCCTGCTATGGGTTAGGGGGAGAACCATGCTTTATCTAATTTCTTTCTTTCTTGAAAACAGGACCTGGAAATATGTTCCTAGAGTATTCAATTTTTAGAGAGGAACTTGGAAACCACCTGGTCCAAACTTAACCACCCTATACTCATGAACGTTTTACAACTTTCCACAGGTGATTATAAAATCATTTTTGAGTACTACCGGAGACTGGAAATCTCTATCTGATAAAACACATACTGGGCATAGACACCTATCATTTCAGAATCTATTGATGTAGAACAATTCCACATCACAAGTGTTTTAAATGACTATAATTTATTACTTCTTGACATTCAGTATGTTAGGAATTTGGACAAGAGTTATCAGTGCTGCTCTAATTTGTACATTTTTCATGCACCTCTCACTCAACTACACCCATTTGGAAGCTGTACTGGGCCTGAAGATTCATGAAAGCTTGTCACCTATCACTTTGGTGTTTCCCCTTGCAGTCTCTCCTTCTCCTTGTGTTATCTCATTCTTCAGTGCCTAGGTGTCTCTCTCTCTCTCTCTCTCTCTAGCAGGATAATATGTAACTCCTTGTAGCATGGCAACTTGCTCCCAAGAAAGAAGTTCCTGGTATCTTGAAGTCTAAGTGCAGAATAAGCACCTCATTATTTCTATGTTTTATTGGATAAAACAAATCGCAAACAGCCTACGTCCAAGGGGTAGGAGAGAAGAAATAAACTTTACTTCTTGATTGGAGTCTCTAAAATGTTTCATTGCCAAAAGCTGTAAGAGAGATGATATCATTGCAGCCACTTTGGAAACACTACCTCACCCAGAATGTTGGACCACCTATTTTCACTAATAGTCTGCCACTCAGATTGTTTTCTTCTAACTTTCCTAATGTTCCCTCCTTCTGACTCAGGTCTTATGAACTCTTAATCCTTATCCCTAATTCTAGGCCAACTGAATTTAATGCATACCTATACTTTTTTTTTTGTACTGTTGATTTTGTTCAAGGGCACTCTACCACAGAGATACATTCCAAGCCCTTTTATTTTTATTTTGAGATAGGGTCTTTCTAAGTTGCCCAGGCTGGCTTCAAACTTGTCTCTTGACTCAGTCTTCTGAGTAAATGGGATTAGAGAAATGCACCATTGTGCCTGGCCAGACCTGCATTTTTAAAAGCAGTTTAACTTATTCTTTTTGGTGTCTGAGGTAGACAATTCCACATCCTAGAAGAAGGTAGGAAGGAATTGAACAGTGCTCTTCAAATGATGTTGGGGCACCATTATCTGTCAAAAAGATTATTCACAGAGTGAACTATATAATTCAACTCCCTGAAAATATTACTATTTTTTTTAGTTCTGTCCATAAGAGCCATTTAAATACTAACGATCACTCCAGTGTTCCCAAGCTTTTGATGGCTCTTTGCTAAACACTCCTTTCTTCTGTCAGTTTCCAAACTGTTCACTAATCTGACCATTCTCTTATAGACCGGCTGTATTTGGCTCTTGTACATCTTAAAGCAATTACAGTTCACTTGGAGAGTCAGAACTGCAGAAAATAGATGATACCCTCTATGCTGTGGTTTTGGACCCTATAAATCTATTGACACTGTTGTCTTATAGTAAGCTCACGATGAAGCATGAACACCTTTAAGTAGTGTTCATGCTTTCTGTTCAGTCTTCTATTCCTTAGTCTATGCTTAACATGCGCACATTGTTGTGTACGCCCAGGGACATTTCCAGGAACCACTGAGAATATAAATTCACTTCACTCCATTCAGGTAAAGACCAACAACTAAATTAAAAGATATACACAATTCCAAATAAAACTTCTAAATGGTGAATTCATAAATTTTAATACATCTAAAATTTAATCTTTCAGTAACCTTACTCTCTAAATACATAAATCTTGAATACTTTTAGATAGTAGCTGTAAGCTATTACATAATTGGTGGAAGAGTGAGACAGGTCCAGTCATTAAATAAGGTCATTAATGCTGCATATCTTATAACAAGCATATCCATTCTTAATAAATGCCTTCCTAAAAATAATGAAGCATTCAGAAAAATATCTTGAAATAGTCACTTATAAAATTCCCATGCAAGATTTTGTTATTGGTCTCAACTCTTCTTATTGTATTTTATTAAAATATACCACAGTTTATTATTAGTATTAAGGTTTACACTTTTATTCCAATACCCACCCACATTTTTCATCCTGTATCCTAGGACATGTTAAATTATTTAGTGAACACCACAGTTCCTTCTTTTTATAAAATGACTATTCATGATGATTGCTCTTTTTTTTTTATTCATTCATATCTTTTCATTCATTCAGCAAGTATGCTAGATGGAGGGTACATACAGCAGTGCTATAATTTTAGATTCAAGTTCTATAGAAAAGTAAAACAGAGAATGAGAATGACAAATACAAAGGAAGGAAAAGTGAAGACAGGCTACTTTAAAGGCAGTAGGAAAAGCTCTGGGAACCTGGAGTTGATGCTTGGATAGAGATCAGACTCCTGGGGAGGAGGCAATCTGAGGAAATATTTGGGCAGAGTATGCAGATCACAAATGCAGAAAAAGCCTGTGTATGGGTCAAATTTTGCATGTTCTAAGATCACTAAGAGTCAGAGCAAGCAAAGGGGGGAGTGATAGCAACTCAGGTAGAAGTGGGAAAGGGCAATTCATGAAGTGACTTAAATGCCGTGGAACATGTGATAAGCTTTTAGTTTAAATATGATGAAAACCTAGCAGTTACGGTTGGTACTACATTTAGAAAACGTCTCTGAACCTTTTATTAGGCTACTTAGAAGCCTGTCAGTTTTAAGTAAGAACTGCAATGGGAAACATTTTTTGTGGTAGGTGCAGCAGTTTTGCTGCTTGGTTCATATGATCTCTTAAATTCCAGAGTTCTAGAAGTATCTGTGGTACATAATAACAACATGTCGAACCCCAGCTAAGCCCTGATGGGAGAGTCACAAAGAAGATCCTTGGATTCAGGAACAAGGTCACATACTATGCAGAAGAGAGATCTTCATTGTTCATAAGTATTTCCTACCATGGCATTGGGCTCTGGTAGAAACAGTGCCTAATAATGGAATAGCACATGTCTATACAACCAAACACCATAAGGTAGATATTTTCATCCTCCAAATTATAATGTCTGGCAAGAACAACAACAGTTCATTATACAAATAAAGTGCCACACTTAGGGCCAGTCCTAAGTAGATAAGCAGATAGCTCAGGGCCTCCAACATCTGTTGTTCCAATCACTTTCCCTCAGTGAAATTATGTGCAGGTTTTATAGGATGTTCATCACAGCTATATAATGAAAGAGAAAAGATCTGTTCAGGCTCAAAGGTGGATTGACCCACTGGCAAATACTTTTTGCTTGGCTAAACTTCAGTCAATCTCCTGTAATGTTTCCTAGGTTCATTTGTGTACTGCTTTGTTAAAATCCTGTTTTAGCCAGAAACTCTACTAAGCCAATTTATTAAGAAACAGCCCCGCATATCTTATCACCCCTGATATCTCATGCAATTTCTCATTCTCTACCCACCCCCTGTATCATCTCCCCTTAAAGGAACAGCCTCAATGAATGACTAATAGGAGCTGGCTTCTGTGTTCCTGCAGTGGGAGGACTGAGGCGCATGTTCTGCCATGCCTTCTAGAATTTCCTACAGGATTCATTTCTACTAGCTCACGGTGGTTGCTCTCTTAGTAATGTACCATTTATGGCTTCCTCCCTTTTCTGTCTTACTTCCTCTGTCCCTTATGAGTGTTCCTTGGGATCACCTATCAAAAAAAAAATTCTTTATACTTAAATCTTTATCAATGAAAAAATTCAAATTAAGACAAAAAGCTTTGGAAAATTTCAACTGGGGAATGATACCTAAACAATCTTTTCAAATGGCCACTATAGTTATTTTTGTGACAAATGGACAGTCTGACAAGAGAGTAATCAGGGAAAAGTAGTAGGAAGACTATTTTCCTAGGAGAGACATGTTAGGACTCTGGAAGCAGAATTGGATTGGGTAGGACCAGGGTGGTCTCAAGACAGAGTTGGGGATAGAGAAAAATGTCACATTTTGGCAAGAATAATTACATGGGCTTTAGAGAAAATCACAAAGAGAAAGCTGCTGACACAGAAGTGCCAGGGAGATAGGATAGGGCAGAGAGATAAAAATTTCTTTTTTTGAGGGGGGACATGATCACTTTGTGAACTCTATTAGACTTATGTTACATGCTGAGTAGACAGTTAAAGCAGTTCTGTATGTATGCAACTAGAGCTCAGGAAACAGGTCATAATGTTAAGTTTGGAATTATACACATGTAAATGACATTTAACCTGTTACTTAACCTAAAAAATAGAATTTTGTAATAAATATGTAGCTAATTCTACATGGTATTTAAAATGCTTGTTTATTGAATTTTGAAGAACCAGCCATTGAAATTTAGTGGGGATCTTTCACTTCCTTAAATAAATTTATTCCTTTTTTTATGAGACAGTGTTTTACTATGTTGCCCAGGTTGTCCTCAAACTCCTGGGCTAAATCCCCCTACCACTCCCTCTTAAACATCAGGGCTGGGACTAAAGGTGCAAGTGTACCTACCATTTGATTTGGTTTGGCTGGGTTTGGTGCTGGAGATGGAACCCAGGGCCTTGTACATGTTAAGCATGTTGTCTACCATTGAGCTCCACCACAAACTATATATAATAGCCATTGTAAATACAATTGCTTTCTTAATTTCTTTGGCATCAAGTTGGTGTATAAAAACAATAATATTTGTATATAGGTTGAGTGTCTCTTAAATGCTCAGAACAGGGAATATTTCAATTTGGGAGAGTATTTTTTCTAGTTTGAAATATTTTCATAAACTTTACCAGTATACTATTCCTAATCTGAACTCTGGTCCAAAATATGAAAATCTTTGAGTATTACATTAGCACTCCAAATTTTTTAGATTTTAGAATTGAGCCCCAGAGCTTCAGGCTCTACCTATTGTAAGGAGTCCCAGGTTGCTCTGCTGTTCAACTGCTGGAAGACCTGTAGGGACTTGGCACCCTGAAAGCCAGCAAATGATTGCTTAGGGGCTTCACCACCTGGCCACAGCCCAGCTTGCCTGGCATGCCACTTCACTGCCAGGTCCACTTGTCCCAGCCAGCTGCTTTACCACCTGACCTGCAGCCCAGCCCACCTACACCAATCTCCCATCCAAGAAGAGAAGTTGGGAAGTCTTAAAACTCTATCCTTTAACTCAGTGAGTAACACAATAAAAAGGAAGGACTCAATAGCCCACAGCCCATACTCCCATGCTTAGTTCATACCTCAAAAAGAAACAAAAAGACAATCAGTTGGGCACAGTGAATATGTATGCTCACTATTTGTTAACCACAGTGAAAATGACTCCTTAATTTCTTAACTTTTCACCAAGATTCCTCACCCCCACCTTTTCTTTTTTTTTTCCTGCTTTTGTCTTATTTGATTTTTGCTTTTGATTTTCTATATTTAGTTTTTGTTTGAATGTGTGAATGTATACTGATCGATTGAAGGAGATATATATATATATATGCATACATGCATATATATATTATATATGTATATTTCTCCTCATTTATAGCTTTATATTTTTGAAAGTATTATTTTCCCATGCTCTGTATTTTGAGGATTAGGGTTTTTGATTAGCATATTATGATTTTGTTTTCCATAGTTTTTGCCATTACTCTATCTCCCCTCTCCCCCCCTCTTGCTGACAACCAAATTCCATTCTCTTTCTTCTCCTTTATAATCTTACTTTTATTTTTCCTTCCCCTTTCTCATTAACAACATATCCTAAGTCATCACTGTGTCTGCCTCACTCACCCTTTGAACTGGTAAACACTGTTCTGCCCTCCTATCTCTCTTGTTTTTCATACACAACTGTATTTTTAACACCTTTCAAACCTAGTTGATATCTATAACATCTGCCCCTGCCACCAATGTCACAGCAATAATTAGTATGGTGGAAGTCACAGACAAAACCTATTACTTGATTTTATGCCAGACATAATTCATGATTAATTACTGTTTTTACCCATGGAAATTGCTGATCCTACTATTTCTGCATATTGTACCAATTAAAACTGTAGATTACAAACTTTGAACTAATTATCTTGTCCACTGCTACATATTGTTTGTATAGACTGTTGCTATCATTGGGCTCCCTCCCAATCTGTGAGGTGCTACTAACAGAAGGACAATATAAACTCATAAGGTAGAAACTCTACAGATTGATTTCTATCCAGATAGATGGGTAGACATACAAACAGTATGAAAAACAAGAGACCAACCTGTCCTAAATAACACAGAATATCTCAACAACATATTCCATTGACACCACAGTGGAGGAAATGTCAGATATGGAATTCATAAAGTTTATGGTTAAACTGATTTACAAGGTAAAAGATGATGTAAGAAATCAGAAAGATCACTTCAGTAAGGACATAGAGACCCTAAAGAAGAATTAGTCAGAAATCCTTGAAATGAAGGAATTATACACCAAATTAAAAATTCATTGGAAAGCATTCTCAGCAGACTAGACCACTTGTAAGAGAGAGTTTCAGCCAATGAAGACAAAATATATAATCTTGAAGATAAAGTTGACCATGGAGAAAAGATGTTATGAGACCATGAACAGAACTTCCAAGAAATATGGGATAACACGAAAAGACCAATTTTAAGATCAATTGGGATAGATGAAGGCTTAGAGATACAAACCAAAAGAATGCACAATCTTTTCAATAAAATAATACATGGAAATTTCCCAAACCTTAAGAATGAAATGGAAAATCAAATACAGGAATTATACAGAATCCCAAATACACAAAATTACCACAGACCCACACCAAGGCACATTATTATGAAAATGCCTAAAGTACAGAATAAGGACAGAATTATAAAGGCTGCCAGAATGATGGTTCACATTTAGAGGGAAACTAATCTGGATCGCAGCTGATTTGTCAACCCAGACTCAAAATTAGGAGATCTTTGAAAAATGAAAGTGAAAACCAGGAAAAGGAGGAACTGTATTAGAAGAGTAGTCAAAGGAGAAACTAATTCATGTTAAAAACCAGAAATAACCCAAAATGACAGTGAATAATAATCATATCTCAATATTAACATTGAATATAAATAGCCTAAATGCATTAATCAAAAGATATAGACTGGGGACTGGGGTTGTGGCTCAGTGGTAGAGAGCTTGCCTAGCATGTTTGAGGCACTGGGTTCGATTCTCAGCGCAGCACATATATAAATGGATAAAATAAGGTCCATCAACATCTAAAATATATATTTACAAAAATGATATAGACTGGCATATTAGATTAAAAAAAAAAAACCCTACAATATGCTGCCTGCAAGAGACTCACCTCACAAGCAAAACATTCACAGATTGAAGGTAAAAGGATTGAAAAAAATGTATCATTTACATGTATCTCATAAACAATCAGGGGTTTTATCTTTACATCAGATAATGGACCTCAAGCCAAAGTTAGTCAGAAGGAACAAGGAAAGTCATTTCATACTGGTTAAAGGAATTATACATCAATAAAACATGACAATCATAAATATTTATGTCCCAAACAGTGGAACACCTATGATACATCAAAATAAATTCAATTTCAAGAATCAAAAAGACCAAAACAAAATAATACTGGGTGATTTTAACACACATCTCTCACCACTGGATAGATCCTCCAAACAAAAATTAAATAAAGAAGATACAAAATTAAGAAATACAGTTAATAACAAACACATATAGAATATTTCATTCATCAATGACTAAATGTACTTTCTTCTCATCAACACATGGATTCTTCTCTAAAATAGACCCTATTTTATGCCACAAAGAAACTCTTAGCAAATACAAGAAAATAGAGATATTATCTTGCATTCTATCAGATCATAATGGAATGAAATTAGAAATCAATGATAAAATAGAAGGTATGCTAATACTTGGAGGCTAAATAATACACTATTGAATGATGAATGTATAACAGAAAAAATTAGGGATGAAATTTAAAAATGACAATAGTGACACAAAATATCAAAATCTCTAGGACACTATGAAGGTGGTTCTAAGAAAGTTCATTGCATTTAGCTCATTCATTAAAAGAATAGAAAGTCACCAAATAAGTGACATAACATTTTATCTCAAAGCCCTAGAAAAAGAAGAACAAATCAACACAAAAAGCAGTAGGAGACAAGAAATAATAAAAATTAGAGTCAAAAATGAATGAAACTGAAACAAACAAACCAAAAAACAATTCAAAAAGTCAATGAAACAAAAATTTGGTTCTTTGAAAAAATAAATGAATTTGATAAACCCTTAGCTAAACTAACAGTAACAAAAGAAAATAGAGAGAAAAAAGCCTCAAATTACTATAATTTATGATGAAAAGGGAATGGACACTAATCAAATACAGACAATAATCAGAAACTATTTTGAAAATACATATTCCAATAAAATAGAAAATTATGAACACATTCATAAATTTCTAGAGACATCTGACCTACCCTATTTGAATTCAGAGGACATAGAAAATATAAACAGATCAAATTCAAGCAATGAAATTGAAGATGCCTACCAATGAAGAAAAGCCCAGCACCAGAAAAATTCCTGGCCAAGTTCTACCAGAACATCAAAGAAGTAACCCCAATCCTTTTCATATTATTCCATGAAATAGAAAAAGAGGGAACCCCTTCAAACTCATTCTATGAAGCTAGTATCACTGCTGAACCAAAACAAAAGACACACCAAGGAAAAAAAGTTCGACCAATATCCTTGATGTACATAGATGTGAAAATTTTTACTGAAATACTGGCAAACTACATACAAATCATATTAAAAATGACAGTGCACCATGATCAAATGAGGTTCATCCCAGGGATGCAAAGTTGGTTCAATATATGGAAATAAATAAATATAATTCATCACATCAATAGACTTAAAAGAATCACATGATTATCTCAATAGATGGAGAAAAAGAATTTAACACAAAATACATCATCAATTAATATTCAAAACACTTGAAAAACTAGGGATAGTTGGAATGTACCTCCACATTGTAAAAGCTATCTATGCTAAAACCAAGACCAACATCCTTTTAAATGGAGAAAAACATGAAAGCATTCCCTCTAAAAATGGGAACAAGACAAAGCTGTCCTCTTTCACCACTTATATTCAACATAGTTCTTGATACCCTAGCCAGAGTAATTAGACAAAAGAATGAAATTAAAGGGTACAAATAGGAAAAGTAGAGCTCAAACTATCACTATTTGCTGATGACATGATTCTATATTAAGAAGACCCCAAGAACTCCAGCAGAAAGCTTTTAGAACTCATAAATAAATTCAGTAAAGTAGCAGGATATAAAGTTAACACCAATAAATCAATTGCATTTCTATATACCAATGATGAATCAGCTAAAAAAAAAGTTTGAAAAACTATCATATTCACAATAGCCTAAAAAATACTTAGGAATTAATCTAACAGAAAAGTTGGAATACCTATACAATGAAAACTACAGAACACTAAAGAAAGGAATTGAAGAAGACCTTAGATGATGGAAAGATCTCCTACATTCTTGGATAGGCAAAATTAATATTATCAAAAGGCCATCCTACCAAAAGCACTATACAGATTTAATTCATTTCCTATGAAAATTCCAATAATGTTCATAGAAATAGAAAAAGTCTTCAGGAAATTCATTTGGAAAAATAAGAGGCCCAGAATATCCAAAGCAATCCTTAGCAAGAAAAGTAAAGCAGAAGACATTGCAATATCAGATCAATTATACTACAGAGCTATAGTAAAACAAACAAACAAAAATAATAACATGGTATTGGCACCAAAACAGACATGGAGGCCAATGGAATAGAATAGAAGACACAGAGTCAAACTCACATGTATACAGTTATCTCATACCAGACAAAGGCGACATAAACATACATTAGAGAAAAAAGCTAGCCTCTTCAACAAATGGTGCTGGGAAAACAAGAAATTCAAATGTAGTAAAATGAAAATAAAACCCTCTCTCTCCCCCTGCACAAAATTCAACTCAAAGTGGAACAAGGACATAGACATGTGACTAGAGACCCTGCACCTACTAGAAGAAAAAGTTGGCCCAACTCTTCATCATGTCAGCTCAGGAAATAACTTCCTCAACAAGACCCTTAAAGCACAAGAATTAAAATCAAGAATTAATAAATGGAATGATATCAAACTAAAAAACTTCTTTACAGCAAAGGAAACAATCAATAACATGAAGAGTGAACCTACAGAATGGGAGAATATCTTTGCCACCTGCACCTCAGATAAAGCATCAATCTCCAGGATGTACAAAGAACTCAAAATACTTAAAACCAAAACTAAATAAATAATCCAATCAATAAATGGTAAAGGAACTGAACAGACACTTTTCAGAAGAAAAAATACAAATGGTCAACAAATATATGAAAGCATGTTCAGCATCTCTAGCAATTAGAGAAATGCAAATTAAAATTACACTGAGCTTCCATCTCACCCCACTCAGAATGGCGATTATCAAGAATACAAGTAACAATAAATGTTGGCGAGGATGTCAGGGAAAAGGTATACTCACAATCCTTGTGGGACTTCAAACTTTTGAAAACACTCTGGAAAGCAGTATGGAGATTTCTCTGAAAATTTGGAATAAAACCACCATTTGACCCAGTTATCCCACTCCTCAGCATATATCCAAAGGACTTAAAATCAGCACACCGCAATGACACATCCACATCAATGTGTATAGCAGCTCAATTCACAATAGCAAAGCTACAGAACCAACCTAGGAACTCTTCAATAGATAGATCAAGAAAATGTGAGACACACACACACACACACACACACACATACACACACAGAGGAATATTACTCGCCCATAAAGAAGAACGAAATTATGACATTTACTGATAAATGGATGGAACTGGAGACTATCGTGCTAAGTTAAGTAAGCCTGTCCCCAAACACCAAAGGCTGAATGTTCTCTCTGATATGTAGATGCTAACACACAATAAGGAAGGAAGGCAGAGAATATATATCCATTGGATTAGACAAAGGGGAATGAAGGGATGAGAGGGGGCATGGAAATAGGAAAGATAGTAGAATGAATCAAACATAAATTTCCTGTGTTTATATTATGAATACATGACCTGTGTAACTCCACATCACATACAACCAGGAGAATGGGATCCTAATTAGAATAAGTTATACTCCATATATCTATAACATGTCAAATACATTCTACTGTCATGTTTATCTAAAAAGAACAAATAAAAAATTAAATAAAAAAGAAATTTGAAGAAAAAAGATTGCTTTGGATCTACCAGCACCACAATCTTGATTCAAATGAAGCATGAACTTCTCATTGGAGGTGACGTGGTGCCGGCCAAATGAAATGGGCACCAGGAAATTAGCAGACTTATGCTTGTCCACTGCCCACGTACTCACCATTGACATCCATGCTATTGATGCACTGCCTGGCCCACTGCAGGGGTGGAGCTAAGTGTCAGCAAAGCTCCAGTCCTGGGATTCTACTAAGGAACAAGGAACTCAGTTTAATCCCTGACGATAGTCCACTCTGAAAATATTTTTTCTAGTATGACAAAAGTTATACGAGCATATGCTTTTGGCACATAGATGCCTCATTGTCCTAGTAGCTTTTTGTTCTTTTTTGGAAAAGAATATTATATCTCTACTTCCCTACAGTGTGTTCTGTGTCTTTATCATTGTTAAATCATAAGCCCCCCCCTTTTTTTTCTAATGGTTCTCCTCTTTTTCCATAGATTTTTTTTTTTTATTGATCTCATTATGAGGACTACACTATTGCTATACATTTATCACATGCAGCCAGATGTGGCCTAAGGATGTTTTGGTCATTGATGGACTTCATGTACAAAAATGGCTATAGCATAGAATCTAGGTGTGTAGTATTATATATTATCTAGGTGTTGGAACAGTCTATGATATTTGTAAAATGGCAGATTCACCTTATAAATTCACCAAAACTTATCCTAAACTTTGAGGCATCACTATATATACATACATATATTACAATTATATAGTATTTATTTGATATACAATTTTTACATGTCAAATTTATCAGAACGTTTCATTTATCTTTTTGTTTGTTTGTTTGTTTGTTTGTTTGTTTTTTTGGTGGGGGGTAGTGGGGATTGAACTTAGGGGCACTTGACCACTGAGACACATCCCCAGCCCTTTTTTGTGTTTTATTTAGAGGCAGGGTCTCACTGAATTGCTTATCAGCCTTGCTTTTGCTGAGGCTGGCTTTGAATTCACAAACCTCCTGCCTCAGCCTCTCAATCTGCTGGGATTACAGGCATCTGCCACCGCACCCAGCCATTTAATTTGCCTTTTAAAAGCACTAGCATCTGACATTGCAGACACTGTGAGATGTTCATTTTCAATATCTTTAAATTTTGCTCTGTTTCTTAGGATTTTCTTTCCTCCAAGTTTATAAAATTTGCCTTTTTCAAACTTTTGAGACTAATGATTAGTTAATGCATTCTTAGTTTACCTATTTAAGATTCTATTTCTTTTTAACATCAACTTTAGATTCATCCCACTTTTTTACAGCTTTATTGCAGTATAATTCATGCATAATAATCTTTATGTATTCAATGTACATATTTTTATCTTTTGATATATGTATACAACCATAAACATAATTGACATGTTTATTATCTCAAAGTGTTTTCTAGTACCCTTTTAAAGTACTTCCTTTTTGCTCTTCCTTATCACCTTTTATTTAATAAATGTGATCTTATTGAGCAAAATAAAAGAATATTTTAAATTTAAGGACACTTCAAATTTTGAATTTTTGTATTAGGGGTGCTCAACCTGTATTAGCTAGAGTCACACTAAAAACATTATTGTGTACATTTTGTTTTACTTTCCATGTTTTGAAAAATTTCCAAGTTTATCAAATGTATGTATTTAGAACATGCCTTCCAATCAGTACATAATAGTTCATGAAAAGTCTCTACCAGAACTTCATTATTATTAATCAGCAAACATGCAATTTTTGTTATTATTATGAATAATGTTCTTTTTATTTATTGTTATTTATTTATTTATTATTGTTATTATTATGAATAATGTTCATGTTCTTTTACCACAAATCTAATTACAACACTATTCATTTTCTTTGGTTAGATTCATAGAAACCAGAAAGGTGTTTATGGTTGTGGGGTATGTATTGCTCTTTTATCTTCTAGCCAATTTGTATCAGATTACTACTACCAATTGAGTGTGGGAATACTCTTGATAGTACCAGTATTAGTAATACTGCCTTTGCAAATTTTATATTAAAATGTATAGATTTCTATTTTATCTGTATTTCTATAATTACTAAAGAGGATTAAAATTTCCCTGTACTTTTTGCCATTTTATTTTTCTCTTGTGGTTGTTTGCTCAGATCCTTTGATCATTTTTCTAAAGCAAAATATTATTTATCTGTAAAGTATTTTGACTGATAAGAACTGCATCTCTTCTTCTATACAAATTTGCAATATGTCTAGGTATTATTATCCTTTTCATTTTTGCTTTAATGGCTTTGCTTACAGAATTGTACAATATATGTAGTTGATATAAGTCTTCTTTGATGTTTTCTTTCCTTTGCATGCTTGCACATTTTCTCTGCACTGAATCCAAAAAAGAGTAACCATAATTTTATGTTATTTTTTGGTGTCTTCATTTTATATACACACACCTTTAAGCTTCAGCTGAAAATAATTTTTGTTGAATTATGAGATATCAGATAAAGACATCTCAGCTTTATTTTGAGATTTATCAATATGTTGATAATTTGAAGATATAAAGGAATTCATTTCTCAGCAATTTACTTAATTTATTTACACTACATGCCTCGTATGTGTTGTAGTGTTGTTGATTATCATCCATCTTCAAGTCCATAATGTTGTACCATCTTTATTACACTTGTTGAATGTTGGGATTTTTAAATTACATTTGAACTTCAATCCCAGCCCCATTCTTCTCTGTGATGGTCAAACTAGGAATCTGCAAACTACCTTTCCTATTAGCTGCTCTACGGTAGGTTTTACCATTAGGGGGTGCTAGAGGGAGGGTGCAAGGCAAGGAGGGGGACAGGGGACTTGCTTCTCCTTGACTGTCTGTGGTCTCCAAGTCCACTTCTGTTCCTGTGAGCTTCTCCCGAGCCACACTTCTCCCCTTTGGTAACAGCAACTTCTTACTACCAAAGCAATAGTGTTCATTTTGCATATTGTTTCAATCCACCCCTAATCAGCTTCATCACTCTTTCTCAGACCCAACACCAACTGCCAGTGTCCCCTCTTCAGAGATATGGGTTTCAGTTCTGTGGGATCCTGTCTTAGTCTGTGCTATTAAAACAAAGTACGTGATACTGGATAATTTAAAAAGACCAGGAATTTCACATGTTTATTTCACATGTTTCTGGAGGTTGAGAAAGTCCAAGGTCAAGACACTGGCTGGTCTGTGGTCCAGTCAAGGCTACTCTGGGCTTCCAGTATTACACCTGATAATTTGTGCTCTGGTGGGGATAAATGCTGTGTCTTCATGTGGTACAGAAGAGGGTACAGAAGGGCAAAAAGAGAAGGAACTATTCCCATCAAAACGCTCTATAAGGATAGTACATCCCACTGATGAGAGAGAGGCTGTCATGGCCTAATGATCTCTAAATACTATTACATTGCAACACCCAACTTTTAGAGGGGACACCCCCAAACCATGGCAGACATTTTCCCTTTTTATCCTCTGCCTTGTGGTGGTAACTACTTCTGCTTTGAGTATGTCTGCAATTCTATACAGTTCTTTATGATTCTATAGAGTTATTACCTAGTAAATAGCTTTATACTTCTTTATTCTGATTGAGTTCCTTTCTTCTTCTAATGGATTCTGATTAACAACTAGATTCATAATATTTCTTTCCATTTGTTGACTAGGGATTGAACCCAGGGGTAATTTATCACTGACCTATATCTTCAGACCTTTAATTTATTTTTATTTTTATTTTTTATTTTGAGACAGGTTCTCATTAAGTTGCTTAGGGCCTTGCTAAATTGATGAGTCTGGCCTAGAACTTTTGATCCTCCTATCTCAGCCTCTTGAGTCGCTGAGATTACAGGCATGTGCCATGATGCCTGGCTCTTTTAAGTTTTTAATAGAATTTTATGGCTATATTTCTATGTTCACAAGACATTTTTAGTTAATTATGAAGCTCTTCATATTTTGTTGTTTGTATGCATGCATTTTCTAGCTGGTTATTGCTAGAATAAAGGAAAAATTTGCATTTCTTTTTTAAGTAATTACTTTCTCTGAAGTCAATAAAAGAGCTATATATTTTGGGACCTAATCATCAGAGATGTTTCTAACAGAGTATATGTTAAAAGCATATAATGCTGGTGTAAATCAAGCCTACCTGCTCCATTAATGTGTGAATAATTTGTCTAGGTGAATCTCTGTACCAAAATACATTTTTTTTTTGGAAAAAATGGGGGAAGGCAAAGTGGAGACTAGTAAAGACAGGAAAGGTCACAGCAGGTATTACTAAATATGGCAATTATTTGCAAAAGCAATGCTTTTTCCAATGAATTATAAAAGTTATTGGTGATGTGATGCATGCAGGTATAAAAATAATTTAAATTTTTTTATAGTATAAGAATCTTGATAGGTCAATTTTGCCATTATCAAAACAAGTATAAAAATAAATGGAGTTATTATGGGATTTAAGCTGTTCTGAGTATTAGGTATGAAATTGCAAAAGATCTTTATTTTGAGTAAAATGCTTATCTACGCGCTATAATTAACATTAAATAAAAGAGGTTTTAGTTACAGAATGACAGAGTTGATTGTTTACAAATATCAGTGTGAATAAACACCTATTGATGATTTTGTGTTGTAGTTCTTCACTTCATCCAAGTTTACAGTGAGGGAACTAAATTCATTTAAAGCAGGAGAACTTGGACTCTGTAGAAGAACTTAAATATCTTAGGCTCTGCAAATCAGTCTCTTTCTTGACTACTCATTTCTTTTTGTAGGGTAAAAGCAGCCACAGACAATAGCAGACATGGGTGGGACTCTGCTCCAACAGAACTTTATTCATAAAAAGAGTCAGCAGGCTGGATTTGAGTCATGGGTTGTACTTTGAAATCCTAATTTAAATGACTGGCAGCAGAGAATATAAACTCATCTTTCCAGTGAGGGAAATTGTTGGGGAGTTACATTTTGGCAGCTTTCAAGATATGGTGGGAACCTAGGGATTTTGCTCCCCACCCCCAGCTTTCTATTCTACCTGATCTCTTTCTGATGATAGTACTAGGCAGCCATACCCTTCAGACGTCAGAGTTATTTCTCTGAAGAGGGGCATGATTTTTTAACAATGTTACTCATAAAAATTGTTGAAGCTTCTGACAAGATCTTTTTCTTTTGTGATTTAAGTATAAAATTTATTTTCATTGTATTGATTTAAATAGATTAATATACTGGTCTGTTTGTCATCATTCCCTTTAAGGGAAATTGCACTACCTATAACTCTCATTAGTTAAGCTGTTCTATTTTCTGTCCTAAAGCCCTGCTCAGCCCCAGTCCCAGAAGAGTGCTCTTTATTCCAGGGAAGCCCAGCCTCAGTCTGACCACTGTGTTAAGATGAGATAGCCCAAGGTTTGCAAAGTACAAATCTCCCAGAGGCCAAGGAGATAATGTAAAAGACTGACAGAGGCCAGAGTAAAACGTATGGTGTTTCTGTCTTCAGTGATTCCACTTAAGACTTTTCCTGAGTTAATGACTTTTCCTGAGGCCATGGCAACTGCCAATCTGCTCTCTCTGTTTTATTTATATATATATATATATATATATATATATATATATATATATATATATATATATATATCTTGGCATGCAAGAGATTCTGCATGTAAGTAAGAACATGTAGTTGTTTTGTTTAGTTTCTTTCTTTATCTTGTTTATTTCACTAATCACAAGTGGTAAAACACTTTCTCAAGATGCTGGACAGCAGCCAATGAGCTGCAGCTTTTGAATGCACTACAGTGTTTGCCATAGCTAATCTATGGTGTTCCTTAGGTTAGGTGTACTCAATACATGTTTGACTCACAATGTTCTAAATATATGATGGCCTTACTGGGATGTAGCCCCATTGCAAGCCAAGGAGCATCTGTGGTTCTTTTTGTTTGTTTGTGTCTTTCTTATCCTCTAAAACAAGACAGTGGATAAAAACAAAGATAAAAGGCAAAAGAATCTCATCCTTAGTATAAGACACAATAGGGAATGGTGTCCCCCTGGACAGCACAACCTCTGTGTAGGGGCTCTGCTATCAGCCTCAAGTAAGTGTTACCTTGGAAAAAAATACCTACTGTTGCCAGAACCTCTGGATTTTGTTTGTTTGTTTTTGTCCAAGGGATGACACATTTATTTGTTTTTTTGTAAAGGTCTTCCAATTTTTGAATGTTGAAAGTTACTTCAACTTTTTTAAACCCTCTGGTAGAACAACAGTGTGCAATGTTAAAATAAAACATACTTGAAATTTTAAAATGACTATTAAGCCACCATTCACAATTTCTATACCAAGCACTGATTTTTTTTCCCTTTGAGGAAATTAAATTTGGAAACATAAAGAGGCATACATGAGGCTTGTATAACACATACAGGAAGAAGGGAAACTGACAGACAATGACAACAGAGCTGGAGCTGTGTTAAGATGAAGTCATCTGCATATAAGACAGAGTCTATGTTGAGTAAATATTTGCTTTTCAATGAGAATAAACAAATCTTCAAGTTAAATATTTACACTATCCTGAAGTATGAGTAAGCAGAGTAAGTCAGTTGGCAGTAAGTCAATTGAGAGAAGATCAGAAAACAACATGCAAAGAAAAATAGGAACTCAAAAGGAGATCAGTTATTCCATGAGAGAGAAGGGAAGAGAATATGGTCCCTGGAATTGCCTGGTCCCTGTTATGATGCTTTTTGTTCTAGTTCTAGATTTTTTCCATATGTCATCTTTTAATGAAATATTCTTATATTGAACTAACTTAAGTGAATTTCTTTTCTTTGTAATTAAAAAATCTGAATCAAGCATATCACATTTTTAGTATATCTAATTGTTTTAGAATAAGTAAGTACAAGGCCATAGTGGTTGATCTTAAAAAAACATTTAAAATAGATACACCTAGAAAACATAAGAATTGTTTGCCATCCAATAAAGTACCTTGTTACCAATTAATTTGAGATAATAGAGGTTGTTACCTGTCATTCAAAAACTATGATGTGAATTTTGGTATAATTGATGGAGGAGGCTGAGGCAGGAAGAGTGCAAATTAGAGACAAGCCCTGGTAATTTTGCAAGATGCTGTCTCAAGAACTGCTGATGTAGCTCAGTGGTAGAGCAACATAGGGTTTAACCATCAGAATAGGGGTGGGGGGGAGGGAGAAAAAATATGTTGTAATTTCTTTTAATTGAAATTCTTAAGTTTTAGCCTTGATTTCAAAGTAGATAAATTCTGGAGAAGGAGAAGGAAAGTGCTGTGGAGTGATGTTGGCCAAATTATACTGTTACATAGTATGCATGTGCAAATATATAACAACAAATACCATCATTCTGAACAACAATAATGCACCAATGAAAATGTGGGGAAAATAAATAAATAAAAGAAAGAAGTACACAGATACTCTGATAACATATATGTTTCATAGTATAAGAAAGTAAATTTTGTCTACCTACCACATATTTACATGATTATTTTAGTGCTCTGATTTTAAGTCATATTAAAATATTTAAAATATATGCTTCAAAATCAACTTTTGGATTCATGGAATCCAGCAGATTAACTTTCAGATTTTAATAGGTAATGACTCCATTTGTTCCTTGTGATTTAAGATGATTGAATGCCAGCTTTATCTGCAGTAATATATGTCCATTTTAGCCATTTCAGTTTTTTTTTTTTTTAATAGTGATACAACTTGGCAACAGAACTGAGTTTGCCTCAAAATGATTATAAAAAATAAAGCCATACAGTTTGATCTTGTCCACATTTCTGTAGTTAAGACAAAAAATATTAGGAAAATTTAATAATATACTTTCAAGTTATATATTTGGAGAATATGTACAGTAGCTATGGCTGCAATACCTAAATATAGTGAATATTAAATAGCACATAAAGAATTTATTGATGTGATAAGGAGAAAGTACTTTATTGTATATATTTAAGATGTATAACCTGATGCTTTGATATACATGTAAATGTTAAATTAATATATCCATCATCTCCCATAGTTAACCTTATTTTTGATAACATCCTAAGATCTCTGCTCCTGGCAAATTTCATGAATACAGTACATTAACTATTGCCACCATTCTATACTTTAAACTCAGAGCTTACTTAACTTACAGTCAAAAGTTCATATCCTTGGACAGATATTCTCACATTTCCTCTGCTTGCTAGGCCATGGTAATCACCAATCTGCTCTGTTATATATGAATTCTACTTTTTTTTTTTTTTTTTAAATTTTTTTATTATTTATTTACTTATTCATCATGCACAAGTATAGTATCTTTTTACATACAACTGCTTGTATACAAAGTATATAAGTACCATTCAGATCTTCAATCATGCATTTAGGTTAATGATGTCCATCTCATTCAATCTACTTTTTGAGATTCCACACATATGTGAGAACATGTAGTTTTCTGTCTGGCTTATTTCACTTAGCACAATATTCTCTGAGTTCCTCCATATTTTTGTAAATGGCGGGATTTCCTTTTTAAGGATGGATGGTGTTCCATTGTGTGTGTGGAGAGGGATACACACGTTTTTAAAAATCCATTCATCCATCAATGACACTGAAGTGTCTTCATATTTTGGCTATTGTAAAGAAGGCTGCAATGAATATCTTAGTACAGATATTGCTTTGAAAATTTCCTTTTCTTTTGGATATATACCCAGAAGTGGGATAGAATCATACTGTTGTTACATTTCTAATTTTTTTAATATTTATTTATTTGCTTTAGTTGTAAACAACGCGTTTATTTTTACGTGGTGCTGAGGATCGAACCCGGGCCGCGTGAGTGCTAGGCAAGTGCTCTACCACTGAGCCATAATCCCAGCCCCCATTTCTAGATTTTTGAAGAAACTTCAAACCTTTTTCCAAAATGGCTATGCTAATTTATAAACCTAACCATGTAGCAGCATTCTCTTTTGCCAACATCCTCTCCAACACTTCCCTTTGACTTTTTATTGTTAGTCATTATAACAGGAGTGAGGTGAGATCTCACTTTGGTTTTGAATTGCAACTCCTAGCTGATTAGTGATGTTCAGCACCTTTTCATGTATGGCCATTTGTATGTCTTCTTTGGAAAATATCTATTAAGAAGTTTTGCCCATAATCTTTTTTTTTTTTTTTTTTTTTTTTTTTTGGTACCGGGGATTGAACTGAGGGGCACTTGACCACTGGGCCACATCCCCAGCCCTTTTTTTGTATTTTTTATTAGAAGCAGGGTCTCACTGAGTTACTAAGTGCCTCGCCATTGCTGAGGCTGGCTTTGAACTCGCAATCCTCCTGCCTCAGCCTCCCAAAGTGCTGGGATTACAGGCGTGCGCCACCGCGCCCGGCTTGCCCATAATCTTTTTGGGATGTTTGTTTACTGTTGAGTTTTATGAGTTCCTTATTATTTTTATATTAAGCTATGGTTAGCAAATATTTCTCTCATTGCATGGGTTGCCTTTTCATTTTGTTGATTATTTACTATGCAGAAACATTTTGGTTTGCCAGAGTCTCACTTGCTTAGTTTTGTTTTTCTTGTAGTGTTTTCAAGGTCTTATTCAAAAAATATTGCCCTGACCAGTTTTAAATGGCTTTCCTCCTGGATTTTTATCTGTTTTGAGTGTATTTTTGTAAATAGTGTAACAAAAGGCTCTGATTTCATTCTTCTGCATGCATATATCCAGTTGTCCAAAGACAATTTATTGAAGAGATTCTTCTTTCCTCATGTGTTTTCTTGGCACCCTGATCAAAATTTAGTTGACTACATACATGTAGTTTTATTTATGGGCACTCTCTTCTGCTCCATTGGTCAGTGTGTCTTCTTCTACAAGTATCATTCTATTCTTATAACCATAGTTTTGATAATATACTTTGAAATCAAGTATTATAATGCTTCTGGCTTTATTTATTTATTTATTCATTTTTTTATCGCTCAAGATTTCTTTGGCTATTCAATATCTTTTATGGTTCCATATGAATTTTATGATTTTTGTTTCTATTTCTGTGGAAGACATTATTGAAATTTTGATAGATACTGCATTTAATCTGTAGATTACTTTAGGTAATATGGACATTTAAACAATATTGACTCTTTGAATCCATGAACATGATATATATTTCCATTTCTTTGTGTCCTCAATTTCTTCCACCAGTGTTTGACAATTTTTGGTGTATAGATATTTTACCTTCTTTGTTACATTTATTCATAAATATTTTATTTATTTTTATAGTATTATGAATAGTATTTTTTAAATTTCCTTTTTTGACAGTGTATTAGTGTATGGGAGCACAGCTGATTTTTGTATGTTGATTTTTTATTCTGCAATTTTACTGAATTTATTTATTAGTTATAATAGGTTTTGGTGGAGACGTTAGAGTATTTCATATATGAGACCATATCGTGAACAGACAATTTCTCTTCTTTCTTTCCAATTCGGATGCCTTTTTTTCTTTTTCTTTTTCTTTTCTTTTCTTTCTTTTTCCTAAATGCTTAGGCTAAGACTTCAGAACAAAATTGAAGTGGTTAGAGTGGGCAACCTTGCCTTCATCCTGATTTTAGAGATAGGTCTATCAGATTTTAACTACTGAATATAATGTTAGCTGCGGACTTATACTATATGGCCTATATTGCTTTTAGGTATATTCCTTCTGTACCTGATTTGTTGAGAATGGTCTTGCATTTTGTCAAATGATTTTTCTGTATCTATTGAGATCATCATAGGGTTTTATTCTTTATTCAATCAATATGGTATATAAGGAAAAAGCACTAATTATAAATTATGTAATCTACTTCACAATATTTTTAAGCTTTAAATTTATGCAACTGGCACATTAGCCAAATTTGGAGCTTCGATTTGTGCTTAACTTTCCTGATCTGTGTTGGAGTATAAATTATTATTATTATTATTATTATTATTATTATTATTATTTCATCATTGATAAAATTAGAGACTGGAAAATCTGGGCTTATGTTCAATGGGATTTATTTTCCATACTACTAGAGCTCACAATCTAAAATGCTTAGAAATTTGAAATAGGGGGTACATAATACTATTTTTGAGCTAATAAGCATACTACCACAATCATGAAAAACTGGTCCTATAAAGAGTTAAATTTGTCACTAGAAGCTGTCTTTGTAATATGAGGAGGAAACTCATTTAGGACATTTCTTTCAAAAATGGATAAAATAACAGATGGGAGAAAGTAGCCATGCTAGGTAGATTTACTTACTTTCTTTATTGCTAATTAATGTGTTTGGTGCACTATAGTTTATTACTTGTTTATTAACTTACATTTTTCTATGTAATGAAGTACAGATGCACTTAAAACTTTGATTACAAATAAAAAAATAAATAAATAAATAAACTACCAAACAGTTCAATAGAAAATCTACTGGTAATAGCATTTCATTGAATAGTGTGTCATTTGACACTTTTTTCTTCTGAGTCTTGAAATTATTTGATCTTAATGATCTTGTTATCCTAAAATATTTATTTTTGCACAGATTTACTTTATAATTGAAACTATATGATAAGGAAAAAAACAGTAATACATGAGATTGAGCAAAGAATGAAGATCTTATGAGAATATTTGGGCATCATTTTATTCTATTATAATCTGTACAATAAATGAGTAACTTTCTGGGTAGCAATATTCTAGTAATCATATTAAGAAGGGAAAAATAAGCCACAAAATACTGAGTTTCCTGTTAAAGACAAGAATTTTGTATGTATCTGGATTCTAGGAGAAAAAAGGATGGCACATGAATTCAGTAATTTGAGGAATGCTTAATAAAGGGCAGAGCACAGGTAAAATGCAAGGGATGATGCAAAACCCTGAGGCTTGTAACAGCAGCATTTAACAGCTGTGTGGTGAAAAATTGCCTGGCAAAAATATTATCTTAAGAAAAAAACAGAGTGAGCCCAGAATGACCCTGGAGGGAGATAAGAGGGTGATTACACACAATGACTTAACTCTTATGCCTCCCTCTAATCTTCTGTTAATATTACCCATTCGTTGATCCCAGCCATAGCATTTCAGAACACAGTGCAGGATACAGAAAGGTGGAGAGAGCAACTGAATGGGTAAATTGAATGTATTCAGCACATAGTTTAATCTTGATATTCTCAGTCCTTTTTTGTGGGTAACCTTAGAAAGTTACTAAACCAATCTAGACAAGAGACTCCTTATCATTTAAGTAAGATCTTTTACAATTCCAAACAGTTATGATTCTCTGAAATCAACCTTGTTATCAGTTGGTCCTAAAGTTGCAATTTTTTCTTATTATTTGATGAAATGTGTTTTAAAGTTTCATAGCAATTTAAGTTTACCTTCTATTACTCATAATTTTTATATGGTTTTATGACCCTATAACTTGCTCTTGACAATTAATCTAAACTTCAAGTTCAAAGGTGATTCAATAAGAACTTCAGCTATTTAATATTTTTTTCTTACTATAGAAGAATTCTTTTGAACCTCATATCATTTCTTCACTGTAATTCATCTTGGTTTTTTAAAAATATTTATTTATTTATTTACTTTTAGTTGTACACAATGCAATGCATTTATGTTTACGTGGTGCTGAGGATCGAACCCGGGCCGCGCACGTGCGAGGCGAGCGCTCTGCCGCTGAGCCACAACCCCAGCCCCTCATCTTGTTTTATGTGTAAAAAATTTCCCCACCTTTAAATATTTATTGCTATTTAACTTCAATAATCTTTTTTGTAATTTAAAAACAAAAATTCCAGCACCATTCTGATTTATTTCTAGGCTCTTTTACTTAGCATAGGAAATTCATAAAGAATACAAATTGATTGAATACTCTGGATCAAAATGACTTTAAGTTGGACATTTTATATATGTTACTTCATTTAAACTTGCACAATCCTCATAATACATAAATGTTAGAGTCTGATTTATAAGAAAAAGAATTGAGGTGTAAAGATATTAAGTCCTGGGTAGTATAGTAAGCTGTCAAGTTAGGATTTGAGTACAACTTTCTCATTCCAAAGCTGAAGTATGTCCTGAAATACATAACATAATGTGTCTGCTCTTCTCCTAGTTGCTCCAACATTTTTATTGTACAACATGTAACTATGTTGTGTGAAAAGCATAGGAACATCTGTGTTATGGCTGGGTTTCAAGTTTAAAGCACAACAGCTGAAAATATAGGATTATAATGAGGTCCTTGCTTATTAAGTGGTTTGTATCAAGTACATAACAAGGTGTTTTTGAGATTTAGTAAGTGCAAGTTAACATTCATAACACCATACACAAAAGATGGTATTTACAGTTCTGATTTTTATTGTTGATAGATTTACAGATTAGGGTTCAAGTTTGTTGATTCACAAAAAGACAAATGTAGGAAATACTGAATTCTTGGGGGCATGCTTTACTATGCACATGAAAGCACAATGGACATGGGGGAGAAGTTGTGGAGGGATGTGTGAGATACTGTTTCCAATAATGTCAAAATAGGTTGTTATGGAACAATTCTGCCATCAGAAACAACCAGAAAAACTGAGGGCAAAAACAAAATAAAAAATCTACTTCACAGTATCAGAGAACTAGCAAGATAACCAGAATGTGAAGGAAGGGAAGTAAACTGAAATAAGCCTGACATTCTTCATCCGGTTTCCTTTTAAAATTATTTGCTGATTCATGTCACACAGTGCTAAGGAGGCCAAGAAGTGAACAGAAAGAGACACTTGATGGATAAGAAATTGAGTAGAACTTTTGACAGCTTCACAGGCTGATGAGACAAATATTGGAGATTAGGGAGTATCAAGGAACAGAGGTCTTGGATAACACTCAAGATGTACATTTAGGAACCTGAAAGCGTTACAACCAAAGATGAAGAGTAAACTAGAAATACACTCGCTTTCACAAAGGACTGAAAAACAGCTTCAAACTACCTCAATCACAAACTAGATGATGGTCATCTTTTCCTACTCAAGTGCCTGCAAACAAGCAAAGATATATATCTCCCCCCAACACCCCAAGATAAAGAATATCATCCAGAAGCTCAGCTAATCTTTTAATTTTAAGTATACAAAAACTAGAATGCAATAAAAAATGAACCATGAATGCCAAACAAAGAGTAAATAATAAAAGACATCAATAGAAAAATTTTAAAACAAATAAGCCAACAAGTAATACAGATATGGGAGTAATCATACATCAATTTCAAAATAACTGAGATTAACATTACCAATAAAATATACAGCAAGACTGAACATATAACCAAGACTGAAATACATAAGATAGAATACACTTAATAGTCTAGAAAAGGGAGAAAAATCCATAGTAGCTTCAATTAAGAATGCTATATGTGTATTTAGAATCAAAGTAAACAAGCAAAAGAAAAAAACAATGAACTGGAAAAATACATCAATAGGAAATATCCACAGTGTAAGACAAAGGATGGAAAATATGTTGAAAAGAGTTTGAGAGATATGATTTAAAGGATTGAACATTGGTATTTTGGAGGTCTCAGAAAGATGAGAGAGAAGAAGGGCAAAAGCAATATTTTAAAACACAGTGATGATATTTTTCAAAACTGATAATAAATGAAAAGCCAGAAATTCAAAATTTCTTTGAATCCCAAGCAGGATAAAATATAATACCATACTTCTGTATATCACTGTCAAATTGCTCTAGAACAAATATAAATCTTAAAAGTAGCCTGGTATGCCAGATTTTTAAATTGGTTTTCCATTCCTATAGCAAAATACCTGAGGTTGGGTTCTTATACAACTAGGTTTATTTAGTTCATAGTTTTAGAGGCTGAAAATTCAAACTACATAGCATCAGTTCTGTCAAGGTCCTGCTCTTTTTGGCTGTGTCACATCATGGGAAGGAATTACAAGTAATTATCTATTACAAGATATCCATTACAAGATAGGAAACCTGAGCATGGGATGGGGCCAATTTTATTACCTTTCATTAGATCTCTCTCTCCAAGTTCCCACTACCTGTCAAGATCACAACACTGAGGACCCTGCTCCAAGCACATGAACTGCTGTAGAACACACTCAAAAAATCAAGTCATATAAAACAGATATAGAAAAGAAACAAATAAAAGAGTAAATTGAAAACAAAAAGCAAGATGTTATATATAAAACCATATCAAAAATCATATTAAATATAAGTGGTTCAAAATATTATAAAGACCAATTGTCACATTATATCAAACAAACCCCAACTGAATACTGTCAACAAGAAACACATTTTAAATATATACTATGCTAGTAATCCCAAAGGCTTAGGAGGCCGAGGCAGGAGGATTGCGAGTTCAAAGCCAGCCTTGGCAACAACGAGGTGCTAAGCAACTCAGTGAGAGGCTATCTCTAAATAAAATACAACATAGGACTGGGGATGTGGCTCAGTAGTTGAGTGTCCCTGAATTCAATCCCTAGTACCAAAAAACAAAAAACAAAAATCATATAAAAATGTATACTAAGATTAATCAAAAGGAGGCTTCAGTGGTTATATCAATATTAGAGGAAAGTAGATTACTTAGCCAACAATATTTCCAAGGAAAATAGGTTTAATTTCTTACCAATAAAGTGGTCGATTCATCATGAGAACATACATAACAATCTTAAAATATTAATATATGTATTTCAGAGGTTCAAAACTACATAAAAGTAAAATGAGAAATGACAAATTAAAAAACAGACATTTCAACAATGCTCTCTAAATAAAAGAGAAAATATGTTGAAAATAAATAAGTATACAAAAGATTTGAACACTATCAACCACCTTGACTTGGTTAAGATTTATCAAACACTTGGAGCAACAACACTCCATTGTATTGGATGTGATGGAATACTATTTAGAAGTGAAAAAGAATGAACTGTTGATATATTCAGCAATATGGAAGAATATCAAAATAATTACACTGAGTAAAAAATGTCGGATACCAATAATATATACTCTGTGATTCATTTATGTAAAATTATAGAAAAAAACTAATCTTAAGTGACAGAAAGTGGAATAATGATTGCCTAGGAATGAGAACAAGGTAGTTGAGTGGTGAGGCCTCAGTGGTTGATAAAACTGGAGAAATTTTTCTGGGCTGATATATTCATTACCATTGTGAGAGTTTCAAGAGAATATAAATATTAAAATTCATTAAATTATACTCATTATAAAGTACACAGTCTGTTAATTACATCTCAGTAAAACTATACTAATGTAAGCATTGAAAAATAATACAAGTATGGTTATTGCTAATAATATAAGCAAGAACCTAGAAAACCAGAAGTTACCACAGATAAATTATTATTTTTTTTATTATTCTAATTTGTTATACATGTTTGCAGAGTACATTTCATTTCATATTACATATATAAAGAGCACAATTAATTGTTCAAGTTTCCGGTTTAATATAAAGTATTTTTACAACAATTATGTCTTCATACATGTATTTAGGGTAATCATGGATAACTCAGTCTGCCATTATTCCTATCCCCTTGTCCCCTCCCCTCCGTCCCCCCTCTTTGTTCTATTTATAGCTTTTTCATTCCTCTCATTCCCTCTCTTTTGCCTTTATAAGTTAGTATGGTGTTAGGAAAACTGGAAATCCTCATGTAATAAAATGAAATTAAATCTCTTTCTCTCACCATGCACAAAACTTAACTCAAAGTGGATCAAGGACCTGGGAATTAAACCACAGACCTTGCACCTAATAGAAGAAAAAGTAGGCCCAAATCTCCATCATGTTGGTTTAGGCTCCAACTTCCTCAATAAGACCCCTATAGCGCAAGAACTAAAACCAAGAATCAATAAATGGGATGGATTCAAACTAAAAAGCTATTTCTCAGCAAAAGAAACAATCAGTGATGTGAATAGAGAACCTACAGAATGGGAGCAAATCTTTACCACAAGCACATCAGATAGAACACTAACCTCAAGGATATATAAAGCTCTTAAAAGCCTTAACACCCCCAAAACAAATAACCCAATCAATAAATGGGCCAAGGAATTAAACAGACACTTCTCAGAAGATGATATACAATCAGTCAACAAATATATGAAAAAATGTTCAACATCTCTAGCGATTAGAGAAATGCAAATCAAAACAACTCTAAGATTTCATCTTACTCCAGTCAGAATGGCAGCTATCAAAAAAAAAACAAACAAACAACAATAAATGCTGGCGAGGATGTGGGGAAAAGGCACACTCTTACATTGCTGGTGGAGCTGCAAATTGGTGAAGCCAATCTGGAAAGTAGTATGGAGATTCCTAGGAGAACTGTGAATGGAACCACCATTTGACTCAGCTATCCCACTCCTTGGCCTATTCCCAAAGGACTTAAAAATAGCTTACTACAGGGACACAGCCACATCAATGTTTATAGCAGCACATTTCACAATAGCTAGATTGTGAAACCAACCCCGATGCCCAACAGCAGATGTATGGATAGGGAAACTTTGGTATATATACACAATGGAACACTACTCAGTATTATAAATATTTTGCTTGATACAATGTTGCTGGATGCAAAAATAGACATATAAAAATTATATGTCAGAAAATTAAGAAATTAAATACAAAAATACAATTTACATTACCAAAAATAAAATTTCTCAAATATAGTAAAGATGTATAGGACCTTTACAAAGACAAATTCTTTATGCAATTGGAAGAAAACAAAATATATAAAAAATGAGACTATATAACATGTTAACAAAGTCATCATTTTAAAGATGTCATTTCTCCACAGGGTTGTTTGTGGTTTCAGTAGAATTCAAACCAAACCAAGAAAAATTTTGGTGGAAATTGACAAAGTGACAAAAGAATTCTAAAATGTACACAGATATGTAAAGGGCCAAGAATTGTCAGCTCAATTTTGAAGAATGAGATTAAGAAAAATGAGCCCTGCACAATGGTGCCTGCTTGTAATCTCAGCAACTTTGGAGGTTGAGGCAGAAGAATTGCAAGTTTGAGACCAGCTTTAGCAATTTGATGAGGACTAAGTGACTTAGCAAGACTCTGCCTCAAAATAAAAAAATAAAAAGGGAAGGGATGTGGCTCAGTGGTTAAGGACCTCTGCGTTCAATACTTGATATCCCCCCTAAAAAAAAACAATGAAAAATGGATGGACAACTTTCATCATAGAAATCAAAACATTATCATACAGCGTTAATTTTGACTGTGATATTGCCGCAAGGATCAAAAATTGGTCTTGGAATGGCACAGATTCCAGAAACAGACCTACATGTCCATAAAGACTAGATGTGTAATAAGTTAGAAATACAAAGAGTAGAAAATAGGTTCTTTTCCTGATAATGTTGCTCAACTAAATACCAATGTAGAAAGAGTTGATCTTGATACAACACACATAAAAATTAACTCCAACATATTATAAATTCAAGTATTAAAGATAAATAAACTATGCTTCAAGAAAATAACATGGGAGAATATTTTCAAAATCAAGAAGTGGGGAAAACATGCATAAGCAGGACACCTGATTCATTAAACATGAAAAAAACCCAATAATAAAAGGAAACTAAGCTGATTAAAATTGGGCAAAGGGCCTGAATGTGTTCAACAAAAACAAATGTGAGAATTTTGTGGCAGTATGACAAGAAACATGGACTATTCACATCATGGAAACTGATGGAAACTGAGTCTTTTAATGCCTTTTTTTCTTTTTCTTTTTTACCTTTCTTTCTTCTTCTTCTTCTTCTTCTTTTTTTTTTTTTTTTTTTGATATGAGGGAGCTAGTTGCTATACATTTATCAGCATACTATTGATACAAGAAAGAATGTATTCACTTTTTAAAATTCAAGGAGTCACATGTCATGATCTATGAACCTTTTTCTGTTATCTTTCAAAATGAAGTTAATTCATAATTTTTTATTTAGCCATAAAGAAAATGAAATTATGCCATTTGCAGGAAAATCGATAAAACTTGAGACCTTATGTAAAGTGAAATAAGCCAAACTCAAAAGGTTAAAGGTCTTGTGTTTCCCCTCATATGTGGAAGCTATAGAGAAAGAAAGAAAAGAAAGGTGGGGGGTAATCACTTGACAAATAAGGGAGATCAATAGAATAGAAGAAAGGGACCAGGAGGTAGAAGGAGGGAGGGATCACACAATTACATACAACTATAATGCACCAATAAAAAATATGGAGAAAAAACCAATATGTAATTAATTCATGTTTTAACAAAGGAAGTAGAAGATTGGGGATAAAGATTAGTGGTAGAACATGCACTTAGCATGTGCAAGACTCTGGGTTGAACCTCAGTGTGTGTGTGTGCACAAGTGTGCACACGCGCACACACACACACACACACACACAGGTTGAGAAAATAATGAAGTCATTGTAATTTCAAACAAATATCTGATTAATGTTGACTTATACAAATCCAGAAGAATCAGGGCAGGAGAACGAAATGGGCAGCTGTGAGAGAAGCAATGGGACCTTTGACACTCATAAACATTGATTTCATCTTTATTCACCACTTAGATAAGAGCCATGATCTTCCATTTTCAGAGTTAAGACAGGTGATATAAAAGAATGAAGATAGATTTTATATATTTATTCACAAAGGAAAAATCCGCATTTTGTCTCATACTAGACCAAGATGCCATAAACATACACTGGAGAAAAGATAGCTTCTTTAGCGAAGGGTCCTGGGAAAGTGGAAATCTGTATGTAGTAAAATGAAATTAGACATCTACCTCTCACCCTGCACAACACTTTATTCAAAGTGGATCAAGGACTTACGCATTAGACCAGAGACCTTGTGTGCCTACTAGAAGAAAACATAGGCCCAAATCTCCATCATATCTGCTCAGAAACCAACTTCCTTAAGAAGACACCAAAACCACAAGAAGCAAATTCAAGAATCAATAAATGGGATGGTATCAAACTAAATAGATTCTTCTATTTTCTTTGACAATTACACTCCTTTTCTTTTTATGTTTGTAATTTGATTGTTAAGAGATTGAGCTCTGGTATCAGACTGTCAAAATTTGAATGCAGTCATTTTTTTTTTTTAATTTAGCTATGTAATCTTGGGCGAATGATACAACTAGCTTCCAGTTTCCTCATTAACAAAATGGGGAACATAATTATACCCATCATTTATTTATTCAAAACAATTTATGGAGCAAGGGTTGGTTATATTCCAATTATGATTCATAAAGCAGGAGATAAAGCAAGAAGTAAAATATCCAAAGATCCACGGTGCACAGTTGCTTATAAGGGAATGTACGATGAGCAAGAAATCTACAGGTGGTGTTAACCATGGAGGAAAATGAACTAGAGTCAAGAGATGGGAATACCAAGAGTGAGGTATAAACAAAAAAGGTGGTTAGTTTTCACTAAGAAGATGACATTCAAGTCAAGACTTGAATGAAGTGAGAACAGGATGCAACAACCTTTATGAAGTTCATTATCGGCAGAGGGGACAGAAAACACAGGTCCTAAGGCAAAAGCATACTAAGAAGGGAGGAATGATTAAAGTAGGATGAGACAGGATCAGAGAAATAAGACACTGTGGGGGGGTGTAGGATTTTGAGCAGACTTTTTAAAAAATATTTTTAAAGTTGTAGATGGACACAATACCTTTATTTTGTATATTTATCTTTATGTCATGCTGAGGATTGAACCAGATGCCTCATATGTTCTAGGCAAGTGCTCCACGGCTGAGCCCCAGCCACAGCCCTAGCCCTTGAGCAGATTTGTTTTAATGGGACCAGTTTGACAATAGATTGAAGGAAGGCAAAAATGGAAACTGAAGGTGATCATAATCTGAAGGAGCCCTAATTAGGAAGGGCTGTTGTAGCTAGTTGGAAGCCATATGTGACGCACCTGTAGGCACCCGCAAACCTGAAGGTATATAACCGGGTGAAAGCGGTCCGAGAGAGGAGAACGGAGAATTCAGTCAGCCGGGCAGTCACTCGGTCGGTCAGAAGAATCAGAGCGGCCAGAACGTAGGCAGAGCGGTTACAGAAGAGAAACCAGATAGAAGACAGAAGAGAAACCAGATAGAAGAAGTAATGACTGGTCAGAGTTAGGCCGAGGCTCCTGAGGAAGACAGAAGACAGAAGAAAGAAGAAGGAAGAAAGAAGAGAGAAGCAAGAAGCTCTAAAAAATAATCTTTCTCTAAGCTCTTTCTTTCTTTCTCTCTAAGACTCTACTCTAAGCTAAGACAAGAAGAAAAGCTCGCTTTAATCTTTCTCTCTAAAAATCTTTCTTTCCCTCTCTAAGCTCTAAGAAAGTAGAAGTAAAAGTAGTAAAAGCTTAACTCTGCCTCCGAGAGTTTTTCCTCCCTGGTTACGGTACCAGGCAGCTTACAAATGGTGGTCCGTCCGGGGCTCGGCAGGCAGAGAAGAAAAGCTAAGAAATAAGAGCAACGAAAAAGCATAGCCTCAGACTCAGTTGAGACCAGCAAAAAGAGTAGTAAACAAGAGAGCATAGCCTCTGACTCAGTTGAGGCCAGTTAAGAATTAAGCTGAAGCAGAGTAGCCAGCGAAAAGCCGAAGCGAGCCGGCCAAAAGCCGAAGCAGAGTAGCCGGCCAAAAGCCATAAAAAATATAGAGAAAAAGCCTTGAGCTTTAGTATAAAGAAAAAAGCCATGAGCTTAAAAGAAAATAGAGAATTAAATAGCATGGTAAAAACCATGCAGAAAAAAAAAGCCATTGAGCTTTGGCAAGAAAGCCATAAAGAAAAATAAAGAAGAGAAAAAAAAAAAAAAAAGTCAAAGCCGCTTATGCAATTGTGCTTAACTAGGTGCGTTAGCTGCTCCTCAACAGTAGGCTTCCTTAAAGCCGCAGCACCTTCTCAAAAAGGGCTCAAATATCCACCCTTTTAAAAACAAAAGGTGAAAAGCTAGGTAGGGACAAGAAAATAAAATAGAGAAAATAGTGAAAATAGAATTAAAGCACCTTTTTAAACTAAAGGGAAGGAATATGAATGAGCCCTAATTAGGAAGGGCTGTTGTAGCTAGCTGGAAGCCATATGTGACGCACCTGTAGGCACCCGCAAACCTGAAGGTATATAACCGGGTGAAAGCGGTCCGAGAGAGGAGAACGGAGAATTCAGTCAGCCGGGCAGTCACTCGGTCGGTCAGAAGAATCAGAGCGGCCAGAACGTAGGCAGAGCGGTTACAGAAGAGAAACCAGATAGAAGACAGAAGAGAAACCAGATAGAAGAAGTAATGACTGGTCAGAGTTAGGCCGAGACTCCTGAGGAAGACAGAAGACAGAAGAAAGAAGAAGGAAGAAAGAAGAGAGAAGCAAGAAGCTCTAAAAAATAATCTTTCTCTAAGCTCTTTCTTTCTTTCTCTCTAAGACTCTACTCTAAGCTAAGACAAGAAGAAAAGCTCGCTTTAATCTTTCTCTCTAAAAATCTTTCTTTCCCTCTCTAAGCTCTAAGAAAGTAGAAGTAAAAGTAGTAAAAGCTTAACTCTGCCTCCGAGAGTTTTCATCCCGGGTTACGGTACCAGGCAGCTTACAATAATCATCCACATGGGAAACAATGACTCTTCGGAGGAGCAAAATAGTGTCATTTTTCCTTTGGCATATAGGTTGTACTTTTTCTCATTTTTAAAAGAAACCAAATTTCAAAATGTTTAATATCCTGATTTTCTAAGATTGGATTACTGTGTTTACTTTGTTTTTGAACATATGGAAACACATATACACAAAATCTTTATCTGCAGAATTTTGACTTGGATCATAATTGCTGGAATTTTGTTCCTATCTCTCCTCACTTTACTTTGTAGCAAGGTCTTTTCTCCTTAAACAGATGATTCTCCAGTCAGGTTGCAGCTTGATTTCTCTCCTGAGGTATTCCACACCTTTTCCTGTTGACTTTCATTATACTGTCCTGAGTCTTGAAATATAATAATTATTTGAGAAATATGTCCTTTATTAAAAGAAACATACAGGAAACTGACCAGGTTCTTTTAAGCCTATGACCTAATTTTGGCATAGTTTTATTGATATTTATATCAAAATATGAGGGATTAATAACTGACAAAAGAAATACATGATTAAAACAGTCTAATTTTTATTTAGCATTAAGACAGACAAACAACAGTATATATTGACCCTGAACATATACTATGGTTATAAAATGCAAATTGAGGAACACTTTCTAAAAAATATTGAATTATCCATTCAAATTTTTAAAGAGTAAATATTTTAAATTTCAGAAATCATAATTTCTACAATTTTTTTAATGTAAGACAGCAAAGTTTTGTGGTAAATGTTGTAACACTCTTCATAATTAATAGAATAATAGGTTTAGAGTTTTTTTTTTAATGGTATTTTAGGATGGTATATCCCAGATGAGATTTATAAATCCTATGTCTAAAACAGGTTTCTCTTTTTATTGGCATTGATGACAAAAACTCAGTGGCTAAAGAGTAGATTTTAAAAGGATGAAGGAAAGAAATAATAGATAATCCATTTCTCAATACTGAATAAGTAAATTGCTTTGAGATTTGTGGATTTATTCAAGAATTTTATATTTTCTTCTGTAAGTCTAGAAATTGGGCTGATAAGAGGCAAAGTATTGTGATAAAAAATGAAAGTTATCTTCTATAGTACTTTGTAAAGAAAAGTTCTAAATTTGCAAAATGTTAGACTTATTATTAAAGTATTTTACATTCTAACAAACATATTATATTTCTATTCCTTTTCCTTTATTTTTTCCTATCTTAGGCAGTTAAGAATATTTTTGAACTTGCTAAAGTTAGCTAAGCAAACTTCAGGACAAACTAGCGATGGGGACATAGTTGCTTGTTTATTTGGACTAAATTTGTTGAGTTTTGTCCTCTTTTAATCTGTGCAAAGCTCCTGGAGGGTTCAGCACATGGCTGTTGGTTGACAAGGTGATCTTCACAGAGAGGAGCATTTGTTACCTAATTAGGAGGCCATTCAAAAAGCCAGCCATGAAGAGACTGACAAGCCAGTTCCTTCTCATATTCAGTAATGGAATAGAGAAGAATATAGGACTATATGATGACCCATGTCCTCAGTAAGTGTCAGGTGTAAGTTCTGTTTATTGGGGATGTATTTTTGTGATCAATGAGACAAAATTCTCACTTTACATTTTAAAGTGAATCTGTGTGAATGTATGTGCTCATGCATGGTTATATGTATGATTTCCTCATATATGCAATATGCAAATCACACAGTAAAAAATTGGTTTTCATGGTTGGAGATTTCATAGTACAGTGTTTGTTGTGATTCTAAGCATCATTAGCCAGCTTAGAAATTTGAGGAGAGCAAAACCTGTGAGAACAGGGATATGTATCCAGTATTGACTACCTTGACTCCTACACCTAATTCTTGTCCACAGCAGGGGTCAGGAAACCTTCCTATCCTCCTTAAGTTTCCATTGTATTATATGACTAGTAACAATATGTTTTAAAATGCAGAGAATTTGGAAATAGCTTTAACTGATTATTGAGTACCTAGCAATAGCTAGGTAGTATTATGAAGCATTTAACTCTCACAGCTTCTATTAAAGTACCTAGTATAAACTTATTTTGCCAACAAAGTGTTTATTTATTAGAGAGGTACATGCCCAATGTCATGTAGCTGCTAAGTGGCATAACTGGATATTTAATATATGTCTATTTGAATTTCAAGTTTACAAACTGCCTATGGATCCATAACTCTGAGAAATAAGATTATATGTAAATGAAAAAATTTACATAAGTTGGTGAATAACTATGTGTGAGTTTTCCAATCATTGAGGTGAATAGAGAGCCTACAAAATGGTAATAAATTTTTACCACATGCACATCAAATAGAGCACTACATATAAAAGAACTCAAAAAACTTAACAGCAACAACAAAATAACCCAATCAATAAGGTATAAGCTGCCTGGTACCGTAGAGCACTAAGAGGGAAAGAAAGATCTTCTAGACTTATATAAAGAACTCAAAAAAAGAAAGATTAAGCAGCACTCTGACAACAAAATAACCCTCTGCCTATTTCTCTTCTGTAATCAATAAATGGGCCCAGAATTCTCCGTTCTCCTAACTGAATAGACACATCACATACATCAGCAGCTACAACAGCCCTTCCTATGGGCTACCCAGGAACAATCAATCAACAAAATCAACAAATATATGAAAAAATTTTCAACATCTCTAGCAATTCGAGAAATGCAAATCAAAACTACTCTAAGATTTCATCTCACTCTAGTCACAATGGCAGCTATTAAAAATACAAACAACAATAAGTGTTGGTGAGGATGTGGGGAAAAAGGCACATTCATACATTGTTGTTGGGACTGCAAACAGGTGCAGCCAATATGGAAAGCAGTGTATGGATTCCTGGGTAAACTTGGAATGGAACAACCATTTGACCCAGTTATCCCACTCCTTGGTCTAAACCCAAAGGACTTAAAAACAGCATATTACAGGGACACAGCCACATCAATGTTTATAGCAGCACAATTCACAATAACTAAACTGTGGGAACAAACTAGATGCCCTTCAGTAGATGAATGGATAAAGAAAATATGGTATATATACACAATGGAATATTATTCAGCATTAAAAGAGAATAAAATCATGGCATTTGCAGGTAAATGCATGGAGTTGGAGAATATAATGCTAAGTGAAGTAAGCCAATCCCAAAAAACAAAATGCTGAATATTTTCTCTGATATTAAGGATGCTGATTCATAATGGGGATGGTGGGGGGAGCATGGGAGGAACAGATGGACTCTAGGTTGGTCAAAGGGGAGGGAGGGGAAGGGATAGGAAAGGTGGTGGAATGAGATGGACATCATTACTCTAAGCACATGTAGGAAGACATGAATGGTGCGACTCTACATTGTGTACAACCAGAAATATGAAAAGTTTTGCTATATATGTGTAATATGAATTGAAATGCATTCTACTGTCATATATAACAAATTAGAATAGATTTTTAAAAATATGTGTGAGTTTTCATTTACTAATTTCTGTGGTTGTTTTTTGGTGAAAGCAGAAGAACCCCCTGTTGAAAAGCTGACTCTAGTATGATATAATTAAGTTTTCCCATACTTTAATAGGTACCTAGAGGCAATGAGACTGGGCCTTACATCAATTTTTAAAATGTAGCTACTGGCAGCTCATATAGTTTGCAGATTTGGTGGGGAGGAAGTGTTATTTTTGGTTTTTAATCTATAACCACTCTGCAAAATTTCACTTCACAAAAGACAATAAAACATCATCTATGTCACATGACATACTTAGTCCTATTGTGCATTTTATGAGCAGTAGCTAGCTAACTTTTTCACTCAGAAAAATAACTCTGGGTCTTCACTTTGTAAAAATGAGTTGTACTGCAATAGGTTGATTTACACACTTATACACATAACATGTACATATACATGCAGAAAAGCAACTCAAAGATGTCAATCAAACTGATATGACTTCAAGTATGGGAAGAATTTTGCAGAACTGTTTTATATATCCCTGGGACAAAGATGCACTTAAGTAATTTCAGTTCTATTTTCTTTACAGATATGAATAATTAATAATATCTTACAACACAAATTATTAAAGGTCAGTTCCCATGTTCACACATTTTTTTTTTTTTTTTTTGTACCGGGGATTGAACTCAGGGACACTCGACCACTAGGCCACATTCCCAGCCCTATTTTGTATTTTATTAGAGATAGGGTCTCACTGAGTTGCTAAGTGCCTCACCATTGCTGAGGCTGGCTTTGAACTCATGGTCCTCCTGCCTCAGCCTCCCATGTGCTGGGATTACAGGCATGTGCCACCGTGCCTGCCTCCATGTTTACACAATTTTTGATGGAGAATTGTCACTATGACTTTTATGGGCAATAGACTTCATTTATTTTCATTATATTGCTGACAATTTCAAAGCAAGGGTATTTCAAAACATTGCCTCATGTTCTATCCAAATATACATTCTTTCCCTAATACTATTAAGCTTAGAGTCATGAAATACATAATTTTAATGATCCATCTTTTCTTTATTCTTAACAGTCTATGGGTTTTACTATTATTCTTATTACTTAAATTAGTAAAATTCTTTATATTTTAAAAAGGAAACACGTCTATATACACACACAATATGGTTTGCAATTTACATTATAAAGGAGATAAAATGATAAAATGGAAGTTAACTTTTATAGACTTCTTTACAATGAAGTCTATTACCTAAAGGACATAATGGTGTGTGTGTGTGTGTGTGTGTGTGTGTGTGTGTGTGTGTGTGAGAGAGAGAGAGAGAGAGAGAGAGAGAGAGAGAGAGAGAGACACACTACCTGAACTCCTACTCCTAAGTCGTGTCCATAGCAGGAATCAGGAAACCTTCCTATCTTCCTTAAGTTTCCATTGTATTTTGTGACTCACAGCAATACATTTTAAAATGCAGAGAATTTGGAAATATCTTTAACTTACTGGATACAAATGTATATGTATATACATATACATACATATGTATATATAAAATTATATGCATGGTATATTATATATTAATATGTATTAATACTATCATGTATATGGTAGATTATATATTAATATATATGGAAGATCTACCATATAAATATTATTATATACATTGTAGATTCTTCATATATATGGTATCATATATCTATATATATGGTTCCTTAAGAAAATTACTATATGATTGTGAATTAAGGCACTATTATATACTCCAAGCTAATAAAAAAATCTTAATAACATGTTTCATTTTCATTTTTAACCTGTAGTATAATCTGATATTTAAAAAGCAAATGAAAAATATTCTTTATTTAGTCAAGTTTCATACAACTTCTCACTGTTAGAGATAGTCAACTTTCCCTACTGAATGAGTCATTTTTCTGTCATTTAATGTGAGAAAATTGCCTCTTCATATCAATTCAGCATCACAGGTAGATTTAAACTAAATCAGGCACTCTCTTTTCTATAAAAATGCTAGCCAGATATTTAGACAATATTCAAGATCAAAAATTTGTTGTATTCCACTCAATACTTTCTATTTCCTGCTCCCTGTTAAACATTGAATAATTTATATTTGCCTGTTTAAAATTTTCTTGTCCGGTACACACGTTTTTTTTTTTTTTTTTTTTTTTTTTTTTCATGAGTTATAATAAATAAATGGCTTGGTAGGATAGCTGAAAAAAATGGCTAGGAAGAAAATCTAAATGTCTTGGGGAATCATTATAAATATTTAAATTTAAAAATAGTGGTTTTGATACTTTTCTTTCTTGCTTACATATGACTCACTCTGTGTAAGACTCTAATGCACAAATGTCAAAGTTATTGTCTTATAGAATGAGTCAGTTTTCTGTTGTATAAAAGACTTTATAGTTGTTACATTGAGTGTGCTGAGTTATGAGTAAAGATTCAAACAACTAATTAAAACACTGGAAAAAATCTTCACATAATAGGAACTATTTAAAATATAGCTTTATAGTTTTAAGATAAAGAAAATAAATAAAATTTGGCTCCTATGTAGTTTGCTATTTTTTTTTTTTTTTTTGAGACAGTGTCTCACTATGTTGCTGATGGCCTCCCTAAATTGCTGAGGCTGTGTAAGAGCCTTTGATGAGGAAGTAGCTCTGAGATGGCGGCTGGCTGAGAGCCAAGAGGTGGTGCTTACTTGTTTGTCAGAAGCAAGGCTTTGTTTACTACAACTTACACCTGACCTTTACTAGGAATTTTCCTGGCTCGTGGGCACTGCGTGCTTCACCTGTAAGTTGAGCTTGTGAAACACGTGTATGCTTATTAAGAGAACTAATGCATCTGTGATGCTGTAGCATTAAGTTGAGCTTGTGATGAGACACATGTATGCTTACTAAGAGAATGAATGCATCTGTGATTGGTAAAGAGTATTTAACCAGACGGCAGAGAGGAATGGGGGTAGAATCAGAGAGAAGATAGAGAAAGAAGAGAGAAGAAGATGGAACAATAAAGGAACCACTCATTCCCAGTCTGCCTCCGATTTCTTTCCTGCGGTCTCGTTGCTGCAGGCGGCAACAAGTGGTGGCCCGTATGGGGAACTCATCAGCATGGCAGGTAAGTACTGAGGAACCTCTCAGGAGTCTCTGGCCAGAGCAGTTAAGGGTGAGGGAAAAATGGGTTCGGAAATTTCAAGGAACCAGATGGTTAAGGTTATTAGAGATTTGTTTAAGATAGTTAGGGAAGAAGAAAATAAAGAAGAAAATGGAACAGCAGTAAAATTGAGTATTGCACAGAAATATGTCCAAACGATAATGAAAGTAAGCCCATGGTTTATAGTGATTGGGCTATTTACCATACCACAATGGGAACTTCATAAGCAAGATCTAATAGTGGCAGTAAAACAAGGATTTCCCCTTCCAAAAGGGACGTTTCCAATGTGGCATTTAGTTAGGGAATGCCTGCTTTCAACTAGACCTAAGGTTCAGGAAAGTGTTACTGAAAGTGCCAAAGCATTGGGACAGGTAGAATAAAGGGAGTCAGTTAGGGCTAGTGAGGGTAATATTAGTGAGGAAGAGTTCAACTGGCTTATCTGGACTTCAAGTTATTCTAGGAGTGATAGATCCTGATTAAAATACAAGGAAACCAATGTCTCGGTAGTTCAAACTATCAATATGACCTTCCAACCTATCCCTGTTTGCGTAGCCCCACCGTTCATATTCATAGTCTCTAATAGTTCTATTTTTAATGATAGTTTGAATTGCACTCTTACAACTTGTTTCTTGACTCAGTGCTGGAATGGCACTGCCTTTCCTCTAATGATTGTTTGTAAGCTGCCTGTCATGGCCAGCCACGGTGCCGCGGGAGGAAAACTCGGAGGCAGAGTAAAGCTATTACTACTTTTACTTCTACTTTCTTAGAGAGAGCTTAGAGAGAGAAAGAAAGATTTTTCTTCTTCTTAGAAAGAGCTTAGAGAGAAAGATTAGAGATAGCTTTTTCTTCTTCTTCTTCTTAGAGCTTAGAGAGAAAGAGAGAGAGCTTGAAAGAGAGAGATTTCTTCTTTAGAGAGAGAGAGAGAGCTTAGCTTTTAGAGCTTCTTTCTTCTTTCTTCCTCGGGAGCCTTGGCCTGACTCTGACCAGCAATTACTTCTTCTATCTGGTTTCTCTTCTGTAACCGCTCTGCCTATGTTCTGGCCGCTCTGATTCTTTTCTTCTTCTCTGACCCGAACTCTTCTTCCGACCGAGCGACTGCATGACTGACTGAATGAATTCATTCTTCTCCTGACTCCGACCGCTTTCACCCGGTTATATACCTTTAGCTTTGCGGTGCCTCACGTGCATTTACAGGTGCGTCACATACATACTTATTATCAGGTGGAACTTATGGCTTCCAGCTGACTGCAATAGCCATCTCCCTAATTGGGGCTCCTTCAATTGTTGATCGAGTTCCTAGGTACATCCCTATGCCAGTCTTAGAGGACCCTGAAGACTTGCTGGTGGCATTATCTAGACATAAAAGAGGCTGCTGCTGCTACAGCTGCAGGGGTTGCAATCGCTATAAGCATCCCTACTGCTCAAGCATTAAGCAACCTCACCAGCAATGTGGCCTCTGCTCTACATACACAAGACCTCCTAAATCAGCATCTACATTTTTGAATTGTTCTTCTCAATCAACGTGTTGATCTTCTCCAAGAGCAAGTGGACATTTTGGCAGATCTTTCTACCATAGGATGTTTAGGGCATTACACAGGACAATGCCTTACGGGTATCCCTTTTCTTAACCTTAGTAGGGCAGCTAATTTGTCTAGAGAACTTAGTACGTTTCCTTCTTTAAAAATATTATATCTTGGGGTCAAAAATGGGCAGGTATTTTGGGGCTTTGTTTACTACTTTTTCTCATTGGATTGTCATTCTATTGCTATGTAAATACATGCTCGTCAGCGCAAAGTTATAATTAAAAATGCACTAGCAGCCTTAGAGACTGGATCATCTCCTCATGCTTGGTTGGCTCAATTGGAAGGCTGGTAGTCAAAGATGGGAAAGTCTCATGTGACCAACATATCAACCTAAGACAGGAGTCAAGGGCACTCTATCTACGGCCTTGATTATCCAATGATGGGTAAGAATGTCGGTTGCACATGCAGACGCCTAAGACAGGCACAGTCGATCCTGATGTGGTGAGGGTCGTCACCCATCCGTTTAAGCTATCCCTCTTTTAAAACAAAAAGGGGGAAAATGTAAGAGCCTTTGATGAGGAAGTAGCTCTGAGATGACGGCTGGCTGAGAGCCAAGAGGTGGCGCTTACTTGTTTGTCAGAAGCAAGGCTTTGTTTACTACAATTTACACTGACCTTTACTAGGAATTTTCCTGGCTCATGGGCACTGCATGCTGCACCTGTAAGTTGAGCTTGTGAAACACGTGTATGCTTATTAAGAGAACTAATGCATCTGTGATGCTGTAGCATTAAGTTGAGCTTGTGATGAGACACGTGTATGCTTATTAAGAGAACTAATGCATCTGTGATGGGTAAAGAGTATTTAACCAGACAGTAGAGAGGAATGGGGGTGGAATCAGAGAGAAGATAGAGAGGGAAGAGAGAAGAAGGAACAATAAAGGAACCACTCATTCCCAGTCTGCCTCTGATTTCTTTCCTGCGGTCTTGTTGCTGGCCTCCAACTTGAGATCCAACTTGAATCTCTGGGATTAGAAGCATGTACTACTGTGTCTAGCTGTGTTGTTTTGATATACATGCACATTAAAAATTTAAATAGCAAAGTGTTAGGTTCTTTAATGTGAATATAGTTTTGCCAGTTTAATGGGTTACTCATAAACTTTGATAAATAAGAGGAATATTCTTGACAGAATGTTTAAATTTAGTACACATATTTAATATTCCCACCATGTGCCAAATACTATAATCAGTCCATTGTAAGCTGCCTGTCGTGGCCAGCCACAAACGCCGCGGGAGGAAAACTCTCGGAGGCAGAGTAAAGCTATTACTACTTTTACTTCTACTTTCTTAGAGAGAGCTTAGAGAGAGAAAGAAAGATTTTTCTTCTTTTTAGAAAGAGCTTAGAGAGAAAGATTAGAGATAGCTTTTTCTTCTTCTTCTTCTTCTTCTTCTTAGAGCTTAGAGAGAAAGATAGAGCTTTTCTTCTTAGAGCTTAGAGAGAAAGAGAGAGAGCTTGAAAGAGAGAGATTTCTTCTTTAGAGAGAGAGAGAGAGAGCTTAGCTTTTAGAGCTTCTTTCTTCTTTGTTCTTTCTTCTTTCTTCCTCGGGAGCCTCGGCTTGACTCTGACCAGGAATTACTTCTTCTATCTGGTTTCTCTTCTGTAACCGCTCTGCCTACGTTCTGGCCGCTCTGATTCTTTTCTTCTTCTCCGACCCGAACTCTTCCTCCGACCGAGCGACTGCATGACTGACCGAATGAATTCATTCTTCTCCTGACTCCGACCGCTTTCACCCGGTTATATACCTTTAGCTTTGCGGGTGCCTCACGTGCATTTACAGGTGCGTCACATACATACTTATTATCAGGTGGAACTTATGGCTTCCAGCTGACCGCAATAGCCATCTCCCTAATTGGGGCTCCTTCAGTCCATGGAAGATATGATACATTCCCTGCCTTCTAGGGTTCATCTTCTAAGAAAGAATGTGCCCACTTGGTCCACTTGATATGTGTAAAACCAAAAAAAAACCTCTCAAGATTGTGAATATGTAATTACTTCTTGCTTGAAGCTCAGTTGGCACTCAACATTTTACCTCATTATTTTTCATTAGAGTTATACATAGTAGTTGGGTTCATCTGAACATAATCATACATGCATGGGATTTGATTTCAGTTCTTTCCCAATATTCCCTTCTGTCTTCCTTCCCCTCCTCCCTTTGCCCTTTCTTTACTCTGGTAGACTTCCTTGTGCTAGTCAATTATATTTGATTGGTTATTTTTATTTACACAGGTGAAATTCCTGTGGTATGTTCATATACATACATATCATGATTTTTAAAGAATTTGTTTTGTATTCTTTCCCTTTCCCACCCCTCTACTCTATGTCATGATCCCCTTCTTCAACACTTCTGATCTTCCCTATATCTCTAAGATGTCCTATTTTTCTCTCTTTCTTTCCTTTTTATTTTCACTCTAGCTTCTATGTATGAGAGAAAGCATTTGACCTTAGTTTTTGAATCTGACTTACTTCACGTAACATGATATTCTCCATTTCTATCCTTTTATCAGCAAATGCCATAATTTCATTCTTCTTTATGGCTGAGTAGATCTCTATTGTATGTAGTATACATACATATGTATATATAATATATACATGTAATGTATATATCACATACATATATAATATTACATTAAATATGTGTATATTACATACATATATAATATTATATACATATGTAATATATATTATATAATATACATATATTTGTATATATTATATAATGCATGCATAATAATATATATTAATACATTCATCTATTGAAGGAAATATGGGTTGATTCCATAATTTAGCTACTGTGCATTTGGTTTTATATTTAGTGGAGCTATGGGAAGTTTAAATGACAGAAAAACCATATTTCCTTAAGTGATTGTCAGCGCCTTTTCACATTGTTCTGCTTTCCATCATCTACTTATTTATCTATATTTTGAATGGTGGATCGTAGTGTAATCAATCTCTTATACACTGTACTTTCTTCTAGCTTGTTATTTTTCTCTTTCAATGAGTACTAAATAATAGCATATTCAGGTTGGTGTGACCACAACTTTGCTTGACAATCATTTGTTGCTCTCCATGGTACTGAATGATCATTGTGGTTTGAAAATTAGTTGTTTTGCCTAGTTCTTTGGCAATAGTGAGTATTACCCAAACAAGAGTTACAACAACAAAGAAAAAAGGTCTAATGTGGACAGGGAAGATTAAAAAAAAAACAGAAATATTTACAGAGGAATTTTAATTGTAGACTAATAAATATGTTAATTCATTCATTCAACAAAAAATTACCATGCAAAACATTCTGTGCTTTGAATGAAGCTACAATAACTATCTTTCCATATAAATAAACTGACCTATTCTTTTTTCTTATGTATCTTACTGTATAGTGAAGAAAACAAACACTGATCTCTTAATTATAGAAAAATGTAAATTTACCACTATTTAAAATATATAGAATTTTATGAAATATGAGATAAAATAGAACAAATTTGCATATATCAACATGGATATTTATTAAAAGTAATATTTTCTTGGGCGTGGTGGCGCACGCCTGTAATCACAGCACTTTGGGAGGCTGAGGCAGGAGGATCACAAGTTCAAAGCCAGCCTTAGCAATGGCGAGGCACTTAGCAACTTTTGAGACCCTCTCTCTAAAAAAATACCAAAAAAGGTCTGGGGATGTGACCCAGTGGTCGAGTGCCCCTGGGTTCAATCCCCAGTACCACAAATAATAATAATAATAATAATATAATAATAATAATAATATTTTCTTCACATTATTAAATTATTAGAACAATATATTAATGATAGGATTTATTGAATTGTATTGAATTGTATAAGGTTTCAAGTTTTTAAAAAAATTTTATCAATTAATGATAAAGCTTGATTTGAAGACTGACCATAAATTTTTAAAGCAGCCAGTCTGTAGCTGGTGGGGCTATCACTACAACAACAAATTATGGGCACATGAAAAAGAAGTATCTGATATTTATGTTCCTGCAGCTTTGAGTTATTACCTGGATCTATACCTACTAAAAAACCCTGCCCAATTTCCTTGCTATCCCAAGCAAAATGGGTACATTTTTAACTCCGTGCTCAGATAATTCTCTTAGGTACCCTTAACAAGCTTCTTATAATCGGAGGCTACATGAATTTGGATGTTGGCCACTAGAGGCAATACTTCTTGGCCACTTCGGATACACAAGGTGATCAATATATCATGGCATAAGCTATAAACTATTTGTGGTACACTAGTTAGAAAGTTCAGCTCTTAGCTTTTCTTAGTATTTTTCTAGAATTTACTACCAGTACATACTTAACTTGTTATTTAGGACCCACCTCATTAAAGCATAGCATTCATGAAAGCAGGTTTTTGTCTTTAAAAAATCTCTGTTGTGTTCTCAGTGCCTTGCAAATAAATGTCATAAAGTAAGCATTCCATGTGTATTCACTGGATAAATGACTACACTCTAACTTCCATGACAGCTGTCTTAATTTTTCTTTTCATCTATAACACCTATTCTTTGTACCTAGCTCATTGTAGGTATTCAGCAGTACACAGTACCCAAGATTATAAAGGTTTTTATAGGAATGTTAGAGACTTTAGAGTATTACTTAAAAGCATTAAGAAGCCACTGAAATAATTATAAAGAAATATTATTAAACTTTCATTTTAGAAAATAAAGTTCTTGCTTTATGTTTCTCTAAATAGTGACATGTCAGTAATTATATGCATCCAATCTCAAATTCTTAAATTAATATAGCACTCTTTCCCCTTCTCCTTAATTTCTAATAATTTGTGACAATCTGCCAATTTAATTTCAGCAAGATATATACATCTCATCCATTATTCCCATTTTAATTAGGGCCTTGGACCTTATTTCCCACTTTAATTAGGGACTTGTTCAATCATAGAATGGGCAGTTGTAGTTGCTAAATTCATTTCCTTGCCTTTGGTATATTCTTCATCTAAAGCATCTATATGCCTCTTAGCCATTTAATTGTACAGTATTAGTCATCTCATTTTCATAAACAAATACTTGGAATGGCTCACCTATGATAAAAGATGCATGGTGGCACCACATATCTGTAATCCCAGAGACTCAGGAGGGTGAGGCAGGAGAATCACAAGTTCAAAGTCAGCATCAGCAACTTACCAAGGCCCCACACACCTCAGCGGTACCCTGTCTCAAAAATAAAGAAAGGATAGGGGATGTGGCTCAGTGATTGTGCATCCCTGGGTTCAATTGCTGGTACAAAATACATACATACATACATACATACATATTCCTACTTGTCTATTTCAAAAAGTACAATGCTACTTATTTTTTTCAATGCTCATAAACTATGATATTAATTTTCTTGTGAGGTAAACAAAGACTACCCCTCCCATTTTTTAAAAAAAGTAACTTCGAACTTAAAGAAACATTACAAAATTACTACAAATATTTCACATTCTTCAACCAAATGTCACTAAAGTTAAAGGTCCTCACATTTGTCTTGTCATTCCCTCTGTAGATATTTCTGAATCATCTGTGAATATATTGCAACCACTATGTTTTTGCTCCAAAATATTTCCTTATATATTTATTAAGATCAAGGATTTTCTCATATATAGCATGGTAAATTTATCAACATTAGGGCATTTAATGTTGATACAAAACTATTTATAGTTTATCACAAATAAAATTTATTCATTAAAACTATAGAATAATATTTGCCAATTGTCCTAATGAGGTCTTTTATAGATATTTTCTCCCAAGTTCAGTATCCAATTCTGTATACACATTGGATTTAGTAGTCCTTTTCGTATTTTTAATCACCTTCAGTCTAGAATAGTTTCTCAGCTTTTCCTTGATTTTCATCACAGTGACATTTTCAAAAGTACAGGCAAGATATGTTGTAGAATTTCCCTTAATTTGGGTTTGTCTTTACTTTCTCATGATTACATTCTATTACACATTTTTTGGAGGGGCTGGAACACTAAATAATTTTTAGTACTAATTTTCAGTACTTCAATCATGAATGTCAGTCTCATTATTGGTGATTTTTACTTTGATGACTTAAAGTGATGTTTACTAGATTTATCCACTACGAGTAATTTGTAATTCTTCTGTAGTTATGACTATGGTAAATCATAGTAGATTACAAAAATGGCCACAAGTGCCTGTCAAGACATAGATGACCCAAACTGAGCCAGGCAGGGCAGAAAACTTATTTGACAACCTGCAGAATTTCAGACATTGTAGATGTTTACTGATTTAGGCTAGTGTGTTTTGAGATGGTGTGTTATTCAGCAAGATCTAATAATTTCAAGGGAGACACTTTGGTACTACATAAATACCCACTTACACATACAACTTTTGCCAACTATCTTTAAGATTCCCCTGAAGTTAAATATTACTACAAAGATTGCAAAATGGCATAGCTGCTCCATTTTATTGAGATGAAGAATATAAGGATGGGGTTCATATGTCTTCTGAGGACTGGTAAGTGGATGTGCCAGAAGTAGAACTCCTATCCATTACCTGCTGGTCCATAGCTTTTCTCAATATGCCACATAGAGGTAAGTGATTTCGCAGCAGAACTGAAATTCATAGACTAAATAAATAGAAATTCCCAAGATTCCTGGTGTTATGAGTGAGATCCTGTGCCCTCACACATGCACTAAAGCACATATTATGGTTTGGATGTGTGTGAGACAATGCAAGGTTTGGAGGAGAAATGATTGGGATATAGCCTTAACCTAATTGGTGAATAAATCCCTGATGGGATTAACTGAGTGGTAACTGGAGACAGGTGGGCTGTGGCTTGAGGAAGTGGTTCGTTGGGGATGTGGCTATGGGATATTATATTTTGTATCTGGAGAGTGGAGTCTCTCTTTCTCTGCTTCCTGATCATCATGTGAGCTGCTTCCCTCTGCCTCACTTTACCACTCGGCCTCACCTTGAGCCCTGAGGAATGGAGCAAACCATTTATGGACTGAGGCCTTTGAAACTGTGAGTCCTTAAATAAACCTTTCCTCCTCTATAGTTGTTCTGGAATTTAGTCACAGTGGAGAAAAAGCTAAGACAACATCTCTGGTACATGTTTCATAAATATTAGTATTTGTTTTGCCTTTGAGTCAGGGTCTTATTTTGCTATCCAGGATCATCTGAAACTCTGGGACTAAAGATGCCTCTGCTTCCCAAATAGCTGCAACTACAGGCGACCCCATGAGTGTCCTGCTGATGTTCCATAATCCATGCTGGCATAGGAGAGGCAGGATGGACAATGTGGCAAGAGACATTAAATGTAGTTATTATACCAATTTAAATTGATAATTAATTCACAAAAAGATGTAAAGCCAACATTTCTAGAAATTGCCTTTCCTTAGTATAATCAAGATGATCATCAACATACTCCTTAGTGCATAGTATCATGTAAATAGTTCTAAATATTTTTGAAATAACTGAATCTTAAATCTGCTGGTCCATAGCTTTTCTCAACATGCCATAGGAGGTAAGTGATCTCATAGCAGAACTGGAATTCATAAGCAAAATACAGAGACATTTCCAAGATTGCTGGTGTTATGAGGTGTGACAATCCTTCCTTACATTTATTTTAATACCATTTAGTATGCTGGATTTTCTGCTATGCTACACATTAAGATATGCAAGCGCCCAGGTACTTAGGGATGTGTACCAGTCTGTGTTAACTATCGCACCTTCCTCACTGAGAAAGGAATTCAAAGCCCTACTTTTCCCTTTACCTCTACCTAAAATATTTAAGAGTACACCAAAGTGCTCTGCGTTTCCAGTGCTCTTATAAAGCATTCGGTGGCAGTAGCAGCTAACGCTGCCAAACAGAAAAAACAGTAGAGTCATGTCAGAGTGCATGATCCATGATGGACAAGAGGTCAAGTCTTTTCGGTTTGTACACGGGAGCCCAAACCTCAAGTTTCTCCTCGCATCTCGCTACCGCAGAGCCCATGGCAAGGGTGGGGTTGCTGGAACTTCCCCCAGCTCCCCACTAAGAGGCTCGCTGGCGCATTGGGCGAAGGCAGTGTGTGCAAACCGGATTTTGCACCCCTTGGCCCCAGAGTGGTCTGGGGTCGCCAGGCACTCTCCCGCGCGGCAAGCTGACCCCACAGTCGCTCTTGGGGGCCGTGCCTGCCAAGTATCGCGGGACTTGTGCACATCGCAGGAGCGGCAGCTCCAGGAGCAGCTGGAGCGCGCTCGGTGCGCACTGCCTCAGCTCGGGGAGGAGCAGGAGCCGAGAGGGAGGAGGGCTGGGGGTGCTGGTTACGTAAATGATACTAGCCCAGTGAGAGGCCTCCGGGCTGGGGCTACGAGAGGGGGAGGGACCGCGCGAGGAGGAGGGGCTGGGAGGCGGCGGGCTGGGGTGGGAGGGGGGCGGGGGCCGGGGCGAAGTGACCAGGCGGCGGCGGCTCTGCTGAGGTGACAATGTGCTAGGAGTCCTCACTCGGTCTTCGTGCCTTCTCGGCCTCGGCTCCCGCTCTGGCCGCGCTCGCGGAGTCCCACCGCTCGCCGTTGCGCTATGAGGGCGCCTCTCTGGGGCTGGCCGAGGCCAGAGCCGGCTTGCTCGGCTTGAGAGGAAGTGTGAAGAGAGCGCGGGCGGGAGCTGGGGTTGCGCACTCAGCGGCACTCTCGGGCCAGCGCGGTATCCAGGTGAGCGCCGGTTTGGTGAGCAGTGTACTCGGCGCAGCTGGTCGGCGCCTGCCGGGCTTGATCTGAGGCTGAATCCAGTGCGTGGACCGCCCTTCTCTCTTCGTGGGATCCTTGGCCACGATAGCAGGTCTCCCTCTCTCTCTTTCGCTCCCTCTCTTCGTGACAGTCTGGGACGAGCCCCCTCCGTCTGCCCGAGTGCAGGAGCTGGGTGCCTTGAAGTCCCCCAGCGAGTGCCAGGGTACGGAGCAGAACCCAGGGCAGGGGAAGGGGCGCGGGCGGACCTGGCGAGGCGGTCTCGTGGGATCTAGGAGTACGCTTGCTCGAGGCTGCAGGTGCGGCGGGAGAATCCAGAAGCGCGGAACTTTGTCTCTGCCCTCCCTTCACTGGGCTTTTTTCCGCTGCACTGCCGAGCTGAGGTGGTTGGGGGTCCCCATCTGCGCCCTGGCGGCGCTCAGCAGCGGGGGCAGAATGGTCTCCTGGTTCGGACAACTTTCTCCCACCAGCTGCGGGAAGCTCGGGGTTGAGGTGCCGACATTGTTTCTCCATCGGACACCAGGCACACTCTGGTCTTGAGTGTCTTTCTGGACGTTAGCCTGCCTCGTTTTCTGCCTCTTTACCTCATTCAGTGCTCAGACGCCTCTCATGCTTTCAGTGTGTCTCTTTCACACAGTTTATGTCTGTCTGACTCTCTGGCTTTTGATACCTTCTGCACCCAGACCTGTGTCTGTTTTTCTTTCATTCTGTTTCCCCTTGTCGTTCTTGGGATAGCTCTGTAATTCTCTTTGCTGGCCTCTCTGTCTTGCAGCGTTCCCCCCGCCCCCCTGCCTCTGTTTCTGCTTCTCGCTACCCATCTCTATCTTCCTCTGTCGTCCCCTTGCCCCCGAATCCTGAAGCGCTTGGTCAGGGGAGCACTCATCTTCTGGGCACTTCCAGGTGCTGAGACCCCTGATCTAGGCCTGGGAGGACACAGGTTGGAGGCAGTTTGCCCTTGTCAAAGCTGTCAGAGCAGAATGAGGGGCTCAAGGGGCAGAGTGGAGGGCGTCTGGCTAGCCTTCCTACCCAGGGTTGGAGGACCCTGTGCTGCTGGGAACCCAAGCGCATTGATGCTGTTGGTTCGGGCTAGAAAACTGGAAAAGCCCCTCGTGCTGTACCTTTTGAAAAATTTTTTGACTAAGGTTAGTTCCAGGGGGCGAGTATATATCTCCAGCTTTAAAGGCGGTGGCAGGAGAAGAGTTAGTTTGGGCAGACATAGAAGATTTGGGGTTCAGGGAAAACTAATCTCAAAGGGTGAGAGCCTTCCTGAAGCAAAGGGGTTACTAGCAGCTGAGTGGAGCTTTGGGGACCAAGCAGACATGCCTGAATTAAACTGCCTTCCACACCCTGAGTTTTTAGGAGAGCAGTGTACCTGAGAGAGATCACGGTCAAGCTTCCCGGAGATTTTATTTGCAGCGCTGAAGATACTTGCTGCCCCTAACGCCTTGAAATTTCAGGTTTCTTTGTGGTTTACAAAATTTCAGCTTTATGTGAAATATGCCTTTGCCTAGGTCTCCTCCCTGTCCACCAGTCCCAAGTCTTCCCTTTCCTTTGCTTGTTTGCTTTCATGCCCTCTAGTGTTAAAGAAACCTGCTGGCTGAGAATACTGAAAAGTAAGGTCGACCTATTGATGATTTACTTTGGACTTCTCACTTTCCAGGGATCTTTTTCCTTCTGTTACTCATGTCCTCTCTTTTTTTCTGACTGACTTTTGCATTGCATTATTAATCTTTCCTTTCCCCTGATCTCTACAAATGCCTCCTCTACTGCAGAATTAGAACCTTAATATGGGAACCCTGTTTGTTTGACTTCAGAGATAGATAGATGTGGAGAATTTTCATAGCCTAAGGCAGACTTTAAATATAAAATGTGCATTCCTCTGTGTCATTTGCCATAAACCAGGATTTCACATCTCTTTTTTATGCCCCTGCCCACCTTCAACTCCATTGAGAATTTCTCTGGCTGTTCCTGCTTGTTCAAATAAATGCTTTTAATTCACCATTTCTATGATGTACATCCCATTCCAAGGCTTAAGCTACTTGCTTAAGCAGGGGCACTGTGTCTCAGATCAGGTTTGGAGAGAAGGAAAAGAAAGCTTTTTCAAAGGAATTATAGTATGTTGCTGGTGTAGATTAATTCTGGATCAGAAAGTCTAGAGTAGAAAGAACCAGATGCTGCTTCTGATATGCAGACCCTAGGGTAATGTGGGAAAGCCAGGATGTGTTTAATGAAAACTTGTTGGTTGATTGATTAGCATGCAGTTGATTATAGACTTCCAAGTCACCCAGCTATGCTAATGAGTCTATGCACTTGAAGTTGAATTCTACCTCCCTTTCTTTTTTCTGTTTCATTTAGGCTTCTATGAATAGGAATTGAAGACTAGTAAAAGATAGGTTGTCATAGAAGTTCTGCTTCTTTCCAGCTCATCTCATTGCTTGAATTTTCTCTTCTCTGCAGCTCTTTAACTTGGCTGGTGCTTTTTTGAGGAAATGAATTCAGAGGCTCTTATAGGTAGCATCTCTCAGCCTTCATACCTGAAAGTAAATTGGGATATAACATCCTACTGGGGTGAATGTTTTTTGTTTGACTTTTAACAAGTGAAAAGCTCTCTTTTTAATGAAAAGAACAGATATATCAGTTTAACATTTTGAGGGTTATAAATTGACTTGTAAGCTGAATCACCATAATTAATTTGTAGATTCCCTTACTACCTCAAATATGTAACAGAGGTGTGATACCACATGCATATATGAATTTGCCGAAGTTCCTGGAAACACAGTGCCTCCTGATTCGAGGTTTTAGTAGTGATCCATGGGTTGCTGTATTTCTTTTTTGTTGCTATGTTAGTCACCTCTTAAAACAGTTGAGGGTTTACCATGAAAATCGTGCAGGAGCATATTCAAGGCAATTTTATTTTAAAAGTATTACTTGCAAGTTATTTAGTATTTTCTCCTTCCCAATTTTTGTATTTAAAAATAGCAAGGAGAATGAAAGTAGAAATTCTGATATTGGTTGAGATGACTTCTAATTTCTTACTGATTTAACTTACATATTTAAATTTTTAACTTAATGTGCATCCATTTTAGGTTAAACAGTTAAATCAAAATGCAAAAAAAATTTCTATCATGCAAACTTGATTATTAAAAGTGATAGCTGTGACAGGATATTTCCATGTAGTAAAGATTGTGGGCTTACAAAACCTTTGCTGTTTTAGGAAGAATAAGAGGGAAAAAGTAAAAAAAAAAAAAAAAAAAAAAAAAAGGTATTTTTATTCTTTTTAATTGGACAAATGAATAGAACAAAACAATCCAGAGTAAAACTTGAGCAGAATTAATAACCATCACATAAAACGAATGCAAAGCTACATGTTTCTCATAGGTGTTCTTTGCACTTTACGAAAGTAGACGGGTTTCAGTAGTTGTGTTCTTTAAATGAATTTGCCTTATTAGCCATCATATTCTCAAGTGACAACCCTTGTACTAAACAACACATTGTTAACTGTAACTTTTAATACATCACCTTCTTGGGTTTGGGTCCCTCCCATCAGGACCATGTAGATATATGAAATGGGATCTAACAGGATCACTACTTTGAAGTCTGAATAACCATATGTGTACTTAGCAGAGGATTTTAACCAGGCTTTGGTTTAATCCTCATCCTTCTACTTTTGTTATCAGAATAAATACAGGTGAAACGTCAAATCGAGACCTAAGTATATGTACTTATATTGACTCAAGAATTGTCTTTGATGATTTTTCTTAAGGCTATTACCTTCCCCAACCAATGCATATAGACACCCCCTATCCCCACCAGCAGGCATATATTTGAAAACCATAAACTACATTTAAAGATCTGGCACTGCCTGCTTTACCATTTTGTTTTCATTTTAACAGATTAGATTTCTATTTACAATTTCTATCTTAAGGTATGTAGTTTAATTAAGAACTTTTGCCACTCAGTAACCGGCTTACATGTTTTTGAAGAATCCGGAGTTCCAGTGTGAAATTCAAGGACATTTACAAAAATGAATGTATATTAATCCAGTCATAGTTGGCTATCTATTTGGAGCATTATAAGTACTTATCTTTGAGAGCAGCAGTATAAACCATGGACTTTATTTGATATTTGTTTCTCCTTGATTCATATTTAGGCCTATGTCTGTTTTCAGAGCAGTATATTTATAATAATATATTTAATTGGTCTTACTTTGATTACCAAGAAATGATTGCAGGTGCATGATTCTGACTGTGTCCCTAAATTCATTTTGGATGAGTTTTCTGGGTTTAATTTCTTTGTACATCTTGGGACATATTTATTTAAGTTGATGTTTTTACCTTTTAAAATTTGTTGAGAGGTTGATGGGGTTTAAAATTCAAATTATAAATTAAAGTAGAGAGAAATTATTTTCCTCCAAGGGCCCAAATTTGCACAAATATCCATATATAGTCTCCCAAACTATCAGGCTCTTTCTTAATGTCTACCCAGTTAAAATCTCCTACCCTCACAATTTATTTACAAGATTCAAAATATCACTTGTTTGAAGTAGTGCAATGTTAATGGTTAATCATCCCAGGATAGCTTGAGAGTGATATAGGAAAAGTAGTGATTTTCATGGAGGTGAACATATTTGTGGTTACTTTATGTGGTACATAATTTAATTTGACATACAAACCATATTAATTGCTCCGATTTCTTCTGTATTTTTGTAAAAGAAGTGCTCACTGTTAAGATAGATGGGAACTGCCCAAGGTATATCATATTAGGGTTTTAACTTGATGGGGGATTAATTGGGATTCTTTTTCATGCACTACATTACATTGAATTGTTGCTTAAATCTTATTTAAGCTCTTGCAGAACATTACATGGAGAGTGTGATTAAACTGTTTGTTGGCACTTTGGTGTGCATGATACATGTAGCGAGTATCCACTGTAAACAGAGAGAATTTAAAGCACAGCCTGCTCAATCAAAAAATTGCCCAAATTACACCACAGAGATAGTTGTAAATGTCAACTTAGCCTCTTGCCTTATATTAATTGCCTTGATTTTATAAGCAGAGCATCTCTCTTTTTGTTAATAAAATAGATTTTGACGTATGAGGAGGATTATGTACCTTCTTGTAGATCAGAAGCATAATAACTGACTTAATTTACTCTTGAGATTTTTATTACATAATTAGTTTCAGATATGGTGAGATTTATATGACTATCAAGACCTCAGTGCAACACAACCATTAGTTTAAAGAAAGAAAAATGAAACAAAATACACATGGAGCTATGTCTTTCTAACTTATCTGTGAATGAGGTAAAATGGTGAATTATAAATTGATAAATGACTAAAATTGATTACTTTGTACTTATGCTGTGACTAGTAAATATCAGACATAATTTACCCAATTTTATCTTTATAAAACCATATATAATATGTATAATTATTATTCCCTTATATGAATAAGGACTTACCTGCTCAGAATCACATAACTAATATGTGTTAGGGCCAAGGAAGACACCAGTTCTTTCTGTCTGAACCCAGCATTCTAACAGTTCTCAGTCTGACATTTTCACTAATAAAATTTTTATAAAATGAAGTGCCAACCTCCATGTGAACATTTTCTTTTCCACAGTAAGAATAATTTAAAAAGTCTACTACATTACCATAATTTTATAAAAGTGGACATTTTAACACCAATTCTGATGGAAGAACTGAATCTCAAAATAAAGAATAATTCTTTCAACAGAATAAATTTAGTTCTCTATACATTTTCCTCATTGCATTTATATTTCTAATTTAACAACTTTAGTCAACTGCTGAAAATTCTATCACAGAAAATTTTATTCTGCACACTGTACTCAGGCACTCTTGTTATTCTGAATCACTATGGCATTCTACCTGCCCCTGGTGCCCACAAACCACAGACCAACATGGTTTTCATAATCTTGATGTAATGAGACATAGTACTTACAGCTTCTTCCATTCTCTGTCTAGTTGTCAGTCTGGGTAATATGATTTAGACTTAGGGAATATACTAGCAGTTACTTCAGCCTTAGCTTACTGCATCAATATCTGCAGATGATTGGAGGATTGAAGATGATTTGTTCCCTTGCAGTAGTTAATCACACACCATTGTCGCCAAGATGGTACCAGTCTATGTCCTCGGACAAGGAATGAAGCAAAAAGAAATCAAAAGAGGTGTCATGTGAACTTCTTATTCTGTCCTTCCTTGAATCTGTGTACCCCAACTTTTGTAAAGAAGACCCATATTAAGATATTTGTCTATAAATGAAGAAAACAAGAAATAGCTTGTTTCCATGAAATATTCCTGACAAAGTCTTTACATTACATTAGAAAATATTCATATTTATGAAATGATTGGTGAAATTCAACTGAAGTTTCTGGATTTTTTTCAAGCATGTAAATAATCAGTGTGTTAAAATTTGATGTCTTATATTTTGTCCTTACTCTTGGCATTTGGTTGACTTTGAGAGACTTTTTGCTATTTGGTATTTTTGTTTAGTTCACTAAGTCTTTTCAAAGTTCTTTTTTTGAGTCTTCTCTAAGACAAATTTTATTTTATACTGATGCCTTATTAGATTATGTGAATTATTTGAATTCCATACTCCCAATAATTAGTCACTCCATAAATTTTTTTTAAATAAAATTCTACACTTCCAAAATTATGTAATATCCAAATTCTATGTAATTTTCAAATTACAAATGAGGATTTATGAGATTAGTGACTATCCTAATTTCCAGACTCAGTATAATCTCTTCTCTTTTTCTCATAGCAAGTTCTATATCTTTTTCTGGATCCTCAGGCTCATCTTTCTTTTGACTGTCGTAGTAGTTTATTCTCAAAGGAGACCATAGGTCACTTATCCTGAGAAACAGTAGAAACTAGCCTCTCACTTACCATGGCTCATATATTACCCATAACCTGTAGATTTTAAGAATACTTCTGTGTTTTCTTCTTAGGTGAATCCTGTTTATCATTTCTCAATATTATTTTTCTTCTCCCCATATCTTTTCCTTTGTCCTTTCTTCCTTCTTTGTGATGCTCTTTACTTGAAGTATCTTTCTTCTATGGTTTAATAAATCCTTATGTAGCATAACTGAATTATCTACTGGTGCTCTGATTCTGTTAAAGTGAGTAAATAAGAATGAGCTTCTGTTCATTTCATCATTTAGTCTTTGCATAGGTAAGACAGGCTCTATTGCTCTTGCATCTGGGTCATTTAGCAGGAGGCTGGATGCTAAATTCACATCTCATTACCTTTGTCTACTTTTAGAACTGTGTGCCTGGGCCCTGTGGTCAGTTGGCATTTGGCAGGCCTGTGGCTCTAAAGGAATGCTGTGCTTTTTGAGGGGATGCCAATTTCAGTTGACACACAGTTCTCTCATTCCTTGTTTAGATTTTCCTTGTATAACAAACCATATATATTTCATTACTAACTCTAGATTATTGAATTCATGTCAGGAATTCATTATGAAATTGATAGATTGTGATGAAAAAGTTAAATAATTTATGTTCTATGGCTCCCACTCCCAGACTTAAGGAGAGTAGATAATATTTTCCTTATTTGGTAACCTAGAACAACCATTTTTATCATAGCTTTTTAAAAGACTTTTATTGTTGTGCACTAAGTTGAGATGAATTGTAGGTAATTGGATGGTGCAGCTGAATTAACACATTGAATTGCTAGTTATGAGACACTTCATTTGCTGTTGCAGACCACAATAGGCCCATTTTGCTTCCACAATGCACAAATTCTTATTATCTATATAAAATCCTAATTCAAGTAGAATAACATGTATGCATCATTTCCATTCCTTTTGTAAAGAAAAATAACCTCTATAAATGTAAGATATTTGCAGCTATCTCATTCAATAATTTGGAAATTCAATAAATCTTTTTTTTAAAAGAGAATGTTAATTTCATTCTCCAGAAAAAAAAAAAAAGAGTATAAGATGTCTCAGAAATGTGAAATCAGTGATAACTCGTTTTACCCCATGTGCCTTAAGACTGGTGCAGATGGGCAATTTGCAGTTATTTCAACAGAGAGCCTTGTTGAAATCATTCTGAACCTTATTGCCGTTGTGGTCATGGTGATTTACAATAGTGCAATGATTTTGTTTGTTCTTGGGTTTGTTTCATTTTAGATGTTTTAAGGGTAGTTTCTTTAGGTTAGAGAGTATCCATTTTAAAAGGACTGCCTTTTATTTTTGAGAAATACCTTTACTTCCTGGAAACACATAATTGAAGTATTAAAAATATGGGAACCTTTTTCAAATTGGATGCAGTAAAGCAGGACACTGGAGACTACCTAGGGTTTGGGAGAGGGGCCTGTGTTTGAGAAAGGAGTATGCTGCCCTTAACAATTCCCCAAGGATTTGAGGCTCAGTAATGCCAAGAAAAATGGAAGACAGAAATGAAGTATTGAGGCTGAAACAAAATAATCAAACATGTTTACATGAAATTGCCATCTTTTATTCACCAGCGCTATTTCCTGAAGTAAACAGCAGATTTTTCTCTGTGTGCCACTGAACTGCCCGTAATGAAATTATATGTGCTGTCAAGGGATGATGAGGAAAAGAGGGATGGGTTTTAGACCCATAAAGTCCCACTTACTATGGCACTTAGGGTCCTTAAGCCTGATGATCAGCTTCTTGCTCATCCCAAAGCAAAGCCTTCTAATCAACATGACCATTCAAATACAGAGGACCCAGAATTTTCTGTTCCATCTCTATTCTGAAATATAAATAGCAACCAAGAATCACCAGTCATTTAAGAAATAATTGAAAAAATTTTGAGAAGTTTACAATTTAAAAACAAAAACCAAAAAAGAAAGACCAAGGTAAATGAACACTAGCACCAACAAAATGACTATGTGAGAAACATATAATTAAGGGTTCATAAAAGATAAAAGAGAATGTATTTCTGAAAGGATTCAAGAAAGTTTGCATTTATAATAGAGGGGATGATGTGGAAAAGTAACAAATTAATAAGGAACACTTCTGGAAATTAAATATTTTCAAATCAGTAGGTGATGTAAAATTTGTAACTTCAAATACAGAAATTTTATCAATAATACAAACAAAAAATATAAAAGACATGGTGAGTCTCCATGAAATACAACTTCTACTGATTGGAGTTCTAGTAAGAAAACAAAAAAAGCCGGGCGCGGTGGCGCACGCCTGTAATCCCAGCACTTTGGGAGGCTGAGCCAGGAGGATCACGAGTTCAAAGCCAGCCTCAGCAATGGCGAGGCACTTAGCAACTCAGTGAGACCCTGTCTCTAATAAAATACAAAAAAGGGCTGGGGATGTGGCCCAGTGGTCTAGTGCCGCTGAGTTCAATCCCTGGTACCAAAAAAAAAAAAAAAAAAAAAAAAAGAAAACAAAAAATACGGAGCAAGTGTGAAAGAATTAAGAAGATAATTCTCAAATTTCTGAAGGAAGATGATTTGCAATTCAAATTTCAAATCACATCAAAATATCAAGTGCATTGGGAGAACAAAGATAAATAAAGGATATTTTCTCAGATATAACCTTACAACATTAGTTACTTGAGGCTGCACATAATTATATACAAAACATTTATTTAATATATATATATATATATATATATATATATATATATATAAAGTTATACAAAGTATAATTAAGTGAGAAACACTTGGCATGATAGCTATGGAGTAGGTCCAGGACGTAAGCAGTTTATGTTGTTTCAGTGTGATGTAGGATTAGTTTAAGAAAATGGAGGGCTTTAATTGGTGGTAGGGTATGGGACAAAGAGAGGGACCTTTGTCCCTCTCTTTGAATATTTAATGTTTAAGGAATATTTGGAAAGAAAAGGAAAAGTAATGTAAGGAAGAAAACAGGTAGAAATTCTAGGAAAACAAAATAAAATACAAGACAGGGAAATAAGCAGAAAATGTTAGTTGGCTGTGAAATGGTATTTACTAAATTTCAAGCTTTGACTTTAAATCAATTTTCTGATAAAATGTGAAGATACTTATGACTACAGAACAAAATGAAAACATTATTGACCTTAGCAATACCACAGTAAACATACAGGTGGTAGAGGTTACAAGTTGGTTATGAGAATTGGGGAGAAATCAGTAGAAGGATAGGGATTAGAATATCAGTATACTACAAAATAGTTCTTGAGAGATAATGTCTGTAGTTAATTTGAGAAACTGTAGTAAAAGATGGTTATTAAATTTACAAAGATAACCAATAAGAGGGATAATGACTATTAGGAGGAAGAGTATGGGGAAGTTGGTAGTATGGTGTGAGATAATTCAGATGTATAAGAGGGGCCCATTTGTTTGGTCAGAGTATGCTTTTATTTTTTTAAGAAAACATTGTTTATGCTCCAGAGGACATGAACATTGTAGATTTGCACAGATTTCTATCATTCTATTTTGAGTTACCCAGTTCCATGAAGATGATCTGAATTTAAGGATTCTATTGTAAATTAAAAACATTAAGCATGGTTTCTTCTGGACAGAGGAACTGGTTGAGGCTGGATGGGGCATGTGTTATATAAAGACATACAAGCAATTGAATCTTTTGTCATTGAACACATTATCACTTATTTCCTACAGTACTCTCTCTTTGGGCCAACAGGAAAGAATTGGATTCTAATCCTCATAGAGCTGTTAATAGCACATCATTTAATTTCTCTGGATATCAGAATAATATTTATTTTCCAAATGCAGCTATACACACACAAACATATAGTATCACTCTATGTCCTTGTGTTTATTTTTTAAATATAGGCCTTTCATTTTATTTTCTTCTCTCTTCCTCCCTCCTTTCTTCCTTTCTTTCCTCCCTCCTTCCATTTTTCCTTCCTCTCTCTTTTGCTCTTCCTTTCTTTCCTCCCTCACCCCCTGTCTCTCCCTTTATTCTTTTTTATCTTCTTTTCTTCTTTCCTTCCCACTTAGAGCACCCCCCTCTCTTTCTTAAGTTTTATTCAAGTGAGAAGAAAAAAGACAGTGCTCCTGCAAGGTGACAGGGGACCTGATAGAGGTTGCCACAGAAATGTACTAGTCTAGGGATTTCTATAGCTACTGGGTAGGTATTGATCAATAGCTATGCTACAATCACATCTTGGAAAATTACCAAGAAGGCCTTTCATTTTCATTAGAATAGACTGAATCATAATTTCTCTAGGTAAAGTTCCAATTTGTATTTAGAATTCTTACATGTTCTAGCTATAGATTATAGTAAAGTATTCATTGCCTTCTTAGTATTCCTGAATCCCCTTAAGTTTAGTTCTTTACCCTGTATCTAGCTGAATTTATCTCTCAAATCAGAATCATGCATCTTGAGTTTTATTACTCTATACTCATTATTTCTGAAATAGTCTTTGGATAGAAGTTTTTTTGTTCAAGGCTTTATTTTATCATAATTAACAAAAAACACCTTATATTTTTTCCACTGATGTAAAAATGCCAGTATTTCCAGATGATTGTTTCTGTCTCTTATCATTTGGGCTAATACTTTAATTTTGTAGCTGATCAGAAATAGTTACATTAAAGATGCCAGTTATTCTTACAGAATTTGAGAATACAGATGGGGCCCACACTCCCCAAAATAAATAAATAAATAAACAGATAAATAAAGCTAAACTGATGGTTGTTGGAATTTTTTTTCTCTCTGTATTTACATACGTAAGCATCTTTTAACTATGAAGATCAGTTCAGAAAACTAATAAACACATAATTTGTGGGGGGATGAGGAAACTTAAGATATGTATAAGATAAAAATGTCTTTTGGAAAATTGAGAACAAAAATTACCTGTAGCATAATTTTTATGTTAAAGCATAATATGTGGTATAGAAGGATAGGGAATTCTGACATGAGAAAATAAGAAAAAAAAAATTAACATTGAGACATGCTTTAAAACTGAATGTCTGGTTTCTGTTGACAGATGTAATTGTAGTCTCTCTTAGATCATCTCCTTTTACCTATTCTGGGAGATCAGTTTTGAGGACAGTGAGTTGGGGGTAGGTAGAACTGCTTTGTCTTGTTCTCTTAGCTGGTTTGGTGAATTTCTTGGCAATTAATTAGAACCTTTCAGCATATTAGTTACCATTTGATTCTAAGAAGAAAAACTCTGAGTAAAGTTAGGAGGACACAGTAAAACACAGTTTAAGACCCATTTTTTAGTCTGTGGCATGGTGTCTGCTACCACACAAATGTAGTTGAAGGTTCCAATATCCAACTATGATCAGTCTGACCAAAGACCATTAAGTAGTCTATGGAATTTAGTTATTACATATTTATTTTAAAACTTTCTTTTTCTTATTTTTGTGGGATTGGGGATCAGTCCCTATACCTCACACATGCTAGGCAAGTGCTGTATACAGCCCAGCCCCATTAGCCTCATTTTTTAAGTAGACGTGATAGTCATAATAGCTAACACTGATAGCAGCCCAGGTCTTTTACTGGGCAAAAAAGTCTTTCTTAAGTGCTTTACAAAATAGTAACTAATTTGATACTCTCAACACTATGAGCTACTATTTCCATTCATCTAATTTTGTAACTATGTGAGGATTGAGGTGACAGTGCATGCAATGTACTGATTATTGTGCCTGTCACATAGCAAGTGCTCAATAAATGCTAGTTGTTATTGTTAATTCTCTTCTTCCATTGCCCTCTTGTGGCATTTAGTGTGACAGGAGTATAGTAAATCTGGCTTGCTTAAATTATTTCTTAAATAAAATTCTCAGACTTGGAAGAGTTTATGGAGTTACTGCAAAATTGGGTCCCAACTGACAATAAGTAAATAGGAATTAAAGATAAGAATTAAAGCTAAGTGAAACAGAAACAGTAAAACTGTTAGTGAAACATTTATTTAGAAATCTCATCTAAGAAAGAAGGGAAGTAAATGTGTGAAGGCAAAGGTGTATTCATTTTATGATAAATATAATATCTTCCCCAAGGCTTGATACTAAAATGCCACTTTGCAAAAAACAAGGCATCTAAGAAATAGTGGCATAAGCATCTTAACTTTATTTTGGACATTCCAACATCACTGCTACCCTCCATTTTCCATTTTCCCCATAGTTTCATTTCCTTCCTTCCTTCCTTCCTTCTTTCCTTCCTTCCTTCCTTCCCTCCCTCCCTCCCTCTCCCTCCCTCCCTCCCTATCTCCCTCCCTCTCTCTCCCCTCCTTCCTTCCTTCCTTCTTTCTTTCTTTCTTTCTTTCTTTCTTTTCTTTCTTTCTTTCTTTCTTTCTTTCTTTCTTTCTTTCTTTCTTTCTTCATTTTGGTACTGAAGATTAAACACAGGGGTGCCACTGAATCATATCCCCAGCCCCCCACCTTAAAAAAAACATTTATTTTTTAGTTGTACACAATACCTTTATTTTATTTACTTATATGTGGTGCTGAGGATCAAATCCAGGGCCGCCTCACATGTGCTAGGCGAGTGCTTTACCGCTGAGCCACAACCCCAGCTCTCCCCAGACCTTTTTAATATTTTATTTAAAGACAGGGTCTTGCTGATTTGATAAGTGCCTTGATAAGTTGCTGAGGCTGGCTTTGAACTCAGGATCTTCCTGCCTCAGCCTCCTGAGCTGCTGGGATTACAAGCATGTGCCGCATAGTTCCTTGATCAGGTTTGGCTCTGTTTTTTCCTCATGTGGGTGATCCTAAGAGTAATTGAAATATGAATGCTTTTTGCATATGAGTATGAAAAATAGCAAATACTTTAAAACATATTGCCATCTCAGTCTTCATCCCTGAAAGAAAAAGACAAAGCATGATCTTTATTCTTTAGAGGCTCAGATTTCTTTTTCAGTGTGTGATGTTGATTTGTTTTTAATCATACTTATAAATTCTTAATTGGAGTTTTTTTTCTTTTTTTTAAATTAGAAGAAAGCACAATTTGAAATAACATTGTAATTGATTTCTCATTTAGAAATATTTGAATTCCAATTTTTGCTTATCATATGAAGAGAATATGTTATTTTGAACACGGGTAGTTTATCATTTTCTTCACAATAATCTGTGCAAATGATAATTATACATAAATTAATAAACTGCTGGTGGGAATCTAATGATGTTTCATGCTGTTTTTGATTTATGTCTAAATCATTTGCAGAATGTTGAAAGTGTACCAGGACTGATTTTTAGTGTAACCTACAACTTCCTCTACTCCAAAAACATATTCAGTAAACTAGAGTAGTTATTTAAAAAAAAAAAAAATTGGCAAAGGAATAAATTACATTATGTTATCTGAGAATTCATGACACATGATATTAAGATTATTAAACAGTATTTTTGTTTATCTGTTTCAAAAAACTTCATTTATATATGATAAAATTACTTTCCATTTTGATTGGTACAACTTTTTAGTGCTGCCTGAAAATGATGCTAGGTCTATCTGTGTGAGTGTGTGTGTGTGTGTGTGTGTACATCTGCATATTTGTGTGTGTGTTTCTCCAATGGGCTCCTGTTCAATATCAGGTTTTCATTTTTATGGATTTCCTGGCTGTTTTGAAGTGTGAACTTCTACAATCTTGTGCGTGGGTATCACTTAAGCTAATTATAAAGTACTGATCTTATTTTATGAGAATTCAGATTTATTCTTGACTTTCAGTTCCTTTATTAGTTATAGATTTTGTTTTCACCTGTTATTGGACTGAATTAAGTTTTGCCAGATAGACTTTTTAATTTCTTTAACCAAACCTTATTTTCAGTAATAATGTTTTTGGTTAAGAATTACTGTATAGTTATGACCTTTAATCCATTCTTAAAGTCTTTTACCTTTGACCACCCCCAACTCACTTTAAAATTGTCACATATAGTACTAACGTTTTAACTGATGGTGAGTTATGTTTTTATTTATTTTAAAATCATATATGTATATATGGCTTTATTATATGATTTTAATAGTATTATATACATCTGCCATTTTAGTATAATTCTCTAAGTACCAATGCACTTTTATTGGGTCAGAGGGCTACATCTCACAGTAACTGGATGTATATAATTGTGGACCAATAAAATGTTGCCAGATTTTAATAAAGAAGTAACTGTACTTCATTGGTGCATGAAATGATACTTGCTTAAGCAGTCAGTATATATAACCAGCTAATAAATCTGCCAGAGATTTTGGGACCCACTTACTTTGAGGTACTATGTAAATGCAAAATCAGCTGTTCTCAAAATTCTATTAAGAGACACACACAGTTAAGACAGGTTTTCAGCAATGGGTTCAGGCTCATGGCATGCAATTACTGACTGATTTTGCACTTTTAACACCCTCAGGGTCCACTAGGCAAATCCTTTTTTTTTTTTTTTTTTTTTTTTTGTGTCCGTGTCTGCACTTCCCTTTGCTTTCCATCATGTCACTGGCTTATTGTAGTCTCATACTATTAATAAGATGATTTTCTTATTTCTGCTTCTGAGGATTATTTCCTCACTTAGTTTGAGTATCTGCAAATTAAAGCTACCTTTTTAAAAATAAGGCCCAGGCATTATATCAAGAAAGGCCCTTTTTCACCATAAATAAATAAATAGATCATTTATTTATTTATTTTTATATTTTATGGTGGTACTGGAGATTGAACTCAGGGGCTAGTAGATGCTAAGCAAGCGCTTTACCATTAAACTATATCTCCAGGCCATAAAGATCATTTTTATATTTGAACACTGTTAGTCATTTTTGAGATAGGAGAATATTATTAGGTACTGTTATTTTATAGAATTTTATAATTTTCTGTGTGTTTTAGTCAATGTATTCCTGCCATGTTACCCATGGCTGTACTTTATAGGCAAAGGTGTACCTCATGTGGTAATTTACAATTCTGTAGAAGCTTCAAGGACAGGGAATTTCTTTAGTATCTAGAATTCGGATCTGATATGCTTGGCAGTTTGCCATCAAGCAAGTCATTCAGAGGACTTAAGAACTCTGATCTCACAATCCATGAAGTTGTTTTCAGGGGTGAAATTTACGTGGCAGCCCAATTTAAAACTTTTCCCCATGTTACTTTCTCAGTTCAGGTTCATACCTTCCTTATTAGAAACCTCAGGAGTGCCTGTCCTTCTGCGGACACCCATGCTGGGGTCTCCTTCCACAAGGCCAAAAGTACTCCTCAGAATGGCATAAGAAGTACTGTCCTCTCCACAGGCTGGTTGTGCTTGGCGCCTTTGCTCCTCCCTCCAGGTATAGCACTCCTGTGGCATGTTGTACCTCAGACTGTTTGACTGCCCTTGTTGTTTAGTACTGCTAAACCTGAAGAGAACAACACCTTTCTTTCTCCTTCAGTAGGTCTCAGGAGTGAGATCCGGTCACTAGAATCATTTATTCTCTGATTCTTAACTGTGTTTCCCCTTGAAGTAGAACTAATCAGGGAGTTGTCCTGCTTATTGATGCTCATGAATCATTCAAGGCCAATGTGTATATTTTTGCTTGTCCCTATAGTTTTAAAAAATTCTTTTTTTAACCTAAACTGTAGATGTATATCTACGTCTAATGTGCTGCTTTAGACTATAAATCCAAAAGCAGTCAAATAGGATTCTTTTTGTGCTGTATCTAGCAAAATGCCTTATACGATTAAGTCCTTACTACATGCATTTAATTAGATTGCACATGTATAGATAGGTCCCCTGGGCTTTCCAAAGCAGTAGAGGCTACTTTGGAAAATAATGCAGGTCAAAAAGGATTTAGGTCAGTCAAATTTTTATCTGGCTTTCCCAGTAGGATTACTGAAACTGCCTTTCCACTGCTATAATAATATCTTCCATGTGATTTTTTTCCCCTCTAAATTCCATTGTCAGCTAGTCAGAGACTGTGTACTAGTTGCACTTTTTGTCAAACTTATTGGATATTTGAAATAACTGTGCCTTTATGGTTTTCACCAGAGTGGCCCAAGAGTTCTGCCTCTTCATAAGAATTTGTCCATAACTTGTTTCCTCTGTAAAAGATAGAAGTGATGGAGTTTAAGATTGAAAGGGATCATGGGGATAGCTCCTGTCACCCCACCTGCCCTCAGTTAGGTGTGCTTAATCTCAGCCCAGCACTGCTTTTTTAAAATAAAGCTGCCCAGTACCATGTAGTTCATTACTTATTCTACATTGTCACTAGAGGGACTGAGCATGCAATTCCCAAGTGTTGTTAACCTTTGAAAGCTCTGTGGGCTACATTTCAGATTCTTTAGCTTATCATTCAGAGCCCTCCCCAGGAATCTATCCCAATTGACCTTTACAGACTCGTGTCTCATTTTACCCTCTTCTAATCTGTGTCCAGGACTCACTGAATCGCTTCTGTGTTATGTGGGTGTCGTAAATGTCCACGTCTGCTGCCTGGCTCACGCTGCTTTTCGGCCCTGAGCTTCCTATCTCCTCATTTCAAGGATCAGCTTGAATGGGCAAATCCCCTTTAAAGGATTTCCCTAAGTCCTCAAGCAGAATCCCTGTGTTTTCTCTGTTCTTCTAGCTGTGTTCCTGTTGCGGGTGCTGACTTAGCTGTCATCGTAGCTGTGTCCTTACCTGTTTCCCTTTTCAGGTTCTGAGTGTTTTCACCAGGAGGCCTCACATGTCTCACTTCCCCTGGGGCCTACAAGTCCACAATATAGCTATTCATTTAGTAAATGTCTTGAAAAACTTGTTCAGTATTGATTTAGTAGGAGAAAGAGCTATGAATTTAATGATGCTCTATTAAATAGTTCTTTGTGATACCTTGTATCATTTTCTCGAATGTGATGAGGATATAAAAATATTAATATAATTTCCTAAGAAGATAATCACCACAAATTTATCAAAATCATAGGTCCAAGAGGATGTTAAAATATTGAATTCCATCATCGTCATACCACACTTCTGATTGGACATTGTGGCTCAAAAGGCTGCAGTTCTAAATTTAGGTTTAATAGTATTCAAAAGAGTGTTCACTTAAAAAAAAAAATCTAAACATCCTTAGTTCTTGGAAGTTCATTTTTAATGTATGGTGTAATCTCTCCTGCTGTTAAAGTTATTTTGTTACTTGGAATCTAATTTTAAAAACAATCCTTTATATAACTAAATATAATAAACTACTAAACATTTCCTTTTTGTAGAACATAAATTTTTCTATTTGAGTCACTTTAATGCATCCTAATTTATAGAATGTTAATTATTTCCACTTCTGTCCTCTATTTTGTATATGATTTGATGTTAACCTTACTATGCTAGCCAAACAATCATTAAATTCATGACAACTAAATTTCTTATTCTTTCCTGAAAATTATTACATAATGTGAATTTAGGAATCATGTTCAGTATATACCCAGTCTGGGCTAAGAAATCAGAATTTTTAATCTTCCCCTCCCTTGTTTAGGTTTGCATCCACATATAAGAAAGAACATTCTGCCTTTGGTATTTTGGGGACTCTTTTATTTCACTTAGCATGATATTCTCCAATTCCATCCATTTACAGGCAAATGCCATAATTTCATCTTTTTTATGGCTGAGCAATATTCCATTGTGTATACATACCAAGTTTTCTTTATACATTCATCTGTTGTAGGGCACCTAGGTTGGTTCCATAGTTTTGCTATTGTGATTGAGCTGTTATAAACATTGAAATAGCTGTGTCACTGTAGTATGCTGATTTTACTACTTAGGGTATATACTGAGTGGCATAACTGGGTCAAATAGTGGTTCCATTCCAAGTTTTCTAAGGAATATTCATACTGCTTCTAGAGTGGTTATACTCTCACCAGCAATGTATAAGTGAACCTCTTTCCCCACATCCTCGTCAACATTTATTCTTACTTGTATTCTTGATACTTGGCATTCTGACTGGAATGAGATGGAATCTCTGTAGTTTTGATTTGCATTTCTCTAATTGCTATATATGTTAAATATTTTTCATATATATGTGTGTGTGTGTATATATATATATATATATATATATATATATATATTTGTGTTTTTTTTTTGTTTTGTTTTGTTTTGTTTGGTGGTACTGGGGATTGAACTCAGGGGCACTCGACCACTGGGTCACATCCCCAGCCCTTTTTTGTATTTTATTAGAGACAGGGTCTCACTGAGTTGCTAAGTGCCTCGCCATTGCTGAGGCTGGCTTTGAACTCGCAATCCTCCTGCCTCAGCCTCCCAAAGTGCTGGGTTACAGGTGTGCGCCACCGCGCCTGGCTTCATATATTTTTTGACCAATTGTATTTCTTTTTTGTGAAGTGCTTATTCAGTTCCTTATCCACTTATTGATTGGGTTATTTGTTTTTTTATGGTTAAGTTTTTTGAGTTCTCTGTGTATCCTGGAGATTAATGCTCTGTCTGAGGTGCGGTGGTAAAGATTTTCTTCCATTCTGTAGGCTCTGTTCACGTTCTTGATTGTTCCCTTTGCTGTGAAGCAGCTTTTTAGTTTGATACCATCCCAGATGTTCATTGGACTAGACAAAGGGGTAAGAAGGGATGGTAGGGGGGATGGTAATAGGAAAGACAGTAGAATGAATCAAACATATCTTTTCTATCCTCATATATAAATAAGTGACCAATTTAACTCTACACCATGTACAACTACAATAATGAGATACTAATTGGAACAAGTTATACTTATTCTATGTATGTGTAATATTTCAAAATATAATTTACTCAAAATATAATTTACTGTCATGTAAAAGGTATTCCATGGGAGATGAATACATTAGTATTTTGATAAAAAATTTGAAGTGCTTATATTATGTACCTCCTGATAATAAGATAGTTTAGAAGTTTGAAACTTACAACAAAGTTTTTAGGTTTGTATATTCCCCACAATGTAAATGCCATAATTTTATTGACTGTTATTTTACCCACTAGGAAAATATTATGTTTGAATTTCCTTTTGTCACCAAAAAATTTTGCAGAAATCTTTGTACAATTTAGGTATGAATATAAATATAACATGATTTTTATGTTGTCTTTGATTCTCTACTAAAAATAGAGAGAAATCAGAAATTTTTTTCCCTCAAAAAACTTGAAGTCTTGATATTGATAGTCCATGTCTGCTAAAATGGCTCTATAATGTCACTATGGATCTTGAATCCTTCTTGTCATTCTAAGCCTCATGCACTCAAAATAGTTGCCAGAATTCCAAGCATTATCTCCACATTTCAGACAGACAGCCACCAAGGAGCATAAAAGTACATATAATAATAGCTAAGGAAGGAGAAATGAGATATCGGGATATTAGATATCGGCAGGTCCAGTAGAATACATCAAAACTACATCAGCGAAATACATTTTATTGACTTTTCAAAAAGTGTATCTCTTTGCTTACTTATGCCCCAATTTTATCTATACTAGTTTCCAGTTCTTTAATGCTAAAGTTCTGCCTGATTCATTGTTGTATATACATATATTTTTTTAGTTGTAGGTGGACATAATACCTTTATTTTATTTTTGTGGTGCTGAGGATCGAACCCAGGGCCTCACACATGCGAGACGAGTGCTCTCCATGTATAATTGTTTTTTACCTGCATGCTTTTTCTGTTGTTCCCTTTGAATCTTTAAACTAGTATTCTTTTTTATTATAACATTACATATTTTGTAGAAGGTTTGAAAAATTAGAAAAATATAAAAAGGAAAATTAAAATTACTTAACAATTATTATATATTATTTATATGTAAAATGATATGCAATACTTTTACATCATTTAGAATAACTGCTGATACCTTGCTGAATAGTCAGTCCTCCAATATTTTCAATTATATATATATACGTGTGTTTATATTTAAACAATTGCTGCTTTACTCCCCATAGAATTTTGTTATCTTAAATATTTGTATACATATGGTGACAGATTTTTAATTAGTATTGTTTGAGACATGATTTTTGTGACTGCATGGCATTGCATAACAAATCACAGTTTACATAGCTGGTCCCTAATTGAAGACATTCTGTTTGCTTTTATGGATTTAGAAATATAAACATGTAAGTGTCATGGTTAAACTTCTTTGAACATGAATCTTTGCATAGTGAAATCAGGATGACTTCATGGAGGTGGAGCAGGTCAAAATATAGGGGTATGCAAAGGAAAGAGCACCCTTTTTCAGAGATAATGAAGTAAAAGTCATAATAAGTCAGGTTTTAGTTCTTCCTTCTAGAGAATGGGAGGAGTAAGAGAATGTTCAGGTCTTCTCTTCAGGCAGATAGGGACCAGAGATAAAGAATAGTCTCCTGAATATTTCGAACAATGGATTTGCTAGTTCATTAATTAGTCAATAAAATAAAACAAACAAGAGTTGACTAAGAACACAGTTGAGGTAAGAAACAAGACTTCTGACTTCTCCCGAACTGGATGAGTAAACAAAGAGAGATGGATAATATAGTCCTTCGTTAGGGACCGCCACGGGGTGCTGTTTGCAAAGCATGGCATACAGACTGGATAGGGAATTACATAGTGGTGTAATTTGACTAATGGGCGACAGATTACATTGAAATATTTCTACTTCTCAGAAGATCCTGCTTTGTCATGCTTATGATTGGAATTATCATAGGATAATTTATCAAAACCTTTGCAATAGAAAGTGTGCAAGCAATTAGGTTAGAGTTCTTGAAGGACAAATTCAAAGAGTGGGAGAGAGTGAGAGAAGAGGGAGGAAGGGAGGTAGGGAGCATCAGCGATGATCCTGGAAGTTATAGATTAATCAGTTTGCTTTGATATCTGGGGAAATAGAGGGATAAATCAAAGAGACAATGGATTTCCATACACTTCAAAGAGAAGAAAAAAATGGGGTAACAACCAACATGACGGAGTGAAGTAAATCACTCCAAGTTAATCTAATTTTATTCTCTGACACAATGACAGGACTTAAATATGAGGGGAAGGAAAAGAGTTCATATATCTTTACTCAGCAGGGTTTAGCTTTTGTCTCACATGATGTTCCCTTCTCATCAACCAGTTAAAGAAAATGCAGTCAGGTTTAAAGGGTATGAAGCTGTGACTTCAGTGAGTCAGAGACCTGCTGGGGCAAACAAAGTAAAACTCCTACCATGTTTATTGGGTGCTTCATACTAAATGGCATTAGTATGAATTTAAGAGCACAACAAAATCTACAGAACAGCAAAGTTGTTAGACCTGTGAGAATTTGAAGAAATCTAAAGTGATTTGGGGATGTAAGAAAGGTTGGCTGAAATAAATTGAGGATTGAAGAGAACTGCTGATTAAAATGGCACTTTTAAAAGATGATAAATAGTATCCAGTGTTGGTGAGGGATTCAGACACATTGTTGCCATAAATTAGAAATGAGACCTGGAAGAGCTGTTTGTATTATTCAGGGCACTCTGTAGTGTTTACTGCCTTTAGTTGCCTCCTCTGTCACATAATAATCAGTCCTTTTTTGTGTTCTGATTTACAAGACTGACACATCTTCCAACTATTTGTGGCTATATTCCTTCTGTAGGTTCTACAAAGTACTTGACTGTTACTTGGTAAGAAGTGAAGGATTCAAAAATGAATACTTATTTGAGTAAAACTGCTCAGGTTCTATGCCTTTTTGTAGAAAGAACTTTTTAATTTCAAGCCTAAATTTTGGTGCAATATTTTTGAAAACATTTTAAAAGGAAATTAAACTCAATAATACAACACCAACAATGTACACACAACTGTGAAGACATATGACAATATGGATAGCTAGAACTCTAGAGGGACACAAGCCAGAACCAATCCTGTGTCATGAGTGCTACTGGCTGCAGTGACTGTAACGTTTATACTGATACTAGACATGTTCAAATAGGAAAATTGTGTACTTCAGTATTATAAAATATGGTATACTGCCTCATGCTATTTAACACAGCAGTTCCATGTTTGGATATTTTATCCTAAGGGAAGAACAGTGATGTAGCAGAAGATATACACATAAAATCCTTTGCACTGCTTTTTTTTTTTTTTTTTTTTTTGGTAGACAATATTTGATGATAGCTTACCTTTAAAAATGAAATAAGTGTTGGTGTGTCATAGTGAGGGAATATTAATCAGTGAAGTGAATTTGCAGTAAAATGATAAAAAATTGTTACAATGTCACAAAAACAAATTCACCATTAAATGAAAAGAGAATTGAATTAACAAATAGTTTACATGGTATAATTATTTGAACCATAGTCTAGAAGTAAAGACAAGATAGTTACACATGAAAATATTGTGTATTCTTTCAAGCATCAAATATGATTTTCACATTTCATATTTTCTTAAATAAAAAAACCTTGCAACTTTTGACTTAGAAAAACCAACTATATAAGGAAAAGCCACCTATCACCACAGTAGTGATGACCTTTAAAGACTATTTGATAACCTTCTTGTTCTTTTTTCTGTAATTGTTAGGTACTTTCTTTTATTTGTTTATTATTTAACTTTACATTATTGTGGTTTATTTAAAAACCCAAAGTAGGTTCCACATTTATTTTTATTCATCTATATTTTATATATTTAATATGTACATAAAATATTAAAATTATAAACATGTAATTTTTATTTTAAATTCTATATGTAACTAATATATAAATATATGGATTATATAAAATATATAAAATATAATATATACTACATAAATATAGAATGTATAAGATAAAGGAAGATGAATTTGGACTACTCTGGTTTTCTCATAATTGTAGTTATCTAAAAACATTGGGCTATGATTCTGATTTTATGATTCTGCGATGCCAATATATATAAGTGAAAGTAAGACATTTACATATTTTTGTTTATTTGTGCCTTTTTTTCCCTGTCATTTTCATGTTTGGTATAATTTCATACATACAGAACATTGTACCCCACACATCTATTTTTTTGTCTGAGTCATTTGAAAGTGTCAGACATCATGCTTCTTTAACTGAATTATTTTAGTGTGTATTTCCTAAAAGTAAGGACATTGTTCTATATAATCAAATTACAGTGATGAAAATTGAGAAATTTCAGATTGTCCCGATGCTGTTATATCCTCACAGTACATATCTAGAGTTTCAGGTACAGTTAGTTGTCATGTCTTTTAAACTTCCTTTAATCTGGAACACTTCCTCAGTCTTTAATTACTTTGACATTTGAAGAGTTTAGGCCAGATATTTTGCACAGCATCTCCAAGTTGGGTTTTCCTGATATTTCCTGATGATTAATTCAGGTTATGCATTTTTGGCAAGGACACCACAAAAGTGATGTTGAATCCTTCTCTAGTGTGTTTTGTATATTTGTCCCATTATTGATGATGTTGTCTTTGATCAATTAGTTAAAGTAGTCTCTGCCAAGTTTCTTCACTGAAGGTTACAATTTCTCCCACTGTAATAAATAACCAATTTGTGGGAAGATGCTTTTCCACTATGGAAATGTGTGTTTCCCATCACACTTTTACCCACTGGTACTGATCCACTGGTGTTTTCTTGATCCAGATGGTTAACTATGCTTGCTAATGGTGATTTTCTAACTATATCAATCCATGTTTATTGTTTTAGGAGATGTTCTACATAAAGGAAGAACTTTCCTTCTTTATTTTATCCTCATTAATTTCACCATATATATCATATTTTCCATCATGAATTTTAATAATTTACAGTAACAACTAACTCTTTTCCTCATCCTTCTTTTTTTTTTTTTTTTTTTTTTCCTGGATCTCTTCTATCTCTGTTGTATACAGTGGGTACTTGAAAGATAAGTTCTGGTAGAATTTGGTGTTTAATTTTCTGTTAGTAGGTAATTTGGAATTTTTCTTTTTATTCTTTAATTCCCTAGGCTAAAGGCCTAAGATTTGTGGGATTTTTTTTTTGTATATTTTTGTAGGACGTGTATGTGGATGAGCTTCTGATAACTGCCATTCTACTCTCAACATTGAATGGTCAATTCTTTTAGATTCTACCTATGAGTGAGATCACATGCATTTTACTTGTCATGATCTCCAATCCCATCATGTTGGTGCAGATAACAAGATTTATTTTTAATGACTATATCATATCCTATTGTGTATATGAATGACATTTTCTTTATCCATCAGTTGATAGACACAGGTTGTTTCTATTTCTTGGCTATTGTGAATAGTGCTGCAATGCATATAGGAGTGCTGATGTCTCTTCAACACACTTATTTCATTTCCCTTAGATATATGCTCAGTAGTGGTATTTCTGGATTGTTTGAGAGTTCTATTTTTAATTTTTTTTTCTGTGTGTGTGACATTCCATACTGTTTTCCCAAATGGCTGTATTAATTCACAGTTCCACCATCAGTGTTCAGGAGTTCCCTTTTTTCCACATCCTTCCCAGAACTTGCTTTCTTTAGTCTTTTTGACTATTATAGTCATTCTAACTAGAGTAAGGTGATATCTCAGTATGGTTTTCATATGTATTTTCTTAATGATTAGCAATGTTGATTTTTAAAAAATTAACCTGTTGACCATTTGTATGTCTTCTTTTGATAAATATCTACTAAATCTCTTGCCCATTTTAAATTGGATTATCTGTTTCTTGCTTTGAGTTTTTGGAATTCCTTACATATCCTGTGAGATGTGTCATTTGCAAATATTTTCTCCAATTCTGTAGATTGTCTTCACTGTGTTGAGTTTTTCTTTGCTGTGCAGAAGGTTTTTAGTTTAATGTAATCTAGTTTGCCTATTTTTTACTTTGGTTTCTCTGTGCTTTGGGGGTTTTGCCCATTCCAATGTCCCAAAGAATTCCTCTATCTTTCTTCTAGTAGCTTTACAGTTTCAAGTCTTTCATCCAAATCTTTAGTTCACTTTGAGTTGATTTTTGTAACTGACAGGTTTTTATAGAGATCTAGTTTCAGTCTTCTGCATGCAGATACCCAATTTTCCCAGCACCATTTATCTCCACTGTGTTATTACTGTATTCAAAACAAATTGGCCATAGATATATGGATTTCCTTCTGGGTATTTTGTTCCATGGATGTTCACTGTCTGTTTTTATGCCAGTATCATTCTGTTTTGATTACAAAAACTTTGTAGTATATTTTGAAGTTAGATTGTGTAATGTGTCTTCCTTTTTTCATTTTGCTCATGTTTGTTTTGGCCTTGTGGTGAGTGGGGTGGTGGTTCCATACAGATTTTTCAATCTTTTTTGTAATTAATAAAGAATATCATTAATCAGGTTTAGTGTTTATGAAATCAGTTTGAAATCTCTGTTATGCATAGAAACTAGCAGGTTTGGTTGTGATGTGAAGCCCTTGTTAGAAAAGCTGGTTCTGAGTTCAAGTTTAACTTCTGTTTGTCAAATTAGGAAAGTCACATGATTAGTCTTCAGTTCAGTCCTCTTGTCTATAAGGATAAATATTTTAAAGTATGAAAAACAAATATCTGCTGTTTAACTATAATTCTATTGAAATTATACAGGAAGGTGAATTTGAATATCCTATTAAATTCCAAGTTTTAAACTCAGAACAATGAAATTTTTAAAAATGCCTAGTTTCTGGGAATTTCTTAATATATGTTTGCCATTTAGCTCTAAGCTTGCTAACTTCTAGCTTCCTCTCATTTGAGAGGCTCTGTGTTCGATGTTAGCAAAATTATCAATCGATGGACTAGATGGAGACAAGAGCCTTCCTAGTCTTTTTCACACACTAAGGGAAGATAAATTAAACCTTCAATGCAGTGTACTTGTTGTGAATGTTGAACAATGCCGAATTTGGTTATATAGGTTTCACAACTCTTGTATTAGTAAACTGGTGTTTCTGCTTAGTACTATAAAGCCCCACGTCTCCCTGGGAAGAAATTCTTTTGGTCATTGATAACTAATATTCCTTTAACTAAACTTGCTACTTAGGGGAATTTTTCTTAGATTGTTCATGGTGTGTCTGATCTGTCTGAAACTTGCATCACTCTGTGCTTTAAAGGATGATACATAATTTTCATTAGGTTATGTTTTATTTTGTTTCTTGTGAACAGTTCTTTTACAGAACAGTGTTTGCAGTAGCATAAAATCCATTTAAGTTGAAATATTTTGAGTTTCAAAGTTAATGTGATCTTCCAATACCAATCCTCTAAAACAAATTAATTAATAAAGCCTGATTAAATCATTTTCTCCTTATAATCACATTGACTTTATGAAAACCAGCATAGATCTGCTTGTGTATTTTTGTGAGGTGTGCAGGAGGCATGCCTGCATTTTTCTCAGTGCATGATTTTCAATTAGAACGGAAATGCAATTACAAAGTGAATTGGTGCAATTCTCTAGATAAATCAAGCAAATACTCTTCTAACTCAATGGTTTTCATATATCAGACAAAAGTACATTTTAGAACATGTTTGAATAATCATCTCAAATCTCCAACTAAATTTACTTATAAGCATTTCATATTTTGAATTGCTTTTATGTTGTTCTACCAATATTCCAAGAGTACTGTGTACTTAAAATAATTCTGAAGCCAACGTGCAGAATTTTCCTACCTCATGCTTAGGAGGATCTCTGTGACCAGTGTTCAGAATATTTGCATGTATTTGAGAATATTCCTGTTCATTAGCCTATTATACTTTGCTAGGTGTAGCATCTATATTTTGCAAACCCATATTTCAGTACGTTAAACAGTGTTTAATGTGATTTGGCCTGCATTAATTTTTCAGTGACCTTGGAAAATTACTTTTTTTTTTTTTTGCCTTGTTTTTCCTCTTTCACAGATGCATTTTGTAGAAGTATTTTGAGGATGAATGTTTTCAAATCATTTTGAAATTTCCAAGCACTATATACAGTAAGTAATATGTATTTCTGTTTTCCATTCAATTGCAGTCATACTGAATGTATTGGCAGACAGTCATAAAGGAACATATTTCTATTTATTGTTCTGGAAAGTTAATATTGAGGGAAAATGTATACCAAAGATTAAAAAAATGAAGTATTTGTTAGTATGAATTAAGTTATATAATTTCAAGAGTTGCATTCACTGATTTTATTATTGTTTTATTACCTACATGTAGTATTTCTTTATTTGAGCTTTTTTCCTCCTCTAATCATAGATTAAAAAGAGTAAAGGAGATTAGTGTTATTAGCCAGTGTTAATATGAAAAATTTAAAAAGAAGTATTAAATTAATATGTATTAATATGTATTAATATTTTCCAGAAATTATTTGATTTATATAAGCCTTACCTTTAATACCCAAATATTTTAAGATAACTGGGACTATTTTTAGTCCCAGTTTCAAATGAGAAAACTGAGACCCCAAAGCTTTAATAATTTGCACAAAGTCTCTACAAAGTGGTGAATCAAGATCTTGAACAAAAGACTTTTCAAAGGATGCTGCCTCCACCAAAAACTTAGACATTAATAACTTTTATTTAAAGGCCTACATATTTAAGAGCTCAACACATTTTGACAATTTATTTTGAATTTTGGATCTACTTAAGCATGATCCTCACAATGTTAAAGATTTTTTGTTGTTCTTGATATTTTATTTTTTGTCTTCTATTTTGTATTGTCTACCATGTCACTTGGATTATTTTAAACTAGTAGGAAATAAATGAAAGTGTAAATTGCTGAAAATAAGTTTGTGAACCATCTAAATTATTTTTGATAAAAATTATTTGGTATTACAGTCCCAAAGTTCTCCAAAGAGTCTTCTGTCATTCATTAAAAATCATAGAACTCAATGTTATCACAGCATGTTAGAGCTGGAAGGAATCATAGAGTCAGAGGCTGAGCTTTCACCTGCTCAACTGTCTTGTTTGATGAAGTGGGATGATCTAGAGGACAATTCTAAAACAGAATTCCCCCAAATTTAGAGGAAATAATGGCAGTATTGATGTCTGTTTATTGTCTCCCAATATACTACTTTAATAATGAGATGGTATAAGTAGTGCTTTAAGAATCTAGAGTCTGGTTCAGTCTTGAAGGAACACCTGGCTTAATATCCTGGATTTATGTAAGTTGGAAATGCATTTAACACAACTGACCTCTAGAGCATCCTAGTTCAGACGCACAGTGCACTACAGAGTGTCAGTAGTTTCCTCTCCAGATGGCCCTGCTGACAGGGAGCTAAGGCTCTCTGTGGCTTCCCAACTTCAGGAGGGAGTATTACCCAATACTGAAGCTTGGTCAATGTTCAAAATTCAAAGTATGGTTCCTTGTGAATGCCTGTTGCGTTCATACCATGGTAAGGTGGAAAAGTAAGTCTGGAAGGGTGTTTGTATGTTATGATGTAAAGAAAACAGTGAGACTATTAAAATACCTTTAATCCTCCTATGTACCCCCAATCCAACAACACTGTGAACTAACCTCCTTATATCCGAGAAAACATTCGGTATTTGGATTTTTGGGATTGGCTAATTTCACTTAGCATTATATTCTCCAACTTCATCCATTTACCTGCAAATGCCATTATTTAATGGTCAAAGGAAAGGGAGGGGAAGGGAGGGAGCAAGGGGGAGGGAGGGGGGAAAGGAAAATAATTGGTGGTTGAATGAGATAGATATCATTATCCTAAATGCATGATTGAAGATCTGAATGGTACTTATATACTTTTTATACAAACAGTTGTATGCAAAAAGATGCTATGTATGTGCATTATGAATTGTAATACATACTATTATTATAAATAAAAAAAGAAAGAAAGAAAAATTGAAATCACCCCCCCAAAAAATAATAACTTTAGTTTTGATATTGTTACTAATAACAACAACAACAAAACCAAGAACTTATCAGACTGTCTGATTGGAAACAAAGAGATTAAGGTTGTTGTTTATTTTTAGATTTGTAATTGTTGATGCATATTGATTTTACAAATTATGGGGTTCACTGTGACATTTTCACATATGTGTGAATCTTCAAAAATATACATAAAAGTATTTTGGATTTATCATTTACTAGCTGTGTGACTGAGCAAATTTCTTACTGTCTCTTTCAAATGGATATAAAATTAAGAGCTACCTCATTTGTAGTGTTAATACATATAAAGAATAGCATAGTTTCAGGCATATACATACATACATACATAAATAAATAAATAAATAAATAAATGAATGTTAATAGTTATTACTTTGTAATCTACTTATTTGGATATTTCAGTTCATGTATGTTTGTTTATCAACCATCATAACTTCATAATCATGTCATATAATTTACTCATAACAAGGGTACCCACTGAGTATTATTAATTGACATGCTCAAACAGAAACTAAACTTCAACCTTTTTCATAAATAGAGCAAAGTACTTGCAGAAAGTGCCTGTACTTCTGGAACTCTTCATGAAAAAAAATTGACCATTTGCTCAATCACTATGCACATATAGAGTATATAAAATGAGAATATTTGTAGATCTTATTGTTTGTTTACTGCAGACCTAGGCTGAACATGTCTGTTTGTGACCTTTCTGGAGAGAAGATGTGGCCATTGTGAAGTCCTTATGGAGTCTGAAATACCTACCTTGAAAGAGACAGGAAAAACTTATAAAAACAAAACCAGTAGTTGAAATGGGAGTCACATAAGTTGGGGGAACACTTATCCAATGTTCTGTTGAGCAAGTAATTTGTGTAAATTGAAGGGCTGTGAGCAAGAAAACATTCATTAAGTATTGATTCTACTCGGTGTACTTTACATTCAACCTTATCAGTTAATATGAGCAATGATATCATGAGATATATGTTTTTATCCTTATTTTTCATATCAGGAAAATGTAAAACAAAATTTAAATCTGTCATTCATGAAAATGAAGCTTGAAGTCTAATTCTAAAGCTTCTTTATAGTGTTAACCTAGATGTCACTGGAATTCTATGGCTGATCTAATTTTCTTTTTATCTCCACAAAAACACTATTTCCAAACCTGAAACCATATGCACAAAACGTATTTAGTAATAAGTATTTTATGATTAATTTTGAATAAAAAAATAACAATTGGCTTATGTTCAGTTTCAATAGCACCACTCAGCAATCCAAAATAAATTGCCTGGAAAAATAAAGTGTTTGGTTTAAGAAAAGCTGTTACATTAAAAAGCTCCTTCCCTAAGGGCAGAGCCCATATCTGTTATACTTTTCACAATTTGAATTAGTGACCATACCTTTTGTGTGCAGTCCTTCAGTCAGCCCATGCTGTGCAGAGAGGTTTTGAATGAGCAGTTCAGCTTAACTTACTTTTCTTAAAGTGCCCCCTTCAGGTGTGCTGTCCACACAGCACTGTTCTTTATGCACATTAGCCACACTGATGCTTTCTCTTGGACTCTTTGAAGGTTTTCATCTTTATTCCACTTTAGCCATCTTGGACTCTTTGAAGGTTTTCATCTTTATTCCACTTTAGCCATCTACTGGTCCCAGTCCCATTGTACATCACTGGTTGGAAAACATCGACAAATTTTATCAGGGGATGTTTTCAAACTTACTAGTATTTAAAGGATCATGGCTCTAAAAATGAATGAACTAAATTTTTGTGCTCCAACACTATTCTTGGTTTTGAGAGTGGGTGACATAGATGGCTTCTACTCTTACTTTTAGGATTTGGTCTCTGAAAGGTAAAACTAGTGATTTTGTTTAGTAATTTTATTACATTTAATTTAGTTAATATTTATTGTATACCCCTCAATGTGAAAAGCACTATGCTAGGAAATATGAGAACAAGTGAGAGGGAGAAAGAAAAACTTACTGTCAAGGAAATTATTTCTTTAAGGAAAAGTGTGAATAAATAGAGGTTATGGTAAATTACATCAAGAGACGATATAAAGTCATCAAGTTTACAAAGCCATTTCAAATAATTTGAGAAATACAAGGTATAAATATGTAAAAAATAAGGCATTATAGGAGATCTGAAGAAGTGGATATAATTCTGAACTGCACTGGTCCAAGATTGCATCTAGATGCATTTCACTAGATGTTAATGCACCTGGGAGATGTTAGCAGAATAATAAATGGCTTACCAAAGTTCATAGGGGAAGAGGTTTCTGTACATTCAGTGAATAGCATAAAACAGGTAAGTCCTGGGACACAAGCCCACTTTGTAGAAAATATTAATAACCATGTAGTAAATTTAAACTAAATTGGAAGATAATTTAAAGAAAAGAAAGAGGGAGTGAGAATATTTTGTGAGGGCTTACCCTGTGAATAAAAATTGCTGTTTGAATGTTAGTCTAGAGAAGTCTTCATAGTGGATCACTCTTGGAAGACTTATAGATAATAAGATCAATTTTAGGCAACTATAGCAGCATAAGAATGACACCATGAGGTCATCCAGTAGGAGTGGAGAGGAAAGGAAGACTGTGAAGCAAATAGGTTCACATAACACTTAAGCAGGATTGATGAAGCATCAAACTTGTTTTAAATGCCATTCCACTCTGTACAAGAGGAAAGAGAGATAGTAGTAAACCATGTTGTCCCAGGACACCTAAGTAAAAAATAGTAGAGCTGACATTTGAGTCCATTGAGTTACCAGTTAGCTAATCTACTATTATTCTTTTAAGAAATAATTGAGGTTTCCAAGTTGATTGAACTGGAAAATGATGTTGCCAATAGTCCGACTTTTTTTTTCAGAGTTCACCCCTTTTTAAAATAGCTTCTGGGTAGAGAGAAAATTTTTCTGACCTTTAGGGAGAAATATTCCTTATGTTTAATGATGAATCTTTTGTGTACATTCACTTGTATGCCGGGCAGCAGGAGCAGTGTAATTTATGATATTGCTCAATTATATATTAGAATAGTAAATATGTCATCTTAATGTGATTTGTCTTCCTTCCTTAGCAGAGCCTAAAATGAAACAAGGATAGAGTGCTAAATTAAAGATTTAATATCTTGGGTCCATGAAAGACCAATATTTTAGACTTAGTTTACCTATCATGCTAAACAATAATTTTAGCAAGGGGAAAAAAACAATAACACCCAGCATAGGGAGTATCTCTTTCCTTGTGTTAGAGAAGTAGTGTGGCGTACTGCTTAAAATCATGGACCCCAGAACCGTTCTGCATTGGTTCAGATGCCAAACTGAAGCCTCTTTAACTGTGTGGCTCTGTGTAAATTATTTCATTTCTCTGTGCCTCAGGCTCTTCAATTTTAAAATGTGACAGTAATAGTACCACGCCTTCTAAACATTGGAAAGGTTAAATTAGGAAAAGCACTTACAATGTTTTTTGACACACAGGAAACTCACAATAAGTTTATTAAATTTTATCTCACATGAAAGTTTTTATTCATAAGTATTAAATACAGAATTACTATCATGTAAGTTTTTTGTGAAATTTTTCTATAAGGAACAATACAATGATTTATATAAGACCCATGTCACCATCACACAGATCAAAGGTAGAACATTTTTTTCCACCCCAGAAACTGTTTTCTACTTCCTAAACATTACCCCAATTGCATCATTTCTTCATCAGATGACATTATCCTTCCGTGGTAATTACTTCATTGGTTTTCATTACAGTTTTAATATTTTATCTTATATTCATAATTACAAAATTTTATGTTAGCCTGTCTTAAAATTTATATGTGAAGATATATCTATATCTATATCCATCTATATTCATGTTATATGTATTCTTTTGTGTAAGTTTCCTTTCCTGAATCTGCATTTAGGTTTTGTCATTATTTTTATGTAGTTCATTAATTTTATTACAATAAAATTACTCTGTTGCACAAAAATATTGCAGAGTGTTCATCATAATGTTGATAGGCATTTGTACTGTTTCTAGCTTTGTGCTATTGTGAATAACATCATGAACATTCTTTTAAATGTTTCTTGAGGAGCATGTGCATGCATTTCTGTTGGATATACACCTGGTAATTAAGTTGCTGGATTCTATTGCATGCAAACCTTCAATTTTAGTAGATGCTACCAAACTATTTTCCAGAGTTATTATTCTAGTTACATTTCAGTTAGCAGTGTATGAAACTTTCCATTTCTGCATTCTTCCTAAAGCTTAGTATATGCAAACCTTCTAATTTTAGCCATTGTAGTTTGCTTTATATATTCCTATTGAATGATGTGGTTATATCATGTGACTCAGTCATCATATGGATATCATTATGTATAAACTGCCTGTTCAAATGTCTTGTCTATTTTTCTATTGTGATGATTTTTAATTATTAAAATTGGAAGTTAGTTATATTTGGATTAAGAGTTCTTTTTCAGTTAAATATGTTGCAGATATCTTCTCTGTCATTTGATTTTTCTTTCTGATTTACAATTTCATTTTCTAAACAAGGTTTTTCTGTTTAAGAAAAGTTCCAAATTTTAATTTTAATCACTTTTGTGTCTGTCTCTCTGTGTGTGTGTATACACAATTCTTTGAGATAGAGGACACGTTTAAGTTTCGTTTAAATAGATATTCAGTTGTTACAGAATCATACTACCAGTTCTTTGCCCACTGCTCTTTAATGCCAAATTTACTGTATCTCACATTTTCATGTATGTCTGGGTCTATTCCATTTAATTAGGCTATTTGTCTCTTCTTACTATTTAAAATTCTATTTTAACCATGGTCACTTTTAATTATTCATCATATCTATTAAAACAAAATTTTTTACCATGTTATCATTCAAGGCCACCTTTACTTCCTTGTTTCATATTTATTTTAGAATTACTTTATCAAGTTCTGCAAAGTGTGTTGAAATTTTAGTAGACATTGAATTCAATCTATTATTGAATACATTTTTGTAGAGCTGGCATAATTATAATATTGACTTTTAGTTCATGAGTATAGTATATACATATATTTTGGTCTTTTAAGTTTCTCTGAATCACGTTTTATGGCTTTATATGTACAGTACTTATAGCATTTTATTTGTTTCTAGAAGTTTTAAGTATAAGTTTAATGCTAAGATGTATTATACCTTTTAAAAAAGTTTACTTTCCTTTTGTTTCATATACAAAAAATGCATTTTACATTGACTTTTCTTATAGCATCTTATAAACTCACTAATTCTATTATTTTTATACATTCTTTTAGATTTTATATGTAAAAACATGTTTTCTAGGGACACAGATATTATTTAATACTTAAAAATGTATACTTTTTTTTTTCTTTTCTATGTTTCATTGACTTATTTAGAATGTCCAAAACAATGTGAATTAAAGTGGGAAGAGTGAATATTCTGGTATTGTTCCCTGGTCAGCATTTTAAGAATGATGTTTACTCTAATTGTTTTACAAATTATGTATATTAGATTTCTTTATTTTTCACTTCTGTTACTGAGGATTGAACCCAGGAGTGTTCTACCACTAAGATATAGCTCCAGCCCTGTTTATTTTATTATTTTGAGAGAGGGTCTCTAGATTGTCTAGGCTGATCTCCAACTTGTGATCTTCCTCCCTCAGCCTCCCAAATTGTTGGGTTCATAGGAGTGCACCACCATGCCTGGCTGATTTAGCTAGAATTTTTAATTATGATTAGCTTTCAAATTTTTATCAAATGCTTTTGCATCTATTGAGATTATCAAATTGTTTCTTTCTCTCTCTCTCTCTTTTTTTTTGTCAATCTGATGATGTATATTATTACTTTTTTCCCCAAAGGCTTTTCCTGCCTTATCATTTTATAAATCTGCCTCATAAACTCAACTTTGTGCACAGAAAGGAAGTCTGATCATTGGTATTGTGGTTATGGAATTATAGTTCCTAGATCATTAGAAATAGTTTTCTTGTGCTGTTCTGTTCCACTATTTTAGCCATATGATTTAATCCTCAAAGGTTTTCCACTAGCTTTAGATGAATACTAGAGCCCACAAATTATATTTGCATGCTGCACAATAAGAAAGAAAAAAAAAATGCAATGACATAGGGGCATCCAACCAGGTGAGATTGATCCTGCCAAACTTTAATAAACTCCACCCAATATTTTCCACCTAGCCATCATCACTCACTTCTCTCAGTTGCAAAAGAAACTGTTACATGTAGTGTTGTAGTTGCACACACCTGCCCTGTTATATACCTAGTGCAGATGAAGGGAAATAGAGCTATTGAGTAGGCTTTTAGCAATCTCAGTTACAATGAAAGCATGAAAATTACTTTTAGGTAATTTTATTTCTGAGGCAGGATGGTCCTTATAGGCTCTGGTATCATGTTGAACTGGTTGTGAGCTCAGTAAATTTCCAGTTATATGACCTTGAGTAAGGTTCCTATTGGTTCTGCTTTCTTACCTCTAAAACAGCATGATGATAACTATCTTGAAATGTTTTGGTGTGGACTGAATATGACAAATATGCAAAGCATCCAACACATTGTAGTAGCAATAAGTAGCATATTTTATTTTACTCATATTAACATAAATTCAGGTAAGAGGGAGTGGAATTTATTCATACCTGATACTGATGACAGTGTAAAGACAACTGTTGTTTCCCTTGGGTGGAGCTTTATCTTTTTGATGAGATCAACAGTTTCAATTTCTGCTCCTTAATACATCATTTTTTTTTTAACTTTCATGTACCATGCAATATTACTTATAATTTCAGTTTATGATAATAGTACTTTGTGTAATGTTAGATAACAGATAAGATGGGTCCCAGTTTGGATCATACTGAAGTAAGATCTGAAACGTGAAAAAAATATTATATTCCTCTGGACCTCAGTTTCCTCACCTGAGAAATTAACTAGGTGGTGAGTCAACCTCTACCATCTATTTAATACCTTTAATGCACCATGATTCATTTCTACATTTTTTCCCCCCAAGATAGATTCTCTACTAAAAAGAAAAGAGGAAAAAAAAAAAGTAAGTAAAGGCCAACAAATAATAAAGTGATACAGATTTGTTTACTTAAATCAAGGTTTAATTTTTATAATAGCTGATTTTGCTGAGAGGTTTTGCCAGTTATGGAATTTAAAAAAGAAAGATATTATTTGAACAGCATGATGTTGTATAATAGAAAATTGGCTTAAAATTCTTGTTGTGAAAATTGTTGGCTTAGATAAAGTGCATAATTTTGGGCAAGTCACTTAAATTCTCTGAGCCTTAGATTACAAATTTATAAAATGAGCCATGATGAGGATCAAATGAAATAAGAACATAAAGTCACGTTAAAAGAATTGTTCAACACTTGTTGTTTGTATTCTTGATAGCTGCCACTTGATAGCTCACTTGATAGAGTGAGATGAAATCTTAAGAGTAGTTTTGATCTGCATTTCTCTAATTGCTAGAGATGTTGAACATTTTTTTCATATATTTGTTGACTGATTGTATATTCTCTTCTGAGAAGTGTCTTTTCAGTTCCTTGGCCCATTTATTGATTGGGTTATTATTATTATTTTTTTTTATTATTCAGTATTTTGAGTGCTTTATATATCCGAGAGAATAGTGCTCTATCTGATGTGCTTGTGGTAAATATTTGCTCCCATTTTGTAGGCTCTCTGTTTACCTCACTGATTATTTCTTTTGCTGAGAAGAATCATTTTAGTTTGAATCCATCCAATGATAGATTTTTGGTTTAATTCTTGTGCTATAGGAGTCTTATTAAGGAAGTTGGGGCCTAATCCGACATGATGGAGATTTGGGTCTACTTTTTCTTCCATTAGGTGCAGGGTTTCTGGTTTAATTTCTAGGTCCTTGATCCACTATAAGTGTTGACAAGGATGTGGGGGAAAAAGGCACACTCATACATTGCTGGTGGGACTGCAAATTAGTGCTACCAATCTGGAAAGCAGTGTGGAGATTCCTTGGAAAACTTGAAATGGAACCACCATTTTACTCAGCTATCCCACTCCTTGATTTATACCCAAAGGACTTAAAAACAGGATACTACAAGGACATAGCCACATCAATGTTTATAGCAGCATAATTCACAATAGCTAAATTGTGGAACCAACCCAGATACCCTTCAGTAGATGAATTGGTAGGGAAACTTTGGTATGTATGTACAAAGGAATATTACTCAGCATTAAAAGAGAATAAAATCATGGCATTTGCAGTAAATGCATGGAGTTGGAGATATAATGCTAAGCAAAGTAAGCCAATCCCCCAAACCAAAGGCTGAATGTTTTCTTTGATATGAGGATGCTGACTCATAATGGCGATGGGGGGTGGGAAACATAGGAGTAATGGAGGAACTTTAGATAGGGCAAAGGGAGCAGGATAGGGAGGGGGCTTGTGGGATAGGAGAGACAGTAGAATGAGTCAGACATGATTACCCTAAGTACACATATGAAGACACGAATGGTATGAAAATGCTTTATGTATATCCAGAGACTTGAAAAATTTTTCTCTATATGTGTAATATGAAATGAATTGCATTCTGCCAATATATATAACAAATTAGAATAAATAATGTAATAAAAAAATAAAAACGATAAAGTAATTATAGAACAACAGCAACAACAACAAAAAAGAATTGTTCAAGTTCAATGCTACGTTCTTTAGAAGATCTGATGGGCAAGTACAGAGAATGCTTTCTTCCTGCTCTAGAGATCATATGATAATGTTTAAAAACTAAAATAGAATAAATAAAGATATCAAGGACCTATGTTTTAAAGTTTTTGTTATAGTTTGCCAATCTATTTGCCTACATTAGGCCACAGGACATTTGGCAAGTGGGGATCTAGTGCACCCTAGGACAGACCAGCAAGTCACATTGGTAATTTTTTGTATGAAATGTTTCATAGATGTTATTTCATAGAGTAGATTTCCAGATGTTATCTTTCTTTACATATGTAGCATTCTGTTTTTAATCCAGTGAGGCTCAAACAAATGGCAAATCATTTGCAGTGTGTGATTATTTGTGCTGTCTGCTCTCTTGAATTTGCCCATCTGAATTGACAGTTAAATCTCCTTTTCTATAAATAGCACATTCTTAGTAAAAGCATGTTGCCATATGGCAAAATAGTCTCTGTTGTTAAACTGATTAAATGCAACAGAATTCGCAGTCTTTAAGAATATGTTATCTTCTGTGATAAAAGTATAGAGATTCTTTTGGTTTCTAGACAAATGTATACTAAGCTTGTATAGCCTCTGTTTATTTGTATGTGTGTGTGTGCACACACACTATTCATATTGCTGTCACCTTTAAAAGTTCTTCAGGTATACCATATGTTTGTTAAAATGTACAAGGCGCACTAATATTAAATACATAGATTGATGAATTTTTACATACTTACATCCCTGTATTACTGTTGCTCAGATCAAGATGTAAGAACATGTCCAGTGCTCAGTTCCTTTTATATATCTTCTCTGTCACTAGCCTATGGGTTTTTAATATTTTTTAGTTTGACTTTATGATCATGAACTTCTATAAAAGTGTGATGTATTGAGAAGGGCAATTTCTGTCTTTCAAAATTTTCTGAAAGAATTCAATAATTTTAACAAAAACAAAAGCCTCTACAACAACACTGAAAATATAATAAAATAAAATATTACAAGTAATAACCTTAATTACACACCACTGAAATGAAATAAAATTGCAATGTGAAAGCCTCATGAAATTCTCTCCAAATCTCCCACCTGCAAGCCAGAAAATAGAGCTACCACACAGGCTGATGAGTATTCTGCTGGTCATGTTGCCAGGCAACCCGTATCAGAGACACCCAATTGAGCAGCCAAAGAGTCAAACTAGGAGGTATCTTGGAAACAGAAGGGTCCAACTGAAAGAGTAGGAGGGAGAATGGAGAAAGAGAAAAAAAAAAAAAAGAGTGTCATTTGAACAGTTATCAACATTAATCATTGGCCACAAGCTATTTTTTTCCTACTAACATATAGCAAACTTAGAGCAAAATTATTTGTGTTTCTCCTCCCTTCACTGGTTTTTCTCCTTTGCTGCGTCTATACATATGAGTACAAAGGTTTGGCAAGATGTATCATCATTAATTTTTAGGAGAGAAGATTGTCATAAATTGTTTTCAGCATGTTCAAAATGTGTTGACAAATTTCATTGAGATTGTAATCATACAGTATTATGTAACAATATCTTTGATTCTGTCATCTTTAAAATGATCTGGTTTTTAAATGATATACTTTGTTCAAAAAACAGTAAAATATACATTATGTGTAATGAACCCCGTTCTTGGATGGTATAAAATAATAAGAAGGGAAGTGTCTCTAAGTCTCTCCAGAAGAGTCACAGAGGACATGATACGTGCCAAGCAAATGGTGAGAATTTGGGATGAACATCTCAACTGAGCCATCTATGCTGAGAAGCAACCTTAGGTCCTCAAGTTTTTATATCAAACCTCTCCTACTTTCCTGTGTTCCAGTCTTACCAACATTTTTCTCTCTTTCTTGTTAATAAACCATGTACAGAAAAAATATAATTTGTGAGTTAGAAATGTCTGAAGTTCCTGTTACCTTACCAGTATCCATAAATCATTTGTTCTTCCCTCCCAATGATTCCTCTTCCTCTGAATCTTATTCCTATACATGTTCCAAGATTCCTAACTCAAAAGGATATTTTCTTTCTTTCTTCACTTATAAATTTCTCCCTCTATCCTGGTTACTTCTCATGGCATTAAACATGTCAAAATACACCCTCCATTAAAAATAACATGTACTTGTATATTGATCCTTTCTTTGTTTACAGGTACACTTTTAGCTGCTATAGCTCTTATCTCTATTCACTGCTAAAATTTTTCCAAGATTTCTATCTTACATATCCATTCACAACTCAACAGACTGTGGCTTTCCTTTGTCTGCTTGTCTGATACTGCTCTTTCTAAATCAACAGTTAGTCCTGTGACTATATGTAGAAAACACTTCTTTACTTAGTTCAGTATTGTACCACTGATCAATCCCACTATTCAAAAGTATTCCTTCTGTTGGAATCTATAATGCTGCATTTGTTTTTCTCTTCCTTTGGTAACCCTTCCCAGTCAAATTTGTGGACTTGTTTCTTACGAATTAGTTCTACGTAAGTTTCTTGGCGGTATCTACTTTTTTTTTTTTTTTTTTTTTTTTCTCATACTCATACTCACCAAGCATATTTCATCAATTTTCATGGCTTAAATTAACATTGGTTTGCCAACTCCCTCATATTTACCACCCCAAAGTTCAGTCCCTATGTTCGATTGCCTTGTGGGTAGCTCCACTAGAATATCCCATAGGAGCCTCATATCTAACCCCTACTTGTAAATTTGTGAAAATCTCCATTTTCTTCTATTATCAATTTAATTTTAAACATGTAGCACTGATATACAAAAAAAGCAAAAATAATGAAATTTGTATTATTAATGATGCTGGCTGGCCTCAGAAACTTCATCTCAAGAAAGCCTGTAATTTCATCTAAAACTTCTAGGTTATAAACTTTGAGATAAAATGTCTCAAGCACCTAACTTAGGCTAGGGTAGGAGCATATTAGGTATTCAAAAACTATTTGCCATATAAATTGAGTGACTAGTTCACTATGTGAATGAATCAAAACTGTTATTTTCTTCCCAAGTTGTACTAACAATCTATTTGGTGATCATAATATTGGTTTTAATAATGCAACAACTAATGTGTACAGGTTTGTTACATGGTGCCAGTTTCTCTGATTTTCATTTCATATGCTAACCTTTCCTGTGATCCTATAAGTAGGTACAGTTTTTTTTTTTTTATTTGTTGATGGACCTTTATTTTGTTTGTTTATTTATATGTTGTGCTGGGAATTTAATGCAGTGCCTCACATATATGAGGCAAATGCTCTACTGCTGAGCTACAACTCCAACCCCAGGTATAGCTTTTTTTTTTTTTTTTTTTTTTAACAACTTTATGAAGATGGAGTTAGCTGAGAAAGTTAGCATCTTCAACATATCCAAAGAAGTGGGTGTTGTGAGTAGGACTTGAGTCAAATCTAATATCCCCATGTATATTGTAATATTTTTTAAAAGAAAAAATGGTTCTTTCTATATTATATTTCTAGTTTTTTGATACAAATACTTATAGTTCTGATGTTTTTATCGCTTATCTTCTTCAGGGTCTCAGTAATTGTATTATCTTTCTTAGGTGTCATCAATGACCATCCTAGTTTGGGTTTGCCTAAAGAAAGAACTTAGAGTATACTTATGGTCTTAGGCAAATTAAAGTGGAAAAATTGAGGTTAGGTGATTTTATAATTGAAAAAAGGAGAGACTGTGGGAAGAAAATGAAATGAATGAGAAAGAGATGAAAGCACATTTTAAATATGTTAAAAGGGAAATATAATTTTAAATATTAGGGTAATAGAATAATCAGGAATTAAAATGGCACACAAAATCCTATGTATTGGTTAGTAGACTTTATTGATTTAGATGGCTATCTTTGTACATATCTTTGCCAGAAATGTGAAGCAAAAAGGAAAATAAAATGTTGATTGCTGTTCTGCAGGGGTGGAGCTGGCTGGATGTTGGAAATCAGAATTTTATACTGATTATGGTTTTATTGCATGAGGAGAATCATACCAGTGTTTTCTTTCTCAGTTTGAACACTGTTTCCTTCCACAGAAATTAATAGATAAGAGATCTTGGAATGAAGCACACCTACTGATTTGTTCTGATGTCATTCAGTGGTTAGAATGTATTTGCTATGCTTATCAAAATCAAAAGAAAATATTATAACCATTCAGCCACATAAATAGTGGAGCTTTTCCTTGGACTAAACAGATGTTATTGATTTTCAAGCTTTATTTATTTATTTATTTTTTGCTGTTTGAGCTACAAAACTATAAAAACCTTTGCAGAAAATTTATGAACTGTTTGATTTTAGAATTTGAACCTCAACTCGAAAGTGCAATAAGAAAAAATAATGTCTATTAATAATTCATTGCTTCTCACTGCTGTAATATCAACTATGAAGATCTTATTTCTAGAATGGAAGCCTAACAATTTAGGTAAAATTAGAGTGATAATTGTTCTTCTCTCACCTCTAACTGCACACATACCATCTCAGCCCACTTCTGTTTCCCATAGTTAACATATGGTAAATAATACTGAAAGAAAAATTGTTATCAGAAATTGATTTAGCTGGGTGTGGTGGCACATGCCTGTAATCCAAGTGACCCTAAAGGCTGAGAAAGGAGGACTCGGATTTCAAGGCCAGCCTCAGCAATTTAGTGAGACCCTCAGCAACTAAGTGAGAACTAGTCTCAAAATACAAAATAAAAAGGGATGGGGATGTTAAGCACCTGTGGGTAAAATCTCCAGACCAACCAACAAACAAACAAACAAAAAACAAAGTAAGAAAAATGGATTTAATCCCAGTGATTGGCATATAGTGATAAATCACAGTGCATCCTTTAGATATTCAGAGATATATTATTTAACAATTATATTGAAATCCTTATATAGTCATTTAAAATAACATTTTTAGATTAGGCATTTACAAATGGACTGTAGGATTGATTGTATGAGTTGTATAATACATCCTTTTTCATTCTCTGAATAAAAAAGCAAGCACTGTCTTACTTGCCTTTAACACGGATGGTACTTTTTTTCCCCTCACAGTTAATTTGATTTGGAATCTGATTATTTTTGTCATCTCATCATTTTTTCTTCTTCTTCAGATTACAGTATGCACTTGTTAGGAAACCATGCTCTTCTATAGTAACAATCACTTGTAGTCTTCAGGTACCTCAATTAGCTTGAATTTTAGTCTAACTGATAAATATGAGAAGAACATTTTGGGGTTCTAACATATTTTCTCTAATATGTTAAAATTTCCTTACAAGAGTGAAATACAAAACTCATTTGTTTTATTTGTTTCCTTAAAAGTGAGTTGGCTTGGAGTGGCACATACACTTCTTCTTCTTTTTTTTTTTTTAATTTTCTAGAAACAGCTTTATTGAAAGATAATTGATAAACAAAGAACTGCTCATATTTAATATGTATAGTTTTCTGAGTTTAGAGATATGCTAAAACCCATTATACCATTATCAAAATAAAGGTAACAGACATATCCATTTTGGGGGATAAGAACCCTTAACCTGAACGAGATCTACCCCCTTCTAACAGTGAGAATAATTAGAACTGAGTAGTCTTTCCTACCCTGTTCCTAATGGCTTTTCATAAGTATTTGTTTGCAAGAAAGGTCACATTTACAACCAGAATAATTCTAATCCTAGATGAGATTCGAGGTTGGGGAAGTTAGCTATTTTCTTCAAAGGAATGTGGAATTTTAATAGAATTTGAAATGTGGGACAAACTTTCATCTTTCCAAAGTCAAATACATTCTGTAGTGATGAAAACTAGTAAAAGATATTTGGAAATGGACTATTTAAATTAGTCCTTATTTTAATGAGAGATTCTGCCTTTCTTTCCTTTTTCATTTACAGTGTTTTGTGAACAACATGAGAGTTCCTTGGGTCTCTGCTCTATAGGTGCCCTGTTTTCATCATAAATGTGTGTGCCCATGACTAACATGGCAGAAATATAAGATAACTCAGAATTTTGGGTTTTATCACAAACCATTTTTTGGGTAGTTTTTTATTTACTTTAAAACAAGACATATATTTTTGCCATCATTTAGATAATGCATACTCTTTCTGAATTTGTAAAGTAACAATAGTAGTAAAAGAAGTGCAAAGAAAATCCTTATAGTCCTATCTATTTTTTCATAGTTTTTACATGAATAAGTTTTAAAAAGTTGTAATCATAGGGAATAAACAAACAGCTATCTTGATTTGTTTTGTATTATGATTATTGTATTATAATTTTGATATTGTATTTGTATTATAATTAATTTTGTGTATTATCATCACCATTTCCATATTGTGATTTTTTTACATTTTCTAGTAGCAGTATAATATACTGTCAATTAGCTATGTATCTATTTTGACTATTTTTAATAAATAATGCATTAATTACATCTCTGAACTTAAAGTCTTTTCTCTAACATGGAGTTTTAAAAAGAGAGTTACCAGTAGAGAAATTACTAGTTCAAAGTATATGATTTTTAAGGAACTAGGTCAAAGATCCTATTTATTTTTAATAAACCCCATTTCTTTCCAAAAAGTTTTTACCATTTTACATTTTCATCTTCAAAGTAAAATAAAGTTCATTCCATCCCACCTCTGCTAAAATACAGTTTTGTTCTTTGTTTAGCACAATTTCTAATTAAATTAATTAGTAGTTTTCCTAGATATTTCAAAAATATTGCCTTGTGTAAGGGTTGTGTGTTTATGTGCTTGTATACATAATAGTGGTCTCTGCTAACCTATTAAATATTGTAAAAAGGCATTATATCTGTTCCTTTCTCTTGTGTTTTTGGCTAATTATTTTATAGTATTTCTGTTTTCTATTATTGGATTATGTACTCTATTAGATTGCTCTGTATTGATTAACAAGTTACAGTCTTTAGCAATTTCATATGACAAGGTTACTTTGCTAATAAGAATATAATTTTGATTCCTTGGGGATGTGATAGTTTTACTTTGCTGTTAATTAATTGGAAGCTAATTTTTCAATATTCTGATTATTTAGTTATTTATTTACTTATTTACTTCTTACCTCTAATTGCCTGTCTTTGAAGTCACTTAAGTTATGATTAATAGCTTCTCTAGGAAATTTGCAAGAATAAAAACTACAGCTGTAAGCCGGGCGCGGTGGCGCACGCCTTGTAATCCCAGCACTTGGGAGGCTGAGGCAGGAGAATCTCGAGTTCAAAGCCAGCCTCAGCAATGGCGAGGCACTTAGCAACTCAGTGAGACCCTGTCTCTAATAAAATACAATAAAGCGCTGGGGATGTGGCCCAGTGGTTGAGTGCCCCTGAGTTCAATCCCGGTACCAAAAAAAAAAAAAAAAAAAAAAAAAAAAACTACAGCTGTAAATCAAATTAGTAAATGTATTTAATCTTTAACAAATTTTTCCCCTTACAGTGGAAGAACTTAAATATTTCACCTGTTGTTAGTTTTTAAACTAATTTTATTAAAAGTATGCATTTCTCCCTTGAATCAAATATGTTTAAAAATCCCTAGCAAAATATGTGAGCAGGCAAATAAACTTTTGTCAATGTCTGTGCAGTGTTAATGCAGTTATAAAGCATTCTGTGTTGAAGCCACTTCTGCATCTTCTCCTGTGTTGCTGTGGGTCTTCTGGTGCCCTAAAGGCCTGTTCTCTTGCTTGTCTTCACTTTCTTTTTACTTTCTATTAATTGCCTACTGGAGCAGTCGGAGTGACTCTGGTATAATTTTACAAGAGAATTTAAAATTACTGATCATTATTTTCTACAAATAAATGTCTCTGTTTTGAAAAGAAAACACAGACAAGAAATAGAAAACTTCCTGTACACGTTTCAGAGAAAAGACCACTTCTGATTCACTCCTTACATCTCTGTCATAAAGAATTAAGAAGCCCAAGGCCAACTAGGAAGCTGAGGTTAAGGTTTTCTAATGGTTTGATATCTCAGTGGAAACATTTATTTTCTTTTTAATCATGAGATTTATGGCAGGAGATGGCCTGCTAGGTGGTGTATGTCTATTGGGAACTGTCTCAATGCTCGAGTGTTGTCTTAAATCTCGAGGTTTTATATCCAGTTGGACATTTTGGATTTCTGTTTTTCCCTCTTGGTGACTATTAATGAACAAGCATGACCACTGGTGCCACATTATAAGATGAATACTGGGAAGTCAATTAAATACTTAAATGAATTATGAGCAAATTTCAGGTTAAGTACAACTTTTAGAATAACTTAATTTCATTATCTTTTTGAAGGACATCTATTGCTTTTGACAAGCTTCTTTTACATAGACTTAATTTCATTATAATTTAACTAAAATCTATTGCTTGTAAACTCCCATTATCATTTATTGGGCCTTGACAGTTACAACATCTTCATAGAATGGATACCCTATGTGCTAGCCTTGCTGAAAAGACCCATGTGCAGCAAACTTCCTGGACACATGACATCTGCCTTGTAAACACATTGCTGCTTTATGAACATTCTCTATAAAGATCCACCCTTCATTTACTCACACTGTGGCCAATTGTTCTTTGTTGTTGCATTCCCTCAACATTAAAAATTACACGTCAAAGCCATGTGTGGTGACGCATGCCTATAATCCCAGCAGCTCGGGAAGCTGAGGCAGGAGGACCATGAGTGCAAAGCCAGTCTCAGCAAAAGCAAGGCACTAAGCAACTCAGTGACCTTCTCTCTAAATAAAATACAAAATAGGGCTGGGGGTGTGGTCAGTGGTTGAGTGCCCCTCAGTTCAATTCTGGGTGCCCCCTGCCCCCGAATAACATGTCAAAAGTATCTACTAAAAGAATTCCACATGTTGGAATTCCTCTAAATGTTTTATTTATTTCCTTCTTGTCTCTACTCCAATGCTCTTGTTTATCTGCCCTAAGCCAGAAGGCAAGGATTGTCTTTTCATCTGCTTTATCTTTAGTGCATAGAACATTGTTAGCACCTGTGTAGATACGCAGTTTGATCTGTAGTTAAAGGAATGTTTTTACTTTTTATAATTAAGGTGGTAGTTTTATTTTAGAAGTAATACATTCTTGTATTAAAACCTCAAACCTATAGAAGTCTAAAAGTCAACTGTATTCCTCAGAGATCACCCAATTCAGCTAATGAACTTTTTAGGAAATTTTCTGAACATATGAAAATTCATACAAGTTGTCTTAACCATTTCCTGGTTTTTCTGTGAATGATGATTTCAAGTCTGTGAAGGGTCTGGAATTTGGTTTTACCCTACTGAAAAGCTAGTAAGTTAGCTTGTTGCTGTTTCATGGCAGCTATTTACTGGCAGAATAGACTCCTGTCTCAGAGAAAATGCATTTTTCCTCATGGCACAACAGGTAGTGGAACATCCAGGTGTTTGTAGCCACTCCTCTTATCTCCTGTGTCCTATGGAAGCCAGTGGATAGCCCCCATGAATGCCTGTGTACATGGTGGGTCGCCTTACAGGAAAGGGTCAGGAACATTAGGGAAGTCACCCTTTTATAGCAGCAGTGAAAGACTGGTCCTTGTCCTGGAGGGTTTCAAGATTGCTCACGGGCAACACAACTCTGAGAAATGGCTTGTGTAAGGAGTGTTTGAGGACTTGCATTCTTGGCACACCAAGCAAGAGGTATGGCAGACTGAGAAGGAGGATATCCCAATGAAACCACCCTTTGGTTCTCTATCATCTTGGCTTCTGGTGAATTTTCTTATGAATGTGCTATTCCATTGAACATCTTGATTAACCATGGCTAGGACCAATTTTATTCATTTTTTCTCATATAGGATTTATTTAAGGCTAATATGAACAGAATTTTAAACAATAGGATAAGGTCATGTATTGATTTCAACCATTTCTCCTGTGATCCTGGATTAAGTCATCGTAAATAAGCCTCAGATTATATTTGTAGGTCTCATTTTATACAGTCAGTGTATCGTCAAAAGCCAATCTATTGTCCAGTGTAACTTGTACAAGGGAATTTAGACTAATAGGTTGATTCTCAGTTGTCATTGCTATAGGTAATAAGGAACACAGACGTGCGATGGATAGATTATGGATCCTTCTGTTCCACATAAAACCAGATAGCCCAAAGAGACACAAATCCCTACAATTCTACTGCCCCCTCCCCACAACTTTTACCATACCTCTTGATGTATAAGGTGTTTCTTCTTCACAAGTCAAAGTTATTTTCTGTGAGCCACTGTAGGATTACTGTGAGACACTGAAAGTCCACCATATGTGTTAATAGATTTAAAAAATGAGACCTAAAATATTCTGGAGGATTCGTTCCAGCCGTATTTACCTGCTGGTATGCTGGGTGGAGTGGAGAAAAGTTAGGTTTAACTAGTAGTGTATTGGTTGGCTAAGGCCTCCATTACAAGGTATCACAGACTGAGTGATTTAAATAACAGAAATTTATTCTTTCACACTTATGGAGCCAAGAAGTCTAAAAGCTAAGTGTTAATAGGATTGGTTTTATTTGCAGAGATGTTTTTGTGGCTTTTAGATGGCCATGTTCTCACTGTGTCTTTCCATGGTCTTTCTAATGTGTGTAACTGTATGCTAATCTCAGCTCTAAGGACATCAGTTGCATTAGGCTGTCCATATGACTTCTTTTTTACCCTAATTACCCTTTTAAGGCACTCTCTATATGTAGTTACATTCTAAGTTATTGGGGATTGAGACATTATCATATGAATTTTTTTTTTTTTTTGGTAGGACATAATGAGTAATGTTGGAGTTTTAAAATTTAAATATATTGGAGTAAGGGAGAACATGTGCAAGAGTTGTGAAATCCTATTGTCATATAGATTACTTTTTAATATAGGGGAAACAAATAAATAACCAAAATTTATTTTGTAAATATGTTGTGAATGATGAGTGCTAAGAAAGAAAGTGGAGAGGGTAAGGAAATGGAGAGTGATTAAGGTGTGTTCTTTTTGGATTGATTGGTAGGAAAGCTATCTGTCATGTGAGACTTGTGCAGTAAAGAAGGAAAATTGATGGGGATAAAAATCAGGGAGCCATGAATATGTTACTGGGCAGAGAAAACAGCATATGCACATGCCCTGAGGCAAGGCAGTAATTGGCACATTTAAGAAACAGCCAGGAGACCCAAGTGAATGGCATGGAGAATGATGGCAGAGATGAGATCAGCAAGGTTTAAGAATAATCTCTCTTATCTGGTATAATTTCTTTAATTAATCAAAAATTATTGATGTCAGGGAATCTTATCCTACCTACATAGACATTTCATCTTAATTTATGTCTTACAAAAGGAGGTATAATTTACGTAGAAGTAAAATGCACAGCTCTTAAGTGTACAGTTCAATGAATTTTGAGTATTGTCAAACCCTGTAACTCACACCCCCTTAGAAACTCCATCTATTAAATATTTTTTCCTGGTGATGCTCATGTTCTCCAACTTCCTGAACAAACTGAACACATGCTGCTTCTCTAGAAGGATAGTTGAGAGTCTTCATTATTTTTTCCTGCTTGATAATATTCCTGACAATAACAATATTACTGTTATTACTACTAATAAGCACTAATGAATACTGAGTCCTTTGTGGCAGACACTGATACACAAACTTTATGTAGTAATTCATTCACATTCATCCTAGACTTTTAAGGAAGTTATCATTATTCTTATTGTGTGGGTAGGAAAATCAAGGCATTAAATCGAATTAACTCATGTGCTTACTGAGTGTTGGAATCCAATTCAAATCATGACATTGTAATTCTGCTGTATATAATGTTTTAGAAAAATATGTATTATAGAGCCTATGCTAGATTGCCTCCTAAGTGTTGAATTTAATCTTATGAATATTTGATCTTAATTGAAATTCAAGTAAAGGGCATATTTCTTTGTTTCTATCCCATCACTCTTCACAAAAGGCATTTGTTGAACATTAACTTTAATACTTTTTTTTTTTTTTTTTTTTTTGTCGCTGAGTATATCTTTCAGTGTGGTGTGAGTTTTACAGCAGACCCTTTGGTTTAGGCTGTGGGTGGATTCCCCAGGTCTAGTTTAAATTTTGATCATCATTCATGCAAAGATCAGTCTTTCTTTTTTCTTTTTCTTTTTTTTTTTTTTTTTAGTGCTTAACTAGATCTATCCTATCAGTGTATTAAAAAACCCTCTGCAAAACTGTCTGGACATCAGCTCCCAGAAGCTCTTGTATATCTATTTAAAACATTAAAGTTTGCTTGGTGCCTGAACCTTCTGGAAACCCTATCAACAGTCTTACACTTGCTTCCAGGATCCTTTGGCAGCTTCAAGTATAGCCTCATAAAATAGATTGAATAAATTTGCACCCATTATGCAATTTTCTACTAAAGAAAATATATGACTATAGATAAAAATGTCTAATAGCAAGTAAACTCAATTCCTCAGGGAAGTAATAACCTCCTAATTGAAAAAAACAGCAAACCAAAACAAAGATGTTTTTCTTCTTATTTTAATAACACAGTTACCCAAACCTCTAAACTTTATCTGGATTTTATTTTTATATTTGAACACCATTTTAATAAAGATAGGAAGAATGGTACATATTTTAAAGCAAAAATCTGTAATATATAACTGATATCATTATTTAGTTGGCAGGAGAAAAAGGGAAAGGCAGCTGTTTGGCAAGATGGTACTTGATAGTTTTTTATTTCTTGACATTTTACTATTTAGAGAAAAAAAAATACTTATCTATATATAAGGTATTAGGGTTTAACCCAGGGGTGCTCTCCCAAGCTACATCCTCAGTCCTTTCATATTTTGAGACCTTCCCAGGTTGGCTTCAAACTTTTGATCCTTCTGCCTCAGCCTTGATATCACTGGGATACAGACATGCACCACTGTATACAGGATAGAGAAGTATTTTTAAAGAGGGTAATATCTGTGCTTTATTCAAAGGATTTTTGAAATCATTGGAAAAGGTGTCATAGTAGCAGAGAGTGGAGCACATAGTTTATGCAAGTTGGTCGTGATCCACACTGGATTGGCAAAACAGGGACTTTGCAGAACTTGGATTTCCTTACTGCTTGAGAAACAGAATAGTATTTGCAAATAAATAGGAGCTTACTGGAATAAAAACGAAATGCAGATGCTGATTCTCTTAAATAAATCTGGGCCACCAACTGTGCTTATGTTGGTTAGTTACCATGCATCCTGTGCCATCTTTCTGCTTAGTTTGTGCTCATGAGATGAGGAGTATTGGAACATATACATAGAATTATTATTTTATAAGTGCCAGGGGATAAGATCATTTTGAATGGTAAAGCTGAGTCTATTTTCAAGGTAGAGGTAGTTTCAAGATATAGATAGAATTAGCCGGGCTCGGTGGCGCATGCCTGTAATCCCAGCACTTTGGGAGGCTGAGGCAGGAGGATCGCGAGTTCAAAGCCAGCCTCAGCAATGGTGAGGCACTTAGCAACTCAGTGAGACCCTGTCTCTAAATAAAATACAAAAAAGGTCTGGGGATGTGACCCAGTGGTCGAGTGCCCCTGAGTTCAATCTCTGGTACCACAAAAAAAAAAAAAAAAAAAAAAAAAAAAAAAAAAAAAAAAAAAAAAAGATATAGATAGAATTAAAAACTTGAACTAAGAAAAAACTTTCATAAATAAAAAATTTGAATGGCAACTTAGTTTTACTAGCTGAAATAGTAAAGTTAGATATTTCTCAGTGCTAATGTCATGACATGTAGATCTAGTAGGGTATACAATCAGGATAATTTGAATAATACTTGAAGTGGCTACAAGGTATAATTTTGACTTTCAATTACAGCTAAAGTTTAAATTAAATTCTCAATAAGCTCAGCTGTTAGGCTCTTATTAGGAAGTGAGTTATCTTAGATATTTTAATAGTTAATGGTAAGTGATTATAGATTTTCCATTGTAATGATATTCTTCATACATTTTAAAAAATGTCCTCGTTCTTTATTTTGCGTAAGAGTCACAATATTTTATGATATAGATAGGTCAGGAGGTCATTTCTTCATTGATGACAGTCATGGTGCTGCCTACATCTTCAACGATCATTTGTTATATATGAGGTGTTCTTTCTAAATCTGGGGAAGGCCATTCAGTAACCATTGGCGTTACGTATACTTGTCCCTAGGATTTTTTTCTACTGTCGATTGAAGAGACAAACTCCATCTTACGACTAAAGAAAGAAAATTTTATAGCTTGAAGTGTTTCATTTTTCAAATTTAGAAAAATTCACACAGTAAGAGCAAATAAAGATTTTTCCCTTGTCATCAGATTATAGGCTGAGTTCCAATATTTAGCTATCAATTTTATCGAAGAATGAGGTGGTAATAAAACAAACTCGGTAATTAGCATGACATTTTTTTCCCTAGAAAAACAAATGAAACCCGTGCCATGTACTCTTTGGATTTGCACATGATGTCTCTAAACATATAGTTTAAATGAATGTAAATTTTATATAATTATTGATAGTAGACTCTTTTATAGTAATTCTTTTTAACTATCACTATTTGTGAATTTTAATTTCACATAAAGTAATACATAAATGCTGTTTATTTAAAGAAATTTTGTCTCAGCAAATTATACTTCGTGTTTTCATTTTGAGACAAAAATTTATGAAATATTTCAGATTTCTTTGTATTTAATGCTATACTCCACACTGTCAAAACTATGTCACTTATTCACATCAATAAATTTATACTTTAGTTGATATTATTTAAAATGTAGCAAATGATATCAGATTATTTTTGGTCTGATTTATTTACTCTACCTATTGGAACTGTTTAGCCAGATAGTTATTGTTCAATGTTGTATAAAACAAACATGTGGATGGTTTTAATTTTATATTTACTTCCAATGTCTCTCAATGATCATGTACGTATCTATGTTATACCATTTAGAATTCTTTCTCCAGTTACTTTAGGTCATTTTTATATTAGTATGTTGTTTCCTCCTGATAAAATTGTTTCAATACATGCTATCTATGCTAAAATACACATCTGCTGGGAATACTTTTTATGCAGACCAGATGGGAATTTTAAAGGTAAATAAGTGTTGATTTATCTCTTGTAGCTGCTGGGTTTGAGACTCTGATAACCATTGGTTTATTTTCTATATTAATAGATATTTGTCCTATAAGATGCTTTAGAAGAATGATATACTTAATCCTCACAACAAATTTTTAGATATAACACTATTATCTTCATTTTACAAATGAGAAAGCTGAGGCGTTAGAGAATCTTCCAATGCTACAAGGTAAAATGCCCAGACCTATCTCTAAAGACCAGCTCTTAGTCATTGTAGTATTTTGTATCCCAGGATTATTTCTATTTTAGTATTATTGGTATATAGTAGTAGTATCATTTATCATTTTTCAGTATTTTTGTATTTTTTAGTATTATTTAGTATTCAGTATTATTGGGTAAATTCAGAACTGTGCTATTTGACAACCTATCATTATATAGAATATCACTGTAGGAATTAAGGTAAAGGGAATACAATTTGAATAAATCAGTAGTTTATCAAAGACCTAGCAGAGTAGTGACAGATCTAGCTAGTATCAGGTGTTAGAATTGTAGCCAGCTGTCTTGGTAACAACTTTCATCCACTTGGGCTTTTAATTTTGAAGACATGAATGCTGACATATTTGGAAACATGAAATAAGTCATGTTTCATGTTATATCTCCTTTATGCAAAACAAAAACCCTGTACAATAATGATTTTTTTTTTTTCCTAATACAGTGGGATGCATCCTGCTCTCAACCTGGAGTTCACCTCTGTGGCTTGGATCTATCAAAGGAGCATTTGCCTTCGATCTCTGTGCTAACTAGAAATCAAGTAAAGACATGAGGAGATTCGTTTACTGCAAGGTGGTTCTGGCCACTTCACTGATGTGGGTCCTTGTGGATGTGTTCTTACTACTTTACTTCAGTGAATGTAACAAGTGTGATGACAAGAAGGAGAGATCCCTGCTGCCTGCACTGAGGGGTGAGTACCTGTGAGGCAAACTGGTGGTGACAACAAAATATAAAACCTCAAAATAAGAATAGTATTGCCTTATTATATTACAAGTGAACTGTTAATGTACACTTAAGCACATATGGAAGCTACTTCCCTTTTCTAGGCTTTAAGGGTCTCCTGGAAAGAAGGAAGAGTCAGTTAACCTCCAAGAAACCTTTAATCTTAAATTCCAGTGTTCTGTGACTGCATGAAAAGATCTTGCAAATGAATTTTCAGTGAACTTTCAGATTGGACAGGATTTAAAATCTAGGCTCACAGAAGCCAAAACCTTTACAAACCAAGTGAGAAAGATGGGAACAGTAGCAAATTGGAACAGCATTTGTCACCCCTGAAGATTTCCAAAACAGTTTAAAAAATTGTTTTTAAAATAAAACACCTGCAAGTGACCAGATTTCACCTGCGGGCCATCAGATCATTGGCTCTATGTTAAAAAACAAAGACAATTTCAAGTCTAGTATAAAGTTACTTTAACTCAGTATTTACAATGACTAGATTCCAATTAATTCTAAAGAGATTATGTGTATAAATGTTGATTTTTCCGATAAAGGCAGGGATTCATTTTCTGCAAAATAATTGCAAATAACTTTCTTTTTGCTTTCCTTTTTTGTTGACTTCAAGGTCTAAAAGTAGTTCTATTTCTGAAATATCCCTCACAAATGGGTACTTCTAAAGTACATAGAGTGATTGAAATTAGTTTATTTTCTTAAATAAACATAATTCTCAATTTAGTAAAAGTTTTCTGATGAAACATAACCATGACAAAAGGTAAATTTTATTTGAGTCTAGTTGAAATTTTCATAACATTTGGAAAATGAATCTAAGTTACCAAGGTGAGATTTGCATTTATTTACTAATTATAGTATGTTCTAATGTTATAATTTTGCAGTTATTTATTAATCAAGACATTCAAACAGAATTTCATTAGTATTATCGAATCATGTGAGTTTTAGGGAAACACAGGAGAACAATCCCAAAAATTAATATTGTCCAGTGAACATTTTGAACATTCTGGGTTTGCTTTAGATTAAAAAAATGCTCTCACTCAGTTGGATAAATTCTACATATTTAGTTTTTGACTGGTAAAAACAATTCAGAGAAAAGTTCTTTTGAAGTGACTGAGTCTAGATGATTTAGGTTGATTTTATTTATATATATATATATATTTATACCTTTATTCTATAATTATTCAGGAAGAAGAACTTTATGAGTCCATCAGGTTTTGATAAATGAACATGGGATTGATTTACTGATCCATAGTTAAAAGTTAAAGCCCTGAAGTAAAGTAAATAAGCCTTCTTTTTTTTTTTTTTTTTTTTTCCTGGAGTCTGTTGAGCTCTTTCTTGGCTGAGTGGAAGTCTATATAGATGGATCACATCACATCCATTTAGAATGATCACTTTGTCATTTGTTGAATGGAGGCATTTAGATCACACGCACACAAAAGTTATGACCTGATTCAGGAAAAAAAAAAAAAAAAAAAAAGCAGCCTTTTCCTCAAGTACCCAAAAAAGTACAGTTTTGCTGATTCAACAAGTCCTTAATGTTCAGTCCCAAATCTCAAACTGTGAAATTTAATGATGCAAGGCAAAAATAATTTTTCCTTGTATGTAATTGTAAAGTTAAACCAAGTTGTCTTCCTTTTTGTCTTATCAACACACTGTAGGCTGGGTGACTCACAACAGAAACTTAAAAATTTGCAACTTTGAATGATGGGAAGTTTAAGATCAAGGCACTGGCTGATGGGTGTCTAGGAAAAGCCTGTTTCTCATGCAAGAATGACTTCTCACTAAATTCACCTGGCAGAGGGTTAAGGGGCATTTTTATAAGGGTGTTAATCCCAATCATTAACGCTTCCACCTCATGACTTAACAACTTCCCCAAGGCCACACCTCCTAATACTATTGCCATACCTTTTAGGGTTCTCACAGGTGAATTTTGGGCAGAAACATTCAGTCCACTGCACTTTAATTTGGCACATTAATATCATTTGTCTTATAAAATAGTAAATAGATGTGAGGTTTTAATTTTATTTTTTATTATTATTTCAGAATATTTAGGAATTTGCACTATATATTTAAAATTACTTATAAGCAGTGATGCTGTAGAAAGTGTGTTTGACATATGTTTTTCTTCTAAATATACTAAACAATGACTTTTGGCTTAAAGAATTTGATCCTTCTAGGTTGGATTAGGTGGTTTCTAAGATGACTTATATTTTTAAATTTTACATAATTTTAAGTACCCAATATTAACATATACAATGGATTAATTTTTGAGATATTTTCATAGTTTCATTCATTAATTATTTATTTAGCATTTACTGTGTACTAAATCCTAGGAATATATCTAAGGTCTTTGCTGTTTGGAATGTAAGGGAACTGGGTTCCTTCTGGTCATGGAGCTTATAGCAAATCACAAAGTCATCATTTCTCTCTCCACATGCACACCAACATATACTCATGGGGGGTGTGGGGAGAAGGACATCCTGAGAAACATTGTGGGGTGTGCTTATACAGCTAAGACTGCTGTGACCTCAACAGGTAATAAGATCTTATGGGAGCATCAATGTATATACAGTTTCCATTGTTGACACATATTCAGTTAAATATACAAATACAGCTAAAATGATAAAATAAGGTACACATGATTACAACACATAATGGGTGTTAGGATGAAAAAGGATGCTCTAAGTAGAGGAAATAATCTAGGTGATTAGATAAAATTTCACCGAAGCTATGCCATTAAGCTTAAGGTCTATAATATAAGACTTGGAAATAACTAAAGAAGAAAGTGCAAAATTTAAAAATTTTAAATTTTAAATAGATTAATAAAGATTTCAGCAGTATCTTCTACTAGAATATTTTTAAAGGAGAAAATTTCAGAGTTAAAATGTGGTTCTTGAAATTTAGAGTAATTAACACAGAATTGGCACAAAGCAGAGGGAGAGACAAGTTGTCCAAGGCAATAGATTTAGACCTTAGACATAGATTCACACGTTCGGAACATTCATTATATGACTGGGGAAGCACTGAAGATCAATAGGAGAAAGAGGGTCTATTCTGTAAATGGAACTGGGAATGAAATGGTAATCTGTGTGGAAAAAGATGCCTTATTCTTCTTCCTAGTCTATATAAACTTTGGATGTACTACAAACTTAAATGCCAAAACCAAAATTTTAACTTGAGTAGAAAAAATATTAGGCATCTATATGATCTTGAAATAAGGAAAATTCCTAGACAAAAATACAGGAAACATTCACATTAAAAAATAAAAGAGAAGCCACATATTGTTGAAGATATTCAAAGAATGCACAGCTAACAAACTCTTACCAAATATATTTAAATAATGATAATATATATCTTTTTTATTTATCTATTTTTTTATTATTTATTTACTTATTCATCATGCACAAGTATAGTATCTTTTTACATACAACTGCTTGTATACAAAGTATATAAGTACCATTCAGATCTTCAATCATGCATTTAGGATAATGATATCCATCTCATTCAACCACCAATTTTTTTCCAACCCCCCCCTTACTCCCTCCCTCCCCTCCCTTTCCGTTGACCATTCTAGTGTTCCTCTGATCCTATGTACCCCCTTCCAACAGAGAAAACATTCGGTACTTGGATTTTTGAGATTGACTAATTTCACTTAGCATTATATTCTCCAACTTCATCCATTTACCTGCAAATGCCATTATTTTATTCTCTCTTATTGCTGAGTAAAATTCCATTTTGTATATATACCATATTTTCTTTATCCACTCATCTACTGAGGGGCATCTAGGTTGGTTCCATCACCTAGCTATTGTGAATTGTGCTGCTATAAACATTGAAGTGGCTGTGTCACTGTAATATGCTGTTTTTAAGTCTTTTGGGAATAGACCCAGGAGTGGGATGGCTGGGTCATAGGGTGGTTCCATTCCCATTTTCCCAAGAAATCTCCATACTGCTTTCCATAGCGGGTTGCACCATTTTGCAGTCCCACCAGCAATGTATGAGTGTGCCTTTTTCCCCACATCCTCTCCAACATTTATTGTTGTTTGTGTTCTTGATAGCTGCCATTCTGACTGGAGTGAAATGAAATCTTAGAGTAGTTTTGATTTGCATTTCTCTAATTGCCAGTGATGTTGAGCATTTTTTCATGTATTTGTTGATTAATTGTGTATCTTCTTCTGAGAAGCGTCTTTTCAATTCCTTAGCCCATTTATTGATTGGGTTATTTGCTTTTTTGGTGTTAAGTTTTTTTAGTTCTATATACATTCTAGAAATTAGTGCTCTATCTGATGTGCATGTATTAAATATTTGTTCCCAATTAGTTGGCTCTCTATTCACCTCACTGATTGTTTCTTTTGCTGAGAAGAAGCTTTTCAGTTTAAATCTATCCCATTCATTAATTCTTGGTAATAGTTCTTGTGCTACAGGATTCTTTTTTTTTTTTTTTTTTTGATTTTTTTTTTTATTTTTATAATTTTTAATATGTACAACTCATAGTGCATATATTTAGTATCTTTTTACATACAACTGTTTGTATACAAAGTATATTCGTACAATTTAGGTCTTCAATCATGCATTAAGGAAAATGATATCCGTCTCATTCAACCACCTTTTTTCCCCCCCCCCCTCTTGCTCCCTCCCTTACCCTCCCTTCCCTTGACCATTCTAGTGTTCCTCTAATCCTCCTATGTACCCCATCCAACAATACTTTGAAATAGCCTCCTTATATAAGAGAGAACATTTGGTACTTGGATTTTTGAGACTGACTAACTTCACTTAGCATTATGTCTTCCAACTTCATCCATTTACCTGCAAATACCATTAATTTATTTTCTTTTATTGCTGAGTAAAATTCCATTGTGCGTATATACCACATTTTCTTAATCCACTCATTTACTGAGGGACATCTAGGTTGATTCCACAACCTAGCTATTGTGAATTGTGCAGCTACAAACATTGAGATAGCTGTGTCACTGTAATATGCTGTTTTTAAGTCCTTTGGGAATAGACCCAAGAGTGGGATGGCTGGGTCATAGGATGGTTCCATTCCCAGTTTTCCAAGAAATCTCCATACTGCTTTCCATAACGGTTGCACCATTTTGCAGTCCCACCAGCAATGTATGAGTGTGCCTTTTTCTCCACATCCTCTCCAACATTTATTGTTGCTTGTGTTCTTGATGGCTGCCATTCTGACTGGAGTGAAGTGAAATCTTAGAGTAGTTTTGATTTGCATTTCTCTAATTGCCAGCGATGTTGAACATTTTTTCATGTATTTGTTGATGGAACTTGGGGCCTAATCCGACATGTTGGAAATTGGAGCTTACTTTTTCTTCTATTAGGCGTATTGTCTCTGGTCTAATTCCTAGGTCCTTGATCCATCTTGAATTGAATTTTGTGCATGGTGAGAGACAAGGGTTTAATTTCATTTTGTTGCATATGGATTTCTAGTTTTCCCAGCACCATTTGTTGAAGAGGCTATCCTTTCTCCACTGTACATTTTTGGCACCTTTGTCTAATATAAGATAGCTGAAATTATATGTATTAGTCTCTGTGTCCTCAATTCTGTACCATTGGTCCACCAGTCTATATATATTTTTTATTATTGTTAATAAGAAAAGCCCAAATAACTGGGCACTATAATCCATGCATGTAATCCCAGTGACTCAAGAGACTGAGGCAGGAGGATCACAAATTTGAAGCCAACCTCTGTAATTTAGGGAGACACTGTCTCAAAATAATATATAAAAAAAGGGCCGGAGGTGTGTAATTTAGGGGTAGAGTGCTGCCCTGAGTTCAATCCCCAGTATACACCCCTACACACACAAAGAAAGAAAAAGCAGAAAACCCCAAATAACCCAATAGAAAAATATGAGCAATAGAACTGAGTAGACACTTTAGAAAAGCAAACACATAGGCAATTAAACTTATGAGGAGATAATTAATATACATTATAATTAGAAAAACAGATCAAGGCTACAATGACACATATTTATATCCATTCAGTTAACAACAATTAAAAGGGTTGATAACACCAATTGTTAGAGTTGATGCATGTCTACATTTCTGTGGTGAATTCAGATATCAATTTAGTATTATCTCTGAAATCAGAACATTCATACAGGACTCAGAAGTCATAGTCATATATCCAAGAAGATTTCTCTACAAGTATGTTCATAGCACTGCTACTCATAAGAATAAAACTTGTAAATAACATACAGGCCAATCAATGGAAAAACTGAAGGATAGACATTGGTATATAGATACAGGGAATCATTATATAATAATCAAAATGAATGATCTTTCATCAATATGAATGAATCTTGACAATAAAGTAGTAAGTTAATGATAAGTTATCCCCCACAAAGATTATGTACATATACACTACATTAAAGCAAAAAACAACTAAAATTTAAGAACATACATTAAAATAGTATATAGAGATGTAAGACTTTATAAAAAGCAAGTGAAGCTAATTAGGAATAAAGGATTTAGAATGTTGCCTGTCATGCATGTGGGGAAATAAGGGGATAGGATCAGAGTGAACATTTTGACCTGATGTGAACCATTACTAGAGTCCTAGATTTTTTTTTTTTTTTTTTTTTTTTTTTTTTTTTTTTTTTTTTTTGTGGTACCAGGGATTGAACTCAGGGGCACTTGTCCACTGGGTCACATCCCCAGCCCTTTTTTGTATTTTATTTAGAGACAGGGTCTCACTGAGTTGTTAAGTGCCTCGCCACTGCTGAGGCTGGCTTTGAACTCGCGATCCTCCTGCCTCAGCCTCCCAAAGTGCTGGAATTACAGGCGCGAGCCACCGCGCCCGGCTCTAGATTTGTTTTTGATGTGGGTTTGATGTATTATTTTTATTAATAAATAAATGAATAAAGAAAGAAGAGCCACTGAATGGATTTAAAAAGTGAGAAGCCACCAATGGATTCCAAAAATAGGGCAGACATATTCAGATTTGTGTTGTGGAAGAATCACTGTGGATACAATGTGGACGATGCATTGGAGAAGAACCACTGTCTTCAGGGCACTGGATAGGAAGCTGTCCAGCAGTCCATGCATCCTGTGTTAGAAGTGATACCCTATTTACAGCAGACCAGGAGGAATGAGGTGTGACAGAAACAGGCAAATATTGAAATCTGGGCAATTGACAGGATCTGGCAGGTACTGGAGGCAGAGGTTCCATGGATAAGTCTTGGGTTTCTTGGATCCAGTTTCCAGTGTAAAAGATGATATGAGCAGGATGGACAGAGTTTATTTTGGACATGTTGCATTTGAGACACCTGTTAGGTAAAGAAATGCAATTGTTCAGTCAGAAGTTGGCTACATTATTCAACTCTACAAAACATAGAAAAATAATTTTATCATTATTTTTCTAAAGTGGTTTATATTTTTATCTTCTTTTTAAAATGGAGTATGTGGGATATAATTGAATCTTTGCTACAGAGTCAACATCGTCATTTTATACATCAATAATTGAGTAATGCTGTAAAAAGAGATGATTTCAGGAGTTTATGACAGTGTGTAGACCTGTTTGAACATTAGATATAGACACATGAAGATCTATATATTTTTTCTATTTTATAAGAGACTGCTTTTTAATAATATCAACATTTATTAGGGGAACATATTAACTTTTTCATGTCATCCTGGTGCCCTCTAGAACTAAAATGCTCTAACAGATATTTCCCATTCCTCTTTATGTGGAAGACTAAGTGGTGCTTATAACAAAGTTTGAAGAGTTAGATCAGATATTTGAGAGAATTTAAAAAGTCAAATGATGCTGTAGGATCTAGGGAAATTCAAAATCATATGGCAGGTTTGCATGAGCACTGTGCTGTAGTGGACCTTAGTCCCAGTTTCCCCACTAATGACCTTTGTCCTCAGGTGAATTGGTGTCTCTGGGCCTCAGTTATCCCGACATGAAACAAATATGAATCAATAGTTTAAAAATCCTTTTGGTTCCTAATTGAATGATGTTTCTAGCTTTTATAAATTCCAGGACATGGAGGAGTGCAAACTATTTTAGTTTCTACTTTTTAATTGGTCCATAGATAATGTGTAGCTGGAGAAAAGAAATGGTAGCATAGAAGTGATTTAGTGGGAAAGGATCTGCTAAAAACCCCAGAGGGCCTTTATAGCATCCCAAATGACAGAAGTGATACAGAAATTGAAGTTGTATGAGGCTAAGGGGACATGCCATAATTTTAATGACCAACAAAACAGGTTTTTTTTTTTTTTTTTTTTTTTTTTTTTTTGGTACTGGGGATTGAACTCAGGGGCACTCGACCACGGAGTCCCATCCCCAGCCCTATTTTGTATTTTATTTAGGGAGAGGGTCTCACTGAGTTGCTTAGTGCCTCGCTTTTGCTGAGGTTGGCTTTGAAGTTGCAATCCTCCTGCCTGAGCCTCCCAAGCCACTGGGATTACAGGTGTGAGCCACCACGTCTGGCCAGAACAGTTTTTGATTATTATATTCTTTTAGGTTCAATAAAGGATTCTGTCATCAATAAATGATATTTTGCATTGGAGTTTAAGTTTGATGCTTTTATTAGATACCACCGTGGAGATACACATTCTGAAAACTAGAATTGAGTGCTTTTCTTCACTCTCAAAGATACCTAGACCCTCTCAAGCTGTCTGGTGGGATGTTTCAACTTTGGTCAACAAGTATTTAGCAGGGACCATTCTGCTTGCAAGATCTTTATAAAAAATGGTGGTTGAATGAGATGGATATCATTATCCTAAATGCATGATTAAAGATCTAAATGGTACTTAAAAAAAAAAATCTTATTTTCCAAGTTAAAAAAAAAAAGATCTTTATAAAACATCATCTTATTTTTAGGTTTTCAAAGTTGCTCTTGTCCACTTGTGTCCCTTGTACCTCCCCACCATAGGCTCTGCATTGGAGGACATAAAAAATAGTGGAATTGCTGACTCATGATCTCAATCAGTACCTCCCTGTCTCTCTTGTTCCTGCAAGGTGTAGTAACTGGTTTCTTATTGTAAATTGAGGGAAGCAGGCAGCCTAGCTCTCTTGGATCCCTCTTCTGCTGCTTTCTAAGTGATCTTTTCATAGTCATGGACTCATTTATTAGACAGCTAGTGCTCATTGATTCTGTTTGACTAATCTTTCTGCTTGAAAGGGAGAATTCTTTGTGTGGGCCACATGTAGAGAAAAAAGTGCCAATGACTTGAGAATTAAGGTATTAAATTAAGGTATTAAACTGTATTTTCTCTCTTTTTTTAGAAGTATATGGCTTAAACTTTGTGGATAAGAAGAGTGTGATTGATTAAAATGAACTGTCAATATTGGACATGCCTCATATATTATGAGGACCACTAATATTTGGGTGATAGGCAATGGTATTTATAGTCTTACAAAAAGTGGGGCATATGGACATAGTCAACATAGATAAAGGGCATATATTTCCCAGAAAATTTCAAAAAGCTCAAATTATCTCTGTTTGCTGATGACATGATCCTATATTTAGAAGATCCAAAATATTCCACCAAAAGATTTGTAGAGCTCACAAATGAACTCACCAAATTAGCAGGATACAAAATCAACACCCATAAATTAATTGTTTTCCTATACTCCAATGATGAGTCTGCTGAAAAAATCCTATTCATTATAGTCTCAAGAAAAAAAAGAAAAGAAACAAAGACCAAAAACAACTTATGAATCAATCTAAGAAAAGACCTAAAAGAAACTCTACAATTAAGAAAACTACAGAATACTAAAGAAAGAAATTGGAAGATGGAAAATTTTTTCATGTTCTTTGATAGACAGAATTCATATCAAAATGACTAAACTACTATATAGATTCAATAAAATTTGCATCAAAATTTCAATGACATTTTAGAAAAATCAGTCATGAAATTCATTTGGAAAAACAAGAGATCCTGAATATCTAAAGCAACTGTTAGTGAGAAAAGTGAAACAAGAGGCATCACAATACCAGACCTCAAATTATACTACAGAGTTATGGTAACAAAAACAGCTTGGTACTGGCACCAAAACAGACATGAAGACTGACAGAATTGCATAGGAGATCTAGAGACAAACCCACATAAATAAAGTTATGTCATACTAAACAAAGGCACCAAAAACATACATTGGAAAAAAGATAGTCTCTTCAAAAAATTGTGCTAGGAAAAGTGAAAATCCATATGTAGTAGAATGAAATTTAATCCCTCTCTCTAACCCTGCACAAAACTCAACTCATAGTGGACCAAAGAGCTAGAAATTAGAAAAGAAACCTTGAACATGCTAGAAGAAAATGTAGGCCCAACTCTCCATTATGTCAGCTTAGGAACCAACTTCGTTAACAAGACTCCTGAAGCACAAGACATAAAATAAAAAAATCAATAAGAGGGACGGCATTAAATTTAAAAGCTTATGTACTGAAAAAACAAAAAACAAAAAAAAAAAAAAAAAACAAGAGCATGAAGAGAGAATCAACACAGATTTTCTACCTGCACCACAGACACAGCATTAATATCCAGGATATACAAAGAATTCAAAAACTTAACACCAAAAACAAACAAAAAACCTCCAAAAACCCTATCAACCTATCAACCAATGGGCAAACAGACACTTTTCAAAAGAAGAAATACAAATGCTCAACAAATATATAAAAAAAATGTTCAACATCTTTAGCAATTAGATAAATGGCAATTAAAACTACACTGAGATTTTTATCTCACTCCAGTCAATTACTAACAATATGAGTAACAATAAATATTGGCCAGGATTTGGGGAAAGGGTACACTCATACATTGCTGTTGGGACTGCAGATTGGTGCAACCACTCTGGAAAGAAGTATGGAGATTCCTCAAAAAACTAGGAATGAAACCACCATATGACCCAGTTAACCCATTTTCAGCATATAGCCAAAGGATCTAAATTCAGCATACTACAGTGACAGAACCCCATCAATATTTATAATAGCACAATCCACAATAGCCAAGATATGGAACCAACCTATATGCCCTTCAACAGATGAATGGATAAATAAAATGTGGCATATACACACAATCGAGTATTACTCAGACATTAAGAAGAATGTAATTATGTCATTTGTTAGTAAATGGATGGAACTGGAGAATATCATGTTAAGTGAAAGCAGCCTGTCCAAAAACCTCAAAGTTTGAACATTTTCTCAGATACAGGGGGAGCTAATTCAAAATAAGATTGAGAGAAGATTAATTAAGAAAACCAGACGAGAGATCAGTGGAGTAGACACAGGGCAATGAAGGGAAAGGAAGAGGAATGGGATAAGGAAAGGCAGTGGAATGAATCTGATTTACTGTCCTGTGTACCGATATGAATATACTACAGTGACTCTCACCATCATGTATGTGCACAAGACACTAATTAAAAAAAAAGCTATAAGTAAATAGCAGAAAGTTTAATAAAGTATAGGGAAGGAAATGGGGTGGAAGGAAAGGACAGAAAGGGAGAGTATTGGGGATTGAATTAGACCAAATTGTATTCTATGTGTTTATAGTTATGTCAAAATGAATTCTGTTGTCAAGTGTAACTAAAAAGAACCAATAAAAAAAGAAAAAGAAAAGTTAATAGACACGGTGAAATTTTTACCTCTGATATTTGCTTTGGTTTTTCATACTCATATCCACAATTTATTCTTGTCCTTCTGCCAGTCCACACAACCACATCAATGTCAGAAATAAAAATAAATAGAATCATGAAAGAGTATTAGGTATTCTGTGCTACACACTACCTATTCATTATTTCAATTAATTTTGAAAGCAGCATTGAGTGTATGTACTATTAGTAAACTGATTTGTAAATGAGAAACTAAGACAGAAAATTTAATTAATTCTTCTAGGTCACAAAAGTAGTTAAGAAGAGACAGATTTCACAGCCTGATTTTTCAAAAATTGTTAGCACAGACTTTGAACCACAGACTATGCTGAGCCCCTGAAACAGGTATACCTGTGCTCCTTCTAAAGAGCCAAGTAATCACAACATTTACATACTGTTAATAAAATATTCATAAAATGGATATTTCTGGAGGACATTGAAAGAGATGGCCACTGACTTTAGGTTAAAAAGTGCCTTGTTCAATATATTTTAAGCAAAAAGTATCTTTGCTAGGATCACCTTGATTTATTTCAGACTTAAGCAGTTTTCCATGTATTGAGCGACTGCAGAATACTGATTAAATTAGGTTACAATTTTCCTCAGTGGTGACCTTTGGGCCAAGCTTCTGAAATCTTAGAAAGGATAGTTAAAGATTAAAAACAGTAGTGAGATACTGTTATTTTTAAAGGTTAATAGGAATAATTAATGCCACCATTTTATCTGCTCATTCAGTAAAATACTGGCTATGTACTATGAAATGTATAGAATTTAATCAAGTAGAACATCTGGCTTCAAGAGTCACACAGTTTAATGGAGATGTGATGTGCACATAACTACTTTACAAAACCAAAAGTGATGACTGCTGTGAGATAACAAATGAACTACTGTGAGAACTAAAAGGTCTTGAAATACAGAAGTTATGTGGACATGTGAAAATTTGGAACAAGAGGATAATAGAAAATAAAGCATCAGGGGAACACTGGTGTCTTTCTGAAGATGAGGATGTAAGTATCAAAAAATCAGTTGATTGGAGCAGAATCAGACATAAAAGGGATTTCTAGATGTTAGGTCGATAGTTAGGAAAAAAAGATTTCAAAGGACTTTAAGTGCTGGGGCAAGTAATTTTAACTTGTTCTCTAGGAATAAGATATTGAAGGTTTCTGGAAAATGAAGTTTTATTGGTCATCAGCTGAAATTTAGGAGAATATAATTTCATATGTAAGATGAGCACTAAGGCATTTTTATCTTTATTTAAATAAAGGCAACTACCAGTTTTATTAATTAATTAAAACTATTCAAATTAGCAACTAAATGGGATATGTAGTTATTTAAATTGTTCACTTTGTAAATTAATGAGTAAGAACAGAGTAAGAACAAGAAAGGTTTTCTTTTTTGTAAAACTGAATTTAAATGGTATTTTAGAAAGTAAGTACTCAAGTCCAAATTTATCAAAGTGTATGTTACATATATGAATTTTTGTATATGAATTATATGTCAATAAACATTAAAAAAGTAATTACTCAAAAATTTTGTTTGATATTAAATAAGTTGATGAAACTCATAAACACCAATTTATATCAGAACTGGGGGTAGAAAGATTAAAGAAGATGTATTCTTGTTTTCATGTGTAGCAGGGGAGAAAAGAATTCAGAATTATATGAAAGAAATGCGAGCATATCAATGCTTATACTGGCAGGAGGAGATAGAATATATGAAATAAAAATAAAAAAAATCAGTAAGATTTTTACAGTCTTTTGAAGGCAAGATATTTTTCGATTCTGTGAAGACTGGAGTTGACTAAATAGAGTGAATGGGATGAAACTACTTTCAGATAGCCCACCAATAAAGTGGGAATGGACAAATCCTACCTCCACCCACTAGAAATCATTGTCATAAAAGGTCTATTCTGTAGCAGAGACAACTGGTGAAGGTTGTTTCTTCAGTTTTGTCTACTTCCATCTTCATCACCAAAGCCAGTGCTTGGCTCATAATGAGTGTTCAATTAATTTTTAATTGAATGAAGAATGAAGGAATGAATGTACGATCAGTTTGGCACTTTCTGACTATTTCTATGATTATTGAGTTTATGTTTCTGATTAAAAAACTTGAAATAACTCAATTATTGTGACTAAAGAAAGTTTATAGGCATGGCTTAATCTTTGAATATTCTAAAATATTTATTGGCCCACATAATTAGGTTTACATCCCAGACTGGCAAATTGATAGCCAAGGACTATCCTTTTCCCTCATTGTCTATACTATCTGTGTAATACAGAATCTTAGGAAAAGATCACAGCATGTTAACATTGTAATGGCACTGTTGGTGAAGCAATCCAGGTGTAATATCATGTGGTATATACGGAATGAATCAATACATAGAGGACTGCATGGATATTTAAGAAAGTTACATTGAACTTTGAAGAAGTTATAGGTAGGTGGTATATTTGATTCTTCTGTAAAAAGTGATAGAAAAAATGGAGATAATGGAAAATGAATGTAAAAAAATAATAATCGAAAGCTATAAAGTGAAAAATTCACCCCAAAAGAAAAATTATTGAGAGTAACATGATTGTAGAATAGGTCTCAAAAAACTCCATATAAACAAAAATTAGGGAATAATTAAGGAATGCTATTTTTCAAATCAACTTCAGGATTTTATTAAAATGCTCCATTTTTGCCAGGTGTGGTCGTACACACAGCTGTGACTCAGGAGACTGAGACAGGATTACAAGTGTTTGAGACCAACCTAGGCAATACTCTGTCTTAAAATTAAAAGAAAAAGGGCTGAAGATGTAGCTCAGTGGTAGAGTGTCCCTAAGCTCAGTCTCTAGTATTCTGGTGGTACATTTTTTTTGAGTTTTGACAAATAGGTTCCAAGTTAAACCTCACAATCATTATTCTCCCAAAATATTATTACCTACTATTATACAATCAATTTTGCAACTCTAGCCAGGTCATTGCTGACCTGTTTTTTTTGTGGCTATTGGTTAGTTTTGCCTATTCTAGAAAATCTGATGAAGAGAATTGTATACTATCAACTCTTATGTGTTGGGTTATTGTTTTTAGCATAGAGATTTTGAAATTAATCATGGTATTGAGTGTATCATGTTCTATTGCTCAGAAGTATTCAGCTATATTGTGTCTTAGTATATTTTGTGTTGCTATAACACTGTATCTGAGACTGGTTAATTTATAAAGTACAGAAATTGTTTCTCACACATTGGAAGCTGGGAAATCTAGAATCAAGGCACTGTCAAATTAGGGGGCTGGTTCCAAGATGGCACCTTGTTGCTTTGTCCTCCACAGCAGAGAGCTATTGTAGGTTCAAGTGGAAGAACAGCAGAAGAGAGAACCCAATCACATAAGTCCTTTGAATAGTAGCATGACTCCATCTATGGGGGTTTTGCTCCTAAACATCTGCCCCTCTTAAAAGTCTCTATGTCCCAACACCAGCACATGAGGAATCATTTCCAACACATGAATTTGAAGTATACATTTAGACCATAGCATAATGATGGACTACAATTTGTTTTTCCTTTCACTTGTTGGAGGTCACTTAGGATGTTTCCATCTTTTTGCTACTTGAATGAAGCTACTACATTCATACACAATTCTGTGTGTGGACATATGTTTTCATAACTCTTGGGAAAATACCAAAGAGTAGAAGTGCTGAGTCATATGCTAAGTATATGTTTAATTTTGTGAAATACTGCCAATCTGTTTTCCCAACTTTGAATATTTTCTATTCCCATTTTAGCAAATTTATAATTTCATGGTGGTATCTCATTGTGACTTTAATTTGCAGTTCTTGATAATTATTGAATAATGAGCATTATTTAAGTGTTTTATTGATCAATCTTCTTTTACGAACTGTCTCTTCAATATTTCTTGCCTATTTTTACATAGGGTTGTTGCTTACCTGTTTTTTTTTTTTAATTGTGTCTTTGAAAGAGAAGAGTTTTAATTTTGTTGAAAATTAATGTATAATAATCTTTTTATTCTTATTTTTGTGTTAAGAAATGTTTGGGTATAAAATTTTTCTCCTGTATTTTCTTTTTCCTAAAAGATGAATTTTTATTTTTTTTATCTTTTAAGATTTGAGTGTACAATATGAAAAGAGTCAGGATACTTTTTGAAAAAAAAAAATTCCAGTTGTTTCAGAAATATTCCTTCCTTGAAGATAAGAAAAAAATGAATTTTAGAAATAATGACATTTTTATTGTTCTCAAGTATTTACCTATAAATCTTCTTGTTGCTTGTATGAATTATTTGATTATAAATAATGAAATTATATTCAATGATTCATTGCCTATCTGACATAATTAAAGTAGAATTTTCTAAATAACTTGAAAAATATCCAAATTTTACTAAATCTTTAGGTTGCTTTTTTGGTTATGGTGCTGAGGATGTCAAATCTAGGACATTGTTTGTGGTAAGCAAGAGTTCTGTCTCTGACATATATTCCTAGCCCTTCTTTGGGCATTTAATTTGAAAAACAATAAAGAATATAACCTAACTTATTGAATTTCTTTATGAAATAGCACTTTTTCCCTTAATAATAAAATGACTATTCATTGTAGAAAAAATCTAAAAAGAAAAAAGAAAAAAAAAGAAGTTGGAATTGCACCCAGAAACTTTGCTCATTCTGAAATAAAATTTTAATTTTAACTTTTTAAGTCAATATTTCAGGATCATTTTGTCCTGTATGATATATTCTTTCAAGGTTTATTTTTACTGGCCACAGAATATTTTATCTCATGTCTTTCTATACTGTAATTTTAATTACTGTTTATCACTAATTTTTTAGATTGCTTTATATTTTTTATGAATAATTTTATGAAGTTATATTTGAACATATTGCTGCTTATATTCTTAGGCTAGAGTGTTGGTTATATAATTAATTTTTAAAGGTCTAAATATTTTTATATAGACATTTCCAATTATTTTCTGGGGATTCTATTGATCTTCAGTTATCATCAATATATAGAATACTTATTATAATATTTATAACACATTTGCTAATTATATTTTTTTAAACATAGCTTTTTTGAGTTTTTGAGTTTTCAGTTTTTTTCACATTGAATGATTTTTTGTATATATTTGATATGTAATTATACATTTAATTCTAATGTACTAGTAAGGATACATTTTAATTTTTAGGTAATTATCACTTGTGATGTGTATTGAACCATTTATTCTCTCCTTACTTATTTTTGTAGTTACCACTAACCTATGGAAAATCTTTATATATATCGGGGTCTTATGTTAGCTATTCATTTGGTTCTGTTGATTTGTCTTTTAAATCATATTCTAGACCTAAATTACTTTGATCATTTAGCTTCATGTTATTAGATGATATGCTTGACAAGTTGTAGTGTTTCTAGGCTGGAGAATGAGTATCTTCATTGACTCTTTTCAAAAATGTTTCCACTATACCAATATGTCACTGTTCTTGTCTATCAAATGAGAGGTTTGGTGCAGGCTTACCCTTTGTTTGTAATAAAAAATCCAAATCCATGGATTTTTTTCCCCATGAAAACAAGTAGAATGTATTATGTTGTCACTGAAGTTTACCATATATTTAAATAGACTTGATTTGTGACAATATGCCAGAATATTTGTCTAAAAATATACCTGGCATCACTATTACCACTATCTTTCATCCTTCTGTTTCATATTTTTTGAAGTAATATGCACACATTATCTTATATATTTGTAGGTCTGTCATATTGATTTTTTTGGTACAGTGTACAAGGGTATTGCAGATAAGATAGTACAGAAGAAAAGACAGATGCTGTGATTGTATCTGGATTTTTTCTATGGACTTAATGAGAAGTCTGTTCCAGAGGTAATCTTCCTTCCATTTCCAAATTTGAGTATTAAATAAACTAGAAAATGTATTAGGAATCATAAACCATTCTACAAAATATTAAAATATTCCTAGTTTACCATAAATTAATATTTCTAAAATCAAAATCTTTTTCATTTAATTAAAACACTTTTAAATGTTGTTTTTATAATACTTATTTAAATATAATACCTGATTCTGTCTTTGAGATGTTCATTCTCCTTCTGGGTTAGGATAACCCAGATTTAATTATTTAAATCTCTTTTTATTTTTTAATGTAGAAAAATATAAAAATGATTTTAAACACCTGTAAGAAAACTATACATAGATTAGTATAATTGAAGTTTAGTTTATTTTTTTCTTTCCTTTTTAAAAAAAATTAGTTGTAGAGGGACATAATACCTTTATTTTATTTATTTATTTTTTATGTGTTGCTGAGGATTGAACCTAGTGCCTCACAAGTGCCAGGCAAGTGGTCCACTACTAAGCCACAATCCCAGTCCCATATTTCTTCATAGATTCTAATAGTGATTTTCCTTTACTTCATTTTTATAACCTGTTATATTTTTCTGAATTTATATGTTGGGCATTTTTCTGAATTATTAAATATTTCTTATGCAATTTTATGGGCAATACATTATTCCAACTAATACGTCATAATTTGCTCAAATACATCCTTTTGTATATGACAAAGAAAGTAAAATGTTGAAAATCTTTATTACTTCCTTTATTTAATACTTTAATACTTTATTTGCCATTCAATAATGGCATAAGTGCCATTATTTTTGTCATATGGTTCACTTGTGTTTGTTTAAAGTACTCTTTGAATTTATTTGGGCATGTCAAATCCTAATCCTGCTTATTATTTATTATATGTGATGTGAGCTGGAACTCCAAGGATAAATTTCTAGTGGTAAGAAATTATTCTTGAGGAAACTGATGTTCTTGTTGAATTACTAGGATTATGTGTATTATCAACATTCTTCAGCATTAGCTTCTACTTAGTAAAGAGTCTACTGAGTGCCAAACACTCAATTCAGAGTACCATGTACTGTCTCCGTGCTATATCACTTTGTCTTTAAACATTTTTGTGGAAAAATTAAGAAATAATTGCCTTGAAAACATTTTCCACATACATTCTACATTTGTCTTCAAACTACGCTGTCTTTCCACTATCACTTCATCAGAAATGATTTGGGCTTCTATATTGCTAAATCAATGTCCAATTCTTGACCTTTATTTTGCTAGCCAATCCTATAACTTCTGAAACAGCTCACCATCATCACCTCTTTGCAATGCTGTTACTATGGTACAAGCTATCACACTCTTATTTTTTTGTCTAACTGTCTCTTCCTGATCTCTTTGCAAATTCCCTCTCTTTATCTCACCTCCTGACATTAAGGTAGCCCAGAGACTGGATTGGATGAATTAATTCTTTCTATTCAGACCTACTCTTAGTGATATTATCCAATTCAATCTCATTCCTTTACACACCATGATATACCTTTACAATATTCAAATTTTAATATCCATCTCACATCTCTCTCCAAATGTTTAGATATTATTACCAAGGCTTAATTGACTTTCTTCCTTCCTTCCTTCCTTCCTTCCTTCCTTCTTTCTTTCTTTCTTTCTTTCTTTCTTTCTTTTGATTTAAGAAACTTCTCAAACTTACTGTGTGTGTGCCTAAAACTGAGCTCTTGATCTTCTACCAAAAGCTGCTCTGCTTATAGTCATTTCTATCTCAATTTTTAAAAACAGTTCTATCATTCTAGCTGCATAAGCTAAAAATATTTGTCATCCTTAACTTTTTCTCTCACATTCCATATTAGCAGATCCTGTTTATTCTTCCTTCAAAATATAATCAGAATTCAAACCTAAGTCAGATCATGCCATTTTTCTACTCAAACCACTTTGCTGGTTCCCATTGCTCAGAGTAAAACAATGGCTTACCCAAATCTTGTGCCAGGTCCCCTGTAGTTAGATTTACTTCATGGTCAGTTATTCACCCCTGATTCACTCCACTTTAGTCACACTGGCTTTCTTGCTGTTCTTGTAATATACACTGTGTCTTAATACCTCAGGGCCTTTGTCTTGCTGTCTCTTTTGTTTGTCAGGTTCTTTCTCAAGTTTATTATTATTTTTTTTTTAATTTTTTAATTTTTTACTGTCTTTTTTTTTTTTTTTTTCTCTTTGCCTCTTTCAGATGTTACCTTCGATGTTACTGGTTTGTTATAGCCTCCATGACCACTCTATTAGAAAATGCAAATTATTCCTTTTAACTTTGTTCCCTTGCTTTCTTGTGCACACTACGTATTTCATTACTGATGTGTTGTGCTATTTATTTGCATCTTTTTTCCCCCTACCTCCCTGCTTGAAAACAAAAGTGTAAGTCTGGTTATATTACTGATTATATCCCCTGTGTCTAGATGTGATTGGCACATCAGATGTGTGATTAAGGGAAGGAACATACAATGATTGCTTGCCCAATGTGGTCACAGTGGAAGGACGTATAGAGCAAGAATTCAATTTTTGCCCCCTAAATATTTTACCACTAGAATCATTTCAAGACTGTAGTTAAAAGCCTAGACACAGAATAGGTAGTATACAGACATGATCAATGTACAAAGAAAGCATAACGTTTTCAAACATAGGTTTTTCCAACATTTCAAAGCTTCAAAGATATTTTTCTTTTTAAGAATAAAACTTTGTAGTATTAAGATAATTGCATGCATTATTGTGCATGCTATTTTGTGTGTGTTTTATAAAGATTGGCCAAATATAACCACCATCATGGGTTGAATTCTGTCTCACAAAAATTCAGAATGTGACTTTATTTGGAAGTCGGGCTTTTTCAGATGTAATTACCTAGGGACTGAGGTGAGCTCATGGTGAACTATGTTAGAATCTAAATCCAGTGAATAGAAGGAAAAGAGTACTCCCAGAGCCTATGGAGGGAGCATGACCTTGCTAATACCTAACTTTGGACTTCAAACCTCCAGGTATGGGAGAATGCTTTTCTGTAGCTTTTAGTTATCAAGTTTGTGAAAATTTGTTATGCCATGTGTAGGAAATTAATAGAACCATGATAACCATTTTTCAAAGAATAAAGACATGAGTTGGCTCAAATCATAAAGAGATTCAATCAGGATACTGAGGAGATGTTAAGAAGACTTCATTCCGCATTCAAGATGCTAAGACTAACACACTTTTTCATCCTTCTAACCTTAATATTAGAATAAAAAAGAAAATGTTTAATACTTCGTAAGGATATGAATTAATTTCTAGGAATATCACCTACACTAGAAAAATTAAGTAGATATATGTTTTGAATATTTAAAATTTAACCAATTTATATTAGCAGACTGCTGTTTGTTACATTTTATAATTTGAAGTTCTCACTTCTCATGACAAAAGGAAGTATAAATGAATTGGTAACTATGTCAAAGTATGCACATATAGTTCTGTATTAGCTTCATGGGTGAAACTTTTTAATTAGGGGCCTTATGAATTCCAGTAATGAAGTGGCCTCATTACTGGAATTCATAATAGTTTGTAATTAGTATCCATATGATAAAAAGTCAGAGAGAAGAATGATTTAAAGTAATAGTTGTGTTTTAGAACTTCTAACAATCTCAGAAGTGATTTACCCTAACATTTCCCCAAACTTTCAAAAAATTCTCAGTGACGTCAAATACATTTTCAGATGAAATCTATATAAATACAATTTATCAATTGATAAAATAGGGAATTTTTCTATGTAAAGAGGAATTATCAGTCCACAGCCCATTTTCTTTTCCTTAAGAAAATGGAGATCCATCAATTATCAAACTTGTCTAGACAAGTTGTAGAGAGAGGCCAAGCTGAAACAGAACCTTGAGGATTCTGACCTAGTGCTATACCTAGAAATTATATTGACTGTTTACAGCTCTGCTTTTGGCTTCATGAGTTTTACAATGTCTTTTATTGAAATGCATCATTATGGTTATATCCATTGTACCCAATATTATTAAGATTAACTGATGTTTACCAAGAATTATTTCAAATCTATTAATACATGATTTTTGATGATACTTTGATGGAATATATTTTATTTCACTACTATTACTAGTTTCTCATTGAAAATTCTTGCCATCTGAGATTTATGCCAACTCATGTCTCTGTTCAACTCATGTAGTATTTTAAGTAAACTTTTCCCATTGTAATCTCATTATTTTCACATATGTGCATTTTTTTTTTTTAAATTTAAAGACACTGGTTTCAGAATTAATTCATAACTTAATGAAATAGTTTGCCAAAGTGTCTTTCATTGAGTAAGTATAGAATCAGCATTTTGTGAATGAATACATTTTAATCTAGCTTGGATACCACTCCCTGCTTTTATTTTAAAACAATTCTTTGAAGATCTTTAAGTTATTTATCTTACTCACATATCTACTTATTGGAATTAAATGAACCTGACCACATATAAAAGATCTTTTTCTATCACTTGACATATAATGTCAGGTAAAGTCTGTTGATACTGCTATGAACATTGTGTGCCCTCAATAAATATTTGTTGAATGAACATTTGTAATAGGTCTGCATCTCAAAGTTGAAGAGCAGCTTGATGTTACCAGTGATTTATAGACTTTTACTTTGACTAGTTCCTGAAATTATCTTGACATTGTGCTTTTTTCTTTGAACTATCTTGCTGTCTTGATGTTCTTCTCCTTCCAATGTTTTCTCCATACTGATGGCAGGATAAATCTTCCTGAAACACTACTTTGAGGGTGTTGCTTGCCTGCTCATTGCCCTTCAATAACTCCCAACTAATGGCAGCTCAAAGTCAGAACTCCTTACCCAGACATTTTAAACTGTCTACAATCTGGCCACCATGCAAATTTTACTCTTATCTTTGAATACTTTTCTAAATATCTAGTGTATAGTTATAGTTAACATATGAGCTTTTGTATGAGATAGATCTGCATTTTAGGTGTGGCCTTGTGCAGTTCTTTTGTTATTGTGAATTACAGTTTCTTCACTTTGAAAATAGCAATAGTGATCACATCAGCTTTCATTTCTTCCTTCAACAAATTACCTATTGAGTGCCTGCTATGTCCTAGGCACCCTTCTCTGTACAGGGATAAATCAGTAAACATAATGGATATTATGGAGCTTGCATGCTGGTGGAGGGGACAGAGGATAAATAGAATAAAAGATAACCTACAGCTACATTAGTATGTTCTAGTATTATAAAAATTGTTACTGTATAGGAGTCTTAGGTTCATTGTCCCCATTCAGCAAAATATTGAAGAACAGGACACAGAGATAGCAAGCACGCTGCAGGTTTATTGCAAAAGTGTCAGTAATAGTCTTCTCTGAAGAGAAGGGGTCCTGGAGCTAGGAATTCAGTGGGAAAATTTTGGATTATTCTTTTTATAGTCCTTGGAATTTCTTCCTTTTTAAAATATCCCTTCCCCTCCTTGCTTTCCTTACTATTGTTCATTAGTGTCCTCCATGTCCACTCATCTGTTTAGTTTTTCTATTGGATCCCTTGCTTAGGAGCACAAGAACAGAAGTGGCTGTTTGGGTCCTGTACTTGTGTCCACAAGCACTTCTGTCAAACAGGTAATTTTCCTCATTGGAAGACCTTCTCCATGCTCCTTTGGTCTAGACATGACCCTGACTTCCTTACTCACCATCTTGTCCTTGCTGCCTATACCCTGCTATGTCTCCCTTAAAAGCAGTATGTGCTATGAAATAATAATAATAATAATAATAATAATAATAATAATAATAATAATGTGAATAAGGGGTAATTGGAATTGGAGAGGGACTGTGGTCAAGCAAAGGATGGAAATCGGTCTTGGCATAAGTGAGTTATTCTTGCTGCCTTGCTTTCCAGAAATCATGGTTACCAGAATAATTCATATTTTAGAAATAAAGACTGATTCAAACTTCTTGTTACTTATTATGTCAGAAAGTCCTAGGGAATTGGAGTCCTGTGTAAGGAAAAGAAATTGTTTTTGACAACTTGGTCTTCCTAGGCCTTTGTAATGTAAAATAGTGAACATGAAGGAAATGTGTTTTTTTTTAAAATTCTTAAGCGATGACTGAGAAACTTTTGGATTAGTATATCATATTGATACCACCATTGGACAGAATATAAATTATTTTATACCAAATGTCTGATTTGTATATAACTGCTGTTTTCAATATTTTTGTTTGTAAATGCATAGATCAGGTAGAAAAAGTAGAATTTGGACAAAGGCTTTATTCTGAATCTTAATTCAAGGCAATGCACATCTTCATGATATTGTTTTTACCCTGATTATAACCCTGTCATGACATTCCTTGGTACTTGGCTAAAACTAAAATTCTTATTGTGATCATTTTTTTTAACCAATTTGTGTGTATTATTTTTGAAAAAATCTAATGTGAGTTCTTAACGGTAGAATTACCTGGAGGACTTGACCCATGCTTCTCCTTGGAGCTCTACTCCGCTGCCCCTGTTTCTTATATAACTTAAGGGTTCTCTAGTGGGGCCCAGTATCAGTGCTTTGTCACATTCCTCACTTGAATCTTTGCGCAAGTGGCTTAGAACTATTGATTTAGGTGCTCTGGTATGTACTCCTCCATCAGTCCTCTTCTTCTACCACAGTCTTCATCACTAACAGTTCTCTGGACTCAGGCCTTCTAGTCATTTGACAAATTGCAAGTTATAACCAACTTAGGACTTATGCATTTTCTAATTGCCAAAATTATTTTTCTCAGACTCATGCATTTAACACTTCAGTAAATATTTATTGATCTCCCTACTATAAATGAAAGTGGAAAAATAATTTAAAATCTCTCTTCACCTGGCTGCCTCTTCATCATTAAAGAATTGAATGGAGAAGTTTTAGGAAACAGGATCAAAGGAAGAAAAGGAAGAAAGCTTTAGTTATGCAGGATGAATAAGTTATAGAAATCTAATAAAGAGGGGTGACTACAGTTAATAATACTGTATTTATATACTTGAAATTTGCAAAGAGAGTACCCATTAAATGTTATCACTACACCAATAAAGAAAAAAAAAGTGACTGAGATGATAGATATGTGATAGTTATGTTAAATATGTAAATTAGCTTGATATGATCATCCTTTTATAATGTATACATACTAAAACATCACATTGCACACCTTATAAGTATACACACACACACACACACACACACATTTATTTATTTGTCTATTATACCTCAATAAAGCTAAGGAAAAAAAGAAAAATAAATATTACATTCTGATACTTCTTCCCTGACCATCTCAGCTCAAATAGCTACTTCCCATTGATTTTCTACCTCTTTCTAAAGTATTAATTTTCATACCATTTATCTTATTATGTGTTCTGAAGAAGTCTTATATATTTAGATGGCATTATATTTACATCTTTAGAACATATGTTCTATAAAGGTAAAGTCTTTGCGTGACTCATCTAATATTATATTTTCAGTATCTAGATTAATAGTGGCTGGAAAGTTGTAGGCATTCAATCAATTAATCAGTCAATTGTATACTGTAACTAAATGTGGGCTGTATGCCTAAACTCATTCTTATTTACCACAAAGCTTTTGAAATTTGAGGTTTAGCACTCCCTACAATTATGAGCCATTTAAAATATTCTATTCATTTAAAAAGATCTCCAGAATTCATACATTTCAATCTTCATAAAACTTGGATGTCTCTTATTCCTAAACTAGTTTACTTCTAAGCCAATCAAGTATCAATTTATCAGAAATAACATATTACTTTAATTAAACTATTAAAAAATTCTTCTCTAAGTAATAGGCTATGTTGGAATCATGTGAATTGAGGGAATAAAATAACTTTAATCAATAATATATGTTTGAGGTAATTTTTGAAAACAGTAGGAGTTTATTCAGCTTTGTCGGCAGAAACTTTTTTTGTCAATTCATTGTGTTTGATTGTTTACAAAAATTACAGAAAATATGTTTAATTACCACTAAGTAATTATTTCCTACAGAGATTTTGATGTTTTAAAGGCATTTACATATTCAAACATTTTGACAGAAAGATTAATAACATGGAAATACATGAATTGGCAGTCTTCAATGCTTCACTGAAAGTGGTGTGAAAGTAGAAGTTTAGAAAAGTGTATTGATCTGGCGAAAAAAGTCAACTGAGAATGGACCTAAAATAAGACCAGAAACGTTTCAACTTCTAGAATGTAGGGGAAGTACTCCAACATGTACACATAATCAGCACCATCCTCAATAGTACATCTAAAGTTTGCAAAAAAAAAAAAAAAAAATCAAGAATAAATAAATGGATGTTGAATATTTTTTCATATTTTTTGATCAATTTATGTCTCCTTCAGTGAAGTATCTGTTCAGATTTTTTGCCCATTTATTGAATGGGTTATTTGTTTTCTTTTCTTTATTTTTTTTAATTTTTATTTTTCTGTGGTGCTGGGGATTGAACTTAGGGCTTTGTGCGTACAAGACAAGGACTCTACCAAATGAGCTATATCCCCAGTCCTGGGTTATTTGTTTTCTTTGTGTTAAGTTTTCTGAGTTCTTTTTATAACCTGGAGATTAATGCTCTACACTGAGATTCCATCTCACTCCAGTCAGAATTTCAATCATTAAGAATACAAGCAACAATAAATGTTGGTGAGGATGTAGAGAAAAAGATACACTCATACATTGTTGGTGGATCTGCAAATTGATGCAAGTACTATGGAAAACAGTATGGAGATTTTTTTAGAAAATTTGGAATGGAACCACCACTCCTAGGTTTGTACCAAAAGGACTTAAAATCAGCATATTACAGTGACACAGCCACATCAATGTTTATAGCAGCTCAATTCACAATAGTTTAACTATGGAACTAAACTAGGTGCTCTTCAACAGATGTATGGATAAAGAAACTGTGGTATATATACACAATGGACTATTACTCAGCCTTAAAGAAGAATGAAATTATGACATTTTCTGGTAAACAGATGGAACTGAAGAATATTATGCTAAGAGAAATAAGCCAATTCCAAAGAGCCAAAGGACATCTTCTATGCAGATGCTAAATCACAGTAAGGGAGTTGGCAAAGAGAATAGTATATTTTGACTAGACAGAGGGGAATGAAGAGAGGGAAGGGAACGTGGGGGTAGGAATGATAGAAGAATGAATTGGACATTATTCCTCTGTGAGCATAAATAATTATACAACACATATAACTCTACATCATGTACAACCAGACAGATGAGAAGTTGTACTCCATTTACGTATGATGTGTCAGAATACATTGTACTGTCACATATAACTTATTAGAATGAATAAAAAAAAAGATTAAATAAATGGAATGATGTCAAACCAAAAAGTTTCTGTACAGCAAAGGAAACAACAGAATGAATAGAGAACATACACAATGGGAGAAAGTCTTTGCCAGATATTCTCTTAACAGGTGATTACTATCTAGAAAATATAAAGAATTCAAACAACACCACCAAAAAAATAAAATAAAATAAAAAAACATTAAATATATGGGCAAATGAACTAAACATACATTCTTCAAAAAAATAAATAAAAATAAAAAAGGAGTACAAATGGCCAGCATTTATATGAAAAAATGTTCAACATCTCTAGCCCTTAGGGAAATGCAATTCAAAACCACACAGATATTTCATATTGGTATAATCAGAATGGCAATCATCAAGAATACAAATAACAATAAGTGCTGGTGAGGATGCAGGGAAATGGAACCCTTTATATACTTGGTGGGAATCTAAATTTGTATGCAGAATATGAAAATTGAAGATTTATATGGAAATCAGCATGGAGGTTTCTGGAAAAACTAAAAGTGGAGCTACCATATTATCCATTTCCATATCCATTACCCATATCATCCATACATCATTCCTTGATATCTATCAAAAAGAATAAAAGACAGTAACTTTAGAGGTCTGTGCATTCCCATGCATATAGCAGCACAATGCACAGTAGCCACATGAGGCAACCAGCCTTGGTTTATATCAGCAGATGAATAGAATAAAGAAAGTGATGATGTGTGTGTGTGTGTGTGTGTGTATGCCAGAAAATGAAAATTGAAAATTTGTATGGAAATCAGCATGGAGGTTTCTGGAAAAAACTAAAAATGTAGTTACCATATTAAATTATATATGTAATTTAGTCATAAATATGAATGAAAATGTCATTTGGAGAAAAATGGGCAGAACTGAAGAGCATTATGTTAGCTATAATAAGGCAGTCTTAAAAATGCAAGCTTCTTGTTTTCTCTCATATATGGAAGCTAGAAAAAAAATAGAAAAAAACATATTATTAAAATAGAAGGGAAGACCATCAGGGTAAAGGAAGGGGGTCAGGAGAAGGAATGAGTGCAGGTAATGGAGTGTGAAATTGATCAAATTATGTTATATGCTTGCATGCTTGTATGAATACACCATGATGAAACCTACTATTCTGTATAATTAATATGCATCAATAAAAATTGAAGAAAAAGCTTATAACAGGCTGTTCTCTCATTTTCGTTTCAATCATCCTCCAAAGTTAAACTATAGTCATTGTACCTGTTTATGTAAGATTGTAAATAACCATTAGTCTTTTAAAATTTATTGATGGTATATGCATGAAAATACATTTGAGCTTTAGTTAGAATATATTATTGAAATGATTTGATCGAAATAATTTTGTAAGGGCACAAACCTGCCACCTATAATAAATAAAGGGCACGTTAGCCATAACTGAACTGATATGTCAATTATGTTAAATTCTTTTAAAACATTGCTCTCATGAAGGAATATTTTTCTTTGAGAAAGCATCAAAAATAAGTATCACGGGGCTGGGGTTGTGGCTCAGCGGTAGAGCACTCACCTAGCATATGCGAGGTGCTGGGTTCGATCCTCAGCACCACATAAAAATAAAGACAAACAAATAAATAAAATAAAGGTATTAAAAAAATAAGGATCATACTTGCAATAAAGTATTAAAGTATTAAACTGTCATTTAAAGGCCTCCATAATTTGACTTTTTATTTTTATTTTATTTTTATTATGCTTTTATTATTGCTATAAGGAAAACATGGTACTGACTGTAGTAAAGCATATATGGTTCTATATGCTTATATATTTGCTCATTAGTTTAGTCAGATTTTTTGCTGTTGTGACTAAAGGACTTGATATAAACAATTTTAGAGGAACAAAAATTTATTTGGGGGCCCACAGTTTTCAGAAGTCTCAGTTCATATACAGTTGGCTCCAGTCCTTAGGGCTTGAGGTAAGGCAGAACATCGTGGTGGGGGAATATGGCAGAGGGAAGCAGCTCACATGATGAACATGAAGCACAGAGAGACTCTACTCATCAGATACAAAATATATGCCCCAAAGGCATGCCCCACTTCCAGCCACACACTCTCCACCTTCAGTTTCCACTTAATTAATCCTATCAGGTGATTAATTCACTGATTGGGTTAAGACTCTCATAACTCAATCCGTTTTCTTCTAAACCTCTTGTGTTGTGTCACACAAGATTTTGGGGGACACCTCACATCTCACATCTTAACCACAATATTCATGCTGTTAGATTTCTAGGATTACCTTGCTACTAAAAGTGTGGTTCTTGTTTTTTTTTTTTTTGTACCAGGAATTGAACTTGGGGGCACTCAACCACTGAGCCACACATCCCAGCCATATTTTTGTATTTTACTTAGAGACAGAATCTCACTGAGTTGCTTAGCATGTTGCCCTTGCTGAGGCTGGCTTTGAAGAGATCTTCCTGTCTCAGGCTCCCAAGCCTTTGGAATTACAGGTGTGTACCACTGTGCCCTGCTCCAAAAGTGTGGTTCTTAAACCAGCAGCATCACCTGGAGCATATAAATAAATGCAGAAGATCTCAGTTCCCACTTAAAGCAAATGAGTTAAAATTTGTATATTAACAAGATTCTCAAGATACTCATAAACATTTTTAAATTTCAGAAGTCCAAAATACTCTTTCCAATAAATTCAATTTTTTAAAATTTTAACTTTTGTTCAAGACCATATTAATACCCACTACCTATAGAACTCTTCCCAGGTTCCTGTAGAGACATCTGATTTCTCATTCCCAAGAAATCCTATATTTTTTAAAAGTGGTACATTTAATTACTGTTACTCTTTGAGGATGCTATTTATGCCTCAATCGTCCTCTAGCAAAATGGATTTAATTGATTTTCCAAAAATGTTTTAGTGATTATATTCATACTTCCCAGAACATTAAAATTGTAGTACTGAGTTCAATGCAAACTTATTTCTCAGAGGTAAGAAGATATAGTATGGTCCATATGCTGCCTAAAATCCTTCTAAATTGTGATATTACTGATTCTCAGAGTCAGAAATTTTCTATCTTTTCTCTCTTTGAGTGAGACAATAGTTTAGGAACAGAAAGATGAAAAGTCTTCATACATTTTTCTTATGGCTGAGACCTTATAGGATTATAGGATTATGCCTGGATATGAATCTTTGCTTTGCCACCTTGCTTTATGAAGTGTTTGGCAATTTCTTACCTTTTAATGTCTTAGTTTCTTCATCTATGAAGAATGACATTTTATATGACATTAAATTATGCCATATCTGTAGAAAATTTTGCATAGTCCTATTATATTAATGAATGTATTTGGATACATTTATTATTTATCTTATTTTCATTATTTGATTGATATAATTTTATGCATTTATGAGGTATAATCTTAGCTATTATTATTATAATTTTATTTTAAATTTACATTATTTTTGATGTAACCATCCAAGGGAAAACTCAAAATTTATTAATGTAAAATTATTCAGTTTATATTTTACTTCTAATAAATTACCCCAAATCAATAGTTTTTTTAAAGACTAAGTATGGATATTTTTGTGAATCTTGTTAGTGATTCAGATAGTCACACTTATTTAAATATTATGCCAGGTTGCTGAGGGGAACAGCATCAAAAATTCATGTGGAAATAAAGGCTTCTTTTCTTTTGAACAGATCAATATATGTAAGTGAACCAGAGGCACTTAAAACTAAATACCCAGGAATGAATTAAAAATAGATTCACTTTTGGGGAGAGTTAGGGACCTGAGATTATGTTCACTGGCAAATTTAATGACCTGAATAAATAAAGATTCCTCTTCTACCATCCTACCTTTCTGTGTAATGCTTGTCAATTTCAATAGATAATGATATGCCTGAATGCTTAAAATGACATTAAATGATGAAGCCCTTATTCATTAATAGTTTTGAAAATACAAATGCACATTATAATATTCTCTCATGTATTCTTTGCATATAACATCATATGTACAAATAAAACATTTGTATGTATGATTCTTGATGTTCTTCAATTTCATTAAAGATATGATGGAGCTTATAGAAAGTTGAAAAGGGCACATTCAGCATTGAAGTGAGGCTGATATGCTTCTTGCAAAAATATTAAAAGGATTAAAATGTTTAAATCTGGTCACAAGTCTATGAAAATCAAATGAAGGGTAGGTCACATTCTTCCCCAGATTGTTGATTATCATTTATAATTCAGCAGATAGAAGGTTAGGGAGCTTTATTCTGTGAAAGACAGTATGCTCTGTGCTGGGCTAAGAGGTTAAGTCAGAAAGTCAAGCCAAAATGGAACATAAACTGTAGAAGCAGAATTGCATGTTGAATTGTAATTGTGATACATGATATGATAGCATGTAAATGGTGATTTGATCTCATCTTTGCTAATGCCTTGGGACAGTAGGATGTGACAGTATTGGAGAGGCTGAGAAAAGGCTAATACTGTTGGAACCAAGGAAGCTTGTGGCATTGTCAAATCATTCTAGGCCAGATTAAGAGTCTTGCTTTTAATTCTGTAAGCAGTGGGACATTGCTGACCTCAAGGACAGATATGCACTCATAAAGGATATTGAATACTTTGTGAAAAAATAGATCAGAAAGGATGAAAAGTGAGCAGCAAGGAAGACCTCTGAGGAAGTTGTTGCAAATCTTGGAAGAAGTCATAATGGTAGCCTGAGCCAGGACAGTGGCAATGAAATAGGAAGAATGATAGGATGAAAAAGATTTAGGAAGAGTGATGGACATGGTTTAGAGGTAGTTGGAAATTATCTGTGATAAATGATAGGGAGGTAGTTGAGATGACTTCAGGTTTCCTCCCTTAGCTCTGAGCTGTTGGATAATGGTTTTGCTAAACAAGCAAACAACAAACTTAGTTTTGGATTTGTTGGAGTTGATGTTCCCTGGAAAGATCCACTTAAGATTGTTGAGTTGGCAGTTGACTACTTGTTTCTAAAGCTTAAGAAACTAAGGGGAAGTGTTCAAAAGGGAAAACTACCTTTAAAACATGTGAAACTTGACATCTCACCTTTCTTGAGATGTGAGTAGGAAATAGAAGTAGGTTTCCAAAGGATTAAGAGGCAGGCAGTGGTTTGCAAGCTCTGTTTCACAGGGCTCTAAGGTGTGAGGTGGCTCAGAGCATCTTTCATATTGAGGAAGTACCAAGTATAGGGCAGCAGGTCTTAATCCACATTACAACTAAAGCTTAGCTTTTATTTGTTTTATGTATTTTGTTTTCAAATGATATATCATGCTAAAAAGATTAATTTTTAAAATAAAATATCTACATTTATGAATACAAACTTGGATACGTCGTTAAATAGTGAGTAATCTCAGTTCACACTCTGATGTACAAGCATAAAGACATGAAGGGCACCATCATAATCCATTTCCCAAATTATTTCTTTAGAGACTCAATACTGGATTGGAGGGACTACTCATTTGATGTCATGCAAAATTATTTTCATTCCTGTGATATTTTTGAAAGACAGTTTTCAGAAACAATAGGGCACAGTTTCATTTGTAAATTTTGCCTCCTAACTGGGATCAGCAATTCAATGAACCAGGTTGTCTCCTTTTGGCTTTCAAATTTTTTCTAGGTATCTGGAATAATGACCCGTGGTTCATATCCAGTAGTCTTCACCTTGTGACAGAAAAGGCTGAGATCTATTTTTGTCTCACTAGTTGCTTTTTCTAATAGTTTTATTATGAATTTACTGCATTTCATAGTGTCTATTATTATCATGCCATCTGTGGGATTAGTGAGTGGTCTTGTCCTTTTTCTTGCTATGAAGGACAAATGATTATGCACACAGAATGCCCCTCTGCTGTAGGCACTTAAAAGGTTTGATTTCACCTTTCTGATGCTCTTTCAAACTGACACTTAACTCTAACAAATGTGTGCTGGGAGAAATTAATATATTTTTTTTCTCATATTGCACTACAATCCACAAGAACAAACAATTCTGACATTTATCGTTTTTAGGCAAGTGAAATGTTAGGTATCAAAATGACAGTCTCAGAGAGAAGTTATACTGTGGAATAAAACTTTATGATCCATTTGCAAGGATGGAAATGTACTTGACTCATCTTAGTAAGTAAATACTGCTAAATTTGTTTAAATATTGATCTGTTTTCAGTGAAACGATGAAATGAATTTCAAAATGTAGAGGTTATAAATATGTGTAAGCCATTTTCCACTGTGATACAAATACCATGCTGTGTCGTTTTACAAGTCTGTAAATAGGTTGCTGATAGCTGCAAATTCTGTTGTACGTTGTAACAGTCATCTATCACCAACTTTGTATGGTGAAGTCAGTGTCCCCAAAAAATAGTGACAGGGACAGATTAGTTTCTGCATTACATCTGTCAGTGTAGATAACAATCTCATTTTATAGGTGAGAAATTTAACTGTCTTCAGCAGGTAATCCAGGGCCTGTTGGAAGATCCACCCTCTGTTTCCTTTAATAAGTGGCTGGATGAAGCTATCACTGTTCACTGGCCATTCAGAGATATGTTTAATTAACTGAACATTATGTTTCATTTTCATTTTTCAAAACAATTATAGATTATCACATAAATATAATTTTATACCCCAAATACTATAGACAGTAATTTTTAATCTGTGTGGGAAAAACAAAAATGCATTCATTTTTAGGAAGTTTTGAGTATTTTCTACACCAGGCTGCTGAGCATATTTAATATACTGGGTACATATAAACTGGTAGCAATTTTTATTAGCATTGGAAGAGGAAAAACAAGAAGAGTGAATTTTCTTAACTTGCTGAAAAGGCAAATTTTATCTGAAATACTTTAGAAAACAACAAGATTCGTTTTATAAAGTTAATATGGCAAAAACATAAAGAGCAATCTTGAAATAAGTCTAGTCCGTTTATAAAGAGTTTTGCTCTTACAGAGAGTGAAATTTGGTATCAAGTAATGAAATTTGATGTTGTTTCTTTATGTTTTGTGAATATTTTTGAGTGCATATAAAGGTTATTATAATCTTTACCAATTCTGGGCCAAAATAGAATTTTAAAGAAATCTGTTTTAAGCTATATAGTACCAAAGGAAATCATAATTATGTATGACATTGAACTGCTGTCATCTCCAAGTGGTTTTTTTTTTAATTATCTCAGCAATTTCTACCTAAAAGTCAAATAAATATTAATAAGTTTTTGATATTTGTTTATAAAATGTTTAATTATTAGGAACTACAATTAAGATTATTCATTTAAAATAAAGTGATTTACTGCCCTTTACCCACACCCTCCATTTCATTTTTGGTTTGGTTGATATTACTGATAGTCTACTGATGTATACTGCATTGCTTAATGGATAGTTGTATTCACAGTGATAAAAGATTTAAGCTTTAAACATTCTCTCAAGCTCTGATTTCCAAATATAACAAACTGAAATGAGATTTCATTTGCATAATAAAGTAGTAAGAAAGGAATTTCAGTGTAATTCATTTCATTACAACCCTTTATGTCCTTGGCATTCTATTTTAATTTTTAACACCCATTTAACATATGGCAGTGTGCATTGGTCTAAATGAAATGAACATATTTCATTCTGTGCCCTTTGTATTGTGCTATACTGGCATTTTCAAGAAAGATGTCACCTTGTTCCATTTAGAGAAAATATTATCCTTCTTCCTAAAGAAAGATAATGTGAGAATAAGATAGGTAAATGTTTAATGATATCATAGAACTGTAATAAATTTTATAGGTTAGCTTCAGGAAAGATCTATCATATTTGATTAAAGCCGTGATTTTTAATTTTGAAGGCTTACTTTTTAAAATGTAGCTTAAAAAAAGTCTATGGAGTGGTATATTTTTATTTATAAGAAGTGTAGCTTTAAGCATTTAATGAAATACATAATTCTTAAAATGGAATATGGCCAGAGATATTTTAATAGTATTGTTTTCTTTGAATTCCTGAGTCAGGTTTTATGTAGATTCTGAAATGAAAAAAAAAAAAAAAAGTTAATCGAAACCTTAAATTGTTTTTTGTAATTAACTGTATAGATCATTGGCAATATTTAACACATATAGCCCAATCATTGTGTGTGTAATCTTGTCCTATATATTTGGAAGCATAGTTGGAGGCTGTGTTAAAAAAAAAAAACAACAACAAACAAACAAACAAAAAAAAGTGTGTTACACTAGCTCCACAAGCCTTTGGCATGCAAAAGCACCCAGAGAAATTATCGTGCACATCTCTCCTAAGACTGAAATGTAGAAAATCAAGATTCCTATTATGTTTAATATTACTTATACCTTATTGTTAGAATTATATGTTTCCAATTTTTTTATTTCCTTGAGCTATTTTGTCTTTTTATAAAGCTAAATGACAAGTTACCTGTCATTCAAATGCTTTTTTTCTTGAATTATGTTTATTGAGATGGAATTTGTAATAAAATTCACTAATTTTAAGTGTGCACAATTATGTACAGTTATGTAGTTGACATTACCCCTACCCTTACTCCAACCCTGAAAACTACTGATCTGTTTTTTTTTTATAACTACAGTTTATTGTCCTATATGTCTCCTTTGATTTTTTACTGTTTTTTGTTTATTTGAACTGATTTCATTATCATCAAGTTCACTGATCTTACCTTTTGCAGTATTATGTCTGTTATTAATACTATACAGTTTATTATTCATATTTCTTAGTGTTAGTGTATTGTTTTTTTTTTTTTTTTTTTTTTTTACCTCTGCAAGGACTTCTGTAATCAAATATGCATGTATTTTTGAAAAAAAAATATTCAGGATCAAATCCTGTTGCTGATTTTATTTTTATTTTTTTAACTTGAGAAAGCTACTTAACTATTTATTGCTTTAGGCCCTTTTATCTGAAAAATGTGTAAATAGTTGTATTTATTTGATAGGACTAGCTGTGATTATTTATACATAACAGTAAAACCAAAAAGTCCCAAATGAGTACTAACTCATTTTTATTATTATTAGTCTTGACTTACTAAATTGTGCATTTCTGAATAACAAAATATACACATTATTTCTAAACCTCAGCAAAGAAGTTCCGTTTCCTAAGAAAAGGCCCCCTTACTGCATGCTTAATTCTTCTTCCCTCCAAAGTAAGTTCAAATGTCAATTCTTTTTTTTTTTTTTTTAATATTTATTTATTTGCTTTAATTGTACACAATGTGTTTATTTACGTGGTGCTGAGGATTGAACCCTGGCCGCACATGTGCTAGGCCAGTGCTCTACCGCTGAGCAACAAGCCCAGCCCCAAATGTCAATTCTTTTAAAGTTCTTTTGGCAGTCCCCTGCCCAGACCCTCCTACTTACCCCAACATTATGTACAACATACCTTCTCTATAGATAACTATATGAATACTTTCCTTTGTGTTTATATGGTATTTCTGTTTTATTTCAGTTTTTAGTTTAAACATTAACAGGGCTTGGGATGTAGCTTAGTGATAGAACACTTGCTTAGAATGCAGGAAGCCCTGGGTTCTATCCTAAGGACTGCAGAATGTAAATAAATAAATAAATAAATAGGTAAGTTTTGGTAATTTATGACTTCCTTTCTTTTGAGTTCCTGAAGAGGGTAATTTTTCATCTCATTTGTTGTATTTTTCAGCACTAAACACAGTACCCATCATGTAGCTACTTAATATTGAAGTGCAAGATACAAAAAATTAAACAAGTTCTAGAAAACATTGTTAACTTTTCTGTGCCTTTTTAAATTGTAACTTTAGTAGGCTACATCTGCTTAACACATTTGTTAATGACAAAATTATAGAACATGAAGAGTTTACCCCTATCACTGCCTGACACCACGTGAAACATGTGCTGACTGCATCTCTCCCAGAAGGCTTCAAGCCTGTTGGCCTGGTACATTTTACTGTTTCATTATTTATTAAAATGCTATTCAATAGGAAGCTGGGATTTGGAAATGCTTTGCAATGCTGTATTTTTATTGGAAATCTTTGGCTGTATTTAATTTCCTTGGTGTAAGTTGTTATATGATCTCAGCATGCTTGTTCAGATCAGAGCATTTTCCCATTTTTGTGGTTGTTCTGAGGCTGGCCAGTTGCCAGATTTATAAGCATTATCTACAAGCAATGTGAAATTGCTAGATAGCATTACCAATGATGAGGTACAGAAACACTGGGCAGGAGCCTGTTTGATCTGGCAGTAAGACGATAACAATATCCCTACTTTGCCTCCTTTCCAAATCATTACCTTATATTTGCTTTATATAGTAAACAGTTGATTTCAAAATATCAAAAAACTTACATGTGCTAACATGGAGGTTGCTCACTTTATAAAATTTGGACCTAGAAACTGCAACACTTTTATTTTGACTTTGGACTTACAAAACAGGAAAAATATGTCAAACTAAACAACATAAATTACTTATTTTTTTTAAAAAAGAGAATGAGTGGCACTCCTCCAAACAAGATGTTCTTGTGTAAATTAGACATCAAATATGCTAATCAATAAGTACTTGCATTGTAACAGTGTATTTAATCCTATAGTAAACACCAACAATATAAACATAGGGATTTGGTGGTCACACATTTGTAAATCACTAACCTGGAGAATTGCTTGTGGCAGCAGTTTCCTAATTTGAATTTTGGACATTTGCAATTGTAAAGTTGTTTTAGACATTTATTTTTAATTTCTTCTCCTTAAATCCTTTAGCCCATGTTTATTCCAAAATAGGGATGAAATTTTCACATCCAAATAGAAGACACCCTTCTATACCAGTGTTTTAACAAGCACAAACATCTCTTGTTTATGAAAAGCCTATGAAAGAGTTCAGAATGCCAAGAGAATTGTTGCTTATTGTGTGTAGCAAAATGCATGAAGGAGAGTTATAAAAAGGTCAGCAAGAGACAGCTCATGAGAATCTACCAGTCCTGGTGAAACTTTAGGGTTCATCCAAAGTACCCTGAAAAGATACTGAAGAATATTAACAATAGAGGAGGAGATCAGAGGAAATGATATAATTACATACATATATATCTTTTTTTTTTTTCTTTTTTCTTTTTTTGTACCGGGGATTGAACTCAGGGGCACTCGACCACGGGCCACATCCCCAGCCCTTTTTTGTATTTTATTGGAGACAGGGTCTTACTGAGCTGCTAAGTGCCTCACCATTGCTGAGGCTGGCTTTGAACTCGTGATCCTCCTGCCTCAGCCTCCCAAGTGCTAGGATTATAGGCGATATTAGATATATATTTTAAGTATAATTGAAATGTAATAATAAGAACATAATAAAAATCTCATTCTGAATATTGTTTGGAAATTAGTTTGGAAGGAAATAAAAGAATAAGCATGAGAACCAATAAGGGGATTTATTATAGTAGTTCAAATGCATTTGAACGTAGGAGGAAGATATGGAGAGAAGTACATGTAACTGTGATCCATTTATACACATAATGAAAAGGTCTTGGTACAGACTGACCCTGAAGGATGAAAGAGTACAAAGAATCAGAATGAGAGCCAGATCTCTGGTGTAAGCAAATATAAAAATGCTTAAATAATTTAAATAAAACTGAGAAAACCTGTGGCAAGAGGAAGTGGCTGGAAATAAGAGGAGAAAGTTTCTTGTGAAATGTGAATTCAGTCTCACTTTAGATTGAGAAGCTCATAATCTATTTATGTAAAGTTTTTAGACTGTTGAAAAATTATGAATAGAAATTTGTCTGGGCTTAAGGGAGAAGAACTTTTTGGTCTATTCTTCGGAAACAATATGAACATTAAGCAAAATGTTTTCTTTACCTAAGCATAGAAGGTAAATATTAGATATGACCCTTGAATTGAAAGATCATATATTTTAATTAGAAAGGTGAAATATATATATATATATATACATATATATACAAACATTTAAATTATATTTAAGTGTAAATCAAAGATCTCACATTTTTATTAGATGAAATATATATGTAAATATATAGATACACATTTAAATTGTATTAAAATTTAAATTAATAGAGCCTATTCTTGTGTTTATTATTTTGGCATGTTACTCATGGCATAGCAAGAAGCTAGGGGTTCTTTGGAGGAATTATACTATAAAACTAGATGCTGACAAATGCCCTCATAGACAGAAAAAGAAATACAATTTGCCCCTTAACTTTTCTGGGCATGATATTAGACAAGGTGGGAACTCACCATAAATTTGGAGGTAATTGTCTTTAAACCGATAAAATTTATTCTTTGTAGGTGGAGATAGTATTACATCTTTAGTTTAGTTTTCTGACCATCCTATTGCATCTTTTGTTAGTTAGTCAAGAGTTAGTCAAACAAAGAGGTATTTCATAAGGGCTCTAAGGCAATACATGCAGTCAGCATTAAGTCCCTTAAGGACATGAGGTGGGGGGAAGAACACCATGGGCCAGCATTTTTTAAAAAATATATTTTACAATTAGTATTATTTTAATTAACAAATCATAACTGTATGTATGTATAGAGTACAATGTCCTGTTTTAATATATATATAAAATAAGGGATGACTAAATCAAATTAATTAAAATAACCATCACCTCATTTAACCACATTTTTTGATGAAACACTTAAAATTTAGTCTTAGTTATTTTAAAATATAAAATGTTATTATTGTTGTGTACAGTAACGTGAGGGCAGAGTAGATCTTAAAACATTCCTCCTGTCTATTTCAAACTGAACCTTTTGCCCAACTCTTCATTCCCCACCCATTCAGGACCTAGTAATCACCATTTTACCCTCTGTTTTTTTCTGTCTGATTGTTTTATATCCCAGAGATAAATGAATTCTTACAGTGCTTGTCTTTCAGTTCCTGGCTTCTTTTACTTAGCATAGTGTCCTCCAGGTTCACCCATGTTGTCACAAAGGTTAGAATTTCCTTCATTGAAAAGACTGAATAGTATTCCCTTGTGTTTGTTGCTCAGACAAATCCCCTTTCATCTTTTGATGGACAATTAGGTTGATCATGGACCAGAAATTTAAAAATAGGGTGGTGATGGATAAAGTCTATTAAACTAGCACTGTTGCCTAAGTAGCTGATTGTGAAGTTGTGAGAAGAAAGGGCACTGATGACCCTACTAAGTAACCTGTGTGTACTCCAAGCCTTGAGGAAAACTTACAAGGATACTGAGCACCTAAAGTAAAGACTACAAATCTTTTAAGTGTTTGGATAATTTATTTTTTTAATAGAACTCAGGAAACTAATTTAAATGACAAGAATGATTTATGCATAAAACATGAGATATATAGAGTTGAATAAGCAGGAAATGCCAGAAATGGTAGTAAAAAGGGATGAACTATTCTCTTTTTGAGAATCATCATGTTGGATTTAAATTGAACTTTAAAAGTGGGATAATGTATTTTAAATTTGGTTAATCTTTCCCTTCCCAAGTGGTTTCAATATAGAGGGATATGCAGTCAAGGAATGAAAATTAAATATTATTATCAAAATATTTTGATCAGAGCGTCAGAATACCTGAATCCACTACAAATCAAACTTGCCCAAGGAAGTTTCTGAAGGAATTAACACATAATGATATTTAAAAAAGGAAAGTAAATATTTATTATACTAAATTTGTTCCTATTAAAGATTTTATTAACTGATTATTTACCTTAATAATCTAAAACCAAATTGCAGAAATAGATCTGCATTGTATATTTTAACCTTAAGTCTCAAATCATACTTTTCTATTGCTTGAGAAGGTCAGAAAGAAAGAAATGGAGAGTAGAGAGTGCATAGTCTTCACTCAGTATTTATATCATTCATATTCCCTCCACTGTGGCACTAATCAGTAAGCATTTGTGGTCAAATTATTTTGACAAAGGCCCATCAATTTTATTTTCCTTCTTTGGGTGTAGTGTGCAAAGACATATGCATATAAAGTGATTTCTCTTTGAAGCTGACTGCTGGATACAATTTACACATCTGTAAAGATGTGGAATGATATTTTTGGAAACATATATTATGTGAGGAAAGGTATATGAACATGGCAAAGCCCAGGACCATTTTAAGGAGAGAATGGACAGTTATCTGTGACCTTTCACTATATTTATACACGTGGAAAAATACCATAGCAGTAAAAGATGCACATTCCTTGCCCTCATACGTCTTAGGAATTTATTTGGAAGTCAAAGAAAGTCAAAGGTGCTGATTGAAGTGATGACTTAAGACATATCGATATGGTCTTAGAATGCATGGTGCTTTAGACAAAGCAAAGTCCAGAAATAGAAGATTATAGTATGAAAAGATGATGTTTACCTGTAGATATTTTAAAAGAACAATATGTGGAAATGTGTTGGTTGAAACAGAAAATCAGAAATGAATCTTCCTCGATCTAATATTAAAATTTTAGGTAGCATTGATCAAAGGCTTTATATGAATAGTTCTATATAGAGCATGTATTATTTCATTTAATCCATTTGCAGGTTGATTATTATTTTTTATTTCTATTTGACAGACATAAAAAATCTAAGATACAGAGAAGTTAAATAACTTTCTCAAGATTGAATAATTAGTTAATGGTGGATCTGGGATTCTCAATCAGGCAGGTATGAATAAAGAAAAGATGAAGCAGAGAGAGATATAAGAAAGGTGGCCAGTTTTCACAGAAGAGTGAGAACCTTCAATGATATTTGCAGTAAAATTTGTATTAGACATCCTTTCCTCACCTCATTGGCAATGTGGATTGCTAATGTTAGAGTCCTAAATCTCCGTGTTATAAGATAAAGTTATAGTAAAATATATGAGTAAATAACATGCACTTTTGATTTCTTTGGCTCCTTAGAATAAAGTCTTTATGTAATGTAGAGATAGAGATTGGTGGATGGTTAATTTTAGAAATCCTTATTTCAAGGGTTTATCATATTTTTAAAAATATGTAGTAGAATCTCATATGACATTTGTCACATACAGTAGTGCTCTATTACTTCAGAAAATAAAAAAGTGAGCTTTGAGAATATGGAATGATAAATGTCCCAAAGCAGTGCTAAAATAACACTGAAAGAATAATCTAACATGTACTTTCCTAGTCATATAGCTAACAAAGCAGAACTAAAAACTTTTTTGTGCAATCTTGAACTAATACATACTAGTATTTGGTGAAAGTGGTGTACAATAGTGATAACTATTGCTTCAACTTTTGATGAGCAGATTGAAGCACAAAATTGGCTATTAGCCTAAAGCTTAAGTACTCTGTAGGAAGAGGAAAACATTTGAAGCCAGTAAATTGACTTCCATTTGGGATGGGTGCCCAATGTTCTGATTAAACTTGCTCATAGTAGCTTCCAAATCTCTGGGGCCATATGTTCACCTGACCTTTGGGAAATAGAGCAACAAAAAGTAGGACAGCTTTATATAAAACCACCCCCAATGTTTAACTCAGCAAAATGTTCTCCAAAATACTCAACCAGAACAAATCATAGCAAAAATTTCACAAAAATTGAAGCTTAATAGAAATCTTCAATGGGAGATGATGAGAATTTTTATTTTATAATGTTGGGAATATTGTATAACTCATTCCAATAAACCCATTGGCTGGGCAGGACTGGATTGTGATCACAGAGACTAGGAAAAATAGATGACATTTGGTGAATTGAAGGCACATAGGCCTGAAGAGAAGCCTAAATAGGTAGGTTGTTATGGTTTAGATTAGGTGTCCCCTAAAAGCTCATGTGTGAGACAATGAAAGAAGGTTTAGAGGTAGAATGATTAGGTTATGAGAGCCTGAACCCAGTTAGTGAATTAATCACTGATAGGGATTGAGTGGTAACTAAAGACAGGTAGTTACCTGTTATCTTCCATCAAGTTGTCCTGCTTTACCAGAAGCCCTGTGGTATAAAGCCAGCTATCTATGGACTGAAACCGTGAGTCCCCAAATAAACTTTTCCTAAAATTGTTCTTGCCAAGTGTTTTAGTCACAGCAGCAAAAATGCTGTCTAAAACATAGGTTGAGTGAGGGACCAAGATAACCCATTCCGTTCAGATAGATTATGATATCTGAGGCTGTGCTGGGGAAGTAAGCAAGAATTCGAGGAAGAGTATATGTGCAGAAGAGTGAATGAAACATTTCTTCCTTGGGGATTGGGCCTTGATTCTTAAGATGATGAATTATCTTTAGAGCACTGTTTTGCTGCTTTACAAGAAATGAATTGTTGGGTTTTTAGCCCCTGACTCCTCTTGACCTGCAAGAGAAGGGGGAACACGCCCCAACAAGGATGGATCAGGAAAGGTAAGAGCAGACTGACCGCCCACACCCAGCCCTCCTTTCGAAGGACAATCAGAGGCATCAGGGAGACTGGTCAAGGCAGGAGCTCCTTTATTGAGGAAGTTGGACAGCCTTTATAGAAGACACAGGCCAATCAGCAGAAAGGTCACATTTGCGGAACAGCCACTAGCCTATCCTTGTGGTGGTCTGATTTCTTATCATATGTCAGGGCAACACCCCTTGGCTAGGCCAAGTCCACATATCAGGAAGTGGGAGACAGCCAGAGAGTTAGGTTTTCATTTCCTCGACTTCTATTCTTTCAGCTGACGTGTTCTTAATGTCCCCAACAATGAAAAAATTTGCTGTAATTCCTGCTGTAAAACAAAACTTAAGTGTTTATAAATTAGTGGTGGGTATTGACTTATAGGCAAATAATTATACTATAGTTATGCATCACATAATAATTTTGGTCAACAGTAGAATGCCTATATGATGGTGATCCCATAAGATCATAATGGATCTGAAAAATTCCTATTGCTTAGTCAACATACAGCTCAAGAAAAATGCAAGGGGAAAGGAAACTTTAGGAGCAGAAAGAGAACTCCCAAAAATATTTACAGTGAAGGGTTTAGCAAAATATTTGATAAACTCAATAAGCTCCATAAAATGTTTGAAAACATGGACGATACTCTGATTATAAGCAAACGTATAATGAGAAAAAATAAGCAAACCACTATGAACATGTTGATGAAAAGAGTGATGTCTCTTTTAGGACAGCCACAGGAAGGTCTTTCAGAAGGTATTCCAGAAGAATGCGAGGTCATCCTTCTTCTGGAATACCAGATGGAATACCAGTTCCCAGGTGCAGTTGCCCCTGAAGATCTTCCAGTGGGACAAGATGTGGATGTGGTATTGATGCTATGTAGTCCTAGGTTAATGTATATGTTTGTGTATTATTTTAACAAAAAATCTTAAGTGAAAGAGAATCGAAAAAATTAAGAATGCAAATCAGTCTTATAAGGATATAAGGATAAAATATTTTTGTACAGCTGTATAATATGTTTGAAGTTAGGCATTATTAGAAAAGAGTCAAAATTAAAAGAAGGAATTAAAAGCTTATACAGTAAAAAGTTAAGTGTAATTTATTGTTAAAGGAAGAAAGAAAATTAGTATGGTCTAAGTGTACAGTGCTTATAAACTCTACAGTAAGGACTAGCAGCATCCTAGATTGCCACATTCATTCACTGCTCACTCACTGACACACCCACAGCAACTTCCAGTCCTGTAAGCTCGTTAATGGCAAGTAATCTATACCAAAGTACTATTTTTTGGTAAAATTAATGTATTCTTTTTATTATAATTATCATCACTCACTTGTTCAGATTAGTGGGATTCAATGTGATATTTCCATACATGCATATATACTGTTTTGATCACATATACTGTTTTGATCACATCCATCTTTTCTACTTCTACTATCTCTTCCCTCTTCCAAACCCAAACCTCTTCCCAGTCCTCATAGTTCCTTTTCTACTTTCAGGTCATTTTTAAAAAAAGTTTGCACATATGTGAGAAAACATGAAACTTGTATTTCTGTGTCTGGATTATTTCATTTAACATAATATCTTCTAGTTCTATTCATTTTTCTTCAAATGACAGTATTACATTCTTTTTTTTGCCTCAGTAATAATTCTGTTATATGCATATAACATATTTTCTTTATCCATTTCTCCACTGACAGATACTTAGTCTGGTTTTATATTTTGCCTATTGTGAATTATATTACAATACATATGGGCATGCTGGTATTTTTATACTATGCTGACTTTAATTCCTTCAGGTACATACCACAGAATACTACAGCTGAATCATTTTGTAGCTTTATTTTTAAACTTTTGAGAAACATTCATATGGGTTTCCACAGTGGCTATACTAATATACATTCCCAACAACAGTGTATAGGTTTACTTTTTCTCCACATCCTTACTCACATCTATTATTATTATTAACTTTTTGATTATAGTTATTCTAACTGGAGTGAGATGGGATCTTGTTATATTATTGATGTGCATTTATTTCCCTAAGGGCTAGAATTATTGAACATTTTTGTATACTTATTGACTGTTTGTATTTATTCTTTCTGAGAAGTGTCTGTTCAGATAATTTGTCCATTTTCAAATTGCATTGACTTTTTGTGTTATTTTTTTTTTTGGTTTTAATATATTCTGGATGTTAATCCTTTGTTGGGTAAATAGCTGGCCAAGATTTTCTCCAATGCTGTAGGTTGTCTCTTCACTGGGTCATTCTTTATTTCTTTTGAAGTAAAGAAACTTAATTTGATATAATTCCATTTGTTAATTCTTGCTTTATTTCCTATTATTGAAGTCCTAATCAGGAAATCTCTGCCTGAACAATATCTTAAAGTTTTCTCTCTCTGTTCTTCTCTAATAGTTTTCAGAATTTCAGGTCTTACATTAAGGTCTCTAATCCATTTTGATTTGATTTTCCTATGGGGTGAGTGATAGGGGTCAAGTTTCATCTTATACCTGTGAATATTCTTGTTCAGTATAATAGGAGAAATTTTAGCCAGATCAACCAGGCAAGAGAAAGAAAGAAAAAAGCATATGAAATCAGAAAAGAGGAAGTCAAATTATCTCTATTTGTAAATGCATGATTCTATACCTAGAAAAACCTAAACATTCTACCAAAAACTATTAGAATTGATAAAATCAATAAAGTATTAAGTTACAACATCAACATACAAAGATAAGTAGCTTTTGTAAATGTAGTAATGAACTCTCTTAAAAAGAAATCAGGAAAATAATCTCATTCACAATAACCACAAAAAATTAAAATAGCTAGGAATAAATCTAAGTTAGCATGTGAAAGATTTCTACAATAAAAATTGTAAAATGTGAAAGAAACTGAAGAAGATGTTAAAAGGTACAAAGACCTCCATGTTTGTAGATTGGGAGAATTAATATTGTTAAGATGTTCATACTACCCAAAACAATTTTTAAATTCAAATGCAATCCCCATCAGAATGCCTATGACAGTCTTCAAAGTGCTAACAAAAGCAATCCTAAAATTTATATGGAAGCACAAATGACTCTGAATAGCCAAAGCAATCTTGAACAAAAAGAGCAAAGCTGGAGGCTTCACAATACCTGCTTTTCAGAGCCATGGTAACAAAAGCAGCATGGTATTGGTAGATGTACCATTTTTTATCTTTTATAACTCTGTATTTACTGTACCTTTCCTACATTTTGCTATGTTTAGGTACACAAAAGCTTACCATTGTTTTGCAGTTGCATATAGTATTCAGCATGGTTACATGCTGTGCAAATTCCCAGCCTAGGAGCAAAAGGCATACTGTATAGCTTAGGTGTGAGGTGTGCTCCATCTTCTAGGTTTGTGTAAGTATACTCTTTGATGATTGAACAATGCAGAAATTGTCTAACCATGCATTTCTCCAAAGGTATCACTGTCATTAAGTTAGTGTGACTGTATACTGTGTTAGAGGAGACAGTGTTTTGCAGTAGTTTCAAGAGGATGGGCTTCACCTGCATTTGGTTCTCATTTTTGCTGTTCCTGGCAGTGATGCCCTGAAGAAATGATTCAGTTCTATAACTCACATTTCCATTTCCACTACCATCGTTACTGGGCAACACTGTTGTTATGAATCAGTGTATTGAAGATTATCAAATACCTTGATTTTTTTTACAAGGGAAAACCTTGTAGTTAATTCTAAAGATAGAAATACACAATGTGGAAGCCCAATGGCATTTACAATGTTTAAAACTATGGGAGAGTGAAATCACATAAATGAGATATTAATCTGATGGCTATACCATTTTGTTGGAGAACTAAACCTTTTAGTTAAATAATAGTATTTTATTGTTTTGTTTTGGAGTTTGATAAATGAGTGAATTATCATATAAATATAATTATATTTTATCATATGTTTTCAATCTACAAGTTCTTGTACATAACTAGAAAAATAGCACTCACAGTGTTTATTTAAACATTTGGCTATCACAAAGTGAAAGTACTTGAAATTATGATTATTTTAATATCTCATGTGTGTTTATAATTGTGTGCTAAAATAATATGCACTTGTTCATTTTAGTAATTTTAAGGAAAAACTTTCAGCACATGGCGTGCTTTGATGAAAATAAAATAATAATGAATGTAAGGAATGTTTAATCCTATTTATAAAGAATGCATGTTGTAACTTACATTAGTCTATAGAAACATATCTGAAACTAAAATGAAACAGGACAAGATACTTTAAAAACTGAATATTCATTTTACATATAATTCATTGAAAAATACATGTGTGGATAAAGTGGAGGTCATCCTGAACACTGAATAATCTGATTTTATAACTTTTTTTCCAGGCTTCTAGATTCATACAACTGTTTCCCTAGATCAGTAAGGCTGGGTGGGTCTAGAGCAAGTGTGAAACTGTTCCTAGTAACATTTCTACTAAATAAAGTATGTTTGCGGTATAGTATCCTGTGTTATCATTTTAGTCTGTGAAAATAATACAGTCCTACGCTTTTATTTTTATTTTTTATTTTTTAGAAAGGAAAGTGCAAGAAAAAGCAGAAAACTTATGATAGCAGTAACAGCAAAAAGTCCATATGGTCTGAGTGCAGCCTCATCACCCAGGCCTGTTAGCTAAATTAATTGCTCTCTTGGAGGTGAGAAGGAGTAAACTAATGAGCATGTTTGTGGGTTTTCTTTTTAATTTTTATTGATTCTTTTTAGTTACATATAACATTAAGATACGTTTTGACATAATCATGAAAGCATGGAATCATGATTGTTTTTCTTACACATCCCTAATAATTTTCTTCAGTCATTAAAATATTAAAACCTTGCAAATATCTACTTTATTAGAAAATACACCATGAAATCAGACATGATATAGTCTGGAGAAGCATTTATTTGTTTAATCTTTTCTTTATGAAGTAATTAAGAAATTCAGAAGGTGATACATTTATGACTATTCATTTTATATTTTTTACAAGCATGTGAAGTCAATTTATAATGCACAGAAAATTGTCTATATAACTCAAAACACCCAAATGTTACACAGTATTTCATTGTATATTTTAAGATGCTCTATTTAGGAACTATAGATGTTTGCTATAAATTTGTTATTTATTATTCCCAGCCCCAAAGTGCATTTAAAGTTAGAAAAAATTGAATGACAAATTTAGTAATTTTTAACATAGGATTATATATAATCTGTTACTTCAGAGTTCTTTCACAGAAAGGAAAATTGGTTATATCCAGTTTATGTTTTGCTTTTCAAATGAGGGTTTTCTGCCTTAAAATATCTGTAATTACCTTATATATTTTGAATTTTGTCTCACTTCAGATATATTAGATAATTAGATCTTAAATTTATATCACAATTTGTTGAATATGATTTAAAACTGTTTGTGAAATGGCTAAGTCACATTGGTACTGGTATGCAAGCAATGATTATTCTTCAGAAAATTTATAAACAAGGTATTCCTTTACTCATAGCTTTGGAAGTTTGATTTATATCTTTTTTACTTTTTTGTGAACTCTGTTTTCAGGTTTATGTTTTTGTTCTTTGTGATCCTTCCTATGTTGAAAACTTGTGCTTACTATACTACAACATCCTTCCTATGTTGAAAACTTACTTACTTACTGTGCTTACTATATTACAACATCCTTACTATACTATAACAATTCTAAGTTTGTGCTAACTGTCATGCTTTTAAAATTCCTTTTTCAATTCTTCACTACATGACTGTCTACTGATTAACATTCAGTTATTTGTACTATGGTGGATTTTATGGCCCTAAACCATAGTGTGAAAATGACAAATAACACTGGAATCTATCTATATTCAAGCTTTGGCCCTTTGCCCTGTATCCCAGAGGTCTGTCAAAGCATGTGCTGAATTTATTACCCCTTTTCTTCCTGACAGGACAGCATATTGACTAATTCACATAGGGGCACAAAACATAAATAGGTGGAACATTTCAGATATGTACTTTATTTTTTTTATATGTAAAATTAAAACTGCTGCTATCAAGAGAAGCTAGATAAATACATCTCAAAATTTAGCACGGATGAGAATCACCTGGAAAAATGGTCCAAGCAGAGATTTCTCACGGTCACCCTCTCAGATCCTGATTCATAGCTCCATGAGTAGGACACTTTAGAATTTTCAATTTGGATAAGTTGCCTGGTATCACTGATTCTGCCTGTCTGAAGGCCATGTAATGAGCACCACTGTGGTGGATAATGCTTGCTAGTCAGAAATGTTGGCTGAATGTTTAAAACTTGGAGGAAGAAGAGTACATTTCTTAATCAGGCAAACAAAAGCATCTCCCATGTTTGAATGTTACTGGTTAACAGATCAATAAGTCTGCAAATTTGCTGGTAACTAGACTGAACATCTATCTTTTTCCCATAAAATTTTACATTAGAGCAGGATACAGTGGACATGCTGGGAATCCCAGTGACTTGAGAGGCTGAGACAGGAGGATCATAAGTTTGAGGCCAGCTTCAGCTTAGCAAGGCCCTAAGCAACTTAGTTAATCCCTGTCTCAAAATAAAAAGGGGTAGGTATGTAGTTCAGTGGTAAAGTAAAACTGGATTCAATCCCTTCTACCCTCTCAAAAAATTTTATATTAGCATAATCCTGTGAAATACTCGATTATCAAAGTTTATTGGTCCCATCTAAACCTAAAAATGAAAGGTATTTCTATTAATGATTAGTTATTAAAATGTAAATAGTTGCTTATTTTCAATAGAAAAAGCTTTAAAAGGTTATATCTGATATATGCAAAAGTGTTTCTTTCCTGGAGGTAGTAGGGTATTATCAACCAAATTTACATTTAAGTTGAAGATTAAATTTAAAAGGTGATGTTTTAAATCTATTTTCTAATTAATCCATCACAAATTTTACTGATTAAAATAAAAGAATTTTCAAATTTTACCAGTAGCTACTTTTTACTAGCATTCTAGAGATTGCAAACTAATGATAACCATTGGTGAATACAAGTGCTTAACATACCAGAAGATGGCTTTTGTGTGCCAAGAATAGTGGAACATCTTCTTGAAGATTAGCATTCCTGAAGAGAACTACTAGAAAAACATCAGTGATATATTTTTTAATGAAATAAAATAAAAATTTAAAAACCTCACACCCAACCTGTTTGTAAGTCAAATCATTATTAAGGTAGGGAGTATATGAGGGGGAAAGATCTTAGAAGAAAAGGAAATACAGAGAGGGGAATTCAATATTCTGCACGAATTTTTCTTTCAGGTAATTGCCAATTTTCAAGAAGCCAGGCCAAGCTTACAGTAGTCTTCTAGGACTATAGAGTTCAGAGCACACCAAGGAGTAGCCATGGTAAACACAGAAGCTTTCAAGGGATATCACTGATGGGCACACCTTGGATCTGGATGATGAGCAGCTTTATAAGGAAGTCCCCAATGTCCCTAATTCTTTGTGTCAACCCATTCAAATGAATGTGAGCAGACTTGTGGATGTGAGAGGTTATTATCATTGTGATCAGGTTCAACTACATAAGCAAAAGGGAGAGATTCTGCAGATACGTTAATGTTCCAAATCAATTGATTTTAAATAGGTAACAAACAAGACTATTTTGGGAGAGTCTGACCTAATCACATATGTTCTTAAGAGTGACTGGCAGTGAAACTCCACATCACGTGCAACCACACAAATGGGATCCTAATTAGAAGAAGTTTACTCCATGTATGTATAATATGTCACCATATACTCTACTGTCATGTATATCTACAAAGAACAAATTTTAAAAAAAAGAATAGGACTTTCCTAGAGAGAAATATTCTGCTATTGTCCTTGAAGTAGTAAGGTGCCATGTCAAGAGAGGACCCTGTGGCAAGGAACTGTGAGTGGCTTTGAGACTTTCAGATCAGCCCATTGCAAACAGCCAAGAAGAAAATAGGGATCTCATCCCATTACTGTAAGAAACTGAATTTGCTAATCAGAGCTTTCAAGAGAATCCTAAACTCTAGAAAAAACATGGCCTGGCCAACATCTTAGGTTCGACCTTGTAAGACCCTGAGCTCATGGTGTAGCTAGACTCTGCTGAATCACAGAAACTATGAGAATCCTCAGAGGTAAAATGAAAGGTTTTATTTAGTGATCTGTAGGGTTCCTTTCATTTTTAAATACACTCTTTCCATCTTATGTTACTATTATATTCTGAATTTAGTTTCTTATAATTGACTCCATATGAAGAAATTCATTCTTTTTTAATCAAAAAGGGTTTAACATATTTATGAAAAGCCATGAAAAAATATACCAAATTTAGCATCTGATATTATAATTAAATTAGATGTAAGGTTGGGAGGTGTTGGATAGGAGATAGAAAAGGGAACTCAGTTTTATTTGTGCATTTGTATATTTTTTATTTTTGGTACCAGAAGCATTGTTTACTTTTTCGTTTGTACTCTAGATAATCAACTTTGAGATGGTAGTATAACATATCAAGTTAGAAAAGTATTTCCATGTATAGTCTTGAAAAAGTCCATTACCAACTGTGGCCTTGTCTGCACTTGACACAGGAGGGAAACCATCTTGTACTCATGGCAAAGATGGAGCCCTCAGATTCCCACTCCTTCACCACCTCCATGCTCAGCAATTTTGGTCTCTGGATGTCCAAACTCAGTTTATTGTTCACTTCATTATGTTTAACTGGAATCTCATTATAGGGTAGGGTTACTCAAAATCTTTCTCTTTCAAGTGGTGGGCTCAAGTCTGCTGACTCAGTTCTTCTTCATGGATCCCTGGGTTGACTATTATCTTCTTACATGATTGTATATCCTTTTCCAACCTACCTTAGTATATTACCACTGATACTTGTGAGTTCTCCCTATTTTGGCTTACTTTTCTAGTTTTGTTTTTCCTACAACTTATCTTTAAACAGTTTCTTTCATTTAGCTGATCCAAAACATGGAGAAAATATATGACTTCCCTTTATTGACATATATATAAAGTAGAAAAATAAAACATTATAAGTAGAAAAATTAAACATGGACATTATATTTTTTGCAGAAAATGTATTTAATTTCTATAGATAAAATGTATATTTAACAGAGAAAATAGTGCTTCACATATGCAAGAAATAGAAAATAGTAAGTACTTCCTTTTCAGTACCAGAGTTTGAAACACTTCAATTCTTATGCTATTTTAAGTTTAACACAAATATCTTAAAATATGAATTATGCCATCAGAAGAAATTTTTAAAATATTTCTTAGTTGTTTATATATCTTTATTTTATTTATTTATACATGGTACTGAGAATCAAACCCAGTGCCTCATACATGCCAGGAAAGTATGATATCGCTGAGCCACAGTCCCAGCCCTAGAAGAAATATTTTTAAAGCTTATTTTTAACTTATGACTGAACAGAATTGGAAAAACTAATTATTGTTAAAAATTAACAAAAAAGAGTTATTTTCTGGTGTTATGCTAGTCAATTCCCAAGACATGGCATCATTGATGAATTTAAGAAAATCCCTTTTCTAATGTGCTTATAATTAGTAGATGGGATCCTGCTACTGTGTTAGTAAGATGTATCTGGGGTATTGGTTGAAATCTGTTCTTTTCCTGGAGAATTTCTGTGTGGTTTCACAATATTCTAAACCCAGCTATCAGTGAAGAACATTTCCTATTCTGGATTTTAAAGTTTTTCTTTATTGCAATGTGTTACTCAACACATTGCCTTCTCCTACACTAGATGTCTTAAGGCATAGAAGAAATGAACAAACACTCAAATTTAATAATGTAAATATTGTCTAGGGGAGGATTCTACTTTAGGTAATTTGAATGTTCTTATGGCATTCAGTTTTTCCCCCAATATTTAGCTAGTTAGTGCCATGGTGGTGTAATCAACTATCTGGAGAAGAAATGGTTTTCTTTTTCAAATCTTGTAAATGTTTATAGTCACACTATTATTTTACATAGTAAAGAATTATAACATCTTCATGCCCATGTGAAAATGCAAAGGTTTAAGGTATAGCCTCAAAAGTGCCAGCCAAAATGAAATTTATAGGTAACCACTTGTGGTAAGTAGTTACCAGCACAGATGGTAGAAAATTAGGTCATTATTTGGCTCAATATATGATATTAATGATGCAAAATTGCATGTGTCCCACTTTGGACAAATACCTGACATTATGAAATAGTCTGTTTTAGAAACATGTACCCTTGATTGACAATGAAATTAAAAAAAATTGATAGTGTAGCTATGAATTAAATCCAATAGGTTTCAAATAATTTTAGATAGCTCCCCCTTCATTATCCATGGGTAGTTGTTCACAATTTTCAAAATTGGAAGCTGTGTCAAACTGAACAAAATGGAGGCTCAGGAATTTTGTTGAGTAGATGATGAGAATACTGGGTTTTTAAAAAATAAAGACAAAGGCAACTTTTAAGGAAACAGATTAAGGTTTTCAGAATTAAGTACAGATTGGGCAGATTTCCCAATCTCTAGTGCTAGACCCTTAAATGAACAAATCAGGCCAAAAAGGTGATTTGAATGAAAACACAAAATAACTAGAAAGTTGAATAGGAATGATTTTCATTTTTAAATGAGATAAAAAGTCAATAACTGAATACCTAAAGATGTTATGTAGGTGATTATAGTTGAAAATAAAGAGTGATCATCAGTCAAGGGAAGATTTTGTTTTTTGAGAGGCTGTGTAAGAATGAAGAATATGCAATTGATGAGAATTTCCTGAGATGGTGGGTACAAAGATACCAGCAGAAGCATGGAGAATAGTTATAAGGGTTGAAAGGAGTCTATTCTCTCTGACAGGATTATCAGATGGTTACAAGAATGATGAGGACCCCACTCTTTGAGGAAGAACAAAGATAGTTTATCCATAGGCAGCATAGTATCCCAGTGAAAGTTCTAGAGTAGGAATTCAGAAATATCATATTTTCATCCATATAATTGGCATTGTTCATTATGGTTAAGGTCTGACATATATGATTTATGTGATGATATTAATTTTTTTTCCAGTTCTGGGGATTAAACCCAGGATTTCCTGCATGTTAGGCAAGCACTCTGCAATTGAGCTACCTCCCCAGATGCTGAAAATTTTAAATTTATGAAATGTTATAATTGCTATTATTAAAAATTTATTAACTGTCAAACAAAATTACATTTACATTAGTTTTAATTTTCCCACAAGAATAGGAATAGTAGTACTAGCTTATAGCAATACTCCTCATTTAAAAAAAAACTATCAATAGTTATTCTCTTCTTGAATAAATAATTTTTACTATAATATTCAAATGTGAGCTTAAGAATAGTATCTTTGCAAAATACAGTGAGATCACTTCTTTTGTGCTTGTTTGGAATTTTGTTATTTACAAATACTAAGGTGTTATTTATAATAGTAACATTCAAAACTCTACTTAGCTTTCAAGTAATTTGTAAAGAATGTGGTGATTTTTTTTTTTTATTGCCTAAATACACACACAAATAATTTTCAATCGGTGACTACCAAAAGTATTTAGGTTTCCCTGACAAACATTTTAGGCATTTCATTATATATGCCTTTTGAAAATCTGAAATGATCTTTATTTATAATAAATATATAATCTTCAAGTTCTTATATTTTTAATAAAATAAAGTTCTTTTATTGACATTTATCTCTGTACGTTGGTTAAATTCATTCTCCCAAAATTCATTTTTTTCCTAAGTGTACTTTTAACCTACTTTATTCTTCATAGCTAATTGCAATGAAGAAAGCATGTCAGATTTCACTCACTCTGTTTTGAAACTGAGGAATCTATTACTCAGAAACTAAGTGATTTTAAGACTCTCACTTATATACTAAATGAGAAAAACTGGAATCAGATTCAGTTCTTCTGATGTCATGTCTGGTTACTAAATACCTGATTTTGAATGACTTAGGAAATCAGACATCTACAGAGTCAAATATAGGAACAAATGATACAAGTATATGGTTTTTAAAACTTTGTTTTTTTTGTAGTTGTAGATGGACAGCATGCCTTTATTTTATTTTTTTCATTTTTATGTGGTGCTGAGGATTGAACCCAGTGACTCACACATGCTAGGCAAGCACTTCACCACTGAGCTTAAAGCCCCAACCCCAAATGTACGGTTATTTTAATTAAAAATATTTGCTCTACTGATCCTATTTTTATACATAGATATTTAAGGTTCAAAACACTTGTAACTGTATTTGAAAATCTCAGATAATGCACTCCCAACTGAAATTTCATTATCTCAGTAAATACATAAATGAAAAAAAAATCTTATATTTTCATTATTTTCTTATTATTACATGGTTTATCGTTGTGGTATATCTCATTCCATAAATTGCACTTCCAATCATAGAAATAAGAACCGTAATTGTAAAATATAATTCTGATAACTTCTTCTGCAGTCACTTGGACACAACAGACTGAACATAACTTATCCAAGCTGGGATAAATTCTCTCAAAAAGTTTAGGGTTTATAAATGTTAGTCTTTGTAATTATTCAAGCTGGGGTAATAGAAACTCAAGATGGAAGGATTTACTCTTGCTTTGAGTATGGGTACAGAAAAACAGACAAAGTCAAAATAGTGGGAGATGAGAGAAGATGAGGGAGAGAGGAGGAGGATAATAAAGGAGACAGAGAAGATGATGGAGGAGGAAAGAGAAGAGAGAGAGGTGGGAGGAAAGGAGGGAGACCTGAAGAGTGAAAGGAAGCAGAAAATTTGGTGTAGAAATCAGATGAATGGAGAAAAGCAACATCGAGAGATTGTGTGACTTCAGAGAATTATATACCCAGTTCACAACCACCTATTTATTCCCTGATTCCAGTTCCCATTATTTTGACTATTCCTTGCTCTTGGCTTCTTTGAATTTCACCTATATTGTTGTTGATTTATTTTGCTTTACTCTTACAACCCAAAGAACTTTGGCTTTAAAAACCAATTGTTCATATTTTAAATATTTTAATACCATTTAATATTTGACCTGGCTAAAGGAATAAAAATTGTTCAAATATTTCCAGAATATGTATATTTAACAAAAACTAAAATTTACATCTAATTCCACCCTCTGTAAGTAATTTCCATGATTGTACTGATAAATTTTCTTATAATCTTCTATATATGCCAACATACACACAAATATACACATGCACATAGTCATTCATTCATAGTAACAACCAGTGGCATATAGAGTTTTATAATATGTGGTTTTAATTTAACATAGTGCTGTTTTTATAGACATGTTTTTTATTCACTATAACATCATTTAATCATTTTCAACTTGTAATCATTCTGTTTTTTAACTTACCAAATATTAATTGTAGTCTCACTGAAACCATTATTTTTTTTTACCCTTTCATGTATTCAAAAACTTTTATATGTGCCCACAGTGTATGAAACATTCTTATATAGTAAATATGTCTCTTTGCCTTGAGAAGATTACAGACTTTAAAGAGACTACTTGGCAATTTTTTCCTTAAATTTGGATCAGTTAATATTCTTGGAGGAAAAGTGGGTAAATGACTGCATTTTAGGATGAAAATGATTCTTGCACTGAGTTTTGACTTATGAATAATAACTAAACAGGAAGGAATATGTGAATAGGCAATACATGAATTAGCAAAGTAAGTAGGGCCCAGATTTTGAGGTGGAGGGGTGGAGCAGTTCCTTTGCCAGTATATATTCAATGTATATCACTGAAAATTTCAAGTGTATGTGGGGAAAAATCTGGTAGATTTGCATTGTAAATTGATTATATGACCACAGAAGATGGATTTCTCAGGTGGAAAACTTGACATAAAGAAGCTACTTGAATTGAGAAATGTACTGATATATCCCATGTAGGAAATGAGAGTCAATATTATCATATAAGTAGTGGAGAGAGATTACGTTATGGCTATATTGAGAAGATAATTCATGTTTTTGACAGCTTGTTGTCTGACGAAAGGTGAAAAGTTAGGAGAATCCAAGATTGCTTTGTCTTCTAGCTTGCTTCAATTACCTGAGATACAGAATACAAGAGGAGGGGTAGGTTTAGAGGAAAGATAACAAGTATTGATTTAGATCTAGTTAACATGAGTTACCTTTTGGACAATGAGGAAGAGGTGACTAGTAGTCAGCTACTGCACTAGTCAATTTGAACTTCCATAACATAATACCACAGACTGAGTTGCTTAAACAAGGGAAATTTATTTTCGCTAAGTTCTGTAGACTGGGAGTGTGAAATCAAGGTGATAACATAGGCATGTTCTGTTGAGTGTTTTTTTCCTTGACTTGCAGATGGCCACCTTGTCTTTGTCCTTACTTGGAGAAGAGCACGCTAGCAATTTCTCTTTCTTTCTCTTTTTCTGAAGTCCTACTTCTGTTGGTCTGGGGCCTCACCCATCATTTAGCCCTAATTATCTCCTGGAGACCCTCTCTCTAGATATACATTAATAATTAGGGTTTCAGTGTATGAATTTTGGGGGACTTATTTCAGTCCATAGCAACTCCACATAAATCTATATCTTAATGACATGTAGTGATGGGAAGTATATAGTTGGGCATGCATTGTCTTGAGAATGGACAAGACTGCCCTTTCCAGAGAAAGAAATAAGAGGGGCAAGAACTCAAGCTTTTATGTTACTCTCAGGAAAAGAAAGAGGAGATAGGAAGAGACTGAAAAGGAAAGTATCACTTAGAGGACAAACAGAAGATGTGATTCCTATGACTATAAAGTACCTTGAGGTTTATAGGGATTAGAAGATTCCACACTTTCAGATGATACACAGAAGTCAAAGAACATGAGTGAGAAACTATTTTACTTATCTGAACAAGTCATATCCCAATCTTTAGCCCTTGGTAGCATATGTATTGGTGGTATCGAACCATTTCCTTGTTTCCTCTCTATTCTTCATTTTAAAGTTATTTTTATGTGTTCTCTTTCCAGTATGAAAAATGTCAGTAGCACAGCATTCGACTTGCCAAATAAGTACATAGAACTATTGCTTGACGTCTTCTAATTTCAGTAGACTAATTTTAATTTACTATAATGTTTTTATTTCACAACCTTTATTTTTACTTGACACATGATAATTATACAAATTTAAGAGGGTACTGTGTGAAAATTCAATACATGTCTATAATTTCAATGGTCAAATCAGTGTGACTAGTACTTTCATATCCTTATACAGTCATTGTTTCTTAGTGTTTATAGCCTTTGAACTCTTTTCATTCTTCATAAAATATATAATAGATTGTTGAAAACAATAGTTTCCCTACTGTGCTGTAGAACATTACAATGTATTTCTCCTACCTAAAATCATTTTGTTATCCTGCCTCCCTTTAATTCCCCTTTCTCCCATCTTTTTAGTCTCTGGTGATCACTATTTTGCTCTTTTCTTCTTAGAGATTAGTGTTTTAAAGCTTCTGTATAAGATTGAGAATATGTGGTATTTGTCTTTCTGTTCCTAGCTTATTTAGTTTTTCACAATGCCTTCCAGTTCCATTCACTTAGCTACAAGTGGCAGAATTTCCTTCCTTTATGGATGCACTACATTCTGTTTTGCATATATAACACATTTACTTTATCAATTCATCTGCCTATGGAAACTTCAGTTGATTTCATATCTTGGCTATTGTGAGTAGTGTTGCAATAAACATGAGAATTCAGGTATCTCTTTGATTAGCTAATTTCATTTCCTTTGAATTTGTATTCACAGGGGATAGCCAAACTGTATAGCAGTTCTATTTTTAGTCTTATGGGGAACATTCACATTGGTCTTTGTAAGGATTGTACTAATTTACATTCCTACCCACAGTGGATATAAGGGTTCCTTTTCTTGACATGCTCACCAGCATTTATTTATTTATTTATCAATTTATCTATTTATTTATTTATTTTGATGATAGCCATTCTGACTGGACTGAAATGATATTAGATGATGATTTGACTGCATTTTTCTGATAATTAGTATGTTGAACACTTTTAAAAACTATACTGTTGACCATTTGTATACATTATTTTCAGAAATTACAATGTAACAGTTCATATTATTTGGCCATTTTATATTGGTCATTTGCTTTCCTATTATTTTTTGAGCTAGATATTATTCTTTTGTTACATGAAAATTTGCATATATTTTTTCCCACTCTTTAAAGTGGCTCAATGTGTTATTTTCTCTGCTACAGAGGATTTTTGAGTTGAATATGATCCCATTTGTCTTTTGTTTTGGCTTTTATGTTGGGCTATTGGGATCTTATACTAAATATCACTGCCTATACCAGTATCTTGAAATGTCTTCCTGCAAACTAGATTAGTATTTTTTAAGTTTGAACATTTTAAAAAAAAGGATTTCCCACCAGGAGTCATGTGAAATTAACAAGGGAAAATTGTTGAATGGGCAGAATATAGCTAATTGGAGAAACTTTGTCACACATGAGTCACTTTCAAAACCCAAATCATGCTGGGTCATTTATGTTTGAATAACATGTGAAATATAATCCAGAAGACATAAACTTTGAATTGTTTAATAATGACCTTTCCTGAGAGAAATTTAAAATATGAACTGGGAGATAACAGACTGTTCAAAGCAAAAATTATAGGAATACAATATTTTTATTGTGCATATATAAAAATAAAATATATGATTAAAAACAGCATAAATGATGGAATTGGAATACTATGAATGTTGTATTAGAAAAAAATTGTAATTTTTTCCTATTGTAATAGAAAATTTGTATTGTAAAAGAAAAATTGGAATGCTATGTAATAACATTCTTCCAATACATATGGAGTAATTCAGTATCATTTAAAGACTAAGTAAGGATATATAAGTTAACCCTAGTGTAGGCATTTTTTTAAAGAGTTATAGATTAAGAATCAATAGCAGAGCTAAGTGGAATCATAAAAAAATATTTTACTAATACAAAATAAGGCATAAAAAAGGCAAAAAGAAGAAACAAAAGATGGAGCAAATAGAAGATAGGAAGGTAGTATATTTTAAATCTAATACATTTAAAAATATCCTAAAACATTAATTCAAGGACAGAATAACTGCATAATAAAAAAGTATAACTTCCTACAAGAAATTCATTGTATAAGCAGGCTGAAAGTTAAAGATTGGAGAAATATATATCACGGAAACTTTAATTGAAAGGAAATTGAAGTAGTTGCATTAATATTACTAGACTTCAAAGAAGGCATATTAACAGGGTTAAGGGGACCATAAAGTAATGACAATGAGCTCAATATTCCAAAAAGACATCCTCAATTCCAAGAAGAATCTTATATATACATGAATTTAACAACAGACAAAATATTTCCAGCAAAAGTTGAAAGAATTGAAAGGATCAATAGACAAATTCAGAATTACAATTCAAGCTACAGTATCCTTTTCTAGCTAACATAAAACTACTATATAGTAAACCAGAGTGGGTAAATAAAACCAGCAAGGATATGGAGAACCAAGCAACACAATAAACCAATATAACATAATTGATATTAATATAAAAAAACTAACATCTCTGATGAGTATAAATGCTCTAAACAACAGAAATATACATGGGACTTTTATGATTAGCCACATTCTTGGTCATCAAATGAAGGTTAACAAACTCAATAGAAATCATAGGAGGTATTTACTCTGGAAATAAAATAATTAAACTTGAAATTAAACAAATCATCAGGAATATCCTCAAATATATGAAAATTAAACACACTTATAAGTAATCCACAGAAGTCTCAAAGAGAATAGAAATATTCAATGTTGAAATGTGAAATATTAACATTTGTGGGAGGCAGCTGAAGTTGCCTTTATAGGTTATCTCAGATTAGAAAAAACTCAAATCAGTACTCAACTTTTCCACCTTAAAATACTATAAAAATAAGAACAAATTAAACCCAATATAAGCAGAAAAGGAGCAAACTAATAAATGTAAGAGCATGCAATCACTGGAATTAAAATCAGACCCATGAAGAAAATCAACAAAACTAAGAGTTGATGTTTGAAACATAGCATTAAAATTGATAAACCCCTAACCATATTGGTGAAGGAATAAAGGAGAGGGAAAAGGAAGAGAGAGAGAGTCAGAGAGAAGAGAGAACAGAGAGATGATAGAAATCTCAACATCAGAAATGAAAGAGAGCACATTACTGTAAACCCAACAGACATTAAAAGGATATTAAGGTATTATTGCAGACTATACTCTATAACAAAACAATTCTTTGAAAGAAATGAAACAACAAATTTTCCAATAAGGTAGACTACATTAATTTCAACTATGTGTAATTAAAAACTGTTTAATAAGAATACCTCTATGATCAGATAGATTAATTGGTGAAGTCCGCCAAGTTTTCAAGGAAGAAATATTACAATGCTATTGAGTCCTTCCCAGAAAATAGAAGAGGTACTTCCAATTTACCTAATATTAAATCCAGACACAGATATTAAAAACAAAAAAAGAACAAGCTATTTAACAGACCAATATCTCGATGAATATAAATGCTCTATATACAAAGATATACAACAAAATTTAAGGAAGAGAAATACAGCAATATATTAAAAACAAATAATATTATAAGAAAATGAGGTTTATTCGGAACATCCAAAACACATTTAATATTTGAAAATCAAGCAATGTAATTGCTGAATTATTACACTAAAGAAGAAAATCTACATGGCTATCTCAATAGACATGGAAAACAACTCACAAAGTTCAGCATCCATTCTAGAACTTTAAATTCACCCCAGAACTAAGTTTTATTTTGCCCACACTGATGCAGTGTCAATGAAAAGTGTTTATCTTTCACAGAATTACAAATAGTGGTGTAACAAAATTCACAGATGTCTAGTATGTACTTAATCATGACAAATATATGATTAGACTATCATTTCTTGAAGAAGAAACCTATTTCAAAGTAAAGTATTGCAAACCATAATTTGATTGTTGAGTAAGGTTAAACGATATTTTAGCCTCATGAAGGCAGAGATGTATTGGTTATTAATGTTTTGAATAATGCTTGCACATAATGGATATTTAGTACTTATTTGTTGAATGATTTGTTGTACAATCTGTAATAAAAACTATACTGTAACTAATTTTACAAAATTATTTTAAGGTATGCTTTAGCAAAATCTAGAATCTTATATATGATTATATATGTTATGTATATGATTATATATATGTGTATATATGTATGTGTATATATTATATATGTGTATATACATATGTGTATATATATATATACATATATATATATATACACTTTGAACAGTAATTTTAGGGATTTAGCATTATTTTCATTATTTGCAAATATAGTTTGAGCACTCAAGTATAGGGGAGGGAGAAACGAGGAATAAATAATCCTCTTTGAGATGAAGATCTCCTTCCTTGCCTAACATTGTAGGTATCAAACAAGTCTTTGCTTATTGATAGATTTACAAATGTGCTATCTATTATGCACTGACTTTTTTGAGGATTTTGTTTTCCTAGTGTTTTAAATTTTTTCCTAACAAGAATTGATTATTTCTCTTCAAGCATATATATCTGTTTGGAAGAATTATTTATTAAGACAATTAAATATATTTTTCTATTTATTGATACAGTTTGACAGCATAAGAAATAACATTATAGCAACAATGATTTTCTAAAGGCCTTAAATCATAAAGTGAGATTTAATATTATAGTTCCTTTGTTTAAATTTATCCAGTCTGAAAATAGCAAAATTGATCCCTTGATGTACCTGATATATCCTAATTGCACAGAATGTGAACCACAAATTGTGCATTACAGATACTATCATAGTAAATGTTATTCAACTTATGCAAAATTTATAAAATGAGCATAAAACAGACGCTTCTGAGAGTATAATAGTTTCTCTGTAAGCAGTTTATAAATTTCAGACTCCATTCCCAAAGTGTGAGTCTTAGCTTATCTTTGATTCCAGTGATGTACATAAATAATGGTGAGAAAATTAATAGTTTTTAAGGTGTACGTTTAGTGAACCTCTGTCCGTGTGTGTGCACATATATACATACACATTTTTTTCACTCACTTTTCTCTTTTAACTTTTCATTTTTTTAAACCATCATACATTGTTTCTTTGATTACTATAACCTACATTTGACCCCTAATCCAGGGGATGGGGGAACAAAACACTGGAAGATTCTAGAAAGACTCAGAAAAAAGGTCCACAAACTTGGGTCCCATTTGAGATACTTGTGGAATTTTAATGAAATATGATATAATTTTTTTCTTCCCAAAATTCTCATTAAAATTTTTGTGTATAAAGGGGATATCCAGGTTACAAAAAAATCTTCTCAGAGGATCCAAATATTAAGCAATTTTGAGTATCACAGCTCCATAATGCGTATTTCATATAAGTACCTTATCAGTGAAGGTTCTTGTGTATAAGAAGCAGCTATTTTATTAATTTCATGGTTTAAAAATGCATGGAGGTTATTTTTATAGGAAACTTAAGGTGATTTGATATACCATATGTTCAGTTTTTACTTTGATCTTTAAGATAATGAGTCTAAATTAAGGTGTAATTTGTTCTTTTTTGTGGAGCATATACAGTGGGGAATGACCCAATTTAAGAGTCAGAAAATCTGGGTTTGAGTGGTTTTTCTGTAACTTCCTAAATATGTTGCCTTGGCTAAGCCTCTTAAAACTTAATTAATTGTAGATAGAAGTAGTCCTTATGGTATTTTGAAGATTAAATGGTATGTGTGTGTGTGTATGTGTAGAAAATTCTTAAACTTTTAATTACAGTACAAGCCTGCTCCTGCCCTTTCATGTGTATGAAGTATGCGTTTTGAAATCACATTATTGAATGATATGTCCACTGTTAACTCATTCACATATTCCTTCATTGAATAATCATTCTTTCAGTGCATACTACAGGTCTTTCAGACACTTGCTGGGCAATGGAGGTACAAAACTAAGTGACACATGGTTCCTGTCTCAAGCAAGTTACTGTTTGATGCAGAAGAAATATACACATGCATGTATATGCATGTGTTCAAATACAGACATGTGAATTTGAGGAGGTAGAGGAAGCTAGATATCAAGTGTATGCATAAGTTAAACATGAAAATTTTCAAAGGAAGGGATATTCTTGTAGTCCATTAAAGACTAAAACAAATACATGTAGTGCTAAGGCATCTTTCTCATGCCTCTTATGCTTTGACATTTTGGTGAATTAAGTAGAATATGCTATGATTAATAAATACTTTTATTGGGAGGTAGTATAATGGAAAAGGCACAGGCTCTGAAACCCATTTTCTTGGTTCCATTTTTTCCTCTACTTACTATAGGTAGCTGCATGAATGTGAATGTTTTTTTTGTTTGTTTTTTTTTGTGGTACCAGGGATTGAATTCAGGGGCACTCTACCACTGGGCCACATCCCCAGCCCTTTTTGTATTTTATTTAGAGACAGGGTCTCACTGAATTGCTAAGTGCCTGACCATTGCTGAGGCTGGCGTTGAACTCGCGATCCTCCTGCCTCAGCCTCCTAAAGTGCTGGGATTACAGGCGTGCGCCACCGCGCCTGGCTAATGTGAATGTATTTTTAACCTCTGTATTTTCCTTGTTCTCATCTCTAAACTAATGTAATAGTACTTCTTGGAGTTGTGGTGAGAATTAATAAGGTAATACCTATACAATCTTTGAATGATATCTGACACATATGGATCGGTCAGTATTTACTGCTACTGGTTTAAAATTTAATGATAATGCTTAGTCAGGGAGAATATCCTTGATGCCTTTTTGTGTATCACAGTGGTTAACTGGATATATTTCACTCTTAAGGTAATTATTGAACAGAAGAGAAAAATGATTTCCTCAGTAAGCTATAGGAAAAAGTTGACAAAGGTAAAACATCTTTATTTTAAATCAACATATCAATAATTTTTTCTGCTTTCTGGCTGAAACCTGTATACTGTTATTCACAAGATACTTAGATCTTCGATATTATACCATGTGGTAATTTTAAGGAGAACATCTCTTTTCATAGAAAGCTGCTATGAAACTTCATTAATAGAAAAAAATAGGAAACCCATGCAAAAATGGTAGAACTTCAGCCAATAATAATATTGGTTGGATTGGACTGACAATTAAGAATAGGACATAATTATACACTAAAGGACACATTTTAAATGATATTTTAAATTTAATGGTTATCTTTTTCATTTAACTCTTGATATTTTTAGACTGTGTTATTTTGTTTATTTTCTACAATAACTATCTTATTATTTTCAGGCCTTGCTTCTGAGAAATGTGGCCTTTTCTCTCCCTCTTTTTTTCTCTTATCCCGTTCATTTTTAAAGAGAGGAAATCTCTTGACAAATTTAGTAAATGCAAAATTTTCATTGCTTTCCAATTGTACACTTTTATCTTAGAAAATATTCTGTGCTTTTCTTTCTGAGCAAATATTATGGCAGGATATATCAAAACCAATGTAAACACTGTTAAATTTGCACCTGAAAAAAGAAGTGTGCCATGAATTAATTTATGTAAGTAATCTAGACAGCCATAAAATCTATGGAAAAATGAGCAGTTCAGAATTATTTCAGCCTGGCTTATCCTGTTGAGAGTATATATTTTTAAAGAGACATAAGAATTTATACAGATACCACAGAAATTTCCTTTTACAACATAAACCATAATTTGTATATAGTCCTACTAAATTGTGAAATATGTGATATCTTTCAAAATCATGGTGATATTGGTTATGAGGTTTAAAATTAATATACACTTCTAATATAAATGTTGTGATTCCTCTTTTTTGCATTTGTGTAGTCTGTAACACCAACTAAAAATAAGATTGATCTTATGGTGTGATATTTTTCCCCATTATAAGGCTGTGTCTAAAACTTTATGATCACAATTTGTGTCCAGCCCTAAGTGAACTGTCAATTTCATTTCCCCTCTATTTCTAAAAATGTATATGCAGAAAGACAAGATTTCAGAATAGGTGAAGCACTTTGTCTGTTTAACAAGAATGACCTTATTCATACCACATTTTCTTTAACCATTCATCTGTTGATAATACCCGGACTGGCTTCATAACTTGGCTATTTTGATTTTTGCTGCTATAAACATCAATGTGTCTTTATCACTATAGTATACTGATTTTATCTCTTTTGGATAAATACCAAGGAGTGGGATAGCTGGGTCATATGGTGGTTCAAATTATGCTTTGTAATCTGATGAATATACCACAGTGAATTTCATCTTTATGTATATCTATAAAGCACTAATTTAAAATAGTATAAATAAATAATAGGAAGACCAGTAGAACAGAGAAGGGGGATGAGGGGGAGGATCAAAGGGAGGAAAGGGGAAGTACTAAGGTCTGAAAAGAAGGAAATTATATTTCATGCTAGTGTGATTATTTCAAAATGAACCCAATATTCTATATAACTATACTGCACTAATGAAAGTACTATAACCAGAACAAAGAAAAGGACTGCTTTATTTATGCAATTAAACATTTTGTTGCATTTTCACCCACTGGATTCTAAACTTGGGCAAAACTCTAGGGAGCAGATATGCCTATTTTCTTGTGTTTTCTCCCTTGAACAGTCATTTAAACATTTGAATACTGCCTGCTCTGTGTTTCTCTCACACCTCATGCCTTATAGTACCATATTTAGTTAGTGTGTTTTATATTTGTCTTCCTGGAAAGATTACAAACCTCAGGAGAATAAGCTCTATGATTTACTAATATCTTTTTGTCTCTATCATTTTTATTCCTCATATAAATTAGGATTGGTAAATTTACTGTAGCAATGTAAACTAATATTTAAAACAAATATTTTGTAATTGATTTGTAAAAATTGTGATTGATATTCTATTTACATAATAACTATGTATTTATAGTAAATATATCAACTCTGACTTGATTACAACATATTGGCAATACAGCTTAAAAGGAGGCACAAGACCAAGATTTTTTTCTGTGGAGTGCATTGTAGGAGGAACTCAATCAGAAGTTGGTCTCTGCTCTGAAAATCCATTGTCATTCATCTTGTGTGTTACATTGAACATACAATGGAAATGATGTTTTTGCCCCAATAATTACAATATCTAGTATCTTTTGCAATCACCTTAAAAATAGAGTATGCACTAAGTATCTCTTATTGTGCTCCTCATAATTTTAAGTACTGGGGATTTAATCCCTACTTTACAAGAAATGTCTTGCAGTCAGTGGGGAAAACAAGCTAGCAGACTTTTGCTCAAGTCATATGTTATGACATTATCATTTGAATCATATTAGATTTTGCCTCTTCAGAGAGGAGTTCCATGGTCACCGAATCTAAAACTTTCTCCAGGCCATATTATAATCACAATCAATTTTAAAGTATACCACCACAATATCTAAATTTTATTTTCCATTTATTATTCTTCTGCCTCTCCCAAATTAAATATTAGTTCTATGACAACAGATGCCATTTTTCTCTGTCCAGTTCCTTTTTCGGTAGCCCTTGCAAATTATGCCTGATATATATTATGTTTCATTAGGTATTTGTTGGATAAATGAATGAAAGGATGTAAAAAAATACTTATGCCATGGCAGCACAGATAAGGAAACTCCACTCTTGAGCTTTTATTTATATGAGTCTACTGTGTTTGAAAGACATACTACTTGCTCGTGGAAAGGCCATGTTAATTACAAACATATAACCAATCATGTAATTACAACCGATTGTAAGTGCTATGAAGAAATAGTACTGGATAGCATATGGCTATGTAACAGAATACATTGTCTACCTAAAAGGGGAGATCAGAAACTTGCTGAGTAAATTCCATTTGAGCTAAAATGTGAATGATTTCAATTAGCCATGCAAAAGCAGCAAGAATATTATATGCAATGGTCCTATGGTGATAGCATCATAAGCCTTTTAAGAAAAGGAGAGGCTTGTAAGGATGAGCTCCAGTGGGCACTTCTTAGAATAGGAGAGAGGTGGCTGAGATACTGGACCCAGAACTTGAAAAAATTGTGCTTGGTATTCACAGTTGATATCAGAAAGCCAAATGTATATTGAGGAATAGTGTAAGAAAAATAAGACTCAGAAAGAAAGAGTCAATGATGTATAAAATCCACGTCATATGATATTATTGGTTACTTTGAGATAAACATTTCCACAATTTCTTCTTTCACCTCCACTCTTAGGATGTTATACACAAATACATACATATACCTTTTGCTTAAGGAAATAACATCTGTATGAAATAGTTAAACTACCAATTAGTTGCTAGTCATTTAGTTTTAGACTTACAGGTCCTTATGAAAGTCAACAAACTCTGTTAAAGTAACTTAGAACCAAGTCTATCATATGGAAAATATAGAATTGTTTAGGTTGTATATTAAACATATAATTAAGTTCAAGTACTTATTGAAATTTTCTCCTACATAGAAAGAGATAAAAAGTCCAGTTCTGGGCTGGGATTGTGGCTTAGTGGTAGAGCACTTGCCTAGCATGTGTGAGGCACTGGGTTCGATCCCCGGCACCACATACAAAACAATAAATAAAAATAAAGGTATTGTGTACATCTACAACTAAAAAAATAAAAATAAAAAAGTTAAGTTCTACTTTCAGAAGATCAACTGAAAATTGAAATATATATATATGTATAAAACATCATTGCAAGCACATGATCCACACATGTATAAAATGGAATGGATGGATGAGATTTTGGCTTTACTGAACACAGAAAGCTTTGTAAGTGATCAGATTTGAATTGGATTTTGGAAAAAAAAGAAGAGGATATATATGAATAAATAAGTTGGAAGAACAGGAAAGATATTCATTACAAAAACATAAGACTCAAGAAAGAGAATTAAGAATGGATAAAACATGTGAAATTAGCATATAGATTGGCTTTATAGAAAGACCAAGATCAAGAGTATGGAAATTGAGACCTTGGTTGAATGCCATCTTGACAAAACACATGAATAAACTGTCTTGGACTATGGACTATGAATGATAAAAAGGAAAATAACAACTAGTTAACTGTTTTATTCAGCTTTTTTTGTCTCTGTAACCCAAAGATATGAGGAGAACCATTAGAGGGAGACAAGTTTATTATGGGGCACATGGTTTCTGAGGCCTCAGTCCATAGGTGGCCAACTCTATTCCTTGGGGCCTGAGGTGAGGCAGAACATCAGGGCCAAAGAGTATGGTTGAGGAAAACAGCTGGGAACATGTCACTAGGAAGCAGAGAAATAGCTGTGCTCAGTAACAAAATATAAACTGCAAAAGCATGCCCCTGGGACCCAACTCCTCCAGCCACACCCTACCCCCCTGTAGTTACCACCAAGCTAATCCCTATCAGGGGATTAATGTACTTATTAGATTAGACACCTCATAACCCATTCATTTAATCTCTAAAGGTTCTTCTTGAGTGGTCTCACACATGAGCCTTTGGGGGACACCATGTATCTAAACCATAGCATTAACATTCTAGGGGAACTAGCTAAAATAAGCTTCTAACACAATGTACTGATTTAAATATGTTTAAAATTTGGATATCATCAAATATGTTTATATTCGTTAAAATTAACCTATTATAATATTTCCCTGTTTTCAAAGTATGCTTCCTTCTTGTTTCATCAAATTGTTTTCTAACATCCAAAATTTTTATTTTCAAATATTTTTGAGTATAAGAAGTGATTTATGATTATATGTATGCAAGGCCTTTATCACAGTGACCTTGAATATAGCAAAAACTTGATTTCCTTTTTATTGAATCAATTACAGTTATTCACTGATTTAATGGATGTTATTTTGCTGAGTATGGATTTTCCATACCACTTAACTGTTTTATATTTTCTTGTCTTCTAGGATCTGTATGGGGGTATTTCACAAGATATATGCCACATGTAGTAATTCACTGATATTTTAAAAAATGCTATTGTTAACGGTATTATTAACATATTTCTACTTATTTTAAATATAAATCATAAGATTTCTGTCTTACTAACTTTAAAACTTAGAAGTTAGGTAATGCTAAGTTTTTAAGTAAAATATCTGAATTACACTTAGATAGACAAAAATAATTTGTAGGTCAGCTGTTATTTATTTATTTATTTTTTTAGGGGGATACTGGAGATTGAACTCATGGGCACTCTAGCACTGAGCCACTTCCCCATCCCCATTCCTATTTTGTATTTTATTTAGAGACAGGGTCTCCCTGAGTTGCTTAGCATCTCACTTTTGCTGAAGCTGGCTTTGAACTCATGGTCCTCCTGCCTCATTTTCCAAGCCACTAGGATGATAGGCATGTGCCACCAAGCCCAGCTTGTGTTATTTGATATTTCTAACAAGTATGGTTTTATATATATATACATATATATATATATATGTTTATATATATGTATTTAGATAATAAAATTTAATCCTTGTTAATTCTCTTATGTGCATCTATTAAATAGCTCTGTGGAATAGTTACTCTGGTATTTTGTGGGAGTATATAAATGAAAATTACCCAATCCTTCAAACAGTTCTCAGACTAATGGCAAGAATGTTAGGTGGGGATTATATTATAATGCAATAGGTATTAACATAGAGTTTGAGACAGGCATGTTGGTGCCTGTTTGTAATCCCAGCAACTCAGGCAGTTGAGGCAGGAGTATCTCAAGTTTGAGATGAACCTGGGCTATTTAGCAAGACTCTAAGCAACTTAGCATGTAGTTCAGTAGTAAAGCACCTCTTGGTTCAATCCCCCATACCAGAGAGAGAGAGAGAGAGAGAGAGAGAGAGAGAGAGAGAGATATTGAGAGAAGTTGTATAAACTACTCTAGAATTGTGAAGTAAGTAGTCAGGGGAAGTCTCATCAACATGTGGCCTTAGAATTGCCTTAAACATTTGTAGTCATCTAATAAAGGATAAGAGAAGAAACGGATTTTATATAGAGCATCTTCCTGTCTAAAATGTGTAGCAGTTGATATCAGTCATGTGGCAGGATGATGCTGCTGTCCTGAGAATGTGACACTGAGAAAGACTGGCCACTACTGCAGCGGCCAGTAGAATGGACCTTGATTGCCCTGCTGCGGAGATTTAGTTTGGTACATTGAATAAAGGATGGGGTGACAAAGAACAGAGGACACAAAAGCAGTGCACTGGGTTTGATGACTTATAACAAGGCAAAGAGGAGGAGTTGAGGGACTAGATGTTGAGACATTTAAGAGGTCGGTTTAGTAGGATTTAGGAGACAATTGAACATGAGTAGAGTGAAGGGTCAGTGAATGAAGCATGAATCTCACCTCTGCCTTCACTATCGGAACTTACAAGGGAACCCTGGGGCAGGACAACTCTTTTGGAGAAAATAATTAATTCAATGTGAGTCATGTTTAATATGAAGTAACTGAGAAATACAGGGTGAGATATCTAGAGTATGGACTATTAGAGTTAGTCCTGGCCATCTATATTTGGAGACCATAATTTGGGAATGAATTGGATTTTCCCTATTCCTTGGAAGATGGAGTGTGTAATGACAAGAGAAAAGAGGGCATCATGGGCAACATGGTGACATGTTCATAGGATACTGAGGAGACAGGTGTAACCATACTGAATTTGTGCTGGAGCAATATGCATGATGATGGACGGTGGATCAGTAGGGTAAAGCCAAATTATAGAGAAGACTAATATGATAATAGAATTATTAAGAAAAGATATTTTAGTAAATTGGAACAGCATTTAGAAAAGGGAAATGCAATCATATGATGCACAAAATAAGTGCTCTAATCAGGTAGTCAAAGGGGAAGATTTTACTACATTCTAACCATGATGTTTGGTTGATGTGGTTGGCAGAGATAGGAAAAGAACTTAATGACAAAATAACAACAACAAAAGGAATAAGAATAAAACAATTGTGTTGCAGAGTAATAATTAGATTAGTGACTTACTTATACTTAAAAATGTTCTTTTGCTGATGCTGTGACACATCTTTCTGTAGTTAGGAGTGTTTTCTAAGAAAATGCTCCTTGGTCATCTTTCCACTTGTTCCATTTCCTCCTGAGCTGCCGGACTGTCATCTTGTCTTTGTTTCTGCTGACCTGCTGAGTAGGACTACAGCTCCAAGGCAAGAGCTGCTGCTTCAGGAGTAGGTGGTGGGAAGTACGTCCTGCAGGTAAGATGCTGCTTTCTTGGCAGACACAGAGAAGCAGCCTTTCAATTCTAGAAAAAAAAAAAAAAAAAAAAAAAAATCTTAGAGTCAACATGACAGTCCTGATCTTCTTGCAGGTCTAAGAGAAAAACAAACCAAAAGCAAAAACTCAGTCACAAACAAATATGAAACCTGACTTTATAAAGCAGAGAAACTCCAGCTCGTACTTACCTCTTCCTCTCACTGATAAAAAGATTTTTACTTCTACTATCTTGGAAATATTTTTACTAAAGTTTATCTTTCCCTATCTCGTAAATGTGTTTTTCCTCTCTAATAAGTTTTCTTCTTCCTTTTTTTTTTTTTTTTTTTGTTTTGTTTTTCCTTTTCTTTTTTTCTAGTTGGTAAAGAGACCCTGAATGCTATTTATGGAAGCAGGCAAATTTCAAGTTGGGTCTGGTAGTTTACCCTTTGGGATATTGCAGAATTATTTGTTCTATAACTTATAATTTTTTTTCCCCTGACATTTTACAAACTGCTCATATAGTTTTCCACGAAAAAGTTCTGCACACATCAAGTCCCATGTCTTTTTAGGGATTGTTGCTGCTGTGTGAAATGGACGGTGTTAAATTTCTCCAAAATTCATATGTTGACATCCTAATTTTCAGAATCTTAGAAACCAAACCTGCAGAAACTTTGATGTTAGACTCCTATCCTCTGAACCATGAGAAATAAATTTTGTTTTTTAAGTCACTCAGTCTGCTATTTTGTTATGGCAGTGTAAGAAAACCAATACATAATATGTTCCAGTTAGTAAGATTGTATTTTCCCCAAGTGAATTTTTGGTAGCATGTAGCTGATTTTTCTGTAATGAAAATATGAGACCTCTGATGCTTTCATGAGTCTTTCTCATGCCCTTCCTTGATTTTACACTTGTAATATTATACCAGAGCTTAAGTGCTTTCTGTTCTCATTTTCTTGTTAGTGTTATGTGTTTCACTTAGTTGCATTTTTCATTTTCTAGACATTTGTAGTGCATTTGCTAAAGCTGGAGTGAGAATCTCAATAAATGAATAAGTAATGATTTAGTGACATTGGCTGTGTGCTTGAACTTGTATTGATCTTCAAAAATGAAATTTTCCAGTACAGACTAATCACTGGGGGTTTCTGTAGATGTTACTAAATATGATGCTTAAAACAAACAAACAAACTTGTATTAGAAAGCAGCTTTGCTGATCAACATGAAGAAAATATACTGATGTAGTCAAGAGTATTTGATCCTGAGTGGGTTTAAATCCTGCCTCAGCCTCTCAGAAGCTGGATGACAATGAATAAATAAATTAAAGCCTCCTTTCTTCATCTATAGAAAAAGGGCGAGGGTAGTTATGTTCAACTCAGTGCTGTGATGAAGACTGAATAAGTTAATAAGTCAGCACCTAGTATGCCAAATGCTCCCCTATATCTAAGGTATTCTTATTTTTCTCCATTCTGTCACTTGCTAGTCTGAAAAGTCTTCATGTGTTAATATTATTACTATTAGAATTTTATCATTATATTAAGGCAGAGGTTCTTACTCTAAGCACTGCTGACAGTATAAACCAACTTCTTGTTGTGAAAGCTGTCCTGTGCATTCAGGATGTTTAGCAGAATCCATGGAGTTTAGCAGCCTCTGTGGTGTCTGCTCACCAGACACCAGTGGAACAATTCCATCTCAGCTACAAGCTATGACAACCCAAATATTGCCTGACACTGCCAAATGTACTCATGGGGTTGGTAACGGTGAAAACTTCCTCTCGTTTGAAAGGCAAATATTTGAATTACAACATTTGTTTGCTTGGGGACATATTATAGCTCATATCTGCTACTTCAGTGAACTATAAATGGTTCCTAACTTATTTTGAGTGATAGTATTTAGATTTTACAAAATGATTAAAATAGGATTTAAACAGATCAGTTGAAGTGTAACTCACATTTATTTTGTCACAAGGACAAAATATACTGATATGTCTAATTCTCTAAAATAATAAGGCACAAAATGGAAAATCTATTTAAAAATTGATCACATATATTTTCATGAAAACATCTATCAGATGAAACAAGTTACACTTGTTTATTAGATCTAACTGTATTCTTATATTTCTCATCTCCTGCAAAGCTTGGTCTCAAGTAGAATTGGGAGTAGGAGAGAGAAATTTGAATATTTATTGAAATATGCAGACCTATTTCATGTATAAAAGCATAGAATGATGAAATATGTAGAAAATTTTGAAGTACCACAAAGATGTTGTTTTTCTAGAGAAATAAAATGCATGGCAGTCAAGTACATGTGGGTATGTACCATTATTCTAAATTAGGATGTTTGGAGAAATTTATTGTGGTTTCAAAATTCAGTAGAAAGTTGTTTTTTTTTTTTTTTTAATTAGTATATTTTCACAAATCTCAAGGTACAATGATATATAGCTCTCATCTCTGTCATCTCTTTTATGGTCAATCAATCAAAATGATTTGCACCGTCAGTTACCATCCATACTCCTTTGTTGTTCAGAGGTGTTTTGCTTCATCACAAGTATATTGGTCCATGTAGTTTAGAATGCAAAGTACAACGTGGGGGTCTATGGAATTTGTCTTCCATTAGTTAATTTAAGCATTAAATATGTATATATAAATAAAGAAATATATATGCATGTATATAATTAAAGGATATATATCACCATGTGTACATATGTGTGTGTATATATGCTTATATTTATTTATTTCATACTGAAATAAAAAATTCAGGAGACATAAATGTCAAAGAGATCTAGAATTCAGGAATATACTACACATAATGAACTAAAATATAACTTTTTTCTTCACAAAAACATAGTTATCTAGTTAGAGAATTATAGTAACTCCATTAAAATATAGTAATATAGAATTATAGTAACTTAAGATAATGATGGAATTTTTCCAGATATTTAATCATTGCCACTTCATGTTTTCATACTAAGAATATGATTTTCATAAACTTTTAGTGGTTAGGTAATAAGCTAGAAAAGAATAGCATTCTTTTACTGTTTTTATGTCTGTAAGAAAATGTTTCCTATTGTTGGCATTTTGAATATCATGTGCACTAGTTTTTTTTTCAGTGTAGAAAATTTTGTTTTTATTTTTGTGGATGACTTTTCTCTTTGATCATCACCAGCAAGTCTTTCCAAAATGAAACTATAATTCTAACAAAGCATATCCTCCTTCCTTAATCGTATTAAATGTTTATTTTCTTGATGCATTTTGTTAATATGTTATTTTAATTATACTAGTTAGATTGAATATTTTTGTGAATCTCTCTTTTCACAATAGTAATTAATCTCTGTATTATTTCCTCAGCTATGACTTTTTAAAGTTTTATAATAGTAGGGTGATGCAAATATATTTATTGATATCACTGATTTAGTAGTGGGAAAAAGTGAGTATGTGGGTGGGTAGGGCTTAGGAGTAAAAGTGCTATTTTACCTCAGATGTGGCCTGTACGTGCTAATGCTGCATCATAGTCTCTGCTGGGTAAACTTTTCTTACTTTGAAAGCTAAGAAAATGAACTTGGAGTTCCCTATCATGATTTGTAATTTTCCACAGTGGAGTATGATAGATTGATAAGGTCCACCAAAATATTTAAATAATAATTAAATACTGCTCCTAATTTCTTTTTTAAACACAGCCTGAGGATCTTCCCATTTGATGCTGAAAAGCAGCAATCAATTTAGATGGAAATAATATTGAAATATAAATCCACATTTGAATAGATAAGTATCAGGTATGGGAGAAAAAGTTTTTGTCCTTTTCTTGTTTTAACCTAATGTGAGTATATGTCTACAATCACACACACACAAACATAAACTAGCATAGTGCAAATTTTAAATACTTAATTTTTTAATATTTATTTATTTGCTTTAGTTGTACACAATGCAATGCATTTATGTTTATGTGGTGCTGAGGATTGAACCCGGGCCGCACACGTGCTAGGCGAACGCTCTACCTCTGAGCCACAACCCCAGCCCCAGTAATTAATATTTTATCACCTTTTTCTACACCCTCCATCATTTTCAAAATGCATTAACTTTCAGTTCAATTCAGGCATACTTTTTCCTTTTGTGTACTAGAAAGTACAGAAATGCCTTGTTGAGGAGATATAAAAAACTGTTTTAATCTTTAATCTCATTTCAGAAACCAAAGCTGAGTCCTTTATAGAGCACAGATGTAATTCTTGACTTCCAGATGGATAGTGTGTTATAGACTCTAAAAGGTGTGTTGGAATTTAGGGGACCTTATGGCAGACTGAGGGAGGGTGCTCAGAGGAGTAGTTCTAACTCTCAGTAACAATGTCCGTTCTAGCATTCTGTGGACCAGAGGTGGTCCTGGTGGAAATCACATGGTTATGCCAAGGAGATTTTGAAAGAGCACAAAGTCCTGTTTTGTTTTGTGGGTGGGGTTACTGGAGATGAAACTCAGGGGCACTAGAACTACTGAGCCACTTCCCCAGCCCTCAAAGTCCTGTTCTGTAGAGTATAACTTGTTAAAATACTGGAAGAAGCAGATCATGAAAAATTACCTCAACTCCTTCTTAAAGTTTAAGCCTTTAACAACTAATTATTAAACAGGGTTTGATTTAAGTTAAATCTGTTTCACTTAGTTTTTTCCTTCTGAATACAGTGTAAGTGTTCATAGGTCAACTATTATTAGAGGGATGTCATTAAGGTATAGTTTCCTTTCTACATAAACATGTCATAAATTTTACTTCAGCGTATCAACTGTTTTTTTTTTTTTTATAAGTAAAGACGTGATTCTCTATTTAGGAAAGCATTTTCTTCAGTGCACTGTTCTATCCTAATTGTGAACTTTCCAATGTTTATTTAGAAATAATTTTCCTTCATACAACACTATGTATTTCCCAGTGTTCTCACTTGTTAGCAATGTCAAAGATGCAGGACAAGAGAAAGTTTGGACTTTTTGACTCATTCTTACGGTTAAACTAATATTCCTCTACTCATGTAATCATTTCACTTCCCCAAGTCAAGACCAACTCATTGAAAATCTTCATTAATAATATTTATCTCTTGAATAAATTCCAACTTTCTGAGCCTCTAAACTAATTGCCATGTAAGCAGACAATGTGTGTGTTGTGTTGGTGGTTAACATTGTCAGTCTCGCTCTCATGCCTGTCTTCTAGTAGGTAATCAGGAAATATTCATGAAAGAAAAATTATCATAGCCAAGGTCCTGCATTATCCTGTCTTGGTCTACTTTGCCAGGTAATCTCGCATAACTTATCTTCATAGTCTCTGTGTTTGATTCAATAAGAGTATTTCCTTGACCCTTGCATGTACCTCCACTTTCTCCATGTATGTTGTGTAAAATGCTTGCCCTCATATCTGCATACTCCATTTTTCCTATCATTCTAAGAATGGCAATTCAAGTGCATACCTTTTTTTTACAATTTTCTTAATCATCTCATTTAGAGCTTTTGTCTTCTAAAAATTCCTCAGAATTTTATTTGCATTTCTTTTACTAAAATCTTCTTTTTTTTTTTTTTCTTACTTTGAGTCACTATTATTAAATATATCTTTCTTTCCTTCACTTGAGTGTTTCAGATGTAAGGGAGCCTTGACTTTTCTTTCCCCTGTGGTGCCAATGCAGGTCCTTCAATGCACTGGCGCCAAGTGAATGTTTAGACATGACTTTGTTCACAGAAAGCACAAAATGCATTATTTGTCACTTGTCACTTTCCCCCTAGATATCTTAGAAAATGATTCATTAGGAATTTTACAGAACTTGGACCTTAAGTATTAAAGGACTAACTTTTAATTTGAGAAATATAATAAGAAAGAATGTTAAATATAGAGGAAGACTCTTGAATTCCAATAGAGTCTTTTCCTCTGGTAAAATAAATTTGACCATGGAACCCAACAATTTAAGACAGTATCACATGAAAAATAACTAAATATTGTAGATGGCAATAATAGGTGCTTCATAAGTCTTTATTTTCCTCTTTTCCTATTATTCTATTCCTTCATTTTCCTTTTTCTTTCTTTCCTTTCCTTCCTTGCCTTTCCTTTTAAAATAGTAATTTTATTAAATGAATTTGAAGTCTTTTTGACCTAAAACTTATATGTTCCATGTTTTATGTTAAATCAATGCAACCTTTTTCTTTCATTGTCTTTGATTTCTCACATGCAAAATAATAGGGGAAAAGTCCATTGCTTTATATTGAAAACAAGACTAAACAATAGTTTCTGAAGTTCCTGTGATAAAGTATATAAATGAAATATTTTGAAAGTCATCATTAGTTATCATTTACCTCTTCACATCCATTTGAGGATGTTCTTGTGGCACAGATTTTAAAGAGATAAGATGAAAAGAAGCAGTTTGAATCTGGACTGAAAACAGCTGAAGGACCAGTATTGAGAGTCATTAGCAAAGTACACAGATCTTCTCTATTCCTAAATGCTTCCCTGCTCCTGGATTTTTTTTTTTTTTTCTTTTTTCTTTTTTTCCTTCTGATTCTCCCCTTGTTTTAAAAACTGAAAGTGGGTCTTTCTTGTGGTTTGGGTGGCGAGAAACACATTTATCAGAATGGATTTTCCTGTTATTGTGCATATGAATAAATGCCACGTTCTTGATGCTGCTCTTTCTCATTCTATCACTTTCTTCCTAAGAAATCTATTTATTTATTTTGCCTTTATTATATACTTACAGTGTTTTTGTTTTTGCCTTTGCCATATACATATGAATACAAAGCATTGTTTTTGCATGGAATTTTTTTTCACTTTTAATATTTTATCTTTTGAAACTATATTATATGGATGGGAGGTTTTCCATATATGATTGTTTCATTATATTATAGGTTCATTTCTTTTTCTAGTTTCATTATATTTTTTTCTTTCAGAATGTTTTCTCTGCCATGGTTTTCTTCTTTACTTCTCTCTCTCTCTCTCTCTCTTTTTTTTTTTTTTTTTTTTTCAGAGTGTTTTCTGAGCATCTGTGTTGTGAATTTCAAATAATCCTTTTTTATTTTCAGGCTCTAAAGTGACATTCTTTGACTCTGCTATTATTTTTATGAGAAACAAAGAAGAATGATAAAAGGAATGTAAAATCTATCATAAAAATCACTGTCAGTTGAATATGTATTCTATTATTTAAGAGATTTATTTATGGAACATTTTGCACGTTACTTAAGAAACATGGTAAATAGGGCAAATGCATATTTTCATTTTATTTTATTTATTTATTTGCTTACTTTTTGGTACCAGGGATTGAACCCAGGGGCACTTAACCACTGAGCTACATCCCCAGCCATTTTTATTATTATTATTATTATTATTATCTTTTTCATGTTGAGACAGGTTCTCACTAAGTTGCTTAGACCCTTGCTAAGTTGCTGAGGCTCCTTTGAAATTTCAGTCCTCCTGCCTCAGGCTCCTGAGACTGTTTTTTCTTTAATCATCTTTTATTTGGTTTAATGGACAAGGGAAATGATTTCTATATCATGAGTCAAACTTCTTGAAAACTTTGGAAGTTGTGAGAAAAGTTGCTACTCATGTGGTTCTTAACACACCAGCCATTTTGAAAAGTAGCAGCTGCATTAAAATACAGCTGGAATAGGTGTGGCCAAAGTAGGATCTCATTGCCAATGTCAAAGCAACTTGCAACCACTTTATTAATAGTTTTCCTGAAGGTGTCTCCACTTGTTTGAAGAGATGCAGAATTCAGCAGTTCTTAAATTTTTAGCAAAAATCACCTATTGGGAAAACTTCAGCATACCATATTCCAGTGATAATTGATTGATATGATTTAGGTAAGAGAAAGTCTTTTAGGTAAGAGGGATTATTGGTGAAGAAAAGTGAATAAAACAAACAAAAAAAAAAATTGTGTTAATCACCATTTTCCCAGGATGTCAGGTTTGGGAAATAAACATTCAAATTGTTAACTCCATGAAGATAGTGATTTTTATTCTTCCCATTGCTTAACATAGCACCTGGAGTATTGTTGGTATTCAAGGAATGCATTCAATAGAAACTGAATGTAATTTCTTAAATCCTGTATTTTATGGTAGATGTTTAAAGTAGATCTATACTTTCAAGTAAGCCTTGAATTATGTACACATTACTTTTAATTTCAAAAGAAAATACACAAAATTTTCCTTATTCTAAGACTTAGAGCATATTTTTTCCCTAAAAATGGAATTGATGAACTTTGTCAGAAAATTAAATAGTCACAGTCATTTCCAAACTAGCTGATAATATTAGAATAGATGAAAAATTATAATAAGATTTAAATTTTATCTCATGAAATATATCATCAAATTTTGGCACTTGTTATTGCTTATAGATCATGCTGTATAGATTAAATTCAAATTGTTTAGCCTTGGTCTTCATTTAAATAAATATGTCACTTTGAACTTTGTAAATATTGTCATGGAAAAAACAGCATTATTTACTGAACTATGACAAAAAAGTTTTCAATTACACCAATATTGCTTATGGAGTTATAATTGAATACAGATAGAAATAAATACAGTGCCTTTTAATGGGAGTTCAATCCTTTAGTTCTACAGTATTTATTATGTGACTGCAGCAGACACTGCAATTTAAACATATCCCTTTCTTTGTACCATAAATACATTTTCAGAAACAAAACAAATATGTAATCATTTAATCTGTTAGAAGTAAGCAGATAATTCTACGATTGGGTTATGTTTCAGCTTTAAGAATGGGAGTTACTAACTGGAGGAAGTATTACAAAGCTACAATTTTAGGGAAGAAAGCTGTATGAATGGGAGGAGGAATGCTTTCCATGTAACTAGAATAGTCGTTAAGATTCACTTTTAAAAATGAGGAGCCTAGCCAAAGGGAGAGCTGAAAGGCAAGCTAGTGTCTGTGTTCACAAGCATCTACTTGTTAAATTGCATGCTTTCTCCTCACAGTTGAAGACCATTCTCATTAGGGATGTTAACATTTTCAAGTAGGGCTTTTAGAGACTTGTGGCTTAACCAGGGAAAAGGCAGTAGAGTCTGATATAATGGTCACCCTGACACTTTCCTGCATAATACTTCTTTCTGCTGGGCCAAGACTTGGCTATTTTCTCAGGCAAAGGAGGTCAACTGAAATTTGAATTTTATTATTAAATAAACCAATGAAATGTTTTATCTTTATAGTTATAATTCTGTGATAGGCTTTCCATCATGTTAGAATTACTGATCCACCATGAAGGTAAAAGAACAGGCAAGACAAATGAATTAAGGTGATTTTGGCTAATGCATTTTTTAATATCGTGTAGTTGAAAAGAAAAAGAGAAAATTACTTTTTGATAGACTATAATTGGAAACTATGTTGTTCAGAAGTGAATACTACTCTCTTGAGTTTGGCATTATTTAAGCATGCTCTCAGTTTGGTAAGAAAAGGAAATTTCACAATGTGTTTTATCTGACTATCATAATTTCAGTGTTGTTGGAGAGTTAAGCTTATCTCATTCATCATCAAAATGTCTCAGTAGCATCCTTACATTTTTAAGCCGAAATATTGATTAGCCTGTCCTAGAATGTAGTAAATATTAGCTGATCAATCCAACCTCTCTGATTGCTTCAGCTTCATAGATCAAGAGCTTTTCATAGTGCTTAAAAAAATCCTTGCATTGTTTGTATTCTTGACCTTATGTTAATTTTCAGTCTTTTTATGATACCTTAAGCTATTGATGGTAGCATCATAATTAAATAAATGAAAGTTTTAAATCAAACTTTTACTGATACTGGTAATAGCAATTTCCTGAATTTTAGTTATGTGTTTCGGTGAGACTTTGCTTAGAACCTCATGACCTAAATTAATATATTTTTGTGGTATTTTCAAGAATACTAAGTAGTGTCAACAAAATAAAAATACTAGCATGTTAATATGAAATTTTGAGATTAGTCAGATATTTTCTTGTAGTAAAATATTTGTTAGAAAATTAATGATGAATAGTATGAGTTAATTGTTTTACGTCTTAGATTGAGCTTCTATGGCCCATGAATTTCTACTAGTGTTTTTTTTTTTTTTTTTTTTTTTTTTTTTAATCTGACTATATGCAGCTAGAGAAAGAATTAGGAAAAATGCAGGAAGTAAACTTAATTCTTTTTTATTCATCTTTGATTCTGAAACAAATTATAGACTGTCAAGTTGTAAAAGAAATATGGAGAAGTGCTGTGCACTTTCTTATTTCTTTTTCCTCTTTTTACTCATTAAATATTTATGGTACTGTCTTTAAATGCTTGGGAAAGTAATGGAATAGAATAGGCACTGTCCTGGCAAATTTCATAATTGATTGTTGAATTGAGACACATTAACATATAACCCTAACTGAAGGTATTAAATCCAATGGTACAGCAGAGAAATGGGATCTCATGATCCAGTTCTGGGGCTGAGATGGAAAGGAAAGCAAAGAGAAAAGGAAATAAGGGTATAGAAAGCCTTTGCACTTTTGCATGTTCGAAATATTTGTACAGAATCATTTGGGCAGGCTTAATCCTACCCAGATGATTTAAATATTGTTTAGATTTTGTGGCTAATCTATATACTAAATGTTTATTAGAAAGAAAAAATTACCTTTAGAGTACACAATAATTTTTCAGGCACTCAATAAATATTTGTTAAATGAATTAACTCATCAATTTATTTGTCAAATAATTATTGAACACTTGCTTAGTGTCAATTACTGCACTTGAGTCACAATAGTGATTGCTATAGACTGAATGTTTATGTCTTCTCCAAATTCATATGTTTAATACTAACACCCAATATGGTGACATCTAGACATAGAGACTTTATGGAGGTAATTAAGCTTAAATAAGACTATAAAGGTGGGATCTTGATCTAGGAGGATTAAGATCCTTGTCTCTTAGGATCCTTCTAGGATCATACACCAGAGAGCATACTCTTTCTCTCTCAGCCATCTAATGATACAATGAAAATGTGTCCTTCTGTGAGCCAGGAAGAGAGCCTCACCAGACCTTTAACATGCTTCCATCATTACCGCCAATGTCCAGCCTCCAGAGCCATGGGAAAATACATTTCTGTTGTTTAAGCCACCCAGTGTGTGGTGTTTTGTTATAGCAGCCCAAGCAGAATGATACCTCTGTAATCAATATGTGGAATGCATAAAGAAGGTTGATATAACAATTACATTACTGATTTAGTATATATGCTATAATTGTAGAATGTTAGAAGGTAATAACTCTTGAGGGCAAAAAGAAAAAAGTAGAAAATGTGAGGATAGGAACTGGTATGAAAAGTACATCTTACAACATTGAGAAAGAGATCTGTGTAGTCCTCATTGAAAAAGTGATGTTGAGTAAGTACACTGTGTGATATGGATATTTGAGAATTGAACATCCAGGCAGTGAGAACAGCTAGTGTACAGGCCCTAAGGAGGCACCCATGTCTTTTTTGTTTATGAAGCAAAAAGAGGTCAGTATGTCTTCAGGAGAGGGATGTTGGAAATTAGTAGTCAGTAAATTTGCTTGGGAGGCAAAGTCTACATATAATCAATTTCCTCTATTAGCTGGAATTAAGTTGATGTCAGATATTTTATCTCTTTGCCTGAAGAATTTATTTTTAATCTCCAGTGTATTTTCTAGTTAAGTGCCAGAATTTATTGATTTCAGTCAACTGAAATGATTTACTGTTTCAACATGTAGGATTAAGCCTTTTTTTGGGGGGATTTGAAAAAATTATTATTTTTAAGTTTTACAATACTTTTTTAATATTTATTTTTTAGTTATAGTTGGATACAATACCTTTATTTTATTTATTTACTTTTATGTGGTGTTGAGGATTGAACCCAGGGCCTCGCATGTGCTAGGTGAGCACTCTACTGCTGAGCTATAACCCCAGCTCTACAATACTTATTTTTGATCAGTATTCATATTCTTCTTTTTGGGCCCCAGTTGTACATATCTTGGGCATCTCCTGCCTGTTTTTCAATGCAAACCCTCTCTCTCTCATTCTCTTAAATTCTTTGTTAAACATAATTATTATGGTCCTGGTGATTTTAATTTTTCCACGCGGTGTCCTTTATTAGATTTTCTTTGGAATCTGTTTTTCCTTGGATCTTTTCCTTTACTCTTTACATCTGATTTAAGTTGTTCCTTTACTTCCATTTCTTTCCTACGTCCATTAAATTTGCCTGTCTTTTCTCTGTATTTGTCCATTTGAGTTATTAGTAGTTGTACTTGTAACTCCAAGTAATTTTTCATGACCTCAAATCATGTGTTTTAGGGTATTAAATTCAACTTGGAATGTTATAGTATTCTTTTACTACATGTTTGTTTTTGTTAGGACAGGACTTTCATCAGGGAAATTACTGTAGTTACAATATTGTGTCATTTAATGTTGATACAGTCTGCTTCTTTATAATATTATTCATTTTGTGAATAGAATTCCTAGTTAAAGAATATCCCTTTCTATCATTCTTTTCTCTTTTGTGTTTAGTTTTGGTGTTATTTAATGGTAGTGTTGATGGCAATGGGGAGAGGACAGAGTTAATAAGTCTTATTTACCTTGTTTTCTACAGGAAACACAAATTTCCTTATTTTCCATCATGGCCTGATTTCCATCCCTTACCGATCCCTCTCATTCTCCTGAGGAAGCAATGCTTTTTGAAGTCTGCCAGTTCTGATCCTGCAAACCATCAAGTTCCTTTAAAGCCAGTATTGAGACCAACCCTTTATTGACCCATCTCTATTATTTCAATGTTTGATGCTCTAGTTGGTCTTTTGGGGAGTTATTCAGTCTATGTTTCATCTTTATGCTCTCCTGTACTCGCTGTTTTTCATGGCATCTCTTATGCCTTGTTTCTCCCACCATCCATTTCCATAGACATACAGTATTGGGTGATTGGTAGAAATGCTTCTGGAATATTTTGTTTCTCTTTTTTAAAAGCTGTGATTTTCTTTCTCCTAATGATGTTGAAGTCTTGAATTAGTTTTTGATTTATGTGGCATTATTGCTAATTTTATGATCTATTTAGAAGGTTGAAGGGAAGATTTAGAATCAGTGGCCAATAATGTTCTCCATTCCCAACAATCTCTATTTGTCTGCATTTTTTAAAAAAAAAGAAAGAAAAAGAAAAAAACCATCAAACAGTGAACTTCAAATATTTGAAGTTATTTTCTTTAAATAGGCACATACATTTTATTCTTATAAATTCTGCTTATTAAATGAAGGATCTGGTTTCAAGAGCACTTAAATATAGTTTATAAAGATCACTTTATATAGAATTTAAGACAAGAGATGAGACATTCTTTTGCAAAAAATTATGATATTCTGATATCACTAAGATACATGTGACACAGAGCTAATCTGCTACTTAGTAGTGATATAATTAACCATAAATGATGCTAATGTAAATGCTTAATCGCCAACATGTATCTGCAAATTTCTGAGAAAATGATAAATATTCTAATTTGCCTTTTTTTCTCCCCATAAATGTTGCTATACTTACTGTTTGTACCAAGTTGACAGGATAATTTACTCATTTTCCCAGTTTGATAGACATTCTAATATGATTAATTACTTCTTTGAATAATATCTCTATAATTTAGCATATTTAAAAATTAGTAAAGGCTGACCTTTAATGACTGTCAAATATTGAGCCCACGATTAGATGAACGTTCTCATCTTAAAAAAAAAAAATTGGGGTACATTTTCAGATCAATTTCCTCTATTAGCTGGAATTAAGTTGATGTCAGATTCTAAATCCTCCCACTGGAAGATGGAAAAAAAAAATAACAGATGAGTTACAAAAACCATTTTTTTCTGAAAGACAGCAGAAATGTAAAACAATATCTGAGTTTAAGTTTTCAAAAATGAAGGAGCTCTTCCTTGCTGTACTAAAACCACTAATTTTTAACATTCTTCTCAGTTTCTCTGTGCCATGGGGGATTTGTCAAGTCTAGTCACAGTGTGATGACGTTATTTGGGCAGTGCAGAATCTAGTGGAGAGATGAGGTTGGAAAGTCTTTGATTCTTCTGTGGTGTGATAGATTGGAGCCTTTGATACTTCTGTGGTATGAAGGATTGGAACTTAGAGAAACATCATAATAGATAGCTGCCTCCTCCTCCTGTAAAAAGACATGCTCAATTCTGGTTTGTTAAAGATATTAGATTATTACTAAGGGAAATCAGGATGGAATTTTCTTCCTTTTATTTTGCATCGGAGGCAAAGTCTATATATAACCACAAAATGGACCTAATTCTTTAAATAATTTAATAAAATACAGGGTGGGATAACTATAACTGAAGTTTCAACCCAGCCCAGACTCAACTCTTCAAACTGTTTGCCTAACAGGAAGGACAACCCACATAGGGGATTTTTATAGGAACTTTATCTTTAAGATTATTTGTAGTGTTTTACCTAAACCTACTTATGCTAGCTTTTTATCACTGTGATAAAATACCTGAGAAAATCAACTTAAAGAGGAAAAATTTATTTTATGTCAGGGTTTCTGGTTTCAGTGCATAGTCACTTGGCCCCCTCACTTTGAGTTGTTGGTGAACACAACATTATGGGGCAAAGCCTAAAGTGAAGTGAAGCTGCTCACCTCATGGTGGCTGGAAGGGAGAAAGAGAGGGCAAGGAAGCAGCCAGGAACAAGGTATACCTTCTAGGAATTGCCCCCCAGTGAGATACTTCTTTCAACAAGTCTCCACATTCTAAGAGTTTCACCACCTCCCTGTAGCTCCACCAGCTGGGGTCCAAGCCTGCTACACATGAGCCTTTGGGGGACATTCAGGATCCAAACAAACACTAATAGTAATAAAAAAAAAAAAAAAAATCTTAGACAGTCCAAGAGGCAAGAAAGAAGAAAGGTCGGGCACGGTGGCGCATGCCTGTAATCCCAGCACTTTGGGAAGCCGGAGGATCGCGAGTTCAAAGCCAGCCTCAGCAATGGCGAGGCACTTAGCAACTCAGTGACACCCTGTCTCTTAATAAAATACAAAAAAGGGCTGGGGATGTGGCCCAGTGGTCGAGTGCCCCTGAGTTCAATCCCCGGTACCAAAAAAAAAAAAAAAAAGAAAGAAGAAAGGAAGAAATTATGAACGATCTTCTCGAAAAGGTAGATGATAGATGTAAAACCACTGGCAATCCAAGCATAGATTCAAAAATGCCTACTATAAATATGCTAAAGGAAATAGAAGAATGGAAAAGCAAAAGACAAGAATTGGGAACTCATATTACACTAACAGAAAACATACCAGCTCAAACCAAGATGACAAAAATTAAAAGAAAGAAAATAGATTGTAAAAGGAATGTATGACATAATTAAATAAGGAAATATAAACCAGTTTTAAAAAAAGAAGAAAGAAAATGGGATAAAAGCAACATTATAAAAATAATGTCTGAAACGTATCAAAATATAATGAAATACATCAATGTATAGATTTAAGAAATTCATCAAATCCTAAGCAGTGTAAATATAAGTATAAAGAAAATACCATTAATGAATGGAAGAGTCAAATATTTGAAACTAGAAATAAAGGGAAAAGTCTTGAAAATGGCCAGATTGAAAACAATAAATTACATTTATCAACAATAAGACTGATAGCTGACATTTTCCTATAGAAGCAAGAAAAGAATGAAAAGATGTCTTTTGAGGTGAGCACTAAAAGAAAAAGTCAAAATAGAACTGTATACTCAACAAAAAATTCTTCACTTATACAAAATTGAATTTATTTATAGAAACACTCATTACAAGAAATCCAAAGAAATGTACTCAACTTGAAGGAAAATAATTCCAAATGGAACATGTAACTACAATAAGAATTCCTGAAGGGTTGACTGTAGATATAAGGTCAATATATAAACTCAGTTGTACCATTATAGACTAGCAACAAAAAATTGAAAAGTGAAGCTTTAAAAATACCACTTTCAAGAGCATGAAATCATGACTGAGGAGTGACTTTAATAGAATGTGAGACTTCTATATTGAAAGTCTAAAAACACTGCTTAAAGAATTTAATAAAACACTAAATAAGTGTAGAACATTATTACTCTACAGATTTGCTAATATTCTAATACAACCAAGCATATTTCTTTAATTTTGGTGGATGGTAAAATAATATTGCTATGTATATGTTATACATGTTATGTATAGCATATGGTGTATGTGTATGGTATGTATATGATTTTAACTTCAAAACAGAGGAATGTAATATGGATGAAATAACATATATTTGGTGTCTTTAAAAAATACAAGGGAACATGGAAAAAAACATGGAAACTTTTTGACAGAAAACTGTTAAAAGTGACTAAAAATACAAAGTTAGAAAAAATGTATTGTTTTCTGTTTTGATAAACAAATTTAAGTATGTGACTAGAAATATCAGAGCATTTAGCTATTAATAAAGAGATCCTATATTATCTGTTATTAAGTGAATAAAAATGAGGTTTTCTTTAAGTTGTATTTCTGTATTTAGTGCCTTTTCTAAAATTTATGGAATCAATGTTCATTAAAGCAATGTTAATTTGTCAAATTGAATTTTCAAAATGAAATTGAAAGTTTTCTGATTTATGACATTTTTGTTACAAGTTGGCACTTTTTCCCTTATTAATTCATGTCATGATTTTAATGTCAATATTTCATTCAATACTAAAAACTGGCATAAGAACTGACATGTTTTTTTTTACTGACCCATATTGGGGATTAATGTCATTTAGATGAAGAACTCATAATTAAAATTCTCCAGAATTACTAGGACTGTTTGTTACATCATGTATAACAAACTAATATTTTTATTCCTCATGTACTGTCAGATGTCCTTAAAGATAAGGAATTTATGATGAACACTGTTGTTACACACAAGAAAACACATTCCTGATTTCATCTTTCTCTTCTGGATTGTGTTATTTTTATAATTCCAGATGCTTTTGAATATTCCCATATCCAATCCTTATTATTTGTGGAATTCATATTTGTAAATTTACCTACTTGTTACAAAATTGAATACCGAGCTCTAAATCAATACTCATGGCACTTTTGCTGTGATTCACAGACATGCACAGGACAGTTAAAAATTTGGGTTTTCCAAGTACATATCCTTTCCTGTTTCACCTGTTTTTGCAGCCTGTTTGTAGGCAAATGCATTACATTTTTGTGCTTCTTGGTGATTTCATTGTTGAGATGGCCTGAGTGTAGTGCTAAAGTTCTGTTTATATTAGATAAAAAGTGTAAGAAGGCTATGATAGGCCTCACAAAGAGAAAAATATGTGTGTGAGGAATGCTTTGTTCAGCATGAGTTATAGTGCTTTAGGCTATGAGTTCAGTGATCATGAATCAACAATATAGTACATCCAGAAAAAGGAAGAGGAAATTTGTGATATGTAAGTGGTGTTGCTCTGTAAAGGTCTAAACTAATATCTGCAGTATGTGCTGAAGCTATGGAAAAGCTGGTGAAATGGCTGCATTTGTAAATTCATGAGATGATGACCAATAAAAAGCATAGTGGACAGCATTGTTGTAAGGATAATAGTTACAAAAAATTTATGGCCATATTATCTACATCAAGAAAATGACAAACCCTTCTAGGCTAATGCTGTGTAGGTTGCATGTTTCTAAGGATGATAAACATGAAAATATTTAAAATTGCTGGTGAGGCACTTTCTGCAGGTAGCAAGTCTTTGAAAGAATTTTTAAAATGCCTACTAAGTTTTATATAGAAAAAATATTATGTCGATGAGCAGGTTTTCAATGTTGATGTGACTGACCTATGGTATAAAAACTTTGGGAAATGAATCTACATAATCTAAGTAGCATTTGGGTGACAAAAGTGTTGTGACCTGTTTTGGTGGTGCCTAAATTTGTATTTCCTCTAGGAACAATAGTTCAGTATTCACTAATTCAGTGTTCACAGAAACTTTATAGAAAATAACTACCACAGATAATGAGAATCAACTGTTACTTCATCTTCGTATGCATTGCAATCATGTTTGAATCAAATATGTCCTGCCTTTCATGTCTATGATGTAAACATTAATGTTTAGCTTACAGTCTGTTATTTATAGTCAGAGAGACTGGATCTGATTGCAACTTTTTCTCTTTTTATTACCATGTATTCATGACTTGGCTCAAAAGCCATCAATCTAACCCTATAGCTTATACCATTACTTGTTTTCTGGAGTCCACATCTATACTTCCTTGCTTAATGCTTCCTTATTACATTGTGTCCCCCAAGAGATTGCAAAATGCTTTACAAAACCCACAACACATTGTTACTGCTCATAAATAATAGAGTACTGAAGCTACCCATCTGTCTACTCTGGAGAACCTTATACCTGCTGGAGGTAGGGATGTAACTTCAGTATTTAGATATAGCTGAATGTAAGTCTGCAATCTGCTACCAAAATTTTTATTGAAAAATAGCTTGCTGATTAGTAGAAACACAAAAAATTAAACAAAGACTGAAAAAATTTCTTCTGGAACAATAAAGCAAAGAGTAATAATTTTCCTCATTGGTTCAGCGAGATAGGATAACATTTGCATGACTTTAGGACTGAATGTGATCTGTCAGTGATTATCAGATTATGGCCCTTGGATTTCTGTGGATCACCAAAACCCTCAGTGAACTCAAGAGCTTATTTTAAAATAATAGTACTAACATTGTCTTTGCCTTATTCACTTTGTTGACATCTGCTGGGAGGGAGACAAGACAGTGGGTCAAATTGCTGATGCCTTTCTAAGAGTAAAGGCAGTGAGCATACATCATTTTGATGGGATGGGAAGTAAGCATAAAACACCATGGCTTCATATTGAAGTGAAAAGGCATTCTAGAGTAAAGGCACTTGCACATTTGTTTGAGTTGCAAATTAAATGAGCTGCTTTGTTCATGAACATTACTTTTACTGAAAGAATGAGAAAAACCATGGTCTTTGAAACTTGGGTATTTTGTAGCTATTTGCCCTTGAAAATATATGAAGTGAATCATTCACCTCAGGGAAAACGAATTGTGGTATTTATTGCCAATGATAACACTAGAAATTTCAAGTGAAAATTAGAAATTTAGAAAGACCATATCCTACACTGTGAGCTTCATAGCTTCCCAACACTTAGAGATGTGTCTGAGAAAAATTATAATGTTATTTTTATATTACATACAAAATACATCAACATTCACAAAATTTGCACAGCATACAATTACCAATGCATGATATTACAAAATATTTCATACGTTAAAAAAACATTCAAAATGCAAGTTAAACTAATAGATGTAACCTGGTAGAATATGAATATTTGTTGTTAAAGCTTTGGGTTTCATATTGCAAGTAACCTTTGTAACCTTTAAAAACTATTACTTGCTGAGTTTGAATGTAGTATCAAAGCAGAGTATCCTTAATTATATGAAAAAGGTATAGAATACTATTTTTTTCAAACTGAATATACAGGTGAAGTAAAATAACATTATCAAAAAAACAAAACAAAACAAAAACAAAAACAAAAACATTGCAACCAACTGAATTAAAAGGCAGATATGAGAATCCAGCTTTCATTATGACAAAGTTTTTAAAAAAAAATATTTTAAACATACAAAAATGTCATTCTTCTGGGTCAATTTTAGGAAATATGTTTATTTTGCCTTAAATTATTATATATGTTATTATTTATTATGTTTATTATTATTTTGCATTAAAAATAAGTACTCTTAAAAATTTATAGTTTAAATTTTAATACAGCAAATATTGATAGATGTAGCCCAAACAAAGAATTCAAATTTTGGGTTCTTAAAACATTTATAAGAGTTTAAGGGTACTGAAACCAAAATGTTTGAGAGTTGGTACACTGCATATTGAAAATATTTGAATAGTACAAAGTTTTATTACTATGTAGTAAGTTATACTTAAAAGTAAAATGGTATTTAGAGAGGATAATTAAAAAGAAAAAAAAAACTCAGGATTTGGCTATTTTATCACTAGTTCAGTTGATGAAATTATTCCTATTGGGTGTAGTTTCTACAATGTGAAAAATCTCAGAGAGAAGAAATATTTTGCTTGCTTGAGATGTGGAGAACTAGTAACTGGTGTAACATATTCCTAGCATTCAGTCTTGAATGGGTGATGGGTATTAAGGTACTAATGTTTATTGAGAACAATCAGCCTTTATTTATTTTTTTTTTTCTTTTAGTGCTGGGCATCAAACCTAGAGCCTCATGCATGGTAGGCAAGTGCTCTAACACTGAGCCACACCCTCACACTCAATCAGGGTCCGTACACACACACACACACACACACACACACACACACACACACATATTTGTTTTTTTTCCTCAGATAACCCACTGAGGTGCATTATTTTGTGGAAATGAAAAATTTGACTCAATGAATTTGACTTTGTTAAAACCACACCAAAGGAGTTGGGAATCAGACTGCATACTCTCAACACCACAGTCTTTGCTATTTCTCCTGCACTACATTGCTTTAAGAAAAGTTTCCTTAATTTATTTTTTCTTTCCTTAGGTTTTTAGTCACATCCACATAATAAGTAACACCTAATGTGTTTGATTTTTAAATACTTTTCTTATTAGGAATTAATGCAAATAAAATGTAAAATCAGCATGAAAAACAAAGCAATTACTCATGTGCATTTATCTTTAATAAAATGAAGTTATTGTATATTTCATTTCAAATATCTGTATAATGTTCTCTCTCTGATACTTAATCATATATTTCATATGTAATGTAGAACATTTATATATATGTATACCTGCTATTTATATAATAAGAAATATTTATATTATATTCTTAAAACTTTTTTAAGTATCACTAATTGTCTATAACAATTTTAGTTACCTGTGTCAAATTTAATCATATAGGTAAACTGTAATTTATTTAACTAAGTCCAATTATTACAGAGTCAATATATTTCTAATATTTTGCTATGGTAAATAATATAGCAAAGGATATTCTTCAATTTAACTTGAAATGTATCCATAATTACATTCCACAAAATATTAAAACTAGAATTTTATATATGCATCTAAGTCGTGTCGTTCAAATGTTGTAACTATTAATACTATTAATTTAAATATTTTCTAATATTCATTGTTGGCTATTATTAGAGTAAATGTGTTTGCTTTAATAATTTTTGTCTTCATCACTAATATCACCGATGAGCTTGATGCTTTTTCATATACTCATAGGCCATTTTCATTTTAAGAACTATATTTATCTATTGAACTATTGCTAAAAGTAATCATCATCTTCATCCCTTATGTATATATTTCTGTGGGCCAGAACCATTCCATATTATAAACACACACACACACACACACACACACACACACACATACACACACACACACACATACACATGCATACACACTCACATTTAATCTTAAAATTAACACTGAGATAACTACAGATCACTCAGGATAGACTAAGGTATACTGGTGTAACAAACATCAAAATTGCAAAGGTATAAAACATGTGACATAATTTTATTTCTTACTTACATTGGACATCTATTCTGAGTCAACAACATGAGGTCTACCTCTTCTTCATAATAAGACCCGGACTGAAGGGTTTCTCCCTACAGGGACTTCATCAATCTTTTGACAGAGAAAAAAAGGAAGGAGTCAATCACAAAGTGACTCCTAAAGCTTCTGTGTGTAGGTCTACCCTTCATATTTGTGCACATTTCTTTGACCAAAAGAATTTAAGTATCTGAACATGTCCTAATAGTGTGATGACATATAATCTTTCCTCATGGAGGAGCATCACAAATCACAGAACCAGTCATGCTTCACTGGGAAGAGAAAGCATTACCCTCCCACAAGAGGGGTGGCAAATATTTGAGAAGAAATATGTAATATTCACACCAGAAATCATTATTTTACACATTTTATCAATGACAAAACTAAGATACAGAAAGTTTATTTAAGTTACCAGTACTCTGAGAATTAATAAATGATGGTGCTGGGATGCAAGCCCATACATTCTGATTTCAAAACTGTGCTCTTGTCCAATGATAGGAGATACCTCATATCCTAACATAAATTACCTAACACCTTATTGCCTTTAACCATTATAGCCCTATAGCCTGTTGTTCAAACCTAGACCCTTTATTTTTCATAAATGTTAAACTGAATAGGATGCATGAACTAGTTTTTATCTGGGACTGTTACAAGTAAATCAAGACGTGTGGCAAACCTAGAGGCAAATTTTATAAAGCATTGTATTATTATCAGAAAGAAATTAAGTACTTTGGCAAGTTTGCATAATGAATACTAATCAAGTAAACACTTAAAGAGAGGCTTTACTGCAAAATGTATAAAATAATACCCTCCAAGGCATAGTAAATCTCTAAATGGGTTTTGCTTCTTTGCTATATACTGTAAATGAAACTTGGTAATGTAGGATTTCCCAAGATGGTCGCTAAAATTTGTTCAATTTCAGTATATTTAACTGTCACTTGAAGTAATAATATTCCTATGGGTGGCTGAATAATATTTCTAATATTCTAAAATTTTAATAGCTAGAGTAGAATAAATAATAAAAGTTACACTAAGAATTCATTCAGTGAAAAAAAAAAAAAAAAAAAAAAAAAAAAAACAAGATTTATAGACCTGAGATCATGTACCTATTGTCTTATATGCTTAGTGAAAAAATTTATAAATGCAGCTGGGTATACAAACTATAAAACCTCATTAATTTTGATATTGCTTATTCTCATACTAGAAATCTTTAGGGGAGTTTAGATTTGCAATCTTTTATAGGTTTCCAGACTCATTAATTGCCTTTGCACAACTTTTGTTCATCAGGTTCTCATTGGGTTATATCTAGCTTTTGAAATTGAAAATGTTAAAGTAAAACATAAATTCCCCATAGAAAAGTGATTGCAGGATGTGAATACATGCAGACAAATCCCCAAAAGGAATACAAATTATAAACAAAAAATACATTCCATACTAGTTGTCACATTATTTGTGAGTAAAGGAGTGAAATACAAAAATAACATGCTATTTTTATCTATTAAATGGGCAATGATTAAAAATAGATTATTCAATGTTGGTGAAGGTTTTGTTCAAGTGAAAGTTGTATTTTGCTGGTGAGGATCTAACTTGACCCAAATTTTGTCAAAAGAGATAAGAAATAATACCACAAGAATGTATAAATGTTTGTAGACATTGGCATGAAGGAAATTATCTTTTGGAATTGCCTATACATTTTAATTTATTTAATAGCATTATTTCTAGTATTGAAATTCTGGACACAAGAATGAAAGGGTAGATAAATAATAGTTTGCCCAAATAGGGGAAACTTACACATATACAAAAAATAATTTGCCTTCAAATAATGTAACTTAGGAAACTTTAATTGTTCAGTGTTGAGTCTGCAAAACTGTTAAACATGATGATTGCAATTTAAAAAAGTAGATGTAAATGTAAATGTGCATCAGATTATTAGTAGCAATTGCAAAATACCATAGGAAAATAAGTGAATTTTATTTGCTTTTCCAAACTGTATTTCTTACATATTTTGAAAATTTTTTTTATAGTCAATGAAGTAATTAGAAAAGTTGTCAAACAAAATTAGACAAATTAAGGTTTAAATTTACCTGTAGAAAGTTTCTTCTTTGGACAAATGTATTTCCATTTGTTGACTACCATGAGATTTGCTAAATATCTTAAAATCAATAGTATATTATTTGTACACTTCATTTACTAAAGACATAATCTTGTCATTTGTATTAATAGTGTAAGTTGTGTTTAATTAATTAAGGTTATGCTGTAGGTTGAGAAAATGTAATTTTACTAATTTACTCATTGCCTACACATTTCCTTCCTGAGATAAATGGTGGTCTTTCAGTTGTAATTAAGATAGAGAGATGGTAGAATAAGTAAGTAAGCTACAAGCACCCACGTAGAAAGAATATAGATTGGAAGAAGTTTCTTTCATCCTTCAGTTCATCCCTGAATTATGCCAAAATTGACAGAGCTATCTGTGACCATAGTAGATGACATACATCTTCATTGAGAAAACAATGTTTTTGGCTCACAGTCATTTAATTATATATTTCCTTTTCATTTTATATATTATATATGATCTATTTTTTGAAGGAAGGCTATCATAATTTTATATTGTTTCAAGTTTCCAAATATATTATATGTGTAAGAATTCTGTCAATGACAGAGAATAAATTACTAAGCATGTTTGTATTTGCACAGAAGGGCAGTCAATAAAAAGGTTCAGAGAGCAGACCCTAGAGCCAGATTACTTGCATTTGGATCCCAGCACTGCTGTGCTGTGTGACCTAAGGAGAGTTACTTAACCCTGTGTCTTAGTTGTTTCAAATGCTATAAATTTGTATATATATATACAAATTTATATACACACACATATCTACTGAAATGAAAATTAGGCTACCTGTTTTTGGTGTTGTGAGGATTACTTGAGTTCATGTGTACATAGTATATTACATAGTATACTAGTGCTAGAGCCATGGCACATTTAGTTATTATTTTGAGATTCTTCCCTTGCTAAGCAACCATAGTGATTACAACACATAGCTATAGCTTTGAGGAATACATAAACATATCCATCATGGGAGTAATTTGTTGCCAGCTTCACTGCTGTATAGAGGGTTATAGAAGATAATCAACATATGTAGATGTGATCATCAAGAGATGTGGAAATAGAGAAATGCATTATAAACATGATGTTTGTTGATAAATTTATAATTAGTGAGATAAAATTTATGAATGTTATGGGATGTCATGGAATAGCTTTTATGAGATGAGACTCCCACAAGGTTCACAAAACAGTATGTTGATAAATATTTTTGTAAAAGGATAAAAACAGGTTTTTCAATCTTTATGGAAGACATTATGCAATAATTTTCCATGGGGTTTTCCTTTTTTCAGTTTATATTAATTGATAAAAAAGAATACTTTTGAAAAACCTAAAGTGATATTTTAAGTGATTTACAAATATAAAGACATTATAATGACTACTACTACTTTTTAAATAAAAGTCATAGAAAATGTAAGCAAAATAAACTATTTTGAGTCCTCTTTTGTGAAAGAATGATGAACAGAATGCACGTTGCATCTTAATCTTTGGTTCATTTTTATTTACTTTCTTTGGTAATCAGAATTTTTAAGCTGAATATTTTGGGATATACTTCAAATACTCTGTACCCACTTGCTGTGTATGGGAATACTGAGTAATGGAGCTGATGTTCTCTGCATGTATTATTTCAAAGAAGAGTGCTGGGAAGGAGGTCTGCTATGGCAACCTTTATTGAAGCAACTTGGCTGCTTTAGTTGTATCACTTCAGAGTAACACTTCAGAGTAACTTCCTGTGTATATGAGTGTTACCGGAGATCCAAATGTAGTTTGCTTTGGAGGTAGACCATTTTCAGATAACCATTGATTTATCATATTCATATTTTGATAGTATGTGTGGTGTTTAACAGTATAAAGTACCTTCAACATTTAATGGACACTTGTGGTTGAACCACAATAAAACAGTGCTTGAGTCTTGGGTTTTCTTGGTCTCCAGGCTCTAATTCAAGCAATTTCCTGTCCATACAACCAAAGATTCTTCAAACATTCTATAATTATGACATATTTTTCTCTAAAATATCACAGTTTGCTTTGCCCTATCTTCTGTTTAAAATCTGGAAATTATCAAATATCTCTATTCAAATAAATTCCCTATGTATATAACTTTCAGCAGTATCTTATATCTAGGTACCAGTGAGTAAACAGAGGGGTCATTTTCATGGCTTTTTGAGGTGTATTTTTAAATGATTGATCTCCTTTGTGTTTTAGAAACATCATAGCCTATATGTATTTAATTTTCAACATCAAAAATAAACAAGTAAAGTGACTTACCTCAGCTCCTAACACAGATGGAGATGAAATTTGGTTTGGTGCTGAATCTTAAGAGTAAGATACCTTATGTGCCAGAGAATTTAGATTTCCATATGACATTAAAATTTCTTTTAATTTTACTTTAAAAACTTTGAAAATTAATTAAAGTATTTATTTTGTTAATTTCTTCGTACTCTCTTTCCTCACTTCTTAACTAAAGATGTGTAGTATAAAGGTACCTAAAATTCTTAAGTGATCTCACCTGTGTTAGGTTTGCTTGTTCTCTGGTTATATGTTTTACTCAGCTCTCTCACTCTCTCTCTCTCTCTCTCTCTTTTTAAAATTAAAATACTTTTATTGAGTTTCTCTTCATTTTTTTTAACTTCTGCAAGTTCATAGCAATGATTTATTTTAAGAAAGCAGTGCCTTTGGTTATAAAGTCAAAGTTATAATATCAAGAGGCTTTTCATTGTTTAAAATGCTTGATTGTCACTATGTACAATAGTATGCTTTGTGCTTTTCTTTTTTTATTTAATTAATTTAATTTGTTATACATGCTTCTGGAGGGCAATTCCTTTCATATTACATATAAAGAGCACAGATTTCCAAGTCATTGGTTTTACACAAAATATTTTCATACCATTTGAGTTTTTATATATGCACTTAGTATATTGACGTCAAACTCCTTCTGCCATTGTTTCTATCGCCTTGCCCCTTTCCCTCCCCTTCCTCCCTTTTTTCTATTTAACATTCTTTCATTCCTCTAATCGCCCCTCCCTTGCCACTATAATTCAGTATCATCCTAGCAAAGGAATTAATCTACCTTTGGTTTTCTGGGATTGGCTGACTTCACTTAGCTTTATTTTCTCTGACTCCATCCATTTACCTGCAAATGCCATATTTCATTCTCTTTTAGTGCTGAGTAGTGTTCCATTGTGTATATATACCAAAGTTTCCCTATCCATTCATCTATTGATGGGCATCAGGGTTGTTTCCACAATGTAGCTATTGTGAATTGTGCTGCTATGAACATTGATGTGGCTGTGTCCCTATAGTATGCTTTTCTTAATTCCTCTGGGTATAGACCGAGGAGTGGGATAGCTGGGTCAAATGGTGGTTCCATTCCAAGTTGTCCTAGGAATCTCCATACTGCTTTCTAAATTGGCTGCACCAATTTGCAGCCCCACTAGCAATGTAAGAGTGTGCCCTTTTCCCCACATCCTCGCCAGCATTTATTGTTGTTTGTATTTTTGATAGCTGCCATTCTGACTGGTGTGAGATGAAATCTTAAAGTAGTTTTGATTTGCATTTCTCTAATTACTAGAGATGTTGAACATTTTTTCATATATTTGTTGATTGATTGTATATCTTCTTCTGAGAAGTGTCTGTTCAGTTCCTTAGCCCATTTATTGATTGGGTTTTTTTTTTTTTTTTTTTTTTTTGGTGTAAAGGTTTTTGAGAGATTTATATATCATTAAAGTTAATGTTCTGTCTGATGTGTATGTGGTAAAGATTTGCTCCCATTCTGTAGGTTCTCTGTTCACCTCACTGATTATTTCTTTTGCTGAGAAGAAGCTTTTTAGTTGAATCCATCCCATTTATTAATGTTTGGTTTTAGTTCTTTTGCTATAGGGGTCTTATTGAGGAAGTTGGGGCCTAATCCAACATGTTGGAGATTTGGGCCTACTTTTTCCTCTATTAGGTGCAAGGTCTTTGGTTAAATTCCTAGGTCCTTGATCCATTTTGAGTTGAGTTTTGTGCATGGAGAGAGATAAAGGTTTATTTCATTTTATTACATAAGGATTTCCAGTTTTCCCAACACCATTTATTGAAGAGGCTTCTTTTCTCCAATGTATGTTTTTGTTTAATATAAGATAACTATAGATGTGTGGGTTAGTCTCTGTGTCTTCTATTTTGTACCATTAGTCTACTGGTCTATATTGGTGCCAATACCATGCTGTTTTAGTTACTATTGCTTTGTAATACAATTTAAGGTCCTGGAATAGTAATGCTGCCAGCTTCATTCTTCTTGCTAATAATTGCTTTGGCTATTCTGGGTCTCTTATTTTTCCAGATGAATTTCATGATTTCCTTTTCTATTTCTATGAGGAATGACATTGGGATTTTGATTGGGATCACATTGAAATTATATAGTGCTTTTGGTAGAATAGTCATTTTGACAATATTAGTTCTACCTATCCATGAACAAGATAAATCTTTTCGTCTTCTAAGATCTTCTTTAATTTCTTGCTTTAGTGTGTTGTAGTTTTTATTGTACAGGTCTTTCACTTCTTTGTTAGGTTGATTCCCAAGCATTTTTTTTTTTTTTTTTTTTTTTATTGACGTTATAGTAAATGGGGTGGATTTCCTAGTTTTTCTTTCTAAGGATTTGTTGCTGATGTACAGAAATGCCTTAGATTTATGGGTGTTGATTTTATATCCAGCCACTTTGCTGAATTTGTTTATTAGATCTAGAAGATTTCTGGTAGAGTTTTTTGGACCCTCTATGTATAGAATCATATCATCTGCAAATAGTGATAGTTTAAGTTCTTCTTTTCCTATCCATATCCCTTTTATTTTTTCATCTGTCTAATTGTATTGGCTAGGGTTTCAAGAACTATGTTAAATAATAGTGGCGAAAGAGGACATCCCTGTCTTGTTCCAGTTTTTAGAGGGAATGCTTTCAGCTTTTCTCCATTTAGGATGATGTTGGCCTGGGGCTTAGCATAGATGGCCTTTACGATGTTGAGGTATGTTTCTCTTATCCCTATTTTTTCTAACATTTTGAACATGAAGGGGTGTTGTATCTTGTCAAATGCTTTCTCCGTGTCAATTGAGATGATCATATAATTTTTATCTTTGAGTCTATTGATGTGGTGAATAACATTTATTGATTTCCTTATGTTGAACCAACCTTGCATTCCTGGAATGAACCCCACTTGATCGTGATGTACTATTTTTTTGATGTGTTTTTGTATTTGATTTGCCAGAATTTTATTGAGGATTTTTGCATCTGTATTCATTAGTGATATTGGTCTGAAGTTTTCTTTCTTTTATTTGTCTCTGCCTGGTTTTGGAATTAGGGTAATATTGGCCTCATAGAATGAGTCTGGAAGGGTTCCCTCTTGTTCTATTTCATGGAATAGTTTGATGTTAATTCTTCTTTAAAGGTCTTGTAGAACTCGGTTGTATATCCATCTGAACCTGGTTGGTAGGTTTTTGATGGCATGCTCTATTTCTTTGCTTGAAATTGATCTATTTAAATTGTGTATGTCATCCTGATTTAGTTTGGGAATATTGTATATTTCTAGAAATTTGTCAATGTCTTCATTATTTTCTATTTTGTTGGAGTATAGATTTTCAAAATAATTTCTAATTATCTTCTGTATTTCTGTAGTGTCCATTGTGATGTTTCCTTTTTCATCACATATATTGGTAATTTGAGTTTTTTCTCTCCTTTTCTTAGTTAGCGTAGCTAATGGTTTATAAATTTTATTTATTTTTTCAAAGAACTAATTTTTGTTTCTGTCGATTTTTTTCAATTGTATTTTTTGTTTCAATTTCATTGATTTCAGCTCTGATTTTAATTATTTCCTGTCTTCTACTTGTTTTGGGGTTAATTTGTTCTTCTTTTTCTAGGGCTTTGAGGTGTAATGTTAATTCATTTATTTGTTGACCTTTTCTTCTTTGAAGGAATGAACTCCATTCAATGAATTTTCCTCTTAGTACTGCCTTCATAGTGTCCCAGTGATTTTGATATGTTGTATTGGTGTTCTCATTTACCTCTAAGAATTTTTTAATCTCCTTTTTGATGTCTTCTGCAACCCATTATTCATTCAATAGAATATTATTTAGACTCCAGGTGTTGGAGTAGGTTTGTTTCTTTTTTTATCATTGATTTCTAGTTTGATTCCATTGTGACCTGATAGTATGCAGGGTAGTGTCTCTGCTTTTTTATATTTGCTTAGAGTTGCTTTATGGCATAATATGTGATCTATTTTAGAGAATCATCCATGTGCTGCTGAGGAGAAAGTGTACAGACTCATTGATGGATAATATACTCTATATATATCAGTTAAATCTAAGCTATTGATTGTATTATTGAGTTCTACAGTTTCTTTGTTTAACTTTTGTTTTGGAAGTTCTTTCACCAGAGGTGAAAGCGGTGTGTTAAATTCACCTAGAATCTTCATGTTGTGGTCTATTTGGTTCTTGATCTTTAGATGGGTTTGTTTTATGAACATGGATGCTCCGTTATTTGGGGCATATATATTTATGACAGTTATTTCTTGTTGATGTATGATTCCTTTAAGTAGTATGAAATGCCCTTCCTTATCTTTTTTGATTACCTTTGGCTTGATGTCTACTTTATTTGATATGAGGATGGAAACCCCTGCTTGCTTACGTAGTCCTTGTGAGTGGTATATTTTATCCCATCCTTTCACCTTCAGTCTGTGGGCGTCTTTTCCTATGAGATGTGTCTCTTGAAGGCAGCATATTGTTGGGTCTTTTTTTTTTTTTTTTTTTTTATCCAATCTATCAGCCTATGTCTTTTAATTAGTGAGTTTAGGCTGTTAACATTCAGGGTTATTATTGAGATATCATTTGTATTAGCAGTCATTTTAAATTTTATTTAATTCTATTTTATTTTTGGTATTTAGCTTGACTTGATTTCTCCTATGGTTAGTTTTCCTTTATTCTTGTTCTTCCCTTTGAAGGTTTTTATTGTTGTTTTTCAATTCCTCCTGGTAGAATATTTTGCCAAGGATGTTCTGTAGAGCAGGCTTTCTAATTGTAAATTCTTTTAGCTTTTGTTTATCATGGAACATTTTTATTTCATCATCAAATCTAAAGCTTAATTTTTGTGGATATAAGTTTCTTGGTTGGCATCCCATATCTTTTAGAGCCTGGTATATGTTGTTCCAGGCTCTCCTTGCTTTAGGGGTCTAGGTTGAAAAATCTGCTGTGATGGGAATTGATTTTCCTCAATAGGTTATCTGATTTTTCTCTCTTGTGGCCTTTAAAATTCTATCCTTATTTATTTTCATTTTCATTATAATGTGGCATAGTGTAGATCTGTTGTAATTTTGTACATTTGGTGTCCTATATGCTTCTTGTATTTGGTTTTCAAATTCGTTCTTCTTATTTGGGAAATTTTCTGATATTATTTCATTAAAGAGATTTTGCATTCCTTTGGATTGAGTCTGTGCACCTTCCTCAGTTCCAATAAATCTTATATTCGGTCTTTTGATGGTATCCCATATTTCTTGGATATTTTGTTCATGGTTTCTTTTTTTTTAATATTTTTATTTATTTGTTTTTAGTTGTACACAATGCGTTTTATTCAATGCGTTTTATTTGTATGTGGTGCTGAGGATAGAACCCGGGTCGCCCACGTGCTAGACAAGGGCTCTACCGCTGAGCCACAATCCCAGCCCTGTTCATGGTTTCTTACCATCTTTGCTGTGTGGCCAACTTTATTTTTCAATGTTACATATTTTGTCCTTATTGTCTAAGGTCATATCTTCCAAGTGGTCCAATCTATTGGTGATATTATCTATTGAGTTTTTTAAGTGACCTATTTATTGTTTTTTTCATTTCAAGTATTTCTGTTTGTTTTTTTCCTCAGACTCTCTATCTCTTTCTTGAAGTAATCTTTTGCTACCTGTATTTGTTCTCTTATCTCTTTGTTGGAGAGATCAATTTTTGCCTGTATCTGCTCACTTAGGTAATTTTATAAATCTTGAATCATTTTTTTAAATTTATTTTTATTTATAATAGTAGTATGTATTACAATTCATAATGCACATATATAGCATCTTTTTACATACAACTGTTTGTATACAAAGTATATTAGTACCATTCATGTCTTCAATCTGAATAATTTTTAATTATGTATATTCGGAACTCTTTTTCCGACATTTTACCTACTGTGCTTTCTATGGGTACTATTGCTGTAGTATCTTGGTTTGTTTGGGGCATTTCCCTCCCTTGTTTTTTCATGATATCTATGTGTTTTCTCCTCTTGCAGTGTAAGTCTGAGGTATTACTGTTTCTGTCCTATTGTCTTATATCTTCAGTCCAGGTTACCCGATGCCTCACTTCTAATGGAAAGATCAATATTACAGCATTCAAAGTACCCAACGTATTGCCATATATCAGTTAGTTTCTATTTTTATATTTACAATTTTGACACTTTAACCATAATTGATGAGATCAATTACCTTCTACCATTTAGTCAGTATTTTTGTGTGGTGGTTTACATTATCTAATGGTAGAAGTGGGGGACTTATGGGTTGGCTAAAATGTTTGTGAGATAGGATGTGAGAAGATAGAGATATTAGATTATTTGACTAATGAGAGGGTAATCATGGGAATTAGGGTGTTCATAGGAGAAACAAAAGATGCGTATTTTCATGTAATATTACCAGTTCCTGGGCTCAGGGCCTGTTCCCTGACCTGTAGGCATAGGTGGAAAATACCTGTGGCTCCTGAGTGGGCAGGCTGAGCTGGGAAAGCATGCCTGGAGGGCCTAGCTGGAACTCTTGAAGGCCAGGCTTGTTCCCCTGCTGTCCCCAGCTGGGATGTCTTCTCCTAGGTGGGTGGGCCTAGCTGGAACTCTTGTAGGCTGGGGCCTGTACCTCTGCTGACAGGAGCAGGGATGGTGTCTCTGAGGTGGGAGGGCCTAGCTGCCTCAGCTCTCTTAATGATGTATAGTATGAAATGTAACCAATGGTTTTTGGTTCCTTCCCTCAAAGGAACAAATAATAATAATTAGCAAGTAATTTATTCAAGAAATAAATACTACTATTATTCAGCTCTCTGGGTTAGAGAAATGGCTTTGAATGAGAACTTCAAGGTGTGAAACACGATCTTTTCATCATCCATGGCTACCTCTGCTCCAGACTTAACCTTTTATAGTGGCTTGTCTAATAATTAAGCAAGACAACCATGTCCCTGCCTGACATTTCCCTTAATGTGGCAATACTAATACTTCGATTTTTTGTCCCTGCTCAAGTAGAAAAGGCAGCAGAAGTAATGGCCTGAGAGTAGAGGTGAAAATGCTATCATTGTCAGTATTTGAAGAGACTGCCAATGTTGAGGAGTCCTGAAAAACATGAAGAATGCCTCAAATTTTATTTTTTCATGGGTAGTATCAAGAAAGAAAGATCATGTTCTAAATCCAAGGAATGAAAGTGTGCTTATTTGGGGACTGTATTTCTGTAGAAAGAGAGGTCTAGAGTGGTGGCGCATGCTTGTAATCCCAGCACTTGGGAAACTGAGGCAGGAGGATCTCGAGTTCAAAGCCAGCCTCAGCAATGGCGAGGCACTTAGCAACTCAGTGAGACCCTGTCTCTAATAAAATACAAAAAAGGGCTGGGGATGTGGCCCAGTAGTCGAGTGCCCCTGAGTTCCATCCCCGGTACCAAAAAAGAAAGAAAGAAAGAAAGGTCTAGAATTACTTTCTGTGCATAAAGACTGGAATCCTAGAATATTGTCTGGAATACTAATAAATAAATAAATAAATAAATAAATAAATAAATAAATAAATAAATAAAATAAAATAAAATGCACTTCCATTTTTGCTGGATGAGAGATTTGGCTTTAACATCATATATTGATTGCCTTTCTTTGATACCCAAGCAGTAGCTGTCAAAAAATGATGTTTGGATTGTAATGTAGATGTTTTACTATAATAGGTTTAAAAATTCTACAAAATCATTTGTGATTTATTTTGAATTTATTATGGGAAAACGTTACTGAACAGGTTAATGAGATTCTTGGTGCATGTTTTCTACTACACCAATATTACCTGAGTTACAAAAATTAGGTTGATATATATCTTGAGTATAAAGTCCTGTTTAAAGCTAAATTGTGATCTATGAAACAATATTACAACTACAAGTTAAGCCCACTAAATTTCAGGAAATTAATTTTAAAATGAATATAATATAATCTCTAAATTATTTAAACATACTTAGGGAGATATTTTATATTATAGAAGTGCTTCCTATAAAATTAATGCTTTCACTTGCCTCTATCGTAAGTGCTAAAAAACTCAATATTAAAACAAGTCCATCTTTATGCCAGCCAAAACACGGGTATTTGTTTTTGATAAAATGATAGGGAATCTCATTGTTAATGCTCAGATAAGATTTCTGGCTAATAGTACTGCCACAGGAAAACTATGTATTGCAAGATTTCCTTCCTCATTCTGTGGTTTTCTTTTTTTAGCTGCTCAACATTGACCAATTCTTAGTAACATTGTATTTGAAAGTGTTTAGAAATCTTTTTATAGTATGATTAATTCCCAGGATCATCAATTTGGAACACTTACAACAAATTCTTGCTTAAGAATGAAATTTCTATATTCTCATTTACTGCTGACTTCCCCATGCTCAGTAAGTCAATTTAATTGCTTTCAAGTAATTTCAAGGTTATGCCTAGTTATTGGTCTTGTGCCTGGTCTACAGATATGCCACAGTGAAAATGCCATAGAAAGCAATTCCACACAGTTGATCTATATTTATTTTCTTACTGAATGCTATTATTTCCTTTCCCCAACTTTCCTGCTCAGGAAATTAAAATATTTGGCAAGTCTAATTCTGACATGGTAAAAATTTTAAATGACAAAAGTATCAACTTAGAGCATTTTTTCAAAGAAAGCAATATATATATTTTTTAATTTTCTTGCTTACATTTGAAAGAGTAGCAATCAAAATTTTTGGATTGAAAGGAATATTTTAACTGCTGATTAAAACTAATTACAATTTTAATACAAACAACTGTAGTGTACCAATGACTTTTCTTCATTTATGTAAACCTTTGTTTTTTCACATGTGACTTGCTTCTCTAAAGTTAATTATAGAAATAATTACATCCAAATGCACACATTAAGAAAAACCCAGATAGAGGCTTCATTCAAAATTCACTGACTTTATGAAACAGATGGTGTGAAAAAGTCAGTGTTCTACTTCCATCATTTAATTGAAGTAGGGTTCAGGCAAGCTGCCTTATCTCTGCCCCTCCATTTACTCATTGTTCATGCAACACAGCTTCTATGAGGATTATATGTAGTAACGTATCCTAAACCTTAGATACTAATGGGTTTTGCCCCCATCTTCTGAATTTCTTTTAATGAGCAGTTCATTTATGAAAATTGTGTGTTCTTAAGTACATTGTAATTTGGCCCATTAAGTTTTAGTACTGTTATTAATATACACTGGAAAGCTATTATACAGTTGTCATTGCCCATTTTTCAGCAGACAACATTTCAATAAACTGTGATATAAAAATGACAGTACCCTTCCTATTTAGTAACTACATACACATCTGCTTTATATAGAGAAATATCTTTATATTCTGAGTTTGCCTTAGTTATGGATACAGGTATGAAAAATTTATGAATGTACTCAGTGTTCTTTATATTCATGTGCATTAACTTTTGATTTTGCGTATGTGTATTTGAAACACTATTTTTTTTTTTACCCAATAAATGTAATTTCTATCTATAAGAAAATTGACCTTTGAACTTGTTTTGGTGATACATTGAAAACATGGGTTAGCTTTTAGAGAACGAATGATTAAGTTACAACTCAGGAACTAAATAATATTTACTAAAGCAAGGTATACTGATTTGTACTTTTAAATGATATAAACACAACTTAGGGGATCCCAACTGATTGATGCCCTCAAAAAGTAACATGTTTGTTAAATATGATGGAATAAATTTGTAAATATTCGATTATAGTAAGCATTCTGGATGAAAATATCAAGTGTAACTTTTGATTAATACACAAAATTTAGTTAACTTTGTGCACTCTACCATTGGTTTCTTTTTTTAATATTTATTTATTTGCTTTAGTTGTACATAATGTGTTTATTTGTATGTGGTGCTGAGGATCGAACCCGGGCCACGCATGTACTAGGCAAGCACTCTACCACTGAGCCACAACCCCAGCCCCCATTATTTGTTTTTAAAGGGTATAACAACATACAATCTTTCTTAACCCACCTAAGTTCATAGTTGACACTCTTCTGGAACAAAAGACAAATTAACAAAAGAAAAGCAATCATAGTTAATCATGCCTACTATGCCCATCACACAGGAAAAGTATAATTTGACTTAGTGATTTATCAGCTTTCTGTTGCTGTAAAAAATACCCGAGATAATCAATTTAAAAGGATGAAAATTTTGTTTAGAGTCACAGCTTTGGAGGTTTCAGATCATTATCAGGTGATTCTGCTACTTTTGGGACTGTGGTAAGGCAGTACATCATTGTAGGAGTGCATGGTGGAGCAGGCTGCTCAACTCTTGGCAGCCAGGAATGAGAACAAGAAACCAGAGTCCTAAAGTCCCCTTCAAGGATTTACCACCAGTGATCTAAGACCTCACATTAGACCCCACATCTTACAGTTTCACTCATCTCCCAACACTGCCATTCAGGGGACCACAACTACAACCTATGGGCTATTGGGGGACATTTTAGACTCAAAATATAGTAGGAATCTACCTTAACTAGTAATTTAACAAAAGAATGATGAATCTTAAAGTAGTTACAAGACAAAGGAGAGAGCAGTTCTAATCTCTATGTTGGAAAAAACTGTGAAAAGAAACTAATGAACAAAGTTCTGCTCACAGATTTCTCTGGTGTCTGCTGGTGCAGTTTCTGGGCTGATTGATGAACAGCTACCTCCAGTAAGGGAAGATTATGTCCTACCTTTAGGCAGAGGAAAACTAGAGAGTCTGAGTTTTAACTGTCTTTAGCTCAAGGATCTTCAGAGTTCAAGGGAGAAATATTTTGGTTTCCTTCATTTTTCATTTGTGGATTTCTTTTTATTGAGTACTTTCAGGTGTGATTTCAGATACCAGATAGGGAAAAGCAAATGATAAATTATTTTCCAAAGGAATTGTGAGGATTGTTGATATTGTGCTAACCTTACACTACTGAGAAAACTTACCTTGTTTCTCAAAAAATAAAAAAGGATTTCCTAACAAGTATACATATAGCATATTTTTGCTTTTCTAAAAAACATGTGTTGCATTTGCTTTCAGGGGGAAAAAAATAAGTATGGGCCCATACACCAAATTCGAATACTTTTTATTGAACATATTTGAAATCAAAGAGGACATTAGGTATACATTATGGTACATGATGTTTTTTAGTCTGATTTATTGAGTCTCAAACTACATTGTATATTAACTGAAAGCACATGTTTATAAAATTCATAGCACTTACTTTATCTTGTTTAGGTCTTGTTTAGGTACCTGTGTGTCTTATACACGGATCTTTTCTTTTCTTTCTTTTCATCCACAGCCCTTTTTTGTATTTTATTACAGATAGGGTCTCACTGAGTTGCTAAGTGCCTCATCATTGCTGAGACTGGCTTTGAACTTGCGATCCTCTTGCCTCAGCCCCCCAAGTGCTGGGATTACAGGCCTGTGCCACCCTGCCTAGCTACAGGGATCTTTTCAATGTTAAGGTTCACAAATCTGTCTTGGAGTTTCCTCAAATTCATTTTACATTAATGAGACTGATTTTATATAATAGACAATTCTACATTGACTTGACTAGGTCGGTGCCTTTAATTTGTCTATTTTTACCACTTCCTGCCACTAAATAGTTGACTTTATTCCTCTAATGAATTATTATTTTAGTTTTACCAGTAGTCTTACAATATATTTCAATGTATTCAAATATATTTACTCAAACATATATGCCATCTAAAATAGAAAAAAAATGTAAATTGTAAATTTGATAGTTTATGAATTCAGTAAATTTAAGCATGGTGTCACTATGCTCATGGTCCACTTTCTGTCATTACTCAAAATCCCCAGAATGAAGACAAATTGGAGATGTTTTCCTCCTTATGGGAATAGGCTGACATTCAGAGCCATAGTGTAATTTTCCTGGAGTAAAATGTAAAGCTTACAACTATTTGTGTCTTTTTTTTTCCTTTGTTAAAAAAAAAAAAAAAAAAAAAGTCAGAACTACATATGCTTTTTTAAAAAAAATATTTATTTATTTGTTTTAGTTGTATACAATACCTTTATTCTTATGTGGTGCTGAGGATGGAACCCGGGGCGTGCACTTGCTAGGCGAGCGCTCTACCACTGAGCCACAACCCCAGCCCTACATATGCTTTTATAGTTGTATTTCATCTTATAATGTTTTTTTGGTAGCAATTCCCAGCTTATACTACTCTATCTCACTTTCCATTAATGGTTTATCAGATAGCTTGATTTTTTTTTTTAATTGAAATAGAATGAGGCAGAAAATAATTAAGTAATTCTAAACCAATAATAATACAGAGTCAAAAACTTTACTACAATGGTGAAAATATACTAAATGGAAGTGTCCCACAAGCTGTGACCAATATACTATAATTCTTTAAAATAGCTATAACTTTGCATCTCTAAACGGATTTTTGCAAAAGTAACCAAAAACTTCATTTCTTCTCTTATGCTCTAATATTTTTGTCTTGTTTTATAATTAGCAGATATGAATAAAAAACTATTTTGTTCTTTAATTTTAACTAGGTTGAGATACTATTTCCTTTTGCACATTAATCCTATTCTAACTCTCTATATCTTCTACATATTCTTTTAACGTTTGTACATGTTTTCTAGAAAAGTGCTCTTTACACTGTTAGTCATTTCTACAATTAAAGAGTAGAGGTAGCAGAGCTTTTTTGAAGTGAAATATCAGTAAAATTTTGGGAAGTGTTTGCACAAAAGTATCAGGGTACCAGGTGTCTCCCCCCCCCCCAATACCAATTGCCAGCTGATTATTCTGTTTTGTATAAAAATTGCCTTGGGAGTATATTTTGCTCTAGAATCTGATTCAATCAAATTCATGTTCCATTGCAGGGGTAATTTTAGGGGCTGATCTGAGAGTTGTTTTGTATCCAGGCTATTCTCAGGTGTCTCTTTAACTGGTTCTCATGGTAATCTTACAGTTGTCCAGGGTTTAGTGTGATACTGTCATGGAACACTGGCCTCCTGTAATTGCACTTCTGAAATCTCAATTGTTTTTTGAGAGTATTGTTTCTTTAGGTTTGTTTTTTTACCACACTTTTTCCCAAATACAGCCAGTTTCTTTGGGAAGAGCTCCTTTATTTTCTTTCTATGGGCCTGTGTTCTCTCTGGGAAAAACACCTGTTCCCCACTGCTGTGTAGCTGGGGGTAGAACAGTGGTCAGCATCTCTCAGAGTGACATTCCGCATACAGGGTCTCTTACTCCTGCCTTGCAAATAAGACACTGAGTGGGGTGGGAGCTTCTGATCTTCTTTGCTTCCTTTCCTAGCATAAAACTTTTGTTCTGTGAATGAATTGGGGCAAGTGGGATCAGGGATTCCCTATTATTGGCCTGTTATACCTGGAGTAGAGCTTCTGCCTTACAGTGGGGGAGAGACAAGGAATAAAACCCAGATTTGTTAGTCATTTTTGCAACACAGATCTCCTGAGCAGGAGGCTGAGAACACCACTGATGGCTGCTGCCTCTCAAGGGCAGATATCATGTGTCTTGACTAGGAAAGGATGGAGAGGCAGCTCTGTGTTCTTGGCTATGTCCTTCTAGAGTGGAGTTTCTCCCCATACTCAGCTGTGGATGGGAGGAAGTGGTGTGCTTTTGCTTCAAGAGCTACAAAGTTTTGCCCTTCTTACCAAGATTTAGTGGATTTTCTCAAATAGATTTTTTTTTTTTTTCATTTGCTGAATGTTCTCATAACAATTTCCAGAGATTTTTAACAATTAGGGTTGTTTTGCTGGAAAGTGAGCCTATAGATTCTGGATTCTGCCACCATTTTAGAAGTAATCTCATCTACCTACATTATTAAGATCACATGATAAATTTATTAAATAGACAAATATGTGTTCTTAACATACTTAAGTGTCAATAATTCTGCTAGATATTATAAAAGAAAGATGTATTTATTGTGGCTATTTCTCTAAATAGAACAAATTAAAATAAGAAATGAAAACAATTAGTATTTGTGTAAAATACAAAATTACATAAGTAGATTATTGTGGAAGATATATAAGCATACAAAGACATATGTTGATGTAGAATGCTCATTTAAGCTATTCAAAATATGGAAATATAGAATTCTGGTAGTATATGGTGAAATAATGTTATTAGTGGTATTTTCTGGAAATAGGTAGAAATTTAAATAACTATGCTTTCTGTATTTGAATGTAAAATATCTTCTTAAATTTCTCTTTGATGATGTGTAGATAGATGTGAATCACGACTTAATTTTATAGTATTGAGAACATATGTATTGGCTTTAAAAATTATTTTAAGAGAAGTTCTGTTTTACAAACATTTACATTTGATTTGATCAATGCCAACTCTTATGATTTGGGTATGAGGAGTCCCCCAAAAGCTCATGTGTGAAACAATGAAAGAGTGTTCAGAGGTGAACTGAATAGATTGTGAGCACTGTAACCTAATCAGTTGATTAATCCCCTTCAGTGGATTAACTGCAAAGTAACTATAGGCAGGTAGGGCATGGCTGGGATAATAGCTCACTGGGGTTATGGCTTTGGGGTCTATATTTTGTCCCTCGTACAGAACGTGTTCTTTAGTTCTCTTTTTCCTCCTGGCTGTAATGCCCTGAGCTGCTTTCCTCTGTCACGCCCTTCCACCATGATGTTCTGCTTACTTCAGGACCAGAGCTATGGAATAAACTGACCATGGAGGAAACCTCTGAAACCTTAAGGCAAAATAAACTTTACCACCTCTAAGTTGTTTTTTTTTTTTTTCAGGTATATATATATATATATATATATTTTTTTTTTTTTCAGGTATATTGGTTACAGTGATGAAAAGCTAACTAAAACACAAGCCCAAAGTATGAGCTCATAACAAATACCAAACTTGATTCACTCATCCTATACTTTGGAAAACCTGTATTTCCTATCCTAAAAAATATTTTTAAGCACTTTTCCCAGATTCCTTGAAAATAACCCATGTGACTGAGCTATTCCAGTTTCAGGAAACTGTTCCATAATTCATTCATTGTTCGTAGTCAGGATATGATGTGAGATAGTCAACTGAAATTTCCTTTACCTTTATAAAAGTAACTTTTATGACATTTAGAATGTTTTATATTTACCCTAATTACTTTGCCCTTACTTTTTCAATTTTCATGAAAATATGTATGTCATAATTATCCAACAGAAATACCTATACATCTATACCATTTTAAGTCTTAAAAAGATAAAATGAAAAAATTTAAAATTCTAATCCTGAGTATTAGGTTATAGATTTTTAACAGTGAATGAAACTAATAGATTTTATTATATAAATCTATTCAGTGATAATTTAGGATTCTTAATTTGATAATTCAGATGATTAAATACAGACTTATCAATATTACTTTCAGGAATGAACAAAGATAATTTATTAAGATCCAACTAGTTGTTTTAGCTATAAAAGTTGTTTAAAATATCTCTGGCTATATAAACAGTATATTATTAAAATGATATATAATAACTGACACTTTTCCTCTTTTACTGCTAAAGCTGTAATTGAAATCTAGTGTTCAGATGCTTAATAAAATCTATATATTTGTTGAAAAGTTCTCCATTTGGGGATGGAGATAGTATAGTATAAGTTAAATAGTAGAGCATAAGTTAAATGATATTTTATTTATATGGATCATTTAAAGTTTATATAATATATACTTTTATAGCTATATAAATAAATTTAAATTTTATTTTTTTTTAATTTCTTTGAAGGTGAAGTTCAGGTTTGTTACATGCATAAAGGACTATAAGCGAAATTTAGAAGGTCAAGGGTCATATGTTTTCTCTCCTATGTGGAAGGTAGAGAGAAAAAAGGAAAAGAAAGGTGTGTGTGTGTGGGTCTCATGAAAATCCAAGGAAGATCAGTAGAGTAGAAGAAAGGGACCAGGGGAAGGGAGAAGGACTGGGAGAGGTGAAATACTGGGGAATGATATTTGCCAAATTATACTGTTATATCTTGTACATGTACAAATATATAACATCAAATCCCACCATTACATACAACTATATTGCACCAATAATAGAAATGGAAAAAAGACTTGATTGGGAAAAAAAATTACTTATTATAATAGCTTAAACTAAAGACTTTCAAAAAGTATTTATAAGATGAAGAACATAATCATACTGATATAAGTAATCAATATTTAACATTACAAAATATACTAAATGAAATGAAGAGTTATTAGTTTTTATCATTCCCATAGTAAAAATTATGGTTATTTTATTGTTAGACATACTTTGGCAATTCTCAATTATAGAATTGAAGGCAATTATTCAAATGGCATTTCTTGTGTCTATTGTATTATTATATTAAAACATTGAAATATAATTCTTCCATAAAAATTTTTTAAGTTTTTTTCATTTCCTTAGAAAATGGCATACAATGATTAAAGCTATAGTTTTTTTAACTTTATTGAAGCAATTTAAAATATTCATTGAGATCTGAGATATTAACTAACAGTTGATGAGAAAAAAAATAAGTGACCAGAGTAAGGCTCTGTAATAAAACACTAAATGGTTCACTCAGATTACAGAACTGCTTTGAACTAATCAGATATTTAATTGTACCCTGAGAGGTTATTATGAAAATGTAGATAGGCAGAAGTCCTGTCTGGCAGCCTTGTTACTACAAGCTAACTATATAGAAGCTTGCTGCCAGTGGAGGCATTTCATGCTTCATGTCTGCAAAAAATGCTATAATTTAGTTGTGTATGGTTGTTCAAATAGTTTCAGGTTGGTGCTTTTGACAGTCCAAGTTACAGCTGCTCAAGACTGTGAGTCCCCCTGTGAAAAATTTATATAACCCAGCCAAGATAACTGCAGTCATTTCTTGATAGATTTCCTCTATATTGGTAGAAATTACTGTACATTGCTCTTTTTACAACTAATTTAGTTTAAAAATAAGAACTAATTAAAATTATTAAGAAGAACATCTGAGGCAAATGTTTGACATTTTGTATGCATAAGGAGATCTTATCAATTTTTTGAAGGTGTTTTGCTAGACTTCGTGAGATATGCAAAATGCCTGTTATAAATAAGGTTGATCTTTTGGAGTTTAAGAGCAACTATCCAATTTGAAATGCATGCTCCATGTAAGCTATATCTCCTTTAATGCTCAAAATATCTTTTCCAATTAACTTAATTAACTGAAAACTGTGACTGTTGGAATTGCACTGGCATAGCCAAATACTTAAAAATGTGCAATTATTCTTCCTAGAATTTGAAGTGCTTCTAAGAGTACCTAGAAATGTATTTGGGGACTAGTTAACAGTATCAAGACTAAGAGACATTTATAGTTGCCGAGAAATATCTTTTTCTCCATAATGAACATGAATAGTGGTAACTTAGGTAAGATCAGGTAAACGAGCACCTCCTTTTCAATGAGAAAAGTACATTGAGTATGCTTATGAAGCAAGAGGGACTACAGGGAATATTGTGAGTGCAGGCAGCTGAGGGCACTTCTTTTCTTTAAAGGACTTCATGTAGTGAATAATGACTCGAGTTTCTGTGCCATGCCCAAGGAAATAGTTGGATGGCATCCCAGTGCTTGTTCAAAAAAATAAATGTAGAATGTACAACACATCCACTTTTAAAAACACTAATACAAAAATTTTAAATATAAATTCAAGTACTTAAAGACTCAAAAGATTTCATGTACCATTAAATGAAACTAATATAGCCCTACTTATGTCTCAATAGTATCTCAATTGTGGGAGAAATAAAATAATATGAATAAAGAAAATGAGATGTGAAATAGGTTGTAAATGGTGAATATTTCTTTTATATTGTATCTCTCTTTATGCTACTTGAGAGTAAAAGATTCTCTTTTACCTTTTTCCTTTATGCTTATTTTTTAGTGATATCTCTAACCAAACTATCAGTGATTACAGATTGTTAATAGCAACTAAAAAATATGATCAGTGTTTGTAGTAAAGACTAATTCCCACTTTAAAAAAAAATAAGTTTAACTTAGTACAGTGCCACCACATTTATTTAGCACCTTTATTTTACTACACTCAACCATTGAAAAAATGAAAAGTACCCGAGTTGTTTGTGTTTGGTCAGAAGCCCAAAATATTGTGAGACCACAAAGAAGAAAAATAATTCAACCTGAGATTTACAGGAGACTTCTTGCAACAGTTGTCACATTAAAGATAAAATAGTTAGATTAAAACAATAAATGAAAACATGATGAAATGTTCTGAAGTCTTTAAAGCAATTTGCCAGACATTATTTCGTTTGATTTTAATGTATATTCCATATACTTCTCAGCATAGTTGTTTTTCCTCATTTTGCAAATGAGAAAATTGATGGTAATCTGATAACACCTTTATCCAATACACATATGCTTCAGTATAAAACAGGTTATATCATAATGCCTAACGCACACCCAGGTAATCTTGTTCTAACTACGTTCCTCCCTCCCTCATAATGCTGCTTGTTAAATTGAATGAAAGTCTTATATAAGGTAACCATGTTGAACTGCCCTTTGACTTATACAAGTGAGATCTTTCCTTATGTTGGTTTTCTGGCTGTGTCTTACCAGTGATACTTATCACTGTTTATAGAGTTAGGAATTTAATTTTCTCAAGACATTGCATAAAGCATTATCTAAAACTTCATAAATATAAAGTACCCTTAAAACTAGGGACATGTTCTATATAGATAAATTATTATTATTGTTGTCTTTTCAAGCCTGCTTGTTCTGTTTAAAACTCAGTGCTATTGAGCAGCATGTTAAATTCAGCTGAATGTGAGTCACTGGCCAGTCCACAAGGCGGCAAAGTTATGGTTACTTCCCAGTGAGAAGAGAAAACACTATATAGGTCATGAGAGCAAACATTTGAACAATGTCCTTTTTGCCTCTGAGGTTGGTTTTTGTTGTTGTTGTTGTTGTTGTTTTGGCATTAAGAATTGTACTCAATGGGACTTAACCGCTGAGCTATATCCCCAGCCCTTTTTATTTTTTATTTCCAGACAGGATCTTGCTAAGCTGATTAAGACCTTGCTAAATTGCTGAGGCTGACTTTGAACTTGCCATCCCCCTGCCTTAACCTTCCTAGACCCTGGTTTTACAGGCATGTGCCAGGGAGTCCAACTGCTTGCTTGCCATTCTCAAAGTTGTGGTGTAAAGATGCACAACTTCAACAAATTCTTATCTGTTCTTTATTATCCTAGATTCTTATGATTAATAAGATAGATTTTATAATACAATAAGAGAGCACATAAGTAAAAATTATTTGGTAACACAAATCTTTGCTTTAAAATTGTTGCTTCAAATAAACTCTGAGTGTGTGTGATTTAAAACATGTATCTGTCCAAAAAAAAATTCTAATTGGTATATATATAGTATTACAAATAATCAACTTCTCTTTGTCTCTAATACAGTTGCTCTTCAAATTTCTACATCTAATTTAGCACTGAGTGGTTTTGTACGATATTTGATTGGCAGACAAATTTTCAGTTTAAAGGAAAATATTATTTATTTTACACATTATTTAGGTTTGGATATTTACTACTTATCTTCATTCAGTTATCTTATTCATTATCATATTAAATATTTCTAGTTTCAGAGCTTATAATCTTATGTAATTGACTACAAGTGAAGTACTAATCTATTTGTTGGATTAAGAATATAAGAGAGAGGCTGGGGTTGTGGCTCAGTGGTGGAGCGCTTGCCTAGTGCGTGTGCGACCCAGGTTTGATCCTCAGCACCATGTAAATGCATTGTGTACAACTAAAGCAAGTGAATAAATATTTAAAAAAAAAAAAAGAATATAAGAGAAACTAATTTTATGTTCAAACATAATATATATTACTTTTAATATTATACTACTATTAATATAATGCATATTACTATTTTGCCATCATAAAAATACTTTCTGTTGATTCATTTTCCAAAATCTTAATCTATTGCACTGAATCTATACCTAGTTTTAAAAATTGAACATTTTAATATTTCAATATTAAAATACTTACATATAAGAAAATGAATGTCTTCATCAACTCTATCTTGATACATAATTGACTAGTTTTAGAAATGTATTCAAAGGTGTGGTTCCCTTGGCAATGTGCATGACAATAAATCTGATGTGTTTTATTGACATATAGCCAGTGTTACACTGAGGGATGATGGCTTTTGTGTCATTGTCGAGGTGTTTTAATATCTTAAAGTATCATTTAGCCTCCTCACCACTTCAAAATAACTGGAGTTATTTATCTGCTACAATATCATGCTATATGTTGTTGTGTTTGAGTAAAAATTTATGTTACTCTATTGCAGATGTGCTTTTTGATGTTTTGATATAACATTTTTTGATGTTTTTGTAACCTGTCACTACAGGGCAAGATGAACACATAAATAAAACCCTACTATTTTAGTTTATATGTTTAAAAATTTTAATCTGAAAATGATTATGGAAGCTTCAGTTAGAATGCAAAAGGTATATGTAGAACAAAGAAACATCAGAGATGCCTATTTTAAATGGTTTAATACTTACTTTTGTTCCACTGTCAACAACAGGCTGATTTTTGCACTCCTTACCCAATTCCTTTTGTCTTCAAATCTGTTTCCTTATGTTTAAAGCCTGTGGCTTCCTTAAGAAGCAAAAAGGGAAAGAACGGTTCTTTTTCTTAACATCTGATAGAATACATTTCTAGGTATATTCATAAGTTGTACCAAATAAAGGTGCTACTCATTAAAGAATAAATGATTAATAAAAATTACTTTTATTGATATTTACAAATTTTTATCGGAATGAATTTCAGGTTATCCAATAATTTAAATGTACTAGGTTTATCTTTTAAATCTTGAATATAGTGGTTTTGATTTTCTGTTGAATAAAAGATTTCAGGCTTATTAATGAATGCCTATAAGTTCAATATTGTCATTTTCAAAGTGAGTGCATCAGTTCCAAGAAACCACAGAATATATAGAATAAAATAGTTGTTTTCATTCTCTCCAAATACCGTATTAATAAAACATGGCTAAAATGTCTTTTTGTTCTCTTACTGGGTGCTGAACCAGATAATGACTTGAGGTTTCTTTCAAGTTTGAGAATGGATATTCTATCCTATATGAGATTATATATAGTAAAGAATAATATAAATATTTATTTTAATATATCATTTTAACTTATTAATATGTGGATATATATTTTGAAAAACAGAATTTGAAGTCATCCAATGGAATTTATATTACATATTAAATATTATATTACATATTCAGAGAAAATAAAATGACAATTGCTGAAAGTATTTTTTCATCCCCATCCTCATCTACTTTCCTGGTTTCCTGAAATTTTTTATTATATTCCTTTTCCAGTTTCTGTCTCTGGAACATGTCCAGTTAATGTGATAAAAAAGAGACAGTTAAGGTTCAAAAGAGAGACGTCATCTTTCTAACTGGCTGTGGGCAATGACATTGTGATAGCTTATGGTAATCTCAAACTCAGTGAAAAATGATAAAAAAATGTGTCTGAACATTAAAATGATTCTGAGTCTTCCCAGTTCATGTGTACACAGAGACTCAGAATCTTGTATACCCAAAGGATTTATTATTGCTTACAAAAATCTCATTGATATTCTTTTTATTCGTACCATAAACAATCCTTTGCGTTGTTAGCATTGATTAGTTATAAAATACCACAACTACACTATGTAGTTCAAATACTATTAGTCACTTCTTATTGGTTCTAGTATCAATTAAATATTAGTGATATAGTCCTTGGTGGCAATGACTATGTGAAGTATCATTACCTTCTTCCCTGCATGTTTTGCATAAAATAAAAAAATAAAAATGTACTACCAGATTGAGGTTCCAATATCACTTTTATCAGTGATAAAGATTAAATTGGAAGACATGGCTTAAATGAGAGCTGAATGGCCCTGACAACTGAAACAGAGAATCTTTCAGACCTACCCAATGTGATATAGGGGATGTAGTAAAGACAAAATTTTTTTTAGTATTATTTTTTATATAAAATTTATTATATTGTCAAAATAAACCAATGAGAACATGAGCAAGTAAATAAATACATAATTATTTCGGGCCTTAAAATGCACACATTCTGATTCTCTTGCAATTGTACAAAAGTTTTAATTTTCATAAGAGATTTGCTATAAGTTTACACTGATTTTTTTCTTTAATGCTGAACTATAGTTTTCAGTGAATTCATTTTTGAGTGCTTATTCTGTTCAAAACACTATACTAGGTTTTATGGGGAAGCAAATATTAGAAAATCTTTGTTCTCTGTTGTTCATAATCTGTCCAGCAAGATGGGCACACAAATTGAACAACACAAAATCTCTAGGATATTGTTAAATATGAGAACTGCTATTATAGAGGACGATATGCTATGATAATGGAAGGGGAAAAGGAAAGTTAAGTTTATTTTCAGCATCACATCATCACATTCTAGTTAAAGAAATACAAAGAAACAGAATTTGACTTGGGTAGGTAACTTAGTGGTATGCTGGCCATGGGCTAAGTAAAAAGAAAAGAAAAGAAAAAAGAATTAACACAAGATATTTTTGTGTGTTTAAATTGATAAATCTAATACAAAAGCAAATATACACTGTTCATTAAAATAATAAAATTATTTAAACATAAGCATCACTCCAGAAATATTCTGACATTTAAAACTTAATTATCCTTTAATGACAATTTTATTAGATAATGGAGTATTCATAATTTTCATTAAATAGATCTAATAAAGTATGAGTTTGGGAAAGTTCCTTTGAAACTAGACTTTTGATAGAAAAAAATAAGGATTTAAACAAAATTTCATTTTGAAATATTTATAATGAGCTTTGACAAAAATAACAAAAGTTTGGAGCAGTTTAGACAATCTACATAGTGCTCTCATAACAAAGGACACTCTTTAATGATGATATTGTCTAAAATTTTGATTTTCTGTTTTTGTAGCCACTAGTCCAATGTGAACACTGAGTAATTAGTGCAACTAAAGAATGAAATTTTCATTTATTCCAATTAATTTAAATTAAAATAGTTAGATCTATATTACCTACCATATTGGATAATACAGATCTATAATGTATTTCTAGAAGTACATACTCTTAGATGATAAAACAAGGAATCCCAACATGGGAAACCAAAAGAGAAAGTGAAATTTCCTGACTTGTAGCACAGGAAGCCTCAGTCTCCCCTTATTATTTTAATGATTCTTAGTATGATTTGGATAGATGTGGCTTTGTTAGATATGTTTGTCAAATATGTTCTCACTGTCAGTTTCTTGTTTTTTCATTTACTTAACATTGTTTTTGTTGAGCAAACTTTTGTTTTTATTTTAGAAGACTTTTAATTTCAATACAGTCCATTTTATCACTTTTTCATATATGAGCTTTAGATGATATATCTACAAACTTATCACCAAACTGAAGTTTATGCAGACTTTCTCATAAGAATTTTTTCCAGTCTCTCAGTTTGCATTTTTTTATTAAAGTCTATGATCCATTTTGAGTTAATGTTTGTTATTGTTTAGCTCCATGCCTTTGTTTATTTTCCTCTGAGTATGAATATCTGGTTTCGCTAGCACTATTTGGTGAAATCATTCCTACCCTAATTGAATTACCTTTGCTCCTTTTAAAAAAAATCCATTTACTCTATTCATGTGGTGTGTTAATGGGTTCTTAATTCCTTGCATTGTGTCCTTACTTCTGCTGGATATCAGGCCTGATTATCATGGTGTAATAGTAACTCTTAAACTTAGGTAGTGTGAGTTTTAAAACAGTTTTGTCCTATTTTAGTATTATGACTCCTATTGTTACCTTTTAATATAATCTTTAAAATTTTTTTTATCATTAATTGAAATTCTATTTATATATATGTACATATATATATGTACTTATGGGGGTAAAATGGTATGTTATGATTTATGAATACAATGTGGAATAATAAAGTCAATGTGGTTAATATATCCATCACCCCAAGGGCTTACTATTTGTTGTGGTGAGAATAATTGACATTCACTCTATTGGCAATATTGAAATGTAGAATAAATCAACTATATTCCCATACTATGCAATAGATCTCAAGAAAAACAAGGAAAATTTTCTCCTGTTTGAAATTTTATACCCTTCAATTATCATATCTTTGTTTCCTGAACCTCAACTGCTAACCAGCATTCTATGTTCTGATTCTTTGACTTCAATTGTTTTAGACTCCCAGTATTACTAAGAATATAAGAACATGAAAAAAATATATATAATACACATACACACATATATACATATACGCACATCATGAATATATATAATATACATACACACATATATACATATTTATATATATACATATATATATATATATATATATATATATACACGTATATGTACACATACACACACACTTACACACAGACATACACTCCTGGATATTTCTCATAGCATTGTTTCTCTAATTCCATCCATGCTGTTGCAAATGACAGAATTTTTTTCTTTTACAAAAATTCCATTGTGTGTGTGTATATATGTACACACACACACACACACACACACACACACACACACACACACCACATTTGGTAGCTTGCTTCAGTATCTTGGCTTTTGTGCATAGAATTTCAGTTAACATGGAAGTGCAGAAACCTCTTTGACAAACTGATTTCAGATCTTTGGCTACATACCCAGAAGTAGGATTTCTGCATCATATGGTATTTCCATTTTTAGTTTTTTGAAAAACTTCCATAATGTTTTATATTATGGCTACACTAATTTACATTTCTACCAACACTATACAAGGATTCTCTTTCTTCCTCATTTCACAAACATTTATATTTCATCATTTCTGATAAAAACCTCTCTGACAGCCAGGCGCAGTGGCACACGCCTGTAATCCCAGCACTTTTTTGGCAGGCTGAGGCAGGAAGATTGCGAGTTCAAAGCCAGCCTCAGCAATGGCAAGGCACTTAGCAACTCAGTGAGACCCTGCCTCTAAACAAAATACAAAAAAGGGCTGGGGATGTGACCCAGTGGACGAGTGTCCTTGAGTTCAATCCCCGGTACTACAAAAAAAAAAAAAAAGCCTCTCTGACAGGTGTGAGGTGATATGTCATTGTGGTTATAATTTGTGTTTCCCTAATGATTAGTAGTATTGAACATTTTTAAACTGGTAGCCTTTTGTATACTTTCCTTTAAGATATGTGTATTCATATTCCTTTACAATTTTAATTTGTTTTTGTATTCTTTATATTGAATTGTTTGAGTAGTTTATATATTGAATTGTTTATATATTGAATTGTTTGAGTAGTTTGTATATTCTGTTATTAACTTCAAATTGGATATATGGCTTGCACATATTTTCTCCCAATTAATAGTCTGTCTCTCTACATAGTTAACTGCTTCCTTTGCTGTGCAGAAGCCTTTTGGTTTGATGTAATCCCATTTATTGGGTTTTGCTTTTGTGGCCTGTACTTTGGATTTAATTGTTTAATTTTTACCTAGAGCAATGTAATGTAGTTTCCCCCGTTTTTTTTTTTTTTTTTATAATAGCTCTTGTCCTATTTTTAAGTCTTTAATCTATTTTGAGGTAATTTTTGTGTAAGATATGAAATAAGAGTTCAATTTCACTCTTCTGTATGTGACTATCCAGTTTTCCAACACTATTCCTTTGCCTCTTAGCACCTTTGTCAACAATCCTTTGACCACATACACATATGTTAAATTTCTTGAATATACATTGTGTTCTATTGTTTATGTGTATCTTTATGCTGATCCCATGATGTTTTTATTACAGTAGCTTTGTGACAGTTTAAAATCTGGTAAATGAGACCTATGCTTGGCATTTTTTTTGTTTGTTTGTTTGTTTTGTTTTATTCTGAGTGTGGTTATACAATCAGTTATATTAATTTACTGATAAATTTATAACTATCATAATCTAATCATTTTACCTCTGAATGTTGCTGTGTGGAATAGCAAATTTCCATCACATAACCTTTTTGTTTTTGTGGTTAATTCATATCCAAATCATAACATTCTGTTTCTACCCCTCCAAAGCTAATGTCCATCTTACAATTGATAATGTATTCCATCTCTAAGAGCCTCTATAATTGTAACAATTCTGATATTGCCCAAAGTTTAAGCCCAAAGTCTCTTTCAAGCTCAAGGGAAATGCCTAGCTATGAACTCCTATAAAACCCAAATGCCTATTACTTTCCAATATTCTATGGCACATTGTAAATATTTCCATTCCAAAGGAGAAAAATAGGGTTATAGAAAGGAGGGAGACAACAATACAAGAACAAAACCCAGCTAGGAAAACACTAGGTGCTATACCTCCATTTCTAGTTTCTCAACACAGGGGGTGGTGAGAATTGTGATCTTTTGAGATCTATTGTTTATGTGTATTTATGTGGGTTGCCCCACCCCTGTGGCCTTGCTAGTTGCAGCCTACAAGGCCTCTCTGTTGACCTGGCATTGCATGATTCCTGCAATTTTCTTTGGCAGATGTTCCTGTATTCCTGAGGTCTCTTAATTTTGGTGGTCTCCATTAAAGCTTTGGTTTCATCCTCACAGTGTCACATGTTACCCTATCCTGACCTGCACATAGCTTTTCTGACCCCATTATACTTGTCCTTACATGGTACTTACTTTCAAATATCAGTGGTAGTCTCCATGACCTCCTCACTTCAGATGCCTGCATTCATGCAGAACCAACACCATGTTGAAAATTCTAGGGTCTGACACCAGTTTGAGCAATAACCAAGCTCTCTTTGATCATGGCAGCAGTGGCCTGTGTGCCTGTGCAGCTTGGCAAAGTGAAAGGAATCCTGAGGAAATACTCCCTATGTCACATGTGTGAGAAGGCTGTACCCACAGAATCAAATGAGTTTTCACTTTTATATATTTGATCCTTCCATGGCTGTGGTCTACCTGATTCCTGAGATGCCCTCAAGGCATATTTCCTATTGTCTTTTTGCAAAGCATTTGGCTTCTTTTTAATGTAAATAATCTCTTCAAGAACTTTTCTGACCAAACTGCAGTTTAAAAAAACTTTTATCTCTGTTTCTGCTCTGAATTCTCACATTAATCCTGGCAAAAAGATGCCAGCAATACCAGTGCCATTGCCTGATTGCTATGTTGCTTTGAAATTTCCTCCACAAGACTAATTAGTCTATTATTTTAAATTTATTATCAAAGTCTCAGGATAATGTAAGCAAGTTTTAAATTTTATTATTTTTATTTTTATTTTTTTCTGGAATGTAACATGAATGGTCTTTAGTCCAATTCTCCACAAAGTCCTCATTACCCTCTGAAACTGCATGAGTTTTATCTTTACTGTCCTCATTCCTATTAGCACTCTGGTCTTCTGAGATTCTACCAGAATTGTTCATTAAACTCTGCTTAAAATATTGTAAGGTTTCTCTAGCCTGCATCTCCAAACATTTCTAAACTCCTCCCATAAAACTGCTCCAATGACTTCTTAACTACCTGGTCAGATACATCACAGCAATGACCCCACTTTTGATACCAGTTGTTCATTGTTGCAACCAAAATACCTGACAAGATCAACTTAGGGGAATAAAGTTTATTTGTGACTCATGTTATCAAGCACTCTTTGTCCATGGTCACTCAACTCTATTGCTCTAGGGTGTAGGTTAAGCAGAACATCATAGTGGAAAGGCATGGTGGAAGAAAGATGCTTAGCTCATTGTACCAGAAAGTGAGAGACAGAGAGAATGGTGGGGGGGAGAAGGAGAGGGAGGATTTGGTACAAAATATCATCACCAAGAGTGGCATGCTCCCAGCAGCATATTTCCTCCAGACACATTTCCACTGGCTAAAGTTACTACCCAATAGTCCTTTCAAATTATTATTTTTTCTTTTTATTTGTTCTTTTTAGATATATATGACTGTAGAATGTATGTTGGCATATTATACATACATGAAGTATAATTTGTTCTAATTAACTTTCTATTATTTTTGGTGTACATGATGCAGAGCTGCCCTGGTTGTGTATTCAAACACAAGGATAGGTAGGTTATCTAATATTAATTCTATTGTGCTTCCTATTCCCCTCCCCACTCCCTTTGCTTCATTCTCCTTTGTCTAATTTAATACACATGTATTATTCTCCTCCCCACCCTCCCTTGCTATGGTTTGGCATCCATATATCAGAGTGAACATTCTGCCTTTCGATTTTGGGGACTGGCTTATTTCACTTAGCATGGTATTCTCCAGTTCGATCTATTTAGCAGCAAGTGCCATAATTTCATTCATTCTTCTTTTTAAAAATATTTTGTAGTTATAGATGGAAAGTATGCCTTTATTTTATTTATTTATTTTTATATGGTGCTGAGGCTTGAACCCGGTGCCTCACATGTGCTAGATAAGTGTTCTGCCACTGAGCTTCAGCCCCAGCCCAATTTCATTTGCCTTTATGGCTGAGTTATATTCCATTGTGTCTATACCAAATTTTCTTTTTCCTTTCATCTGTTGAAGGACAAATAGTTTGGTTCCATAGCTTGGCTATTTTAAATTGAGCTGCTATAAAAATTGATGTTACTGCATCACTGTAGTATGCTGATTTTCCTTTGGGTATAGACCAAGGAATAGGATTACTAGATCAAATGGTAGTTCCATTCCAAGTTTTCTAAAGAATCTCCATACTGCTTTCCAAAATGGTTGTCCCAATGTGCAGTCCCACCAGCCATGTATGAGAGAGTTTTATCTTTACTCCCCCCACAATTTCACCAACATTTATTGTTAATGTATTCTTGATAATTGCCATTTTGGATAGAATGAGATAGAATCACAGGGTAGTCTTAATTTTCAATTCTCTAATTGCTACAGATGTTGAACATTTTTTTCATGTATTTTTTGACCATATTTCAACTTCTGTGAAGTGTCTGTTCAGTTCCTTTGCCCATTTATTGATTGGGTTATTTGTTTTTTGTTTTGGTGTTAAGTTTTTTTGAGTGCTTTATATATCCTTGAAAGTAATGCTCTATCTGAGGTGTAAGTTATAGGCTCTCTGTTTACATTCTTAGTTGTTTCCTTTGCAGTGAAGTGCAGTTCCTTTGAGGAAGTTGGTTCTTGAGTCCTCAGGATAGAGAGTTGGGGCCTACTTTTTCTTTTAGTAAGCACAGGATCTCTGGTCTAATACCTAGGCCCTTGGTTTACTTTGAGTTGAGTTTTATGCAGGGTGAGAGATAGGGGTTCAATTTCATTGTACTGCATATGAATTTCCAGTCAAGCATCATTTGTTGAAGAGGCTCTCTTTTCTCTAATGTATGTGTATGGAGTCTTTGTCTAGTATGAAATAACTGTATTTATGTGGGAATGTATCTTTGTCTTCTATCCTGCTCCATTGGTTTTCATGTCTGTTTTAGTGCCCATACCAAGCCATTTTTTGTTACTGTAGCTCTGTGGTATAATTTAAGGCCTCATGCATCACATTTCTTGCTAAGGATTGCTTTGGCTATTCTGGGCATTTTGTATTTTCAAATAAATTTCATGACTGTTTTTTCTATTTCTACAAAGAATAATTTTAATAGGAATTGCATAAAATCTCTATAGCACTTTTGGTAGCATGGCCATTTTGACAATATTAATTCTGCCTATCCCAGAATATGGGAGATCTTTCCATTTTCAGAGGCTTTCTTCAGTTTCTTTCATTAGTGTTGTATAGTCGTAGAGGTCTTTTACCTCTTTGATTAGATTGATCCCCAATTTGTTGTGTTCCCCCCTCCCTCCGCCCGCAGGCTATTGTGAATGGTATTTTCCTGATTTCTCTTTCAGCAGATACTAAATTAGTGTGTAGGAATGCAATAGATCTATGGAGTATTGATTTTATACCCTGCTACTTTACTGAATTTGTTTATGAGATGTAGTGCTTTCTAATAGAGTTTTTTTTGATCTTCTAAATATAGAATCATGTTGTTGGCAAATAGGGATAGTTTGAGTTCTTTTTTTCCTTTTCATATGTATTTAATTTCTTTATTTTGTCTCATTGCTTTGGCTAGGGTTTCAATGATAATTTTGAATAGGAGTAGTGAAAGAGGGCATCCCTTTCTTTATGCAGTTTTTATTTTTTTATTCTTTTTTTAGTTCTGATATTTTATTTAAGCCATAATTATGTTTTTTCTAAAAGCTAATTTAATTTGTTATACATGCTTGCAGAGTGTAATTCCTTTCATATTACATATAAAAAGCAGTTTTCCAAGTCACTGGTTTTACACAAAGTATTTTTACACCATTTGAGTTTTTATACATGCACTTAGTGTATTGATGTCCAACTCATTCTGCCATTATTCCTATCCCCTGGCCCCCTCCCCTCCCCATTGTTGTATTTAACATTCCTCTCATCCCCCCTCCCTTGCCAGTATAGTTCAGTATCATCATAGCAAAGGAATCAATCCACCTGATTATCATCTGCTTCTCAGGGGTTTCTGTGATGTTTCCTTTATCATCATGAATTTTAGTAATTTGAGTTTTCTTTCTCTTTTTCTTCATTAGCTTGGCTAAGGATTTATTAATTTTGTTTATTTTTTCAAAGAACCAACTTTTTGTTTTGTCATGTTTTGGACCTTTTCAGCTCTGATTTTAATTATTTCTTGTCTTGCTGCTTTTGGTGTTGGTTTCTTCTTTTTCTAGGTCTTGAGACATAATGGTAGGTTACTTATTTGGCGATTTTCTATTCTTTTAATGAATGAGTTCAATGCAATAAACTTTCTTCTTAGAACTGCCTTTGTAGTGTGCCAGAGATTTTCATATATTGTTTTTGCTATTCTCATTTAGCTCAAAGTATTTTTTTTTTTTTTATTTTATTTCATTGCTGATTTCTTCACCTATCCATTGGTCATTCGGTAGTGTATTATTTTGTCTCCAGGTGCTAGAATAGCTTCTACTTTTTATTTTCATCATTAATTTCTACTTTCATTTCATTATGATCTGATAAAATGCAAGCTATTCTCTCTCTCTCTCTCTCTCTCTCTCTCTCTCTATATATATATATATATATATATATATATTTGTATTTGCTAAGAGTTGGTTTGTAGCCTAAGATATGTTCTATTTTAGAGAATGTTCCATGTACTGCTGAGAAGAAAGTGTATAGAGTTGTTGATGGATGAGACATTCTATATATGTTTGAATTATTAGTTGTGTTTTTTAGTTCTATACATTCTTTATTTAGTTTTTCTTTTGAAACTTTATTGATTGGTGAAAGAGGTGTGTGTGCTAAAGTCATTCCATATTATTGTGTTGTGATCTATTTGATTCTTGAGATTGTAAAGGGTTTGTTTATATATGTAGATGCTCCATTTTGGGGGGTCATAAAAACTTAAGATTGTTATGTCTTCTTGATATATGTTTTCCCCCTAAGCAGTAAGAAATTGCTTTCTTTGTCCCTTCTGACTAACTTTGACTTGAAGTCCAATTTATCAGGTATAAGAATAGAGCCCTTGCTTGTTTACAGTATCTATATGAATGGTAAGTTTTTACCCACCCTTTTACCTTCAGACTTTGGATGTCTTTGTCTATGAGGTTAGTCTCTTGCAGGCAGCATATTGTTGGGTCTTATTTTTGAATATGATCTGTCAGTCTATGGCTTTTGATTGATGAGTGTACATTATTTACATTCAATATTGTTATTCAGAAATAATTTTTATTCCCTGTTAGTTTGAATTATTTCCAGCTTTTAATTTGCATAGGTTTTAATTGAACATTTTTCTAGTATAGTTTCACCCCTTTGCTGGTTTTCATTTTTATTTCTCATTTCTTCTTCATGGACTATTTTGTTGAGAATGTTTTGTGGTGAGGCTTTTAGTTGTAAATTTTTTAATTGTCCTGTAAAATTTTTATTTCATCATTAATTTCTACTTTCATTTCATTATGATCTGATAAAATGCAAGCTATTCTCTCTCTCTCTCTCTCTCTCTCTCTCTCTCTATATATATATATATATATATATATATATTTGTATTTGCTAAGAGTTGGTTTGTAGCCTAAGATATGTTCTATTTTAGAGAATGTTCCATGTACTGCTGAGAAGAAAGTGTATAGAGTTGTTGATGGATGAGACATTCTATATATGTTTGAATTATTAGTTGTGTTTTTTAGTTCTATACATTCTTTATTTAGTTTTTTCTTTTGAAACTTTATTGATTGGTGAAAGAGGTGTGTGTGCTAAAGTCATTCCATATTATTGTGTTGTGATCTATTTGATTCTTGAGATTGTAAAGGGTTTGTTTATATATGTAGATGCTCCATTTTGGGGGGTCATAAAAACTTAAGATTGTTATGTCTTCTTGATATATGTTTTCCCTAAGCAGTAAGAAATTGCTTTCTTTGTCCCTTCTGACTAACTTTGACTTGAAGTCCAATTTATCAGGTATAAGAATAGAGCCCTTGCTTGTTTACAGTATCTATATGAATGGTAAGTTTTTACCCACCCTTTTACCTTCAGACTTTGGATGTCTTTGTCTATGAGGTTAGTCTCTTGCAGGCAGCATATTGTTGGGTCTTATTTTTGAATATGATCTGTCAGTCTATGGCTTTTGATTGATGAGTGTACATTATTTACATTCAATATTGTTATTCAGAAATAATTTTTATTCCCTGTTAGTTTGAATTATTTCCAGCTTTTAATTTGCATAGGTTTTAATTGAACATTTTTCTAGTATAGTTTCACCCTTTGCTGGTTTTCATTTTTATTTCTCATTTCTTCTTCATGGACTATTTTGTTGAGAATGTTTTGTGGTGAGGCTTTTAGTTGTAAATTTTTTAATTGTCCTGTAAAATTTTTATTTCATCATCAAATCTGAAGCTTAGTTTTTTAGTGTATAGTATTCTTGGTTGGCATCCATTTTCTTTTAGAGCTTGGTATATGTTAAAAGACCTCCTTGTTTAAAGATCTGGGTTAAATAATCAGCTGAGATTCAACTTGGTTTCCCTCCAAATGTGACTTAATGTTTTTCTCTTGCAGCCTTTAGAATTCTATGCTTATGTTATGCATTTTCATAATAATGTGCCTTTGTGTGTGTCTGTTGTAATTTTGTATATTTGAGGTTCTATATACTTTTTCCATTTGATTTTCCATTTCATTCTTAAGGTCTGGGACATTTTCAGATATTATTTCATTTGAAAGATTATGATTATGCATTCTTTTGGTTTGTATCTCTCAGCCTTTATATATCTAAATGAATCTTAATTTTTTTTTTTTCATGTTATCCCATATTTCTTGGAAGTTCTTTTCATGGCCTTTTAAGATCTTTTCTTCATGGTCAACTTTATTTTCAAGTTTATATATTTTGTCTTCATTGCCTGAGACTATGTATTTCAAATGGTCTTGTCTGCTGGTGATACTTTCTAATAAAATTTTTTATTTGGTTTATTGATTTCTTTATTATGAGAACTTCTGCTTGTTTTCTTTTTTTCAGAATCTCTGTCTCTTTATTGAAGTGATCTTTGGCTTTCTGTATTTTCTCCCTTACATCATCTTTTACCTTGCAGATCAATTTAACTATGCACATTTAAAATTCTTCCACTGTGATATTGATGGATTCTCTTTCTGAGGTAGTTTGGTTTGTTTGAGGTGATTTTTTCCCTTGCTTTTTTATATTGTTTGTATGTCTACCAAAGAGTTGATTTTGAGGCAATACATTCTCTAGTACCTCATAGTTTAGAGGGAGATAGATAGTAACAACTGATGTAAACGATTTACAACATTAAACCAAATAGCTCTTGTGATGAAACCCACAATGTTAATTGTTCCAATAATCAGAAATAATATGATCAGTTATTGCCCATAGTAAAATCAGTAAGTTTACATAAAGGTTTAGAATTTCATGCGGTGTCCAAGGATAGAACAGAAGTGATGTAGGATGTTATGATTATGTGGGATAAGGAGAAAATATAGAAGTCAACAATTAAAGGGATAGTATAGTGAAAGTGAGCATAAAAAAATTGGCTGTCAGCAGAGTAAAGGAAAGAAAGACAGTTGATGGAAACCGGTAAGTGAGAGAAAAAAATATGTATGTCTAAAATAAAATAGAAAATAAAAACATACAAAAGAAAAGAAAAAAGATTACAGGAACAAAATCCATATACACTAATTAAACATATTAGTCCTCAAAATATTAATCTATGAAAAATAAATGCCTTTAAATAAAATGTTATAAATGAGAGAAAAAGAGATATGGATATTTATAAGTATCCAGTTAAAGATGGTGTTCTTCAAGAGGAAAAAAAGAGATGGGACAATAGAAAAGGCTTTGTATGTTCAAGAGTTAGCAAGGCAAATACAGAGGCAATGTAGGATGAAGTGGGAGAACAACAACAACAAAAAAGAAGTCAAAGAATTAAGGAAGAGTTAGAGAGATAGCAGTAAAGTTTGGCTGTTAGCAACAGAAAAAAGAGAAATAGAAATAAAGGAAAATAGTGTGAGAGAGAGTATAAAAAATCAATCCAAAATATACTAATCAAAATACCAATCTTCCAAAAAACTGATCACAAAAAATAACTACCTTCAAGAAATGTTGAAACTGAAAAAGCAAAAGCAAGTATGTATGTGTAGAAATATATAAATGTACATCATGTGTGCCTCAGTTCACATTAAAAACAAAATCTAAAAGAAAATAACAGAATAGTCAATAAGAGCCTTTGCTCACTGTCTAAGCCAAACTGACTTTCTGTTTCTCAGCTTCCCTTCTCAGCAGGGTGCTGTGAGAGGCTATGGAAAATGCTCACAGCTTAACTTCCTGGGTATTGTTGTCTTTGGGTTCTGTGTGATAAGTTTTTGCAAGTGAAAGTCCTAGGGGTAGGGATTTGGTATGGTATTACCCAAGTGTTTTATTATGTGGGGATTTGGGGGATATTAATCAATCAATGTACTTCTAGGACTATACCCTACTGCTCTCCCCCCAGGGCACTGTCCCTGGGAACAGGAGTCTGTCCTTTGCTGATTCTGTTGTTTGGGTACACTGCTTCTTGAAGGGTTGTTTCTAAGCTCTGAGCTCAGACACTCTGCCCTGTTCAGTTTCTCCTTGCCTCTGCTCCTATGTGGTGTAGGGGTCAATGGTACAGAGGTTGGGAAACCGGCTTTCTCTAGCCTCTTTGATATATATGTATTACCCTCAGGTTAAATGGTCTCCATGCCAGAAATACTTCCAGCCAGAGATTCTCCTGCTTTGCTAAGCTCAGTTTAGGTCTCACAGTTTGCCTGTACTGGATTCATGTATTGGTTTAATTCCCAAACTGGAGTATCTAATTTCCCTGAGTTTGTGCTGCAGTCTCATGGAGGTATTAATGTGTTTCCAGCTTGGGCTTCCTATTCAGGGCTGACTGTTATTTTTGTTTTCCAGTCTATTGGGCCAAATAGCCTATGGTTCAGCCCCAAGGTTGGCTGCCCCTCAAATCCTGGGATTCCCATGCCTAGATTTTCTCCTCACTTCTAGCTCTTTTTTGACCTTGTGTATTTTCCCCACTCTCAACCTGGAGCTCAAATCCAATTCTGTTCTTGTCTGATGTACCCCAAATTTCCCAGTCTTCAAGACTCTCTGTCCAGTATTGAATATCATTGGGGTGTGTTTTTGTTCTTGTTCCCTCATCTCACAGAGAAGTAGTTTTCTCACAATTTGAGTCCTGAGTCACAGAGCTGTGAGAAAAGTCACCCACTAATCCACCATCTTCTCTCTCTTTCTCTGTCCTTTTAAATTATTAATCCATCAAATGGATTAATCTACTGATGAGGTTAACATCTATCATAATCTAACTATTTCAGCTCTTAATATTGATATGTTGAATATTATGTTTCTAATCCATGAACTTTTCAGAGTACACTTCATAGCTAAAACGTAACAATAATTAATTTGTTCATCACAGTTTTCGTTTCTACATTTGGGTTGTATAAATAAAAGATTTAAGCCTAGATTTTTTGGGTTTTTTTTTTTTTTTTTTTTTTTTTTTTTTTTTGGTACTTTCTTGAAGTATAGCTTTTATGATTTCATTTTCTATGTGTTCATTGCTCTTTGCTTACTCACTTATTAAATCCAGGATATTTTTTTCCTTTTGTAGTTATGTTGATGTTTTCAAAAAACACACTATTTCATCTCCAAAACTATGGCAGTTGTTTGTCTTCCTTTCCATAAAACGAACCTTCCTTCCTTCCTTTTTCCCCTCCACTTTCCTTCCCATCCCTTCCCTTTTCCTCTCTCCCTTTATTTCTTTCTGTATTTTTGCTTTTCTTTCCTTTTATCTTTCTTTCCTTCTATCCTTATTTTTCTAGATAGGAATGCCAGTAAAATGTTGACAGGATGTTACTGTTTTAATCAGTGTTTTGGGGGATAGATTTTAGTCTGTTTCCATCATGTGTGACTTTAGTTGTGGGAATTTTGTAGAGATTCTTTATTAAGTTGAGGAGATTCTGTATTCCTATTGTACTGAGAGACTTTTATCATGAACTGGTGTTGTAGTTTGATAATATTTTTTCTGTGTCAGTTGATATATTCATGGGCTACTCGTACTTTAACCTCTTTGTGGATCCCATTGATTGATTTTTTCAAATATCAAGTTAGTCTTTCATAACTGGATTAAATGCTAATTTTTTTGTATTACATGCCTTTCATTATAATTTGTTTAGTTGATTTAGAACATTTTGTTGAGGATTTTCCCATCCTTGTTCATGAAAATTGTTGGTTCTTACTTTTCCTTTATATAATGTAGTTTAATCTTGTTTGGTATTTGAATAACAAAAATATCACAAAATTGGTTAGGAAGTGTTTGCTCTTCCATTTTCTGGAATTAAGTTTTAGGAATTATATTATTACTTCCTTAAATATTTTATAGATTTCTCTAATGACACAATCTGGGCCTGATGCATTTTTGTTTTTCTTTCTTTCCTTTTTATTCAAGGATCAATTATTATATCATTTTTTTAGTAGGCATTGGCATTATTTAATAAGTATTATCTATTTATTTATTTTATTTTTACCAGGGATTGAAACTAGGGATGCTTAACCACTGAGCCACATCCCCAGTTCCCTTATTTTTAATTTTTAATTTTGAGACAGGTTCTCACCAAGTTGCTGAGGCTGGCTTCAAACTTGCTATCCTCCTGTCTTAACCTCCTGAGCTGGTGGGATTATAGGCATGGACCACTGTATCCAGCTATCTATATATTCTTGTGTGGGTTTTGGTAGTTTATATATTTAAAGAAATCATTCTATTCAACTAAATTACAAACAGTGAGTTATTAATTATAATATAATTTTGTTATCCTTTTAAATTTTATCAGTCAGTAATGATGGAATTTTTTATTTCTGATACCTTTCTTATGTGCTTCTCTCTTTTTAAAATTTTTATTACCCTTATTTGCAGAGTTTTGTTATTGACTGTTTCAAAGAAGCATATTTCTATTTCATTCACTTACACTGTCATTTCACTCTTTTCAATTTCATTGTTTTCTGATCTAATTTGTATTATGTAATTTTTTTCCTACTTGATTTAGACTTAAGTTACTATTCTCATAGTGCATAAGGTTTCCACCTTTATTTAGCTATTTCTTCTTTTATCATACATGTATTTATTTCTATTAATTTCTCTCTATGAATTCATTTTGCTGTATTCTAAAAATAGATAAGTTGTATTATTCTTTTCATTTAGTTAAGAATATTTTTTAATTTCTACTGAGACTTATTGACCTATGTATTACTTTAAGATGTGTTGTTTTATTACCAATTTTCATTTTCCAGTTTTCGCTGTTTCTAATTTCTAGTTTAATTCCACTTTAGCCTAGAAACATAGATTGTATGATCTTTGTTCTGTTAAACCTTGATGTCCTTCAATAGATGAATGGGTAAAGAAAATGTGGTATATATATATATATATGTGTGTGTGTATATATATATATATATATACCACATTTATATATATATATATATATATATATGCAATTGAATATTACTCAGCTTTAAAGAAGATGAAATTATGGCATTTGCCTGTAAATGGATGGAGTTGGTGATACCATGCTAAGCAAAATAAGCCAATCCCAAAAAAAAACATAGTCTGGATGTTTTTTCTATTATGTGGAGGCTAATTCACAACAAGGGGGGCACTAGGGAAGAATATAGTTACCTTAGATTAGGTAGAAGGGACTGAAGGGAGGGGAGGGAGGGGATATGAGGATAGGAAGGATAGTAGAATGAAACAGACATTATTATTTTATGTATATATATGACTGCATGCCAAATGTGATTCTACAACATGTACAATCAGAAAAATGAGAAATTATATACCATCCAAGTATGTCAAAGTGCGTAAATACATTCTATTGTCATGTATAACTAATTAAAACAAATTCAAGAATTTAAAATAATTCTTATGGTATGTTTATATTTCAGAACTTAATATGTCCTGGTAAATATGCCATATATGCTTGAAAAAATTGTATACTTTGTGTATTAATTGATGGGGATCCTATAAATGCTAATTAGATCTAATTGATTACTACTGGTATTTAGGTCATCTTATCCTTACTGATTTTCTGCCTGCTAGCTAAATAGATTAACTATTGAAAGAAAGATATTGGCATCTTCAAATATATTAGTATGCTTATCTATTTCTTTACACAGTTGTTTTAGGCCTCATTAATGTTGATGTTCTTTTTTTAGTTGCATACATGTTTAGGACTATTGTATCTTACGGTGATTTGGCCATTTTCTCTTCATATAACTTCTCTCTCTATCCTTGATGATTTTTGTTGTTCTGAAGTTTTTATCTGAAACTAATATAGATAAACCAACTACCTATTGATTTGTGTTAGTATAGTCTAATTTTCTCTATCTCTTTTCTCTTAATCTTTCTAAACAAATATAAAGTATATTCCTTCTTTTCTTTTTATTTCTTTTGGGGGGAAGGGTATCAAAAAAGTCAGGGGCATTTGACCACTCAGCCATATTCTCAGCCCTGTTTTGTGTTTTGTTTAGAGACAGGGTCTTATTGAGTTGCTTAGTGCCTCACTTTTGCTGAGGCTGGCTTTGGACTTGCCAACCTCCTGTCTCAGCCTCCCAAGCCACTGGGATAAAAGACATGTGTCACTGTGCCCAGCCAAAAAGTGCATTTCTTATAGACAACATAGCTGTGGGTCTTTCTTTTCATTTGCTCTATTAAACATTTTACATTTAAAATTGTTAATGGCTAGGCTGGATTAATTTGTACCATATTTGTAATTTGTTTTCTACTTGTACTTATTCTTTGTGTTTTTTCTCCTTTCTCTGTTCTCTTAATTCAGCATTTCATATGATTTTATTGTATTATTTTTCTTTAAAAAAAAAACATTTATTTAAAGCACAATTACCTTGTAACAGAATATTTCCAATTCCTCCTTTTTGTGCTTGTGACATTGCTTTCAATAAATTTACTATTCATATGCTATAATCATTCAGTGCCTTTTAACTATTATTATTTCTGCTTATAGAACTATACATGATAGTCATAATTAAAAACATAGCAGAAAATATAGAAAAAATTCAGTGACCTTGACTAATTAAATATTTCTCAGGTCACAAGCAAATCAGAATGGAGAAAACTGATGAATTAGACTTCATAAAAATTAAAATTATGTTCTTCAAAAACCCCCTACACATAAACAAACCAACAAACAACAAAAATAAAAACAACAAAAAGTGGCACAAATGATTTTGTCAAGCATGTTTCTTGAAATGGATTTTTTACTGAATTTATAAAGATCTCTTAAGACTCTATAATGTGAGGACAAACTATCCAATGAAACAAATGGGCAAAAAATTTGTCCAGGCATTTCACCACCACAAAAGAAAATGCATTCACAAACACACATGTAATAAATGGATTCCTAACAGCATTATGGTAAGGGTATTAGGATTATATATTAAATCCGAAATGAGGAAACACATATCCATTAGAATGCAAAAAGTTAAAAATCTGAAATTACTAAGTTCTGGTTAGAACACAGAACAACTTTAAATCTTGTTAATTGATGCTAGAAATGAAAAATGATAACAGAAGATTTGGAAAACATTTTGATAGCTTCTTATAAATCTAAAGTATTATGTCTTCCCATCCAATTCCACAATATGTAAGCAAGAAAATATGTCCATATATTAATTCATGCCAAATGCACACCATAGCTTTATTTGTAACATTCAACAATTAAAAATAATCAAATATCCATAGCTAATGAGTGCATCAAACAAACTTTGGTTCCCATTTACTGAAAAGCACTACTAAATAATAAAAAAAGAAACTGACATGCTGAATGAAAGTATCCAGACACACACACACACACACACACACACACACATACCCCCAAAAAAATAAACACAGAAAATTAAATATTGTATGATTCCATTTAATTGAAATTCTAGTAGAGTGAAAAAAATAATATTAGTGAACAGAACTGATTATAAGGGACTGTTGGTGTGAAGAAGGAATCATCTACAAATGACCACAGTTGAACTTTCTGCAGTCTTGAAGTACTGTATATTTTCAGTTCAGTGGTGAAGCGGTGATTATAGTACTGTTGGGGACGTTAACAACACGCCAGTAGATAGAAACTCTCTGGCTTTCTCCCACTTCCTGATATGGGAAATTGGCCTAGCCAAGGGGTGTTCCCCTGATGTATGACAGAGGTCAGACTGCCACTAGGATAGGCTAATGTCTCCGCCAATGTGATTTGCTCATGCTCCCTATGTGCCCCTATGATCTTTCTGCTGATTGGCACATGTCTTCTATAAAGGCCGTCCAACTACCTCAATAAACCAAGCTCGTGCCTTGACCGGACTCCCTGGTAACCCTGAATGTCTTCTGAAGGCGGGTGTAGGTTACCAGTTGACTCCTGCCTTTCCTGATCTCACCTAACCATTGGGGCGTTCTCCCCCAGCCTTCTCTGCCGGCCAGAGGAGGCTCACCCCGGGTCAGGGGGAGTTAAAAACCCCGGCAACTTTAAAACCCTGACATAGTACTATATTCATTTATCACAAATAATCTTAATTAGAATGCATTTATGATGTGTATACTAAATATCAGTATATCTAACTGTAAAAACATTCTCCAGTGGGATAAAGTGAAAATCAAAAAGCCTAACTCTTAGTTTGATTATTATAATTCTCACAGCAAATGACTATTCACCTCATGATCTGTTCTCCAATACAAGTTTGCCTTTCAACAAAAAAATTATAAAGCGCGCTAAAGGCAAGATAAAATGAGTCTGAAACAACGAAGTGATGATCAGAACCAAATTCAATTATGATCCACATGTTGGAATTGAAAATAACTATAATTATTAATATGCTATTTGGCTCCAAAGGCAAAGGTAGATAACATGCAACACAAGATGTATAATGCCAGCAGTGATATGACAGTTATAAAGGAAAATTCAGAGGAACTATTGGAAATTAAAAGCACAGTAATGGATATGAAAAGCATACTTAGTGAGAATAGTACACCTGATGGGAGAAATATAAAACTTGATATAGCAATAGAAATCACCCAATCTGAAACACAAAAAGAAAACAGGACAGAAATACTCCCTCCCACCACCCAAGAATGTGGGATCCAGCTGTGTAACATTTCTGAAAGTGGAATAATAGAAGGAGAAGAAATGAAAATGTGCAGACTAAATGTTTGAAGAAATCACAATTTCTTCTAACTACAGGTCGGGGCAATGCAAAGAACACCACCGGGATAAATGCTGAAAATATACACCTATTTATTTCATATCTCACTAGTAGAAACCTGAACACAAATAGAAGACCTTGATGGTATCCAGGGAGATCAGGGGAGATCGATAAAGAACCCTACCTGCAGGGGAATAAGGATGAGAAATACAGGAGAGTTCTCATCAGAGAACACACAGACAAGAAGAGTGAAGTCATTAAAGTATCAAAAGAAAAATAAAACTACCAATGTGTAATTTTATATTTAAGGGAATTTTCCTTCATAAATGAAGAAAAATAAATTAATAATTACTGTTTTCTCATACAAATAAAAATCGAGGAGATTTTGCTGGCAGACCTGTAGTATAAGCATTTTAAAGAAGTCTTTTGAGCAGAAGCAAAATAATGTAGGTCAGAATCTTGTATCTATACAAAACAAGGAAGACTGTGATAAAAGAAATAAATGAAGATGAGTATTATGACATTGCTGTGCAAGCAAAGAATTTATTTCTATAGATTTAGAACCATGGGAAGTAGAAGAGGCATCTATAGAAACTTCTGAGATTGAAAGTTGGAAATAATATGATGAATTGAAACAGAGACTTAAAGTTCAACTTCTATGATATCAGTAGAAAGAGAAAAATTATGTAATATGGATATAAATGTAATGTGTAAAGTTCTCACACTAGAAATGTTTAGGTGATTGATGGTAGCTGTTTTTTTCTGCCAATAACCTTACTATGCCTCAATCAATTCTTACCTTCTAATATTTGCAGGATGGGATCAAGATGACAAATAAAAACACTATTACTATATGTCTATGAAGCTATTAAATAAAATGTATTTTGCCCTTTAAAAGCGCTATAATAGGCTGTCACTAAATATCCATTAATATGGACCAAATCAGAATAATTGGCAGTATCTAGTCCTGGCAAGAATGTTTAAAAACTGGAACTCTTACACATTTTTGGTAGTAATGTAACTTGGAAAGTTTGCAATTTCTTATAAAGATAAAATACACTGATCATACAATCAAACAAATTCAGTCCTTGGTGTTTGTCCATGATAAATGACTACTGACACACCAAACAGCACAAATGAGTCTTAAAAACAATATGCTGAGGGAAAGAATCCAGGCATGAAAGACTACATGCTGTATGATTCCATTTATTTAAAGAAATACATCTAAACTATGGTGACAGAAGGCCTATCAGCAGGCCAGAGCACTTGTGGCATGGTAGGAAGGGCCCTAGGGTACTTCTGGAGAAGGATGAATATTTTCTGTGTACCAGTGCGGTGGTTCTATAAGTTTGTATGTTTATCAAAACACACTAAACTAAACATATAAAGTTGATCTTTTTTTTTTTTTTATTGTATTCAAGGCCTCAAATAAAGGTATTTTTAGAAAATAATTATTAACTAAGATGGCCTAATTTTACATTAACATTAGTAACAGAGGTTGGGGATGTGGCTTGGTAGTAGAGTACTTGCCTAGCCCCACATTTGATCCCTAGCACAATGAAAAATAAAATGAAATAAAATAAGTAATATGTAAGAGCCTTTAATGAGGAAGTAGCTAAGATGATGGCTGGCTGAGAGCCAAGAGGAGGCGTTTACTTGTTTACACCTGACCTTAATGTAATTGACTAAGAATCTTTCTGTGCCCGTGGGCACTGCGTGTCGCACCTGTGAGTTGAGCTTGTGACACGTGTATGCTTGATGGGTGAAGAGTATTTAACCAGGCTGGGGGCGTCAGACAGAAGAGAGGAGATAGAGAAAGAAGAAGGAGCAATAAAGGAACCACTCATTCCCAGTCTGCCTCCGATTTCTTTACCGCGGTATCGTTGCTGTAGGCGGCAACAGTCAGATCTGTGTTCCATTTTTTCCTCCATTCCCCCAAAATGGGCATAACTAGAATCTAGTTCATTATCTTGGGAGAGCACTAATTACGTAAATGAGACTAATTTGGTTTACATGGAAGACAGGGAAGCTGTGTATCTATTACATCAGTGTTATATAAGAAAAAGATACCTAGCTCTCAGGTTTCTAGCAGGAGGTATGTATTCACAGGCTGGAATGATAGATGTAGAATAAGATTCAGGAACATTTGTTATTATGTATTAATTGATTTACTTATTCTGACATTTGTAAATTTTGTTCTTTTATCCTTTGTTACAGGCCTGTGTAAAAGAAATAATATGCAAATAATTCCAATATTTAATTGGAGTTTGTTTCCTGCAGAAATAATTATGCAATTTTTGAAAATATTTTATGATAAATATTTGAATATGTAGACAGCCTATGAGTCATAATAACTGTGAAAATTCATAGAATTATAAAGTCCTAAAATATGTAAAATGTAGAATAGCATATTATATGTGTGTGTGTGTGTGTGTATACACTATTCTCTTAATACTATGTATCTTTCATTAAAAGGTAAAATTTAATTGTTTTTAACTATGTGAATTCTATAACTTGTCATGTGAATGACAAGTTCAGTATTAAAGTGAAATATTTCGGTCAGTGACCATGAAATTAAGGAAAATTGATGAAGGGACAGATACCTTGCTCTGAGAATTATACAATGGGATTTGACGACTTTATATTTTAAATACCATAGTTTCAGTTAAATGAGATTTTTTAATTTGGATTTTAGGTTGATATTGAACAGGTAATTAAAATAACCTAATGTGGGTACTTTTAATATAAAGGAAATGCTCATAATTCTTAGTGGGGCAATTTGGAACAGATGCAGGATATGTACTGCTAAATAATACACACTCTTATGATTTGATGCCTGGATTTGATCAAGACTTTACTTGCTCATTAGGAAAGTTAGAAATTATTTAAGCACTATGTATTTCTGTGTTTTATCTTCTATGAAGTTGGGAAAAATACAAGTAGTGCCCAGTCTGCATGCTTGTTATACACCCTGAAAACAATGCCTTGCTCGTGAGGATTGCATAAGCATGACCTGTCTAATTTTTGCCTCTGTTGGATAATAATACAATTTTTCACTGAAAAAATTTTAGTGGTACTAGAAAAACATATCTTACAAGAAAATTAAAATTTATTCTGGAATGTATATTTCTTGCATGATACAAGAATGCAGGAGTAGGGATTTTATCTATTATATTCAACTTATATTTTTAATTTTAGCGTTCATCAACATCCCAAGAATTCCAAATAGAAACGTGTAATCCATAAATAAATGCCAGTTGAAATGAAATGAATTTAAAGACAGTCTCCATCATTTACTCAAACTTAACAAGAGTTAAATGTTCAGTTATAGCTAAACTTTTAAAACTAATATTTTACTTAAAAATAGAACTTGGCACTGTATCATGTAAAACTACCACAAACGTGAAAAAGGAAATCTTTATGAAATAGATAAATTACAAGTACAAAAATGCTGAAAATACCTTAATAAGGCATAGTTATCTAGCAGGATAGAGAAAAGATGATGATCAATAATTTACATTAGATGGGAAAAAGGCTCAAAAAGATGGAAAAACTCTATAAAATAACTAGTAACTAGTCTGCATATTTAAAAGATAGCAAATGAATAAGAATGAGGTTTTCTAAACAATTGTAGTGAAAAACTAAACTTTATTACTTTATTTTGTACCTTCACTCTAGTTTGAATTTAAAGGGACAAGAAATTTTTTCTTAACAGCATACTGTCTTTACCTTCCAACGATCTCAGATTCTTCCTCACAATTAAGATATGTACTTTCTGAAAATATTTCCCCTTGGGAACTGTGACTATTTTTCACCCATTCCAAAGGAAACACATTAAGTCAGTTGCCAAAGGCAATAGTAGGCAGCTATCAGGTAGTTCTGTTTAGTGGAGTGTGATACTCAACATGCACAGAATCTTACAGCACCACTCTACCTTTGCTTTTCTCCCTTCAATCTATTTTGTCCTGAGAGTACATATTCTTTTTTCTTTTTAAATTATCATAAATGATTATTAACATCATTAAAGTAAACCTCAACCTTGTTTTTTAACTTAAGATTTCCAAGGTAAAAAGAAATTCTGGTTCCAAATAATTATCTATTCAAGATTCCTTTGTACTTTAGGTATACGTTAATGCCTCTTAACTTTCCAATCTTGAAATATTATGATTTTATTATTCTACAAAATATGAAGCTATCTGGGTTTTGAAGAATGCAATGCGATATGGGCTTAACATAGGATGCTTTATCTAACCAGATTGCCTTTTTCCCCCTTTGGTCTCCAAAATGAGATTGCAAATGTGTCGTTTAACTTTTTGTCACTATGATCTAAATACCTGACAAGAACAACTTATAAAGAAGAAAAGTTTATTTTGGTTCTTGATTTCAAGAGTTTTAGTCCATGGTAGATGAGGCAGAATGTCATGGAATAATGCTGCTCAGCTCATGTTGGCTGGGAAGCAGTGATAGCCAGGATAAAGGGGCAAAATGTAATCCCCATGGGCTTGCCCCATGTGAGCTACTTCCTCCAGCTACATCACATGCCTCCCTGGGTACCTACAGACACATACCCAGGTCAGTAGTCCTTTGAAATTTTTAGTCCATCAGATGGATTAAGCCACTTTTTTGGTTATAGTAACTCTCATAATCAAAGTCCACCTTTGAATATTCCTGTGTTGCCCAATGTGAGCCTTTAGGGGAACATATTATATCCAAATTATAACAGTATGAAGTGGAAGAATACATATGGGAAAAGAGATCAGAGTGAATAAATGGAGCTAAAAGGCAAAGAAACAGTATCTAAGAGATAGTGAAATGTTTTGCTGTGCTACAAAGCAAGATGAACTAAAATTTGATCAATAAGTAATTTAAAGGCCACTTCACAAAGAATACTCGTAGTTGTACTTTGAAGAAATGTTTATTTTTAAATCACTGATATAATTTTTAATCTCTGCTAAAAACTAAAAGAAGAAATATTTGAATTAGTGCAGCAACACAGGAGAGTAAGCATAAAATAACTGAAAGTATAATTATATAATGATATATATTATAGTTGCCCCTCCTCAGTAGCATGAATACAGAGCCATTAGCAACATAAGCTGCAATGGAATTACCTATTGAGTGACATTAACCTGTAATATAGAGACAATTTAAAGTATTTCCCAAAGTTATTGCTAGTGTTTATTTCTTAGAGAAATCTAAATCTGTTACCAAACATTGGAAGGCAAGTATGCCACAGTGCACTTTTTTTTTAACTATAATTAAAATAAATTTATGTAATACATTTTTCAAAAGGTTCATGATTACTATGAAAATGAATTTCAATGGCATAAATCTTCAAAAATGTGTTTAAACAACATAAATTTTAAGTCATATAGGATTTAAACTAATAATTTGTATGTGATAAAAATTAAGTACCTGTATATATAGTAGTGAAAAGATGAAATCTTCAAATATTAAAAAAATAGTGTCAATAAAAATATTTTAGATGTTATCACCAAAAAGAAGTTTTATATATACATATATGTATATACAAATTATATATACAGCTATACATAAGTTTTATATATAGTTATATATATCAATACAACATGTATATATACACACATATATCACATAGATATTACATATGATAAGGCAGAAATTTTAGGAATTGGACTTGGATCTGTTATTTTATATCAATATCAGTTTACTAATTTAATCTGTAGTTTGTTTAGTTGAGTAAACACCCACAACCATACCTTTGATCTGATGAAATGAACCGAATTTCATTATAAAAGCATAGTTCAGATAATAAAGGCCATAGTTTATTTGACAATATTCCACCTAGACCTGATAAGTTGCAAACCTGTGTTCATTTGAAGATACACCTTACTAGTGGTTACATATTATATTGATTTTATGACCATATTAAATTTAAGACAGCATATTTCTTTTGGCATACTCAATTAAATGCTTATTAAATGTGTTGGCTTAGGCTTTGAATGTTTTGAATAATTAAGATCTTAGTGTATTTGAATGGTTAAGGGTAGTATATGAACAATTTCTGAAAATTTTAGGGCATGTTTGCATTATTCAGGTGGCATGTTCAGTTTATTTTTTGACTATAAATAAAATTATTCTTTATTAAATATATGATTAGTATCCTACGTCTATTAGTATTAATTAATAGAAACTTTTCTAGAGGCAATGAAAAACTCAAAATGGCATAAATTAATGATTAGTAATAAGATTTATAATAACTGAGTAAATACGAAGATCAGCAGCTGGTTTATACAGATGGCCAATAAAATGTTGGAATGCCCAAAACAGAAACATAAGGGGTGTCGGTAGGAGGCAGGTAGTGATTAGATATCTGTTTGGTGAGGTTAACTGTTAATTTTAATAGAACATTGGATTTTTGTTTTTCCTTTACCAGAAATTTCTCTAGGGGAAAAATTTTTATCAAAATTTTACATTACACAGTGTATTGTCTCTTTTAGCATATTTATATCCGTTTATTTACATCAGGTTATTCTGATGGCCTGAAATTATTGCTCGAGCTTCTGAAAAATATCTGACTTAAAAACCAAGTAAACATTTAGGTAATGGGAAATCTGGTTCCTTTACTTGACAGCTGAATTGAATAATTGATTATAATTTCTTATTTCGGGAATTTGCTGATAACTATGGTAGTTTCCTATCAGAGTTCTATCTGGTCATTCTGAAATGTAAATCTTATAACCTTTATTATATAGTTAGGATGTCTTCAGCACAGGTATCATAGAAATATTTTAGCCCTGCTTCAAGATATACATTCTGATTAATATTTGGAATAAAAAATGAAATTTAACTCACACCTTTCAACTATATATGCTCCACCATCCTAAACTGTCTGTTCCATATTTTGTATTCCCTTCAATTCCTCTTTCAGTCCAAACCAGAACTCATATAGACAATATAGACGTCTCCAACCATATCCCATGAATAAGAATGATGTGTTTATCAGGATAGGTAGGAAAGCATACCTTCCATTTGAACCTCATCCACATTTTTTTGGCCCTCAGAAATTCTATCAAGTAATTTTCTCTTATTCTTAATATTGTGCTATTAAAAGTAACTTATAAGATGGTTAACCCCATGCCCAACCTCAGGAGGTGAGTACTAAATTGAAATAATACCTATATAACAACCAATTCAATTTAAGAGCAAAATATCTAGAGAATAAATGCACATTATCATCACTTTATCTCTAGTGGTTTCCAAAGCATGACATATGAACCCAAATAATGCATAAAATGCTTCAGTGAAGTAGAAAATATTAGAATTTCCTTTTATTTTTTTACCTTACTTGATTTTACTATTTTTGGTTTAGGACTATATAAATTATTAACAAATAAACATAATTCACTACATATTCATATTCATACATTTTTAAACAATTGAAAAATATCACAAGAAAACATTGATGACATTTGGGAAAGTATATTAGAAAGTTAAGGTGGTATTCAATCCAGAGAAAGTGATAGCTTGAATGCTAACACAATTTTACCATAGATTTTGTCCTTAAGTGATGAATCCACTACAGCACCTTCATATTTTTTAAACTCTTTCATCAGGAAACAGATGGTACACTTCAAGCAGGAGCGTATAATGCAATGGCTATTTATAAAGGAGTAAATAGAGTTTGAAGAAAGCAACAAGGGGTGGTTACACATTAGGGCCGGTAATCACGGCACAAGTCATTACCACTCTGAAATCTTAAAATGTTATGGGGAGGGAAAAATTACATGAGCTCATAGTAATATTTTTATGAAGACCGCCTCCTGACAAGTACTGTGACCTTTGTTTAGGTACAAAGTCATTTTGTGACTACTCCATGACAGACACCAAGGGAGTGATCATTCTAATTTTATTTTTGTCCTAATATTCAAACTCCTACTGATGCATCCCACTTGCTGAACCCAATCTAAAGCCAGAGAAAAAAAAATGTTATGGTTTGGAAGTGTCCCCAAAAGCTCATGCATGAGACAACGCAAGAAGATTCAGAGGAAAAATTATTGGGTTATGAAAATCTTAACCCAATCAGTGAATTAATCCCTTGGTAGGAATACGAAGTGATAACTGAAGGCAGGTAGAGTGGCTGGAAGAGGTGGGTCATTGAGGGTGTGCCTTTGGGATATATATTTTGTGTCTGGCAAGTGGAGTCTCTCTCTCTCTCTCTCTCTCTCTCTCTCTCTCTCTGCTTCTTGGTCATCATGTGAGCTGCTTCCCTCTGCCACACTCTTCTATCATGTTGTTTTGCCTCACCTCAAGTCCTAGCCGGAGAGTAGAAGAAGCCTACTGTCTATGGACCGAGACCTCTGAATCCCTGAGCCTAAAATAAACTTTTTCTCCACAGTTGTTCTGGCCAGGTCTTTTAGTCACAACAGCAAATGAACTAAAACAAGTCTAAACAAGTCATGCCTTCAATGTTATTCAAACTATGTTCTGGCAGCATAGTTTGAGAAAGATAAGGTCCAGATGAAGAGTTGCAGCTTCCCTCCCCTGTTTTCTTAGCATCACCTCTTTTCCAAAGGAAAAAAATATATTTCTCTAATACAAGGACTATGGGATTCCCATATCTAATACCACATTCTCATGATACAATTCTCAATACCATATTCTCATAGAAATTAGTTTAGTCATATTCCTAGACATGATCTAAAAGGTTAGGTGTCTTGAATACTGTTCCCATAAGATATACTAGGGGAAAAATGTAGGAAATGGAATTCTTTAATTTTTTTTTTTTTTTTTTTTTTTTTTTTTTTTTGTGGTACCGGGGATTGAACTCAGGGGCACTCGACCACTGGGCCACATCCCCAGCCCTTTTTTTTTGGTATTTTATTAGAGACAGGGTCTCACTGAGTTGCTAAGTGCCTCGCCATTGCTAAGGCTGGCTTTGAACTCGCGATCCTCCTGCCTCAGCCTCCCAAAGTGCTGGGATTACAGGCGTGCGCCACCGCGCCCAGCGGAAATGGAATTCTTTATCAACATAAAATATAATTTCTACAGTTTTCACTTATGTAGCTGACCATATGATCTTCAATGATAATTTTAAATTATTTTATACATGCCCATTCAATTTGTCCTAAGCTCTGCCTCTACCTACTCTGATAGTCTTTGTCTGGTGGTAAAAATCCTGTGTTATAAGCCCTTGATTGGGCTGCCTGTAATGGGTTGCCTCATTATTCTATTTCTCAGGATATTAGGGAAGCAAACTGTTCCAAAGAAACCTCTAGAGTCCAGAAATATTTCTTTCCCTATGTATATCAGCAATATAATTCCCTATTGGTAAGTAATGTTAATCACCTCAACCAGTATTGTGGTTCTTTTCTTTGCTAGTCAGTTTGACAGCTTGAGGAGCTCATAATAGAGGAAAGACCCAATTTCCAATTGAACTCTCATGATTGTGTTCTCTAGTGGAAATTTTTTTTTTTTTTCCAAAAATTAGGACTCATTTACCCAGAAAGCTCTAGGTTAGAGAGATAGAAAGCAAATAGCTCATCAGTTATTTTATAAGAAAGACCACTCTTTATACCTTTCTTGGTTCCCAGACCATGTATTCTGTTTTTAGGAGAGATGACCACATATATTAGGTATTGCTTAAAGATATGTAATATAATGTAAGACAGCACCCCAAATCTACAAGATTTTGTTTGTAACTGTTAATAAAGATTCTTTGAAGAATTCTATCAACTGCTTCCAGGTGTTGAGGCATGAGACTAATGGATCTTGTAGCTGAGCACATTGTCAGCCTTTCTTTGCCATAAATTATTTCTATCGGTCTGAGGCAAGATTATGTCAAAATCCAATGCCAGTAAGAATTTTGAAACTTTGAAGTTGTTGGTGCTGACAGAATCATGACTAGAGAAAAACATTCCAGATATGTGTTTCTCCCTGAAAGAATTTAATTTTCTAAAATAGGAATATGGTCCAACTGAATAAAGCTTCCTCCAGGTGGTCTAGAAGGGTTCTGTAGGATTTTTTTTTTTTTTCTGTGTTTTCTTTTGTTCTTGGCACGTCGGGTGGCCATGACCTTACCAACCTTACCAACCGTGGTGAGAAGTTCCTGTTGTGAAGCCTGTACATAGTCTTTGTCTACACTAACCTGACCTCCAAGTTCCTCTCCCATTTTGTAAGCACTGGGTTTACTGAAAAAGGAAATCGGCTGACAGCTCTAGGAAGGATAATTGTTTTTTCCATTTCATTGTTGAAAGGCTTTTTTATAATTGAATCTTCTTTGGTAGATTATATAGGGCAATAAAATCAATCTTTTTTTTTACATTTTCAAAGAAATACTTACTCTCTCCATCAGACTTCCTGTCATCAATGGTCCTTGTCATCAGTCTTCCAACCTTGTTTGAAAGTCTCTTCTGAGCTGTCCAATCCACCTGTGTGCTCTGCTTATTGAGTAGATTAGGTTCCTTCCTCACACTCAATCTCTTCAGACCCTGTCACATTTCACCTCTTAATTTCTGCCTGATGGATACATTTCTTCTTATCTACTAACTTTCAGGATCACCTCTGGGAAGGGTTGTAAAGTATCACCTTCTAACAATTGCTAGGATATAAGGTGGATTCTTCTTTGATCTAGGCTTGCATTTTTATTTTTTCTTTACTCATTAACTAGCCATAAGGCTATATCCATGAGACTTTCTGTTTTGTGGAAGAAAGCCAACATCATTTGCCCACAAAGAGGGAATTATGGAAGTAAAAAGCTCAGCCTCATCCATCACTTGTCCCCTAATGCCTGGTCAGCATCTTACCAATTAGGAGTCAAAGGGCAAGGCAGCCTGAGAAGGACACAGAGATCAGTGCCCCAGTTCAAAGAACAGGCTGGAAATGAGGCAGAGCCAGGCCCCTGGCCAAAGGGAAGGCATGCAGCAGAACTGCCATTAACAAGGTCTCATGGTCCAGCAGTAGATTTAATTTTACAGTTTAAAATACAGTATGGTATTGGTAACTTAATCCAATATTATTTCAATTATCATTTTTAAGTATTTTAAAATTTGTTGGTGAAAGATATTTTACTTCTAAAGTAAACTCATAAGAACCCACCAAGTAATACTTGCCTCACATTTTCTGTGACAAATATTATTTAAATACATATCTGGTTTCTCAAATAGATGTGTAGTTTATGAATGTAGCACCCATTTCTTTTTGTCCAAAGTCAAAACAGTTTTTTCAAATTTGGTGAATCATATCTGTGTTGATATATTGAATGTTAAGAGGTATTTTTTTTATTTAGTGGACAGAAGTGGGATTCTGTGCAGATTTCCTATTTAAAGCTGAAGCTAAGGCTATTACTATAACCATTACAAGATGAGGACCTTTTAAATACTTTTAATGAGGAAGTTCATTTTTAATGCAGAAGGAAATGATTTCATATTTCAGCATTATTTTATTACTTTAGTGAACAGTTAAAAGTTGTGCCAATTATTTCCAGGAAACATTTGTGACTGTAACATGTGCCAAACAACCTCTTACTGTATATGAATATTATTGCTTTAATAAATGTGCAGGATGTTTGCAAAGGATTGTTGTGAAAGGAAAGTTAAACTTTTACTACCTAAATGAGAATTTTCTTTTCCCTATACAGAATCCAAGGAACTTATAGCCTGTGCTTGTTCAGTCACTAAATATTTCCTTTGTCTGTAAAAATAATTAATTTTTATAAGGAACTTTCTTGCTAGAACTAACCATAATTCTTTCCTACCTGTTTGTTATATCATAGACATTAAGAAGATTTCTTCCCATCAGCAATTCCCCTAGACTCTGATTCTTTCATTTTATCATCCCAGTGTCTATTGACTTCAGTTTGTACCATTTTCTGTAAATTTCAGGCTAATTCTATTGGCGTTGAAGCCTGATTTTGGGTTACTTTGTAACTGGAGTTGCCTTATCAGGTATCAATCAACTGATTAAGAAAATATACTTCTAATTTAACTTAGTAATAGAACAGAATTAACAAACCACTGCTAATCATCATTGCTGCCATATGCATATACATTATCAAAAATATGCTTATTTTATAACATTGTTTTATGACTTCCTTTTCACTCTGTGTAACCTGAATATCTTTTACATCATTAAACATTTTTTGTAGTATAATTTTAATTACTGCATAGGGTTCATATATAGATATAACACAATTTGTATAGCATTTACTACATTTAAATATATATGTAGTTATATTTGCATGCATATACAAATACACAAGCATATATATATGTATATATGTATATATAACATACATATATAATGTGTAATATAATATATATATGTGTATATATATATATATAATGTGCATAAGTAAATAATGCAGTACACACATTGTTATCTATGCAAATAAATCTTTGGGCAAATCCAAATTTATTTCCTTATAATATGTTTTTTAAAGAAATTCCTGAATCATTCCTGGGTTCTGAGTAAGCTGTATGTACTTCAAGATGAAGTACAAATAATTTTTAGAGGAGATGAAGGAACCCAAAGAACAGACAGTAGTGTGGGAAAAAGTTCACTTGGTTCTCAGTATGGTGACAACTCTAGTCGTTCTGGCAGTGAACTAATCTTCTAGGCTATCCAACTTTTAGATTGATAGAGATACTTCAGAGAAAATCCCTTCCTGTATTTGTTAGGGTAATAAGGGTGAGAACAGGGGTGGGAAAGCACAAAAGAAGGTCAGAGAGACTGTATTTCTCCTTTAGAATAAAGCAGTCAGCTTTCCAATCATCATACTTTGGGGTATCATTTTCAGAATTCTCAAAATGTAAAAATGTATAGGTTAGCCATAATATAGATATTTAAAGCCCATTACTGTCTCTGAGATAAATGGGCTAAAGGGAAAATATATACTGATTTAAGTTATTTTAACAAGAAGTACCCTTGATAAATTTAGGGCCTTTTGGATGCCAAAAGAGTATGGTTCAGGGAATTTCGCATGGAGGATAAAGTAGTAGAGGGATGAGGAAGGAACTGGTGCGATTTCCTTATCTGCTGACTTCACCAGAAACAGGTTTATGATTGGCAACATGAAAGCATTATTTCAGAGACACTGAGTAATTAATAAAAGAGTATTAATATGCAAAGGCAAGAAGAACTAAAGCCAAAATTTCTTTTATTTATTGTAATTGTCAGATTGGAAGTGGTAAAAGTGAAAGAGAGCAACTAAAAGAAAGATTTTTTAAAGGCAAATACACAGAAATTAACAAGTGAGTATATCTGAGGATGAGACTACAATTTGAAAAAAATTGGAAAGCACGGCATGTGGAATAACATTTAGATTTTTGGTTCCATGTTATACTTTTACAATGTGCATCACAAATTACTGTATTCTTTAACAGAATAAAATCACTGCTTTAAAATCAACTTATTTTATTTTTATTAGCCTCATTCTGTTTCCTGGGTATGGGCTGGTTGTTTTTTCTTTTTCAAATAGTGCTCATTAAAGGGGTTATTCTGCAAAGAAGAAGATGTTCATAATGCAATGTGCATAAGTAAATAATGCAATTAATATGTATTGGGATTTTTGGTAGATTAGCAGTTGCTATGTTTATATTTTGATGGTTATCTTCTAGCAGTGTAAATTCTGAGACTGAAATAAATATTCTTCAAGTCTTTAAACTGTGTACTAGGTTTAAGAAAATGAAATATATTACAAAATGTGTTTGCTCTTATATTTCTACTTGCTTTATAATGTCATTTTAAGTCAAATTATCTTTTTTTTATGATTTTACCATATAGTGAGAAAGTAAATAATTTACAGCTTTAATTAATATTAATCTCATTTTTTAAATCTAAACCAACTTTGGAATCAGGACATTTCTGTCCATATTCACATCAGCAATAAAGAATTTAGAATGTAGATTTAGTTGCCATCTGTTATAGTTGCCTAAATTCATTTTGACTTTGCTTGGCTGTGGGGAAATGCATTCTGTGGGTGGCCCTTTCCTTCCTTCCTTCCTTCCTTCCTTCCTTCCTTCCTTCCTTCCTTCCTTCCTTCCTTCTTTCCTTCCTTCCTTCCTTCCTTTTTAAAAGCTGTGTAGAGGAAACAAAATCAACAGGTAAAGAAAAAATAGGATTTGTTATTTAACAAGATGCCTCAGATCTGAGATAAACCACAAAGCTGAATTGCTTATTCTTTCCCACTTCCTATTTATGCTATTTAAGGGAATTAAAAACAAACAAATAAACAAATTAAAAAAAAAAAAAAAAAAAAAAAAAAAAAAAAACTTTTGTTTTTTGAATGCAAGATACATTCTTCCAGGTAAAAGCCCGAAAAGGGAAAAGACTGGTTCCACACTGTAATTACTTAGCATTCTTTTTGTTCCAGGGAGGTGAAAATACCAATAGGTTTGTTCATACACAAGGAAAAAAAGATGTTAAATACACATTTTTTATAGGCCACTATACAAAAATGTATTTAATGCTGGAGAAGACAAAAAATCTGATATGCACTAAGCTGTTACATGATTAAGGAGGATGACTACCTGTGTTTGCAACTAGTTCTAGGTATACTATTTAAGACAATTTTAGTTTTATTGATTTCATACTATAATATGATTCAGTTACTCCTATCACCACTGACAAAACTTCAATCTGTATAATGCTAAGAGGAAATTGTCACTTCTTTGAATATGTTGAAAACACAAAAAAATCTATATTCCTGCCCTAATATGTTGTAGTTGAGTTTTGTCTTCCTTAAATAGAGAAACATTTTTAACACTATTTGCTTCCTCACTTTGGAAGCATTATGTTGGCCATGGTGCCTTTCTTAGTAACAGAATGTTTTGTTGTCAGATTTACAGAAGGTGAAGAGGTTCAGAATACACCACCTCTAAATATGCCTATTTGGCATATTGATTATTTTGTGCTGCAGGCACTCAAGAAATAGCATATGCAGGAAGCTCTCCCCAGCCTCCTCTCCCTCTTCTACCTGAAAGAAGGCTATAAAATTTCTCACAAGAAATAAGCCCTCCCTGCTGTACCAGGAGGAGGAGAACATTCTTTCTATCCTAAACTGAGTGTCAATACTGGAATGGATCTGTGTAAAACAAATTCACTAAAAGAACCTTATCTTTCATTTGATCCTCCCATGTCTTTTCTAGTTATTGTCCCACAATTGTTTGACTCTATTCCAAGTCTGTTTGTCTTGTCACACTCTACTTTTTTTGTTTAAAAAGGTTTATAAGCTTTTGGGCCTAACAATTTCTTCCAGTCTTCATTTTCCTTCTGAAGACTCCTCTGTACAAGTAACAAGAAATTTGTGTGATATTCCTGTTAAAGGCTGTCCTGTATGTTTAACTTTTAGGTTACCCTCAAACCCTACGAGGGCAAAAGGAAACTTTTCTCCTTTATAAAGCATCATAAATTACCATGACAGAAATTTCTTTCTCAATTTATAAAAATTGCTAAAATATTTTACACCAAATTCTTTGACAATTCCTAATGTTTCAAAATAAAAGCATTTTTTTAAACAAGGAAATCATTCTTTTTATGACCTCAAGGTAATAGTCAAGAATATATAAAAAACGTATAAATTGAATATTTGTAGCCAACAGGAAGTATCATAATCTGGTTATGTTCTTATTTCAAACTCAGAAGGACTCTTGAGGAATCAGTAGAAATTCATTCAACACTTTCTGTGGACTCAAAATAATAATAAAAACATTTTTAAAAATCTGAGCAATGTAATATAACTTCATGCAAACATCTATTATGATTATGAGGTATCCCTCAGAAGCTCATGATTAGATTATGAGATATGTAACTTAATCACTGAATTAATCCATTTGATGGATTAATAATTGAGACAGACTACTGGACTGGTAATAAATGTTGGCAGATATGGTTGACTGGAGGAAGTAGGTCACAGGGGCTATGCCTTTTCGGTTTCTATTTTGTCCCTGGTACCTTGCTTTCTCTTTCGGCTTCCAAGCTGTCAAGAATTGAGCAGCTTTCCTCCCTCACATCCTTCCTCCATGATGTTTTACCTCATCTGGGGCTCAGAGCAATGGAGTTGAGTGATGATGGTCTGAACTTCTGAAACCATGAGCCAAAGTAAACTTTTCCTCCTCTAAGTTGTTCTCCTCAGGTATTTTTTGTCACAGTGACAAACACCTAATGCTACATCTCACCAAGAACTCAGATTCACTCAAATTCAGTTCTAACAACTCCAGCTGATCTTAGGGATGCTAAAATTTACTAATTCCCAAGATAAATTACTGCCATTAGAATTTAGTTTCTTAAATTGGTCTAATTATGGATTCTCATAAAATTCCTGCCATTATATCTATTTTTGCTTTTTAGAATGGATGATAAATCTTTGTAAACTGTCTTTAGATTATGTTAATCAGGTTTTGGTCACTATGACAAATATCTGAGATAATCTACTTACATAGGAAAGGGTTTATTTTGGCCTGAGGTTTTGGAGATTTCAGTCTATGATCAGTTGGACCCAGTACATTGGGCCTGTGTTAGCAAATCATGGTGGGAATGTGTGTTAGAGCAATACTACTTATGCCATGTCCTGGAAGTGAAAGAAAAATGAAGAGAGTGTAGTCTCACAATTGCCTAAAGCTCTCTCACTAGGCTACACGTCTTAAAATTTCCACCATCTACCCATAATGCCACATTGGAGAGTAATGTGGACTTTTGGGGGAACTCTAGCAAAGCGAAGACCCAAAGATTACCAAATGGCAAATTTTTAAAAAATCTGAAGTTGTATACCTATATTTTTCCATTTAAAAATTTCTACGTCTTTTCCTATATATGAGAGAATTTTAAGGCTAATTACCCTCCTGGTAACCATATCTAAAAGTCCTTAGAGATACTTATTCTCTTTCACTTTCTTTATCTGACTCATGCTAATCCAAAACCAGGTGAACTTTTCAGAGAGAATAACCATCTATACAGTCAATGTTGTATTATTACTAGCAATAACATTGTTGATGTTTTATAACTATGAATGTCGAGTGGAAAGTTTGCTGATTGTGTTCTATCCTAGTTTTTACCATATTCTTACATCATTTTAGACTTTATATTTTTATGAAATATTATAATTTATAAAATATTTGCCCATGCATAATTTTCCTTACTTAGAACATTTCAAGGTAAGCTATGTTAAAATATTTGCCCTTTAATTTATGTGGAAATAAAATTCAGTTAGACTAATATATTGGGAACCATAATATAGGAAAACATTGAAAGAGTCAAGATCAGAGCTGTATCCCTTTCACCTCAACTTTAACCTAACTTAATAGTGTTGTGACTAATAAGTTAAAAGGTACATCAGGATCAACTGGAACTTGGCTTAGTATTATATGTTAACATGTATATGGACATGTGCATGCGCACACGCACACACACACACTCACACACAGACATTAAAACATGCATTTTAGAGCAGCAAAGAACTTTAGTGATAACTTGGGAAAAATAGCAAGAATGTTAACCTGAAGATCAAATCCTGAGTTCTCCTAATAAGCAGCCAAGTTCAGAAAATTGTTGTGAATTTCATGTCATGAAACACCTATTTTCCTTGACATTTGAAATTATGTGTTACCACTCTGAAGCTTCTTTTTATACATTTCAAAATGATTTGAGAAATAAATAAAATTGCTATGGGAGGAAAAAACTATCAAGCTTATTGCTTTTATGAAGATGTAATGACAGCAGATATGTTCAGATATGAAAGCATTTTATTTGATGTGAAAATATATTTATCTTGGTGTATTTTCAAAAGTTATCTTTATTTTGAACAAGATGGTCTCCCTAGTGTTCTATTTCATCACTTTATAACAAGCATATTAAAAATATGACTAAGAAGATTTAAGATTAGGTGTTTTGTATTGCTTTATTAAGTCTTAATAATTCATTAATTAGTCTAATATGTTTACACTTGAAAGAACATGCAACATTAAGCTAATGAATTAAAATACACTGTTTGTTTCTTTTGTGTGTGGTACAATAGGATGATTACATTATAGAACCAGTTTGCAATTAATACACTTAAGAATTTAATCCAACTCGTGAGTTTCTTCATTCCATTCATTATCTTGTGTTTGTATGTATGTTTGTACCTGTGTATATCTTACAGCTGTTATTTCAAGAAACCAAGAAGGCCCAGGAGAAATGGGAAAGGCTGTGCTGATTCCTAAAGATGACCAGGAGAAAATGAAAGAGCTGTTCAAAATCAATCAGTTTAACCTTATGGCCAGTGATTTGATTGCCCTTAATAGAAGTCTGCCAGATGTAAGATTGGAAGGGTGAGTTTAAATGTGTTATATAATCTTTTGTATTAATAAATCATGCATTTCAGAATCTCAGAACTTTAGTTAACTTAGATTATATTAATTCTGGAACTACACAAACTTGACTACTTATCTATTACATATCAGGGACTTACTGTATATTCATATTCTGAGAAATATTATTTTCTTCTCTGACAAAACAAAATATGTTACTTGCAAAGATACTGCAGAATGCATAGGCCTAACAAGTTTCTTTTCATGAGATTTTTTTGTTTTGCTTTGTTTTGCTTTGCTTTACTTTGGCAAATACAGAACAAATATGTTTTCTAATAGATTATTTGCTAACCTGCATAGAATGCACCTTATATTTTGTTTTGAAAAAAGTCTGTTTTGCTATGTCAGCATAAATGTAGCCAATTGCCTATATCATTATTGACCCTTTAAAATTATTTATTACAGTTACTAGCAATTTATGCTGCCATTTATAATTGGAATGCTTAGTTATCCGCAATGGAGAAAATATTTACTTGGAAATATTACTGCATGAAAAATGATAAAAAATTCAACTTTCCTATGATTAACTATAATCTCTGCTGCAGTTAGTAGAATGTATTTTAAATTTGTTTAATAAAATTCAGAATGTTTAATAGTAGCACATTGCCATGCTAGTACATACTTCTTATGAAACTCTTCGCAGTCACAATGTGTTATATCTGGAGATTTTTGAAAATTTCCAAGCTTACAGATGTACTCTAAGACACACTTCTGTGTAAACAAACATTGTTGTTTTAGAGACATTATTTTCTTTATACTAAAATCATAACTGTTGCAAATAATTTTTTCTATCTATAATGGGCTATATTACCTTACTATATCATATTAATAATATCACATTTATTTATTTCAATTTTTTTCTTTCTGAATTATTTCACATAAGACTCAATCATTATTAAGATTTTAGTGCTTATTGTCAGAAGATTCATTCCTAGCTAAGTGGTACTTTACATCACTGTATGTTTTTAAAATGTCTCTCTTAAGAAAACCATAATAAATAAGAACATTTTACAGACATTTTTGGTCCCCAGCAAATATTTAAACACTGAATATTAATATTGTGTATTTAAAGATCTAAATAATTTAGATATAGTTCTATGCATATGTTTGTATGCATGTAGCCACATTTGTGTTTCTAAAGCTATACTACAATAAGCATATTCTTCAAAATAATTTTGAGCATTGTAGATACTATGTTTATTATGTTATAATATTGTATTTAGTACATTGTTTTATATGTCTTGGTATAATGAAATGAATAAATAATATACATACATATTCAGGAAAAATATGTGAACATGTTTTCAGATTTTTAAAGAATTCTTTCAACTATCATAAAATTAAATTTTATGACAGATCTTTATTATCAAGGTAAGAACTGATTTGATACAGAACCATTTTTTTATTATTTTCTTTAAAGCAAAGACTCTGTTAAGCATATATTTAAAATATTTGGGGGCAATGGTATTATTTTAAGAATCACTGAGCAAGCCAAGCAAGGTGGCACATGCCTATAATCACAATAGTTCAGGAGGCTGTGGCACAATAAGTTCAAGGCCAGACTCAACACTTTAGTAAGGCTTTAAGCAACATACTGAGATCTTGTCTCAAAATAAAAATAGTTGGGAATGCAGCTCAATGATAAAATCCTCTCCCCAGCATTCCCTTTCTAATCCTAGTACCAATAATAATAATAATAAAAAGAATCAATAATTAAATGTTTGGGTAATTAAGCCTTTAAGCAGTAGGATAATTTAGCATTTGAAAATGGAGGATTTACATTGTTTAGCATAAAAAATAGATAACATGCATATCTACTCTGGTTATCATTGCTTGAATTCTGAGATTTTACCAATATTCTATTAAATAATGTTAGTGAAATAGATAATTTTCTATTTATTTTTTCTTTGACATCACAGTGTACAATGTAATAAATCAGAACTATCATCCAAAATTTTTAGATAAATCATAATATATGAGGTTTAGGGGACAATTACAAATTATTTTGAATGATGCAATTTTATGGCTGGGAACAGTGAATGTTAAAAAAATGTACTATGAATCATATATTCAAACTGTTATTTAAAACTTGTAGAAATAAAATTTAGAGAGGCCCTAGCAAATTAGGGAGACCCTGTCTCAAAATACAAAATAAAAAGGGCTGGTGATGTGGCTCAGAAAAAAAAAAAAAATGTAGAAATAGTTAATACTCCTTCACTTGAGAAGTACTTTTTAAAAACATTGTATTAGTCACTTACAGGTCAAATTTTAGATAGTTATAATTTAAAATAAAGATGTGGAAATGGAATATGGCTTATTGGCATTGTGCTTGCCTAACATGTGTGAGACCTTGGGTTCAAGCCCCAGCGCTACAGGAAAAACCTACAACAATAACAAAAGATATGGGCACTTTAATTTACCCAAAATTATTGATGATTTTACTGCATTATACCCTTAAAATATTTTGACTAAATGCAAATCATTTAATGCTGTTTGGCCTTAATGTCAATGTAAAAATTGTTGACACTGTTTTCAGAGGAATAAATCTAAGAGATATTACATATTTTCACAGAAAACATACACGGTAAAATTATTTCTTTGGAGGCAATTGCAATCAACAGGACAAATTGAAGTTATGTTCTGGAATGTTGGTCTCTAGCGACATTTAAATCTCTATGCTAATTTACTCAATATATTTGGTTTATTTTTATATGTAGAACATATATATTCCTGAAATATTTTTGAAATATAAAATGATAGTTATCACAAAAATTATGTTACTTTTATATTTTAAGTAAAATTAAGGCTGGAGGCCTTTAGCAACCTACTTTCTTGAGGGTCTTCTTGGGATTCTTATTGTAATCTGTATATACATGTAAGTAAAATCCTAAACAACTGTAACCAATCTTTTTTTCTGTTTTGATCATTCTCCACAAATTAAAAAAAGAAGTGGAATGTCATAAATTCTGCCTAATTCAGAATGTTGGAAAAATGAATATTAACTTGATTTTTTACTGGTCTTTAGTGATAGGTTAGTATGTTTCTGATCAATTATGTGTGTATGGTTTTGTAAATTTATGGAGTTTGGATTTTAGAACAAAAGACTTAAATACTTGTTTATAAGAAAGCAAATACATACATGCCATGTTGTTTGTTTTTTAACCAAGACTTTTTTTTTAAATATTCAGAGAGAGTGAGAGAGAATGAATTATTAAGCTACATAATTTTGAGGAGGCACAGAGAACAGAGTAGGGAGGGATAATTTCAAAGAAACTTAAATTGAGAAAATTGTACCTTAAGTACTATAATGTTATAACTTTACTAATACATAGAGTTGTTAAATGCTGATTTCCTGGAATAGTTAATACTAAAAATATGACAGCCTAGAATATATAAAATTTGTGAAAATACAAAAGAAACTGTAAACATTAAATAAATGCATAATTATATATATATATGTACATATATAAATAATTGTATAATGTTTCAAAATTATTATTTGAATCATATTTTCATGAGAGTCAGCAGAAACCATGTTTTTGTTTGCCAAGTAATCTTGGAATCCAGGGTTAGCCTATGCCACTAGTTTTTTCCTGGAAGTAGAGAAAACAATCTGATTATCATAAGTCTAGGTGTTGGACAAGACTTCATTCCATCATATGCAAATACGTAGAGGAAACAAAAAGGTAAATGTGGAGGGAGTTTTTGGATTCAGAACACAAATGTTTAAGACCTGACTCTGTGGCTTAATGTTGCATCTTGGTCAAGTTATTAATATTTGAATCCCCAGTTCCCTTTCAGTGATTAAACAAACCAATCAATCATTCAACCAACCAGTAAATCCCTAATGTTTACCTTATACAGGCTTAGTCATAAGAACAAAAATCTTTTACAAGAGCTATGACTATGAGAAAATATAAAGAAAATAATCACTCTAAAAACTAATTATAATATGGTGTGAACACATCTATAATTGCAAAAATTATGAATAGGGTAACTCTGAATTCTTAGTGAAGTATATGTGTAAAATATTTTTGACACTCCATAAATATCATATTGTTATTCTATGGAATTTTCTTAGGCTCTCTAGCTCCTTTTCCTGGATGAAGGAGAACTTTTTAAGCAATCAGCTTCATCCTCTACTTTTTAAAAATTCTTTTTGAATCAGAAGTTAAGAGTAATTATTGAATGAATATTTATTTTAAAAAACTAAATGCAATTCAAACAAAATTTTAAGTTCTTCATATTTACTTGTATTCAGACATTTAATGGCATCTCAAGTACTGGTATTGCGTTGTTTGAAGGTTATAATGCAGCTGGCATTTAAATATATTTCATCAGGAAGAAAAACGAGGAAATAGAAAATTTATTTCAGCTATTTATATCCCAGACCAAATAACTGCTTCTTGCATATGCACACTTGCAAGGTGATAAAGCGAAAAAGACTCTAGCAGTCTCCCATTATTAGTGGAAGAAGAGCTGTAGCATACAAATTTTGCATAAGTTGTTCTCAAAGGACAAAGAGTTTATTTACGACATAAAATAGAAATAAACCAGTATACATTTTCTGCGCTCATTTTCATAAGAGACCCTGTCCATTTATACAGTTGCCTTTCCCATAAATTAAAATATGATAAATGTAGCATTGATTGCACAAAGGAGACATAGGAAATGAGAATATTAATTGGATTTCTGATCTCTGTTCCACATCTTTTCTTTTTAATTTGAGAATTAGTATAACTTTCATATGCTAGTAAAATTTTTTTTCCATGATGATAATTATAACTTCTGTAATACTGTGATTTATGTACTCATGTGTCAAATTAATTTCAGTATCCAAATTATAAGTAGTATGTAAGAGTGTATGTATATTTCAGGGTGTCTGTGTATGTGTAAATATATGGGAAATATGGAGATTATAGGTATTACTAGGATCTTTATGGTAGTAATACTACTATTGCTTTTCCTAAAAATAATAAAAAACAAAAGAATAAAACATGCCTAGGCATGTTCTTTGGGAAACATTTAATTACCCCAATAGGCAGAAACCATGATGTATCTATCCATTTATACTTTAACTACCTTTTCACAGTCTCCTTAAATATATTAATTTTCTGACATTATTGCTTTGAACTCTTTTAAAATTGTATTAAAGTGTATGTAACATTAAACTTACCATCTCACCTAATTTTAAATGCACAGTTCAGTATTGTTAGGTGTAAAGGAAATCAGAATATGCTATCCTTGAATATGCAACTTTAGTCTAAAGATCATTTTGAACTGAAGGCAATAGAGAAAAACCAAGCAGAACAAAAGTACTCTGTCCTCATATGTCTCCTTAAAAAAAGGCATACCTTTCCATTATGAAGGTGTCCTGCTCTCTCATACCAGTGAGACAGGCACTCTGACTCTCAGTATTATGGGGTTAACCCACATACCAGAAAATTAGGAGTTGAAATGTGGACCAATCTTTAAAGCTTTGGAATTAAGATAACACAACAGCAGGTGGAGGTTGAGAAGTGAGCTCAGCCTTCTGAGATTTTGCGATCAGCAGAAGTACCCACAAGCCAGAACCAAAAATATAAGACCCCTAAAATCAAACCCACTGACAGGAAAATTGTTTGCCCTGTTCTGAAAGTAATAATAGAGTCTCTCCCAGATGAGAAAGCAGGATTTCAAGTAGTGGAGGTGAAAACCTGCATAGAATAGTCACAATAGTAACCTGTAGTTATGTTTACATCATTAGCATAGTAAAACATACACCCTGAGGTAGAGACAAGATTTTAATGAGAATGTGCATGACCTGAAGAGCCATGTTGAAGAAGAATGCAGCCACAATTAAACCCCACCTCCACATGTGATGACATCAAGTGACTGGAATCCCGACTATCCTGTAGATGCCATAAAAGCTGTACAGCTTTGTTCTTTGTTTGAGCTAGTCTGAGAGTCTTAGAGCTGCAACTTGCTTCTAGCTCAAGCAGAAGTCCCCAATTAAAGTCTGCCTGTGTATTCACACTCACTCCCTTACTTTTTTCTACTGTCATTATGTCAGAAATTCCTAGCTCTGTTATCGTTATGGTCGTGGGGCAGGTGACAGGGTACTTAAAATCAAGATGGCCATAGTCGTTTCATGCCAGATCCCTGAAAATGTAGGTAAGCCCACTGCATTTAGCCATTTCCTTGAATCTATACTTCTTTACTGTGAAGACTTCCATGCATATAAAAACTAATTTCTTAACATCAACTGAAATTTGTTTGCTTTTTCTCCTCTTAATCAATCATAGGTACAGATACAGAACCTTTCTTAAGAGAATAAAGGGGAATTTTTTTCCTTCCAGAAAGTCCATTATTTATATTATTGTACAGCCTAACCTCAGAATTCCTTTCATCTTACAAAACGAAAACTTTATACTCAACTAAACAACTCCATGCTTCCCTGACATGTGATAACCACCATTCTACTTCCTGTCTTTGAAAATTTGCCTGTGCAGGTACACATATAACTTTACTAAAATTGCATTTGTCTTTTTGTGACTGACATTTCACTCAATCATGATGTCCTCAAGTTTCATCTATACTGCACATATGTCAGAATTTCTTAAATTTTTAAGTCTTAATCATTTAATTTTAAATATACAGAGCACATTTTGTTTATTCTTTCATTAATAGATGGATACTTGTCTTACTTCCACTTTTGGTTTTTGTGAATGCTATTACTATTACTGTGGGTATACAAAAGTCTCTTTCAGATTCTGTTTTTAATTCTTTTAGTTGTATGCCAAGAAGTAGAAATGCTTCATCATATAATAATTCTATTTTTCATTTTTTGAAGAACCACTATACTTTCTCCATAGTACATAGTATAGTAAAGTACACTACTTTACATTCTAGTACACAAGGGTTCTACTATTGTGGTTTATTTGATTTTACTTTTTATTGTAATGTGAGATAGGAAATTTTTATGATTTTGATTTTTTTGTTTTCATTTTCCTGATTCATGATAATAAACATTTTTGTACAATTTTTGTCATTTGTATGTTTTCTTTGGAGAAGTGCCTATGCAAGTTATTTCCCCATTTTTAAACATTTTGTTTGTTTGTTTCTTTGTTTGTCACAGAGTTGTAAATGTCCTTTAGACATCCTGGATATTAACCCCTGTTGAATGTACATTTGCAAACACATGCCCCCATCCTGTAGGTTGCCTTTTCAGTCTCTCATGGCATTTTTTTTTTTTTTTTTGATGATTATTCACTGTCTTCTCTTTTCTATTTAAAAAATATTTTATAATTTTATATTTTCACCATTTATCAAAATCTAATTTCATGCACATGAAAACCAAGAGATACAGTTCTCCCCTACCAAATGGACTATGTAAAATCTAATAATTGGCAGTATGAATTTAGAAGTGGGTAACTTTATGTGGTTTACTTGAAACCAGACTTTATAAGATGGATGTTTATACAGAATCAGGCTAAGACAAAAGGGAGATCACTCTCTGGGCTGTAAGAAAAGAACAGAACAGTAAACCACTTCCACTTCAAACAGGTTCAGTGAAAGTTTTGTTAATATGCATGATAGGTAAACAGGGGCAAATATCCTGATCATTATTTCATTTATATTCTTAAGAATGCATGTATACAGGTTTATAAAATAGCTTTGTTGTTTATTTTGTAAATTCTGAGAAAGCAGAGATTTTAATGTGCATTCTCAGTCTACCATGGTAATCATATTTTATTAATATTTTTTGATTTAAGACTAAAAGAACTTTTTCTATTTACCCATAATTACAGATGTTAAGTTTTTTTATATGTCTAATAGTTTTGGTTTTGTTTGTTTGCTTGTTTGTTTGGGGATATTGAGGATTGAACTCAGGGCACTGGACCACTGAGCTACATCCCCAGCCCTATTTTGTATTTTATTTAGAGACAGATTCTCACTGAGTGGCTTAGCACCTCACCTTTTTTGAGGCTGGCTTTGAACTCGTGATCCTCCTGTCTCAGCCTCCCAAGCCACTGTTATTACAGGTGTGCACTTCTGAGCCCTGCTAATAGTTTGTTTTGATTCTTATATTTTGATTCTATGTGGTTTGTGGCAGACATATTCATCTATTTAATCCTCATTAAAAATTAGAGCTCATATCATTTAAATGATATTTTTTTTAAATAGGAAATTTTAAATGAGAAAAAGGAAAAGAAATATTTAAGATGTAGAAGGTTTAGGTAATTGAAGAATAGAGATAGGTGCTACAGTTTAGATAGAAAGCATCTGAGGACTTGGGAGGAAACAATAGAGTAGAGAGTTTTAATTAGCCATTCTACTTGCAGAAGGATGATGAGTATTATTAACTGTACCTCATTATTTATGCAGGTCATGGTAGGTAATTACGAGGTTTTAGAAGAGAAATGTGGCATGATGGAAATTGTATTTAGGAAGAAATAATCGTGCAGTATTATATACAAAATATTATAGATAGGAGGAGCATAAATGCCATAAGATACTCTATTGGTATTGCATTCATGTAGTTAGGATTAGGTGAGGAACCTGTCAGGACAGTGGCCTTAGAAAGAGAGCAAATGTTAAAATGGAGAAAAAGGATGAACACCAAATTCAAGATGGTTTCAAAAGGATGTGCATGTGACTGGATTTTTTTTTTTTTTTTAAGAAATACTAGTTATTATTATTTTTACCTTTTATTTTTATACCTTTATTTTAAATTTATGTGGTGGTGAGGATTGAACCCAGGGCTTCACACATACCAGACGAGCATTCTACCACTGAGCCATAGCCCCAGCCCCATGTGACTGAATTTTTAAAGCTTATTTTTATGTGTGTTTTAAACCTAAAGTGGTAGAGAAATGGGAAGGGAAATGTTTTAGTTGACTTATTCATTGCTGTGACCAAAAGACCAGACAAGAACAATTAAATGAGGGAAATTGTATGTTGGTGCTCACAGTTTCAGATGTTTCAGTCCATAGATGACCCACTCTGTTGTTCTGGGATGGAGGTGCTCATGAGCACCTACCTGCTCATGATAGAAAAGTGTGGCAAAGGAAAGCAGCTTAGGATTTGGAACCAGAAAGCAGAGAGAGCAACCACTCCCCTCATCATGGACAAAATATATACCTAAAGGTGTGTCCCTAATGACCCATCTGTTCTAGCCACACCCTACCTGCCTACAGTTATCACCCAATTAGTCCCTATCAGGGGTTTAATGCACTGATCAGGTTAAAACTCTCATAACTCAATCATTTCACAACTAAACTTTCTTGCATTATCTCACACATGAGCTTTTTGGGAACACCTAATATCTAAACCATAACAAGAACTATAAGTAATGATGGTTCTAAGCATATTTGATATCATAATTCAGAATTAGTGACCATTTGGATACAAAGGAAGAGAAAACATAGGAGTCAAATTATGACTCTAATGTTTCAAATTTGAATGACTAGATTTGTGACAATGTGTGTGTGTTTGTGTATGTGAATGAAACAATCACACACACATAGAGATACACATTGATACCACTTAAATATGGGTAGTGGATTTCATTCCACATATGAGTACATAAGATACGTAAAACATGATAGAAACTATTATTGTTATCTTTATAGGACAACTTTTGGCGAACATATGAAAATTACAGTGATTAGACAATTAGAAAGTAAATAGATCAAAAAATCCAATGAATATTATAATTTTTTATTTTCCCTTTGTAAAATCAGTGGTACTACATAGAGTAACATAATTGTGCAAAACACAAGTTTAATCAAGTTTGAGATTCTAATATTTCTACGATTGGTACTTTGAAAGTTAGTCTTTGTGGGGCTGGGGTTGTGGCTCAGCAGTAGTGCGCTCGCCTAGCACGTGTGCAGCCTGGGTTCGATCCTCAGCACCACGTAAAAATAAAGGCATTGTGTACAACTAAAATAAATAAATTTAAAAAAAAGTGTTAAAAAAAGTTAGTCTTTGTGGTAAAATATGGACTTTTTTATTCACCACATGAAAAGCATGTAATCTACAAACAAAAGATTGACTCAGTACACATTTGCAGATTGACTCAATTTAAGCAAGCAGATCATTCTATTATTAGAGAAACTCTTTGTGCAAGGAATATTTGCTCTGTATTAAATTATTCCTTAATTTTTTTTTGCCATGGACAGATGTCAGTGTCTTAAGGGAAGACTAAATTGTTCTAATGCCAACTTACAATGTTATTTTACTGAGGAAGAATTTATTTCATGGGTAAATAGTTTAACCCATGGTAGTAAAACAGTTTTATTGACTTGGGAGATGTTGGCATATGTCTAGAAATTCTCATTGTATATCATAATTAATATTCTCATAAGCTAGGAATATCTCCCTGTAAAAGCCTGTATACTTTCTGAATAGTAATTACTGTGGAAGTGAGAAAATTTGTATTCAGTCTTTGAATTTTAAAATTTATTATTTTAACATTACTATGCAATTTTGTTGCATTAAAACGTTTAGAAGAAGAAGCCGGGCACCGTGGTGCATGCCTGTAATCCCAGCTCTTAGGAGGCTGAGGCAGGAGGATTGCGAGTTCAAAGCCGGCCTCAACAATGGTGAGGCACTTAGCAACTCAGTGAGACCCTGTCTCTAATAAAATACAAAAAAGGGCTGGGGAAAGCCCAGTGGTCAAGTGCCCATGAGTTCAATCCCCGGTACCAAAAAAACAAGCAAAAAAAAAAAAAAAAAAAGTATAAAGTATAATGCCAAAGAAGAAATGAATTTCATTTTGCACATTCTAAGTTGAAATAAATGGAACATAGTTAATGGTCATAATTTTAGAATAAAAATATATGTGTACAAATATATATTTTACTATACACTTATATATTGTGTTTATGGTGTCTTGATTTATTTTTCCTCTAAGGAAAGGCATTCATTTTATTCCCTTTTTACTTTTTTTCTTTGTGAATGATGACAAATATAGATAGAGACATTTTCAATCAAATGTCATAGGAAGCTGCCTGAGATAGTTAATTTTCTAAGATGGTATTTTATCTGCAAATTCAAATGGACAGATCCAGTATAACATAATTTTTCATCTCATACTATGTAAGATGATTTTAAATTTTATAATATAAATTAAGTGAAGTAAATTTTATAGTCAACCAGTGCCTTTTTCTTGACCAATGTATTGTGAGAAATTTAAAAACAAGACTAGTAAATAGTTCCTATCCTTAATAAACTCACAGAACATAGAGATTACAGAGAGATTATATACCCCATAAAAAATTTAAAAATATGAATTAGCAAGTTATATGATAATATTAATGTAGCTAGAAGTCAATATTTACTCAACTTTTACTGTGTATTGGACATGTATTGCATGGGTTATTTGCAGTAATCATGTAATTTCCAATTTAAAAAAGGCCATGATGTGTATCTTATGTTTTATTATATTTGTTTTATTGATTAGGAAGCATACTCAGAGAGTTTAAGAGACTTCTCTAAGATCATGACTCTAACATTTGAATCTAGGCAGTCTAATTCAAACTCTGAGTTTCAACCACTACAGAAGACCCATGAATATAAAAGAGGAAAACTCAAGATAGATATTTACATTAGTAAGAGCTTCATAGAAAAGATGAATCATGGGTTAGCTCTTGAATAATGAGTGGGACATATATAGATACAAGGGATAACACAGAGACTCTGAGTGGGAGGAAGAGCATGAAAAGATTCACAAAGTAGAATGACTGTGTAATGTGTTGAAAAGACTGTAATAATATAATTGTGAGCTCATGTGGGGATTATTCATGGCATTATGGTGACTTCTCTTACCTTAAATTATTAATGACTGCACTCAAGCAGGCTTTAACCCTGTCTTTCAGTCAGATATTTTTTTTATCCATTCTCTTTTCCACTCTGCAAATTATCATTTCATAATTTTAGCATTTCCCTTCTTTCTGTTATCATTTTTCTAATTCTCATTCTCAGTTTAAGATCTTATTTTATATTTCATTGAGAAAAATGGAAATAAATAGAAGAAAACTCCCAATTCTCTTACCATCACATTGACTGTCCTCACTGAAATTTGTAACTTCATGTTATATTTTCTTTCTCATTTCTAAGAATGTCTTGCCCAAGGTTTTAATTACACCCAGCCTATCCGATAGGTGTTATTCTCTCCTAAGTGCTGTAAAGTATTGTTTCAAAAATCCCACCAGGGCTGGGATTGTGGCTCAGTGGCAGAGCGCTGGCCTCGCACGTGCGCGGCCCGGGTTCTATCCTCAGCACCACGTAAACATAAATGCATTGCATTGTGTACAACTAAAGTAAATAAACAAATATTTAAAAAAAATCCCACCCACCTATATATGATGTTTATCCTGCATTAAAAAAAAAAAAAATAACACATAAAACTCTTCTAAACATTTCTCACAGATATTACATTTTTTTCTTTTCTTATTCAAAAAGTTCTTTAAAGAATTGGCTATGCTATGCTCTGTGTCTTGATCCTTTTCTTCCCATAATTTTGTTTTAATACCAAATCAGTTGACTTTTATTCCTACAATACTAGCAAAGTTACTCTTGCCAAGGTCACTAATGATTTCTGTGTTGCTGTAGTAAGTGTATAATATTCAATGATTGGTTCTCAGTCCTCATATTTCATATCAACATAATTTGACACAGTAGGTTACTACCTCCATTTTTTCAAGTTTTTTTTTAGTCATTCATCAACCTTTATTTAAATTTATTTATTTATATGTGGTGCTGAGAATCAAACCTGGTGCCTCACACATGCTAGGCAAATGCTCTACCACCGAGCTACAATCCCAGCCCTACTACCTCCATTTTGAAACAATTTTTCCCCTTGACTTCAAGTAACTGCAATGTTCTGATTTTCTCTTACCTCTTTTGTCACTACTTCTCTTTATTATTTGCCAGTGCTTTTCTTCACATTAACCTGTACATGTAGTTATGGCCCAAGAGTAAGTCTTCACACTGTTCTACTGTCTGTTGGTACTTACTCTTTTGGTGTTTCACACAGTTCCTCTTTGCTATATTGCCTTAGTCTTCAACGTAATCCTCACCTCTGACCTCCTGATTTGGATTTCTAAGAGCATTCTTGGTATCTTCACTTGAATACCTCACACTCATCTGACGTGTACCACCACATCCCTAGATAACCTCCTTTTTTCTTCAAGTTCATCATCTTAGGAAACAACATCTCCTTTCTTCCAGTTACTCAGGTAAAACCTTGGGATCTAATTTGACCTCTCTTTTCCTCTTAAATCATGTGACTGACTCATGGAGTAATTCAAAATATGAACTCATCTCCACTGCTACCACTTTAGACCAAGCTGCCAATATTTTTCACCTGAATCTGTAATGTAAACTACTAAGTCATTTTTGTTTTTGTTTGTTTTATCTGTTTTTTGTTTTTTGTTTTTTGCTTTATCCTTGGCACCATTCATCTCTGATCAGCCCAACAGTCAGAGTTATCTTGTTTAAATATAAACTTTTCTTTTAGCTCGGAGTCTGTCTGTGCTTATTTCTCATGATCCAGGCACAAATGCACAGTGGAACATACCCAGAGCACTTCAATTTCAGGAGTTTTGTACTTTCTTTTTCCCTCTGTTTGATTGTTTGTTTCTTCAATATTCACATGATTTCCTTATCTTCAAGCTCTTTTCTCAATGTCATCTTCTCTCTAAAGTACTTCCTGGCCACATTATATAAAATTACAGCATCTCCAGGATATCTTACTTTATCTGCTGAATTTTTCTTCTTTATGCCATTGACTACCTACTTTAGTGCATATTTTAATTAGTTATCTTCTTCATTACTTGTTTTCCCCCTAGGGCACAAGTTCATTGAATAGATGTCCTCCTATGTTTTATTCACTACTGTGTTCCCAGTTCTTAGAACAGTTGCTGCTGAGTGATGGGAACTGAATAAATATTTGTTGAATGAATTTATAAATTAATGAATGATGATATGTATTTTGATACAGAGGGTGTGACAGGCAGAAAGCTTGACTTTGATTTCGCAATTAAAAGGTTTGACTAGTTGAAAGAGGCCTAGGTTTGGATAGCATTTTTATCATCTTGTTTTTCCAACAGGACACTTTAGTCTTGAGCAGAATAATAATTTAAATAAACAGAAATTTCAAATAGTCTAATGTTAGGAATTACACCAATGTGCTTTATAAAAGATCAGAGAAAAATTGAAGTAGTTGAAATTTAGTGATAAGAGGGGACTAACAGAGTTTTAAAATTATACTTTCCTTTCTATCTTACATTTATCAAATAACTACTGAGTGTCACTCACTATGTGAAGTATTTATAAATCCTCTACCTTTTAGTTCTCCTGGTCACTTCTCAAATTCAACTTAAAAGTAAATGACACTATTCACTCTTTGCAATCAAGGAACCTGAGTAGAGACAAGATGTTTTCCTTCGGGCTGAACTATTGGAAATGGTTTTTTCCACAATTTCTTCTAAATTTGCTGCCAGAATTCTTACCAGCCTTTGGATGATTTATCTGCAGTTTTGTGGCCATTTTTAGCTATTAGAAAAGTCTCATTTTCAGAGAATAAATGGTCAGCCTAGTTTTGGGCTAATATTAGTCGGCCATAATATTCCCCAGTGTAGCATGTCTCCACATTTTCTTTTTTTAGCAAGGACTATTTGGGTGACTTCTTCACTTTATAATTTCTAACGTAAACCAATGACTCCCAGCTGACTTTGTTCAATGTCCTTTCCAAGTTTCTGCCTCTGGAAACACAGCACAAAAGGACTTGGTACTGGGCTCTCTTGCTCAGAAGACAGCCTTATAACATAAGCTCCACTGAGAGACCTTAACTCTGGCTACCTCATACCATGTGTACTTGCACTTAGGGAACTCATGGCTCCTTGATCCATGAAAATTTGGAGGTGTACTTCTCCCATCCCTAAAGTAGGTGGATTTCCCCACTCAATCTTAAAACAGTTTCTTCTAGCATGCTTCATGCCTTACATACCTCCGAACACAAACGTAGGCCTGGCATTGAGATCCATCTGTGGCTCTCTCATGTGTACACACACACACACACACACAAACACACCATTATGGTATTTCCTTATTGTAGTCTGTTATATCCCTTCATTTCTCCACATAAATTTAGGTTATAATTAAATAGCCTCTAAATATCTATGTGAAAGTAAGATTTTAATCACTTAAAAGCTACTACAACCATTGAGAAAAGATCTGTTGTGATCCCTGTCACTTGTATTGAAGGGCAAGAAGCACTTTCCTTCCTTGTCTCAGACATATGACATGCTACCACATGCCCAGTGCATTCGAATCCCCTAACTGCATTGAACTCTTCTTCAAATTCAAATCTCCCCATAGAGGCTGCATGTGGGTGATAGAGCTTCACAGTTACAGTATCAACCTAGGTATCTTTTCAGCAATTTTATTTTAGAACTTGGGTGACTTATTGCCAGCTAACCTCGGTTTTCAGACTTGCTAAATATGTAAGAAATGTATTTTTCTTATCAGATTATATTATCCATATTTATTTGTTATCATTCAGTCTACACAAGTCATAAGGCAGGATTTGAACCAGCCTCATTGACTCCAAAATTAGACTCTTTCTGATTCCCTTACTTGAGTTCTTGAGAAGTACCATTACACTGAAGTAGTATGAAATAAGGAGGAAACGGTGAGAACAATGAGATTATAAAGGACAAGCATCAATATTAGTGAAATCCTCCAGTGTACTTGGGTTAATGCAAGTTTTGCCAGGGTCTGATGTATATGTATTATACATATATTTTTAATATTTATTTATTTGTGTTGTAGTTGTACACAATGCCTTTATTCTTATGCAGTACTAAGGATAGAACATGGACCCACACGTGCTAGGCAAGCACTCTACTGCTGAGCCACAACCCCAGCACTATGTATTATATTTTTAATGATCATTCAACTAGAATGGGTATTTCTGTATTTAAGGCATCTGAAAGTACATGCAAATATCCAGGTTATCAATGTAGACTCTAGAATAATAAATGAATGTAAGTCCCACATTGATATCACTTTAGTGAGTCCAGAATTGATAAGCTATGTGGTGGTTGTGGGGAAAAGAGATGATAGGTATAATCAAGTGGGTGGCTGAGACAGATGGTGTAGACTACAAGCAAAGAAATCCAAAGAGTGGTGGATAAATAATGAGAGTTGCATAGGTGATTAAGGAAAATTGGGCATTCTCACCCTATGATTCAGAGAATACAGGAGGAGGCTAGACGTTTAAGCATTTATTACCTTGGTTAATAAAAATGATGTTACAAGTAATATTCATAAAAACATGTATTCACTATATTTTTATAACCTCTCATTATAACCAAGAGAAACAGGTTGAAAGAAAGATAAGGGCTGAATAACATAACAGAATCCAGTGTATTTTTTCTTTGAAAAAATGTGTGCTGGTTTTCCATTGTGACATAAATGCTCTTTGTCGGAAACAAACAACAACAACAAAATTGGAATGAGAAAAATTGTCATGAAGCTGGAATTTAATAATAAAGAGATTCTTTTGGGTACATGAACTACCAATGTGTAAGTCTGTGAAGGAATGTCTATTTAACTGTTAATTTTTTGTGTCACATACAATTCCAAAAGAACACAATAACTTTTAAAAAGACATTCAGTGCTGTTCATAAACAGTTTTGGTCATCTGAGTGCCAATTCAGCTGCGAGTGATTTTAATAGAAGCAAATTGCTTCAAGTGTGTGCTTAATAGACTGTGTCACAAAACTGCAGCCCAGAAAACAGAATTATGAAATTCATGTGGTCTGCATGCTCATGTTTCTGTCATAGTCTGGGTGTGGTAGAAGCAATCTGGGTGAACTTACTACATTTCATATCCATTTTCAATGATATAGGAGGAGGGGGAAGATAAAGATAGGGGTGCCTAATAAAAGTATATTATATATATTTATAAAATCATGAATACTTTTAAATTAAAGAAAACATTGTTAAATGAAGTTAAGTAACACAAGATATCCATTCTTGTGCTTAAAAATGGCAACAAAATCAGTTTCTTTCAGATCACTTTTCTTTTTTACATTAATGAAATGATAACAATCTAAGTGTTTGTTCAGTGCCACCTTTATATATATGATCTTTGCTGTTTAAACTGTGTTTACAGTCATTTATATATAATTGTAATAAAATTTATTTATTAATTATTAAGTTGGGAGTCTCCTATATATTGTTTACACTGGTCTCAAACTTGTGAGCTGAAGTGATCCTCATACCTACAGGCATATGCCACCATACACAGCTCATTGTGACCATCATTATAACTTATATTTGCCACTCAAAGTATTTTGTTATGTTTAGGGCTCATGCAATATCATATGAGTTAGGAATTATCACTTACAGATGAAATAACAGAGCACCATCATAGTTGACTAACTTTTCCAAAGTCATTTATGAAAAAGAGCAGACTTCTGCCTGAACCCACAACCTCTGAATGCATACCAGTTCCTTGAATCAACTCACTGTCCTTTTCCACTTGATGCCAAGGCTGTGGCTGCTGTTTGGTTACTGGGGCAGTTTCCCTTCTGACATACAGTGGCTGGTTGGCTATCTGTTCCTTTACGTTCCTTCACTGAATCAGAATTTTATCTTCATAGTAACAACCCTGAGGGAATGTAGGAACAGGAATAGTGGACACAGGGGCCTATCCTGAGGAATAAAATAATAACAATTATACTCTGATAGAAATGGTGGAGGTTAAATAGGGGTAAATAGAAATACTGTTTAAAATTTTTTGTTGATTTTATTAAATGGCATTGCATAAAAATGAAGAATAACATTTTAAATTTATTCTTTTTTGTCATAAGCTTACTAGGTTCACATCATCAGCATTCTTTGCATTGTTTTATTTAGAAAATACAAGTATTGACCTTGATACCATTCAAGATTGCTTCTAACTCTGTTGCCTTCTTAAAGTGAAGAATTTCTAAAGTTGTTAACTATGCCTGATGAAGATCACTGGACCTATCAGATAATACAAGGCGTTTATGCCATTACTGAATCCCAGAAGCTGGAATTTTCATAAAACCTTCTAGTAGGCATCAGTGATGGCACTGTAGAGGCATTACATAGAACTCTTTTAATATTTAAACATCTAGGTCAGAATAAACATTTAGAAATAACAATGGAAATAAAGCAAGGAATCCAGAAATTTGTAATAGTTTTAATCTGGTAATTGAAGTAACTTTACATAAAAATGGCCCAATAGGTGCTCTTTGGGTCATTAATGAGGTATAACTGAAATGTACATAGATCATATAGGAATCCATATCTGTGTTTATAGTAATTGTATTTGGGAGTTGGAGTAATAGCTTAAATATTTAAAATGTTTGTATTATTTCAACAATTAGAGATTTGTTTAACAAAAGGTAATAGAAACACCTACCACACAAGGAAAGATATGATAGACCCATTGAAACACATATAAAAGCCTAAAATCAGTATTCAGGAAAGCAACACATATAGGGTTTGTCATTCAGGAGAAGAAAGTCAATTGACTGAACAAAATCCATTCATGTTTGTTAAAAGGTTTGTTCAATTTATCTGCTCAAATGGTTCATATAATTTTAATATTGAAGAGCTATTTATAAGACACATAAGAAAGCACATGATACTTTGGCCTTAAAACTAGCAATTTAAATTTACAATTTGTATATAGAATGCATATTTGAATTTTAACACACACACAGACAGAAAGTATATCCAAAATTAGAATTCAAAAAATCAAAAGGTTTGGAAAAAAAAAATCAACCGTTATTTATTAAATGTAAAAAAGGCTTTGTGTTTAGTTTATAATAAATCTTAGGGAGGAAAGAGGCTAGCACTGATTTCTTTCGTGGTTATAATTCCATTTCTAGCAAAGTATTTGATAAATAGTTTATACTCATAATTGCATCTTAAATAAATTAGTGCATTGTTTGAAACCCTGAATTGTAAATTAAAATCCCGCTGCAAATAAAAGTGCTCCTATTCTCTCAGAGTGTTGCAAATGAGAATTTGAAGGAGGAAAGCACATGGACACTGCTACCTTTTTTAAAGTCAACATTAGTGTGAAGGAAAAATCAATACAATATTACTTTTTTTATAAAGTAAGAGAAAATGACCTAGCAGGTGTCAATTAGAAATTTGATGTTTTCCTTTATATTTTTGCTTCCTTCTCTTTCTGCCAAAACAAAGAATATCAATAAATTTCAAAGGCTCCTAGTCATATTTCTTTGAGAAAGTTCTTTTCATTTTTTTAATTTCTTTTTTTTCCCCTCACAAATTAGGTAATTATCACAATTTTCTGAGACTCATAATTAACTAGGACTTATGTAGATGTTTCCACTTACAGCTTGATTTTTATCAGCAAAATACAAATACAATCAGCTTTAGAAAGGATGAACCATTGATTGGTGTATTCAGCCATTTTAAGATGTGTTTGAATCCTTATTAACATGTTGTGACTTCCGTTAGGCTTTTAATTCTTTAGTTTTCATGTGTATTGAGAATAGTTGGAATGTGACTTACCTGGACAAGATGCAATATAGGGTTCTGATTCTGTATGTTGGGAGAATTTAAAGGGTACTCTGTATCTTTCGTTAGGTTAGGAGAGAGTCTAAGAGAAAGGTTACCAAAAGGCACTGACTTTAGTCATTGGCTGTTGAAAGTGAAATCAAACCTGTATCAGGGCTCCAAGCCGAGAAGAAAATTACACAAAGTGAAAGGCTATTAGTAGAACTCACTAGAAAGGATATCATTGGGTCAAACTCCACAGGTAGCAGAAGCTTTTCAGTTGATTGTGATCTCAAGAGTATTAGGCAAGGCACTTTTTGCCTGGGATCTTTGGGCACAAAGAAGTTATTATTTAAGGCTCTTTGTGTGAAGTTTGGATGTCATGACCTAGGTCTGGCACAACAGTCAATTTCTTTAAAGTCTCACAAGTCTAAACAAAATGACTTTCTATTTGTTCCGAATGACTGGTCTGAAGGATCTCAACTCATTCACTAAATAAATATCATTAGGGCCTACCAGGTTCCAGGAACTGTGCCAGAGCTTGTGATTGCAAACACGAGTAAGACATATTCCCTGCCACTGTGAAATTTACATTCTAGTTGAGGAAAATTGAAAGGCATACAGGAAATATCCTATGTATTAGAACATGTAGTGTGATTATCATTGATGTGTTTTCTCCAATAAGCACAGATAGCACTTTAAAAAACTCTAACCTTCTAAGTTTGGCAGAGGTTTCTTGGACTAATTGAGGTTTTAGTGATTAAGCAACTGTCAGAAATTAACTTAAATCTCATAAAGTTAAAAAACAAAAAACTGCCTCTTCTCTGAGTGAACTTTTAGGAGTGATCATAACAGCAATAGCAAAGGCTTTTTCTTTACCTGCTCCCTTCCCACTTTTATTCCCATTCTTTTTCTAAACACTTCTGCTCAAAGCTAATAGGTGATCCAGAGCACAGTCAGAATCCACACACTATAGGATGGCATCCATAGGTGGCAAAATCTATCAGCACCCATAAAGGATAAGAAAGGCAACTAGGTGGGCTCTGGACCCTAAGTAGGGTGAGGAAAGAGTCATGCTAGAGAAGCAGCTTCTGGTGGAGTGAGTGAACCATCAAGGACTTCAACACCCTTGGAAGTGGCCTGGTAACATGCCAGTCCTTGAACAGGGTAAGGAAGGCATCTTTGTAGGAGTACTTCCCAGAGAGGCCTTTTAGACCCTTCGTGTGGTAAAGAGTAATTTCACATGCAAGACAGCCATATCAGGGGGCAAGGGCAGCAACGCATGGGAGGTAGTTTGGCATGAGGAACTGGGATCCTAATGGAGTAAGTAGGTTGTCCAGGTAGGAGATTGGAGGACCTCCAATGCAGAAAGCTGGAGCCTGGGCCCTGTGAGAGCTGCTGAATGGCAGGGTAGTACAGGCCAGCATGTCACAGAGAATCATTTTAAGGAATTGGCTCATGCGACTATAGAGGCTGACAGGTTACAACTTTGCAGGGTGGGCTTGCAACTGGAGAGCTGGGGAAGAGATAATACCACACTTAAAGTTTGTAGGCAGTCTGCTGGCAGAATTTCCTCTTTTTCAGAGGAGATCAGTGTATTTCTAAGAAAATTTTAAACTGATTGGATGGGACACACCTGCATTGTGGAAGGTAATCTGCTTTCCTCAAGTCTTATGTGAAAAATACCTTCATGAAAACATCTATGATAATGTTTGACCAAACATATATGTATTGTGGCCTAGGCAAGTTGACACATAAAATTATCCATCTCACTTGGGATGTAGGATCTAGGTGGAAGTATTCTCGCTATGGCTAATTATAAGCTGCCAGTTTCACAAGGTAGGATGCGAAGTAGAGAAGGGTTACATAGACAGTCAGCTCTTATGAGATGGTACTAGCAAGCTGCAGCAGGTCACTGAGTTCAGCTGTGAATCAGTTGAGCAGACACATCATTCCATTCCATAATATGGGGGGTTTTAAGGATAAACTACCCCCTCCAGATTGTTCTGAGTTGGCATGAGTGGGCCAGATCACTACACCCAGAATTAATTTGTCATTGGGTTCAGGCTGCCTTCAGAATAGGATATGGTTTTGAGAAAGACAACTTCTCTTAATTTAGGCAGTCTTCAAATTTGGGCTAACTGGAGCTATTTGTTGGCAGTACTCCCAGCAGTTTGCATAATAAATGCTTTATTCCTGGATGAGGATCTGGGCAGTACATCATATTACACACCATGTTCAGTGATAAATTTCCATGATTGTGTGTAGCAAATTTATAAGAAGAAATTGGGACTCTGCTATGTTTTCATATGAGCACATAAAATATATAAAAAAGTATATATATATATATATATATATATATATATATATATATATATATATAATTTCTTCTGTATTTATAGGTGGATTTTTCCTTCGTTATCCTATCTTTATTCCCATTGTTTCATTAAATAGAGATGCTCCTCTATTTGCAATATGATTGTGTCCTTATAAACCCATCATAAGTTGAAAATGCATTTAATACACCAAAACTACCAAACATAATAGCATAGCCTAACCTACCTTAAATATCAAAACACACACATTGCTACAATTAAGCAAAATCATTTAACACAAAGTTTATTTTATAATAACATGGGCTTTCTGGTGGTGTTTATTGAATGTCTATTTCTAAAAATACTTCCAATACATTATACTGTGGAGTCCAGGATTACCTCATTTTATGTATTTCATTTTACTGTGTATCACAGACACTGTGGATATTACAAACTGAAGGTTTGTGGCAACTTGGGATCCAGCAAGTCTATCAGTGCCCTTTTTCCAACAATGTGTTTATTTCATTTATCTGTGTCTCACTTTGTAATTGTCATAAATAACATTTCAAATTTTTCCATTATCATTATATCTGTTATGTTGATCTGTGATCTTTGATGTTACTATCAAAATTAGGCTGCTTGCTCCAAACATCCAAATTATGAATGTAAGGGAACAGTTATTGAAGGAAATTAAAAGTGCTACTCCAGTGAACACATGATGCATGATACAAAAGAGAAACAGCCTTATGTTGATATGGAGAAAGTTTTCATGGTCTGGAAATGAAATTAACCCAGTCACAACACTCACTTAAACCAAAGCCCAATTCAGGATAAGGCTATAGTTCTCTTTAATTCTGGGTAGGTTTGTAGTTGTGAGGAAGCTACAGAAAAAATTTTGAAGCTGGCAAAGGTTGGTTCACGAGGTTAAAGAAAGACACCCTTGCTGGGTGTGGTGGCACACTTGGGAGGCTGAGATAGGAGGATTGATTCAAAGCCATCCTCAGCAAAAAGTGAAGCTCTAAGCAATTCAGTATTACCCCGTCTCTAAATAAAATACAAAATAGGCCTGGGGATGTGGCTCAGTGGTCAAGTGCTCCTGAATTCAATCCCTGCTACACACCCCCTGACAAAAATAAGATAAAGACACCCTCTCCACAATGTCAAAGTGCAAGGGAAGCAGCAAGTGCTGATGCCAAAGCTGTGGCATGTTATCCTGAAGACCTAGCTAAGGTAATTGGTAAGGGTAGGTGGCCACACTAACCAACAGATTTTCAGTTGATCAGAACAACTTTGTGTTGGAAGAAGATGCCACCTAGGATTTTCATAGATGGAGAGGGAATGTCAATGCCTGCCTCCAGTTTCAAATGACTCTTGTTAGGATCTAATACAACTGATGAAGCCAATGCATATTTACCTTTCAGAAAATCCTAAGGACCTTGAAAATTGTACTGTAACACTTTCTCTTTCCTCTATTAGGATGATAACTAAAGCTTGATGATGACATCTCATTTGACAACTTGGTTTACTTAATATTTTAAATCCACTGTTGAAAATCTGCTTCTCAGGAAAAAAAAAATCCTTTCAAAATATTCCTGTTTATTAACAGTGCACCTCTTCATCCAGTGAGATCATTGTTGTTCTCTTATCTGGCAATACAGCATCCAGTCTGAAGCCCATAGTTCAAGGAATAATTTCAACTTTCATGTTTTATTATTTAAGAAATGTAGGCTATGTCTGCCATATATAGTGATTCCCTCCATGGATCTGGACAAAGTAAATTGAAAACTCTTTGGTAGTATTCACCATTCTAGATGCTGTTTAGTAGATTTGTGATTCATGGAGAGTGGTCAAAATACCAGCAGTAACAGGAGTTTAGAAGAAGTTGATTCCAGCCTTTATGGTTGACTTTAAGACTGCAATGGAGGAACTACCTTCAGATGTGATAGATATGGAAAGAACACAAGAGTTAGAAGTGGAGCCTGAAGATGTGGTTGATTTTGCTGCAATCTCCTGATACAGCTTCAGTGCATGGGAAGCTACTTATGAATAAACAGAGGAAGAGGTTCTGTGAGGTGGAATTTACAAATGGTGAAGACACTATGGGTATTGTTATAATGACAACAAATAATTTAAAGTATTATATTAACTTAGTTGTTAAATCAGTGGCAGGGTTGAAGAAGATTTACTCCAATTTTGAAAGAAGGTCTGCTGTGGAAAAAATGCTATCAAACAGCAGCATCACATGCTACATAGAAATCTTTTGTGAAAAGAAGAGTCACTTGATGTGATGTACTTCAGTATTGTCTTATGCTAAGTAATGCCACAGCCAGACCAACCTTCAGCAACCACCACCTTGATCAGTCAGCTACTATCAACATGAAGGCAACACCTTCCGTCAGCAAAAAGATTGCAAGTCCCTGACGACTCAGATAATCATTAGAATATGTTAGCAATAAAGTATTTTATAGACAGGCACAACATTGTTATTTTTAAACATATTGCTATTGCACACTTAGTCTACTATACAGTGTAAGCATAATTTTATATGCACTGAGAAATTAAAAAAAATAATATAACTCACTTTATTGCAATATTTGCTTTATTGTGATGACCTAGAATCAAACTAGCAATGCCTGCAGTACCTCCAGTATTCCTGCTTTGGTTATTTACCAATGAAACTGTAAGTTATAGTAGGTTCAATAATGCCCTACCACCCTAAAATGTCTACATTGCTAATTCACAGAAACTGGGAACATTATCTTACATAGCAGAAGATACTTTGTAGATACAAATAAGTATATTAAAATGAGATTATCCTGGATTATCTGTATATGTATGAGCCCATGTAATCATGAGGGCCCTTATAAACAGGTGCAAGAGAATTCAGAGAGAAGGCTGTGTGAAAAGCGAGGCAGAGATTTGAAGATGCAGGAAGGGACCACAAACCAAGGACTACAGGCCACATGGACAGTACATGTCTTAAGTATATACTACTTTTTTTTTTTTTTTTTTTTTTAAGGTACTGGAAATTTAACCCACAGGTGCTTAACCACTACAGTACAACCCCAGCTATTGTTTTAGATTTTATTTACAGACAGGGTCTTGCTTAGTTACTTAGGGTCTTACTAAGTTGCTGAGGCTGGCTTTGAACTCCTTATCCTCCTGCCTTGGCCTCTCAAGCTGCTAGAGTTACAGGCATGTGCCTGGCTAAGCATATACATTTTTATCTGTTCTCCACAAGAAAGAAAAAGCAAAGAAATTGTCTCTGTGGTCAGAACTTACAGAACAAATCAGCCCTGCTGACAGTTTGATTTTAGGCCACTGAAATTGATTGTAGAATGCTGGCCTCTAGAACTATGAAAGAATCAATTTGTGTTGTTTTCAGAAAAGGATTTACCAAAAGTTGAGTTGTTCTCCACCAAAGAGGATATATTTAAAGATATCCTTTAAAGTCCTTTGTGTCTACCTGATCTTATTAGGCACTTAGCAATGTTAATTTTCTTTTCCTGCTGGAGAAAGTTTCTTAGGCAAGAAATATTTTTGAGACTTAACTTCTTGGAGGACTTGAAAGAAGTCTTCTAATCAATCTTCCCCGAGGAGAAAGTCTTTTATTTTTATTTATTTATTTTTTAATTTAGTAGTAACATTCTTGTTTGCCAGGGAGGGTGTTAGGGAGTTATCACTGCCTGCTCCCCATTTTCTTCCCAAATACTCCACATGCAATATTTCCCTGTTGCTTGAAACATATCTATAAAATCACACTCTAACTTGGTGTGTTTTGAGTCTATAAAATGGTATCAAATAGTTCATCTTAGTTGAACATCATAACCACTGATCCCATTTTACAGATGGGAAATATGAAACTCCAATAAATTTGTTGAACTTGCCTTGATAATGCAGATGAGAATTACAAGAGGCAGTTAGGATCCACCCTGGCTTTCTTAGAGCCTAAGTGAATGCTTTGTCTTCTTTGGACATTCCAACATAAGCTCCTGGATCTTTAGTCAAGGCAGGCACCAGTGAAGTCCAAACACACAAGTGCTAAACTGTTTCTCAGCTTTGCAGCTTGTGTTATCAGCTTTTTCAATACTGTTCCACTTGAGACATCTGTACCTCTGGACCGCTGTGAGCCATGAGTGATATAATCCATTTTGGAAGTGGTGGTGAATTGTGGGTTGTGGTAACTGTTATGAGTTTGTTATTATTAATTATTTTCCATACTTTCCATTCTGTCAATTTTTGTTTAGTGGACATAATATGTACTCAATACAAAAATGAAATAGTTAACTATGAAATAACTTACTCAAACACAAATACATATAAAATGTTAAGATAAAACTTGTGTTATTTTACTTCACCTTGAGTTTCAACATCAAATATGAATCTGGTTTTCTTAAAAACTTAGTTTAGCTAACTTTGCCAAATAAAAGGGGTGTTTTGAAAGCAAGTTTCAAATGATCTAATTCAATTAACATATTCTTTGAACTTAAATAGGCCTAGTTTAATTGTAATGAATTTGAATTTGTGATTTTCTTGATACATTGTTACCTTTGAAAGAAATATTAAAGATATATTGAAATTGTGCAGTCAGAGGATTCAAGTGCACTCAGTGAGGCAGTACCTCAGGGTGTTCCAAAGCTCTCCATCAAATATTCTCCTAAAGCAGGTATGGGTGAGGCAAATGCAATCATAGCCAGACCTGTGGTGAGCAGTGGTACTCCAGGGCACTACATCTGTGATGTAGTGAAGAAGGCAACCAGCAACCTAGAGATTCAAAAAGTCTGAGCAACAAGTGAAATCTGGTGTGTCAGGGTTGAATAAGAAATTCAGGAAGGTAAATCTGAGCATTTTCTAAGCTTGCATACAATTCCATGAACATGTTGAAAAGTATTTTATGGAGTATACACATGTGAAGTTTGAAAAGTGAACCTTAACTTGTCTAAAAGAAACCTTGCTTATCAAAGGAAATTTTTTAAATTAATTTATTTTTTATTCTAAGTTGTTATAAATGACAGCAGAATGCATTACATTCCATATTATACTTATAGAGCACATTTTTACATATCTCTGGTTGTATGCAAAGTATATTTACACCATTTGTGACTTCATACATGCACTGAGAGTAATGCTATCCATCCCATACTACCCTCTTTTTCTTTTTTTCCTTACCCTTTTGCCCCCTCCCTTCTCCTCCCTACCCATTGACCATTCTAGTGTTCCTCTAATCCTCCTATGCTCCCCATCCCAACCCCACTGTGAGTTGGCCTCCTTATATCAGGGAAAACACTGAACATTTGGATTTTTGGGATTGGCTAACTTCACTTAGCATTACATTCTCCAACTTCATCCATTTACCTGAGAATGCCATGATTTTATTCTCTTTTATTGCTGATTAATACTCACATTGTGTATATACCACATTTTCTTTATCCATTCATCTACTGAAGGACATCTAAGTTGGTTCCACAGTTTAGCTGTTGTGTCAAAGGAAGTTTTTAAGTGAGACGAATTTAGGAATGCTTAACTTTTCTTGAAGATATAACCTTTATTTCTTTTCCTCTATGTGAGGATATATAGGAAACTTGACATTTGGTTCACTGACTTTTAAAGTTTGTCATTGGAAATGAAAACTGAAGTTCTTTGAAAATTCTAAGCAATCAGGAAAGTGAGACTTCTGTTTTCAATATTGCTTTCTCATTTTGCATTTCCGACTACATTAGAGCCTCACCACTGTTTGTTTTTTTTTTGTTTGTTTAGTTATATCTCTTACTATGAGAAATTCTGATATTGGAGAACTGAGGGAAATATTCTTGACATTGTAATGATGTTGATTTCCATTTGCTTTAATAGAAAGCCTCTGCATATTTTAAAGTGATTTATCATTAGTTATTATAAAAACTTGAGTTGATGTTATTTCATTTCAATGTAGTTATAATAACCAGTATCCTTTTTTCTGAAAAAATAATCAGTAATAGTCCCTATCATTTTGTAGGTTTTATTAGAAAAACTGTAAATTCCCATTTATTTCTTGAAAAGAAGAAATAAGATAAGTAGCCACGTATTCTTGCTCAATAGATACACATCATTATTAAGAATGTAATTCGCAGGTGACAGAATTTTACTTGTAGCTTTTTCTTTTCACTTCCTGAAACAGGTTAGTTTATTCAATAAATATATCAGTGCATGATGTAGCTAATCTGTTCGTTCCAGCTGTACTCCCGATCAATACTGTGGTTACGTCAATTTACAGAAATCCATTCATATCATATGACATGACTCTTTCAACATCCTGAGGTTTATTGATAATATTCAGGATGGGACAGATTTTTCCATTGCCAGAACAGCCACATTTCCAATACAGACAATAAATATGAAAGATGCAAGTCAGATTGCAGAACTGAAAATGATTCTGTAAGGAGTAATCAAAGCCCGTAGGAAGCCCTTAGTGCTAATTTGGAATAGGAGGGACATTTTTACCAAACCGTTCTAGGATTTTTAACCTTTAAATCCCATACATTCTTTAAGAAATCTAGCTAAATCTATGGATCAAATCTTAGAACAAAGTTTTAAATATGTAAAATAAAAAGAAGATTTTAAATGTGAAAATTAAAATAAATTTTAATGTTATATTTATATATTTTCATATTGAAATATATTCTCCAAAATATTTTTAAATTTATAATAGAGCAATATGTATTATAAAATTACTTATATATTGAGTTACCTTTAAAAATTTTAGTAATTTCAAGATGATGATGATCATAGATGAGCAATGTGTTTATGAAAATATCTATGATTTCTGTTAATGCCAGATTAACAGATTATGCAATATGCCCATGGTTTGCTGCCTATTTTAATAATTACAGTAAAGGTTTTCTCTCAGAAATTAATGAAGGATGTTTTTTCCCCTACCTAAGTTTGGAAGTTCCTGAAACCTATACCTAGATCCTCTTGTAGTTTTACAAGTAAAACATAATTTTACTTGTAGTTTTTTCTTTTCACTTCCTGAAACAAATCCTCTTTAGAATAATAAAGAAAATATGAATTTCATTACTGCTTTTTCTATTTCTATGAGGAATGTCATTGGGATTTTGGTTGGCATTGTATTAAATCTATATAGTGTATATAGTGCTTTTGGTAGTATAGCCATTTTGACAATATTAGTTCTGCCTATCCAAGAACAGGGTAGATCTTTTCATCTTCTAAGGTCTTCCATAATTTCTTTCTTTAATGTTCTGTAGTTTTCATTATAGAGGTCTTTCACGTCTTTGGTTAAGTTTATTACCAAGTTTTTTTTTTTTTTTATGGTATTTTAAACGGGGTAGTTTTCCTCATTTCCCTTTCAGAGAATTTGTCACTGATATATAGAAATGCCTTAGATTTATGGGTGTTGATTTTGTATCCTGCTACTTTGCTGAATTCATTTATGAGTTCTAGAAGTTTTCTGGTCGAATTTTTTTGGGTCTTCTAGGTATAAAATCATTGTCAGCAAATAATGATAATTTGAGTTCAATTTTACCTATCTGTATCCCTTTAATTTCTTTCATCTGTCTTATTGCTTTGGCCAGCATTTCAATTACTATGTTGAATAGAAGTGGTGAAAGAGGGCATACCTGTCTTGTTCTAGTTTTTAGAGGGAATGCTTTCAATTTTTCTCCATTTAGAATAATGTTGGCCTGGGGATTAGCATATATAGCTTTTACGGTGTTGAGATATGTTCCTGTTGTCCCTAGTTTTTCCAGTATTTTGTACATGAAGGGGTGCTGTGTCTGGAAAAATAAGAAACCCAGAATAGCTAAAGCAATCCTTAGCAAGAGGAGTGAAGCAGGTGGCATCACTATACCAGACCTTAAATTATACTACAAAGCAATAGTAACAAAAACAGCATGGTATTGCACCAAAATAGGCTGGTAGGCCAGTGGTACCGAATAGAGGACACAAAGAATAACACATATAATTTCAGTTATCTTATATTAGACAAAGGCACCAAAAACATACATTGGAGAAAAGATAGCCTCTTCAACAAATGGTGCTGGGAAAACTGTAAATCCATATGCAAGAAAATGAAATTAAACCTCTATCTCTCACCATGCAGAAAATTCAACTCAAAGTGGATCAAGGATCTAGGAATTAGACCAGAGACACTATATGTAATAGAAGAAAAAGTAAGCTCTCATCTCCAACATGTTGGATTAGGCCCCAAGTTCCTTAATAAGACTCCTGTAGCACAAGAATTAATATCAAGAATCAATAAATGGTATAGATTTAAATTGCAAAGCTTCTTCTCAGCAAAAGAAACAATCAGTGAGGTGAATAGAGAGCCTACTAATTGGGAACAAAGTTTTTACCACACACATGTCAGATAGAGCACTAACTTCTAGAATATATAAAGAACTCAAAAAACTTGACGCCAAAAAAACAAATAATCCAGTCAATAAATGGGCCAAGTAATCGAACAGACACTTCTCAGAAGAAGATATACAATCAATCAACAAACACTTGAAAAAATGTTCAACTTCTCTGGCAATTAGAGAAATGCAAATCAAAACCACTCTAAGATATTATCTCACATCAGTCAGAATGTCAGCTATTAAGAACACAAACAACAATAAATGTTGGCAAGGATGTGGAGAAAAAGGCACGCTCATACATTGTTGGTGGGACTGCAAAATGGTGCAGCCAATATGGAAAGCAGTATGGAGATTCCTTGGAAAACTTGGAATGGAACTACCTTATGACCCAGCTATCCCACTCCTCAGTCCATACCCAAAGAACTTAAAAACAGCATACTACAGGGACATAGTCACATCAATGTTTATAGCAGCACAATTCACAATAGCTAAACTGTGGAATCAACCTAGATGCCCTTCAGTAGATGAATGGATAAAGAAAATGTGGTATATATACATGATGGAGTATTACTCAGCAATAAGAGAGAATAAAATCATGGCATTCACAGGTAAATGGATGAAGTTAGAGAATATAATGCTAAGTGAAGTTAGCCAATCCCCAAAAGCCAAATGCCAATGTTTTCTCTGATATAAGGAGGCTGACTCATGATGGGGTTGGGATGGGGAGCAAAGGAGGATTAAAGGAACACTAGAATGGCCAATGGGGAGGGAGGGCAAGGGAGTGGGCAAAAGGGTGAAGAAAAAAAAAAAAAAAAGATGGTAGCATTAGATGGATATCATTACCCTAAGTGCATGTATGAACTCACGAATGGTGTGAATATACCTGTATACAACCAGAGATATGTAAAAACGTGCTCTACAAGTATAATATGAAATGCAATACATTCTGCTGTCATTTCTAACAACTTAGAATAAAAAATAAATTAAAGAAAATAATAATAAAGAAAATAATAAGAAATCATGAACTGGGAATGTAACTCAGTGGTAAATTTTTTGTATAGCATGTAGGAGGCACACTGGGTTTAATCCCTAACATCACTGAAAAAGAAAGAGGGAAAGAGAAAAAGAGGGAGAGAGAGAGGCAGAAACTGTCATAATAACTGTGGACTATGGTAATTAAATGACAGGCACATGTACATGAACACAAAGTCAAACAAATAGAGCACTGCCTATTTTGTGCTAGAATTTCTGGCTCTTTGTTGTGAGAATTTGTGCCTCCTGGAAACCAACAGGATCCAGAGTATTTTTGTTCAAGTTCTAGTAGAACATATAATTTAATTAATAAATATTGATTTTAAGAAATCTTGGTATCAAACCAAGGTAAAGTCAGTAACTTTGTTTTAAGATATGTCTTAACAAGGGATAATTATGCAGATTGTTTCAGAAAACAGAAAAGAGGAACATTATGACTAAGATGATCCTTTATTTTGTGGTACTTTTGTTGTAACTGTTGTGTTATTCATATTCCTCTAAACATGCTGACATTGAAAGAATGTCATTTATCTCATTTAACATATCAATCAAAGCAAAGCAAAAATCCTTCATGGAAATACTATCAGGGACTTGATTTTATCCAGAAACTCTCTTAGGCCAAATTTGTAATGTTGATTATCTAGATTTGGATTACTCAAATTGTGGGCCAGGAATCATCAACATCTGTAACTGCCTGGGAACATGTTATATATGCAAATCCATGAATCCTCTTTCTGTTCTGAGCTACAGAGTCATAATTTGGGATGTATATGGCTAAAAAAAAATCAGTATTTTAACAGATACAAAGTGAAACAACAACAACTTGAATTTGTTGTCAATATTTAAACGTTGAATGATTTTACGTTAAAGGATTTCAGCTTTTCGGGAGGGATACCAAAAAATAATAATAATAAATAAAAATAAAGGATTTCAGATTACTAGTCCAATGGAAAAAGAAAAAAAATAGGATTAGCATGTTACATATGGACAGTAGCATATTAATAGCTGATAAATTCATCTGAGCTCTACGACAAAAAAAAAAAAAAAAAAAAAGAATCGTAAATGCATATTGCTAAATGGAAAAAGGCAGTCTGAAAAGTCCCTGCATGGTATGACTCCAACTGTATAACATATCAGGAAAAGGCAAAACCTTGGGGATAATAAAAATCAGTGGTTGCCAGACAATGGAATTCCATGATGGAGGGGAGTAGGGGAGGCAAAAAAAAATTTAATAAACTAAAAATGCTCTATGATACTACAATAGAAGATATTTCATTATATATTTGCCAAAATCCAAAGAATGAATAACACCAAGAGTGGACCCTAATATAAACTATGGATTTTATTTCATTATGATATATGTGTTGGCTTAATCACTATAACAAATATACCAGATTAATACAAGGTGTTAATCATATAGACACTGCAGTGGGGAGAGGGAGGAGGGTGAAGTGGGTATTTTGGAGCTTTTAATTTTTCCTTAGTCCTAAACAGAAGAGAATCAGGCAATGCCATACCCAGCTAGATATTTAGTGACTGTGCTCTGCAGCTATGTAGTAGCCACTCCCATTTGAAGGGCCAAGAAAACAACAGTTTGCTTCAATGTCCAATTTAACCTTTTAAGGATTTGATCTATATACTCCAGGCCTTCAAGCATTAATGACTTAAAGGTAATCTTTATGACAGAATTGTCATTAATTCATCCAATAATTGCAAATCCTTCACTCTCACGATCTCTTGGTGAAAATGCCACTGCTCCCACATCTTCTGCTGTCCCTACACCTTCCTGTGGTTACTTCTGTGTAGGGGCTAGGTACCATGACAAGTGATTTTGTAGTCTAGTTCTTTTACTCCTTTCCTCGCCTTTTTGAGATAGCTGCTAAGACACAGAAGCATCTTGCTGGAACACAAAAGAGCACTTAATGGGAAAACGTCCCCTAGCTTACCAACCTTCAAAGCCAGTATTCAGAATGATCAGCTTGTACATTGGAAAGATTTGGCAGGATTTTTTTAATGTGAAGTAGAATATGGATATTAGAAGAAATGATATCTAAAACATGGGAATTGATTAATGAAAAAAAATTTTCAAAATCATGCATATCTTCCGTCTCACTCAGCCGCATATCCCCTTAATCTCAAAGTCCTTAATTGTATAAATGACATTCCCCAAGTCTATCCCTACTCTTCAGTCCCCCTGCCTTCATGTTTTGCTGCTAGAAGGTTTGTAATAACTTCTTAATTTATCTCCCTATCACTATGTTTTCAGTCAACCTTCTTCTTCATTCAGTAAACACCAATCCCTTTCACAAGTTTATCAGAATTATTTTCTAGATGTAAATGTGATCATGTGGCTCCTTTTCTAAGGTTTTTTATTTGGCATTCTAGTACAAATACCTTTGCATCCTTTAAAACTTCTTTAGCCTCCTTTTGAAGTTCATCTGAGCCTCGGATTCAATGGTGTTTATGACCCCATTTCACAGAACCTGCTTGGAATTTATATTAGGCAGAGCACTTGCCTTGGGCATATTGATAAAACCTTTAGCACACTGGTCCTTTGAAAGAATTTTCTTCCCCACCCAGTTCATATGATAAACCCCCACTCATCCTTCTGTCTCAACACAATCATCCCTCACTCTGAAACATTTTCTCACACCTCCCACCTCCTCCTTTACCTCTACACCAGATATGGTGAGTAGTACCCCTCACCAGGACACTCTATACCTTTTTGATAGCATAGATTACAGTTTATTATGATTAATTTTTACATGCAACACAGACCGTCTTCTGGAGTATAAATCAGACTCTTTTTCTTTACCTCTCCTTTTCCTAAAATGTAATAAATAATTCAGTAAGTATTCAATGAACAAATAGATAGCTATGAGGTAAATGAGTGAAATAATTCTGAATGTGAAATGTATATTACTGCTTTACTCTGATGACTTCATTACAATTAAATGATGAAAAGAGAAATTTGGTGGTAAATCACCCATATGTGAATCAACTTTTTGTTGATTCTCTCATAGTTGTTTTAAAATTAAAATAGTACACGAAGGGTTTTCGAAGTGATAAAGTGTGAGGAGAAACGGTACAATGTGGAAGTCATCTCTTAAAGCAGAATGAGTTTTGCAGAGTTGTAGGTTGAATATTGAAGGACTTTACTAACATTCATCATAACATAGAATGTCCTGTGTTTGCTTTTTTATTATGAAGCAAGCCAGGAGGAAGTGTAAGAACTATTTCTCTCACCTGACATTTATAACTAAAAGAGATTTCAGCTATAATTTCCTATCCAGGCAAAACAGCTTTTGAAGAAAGGTCATTTAAGTGTCAGTATTTGGGGTTCAGGATCTGCTTCTATGATAAAAACTTAAAAATGAGTGTTTTCAGTGAACTGACATATTCCTATTTGTTACTTAACTGCATATCAAATCAGAAGCTTTGAGAGGCAGATGTTTTTGGACATGCATTTCTTAATAGCTGGTTTGGAGTGCATTTTATTATATGGATGATTTGAAAACAAATTTCACAGCAAAATTTACTGAAATATGTTGCTTAGTTTGTAATGCAATTCACATACTCAGCATGAATACCAATTTATGAAGGTGTAGTCAAGTTGTTTAAACCAATCCAAACACAGAGAACACAGATGGCATTGAAGGCATCAGTGCCTGAAAAATAATCTGTGACATCTGTAGATGTCTCATAATCATTTTGGTTTTTTTCTTCATTTTGTTCAGTGATTCTTAAGGTATTCCAAAATACATGCAAACTCATAGTGACATAGATATTGATTTCCAAAACAGCAAAAATAAAAATACAATTCTATATAGTATTGCTCTTTAATTTTCCATCACCTTACATTTACTTTGTCATAAGTAGTGTGTTAAATATATTTTGGTAGATCATTTTATTTCCTTGATTCTTCTGGTCCATTTTTCTTCAACAACGTACTATTTACAAATTTAGTAGAAATATAATTTTTGAAATTTGCATTTAAGATTTCTTACTGAAAGTTACACTTTACTAGTTGCATGTATTGTTTGACAGAATTATATTTTTTTCAGACTTTAAATGTTGCAGATTTGGGGAATACATTTAAAATTCATGCATAAGGATTTTAAAATGCATCACCCAATAAATTTATTTAAAAGTTTGCTATACAAAATTGTAAATTTACATTCATTAACTAATAGTCTTATATAAGTATCTCTATTTTTATGTCTAACAGGTAAATCATCTGTGTATTATTTTTATGGGTTTTGTGATTATAGATTTTTTTCTTAATCTGCTGTCTATCCTTAATTTCATTATTTTTCGGTGTCATTAACTGTACATTCTTTTTTTTTTTTTTTTTTTTTTTGTATTGGGGATTGAACCCAGGTTGCTTAACACCTGACTCACATCTACAACCCTTTTTATATTTTATTTAGAGACAGGGTCTCACCAAGTTGCTTAAGCCCTAACTGGGTTGCTGAGGCTGGCTTTGAACTCATGATCCCCCTACTTTAGCTCTCAAGCCACCAGGATTATAGATATGTGCCACCATGCTTGGCATTAACTGTACATCTTTATCATTATGGTAATGATAAAACATGGTAAATGGATATATTTATTCACATTTTATTCATATTTAATTATTATATATTTAGTTATTTTTATGATTATGTAGACCACATTGAAAATGCATTGTTTATCATTAAGACATCTTTGAAGAATAGATTTCAGGTCTTGAATTAGAATCTAGAGGGATGCTAACAAAATGTGAATATATTTCTTAAATGAAAAATATTTTACCCCTGAAGATGAAATATTCCTGAGCTTTGGTACAAATAAAGCATTTATTTTTTACTCCTATCTATAGTATTTCTCCTGTTTACATTAACATTTTCTTCTCAGGCAAATTATTTAATAAAAAATAGGGGCTGGGCTTGTGGCTCAGTGGCAGAGTGCTTGCCTCACACATATGAGGCACTGGGTTCAATCCTTAGCACCACATAAAAATAAATAAACAAAATAAAGGTATTAAAAATTACCCTAGGTTTTATTATTGATTTCAAGTGAATATGTGCTTTTCCCAAATGAATAATTTAAACTTGAAGATGAAGAATGCTATTTTGTTTTTCCCAGCTATCCCACTCCTCTGTCTATACCCAAAGGACTTAAAAAACAACATACTACAGTGATACAGCCACTTGAATGTTTATGCTGCACAATTCACAATAGCTAAACTGTGGAACCAACCTATATGCCCTTTAATAGATGAATGGATAAATAAACTGTGGTTTATATACATAATGGAATATTACTCAGCATTAAAAGTAAATAAAATTATGGCATTTGCATGTAATTGGATGGAGTTGGAGAATATCATTCTAAGTGAAGTGAGCCAATCCCAAAAAAACAAAGGCCAAATGTTCTCTCTGATAAGTAGAGGCTGATCTATAATGGGAGGGTGTGTGGGGAGAATGGAGCAACTTTGATTGGGCCAAGGGGAAGGAGGGAAAGGGAGGGGGAATGGGGGTAGGAAAGATGGTGGAATGAGATGAACATCATTATCCTAGGAACATGTATGACTACACATGTGATGTGACTCTACATTGTGTACAACCAGAGAAATGAAAAGTTGTGCTCCATTTGTCTACAATGAATGGAAAACTTTCTGCTGTCATGCATAACTGATTGGTACTAATGAAAAATAAATTAAAAAAAAAGACATTTAAAAAACTAGAAAATTAAATAAATTGTCACAGCATGAACTGCAGCCTCTTAATATTTATCTATAATGCACTTATATTTAAATACACTGTAAGTAGTTACTGGATTTCATATGTAAAAATAGAAATGAATATTTTTTATTTGATCCAGGTTAATTGAAAGTTACATTTACATGTCTCTTTTGATTGTCAATAATAATTTTCTTTACTTAGGAAATGAATTGCAGATAAACATGTACCAGCATTTCACCACTTTATTCAGTTCCTTAGCTAAGATAATATTAATTTCAAAGAAAGTTCATTAATATTGAATTTCTTGACATTTTCAGACTTTCTCTCTTTTTCTTCATATATTTTGTTCATCAATTATCTTTCCTCTCTCAGTAGCTCTTTAAAACATGGAACTTAATAAGAATCATTTTTAATAATAAGAATAATAGCACTACTGATAACCTAATTTAATTTCTGACTGATATTTAAAGAATTCCTCCTCAATATAAGACACTATGTGTTTCTGTCAGCTTCTGACTAAAAGGCCCAACCAGAACAATTGTAGAGAAGGAAAAGTTTATTTGGGGGCTCATTGTTTCAGAGGTTTCAATCCATAGACAACCATCTTCATTTCTTGGGACTCAAGGTGAGGCAGAACATCATGGTGAAGGAGTATGGTGAAGGGAAGCAGATCACATGGTGATTCTTAAGCATAGGGAGACTCCACTTGCCAGATACAATATATATATATATACCTCAAAATATACCCCCAATGCTCACCTCCTCCATCCACACCTATGCACCTTCGGTTACCACTCAGTTAATCCCCATCAAGAGATTAGTTCATTGATTAATTCATTCATTGGATTACAGCTCTCATAAACCAATCATTTCTCCTCTGAACCTTCTTGCATTGTTTCACACATGAGCCTTTGGGGGGATACCTCACATCCAAACCATAATGGTATGCTAGCCTTTTCTATTGACTGACTAATGATCTAATCTTAGTTATCCATTGATATTGGTTCTCTTCATAGTCCCCTTTGAATACATATAAGGAAATATAGACATATAGAGGTCAAATGATCTAGGTCACAGTCTTACTAAATTGAGGAACCAACTTTTAAATCTAAACACCCAAAGTTATGCCAATCATTTTACTATTAAAAACAAGACTGTGTTTTATTTATTCTGCTCATTTCTAGTTGTAAAAACTGCAAAACAACAGATTAGTACAGTACTATTTTTTTTTGTGAATTTAATGCAATAATTTTTGTAGATTTTAATATTGTGTCTACTTTGCCTTGAACAGGACTAGTCTGAGCCCAAAGTGGCTGATTTTTTTATACAATTATTTTGTTTCCATTGTGGGATCATTAAGAATCTGTGTTAGTTACCTTTTCATCACTATGATAGAAAATCTAAGAAAAACAAGGCAGGAGAGATTTATTTTGGCTCATGGTTTCAGAGTTTTCAGTCCATGGTCTGCTCCACTGCTTTTGGGTCTGTGGAAAAGAAGGTGAAGTACTAGGGACTGAATTAGGAAAAAAAAATATATTCCACCCTTCTATAATTATATTAAAATAAATTATATTGTCTTGTATAACTAGAAGAACCAATTAAAAAAAGAGAAGGATGTGATAGAGGAAATATGTTAACATCATGGAGACCATGAGGTAGAGAAAAATAGGGCATGGGGACAATGTACAATCCTCAAGGACACACCTTGAAGGACCCACTCACTTCAAGATGGTCCCACCTCCACAGTACCAACTGCCTCCCAATGGTACCTCAGCTATGGATCCACTAATGAGCTCATCCACTGATGTAGTCAGAGCCTTCATAATCCAGTCACTTCCCAAAAGACTCATCTGAGAATAGTACTGTATTGGAGACAGTCCCGTGAACACATGAGACTTTGTGGAACATTACAGATCCAAACCACAACAGGACATTTCTTTTCCACCATGGTTGTGGAACAATAAAACAATAGTTCTCAAATCTTAATTTTGAAAATTCTTCAATAACCTAAAGATTATTTATGTAGGTTACAGATAAGGATATTTGTGGCATTGAAAATTAAAACAAAATTTTGAGTATATACTTATTGACGTATTTTAAATTAATAATAAGTTATAATAAACCCACTATACATTAAATGAGATATTTTTATATGAAAAGTAACTATATTTTACAAATTTAGAGACTAGGAAAGGTATCATTAATCTCTTTAATGCCTACCTTAATAGAAAACTGATCAAATCTCATATCTGCTTCCACATTCAATCCATTTGAAAAGATTGCTTTACTGTAGTTATATGAAGAATATTGGACTCAGTGAGTTGTGTGAAGTTGGAAAAGGAAGATATATCGTATTAGTCTATTATCATAATTGCTCATTTTTAAAAACGTGATACTATACTAAAATACAACTGATAGCTTCTTTTTGTAAAACCACTTTATGGAGGTATTATTGCACAAAAAACTGTATATGTTCCTTGACAGAGATGGAAAAATCACTTTTTGCTCATGATAAAACTCTGGAATCAGATACATCAAACACATTTGATTTTAAATTAAATTGTAAATTAAACACACAATTGTGTTTTATATAAAATATAATTTCAGTAAGTTTTATTTGTTATTTAATCCTTATACAGAAATTTCTTGGTATACAGAATGAATGAGTAAGGAAGATATAGAAACGCAAATTTCAAAAATGTACTTCTTGATGATTTTGGGCATCTCCCTCTTGACTAAACAAGTTTGGATTAGTCAGTCTAGTGGTGTATTCAAAAATATATAAGTCTGAATAATCTATTACTTATTATTACTGTAGTGTGGCCCATTGAAGGTCTAGGAACTCTAGTGGAAGCAAGAGATATGAGTTCATGACTATATGGGGAGATCTGAATGACCACCTGACATCATATGTAAAAACTAAGGCTAGGGATGGGGAGAAAGAATTACAACTACTTTCTAATAAATAATACAGATATTAAATGGAGTTTTTAACATTATAATAAAAATATATTTTCTGTTCCTATGGAAGTCTTACTGGCTTTTTATCAACTATAATAAGACACAGAAACACAATTCATATTTGTTCACCAAAAAGGCACACATAATGTAGATTGTCCTATTCTGTTTGAGTTGATATGAACTTCCTAGGTGAAAAATTAAGCCTAGGAAAGACTATTGAGGCAGCTGGGAATCAGACATGTTTCCCTCCATCTCTCATTTCTGTTTTCCTCTGTACATGTGCTTCATTTGCTCTCATGTAATACATATTTCCCCAAATGGTTGAAAATATGGCCTCCCAAATATTTATCTGCAGTGACTTGACTGCCATGTACTGATGTCAAGAAATCACAAGAAAGGAACTAATTTGCCTATCTTTTGGCAGATGTATGTTTGGAGCCAGATAGAGTAATGATCAAGATGTCAGAGTCATGGCTAACCCTACTTGAACTGCATGGATGCAGTATGGGATGTCAACAATCCCAAATAAAAAGTTGCTATAAACACAGAATGAAGGAATGACTACTAGACTGACAAAATAGAAGTTTACATAGCACAGAGTCATTGTTACAAAATGTTTTTAATTAGGTCTATTAAAAGTTTTTTTTTTTTAAATTGCAATTATAAAATATATCCATGTTGAATAAGAATAAAACCCATTACTGGGCCAACTGCCAGCTGGGGAAAACAAAACACAAAAAGTTGCTATGATTGTGAACCCAGCTGAAACTTTGCATGTAAACTAGTTAGTATTTATTAATTTTAATGCAGAAAAAGATAAGCATATTAATCTCCTCACAGCAAAGTATATTTGATAAACAGAAACTATTTGAAAAGTGGATTGGTGAATATTTTATTTGTATTTGTATATTGCAGATGGAGTAGGATGTGACTCTTCATATTTTGCTTACTATTATGCTGGAAATAAAATTATAGGGAAAATGTATATGCTCTTTCATTCTTAAAATACAAAGCGTGTTTCTCATACTTGAAATACATTCAAGTCTTTCATTGTTCCTCATTGCACTAGATTGATAATATTTTTCCAGTCTCTGGTTCCATGACCTATTAATGGTAACTTTCTTCAATCAATTATTTAAACCTAATATTCCTCAATTTCTTAATCTGACAGATTTAATAACCCTATACAGTAAGGAAATTTTAAAAAATTTTTTGTTTTCACCCCACCCTCATGAGCATACAGAGGAAAGATTATGAGAGTATGTACCAAGGTCGCCATCTGTAAAACAGGAAGAGAGTTCTCACCCCAAATCTGACCATTCTGATATTCTGCTCTTGGAATTCCAGTTGCCAGGATTATGAAAATATATGAATCCTACTGTTCGAGTACCCAATCTAAAATATTTTGTTATGGTAGCCCAAGCTGACTGTGACAGATAAAACTAGAAGTTAATTTAGAAAAAAAAAAATAGAATGATTTGCATAATAAACATAAGAGTGCCATCAACTTCCATCACAATAGATATCATAACACTGCCACATATTTTCTTCTATCCACTTCTGCAAAGGTGAAATGGAGGAGTATAGTTGAGGGATCACTAACGCTTTTTAACAATATTACTAAAAATCACTTCATCTCCTAGAGAAAAAGAAATACAAAATAGAAAATGATTCACATTTGTATACCTGTAACAGTGCTGCTTGAATTTTTCTATTATTAGCTTTAATATGTCAAATACAAGTGGTTATAAAAGCCATAAAAAAGCATGAAAGTGAAACATTTTACAGCAAGAAAAATGTCAGATCATAAAAGACACCTCATTGGTATCCTTTTTGTGTGCATTTCTTTTCAGCATCTTGTTCTCGATGAAATTCCCTCAAATGCTCCTTAGAGGCAAGCTTGCTTGCAGCAGGGTCCATGAAGTGAGAGGACTGTAACTCAATTTTCTGATTTAATAGTGCAGGGTTATTCAAGCATGAAATTACCTCCTTCATGTAGAGCAATCCCCTTTGCCTAGCAAGTCAAGGCTCAAAAACTTGATGTCTACTGTGATTACAGCTGTTGACCCAACCAATTGTTGCTGGAATCAGAGTTAAGCTTTTCTGTATGCCCCACTGAAGAAAATACATCTCTTCAAACAGTTAAAAGGTGAAAATAGGTAGGTGGCTGTTAGGATCTCAGCTCTGTGTGACTGCCTGCCGGGTTAAAAATGATCAAATATGATTATAGCACCAGGGCAAAGTATATTTTTTAAACTGAGTAGAATATGCTTTCATTATGTACAAATAAGTTACTGTTAATAAAAGCTATTCCAGCTTAAGAATGACATAAGGACAAAGTCCACCTTAGCTTTTTCTATGACAATCTGCTAGACAAGAAATGATAAAAAATAATTTTGATTTTCCTCATGAACTTAATCAAACTGCAGAAGTGCTATTGTTTTGTATTTCAAACTCTGACATCTGAGAATTAAAATAGTTCAGACCTCACAGTAGTGGTCTAAGGCAAGCCACAAAACGCAAACCTCTGTGTAATCATGTTTTTTTTTTTTTTTTTTTCTTCTAATAGCCATTTTTTAAAGTAATAAAAAACAGATGAAATTAATGTACTATTGCAATTTATCCAACCAGTCAGAAACATGATATATCAACCCTAAGTAAGATACATTTGATGAAATTTTTATATTCTTTTTCATAGTTAATCTTTGATACCTTATTTATTTTATCTGGGAACACATCTCAATTTGGAACAGTCATATTTAGAGTCCTGAGGAGCCCCTTGCTCTCATTATGCTGCATAGTTCAGGCCTGGTCTCCTTAATATTCTAGAATGTTTTCTTTGGAATCAAGGGTGTGGAAATTTTGAGTGGTAAACACTGGAAATGTGAAATGGTTGAGAGGAGTGGATGAGGATGTCTGCTTTAGTGAGGCCTTTTGAGTAAGAAAAGACTTTAAAGGGTGAGTTTCCCTATTTACACAATGGGAACAATAATAATTACACACACACACATACAAAACTGCCCTTCTGGCCTTTTTGCTTCACTAGCTTTTCTTTTGCTCAGCAGAGAATTGATGTGAATGGTTTATATATATTTATATTTTAAAGGCTAGGAAACTTGTATTCCAGAAACAAACCAAAAAATTGATCTGAAAAAGTGTTGTTACTAGATCAGATTTAGTGGGGAGTGACAGAAGAAATTAAAAATGGCCAACTACTTGAAGAGAAATTCAGAAAGTTTGTCAATGCATGTGAATGTAAATTCATTATATGGTAGGAATGTGATCATCTAGGTAATACATTCCAGTGCCTTTGTTAATGTTTAAATCTCTCTTCAGACTGTAGAGAGATTTAATTGATGGACTTTAGGATGTGACAAGATACCTAGATGGGCCATGAAGTCAGTGAGGTTTGTTTGGGCTGCATTGATATTCACAGGGGTTATATGATCAACAATATAGCCTAATTTTTTTAAACAAACTTTTACAATTTTCTTTGTATCAGCTAAGTAATATGCACATCTGTGCTTGACAGCATTATGAAATAAACTGACTTGTTTTGTTCCTTTGTGTGTGGGCAAACATGGGATAAAATTGTACAACTGTCTTTATATGATTCGTTTCACCATTATCCTCCTAAGCTAGTGACTAGTTCCATTTTTACAGAAGTTTCTACTAAATAGTTTACATTTGCTAAGTCAAATACATAACATTTTCAGAAATATTTTTTAAAGTTAATTAAAGGCAGAACTTGAGACAACATTTTCTAATAAAAAATTTCAAAGTTTTAAGGTCATTATTTTATTATTTGCTTAAGCTTTAGGTATAGCTTGAAAAAATATTAAAATATCTTTTTTTTTTTTTTTTTTTGCCAAGAGCTAGTTTCATTATTTTAGAAACATAGAACTTGAAAATCGCATTAGTGATTTTCATTAATAACTCACATTTACCATAATGAAAGTTCATATTTGGTGAGGGTTCATTAAAGTGACTCTAAATTCCAATTTTTATATGAAGATACTTTTGATAAACATTAACTCAAATAATTAAATGGTAACTATCACATGCATTAAAATATTCTGATCACATATTATACCACGTGCTTGGGTCTCTTAGCAAGGAAATCTAAGCATGTATCTTTTGCTTCAGATCAGAATAAGATCTCACCTTCCATTTCTCAAGAATGACAGCAAAAACTTTTATCTGAAAATACCCCAAGAATTATCTGCATACAGAAGCAGATGGACACAAATATTATTATGTGTTTATCCATGTGCCTCATCCCAAATTCTTTCCTATAATCTCAAATGGTATTAATGTCTCCAGCTTTGTTCTTCATTCTTATTTGATAGACCCTAAACTCAGACTTGGAGCAGACTTTTCATTCTTGTTTGGTAAGACCATGAACCACTCCATCCTTCAATTCATTCTCCTGAATTAGGTCGGCTCTTTTTTGGGAAAGTAGGTGGCCTTCCTCAAGAATGATAAATTGGCTACATGCAGTTTGGGTTCCTGAAGCATCACCACGTCTGTAACTCAACATCACTTGAATGTTAGAAGATTTCTCCTTCAACATCTTTTCTTCACATCTGTAACTCAACATCACTTGAATGTTAGAAGATTTCTCCTTCAACATCTTTTCTCCAGAAGCCTGGTTACCTAGGAGTTCCTTTTCTTCCATCAATCATTGTCCTAATCCTGACAGGGACTGACAAAAGCCCACTGCTAGATCCCAAGAAGCTCCTGCTGTGTTACTGCATGGAATTGCCCTGTTCCTTAGAGATAACTACTTAGGGCAGGTTTCCTCATGAAATTAACCTCAACTCATTGCTCAAAACTGGTGGTCAAATGACTGCATTGCTTTCTAATATTTAGAGGCAATCAGTGTCCTTTGGAGCAAAACTTCCTGCCTAGATTTTAGTCAGAGTTCCTCCTCTGCCCAGCCATGTTGCATTGGGCTAATCACTTAAACTTCTTGTACCTATCTCCATTTTTTAAATCTGTGAAATGGGAATAGCAATAGAATCCTAGCTTGTAGGATCACACTGAAGATTCAATGACCTGAGGGTCAGGTGTGTTAATCATATAAACCACATTAACAGTGCCTGGTACTTGGTTAGCAACCAATAGTTATCATCACTGGTACTAGACTGCACATCAGAATCACCCAATGAGAAATTCAAAAATCAATATATTTGACTCTCAACATATATTTACTGAATTAAATCCTTGAGAAGTAAGTCCCATCACGTATCCTTAAAAATAGTAGTTCCACCCATAATTCCGATATAAAGCCAAGTCGGAATCTGACTTCGATAGGAAGATATCATCAGTATAACTAGTGTGCAGTTTTGACTAGCTATGAACTTATCAAATACTAACTGTGTATTTTGTATTTTACATTGTGTTGATTCTAAACAATTATTAAATTTAGTATTTACAGGGATTAGTTATAAACTAATCAAATACTAACAGTGTATTTTGTATGCTATATTGTGTTGATTCTAGACCATTATTCAATATTAGCATTTACATGAAGATCTGAAATGAGAGACTGAAACCATTTTTCCCCATGCCACTCATACATGGTTAAAAAAGAAAAGTGGAATTAAAAGAGGATGATAAAGGGCTAAAGCTTATCCATGAAAATATAATGTAGACACAAAGAAAAAGCAGTATTTCCATTAAACCATCGAGTGAGAAGCAATACCTGTGGTGAGTGAGGGACCTCAGTGATGGTACATTTAGAGATCTTTGTATTGTGTTTTCCCCAAGGTATCCACTGTCCCTTCAGAGTACAATTACACTAGATTTTGAATAAACTCAATTTGCCTGGGTATTATGACTAATAGGATTTGTTAAAGGTGCTCTGAGAGTCAAACACCATTCTGTGGGCTTTACATGATTTTATCACAATAAAACAAAGAACTGGGAAATATTAATATCACCATTTTACCTCTTAGGGGCCTGTGGTCAGAGAGATTAAGTAACTTGCCTAAAGTGACACAATATCTAAGTGGAACAGCAGGACTTTAAGCATACCAACCCTGAGAGTTGGGTTCCAGAGCCACATTGGTAAACTCTCCTGGGTGCTGCTGCCTCCCTCAACTGTAGTTCTTCAGCCAGAACCACCAGAGAAGGAATGCATCCTCTATACATTACTGATTCTGGGAAACAGATACAGTCCTACCCTGTGCATTTCTTTCTCTCACTTGAGTTTTGTCTTTAGCCACCAATTTTGGCCACTACAGTGCCTTCTTAGTGGATATTGTTCTTCCTGATATTTCAAATTTCAGTTCTATTGAGAACAGTTTTCCATATTTCTTTTATTTCAAAAAACCTACCATGGGAGAAATGGAGTCATTTCTCCTTCAGGGCTCTTTCCTTTGACATGATTAAATAATCTATCTCAATAAATGTACTCAACCAGGTAAAACAAAGAATTCCTAGGAAATCATAATTCTACTAAGTTTTAAATTCTCTACTGCTCACTTTAAATTTTTAAGAGAAAATACTTCACCTTCAATTCAATTTTACTCCTATTTTCTTGAGCTTTTCTGCCTCTGGCATTCTTCAAATTTTTAACACTTTGGCCTGACTAATGCTATTTTTTGTCCATACCACATGAACTATATATATATGAGGAATAGTTCATCTTTGTGGTCATTCAAAATGAACCTCTTCATCACTGGGAGTTATAACTCGGTGGTAGATTACCTGCCTAACATGTTGAAAGTCCTATGTCTGATTCCCCATTTCTGAATACGTAGGGGGGCGGCTCTTCAAATTTTGAAAAATTCTCAGTTATGGGGCTAATTAAATGAATGATTATGTCTGAACTCTTAGACTAGTAGCTAGTTATATGTGCTTACCAGCTCTGCACCACTGAGCACTTACAATGAAATGATTTTGCCACTTCATCTGCCCAACTCATCCTCCATGTTAACAGAACCACAACTCCACTCCAAGAACTGTGAGTACCTGTTCTATTCATAGATCTATGACTGGGATGAAATTGGCCCAACCTGGTTAGAAGCAAAATCTGTGAAGTTCAATTTCCTGTCTATGTTAATTTCATCAGATGTTGGCCTCTGTGTTAGTTTGAACCAAAAGGACACTGCAGCTATTTGTTGGAATCTTCTGAGTAAAAAGCTTCTTCTTTCCTCTGAGAGCTCTGAAGGAAATATAGTCTCTTTTCTTCTAGACATTGGAATAGAAGATTCTAAAACTTAGAATGCGTATAGCTCTTCTGTATATATGTTAAAAACCAGTCATAGAGAGGATCTGATACTCTGAAAAAAAGCCTCATAAATTATATTGTGAGAATTCAGATCAAACTATATGTGAAATCAGAGAACTCTGAGTTTTTAAATTCATTTTTAATGCTTAAGGCTGTGTTGTCTGGGATTTTGATACATACAACAGAGAGAGTCATAAATGATATTTCAATGGAGAAAAAGAAGAAATCAAGCTTAAATTATAAATCTTTGTGTCATTTCTTTTATTTATTTATGTTTAGCCCATGGATATTAATTTACTGAAGATACAGAGGAATGAAATACTTGGATAATCATTGATTTAGAGGCAACATAAAGGCAGAAATAAAAAGCAAGCTGTAATAAAACTCAGTTCCTATTTAGTTTAAAAGCTTTGGTTCAATCAATACGTTATGACCAATAGGTAAACACAGATGCTACTGAGAAGAAGCTACTACCAGTCATTGTGGGTTTATTTTTAATTCTACTGTATAAGCTTCATGATAATTACTAATAAAACCATGTTTACTCATGTTACAATGATAGATTTAGACTTGCAGAATAAAATGTGTTCTTTTGATCTGTTTGTATTCATATTTCAAAAAATGAATTTGGTTCTCTTAAAATCATTTCTTGGCCTTTCTGTGGCAAAGTATTTTTGGCAACCTCTGCTAAGTGGATGTATGACCAATGTTTGAACACCATGAGTTGTAATGTTGACTGCTTCTTGCTCCTTAGTATTACACTACGTGCTCCTTAGTATTAGAACATGGATTATCCCCTTGCTGTCTCATTTTCTTGGTGCCATTCTAGTTGTACATGAAAGAATTTTAGAAATTTAAAGATACTCTTTATAATTAGTATAATAATTATTTTTTATGATGTCCAACATCTTGCTCAGGATAAATTTCCTTAACATTCAAATTATTTGATTATTTTTTTCAATATGATATAATAAAGTTTTTTCCCCTTAAGAAGATGACTACAACCTGGGAAGATAAATTTTGCGTGAACAAGATATCAAAAGAAATTATAACTTTTTCTACTTTTAGGGAGTGAGACTTGGACCATTCCAGCTGAGGTTACAGAATAGAATAAAAATGTAATTAAAAAATAGAAAGTAAAATGATTCAGTAAAAAAAATCAGAAGGTGGAGGGAAATAGTCCAAGAGTAATGGCGTTAATATTAATATCTTACAAAGTAGAAAATCCAGACCTAGAAAATGCAAATACAGCTAATGGAATAATTGACAATAGTGATATAAACTATTGGACAGAGGATTAGGATATAAGTGAAGTATATATTAATATAGCAGAATTCCAATGGTTCATGTTAACTATCCCAATAAAAATGTGCATACATGTTCAAAGTAAAAGATCATAGCTTATTATTTACTGCCATGAAGAAATAATAATAGAAAGAGATCTGAGTACTTGCATCTGAAGAATTGGACTTTGAGTGAGGAAGCTGATAAGGAAATTATGGTCTTTATAAGTTTTATAGGTTTTTAGTCATTTAAATAAATATTTTGATTAAAAAATTATCATAGTGGTAGGTTCATAAAACTGTTTTGCTATTAATGTGTCTTAGATTTGTATTACATCTAAATTCTTTTTATAATTAATTAATGTTATTATCATTCATGGTTCTGGGAATCAAATCTACAACCTCAAACACACCACCGGCAAGTGATGTACAACTGGACTAAATTCCTAGCTCCTAATTTTTTATTGTTTTGGGATAGTACACTTTTTGTAGGATTACTATAAAAAAGAGCACAAAGTATGGAAAGTATTTTAAGTCCAGGAAGTAAAATAAAATATATCAAAAATAACTATTATAGGTTTTGCATTACTTAAAATAAAGTTCAAATTTGATTTTGGGGGGTGTTTTTCTCTGTATTATGCTTTCTTTTAATCAAGCAGAGCATACAATGGGTATGTCAAATTTCAGGAAGCTGAAGATTTAGTAACTTTTTCTTTTTTTAATACCTTATCAAATAGAACAGTGGTTTAATTAATTGGATTTTTGTCTTTTATGTATGTATTTATTTACTTATTTTTTCTTCTAATTCATTTTACATTACATGAGAATGCATTTCATTTGATTATACACAAATGGAGCACAACTTTTCATTTCTCTGGTGTACACAATGTAGAGTCATATACCATGTGCAGTCATACCTATGGTATACCTATGGTAATGATGTCCTTCTCATTCCACTATCTTTCCTACTCCTATGCCCCCTCTGATCCCCTCCCTCCCCTTTGCCCTATCCAAAGTTCCTCCATTCTTCCCATGCTCCCTCCCCCATTATGGATCAGCATTCACTTATCAGAGAAAACCGTCCGCCTTTGGTTTTTGGAGATTGGCTTACTTCATTTAGCATGATATTCTCCAACTCCATCCATTTGCCTGCAAATGCCATAATTTTATTTTCTTTTAATGCTGAATAATATTCCATTGTGTATAAATAACACAGTTTCTTTATCCATTCATCTATTGAAGGGCATCTAGGTTGGTTCTACAGTTTAGCTATTGTGAATTTAAGATAAGGCAGTTACTGAGAGTTTTAGAATTGTTTAACAGTGGAATCTAAACAAGATTTGTCCACATAGAATTTTTTCTTATATATAAGTTGAAACTTATCAGTGAAAAAATAATTGGTCTTAAAATTGCATCCGAAAATTTGAGAGAGGAGCAATAAAGAAGAGATTATAAGAATATTACAATCAGTTTGTGAATGAATGTGTGGTCATATCAGATGTTATATGTATAAATGATATGCCTATATTAGCTTGTGAGAGCTATTTTCAAGTTCAGGTTAACAGAAGGATTCCTGGTCAGCCTAAAGAGTTGTGATCCGTATTAATAAGGTAATCTGGGTGCCTGTGCAGTGATGAAATTATACTGTCAGTAGTTAATAAAGACGATAGAAAGTCTAACATGAATATCTATTAATGATAGTGTGGGAGAATAATTCTCTCTAGGTGTACTTTGAAATTTTCTCATGTCATAAAAGCTTTGTTTGATTTGTTGCTTTTGCTTTCTTGTCAGAAATTCAATTTAGGGAGGAAGCTCTGAGACCAATTCATCTGTTACCTGCTTTGTGAAGCATGGCATTGAAGACTGTCTCATACCTATTAGCAATCATGATGAGAAAACATTTGTAATAATGGCACATGTGTATATCATCACCTCTAGCTTTACTTAAAGTAGCATGGGATTGTGTACCTTAGATAACTGCTCCAAATAGGCTTAGATAATTTTTTTGGCTTATACATACAGAGGCAATCAAAACCAAATACCATAAAATGTTCTTCTCAATTAAAAAAAAAAAAAAAAAAGCAACCTTGGTTATCTTCTTCTTTCAAAGGTTTCCTTTATTTGCATTCCACTATTTCTAAGAGCCAGTTCTAAATATGTTCTTCCAGTAAGGATGTGTTATTTGAGAATTGTTTACTTCTTTCTTATAGAACTGACATGTAGTTGAGGAGATGCATCCAAAAAAAATTATAAGATCTATAGCCAGCAATACTTTTCCTTCACATAAATGCTTTTTCTGTTATAGGGTTCTATTGACTGACACTATGCTGTGATTTTCATCCTTGACATCTCAAGACTCTGATTCTCCTAATTTTATTACAACAATTTGTAGTTTCTCTTTTCACAATCATGTTTTCCACAACTAAGCTACATTGATGAAAGTAAATTTTGGCATTTACGTTGTTTGCCCTTAGATTTTAATTGACTCTAAAATACTTTTATGAAGCACCTACTGGGTGCCTGGTGCAGGAGTAGTTGTTCTCTTTCTAGCATGGAAGACAGGCAAAAAACTACATGTTAGAAAAATAATACAAACACATATAAAAGGGCTATTACAAAACCTGTTAGGGAGAAAATAAAAAGTTTGTCTTTCATGGGAAGTAATTGAATGGGCATGATCAGGCAAACCTCAGTAAAATAATATTTGAGCTATACTTTGAAGGATTGATGTATTTTAATTGCATATATTAGGTACTGTATAAGGGGACGATACAGAGAATATTACCGTTAATGTCCTCAACAGAAGCAGTGATTCTGTTTTTAGTTTATTAAAAGCCGGAATGGAAGCAGGATTTTTGTCCTCCTTGTTTTTAACACAGATCCTGCAGGTGGACAATCACAGATTAGGATTATGGTGATAACTATCCTTCTTTAACCCTAGTCCAGGGACTACAGAGTAACCTAAAACCACATAAGAAATTAATAAATTACTTTCCTGGAGAAAATTTAGGAGATTTCACAGGCTACCTGATGGCCAATACCAAGCTTTCATCACAATGAAGATTTGTAAATTAAAAGTTTAATTAATCTCATACCTCTGGTCATCTTTTACCACCATTGTGTTATATTAAAAAAATTATTAAGATCCTTTGTTTCTTTTGGAGTATAGCCTCCTTTGATATAACCAGATATGTTAAGACTGTATTCCTTAAAGCTTCAGGGTATGTAACAGTAATCTACAATGACCACCATCAAGGTTTCCAATCTAAGTGCATATTAGTTTCATCCAGAGATATTAATACAAATACAGAATCCTGAGCCTAATATGCGGTGTTTCGGTGAAGTAGAACAGCGGAAGAAAAACAAAAAGAGGACTTCCGTTTTTGTTTTGTTGTTGTGGTTTTGTTTTTTTTCTTTGTTATGTTTCTTTTGTCTGTTTTTAGGAACTGAACACAGGATAGTTTGAGACAGAGTCTCACTAGTTTGCTCAAACTTGTGATTCTCCTGCTTCAGCTTCCCACATTGCTGGGAGTACATGTGTGTGCCACTTCACCCAACAAGGACTTCATTTTTAATTGACAGATAATAACTGTAAATCTTGATGGGGTATGTGGTGATGTTTGGTACATTTATACATTATTTATTGATCAACTAATAATACTTAGGTTTTCCATCATCTCAAAAACTTATAATTTCTTTGTAAGGATAACATTCACAATCCTCTCTTTTAGCTGTTTTGAATTATACCATACAATATTAACTATAGTCCCTCTCTGTGTAATAGAATGTTAGAACTTTAAAACAGGATTTTTAATATGTAGTTTAGATTAGTCTGATTTAGTGAGTCTATGAAACAAGCCCTGGAACCATCAATCCACATTTTATATTCCAACCAGTGGAAATATAATGTGTGTGTTTGTTTTGTTGTTGTTGTTTCATTTTGTTTTGTTTTTGTACATTATCCAGTCTCTATTTCTTTTGTCTGGGAGGTATACCTGGCCCCCTAGCAAGTGTATTCTGAACTTAATGCTTATTATAACCCAACCCAGGGGAAGGAAGGAGAAAGATACCAAATAATGAAATTCAGTATCAGTACTCATAAATAGCCAGTTTTTGCCTTGAGCAGCCTGGCAGAAAATGATGGGGGAATAAAGGTAAGTTTTTGTATTCCTCCTTATTTGCTTCCAATTCTGTTTTCATGTTAGACAGCTGTGTGATTAATAGTTTATTAATATTCTGCATTAGGAAGCTCTCAATTTGTCAAGGTTGAAAGCCACACTGTCACATTATCAGGATTGGCATTCCCAGTTGTAGCAGAATTGTCTTTTCTATGAACTGTCTTGTATCACATTGTATACATATTTTCATTTACTACCAAATCTTCTCCAAAGTCATTTATACCAAAGGCCTTGAGATTGTCCCTAACTCCTGATTCCTAGGACACCTTCCTTTGTCTGTTCCTCATCTAGTCTTCCCTGCATCAGTAATAACAACACCTTCTACCCAGTGCTTTGGAGAGTACACCAGGAGCCTTTTTTTTTTTTTTTTTTTAATTTATAAGCCACACTCTATTTCACCCAGCTGTATTATGTATCCTGAATTAACTCACTTGTCTCTTCTCTTAGAACAAGTCACTGACATTGTCTGCGTTTCTACTGTTGCTTCCACACAATCCATCATCCATGGAGCAGCAATAAAGGACTTTATGAAAATTAAGTGTCACAACTTCTATAGTGATTTTTCCAAGAGATTTTGACTCTAGTTAAGATGCAGCATTCTTACCTTACCTACTGAGCCATAGATAATATGAATTCTTCCCACCTGCTCAACTTCTTCTATAGCATTGCATTCTCTCAAGCTCATTTTGATCCAGACACACATGCTGTAATTCTGTTCCTTGGACATTCAAGTTCATTCTTTCTGGACCATTGCACTCTTCTCTAAGGCACTTTACCCCTGACCAACTCCTCATTAATAAAGTGTAAGTTCAAACCTCAACCACTTCAGATAGCCTTTCTGTAATCACCCTAACAGTATAACCACTATTCTCTCTTCCAATTCATTACCACCTTTAGTTGTTTCATGAAACTTAAAATTATCTTTTTTTTTTAAAAAATGTATTTATTTAATCAAAGTATGATACTGCTAAAATAGGACTTTTGTTTGTCTTATTATTATCATATTCCTAATTCTAGAAAAATTCCTTAGATATTTAAGGTATAAATGTTCCAATAAAAAATAAATTAATACATTTCAAGGCATGATAATTTGAATTGTTGTTCTTTCTACTTTAAAAGCTCCTATATTATGATAGTCCCAATTACAATATTCTACTAATTTTCCTTTTTCTACTTTATATTTTTCTGTGATGCATCTTTGACAGTTATCAATGTTAAATTTCTAAATGAATAAAATGATGTAATTTTAAAGACTTTTACAACTCCCCAATTCCCCAACTCCATAATATAGTCAAAAGTCCTGAAAAAAGTCTAAAGGATTTTTATAGTTCATTCTCTGTCTTTAGTTCTACCTTCTTTTTTGGCTACTTCTCCTTGTACATCCTATTATAGAACCACAAAAAAAAAAAAAAAAAAAAAAAAAAAAAAAAAAAAAACATGAGTAGTCCCAGACACCATATTATTTTGTGTTTCAGGCCTTTTTCATACTGGTACTTTATTCCTTTTGAGGTTGACCTCAAATATCAGTTGTCCCACTTAATGGAAACTTAGTGGCTTTCACAAGTCTCCATTTTAACATTTACTGCATGATATGGATACTACTTCTTTATGTGCTGTTCTAACCCTAGAGACTAAATTAGTGATCAGCATAAGTTCATATGTGCAGATTGAATGAGTGATGGATGGATGGGTGGAAGGATCAATGAAATATTTTTCCTACAAATCCATAATCATCTTGTGGACCTTGAAAGATCTTTTCTAGTTCTTTTGTGTTCCTCTACGTAAGGCTTTAAACATGTTGAAGAATTAAGACTGTATTGAGTATATAGGTAAAATAACTAAATACTTAAGTGAGTGACTAAAATAATAGCATTCACATACTTTTATCTAAGAATTACCTTCTCCTTAAGAAAGTTCAGTTTACCTATGTTCCAGGACTGTGTTCTTTAAAACAGTAATCACAAGTAATTTTAAACTAGTGATAAAGAATAAAGTAGCTAGTTCAAGTTGAAGTGTTCTGCAAGTACTAAATAGACACTGTACAAAATTATTGTAAATATCTAGATAATAACTTAAAATATATTACATATTGCTATGTTAATAATTTGGATATGCATTGTTGACTTATATAAGATATACAATTAAAATTAATTCATCTGTTTAATTTAATGTCTTTAATATGATAATTAGAAAATTTAGAATTACACATCTGATCTGTATTTTATTTCTATTTTATATCATTAAAGTTACAATTATCTTTTCTCAGAATGTCCTCTATTTGCTAGTAAAAATCATTTCTGGCCCACAAAATGTATACAAAAAAAAGCTACTTGCTTTGCATGGAAATGTTCTTTTCATCTCATTTCATGATTTTACAGGAAGAAACAGTTAAGTCAGATGAGTATCATATAGCTTAGTATTTGTGTTCTAATTTATTAGTCACGCTTTCAAGATATAATACTTACATGACCCATGTTCCTTTTTATCACTTCTGTCCCCCAAAATCTAGACATCTTTTATCTTTAAAATTGTGGAATATGTCTGAATTTCCCACAGAAAAAAAATCATTTAATATTTTTATTTATACTTCATTCATCTTTATTCAAATGTTTATTTGCCATTTCATTTTATTCACAAGGTTTGATTTACAAAATTTGAGACAATTCTGATTTGTATGTTATTGTGTAACTACATGGCAAATTTGTTTTTTGAAATCATGTATGTGTGTGTATATTTTTGTATATGTGTGCGTATGTATATTTATTTATATATATTTATATATTATATATATTTCTTCACTGAGTGAAAGTAGTAGATCTAAGTCTGCTTACTCACTACAAAAATCTACCTGTTAAAGATCCTACATTTGTGATTATAGCTGTCTAAAAGTGTAAAAGATTATAGGTTATAGGGGTGAGGAATAGGCCTCAGGTCAAGAACAAAGAGGCTATTTCAGCTTGCAGACAGCCACCTAGCCGTTGGGACTTATCTATCAAATGTGTTCATTTGTTCATTGTTGATTCAATGTACTTTTCATGTGCTTTATTACCTCTTACCTTGACTTTAAAAATCTTGTAACTGTTATCCTTCCTTCCACTACTGTCTCTCTCAAATCTATTCTCCACACTGCTACGAGAGAAATGATTAAATATTTATAACTTAAAGATATCACTTTCCTAACTAAGAGCCTCTGTTATTCATTAACCATGAGGTTAGTAAGTACAGAGATGAAGTCTGAACCCTGGAAAGGTCACACATGCCCCTGTGTGATTGAACTTTTGGCTGCCTTTCCAACATTGTGTCCTGCTTGCTACTCTCCACCTCCTGCCACATATTTTACCAACATCAATCATGTGTTCCTCTTTCTCATCTCCACACCCCTCTCCTGCTTGCCTTTGTTGAATCCTTATGTTACCCTCCTTTAATAATCTAGATTTATCTATTTTGCCATATCTGATTTTGTGATGAATGTGCTTATTATAAATTTCCCCACAAGACTGTTCTACAAGAGTGGGGGCGGGGATCTTGTCTTATTTTCTGCAGCTTACTTTCCTCTTGAGATAAATGAGAAGGACAAGTTACTTCCTTTTCAGGAGGACTGGCTGAGTAAATATACAAGCCTGGAAAATAGCCAGTGATCATTAGTTGTCATTTATATAATGATTATTGTTTTGTTCTTATAATTATTAACAGAGTAGTTACTTGTTATTATCTCACTGTTGACATATAGTAGGCACTCATTAAATGTGTATAGCATAGATAATGATCAGATCATCAGCAACATTTAGGAATCCAGGAAAAGGGACTGTGAGATAACTGACTTAAATCAAAAAGTACACAACTATAAAAAATAAAGTTTGGGGCCAGAAATCTCCAGCTGAAATTAATGATACCTCTCTACCATGGCCTAAACCTTGCTCACTAATTTTGTTTACATACTGTCTGTCCCCTGAGGAGCCACATATCACATGTCTTTGGTAAATTTCCTCAGAGACTTGATAAGTATCAAGTAATGTTAGATATGAAGAAGGGAACATATATAGCTTTGAAGCAGGATTTTTCAATGTATATTCTGTAGTAATGTTGATTTACTTGTTCCAATTCAGCACTACCTATCTGGGTCTTTTTTATTTAAATTATAAATATCTAGGGGATATTGTTTTTAGCAACCAATAAGAATCTTAGCAATTTTTGCTAAGCTTCTAGTTAGATCAAAGAGGAGATATATCATGTAGTTAATTAAAAAAAAAAAAAAAAGAAAAGAATGAATAACTAAAAAGTTATTCTGAAAAGAGCTCTGAGAAAGCAGGAAGCATTCTGTATCAATTAATAACAGTTTCCGGCGGATCCAAGATGGCTGATTAGAGGAAGCCGCACTTCAGGGCAGCTCCGTGGAAAGAATCCAACAAAGCAGATAAATTGCCTTTCATCATATATATATATAGGCTGAAAATACCAATCTCCTGGATGGTTTGATTACCACTACCAGAGAGAGAAAGAGACAAGCTGTCTGCAGCGGCTAGAGCCGTGAGGCTCCTGCAAAACCGCCTGGGTGGTGCACAGGCCGTGCGAAACAAAGTCAGTGTGGGGAGACCGCACTACTACTGCAACCCCAGCCAAACTCATGGCACACCAGCGTGAAACCGGCGATAAAAACCAGCGATAACAGCCAGCGGAATTGGTGCTGGGGAACCACGGGAGACCGCGGGACTACAACAGCAGTTCAAATCCACACTCCGCCGGACGCGACCCTCAGCAGTAGGGCCCCGAACAGAGTGGCGCAGAGAACTGCGAACAGCAAGCAGAGGCAGAGTGGAATGGGCCACAGTCTGAAGCAGCGCTGTCTGCACCACAGTCACTGTTGTGGCTTCCCAGTGCCACTTCGGCAGGGAGACATCCACCCAACGGCTTTGAAATCAATTGGCAAGGATACGGGAGTCTGCGGAGCTGCCGTTGACTGGAAGGAGAGCACCGGCATCTTTGAAAGGTGCAGTGGCTGACCCAGACAAAGGGGAGGAGACGGAGAGCGACAGCTGCAGCCATCCAGGGACCCTCCAGCTCTCTGAAGACAACCCACAATTGGGTGAGGCTCGGGTGGCCAGCAGGGGAAGGCGTTTCTGAGGCCAGCGCAGCGGCCACAAGAAACTGCAACTGTGGGTGGGCTTGGGGAGGGGGTGCCTTCTGGAGGGTCCCCTTCCCGGTGCCATTCATCTGCTGACACACACAAACCCCCTGGGCCACTCCTTCACTGATCCGTACAGCCACTGGCCTAAGATGCAGCCTTGATTTCACTAACAGGATCACAGATTGTCTAGAAATGATCCAATAACAATTGGTTTGAACTGGAAAGGAAAAAAAAAGAGGGGGGCTTCCCAGGGCCCGTTCTGTCTGAGACTTGGAGTTCGACTTTTTTTTTTTTTTCCCTTTTCTTTTTGTTGGTTTGTTTGTTTTGTTGGATTGCAGGGAGGTTTTTTGTTTGTTTGTTTGTTTCTTTGTTTGTTTTTCTTTTTCTTTTTTTGGCTTTGTTTTGTTCTGCTTTTTTTTTTTTTTCTTCCTTCTGCATTGATTGTTAATGTGTTTGTTTGCTTCCGCTCCCTTTTTTCTTTCCTTCTTTTCTTCCTTCTCACTCTTGTATCTTTTCTTCCTCCTTCATCTTTCATGTTTACATCCTGCCAGTGCATACTAAACAGAGGCAAAAACAAGTTATACGCAGAACTTGGGATTTCTAGAACCGGCGCAATTGAACTGGGTAGCAAAGTGGTGTTATATATAGTTTACTCTCTATTTCCTTGATTCTCTCTCTCTTCTCTCTTACACCAATTCCTACTCTTTTATCATTTTTTTTCTTTTCCAACATACTTTATATATAAATCGGTCTTTCCACCTAATTGTCAACTCCATTCTCTTTCTTCCATTGTCTACTGATACTAAACCACTTCCAATAAACCACTTCAATAGATATCTCTTTTCATACTTTCCAAGAAAGAACAATTCAAGACACTTCCTTCTTCCTAAACATAACACCTCTGTATCTAATACTTGAAGCTATAAAACCCTATCAGAAGCGTACAGAGTAAATTGGAAATAATATCTGGGTTAACAAAATCTGTACATTGTGATCAAACTTGGATTTTCTGAATAGAAAGTGTTAGGTTCTAAAAGTATAAAGGAATTATAAGGTGATCTGATAGCATTGTACTACAGGAACAACATAAGGCTTTAAGGTAAAATCAAAATAGTCAAGGTCCCACAGTGCAGGAAGAATAGACACACAAGCAACATGAAAAAACAAGGAAAGAAAATGACACAAACAAATCAAGATACCTCATCGGTAGATGTCGTGGCAAGCACAGTTGGTCAAATGCCAGAGATGGAATTTAGAAATTACATATGCCAAATGTTTATGGAACTTAAGAATGAACTCAAAAATGAGATGAGGGAGCAGGTACAGGAGGCAAAAGATCATTTTGACAAAGAACTCCAAAAACAAATACAGGAAGTAAAAGATTACTTCAATAGGGAAATAGAGGCTCTAAAGAGAATCCAAACAGAAATTCCAGAAATGAAAGAAGCAATAAACCAAAATAAAAGCTCAATTGAAAACATCTCCAACAGAATAGACCACTTGGAAGAAAGAACCTCAGACAATGAAGACAAAATATATGTCCTAGAGAAGAATTTAGACCATACAGCAAAACTTGTCAGAAATCAAGAACATAACATCCAAGAATTATGGGACAGCATAAAAAGACCAAACTTAAGAGTGATTGGCGTAGAGGAAGGGGCAGGGTTTCAAGCCAAAGGAATGAATAATCTATTTAACGAAATAATTACAGAAAAATTTTCAAACTTGAGGAATGAATGGGAAAACCAAGTTCAAGAGGCATACGGAACACCAAACAAACAAAATCTCAACAGATCCACACCAAGACACATTATAATGAAAATGCCTAATACACTCAGCAAGGAGAGAATACTAAAAGCCACAAGAGAAAGGAAGCAAATTACATAAAGAAAAGGGATGTCAACCAAGAATCTTATATCCAGCAAAATTAAGCTTTAGATTTGAAGATGAAATAAAAATCTTCCACGACAAGCAAAAGATAAAAGATTTCACAACTCGAAAGGCAGCACTTCAGAGCATCCTGGGCAACATTTTTCATGAAGAAGAAGAGAAAGATGATAACGAAAATCAACAAAGGGAGATATTAAACTAAAGGAAATACCAACCAGAAGAGAAACCAAATCAAGCTAAAGACCATAATTCAAATAAAAATGGATGGGAATAAAAATCACATCTCAATAATAACCCTGAATGTTAATGGCCTAAACTCGCTAATCAAAAGACACAGATTATCAGAATGGATTAAAAGAAATGACCCAACAATTTGCTGTCTCCAAGAAACACACCTCATAGAAAAAGACATCAGCAGACTGAAAGTGAAAGGCTGGGAAAAGTCTTATCACTCACATGGCCTGCAGAAGCAAGCAGGGGTTTCCATTCTCATATCAAATAAGGTAGACTTCAAACCAAAACTAATCAAGAGGGAAAAAGATGGATATTTCTTATTACTTAAGGGAACCATCCATCAACAGGATATAACAATCATAAATCTGTATGCCCCAAATAATGGAGCACCTACATTCATCAAACAAACACTTCTTAAGTTCAAGAGTAAAACAGACCACAACACAGTTATTCTAGGGGACTTCAACACACCTCTCTCACCAATGGATAGATCATCCAAACAAAAGCTAAACAAAGAAACTTTAAGCCTCCTCAAAACAATTAACAATTTAGACCTAACGGACATATATAGAATATGTCATCCCTCAGTAAACGAATACACATTTTTCTCAGCAGCACATGGCTCCTTCTCCAAAATAGACCATATTTTATGTCACAAGGCAACTCTCAGCAAATATAAACAAATAGAGATACTACCCTGCATGCTATCGGACCATAAAGGGATGAAATTAGAAATAAACGACAAAACAAGGAATAAGAAAAACTACTCCATCAACTGGAAGCTAAACAACATGCTACTGAATGAACAAGGGGTTGAAGAAGACATCAAAGAGGAGATCAAAAAATTCCTAGAGGTAAATGGGAACACAGATACATCATATAGAAATCTCTGGGACACTATGAAGGCAGTAGTAAGAGGAAAATTCATTGCACTGAGTTCATTCCTTAAGAGGAAAAAAAAAAAACAACAAATATATGACTTAACATCACACCTCAAAGCATTAGAAAAAGAAGAACAGACCAACACCAAGAGCAGTAGAAGACAGGAAATAATTAAAATTAGAGCAGAAATTAATGAAATTGAGACTAAGGTATCCATTCAAAGAATTGACAAGAATAAAAGTTGGTTCTTTGAAAAAATAAACAAAATTGACAGACCCTTAGCGATGCTAACGAAAAGAAGAAGAGAAAAAACTCAAATTACTAACATTCGTGATGAAAAAGGGAATATCACAACAAACACCTCAGATATGCAGAATATAATTAGAAATTACTTTGAAAACTTGTACTCTAATAAAATAGAAAATACTGAATGCATTGACAGATTTCTAGAGTCATATGATTTGCCTAAACTGGATGTGGAGGCTATACACAATTTAAACAGATCAATTACAAGCGAAGAAATAGAAGATGTCATCAAAAAGCTACCAACAAGGAAAAGTCCAGGACCTGATGGGTTTACAGCCGAGTTCTAGAAGACTTTCAAAGAAGAACTAATACCAATGCTCTTCAAACTATTTCAAGAAATAGAAAAAGAGGGAGCTCTTCCAGACTCTTTCTATGAGGCCAATATTACATTAATTCCAAAGCCAGGCAAAGACACATCCAAAAAAGAAAACTTCAGGCCCATATCTTTAATGAACATAGATGCAAAAATCCTCAACAAAATCCTGGAAAATCGGATACAAAAACATATCAAAAAGATAGTGCACCACGATCAAGTGGGGTTTATCCCAGGGATGCAAGGCTGGTTCAACATTCGGAAATCAATAAACATAATACATCACATCAATAGACTTAAAGACAAAAATCATATGATCATCTCAATTGACGCAGTAAAAGCATTTGAAAAAATACAACACCCCTTTATGTTCAAAACACTGGAAAAACTAGGAGTATCAGGAACATATCTTAACATTATAAAAGCTATTTATGCAAGGCCCAGAGCTAACATTATCTTAAATGGAGAAAAATTGAAAGCATTCCCTCTAAAAACTGGAACAAGACAGGGATGCCCCCTTTCACCACTGCTATTTAACATAGTACTGGAAACTCTGGCCAGAGCAATTAGACAGACAAAAGAAATTAAAGGGATCAAGATAGGAAAAGAAGAGCTGAAATTAGCACTATTTGCTGATGACATGATAATCTACCTAGAAGTACCAAAAAACTCTACCAGAAAACTTTTACAACTAGTAAACGAATTTGGCAAAGTTGCAGGATACAAAATTAATACACATAAGTCAAAGACATTTATGTACATCAGCGACAAAGACTCTGAAAGGGAAATGATGAAAAATACCCCATTTATAATAGCATCAAAAAAAAATAAAATACCTGGGAATTAACCTAACGAAAGAGGTGAAAGACCTCTATAACAAAAACTATAGAACACTAAAGAAAGAAATCGTAGAAGACCTCAGAAGATGGAAAGACCTACCTTGCTCTTGGATAGGTAGAATTAATATTGTCAAAATGTCCATACTACCAAAAGCATTATACAGATTTAATGCAATTCCAATCAAAATCCCAATGTCATTCTTCAAAGAAATAGAAATAGCAGTCATGAAATTCATCTGGAAAAATAAGAGACCCAGAATAGCCAAAGCAATCCTGAGCAAGAAAAGTGAAGCAGGGGGCATCACCATACCGGACTTTAAATTATACTATAGAGCAATAGTAACAAAAAGAGCATGGTATTGGCACCAAAACAGACTGGTGGACCAATGGTACAGAATTGAGGATACAGAGACTAATACATATAATTATAGCTATCTTATATTAGACAAAGGTGCCAAATGTACAATGGAGAAAGGATAGCCTCTTCAACAAATGGTGCTGGGAAAACTGGAAATCCATATGCAACAAAATGAAATTAAACCTTTATCTCTCACCATGCACAAAACTCAATTCAAAGTGGATCAAGGACCTAGGAATTAGACCAGAGACAATACACCTAATAGAAGAAAAAGTAAGCTCCAATTTCCAACATGTTGGATTAGGCCCCAAGTTCCTTAATAAGAATCCTGTAGCGCAAGAATTACTACCAAGAATTAATGAATGGGATAGATTTAAACTAAAAAGCTTCTTTTCAGCAAAAGAAACAATCAGTGAGGTGAATAGAGATCCAACTAATTGGGAACAAATATTTAATACATGCACATCAGATAGAGCACTAATCTCTAGAATATATAAAGAACTCAAAAAACTTTACACTAAAAAAAACAAATAACCCAATCAATAAATGGGCTAAGGAATTGAGAAGACACCTCTCAGAAGAAGATACACGATTAATCAACAAATACATGAAAAAATGTTCAACATCGCTGGCAATTAGAGAAATGCAAATCAAAACTACTCTAAGATTTCACTTCACTCCAGTCAGAATGGCAGCCATCAAGAACACAAGCAACAATAAATGTTGGAGAGGATGTGGGGAAAAAGCACACTCATACATTGCTGGTGGGACTGCAAAATGGTGCAACTGTTATGGAAAGCAGTATGGAGATTTCTTGGAAAACTGGGAATGGAACCATCCTATGACCCAGCCATCCCACTCCTGGGTCTATTCCCAAAGGACTTAAAAACAGCATATTACAGTGACACAGCTATCTCAATGTTTGTAGCTGCGCAATTCACAATAGCTAGGTTGTGGAACCAACCTAAATGTCCCTCAGTAAATGAGTGGATTAAGAAAATGTGGTATATACTCACAATGGAATTTTACTCAGCAATAATAGAAAACAAATTAATGGCATTCGCAGGTAAATGGATGAAGTTGGAAGACATAATGCTAAGTGAAGTTAGTCAGTCTCAAAAATCCAAGTACCAAATGTTCTCTCTTGTATAAGGAGGCTATTTCAAAGTATTGTTGGATGGGGCTACATAGGAGGATTAGAGGAACACTAGAATGGTCAAGGGAAGGGAGGGTAAGGGAGGGAGCAAGAGGGGAGGGAGGGGGAGAAAAGAAAAAAAAAAGGTGGTTGAATGAGACGGATATCATTTTCCTTAATGCATGATTGAAGACCTGAATTGTATGAATATACTTTGTATACAAACAGTTGTATGTAAAAAGATACTAAATATATGCACTATGAGTTGTACATATTAAAAAATTATAAAAATGAAATAAAAAAATAACAGTTTCCTTCTTTGTGTCTGGTACTCATATTATTTAGCAAGCATAACATATTGTTATAGAACAGACTTTGTTCCTAGGCTTTTGAGTCATTATTATGAGAAAAACATGACCTAGAGTCAGAAAACTAACCTGAATATTGCATTGTTGTAATAAATATAATATCACTTAATATATTTTGCTGCAAATGTGGTATGTAATATGATAGCTGAAATTTAACAATATTGGGTTATTTTTACTGAGAATTTATTATGTGTTCATGAGTACTCTGTACAGTAATATGTGGCTAGGTTTAACCATGTTCTCTGGAGTCAGTAATGACAGGACTTCAATATTCATCTGATATCTTTGACACTGGAGTTTGGTGTATGAAGCCCTGCTTTACCCTGTTTTAGTCACAATGTGCATGTGTATGTAGCCAACTGAATATGCCTAGAAGAGTGCTAGTCATAGAACAGATAAGGGTCATTTATTTTATTACCTAAAATAAACTTTAGTATCAGAGTGTTTCATAATTGTTTATCTGAGTTAATGTACCTAATGTCTGAATCTATATGTCATTTAATCCTATATGAATGCTTTTTCTAATGAGACGTATGACTATTTTACCTGTATTGGAGTGCAAAGAAATAGTAATTATTTTTATTTCAATTAACTTGTTTCTGTCCTGCTTCAAGGATTACCCATAATAATCACACTTAAAAATTTGTTGAATACATATGTATTTTTCTTTTATATTTGTTGTATGACTTTATAAAACTTTGGTCAGGTGCATTCCAAACTGTCTTCATTCCAGATCAAAGAATTGGAATCTTTGGTGTGTTTCAGCATAATAACAAAAGGAAGAACTACGGTTTTCAAAAAATAAAGTTAGCAAAAGTTCAGAAAGAAGTGTTATTAAATGAAAGCAAAAAATGTTTTCTGACTAGATAAAATGAGAATACCCAAATCCTTCATAAAAGCCAATTTAATTAAATCTGAGGATACAGTAGACTTTTGTGGTGGCGGTAGTGATTAACCTATTTTTAGGTCATAAACCTCAGTGGAGAATTTAATGAAATCTAAGAATCCCTTTTCCCAAGTAAGATGCATGTGTGCAAATAAATACAAACATTTTTTATATAATTTCAGGGAAGAGGACCCAAAGGATGTACCTTAGGCTAATAACTTCCAACAGCATCTGTAAATTAGGATTCACTTTACTGAATTACACTTGGTTTCTATCTCCTGCTCAAGATATTTTTCTTCTGATCTATAATGCTTTGCAATTTGATGTCTCTCCCCATCATTTACATAATGCTGACCCTATGCCAACTCTGATTGAGAAAGTTCTTTTTATCCAGTAACATGTTTTAAGAAAAATTATACCTTCCAAAAATTATTCCATGTGGTTAGTATATTTGAACATTGTCTTGGAGTGATCGTTTTATCCTCCTTTTAAAAAATTAATTGACATATAAATTGTGGGGTACAATGATGTTTATATACATACAACGTAGGACAATCAAGTCAAACTAATTAAAATATTCATCAGCTCAAATATGCATCATCTTTTGTGGTAAGAACAATTGAAATTTCCTTTCCTAGCAATTGCAAAATATACATTATCATCAAATTATAATTTACATTATAATTTGCACAATGGGACTCAAAAGAAACCTTATTCTCCTGTCTAACTGAAACTTTATATTCTTTGACCAACATCTACCTATTCCCAACACCTCCCAGAATTTGATAAACACCTTTCCCTTCTCTATTCCTATGGATTTTATTTTTTTATCCGACATATATAAATGAGATCATGTGGTATTTGTCTTCCTGTACCTGCCTTATTTTACATCACATAATGTCTTGCAAATGCAGCTTTCATAAGACTAGGAAAGGAACTACCATATGACTCAGCTATATCACTCCAAGGTATTTATCCAAAAGAGGTGAAGTCAGCATACTATAGGGATATGTGCATACCTATGTTGATAGTAGCACAATTCACAATAGCAAAGTTAGGGAACCAGCCTGGCTACCTGAGAAAGGAAGAATGGATAAAGAAAATGCTATGTGTGTGTGAATATATATAGATAAATATTCATCCTACATATATGATAAAGCATATATATATATACATATATATGATTAAGCTTTTTTAAAAAAATATTTATTTATTTACTTTAGTTGTACACAATGCAATGCATTTATGTTTACGTGGTGCTGAGGATCAAACCTGGGCCACGCATGTGCTAGGCAAGCGCTCTGCCGCTGAGCCACAACCCCAGCCCTGATTAAGCTTTTACACAGCCACAAAGAAGACAAAATCATGTCAATTACTTATGAATGGATGGAACCAGAGAACATCACATTAAGTGAAATAAGCCAGAATCATATGGTCATGAATCCTGTTTTTCCTCTCATATGTGAAAACTGGAAAGAAAAAAAGGAATTTTGCCTGAAAACAGATTTCCATCCAGTAGAATAGAGGAGGAGTACTGAGAAAAGAAATTGACCAAATTTTATTTATATATGTTTTTTTCTTTATGCATATCTTAGTATAAATAATGCTATGATGAACATGGAACATATTGATTACCAAACTTTTGGGTATATACCTAGAAATGGGATTGCTAGATCATATGGTAGTTCTAATTTTACTTTTCTGAGAAAATTTCTCATAATGGCTGTTATAGTTTAAATTTTTGCCAGCAGCACAGAAAAGTGTCATTTTTACCACATCCTTGGCTATATTTGTTATTTTTTATATCTTTTTGATTAAAAAAACATTTGGAGGGGTATAAGATGATATTTAACAGTTGTTTTAACTTGCATTTTTCTAATAATCAATTATGTTGAACATTCTTATGTATCTGTTGGCCATTTGTGTATCTTGTTTTGAGAAATATCTATTCAGTTCTTCTGCCTATTTTCTAAAGCAGGTTTTTTGTTGTTGTTTTCATACTATTGAATTAATTGAATTCCATATATATCTCTCATTTTAATCTCTTATCAAATGTATGCCTTTCAACGTGTTTTCTAATTTCTACATTGTATCTTATCTCTGTTGTTTGTTTTCTTTGTTTGCATAGTTTTGTTGTTTGATACAATCCCATACGTAAATTTTTTTATTTTGTTACCTGTGATTTTGGGGTCAAATTAAAAAATATATATATTGCCCACAACACCAATGTGTGTTGTTGTTCTAGTTTTCAGTTGTTTTATTCTTTCCTGCCTTATATTTAAGTCTTTAATCCACTTCGAATTTCTTTTTGCATGTAGGTGTGTTAAAGATTCGATATTATTCTTCTCTGTGAAGATATACACTCTTCCCCCAAATCAATTATTGAAGATTTTTTTAACCTATTGTGTAATCTTTGCACATTTGTGGAAAATCAATTTACTATAACTTCCTGAGTGAACTCATTTCTGGGTTCTCTATTCTGTTCCCTTAGTCTACGTACCATGCTATTTTGATTCCTATAGCTATGTAATATATTTTGAACTCAGTGTGATATCTCCAGCTTTGCTCTTTTGTTTATTTATTGAACATATATAACTAGCAATGTTGTAGGTGCTTGAAATATAATGTTTTGGATCCAGGAAATTTGTTGTCCTCTTGAGGTCTATGTTTGAGAATAAAAAAGACAGTAAAAATTTAAGCCACAAAAGAGGATCTGTAATTACAATTGTTTGGAAAGTAAAATGGAGGAAGATACAGGACATTGTGCAAAAGAACAATTTCTTCAGGGATTTAGTTAAAGAAATTGTGTGCGTGTGTGTGTGCGTGTGTGTGTAATATTTTTTCAATATCTGAGATCAGCAGCTAGTGATTGGAAAACAAAATACCAAAAACAAAACAAAAATGTGTGCCTTGAAGCTGAAAAGGTCTTAGCACATTTAAGGAGATGAATGAACGCCAACATGTCTACCTTTGTAAGGCATATATTTATAACTTACAAGTTTCATATATAAAGTACTGAGAGAATTTCAGTCAATGAGGTTTAAGAGATACGGTCCTTATTATGAAGAAACTACTAAGTTTGTATATTTAAATATAACAGGGTTCTTTTATTAATTTCACACTTGGATTGATATGATCATGAGTCATTTTTTAAAAAAAAAATACTGTTTTCAAGTGTTTAAAAGAATGAATAGGAATTGGCAAATATGGTGGCAGAGAAACTATTTAGGACCAAACTTTTTTTGGTGCTGGTATGAAAATTCTTGTTGTTTGAACTAAGGTACAATGAGACAATTAAGAGAAGATGGATTCAAGTCAACATAGGGAGTGGATTTGAGTGACTGAAAGTTACTATTGTAAAAAACTTAATGGATACACTTATTGATAGAAATTTTGGAAACTTAGAAGAATAGTAGGTGTGATAGTTCAATTCTGAATATATTAACCTTAGAAGCCTGTGAAACATTTAGTTAGATATATCAACTGCATAGTCCAGAGAAGAGATTAGAAATTGATATAGACATGAGTCATCAGTATATATGTGATATCCAGATTCATGGTCCTGGGAGTAATTCCTTAAGGAAAAAGTATGAAAGAATAGAAAAGGATTCAGAATTAGCCTTGAAGATGTTTAGCGCATAAATCATGGAAGACAATATAATAAAGGGAACTAACAAGAAATTATTAGAGAAATTATAGAATAAAAGAAAAAGCAAATAGGTCAAGAGAAACATGATAAAAGGATAGTAATCTATGAAAGGTCTACTAAATTCCAACAGTGTGGATAACTGAATGTCACTGACGATACTCTCCAAAGAAACTTTGCTAGAATATGAGGTTCAGAAGCAGAAATAAAGAAGTGAAGACAGCTTGTGTGGGCACATTTCAAGAAAGTGTTTGTTGTATATTACGGTTTGGAAATTCGGTGTCCCCAAAAGCTCATGTGTGAGCCAATGCAAGAAAGTTTAGAGGTGAAATGAATGGGTTATGAGAGACTCAACCTAATCAAGTGAATTTAATCCCCTGAGAGGGATTAACTGAGTGGTAACTGATGGCAGGTAGGGTGTGGCTAGAGGAATTGAGTCCCTGGGAGTGTGCCTTCAGGGTACATTATATATATATATCTGGCAAATGCAGTGTCTCTCTTTCTCTCTCTCTCTGCTTTCTGATGTGATGTCTTGAGCCTCTTCCTTCCACCACACTCTTTCACCATGATGTTCTGCTTCATCTTGTGCCCTGAGGAATGGAGTCTGCCTCCTATTGACTGAAACCTCTGAAACCATGAGTCCACAATGTCCTTAAAATTGTTCTTGCCATATCTTTTGGCCACAGATATGAAAAAGTTAATACTGGTAGCATTGTGGAGATATGCAATCAAGCATATATTTGGAATGTATGCCTCTTATTATTCTTCACTGCTTTTCTCTCTCCCTTTCTTCCTTGTCCTAATTCTCCCTTCCCCCTCCTTTCTCTGAGACAGTAGATACTACAGCAAATTTAAATGTCTAGAGAAATAATGCAGTAAAATAGAAGTAGTAGGATGCAGATGAAGGTAATTTAGCGACTTCAATCTTATGCAATTATTTAGAATTGTGTACAAGCCTTTCCAGATCTTCCCAATTAAATAGTCATGTTTTAGTAATTATAATAGTATAATTAAAAAGGAAAAGTCTCAACATATTCTTATACCATGCAGAAAGTATAATATTCATTTGGGATATTAAGATCAAAGGTTGTGCCGGGTGCGGTGGCGCACGCCTGTAATCCCAGCACTTGGGAGGCTGAGGCAGGAGGATCGCGAGTTCAAAGCCAGCCTCAGCAATGGCGAGGCACTTAGCAACTCAGTGAGACCCTGTATCTAATAAAATACAAAAAAGGGCTGGGGATGTAGCCCAGTGGTCCAGTGCCCCTGAGTTCAATCCCAGGTACAAAAAAAAAAAAAAAATCAAAAGTTGAGCCACCATTTGAAGACCATTTTTAGAATTGGTTTAAAGAGGAGTAGTTGTAACGCTCTAATGATAAAGTGTGGAATTTGGTGAAAAGGCAATCAGTTTTCTCTACATTGTGATTGAGGCTGTTAAATGACTTTAAATTTGAAAATAAATGTTGCAAACAGTCTAGCAAAAAGCAGATTGTAGATAAGAATTTATAATTCATATATATATGAAGTCATATTCAAATTATTAAGATAAGTATCTGAAAGATAGCAAATCAGAAAAGAGAAAAGAACATTTCAGTGGCTATGGGATATAAGAAGGAAAGAAAGTGGGGAGTTCTGCCTAAAGGGGGATAAAAAGGAATACACACAAGATAGACTGTGAGAATTCAGAGATCCCAATAGGAGATAGCCACTGGATATCAAATGGAACACCTTGTTTTGAAAAGAGGGAGTGGAAAAGTTATGTTTTTATAAAAGGGCAGAACATGTTTCTACTGAAACATGTACAGACAAACCAATATATTCATTATTGTTGAATTTTCATTTACCTGAAATTTTATTCATGTTACAATTTTGTCATAGTTATTTGAATAGAGTGAGAGCAATTATCATCTTCATGGATGTCTCTTCATCTGTTTTGCTGCTCAGTGTTTTTCCTCTTCTCACTACGCAAACTTGAGTTTATTTTCATGTTCAGTTAAAGGATCTTAACTTTTAGAACTTCCAACAGTCTTTTTTTGTTCTTCTTTCTTTTTTTTTTTTTTTTTTTTTCCCACAGTGCTACAATTGAGCCCATGGCCTGATGCATGCTAGGTATATACACTAATACTAAGCTGCCTCCCCCTCCCTCAACTTCTACTTACCTGGGTCTCTGAGGCCAGCCTGCCTACTGGCATATTCTACTTACATAGTTACATAATTTATCTTTATGTAATGAATAAATGAAAAGTTGCCATAACTGATAATAATTAATTAATTTCATTTGTGAATCCATGGTAGGATTCATTCTTGGTGACCAACTCTACCATTCAGGCTAATCATTGATACCAAGCACCAACAGTCAATCTTTCCACATCTTTTACAACTAATCTTTATCAAACGCTCTTCAGTCTTTGAATTTGTCCTTAGCTATCTTGTATCCAAACCCAGTTTTCTATCCCCCTAGTTTAAACTCTATTACGTGGTGTAGTAAAACATTCTATCTAGGGAACCCAACATGTGTGGGGTTTGTAGTTGTATTTGCCTCTCATCCTTTCTCCCATCTTATTTAAATAATATCATTCCAGTTCCTATTAGGAGAACCATCCTTTCCTTAGTGTCAGTCTTTGTGACTGAAATGGAATTGCTCATCTCCCTTACTCAATGGGTGGGCTTGTGATGGTGTGCAAATAAGAGCATCTGTTACCCTGGTTGTGGTGCAGAGTTCACAGAAGGCACATAGATAAAGAAAATCTTTGAGAGTTTTTACTCAAACTTTCACTGGGCTGTTGGGGAAAGTAACATTTTTTTCAGGTTGTATATACAAGCTAAAATTTTTGATGGCTAATTCAACTACATGTGGAAAGAAAAGTCAATATAGAGGGAAATCAAACTGGCATAAGGAGACACTTAACACCATTTCTTGACCCCTGGGATCCAGTCATCTGCCAAATTGTCATTCTCTCTTGAATTTTCAAATCATGTCAGCCAATAATTTCTACTTTGTGTCTGAACTAATATGAGTTGGATTTTTACAGTAGCTGAATTTCCTGAATATGCCATTTTCACTATATCTTCCTTCCAATTTAATCTTTACCAGATTAATCTCTATGAAATGAAAACCAGGTCATCTAACCTGCCCTGCTTGATTTACACTTATCCCTGAGGGTAAGTCCAGTGCCTTGCTGGAATGTGACAGATCCTTCATGACCTACCTTTACAATTTTCTCTCTTAGCATTCTTGCTTCACCAAACTTGTTCTCTGATGCTTGTAAGTATTTGTGTATCTGTTTTGTCTTGCCTAAAATGTCTTTCTTTTCCAGCCAACAGTCAGTCATTCGCTGTTTTCCTTGTTCCGCCCATCATTTTACTTGTCACATTCTTTCTTTATACATCATCTTTCCATGCCTTTTTTTTTAAAGCCCATAGAGTTGATTTCTCTTTCTTCCATTTAAATATCCATAAATTGAAGAATTTTTTCCCAAATTTCTAGCTCTTTCCAGATCATTCTGTCCATAAATAAATATTTAACTAAAGAATGCCTGCAAGAGCAAATGGATAACAATCTTTAAAAGGCTGAAATCATATTCTTATAGGATATTTCCAATGAAAACATTTCAGTAGAGTTTTGCTCCATTTCAAAAGACTTTCCCTTTTAATTATGGTTGAAGGTATCATATGGTTAAGGGCATAATAGCCTAAAATTTAGGGATAATAAACTTATCACACTTTACATGTTGAGTATAAAATTTAAGATAATTGTATTAGGACAACTAAAGTTTGGAAATATAAAATTAATATTAATAATATTGTTGAATTTGTAAAATATTTACTTTGTTAACCATGCCACAGTGAACTTAAAACATTTCTCACATACAGTCTTATTTCTAATACACACAAAACCAAATTCCTTTGAGCTTTTTCTACAATAACTTGTAACATATAGTAATATGTTAAATATTAATACTCTAGGTTTGAAAATTCCCCTTTGAAGCTTTGATATTCACGACTAGATTCAGAAGATGCCATCATTACGTGCTGTGACAGCTAAAGATATGACTGAAGGATCTCTGTCCTTATAAAATAATAATCTATTTATATTGCATAATGGGACACAAGAGAGCCATTTTTCCGTACAAATTTCTATATCCATCATTTTCTCCATATAAAAATTTGATTGGCTTTTGAGTATTGCTATTCAATAAAACTCAAGAAGTTAGTGAAGATGTAGTTATTTTATATATTTTTTATTTTTACATATGAAGCAAGTTTCTTGTTATTGATCACAAAAAATAATTTGAAATTTAAATGACTTTCATTTGAGAAATTCTGCAAATATCACTCTTCTATTTATTTAAGTTAGATTGAATCAGGGTGGTTCATAGTACTATAATAAAAGTTTACTTGTCATCTTAATTGGGCAAGGTGGATTAGGTAAAACTATCAGAATAACTACTTGCCATATTGTATCAATGCTTTTGTTCATATGTGTTAAGGAGAAACACAAAAGTTAATTGCTTTTTCTTTTTAAAAATTCTTCATAATTGAAGCAGTATCAAAAACCCTCTATCTATTTCTAGTTTTCTTTTTTTGTTAAAGTACTCAAATAGCTTCTGTCTTACAAAAGGACTTATATTATTGGGAATTTTAAAAAAGGACCTTACTTTTTTCTGTACTTCTTGTGAACACCATTCCTGAGAATATGACAAATAACAAACAAAATGTAAATTCCAGATTCTAGCAATGAAATTCTCAGTATTCAGTACATAACTCACATTTAACTTCTTATTTTGAGACATAAGAATGAGCAAAGTATACTCATGTTCTGGCAGCTGTTAGCCTCATGAGTTTTCTGGACCATGCAGACAATGATTATATCCTCATATATGCAAGGGTTTGGAAATATATACCAAAAAAGAACAAAGTTTTCACTGAGAAGTGAGCATTTCAGTGAAATTAGAATTAGGTAATATTAAGATTTAAATAATTTTTATTTTTTATTAATCTGAGAACAGTGTATACTTACTTTTTTTTTTTTTAAGGAAAGTTAATACCCTTCTCAGAAAAAAAAAAAAAAAAAAAAAAAAATGTTTAAGATGCACTTTCAAAAAGTTTGGACAGAATTTGTATATACTTAATGACCTCTGAACTTAGTGGACAGTATGCAAAATTGTACACAATGAGGTCCTAGCTAAGCAGTAAGGTTCTAGGAGATACAAATTTCAAGAAAAAACAGGAATACCCACTAAAAGAGGGAAAGTCCAACAAGCATATACTTGTGGGGTCATGAGGGCATTTCAGTTTCCAGGACATCAGAATTTCACATTCATTATGGTTCAGATATCAGATTACAGGAAATTAACAGAAATTTGGAGAAGAAGGTGATTCATATAAGGGAAAAAAAACATATGCCAGCAAACCCAGAGAATGGTTGTTCATCGCCGGAGTTTCTATAGTCAGCCTGGGACGTTGATGTTCTGTGAGGGGTATGTTTTCTCAGTTTACTGAAGGGTTTTAAACAGTTCAATGACTATATATTTCAGAGTTAGCCACAGAGAGAAATGTGTCAATAACTACGTACCTTTTCTCAATCTTTAAGCCCACCTTCCCTTTTGACTCTTTTGTTAGCCAATAAATATTCTACCATCACTTCTACAATATATATATATATATATATGTATATATATATATTATTTATATATATATAAATAGGTCAACAGATTTCATGCAAGAACCATACCCTCCATTGTCTCTGAATATTCTTCTTGATGTTGCTTTTATTTCACTTTTCCTTAACAGATAAAATTCTTGAAAAAGTAGTCTTTTGTGTAGTCATCTCTACTTATATCCAATTTATCGCTCCACTGTGTAATCTGGTGGCTGTCCCCAAGACTGTTCTTAGGGTCCCTCTTACTAGAGTCACAAAGGGCTTGCTTCCTTGTTAGGACATACTGTGGAGACTGTTTGTTTTTTCTCTTAATGTGTGTTCTAAGTCTTCCATAAAATCATTTTATCTTGAATCATATGTGGGCTTTCTCAGTGTTCTTTCCTAAGCTCCTCCATGAGTTCTGCTTCTGCCTTTCACATCTTAAATGTTAGTATTCATTTTTAGTGCATATTTTTCCTATCCAGTATTACTAATTTTGTGAAATATTTTGTGTTGATTATTTGCCATTATCTGTCTCAACATTCGACTAACTCCAGAGGTCCAAAGTAAAATATTTTATATTTTGTTTGGCGTATCATCAACATACACACTAAATTATGCATAAGCTCTCAGTTTGTCTCTCTCCAGTTCCTTCTTGAGTATTTCTTAACTCTATTACTGATACTTGAAAATCTGGAGCTTTCTCAACTCCTCCATGTTTTTACCGCATGTCAAAATCAATCACTAAGACTTAAATATCTCTTAAATGCTTCCTTAATTTTTATCTACTTCCTAGCCTATTTTAGTAATGATGATAAATTATGATGTTGATAATGATGGCTAACATTTACTGAGTATTCACCATGATATAGGCACTGTGCCAATTGCTTTATAGGTACCAATTCATTTAATCCTTCCAACATCATTAAGAGGTAGGCATTAATAGTAATTTCACTTTAAAGATGAGCAAATTAATTCAAAAAGTCATCAAGTCACTTTACCAAGGTTCTGCTTCAAGTAAATGATAGAATCATGGTTTGAATGCAGGCATTCTGGTGCCCAAAGTCTGCCCTTTATTCTCCTTTACCTGTCTTCATCTTTCCAAACTTACCCATTCCTAAGACTAAATCTACATCTAAATATTTTTATCCATATTGTTTTAGTCATTGCCATTTGGGGATCATATGAACAATATATCTTGCACCACTAGCATGCTTCAACTTCTGCTTCATTATTTCAAACCTGTTTTATCAATAAGCCATGTCAGTTTCTGCTGGAGATGAAGTCACACTTGACAGCCAATACTGCTCTCACAGGAGCTATCTTCAGATGGCCTCAGACATGGGTGCTATTGGGGAATGAAAGCGATCAAAGTGACAAAAGACCTTTGTGGTCTCTGGCCCTTCATGTACTGTGGTCAGGTGCTGTTCCCTGCCAATGCGGATACTACTGAATTATCTAGGAAGGGATGGTTTCTATCAGAACTTTTGGCCTGCTGAAACCTTTACGACTAATATTGTCTATCTGTGAGCACAGTTGACATTAATTAATTAATGAATTAGTTCATTTATTTATTAGAGAAAGGTGTAGCCCCTTTCCCAAGCTGTTCTCCAATCTCTAGGGTCATGTGATCTTCTTGCCTCAGATTCCCAAGTAGCTGGGATGCTACTCCAGGCAAGTCCACCACAACCAGCTATTTATGACCTTTAGATGTCTGACACACTGAAGAAAAGAGGCCCTGAGGAAAGAGCAAACTAATTTGATACTTGAAGAATGAGGATATATTTTTGTATGTGTCCTGGGGCAGATCCAGGGCAGATCCAGTTTGTAGGGCTTCAAACTTAAATTAATTTCTTCGTTAAGAAAAATAATAAAAACTGTGACTATAAAATTAGACATAGGGCAATGAATGTGCTGTGCAAGCATTCAGCTCTGAGGCTGTGCATCTTTGGTGTGCTGTGCAGCTTTCTCTATCTACTTCAGTGAGTACCAGAATTGTGTTGACTCAACAGTTCCCCCAGAAATGAATGTTCCCATATGTTCCAGGCACAACTTTTATCTCTGAGCCATAAATGAAAATTTTGGATGTGTAGAAAAAATGCAAATTTTAATGATTAGTGAAAATCATAAAGTGCAGTGAGAACCTGGAAAGAGATATTCAGATTAGTAAAAAATAATTGGAGGTCAAAAAACTAGGGACAAACTAGTTGCTTTGGTTGGACACCTCAGAAAGGAATCCCTAGTTTGCCAGCATATATATTCTCTCAGCAATTCTAAAGTCATTTTTTTTTTCTAGATCTTAAGCTCTTAAGTTAATTTCCTGGTTTTCTGTTTGCTTTTTTACTCCATGTCTTAAAAATATACATGTACAAATGTATGTATGCACACATGTACATACACACAGCCCTATATTTCTGAAGAATTAATTATTATTTCAACTTTAATATTTATATTAAGAACTTGTGGTAGAAGTTCTCAAAATGTTGATCTCATGCAAAATTTTACATGAAAGAAAAAATTCTTCACTTGAATTTTTTTGTTGAGAGTTCTATTACTTTGGTGTTAATGCCACTAATAAAGCAAGTTGTAACATAAGTAGCAAAGAATAAATCACCCTCACCACTATGTCCAAGGTCAGCATCTGTTGTGATTAGGATTCCTATTAAAATAACTTCTTGACTTAGTACTCTGCCTAATTAAACTGTTTTGTTTTCTAGGTAGGTGTTGCTTATGACAGGTTCAGGTTGATTTAGTTCCTTAAACCTGGAATATGTAATTATGGAATAATATATCATTTGAAATCTAAGAGAGGAGTGACCTTCAGTTTGTTATAGTTTGACAATCACAACTGCGGTAATTTTTCCCTGGAGAGTGAAAGACAATTCTATTTGAAGCATCTAGCAAAAGATACCAGTGACAATTTATTCCTTCCCACAGCATGTGGAAAAAGGAATTCGATATCCAAGACTATTCACTACTCTTGAAATTTTCCTTATGACAGTGAAACTTCTTTTACAGCACAAAGACTGCTTCAGTGAAAGCATCCCTTGTTTCTCTTCTTATATATAAAAATGTCATATGTTTTACTTTTTATTAGCATTTTCAAATGAGGCAGGAGTTGGCCATTCAACTTTCCCAAGAGGCCATGCTACTCTGGACCTCCCAGAAGACGGTGGTCCCTTCCAGCATTTTCCCCTCATAGATGCAAATTCTTTTAAGGTTGCTTTATTTCTAACTTTGTTATATTACAAAAATACAAAAATGCTGTGGTTGGCTGCATTTCCCCAGCATTTCAGAAGGCCCTTCATTTTTATCTTCTTTCCTCACCATTTGTTCTCCATGTGCCTTTGTTCTACTCTTGCCTGCTTCCTGTGTGCAATTCATAGGTTGATCCCATACTCACTAGAAAAGAAAACATTGGGTAAATTGTCTGTAAATCTTGTGTATAAAATCAAACATTTAATTTACATAAAATTCAAATCCCTAAAATATGCTATACTAAATGCAACATTAGATTGTATAAATTATCAGTCAACGAGAAAGGGCTTTGAAGTATTTCACTGCTTTTCTTCATCTGTACTGTGTTGTTTCAGTGAAACTATTCTAAAATAGCCAACATCGTGACAGATACTTTATAAAAGATAAAGTGTCCTATGTTATTTTAATCCCTAAAGTGATTTTTGATGAATTACAGAATTAAGTTGAACTCTCCTGTTTCTTTTGTGTTTAGTCTGTTGCTATACATTTCTTAGGAGGGGAACATTGGTGTTTTATGTGTGCCCTGCTAGGTCCTGGATATCCTAACAAGGCAAAGTCACTTTTTAGGGAGTTCAAAGACCTCAATACTGGTCCCAACAGAATGACTTATTAGGTCATTTTCCCTGTTTGTGACACACTTCACTTTATTAGGCAATAAATCTGGATTCTATGAATAATGTTATGGTGTAAAATGAGAGAGTAGCAAATATACACTCAAAAAGAGCTTTGCTCGTGGTTTCTTGATGGTCTTGGTTACTTAGTATATCCCAAACCCCATCAGTCATTTCTTCTTTTGTCAACGTCCACCTCTTCTCCTCACATGATGGGGCTTAATGTCTCCATGGACATGATTTTCCAGAAAGAAAATTGGGTTAACTGTCTGGGGACTAAATCCCAATGCTGATACCAAGAGTCTAACCCATCTGGAAACTAATGAAAAGAGATAGCAATAAGGAAATAGATTCCAAATCTAGCCAGCATGGCTATTACTCAGGGAGAGAAGGTAGGAAAAGGAGACTGAATGAACATATGTTCTCTCTTCAAACAGGAATTGGTTCAGCAATCATGAATTCATGGAGCACGTTGGATTACCAGATATCACTGAAGCAATAGGAGTTTGGGTTTCAGCAGAAGAGACATTCTTTTAAAGCATTCTACTTCACCCCAAAAGAGTTTAAAAATAAAGCGATAGTATGGTTATTAAATAAATATTAAGGACAAAGTTATTTTTTCAAGTTTAGTTCAGGACTTGTACATTGTAGGAAAGAGATATTTCAATTTATGAAATAAAAGAATTATAATTCTTAGTTATCTGAGGATAGAATCGAGAATTATTTTAACATGTAAAACTATAAAAATATTCAGTACATAAATTTAATCATAATGATTTGAAAGTATAACCCATCATTCTGGTATTTGATTTAGTTTTCATTTAATTTTTATAGAATACAAATGTGCAAATTTTAATAACAAAATTAAATGAACATATACTGTATTTTAGAGAACTCAACATAATTTCAGCAGCATGTAAAGGCTGCTGAACTGACACTAGATCTATGTAGGAGTGATTTTATTCTCTATATTTTTCAGTATGCAATTGCAACTGATCTATTTTGCTGAGATTTATTATTTCATTTTTAATAAATCATTTGAAAATTATCTTATTACAGGTAGAAATATTTATCACCAAGAATTCTCACTCTTCAATAGTAATGGCTCCTCTTAACTAGCATTGCATTAAAATTAAGAATAGATATATTTGACATTTTGAAATGGCTTGCAGTCACTGAGGCGTGATATTTTTATGTTACATTTAGCTATAACAATTGAGACTTAGGGCACATATGAGATGTTAATGATGGGAAGGGAGGAGTTGATATATGGAGATTGCTTTGTCCTTAGTTATCCACTACAATTCAGAAAACGCTCAGTAATAGCTCATTATTCAGTGTCATATGTAAAAATAGAAGCTTATATTCTTTTTGCTTTGTATTTAAAATATAATATATATTGATACATTTGAATTAATTTTCTTGTGTGTGGGGGGGGGAGCAGAGAAAGAAAACAAAAGAAACCATAGATAAAAGAACACATTAAAATATGATATCATGGAAAAATAATTATATGTCATGGATAATACTTATATGATGCAAAAACAAATATATGGTTGATTTAGATGACAAAAGTTTCCTTGTGAAAAAAATTGTCAGCAGTTATTTTATATGTTTTATATTTTGATAATTTAGATTACACAAGTGTTTGCATGTATCAAAGCTTAAGGAATGCACAATAAGATGTATGTATATAAATTTTGCATTAAAAGAAAGAAATTGAAACAAAAATCAAACTCTACTTAAAAGCCATGCTGCAAAATTTAGGGAAGGACATGCCAATGCTTTAATATACAAAAAAATGAGATGGATCAGAATGGGTAGAGGGGATCTTAAAAGAAAAACCATGCTAGAATACTTAGGAAAGTAAAGAGAAAAACCACAGTGGATAGTAAAATATAATCAGATAGTAAAATATAGTTTAAAGAAAAAAATTCTCTAATGTGAGTGGAAACAAATGAACAAAAGACTAAAATGAATGTTCTCTCTCTCTCTCTCACTTTATCTCTCTCTCTCTCTCACACACACACACACACACACACACACACACACACACACACACACACAAAATTGGCTTCTAAACATTTTCAAAGATGATTGACTTTATTCCTTAATTTGAAAAATGCAAGATAAAACTATTCTGAGATTTTTAATTTACCTATTAGACTCGAGAAAATTTTTAATGTATAATGACACATTTTGCTTGCAATTCTATGAGAACAACTGTCACATTTTTATGATGTGAAGGCAAATTTCTACCACCCTTATGTTGAGGGATTTGGCAATACCTAATACAATTTTACATGCATTTGCAATGACTTAGGTATTCCAATTCTAGGAATTTACCCTGAAGATCCATCTCCAAATATGGAGAAAATATATGCACAAGATGTATATTAACAGTGATGATCCTAAATGGGTAATATAACTAGTGCATGAAATTTTGATAAAATAAAAAGGTACCAATTTTCAAACTATATCTTCACCAGGTGGTTATTTATTAAAAGGGAAACATACTCCACAGTAGAGAAACTTGGCAGATACTACCTTCCTTAAGTTATCACCATTAACATCAGTAATTACACAAATCATCATTCTATCACCTGTTATGATGCACTAGGGACACAATATAACTTCTATTACATTTTTACTAAAAATGCTGGCCTCAGTCTAATGATATGGAAATGCCAGTTGTACTTAACAGATATTTTCACTCTGAAACATCTCCTTCCATAATTCACTCTGGCTGAAGTGCTTTACTTGATCAATTGGACTTTTATTATCAATAGCTTCATCTTTATTTAAAACTGTGTGGCCCATAACCAACACATGAGTTCTCAAGCATGTGTTAAATATATAAATGTTCTTTAGTCAAAGAATTCTCTTTTAGAAGAATATAAAGGGGAAAGGGATCCTTTCAGGGAATCTTTCCAATCTTGTCTGGAGATCACCAGCTACAATATGAAGGAGGATTTCCCATTCCCTTCAGAATGACTCCATTCTCTCCTGGGGTTGAATTGCACAACAATGTACTTTTATCAGAAGGAAAGGAGGATAAACATATAAAATATACTGGGATAGCATAGCACTATAGTGTATACCTAGAAACCCAGCAGTTCAGGGGCTGAGACAGAAGGATCATGACTTTGAATCCAGCCTCAGAAAAAAAAGTGAGGCACTAAGCAAATCAGTGAGACCCTGTCTCTAAATAAAATACAAAATAGAGCCTGGGATGTGGCTCAGTGGTCAAGTGCCCCTGAGTTCAATTCCAAGTACCCAAAATAATTAGATATAGATAGATAGATAGAAAGTATACTGGGGGATTAGGTCAGCAAATAGTTGACTATCTTTGGGAAAATTAAGATTTCAAAGAGGAAATATGAGTGGAGCTCCACCATGGACAATATCTGTGAGTTCTTCAGGGAACAAAAAATTTCAAATACTAGGAATTCTTAGAGCTAGAAAAATATTAAGGCATGAGAAATCTTTGTTTCCTAGAGAAATTGTGGTCCAATAATGCTGAAGAGTTAAAGTTGATAGAGAAGGGAACATAAAGTGAACTGAGTGAGCTCTGTGGCACCTTTAGATGTTATCATTAGGTGATGAAGAGACTTCAAACCTCAAGTACAGGAGTGCATGGGAAGAACTGTCTGTTTTGGTCTGCACTGAAGAGAATATATTTTGAGGATCAAGACTATTCCATGGAAGCATAGTGACTGTATGTGATAGGGTAAGGATTTTTTGGACTCCAAATGTCATCATCACCATTCTGATGTCAATAGCAGTTACTGGCTTTGAATCTGGGTAAATAATAGTTTTATTGCCTTAGAGACTTAAAAAGTGAGAGCCCGAGGGTGGTTAATTGATTTGAATAAGACCGTACATGAGGGCAGAAGTAAAACTTGTTCCAGAGTTCAGATTCACTGATAAAATATTCAATGCTGTTGTCATTAACAATGGAAGAATCTAAATTTACAAATGGAAGTAGCAAGTAATTTTGTTACAGAGTCATTTTAATTATAGTTTTCACATATTAAAAAAATATTTATTCTAGACAAAGTTAAGTACTTTCAACAGGAGAAAAGAGTCATATTCAAAGGTTACACAAAAGGAACAACCTCTTAAATTCATGTTCTGAAACAACAAAGACCACTGGATTTATTTGAATAGTATTCTTTTACTTTTGTCTATGGAGTTGAATTTTAGTTTATTTCCAAAAATCAGGAGAATTTGTGGCAATACAAAGAATGTTAAACTTACTTGTACAATACACAGGGTCTTCTTTCTCATTGTTATGTCCTAGGGGAAAAAAAAAAGGCTACTTATTAACTATTCACTTCAGGGCAGTAATAAGTCCAATGGGGGTATATAGTTGCCAATTTCTGGTAGAAATTAGAGCAATAGTAAGTTTTATTTTTGTTAACACAACCCAGATGTCAGCTGAGTGTACGCTGTTAGATATGAGTCAGTTGAAACCCCAGGGGAATTATCAGTGGACATTAGAGTTCTTCCCAGGATTTCTTCAGTTACCTGGTGGACTTAATGTCCCAAGATTGCTTTTGTGACTACTTCGTGTGCTCCTTAATATAGTTCAGACACTAAACTTGTCTTCTTTCCAAATTAGAAATATAGTCATGAAACCACTCTTATAATTTATTTATGAATAGTCTATATTTAATGGACAATGGGAGGGGAGATGGAATTGAATTATAACATGGTAGTCAAATTTGAACTTCAGATATTAGTCATCTTTAAAGATCTCCCTGCTAATCACATCACTGAGAAAAGCCCACTGGCCTTCTTAGCCTTATACTAGTTTACTGCTCACCTCCTCTCCCTTGTCTCTTTGTATTTTTCTTTAGTCTCCTCCACCTCAAGCCTCCACCCACATGAAGCAAAGGTGAAGTTCTCTTGTTTATTCAAATAATTTACTAATTGCTTCTGTTTGGGAAATTCAAGCCCTCATAATGATGCCTGCTTCTCCAAATCATCAAGGAATTCTCCCTAACAAAGGTAGTTTCTTCCCTGAGGCAATGACAGAGCTAGCTGATAAAATAGGAAAATACTTCCTTAAACATGAAACTTAAATGTGTTTATAAGTTAAAATATGTAATGACATCTTCCATGTAGTTGCCCTGGAAGACTCCTGTTTCTATCAGTTTTTGCTCATGTAAATGGCTTCTGTTTTTGTTTGGTTTGATTTGGTTTATATTGTTCTTCTGCTAACTAGTAGTGTTATGAGGCACTGGATTAATTTCAAAATGACAAAGAACATTTATTTTAAAGAATCTCCACTAGTACCAAAGTTCTTCATAAAGCAAGTCCTTAAGGTTCTTCCTTGTGAAGTTTTATTTCTACAAAGAGGACAGTGGTACAGTGGATTACAAAATGCATTTCTTTGCCAGTGGAATGCTGTATGAACTGAAACACACTATCTAGATGTATTTTTGTTTGGATTTATTCTTCTGTATTTTTAATTCAAACAGGACATCTATGTCTATATGCAATTAAAAGGCACAGATATACTAGCATATATATGTTACAAATATATACATATGTATGTATATACACACATAGTTTACAAATGTATACTATAAATATGTATGTATATAAATATATAAAGTGATGACCCAAATGCTTTGCACATATTAGCTACTCCTTTTCTCCTTCTCCTCCTCCTCTTCCTTTTCTTCTTCCTCTTCCACTTCTTCCTCCTTCTTCTTCTTTGTCTTCTATCTTCTTCCATTTTTTTCAGCAAAGGAAAGGGAGGCCCAATTAAAAGAAACAGTCTGACTCTAGGTACATAATGTCTCATTCTGACTCTTGGGTAATGACATCATCTCAGTCTCCAGAAGTCATACCAGTGTCATTTTCTGACCTTGGCTATATTTAAGATCCAAGCTTTGATGGGCATTTACTACTCTAGGTTTCAAAATTAATATCATTCTAATAATCACTGTGGGAAATTTCTTCACATGCAAGTCCTATTTATTTCTATCCAGAGATACTGGATGAAAAATAGTTTATCATCTTTATTAGCCATGTGGTTTAATTAAGATAATGGTGCCACGTTGTCACCAAAATTTTCCCTGTGTTAGTAAAAACCCTTACCCCATATGCAAAGAAGGATAATAGCAACTTTTGAGACCATACAGCCTCATCAATCAGCTCCAAAATTTGGAAATATGTTAGTGATCTGAACATGAAGTTCTTATCAAATGGTCTTGATAATATAACTATTTTACTAGAAATATTGTATGGATTATATTTTCTTCTAGTCACATCTCACCAGAATAACTTGTTGATGGAAATCTGATTCATTTCCTATTGCAATAAAGAATAACAACCTAACAGGTAGTCTTAGTATCTTGGAAAGGGGAGGCCAAGGTGGTCATTCACAGAGATCAACAGTCTGGATTTAAGCAGCTTAAGACAGGTCTTTCAATGCCAGTATCTCACTGAAATTTGGGAAAGTATGTGATATAACATTCAGGATTTGTAGACATGATGAGGAAAGAGTCTTGAAGTCAACTGATAGGAGGGCAATCTGTCCAGTTAAATAATATATTATCTGTCGAAGAGGGTAGTTTGGTTATATGAGTAATCCTTCCTCTTGAGAAGGAGACTGAGCATTTTATTGTTCAAATGAATTTATTTTCTGGAAGTTCTTGAAGCATTAAATGAAATTATTTATGCTATTTGTGGGGTTATAGCCCTATCATAGCCCTGACGATTATCCCATGTGGTTATAGGAGGTCTCAGTTCTGAAGGTCAAAGGAGACAATCCATATAAAACACATAGTACAATGCTTACTACCTAATTAAGAAATGAATAAAAGTAACCCACTTACTATTCTCTACCATTCGTGTTTTCTAAATTATGCTTAACTAGTGGAAAACATGGCCTAACCTTGGCTGAGATTGAAAGATGTGGTAATCAGATAGACTGAAAGGATAGAGAAAGTGGCAGGGATCATTCCAGTTTGATTAGTAAGAGGGGCTACATGTTGGCAGAGTCAGAACATGGATGTTTAAGAGCAACCAAGAAGCAGAGATCTCAGCAGGTGACAGAAGGTAACCTCTGGGTTCTTCAAACATGACATATTAAGCAGAAAGTAAGGTAAATAAACAGGAAGATCTAACAATGAGCAGCTAAAGCCCAAGAGAACTTTGGGATTGGGAGCAATATATGCTTTAGAGGTACCCAAGGAAAGAAAAAGAGCTCCCATTCCATTGCCTGAAGTTATACTGGAAAAACAAATAAAGCTGTTCTCAAGCCTAAAGCATCTAGACACCCAGATCTGTGGTTCAAACTGTGTTGGACTGGGGAATAAAATGCAAAATTGGCCACAGGAACTGAAGACAAGTTATTAGAACTGTGGCAATGGTGAGAATCCCACCAGGAGCAAAGCTGGCCAGGTAATTTTAGAGACCTTATATGTAGTATTTATTTAGTGCATCATGAGAATAATTTAATAATAAATTTCATTCACATAATTCTTTATAATTTCATTTGTGGCCCTCAGAATTCTTGCAATATAGATATGATGAGTTTACATTAATTCTGATAATGACAAAATTAAAAAGTGGAGTATATTGGAAGATTGTAAATGGCAGATGAGGGAGGCAATCATCCATAGATCTTGCCTGGGAATATTTCCAATATATCCAAATAGGAATTATATCACTTAGGAAGAAATGCATTAGAATAGAACATAATAACTTGTAGACCCATTTTCTTGTTTATAATCTTTCCTTTTCCTATCACTTGCTTATTGATTTGTCTGGATCTGAAGAAATGTAAAACAAAAAATTTTGAAGATGCAAAAAATTATAGAAAAATTATATTTCTACATATGTATTTCAGATTATAATAATGTGGAGATATGATTGGAGGGTTGACCTGATAATTCATGTAATAGTCTGTTTTTTATAATGTGAAGTTTCACGTATTCAATTCCTTATTAAATATATTTTTGAGGCACACAGGATGGTAGATTCTAGAAAAATTGAAATAAATAAGATAAACCTTCTTGCTTTTCTACTTTCAAAGTATCTCCTACTCTATAGAATTAGGAAGATTTATTTTAAAAGTTATTTATTTTCCACTCAGTAAATGAAGATATTGAGACATATGCAATGTATGAGCTGTGGAAGAGACATGAGTAATCTTGTATGGGATTAGAGTAGGTTAGACAAAGAAATTCCTGTGATATTATTTCAAATAAAAGCCAAGTAATGAGGCAGTACTGTAAATGTATTCTGCTTGATAACAATCCTTTCACTCCATAACTCCATACCCCCTAATACAGAGAAAACAGAAAGATCCAGGAATGGATCTGATGGCAAATAGGCCAAGGACGAGTGTAGGGTACACTTGGACTTTAAAGCAGAAGTATTTGGGGAAGATTAAAAAAAAAAAAAAGTCTGAGTTTTTAAAAATATAAATTACTAAAGAAATAAGACATGGAACTTAATTTTGGAAGGCTTAGCACATTGTGCATATAAATCAACCTAAAGAAACCCATGCTTTATTTTCCTCAAGGCCCCAAGCTGTTCAATTTTATGAAAGAACTGCTTTCCTGTTGCCCAAGTTTTCTTTTACATGGGTCCTTTGGAACATGATGCAGTTTGTCTCTGTGGATATGAATATTGATTAGGAAATAGAAACCACACATAATTCTGCAATTATCGTAGCTTTTAAAAACAAAAAAAAAATATATAGGGAACTTATAGCACAAGTCTTTATTTTAATTATAATTATTAATCTTCTTTACGTAGTAGAAGGTAACCACTGGCACACTGTGCAGCAATCCAAACTAGTGTTGACAGCCTTGGAGTGGAGTTCTAAACCACTGTGTAATTATATGGATCTTTGTGATTCACCGTCTCATCTTCTAGTCAAATTTTCTTTCTTTGATGTGGCATGTTGTGTTCCGAAGCTTATCTAAAAACATCAATATGCTTTTGAAAAGAATAAAATCAAATTGTAACAGTTTATGTTCTCATAATGTGTGCATGGCCAAGGAGAAAGATGGTAAATAGGCATGGCATATCACAGTATTTTCATGTTACAGACATTGGAAACATGATCCTACCCTCACATTCTTACCCAAGTACAGCAATAGGATTTTTTCTCATATATTTCTAAATCCACAGCAAGGGGTCAGAAGATTGGGACATCTGTCTACATCTAGATGACAGAAGAAGTTGTAAAGGAAGTGGAGAACTTCTGACTCTGCACACATACAGTTACAGAAAATACTGTCATCTTAATTTCATCTGATATAAAAAGAGATATTAACCTAGGACATTTTATCTTAAAATATTGATATAGGCAAAAACAAGGTTTTATATATTTAAAAATATGTCTTTGGCTTAAATAAATTTACATGGCAGCTCTCAACTTTGACTTCACAAAGTATATTTTTTATACCTAATATACATTTTGTAAAATAAAAATCCCATTACCCAGGTCCATACCCCAGACAACTTAATCACAATCTCTGTGACTGAAACCTACACATTAGCCTTTTTTAATCATGTGGGGTGATTATAACATTCAGCCAGTATTAGATGTCACTGATAAATCATTAAACAGTTAAGAGGAAATAAACTTTCACTTCAAGTATTACTAATTCAGTATATCAATGCAGTGTTTATAAGAAATGTTGCCATGTTAAAATTTATGAATTCACTGGAAAATTAGATCTCAGGAACTTGCTTTGATTAGTGGACATCAATTGCCATTGCATTCTGCTACTTTTACTCCAAAGTTAGTTACATGTACATTGTGGTCCCACAATAATATCATTTTTACACTTCCATTTAGATGTTTACATAAAAGAAAACAATGTCTTCATAAACCAATATCATTTAAAATTTTGATATCAGATATTTTGAGACAGGAAACATTAGTTAATATTGTTATCTATAAAAACAAATCACATTAATTTTATTATTTTAATATCTATTAATGCTTAATTATGCAGAGTATATAATTAGCTATGTGACTTGAAAGTCCTTTCCAACTTAACCATTAGAGCTTTATAATCTGCTGTGTATACCAAGCAATACCTATCACATATTTAGGATAAGACCTTTAAAAATACCTACTTTAACCTTATGTGAAAGATATACAAACTGAGATGAAAAGTGGTGGAATTGTTCTTTAATATCACAACTTGTTTTTTTTTATGTTATCTGAGAGAGAACATTGCCTAAGTCACATGTATTTATTTTATTTGAAGAACTTAGACATGCTGTCCTCAAATGATTTTCTTGTTTTGCTGGTTTTCAATTATTTATGGGGGAAAAAAACTAGTTATAAACTCTGCCTGCTGAAATACTAAAGGCATTTTCTTAACTAAACATTACTTTGAGTATCTTTTCTTCGATATGTTAAATCAAAAACATTGTATTGACCTGTTCTGAGTTGTACATTTTTTTTTCATCTTGCATGTCTAAAATCATGATGAGTTCTATAATCAATTTTCCATTATACTATTGTCTACCAGCTGGCAATAGATACATAGACAATATTTATTAAGCATGTGTGAACATGGTTCTTTCTGCTTATATAGTCTTTGTGTAAGTTCACCTATGTGCACTCTTTGTCTTGAAATTGTTAGTTAACGTTTCTTCATATTGATTACACTATGATTTAGACTAGAATAAAGAATTGTCTAAAAAGAAAGGCAGGAAATTGCAGCAAAAATAAATTTTATGAGATGAAGCAAAATTTTTATTGTTAAAACAATGACAATATTCTGCATTTTTATTTTTTTTAAATCTTTTTTTGCTAATCATCAGCTGAGCAGGTTATGTAGCCTTGCTTTTTATGTCAACTCAGGACCAACTGTGTTGACATCTGTAAGGATCTTGTTAGAGATGCTGAACCGTGGGCTTATCTCAGATTTACTGAATCAGAATCTGAGATTTAACAAAAATCCCTATATAATTCATTTTCACCTTCAAGTTGGAAAATCACTTTATGTAAATTTATAAAAATACTTTATAGTACCAGGTAAGATATACATGAAATGAAACTTTACATTTTACTGCTGAGATATGAATTGAGTGTTTGGCTCTTATCTGCTATGCAGTGCAGCTTGAAACTGGAGAAAGACTCCTAGAACAGGTGATTAAAACTTAAAACCACCAGGACAGTGATGTGGGTGAGACATAAATTAAGAAGGGCAATGTTCATGGACATCAAGTTCCAAATGAAACCTTTTCTATAACATCTATTCAAGTTAGGTATTTGTTTGTTTGCTTTTGTGGTACTAGAAATTGAACCTGGTGGGGCTGTACCACTGAGCTACATCCCCAGCCCTTTTTTATTTTTTACTTTTTTAAATTTTTGAGACAGAGTTTTTCTAAGTTGCTGATGCTGGCCTTGAACTTGTGATCCTCCTGCCTCAGCTTCTGGAAAACTGGGATTATAGGTGTGTGCCATGGCATCCATCTCTCTATTTAGGTACTAAAGATCTACCGATAAGAGAAAATTGTACTATAGTTTATTTTGACAGCATTATTTTTCTTTCCTAGTGGTACATAAAATCATGTTGTAACGTAGAACACAAGGACTTTGATGAAATATAAACATTAACACCAGTGCAATATATCACAAACCCATCAGATACCATGAAAATTATAACTCTTGTTCCTACGAATCAGTATATTTGAGATAACTGGATAAAGTGGCATAGAAAATATTTAATGTGTATAGCTTAAAATTTATCATATTAATTATTTTATTATTAAACAAAGTCTTCTTTGATATATGACATTTTCTAAACATATTGCAGCATACTTGAAAAATAAAAATAACATATACTTAAATGTAAACCTTGATGTATGTTTTTTTTCAAATTTATTTTTTGTTCTAAGTTATTAGAAATGACAGCAGAATGTATTACATTTCATATTATACTCATAGAGCACATTTTTACATATCTATGGTTGTATGCAAAGTAGATTCACACCATTCGTGACTTCATACATGCACTTAGGGTAATGATATCCATCTCATTCTACCATCTTTTTTTTTTTTCTTCACCCTTTTGCCCCCTCCCGTCCCCTCCCTCCCCATTGGCCATTCTAGTGATCCTCTAATCCTCCTATGCTCCCCATCCCAAACCCCACTGTGAATCGGCCTCCTTACATCAGAAAAAACTTTTGGCATTTGGCTTTTTGGGATTGGCTAGCTTCACTTAGCATTATATTCTCCAATTTCATCCACTTACCTGTGAATGCCATGATTTTATTCTCTCTTATTGCTGAGTAATACTCCATTGTGTATATATACCACATTTTCCTTATCCATTCATCTACTGAAAGGCATCTAGGTTGGTTCCACAGTTTAGCTATTGTGAACTGTGCTGCTATAAATGTTGATGTGGCTGTGTCCCTGTAGTATGCTGCTTTTAAGTCCTTTGGGTATAGACCGAGGAGTGGGATAGCTGGGTCATAAGGTGGTTCCATTCCAAGTTTTCCAAGGAATCTCCATACTGCTTTCCATATTGGCTGCACCATTTTGCAATCCCAACAACAATGTATGAGTGTGCCTTTTTCTCCACATCCTCACCAACATTTATTGTTGTTTGTGTTCTTAATAGCTGCCATTCTGACTGGTGTGAGATGAAATCTTAGAGTAGTTTTGATTTGCATTTCTCTAATTGCCAGAGATGTTGAACATTTTTTCAAGTGTTTGTTGCTTGATTGTATATCTTCTTCTGAGAAATGTCTGTTCAATTACTTGGCCCATTTATTGATTGGGTTATTTAGTTTTTTGGTGTCGAGTTTTTTGAGTTCTTTATATATTCTAGAAGTTAGTGCTCTATCTGACATGTGTGTGGTAAAAAAATTTGTTCCCAATTAGTAGGCACTCTATTCACCTCACTGATTATTTCTTTTGCTGAGAAGAAGCTTTGGAATTTGAATCTATCCCATTTATTGATTCTTGATATTAATTCTCGTGCTACAGGATTCTTATTAAGGAACTTGGGGCCTAATCCAACATGTTGGAGATTAGAGCTTACTTTTTTTTCTATTAAGTATAGTGTCTCTGGTGTAATTCCTAGATCCTTGATCCACTTTGAATTGAATTTTGTGCATGGTGAGAGATAGAGGATTAATTTTATTTTGTTGCATATGGATTTCCATTTTTCCCAGCACCATTTGTTGAAGAGGCTATCTTTTATCCAATGTATGTTTTTGGCACCTTTGTCTAATATAAGATAACTGAAATTATATGTGTTAGTCTCTGTGTCCTCTATTCTGTACCATTGGTCTACCAGCCTGTTTTGGTGCCAATACCATGCTGTTTTTGTTACTATTACTCTATAGTATAATTTAAGGTCTGGTATAGTGATGACACCTGCTTCACTCCTCTTGCTAAGGATTGCTTTAGCTATTCTGGGTCTCTTATTTCTCCAGATGAATTTCATGACTGCTTTTTCTATTTCTATGTGGAATGTCGTTGGGATTTTGATTGGCATTGCATTAAATCTGTATAGTGCTTTTGGTAGTATGGTTATTTTGACAATATTAGTTCTGCCTATCCAAGAACAGGGTAGATATTTCCATCTTCTAAGGTCTTCCATAATTTCTTTCTTTAATGTTCTGTAGTTTTCATTATAGATGTCTTTCTCATCTTTGATTATGTTGATTCCCAAGTATTTTATTTATTTACTTTTTATGCTATTGTAAACGGGGTAGTTTTCCTCATTTCCTTTTCAGGGGATTTGTCACTGATATATAGAAATGCCTTAGATTTATGGGTGTTGATTTTGTATCCTGCAACTTTGCTGAATTCATTTATGAGTTCTAGAAGTTTTCTGGTGGAATTTTTTGGATCTTCTAGGTATAAAATCATTGTCAGCAAATAATGATAATTTGAGTTCAACTTTACCTATCTGTTCCCTTTAATTTCTTTCGTCTGTCTTATTGCTCTGGCCAGCATTTCAATTACTATGTTAAATAGAAGTGATGAAAGAGGGCATCCCTGTCTTGTTCTGTTTTTTAGAGGGAATGCTTTCAATTTTTCTCCATTTAGAATAATGTTGGCCTGGGGATTAGAATATATAGTTTTTACGATGATGAGATATCTTTATGTTATCCCTAGTTTTTCTAGTGTTTTGAACATGAAGCTGCTGTATTTTGTCAAATGCTTTTTCTGCATCTATTGAGATAATCATATGGTTCTTATCTTTGAGTCTATTGATGTGATGAATTACATTTATTGATTTCCTTATGTTGAACCATCCTTGCATCCCTGGAATGAACCCCAGTTGATTGTGGTTTATTATATTTTTGATATGTTTTTGTATCCATTTTTCCAGAATTTTATTGAGAATTTTTGCATCTATGTTCATTAAAGATATGGGTCTGAAGTTTTCTTTTTTGATGTGTCTTTGGTTTGGGGATCAGTGTGATATTGGCCTCCTAGAATGAGTTTGGAAGTGCTCCCTCTTTTTCTATTTCCTGAAATAAATTAAAGCTTATTGGTATCAGTTCTTTTTTAAAGGTCTTGTAGAATTTGGCTGTGTATCCATCTGGTCCTGGGCTTTTCTTGGTTGGTAGGCTTCTGATGCTATCTTCTATTTCATCTCTTGAAATTGGTCTGTTCAAATTATATATATCATCCTGATTTAATTTGGGCAGATCATAAGACTCTAGGAATTTGTGGATGTCTTTGGTGTTTTGTATTTTTTTGGAGTACAAGTTTTCAAAATAATTTTGAATTATTTCCTGTACTTCCATAGTATTTGTTGTGATGTATCCTTTTTCATCATATATGTTAGTAATTTGAGTTTTCTCTCTCCTTCTCTTTGTTAGCCTGGCTAAGGGTCTTTCAATTTTATTTATTTTTTCAAAGAACCAACTTTTTGTTTTGTCAATTTTTTCAATTGTTTCATTTGTTCCAATTTTATTGATTTCAGCTCTGATTTTAATTATTTCCTGTCTTCTACTGCTTTGGTGTTAGATTTTTCTTTTTCTAGAGCTTTGAGATGTAATGTTAAGTCATTTATTTGTTCACTTTTTCCTCTTTTAAGGAATGAACTCAATGCAATGGACTTTCCTCTTAGAACTGCCTTCATAGTGTCCCAGAGATTTCAATATGTTGTGTCTGTGTTCTCATTCACCTCTAAGGATTTTTCAATCTCCTTTTTGATGATATCTGCAACCCATTGTTTATTCAGTAGCATATTATTTAGTCTCCAGGTGTTGGAGTGGCTTTTATTTCTTATTTTATCATTGATTTCTAATTTCATTCCATCATGGTCTGATAGAATGCAGGGTAGTATCTCTATTTTTTTTTTAATATTTGCTAAGAGTTGTTTTGTGGCATAGTATATGGTTTATTTTAGAGAAGGATCCATGTGCTGCTGAGAAGAAAGTGTATTCACTTGTTGAAGGATGACATATTCTATATAAGTCAATTAAGTATAAGTTATTTATTGTATTTTTGAGTTCTAGAATTTCTTTGTTCAGCCTTTGTTTGAAAGGTCTATCCAGTGGTGAAAGGGTGTGTTATTGTCTTCAAGAATTATTGTGTTGTGGTCAGTTTGACTCTTGAACTTGAGAAGAGTTTGTTTGATGAACATGGATGCTCCATTGTTTGGGGCATATATATTTTTGATTGTTAAGTCTTATTGGTGTATGTTCCCCTTGAGCAGTATCTAATATCTTTCTTTATCCCTTTTGATTGACTTAATCTTGAAGTCAATTTTATTTGATGAGGATGGAAATCACTGCTTGTTTCCTCAGTCCATGTGAGTGGTAGGATTTCTCCCAACCTTTCACCCTGAGCCTATGCATGTCTTTTCCTATGAGATGAGTCTCTTGGAGGCAGCATATTGTTGGGTCTGTTTTTTTGATCCAATCTGCAAGTCTATGTCTTTTGATTGGTGAGTTTAGGCCATTAACATTCAGAGTTATTATTGAGATGTGTTTTGTATTCCCAGGCATTTTTGTTTATTTTTGATATTTAACTTAACATGATTTCTCTTCTGATTGTTTTATCCGTTAGTGTAATACCTCTCCCTGTTGATTTTCATCATTGTTACTCTTTTCCTCTTCATGGAATATTTTCCTGAGGATGTTCTGTAGTGTTGGCTTTCTACTTGTAAATTCTTTTAACTTTTGTTTATCATGGAAGGTTTAATTTGGCTGTTTATAATATTCTTGGTTGGTATCCCTTTTCTTTTAGAACTTGGAATATGTTGTTCCATGATCTCCTAGCTTTGAGTGTCTGAGTTGAAAAATCTGCAGCGATACGAATTGGTCTCCCCCCTATATGTGATCTGATTCCTCTCTCTTGTGGCCTTTAAAATTCTATCCTTGTTCTGTATGCTAGGCATTTTCATTATAATGTGTCTTGGTGTAGATCTGTTGTAATTTTGTACATTTGGTGTCCTATATGCCTCTTGTATTTGGTTTTCCAATTCCTTCTTCATGCTTGGGAAATTTTCTGATATTATCTCATTGAAGATTTTGTTCATTCCTTTGGTTTGAATCTCTGTGCCTTCCTCAATCTCAATTACTCTTAGATTTGGTCTTTTGATGCTGTCTCATACTTCTTGGATGTTCTGTTCATGGTTTCTTACTATCTTCATTGTGTGGTCAACTTTATTTTCAAGATTATATACTTTGTCTTCATTGTCTGAAGTTCTTTCTTCCAGTTGATCTAGTCTGTTGGTGATGCCTTCAATTGTGTTTTTTATTTGGTTATTTGTTTCCTTCATTACAAGGATTTCTGACTTTTTTTTTAAGAGTTTCTATCTCTTTTTTGAAGTAATCTTTTGCTACCTGTATTTGCTCTCTCATACCTTTGTTGTAGTGGTCAATTTTTGCCTGTATTTGTTCATTTAGGTCATTCTTTGATTCACAGATCATTTTAATTATGAACCTTCTGAACTCCTTCTCTGACATTGCATCAACTTTGCTGAGCATGACTTCTGTTATTGTAGAATCCTGGTTTGTTTGGGGTACTTTCCTCCCTTGTTTTTTCATGTTGTCTATTTGCCTTACTTTCTTGCAGTGTAGATCTGAGATATTATAGTTTCTTCCCTATATTCTTATAATATCTTTGCATGTTGTTTGTGCCTCCCCTTAGTGTTGGGCTATCAGAACCTGCCATTGTTCCTCAAAGTATGCTACCTGGGGCTGGGTCCATGCAGGTTGGTATGGGTCAAACTTGTTCAGTCTGAGCTCCTGCGGTGGTCTGCTGGGCCTGGCGTCACTCCAGTGCAGGTCCCCAGCATCGCCCTGGGCCCGTCTGGACTCAAGCAGAGTTGGTGGGTCTGTCCTTGCTGGTTCCTGCTCTTGGGTGGAGGTCGGTGGGACTGGCTGGAGCCTGGTCGCACACCAGTGGGGGTCAGCGTGACTGACCTGGGGCTGACCGTGCTGGGGTGGAGGTCAGTGGGACTGACCTGGGCCTGGTGTCACTCCAAAGGAGGATCCCAGGACTGCCCTGGGCCTGCCTGGACTCAAGCAGAGTTGGTGGGTCTATCCTTGCTGGCTCCTGCTCTGGGGCGGAGGTCTGCGGGACTCCCTTGATGTATTGATATATGTAACTATTAGGAAATGATTACTACAATCAAGCTAATTAAAATAACCAGCTCAATGTATCACTATAATTTTTTGTGGTGGGAAAACAAGATGAATTCTCTTCGTACAATTCAAGTACACAGTGCAGAATTATTAAATATAATCATCATACTGTACATTAGATTTCTAGAATTTATTCATCCCATCTTACTGAAACTTTATTCTCTTTGATGAATGACTGTTTATATAGGAAGAAGAGGAAGAATTAATTAACCTATTTAGTCACAATTTATTTTTATGCTACATTAAATAATGACAGTAGATATTTGCTCTAAGTAAACACAATCGCTACATTAATAGTAAATTAGCTCATTATAACTTTGACACATATAATGAATATAAAATTAACATTTGTAAGTAGAATTTTTAACCACAAAAATAAAACTTGATAAACGGTTTAAGATGTTGGACCTAAATATCTGCTTTTAGTTTGCTATTTCAAATAATTTATCTATATTCACATCTCATGCATATGTTCTTACTTGGCATCAACTAAATGAAATTTCTATTTAAAAGAAATCTCTTTTATTCTAAATGACGTTGTGGACACTTTATTTATGAAAAGTGTTGTGCCCAGCCTGTGGTTGCTGACTATTTGACTGTCTACATCCTATTTTTTCCAAATTTAATTTTTTTATTTATGATGATCTCTGTCATATTTTGTGCTTGGCATGCTGAAAGTGATGGGATTTTTTGTTAAGGCAGAAGAGTAGGTTTTGAGGACAATGGTAGAAATAAAGAGTCAAGCCTGTCTCAGCTACCCAGATGGCTTTCTCTGTCCACATCATGTTGAGCTGCCTAGAGATACAGGTCAAATGATGAACAGGCAAGGGAGATCTTTTGAATTTTGTCACCAGAACAGAAAGAGATGGCTATCAGTCCAACTGCTGCTTTTTCCAAAACCTACATTTTGATTTTTCTAGGACACAACATCTTTGCATTGTGGATACTTAGTAAATACTTTTTAAATAAAAATATGCTGAAAATTGTTATGATTGAGGGGTACGTCCATTCTTACCTAGCTATTATTGTGCAGATTTAAATAATCAGGTCATTTTTAGACTGTTTTCAATTATTATAAAAATCTCAACAGGCACACAAGACATTTTGTTTTATTACGTACCTTCATCTCCAACATTTTATTAGGGATTTTCACTAACTTGTGAAGGAAACAAATTTTAATAATGCCATTTATTTGTTTTGTAATATAATAGGTTGTCATAATTAGCATGGGGTATCTGGTTTATATTATCTTATAGAATTATTTTCATTTTTTAGGCCCTTCATACATTATATTAAAAAATAGCTTAAGGTGAATATACTTCTATTCCCTGCTCCAGATGCCCTGTGGTGTGTTTTGCAGTGTATTATCATGATGATTTAAAATTACATGGCAGAAATGTCTGATTGTTGAAAAGTTAATGGGGAATGACCTTCTGCATGTGAAATTTAATGTGATCACTTAGATTATTACACATATCATTTATCAAATATACCTTTTTGTAGCAATTGCTTAAGAGGTAAAATCTGGACCTTTTTGGATGTATAAGCAAAGTTGAAAGTTTTTCCGAAAACATTAAGTTCAGAAATAATGACAATCATTGTATAGTTCCTCATGAATCTGTGTGTTCCTGAGACCAGCAGCATCCAAATTACCTGGGAGCTATTTAGAAATAAGGAATCACTGGAGGGGTTGGGAAATTCCATCTGCCCAAGCTCAGGGACACACAGGTCCATAGAGGTCCACAGAATCTTCTCCTCTGTGGAATACATGGCAGATGCTGGTGGGAGGGAACATGGAAGAGCACCAAGCAGCAAGGCAACCTGTGAAGCCAGGCCAGCAGCTAGCAGTGCCAGCTGTCCCCCACCATGCAGCATGGAGCTGATTACCACCTTCACATACGGGAACATACTTTCACATAGCACCCATGACAACACCACAAGGACCATGCCTACAGAGGTGCACACTTGGGGAGGGCAGGGGTTCCAGATTGCCAGCGATATCAGGTAGGCCCCAAAGAGCAAACCCCACAGAGAGAGACCTCAGAGCACTACCAGGGACCTTGATGAGGACTGGCTCACCCTTGCCTCGACAGAATCACCACAAGTAGACCCAGGTTCCCCAGCAACTCACGCACAGAAATGTATGAGGGGAGACTCCAAACCTCTAGGAGGTCTCTCACCACCACAGGCAGCTCCCTCAGATCCTGTTGACCACAGCCCACAAGAACATGCAGAGGAGGGCCACCAGCAGGTGAATTAGCACCAGGCACCCCAGAGAAGGTGCTTCCATTGAGCCAAATGGGGGCACTCCAGGTGAGAGTGAAGGTCTCAGTGCACTTTTTTCCTCAGGTGATGTCTATGCCCATTAAAATTTCTGAAGTGCTACTAGTCAGTTTTCTTTTCTGATCTCCAGTAAACAGGAAATTTTTGGGGTAAGATCTTGGCTTCTAAGTCCTGTCTTGAAATTAGACATGGTTTATGGCTTTCTCAAATGGAATGGAAATCATACATGATTAGATTTTAGAACAGAAAAACAATCTCCATTTTACATGCTTTAAATCCCTATAGAATCATGTCTACAAATGTTTGACTTACATAATAATTATTTTTTATTCCAAAGAATAAAAATTGTATCCACTAAATGAATTCAACTGTCTCTGTTGTACCAGGTTTTTTATTGACAGTCTCAGAATGTTATTTTAGCTTTCTCAGATTTTTTCTTTATACTTGTAGAAATCATGCTGCTTTGTTCTCTGCAGGAGTTAAAATATTAGTAATTATGCATATTTAATTTTCAAAAGGCCAAGTGATTACTCATAGCACTTTTTAAAAGGAAAATGATTTTAGGTATTCATAAAATGTTTCCTTAGGAAGGGGCTTTCAAATCTGAAGTTGTGTTATTTTGAATATGTCTTCTCATGATGACCAGAATTAAAAATGAATTTATTAACATTCTTCTTTTCTCTTTTCCAGATGCAAGACAAAAGTCTACCCTGATGAACTTCCCAACACAAGTGTAGTCATTGTGTTTCATAATGAGGCTTGGAGCACTCTCCTTAGAACTGTTTACAGTGTTATAAATCGCTCCCCACACTATCTGCTGTCTGAGGTCATCTTGGTAGATGATGCCAGTGAAAGAGGTATAAAATATTTTTCTTGTACTTATTTTATTAGCAAGCTTTATTATGGTCAAAAAGATAGCCAAGCAATGATCTGTATTTTGCTTTATAATCAATCAACCACCTATTGAATTTTCATCAGTATATTTTGACAGCATTCACTCCAGGAAAAATTAACTAATTCAGTTTTATTGTTATTCTTTTTGGCTTTCATTAACCTAAGAAATCAGCCAAAATGACTTTCAAATATATTTCTTTTTTCCCCCATCAATTGCTCATATTGAGAATTTACATTACTGAATATGTAACATTAAATAGCTGGTGAAATCTCTTATACTATTTTCTCTAATGCAAAATGAAAAAAAAAAATAGTCTAAGAGTTGGTCTCCATTTCTGTGTTTTATTTCTGCCTTGAAAGTATCTCTACTCTGTCTTAAAAGTTTCTTTTTTTAAAAATTAAAAAATATCTCATTGCATGTTACAGATTTTCTCAAGTTGACATTAGAGAATTATGTGAAAAATTTAGAAGTACCAGTAAAAATTATCAGGATGGAAGAGCGCTCTGGGTTAATACGAGCCCGTCTTCGAGGAGCAGCTGCTTCAAAAGGGCAGGTCATAACTTTTCTGGATGCACACTGTGAATGCACATTAGGGTGGCTGGAGCCCTTGCTGGCAAGAATAAAGGAAGACAGGTAGGGATTCCTGTGTTATGTCTGCATGGGTTATGACTGAACCTGTGAGGACAGTTTCAGCTGTCCATCAGAACTTCTCTTCTAAGTTGCTATTTTCAGAAAGTTTATTTCTGTTTTTGGTTTTTTTTTTTTTTTGTTGTTTTTGTTTTTTGTTTATTTTTAGTAATGTTTTCCCTTATTTAATGTAAAAGACTGGCTTAGTCATGGTGTACATTTAGTGTTTAACAAATAATAATTCAAATCATAAAAATGTGCTGAATATTTACTTTTTAGGTGAAGGAAATCAATTTGAAATAGTACAATATGTTATAAGCACATTTCCAAAGCAACTTTCTGTGTCCTCACAACCACAGTGTGAGGTAGGTAATGTAGATGTTTTTATCTGTACCTTATGATAGTGAGGAATAAAGAAGTTACATACCTTGTAACTTATTAGCAGTTATTAGCAGTTCTGGAAACAATAGTTTAGTTATTAGCAGTTATTAGCAGTTCTGGAAACAATAGTTTAGTTCTTTCCACTCCCTCACCAGTGTTTGCTGTAGTGCATCAATGCCCTCAGAGTCTAGTTCAAAATCACCTTGAGGTTCTTAAGAATAAACACACACACACACACACACACACACACACACACACACACACACACACACACACACACTGCTGAAATAAATCAGGATTAAAAACATCAGAGATCATAATTTTAAACAGTATTGGCACTTTGTACATATAAATTGGGAAATTTGAAAAACTGAAGAACACTTTACAGAAGTTAAGAACGCTCATATCTATCTACAATTCTTTCTAATGATGAAGCTATGAAGTACAAGCATTTTTGCAGATATCAACCAACTTTGGTGATAATTCTAAATGTTTAATGAAGATAACTAACATTAAATGCCATCTGATATAATAACAAAGCATTATGTACCACCTCACTTGTATAGTTATTTTATGTATAGTAGAAGAGTATTTCTAGAATTAAACTTTTTAATTAGATGCTCCAGTGAGGGGCTGCTTAGTCTGAGCTAGTTCAACCACATCACATAAATGGCAGAATTTGGTACTTGCCAGGAAGATGGATAGAGTCTGTCAGTAAAATGAACCACAGCAGTTCAAGAAAGCAGTGAGAACCTTTTAGTCAACTGAAGGTAATACACAGCTAATAACATTTTGTGTGTTGTATAGTACCCACAGGAGAGCAAGACTGGCGAAGTAAAATGAACCTGGAACATCTTAAAATGCATTACTGGCACCTTTTCAAATGTTATACTGCTTTTTAGAAGCATGTATTTCACATTCAACTTCAGTAATTTTTTTAATATAATGTTTCATATGATCACACATTAGGAACATTTATTTTTACTAACAGTGTATTTGTATTGCATTTGTATATGGTGAACTTCTAATCTCTTATCTTAATTATAAATTCTAACATTGCCATAACTAGATAATGAAGTCTGTTCAAAGATATTAGATCTAATTTCTTCTTCCAACAAGTTAAATCAAATGAGGAAAGAAAGATAATGACTTTGTTGTGTTTAAAATCACCAAGAAACTTTTTCAAGGCCAGGTGCATCCTGCTGATTTCTGAGAACTTCAGGGTTGACCAATAGTGTGAAACATGAAACTCAGTTAATAGTTTTGGTGATCCTGGTGTTATAAAACAAGAAGAAATAATGGACAGTGCTTCTTTTCTTTCAACATTTGTGGGTGACTTGGGAGCCTGTTTGTATATTTATCTCCTACCCAATATGAAAAACACCTCGGGTTTTCAGAATTAGCTACAATCAATACAATCCTGGGGAGACCTGGACTTTTACATGTGGAGATGACAAAAGGCCTATCCCACAAGAAAACACATAAACTGGAAGTAGGTGAAGAATGAGAGAAGGCAAAACATAGATTAAAACAGTGCCTAATGATTTCCCCAAGTAAAGTGTTCTAAAACCTACCATCTTAAAAAGGTTACTATCAAGAACATAAAACATCCTGGCTTTCTTCTAACTTTAGGAGTAGAATAAAACATGAGACTAAAATGGCTTATCTTTCCCTGTCTTAAAATTTCATCTGGATTGTGACAACTGGAAATTCATAGTTCTAGGATAGTTGACTCAGAAATTGTCACGAACCTGTTTTTCTTCACAGGAAGCATTTACTTATTCTGATAGTTCATGATATTAATTATTTCTGTTTGTTGTGTTTCCTAGTAGGTGTTTTCTCCATGAAGCTTTTCTCAGAAACCTAACTTTAACATAACCTATCCAATTTGAAATGCAAACTATCAGATCTAATTTTCTTGCATCCATTCCCCCACTCCCTATAGTCTATCACTTTTCAGTGGGTTGTAGCTGAAATGATGCATAATCTCAAAATGAATCTACTAATCATGCTGTGGGTGGAGGTTTTATAAAAAATAGATCATTCTCACCCTGCTGAGTTAGTACTTAAAATGCATTTGGAAATCATCTTGAAGGTCAATTCATGTACTTGATTAGATTTTACATGATAACATATACCATCAGAAAGATATAGTCAAAGTAAATAATGTTCTAGAGAAAAAGGACAAAATGAAATTAAGGCATACTTAAGTTATAAAATAATTAAATTATATCATAGCAGCTAAAATCAATTTCCAGGAGCTAATGTAGCATTTAAATGATCATTTATGTGTAAACTGGTTTTAATTTTTCTTCAGGAAAACAGTCGTATGCCCCATCATTGATGTGATTAGTGACGATACTTTTGAATATATGGCTGGGTCAGATATGACTTATGGGGGTTTTAACTGGAAACTAAATTTCCGCTGGTATCCTGTTCCCCAAAGAGAAATGGATAGGAGGAAAGGAGACAGAACATTGCCTGTCAGGTATGTAAGTCATATCAAAGAAAGAATAGCATGTGTATTTCTATACAAGTTAAATAATACTATAATTTTTTGTTTTAATATTTAATAATTCTAAAGTCCTAAATTTATTATTCAGGTAAACAATAAAATGTACATATGTGATGTTAAATCTACTTTAAGTTAGTATGGGAAAACCTGAGTATTTGTAGAAACACCAAAAATGTTTTAAAGGTTTATATCTTCTTGCATTCAAAATATTTTTATTATAAATTTTTATGTAACAGGAATGTGCTAGACTGGATATGTCAAGGAAATATATATCTTATTTAGAAGTTTATTCTTCATAGTAGAAGTGTTCTCAAAATTGAATTAAAAAAAGTTTCAGTACATATGTAAATTTATCATCCTTTAAACAGTTATTTTCATTTAGAGACAATGGAAAGATCCATATGGAAAACTTTAGTATATTAATAGTTATGAAGGATTTATTGTTGGTTCCAAATTACTTTAAATAGCTACTTAACTTGGAATATTTTTAGTAAAATTATTTATGTACCCTTAATAAAAAATGAACTATTATGCAAATTTGGTTGTATACTCTCTTATTAACACAAAAGTATCACCTTCCTACTTTGACACATTGCCATGTACCTCTTACCTAGAATCAAAAACTGGTTCACTGAAAATTTTTGGAGGAAATAGTCACTAGTTGAACTTTTTAAAGATGAATTTGGAAAATCGTCATTCTATTGTAACAATAGAGAAATATCCTAAAAGTCTAAAATAACATACATGTAACCCATTCTCTAAACAATACTTCCTGGCAAACTACTGAAAGCATGACCTATTCATTGTTAACTACTTAATAATCCAAAGCTAATCTTAAAAATTGTCTAATAGAAGAGAGCAGCTCTAATTACTTGTTATTGAGTAATTAAATATTATTGGCTATTAACTTCTTAAGGAAATACTACCCCATCAACTAGAATGGAATGTGACTCCTTAAAGACAAATAAATTATCATATCAATATTTAAAGCATAATTTAGTGGTTTTTAAATCTTGTGTCATCAGCACATTCACCCAGTTGTAATGATACTTACCTTTAACAACCTGAGTAAATACAGTGCCTCATAATACCACAATTATTAGACATACTCTTTACCTTGATCCTGGCTTCATTTAGTGTTAGCTGATTTTTAAACTTCAAAACCCAAATTAAAAATATCAAAATACTTGGTGAATGCACTTAAATATACATCATGTGTTTATTCATTTGAAAATGAATTTTATAAAGACACACCTTTGTACTTGTTTTAAAAAACAAGATTTGTTTTAACTTTATTTTTTTAGAGTCAGAAGATACATAATTAAGGTGCTATCGTTCATAGTAAGAAATTACTGATCTGATTCATGATACTAAAGATCTACACAGAAATCAACCATAATTATTCATTTTTCATTAACTGAAATAAAAGATGAGTCACCCAACTCTCTATATTTAACTGGAATTTATTTAGTTTTATTAAAGTAACATGAGAACTGATAAAAGTCTCAGTATTTTATTTGTCCCAGTAACTGCACACCATTTCATTTTCTAAAATACTGAAGAAGCTAGAGCAAGAGAACTGGAGAAACCACAGTCTCTGCTGAAGTTTCTAGATTTTTATGGCAAAAGGTTAATTAATTCACTGGCTCAGTTCTAACAGCCTGCAGGTAATTTTCATCAGCATAGCTGTGATGTGAACTTTCTTTGTACTTATAATCTATTACTTGAAGATGTGATCATTTTTTTCTCACATTTGTACAAATAGATAAATCATTCCAGGCATTGAAGATAATTTTTTCCCACTTGATTAACAGAATATGAATAGCTAAAATGATTAAAATGAGGTTGAAATTTTAGTTTTTTTAGTGGAATGCTTCATTTAAAATGTCACTTATAACAGTACTTTGTAGTCACCATACTTGGCTGGTCATCATATATAAATATAATCATGTATTTGCAAACACTACCAACTTGAACTGGTGGCCTACAGTCAGTGATACTACATTCAGAGTACAGCTAATAATGGTTATACATATTATTTTTTTTGTCAGTCCCTAGTCCTTGGTGTTTTCTTTCTCACAATTGATGGAGTATATGAAGTAAAGTTGTTTTAAGTTACAGTTATGGAATAATAGTATGAGTCATGAGTATTTAGTCTGCTTTAATCAGCAAAGTCCCTTGTCCTGTTAGTAAATTGTATAAGTTTTTAGGAATGTCTCAATTATGCATGCAACAATAGAATGATCAAATTGTTAACCCAGAGGTCATAACTAGGAGCACATGTGCCAAATATGTTTGGTAGTTGTGTTTTATTTGGACGACATAGTGTTTTGTCTTTTCAAAAATTAGTAGCAGTTGTAAGTGAGAAGCGTTAAATAACATTGGGTTTTACAGTTAAAGAATCTTGCTACAGTGGCCCCTTTTTCCTACTTGGCACCATCAGGTACATCTGAATAGAAAATGCCCAAGTGAAAGTAACTGGAAAGCTTAGCTTAGTCCCTTATAACTCCTTTAAGTTGTCTCAGACACTGAGCTTGAGGGTCAGTTGCTACTTGTCACCATTCCTATACTTGGAGAAATACTTCTCAGCATCTATGTGTCAAGCAAAGTTGAGAGAAATACATTTGCTGCAACCAGTTGACTTTGCATGAATACTTTGTTTGGCTATCACCTTTCAAATGTGTGACCCCCAACTTGAGGAATGGTTGAGTTTGAAACTTATCAAAAACATGAGCCCTGCAAGAATCCACATATATGTTGCCCAACGAAATACAAATAAAAGCAAAATGACTTGATAATGCAGGTAATCCTAAAAATCATTTAGTAAATCTGGGGGCATGGTATACATTTTTATTAACACAAAAATTGAGATTATTTGGTTTAAGCTATTGTGTTGAGTCTGATTCCATAGGTAAACACACACACACACACACACACACACACACACACACACTGGTAAGCACTGTGCTAGATTTTGCACCTACAAACATGGATATAGAGATCTCTGCTCTAATGTTGCTCATGCGCTGGCTTTGGTCATATGTATGCTAGATGAGAGAGAGAGATGCCGGAATATGTGGTCTGAGGGTGGCTCCATAGGAGTTAACTCTGCATATTCCTAGAGCAGTAAATAGTTCTGGAAAAGAGCCTGACTTAAATCTTATTGATTGCATTAGTCCTTTAATTATGCCCTGTAAGTGACCTTCAATAAATAGTTATTAAGATATTCATTTCCCCTTTAATTTCTGGATGATTAAAATAGATTTCCTTATTAGAAACTTACTGGTTATTTTTCAAGTCTGTTTAACTTTTTTACTTTTTATATCCTACCTTATGGATACTTACATTTTGTCATTATTAATATTCTTAATATGATTTCTTTCATTCTTATTTGGAGTACCATGTTAAGTGTATTCTAAAGTAAAACAAAGGAGTTTTAGATTTTTTATTGATCTTTAGCTATTCTAATGAATCAAACATAAATGTAATTATTAGATTTTATTCCTGACATATTTTATTTACTTATACATCCCATTTTATGAACATTAGTCTCAACTCATGCATCTATTTTGCACTTATTTAGAATTAGGAATTTCTCAAAAATACCAATTAAATTAAATAACTTGATCAATAGTATCTTGGATTACAACTGCTGTGTCTTCATATCATTGAAAGCTCAGGGTGTTCTCACACACTGTCTTCTGTATCCTTCTAGTGTTGTAATCACAGAAGAAGTGTTGAATTGAAGGGTCAAGTTTTTTGCAGCCTTCTCCATTTGAGAAATTGATCCACTCTTTTAAGTATAAAATGGAAATTTTTCTCCATGCCTTGTTTAACTCACGAAGTGCGTGCTGTGAACTATTTAATGAGCAATATATCTGGCAGTGATTAGATGATAAATTTATTCCTAATAATGGAACACACATGCATTGCAAAATAGATGTGAAATGAACCTAAAGGTATAACACCAATTAGCCAGCTACCTCTTTTAGTATTTTTGTTTATTTCCTTCCAGAGTATTTTTCCAGATTTATTTAAAATTTGACATTGATGATATTTATTAGTACTTTCCAAAGCTATTAAGGTATTTTTTTCCCCACAAATGAAAGTCTTAATTTCTGCTAATGTATCACTTCCTTACTTAGCTCCCCCATACTTATTTTGTAGCCAAATTAAGGTTTATTCACACTTTATTATTATTTATTTGTTACCAGTTATTTATTATTTTTACCTACACTCTTTTCATATGCTATGGTCTTTTCAGAATCATTCAATTTGATAATATAAAATTTGTTTTATATAAAATTTGTTTAATAATATATAATTGGATTCTTGGTATCTCCTGCTAGTGTTGTGGTTCTGCCCTCCTCCAAAATAAAAAAATGTTGTCATTGACTTCAACTTATTTCTCTAGTTAGTATAATCAATGATAAACATTTTTTTCTGTAATGTCTTATGTTAAAAAAGTATCTTATACTTAATAGTAACTAACAGTTTGTTTTTTAATTTAAATCTATTACATTTTTTTTCATTTGACTTTTCTCAATCCAATTACTTTTACATTTGAGAAAAGAAACAAACAGTTATCAGCAAAACCTTTAAGATACTTCTATACAAATTGGAGATAGTAAAACACTGGCATAGGGAAGGATCAACATCATGAACAGAATAAATGCTTTGAAAGAAAAGAGGTGAAATTGGGATGTTCAAGTATTTGACATATTAATTCCTCATGTTAAAAATCTAATATATGATGATTTCAAGAGAGATAAAAATTTTCATCTCAGATGGAATACTTGAACCTATATTGTTCTATATATATATATTTTTTTTTTTTTGAGGGGTGGGTACTGGGGATTGACCTCAGAGGCACTCGACCACTGGGCCACATCCCCACCCCTTTTTTTGTATTATATTAGAGACAGGCTCTCACTGATTTGCTAAGTGCCTCGCCATTGCTGAGGCTGGCTTTGAACTCACGATCCTCCTGCCTCATCCTCCCAAGTGCTGGGATTACAGGGTGTGCCACCGCACCTGGCTTGAACCTATATTCTTTACAGAAAGAGTACATTTATTTTATATTGTTTCCTAATGGTTTAGGGGAGGTTTTGCAAGACTTTCTCAGCAGACTGCAGAGATGAGAAGATAGTAGAGATCCTATAGAAAGTTTTCAGGATCGTGAATTAAATATCACATGTATGTACTGAATAATGTTATCATATTAGTCAAAGCATTGTCATGCATCCAATTCCAGCTAGTATTATTATTTATTTTGAACCTTCTTAGGCAAAAAATAAAAATCAAAGGAAATATTAAGTTTGTAACAATTGCTACACATCCTTTTGGAAGCTTGGGGTTGTATCAGGTTATGAAGATTATAAAAAGCTACTTAAAGAAAAGGTGAAAGTAACTACTTTTTTATTAGAAAGAGGGTCTTTAAGCACAGGTTAAGATATTTAATTCACACACTTATTGGTAAAAGGGTTCTTAGGCCTCAAAACAAGTCATTTGCCTATACTAAACAGAACTTTATATGTTTTTTTTTTTTTTTTTCCTCATCCATTACAAATAGTATTGACTTATTTTGTTTCATAGACTCTAAGGATTTGAGCAAGGTTCACTGCTCAGAATCTAAGCCAGCATAAGCTCTTAAAGTAAGTTTTCTCTTTATGGAAAACTGCATCCTTATCCCAATTGTATGCTCAAATGATTGTCTCACTGTACAATATTCCACCAAATATTTTCACTTTTCAGTTGTAAAATTTTTAATTACATTCACATTTGACATTCACTGTTCCAGTAGAAGAGGGTTTGTGGCTTTGCTTCCTTTCTCTCCCTATGCTATCTGTACTGACTGTAGTGGACAGGATGAGGCAGGAAGGGAAACTCACAGCATTTTATTTTCTTTGGTTTCTGTGTCTGGAAAATACTTAAACAAATAAAACCTCTGTATTTTATAATGTAAATATTCAGAAGTATGTGAAGACTTAAGTTCTTCAAGACTAACACTTGTATAAAAAATAAAATACTATGCCGGGCGCGGTGGCGCACTCCTGTAATCCCAGCACTTGGGAGGCTGAGGCAAGAGGATCGCGAGTTCAAAGCCAGCCTCAGCAATGGCAAGGCACTTAGCAACTCAGTGAGACCCTGTCTCTTATAAAAATACAAAAAAAGTTCTGGGGATGTGACCCAGCGGTCAAGTACCCCTGAGTTCAATCCCTGGTACCACAAAATAAATAAATAAATAAATAAATTAATTAATTAATTTAATTAAATGCTCATCTTTTCATCTTTATCCATTATCCTAATTATGATTAATATTTGAGACATGTTACTAAAATAGATGTGAATGCCAATAGTCTAGAAATTGAGTTATTTAGCCATTAGAAATAACAGCCTAAAGGATTTGGGGATTTTTTTGGAGAAAATAGTAATGAGTACTTAGAAAAGCAAAATTGACACTCAGCAAAGTGAGAATAAATAAGGCACCAGCCTCATACAGGTGGCAGTTAAAGGTATGTGCAGATGATCTCATCCAGGTAAAGAGCAGAGAAAGAGTAACATGCTAAGAGACATCCTTAAGAAACCATTTGAAGGACCCATTTTGGACAAGAGAAGATAATTACAAAGTGCATATATCCTCAAAAAAAATTCAGTTGTGTATCATACTCATGTGATACATATAAAACTAAGAATATGTCCAAAGTCTTATAGGGAGAGGGAAGAAAAGAAAGGGATATCAGTAAAAATCACAAAATGAATAGTCAAATCAGTAGAAGGAAAGACCTCTATAGAACAATGAAATGGGAGCCTCAGGTGGAAAGAATTTGTAGTATGAAGATTCATGAATTGTACTAAATTCTTTCAGAGGAAGAAGTTAAGGAAAGTCTACTAGAATTTAGAATTAACAGGGACATTCCAGAATGAAGTTATTACAGAGATAGGAGCAGGATCCAACTTCTTAGTTCAGAAGGTCAAAAGGAGTTGAGGGAATAGGTAAAAAGTATCCTTTCAATGAGGTTACTAGTGGAGGGAATAGAAATGTATGTCCCTAGTTTGAAGGAGCTGTGAAATGGAATGAAGATGTATTTTGGTTTAGGAGAGAACTTAATTGATCTTGTTTATAAATTCAAGGGGACAATCTAAAAATCAAAGGCATAAAACTAAATGCAATAGTCAGTGAGCAGGTGGCTGACAGAGTATGCAGGAGAGAGCTGGGTGAGGAGCAGGAGAGTGAATGATAGCCCACAGTAGAGGAGTGGAGGTATTCTTTCCTGTAACACAAGAGGAAAGAGCAGATCACAAGGAAGACTCATAAACATATTAAGCTAGAGTTTGAGGGAGTTTAGACTTCATGCACCTCCTTAATTCCGGGGTCATTAAGTGAATTCAAAAGTTTTGGAAAACACTTATATAAAAATTAGACATATAAACTTGGATAAAAAGATTATTAGCAGTTTGTGAATTAAGCAGAGAATCAATAACATGGGCTTGTAGTATAATTAGTTGGCCTCAACTTATTACTTTCCAGGGATACTCTGGGTCTTAGTAGCAGAAGTGGATGAAATAAAGGGTAAGTTTATCCAGGCACATAGAATTACAGAAAAAGAATTGTGTCAGACAATGCAAGAACAGAGAACCAAGGGAAGTAACTTGGTTTTCACTGACATGGTAGAACCTTGAAGAGTAGGTGGGAGGAGGGAAGAAAAAGTTACCTAAGGGGGTTATTAATATGAGAATATGAATTAATGAAGGAACCATAACTACGAATGGGGCATGAAATATGATGTTGATGGAAATGGGAGGAGTTAATGAGCAGGAAGTTGTGTTCAGAGGTAGATCTCAGAGTCAATATGGTAGAATCAAAGTAGTTATGAATTATTTTGCAACACATAGAGTATGTATATGGGAAGCCAAAATTAAGTGAAGGATACTCAAGGCTTTTGTTTGAATGACTAACATCAATAACAACAGCAAAGATAAATAATCAAATCTTGTTAACTCTTTTTGATGTGCTGGACATGAGCTAAGTGCTCTACTTCCACTCATTCAATTCATCTTCACCTACTTTAAAGCAGACAGTGTTCATGGCCATTGGGATGATTGTCCCCACCCCACCCCCAAACTGGCTTATTGATTGGTCAGTGGTTTTAATACTGTACGGACACAAACTTGAAAAACAAATAAACTCAGGTAATTCAACTACAATCAAAGTTTGTCTTTTTTTAGAGACCCTTGAGATAGGCACATATAAATAGTTCATTGGGGACACTACTGAGCGGTCTACTTAGAATAGAACATGTAGAAGGACAATGGCCATGGCTAAAGGGAATATATATTCTAAACCATAATCCATAGATTGTGTGAAAGAGCCAATCAATATTGCAAACACAACACACACACACACACGCAAACACACAAGCCTCCCTATGATCATCTGTCTTCAGAAAATACAGAATTATTCCCTTATGAATTTTTGCTACTCTTCAACTGAATGTGAAAGTTATTTTGAGTCTTTCTTATAGCCAAATATGGTTTATTTTTAGCCAATTTTTATGGACTTCTCACATATTTATAAGAATGATTACCAATGGTAAGATGAAATTGAACACATGCTTTTACATTAAAATGTGTTAGTACTTTATTCATAAACAAATAAATAGATATGCTCTTTGAACTGATCATTTAAAATGCATCATTTAACATTCTTAAGCATTTGGTTGCATCATGATAGGATAATTGCAGCAGTTTTTGTTGCTAATTTTATTAAATAGACTTTATTTATATAATAGACAATATTGCAAACACAACACACACACACACGCGCAAACACACAAGCCTCCCTATGATCATCTGTCTTCAGAAAATACAGAATTATTCCCTTATGAATTTTTGCTACTCTTCAACTGAATGTGAAAGTTATTTTGAGTCTTTCTTATAGCCAAATATGGTTTATTTTTAGCCAATTTTTATGGACTTCTCACATATTTATAAGAATGATTACCAATGGTAAGATGAAATTGAACACATGCTTTTACATTAAAATGTGTTAGTACTTTATTCATAAACAAATAAATAGATATGCTCTTTGAACTGATCATTTAAAATGCATCATTTAACATTCTTAAGCATTTGGTTGCATCATGATAGGATAATTGCAGCAGTTTTTGTTGCTAATTTTATTAAATAGACTCTCTAGCACTGTATTACTTTATGTAGTTATTGCTATAGAGTTCCAAAACCCCAATCAGGTGAGGTCATGGCTACTCCATAATTACCATCTGTTTAGCTTTGTTAGTATTTCTCATTATAACTCAGAAGGTCAATGATACTGTTCATGATAGGAACCCAGCAAGACCAGAAGTAATAAAACAGCTCTGAGACTAAGCAAGGCTCTGCTACTCCAACTGATGGACAGTTAATTACCAGAGTGTAAAATAGTGAGAGCACAGGGAGAAATAGAGAATTATGCAATATGGTTGATGTCCAAGTACAATATTATTTGGTGGTTTTTCAATGAACTAAACTGTTTAATTAGAAGACATGAGCATAGCCTGGGACAGAGGAGGATACAGTTTCAAGAAAAGCAAATAGTTGGATCTTTAACTCTCTCACAGACAGGAGCACTACAAATCTAAGTTACTAGATCAGTGTTTCTTTTCTTTGATAGTACATTACAACTGCCCGGGAGCTCTACACAATATCCTTTGGTACATACACAGGCCAACTAACTCTGAGTCCGTGGAGGGTGGTAACTGAGCATGGATGTCTTTTTTGATAGATGCTTTGATACTGCTAATGTGCTATGAGGTTGGAAACTACAATATTACAAGTAACCCTTCAAACATAGTGATTGTTGGTCTGGTTCTATTTGTGAATAACTAGACTTTTGTTTTTAAATCATTATTTCATACTGCTTATATAGAAAAACTTCTGTAGCTCACACATGAACTATTGTCCTTAATTAGTCTTTTTTTAAATTAGTTAGTCCTTTAAAAACTTAAGGTCTGATTTCTTGTGTCCTATACAGAAAACTGGAATATGAAAAACAAAAATAAAGGCTTTTGTTTCTAAGGAAAAGTTTTGGAATTTGTGATAAAGTCCTAAAATTCTGAATAGCATATGGGATTTGTGTTTATCCATAGGTCAGATGATTAATTCTACCCTTTGAATTAGGTAAAGAGAAAAATTAACTAGATGTAAAGCTTTTATATTTAAAAATACTTTTGTAGCTATAATTGGATACTTAGTTCATATAAACATTTTATATAGCATTTAATTCTTTTCATACTTAATTAGGCTACAGATCTTTTCATAGAAAAAGCATGTCCTTAGCTTTCTAGGGTTTATATTAAAATGTTTCATAATTATATTACCAAAGACCACAACTATTTGAGAATTAGTTCATGTCTTTAAAGACAGTGCAAAGTGACCTCTCCTCACTTTGGCTTTCAGAAGGAATATAGAAGCCCCAGTTTTAAGGGGCCAGTGTTCCTTCCATCTAGCTATTTGATCACTTATATGACAGAGATAGACTCATGTAAAGTGAGTTTTACAGAAAATGTGAAATAAAATGTAATTTTTAAATCTTAAAACTTCTTGCAAGTCTTGGCTTTGTGTTTCTAGTTTGAACTTTTGGAGTACTAGTTTTTATATTTAAAATGTCAAAAATATTTGCTACAGTCTCCTTAAACACCACACATTGTTTTCAAAAGATATTCTTTTGTTTTTGTTTTGTTTTTGTTTTTGTTTTTTTTCAACTAGGACCCCTACTATGGCTGGTGGCCTATTTTCTATTGACAGAAACTACTTTGAAGAGATAGGAACTTACGATGCAGGAATGGATATCTGGGGTGGAGAGAATCTTGAAATGTCTTTTAGGGTAATTGAATTTTACTTTTTTTTTTTTTTTAACTTTGAACATAGTATACTGTAGCATGCACATATCAGACCTAGTAATCTGCTGTCAAATTTTCTTTTGCTAAGTCATGCAATTTACTGATCAGTTGGTCATTTTAATGCTTACTTAGAAGCCTTGTTAGAGTCCTATTGCATGAAATATTTGCTGTTAAATTGGAATTTAAACCAATTTTTCTAAGTTTTCAAAAGTAAGTTTTTTATTCATAGTAAAAGAAAAATAGGGGTTTCAATTGCTTTGTTTTTTTAAATGAAGTCTTACTCTGAAATCATTTTGTGTTTTTGAACTAAAGCTTAAAAATGTTTGTACGATTGGAATTTGCAAGTACTGCTTGAATTTGTTCTCAAATAACAATTAAGATTGACCTATGGTCAAAAAAATTCTAGATAATTCTTCAAGTAACCTGAGAATTTTGACAATTGTAGACATTATTATTTGATGAATCACTTTGAAAAATGCAAACTTATTTGATGAATAACCTTCCTAATAAATAATTATTTAGGATTAATTTTATTGTAAATATATTAGGATGTAAATAATTTAAATATTTTATTACATTCAAAAGTTTAAAATAGTGAAAAATGTGCCTTTATGTTAAGAAATAGGGCTAGTATGTTTTTTCCTTTAAAACATGTACAGCATTATTTTTAAGTGATTCAGTTAATAATATCATTTATTCCTTCCTGAAATTGAATGTGAAATATTGATACACTGTTATTCTGACCAAATCCTATATTAGAGTATAGATATATTCATTAGTAAAGCTCAGTATTTATGCCTTTAAATTTCTTATTCAAAAACTATTATTTTACCAACAATATAAATATGTTTTATAAGAAAATGTTAACATTTGAGAATAAAAATCCCAATTTTTATAATGCATAATTTGGTGGATTTGGGATAAATGAATTATTTTAGAAGCACTAGAATAATGACCATGTTATACTATGCTTTTGTCTATTAACCTTTCTTGTAGACAGATGTCTGAGACAACCATTAATGAAAATTTCTTATTTCCATATTTGCTTATATCCTTGTAGTCTGATGTAACCTGTAAAACAAATTTCAAAACCAGACTTAAAGCTATCAATTTTCTATAAGGACCATGGTACATATTTGCAAAACTTTCAAGGACATTTGGAAAAAACACACTTGTTACTTGATGTAGTTCCCAAAGTGAAGGACATAGGAGATGACAGAAAAGAAGAAAGTAAAGAAAGAAGAAGGAAAAATGAAAGGAACTAAGGAAGGAAGAAGAAATAAATGAAACACAAAAAAGCTTAAAAACAATGTGCTTTTACCCTTATATGCAATAACAAGAGTATTTACCCAATCACTAATAAATACTCTGGTATTATGCTGGGATTCCATAAGAGAAAAAAAATCTACATAGCAATATTGCTATTACCTATAACAGTACTGGTTACCATTTCTTTCTCTCTCTCTCTCTCTCTTTTTTAAGGAATATAAAACTATTTATTGCCGGGCGTGGTGGCGCACGCCTGTAATCCCAGCACTTTGGGAGGCTGAGGCAGGAGGATCGCGAGTTCAAAGCCAGCCTCAGCAATGGCGAGGCACTTAGTAACTCAGTGAGACCCTGTCTCTAACAAAAATACAAAAAGGGCCGGGGATGTGGCCCAGTGGTCGAGTGCCCCTGAGTTCAATCCCCGGTACCAAAAAAAACAAACAACAACAAAAAAAAAAAACTATTTATTGACCATTGTTCACCAGTATTTACAATAAAGTAAACAATATATAGATGGGTAACATTCTGATTCCTACAAAGTTATTTTCCTGGCTTGTGTTGAACCAGTTATCCAAATACTGAAAAGATTGAGCCTACATGTAAGGAATGAACTGGATTAAAGAAAAAACATGCAGGTCAACAATTTAGACTATAAAAAATTCCCTCACCCATTTATGTGAGCAGGTTGTAAATTGCCAACATCTCTAGCCATCTGATCAGGTTTAAAATTCCATTTACCTCTTTTCTCCCTGTCTGTTATATGTGATTCCCTACCTCTGGACTAACCTTACTTTTAACCCATAGCTTATGGATTAGAAGGTTACTCTTTATTTAGCTGAAAGAAGTGGTAACAAGGAATTTAGTGGATTAACATAATAAACAAGGAGATGTTGGTCAGAAAATGTAACAGAAGTATAAACATATAAAAAGGATTTATAATACAGCTATCAGGGAGATAGAAAGAATGCAGCTAGTAGTCATAGAAATGATCAGATTTTTAGAAAATGATGGAGGAGTGTGTGTGTGTGTGTGTGTGTGTGTGTGTGTGTGTGTAAATTGTTTCTTGGGAATATTAAGAAATAAAGTACTCATGAGTGACTGTTTTACAAAACAGAAAACTAGGGAAGGGACGAGCAATAGGAAAGTATTAAATGTGGGAGGATAGCTAAGAATTAAAACACTGAGATAGAAGTGAGAATTGAATAGCCATATAAAATAATCAATCATACAATAGGCTAATCAAATTGTGAATTACCATGAAAAGTACCATCTATCTTTAAATAATAATAATCAGCACAAGTGTCACCAATATGCTATGTCACCAAGCTCTTGAATTTCACAAATAATAATAAAAGAAACAGTGTTTCCAAACATACATATCCTTTTGTCCATTTTAGATTTACTACCACTTTTGAATCCATTGAAGTCATTTTAAAACAGGAGTTCAAAGGCAACAAGGGACTCAGGCCTGCCTCAAAACCATGGAGGGTAGGTAGACTGAGGTTCCAAGTATGGACTAGGAGTCAGACCTGGGTTCAAGATCCAAACTTGGCACTTACTGATAGGCTTGAGTAAGGTACTATGGCTCTGAAGCTTTAGTTTGTCTATCTCTAGAATGGGAAAGACACAATTTCTTGGTATATTTGAGGGAAAGATTGAATAAGATTATGCACATAGTGCTAAGTACCTTTCTTAATACACATAAAGTGTGTCTTTATTGGCATCTCTTATACTGATGGTTATAAGCCTTGCAACTTTGGGCAAACCATAGAATTTTTGAAATCACTTATAAACAACCTTGCCCTTAATAATCTGACCTCAATCATGGATAATGAAACAAGAAAATGCACATAAATCCTTGAGGATCAGAATATAGAACACACATGAAAGTACTTTTGCTCAAAATGCCATTCAACAAGTAGCTCTAGCAACCCCCTGCCCAGAAAACAAATTAATTTTGTGTAAAATAACTCTTTCTATACTGCCACAATAAGCTTTGAGATAATGACTGAGATCTAATAATCAAGGATGGAAAATATTTTCCTACACTCATGAATCAGTTTAAATAAAATAACTTTTGAGTTAAAAAATAAAAATAAAAACATTATCTAGAGTTGGAGACATGGAAGTACAGACACTAGATTTACCCTGAAGAAGCCCCAATTAGGGAGATGGCTATTGCGGTCAGCTGGAAGCCATAAGTTCCACCTGATAATAAGTATGTATGTGACGCACCTGTAAATGCACGTGAGGCACCCACAAAGCTAAAGGTATATAACCGGGTGAAAGCGGTCGGAAGGAGAACAAAGAATGAATTCATTCAGTCAGTCATGCAGTCGCTCGGTCGGAAGAAGAGTTCGGGTCGGAGAAGAAGAAAAGAATCAGAGCGGCCAGAACGTAGGCAGAGCGGTTACAGAAGAGAAACCAGATAGAAGAAGTAATTCCTGGTCAGAGTCAGCAGAGGCTCCCGAGGAAGAAAGAAGAAAGAAGCTCTAAAAGCTAAGCTCTCTCTCTCTCTCTAAAGAAGAAATCTCTCTCTTTCTCTCTAAGCTCTAAGAAGAAGAAGAAGAAAAAGCTATCTCTAATCTTTCTCTCTATGCTCTTTCTAAGAAAGTAGAAGTAAAAGTAGTAATAGCTTTACTCTGCCTCCGAGATTTCCTCCCGGGTTTCGGTACCAGGCAGCTTACATTACCCGTTCCCTAACACACATCTTAATCAAATTTTTTAAATGAACAATTATATTTGAAAGAACACTTGCAAGACATTGAAGAGCAGGTCATAAAGGCCAGTGGTCCTGAGAGATGGAAAACAAACAAGAAATGCCCTGAAATTGCCTTGTTTCACTGCCTTGAAAAAGTAATCCTCAGTGGCAGTAGGGGAAACCTAGACAGATAATCTAGGACACCATGGATTAAAAAGATGAAGCTGAGTGCCTGGGGAGATCAGAGCAGCTAGAGTTTGCTGAACAATGCACTGGAGAAAAGAGAGGTGCATAGACAGAACTCAGGAACCATGAAGAAGTACCTATCTGAGTATTCAGCTGCCTGCTGAGGAGCACATACAGGGGCTAAAATGATTAAAGTTTTAGGAAAGAACCATCAGAAAGTATTAACAATATTGTTGCCCACTGATCTCTCCAGATAAGCAATAGAAACTATATGTTCCACACAGTTTGATTTGTGGGACATGGAGATACTATAAATATTGGGTAATTACATAACTCAGTAACAGATAACTCATGTATCAAATAAGTCACAAGTAAAATTAATAATATAATGAATTGAATGAAAATGAGAAGATGACATAAAATTTGTAGTTATTATAGTTATTTATAGGACTATTAAAAAAAAGAACTAACATCAATAACCTAATCTTAAGAAACTAAAAGAAATGAGACTAATTCCAAAGGATCCAAGAGAAAGGAAATAATAAATATCTAAGCAGAAATAATGAACTATGAAACAGCAAAATTTTAGGAAAAGCAATAAAACCAAAATTTGTTTCTTTAATCAATAAAAATAAGATCAATAAAGTAGTTAAATTTCTAAACAAATTACCTTGACAACTTGATAAAATGGGCAACTCCCATGAAAGCCATAAACTACGCGAGTTCACAGGAAGAAATAGATCAACCAAGTAGTCCTATATCTAGTAAAATAATGAAACTAAGTGGTGAAATGATTTCAGAATTGTACCAAACATTTTAAATATAAATAAGTGCATATCTAAACAAACTCTTTCCAGAAAATTGCAAAGGAGATGATACTGCCCAACTCACCCTATAAAGTCAGCATTTTTAAGATGTGAAAAATTAAAACAGACATTGTAAGAAAACTACAAATTATATCCCTTGTGAACATCAATGTAAAATTTCTAAATGAAAATAAAAAATCAAGACTCTCAAGAGGCAAAACAAATAATACTTCTAAGTGAGATTCAATGCAAGATTGATTAAACATTTAAAAATACATCAATATAATTCGTTATGTTAACAAACTGAACAAAACTAATTGATCATCTAAATAAACTCAAAAAATGTATTTGACAAAAATCAGCTAGTGTAATAAGAAGAATGAATTAAAGCTATCCATATTGGGAAGAAAAAAGTAAGACTGTTGTTTTAGATGACAATATCATCTGGAAAATCCTATTGAATTTACCAAAATAGTATTAAAACAAAAAGTCATCAAGGTTATAGAATATAAGAACAATGTAAAAAACTAACTTGTATTTCTACATAGTACCAATAAACAACACCATACTGAAATTTAACAATTATGTATGATAGCAAAAAAATACACAATAGTGATGAATCTGACAATAGAAATGTAAGACCTCAATAACAAAAACTATAATATAGTATTGAAATTAAAGAAGGCCTAAATAAATACAAAATATGTTTATTAGTTCATAAACACAGCATGATATTGAGATGTCAATTCTCCCTCATATCAATATAAACTCAATGCAATACTAAGCAATATGCCAGGGGAATGTTTTTCCTGGTAGAAATAAGTGGACAAGTTGATTGTAGAATCCATATAGAAATGCAAGTAATGTAGAATAGACGTTCTCCCAAAAAAAAAAAAAAAAAAAGACTTAATATAAAAAGAGTAATTAACAAAATATGATTTCAGAATTAACTTACTATGAGATTATAGTGGTCAAGGCTGGGTGGTATTGGCATAAAGACAATGAAATAAACTTGAAAATCTGATATAAACCTTCATATTTATCAACAACTGATTTTTCAACAATTATGTAAAACCAGTTGAGGAGGAAAAATATCTTCAATAAATAGTGTTAAAACAACTAAATATAGATGCAGGACAATAAAACAATTTTAAATCATACTTTACACCATAAATATATTAATTCAAATGTAAAACTTAACATTCTAAAAGAACACATAGAAGAAAAACTTTTTGTGACCAATGGTTAAGGGAATATTTCTTTGATACCAAAAATATGAACCATAAGAGAACAAGTTGATAAGTTGAACTCTACCAAAATTAAAAACTTTTGCTCTTTCATATCATTATTAAGAAAATTAAAAGACAAGTCTCTGAGAGGAAGAAAATATTAGCAAATAACAAATACTTTTATCTAGAAAAAAGAGAAAGAAAAAAAAAAAAACCTCTCAAAACTCATAAAAGGAAAATAACTAACCTAATAAAAAATGGCCAAAGAATTTGAACAGATACTTCACTAAAGAAGGTATACAAATGGCAATAAGCACATGATAAAATCCCTAACATTATTAGTAATGCGGGAAATGAAAGTTAAAATACAATGAGCTAACACTACTGAGCTATGAGAAAGAGTCAGATTAAATTTTCTGACCCTGCTGGTGGTGCAAATTAAGTTTAAGAACTGTACCTGCAACACTGGCAGTAATGTAAAATGGGACACTAAACTCTAGGAAACAGTTTTACTATTTCTTAACACCTGAGCATTTACCCAGGAAAGAAGAAAACATATGTCCATATGAAGAATTGTACTCTGATGTTCACAGCAGCTCTATTCATGTTAGCCAAAAACCAGAGACAGTGCAAGTGGCCTGTTACGGGTCAATAAATGAACTATGGTTTGTGCATACATGGAATACTACTTAAAAAAATGCACTATTATTGATGCACACTAAAAATTCAGTGAATCTCAAATGAATTATGCTGAATAAAATAAGCCAGGCAAAACAGTTACTTACAGTATGAGTCCAGTTATATAAAATTTTAGAACATGCAAGCTAATTTATATGACAAAGCAGATAACTTGTTTTCTAGGGATAAGGCATTGGGATGAGAGAGCAGGGCAAGAAGGAGGGATTACCAAGGGGTACATGGAAAATTTTAGAATAATCTATGCATTCATTATCTTGATTGTCATAAATGTCTCACAAGTTTTACACTACTTATTAAACTAAGCAATTTAAATATGTGCACTCATTTTTTGCTAATTATACTTCAGTAAAGCTGCTAAAACAGTTAAAACACACAGACACATATGCACACACAGAGGCATCTTTAAAAGAAAAACAAATGAAATGGCAATTTAGTTCAAGGTATACAAGTCAATGGTATACATACCTGTATACAAATTATCAGTATAATAGGCCAGTCATTTTTAAATAACACTGTTGGTATAATTTTAATAATCTACCTGTTAGGGAAACTGAATTGATTAAATAAAATTACACTTATTAAAGCTTTTTTGTAAATGTATATTACTATGGTATTATTATTTTTTATTATCACTGTCCTAAAATAAGTTCTTTCGTCAGCAATTTTTTTAAGTATGAGACTAGAAATTACTTTAAATGTCTCAATTGTCCTTAAAAATCACAATAAAATCATCAATATATTTATTTGAAGAATATAACAAAAGAAAATACATTTTTGTGTGATATCTACTTATTTCCAGATTGTACCAGCAGTGAAGTTGAAAATAAATGAGAGCTGATGTAATAAATACAGAAAAGATGAAAGGCAGAGATTCCCACAACACAGAACAGTCTAGTAAAATATGCAAAGAAGTTTGTCAACCTTTTGGGAATTGTAAAATTCTGATTTTTAATAGCATGAAAAGAAAGTAAAGACGTCTCTAGAAATGTCCAAAAGTTGAAAATCTGAAGAGTGAAAATGTCAGTCATAATAATTTGTTAGGCAGAAATCAAATTATACCAGTCTAGCTGAATTACTTCTGTTGGAACTTTTTGCCTTTTGTACATTCAGTTCATAAGAGTCTGAGCAATATGGATTATCCATCAATGTATAAAACTTGACTACTTTGGTTTTACTTGACCAGTCACAGAAGCCAAACTATAACAGAAGTATTTCCTTTAATTGAACTGACTCTAAATAATTTATGTATGATTCACAGTTTTAGTGGACATGTGATTTTAGGAAACTTTTCTTTAAATATGGTATTCTCCTAATGTTAACATAGATATTTATTTCTCTGTTTTTCAGAAGATTAAGAGATCACAAACTGAGATCAAGCATGTATAGTCTTCATAAATAATATGAAATGGTATTAATGATTCGATCCAGCAAACAACTCTCTGGTCACTTATTTGGTTCAGGTTAAACCTCAACCACATTGCAATACATTGAAATTTGAGCTCCTGTGCTTACAAATCAATTATCTGATATCCACTCCTCTGTCTTGAACCATTGTTCAAACATATCTCTATTCAAATAGGGGTTTGCGTAATTTAGAACACAGAATAAAATGCCTCTGGGTAAACAGGAACCCAGACAGTGCTATCAAAGATTGTCACGTGGATTATATTTTTCTAAAATATTGCGTGAATAGGTGTTATAGATTATATTTACTTGCTTCTACGAGAACTCTATTAAACCAAAGCCAATATATTAGAATTTTATTTTGAATATTAAATGTGATAAATGTTTGACTTCATATATTCCCTTAGTAAAAAATCAAATGGGACAGGCATGGTAACCCTTGCCTATGATCTCAGCAACACAGAAGGAGGCAGGAGGATTGCAAATTCAAAGCCAGCCTCAGCAACTTAGCTAAGCCCTAAGCAATTTAGTGAGACCCTGTCTCAAAAATAAAAAAAAATTAAAGGGGTTAAGAATGTGGCTCAGTGGTTAAAGTGCCCCTAAGTGCAATCCCTGGTGCAAAAAAAAAAAAAAAAAAAGAAGAAGAAGAAAAAGAAAATAACAAATAGATAACAGGTAAATTAAACATTAATCAAACTTTAGAAGAACATTAGCAAACATTAGCAGAACTTGTATTGTTTAAATTACAATAGTCTAAGTCTTGATAATTCTGAAAATTATCTGTCTTCATTAAAATATTTTGTGAAACAAAATCAGAATAATCTTTTAAATATTATATTCTATTAAATAGCTCTTGTATTTCAGCTTTCAAATCTACTATGTAGAGACATACATATTTTTACAAATACAAGAAAATTTTTGGAGATTTAGATGCACTAAAACTTTGTGTAATCTTTGGTCCTCTTTTCATTCATTTAATTATTTCTTAAAGTAATTGCTTGAAAAATAGTTTTTGTGTGGTCAATACCACTCACAATTTAGTTTAACAGCATAACTGCTTATTTACACCTTCATTTACTAGTTTCTAAAACTTTTCTAATTAAGAGTTTGAAAACTTACATGAAAACAATTCAAAATAAAACAGCTAAGAATATAGATAAAGATACATCACAAGGCCAAGAGATTCAGAGTAAAAGGAAACTGGGGTGAGCTAGTAACCTTGCGTAGTAGATACTGACTTCATGAATGATTACTGAGGTCTAAAGAAAAAAATAAAAAAAAATTGCACTGAGCCTTGTTTTCAGAAGGAAGTGACTGGATTTTAGAAGACATTGCCCATGTTTTGGCATACATCCAGTAATGTCCTTAAAATGGATCACTGTTTCTGGAATGTTCTAAGAGAAGTTGACCCAATTCCATTGCTTTCTAGCAATTTAATCTCTCAGAGGACTATATCTGAAAGAACATAGAATATCATTTTAGCTTATTTTCTTAAATATGGTTTGTTTAAATTCAGACTAGTCAAAAGTGTTGGCCAACTCACATTTGAATAATCTTAATATTCTTCTTCTTCTTTTTTTCTTTTTTTTAAATAAAATTAGAACTCACATCTGAGACCAGGTATGAAAACTATGATAATAACTTTTTTTTTTTTTTTCCTGATCAGACCCACTACGTTTCTAAACAGGTTGTGTTCACAGAGTTGCTGCTAATTAATTATTCAGATAGACACAATTTTGAATAGATTAAAATGAAATCAAGATACAAATTGTCTAGTTATTTTAGTTTTTGCTATATGTTTTTTGGTCGCTCCATAAATAATAGACAGTTACTGTCCACAGTACAGTCACTATGCCAGCTTTGAGCAGCTCTCTTGGAATGAGATAAACAAATTAGAAATTCTATAAGAGTAAAATGCAACCTTTGTTAAGCAATGGTGTGAGCATATAGAAGAGGGAAGAACAAAGCCTAATTAGTGAGAGGGGAGTTTAAGTGATATTTGCACTGAGTGTTAAAGAACTGGTAAAAGTTAGCTATTTAGAGAATATTAAGACAGGCATTATAGACACAGACAACCACATAAATGAGGGAATGAAATGTGTAGTAACTCTCTTACTAATAACATTCACTGCTTCTTTTTTATGACCTCACAAAAACTTATCATATGAGCTCTCTGTGGAAGACTGTTCAAGTGAGTGCACATGTGTGTGTGTTTGCAGGGAGGGGTATGGGTGTGATTTGTCAGCCTGGGACAAAGAAAAGTATCTAATGTTTAACCAATTCTGTTTACTACCTATCTGTAGTGTATCCATCTACCTATATATATTTCTAATGATAGTTATTTTATTGGATAAAATATGGCAATAAGACATAAATTAAAAAATAAGAGCATTAAGGGTCTCTTTTGCAAATGAGTGCTGGGTGATATACTACTTGTCGGACATCATGAGGGAGTTAAGACTAGGATAGTAAAGGGAATTGTGAAATCATGAAGCCCTAAAAAATGGAGTGGAATTAAATGTATAAAAGGAAGAACTGGGATGAAAATGATACTAAAAAAACAAAGTATAAAATATATATTTTCATTAATATTAACATAGGAATGATAATTTATAGATTTTAATTAGACATATGCATTGGAAATAAATTTCATTGGAAAGTCAGTCTAATTGAGTTTTGTTCAGTATTCTTGGATCATATCATTGAATTAAAATAAAACTCCATGAAAGAGTAATGAACTATTAATTTCTTAGTTAGCCTTTATCAAATGCAAGGATATTTCAAAAGCATTAAGCAGAATGTCCCTGTATATAGCAATAAGCCAGGTTTTTTGTTTGTTTGTTTGTTTTGTGTGTGTGTTTGCAAATGAGTGCTGGTGATATACTACTTGTCGGACATCATGAGGGAGTTAAGACTAGGATAGTAAAGGGAATTGTGAAATCATGAAGCCCTAAAAAATGGAGTGGAATTAAATGTATAAAAGGAAGAACTGGGATGAAAATGATACTAAAAAAACAAAGTATAAAATATATATTTTCATTAATATTAACATAGGAATGATAATTTATAGATTTTAATTAGACATATGCATTGGAAATAAATTTCATTGGAAAGTCAGTCTAATTGAGTTTTGTTCAGTATTCTTGGATCATATCATTGAATTAAAATAAAACTCCATGAAAGAGTAATGAACTATTAATTTCTTAGTTAGCCTTTATCAAATGCAAGGATATTTCAAAAGCATTAAGCAGAATGTCCCTGTATATAGCAATAAGCCAGGTTTTTTGTTTGTTTGTTTTGTTTTGTGTGTGTGTTTGTGTTTCAATGCAGTAAGAAACCAAGCCAGACTTGGTGGCACACGACTGTAATCCCAGCTATTCTGGAGACTGAGGCAAGAGCCAGCCTCTGCAATTTAGTGAGACCTGGTCTCAAAGTAAAATTTTAATAAAGAGACTGGGAGATTATAACTCAGTGGTAGAGCACCCCTGGGTTCCATCTCCAGTATCACAAAGACAATAATAAGAATAATTTTATGAGAAACAAATTATCTAAAATGTTACTTTCTGGAAACACATTCCTATTTTGAAGCTCTCTGACTCTTCTCTGCTCATGTGCACAGATACCATACATTTATCTGTTTGAATTTTTGTCATTAAAAAGAGCTTTTGAAGAGGGGCTAGAGCTATGGCTCAGCAGTAGAGTGCTCTTCTTGCATGTGTGAGGTCCTGGGTTCAGCCTCAGCACCACATAAGTAAAATAAAGGTACTGTGTCCACCTACAACTAATAAAATGTTTTTTTTTTTTTTTAAATGAGCTTTTGAAGAATGTTAATATGCACAGAATTATTGCATAGAAAAGTTTGACATATTTCTTTATGACCAGATTTTACTAGAGCCTCACATTAAGTGTTCTTAATCAAAATGAAATTGAAAATTAAGGCAATTATCCTGCTGATTTACCTTTGAAGCGCCCCTGAAATATCCTGATAATGAAATGTTTCTTTTTTTATCTAAATATGTGTTGCCTTTACTTAACTCTGAACTATTCATTTTACAAATTAAGGTTCCATTTTTTCTTTTAGGTGGAATGGGAAAGTCAAAGTAGTAAAGATCTTGTGAAAAATACTTTTAGCATTAGAATTTGAAGAATCATTTATGCATATTGGGTTTGGTTAATGAGATAAACATGTAATTAAATTCAAATGAAATTTGTACATAATTATAATTCATAATTATAATTACTCATTAGTTGGAAGATATTTTTCAATGTTTGGGCATGCAGATATGTAGAAGATAGACTCAGTGCATGGTCTCATGAAGCTTATGCTAGAGGGCTTAGAAGAAAATTAATTTAGGTAAAGTATAGTGACAGAGGTGGAAGGTGAGGAGTAAAGAACTGTATTACCTAGCATGGGCAGAGATGAATTCTGAGGGGACATTTGTGCTGAGATAAAAATGAAAGGAAAAAAAATCCAGCCATGCAAGGATTTGAAGAGGGAATATGCAAGATAAAGCAAATGTAAATATAGAAGATTTTCTGCAGCAATGAGATGAGCTGAATTCTCCCATTTCATGTCTACAGAATTCCAAATAGGGGTGGGAGGGGTTAAGAAATAATTCATACTCTTAGTATATTTTGGTAAATTGATTCAACAGTTAATGTGTACCTAGAATTTACCAAGCGCTGTGCTAGGTACAAAAGATGTGGAAATGAAAGACAGACCAGACCATGTTCTCTAAGCATCTGTCTTGAGCAGGTCTTATATTCCATAGTACTTTAAAGATTCCAGCATCCTTTAAATGTGGGAAGATGTTTTTTTTTTTTTTTTCCTCATTAACTTGTTTTTTATCTTGAATGCATTTTCTAACATTTGCATTATACTCCATATCACCTCTGAAGTAACATCCAGGTCTCCACCTCCCTCATTTTACCTATCAATCATATTGACAGTTGTCTATCTAAACCTGTACTAGACATTGAATGCCATATATATAACTTGTGGCTCCTGATTTCAGTGCAGATATGTGTAAGATAAATTGCAAATATGTAGTATATTAAGTTCGAAGGAGGTAAGACTGATGTGGATCAAGAACAATGGGTAAAGGATTTGTAAATTAAAAATTCATGGTTCTAGACTTCTAGTTGGCAACAGAAAAATAGGGACTAAAATATGCAGTCTTTTACTTTATAATCTATACTTCTGTATTCCTTCCTTATGATGTGAGCTGTACCTAAGTGTGTAGTAGAACATTGGATCCCCACCTCTTGTTTTCCCTCTTGAAAATCACATGAATGAAATATCACAAAAGCATTACATCGGCACTTTGTAGGACTAATATTTAAATAAATTACTTAATAAAGTTTCTTTAAAATTCAAGAAATTGAACTATTTTTTATATACACATGTATGATCCCTTAATGATTTCTAGGACAAAATTCCAAAAATGTTGTTTCCATATATGTGCATTCAGTTAGGAAACCTACTGCACCTTGCTAGCCAACATTAATGCATTCAAATTCGAATTCACGTGCTTTCATTAAAGAGCCAAATTTAAATCTCTATGGTAACTACTGCAATAAATGTGCAACATCTTAAGCTATGATTATGCTGTCACACTTAGTGATGTCTATCTTAGGTACTTGGCTACCAATCGCTTCACTGTTGTTCTAGTCAATCTGAAATGTAGTTTAAAAAGGAAACTAATTATGAGATTTATTTAAATAAGACTGAACGATTTCAGCAATAACAGATTGTAGATTCTAGGAATGACTCTTGAAGGGTGTGAGAAATATCGAGAGGAGACTTTGATCCAACTGTCCTAAAATTGAATGTTAAGTACCAATGAAACTAAGTAATTTTAATTGAAAAGCTAGTTTTAAATTTATAATGGATTTTTAAAATTACCATTAAAAATTATCAATTTAATGGTTTTTACAACATCTAAATTATCTAGAGTTCATGTGTTAAGAATCCTAACAGTGTTTTATTAATTATCAAAGAGCAAATATGCTAAAATTAAGATTAAAATTAGGGGTTGGAATTTTTAGTCTTTCTCTTACCACCATGATCTGCCTGCATACTAAAAATTGTTTCTGCATGGTCTATACCACTATCAAAGTTGCTTTTGCTTTTTGTACTGGAGATTGAACCTAGGACCTCATAAATGATAGGCAGGCACTCTACCACTGAGCTATATCCACAGCCCTATTTAAGATGTTTTTTTTTTATTTTGAGAAAGAGTCTTTCTAAGTTGCTGAGACTGGTCTTGAACTTGTGATCCTTCTTTTTCAGTCCCCCAAATAGCTGGGATTATAGGTGTGCATCACTACACCTAGCACTGTTGAAGTTTTGATTGTTTTCCCATTTATTTAAATATGTCATACACTGTTATGATGATCTCTCAAATCCAATTTTTTTGTTGGCTAACTAAACTTATTTGGGTTTGAAAAATTATCATAACTTCTGCAATTCTTAAATTAGATAAAAAACTATAATAAACTAAGGGAAAATTATCCCATACTAAACTCTTAATGATATATTTGAATAGTAGTAAGACCTGCTGAAAGATAAATGCTTCTTGATTATTACTCTGGCTGTAAGAGAAGACCTCAGGAACTGCAAACTTGCTTTCTGTATCTGGGGAACAGAATGGAAACTCTTGATTCTTTAAGGTCATGGAAAGTTAAAGATGTTCCTGAGGAAGTTGGAAATTATGTTGTAGAGTCAAGGCAAAGTATAAGGAAGGTGACAGATTTGAGAGTTAGCTTTATGGAATTTATAATTAAATGAGCATATGAGAATGGATGACTTTGTCAAGAAAGAAAACAGGGAGAGCAGAAGAAGAAAGCATGTCCTTAGGTAGCATCTACATTTAGGGGTAGAAGAAAGACGAGAAAGTGAATGCTAAATCAAAGCTGTCAGAGAAGAACAAATATAATGTCACAAAAACTTTTGAAAGTTATGGTGATTGTCAACAGTGTCAAATGCTGCAGAGAAGAATAATGAAAGCTCATAAAAGACTTCTTGAGTGGTTTCAGATGATGGGTTCAAGATACCGGAATATGAGTTGTTAAGATAATTGGATTTTGAAGATATGTAGGGGAAGAAAAACGTTTTTAAACAAAATTTACCAGCAAACAGAAAAGGAGATGCATAATAAAAGGTAAAAAAAAAAAAAAAGATCAAACTAATTATTCCATGTTTGCTACCCTTTCATTTTATCATTTTATTTTAAATAAAATATAAACATACAGGAAGCTTGAAAATATGAGATGATCATAAAAAAAGAGGAAGGCAAATTGATAAGATAAATACCTTGAGGGTTTGGAAGAATATGATGGAGATAAAATGAAGTATATCTGTCTGACACTTTTTAGCTGACAATGCAGTTTCACACTCATTATTTCACAATGTCTTTTCCAGAACAATATGAGCGAGCTATTATTTTATTCTATAGCTGAACATTTTGAGCCTTAAAGAAATTGTCATGTGGCTAGATATTGGCAATGCTGAATATCAAACCCACTTTTCTGTGCTGTGAATCTAGTGTTCATCTATTCTGAGTTCAAGAGGTCAAGGGTAGGATTTAACTTTGGAGAGGAGGTTTGACTCTATTTCCTAAGAAAGACGGAGGAAGCTAAGACTATTTGAGACATTTCATGGCAAAATGAGTAGATTGTCAGGGCAGCTCCTCTTCAGCTCAAGAAAAGTAAAAGGAAAGAGATTATTTATAGATTAAAAATATGCAATTGATATGGGGGCTTGATAGGAGGAGAAAATTTGGATTTCTTCAGCAAGCATTTGAACAAGCATTGATATTCTCTATGTAACAACCTTTAAATGTCAGAAGAGTAACATCTTGCAATTCTATTGAAACAAGAAGAAATTGTCTTTACTGTGCTTCAAGCATGGTATTGGGAGAAATATACATCATACATCACTTTCCTTGTTTTTGATTGATAAATGAGCAAAATAATATTCTAAAAGTTGCTATATTTTGTTCTTTGGTTTTTTGTTTGTTTGTTTGTTTGTTTTTGTTGTTGTTGTTGTTGTTGTTGTTGTTGTTCCTGGTCCTGGGGATAGAACTTAAATCTTCATACATGCTAAATGAATGCTACCACTGCACTACATTCCCAACTTCATGGCTATTTCTTAACTCTTCTGAAATGTGTAATGTAATCTACATTGAATGCCAACAGTTTCTTTTTAAAAAATCAAAAACTGTTGAAAGTACAATATTATTTCCCAGTATAGTGGGCTTTATGTGTAATTTTAATGAACACTTGAGGTGATATCAATATTAATATGGGTATTTTTATGCATGTCATATTTGTATCACTAAGGACTTCAAAGCAAAAACAAAAAAAATAGTGTCTGTAAGATGACTTTTGGAAGGGAATCATAGTTTTTATTGGTAGCATTAGAATTTCATTTATACCCCCTAGAGAAAGTATTTATCTGAAACAAAATGTATAGCTTTTTATAAAGATGTTTTGTGTCATTGACCAGAAACAAGCTGTTAAAAGACCACGAACAGAACTAGGCTTGGGGTGAGTACCTCATTAAAATAGGGGATGGCTCTTCAACTGTCACATGCAAACTGATGAGTAGACTTTAACATGCCCAATCTAACATTCACAATTTCACTGGCCTCTGAACTACTTGAAGATAGAGAGCCATGCTTTATTATTCTTTCTCTGTGCCCCAGAGCCCAGCAGGGTACTTGACATAAAGTCAATGGCCAGTGTATATTTGCTGAGTAGATGCCAGTCAAGTCCTGAGAGGAAATGCTTGAGAGGACAGAGATTATTCCCTGTCCTCAAATCTATCACAATGCTTAAGAAACACTTGACCTCTTTATAAGTTGTATGGGGAATTTCATTTAAACAAAACATGAAGCAACTACAGAGAAACTGATTTTTATTTGCCGATAGAAAAACTAAGTACCTGAAAGGTAACTTTTTTCCTGAGGTGTCAGGTATTTCCCATCCAAATTCTTTGCATTTCTGGCATGTGTAAAAGAGCAGGAGATGTGGCACTCTGCAGCTGGGTACCCAGGTGGTCTACTGATATTCAAAGGGACCATTCTGGCATGAATTCTTAGGGCAGCGTCATGCAGCTGTCATGAGCTGCTCTGTGGCTAGAAGCAGCAGATGTTACTGATCTGACAAGCAGTCACACCATCAGATACAGGAGGACACCAATACAAAATGCAAAATATCTGATCTGAACATCATTTAATGTATCTCAGACACTTGCCATCTAGTTTTCAGTAGCATCTACATATAGTGTTTTTTTTCCCCCCCCCATGGTTGAGATTTACTTATTGGGTTAATTTTATAACAAGGGAAAGACAAATTCTGATAAGTCTGCTCTTGTCTTAATATTCCCCTTAAATGTACTGAAAGGACTTCTAAAACATCCGGGATTTATTAGACTTTAAGATTATTGATTACTGAAGGATGGTAAAATATAACTATGACATGTTATTTCTTGAATGTGACTTATCACATATCATTTCTTGTTTGTTTTTTTATGAGTTATCTGCTGAGAACAATCTGTGCTCATATAAAAGCAATACTTTTTGTAAATATGAAAAGCTAGACTCTAATTTTTTAGTCAGTGCCACCTTATATTACATAGGATTTTCAATATCCGGTTTACTATTTTATGTTTTTCATTTCTTTCCAGCTATATTCATACATTTCACTTAAGTATAAGATGAAATATTTCCATAACACAATCAGAACCATGTTTTCCCTGTTGATTGAAAGGAGAATTGGGATTTTCCAAAGCAAGCAGCCTTAGAAAGAGGTATAATAATCACATATAACAATTCTCTTGACTCCAAAAGAATAGAGTACCATAATATGTGGTGTTCTAAAGGTCAGAAAGCTCCAGGGAAAGAAAGTTGTTGAAAGGCAAAAGTAAGAGTAAACTATACATCATAGAATGTTGGCATTTGTATATTGGGGGTATCTCCACTGTGCATTTGAATTACTGGGGATGGGTGTTTGTGTTTGAGAGGAATGGGACATGAGATTAAAAACTCCATCTGTGACCACCACAGCCCTGCCATATGTTGCATATACACTGGTTCATTCTCATGCACTCTCAATTCCATTTCAAAGCAGTTCTTTATTTCAAAGATACTCAATAAAAGCATATTTTTCCATTCTTTTGATCCATTTTCTTTTCTTCATTTCTCCAACCTCATCCTTTCCTGTCCCACAGTCAAGACTCTGAAAACGTAAAGACATATACTGTGTTTGGGAGCCTTCTCTTAAAAAGACTTATTTTAGGATCAATGTATTAAATATTTTGGAAAGTGAATTATTATTTTTTTAAAATAAGGAATATTTTGAATTGGGAGCTTTCAAAAAGTTAATTTTGAAGTTAAGATAAAAAGTACTTTATAAGGGAAAATATTAGAAAACTGATCATTTTAGAAACAAATGAATAGGAAATAAAATGTGATATGAATTCAACTCACCACTGTCTACATTCAATACCAATTTGGAAAAAAAAATCTTTAAATTATCCTAATGTATAATAACAATGTCTTGAAAACTTGGAGAACAAAAGTGCTTTTGTAGATTTCTTGTTTCTATAACCTTTGTAACCTTTCTAAAATGGAAAACTCACATAAGTTGAGGTGGAGAAGGAAGATTCACAGGGCCTTTTTTTTTTTTTTTTTAAGCTTTCTCTTCATCAGAGAATAGTATTCTGTCTTTCTCTTCCAATACATCTAAGATATACTTACCTAACTAGGAAAATGTTGACGCAAATTTTGATTTTTTTTTCATTTCTGTCTAGGCATAATGATCTCTGAAATGGACCTGATGTCTGGAGACTAATCTGAATCATAGAAATAGTTGTTAAATATCTTAGCCAACATCAACCCTACCCTACTCCCTCTTCTTTTACCTGTGAATTTTCTGAGGACTCTCAGGATTAAGTAACGTGTTCCAAATTTTACAATCGATCTGTGTTTATTTCAAAATCAGCTTTCTGATCTCAAATCTGATGCTTTTCTCTTTCCTACAAATAATTCTTCTTCAAAACAGCGTTCAACTGGGCAGGGGGTATACCTCAGTAGGTGAGGACGTGCCTTTAATGTACAGGGTCCTGGGTTAGATTTCTAGTACTATATAGGGCAAGAAATAAGAGTCCTGAGGCATGTGGAATCTCTCTGTGGTTACAGGCAAGTGAACACTTAAAGACCACAGAAGCTTGGTGTGGATGAATCCACATTTTGAAATGTTATGATCACATCAAGATGAGTCTCCAGCTGTAGTGATACTTCCTGGATCATCCTCTCAACTACACAGTACAATGAAAAGTAGACAAGTGTCAACCAAACAATTAAGGCATTTCCACTCAAACTAACTGAGGAATAATTGGCAAGTTTCATTACAAGGATGAAGAAAAAATGCCTACAGAATCCCATGACTGCCCCTTTTGTATAATTGTTTCATACCTCTTGTATTTATCTCAATTTATCCAGTATCATAGTGCCTTCAGGATCTCAATGGAGGCTTTTTTCAGACTTTATTCATTTGTAAGAAGTAAATAATTTGTCATCAATCTAATTAGATGTATATGAAAACAAAGTACAGTCAAAGTGCTGACAGGAATTATTCTAAACAAACAGTGTCTGTATGTTGTTTTGGGGTTTTTTTCCCCTTTGCCAACACAAAGAAATCTGTACTTGTTCTTCCTAACTCAACTGCACAGCATACATAATTTACATGCATCATGTAATTTTTCATATTTCTCTTTAATACTATTAATATACCATTCAGTTCATATTGAACACTTACATAACTAAACATTTCTTTTAAGCTTAGGGCACACTGATTATATAGTATCTTTAAATTCTGATTTTTTTACTACAGGTAAATTGTATCTCAATTTTATATAGTGAAACGTGGTGCTTCTTCTCAAAGAGATAATGGGGTTGGTATAGAAGACTAATATACATAACATATATAAGTATGCATTCATGTATAAATAACCTCATACCTACACACATATACAAACATTTACCAAGAGGAAAAACTACATAATTGAGAACTAGTGGGATGTTACATAGGTAGATCATAGTGTTAGAAATCCATGAAGACTGAGATCATTAAGAGCAAGTATAGTCAAGAAGTGTTCACTGGAAGAAAACATATGTGAGCTAGACCTAATAGAAAGGAGGTAATAGGTAAGGGAACTGCATACACTAAGGTTTAGTTTAATCCTCACAAATTGTGTCAGGTTGTTGCCTGCCTCTCTATTTCTTTGTAATCACCTTATAAGTAGTCATTATTACTCCTTTCCTGGATTATTCCAATAACTCTGCTAAACCTTTTCTGATTTTTCTGTTTTAATCTATGTCCCACATAAAGGCTAAGTGTCCCTATGTGGACTGGTTTGCATTAATCATCACAGCTCCTTCTTGTGGTAGATCCTTCTATTTTCATTTTACTATCTAAAACCTGTACATATAGAAAGATGAAGTAACCAAGGTACCCAGCTGGTGAGAGACAGGGCAGGATATCATCGTGGGTGCTGGAGGCTACACTCAAGACCTTTGTGCCACATGGTTGACATTGTATGTTACTGTTTGCTTTTATCATTAACGCTGTATTAAACAATGACTTTCTGCCAGAAATAGTATGTGTTGGTTTGGGAAAGCAGATAAAGATTAGTATGAATACATGCAGCTGCATGAATTTGACACAACAGCTGTAATGTTAGAAACAATAGCAGCATTAGAACTGAGATTGCAAAGTTGGAGCTTATGAAGTTTCTGAACCTTAATTAAAATGTCACTGATGTAGGTGCCAGAAAAACATGAAAAAGATAATGTATGTTAGTTAATTGCCTCCTAGCGGGAGGAAGAAAATCAAGTAGATAATCAAATGAGCAATGGGCATTTTACATTTTGATTAACAACCTACTCTATCATCAAAAGACTCTCATAAAAATATCTGGGAACAAAGACAAGTAACTAACTAGCTTCAATTCTCTATGGAAAAAGAGCAGTTTGTATTTCATACATGGTCAAATTTACTTGAGAGAGATATAATGCATAAATATTAATCTGTTGGAAGCCTAGAAAATAACAATCAGATATGCTTGAACATACATAGTAGTTCCACATCACCTGTTAGTATGGGTGACACAGCATGTTTTACTCAGTTTATGCTGCCTGTTCAGACATTGGGAGACACTTTCAGAAAGCAAAATGTAGTATTCTAATAGGCAACTAATTGCCTATTGTTTTAAAAACTTTTTACTGTGTACCTAAACCCTTAGACATATAAAGCTCTCAAAAACCTTTACACCAAAAAAAAAAAAAAAAAATTAATAAATGGGCTAAGGAACTGAACAGTCACTTCTCAGAAGATGATATACAATCAACAAATATATGAAAAAATGTTCAACATCTCTAGCAATTAGAGAAATGCAAATCAAAACTACTCTAAGATTTCATCTCACACCAGTCAGAATGGCAGCTATCAAAAACACAAACAACAATAAATGCTGGTGAGGTTGTGGGGAAAAGGGCACACTCATACATTGCTGGTGAGGCTGCAAATTGGTGCAGCCAATCTAGAAAGCAGTATGGAGATTCCTAGGAAAACTTGGAATGGAACCACCATTTGACCCAGCTATCCCACTCCTTGGTCTATACCCAAAGGACTTAAAAATAGCTTACTACAGGGACACAGCCACATTAATGTTTATAGCAGCACAATTCAAAATAGCTAGATTGTGAAAACAACCTGATGCCCATCGATAGATGAATAGATAGGGAAACTTTGGTATATATACACAATGGAACACAACTCAGCACTAAAAGAGAATAAAATCATGGCATTTGCAGGTAAATGGATGGAGTTGGAGAAAATAATGCTAAATGAACTCAGCCAATCCCAAAAAACCAAAGGTCTATTGATTCCTTTGCTATGATGATACTGACTTATAAAGCAAGGGAGGGGGGATGAGAGGAATGAAGGAATGTTAAATAGAATAAAGGGGACAGAGGGGAAGGGAGGGGGCAAGGGGATAGGAATAATAGCAGAATGAGTTCAACATCAATACACTAAGTGCATGTATAAAAATTCAAATGCTGTGAAAATACTTTGTGTAAAACCAGTGACTTGGAAAAATGTGCTCTTTACACGTAACATGAAAGGAATTGCACTCTGCAAGCATGTATAACAAATTAAATTAAATAAAAAAACTAAAGATGGGCAATATTGTAATTATTATTATATTAATTTTTATTAATATAAAATTATATTATTATAATAATATAACAATTATAATCTTAAAGAAAGTCAAGATTCTTCAATACATTCTTCAATAACAAAAACATTTGAGCAAGAATAGTTGGTTTCTGTAACAATGCTGATTTCCCTGAAAAACAACAACAAAATGACATGCAAGGTATCTTTTTACTTCGCCTACTACTTGTAGTGCTTGATACATACAATCTTGTTATGGTCTAGATGTAGTTATTACTATGACTACTTTCCAAAGGGAAAATTAAGCCCTTGAAAACTTACATAATTTTCACAATACACATAGGTAATAAATGACAGGGCCAATAGAATATTTCTTTTGCTTATTTCATAGCCCAAGTTCTTAATAAATGTATCATACTATCACTTTCTTCTTTTCTTCTCTCCTTCTTTTCTACCTTTCTATATTTATTGAAGGTATAACTAAGGGAAATTATCATGCTCAATTTGAGTTCTATTTACTTTAACATTTAACCCTATATATTCTGATCAATTAATGTTGATAAATTATAACATTTGATCAGTGAAATGTTTAATTTTTGTGTTACTTTATTCAGTAGCCATAATAATAGTAGTAGTAGGAGTAGGAGTATTACAGTATTAGGGACCAATCCAGGTTGCTCTACCACTAAGCTACACCCCAAGCACCTCTTCTTTTCTTGAGAAAGGAACTTGCCTTGAACTTGAAATCCTCTTGCCTCAGTCTCTTGAGCTGCTGGGATTACAGGCTGGGGCCACTGTGCCCAGCTACCTTCTCAGTATTATTATGAACAGGTATCAGCCTAGGTAACTCATATTTGTTATGTATACCTACCTTGATCTTTTCACTTTCAAATTTTGGAGAGAAGTTTACCTAAAATATGCAACATCAGTTTATCAACATATTCTTTGAGCACAGATGGTGATTGGAAGAAGTACTCACATTATTCCTAGAGTCAGCAGTTGCGAACAAATATTCACTGAGTTATGGAACATTTATTACCACCTCTATGTATCTCTCCCAGTTATATTTGAGGTCTGCCTCATGTGTAAGAGTTAAAAGCAAAGGTAGGTTTTCCTTAAGTTTAATAAGTCAGCATCCATTATTAGGCATTGAGCCCTTACATATACATTCAAACTCTCATTTGCAAGTTAGGACGGCAATATAAAACCAGCACTTCCATACATCCTCACCTTTGCTAATTAGAAGAGAAAGGAGGGAGAGCATTGAAACCCCATTTAAAAAGATTTCCAACCAGATTTCATTCTCTATTGCGTGTTTAGAGTGTGGTGGACAATTATCTTTTCCTCACTTATCACAAGGTCCATGGCTGATAACAGTAAATGGAAGAGATGAACAACAAAAGTATTTAATCAAAGTACTTTAAAACAAGGGAGATTACAGAAATGAAGGCCCAAAGGTCATGGAATACGGAGTATTTTCATGTTTAGGATCAATGCAAAATGGACAATTATGTATGTCCAGTATGATTGGATTAAAAGGGTATGATCTGGAAACAGACAAGAGAGAAAAAGAGTTGGAGTGATTTAATATGACTAATTTTTTCACATTCTTCTTGCCTTTGGGGTAGGAGACGGGACTTCCTTTAGAAGGAGGGTCTTATGACTGGCGTTCAGATGAGGTAAGTCAGAGAAGTCCATATTGCTGTGTATTATGGTTTAGGTATAAGGTGTCCCTCAAATGCTCATGTGTAAGACCATACAAGATGGTTTAGAGGTAAAATAACTCTATTTTGATAATTTTAACCTAATCAATGAATTAATCCACTACTGTGGATTAATCAGGTGATAGATAATGTACACAGTTAGGGGTGGCTGGAGAAGATGGGTCACTAGGAGCATGCCAGTGCCATCAGGGTTTGCATTTTTTCCCCTGGTTAGTGAAGCTCTCTCTCTCTCTTCCTGTCTGCCATATCCTGAACTACATTTCTCAGTCACGCTCTTCTGCCATGATGCTCTGCCTCACCTGAGCCCAGCACAATGAAGTCAGCTGTCTATGGCCTAAGACCTCTTTTTCCTCCTCTGTCTTGTTCTTATCAGGTCTTTTGGTCAGGGCATCAATAAAGCTAACTGAAACACCTTGTTTCAGATGAGAAAGGAAGGAGAAGATAAAAGTGATCTTCTGGTTTCTACAATTTTTTCAGTTGCCAAGGTGCCATATTTTGTGATATCATGTGTTTGAGGCCTAATAGAATAAATCCCAGAAGTCCACAAGCCCTGGTAGGCCCACAAAATTACACATGGGAAATATAGAGCTCTAGGTATCTCACACAACCACAGTGCTGATTTGTCTTTGCAAAACGGCACATAGGAACTCTGAGGACAGCTGTCAATCACTGGTTTATATGTAAAAGGACTTACAGTACAGTCTGGATTTTAAATGTTTTTATTTTTTCTCTGGCTGTTTTCGTGCTCTAAGAAAGCCCTTCCCAGATTTAGGACAGTTTCTAGAGTTTACTGTTAATTTACACATATTGAAACCAAGACTTCGTAAACACTATGTAGCTGACCTTCTCTTTTCTCCCCAGCTCATAGTGACCCAGAGCGTGGGATGGGGAAGAGCAGGGGTTTGGAGGTTGTGTCCCCCACCACCAGTATTTAGGGTCCCATGGAATGGCTAAAGAATGGTGACTGCCTGTTGTTGGCTCAGTGTGCTTCCACCTGCACTAATGGCCCCCACCCACATGGTGATCTTCCATACACAGTTTTTGTTTCCTTATAACTTTGTTTATCTTCACACCCTATCCCCTCTGTTATCCAAGGATCTTTTGAGGAGCAAGATCTTAGTCTTTCTCTCACAACATAGGGTCCTCAACTGCCTTTCTCATCTTGTTGCTGACCTGCCATATTTCTTGCTCCACAGCTCATTCTTTCTTTTCTATGATCCATGCTCTGTAGAGCCCAGACCATTGAGTTCTTGAACATTTCTTCCTCCCAGCATCACTACATGACTAGACCTAATTATTTTGCAAAGAAGCTGTATAATAACCCCAATGCTACCTTCAGAATTCCCTACATTAGAATCAGCACCTCTTTTACTATGGTCGGTCATATTTTTCCCCCACATCTGAGGGGAAGAACTTTTGCCCAAAAACTTTCTGGACACACTCTGCTCTATACTAATGACAACACTTGGACAACCCAGTGATACCTGTTCAGCAAGTATCTACCTGGGAGTGAAATGCCCCTCTTGCCTTCACTCACTTAGCTTCTTATTTGGCCTGTGAAGAAGGAAAGAATCTATTTACTTATGCCTAACCCATAGCAGGCAGGAACAACTACTCCACTAACTCTACATTCCTCACCATAAGAAGGCCTTATGAAACTTCTCCTCTGCAACAAACCATGTCTTATATCTTCTGAATTCTAGGCACTTTTTGGAAAGTCCTGGTCCTGGTACATTACCTGATTATTTTACTAAATTGTGTTTTTAAAAGAAAGAGAGATTAGTGTACGATTGTGTAATCATCTTTGTATCATTCAGTGACTGAGTTTGCCATGAACCATCAAACATTCTGTTGTTTTTGTTTGTGTTCTATTGTGACATCCAAAGAATTTCTTCAACTCCCAAAACCTGTGGAACATTACACATATCATTTCACTAAATTATTTCACTTAATTTGATATTTTAAAAATTTTCAAAAATGTAATTTAAAATCCTCCCAAAATATTTCTATTTAAATCTTATCATTCTGCCAAGAATGACTATTTTTTTTCATGTTAAACTTGGTATAGTCAATTTTTGTCATTTACTTGTCCACTCAAGCAGCATACAGTGGCATCTACTATAGATATAACACTGGATGTGGCTCTGGGGCTACAGAAATGACAAGAAACTGCACTGTCCTTTTAAAGCCTACATTGTAGTTGAGTAAAGAAAGTATATAAGGATAGAGATAAATGAATTTCAGATTGTGATAGGCAGCAAAGGAAGTAAGCAGAGCTCCATTAGAGAAAATCACTGGGTTTGGCTACTTTAAATATGGCAATTAGGGAAGACCTGTCTGACGAAGTGGTGTTTTCAGCTGAGATAAGAATGGGAAAGAAGCAGGCAAAGTTGCCAGAATATTAATAGAACAAAAAGGAAGCAGTTATTGAAGCTTTGGTGTGTGAAAAAGCATGTGATACGTTATTGTAAGAAATGGCAAAGGGCCAATATCACCATGTGTATTGACGGAGGGAGATAATCATGTGGGATATTAGAGAACCTGCTAAAAGATTTTGTTTATATTCACAGTGCAATGGAAAAGCATTGAAGAATTTTAACAGGGAAGTAAAATTTAATGATTAAATTTTTAAAGACCACTTTGATTTCATAGAACAAAACAAATTGTAGGACAGAAACAGTGAACGAGGCAAGACAATTAAGAGTCTATCACAATTGGCATACAAATATGTTTATTAGGTCAAGGATGTTGGCATTGGAAATGGGGAAATGGTGCTATGGACTAAAATGTGTGCCCCCCAAATTCATATGTTGAAAATTTAAAAGCCTATATGACTCTATTTGGGCCTGTAAGGCCTTAGTAAAGGTTAATTGAGTTCATAGGGTGGGACCTGAATCCAATAACATTGATATTATTTTTTTAAATTTATTTATAATAGTAGTATGTATTACAATTCATAGTGCACATATATAGTATCTTTTTACATACAACTGTTTGTATACAAAGTATATTCGTACCATTCAGGTCTTCAATCATGCGTTTGGGATAATGATATCCATTTCATTCAACCACCATTTCTTTTTATTTTCCTTCCCCCCCACCTTGCTCCCTCCCTTCCCCACCCTTACCTTTGACCATTCTAGTGTACCTCTAATCCTCCCCATCCAACAACACTGTGAACTAGCCTCCTTATATCAGAGAAAACATTCGGTATTTGGATTTTTGGATTTGACTAATTTCACTTAGCATTATATTCTCCAGCTTCATCCATTTACCTGCAAATGTCATTATTTTATTCTCTTATTGCTGAGTAAAATTCCATTTTGTATATATACCACATTTTCTTTATTCACTCATCTACTGAGGGACATCTAGGTTGGTTCCACAACCTAGCTATTGTGAATTGTGCTGCTATAAACATTGAAGTGGCTGTGTCACTGTAATATGCTGTTTTTAAGTCCTTTGGGAATAGACCCAGGAGTGGGATAGCTGGGTCATAGGGTGGTTCCATTCCCAGTTTTCCAAGAAATCTCCATACTGCTTTCCATAGCGGTTACACCATTTTGCAGTCCCACCAGCAATGTATGAGTGTGCCTTTTTCCCCACATCCTCTCCAACATTTATTGTTGCTTGTGTTCTTGATAGCTGCCATTCTGACTGGAGTGAAATGAAATCTTAGAGTAGTTTTGATTTGCATTTCTCTAATTGCCAGAAATGTTGAACATTTTTTCATGTATTTGTTGATTAATCGTGTATCTTCTTCTGAGAAGTGTCTTTTCAATTCCTTAGCTCATTTATTGATTTTTTTTTTTTTTTGGTGTTAAGTTTTTTGAGTTCTTTATATATTCTGGAAATTAGTCCTCTATCTGATGTTCATGTATTAAATATTTGTTCCAAATTAGTTGGCTCTCTATTCACCTCACTGATTGTTTCTTTTGCTGAGAAGAAGCTTTTTAGTTTAAATCTATCCCATTCATTAATTCTTGGTAATAATTCTTGCACTACAGGATTCTTATTAAGGAACTTGGGGCCTAATCTGACATGTTGGAAATTGGAGCTTACTTTTTCTTCTATTAAGCGTATTATCTCTGGTCTCTTTCCTAGGTCCTTGATCCACTTTGAATTGAGTTTTGTGCATGGCGAGAGATACAGGTTTAATTTCATTTTGTTGCATATGGATTTCCAGTTTTCCCAGCACCATTTGTTGAAGAGGCCATCCTTTCTCCACTGTACATTTTTGGCGTCTTTGTCTAATATAAGACAGCTGAATCTTAAAAGGAAGAAGAGCTACTCAACTGTAGCACTTGGGCATGTTCTCTCTCTCTCTTTCTCTCTCTCTCTCTCTCTCTCTCTCTCTCTCTCTCCTCCCTCTCTCCCTCCCTTTTTTTTTCCTCCCCTCCCTCTTTCTTTCTCTCTGTCATCATGTAAGGACATAGCAAAAAGATGGCCATCTATGAGCCAGGAAGAACACCCTTATTAGAAACTGATTATGCTGGCAGCTTGATGGTGGACTTCCCAGGAGAACAGTGAAGAAAATATTCCTCTTCTTTAAACTATCACCTGGCCTTTTTCTATGGAGTTCTGTTGTAGCAGCCCAAGTGGACTAGGACAGATGGATATTCAGAGAATTATTTTACAGATGGTTCTACTAAGGTTTGTTAAGGAAATGCATATGAGAGGTGAAAGAGAGGAATTAATGATGACGTGTAGTTTGGTCTTACTGTTTATTTCTTTATTTTTGTTTGATCCCCTGGGAAAACAATGACACTGTTTATTGATAAATCTAAAAAAAAAAAAAAAAAAAAAAAAATCCGGCATAAAATAAAGTAAATCCTGGATGCCAGAAAAGGGATGACTGAATGATTCTACTTTGGACATAGCTGCTTGGATATCTGTGAGACAAGCAAGTGGAAGTGCCAAGTAAATGTTTGGATACACAAGTTTGGATCCTGGAGGAGAGGTCTAGTCTGAGTTGTAAATGTTGAGGTTGTTAGCATTCAGATCACATGTACATAACAGGAGCAAATTGAGACCATCCACTGAATGTACAAAGAGAGATGAAGACTAACATTTGAATAGAAATTTAGAGAGAAGGTAGATAAACAATGAAGTAGGAGAACAAGGAGAATCCAAGAAAAGAATCTACTAAATAATACATGTAAGGAAAAAAATTGTAATTTTTACCATACCAATTTTGGAGGAGCTGTAGAAATAAGCATCATTTTACAGTGAATAGAATGTAAATTATGGAAAGTAAATAGCATATATCAGAAAATATATTTTTATATTATTTTACAGTGAAGGAAAGCAAAAATGATGTATGCTGAGTACAGATGTGGACCAAATGCTGATTTTTTAAATTCTTTTGTAATTTTATTTATTTATTTTATTTGCCTTTTAACTATTTAAAAGATAGGTTATTTGACAAGGTATTATATTAATCTAGAAATGAGGAAAACGATTGATGTTTCAAGGGGATGACTAAATTATTGACATCCTTAAAAGAGACATAAGGGGTATGATCCAGACTGCCATGCAGTTTGTTTTTGATAGGTAGAGATCAACTCTCCCCACCTAACTGTAAGCATATAAAGCTATTTGTAGTTGTAAGAGGGTTTATAGATTTCATGTTAGAAATCAATTAAATACTCTGATTATTTTATTGCCTATCTTTTGAAGGGAATGTTGAATTTTCTTCTTCTTTTTATTGTACAATATTTAAATGTTTGATTAGAACCTGCCGCTAACATTACAGTTTAGGGGTCAGTTGGAAAAGAAACTCTTCTTTTACAAAAACATTTAGATGATACATAACACAATAAAAATTGTACACATTGATGGAGGACTTTTTTTTTAAGCAACTGTTTAAATCATATCCATCAAATAGAATGACATTAGTTACAGTCTAAAACTGTTATTAAAATTCCATATAGCAATAACTATTACTTTTCCTTAAGAAACTTATAGCATATATATGTATATATATATGCTATAAGTTTTATAGCATATATATACACATATACATATACATATTATATATATATATATATATATATATATATATATATGATTGTGTATGTAACAGGAGTAGTGGGGGTGTGTGTGTACACACATCCCTCAGTAGTCCACCGTGGAAGGTTGGTTCCAAGAATCCTCATAGGTTTCAAACCCTGCAGATGTTCAAGCCCTTTATATGAAATGGCATAGCATTTGCATATAACCTACACATATCCTCCTGTGTACTTTAAATTATCCTAGATCATTTATAATACCTAATACAATATAAAATTTGTGATATATGTTACACTATATTAGCAGATAATGATAAGTAAAAATTCTGTTCATATTCAGTATAGATGGAATTTACCTCCAGTATCTTCAATCCATAGTTGGTTGAACTCACAGGTGTGTAATCTATGGATATAAAAGGTCAACTCTGTGTGTATATGTGTGTATGTGTAGTGTGTGTGTATGTATATGTGTATGTGTACACCTTTGGCCATACAATGAAATCTTATGGAAATAAGTGTTTCTAGATACTTTACATATTGCCTAACCTCAGCTGCATAGTAAATCCCAGAACATTAAGAAATATATAATATGTCTTCCAAGAGTCATCATAGAAAATTTTGGATACCAAATATGTGTTAAATAGCAAGTAGGTTAACTACTAGAAATTAGATTGTCTAATAAAATGACATTGTTGCAATTACATCTTACTGCTATGATTTCAAAGCTACCAGTATTCAAATATATTATGATCTTTCAAAGTAGTAGTTCTTGCCAAATGTAAGTATACTAGTTCTAGATTTTGCATATATCTTAACATTTTCTTGAAACATATAAGATCTGAAGATTTGGCCTAAGTTTCAATTGTTTCTTGTACATTAGTATTGCATTCTTTATAGTGACTATTTACAATAATTTTTCTTTTTCCAGATTTGGCAATGCGGAGGCTCTTTGGAGATTGTAACTTGCTCCCATGTTGGTCATGTTTTTCGGAAGGCAACCCCTTACACTTTCCCTGGTGGCACTGGCCATGTCATTAACAAGAACAATAGGAGACTGGCAGAAGTTTGGATGGATGAATTTAAAGATTTCTTCTATATCATATCCCCAGGTATGCAATTCTGACATTTTTTTCTTCTACAAGGAAACATAAAACTTTTAATATGCTCAATGTGTGTTTCACTACTCCTATTATTTTACTACTTTAAATAAAATAGTGTTTATTGCCAAATGTTAGAGAAAAATATCTGGGAAAGTTGTACTACACAATTTGATCTAAAATGAGAAAGTTTATATCTTTATATTCTTCTTTACTTTCCTCAATCCAAATAGAGAAAGCAGTACATAGATATATCCAAATTTAATTGACACTTATCAGGTCAATTTAAGAGTAAAAAATTTTCTGGGAGTGGTGGTGCATGCCCATAATCCCTGTGGACCTGGAAGCTGAGGCAGGAGGATCGCAAGTTTGAAGCTAGCCTCAGCAATTTAGTGAGGCCCTAAGCAACTCAGCAAGATGCTGTCTCTAAATAAAATATAAATGGGGCTGGGGATGTGGCTCAGTGTTTATCCCCTAGGTTCAATCCCCAGTACCAAAAAAAAAAAGAAAGAAAAAAGAAATGAGTAAAATTTTTGTGTTAAGCAAAGATGTTTTGTAATACCTTATTTTTTAAAGAAATTTCTGATTAAGGAAAGGTGAAATTGCTTCATATAGAAACAAGATAGAATATCACTTAAGTATTAAAATTTATGTTTTTGAAGAATAATAGCATAGTGAAGCTAATAATAGCATGGGATTATTAGTATTTTAATTCCTTTTAATTTTATAGTTTGTTTTATTTAATAGCCATATTACATATTTCCAAAAAAGCTATAAAACTAAGGCATTAAAAAGAAACAAAGTAAAGTTAGAAGAGAAACTTGTACCAGAGAAAGGTTGTCTGTCAAATTTCCAAGTGTAGACAAGGAGATAAAGTATAAATTGTAGAAATTCAACCATATTGATAACATAGTTGTAAGCATTTTGTCTTCAATGGTCTAATATGTAGGCTTACTGGTCATCAGTGTTATTATATAACCCATAGGCTATGGTTTGGATGTGAGCTATACCCCAAAAGCTCATATCTGAAATAATGCAAGTAGATTTGGTGAAGAAATGATTGGGTTATAGCCTTAACTAATCAGTGAATCATCTCTGATGGGATTAACTGAGTGGTAACTGAAGGTGGGTGGGGTGTGGCTGGAGAAAGTGGTTCATTGGGGGTGTGGCCATGGGGTATATATTTTGTAACTGGAAAGTGGAGTCCAGTCTTTCTCTCTCTGCTTTTTGATCACCATATGAGCAGCTTCTCTCTGCCACACTCTTCTGCCATGATGTTCTGCCTCAACTTGAGCTTAGAGGAATCAAACCTGCTGTCCATGGACTGAGACTTCTGAAACCATAAGCCCCCAAATAAACTTTTTCTCTCCTAAAATTGTTCTTGTCAGATCTTTCAGTAATAGAACGCAAAGGCTGACTAAAATACCATAACAACCCCCAAAATAATTCATTTCTACACCTTGTTTTCTATAATATGATCTACTACATGACTATTAAAAGTCAATTTGGATTCTAATGTACACATTATCATATCTGAAGTCGTGTGTAAGGCAATTAAATGCTTCTTTTATAAATAAATATGAAGAGACATATATATTTATAAAATAAATAAACAGTATGAGCTTTCACAATAAGATCCAGAATTCTACACAGGTAAGGAAAATTAGTCATTATATGTGTAAGTGGGTGATTAGAAGGACTTTTTCAAATGCTTTCAGGCCTCTTCTATATCAAGAAGTTATTGCCAAGAACATAGCTTCATGGATAGACATGTTGCTCTTTACAGCAGAAATTCAGACCAGATGTTCACAGAGCTAAGTTCAGCAAGAATATGTTAAATTTTCAGCAAGGCAGTGACATTTATATAACCTTTTCATTTTCTTTGACGATACTTTTTGAATTCAAGTCATCATTTATAGAAATAACATAAGCTCAAATATGAATAAGGAAGTGGAGTAATGGAGGAAGGACATGTGTTACTTGTGATTATATACAACTTGCATTTAGGAATGCCAGTGATTGAGAATAATTGTAGATATATGCACTATATTCATCTGCAATTATTATTATTTGTGAAAAGTGATGTCAATGTGGGGTTAAAGGGGATTTTCATCTCTACCCTCTGAAGATTTGATGGAATAAACTGACAGAAAAACAGATTAAATAAGAGAAAAGCCTTGGATATGTTTTAACTTGGAAAAGCATGGGGGGAAAATCATAATATGGTAAGTTGGACCCAGCAGTGTGATTACCTACTAGGACCACATGATTTGGAAGCCTATGTAATTTTTTTTTTTTTTCTGTAGATGATGGGGACAATGAGGACAGTTGGGGAACAGTAAATGACTTTTAGGGGAACTCAGTGGTTTTAGAAAACACAGAATGGCCTGGGAGAAGGCTTGTTGGGCTTGCACAACTGTATTGTGTGACAAAAGTCTCTCCAGGTATGTTAATAATGAGTCTTTAGTCTTCCTTTCTGCAATATGAGTTCAGTTGACAAAGCTCAGGGAAAAGACTGTAGTTATTTGTTTCTTCATTGGCAGGTGTAGAACATAAGGGAACTTTGTAGAAGTTCTCCCTGTCTTGGAAGAGGGGCTGGGATGGCAAGGACAAGACAAAGTTACAGAGACCTTGATTCTGAGCTGTGTTCTAAGGCCTTTTAATTTCATTTAGCTCAGCTTGCTCAGCATACCACAACACCACCTTATGTTGAGGGTGTTGTTCTCTGAACCCCAACATGTGCCTTTTGAATAATTTTTCACTGAGTTAAAAAGAGAGATAAATGAATCATTTCTGAAACTGTAATAAAACAGCACCTTTTAGACTTTAAATGTGAAATCTGCTATCTGAAACTAGTAGCTTTATTTTTCTCAGCAGGGACAGTTTGTGTATGCCGGAAAGTATAGTTTTTATATGACAATGAATATCATGAAGAAGGTCATTATTCTAAAATGGACTCTCTTAATCCGGAAAGGTATTTTAGAAAACAGAAAAATGGCACTTGGGGAATATGCTGAAAATATCCAGGAACATCCTTTGGGGCATTTATGCTTGTGCCTAAGACAGCATTGCTGAATGTGATGGAATCAGCCTGCTCTAGAGTGGGCAAAGGGGGAAAACAAAAGCATGAAACAGTGCATTGCTTCTCAGTAGAAAAAAGTAAAAGTAGGCCAGGACCTAGAGCTGGATGCCTAAAAACAATTCTAGCCCGAGGCAGGTTTCAGGTCATCCAAAAACAGATAAAGTGGGTTATTCAGGTTGTCAGGAATCTGTCAGTTTTATGAGAAAAAATTTAACCATGATTTATTTAGGCTATAGATTCTGATATTTTATGTAACTTAAAATGAAAATCATGCACTTCTTTGCTATTCCCTAGAATTGTTCAGTTTCTAATTTTGCATTTCCTTTGGTCAGGAGTAAGCTTGTGAAGCGAGAAGTTGGTAGATGTGTGGTGAGGGGGACGTATTGACCTTCACAGCCACACTTAAAATTGTACCCTTTACTATAATATGCACACAAACATGCATGGTTGTGAAAAACTCTAAATAGTGAATAAGATTGTATATTGAAGTCTCTAAAACCTGCTTAGCAGTGTAACCAAGAAAATTGTTATGGTTCTTTCTGGAAGGACCTCTGGGTATCTGTTAATTTTCTATCACATTTTGTGAGGAGATTTCTGCTTTTTATTCTAGGACTTCAATTACCAAATTTTATTCTCCACTTACACAGTTGCCCAAAACTCAGTATCTAAGTACTGGACCTTTGTGAACTGAACTCTAACAACAACTTTGCTTCTTTCCAGTGCATTTGAACAAATAATACCTGCCCACTTTGTTGGTTGGTTTTGAGGATGTATCAGCGGTCCTACTACCTGGGTGTTTTTTCCTTCCAAAATTTTGTTCTCTGAAGTTTGATGCTATAGCAACCTTTGCTACTATTTTAATTTTTATCATTTGTCTCTTTATCTAATCAGAGACCCATATTTCAGTAGATAGCAACTTTATAGTCCTTAGAAAAAGTTGTTGAATAATTAGAATTAATAAATGAATAAATGAATGAATGAAATTTAAAAAGGAGCACTTCTTTCTTTTTGTTGAATTCTCCATACACATCTGGTGTACACAGGGAATCTCTTCAAAAGATTTGTGGCAAATGAAAAAGAAGCCTTTGTCCCACCATCTGATGCAGCCCTGGTTAAGGACCCACTGATAAAAGAGAGCAGAAGGGTTCTTTTCATATGTCAGGAATATCATTCTACTGAATTGGCCATCAGAAAAGAAAGTCCCACTGTCTTACCTATGTGCTCAGGGTTTTATGATTCTACATAATCTTAGATGTGCATTGTAATAGAATTCTGCTCTCTAGGGTTAATACCTTAATATGATTTAGGTGGAAAATAAAATTATTTAATGGAGGAACATAATACAAAAGTTCACAAATATCAAATAGGGTTACTTTTATATTTCTGTTTTTTTTTTTTTTTTCCTAATGAACCCCCAGTTAATTTAATGTTTAAAATGAGGTCTAAATATAGCTATGATATGGGTCTTGGAAATCAGGATCAGATCCCTCATACCCCCAGTACTGAAGGTTAAGCACCCAAAAAATATATAGGCAAGTATAGAAAGCAAGTTTTATCTAAGAACGATAGCAAGCCAGGCACAGATAGCAGACTTCCCCTGAGGAAGTCTGGCCCAGAGCTGGGTACAGGCGGGAGTAGGTGTGTTTTGCTTTCTTATAGACCCCCACCTTCTCTTTCTTCTCTAAGTGCCAGGAAGAAGCAGCCCAGAGAGTAATACTGCCTATCTCAGGAGGTCTATTGAGCAGGGAAGTGCAATTGAAGGTGTTAGCAACCCATTTCCTTTTCTTTGATAATCAGCCCTCATCTTTTGGACCTAATCATCTACTGTCTATGCTGACTACCTGTTCTTCACTGCGTCTCAGCTACGTGTATGACTTAATTTTATATAACGTTTTCATAATATTACTATATGTTCTAATTATCTGGACCCATGCCCATGAGCCATTTGGCAATACTTAAAGAGTAGATGTTGTCTCATTACATTTCTTAAATGGGTATATAAATGAAAAATAGATTTACTTTGAAATAGTGTGGAGGAATAGATTTTCAACATTTGTTGAATGTGTTTTCTGCTGTCTTTTTAAGGTTACAAATACTATGGCATCATGGATTCTTAAAGCCCAGTAGGCTCTTAAAGCCTTAGGCAGTTTTCACTAGTAATGGGCTGCTTCAGCTTGAGCCAGAATGCTTGTCCCAGCAAGTCTTTTGAAATAAATTGATGTAAACAGAAATCCCTCTTCAAAGAACACCTTATTATAAATGGTTGCGGTTTTTTTTTTCCCTTTTGGTCACAGGTAAAAAGCTTAAGAACTTTAAAGAGACTATAGTCATAACAATCACTGTTTATTTGAAATGCTGGCTCTTCTATAAATATTGATCTTCCTTCTTTGGGGAGGTGGATTTCTCACTGTGTGTCAATAGACAGGGTGATTAGAAGCAGCTGTCCTTATATAACCCTGGGTGGTTCTTCCTTTTCTTAATGGACAGCTTATGCTCTTATTTTTAGCATAAACAAATTGAAAATATAATTTAAAGACTTGAAACAAACCTCTAAAGGTATTTATGTGTACCTGAGAAAAGTTTATCTTCCTTTGGCAATATTGTAATCAGATCTGTATTCCTGGTAAAGACAAACCACACATTGAGAGAGGAATCCTTGAACTTCTTTTGAAGGTTAAATCCCTATTTGTTAACCTCTTTTTTTAATGTCTTAGAAAAATCAGCTCATCAAAGACTGCCCTTTTGAGCAGTATCATTGGATCATCATTAAAGTTTAAGGTCTATATTAGTTTATACCTCTTGACATTTGTAAGATACAGATTTTTTTAGCATGCTGATTTCTTTTAAAAGATACAATATTAAATAGTCAGGCCTTTGTGAGTCAGGCCTAATTTTTCTCTAAGTCCTGAAAACATGATAAAAATGTTTTGATTTCATACCTGTGTGATGCCTTATTTTGAAGTAAGGAATAATAACTGTATTCAATATTATTAGTGTAGTAGATAGACAACTGCTTTTTATTGTTGTCATCAATCAAAACTGTTTGAAATTCTTTAATTCTTACAGACTTTAGGTCAATTTTTATTGTTGTTACTTTTATTAATATTTTATGGTTAAAATTTGTATTTTTGCAATAATGATATTGCCTTGCTTATGTCTCCCTGAAGTAAGTGCTTATTAGCATCATGCCTAGCACCATGCAGGTAGGAGGGAACACAGACAGTTAAGATGTTGCTTTTGCCTTTAAAGAGGGAATTGCCAACATTATCATATTTGAGTCGTTTAAATGAAAAATAAGATGAAGTGCTTAGTAATGGGGAACATACTATCAAGATTTAAAAGGGATTCTAATGTGAACTGCCTACTTTTCCTTGGATTCCTACTTCTTATTGACTTCAAAATCAAATGATGAATCTTCACATCCTTTCTATTCTATCTGCTAATTTCTTTCAAATCCATTCAGTTGTCTTCACTCCTGTACTGATCCTTGTTGCCGCCTGTAGCGATTGCCGCTTGCAGCAACGACGCCACGGGAGAAAATTCGGAGGCAGAATGGAAATGAAAAAGTTCCTTTATTCTTCTTTCTTCTAACTTCTCTCTCTGGCTCCAACAACCTCTCCAACTCCAACTCCAACCAAACCTCTAACTCACCCTCACCCAGTTAAATACCTTTTGCCTTAACAAGGACACATGCTAACAGCTCAAGCTTACAGGTGCGTCACGCAGTGTTCACGGGCATAAAAAGATTCAGGTGAAAATACTTGAACACCTTTATGGCTCTCAGCTAGCTGCCATCTTAGCTATCTCCTCAAGTAGGGCTCTTACATTTCCCCCCTTTTGTTTTAAAAGAGGGGATGCTCTAGGACGTCCATGTGCAACCAACATTCTTACCCGTCATCGGATAATCAAGGCTGTGCCCTTGACTCCTGTCTTAGGTTGATATGTCGGCCACATGAAACTGTCCCGTGGATGGGTGACGACCTCATCCGGATTGACTGTGCCTGTCTTAGGTTGTCCCCCTCTGGGGATCTTACCTGTCATTGGCTAACCAGCCGTCCAGTTGAGCCCTTCAGGATCGACTGTGTGTGGACTAAAAGCCGTCCAATCGTGAGGAGATGCTGCAGCTTTAAGGCGGCATGCCTTCTGCTGACGAGCCAAGTTCCATAGCGAATCAAGGTCTTTAAACAAATCAGCTGCCCTAAATTCCATCAAGTAAAGCACTGAGTTCTCTAGACAAATACCCTCAAGGTATTGTTCCATAATGTCCCAAATAATGAAAGATCAAAATGTCCACTTGTATTAACACGTTGATCTAGGAGGCCCCATGCATGCAGAGTGGAGGCCACACTGCTGGTGAGGTTTTTTGATGCTTGAGCAGCAGGGATGCTTGCAGCGACTGCGATCCCTGCAGCTGTAGCAGCAGCTGTCTTTTTTATGTCTAGACAATGCCACCAGCAAATCTTCAGGGCCCGCTACCTAGAAACTCAAGCATCAATTATTAAAGGAAAGGCAGTGCTATTCCAGCACTGAGTCAAGAGGCGAGTTGTCAAACTAAAAAATAGAATTATTAGATTAGAAAATTAAAGTTGATCTCTGTTCACACACATTGCTGCTTGAGCTCCCACAAACATAACCTGGCAAAATATCACATTCAGAACAAACCAAAGAAAGACTGAGGGTATTTACTGCATTAAAGATAGATTAAAGAAAAGCTAAAAGCACTGTGGAAAAATAATTTGTTAGCTGGAACCCCTGAGTCTCTGCATACACAGCAACCTTCTATGAAATTACCTGTTGAAATAATTCAAATTAATCATCTATGAAACAAATCAAGTTAATTACAAATAAACAATCCCATGTCAAATACCAAAATATTAGGTTATACAGTATTAGTCATATTCTTTGCTAAAGAGAAGTCCCAGGGACACCTATAAATCAAAATTGAAGGTACCTTCACTTTTTAAATTGTTTACCCAAATTGAATACTCTAAACTTAAATGAATTAAAGTTATTTGGATCCATATTTTTTTAATAATTAATTTTTTATAATATTAATTTTCATAAGCACTTTGTTATTTGTGATGTCACACTGGACAGACGCACATATAAACATATATTTGTGATGTCACATTAACATGAAATTTAGACAAATGCACAGACATAAAGACATATATAAAAAGAAAAAAAAAATACAATTGTGTGCACACTAAAGAGAGATCTTCTTGTCCTGGCCAGGAGGAATGAGACTTAAATTGTGAATTTATTGGAGGACTCTTTTAAGGGAATCATTCCATACATTCATCTTGGTCCTCTTGATTTTGTACTTGTTTTATTAATCTTGATGGTATCCATATTGAGGAGGATTCATACTGTGGAAAAACACAAACAGATCCTCTCCCCCAAATTAATACTGGATCTGGACCCTTCCATGTACCTGAAAGAACATCCTTCCAGTAAACCAAAGGTTTATGTTGTTGGTGTGGGTTCCAATGTCTGTCTCCAGCCGAATATCCATTAGAATCTAAAGTTAAAAAATTTAAGGTAAACAGAGCAACTGCCAATCTGTCCCTAGGATTTGTCCAATTTCCTTCTTTTTGCTTCAATAGCATAATTATGAGTGTGCGATTAGCTCATTCAATTATACCTTGACCTTGAGGATTGTATGGGATGACTGTTTTATGGGATATATTGAATTTTGTGCAAAACTGTTTGAAAGATGAGGACGTATGTGCAGGGCCATTATCTGTTTTAAGCATTTTGGGGATGCCCAATGCAGCAAAAGCTTGCAGACAATGAGATGTAATATCTTTAACTATTTCTCCAGAATGTAAGGAAGCAAAAATCATGCCTGAGCATGTATCTATGGTCACATGAATAAATTGCAGTTTTCCAAAACTTGGCTCATGAGTGACATCCATCTGCCACAAATGATTGGGCATTAATCCTCTTGGGTTAACCCCATAATGTGGATTGGGCAAATGTGTCACACAAGATTGACAAGCCTTCACAATTGTTCAAGCTTGCTCCTTTGTGATTTTGAACCTTTGCTGTAACGTACTACTATTGACATGAAATTGGGAATGGAACAAGGTAGCTTGTTGGACTGCTGAAAATATAAAGATTGTTTTAGTGAGGGCATCAGACTTTTGATTACCTTCATGGGGAGGACCAGGCAAATTAGTATGAGCTCTGATATGTCCAATAAATAAAGGTTCTTTACGTTCCCATAGGAGATTTTGAATTTGAAAAAACAATTTAAAGGCTGGAGTATGTGGTGCTATTGGACCTGCTAGCTCCAATTTAGGGACAGCATGTACAATATAGTGGCTGTCTGAAAAAATATTTATAGGCCGTTCTTTAAAACTTTCTAGAGCTATTATAATAGCTTCAAGTTCAACTAATTGGACTGATTTTTTACCAGTAATATGAATCATATTTTCTTTTTGAGTGACTACTGCAGCAGTACCGTTAGAGGACCCATCTGTAAATATATTTAATGCCTTAGGAATAGGTTGATTTTTTATTACCTGTGGAAATATAATGGGATGATTGACACAAAAAGATAGTATAGGAGACTTAGGAAGATGGTTATCAAAATTTGCAGAAGTAGAGCATCTAGCAATAGCCCAATTATTATCATTGAAGCATAAATATTCAACCTGTGATGATGAATAGGGAGTAATAATAGTAGCGGGGTGAATGCAAAATATTTTAGTAGAAGTCTTAATTCCTTGAAGAATAAGTTTAGCCACCATGGAGGTATAAGACTCAATAGTACTTTTAGGAGAGACAGGTAAATGTATCCATAATAAAGGTCCCTGTTGCCAAAATACTCCTGTGGGTGTATATTGTGAAAAAATAATAATCAATATTAGCAGTTGAGCAAAATCAATTCTATCACAATGGGATCTTTCAATGGCCTTTTCTACTAACTTTAAAGCTTCCCTAGCATCAGGAGTCAATGTTCGCGGTGAAGATGGATCAGGGTTCCCGCGAAGGATATCAAATACGGGTTTTAATTGTCCAGTAGTGAGGCTTAGTGTAGGGTGAAGCCAATTAATGTCTCCCAGCAGTTTTTGGAAATCATTGAGGGTGGTCAAATGTTCTTTATTTATTAAAATTTTTGAGGCTTAATAAAGGTATCCATGATTTTAAATCCTAAATATAATATGGGAGCTCTAGTTTGAACCTTTTTCTTCAGCAATTTTTAATTCATATCTTCTTAAATTTTCTGTCATATCACTGAATATGGTAAATAAGATTTCTTGATTAGGGTGAGGAAGCAAAACATCATCCATATAATGGAGGCAGATAAGGTTTGGATATTTGTTCTTAATAGGTTGAATAGCTTTGTCTACATAGATTTGACATATAGTGGGGCTATTAGCCATTCCCTGCGGTAGCACTTTCCATTGATATCTTTTATCAGGGCCATTATTATTGATAGAAGGAACTGAAAAAGCAAACCTGGGGGCATCCAGAGGATGTAGAGGAATGGAAAAGAAACAATCCTTTATATCAAGAGTTATAAGATGGAAATTTTTAGGAATAGCTACAGGATTAGGAAGTCCAGATTGGGTAGGGCCCATAATTTGCATGGTTTTATTGATTTCCCTAAGGTCATGTAACAATCTCCATTTTCCTGATTTTTTCTTGATTACGAATATGGGGGAATTCCAGGGAGAGGTGGAAGGCTCTATGTGTCCTGCTTCTAGTTGTTCTTGAATTAATAGGTGGGCCGCTTGTAATTTTTTTTTCTCTAGATAGGGGCCCACTGAGGGACCCAAACTGGCTTATCAGAAAGCCATGGTATTTTCAAAATTGTTTTCTCAGTGGCCCCTAGAAAAAATATCTTTTACCCTTTTGATGATGATTTAGATTTTTATTTTTAACACCTGTGGGCTTGGTTGCGAGGTGTACCCCCATTTGATGTAGAATATCTCTTCCCCATTGGGTAACTGGAAAGCTGGTCAAAACATAAGGTTGGAATGTTCCTTTATGCCCTTCATTATCTTCCCAATTTAAGACTACAGCACTTTGTGCTGTGGTGTTAGTATATCCCAAGCCTCTTAAACTAGTTGAGGCCTTCTGCAGAGGCCAGTGCTTGGGCCATTGTTGTAGATTAATGATGGAGGAGTCAGCCCCAGTATCAGTCAGTCCCTCCATCTCTATACCTTGAATTTTTATTTTGTACATAGGCCTCTGTGAACAATCCTGAACCCAGCAAGCCATAGGTCCCAAGCCAGTGGAACCAAATCCTCTATTGTTCCTATTCTGCGGCATACTCTTGAATGAGTTGTGGAAACTGGGAAGGAGAAGCAGCTGAGCAATTCTATCTCCTTGGTTAACAGAGATAATGCCTCTAGGTGAACTAAGCATTATTTTTATTTCTCCTTGGTAATCAGAGTCAATAACACCTGGTGTTACATGAAAACCTAATAGGCTTTTAGAACTTCTTCCAAGGATAAGTCCTACAGTCCCTGAGGGAAGAGGTCCCCTGACTCCTGTAGGAATCAGTTGAACTCCCATTTCAGGTGTTGGCACTATTTGGGCGGTGGAACAGAGGTCTAGTCCTGCACTTCCTTTTGTCCCTCTGACGAGGGAGTCAATAGGTAGGAGGAATTGTGACAAGGAATCATCTGTATGGATGTTTGAGGATATTCCTCCTCTAATGCCTCGTACATTTGTGGGCCCTGAGGCATTGGGCCCTGTGCCCTGTTTTTTGAATTCCTGGACAAAACATTTCCATAGATTTCAAATTTAGAACGGCATTTGTTGGCCCAATGATTTCCCTTTTTACACCTGGGACAGTGGCCTGGGGCATGGTATGAGCTTGGTCTTATTTCTCTTTGGGCATATTGCCTAGAATATCCTGGTTGATTATAATAATTTTGTCTGGAATATCCTGATTGATTATAATTTTTTGTTGAGCTCTATTTGTGAAATTTCGAGGGGAAGCACCTCTCATTGCTGCTGCAATCACATTGCCTGTGACAAAGGCATCATTAATATCTTTACATAATCTAATGTATATTGAAAGGCCCTTTTTATTTTTCCATGGGCTTATAGCATCTTGGCAATATTTATTGGCATTTTCATATGCCAACTGGACGACTAAGGGCATTGCTTGATCTACATCCCTGAATATTCTGCCTGCAATTCTTAAAAGTCTGTCAGCAAAATCAGCATACGGCTTGTTAGGCCCCTGTATTACTTTTGATAAGCTGCCTTGCAAATCACCTGTTCCTGGTAAGGTCTTCCATGCTTTGACAGTGGCAGCATCTATCTGTGCGTATACACCGGGATCATATTGCATTTGTATTTGTAGTTGAGCAAACTGTCCTTCACCTGTTAGCATATCTACATTTCAGTCTGGGAAGCCTGCAGTTACATTTCTCCTGGCTGTTTCTACACAAAGTTCCTGGAATTGTGACCTCCAGATCAAGTATTGTCCCCTGCTCAATACTGCCTTGCATAACCCCTTCCAGTCTGAGGGGGTTAAAGTTAAAGTGTTAAGGGACTCCAGCATGCTCAACGTGAATGGAGCTTGAGGCCCATAGGTCATTATCGCCTCTTTGAAATTTTTTATTGTTTTAAAATTTATGGATTGGTGGTACCTTTGCCCATTTTCATTTTCAAATACTGGCAGGTCCTAATGTTCCTGAGGTTTTTGGTGTTCAAGGGCGCGTAAGCGCTCAGAAAGGCCGTTAATCTCTGCCTCAAGGGCACGCATATGCTTAGAAATACCCCTCATGGTTTCTGTAGTGGATTCCACCCATGAGGGAGCAGAGGGCACAAGTGGTTCCTCTACTTGAAGGTCCTTTCTTTTCTTAAGTGACTTAGCAGAGGAGGCTGTGCTTTCATGGTTATTTAGCTCCTCCTTATTACTATGACTTTCACTGGTAATATCATCCTGGGTTTCAGATTCTATTGAGAGCACATATTCCTTGGCTATTTCTAATAAATCTCTGATAGCTTTAGCAGCTCTTATTTTCGTTATTTTTGAGTTCACACCAATATTATCCTTACTGGTCTTATCTGACTCAGCAAAGGCTATGCTGTCTTGATTACTTTCCTCCTCACTATCAACTGAGTCAGCGATGTCAAAAAAGGCTTTTATTACTCAGCTGTTTGTTATTTTTGCACCCATCTTTAAAGATTTCTCAGTTCTTACCTGCCGATTCTGAACTCCCGTACGGCCACCACTTGTTGCCACCTGTAGCGATTGCCGCTTGCAGCAATGACACCGCAGGAGAAAATTCGGAGGCAGAATGGAAATGAAAAAGTTCTTTTATTCTTCTTTCTTCTAACTTCTCTCTCCTTCTCCAACAACCTCTCCAACTCCAACTCCAACCAAACCTCTAACTCACCCTCACCCAGTTAAATACCTTTTGCCTTAACAAGGACACGTGCTAACAGCTCGATCTTACAGGTGCATCACGCAGTGTTCACAGGCATAAAAAGATTCAGGTGAAAATACTTGAACACCTTTATGGCTCTCAGCTAGCTGCCATCTTAGCTATCTCCTCAATTAGGGCTCTTACAGATCCTCACCCAGGAAACCTCCTGACCATTGTGTTGGGGCTCCTTGCCTCAAAATTTGCCTCCCTCTCACCCATCCATGAACAGCAGCCTGAAGACCTTTCCAAACCTAAATCTAATGTGATCCCTCACTTCCCTGACAGCCTTTCAATGACATTAGAGAGTCATAGTCCTGAACATGTCTGAAAGGCCCTGTGAGACCCAGCCCTTACCATTTTTCCAGTCTTTCCTCTTGCATTTTCTTACCAAGCATTGCACATACCTGCCCTTGAGAACTACACTCTTTCCCCAAGCTCAACATGCTCCCTCCTGCTTTTAGCTTTTTGTGTATCTTAAACATATTTTGAGTGGTTAATGAATGCTGCCACCTCTGCATAAAATACCATCTAAAATACCACTGTCATACACCCATTCATCATTTCTGTATCAGCTTTCAATGGCTCCCTGTACTTTCCAATATTGTCAAATTTAGACATTATTAAAATGATTCTTCCTTCCACTAGACTGTAAATAAAGGGACTATTATTTGATCTCAATGAACTCTAAAAACAAAACCAAGCAAAAAAAAATTCCAGATTTGAATCCACCAAATCCACTACTAAAAATGAATTATAGAGCTGGCCACAGTGGCTGGGAAGGCTGAGGTAGGAGGATTACAAGTTCAAAACCAGCCTCAGCAATTTATTGTGGCCCTAAGCAACTTTGTGAGCACCTGTCTCAAAATAATAACAAAAAGGGATAGGGATGTGGCTTAGTGATTTAGCACCTCTAGGTTCAATCCCTGGTACAAAAAATATATAAACAAAAACATTCTTATAACAATATCTTTGTGAACCTGGGAGATTATTTCTTAGGGATGTAAAAACATTAGAAATAAGAGTTCTAGAGACAAACTGCCTGGGTTACTTAAAATCCTGGCCATGCTTGAACTTTCTGCACTCAGTCTTTGCACTTAGTTTCCTTTTTGAAAAAGTTTTTTTTTATTTATTTCTTTATTTATTTGCAGTAGTTTTATCAAACCCAGGACTTCACACATGCTAGGCAAGTATTCTTATGCTGAGCCATATCTGTAGCCCAGTTTCTTTAAAATGGGAAGTATAGTGAAAAGTTCTTGCTTTCACATGAAGTGTATTGAGGCTTAGTGAAATAAGAGCTAAAAATCGCTGAAAACAATGACTAGCAAATATAAATACTCAATTATTGTTAGACATTACCAATATTATTATGCACATACATGCATCAAAGTAAATTTATTAGATCAACATGTATGTACATTTTATTTTGATAGATGTTGTCAAAACTTTAAATTATTCTTAAATGATTATCATCCTTAGTCCCGCCAACGTATTTATGTATTTACTGTATTTTTGCATATATAAGTTTGTTAGCTTTTTGTCACTGTGACCAAAATATCTCACAAGAACAATTTACAGAAGTAATACTTTATCTTAATATCATAGTTTCTGAGGATCAGTCCATGATTGGCCACCTCCCTTACTCTGGGCTGGAGGTGAGGCAGAACATCATGGAAGAAAGGCCTGGTAGAGGAAAAACTGCTCAATTCATGTCAGTCAGGAAGCAGAAAGAGAAAGCCAGGTACCAGGGATGAGGGCATGCCACCAGTGAAAATTTTCCTCCAGCCATTCCCCTGTCACTTACAGTTGCCACCCAGTAATCCATTCAAATCATTAAACTCCTATTTAGGTTATGGCTCTCAAAATTCTAATCATTTCACCCCTGAATATCCCTGCATTAACACAGGAGATTTTCAGGGGATACCTTGTATCCAAAACATATCACTAGGTATATATATGCTTATATGCATATACTTATGTGTATATACTTATATGTTCATATTTTCATGTATATTTTCAAAGATATTCAGTTGATTTTTTTTTGTCTTGCTATCAGGAATGCATGTCTTTTTCATTTTTTAATTTACCTTTGTATTTATTCTGTGAAGAAACCATTTATTCTTCATTCAATCATATTCTTTGCTAATTTTAACTTTGGAAATTGTTTACCCTTGTTTTATGTATACATAGATCTTTATGTACTCTGGCCATTAATCTTTAATCTGTTATATACATTTCTAAGTACATTATCCCAGACTACTAGGTGTGTTATAAACTAATTGATACACTATTTTAAAAAAATTAATTGATGTAGTAATATCTGTCCATCTTAGCCCTTTTGACTTTTTTGGTTTACATGTTGTTTAAATAGTTTTCCTCCAACCTTAAACATTCCAGATGCTTCAGAAACATTCCTTGAATGATTGAGATTTGAGTTGGATGAAATTAGTGGTTTATTTTTCTTTTTTTTTTTTTTGACTAAAGTCATTGATTTATCAGGACAATAAGCATGAGCAGAATATTTGAATCTGATAATTCTCCTTAAGAATAGTGATTTTATTTTTAATCATGGAGCAAAAGTATAAATATCTTCTCTAACAGTTATAGTTTATAAAAAACTCTACTCAAGTGATTATATTATTTCTCATTATAGTAATTCCTCCCCACTATCTTGAGTTTTATTCATGGTCCACAAAACTAATTGCTAATGTATAAATAATATTTATTTAATATCGCAGAAATATTGACTTTGAAAACTCAGGGTAAATCATTGTAAACTAAGTCTCTGGTTAGCAATTCAACAATTACTTCAGATAATTAGCCCCTCAGAATAATTTCATCATTATCAAACCTGAGTAGTTTCCAATTATTCATGGAATAAATATCACTCAAGGTCTCATATAGATTGAATCACAGAATGATGAGTACCTATAGGGTTCAGATAACAATATTATGCATGCATCTAGTTTTATTCTTCTCTCAAACAAAACATTATAGTCCTAGACTAATCAATTTCTGTGCATGCAACTAAAGCAATAGTCCAAAATGTCAAATTAATAAATTCTAATCCAATTGTATTGGATGGATCATGATTAATTTTCATTTGCCAAAGGTTTTTTGAACTGGTCAAGGTAGGAAATTTCAAAAATTTTCAAATTGGTGCAAATGATCAAGTTGTATGAATCTTTTGGTCTGAATTGGCTGAAAGTTTTGTTTGTTGTATGATAAATAAATGATAATTAAATGACTCGGGTGCATACAGAGGCTTTATCATATCTACTTGCATCTTGTCATTTATTCTTCAGAATGCCTCAATTTTATTATTTAAATCTAGCATAAACTTGACAGCTTAAAATATATATAATTAATTACACTAAATTTGGTGTTTTTTTGTTTTTGTTTTTGTACTTGGGATTGAACCCAGAGTCACTTAACCACTGAGCTACATCCCAGGTCCATTTTATTTTATTTATTTTATTTGAGACAGGGTCTCTCTAAGTTGTTTAGGTGATATTCTTTTAAGTTGCTGAGGCTGCTCTCAAACTTTTGATCCTCCTGCCTCAGACTCCAGAGTTGTTGGGATTATACACATGTGCCACCACCCAAACCCAGCAGAATTCTAATTCTAAACTGAAATGAGTATGTCACTCTGACACTCAGTATCATTTACACAAGCTTTTTGATTTCCAGGTAGTTACATTTTGCATATTTATTTTTTCTAAAACTCAGGATAAGTCCTTAGCATAAGTTGTTCTAGTAACCATATATATATATTTTTTTAAATTCCTATGTTGCATTCATCCTTTAGCTCTAAAATAAAATAGGATTTCAATTCTGGAACAACGCAGTTATGTATACTTTCAGGAGAGTAAGCAGAGTTAAGGATGCCTTTTAAAGAATTGAGAAATCTAGTCTTCTCTAAATTCGGTAATGATACAAGGTGGATTGATCTACCCAGCTCTGATACTCTCCAAAATACTCACAAAAACAAAATAAAACAACTAACCTTGAACTTTCCTTCTGGGTATATAGACTCTTAATGACAGATTATCTCAGTACCTTAAATCACATTCAATTGGAAGTAGCTCCCTTTTAGCATATAAATATGAATTATTTAGAAAGTTATTTTTTTTGTCATTGTATGTCTTCATTAAATGGGATTATGAGTTAAAGAGAGTGTTGCAGTGAATCTTTGATAAGAAATAAGGCAGAGGGGAGAGAGGGAAGGGAGGGGGCATGATGGTAGAAAAGATGGTGGAATGCGATGGTCATCATTACTCTAAGTACATGTATGAAGACATGAATGATGTGACTCTACTTTGTATACAACCAGAGATATGAAAAATTGTGCTCTATATGTGTAATATGAATTATAATGTATTCTGCTGTCATATATAACACATTAAAATTTAAAAATAAATAAATAAAAATGTCAAAAAATTAAATAAGGAAGTACAATAGATAAAGGCTGGGATGAAAAGTTGCATCAGTGAAATGGGGCTAGGGCTTTGAAAGGGAAGTGGAAATATTTTCTGAAAATATAGGAAGGTTTTTGAATAAAGAGGCCTTCTGTGTTATTTTTTCAGCAGCACTGTTATTGTGGCTTTGTCAGTGTTAAGTGCTTATGGCCTACATGCTGGCAATTGCCTGGCCATAACCTACTTGGTTTGAAAGCTGTGTTGTAGAGCACTCTCACACAAACACCTGATTCATTAACACAAGACTCAGGAACTAATTTTATGTTAACTGTCTTGAAATGTTTAAGTTTAAATTGCAGAAAATGTGCTAGAATTAACAGATTGTTATGTTTTACAAATAAATTTAACTCATGTGCCAAATAATGAAGGACTTCACATTAGCCTTTATCTTTGGTTGTTCAGCAACTAAATTTTAAATCAAGTATGATCTCAGTAAATTGAGTTAAGATGTATTTTATGTATATGGGAACACTGAGAAAATATATCAGTTAAATCTAATTTATGTGGTCAAAATAAGATAAATGAGGTTATAGTGATGATGTCCTTATTGAAAAATATTCTTTCAGAATTGTCATAATTAAAAGAGCTCTACTATTCTATTATTGACATTTTAAATATTTTGTCTTAAAACTTTATACATTTTTGATGCAATATCTTTGTTCTTTTCAAAAACACTACTAAATTTGAGAACTGTGATTAACTAGGGATTTTGTGCAATTTAAAAACTTAGGAAACTTTACCATTTCAGTATAATTTAATTAAGTATGTTTTCAATTAGATTAATTTTTAATTTTTAAATTAAAAATTCTTATTGGAATTAAAATAAAATCATAGACCCAAGTTTCTGAATATTTTCAAATAACCAAAGTGAATATCAAATTAAATGAAACTATACATAGCTAGCTTTTGATGTATGTCATATGAACCATCAAAGAGGAAGTGGGAGCTTTCACTTGGAAATAAGGTGTGAGATGATGTTGCATTTTTACTAAAGGAGCTATGAAGGGCTTAGACATTTGTACAGAGTCAGAACATAATAAATTACAAAGAGACAATTTTAAGTTCTAAATCAAAATACAATCTAGAAATATAATGAATTGATTTGCAATATTATGAACTTCCTGTCTAGAAATAGTCAAACAGAGGCTAGATGTTCATCTTCTGGAGATTCTCTAATGAGAATTTAATAAGAGGATGGATGTGATTTTTATTTCTATCTCTAAAATCCTGCCATCAGAGAAACATGTATATCAATACATGAATAAAGGAACCTTACCCTTACTCTGACAGCCTCACCATTTAAAATATAAAGGAAATAGATTTCGACTCAACATAAGATATTCTAAGAAACTTTCAAACCAGGGAACAGGAAGTCTTTAAGGAAGGTGACTATGCATCCTTGTATGTTGGAACAGGCCTAACTTAGGCCTGTTATCAGTTAGGCCTGTTATCTGGCATTGCCTTTCACTCACAGAAGTAACCTCATGTGAACCCTAAATTACACAGTCATCATCATATTATTATTATATTATTATTACATTATCATTAATACTTATATTACTAGTGCTTATGTTATTAATGTTTATATTATTATAAGCATTATATTACAAGCATTATTATTAATGCTTATATTATTAATGATTATATTACTATAAGCATTAGGCATACTGTTCCCAGAAGTGACGATTCCTAGAATACACTAAGGAGAATGAAAGGACAGTGATCATTCTGACATGGAGTGGGCGATTAACTCTCATTTAGGTAGTCCTCATCCTACCAAATTCCAGAAAAAAATCTATAGGTTGTATATAGTCTTTGGACTATCAGTTTGCAGATAACTTCTCTAATTCAATGACTTTTTGGCATCCAAAATAAATGCCCTTCCTTAAAATACTTCCTATAAAGAGGCAATTAATTTAAAATAAGCTCAATCTGTGGAGAGAAAATTGAATTAGAGTTTTGACTCCTTTTGGTAATGTTTGCTTTCATCTTCTTAATAATGTGTGTGATTGCTTAATCCTGACTTTATGATAATAAAAATTCAAGTTCTAAATGGCATACTAATGTTTCCAAGTCGGAAATTTGGTCCATCTTAAGGTATCTTTGAATACCTTCATGGGGCTTTATACATTTTTCCTAAATGCTTTCTAAGCCTAATGAATATCATAATGTAATTCAATCCATAATATAACTTTAGAAAGAAGGGGAGAGTGATGGACTAGTAATTTCACAGATTTAACCACAAGTTGTGGTATTGTAAAGAAGGTTAAAAATCATAAGATTAAAATATGATCTGAAAAATAGAGGAAATACTAAGAGTCGTGAATTCAGTAATTCAGTGTTTAAACAAGGTGCTACATGTCAATCCAAAGAATTAGCAAGTTAAGATTGATTGACCATTCTAGTGTTCTTCTAGTCCTCCTATGTACCCTCCCACTAGAATGGTCAAAGGGAAGGGAGAGTAAGGGAGGGAGCAAGGGGGGAGGGAGAGGGAGAAAAAGGAAAAAGAAAAGAAAAGGTGTTTGAATGAGATGGATATCATTTTCCTAAATGCATGATTGAAGACCTGAATTGTACGAATATACTCTGTATGCAAGCAATTGTATGTAAAAAAATGCTAAATACATGCACTATGAGTTGTACATATTAAAAATTATAAAAAAAAAAGATTGATTGAATATTCATTGTACTGGTGAAGTTCACAAGTAAGACTAAACATAGTGATTTCTTCTCACCAGTGACTGAGTTACATGGAAATTTTTTTTCTTACTGACCAAGTAACATGGAAAAATGAAAATTCAATGGGAAGCACACACCCTATTTTAATTATTTATGTTTAAATTACATGTGTAAAGTATTTTGAAATCAGGAAAATAGAGGAGGAACTTTTAGAACTTACAAGGCCATAAAATAAATTTAATCAGACATTTGATAGCAGAAGCTTTTGTTCCATGTTTGAGAGTATACTGAAATAAGGAGTCACCTCAGAAAACACACAAAGTCCGAATTCAAACAAAAGAGAGAACTTTATTTACCTGGCCAGGGGCTGTCACCTGCCCATAGAGACTGAAGCTCTGTGGGAGAACAGAAGCTTTTCCTGGCTTTCCTTGGGAATTTAAAGATGAAAACCACAAATTTTCAGTGTCATGCAAGCAAGCCAATCACAGAAGCTAGAACAATGGTAAGCAAGTCTTTGCAAACCCAAACAGGACTGGAATTTTCCAGGTGGCAAGCAGGTAGGCCACAGCAGCTAAAAAGGGGTAATTTTAAACATCTTAGACAACCACAGCTGTAGTCCAAGCAGGTGCTAGACAACTGTATCTTGAGTTTGGGTGGGGACAAGAATCTACTTCAAAGTTATGTAGACCCACAAATGCACTTGGACCCAGGATGTAGCTTACCAAGACCATTCCCATATCCTGCATTGGGTACACTTTGTGGGGTACAAAGTACAAAAAAATAATTTTTATAAGAAAACAGCTTTCAGTTTAGTTTCTTAGAAATGGGTCCTGCAGTTCCCTCTTCACAGGAGCAATCACAGAAAAACTTAAGATGGAGTCTAAAACAGCTAAAATGAAGTCTCTATGGCTACACCTGTTACAATCATAGTAACTCCATTCCTGCTGCCCTGGTAATGAGGGAAGTGTTACAAGTAATCAAATGGCTTTACTACAGCAATAACCTTACATAACATGTATCAGTAACTTATTTAATGCTTGCTATAGTTATCTTATGGCCTACACACACATTTACCTATCATTACTATTGATATCTATAAACTCTATGTCCTTATCCTATGCAAAGCTACAAGATCAAGTTAATATATTTGTTCAAGTCTATATTGATTTAACTTTATCTATGTCTATGGTAATCTTTTGACCTATGTTTATTTGTAACTGGTTTTAACTCACTAACTTATACTTATCTAATACTTTATTTCCTATGACTAAAATCTTAGGTCTTACTATTGCTTATCTATGCTATCTTATCTTACTTATCAAAGTCTTATTCCTACAGTCTATAACTTATGCCTATGACTTATTGATTGTATTGATCAGTTCACACCACAACAATAGGAAAAGGTGAATATTAATGCATAATTCATACACATTACTATAAGATCACTAAACAACCCTATAGTAAATGTTACTGAAATAATTGACTGATTTCTCCTTTGATAATTTTTATATGGTGATTCCATTGTATTTGAAAAAAATATTATTATACTTTACAGTAGAAACATTAATTAATTAAACTAAGCATTGGTCCAATATTAAGCATTTTAACTATAAATATTATTTTTTCTATATCCAGTAGCATGTTTTGATTTCATTTGGTTGTAAAAAGGCTTTTATTTTCATTTTATCTATAGCAACTTTAAACTTTCATCTAAGAGAGCATAAAATTATTTAATTTCTTAGTTATAGCAGATATGGAAGAAAAATTATAGAATGATGAAGTGTTTTATGTATATTTGTTTTATGTATATTTATCTATATATTCAAATATAGAATACAAATATTTTATATAAGAATACTTTTTATTATTGTCTACATAAGAAAAACGCATACTTATTTTCCAGATTAAGAACTGTTTGGAAAATATTGACTATTACATTCTAATTTTTTTGGTCGTTTAATATACTGCACCTTCTCTAGCCGTAGTAAAAATGCCTTAATTGTATTGAGAGCAAAATCCATATGACATTCTCATTTTTTACTGAGATATCATTTTAAAGCATAATTTTATAATGATAGCAAGTTTCTTTACAAGTTTGGAGGGCTAAGTATTTTAAGCTGCCTGTCATGGCCAGCCACGGCGCCGCGGGAGGAAAACTCGGAGGCAGAGTAAAGCTATTACTACTTTTACTTCTACTTTCTTAGAGAGAGCTTAGAGAGAGAAAGAAAGATTTTTCTTCTTCTTAGAAAGAGCTTAGAGAGAAGGATTAGCTTTTTCTTCTTCATCTTCTTAGAGCGTAGAGAGAAAGAGAGAGAGCTTGGAAGAGAGAGATTTCTTCTTTAGAGAGAGAGAGAGAGCTTAGCTTTTAGAGCTTCTTTCTTCTTTGTTCTTTCTTCTTTCTTCCTCGGGAGCCTCGGCCTGACTCTGACCAGGAATTACTTCTTCTATCTGGTTTCTCTTCTGTAACCGCTCTGCCTACGTTCTGGCCGCTCTGATTCTTTTCTTCTTCTCCGACCCGAACTCTTCTTCCGACCAAGCGACTGCATGACTGACTGAATGAATTCATTCTTCTCCTGACTCCAACCGCTTTCACCCGGTTATATACCTTTAGCTTTGCGGGTACCTCACGTGCATTTACAGGTGCGTCACATACATACTTATTATCAGGTGGAACTTATGGCTTCCAGCTGACCGCAATAGCCATCTCCCTAATTGGGGCTCCTTCATATAAGTATGTATTCCATAATAATAATATTTCCCTATACCATTATTACCCCAAATCTAAAGTACTCCCATAAAATCATTCTTTCCTCACTTGAAATGCTGCTTCTAAAAGTAGCATATGTAGCAGACATCTGTGAAGTTGATCCTGCATTTCAGTTCCTGTGGCATCTAGTCAACCCTTAAATTTTGAAACCACATTTTCTTCTTATCTTTGTTTATGTCCGATGAATAGTTGCATGGACTATGGACATCTTGATGTTCTTGAGTTAAACAATAAAGCTCGTAAATCAGATGGCATCATGTTAAGCAAAATATTTCCAAGAGTTATAGGTCTTGTTTTAGAGACGTTTTATATAATGTCATAGTAAGCTTTTGTTTCTGTGAATACTGTAGATCAGTAACAAAGAAGTGACATTTTCAGGATTAACTATTTACTAAGGCTAGATTTTTCTTCATCAAATACATGAAGAATACAATTCTAACATATTTATCTTCTGAAGTTAATGGTGCACTATAATTCCAGTCCTCCTTTTACCAACGAAAATATACTTTCTTCATTGTCAAGGGGAAACAAGGAAACATAGGAGCCAGTGCTAATGAACTACTTAGTGAGACTTTTATCTATTCTGCTCTATTTTCTTCCATTGGATTTTTCTAATTTTAGAATTCTAATGTTTTATTTATTTTAGAGAAATAAGCAAGGGTGGAAAGCAATGGGCTGGTGCACGAATTTGTCACTTTTCTGGGTTTATAACCTGAAGTGATGCCACTTAGCAGGGCTCATTTGTGCCAGGTGCTACGGTGTGCTCATAGAAGTATTTTTTTATCTAAAAATAAAGTGTGTTAGCTATGTGAGAAAAACTGGAAATGCATGATCTAACATGAGCCATAACATAAAATCTGTGTATAAAGATGGCCACGTCCCCTTTGACTGAAGTCTTACCCCCCCTCTTCTGCTTCTTTCTCAGTCATCTTTCAGGGTGGCTCTGACCTGGCCCAGGGCCTGGACCAGAGAGGCTAAAGACCTTTTATTTTTATCCTCTTCAGATGCTACCCCATTCTGCTACTAACAGTCAGATGATTCTCTACAATCCTACATCATACAGTATGTAAATTTGACTCTAAAGTATATCAGAGTCCTAGGGACAGTAACATCAAAAGGATCTTTTCTATTCTTTTCTTTTTTAAACCTCATTGGAACCTTTTCCAGTACAAAGTACTTGCATTCTTATTTTCATTTTCTTCTGGTATATATTGACTTATTTCTGGAAAAGACAATAAGTAGGAAAAAAAAAAAAAAAAAAAAAAAAACACTCCAGGGAAAGTACATTAGCAACCAACATTCTAAGTTTACTTTGCTAAGAGTTGTCCAGGTAAATGGGACAACAAAAAGGAATGCAAGGATCAGAAGTAGACCATCATAAGGAATGAAGACAAGGAAGGGTGGCCATGGATAAGGAGGGATAGGGCCTGGTGTTTATAACTCAGGAGTCAGCCTGGCTGCATCATGAGAGGTATTAAACCAAAAGGAGCTCAGACTGAGGACCACAGTAGCTCTCTCCCACAGATGGAGTTTTGTTCCTGGTACCCATTGTCAGTCTTTCTTCCTTTCTTCTCTCTTAGGATTCTTGCCAAGTGATCTGTTTTCTTTACCTGCTTCCAAATTCTTTCATTCTACTATCTTTTTAAAATCCTATTTTAGCTTAATAAAACCAATGCCTGATATTTTTCTCATTCTTTTCTTTTTCTCTGTAGATTCAGACATGAATTGAGAAAACATTTCAACTTAACATTTTAAATCAAACATGCATTAATAAAGAATTAAAATTATGGTCCAATGCTGGCTATATAATCCAGGATAAGTTATGGAGACTACTTATATCTCAAGTTTCTATATCTACAAAATAAGACTTTTAATAATATTTATCTCACAGAAATTTGGGGAGCATCAATGAGATAAAGTATATAAAGATAGGGAAACAGTATCTGAGATGTAGTAAGGACTTGATGGATTATAAAAATGGTAATAGAAATATATGGAGAAAATATTGGGAAGCATTATTCAAGGATCAAATATTTAATGAATAAATACCTAGGTTTTCTATTATTTAAGAAAATTATTATTTAAAATGTCATTGATAAATAATAGATACATTAAAAATATTTGCATAATGACAATTTTATATAAGAAAGTGATTCAGAACTTCTTTATGATACTTATCTCTTAACTAACGTTGGGCAGGGATCACAAACTATTAGAAAATCTGATAAAGTATGTGACATTACTCCCAGACAGTGACTTCATCTTATGAAATAAGTAGCTTCTTCAGTTCTTTTGAAATAGGATTATGCTGGTATGAATGGGACAAATGATACCTCAGCACTCACTAAGGAAGTGCATCATTCTCTGACTTGGGCCTTTAAAATTGGAACAAGGCACAGGGGGGCAAGAGCAAAAAACAGAAGGAGCAAGTGTCTTCCTCTCAGAGGCTTGGAGAACAATTAAACGAGTATATAACTGGATAGCAGTGGCAGCCTTTGTTAGGACTCTGACTCAGCTTGGGAATCAGTTTAAGAATTTATAATACCAGTTTGTTTCTCATTGTCTTTTAGTCCTTCATTATTTTATTCTTGACCTGTTGTCTTTAAAATCTGTATTTGTCATAATTTGTTGTTCATATGTCTTGGTTCTGTGTTTTTTTCTTACTAAAAAAGTTAACTCCAAACTTGGTGGCTTAACACAGTAATATTTTATTGTGTCATGATTTTAGGGGTCAGGAGATTAGGGAAGACATAGCAGGACAGTTCCTCTGATCCATATGGCATTGTTGTACTTGTCATCCCTATTTTCTCTAAAGTCATTTAATGGTATTAAGTTGGCAAGAGATCTGTCTGGAGAATCCAAGTTGTGTTTCCTTCATGTCTAGTGTCTTGATGTGATGATGAGAGGCTGGGATGAGCTGGAAAGCTCAACTGAATTGCTGGTCTCTGAAGTGAACAGCAGAGTGGTCTCATGGTGTAAAGATAACTTCCAAAGAAGCAAAGAATCCACTTTCCCTGGAGAACATGTTTCAGGGGTCCTGAGCAAAAGCCTCATGGATTCTTTTAAGCTAATGTTGGGAATCCACAAATGCCTGGAATTCAATGAGAGAGATTTTTAATTGTTTTTTTCTCTCTCTCTCCTCTCTCTCTCTCTCTCTCTCTCTCTCTCTCTCTCTCTCTCTCTCAGAGAAGTATAGCAAAGTGTTTGTGACCTTTTTTGACCTACCACAGTGTTTACCCTAAACGTTGGGTAAAGACAATTTAATCATACTTCTTAGTCTAATCATACTTCTTAGTCCAAGGCACATTAATATTTTACTCCTGAAATAGCTTTTTTTAATTTATTTTATCCCCCATTGTAGATAACCATTGCAATTTGTTTAACATATGTTTCTATTTGAATGTTTTATTGAAAAATATGTATTGTTTGAGTGAATTTATTTTTAATTGGCATAATTAGTATTGGGTTACATATCACATTATTTTTCCCCCTTCTTTGCAAACATTGTGATGTAAAGATTCATTCCTTGTTTCTGAAGGCACATTGATGTGCTAAAAAGTACTCACTGCATTTAGAATCTACTGCATTTTAACCATCCACCCTTGTTGTGATTGTAAACTGAATAGCTACAGCTCTTTGTTGGCATGAATTTATGTTTCTTCAATGAATAATACCCAATACTTCCTGTGTACAAGTACTGTTCGGGGTACATGCATACATATTGTTATGGACTTACGTAAGTATCAAGAAGGAGGATATATATCCAGGAGCAAAATTTGGGGGTCATAGAATTTTGTCAGATGGTTTTGCAGCATTGATTTCATCTCGGATGTGCCATTTATCTTTTTTTATGGTGTTTTTCATTGAGCAGGATTCATATTTTTGATATATGGTATTTATTAAATTAGTGCTTTGGAGATGCACATAAAGGTGAAATTCATGATGTTATATTCACATATGTAAATAGCATAATATGGTCTGTTTCATTCCACTCTTCCTCTCTTTTCCCATCCCTTCTCTGTCTCCCTCAATCAACTTCCTCTACTCCACTGACTTCTCTTCTATTTTCATGGGATACCTGTCCCCTTTTCCATTATTTTGGTCTAGCTTCCGCATATGAGATTCAGAATTTCTGAGTCTGGCCTATTCACATAACATGATGTTCTCCAGTTTTTATCCATTTATTGGCAAATGACATAATTTCACAGTTCTTTATGACTGAGTAAAACTCCATTGTGTATATGTTTCACATTTTTTCAATCCATTCATCACTTGACAGGCATCTGAACTGGATCCATAACTTAATTATTGTAAATTGCACTGCTACAAACATTAATGTGCCCATATCACTATGGTATATTGATTAAAATTATTTTAGGTAAATTCCAAGGAAAAAAGAAGGAAAGAAATTTGCCACCTGTACCATATTTTGGAATATTGAGGTTACATTTTTTTTTTTTTTTTTTGCAGTTACAGTGTTTCTGGTATAATGTTTTTTAAGTCTTTGATCCATTTTGATTTGACTTTTGTAGGGTCATACGGTGGTTCCTAGTCTTTTGAGGAATCTCCATACTGCTTTTCAGAGTGGTTGTAATAATTCGCAGTCCCACCAACAATGTATGAGTGTACCCTTTTTCCTCACAGCTTTGCCAGCATTTATTATTATTTGTATTCTTGATAATTGCCATTCAGACTGGAGTGAGATTAAATCTTAGTATTGTTTTGATTTTTGTTTCCCTAATTGCTAGAGATATTGAACATTTTTTGTATATTTGTTGGCCATTTGAATTTCTTCTTTTAAAAAGTGTTTAATTTTTTCACAGACTTATTAATTGGGTTATTTGTGTTTTGGTGTTGAGCTTTTTTACTTCTTTACATGTTCTGGATATTAATTACCTGTTGGAGGGGTAGTTGGCAAAGGCTTTCTCCCATTCTCTAAGCTCTTTTTAGGCTTATTCATTTCCTTTGTTCTACATAAGCTTTTTATATTTTATGCCATTCTCTTATATGCTTTTTACAAGTTTTGTTTAGAATGTTGACACCGGGGAAAAAAAAGAAGGAAAGAAATTTGCCACCTGTACCATATTTTGGAATATTGAGGTTACATTTTTTTTTTTTTTTTTTTGCAGTTACAGTGTTTCTGGTATAATGTTTTTTAAGTCTTTGATCCATTTTGATTTGACTTTTGTGTAGGGCAAAAGATAGGAATCTAGTTCCACTCTTCTACATATGCATATCCAGTTTTCCCAGCACTGTTTGTTAAAAAGGCTATATTGTCTCCAATGTATGTTTTTGACAGGTTTGTCAAGCATCAAATGACTGAAACTACGTTTTTGAGTCTGTTGTCTTCTATTCTACTCTCTTGGGTTCTGTGTCTGTTTTTCTGTAAATACCCTGTTGTTTTCGTTACTGTAACTCTATAGTATAATTAGAGGTCCAGTATTGTGATGCCTCCAGCATTGCTCTTCTTGCTCAGGATTGCTTTGGATATTCTGGGTCTCAAGTCTTCCAATGAATTTTAGAACTAGTTTTTCTTTTTCCTAGTTCTGTGAAGAATGGCATTGTATTTTGATGGGGATTGCCTTGACTCTAAATAACACTTTTGGTAGTATTGCCATTTTGATAATATTAATTCTGCATATGCAAGAACTTGGGAGATCTTTCATCTTCAAAAGTCTTTGATTTCTTTTTCCAGTTCTATGATTTTCATTATAGAGGCTTTTCACCTCCTTGTCAGATTTGTTCCCAAGTATTTAATTTTTGAGTTTATTGTAAATGGGATAGTTTTCCCTATTTTTTTCACAGAAGATTCATTATTGAAGTACAGGAAAGTAATTAATTTAAATAGGTGCATCTTGTATCCTTCTACTTAGCTCAATTTGTTTATATGCTATAAACTCTTCTGATGAAGTTTTTTGGTTTTCTAAATATAAGATAATGTCATCATCTAACAAATAACTTGATGTTTAGTCAGTCCATTTACTACTATGACAAAAAGACCTGACAAGAACAATGCAGAAGAGGAAAAGTTTATTTTGGCTCACAATTTTAGAGTTTCAGTCCATGGTCAGCCAACTGCACAGCTCTGGGCCCAAGTTCAGTAAAACATCATGAAACAAAAGCATGGTGGAGAAAAACAGCTCAGGACATAGCAACAAAGAAGCAGAGAGAACTTCAAAACACACCCCCAGTTTTCTAATTTCTCCAGCCATATCCTATCTGCTTACATTACCACCTAGTTAATCCATATCCATGGATTAATCCACTGATTAGGTTAAAGTTCTCATAACTTATTTTACTTCTAAATATTGTTATATTATCTCACACATGGACTTTTGGAGGACATCTCATATCCAAATCATAACATTTGACTTCTTCTTTTCTTTATATCCCTTTAATTGTCTTTTCTTGCCTGATTGCTCAGACAAGTTTCAGGAACTATGTTAAATAGGAGCAATAAGAGTGGACATCCTTGTTTTATTCCTGATTTTAGAGGAAATGCTTTCTCTATTCACTGTGATATTTGCCTTTTGTTATATACAACCTTTAAAATGTTGAGGTAAGTTCCTTCTATCCCTAGTTTCTCTAGTGTTTTAAACATAAATGGTTGATGAACATTGTCAAATGCTTTTTCCGCATCCATTGAGATAATCATGTGATTCTTGTCCTTAACTCAATTTATATGGTGTATTGCATTTATTGATTTTCATGTGTTGAACCAACCTTGCATCCCTAGAATAAAACCCCCTTGATTGTATAGTACAATATTCTTATTGTGTTTTTGAGTGCAGTTTGACAATATTTTATTAAGGATTTTTGAATCAATGTTCACCAGGGATATTGGTCTGAGGTTTTCTTCTCTTGATGTGAAGCAGAACTGATTTTGATTTTTTTAATTTTTTTTTAAATGTTGTGGGGTGCAGTAGTACAGGCTTATTATCACAATCACTTGGGAGACTGAAGTAGGGGGATCCGAAGTTTGAAACCAGCCTTTGCAACTTAGTGAGACCCTAAGATACTTAGTGTGACATCCTGTCTCAAAATAAGAAATAAAAATGGCTGGGGATATAGATCACTGGTAAAGCATGCCTGGGATCATTCTCCAGTACCATAAAAGTTTTTTTAAATGTTTATTCTATTTTGAATATACAGCACATTCACCTAATTCAAAAATTTAGACTATATAGCAAAGACAATATTGAGAAACCTTAATCACATTGCTACTTACTCTATCCAATCTTTTTGTACATCTTTTATTATGTTCTTCTGTATTCTTCCAATAAGAAATCCTTGATTCTGATGTATTGAACTTTTTTGTTTACCGTTTGATTTATGCTCTAGACATTTTAGTTATAATTTCCTTTAGCGTTTTGATTCCTCATCATATTATTATTAGATATTTTGTTGTCTTGTATAATCTCAACTATGTCTTGCACGATAATAATATGCAAAGTATACAATTGCTTTTTATTGTTTTTAATATATAGAATCTAATTTTTGTCTTCCAGAGGTTTTTAAGCAATATGACACATGAAAATGTTATGTATTTATACTGAAACATATTTAACTGAGAATTTTGAGAAGGGTTTTGTGAATGATTTAGAAAATGTCACCCCAGCATCTTTTCTGTAGCTTTTGATAGCTTTTGAGGTAGACTGCTTTGCATGAAGACTTTCTCTTCCTGAAAAGAAGGAAGAAATCTCTTCCCAAGTTCAGACTTAAGCCTTTTAAACAAGGGTGGCCACAAAACAGAAAGTTGGTTGCAGAGAAAGTAGGGAGGATCAGTGAGTGAATCCTAAGTCCAAATCAGAAAAGAGAGTATTTGCTATGATCCTGATGCAAAAACCAAAGAGGTCACCACTTTGACTGAGAGCCTCTGGGGCTGATGCTCCCCAGCAATAGTATGGTCATGTGGCATTAGCAGATGGGTCTAATAGCTGGGAATACTTCAGCCATGCCACAGAGTTCTGGCTATGATCTGTAGAAGATCCAGAAGTAGTGGGTGTTTTCTTTTAAAGAGGCTGTACCTTGTTTACAAAATGACCCCCACCCTCGTTAGATTGTTTGCCTCATGTTAATTTCTGTCTGTTTCCAGGATACTCATTCATCATTTCTTCCTGAGTTCTGCTCACAGTGACACTGTCACACTATATAGTTAGTATCTCTGCCACCTCATCTCTATCAGGTCAAATCCTGGGGCATGCCAGCTCCCTGTGCAAGTGACTGGTGAGAAACTCAAAAGTGTTTCGTATCAGCTAGGCTCAGTGGCACATGCCTATAATCCCAGTGGCTCCAGAGGAGGCTGAGACAGAATGATCCCAAGTTCAAAGCCAGCCTCAGCAATTTAGTGAGGCCCTAAGCAACTCAGTGAGAGCCTGTCTCTAAATAAACTACCAAAAAAGGTTGGGGATGTAGCTCAGTGGGTAAATGCCCCTGGGTACAATCCCTGTACCAAAAAAAAAAAAAAAAAAAAAAAAAAGTTTTTCATATCAGAGAAAACCCATCAGCCTGAAAAATGAGCCTGAGCCTGTTTATCCTCATAGGAAACGCAATACCTAGGGGGTCCATGTTTCTCCCCTACAGAGAGCTTTGTTCTTGTCCTCAAGGCAATCATTCAAAACTACCATAAACTCAATAAAAACTATTCTCCACCATTTTCACATCTAATAAATTAGGTCCATCTCCTGCAGATTAAGACTCTCAAAACACAGTTGAGTACAAAAAGGTAATGAGGAGAGGCCATGGAAAGGGATAGATCTTGTTACTGACACTGGGGTTTAAACTTGACAATCTCAGAATTGAGTTAGTTCACTTGTGCTTTGTACTAGTGTTAATCAGTACTCCTAATTATATATTCTTTAAATATTTCTTTTAACCTTCTTTCTGAAACTTTGTTTGGAAACTAGGATTTCTGCTTTAATTATGCATAATTAAGCATATATTTCCCCTTTTAGTTTTATTTTTTAATATGGCATATGGAGATCAACTATGAGGATTTGTTTTTAAACCTGTGCTGTTCAGTGTGGATTCAACCAGCAAAATGAGCATCAACTTAGAACTTCTTAGAAACAAACTCTGAGGTTAGGGTCCAGGAATGTATTTAATAAAATCACCAAGATATTACGATGTGCACTAAAGTTTGAAAACTGCTGTTCAAATTCCTTTCTGTTCAGTGTATTTTGTCTAATTTGGGCTTACTAGCCATGCACAGTCTCAGGTTCCATTCTAGCCCACTGTTTCAGTGTCTGCATTTCACAAGACCTCTGGTAATTGTTGTACATACTAAAGTTTGAGAAAATTTACAGTGTAATAACAACTACTTGCTCTTATTTTTATATCCTCTAGTTGGCCCCCCTGGCCCCTGTAATAGATGTATTGGTTTTTCCAATACTGAGTATATTAATTCCCTAAGTTTCTTTCTTTTTCTTAATTTTTTTTTTTTTTTTTTTTTTTTTTTTTTTTTTTTGGTACTGGAGATTGAACCAAGGGCCTTATGCATGCAAGGCAAGCACTTTACCAACTGAGATATATCCTCAGCCCACCCCTAAGTTTCTTAATATGGTTAACTTTTATAGAAAGAATCCCAGCTAAATTTGAGTGTCAGATCAACAACAAATATTTCAATGTGGATATTTTCCATGTAGGACTTTATTATGCTACTAAATTATTAGTTACTGACATGAAATTCCAATATAACTAGGAATCCTGTATTTGCTGCATCTGGAAATTCTACACATAGATCAAAATTCTCTCTTAGGATAACCAGTCATTTCTGCCCTCATCAATATGAATACATGCTAAAATAGCCCCATCTTTTCACATAATTTTTCACTTCCTTTTGATAGAGACATATCCTTGACTCTACCCTCTTATAAGCCAGTGTCTGTATGTCTTTGTATATGATGTATGATAAAATAGAACTCAGCTTTGTGGCCTTAGATAAGAATTGACCTCAAGGCAAAACACTCTAGACTTGAAATTCACTATGAAAACACAAAAATATCATTAGGAAGATTTTTTTCCAACATAGAACAATCAGTATCAATTAATTCTCCATGGTAGGTCGAACTTTTCAGGTACTGAGGGCATACTTTGCAGCTAAATTATTCTAGCTTGTCCATCAGGAGTTCCTATTGCCTTAAACTTGATGTTCCTTCTCTAGAATATTACCAAACATTCCTCTGATCTTGGAAAATAACTGACAACACTTGCTTTGACTGTTTTTTTGTAGATTAGTTTGGTCTCTGCTATGACCCTTATTGAGGATCTATGGTGAAACATAGGTTTCATTCTGGTAGGGAATTAAGATACTTTTGAGAAGACACCTCTCATAGGCCATCCTTGGTCCCAACTCCATGTAGATATGAAATGCACTTGTATTTGCTTGAGAGTACTGGGTGAGAGCACTCTTGAATTTCCCTAATACATCATAAAACCTGTCATGCTCCTCTGCTGTCCAGAACTTCCATAAATTATCTTGGTCAGTGATATCATATTACTGCAACTGAAACTCTTACTACAGAAGTGTAGTTGATGTATGATTTGTCTTTTCTACCAACAATCTCATGGAAGATAATTTAAGGGATATGCTGCTAACAGTGCACTCCTCTGTATATTTAGTCTGTCATTGGATCCAATTATAACACCAGAGAGCTGTAAATTTAATCACATCACTTTGAATTGTCCTTTCTGTATTCTCTCTTTAGGTTTTGCCTGCAAAATTTATCAGACATAATCCCATGGATTTTGATTTTCACTTTATTATTATATCATTAAACTCATTCTCTAATTTTATACCACATTTGTATTAGGTTTGTAATATTTATCTTAGAAACATAGTTAAGGATTTTTTGTTTTCATCATTAAGGCAGTATTCATATGATAAAATACAGTTTAAAGATAGTATAAAAACAGATAGCTTTGAATCCAATAATTTGTTTAAAAGCTAGGTACTAATTTTACCTTAAAAAGTTATTGTGTGTATCTCATTTATCTCATCATCTTCACCAAATTGCTGCTGGAATAAGATTTATTTTAACTATTGTGCTGAACCTTCTGTTGCTGTCTTTCCTTACCAATTTTATCACACATATATTTGTTTGCCTGCTTTTGATCTTTTTACATAAATTAAATTACTTTGTTGTATTTTACAATAAAATAACTGGAACTTATTTTTCCTCAATATTGATTTCAATATTTATTCAACTGATTGATTTTTATGCTATATAGAGATCTATTGTATGACTATTTTATTCATTTATCTACCAACTATAGATATTTGGATTGTATTCAACTACCTGTCATCACAAATGGTGCTTCTGTGAACATTCTCTTCCATGTGCCCTAGTGCATAGGTACAAATTTTTTCTAGGACTTTGTACTATCAAGGAGCAAGAGGTATCAGCATTATCCAGAACATTTTAAAAATTCCCCTCTTATAGTTGGGCCTAGTGATGCATGCCTGTAATTGTAGTAACTTGGGAGACTTAGGCAGAATAGCAAGTTCAAAGCCAGCCTCAGCAATTTAGGGATGCCCAAAGCAACTTGCAGAAACACTATCTCAAAATAAAAAGGTCTAGGGATACGGCTTAGTGGTAAATTGCCCCTGGATTCAATCTCCAGTACTTTAAAAAAAAAAAAAAAAAAAAAAAATTCCTCCTGAACATCTACTGAATCTTTATTTACATTTCAATATATCCTTCCTGAATGTGGAATTGCTAAACAAGCTCAATTTTACACCCAGCCTAATCTTTTTCAAAGTTGTGCCAAATTTTTCCAAAGCTCCAGCATTTTTAACAATAATGATATTGTCAGGCTTAGAAATAGTATGATGTGGAAAATGTAAGAATGTTATTTTTATATTTTCCTATCTATACAGCATGCTAAATTTATGCTTACATATTAATCTTCTATGCAATCATTTTTTAATATTTACTTTTTTGGTTGTACACAATACCTTTTCCTTAATATATTTTTTTAATGTAGTGCTGAGGTTCAAACCCAGGGCCTTGCAAGTGCTAGGTGAGCACTCTACTGCTGAGCCACAACCCCAGCCCTGAAGTCATTTTTTATACAAAGTTAAGCATTAATTATTTTGGACTATCAATATATCTTCTTTTTAAAAAACATTTTCATAATTTAATTCATTTCTTCATATGTTATTATTATGCTTTCCTTATTGATTTTAAGTTATTCTTTATGTAGTCTATACACTACTTCTTTTTCTTGGATGTAGGTGTTAAAAGTATTTCTACCCTGTTTATGGATTGCATTTTTGTTCTCTTTATGATGTTTTGATTAACTGAAAATTCTATTTTTAATATAGTTGAATTTATCAATATTGGTCAATCATCGGTTTTTCTGTTCTTTTTTTTTTTTTCTTTGTGTGTGTGTATGTGTGTGTGTGTGTGTGTGTGTGTGCGCTTTCCAATTTAATTTCTCTGGATATCGAGTCCTGCACATTTTTGGAAATGGAGGCCATGTAAATTTCTCACATCCTTTCATATCCCAGCCAATAAATATCCAGGGGAGACAGTATACACATGAGACAAGTCACCAAATGGGAAACAAAGATTATTTATTATAGCTGGGCAGAAGATATGCACCTGTCCCCAAAGCTAGCCAACACAATCTCACTTAGGAATTCAGAGGAAATTTTTTAAAAATTACTGTAAATATAAAGAGAATGACCAACACCTGTTGACTTAACATCAATAAGCAAAGAAGACTAGAGATTCCCTGTTCTGCGTGAAGGGCCCAGGAAACCCATCCATTAAAATAATACCCTCACTGAACATTTGGGAATGAGAACAATCAACTGTGCAATGCTTTCTTCCAGAGATGGGAGAGGAGAGAAACACAAAGGCAGTGGAATGAATACAAAGGGGTCTCATGTCCCCTCACCTGTTGCCCAGGTAGATATGGTAAGATGAGACAGACATTACTCACCTCCCTCCGCGATGTATATACAACGGTCTTCCTATTTCTCTCTACCATCTGTGTTATGGCTAATAATAATGAAGCTAGTCTGATTCTCAGTTTCATTGTGCCACTCTGAGTCTCCTATGTATCCAGGATCCTAATGTTTGGCCATTGAGCTCTTATTTCCAGAAATCTGTGAAATGGATCTTCATGGAAGGTTCATTTTTCACTCAGACCACACTATAGCATGGAGCAAATATTTGCACTTTATTCTAACTCCAATTTCACTTTGTATTACCAATACATATTATCAAAAGTTAAATCTCTTCTAAATTTTAGTAATAGATAGCTCCCTGCATTACTAAATTCCTATTGACTATATTTAAATCTTTGTGCCTTTGTATAATATAAATTCAAAGAACTTATAATATGTATTTTTTATTTTTATTTTTTATTCTAAGTTGTTATATATGACAGCAGAATGCATTACAATTCATATTACACTTATAGAGCACGTTTTTTACATATCTCTGGTTGTATACAAAGTATATTCATACCATTCATGTCTTCATACATGCACTTAGGGTAATAATATCCTTCTCATTCTACCATCTTTTTTTTTTTTTTTTTTTTTTACCCTTTTGCCCCCTTCCTTTCCCTCTCTCCCCATTGGCCTTTCTAGTGTTCCTCTAATCCTCCTATGCTTCCTGTGCCAAACCTACTGTGAATCAGCCTCATTATATCAGAAAAAAAACAATAAGCGTTTGGATTTTTGGGATTAGCTGACTTCACTTAGCTTTAAATTCTCCAACTTCATCCATTTACCTGTGAATACCATTATTTTATTATCTTTTATTGCTGAGTAATATTCCATTTTGTATATTGACCACATTTTCTTTATACATTCATTTCCTGAAAATCACCTCTATTGGTTCCACACAGTTTAGCTATTGTGAATTGTGCTGCTATAAACATTGATGTGGCTGTGTCCCTATAGTATGCTATTTTTAAGTGCTTTGGGTATAGACCGAGGAGTGGGATAGCTGGGTTATAAGGTGGTTCCATTCCCAGGTTTCCAAGGAATCTCCATACTGCTATCCATATTGGCTGCACCATTTTGCAGTCCCGCTAAGAATGTATGAGTGTGCCTTTTCCCCACAATCTCTCCAGCATTTATTGTTGTTTGTGTTCTTAATAGCTGCCATTCTGACTGGAGTGAAATGAAATCTTAGAGATTTCTCTAATTACTAGAGATGTTGAACATTTTTTCATATATTTGTTGATTGATTGTGTATCTTCTGAGAAGTGTCTATTCAGTTTCTTGGCCCATTTATTGATTGGGTTATTTTTTTTTTGTGTGTGTGTGTGTGTGTGTGTTAATATTTTTTAGTTCTTTATATATTCTAGAGATTAGTGCTCTCTCCGACATGCATGTGTTAAAAAATTTGTTCCCAATTAGTAGGCACTCTATTCACCTCACTGATTGTTTCTTTTGCTGAGAAGAAGCTTTTTAGTTTGAATCTATCCCATTTATTGATTCTTGATATTAATTCTTGTGCTATAGGAGTCTTTTTAAGGAAGTTGGGGCCTAATCCAACAGGTTGGAGATTAGGGCTTAGTTTTTCTTCTAATAGGCGTATTGTCTCTGGTCTAATTCCTAGGTCCTTGATCCACTTTGAGTTGAGTTTTGTGCATGGTAAGAGATAGGGGTTTAATTTTATTTTGTTGTATATGGATTTCCAGTTTTCCCAGAACCATTTATTGAAGAGGCTATCTTTTCTCCAATGTACATTTTTGGCACCTTTGTCTAATATAAGATAACTGTAATTATATGCATTAGTCTCTGTATCCTCTATTCTGTGCCATTGGTCTACAAGTCTATTTTGGTGTCAATACCATGCTGATTTTGTTACTATTGCTCTGTAGTATAATTTAAGCTCTGTTATAGTAATGCCACCTGCTTCACTCTTCTTGCTAAAGATTGCTGTAGCTATTCTGAGTCTCTTATTTTTCCAGATGAATTTCATGACTACTTTTTCTATTTCTATGAATAATGTCATTGGGATTTTGATAGGAATTGCATTAAATCTGTATAGTGCTTTTGGCAGTATGCTTTTGGTAGTATGGTCATTTTGATATTAATTCTGCCTATCCAAGAACAAGGTAGATCTTTCCATCTTCAAAGATCTTCTTTAATTTCTTTCTTTAGTGTTCTGTAGTTTTCGTTATGGAGGTCTTTTATGTCTTTGGTTAAGTTGATTCTCAAATATTTTATTTTTTTTTATGCTATTGTACACAGGGTAGTTTTCCTCGTTTCCCTTTCAGAGGATTTGCCATTGAAATATAGGAATGTGTTTGATTTATGGGTATTGATTTTGTATCCTGCTACTTTGCTGAATTCAGTTACTAGTTCTAGAAGTTTTCTTATGGAATTTTTGGGGTCTTCTAGGTATAGAATCATATCATCAGCAAATAGTGATAATTTGAGTTCTACTTTACCTATTTCTATCTCTTTAATTTCTTTCATCTCTCTTATTGCTCTGACCAGTGTTTCAAGAACTATGTTAAATAGAAGTAGTAAGAGAGAGCATCCCTGTCTTGTTCCGGTTTTAGAGGGAATGCTTTTAATTTTTCAACGTCATCTAGCATAGATAGCTTTTTTGATGTTGAGATATGTTCCTGTTATCCCTAGTTTTCCTAGTGTTTTGAACATGAATGGGTGCTGTATTTTGTTGAATGCTCTTTCTGCATCTATTGAGATAATAATATGGTTCTTTAAGTCTATTGATGTAATGAATTACATTTATTGATTTCCATATGTTGAACCATCCTTTCATCCCTGGAATGAACCTAAATTGATCATGGTGTGTTATATTTTTGATATGTTTTTGAATTAGATTTGCCAGAATTTTATGGAGAATTTTTGCACTGAAGATTTCTTTCTTTGATGTGTCTTTACCTGGTTTGGAGATCAGGGTGATATTGGTCCTCATAGAATGAGTTTAGAAGTGCTCCTTCTTTTTCTATTTTCTCAAATAAGTTGTAGAGTATTGATATTAGTTCTTCTTTAAAGGTCTTGTAGAACTCGGCTATGTATCCATCTGGTCCTGGGCTTTTCTTGGTTGGAAGGCTTCTGATGGCATCTTCTATTTCATCGCTTGAAATTGGTCTGTTTAAATTGTGTATATCATCCTGCTTCAATTTAGGCAAATCATACAACTCTAGAAATTTTTTGATACCTTTAATATTTTGTATTTTATTGGAATACAAGTTTTCAAAGTAATTTCTAATTATCTTCTGTATTCCTGTAGTGTCTGTTGTTATATTTCCTTTTTTTTATCATGTATGTTAGTAATTTATTTTTTCAAAGAACCAACTTTTTGTTTTGTCAATTTTTTCAATTGTTTCATTAGTTTCAATTTCATTGATTTCAGCTCTGATTTTAATTATTTCCTGTCTTCTACTGCTTTTGGTGTTGGATTATTTTTCTTTTTCTAGGGCTTTGAGATATAATGTTAAGTCATGTATTTGTTGACTTTTTCTTCTTTTCAGGAATGAACTCCATGCAATGAACTTTCCTCTTAAAACTGCCTTCATAGTGTCCCAGAGCTTTTGATATGTTGTGTCTGTGTGGTCATTCACCTCTAAGAATTTTTTGATCTCCTCCTTGATGTCTTCTGCAACCCATTGTTCATTCAGTAGCATATTATTTAGTCTCCAGGTGTTGGAGTAGCTTTTATTCCTTATTTTATCATTAATTTCTAATTTCATTCCATTATGGTCTGATAGAATGCAGGGTAGTATCTCCTTTTTTTTTATATTTGCTAAGAGTTGTTTTGTACATAATATGTGGTCTATTTTAGAGTAGGATCCATGTGCTGCTGAGAAGAAGGTGTATTCACTCATTCAAGCTGAAATATCCCATATAAATCAATTAAGTCTAAGTTGTTTATTGTATTTTTGAGTTCTATAGTTTGCCCAGCTTTTGTTTGGAAGATGTATCTACTGGTGAAAGAGATTTGTTAAAGTCACCCAAAATTATTTTGTTGTGGTCTCTTTGACTCTTGAACTTGCAAAGAGTTTGATGAACATGGATGCTCTTTTGTTTGGGGCATATATATTTATAATTGTTAAGTCTTATTGGTATATGGTTACATTGAACAATGTATAGTGTCCTTCTTTATTCCTTTTGATTAACTTTAGCTTGAAGTCTACTTTATTTGATATGAGGATGGAAACCCCTGCTTGCTTCCTCAGTCCATGTGAGTGGTAGGATTTCTCCTAACCTTTCACCTTCAGCCTGTCGATGTTTTTTCCTATGAGATAAGTCTCTTGAAGGCAGTATTTTTTTTTTTTTTGAGCCAATCTGCTAGTCTATGTCTTTTGATTGGTGAATTTAGGCCATTAATATTCAGAGTTATTATTGAGACATGATTTGTATTCCCAGCCATTTTTTTTTTTTGTATTTAATTTGACATGGTTTCTCCTCTGATTAGTTTTTCCTTTAGTGTAATACCTCCCTCTGCTGATTTTCATCATTGTTTTTCATTTTCTCTTCGTGGAATTTTTTTTTTTCATTCATTTGTTATTTTATTTATGCAGTGTCAGACAGTAGGTGTTTTAAATCTATTTCTCTAGTAGTTTGAAAAGTTAGTATTGAGAATGTTAATGTATTATATGTATATGTGATAATTACCTAGAAAGGATTTGCTGAATTTTCCATCAAGAAGTTTTGTGGATTTTGCCAATTCATCTTGAATATGCTCTCACAAGATTAGATTCAATTCACTATGTTAAGTTTGTGAATGACTGTAAAAGAAAATGTAGTGACTCCAAGTTATATGAGTCTTCCTAATTGATCTGAGATTTTGTAATATGCTTACTCAAATGAGAGGGAAAGGTTATTAACAGGTTCTTCAAATACTGGATACTAATCTTGCGAAAGCATATTCGTGGAATATTTTGCCAAGGATGTTCTATAGTGCTGGCTTTCTAGTTGTAAATTCTTTAACTTTTGTTTGTCATGGAAGGTTTTTATTTTGTCCTCAAATCTAAAACTTAATTTTTCTGGATATAAGATTCTTGTTTGGCATCCATTTTCTTTCAGAGCTTGGTATATGGTGTTCCATGATCTCCTGGCTTTGAGTGTCTGGATTGAAAAATCTGCCATGATATGAATTGGTCTCCCCCTATATGTGATCTGCTTCCTCTCTCTTGCGGCCTTTAAGATTCTATCCTTATTCTGTATGCTAGGCATTTTCATTATAATGTGTCTTGGTGTAGATCTGTTGTAATTTTGTACATTTGGTGTCCTGTAAGCCTCTTGTATTTGGCTTTCCAATTCCTTCTTCATGCTTGGGAAATTTTATGATATTATCTCATTGAAGAGATTGTGCATTCCTTTGTTTTGAAACTCTGTGCCTTCCTCTACCCAATTACTCTTAGGTTTGGTCTTTTGCTGTTGTCCCATAATTTTTGGATATTCTATTCATGGTTTCTTACTATCTTCACTGTGTAGTTAACTTTATTTTCAAGATTATATACTTTGTCTTCATTATCTGAAGTTCTTTCTTCCAGTTGATCTAGTCTGTTGGCAATGCTTTCTATTGTGTTTTTTATTTGGTTTATCGTTTCCTTCATTTCAAGGATTTCTGACTTTTTTTTTCAGAGTTTCTATCTCTTTTTTGAAGTAATCTTTTGCTACCTGTATTTGCTCTCTTATATCTTTGTTGTAATGATCAATTTTTGCCTTATTTGCTCATTTAGGTCATTCTTTATTTCACAGATCATTTTAATTATGAACCTTCTGAACTGCTGCTTCTCATGACATTTCATCAACTTCACTGGGTATGGGTTCTATTATTGTAGTATCCTGGTTTGTTTGGGGGTATTTTCCTCCCTTATATGTTCATTTTGTTTTATTTGTCTTCCTTTCTTACAGTGTGGATCTGAGATATTACAGTTTCTACCCTATATTCTTGCAGTATCCATGCAGATTGTGCCTCACCTTAACGTTGGGCTTTCAGACCCTGCAAGTGTCCATCAATGTATGCTACTGCAACTAAGGGTGGTGTCAGCAATAACGGAGGTAACTTGAGATGACAGTGAAGGTTCCCCAAGATGGATGCAATATCTTCCAGAGATGGGGCTGAAAGGGTGGGCCTTACAATTTTTTGGGGATGCCTGCTCTGAGATGTGGCTGTTCTTAGGCCCTGTCTGTGGTCAAAAGGTAGGGGCTACTGTGTGGGGAAAGGCTATGACTATGTCTGCAGTGTCTCAAGATGGAAGTGGGTTAGGCTGTGCTCCCAGGTGGGGGTGGGGTAGTAGACTCTGGACCTACCCTGGGCCTGGGTCCCACACAGGTTGGTGTAGCCAGAACTGGTTGAATCTGAGCTCCAGCAGTGGTCTGCTGTTCAGAAGAGGCAGTCCTACGGCAGAGCCTGAGGGTGTTTGCCTGTGGTGGGATGGACTGGGCCCACTCTGAGCAGAGGTCCACAGGGCTGTTGGCGCTGTCCTGGGCCTGCCTGTGCTTGGTGAGGGTCAAAGGGTCTAGTATGTATTTTTTCTGTCACAGTTATTACCCTAGACTCAGCTGGAAGAATGGTGAGGACAAAAGGATAAGGTGGCAAGAGTGGATGTAGTATCATTAGTAGTCAGGACACTTTGTTTCTCACCATTATAAATATTACAAGGATTTAAGGAAAATTTACAGCTTATCAGAAACATTCCCTTTGTAACATTTACTTCATAATAGTATGCCTTTTTTCTTATTACAATGCAGTACAAAATAAAGCTGTAATCAAGGAATTAGCTATATAAGAAACAAGAGTAATGCAACATTTTGGAAAAGGAGGAGAAATTATGTATCGATAATTTGACAAGATTATCTACTGAAGTAATCTATGCCAGAAAATATCTATTAAGTATCCACAATTGTTTCACTCTGTTTAGAAAATTCCATATATTTCTATCATTAAAAAATAATTTTCTCATGGCAAATAACAACTTCTCTGGAATTTTAATGAAAAAAATTCCCAGGGACTTAGTTCAGAGAAAAGTGAAGCTATAATCCAATTTTGACAAAGTATCATTTATGCACTATTTTATGTACTCTGAATAATGCCTATCTTTATAACCCACCAGGAGATCAGAATATTGTGGGCATCTGTCTCAGCATAGTGAGAACTAATTTGGAATGCCTTTAATTTTTTTCTCCTAACCCACAAACATCTAGCTCTTGGAATAAGCAAATAGCTGCTACTTGTTACAAAAATAAAGAAGGGTAATGTGTTGTTTGTGAAAAACTAGTTTTGGATGCAAATGCCTGAGCAATATTCATTAAGGAATAAATTCATTTGATTGGTTTGAAGAATTTGAACTGTAAATGTGCTGTCTTTACATGATCTGTTTTAGACTTGAAGGCAGTTTACTGGGTTGCATAATTGATTTTATCTTCTGGAAAATATTTGAAGTTACTACTTCTTGGACTCAGCATTCACCATACCAGGCTTCTCACATTTAGATAGCAATCTTGACACGTTTGGCTTCTGTCTATTCACATACCCTTTAATTTTGTCCCACAATGCCCTTATCTTTATTCATCTTTTTAAAAAATTGCTTTCAAGATCTTGTTTGATGATTGTCTTTTTGCTTAATCTTCTCCCATGGCATTTATCTATGTCCCCATAATTGCATTTATGTTTTTATAAATTTGTAACACAACTGTATACACAGGCAGAGACTTTATCAAAGAATGAATTTAAGTTGTCATTGAGTTCATATGTAGATGTTTTGCGAAAGTAGATGCTGTATTCTACCTCCACTGAGCCTAGACTTACGGAGCATAAATGCTGACTTTGCAGCCAGAATTCTGCTTTCCAAGCAGAATTAATCACTAATTATTAGTGCTTTATTAAAATTGCTCAAACCTGGGTTTAAAATCTCACATTGCTTTGAAACAATCTATGTATGGGTCTGTCTTCCCCAAAATAATCTTCTTTTTTTTTTAAAAAAAGGGGGGGATTTAACTCTTAACCACTGAGCCATATCCCCAGCCATTTTTTTTGCATTTTATTTAGAGACAAGGTCTCACTGAGTTGCTTAGCACCTTGCTAAATTGCTGAGGCTCACTGTGAACACTCCTGCCTCTGCCTCCAGACCCTCTGGGATTATAGGCATGCACCACCACACCCAGCTGAATACAAACATTTTTAAGAATCTTGTCTTTTCCTCTCTATGTTTCAATGACCTCGCTAGCTCTGCAGTTATGCAGCTATGACTCAATAGAGCCTCTAGAAACACTTGATTTTAAAAAGAAAGTGAAATTTTAAACTTTTCTTTCTGAACTTTTTATAATTAAATGCACTCTAAAAGAGGGAACGAAAGAAGAAGGCTTAAATACATGGAAGAGAATAAAGTTTGGGGAAAGAAAAATCACATGACCTTATTTTTCAGAAAGCCTGGCAATAATGGAACCCAGTTTTACTGCTTCAACATATTACTGAGCAGATGAGGATTTTTCACATATGGTAGTATGGCTCTCTATTCGCATGGGTACCTTCATGCAAAGGACACAAGAAAGAGATCTACTCCAGCAGAGGGCCATTATGAAGAGGGGTTATTAAGCTTAATATCCTTGGTGTGTGGCAGTATAAGGACTTAGCTCTAAAACAGAAAACTTGCTCGTGAGACAAAAATAGATTTATTTGTACAGAAATCAGAAAATTCTCAGCCCCTGAAAGGAGAGGAAACAAATTGAGAACAATATAAAAGAAATGCAATGGCTTTGGAATGATGACATTATTTTAGATACTTCTTTAAGGGCTAAGAATGTGAAAGCCCTGGGCTGGAAGAAAACTAGGTAGTTCTGTTCATTTGGCAATAAATTTGAGTTATGATAAAATGTATATGAATAATATTTTTTGCTGTAGAATCTTAATTCCACTCATTTATTTTCTTCAACAAATGCTGAACAAAAGATGGCACTCCCAATCCTCATTAATGTTACCACATGGAGGTGGATAAGGTCAAGCAAATATTGCAATTAAAATACAGTTGAAAGGTTTGATGTAGGATGAAAAATGTATAACAGAAAATGCAGCAATGGTTATGAAAATAGTTTTAGAAAGGCAGAGTAGTTTTCTGAAGTGAAGTGACTTCAGAAGGTAGCCAGGGAAAAGGGAGACAAGTGGGAAAATGTGGATTTCTGACAGAAGGATCACAGTTTATCCCTGCAGAGAATTAAGAAAGAGCATGATGCTGTCCAGGAACTGAAAGGGAAAGATTTAATAAGGTTGGAAGGGTTGAGCAGCAGCATGGACTTTATCTTAAAGGGCACCTGGGTACCAGTAAAGGACATAAGTAGAAAGTGAATCCTTCTGGCTGTTAGAGAAGAATTGATTAGAAAATGGGAGGGGCGGCTACAAGATGTGTTATCCTAAACCAAGTATAAAATGTTGATGTCCTCAACACAAAGTATAGGCATATTTTGGAGGTAGAAGCAAGAAAATGTATGATAGCTTTATAGTTTCCAATTAAGAGAGGAAAGACACAAAGGATAATGTCAGATTTTCTGATATAAGCCAATGGGCATATGATTGCTGACTTTTTTATAGAAGGGGACCCCCACAAAAATGTTTTGGTATTGTAGTCCTTAGACAATAAGGACTGAAAATCCACATCAGTTATTTGATTGCTTGCTATGTTATATTTATACCTTAACTTTCTTCAGTACTAAGAATGCTTCCAGTTTCAATTCATTTTAAAGGTTATTTATTGACTTCTTGAACATCAATGAGTTGTCTTGGTAGACGTGACTGTGAATCATAATGAATTTATGCTGTGTATAAGGCTATAGTATCCTCTATAGTTTTTCATAAGGCAAGAAGAAAAATATTATCATGATAATAGTAAAATATGATTTCAAAAATTTTTGAGATTAACTTGAAGAATCATATCTATAACATAAGTGGAATGAAGAAAACATCTTATTTCTCTACTATGGCAAAGAATCTTAAGGGAATCGTCTAGAATGCCTTCTGAAAGGAGATAGACTTGAATGTTTAAATATCCCATGAAAAAGAAGAGAAAAGAAATGTCCATGAGGAAACATAACAATGAAAGATCAAAAGCAATATAAATGACTGGGGATGTGATTGACAGTTCCAAAATAATGGAATCATCTGTCTGTAAGGCTCTGCAAGTTACTACAATTGTAGAATAGGCCTCTCTGATATTATCTTCTATGATTAGAACCCAAGAAAGACACTAGATGAATTTTATTTGTTAAAACAAAAGGCTTATTTCAAATGAAGCACCAGCTGCCACTTGCAGATTTGGTGAAAATCTACCACTTTTTCCCTTAACAGGGAGAAGTATTCCTTATTTTCGTCTTATAGGAAGAATAAGCTGCTAATTATTTTTACAATAGCAGGAGCTGTTCATTTATACCTATTATTAGTCATTGCTCAACATTGATATTTTGAAATATTTTCAACATTTCTTTTATAGCCAAACAGAGCTATACAGAGTTCATTGCTATTTCAAGTGAATTCAAAATTAATGTAGTATGCAATAATTGGGGAGAGTGGGACAATGTTATAGGAAATGCATGTCTGCAAAAATAAAGATTTGCAAATCCTTTCTTTGATCAATGATTTTGTTCAACAAATGGCAAATGTTAAATATCATTATTTTAAATCAAATTATATAAATCATATTTCTTATTTCAAAGAAAAAAAGCTTTCTGAATGAAAGAGTTATATGCTTAAGGCAAATATAGACCAACTGGCTAAAGAATCATTTTGTTTAAACACAAACCTGCTTTATTTAGTCCCTTAATAATTCATATTTTCTTTGTCGTAAAATGAATATGTATCAATATGGAAAAATATAAAACATATTTTTAAAAAGTCCATAAGAAACAAATGCAACTTCAATGCCAGTGATAATCACTGTGAAAATTTTTATATATTCTCCTAATCTCTAGAAAGGAGAAAAACAGAGAAATACATAAGTTATATACCGTGAACTTTATAATTATACCTTGAAGTATAAATATTTATACTTTTTAAGCATAGCTGCATGGTATTGTATTGTAAGGACTAAAAAATTTCATGAACCTTCTCCTATACCCAACTGGATAAATCCCTGGGATAAGAATCCAGATTTGTTCAGAATACTGAAGATATTTTCTGGTCTAATGTTCTGAATAACAAATAGGCTTTCTCTAGTTATCAATAAATGCACACAAATTGGAATGATTAAAATATGTCTTGCTTTAAATAATTGATACCTATTAAATGACCCATGATATGACACCTCTCGTAAAATGTCAGTTCCACACACCAAATACACCAAGCTAAGGTGAAGTTCAAGTTGAAATGCTGTCATTTTAAAATGCAAAATAGGGATGCAGATTAATATTCATTCAGTATGAAGAGACATGATAATACCCCTCCAGATAAATTTAAAATATGATTTTACTGATTACAAAGGACCATCCATTGTGGGAAAAAATGTTAAATTGCATGTGAAAGATGATGCTTTATTCATAAATTATGGGCAAGAAGACAAAGGGATTCAGTGAAGCTCTTAGTTATATTGTAATGTTTTATTATTAAAAAAAGACCTGAAACTAATATGGTAAAAATAGTTCTACTTTATTACACCTATATTGTGTGTACATATTTTATTTTCTCTATTCTTGAAATGTTTTAAAAATGAAAATAAAACATTGCAAAACATCCATAAACCCACTACACAGTTATAATCATTCTGTATTTTAGTGCTTAACTTTATAGCTTTTGTTGCATGACTATCCAAATACAAATTTTGTTATGAATACAAATTATAGATTTTATGTTTTATGATCAATTGCTTTAGACATTTTCTATATGATATGTGTTCTATAATATGGAACATTGTACATTATTTTAAAAACATCACATTTTACTATTAGGTATTTTAGCTAGTTGGTGTTCTGTTTGTGTGTTTTTTATCAAAAGATAAATTAATATTGGTTTGAGTATTAGCAAAGTGTTTTACAGAAACTTTTTACCAATTAAAATTAGACATACACACTTAAAATTTTGCCAACTACATTGGTGAAAAGTATCTCAATTGTTCTCATATGAGATCAACTTTTTCTTCCCCGATATGGAAATGTTTGTTGTTTGAGTTGAAACAATTTTCAAGAGGAATTGTATTTTAAAGCTACCTGGTATTTGTTTTAATCAAATTTGATATGACAGATAAGGAAATGACTGTCATGAGGAAGAAGTTTGTTGTTGTCCAATCCTAGAAACCAGAGGTGCGATGTGCCATGCAAGGCCCTGTGGGTAAGCAGCAGGGTTGTCAGGAGTCACAGACAGTGTAATGGTAAAGTGTGAGCAAGATCCTCTGTTCCGGTTTCTTTGGGAAGAAAGGAGCAAGGCAGTGTGAGAAAGCAGATTTAGAATTGAACACTTTTAATAATTTCAGCAAAGTCTCAGACATAGAGCTGTTCATAGTTGTCTATAACAAGCCTGGAAATTTTAGCGCATTTTGATATTGGCCCAAAGCTTAGAACTTTACAGAAAATGTATGTGTAGCTGTGAGCTCTGATTTGGTTGATTTTCATTTGAAAACCAGGCTTCCTTTTGAGTTACTATATGTAGGCATTGTTAACATGAGGTTAGCAAGGCCTCATACGTCTCAAAGTATCAGAACACAGAAAATGAAAAGACATTGGTAATGCACAGAAATGTGAAGTTAGACAGTCATAAATATGTTATATTTTATCATGAATATGTAGGTATAGAACTATGACTGTGAATATTGTTTATTCATCCATTTGTTAAACAAATAGTTACTCAGCATTTACTGTATGTTAGACATACAGTCATGGGTCAAACCAGAAACAAATTCTGTCAACATTTAACTTGTATTCTGGACTACATTTTCTAATCATTATACCTCTGTAGATGTCTCATAGTTTATGTTAATGCCTGATGTTTTAAAACCAAGGGTAGCATGTAGTTGATACATGTATCACTGTCTGTGTTCTGTACATTTTGCCTCTCTGGACTTTCAGTATGGCCTTACTCTTTAACAGGGACAATATTGTTGAATAATGCATTGAACATAACTTAGAGAAAATTTAGATAATTGAGAAACAATTTTTGCAGTGACTCAACGAAATAATAAGTGTATTTTATACTAGAGTTAAAATATTTTTATATACTTCAGAACTTAATCACCCTCTGTTAATAACTCAATACCTGTGTTGGCAAAATGTGATTTTGAAATATACTCATTATTGGAATGAAATTACAGGGCTCTTTACCCCCAATCCAGGAGTTTCTACAGAGACATGATGGACAGGAAATAATCAAATGAATATAAGGATTAATACTTGCTGTGTGGTTTTAAGGAGAGTTTTAGCATTGAATTGCACAGAAATGGATACCATTATAATGATAATAGATATTAAATTATTGGATTTTGAAAATTACTGATATAAATTCTGATTTCCATGGTTTCTAAAATTGATGGCCTATTTCATAAGGGCCAGAAAGGGAGTGTTTTCAACTTAGGAGAGGTTTATCAGCAAATAAAATATATTCTTACTTGTGATATGTGCCTCTACGTACCACCTTCATTTTTGTTAATCAAAGAGATATTTTTGCAGGTATATTAGGTGATAATATATAACTTGATTCTAAAAGCCTCCATCCTATTTCTGTCTTCAAGATACCAATATTGAAAAAATCGGCACGTTCTATGTGACCTTGAAATAATAAAATATGTTGATACTTCCTAAACCAGTCAGGCATAATATCATCTTAATCTCATTATTTTATTGCCTCTTATTAGATCTCTATTGCTTCAACTTTCTAACTTGGTTACACTACTAAAGTTTGCTCATCCCTCATCTTCTACATACATCTCCTCTAATCCTCATCCCTTTTTATCATGCATATGGAGGTGTGTATATGTGTGCATCAATATTTGCGGTATGCATATATGTATCTTATATATCTGTATATGCATGTATTCATATATGTAATATATACATATATTTCTGTCTTCTTTTAGTCATAATTCTAAGGAAGTTTAGGTCATAGAATTTTTTATTTACCATGTTAGAGCCTAACTTGTGTCTTTTTTTCAGGGTGGGGGTACCAGGGATTGATCCCTGGGGCACTTAACAACTGAACCACATCCCAAGCCCTTTTTTATGTTTTATTTAGAGGAAGGACCTCAATGAGTTGCTTAGAGCCTAAGTTGCTGAGGCTGGCTTTGAACTCACCATCCTCCTGCCTCAGCCTCCCAATTTGCTGGGATTACAGGTATTGCACTAGGCCTGTGTCTCTTGATCTAAAGTCTGCTCTAGCTATTCTTTTCTTTCTAAATGATCTACAAACATATGCAAAGAAACAAAACTAAAGATCACCCACATCCCAGTGCGAAAAAGATGCTTATTTGTTCAACAAATTTACTTAGAGTTCTTGCTATGCCAGATAGCATTCTTCTCTACTAGGTAGTACCACAGCCAAAGAGATGGATAAAATTGCTATCATGGAGATTACATTCTAATCGAGCAGTTTCATATTTAAAAGGCTCAATATTTGTCATATGGTACTTATATGATGGAGAAAAATTAAGCAAGAAAGTGCTGGGAGTGGGTGTTGGATAGAGCGTTGAATAGATCACTAATCATTAAAAAGCAATGTTGAAACAAAAACCTATGTTACAAGCAAAAGGCGGAATATGTCAGACAGAAGTGTCACTGTTATCCCTGAAGAATGTCAGGGAGACCACCATGGCTGTAGTAAAGTGGGCAACAGGAAGAGTTACGCTAGACGAGGTCGAATGAGGGAAGGAAAGTGGAGGAAACGAGAAATATGAGGCATTTATATAGGTCCTTGCAAGACACAGCAAATACTGTCATTCTCATTTTCTCTACCAGAAGTTGAAAGTTATCAGAGGGTTGTACATAGAAATGGTATGTGTTAGGTAGTAATAGATCATTCTATATGTTCTATTAAGAAAAGACTGTAGCGGCCAATGTGGACGCAAAGGACTATTTGGGATCCTATTTCAATAATACTGTTGAGAGATGATGGTAATGATAAATAGAGATGTCATGAAATGTTAGTATTTCAGGTATATTTTAAAGAGAGAGCCAAAAGTATTTGCAGGTGGAATGGAAGTTTGTTGTGAGAGAAAGCAAATAATTAAATAATTTAGCTTTAAAAAAATAGAGGAATTGTCATAAGTTGGGATAGAAAGACTATGAGAAGTTTGGAAGGAAAATCATGAATTTATTTTTTAACATGTCCAATTTGAGTTGTACTTTAGACATCCAGGTGGAAATGTTGAATGTGTTTTTTGATATATGAGTCTAGGGTTCAGAGAAAAAGTTCAGGCTATAGATATAAATTTGGATTCACCTATCTGTAAATGATTTTAAGGTCAGAACACTGGATGAGCTCACCAAGAAAATGGACATAGAAGACAAAAAGATCTAATAAATGTTGAGTACAGAGACAATTCAACGATATTACTAATAAAGTTAATTCACCTTTCAAAAGGTGGCTGAGTTATTAATTCAGCGCATGGGCAAGAAAACTATATAGTAAACATTACTCTTGAAAATTCCCTAAATCACCCATAAATTTCAGTATATATAGATTGTTTTAATAACAGGGGTTGGCAAACTCTGGCCATGGAAACAAATCAAGTCTGTTATCTGATTGTTATGAGCTAAGAATGTGTTTTGCATTTCTAAATGATTGAAAGAAATAAAAAGATTTTCTGACACAAAAAATTCTATGAAATACAAATTTTAGTGTCCATAAATAACATTTTATTAGAACACAGACATGCCTATTTATTTATGCACATTTGTTTATTATTTTGTATAGGGCTGATTTGGGTGTACAGATCAGAGTTAAATAATTATAGCAGAGGCTGTATGTCCCACAAGAGTTGAAAATAAATACTATCTGCCTCTTTACAGAAAAAATTATCAATCCCTGATTGAGACAGTTCTATGCAAAAGTAAAGTATACTAAATAATTAAATGTGTATGTGTGTGTGTCTTTGTGCATACATGTATATATATGTATATTGTGTATATGTTACAATTCCTCGGGATCTTTAACTTTTAAAATATTTAAAACACTTCTTTTTTTATGGAACATGTAGCTTAATTTGCCTGAGTTAAGGTCACTGCTTTTACTGCCTGTCTTAAAAATCTGCTATGTGTTAGGTGCTTTGCAAGCAGTATTATATTTAATACTTGCTATCCCCATTTTAGAGATAGAAAGGTTAAAAAATCACAGAGATTGAAAAATTATACTCAAGCTGATCTGGGTTGCAAGACAGAGATCTCTTTAACTCTACCACAAACTCATGTGGAGCTAAATATACAGGGTGTCAGTACCTGAAATATCATATGCAGCTCTTGCCAGTTCCCTTTACAGAAGGTTTTAAAATTTTGGAGAATGAGATATACTGAAAAGCAAATTAAATTACTTGTTAAGCAAATATTAATGTACTGTTAAATGATCTCAGAAGATTACAGCTATTTGTTTTGTAGGGACTGGGGAATAGAGTGATATCAATAAATGTGTACATTTACTCATTCATAAATCCATTCATTTTTTTTTAATTTTTTTATTATTTATTTACTTATTCATCATGCACAAGTATAGTATCTTTTTACATACAACTGCTTGTATACAAAGTATATAAGTACCATTCAGATCTTCAATCATGCAATTAGGATAATGATATCCATCTCATTCAACCACCAATTTTTTTTCCAACCCCCCCCCTTACTCCCTCCCTCCCCTCCCTTTCCGTTGACCATTCTAGTGTTCCTCTGATCCTATGTACCCCCTTCCAACAACTCTGTGAACCAGCCTCCTTATATCAGAGAAAACATTCGGTACGTGGATTTTTGAGATTGACTAATTTCACTTAGCATTATATTCTCCAACTTCATCCATTTACCTGCAAATGCCATTATTTTATTCTCTCTTATTGCTGAGTAAAATTCCATTTTGTATATATACCATATTTTCTTTATCCACTCATCTACTGAGGGGCATCTAGGTTGGTTCCATAACCTAGCTATTGTGAATTGTGCTGCTATAAACATTGAAATGGCTGTGTCACTGTAGTATGCTGTTTTTAAGTCTTTTGGGAATAGACCCAGGAGTGGGATGGCTGGGTCATAGGGTGGTTCCATTCCCATTTTCCCAAGAAATCTCCATACTGCTTTCCATAGCGGTTGCACCATTTTGCAGTCCCACCAGCAATGTATGAGTGTGCCTTTTTCCCCACATCCTCTCCAACATTTATTGTTGTTTGTGTTCTTGATAGCTGCCATTCTGACTGGAGTGAAATGAAATCTTAGAGTAGTTTTGATTTGCATTTCTCTAATTGCCAGTGATGTTGAGCATTTTTTCATGTATTTGTTGATTAATCGTGTATCTTCTTCTGAGAAGTGTCTTTTCAATTCCTTAGCCCATTTATTGATTGGGTTATTTGCTTTTTTGGTGTTAAGTTTTTTTAGTTCTATATACATTCTAGAAATTAGTGCTCTATCTGATGTGCATGTATTAAATATTTGTTCCCAATTAGTTGGCTCTCTATTCACCTCACTGATTGTTTCTTTTGCTGAGAAGAAGCTTTTCAGTTTAAATCTATCCCATTCATTAATTCTTGGTAATAGTTCTTGTGCTACAGGATTCTTATTAAGGAACTTGGGGCCTAATCCGACATGTTGGAAATTGGAGCTTACTTTTTCTTCTATTAGGCATATCGTCTCTGGTCTAATTCCTAGGTCCTTGATCCACTTTGAATTGAATTTTGTGCATGGTGAGAGACAAGGGTTTAATTTCATTTTGTTGCATATGGATTTCCAGTTTTCCCAGCACCATTTGTTGAAGAGGCTATCCTTTCTCCACTGTACATTTTTGGCACCTTTGTCTAATATAAGATAGCTGAAATTATATGTATTAGTCTCTGTGTCCTCAATTCTGTACCATTGGTCCACCAGTCTGTTTTGGTGCCATTGGTCCACCAGTCTGTTTTGGTGCCAATACCATGCTGTTTTTGTTACTATTGCTCTATAGTATAATTTAAAGTCCGGTATGGTGATGCCCCCTGCTTCACTTTTCTTGCTCAGGATTGCTTTGGCTATTCTGGGTCTCTTATTTCTCCAGATGAATTTCATGACTGCTTTTTCTATTTCTTTGAAGAATGACATTGGGATTTTGATTGGAATTGCATTAAATCTGTATAATGTTTTTGGTAGTATGGACATTTTGACAATATTGATTCTACCTATCCAAGAGCAAGGTAGGTCTTTCCATCTTCTGAGTTCTTCTATGATTTCTTTCTTTAGTGTTCTATAATTTTCCTTATAGAGCTCTTTCACCTCTTTCGTTAAGTTGATTCCCAGGTATTTTATTTTTTTTGATGCTATTGTAAATGGCGTAGTTTTCATCATTTCCCTTTCAGAGGCTTTGTCACTGATGTACAAAAATGCCTTTGACTTATGGGTATTGATTTTGTATCCTGCTACTTTGCCAAATTCATTTACTAGTTGTAAAAGTTTCCTGGTAGAGTTTTTTGGGTCTTCTAGGTAGATTATCATGTCATCAGCAAATAGTGCTAATTTGAGCTCTTCTTTTCCTATCTGGATCCCTTTAATTTCTTTCGTCTGTCTAATTGCTCTTGCCAGAGTTTCCAGTACAATGTTAAATAGCAGTGGTGAGAGGGGGCATCCCTGTCTTGTTCCAGTTTTTAGAGGGAATGCTTTCAATTTTTCTCCATTTAAGATAATGTTAGCTCTTGGCCTTGCATAAATAGCTTTTATAATGTTGAGATATGTCCCTGATATTCCTAGTTTTTCCAGTGTTTTGAACATAAAGGGGTGCTGTATTTTGTCAAATGCTTTTTCTGCATCTATTGAGATAATCATATGATTTTTATCTTTAAGTCTATTGATGTGATGTATTATGTTTATTGATTTCCGAATGTTGAACCAGCCTTGCATCCCTGGAATAAACCCCACTTGATCATGGTGCACTATCTTTTTGATATGTTTTTGTATCCGATTTGCCAGAATTTTGTTGAGGATTTTTGCATCTATGTTCATTAAGGATATTGGCCTAAAGTTTTCTTTTTTGGATGTGTCTTTGCCTGGCTTTGGAATTAATATAATATTGGCCTCATAGAAAGAGTCTGGAAGAGCTCCCTCTTTTTCTATTTCTTGAAATAGTTTGAAGAGCATTGGTATTAGTTCTTCTTTGAAAGTCTTGTAGAACTCTGCTGTAAACCCATCAGGTCCTGGACTTTTCCTTGTTGGTAGCTTTTTGATGACATCTTCTATTTCTTTGCTTGTAATCGATCTGTTTAAATTGTGTATAGCCTCCAGATCCAGTTTAGGCAAATCATATGACTCTAGAAATCTGTCAATGCATTCAGCATTTTCTGTTTTATTAGAGTACAAGTTTTCAAAGTAATTTCTAATTATTTTCTGTATATCTGAGGTGTTTGTTGTGATATTCCCTTTTTCATCACAAATGTTAGTGATTTGAGTTTTTTCTCTTCTTCTTTTCGTTAGCATTGCTAAGGGTCTGTCAATTTTGTTTATTTTTTCAAAGAACCAACTTTTAGTTTTGTCAATTCTTTGAATTGTTTCCTTAGTCTCAATTTCATTAATTTCTGCTCTGATTTTAATTATTTCTTGTCTTCTGCTGCTCTTGGTGTTGATCTGTTCTTCTTTTTCTAGTGCTTGGAGGTGTGATGTTAAGTCGTTTATTTGTTGGTTTTTCTTCCTTTTAAAGAATGAACTCAGTGCAATGAATTTTCCTCTTATTACTGCCTTCATAGTGTCCCAGAGATTTCTATATGATGTATCTGTGTTCTCATTTACCTCTAGGAATTTTTTAATCTCCTCTTTGATGTCTTCTTCAACCCCTTGTTCATTCAGTAGCATGTTGCTTAGCTTCCAGTTGTTGGAGTAGTTTTTCTTATTCCTTGTTTTGTCATTGATTTCCAATTTCATCCCTTTATGGTCTGATAGCATGCAGGGTAGTATTTCTATTTTTTTTATATTTGCTGAGATTTGCCTTGTGACATAATATATGATCTATTTTAGAGAAGGAGCCATGTGCTGCTGAGAAAAAAGTGTATTCATTTACTGAGGGATGAAATATTCTATATATGTCCGTTAGATCTAAGTTATTAATTGCTTTAAGGAGGCCTAAGATTTCTTTGTTTAGTTTTTGTTTGGATGATCTATCCATTGGTGAGAGAGGTGTGTTGAAATCCCCTAGAATAACTGTGTTGTGGTCAATTTTACTCTTGAAATTGAGAAGCGTTTGTTTGATGAATGTAGGTGCTCCATTATTTGGGGCATATAGATTTATGATTATTATATCCTCTTGATGAATGGTTCCCTTAAGTAGTAAGAAATATCCATCTTTGTCCCTTTTGATTAACTTTGGCTTGAAGTCTACCTTATTTGAAATGAGAATGGAAACCCCTGCTTGCTTCCGCAGGCCATGTGAGTGATAAGACTTTTCCCAGCCTTTTACCTTCAGTCTATTGATGTCTTTTTCTATGAGGTGTGTTTCTTGGAGACAGCAGATTGTTGGGTCATTTCTTTTAATCCATTCAGATAATCTGTGTCTTTTGAATGGCGAGTGTAGGCCGTTAACATTCAGGGTTATTATTGAGATGTGATTTTTATTCCCATCCATTTTTATTTGTATGATGATCTTTAGCTTGATTAGGTTTCTCTTCTGATTGGTATTTCCCTTAGTTTAATATCTCCCTTTGTTGATTTTCGTTGTTATTTTTCTCTTCTTCTTCATGAAAAATTTTGCCCAGGATGTTCAGAAGTGCTGGCTTTCGAGATGTGAAATCTTTTAACTTTTGCTTGTCGTGGAAGGTTTTTATTTCATCTTCAAATCTAAAGCTCAATTTTGCTGGATATAAGATTTTTGGTTGACATCCCTTTTCCTTCAGAGCTTGAAATATGCTATTCCAGGATCTTTTTGCTTTTAAGGTCTGGGTAGAAAAATCTGAACAAAGTCTGATTGGTTTCCCCCTATATGTAATCTGCTTCCTTTCTCTTATGGCTTTTAATATTCTCTCCTTGCTCAGTATATTAGGCATTTTCATTATAATGTGTCTTGGTGTGGATCTGTTGTGATTTTGTATGTTTGGTGTTCGGTAGGCCTCTTGAACTTGTTTTTTCCCCTTCATTCCTCAAGTTTGGAAAATTTTCTGTAATTATTTCATTAAATAAATTACTTATTCCTTTGGCTTGAAACTCTGCCCCCTCCTCTACCCCAATCACTCTTATGTTTGGTCTTTTTATGTTGTCCCATAATTCTTGAATGTTCTGTTCTTGGTTTCTTACCATTTTTGCTGTGTAATCTAGATTTTTCTCTAGGATATATATTTTGTCTTCATTGTCTGAGGTTCTTTCTTCCAAGTGATCTACTCTGTTGGTGATACTTTCGATTGAGCTTTTATTTTGATTTATTGCTTCTTTCATTTCTGGAATTTCTGTTTGGTTTCTCTTTAGAGCTTCTATCTCCCTATTGAAGTAATCTTTTACTTCCTGTATTTGTTTATGGAGTTCTTTGTCAAAATGATCTTTCACCTCCTGTATTTGCTCCCTCATCTCATTTTTGAGTTCATTCTTAAGTTCCGCTAACATTTGGAATATGTAATTTCTGAATTCCATCTCTGGCATTGCACCAACTGTGCATGGAATGGAATCTACTGAGGAGGTATATTGATTTGTTTGTGTCACTTTCTTCCCTTGTTTCTTCATATTGCTTGTGCGTCTATTCTACCTGCACTGTGGGACCTTGTCTACTTTGATTTTACCTTAAAACCTTGTGTTGCTCCTGTAGTACAATGCTATCAGATCCCCTTATATTTCCTTTACACTTTAAAATCAAACACTTTCTATTCAGAGAATCCCAGTTTGATCACAATGTACAGATTTAGTTAACCCAGATGTTGTTTCCAATTTACTCTGTATGCTTCTGATGGGGTTTTAAAGTTTCAAGTAATGGACAGAGAGGTAATATGTTTAGGAAGAAGGAAGTGAGTGTATTGATTTGTTCTTTCTTAGAAAGTATGAAAAGAGAGTTCTATGGAAGTGGTTTAGTATCAGCCGATGAGAGAGGAAAGAGAATGGAGTGAATGAATAGATGGAAAGACCGATTTACATATAAACCTAACTTATGCAGCGGTTGAGAGGAGAAATAAAGAAAGATGGAAAAGAAAAAAGAAAAAAAAAAAGAGAAAAAAAATAATAACCAAGGAGTAGTAATTAGTGTAAGAGAGAGGAGAGAGAGAATAAGTCTAGAAAATAGAGAATAAACCATATATAACACCACTTTGCTATATATTTCAATTGTACACGTTCTAGTAATCTCAATTTGTGCGTATAACTTGTTTTTGCCTCTGTTGAGAATGCAATGGCAGGGTGTAAATAGGGAAGATGAAGGAGGAAGAAAAAATATAAAAGTGAGAAGGAAGAAAAGAAAGAAAAGAGGAGCAGAAGCACACAAACACACTGTCAATCAAAACAAAAACAAACAAAAAACTCCCAAGAAACAACAAAACAAACAAGCAAATAAAAACAAAAACGTTGAACCCAAGAACAAGTCTCAAACAAAATGGACCCTTGGAAGCCCTTCTTTTTTCCCTTCCAGTTTAAGCCACCTGACCCAGATCATGTACAGTCAGCAACCCTGTTAGTGGAGTCAAGGCTGCTCCTTTGGTCCGTTGCAGAGTGGCACAGTGGAATAGTGGAAGGGACTTATCCTCAGGCTGGGCCCTGCTTACAGCAGTAGGGAGATGCTACTATGGGCCTTGGAGGCCAGGCAAACTGGCGGCGGGTTCTCTCCTTTCAGCGGGCAGGTGCCTACCTCTTGCTCTGGTTGCAGCTGGGCAGGTCGCACTCCCCCAGGGAGTGGAGGAAGCACTTCGCCAGGTCTGGCCCTGAGTGCAGCAGCCGGGAGATGCTGTTCTGGGCCCCGAAGACCAGGCAAACTGGTGGCTGGGTCTCTCCTTCCAGCGGGCGGGAGTCTACCTCTTGCTCTGGTCGCAAATGGGCAGGTCGCACTCTTCCCGATAATGGAGGAAGCCCTTCCCCAGGTCTGGCCCTGCGTGCAGCAGCCGGGAGCTGCTACTCTGGGCCCAGGCGACCAGGGACAGTGGCGGCTGGGTCTCTCCTTCCAGCGGGCGGGAGTCTACCTCTTGCTCTGGTCGCAAATGGGCAGGTCGCACTCTTCCCGATAATGGAGCCATTCATTTTTAAGAAAGTTATTTTCTTGTTTTTAATGTTTTATTAGTGCATTATAGTTATAGATAATAATTGAGTTCATTTTGACCCAATCATATATGCAAGGAATTTACTTTGCTCCATTCCATTCCATAGTGCCACTTTTTTCCCTTCTCCTTTCCTACCCCTATTCTCCTTCCTCTAAGCCACTGATCTTACATTTATTTATTTATTTATTTATATTTTAATTAGTGCTTATCAATATACATAAAGATGGAATTTACTGTGGTATATTTATACATGAACATAGTATAATTTTGTCAGATTCATTCTGCATTTCCTCTCCCTTTGCATTCCTCCTCCCTCCCTCTCCACTCCTTCTTCTACTTCACAGATCCTCCTTATATCCTCATGAGATCTGATACCGCATCTCCCTCCTGTTTTTTTTTTTTCTTTCCCTACTTAGCTCTAGCTTCTGCATATGAGAAGAAACATCCACCCTTCAATTTTCTGAGTTTGTCTTATATCTCCTGGTATGATATTCTCCATTTCCATCCATATACTGGCAAATGCTTCTTTATGGCATTCTTCTTTATGGCAGAATAAAACTCCATTGTGTATATTTACCACATTTTCTTAATCTGTTCATGTATTAAAGGGCATGGGTTGAGTATAACTTGACTATTGTGAATTTTGCTGCTATAAACATTGATGTGGCTATATTACTATAGTATGCTGATTTTAGTTTTTTGGATAATTATTGAGGAGTAGGATTGCTGGGTCATATGGTGATTCCATTCCCAGTCTTTTGAGGAATCTCCTTATTGCTTTTCAGAGCAGTTGTACTAATTTGCAATACCACCAACAATGTATGAGTATACCCTTTTCTCTCTTGCCAGCATTTATTATTTGTATTCTTGATAATTGCCATTCTGACTAGAGTGAGATAACATCTGAATGCAATTGTGATTTGCATTTCCTTGATTGCTAGGGAATTTGAACTTTTTTTTCATATATTTGTTGCATATTTATACTTTTTCTTTTCAGAAATATATGTTCAGTTCTTTTGCCCATTAGTGATTGAGGTTTTAGATTTTGGGGTTTTGTTGTTGTTCTTGTCGGTGGTGGTGGTGGTGGTAAGCTTTTTGAATTCTTTATTTAGATATTAATCCTCTGTTAGAGGAGTAGGTGGCAAAGATTTTTTCCCATTGTGTAGTCTCTCTTTTCCTGCTCTTATTTGTTCCATTTGCTGTACAGAAGCTTTTTAATTTTATCTCATCTAATTATTGATTCTTGGTTATATTTCTGAGCTTTAGGGGTTTTGTTGAAGAAGTCAGTGCCTGCACCTATGTGGTAGAGTGTTGACCCTGTTTTCTTCTAGAAGTTGTAGCATCTCTGGTCTAACTCCTAAGTTTTTTTTTAATATTTATTTATTTGCTTTAGTTGTACACAATGCAATGCATTTATGTTTACATGGTGCTGAGGATCGCTTAGCATCGCGCACGTGCTAAGCGAGTTCTCTACAGCTGAGCCATGACCCCAGCCCACTGCTAAGTTTTTTTCCACTTAAGTTTCACTTTTGTGCTGGGTGATAGATAGGAATCTAGTTTCATTCTTCTACATATAAATATTCAATTTTCCCAGTATCATTTGTTAAAAAGACAGTCTTTTCTCCAGCACATATTTTTAGCACCATTGTCAAGTATTTGATGACTAAAACTTGTTTGTCTCTGTGTCTTCTGTTCTCTTCCATTCATCTTCATGGTTATTTTGATGTCAATACCATGCTGTTTTTCTTACTGTACTTCTATAGCATAATTTGAGATCAGGTATTATAATGCCTCCCAGCATCAGCTATTATTGGTCTTTTATTCTTCTAAATGAATTTTGTAACCTTTTTTTTTCCTAGTTCTATGAAGAATTTCATTGGTATTTTTATGGGGTAATGCGCTGAATCTTTATAGCACTTTTGGTAATATGGTCATTTTGACAATATTCTGCCTATCCAAGATCACGGGAGCTCTTTCCATCTTCTAACATCTTCTTCAATTTTTTTCCTCAGAAGTCTAATGTTCTCATTGCAGAGGTCTTTCACCTCCTTGGTTATATTTATTCCCAGTCAGTCTATTTTTTTTGAGATTATTATGATTGTGATAGTTTTACTGATTTCTTTCTCAGCAGATTCGCCATTGAAGTATAGGAAAGCTATTGATTTATGAATATTGATCTTATATCCTGCTATGAGAAAGTGGTTTTAATATATATTATTAGACTCTTTGCTTGTAATTGGCTATAAAAGTGTTAATTACACATTAGTACATGGAATTTTCAAACCAGAATGCAGACAACTTTATTATTCCAGTGATAAGGACTAAGGATTAGAATGTGATATTATTGGACTGGTACATTGGACTACTAGAATTTACATTTTAAAAAGAAGTGCATTTGAGTATACATTACTAGACTTTTGAACTTTACATGAATTTGATCAATAAATGACACTATGTCCTTGCCCAGCATACCTTTTACTATATCTGGAAAATAACATTCTGACTCGAATAAACCTTGCATATGATGATGTCTCAGATATCCTGGATCTTCTTGAATATCTTATCCCAAATTATGGCTACCACATTTATATGTATGGTGAATAAGATTACTCATAATTACTGAAATAATTAGAAAGAAACAGGAGTCTTCCCATGGATTTTGATTACATGAGATATAATGGATTATGAAAATGTTTTGAAAAACAAAATTTTATGGGCTACACAAGCTTGGGAAGATAGCTGCTCTGAGTGTTTTTACTGTGACTAATTGAACCCCTGAGAAGAACATTTTGCATTTTGAGAAGATATGATTCTGTCACTTGTGTCTATTTATAGACCAGATATTTCAGTGAGTGGCACCTTGGTGGCTTTGAAATATGAATACAGCTCAAAATATATACTCTCTTCTCTCCTTGTGAATCTTGAGGCCTATTACTTGATATAATATCGATTTAAGGATGTTATGTGTTGTCTCTATGATCTTTACAAATTGCTTCTCAGTGTTATTAACCTTAGATCTAAAATTTTCTGCTTTTAAAACACAAAAGACTTTATTTGCAAATTGCATTATCATATGGTATAAATTTATAAAATTTAAACAAAATTTTCTCTATTACTACATAGCTAACAAAGGGAGCTCTTACTTGTTGAGTGGCCTGATGAATACTTTTAAAAAGAAAGTCATAATATCACTGTTTTTATCATGCTTTTATCTTTGGATAAACAAATAATATTCTGACAGTATTTTAAAGGACATTTGAAATTTTTTACAAAAACAGCCCTGAGCTAATATCAGTGCTTTCTCAAATGAATAAGATAAAACTAGTCAAGCTATTAGCTTGATAATGTAGAGAAAAAATTTTTTAAATAGATTTGTATTCAAATCCATTGTCCCATTTAATCTTCATTAAAAAAAGAAAACATATAATATTTGTCCCTATTGTTTTCTCTGGCTCCAGATAGTTGAAAATGCCTGTGGTATGGAATTAAGAAATAGTAGAGGGCCTGGGGGTATAGTTCAGGGGTAAAGCATTTGCTTAGCATGAACAAGGGCCTGGGTTCAATCTCCAGTATCAGAAAGGGGGGGGGGGGAATAAGAGTCACTACCAAACCTATGTATTCTTATTCCCTTTTCTGTTTTCAGTGATACAGACTTTTTCTCCACCTCCACCCAAGAAAAGACAAATAATTTTATTTCTAGAGCATTTTATTATGCCATCATCATTTCATATTGCACAAACAACTACAAGTAAATTCCATAAGCTTGAGATAAAAGAATTCTAAAATTATTTATTTTTAATTTAATTTAATTTTAAAAATTATTTTAGACTTTATTTAAGGTTTATTTTTTATTGGCTCTTTGTAGTTATATATGACAATAGAATCCATTTTGATGAAATTATGTAAGCACTGAATTTATCGTATTCTAATTAGAGTAGAACTACCATTTGACCCAGTTATGTCATTCCTCAGCATATATCCAGAAGATTTAAAATCAGCATATGACAATGACTCAACCACATCAATGTTTATAGCAGTGCAATTCACAGTAGCTAAACTATGGATCCAACCTGGGTGTTCTTCAACAGATGAATGGATAAAGAAATTGTGGTATATATACACAATAGAATATTACTCAGCCAAAAATAAAAGTGACTTTATGACATTTACCAGTAAATAGATGGATCTGGAGACTATAAGTTCTAAGTTAAAAAGACAATCCTCTAAAACTAAAGGTTAGATATTTTTAATTTTATAAGGAGTTTTAAAGTATGCAGGATATATCTGAAGCTTTTGGAAGAGTTACTTAAGATATCATGGTAAAATCCAAAACCATTGGAGAATACTGTAAGGGCTCAAAGAACATAGTTTCAAAAGGGGGGAAATATAGATATTGATAAGCAGTTACTGTTAAAACACAACCTCCACAAGCTTTACAACTTTCCCCCATATCAGAAACAACTTTAGAATCCATTATTTGGGTAATTCCATCAACAAGGGAGGATTTCTCGTAAGCAACTTTTATGTTTCTCCTGAAATAGATCTTCAAAATGACCTTAAAGAAACACAAAATTTACTCTGAACAGTATTTTTGATGGATAAGTGAGTATTTCCAGACATTAGTATTTTTCCCTGATGCATGTAGTACATAGAGAACATATAGTAATTATAGAACACCAGAAGCATTAAAGAGATCGTCCCCTGAGAACAAAAATAACCCTACAGAAGGAACCCAAGTTCACTGAATAGTCCAGCAACTGCCCATGTTGCCTGAGTTGAGGATTTTCCTCCCAGAAGAACTCGTCACATTCTGGGGCAGTTGGTGCTCAAGAGAACATTCTGTGATAATGAAACCATTGTATGATTCTGCACTAATATGTGACTATGGAGCACTTGGAATGTTCCTAACATGATTCAAGAACTGAACTTTTAATTTGATGATTTGTGTAGAACAGCTCTAGAATAAAGATAAGGTAATGTATTTGACCTGCAGCAAATCCTAAAACCGAATTGCTTTTGAGGCCCCCTGAGGAATACTTGAGTAACACAAGATCCTAGTAATTATAGAAGTCCAATGCCTGTGGCATTTTCTAATCTGGAATAGAGATCCTCAGAGATAACCATAACTGTTACCTTAGTCTCAAGCTCAAATGCCTATTTCTGTGATAAAAACATTCAAGTCAGTATTTCCTGACAATTTTCTCTTTACTTCTTCAGCTATCAGTGGAACGATTTATCTCAATGTTCTCAAAATAGGAAAAGCTAAAGAAAACTTTTCACATATTCACTCTCTTTCCTCCCCATTCCATCTCACCCAAATTATTGTAAACTTCTATCCAAAAACTTTAGAATAGTCAACAATAACACATTATTCTTTATCATTAAGCTTATATATTAATACTTTAATTTTTACATCCAATCCAGCATGGTGGATAGTATAGACACTTCAATGGTGGTACTCAGAGCCTAACCTAAGTAAAGTCTTACTGAACTTCTGAACTTAGGAAAGTCATTTTACAGATTCCAATTTTATTTTCAGCTGTAAAAGTAAAGTGATATATATTTTAGAAATAATTGAAGGCATTAAATTGTATAGGTACTGTCCAAAAACAAAATAAACTAAAGGAAAATGTCAAAAATTATAATTATTCAAACATGTATCTTTTCTCTTACAAACCTGACCTTTCTCTTTTCTAAAGGTATATCTATATTAATATCTTATATTCACAGAGGATATTATTTTTGCAATCCTTTAAATAATACTGCCTAATGCCTAGATTCTTTTTAGACTATGTTCAAATACCCATGCAACTTCTGGAAATATTTTCTTGAACCTTCTGATATATTATTGCTACACACAGTAATCAACTGTAAGGTTCATATGTCTCTTTTCAGTTTGAAAAAAATTTGTCAATTACTCCAATACTGTTATTCCAATATCTAATTATTTTCAGTAAAAATTACAGTTGAAATTATTTAACCTCATTCAGAAAATTTGAATGTTAAGAAAATGCTGAGGTTGAAAAAGTTTCTTTGGGCATCACTACCAGCAGTAACTATTAACTTAAATGTGAAAAGAATGAACAAGACTATTATGCTATCACAGTATTTTAATTTATATACTTGAATTAATTAAATTTTTGGATAGTTTTTCTTATGTGTATTTAATAATTTTCTCTTCTATAATCTCTATCCTTGCTTTTGCCAATTTATTTATCAGGGACTCAGTATATTGATTGTCAATTTATATGAGAGCATACTATACAAAAGGTGCTAACCTTGATCTCTCATATTTGTTATAAATGTAAAATTTTATTTTAAATATCTCTTAAATTTTCCTAACATATTTTCAAATATCTGATTTTTAAAAATTTTCTCATATTCATATCTACAATTATTTTCCCATAATTTTTTCTGTCTCTTTTCAACCTTGCAAATCACTCTGTAGTTTGATCATTCTCCAGTAATTTGGCCAATTATTTAATTGTTAAATCTGATATCTCCATACTAGTCTGTCATCTATGAATTTTGTTTTTCTCTTGACTCTGTCTTTGCTCATGATATCAGAGCAATTACAATTAAGATATCACATTATCAGCCAAAAGTCATAGAAGAAAAATATTTGGTCTTTTCAGTTCTACCCCTCTGAAATGGTAGATGTCCAAAGAAGGCAATAGGGATTGGGCAGGGACTGCTGTGGGCTCTAGGTATATGTGACCTTATTTCACATTCAGCATGGTTCTCAGAAGTAGATATTGTTGTTATTTTCACAGCAAGAAATTGAGGCTATTCAAGGCAGAGTGCAAAGATCACAGAGCTAGGAATTAGTGCAGCTGGCCTCCATATCCAGATCCAACTACCTTAAATTCAAAATGACCTTCATTATCCTGTGTGTTCAACCTCAGGTCTGTAAACACACCCACAAACTGTTTACTAATCCCAAAGAAAGAGAGATTTTTGATGTTATATTACTCACACACCTCTCCACAGCTGCAGGCCAGGATAAAATAGAGGGCTGCACCACACCTACAAGCCAGGGAATATATGGAATAGGTTGTGTGCCCAGTACATAGATGGATTTCTTCAGATATTTTTCAAGTACATTCTTTTATTTTACAACCAAGATCACTCTGTTTTGATTCTCACCTAAAGACTGGAGATAAGGAAAGTGGCTAGTTGCTCTCTCAGTTTTCCTTTCTTCACAATTATTGAAGTCCTTCTTCTCTCACAGCAAGTTTTACTAGGCACTCAGTAGAGCATATCCCAACAGTCCCTGCCTTTAGTGCCTTGTTAGCCTTTTAATGTCCCTCACCATTTTATACCACCCCACGTCCTCCATAAAGCCCTCAGGACAGGGCTCTGGGGGCACATAGCATCCAGATTGTATAACAGCAGTAAAGAGAGCAAGAACCTATCAGGAAGCATGCTAAGGGAATTAAGATAGCATTAATTTGCTTAGACACTTAGTTTAAAGAATGAGAGATATTGTGGTTTTAGTACAGTTCTGCTTTATCCCAATCCATTCCATCTTTTGTGTGGGTAAAACTACCCAGGGAAGTCCCTGTGCTGCAATCACAAGGAGTTCTAAGCAGATACAACAGTCTGGTTGGCATAGCTTCTTAACTCAGTCCAGAAATAGTTACTTGTTGCAAATCTATTGAGAACATGCCAAATGTTGAACAGGCACCAATAGTGGCAAATCAGTCATGATACAGTATACATGCTACTGTGTGATCTTGTGTTATTAAAGTAGCCTTCACAGTAGGTATACCTGGGCAAGTATATGAGACCAATCTACTTGCACTTCAGGGTGTAGAAAAAATAAGACACCTCTGGAATATATAACTACTGTAAACTGATACAAAGTGTTCCTTGGGTGATGATATGCAGGAGTAACATCACCTGTACTTGTGAGGGCCAGGTTCCAAACACAGTAGGCTTTACTTGTAAATTTAGACATTTTTCCTCTTCTTAAGGGATCAGTAAGGCAACACTCTGATGGCTTACTTTTGGCCAACTCAGGCTCCTGGTCTCTGATGTGATATATTGAGAAGCTAGCCACACTTAGTTGTTACTAGTGTCACAGGCCAGTTTAAGAAAATGTTCATTGGATGTGCTCTTATCTGTAACTTTAATGATGATCATGGGTGAGGTAATATTGAAAAAAAACTGCAGGCCACTGATGTCTGGGTTCCTCATTAGTGTCCTTAGTGCTTCATGTAGATGAGCATTCCATCCCTGCATCTAGTTATTCTCAATCCTTAAGGCTTGTTGCAGCAGTCCATTCATTCTATTTATTAATCCAGCCCCTGTTGGATTGTATGGCAGGTGCAAAATCCATAATATGTCCTGGTCTTGACTCCACTGTTTCATATCATGGCCTGCTAAATGAGTTCTTTGGTCACTCTCAATTACCTGTGGCATGCCATTCCTGGCACTCAGCTGAATCAGTCCATTAATAGTTGTCGCCTGATTGTCTATTTTGCTGGGGAAGGCTTGCATCAATCCTATAACTGTCCACACAAATCAAAGCATATTTGTCTTCTTCTAATAAGAGGAGAGGGCCAATGTAGTCTATCTGTCATCACTGAAGAGGGACATCACCTCACTTGATATGCCCCTCAGTGGCATCTAGTCATTGAGGCAGTCAGTGCTGAGAGCAGGCAAGAGAGTTCTGGCATGCAGCAATATCAAACCTCTTTGTGGGAAGTCCCCAGCATATCACAGTTATCCACAGAGTCTTTTGACCTGTATGTTTTAATCTGCAATGTAGCCAAATGATAATTTCTTCTGCTGGGATTTTCTTCAATCATCATATCTTCAACAGTTGTGTGACCTTGACTAGCACTTTTCTGATGATGAACTCCATAGGAAGAAGGACAGCATAAGTGGCAGAAAATTGTTTTTTCCAATAGTCTGTAATGTTCTCCTACTTCCTTGCATAACTGTGTTCAAAATCCAATGGGGGTCTTATGTCCCTGAATAGGCCACCATAAGCCCCCATCCATACTCATCTGGAGTAATATGGATGGTAAACTCAGCAGGTTTTGATTTGTCTAATGTCCCAAGTGTGTGTGTGCCTATTTGTTCTGATTAAATGCTTCAGTATGCCTGTCAGTTCAGTCCCATATTGTAGCCCTGCTATACAAATTATACATACACACACACACACACACACACACACACACACACACACACCATATATATTAATTGAGCCAGATGAGGTATGAAAGCTCTTCAATAACCCAGTATCTCCACAAATTGTTATATTGCTTTACTATGCTGGGAAGTGGAAATACCTGAACTTTGTCTATCACTGCCTGAGGTATAACCTTTGTCTTGCCTGACTAGACAACACCCAAGAATTTTAATGATAAGCCAGGGACCTATATTTCTCAGGGTTTATGGCTCATCCTGTCCTTTGCAAATGAATCAAAAGCATGGGGGAGGGGTAGTTTTGGTGAACACTGAAAGAGAATTAGATGTGATTATTATTTAGACATTTTTACCAGAGGAGGTCTGGATAAAGTTTGTCACCATACTATGACAAAAGGTAGAGTGATGGAGATATCCTTGAAGTACAGGTGAAAGTTCATTGTCCCCTAAGAAGGCAAATAGGTCTGGCACAATTCAACTGAGAACATTTGAGACTCTTGAGTAGCAGTGAGAAATGGTTTATAAAATAAATCAATAAAAATGTGTCTTTTAAATAAAGTCTCCAAGGCACAATGCCTCATTGATGTATGTGTGTGTATATACCTATATATACATGCTATATATATATATGTATATATATACATATATATACACACATGCATATATATGCATATTATACATATATATACTAATGATATATACATATATAAACATATACCTATGCATATATGTATACATATATATACACTAAAGAAAGCTTTATCAAGGTTTAGAACACAGTGATATATTACCAGCTGAGTGTTAAGTCCTTCCAGAATGGTGGCTATGTTGGAAATGACTAAATAAATAAATTTTTATAATCCACTGTCATGTGCCAAATTCCATTCTGTGTTTTTTTTTAACAGCTGCATGGGAGAGCTTAAAGGACTGTGTGGACTGTGTGATGGTTGAATTGTGTTTACTTCAGCCAATTCATGTATGGTCCCCATCATCTTTTGATGGACACCAGGGAGCTGATATTGTTTGTTGACAACAATTCAGTAGGGTGCGGGTAGAACAACGGGGGTGTATTTAGTGTGCCCTCTTAATATTGGTTTTTTGGCTGACACATGCTTAATCTCCAGGCAACATAAATGGAACTTCCCTAGGGTAGTTTGTAGACATTTGCCCTGTAAGATATCAAAACTTATAATGCATTTAGGAATGGGAGCTATGAACACCAGGAAGCAGGTGGCTGGCAGGCATCCAAATTGCAGCATCAACATTAGCCTTGGACTCTCACTGTTTTTCACAGATATCCATCAGTAGCAGTTAACCTGCTCATGCCTCCAATCCCAGCAACTTGGGAGACTGAAGCAGGAGGATTAAAAGTTTGGGGCCAGCCTCAGCAATTTAGTGAGGCCCTAAACAATTTAGCAAGATCCTGTCTCAAAATAAAAAATAAAAAGGGCTGGGGATCTAGCTCAGAGGTAGAACACCCTCAGGTTCAATCCCTAGTTTAAAAAAAAATAAAAAGCGGGGAAGAAGGGTGGTAGAGAAAAAAAGAAAGCAAAATAGCAGGAAACCTGCCCGAGAATTTGTCTGGATTACCATATATCCATCCACTGAGCTCCTGTGTCTACCAATGCTGTTACTCTGAATATTTTTTGAAGATCAATCCATTGACAATTCTATATATGGCCTCTGGTCTAGAGACATGGCCGCAGACTCCTGAAACTTGACCGCCCACCTACTCATCCCACAATAAAGGACTCAAAGTCTCCTTAGGGGAGCTGTGGGCTCTACTTTCATTGCATCTCCTATTAGGAGAGACATGTCTTTGTTTCCTTTTGGAATAGGAATTCAGTCTACATTTCTGACTCCCTTTTCTTTTCCTTTTTAAGAGGTAATGGCTGAAATATATTGTTCTTTGACAATTACTTCCATAATTACCAGGATGACATTAGGTTTTTTATCAATTTTCCTTTTATCCATTCCTATTGCTCTTAAGTCCACACACATTGTTTACAGGAAACTCGAGGAGGTCCTTCTAATTTCAGCTAGGTTTGACATACTCCCTTTTATTGCTGCAGTGTTTCTCTCTCCCATAGATCTGCTATCAGTTGTGTTGCTACCATTCTCATAGAGATATAATATTGATACCAAGCTGCCATAAATGGATGTAGGAGCCACATATAACACTAAACCCCTCGTCCTGGCAGTGAAGCTCATAATATCTGGAAAAGCTGAAGTAAATAACATATTTCATCCCCAATCCCTGCAAATTGCTCTGAATTTGATAATACATCATTGAATTAATAGATATTCACCTGCTCAGAGGCACCTGGGTGACAGAAGCTCAGATGCCTCTGGGCATGGGAATATCTCTAAATTTGACAACTTATTGTGAGTGGCAAAAAGCATCTAAGCTAATAATGTCCCAGCACTTTCATCTGCAGCACTGGTGAAAGTTGCTGACATAAAGCAGGGTGAGCAGTTACTGAAGCCATTTTAGACAGTTCTATACACCATTCAACATCATCCCATCTGTTCCAGTGCACCAAAAGCAGAGCAGCCAAGCCAATGTATTTTCTTTTGTTTTCTTCCTGAACTTGGGTCCCAGTTCCACTAGCTCTGTGGGGGTTACACAGTCTCATGGTGGTATGTTATTATCTCTCTTGCTGGGAGCAGATCTGGATGAGCCCCCTCTGGCTGCTCCTGTTGGGTCTTTCATTACAGGTCTAGCTTCCCTTATTGTTTTATCCTCCATCTCAACTCCTGAATCATTGGAAGTAGTAGATTCTCTGAATGGGTCTCACACTGAGGGTTTTCACTGGTCCCCAATGCCCTAATGTGGGCTCTAGGTCTACAAAGTTTCCTTAGTTTAGCATAATGGCAGGCCATGACCTGTAGGCATTTGTCTGTAAGTTCAAAATGCCATGACAGCACATTTTTGCTCTCAACCTGTGCTAAACAGGCAACTTATTTTAGTCTAACTCTGTATTCTCTGGAGCTGAGCCTGGGTGGCTAACTCCTGGTCTCTGGCTAACTTTAAAGCACGCAGCAGGGACCTTGCCACCGTTGCATCAGCATTTGACATTCTTTATTTCCATTTATTTCAACTTTGGATTCTTTTCACTTTCACATGACTACTTTGGATGCTGCTTCCAACACCTACAGCACCCCTCTTTTTGGGGTATCCCCAAATGCACACAATGGTCTCTACCCTTCCAATAGGGAAACCATCTCAAAATGCATTGAGACTTAGGGCCAGCTCAGAATTTCCCCAACAGACTCCATGTCCCTTTCCAAATTTAGAGTCAAATCAACATGTTCCTCTCTGGTATCCTACTGACTCTGCCAATTGTTCAACCCCAGCGCTGCAAATACCCCAGTATACTGTTTACCAATCCCAACAACAACAACAACAACAAAAAAAAAAAAAAAACTGGAGGAATTTATAAAAGTTTGGACATTTTATGAAGAAACAGAGCACCAAGGTCACAGAATTATCAAGTATTGGAGAGAGACCTATAATCTTGGTCTTGTTTCTAATGCCTGGTCCTTAATCACTCTACAACCTGCCACACATTGCTGTTTGTGGTCTTTCACTTTAAATTACTTCCCAGTCATTTGAGAGTGGAAAGAACCTATTCTTGTGAATGGTTTCCTAAATAGTTTCTTTAGCACATTTGTTTGATTAGGCCCTCTTGATATATTCACTTCCAATTTAAGAGTGTTAATAGCACTTAGTGGCTTCAGTGTTAAAGTGTGCTTTTGTTGATTGCTTGTTTTAAGGATACTTTCCATTTGTGAGAATTTAGAGTCCAGAGGGAAGAAACACACACAGTGTTAGGTTTCTTTGCATGTCCCAGAACTCCTTTGAAAAACAGTGTGCATTCCCTCCTGAGAGGAGCACTGACCCTGAAGTCTGTCATATTCATAACAAAGCCACAGCATCTATTTCATGTTTGGGCCTGGCCTGCCTCTGATGTGCTGTGCATTGCTTCCTAACTGTGCATCCCAGCAGGGGAATCTATTTGAGGAAGTCCCAATACCATTTTATACTAGACAGTAGGAAAGCCTTCACAATGCAGTCCCTGACACTTTTATTCTGCGAGGTCCTGGAAATGTACTTGAATTTTGCCCCTCTGGAGTCTGCACATTATTCAGAGGTGAGCATTAAGGATGAAAGACCATAGTCAGAATCAAACAGAGCTTTTCCAGAACTTTTTAAAGGGTCATAGAAATGAAAAGACTAGTGAATTCCTTTAGATAATCCTGCCTTTCTATATTTTTCATAAGCTTTTTTATAAATAAATACTAAATTTCAAGAATCACTGTTGTGGTTCCATTAAAATGTTTTAAATAACATATCACTTGAGATTGCCATAACATTTGGAAACATCATAACAATTCATACATATTTTATTAACCAGATACAAATTTAGAGAATACTAGGAATGTTCCAACAAATGTCCACATACAGTCATCAGTAAACAAACTTGTATAATCCAGATAGAGAAGTATAAAGTCAGAATCTAATGATCTATACAAAGTCATCATCATCATCATCATCATCAATAATTAGACGCACAAAAGATGGAACATGTCATTGCATTTACCCCATTACATTTTCCTTCCATGACATGTGGACAAAATACAAGGATCTTACTATGCTTAAAAAAAACATTGCCACGATCATCTTAAGTATCAGTTAACATAGTTTAAAACACTTTTAATTTAAAAGAGTGATTTCAAGATTTTCTTTCTCCATGGACAAAAAAGTAAATAACTGCATTAAAATTTTTAAACATAAATATTTGCCTTTGAAAATGGCAAAAAATCAGAATGTTCTATCACATAAAATAAAATTATTCACAAATAACACTGCTGTTAGATCCAACATTAAAGCTGCCACAAGTCACTTCTTAGGCTGTGGATGAGCAAGACTCAATGATTTATTTGAAATCATTCTAGTTGGGAAAAGCTTTGAAAATGGATGTAAATCTAAACCCTAGGGTAATGTGGGTGTGGAGGGAGAAGTCAGAAGGGGAGATGGGCATATCCAGAAGCAAATGCAGGGAAGATTTCAAAGCTAGTAAATAGACTTAATATCCACAATATGTAGACTCTCATCATTAGTGGCCTCCCAGGCCCAAAAGCAATGTAAAACAGGCCCAGTGTTAAATAACTCTGACATGCACATATTTGCAGAATGTGGATGGTAGGAAGAAAAGTAGAAGTAGGCTATACCAGGGGAGTCTTGTGGAGGTGTTAGTTCTGTGGTTCACCAGATTCTGTTCAGTTGAGAAACCCATGTTTATTGTCTTTGGTATTGCTAAGATCACATCAGAACCTCAGTGACCTAGAACCATGAGATTCCAGGATAAAGAATTAAAGTGGAAATATCTATATACAAATAGGGCATTAGTGAACAGAATAATAGTGAGGATAACTTGTTTATTCATTTAAAAATATTCATTGACTTCATTCCATATGCACATGAACATGTTGATTTCAGGAATGAGGAAATAAAAGGTTCTCACATGTTCATTTTCTACTCAAGAGACAAGTAATTGAACAGAAGGCAAGGGCATCATGTGGCAGTGGGTGCAACCAGTGGACAGGCAAAAGCTTTCCAGATAACCTCATACTTAAACTATGTCTTAAATGACAAATAGAAACCAGCAGTTGTACATGGAGAATATTTAAGGCAGAGGAAATTATGGGTTTTTTTGTTTTGTTGTTTGTAAAAGCCTGTTTTGCTGGAGAACGATAAATAGCTTGACTTTGTTAAAGATTAATGTACATGTATGGGAAATGGAGTTGGACCTGGAGTCTGGGGAGGTGAGCATTCAGGATTTGGAGTTAAGGAGACAGGATATTCACAGTTAATGAAGGTTCATAAAAGGCTTTCTTGTCTTTATCATGAAGCTGGGGGGTAGGCAGCAGGAGGAATTGAAGGATTTCCACCACATGCATGGCTTGGAACTGTTATCTCTGATTCTGTCTAAGCATTAATGGTGAGGCCCTAGAATATATTTTGGAAATGTAGTCATTAAGCTTGATTTTGTTATTTTGAAAGATCTCAGATTCAATAAAGCTGAAAGAATTTCATTTGGAGACGTGCTAACTTTGTAATATTCTTCTTGTATCATGCTGTAGAAGTTCGCAGTTCTGAGCGTCTGGAGCAGATTGGGGAAAAAAATGCAATAAAGACAAGAACTTGTATTTTATGAGACCATTCAGTCACTTGTACACAAATCTCTTATAAGATCATATTGATCCATGCACAGGATCTATTGTAATGAAAAATATACATTCTATTTTTTATTAATAAAACCACTAGTTTTAAATAAACATATAAAAAAGAAGAAATAAAATGTGTCTATTAATCAGCCATATAATATAAACACTTCACCATAGGGTTGATTTTTCTTTGACACAAACTACTAAATGCACTTTCAGGAGGTGTAATTATTTTATGTGAAAGTTTTCCACATATCATTAGCAGCAGGAAATTTTTCTTGAATACTTTTTTGCTGCTGTTTAAAAATAATAGAAATATAGCTTACATATTGATTCAAATTAGAAGGTGTACCTATACAATTTTATTAACTTGCAATCCTCATGATATGCTATGAAAAAGTATCAGGATCTCTTTTAATGAGCGATTAATTGGGCATCAAGGAGGTAGAAAGACTCACTCAGTTTCTCTGCACCTGCCTCAACTTTATTTCTTTTTCAGCCTGCCTCATCTAAACACTAATAAACAAGGAAGTGAACCATGAACATGCCATGCACTCACCCCCACCCCATGTCTCTGCACAACCTGCTCCTGGGCTGTTTTCTAAGTTTGTGCCAAGGTTGGTTCCATGAATGAAACAGGTGGTTACTTTTACACCTTCTGAAAATTGAAGTGCATACCTTCTAATCAATGATGCTACTCATTACTGAGTGCTTGCTAATACTGTTAGTCACACACCACTCTAAGTTCTGCTGTGCATTATCTCATTTAAGGCTCATAACCCATGAGGCAGGTACCTTTATTACTTCCAGATTACAAATGGGAAATTTGAGCCTCAGAGGTGGGGAAGGAACTTCCAGAATCCGCAACAGAGAAAGCAGTAGAGCAAAGCTTGAATTGAATTTAAGTTGGTCTGACTTCACTGCTTGTAACCTTGCCAGCACTGCATTATGAGAAATGACTCCCAGCACTAGTTGCTTAAGCTTAGGACAGGAACTTTCAGTGTGCCTACTGTTCAGTGTTCCTCATCAGTGTCTCCACTTGGTCTCCTCTAGCTCTGTCTACTCAAACCTACTTAGTCACCCTCTGGTACACGGAGAACCTGGCAAGTCCAGTGCAGACTCTTTTAACTAGTGTCTCCTCTGGGCAAAACCAAGTTATCCTTACTGTTAATACCCTACTACTGTTGAAGCTCTTGTTCTCTGAAGTATAACTTAGTGTGACAGTTACTTAGGAACAGAGCTCTGAACCTTTTTCTCTGGTGACTGAGTGATTTCTTAAAGAACGTCATGGAAAGATCATGAGCTTTGTGTTACAGTGACTTGATTTGGAAATCAACTGGGCTATTTACTAGTGCAGTTTGTAAAGTGACTTAAACGCTTTGACCCTCATTTCTCCATGTGTCTAATGGGTATTAACAATGTATTATATTAAGCTTATTGTAAATTCAGATTAAACAGTGTATATAGAGAACTTCAGCATAGAACACTTGTAACAGTTAGCACTAAATAAACCTGTCTTGTTATTATAGTTCTTAACTTTACTTCCCCACAGCAATTCACTATATTGTATACTAGCTGCTTAAGGTCTGATTTCCTCAATTTGGGTGCTTCTATTTCTATGCCTGGGGTTTCATATTTGTTTCTGTGATAGTAACTTTCTACCTGACAGCATTTCTGCCATTATCTGCCATAACAATTCTCAGAAATCACACTCAGTTGAAATTTATTTGCAGTCCACATTAATTCCTGTGTTGCCTGTTGTGCACTGAGTTTGAATTTATATGTGCCTCTGGTCTCTACTCACCTACCATTAGAATAAGACACCCAGCCTTACTCTCACACCAGGTGTGGACTCTTCCCAAGCTCATGGAATATTACACATAGATACATCTGTAGTTTACTGAGTACTTTCAGATTTGTCATCTCATTTAATTCTTGCAACAACTCAATTGGGGAACTATAACTTTTCACTTGAAGAAATAGAGACTTGCCTATTAAAATAATATTTAGTTTATCCACATGAATTTGCTGATATCTGAACATTTTTACCTACATAATTTCTCATGATTCAATCTAATACCACCTTAAATGGGCAGTGTATGAGCTATTTTCCTTAAATAGTCTCAGTTCCCATAATATACTGGCATAGGTGTTACAGAGCTGGGGCCTTCTGAGAAACTGAGGCACTATGAAGACCCCCCTCTCTTCAAACTCCAGTTCTTGTGATCAAGTAAGAAAGATTTCAGACATGTCGCTCAGAGTAACAGGAATGAGTTTATTTAAGAGATAGGAAAAGGGAAAGGGAAAGGGACACTCTCAATGGAGAGAGTGGGTCCTCTCAGACAGGAGAGAGACAATGTGACTCTCCTTCACTCCAGTTTTATTGGGGATCCCAGAGAAGTTTCCAGAGAGTCCTACCCAGGTCTACCTATTCACTTTTGACTGAAAGCAGAGTGACATCAGATTTTCAAGTCTCCACTGTCATGAGAACACTAGGTCACCTTGCCCATGCTGACTGTTCTATTTGGATTCTTACCTATACGTTCTTACAGATTCTATGGTTAGGAGTAACTGCCCTTATCTCGTAGATTTTTGGGATCTGGTCACAAAAGTCTCCTCCTTCAGGGTAACTTGGGTTCCTCTTATCAACATTATTTGGGGCCTGCATTTCTCCTGCAATGAACAGGTAGTTTGCTGAGGAATGTGACATAACCCATCCACTGAGGCTAAGCAGGGCTATAAGTAAATTGCTTCTTGGAAAAGAAAGCATGTGGGAGTCAGCACAATGGGCCTATTCTATGAAATTATTCTCTTAACCTCATGTTCCCACCAACCTAATCTGTTTCCCTAACATAGGTATATGTAAATGTCACTTATAACTCTGACATCATGCTATCTGCCACACTGAAATTAGAGACTCTATCTTTAAACTTTATCTTTTGGCAGAAAGCATAAGATTCCAAGGAAGAGATTTTGTCTTGATATTATCAAGTGGCACAGTGTGGACCCAGCTTAGCTTGTTGCTTCTCTACTGAAACAACAAAAGTTAAATTCCCAGTCACTTTTGAAGGTTACCAAAAGCTATCTAGTTTTATTTTCATGAACACATATTCAGTTAATTAAATTTGATATGAGAAGTACTGGTAACATTTTATGCAAACTATGTAACAGCAGGGCCTGACATATAGTATCTGCTTAATAAATCTTAATTAACTGAATTGATAAATTAACTCAACAAATTAACAAAGTAGTGGGTAGCATATTTGTATTGAAATTTCATTATGTAAGATAGTTTCATATCTATTTTATTATTGAATATAACAAATTTAAAGTCAGGATTACTGAACTCTATTCCCTCTGAGATATCCTGTTGTATAAAATTAGGTAACTGATATTACCTAGGAATCAATTTCTCATAATAAAATGACAAATATATCAAGAAGAAATTGTGCCTTATCACTTTATTTAAAAGTTTTTAAGTGTTTTGATTGATTTATTTTATATACCATTTCTTATCACTATTCAAAAATATTCTTAAAAGTCTTCAATGATCTCAGCTGAATTCTAGCACACCTTTAAAAAGAACCAATACCAATACTTCTCAAATTTTTCCATGTAATAGAAAGGAATAGAACACTTCCAAATTCATTCTATGAGACTAGGATCACACTTATACCAAAACCAGAGATAAGGACATATCAAGGAAAGAAAACTACAGACTAATAACCCAGATGAACTTAGATGAAAAAATCCTTAATAAATATTAGCAAATGTGTCCAACAACATATTAAGACAATTGTACAGCATGACCAAGTTGGTGTAATCCCAGAGATGCAAGGATGGTTTAACATACTCAAATCAATAAATGTAATTCATCACATAGATAGAATTAAGGACAAAAATCACTTAGTCATATCAATAGATGCAGAAAAGGCCTTTGACAAAATTCAGCAACCATTTATGATAAAAACACTGAATAAACTAGGGATAGAAGGAACCTACCTCAACATTATAAAGGGAATAGTTGAAAAAATCCAAAGCCAACCTCATAGTAAATGGGGAAGAGCTAAAAGCACTTTATTTAAAATCTGGAGCAAGACAAGGATGACCATTCTCACCACTCCTACTTAGCATGGTGTTAGAAATTTAAGCCAGATCAATTAGGAAAGAGAAAGAAATAAAAGGGGGTAAAAATAGGAAAGAAGAAATCAAATTAGTAAATTTGCAGATTACAAAATCAACATACAAAAAATCAACAGCTTTTCTGTATACTAACAATGAATCTGCTGAGAAAGAAATTAAGAAAACAATTCCATTCACAATAATGCACACACATACACGCATCTCCCCCCCCCACTCACATACACATACACACACACACAAAAAAAAAAAAAAAAAAAAAAAATTACCCTGGGAATAAATCTAACCAAGGATGCAAAAGACCTGTATAATGAAAAATATAGAACATTGAAGAAAGAACTGAGGAAGACCTCAGAAGATGGAAAGGCTTTCCATGTTCATGGGTAGGCAGAATTAATACAGAATTAATATTGTTAAAATGACCATATTACCAAAAGCAATATACAGATTCAACACAATCCCCATCAAAATACCAATGACATTATTCATAGAATTAGAAAAAATATTCCTGAAATTCATTTAGAAGAATAAAAGATCCATGATAGCCAAAGCAATTCTAAACCAAAAAGCAATGCTGAAGGGCACCACAATATCTGATTTCAAGTTATTATACTACAGAGCTATAGTTACAAAAACTGCTTGGTACTGACATAAAAACACACGTAGAGACCAATGGTACAGAATAGAAGATACAGGAAAAACCTACACATTTACAGTCCTTTTATCCTTGAAAAGGTGCCAAAAATTTACATTGGAGAAAATAAAACCCTTTTAACAAATAGTGAGCAAAACTGGTTATCCCTATGCAGAAGAATGAAACTAGATCCTTATCTCTCACCCTACACAAAAAATGAACTCAAAATGGATCAAAGATCTAAGAATTATGAGAAACTATGCAACTCCTAGAAGAATACATGGGTCAACACTCCAGCTTTTAGCACAGGCCACAACTTTCTCAACAGGACCCCTAAAGCTCAGGAATTAATGCTAAGAATTAACAAGTGGGATAGGATCAAATTGAAAAACTTTTGCACAGCTAAGGGAATAATTAGGAATGTGAAAAGAGGACCTACAGAATGTAAGAAAACCTTTGCTAGCTACTCTTCCAACAGAGGGTTCATATCTAAAATATATTTTTAAAAAAATCAAAAAAAAAAATTAACATAAAATTCCCCAATTAATAAATGGATACAAGTGAATTAAATAGACATTTCTCAAAAGAAGAAATACAAAGGACCATCAAGTTTATGAAAAATGTTTAACATCATCAGCAATTAGGGAAATGTGAATCAAAACTACACTGAAATTTCATATCACACCAGTCAGAATGGCAGTTTTCAATAATACAAACAACAATAAATGCTGGAGAAGATGTGGAAAAAAAGCAACATGTTTACATTGTTGGAGAATTGTAAATTAGCATAATCACTATGGAAATCAGTATGGAGATTCTTCAAAAGAATAGGCTTGGAATCACCATATGACTCAGCTATACCATTCCTTGGTATTTAGCCTAAAGAATTAAAGTAATCACATTTAGTGATTTATGCATACCCATGTTTATAGCAACACAATTCACAATAGCCAAATTATGGAACCAGCCAAGGGGTCCATCAACAAATGAATGAATAAAGAAAATGTGGTGTGTGTGTGTGTGTGTGTGTGTGTGTGTGTGTGACACACTGAATAAAACCCCATTGTGTGTGTGTCACACACACACACACACACACACAAACACATAAGGAGTTTTATTCAGTCATAGAGAAAACTAAGATTATGTAATTTCCACAAAAATGGATGGAATTTGAGACCATTCTGTTGATTAAAATAAGCCAGATTCAGAAGATCAAAGGTCCTATGTTTTCTTTCATATGTGGAAGCTAGAGAGGAAAAAGAAAAATCAAAGGGAGCTCAGGGAGGAAGCAGGGATTGGGAGTAGAATTTGCATTGGGAAGTGCTGGGGAGTGATATTGGTCAAATTATATTGTTACATTGTGTGCATGTACGAATATGTAACAAAAAATACCACAATTATGTACAACTGTAATGCACCAATAAAAAAAATGCAGAAAGAAAAAAAAGTGTCTTAAATGTTTTCTTCCGAAGTGCAAATAATTATGATTACATTTCAAAGACTTTCAAAGCTTACTTTTAACATTAAAGGAAAAGCTGGTTTTTATATGAACACCTTTTAATTCAAACTGTGATTAGAGATGCAAGGAAAAGTGCCACAAAAATAATGTTCATGCTTTAGTTTACAGAAACCACTGGGTGCCATTAGACTTCTTATGAGGAAGCCATTACAGAACTCAAATTATTTCTAAAACCTCGTTGGAAGGAGTGGTGTGTGATAGCAAAAGTAGAAATATGTAATCTGTGCTATTATCAAACCAATTTTAATTACTAATACATAGCATTAAGCATATATTCTCCATAATGAAGTACAGCAATCTAAATGCTTTTAAGATTTGTAGGGATATGTTGTTATGTTCTTTAAATGTCCTAAAAGTGGTGTCAACTTACCACTATTCTATTTCTTGATAAATTTGTACATTTTTCTTCAAAATTTTATTATGAAAATTTTCAAATACACAGCAAAGTTGAAAGAATTTTATAATGAACAATGTGAAACTCAACTACTTGTGTTTATTAACATTATAGTATATACCTGCTTTATCACATACCTACCCATCTCCTTAGCCTTTTATCCATTTATTATTCCATCTTCTTTTAATGTGTTTCAAAGCAAATTGTACACTTCCCATAAATACTTAAACATCTATTGCACCAAGCAATATTTGTATGCTGAGATTTCTTGAGGTAAAATTTACACACTATGAAATATAAACATCTTAAGTGCATACTTGCTGAGTTTTGGCAAAGCATGCAACTGTGTAAATCAAGGTTTTATTCAAAATTCACTGTATTACCACCACTCCTGATAATTCCCTTCTGCTCTTTAACTGTCAATCCCATTTTCCCACAGACAGTCATACTACCATACTAATTTCCTTTTTTTTTTTTTTTTTTTTTTTGATATCATGTATTGAACCCAGGGGTCTTCTACCAATGAGCTATATCCCCACAGGTATTGAACCCAAGAGTACTCTACCAATGATCTACATCCCCAGCCGTTTTTTTTGTTGTTGTTGTTGTTGTTGTTGTTGTTGTTTTTTTTTTTTTTTTTTTTTTTTTTTGTTTTGTTTTTTTTTTTTTTTTTGAGACAGAGTCTAGCTAAATTGCTTAGCTTTGCTAAGTTGTTGAGGCTGGCTTTGAACTTGTTACTCTCCTGCTTCAGCCTCCCAAGTCACTTGAAATATAGGCATGCACCACCACACAAGACAGCCACAACTCTTATTCTTTTGCAACATAAATTAGTTATGACTTATCTAAAACATCATATAAATATAATGATGTAGTATAAATTTTATAATTTAAGACCTTTTTTACTCAGGAATCTTTTTTCAGATTTTATCTGTGATAGTGTGTGTATCAGAGGTCTTATCTTTTTAAGGCAAATTAGAATGCCATGATACAAATATACTACAGTCTATCCATTTTGTCAGGTTTTATCCATTGTGTAATTAATGTATTGGCCAACTCAGGAACATGAGTTATAATATTACAGATATTTCCCTACAAGTTTAAGATCTCTCAAAAATTTGTAATGAATTGCATTTCAATTATTTAAACATAAGTTAAAGTAATAAGATATGTAATGTAAGACTTCTCGAAGGTTGAAAGTAACCTGATATTTGAGTAGGAATAAATACAAGATCCTTCTAGTTCTATAACTATAACCAATGATTATTCTTTTACATATATATATATGTAAATATACATTTACATATATATAAATATATATATATAAATAAATAAAATATAAATATATATATATATAAATATTTAATATATATATTTATATATATATATAAAACGTATATATATATATATATATATATTGGGGATTGAACCCTGGGGCACTTAATCACTGAAACACATCCTCATCTTTTTTTTATAGATTTTATTTAGAGACGGGTCTTGATGAGTTGCTTAGGACCTCACTAAGTTGCTGCAGCTGGCTTTGAACTTGTGATCTTCCTGCCTCAGCTTCCAGAGCCACTAGGATTACAGGCATGCAACACTGCATTGGATAATTATTATTTATCATGCTGACTCTTGAGATGTTCCTGAGTCTGGACCAAATCTTATTCACCCTTATTCTCTTATAAACTCTGAGGTACATAACAGTTGGTCATCAGCTCAGTTTGTTGTTGTTGTTTATTTTCACTTATGGTGATTAGAAGAAAATACCATTCATTCCTTAATGAAAGCTGTTGGGAGAAACCAAGGTTTGATTGAATGAGAAATATTTAATTCTAGGCACTTAATGAGTATTTGGTATTTGCTCAGAAATACTTTAGAGAAGGGCTACAAATCCCTTGAACCTTTACCATTCTTACAGATTTTGAAAAATTAAATCTACCCTATTATTTTAGATAATGTCAACTATTGTTTCTCTTTAGGCAAATGTAATCAAGCTGTGTAAAATAAATTGCAATTTTGTTGGCATTGTTTGAAATATGTCTTTGGAAAATATATTTCAACATTTAGTCCTAGCACTTATAAGGGTGAGGCAGGAGGATTGTGAGATAGAGGCCAACCTGGGCAATTTAGTGAGACCCTGTCTAAATAAATAAATAAATAGATAGAAAATATATTTTCGAGTTTTGTGGAGGTTACCTCAGAATGTATGTACAGTCCATCCTTTAAAATTTCACAAAAATAATATATATAGACACATCCATGTCTACACAAATGTGTATGCTTTATGTCTTTTTGTAAATATGAACATAAACATAAAGTTTAAGTGTGATATAATAAAAGATTATAGGGCTGGAATTGTAGCTCAGCGGTAGAGCGCTCACCTGGCACGTGGACGACTCGGGTTCAATCCTCAGCACCACGTACAAATAAAACGCATTGAATAAAACGCATTGTGTACAACTAAAAGCAAATAAATAAAAATATTTTTAAAAAAATAAAAGATTATAGAAATGTGAAAAATAAGTTGTTCTTTATCATTATTGCTGATATGTGTAAATAATAAAACTCTTCGTAAATGTAATAATAGTTTCCCACAGCATCTAAAAGATAGCTTTTAGCTTGAGAAACTGCATAAAATGGCACTTTCCCATGAGCCACTCAGGCAAAATTATTCACTTAATAATGTTCCAGAACTTCAGATGCTGTGTTCTGAGGTCAGATCATTTTTGATAATGGACTTTGAGGTCACTTTTTTCTCTTGCTACCAGTGTACTAAGGAGAGTATTCAAAATTTTCCTAATAGGTGATAAAAGTCTCAGTTTTGTCATTCTGACTTTCTTCCAGCAAATATCTTTTCTTGCTATGATTTCTCATGAGAGTGGAATTTCATATTTGTCATTAAGTGCTTGAAATTAAAATGACATCAAACACCTCAGTTTTAGATATTGTTCACTAAATCTCTGCTAAACACAATCTCTGATGATTTTTCTTTGATCACCATTTTTTTTTTTTTTTATATTTGTGAGATAAGCTTTTCAGAAAACGTTTGATACCTATTTGTTTTTCAACAAAGTAACAGATTTGCCCATTACCTTGCTGCTATTAATCAAGTAAATATAAACTATCTGCTATTATGTAGATTTTTCTGTTTTCTTCAGGGGGGAATATGTTTAAGAAATGTGTCTCAGGTGAACTATTTTGATTTTCTAAACTCAGGATCTAAAATTGTGTGTTTTCACTAAGAGACTGAGAATTGCCAGAATTCAATTTGCTCAGTTTGGATCTTAGTTATGAGAATTCTAGACCCTTGGAGAAAGTGCTTTTTAATCATTTATTGAAATTAATATAGCAACAAAGCAAAACATAACAAATGAATTATTTTTAAAAAGATTTTACAGGGTGAAAACAGGAAGTATTCGAGCTCATTTTGTATCTTGTGTGGGATACATTATCACTTACACTAAATTATACTACTTAGGCAACCCCATAACTGACATATCCTTTGGTAAATAATCACTATCCTCAGTTTTATATGTCAGATATATTCTACTTCAGGTCAATACTTTTCAAACCTCTGCCATTTATTTGTTTACCTCTTTCATAACTCTTATCATGTCCAAATCTATAATTGCTTATTCTTCTTTCAGTTGATTTTAAATCTCACAATTTAACTGAGCCTGAAAGTATGAAATTATAGGTTATTATTGTGTATATTATGTATTATATATATTATGTTTTTCAAATGCACATTAAATAAATACTTAGCTATTAACCTATAAACTGATATCCATGTGCCTTCTGCAGTCCTCATGTCTTCCACTGGACTAGGAATCACTGTTTAGGAAAAGCTTTCGATTGATATAATCTAACAAATGTGGACTATGATAACACATGTTTTTATTAACATGGAGGTTGATCAAAAAGATATAGAAGTGTCAGAACTCAGTCAATAATATCGCAAAGAACACAGCATTGGGTATTAGTGGGAGATCCACCTTCTAATTGCCTTGAAAGCTCTTGCTTGCAATATAGTTTGGGATATATAATTTCCTAAGGCCAAATCAGTTGTTTCATCTATATGTTAAAAGCAGAGATTCACTAATATTCGCTTAGGATCACTTTTAGCTCTTTGTAGGATAATTTAAAAATGCTTTACACAGGTTCTCTTAGACAATTCTTTATGTTGAGTAATATGTCTTCTAAGATGTATTACAATTAATAATTTTTGTTTTTCTTAGATTGCTTGCTATCCTGTTTCATATTCCATGTGAGTTATCCTATCCTTTTAGATTTCAGTGTCAGCCTTGGTGTCTCAGGAACACTCTGGGTTTCTCCTTTGACTACAATGTTTAATGTAGGGGGGAAGATGCTGCCGTTATTTAAGGAATGCAAATTCTTTTTTTTTTTTTTTTTTTTTTTTGGTACCAGGGATTGAACTCAGGGGCATTGGACCATGGGGCCACATCCCCAGCCCTTTTTTGTATTTTATTAGAGACAGGGTCTCACTGAGTTGCTAAGTGCCTCGCCATTGCTGAGGCTGGCTTTGAACTCGCGATCCTCCTGCCTCAGCCTCCAAAGTTCTGGGATTACAGGCGTGCGCCACCACGCCCGGCAAGGAATGCAAATTCTTTAGTGGAGTCTGGTCATTATTAGGAGGTAATCATGAGGCATTGTGGAGAATGACTGGAGAAAGAACTGACTTGTACCTCTCTTCTGACATCAAACAAGCTACTCAAATACTCTGATCCCCTATGATCTCACCTGTAACAAAGTTTCATTTATTGAAGAGTATGGGTCATTTAATGGAATGGTCAACATGCAGTACTCCCCTTATCCCTATGAAACACCTTCCAAAACTGCCAGTGGATGCCTGAAAACAGACAATACCAAACCCTTTATAAAGGGTTTTGCCTACATATAAATAAGATAAAGTTCAAATCATAAATTAGTCATAGTAAGAAATGAACAACAATAATATAATAGAGAAACTTTAGTGATATGCTATAATAACAATTATACAAATATAGTCTCTCTCTCTCAAAATATCTTATTATACTGTCCTCACTCTTCTTGATGGGAGATAATACAATGCCTATGTGATGAGATGGAGGGAGGTGGATGATGGAGGCCTGTGACACAGCATGTTTAGGCTACTATGTATGGTTACATCAACATAAGCAATACTGATACAACACAGTTGATCTGATAACCCGATGGCCACTGGCTGCTAAGTGACTAACAGGCGGGTAGCACATACAGTGAAAGTACACAGGACAAGAGGATAATTCACATTCCAGGTTGGACAAAATGGGGCAAGGTAAGATTTTGTCACACTACTCAGATTTGTAGCCCACAGCTGAAAACCTGAACTCCTTCCTTATTTCTGGAATTCCCCAATTAACATGTACTGATCTATGTTGGCTGCAGGTACCTGAAACCACCGATAATGAGATTATGAATAAGCAGGACTACTGTACTCATTAACATCTCAATAGCAGTCACATTTGACATTCCACTGAAGTGATAGCAAAAACAGGAAGGTATCATTGGGTAGGACAGCTTACAGGTTGCTATTATGGGTCTTATAAAATGGGATAATAATAAAACAAAACTAATTATTAATCTTTTCTCCTTAAATTTAGCAAATTATCCTTAAGATCTGCTATACTCCATTTCTGACTTACTCATCTTAGCAAAACTTGAGTATATCTAAGCTTTGAGTAGGTCATGCTTTTCCAAATTATAAATATTTCTATGGTATGTGAATATTTTTGCACATTGCTTATGGCATACTTGGCTTCCTGAAATTTTCTTCTGATTTGTTCTGCTGTTACATGAATTACATTGTGCTCTACATTTATATATTCAAGCCAAGAAAAAATGTTCTTCCAAACAGCCAGTTCTCTTACCATGGAAGTATAATCCATATGTTTTTGATTTTTTTTTTATTCTACCTTATTTCTTTTAGTGAATTGAGCATCTTAGAAAATGTTGTCACTTTTTATAAGGTGATTTATTTCAGGCAAATTTTTGTACGTCCAGAATTTTTTTTCCTCTGCTTTTCACTATATGAACTCAGAGTTGGTTACACTTTACTTTGGATAACGATCAACAAACTGAGAGATCATTTATCATTCTAAACCAACTCCATGTGCATTCATAGAACCATTTTTATTTTGCTATAAAATTTTACAACATCTTATATACTAAAATAATGTATTGGTTCAAAATCTCTAAATTTGAAATTTTTGTGAAATATAATAAATTAAACAATGAGAATGCTATGCCATATCACAAAAACAAATCATATTTGGTCCTGTTTTGGCTTTGTTTCATGTTTTTCTTTCTTTTTAGGATTAAAAACAACCAATCTTACTGTTTTCCAAAATGTATTCTTATTTGCTAATTTGATTCACTAATTTGCATGATCTTTGAATAGTGTGCTCACTTGCCCATTTTCTTTGTATTATTCAAATTTTCTTATGTCTAACTTTACTACTTACATATTTGTAATATGTAGTCTCTAGTTCTTTTAGTTTACAAGAAGCTACAATGAAAGAAATGTGCAGCTTGCATTCTTAGTACTATGAATATGTTTACTCACTGAGATTCTCTCAAAACAGAACCTGTTTTCAGCTATTCTTTATTTCAATCTGCATTCCTTATCTGAATAACTGCAATAAAACAGGACAAAACAAATTTTGATGGGCAATTTCATCACAGCCCATCTGCTCAGTTATGTTAGAAAGCAGGAAACTAGACTTATTTGTCCTGTTAGTTGTAGGGCTGTTTTAATAGAAAACACAGTGAGTCAGAACAACAAGGTACTTCATTTACTTTAATTTCAACAGCTGTTGTTTGACTTCACTTTCCAATCCTTCACAGAGGAGCTAAAGCCAATATTGGTATCAGAAAAGGAAGTTCAAATGGATTGGAACTAGAGCAGGTATCCTGTTCAAGGTGATCTTGAAAACACAGTGCCAATGGGACAAATCCAAGGTGTAATCCGCCAGGGAAAACCGAGATTCAAACACTAGAGCAATGAAGTATATACTCCAAGTTCAAAAGACAAGAGGGGAAATTAAACTGAGAGTCAGAGCCAAGAAAGAGCAGTTGGGCAGAGACCAGATCAACACAAGATCTGATCACAATCCCGGGGACAAGCCTGCTGTCTTCAGCCATGGTTGCCTGGAAATACTCTTCACGAACTGGAAGGTTCCTAGGGTTGAAAGATCATGAAAATGTTGACCGCCACCTTAGTTCTTAAGGGTGAAATTGAGGCAAATGTGGAACTTTTGACCATCTCCTTAAATTCCTGGTAAAATTCCTCAGACTTTCTGCTTCGTTTGAATAAAATGGAAAGCGAGACAATCTGCTTGTGATCCATGGCTCACTACTTATTCCTCCAGAATGGCCTTGCACTTTTTATTATATTTTATTCAAATGCAAACACAATTACTGAGAAGTAAATAATGATTTTCCTTATCCATTGATTACTTAGTGCATGTTGATGCTAGAGATGCATTGATTTGTACAAGCCTAGCTTCAAATGGAGCAGATGGGTATGCAAAGGTTTACTCAAAATCAATGTGAATTAGATTGCTGCTCCCCAGTAAAATGAATTATAAGTTAGAATGACTGTTTTCTTTAACCTAATGTGATAGAATGCTGTCTAAGCAATCTGTTAAGGTGAACTGACTGAAACAGTAGCCCATGATCTTAAAAAAAAAAAAAAAAAAAAAAGATTGCAAAAAAAAAGTGATTTAATGAACATGGCTATAAATGCCATATGAAGGTACCATATTGTGTCTCTGAAAATATAGTTAATGAATTTTAGTAAACCTCTGAAAAAAATGCGTGGCAGTAAGTCTCATAAAAAATAAAGATGATCATGTTCTTTTGAGTTATACAGTGTTACACTGACAGCTTTTCTTCCTTGATTGGGTGTTTGCAAATATTCACATACACGTATATTACAGTAGTTTAATCATTGCACTGCTCTGAATGCAATGGTGCTGACTGGATAGCTTCACTTAAAGAAAGATCATTAACATTTATATCCTTGTTTACTGCTCTTGCTTACAATGTAAAGAAAATGATAATCAATTTACAGTTCATTGACTCTATATTCAGGCCTCTCCTTTTCTCTCCCATAAAAGCAGTGTTACCATTTGTGTTCATGAATATTAAGGGAATAAGCAATTCTTTGTCCAGCTATTTTTTAACTAGATCTTGGATGTTTGGAAAATCCAGGAAGGAGAACAAGGTGTCAAAGGAGGCACTAGAGACTGTGTTGGAAAATCCAGGAAGGAGAACAAGGTGTCAAAGGAGGCACTAGAGACTGTGTTTTATCCCAATACATGGGGTTTTCTTGACAAAAAAAAAAAAAAAAATGTGACTTTCTAAATTGATTGTGGACTTTCACTTTTCTACTGGAAATACATACCAGGTGATTGTAATGATGATCCCATGTCCATTTTTAGAGTAATGCAGATTTAAAACAGTGCACCTATGTGTAGATGGATACCTGCAATGTAAGAGCCCTAATAAGGAGATAGCTAAGATGGCGGCTAGCTGACAGCCATAAGAGGTGTTTCAGTATTTTCACCTGATATTCATGCATTTATCTAAGAATCTTTCTATGCCCGTGAAAACTATGTGATGCACCTGTAAGTTTGAGCTGTTGACACGTGTATACTTGTTAAGGCAAAAAGTATTTAACTGGGTGATGTTGGCTAGAGGAGGTGGTTGGAGTTGGAGAGGTTGTTGGAGCCGGAGAGAGAAGTTAGAAGAAGCAAGAATAAAGAGCCTATTCATTTTCCAGGCTGCTTCTGAATTCTTTCCCGCGGTATCCTTGCTGCAGGCGGCGACAGCTGCAGGTGGCAACACTCCAACAAAACCTATGGTCATAGATGAGACGGTTTAATAAACCTTTGTTGAGCTTATAGTTTCTACCATATTCTGTGCTATGCAATAGATATTTTTAAAAACATAATGCAGAACTCCCGCTTTCAAGGATGCAGACTGGTGTGGGAGCATGCTGGATATTAGGCAATGTAAGTCCTATGCAAGAACTCAGAGGGCAGCCAAGATTAATCCAGCCAAGGTGGTAGTGGCATTTGAGTTGCAGCACATGAAGGTGAGTTGTACTTTCAAGGAATGGGAAAGCTGAGTGAAAATGGGATGGTTAAAAAATAAATAAATAAATAAATGGGAAAACAAAGCTAGAATTTTTTTTTTTTTTAAAAATGCATAATTTGAAAGAGTGTGTTGGGTTGTATAAAATAATTGGGGAAGCAGATATAGGGATCTTGAATAGAAAGCACTTTCCACTTGTGTTTTTTTCAGACGAAAACACCTAACAGAGCACCTTATTCACTTTCTTCTGGTTAAGTATATTGAAAGATAGTTTTTGAGGAGAATCTTATTTTAAGAGAGATTTTATTGAGCAGAGAATGATCAACAAGGCTAGACATTACAAAGTATGGAAGAATATTTGTAAATTAATTTTGTAACAGAATATCTATATACAGCCTATGTATTTATGTAGTGCAAAATTATCCTTCAAGCTTTATCTCTGTGTAACCTAAATTAGAGTCTATTTCCAATTTTGATACCAGCCAAATTGACTTTAGCTAAATTATTATCCCTTCTGAAACAAAACTACATGGTCTCCCATATTAACTTCAGTTACAACCTCCTTTGGAATGATCATTTTGACTTTGAAAAATATTTGGAATCAGACAGGCTTGAGTTCAGCTCCAAGCTCTTCTGAATACCAGTTGTGTATACTTTTGTCATTTTTCTATACTGATACTGCAAGATACTCTCTAGTCCTTAAATTCCTTTCTTACAAAATAGACTTAAGGCTGGGTATGGTGGCTTATACTTGTAATTCCAGCAACTCTAGAAATGGAGGTCAGAGAATCACAAGTTCAAGGTCATCCTTGGCAACTTAGCAGGACCTTGTCTCAAGATAAAAAATCAAAAGGGTTGGTGATGTAGCTCAGTGGCAAAGTGCTCCTGGGTTCAATCCCCAGTACCACAAAAAAAAATTAAAAATAGATTTTAAAATAGTGTTTATCTCTTAGGTTGCCATAAAATTAAAGTTAAAATGTTTAGTCCTCTTTCTGTCACATGGTGAGTGCTTAACAGAGCTACCCATCACTATTATATGATAGCATACTGACTAGTGAAAGAATAATAGCCATTCAACTTCCTGACCTTTGAAAATAGAAAGTCAGCTCCTATACCATACCTCTAACAAGTATGACTCAGCCTTGTGATCAACATTATTCAGCTCAGCTTGCACAATGACACCACATGCCTGAATTTAGTTTTGGCTTTCCTAAACTGTATAGTCCTGCTCCTCATACCTTCTTCAGCTCTTATTTATTTCAGGGAACTAATTTGATGTGTTTCTTAAGGTAAATGGACCTTGACTTCCATACTTGATTCAGTTTGTTCACAGTTCTGGGTAAGATATGACACTACTTCCAAGCCCAGTGACATGGATTCTACAAAGACTGTCACTGCTTCAGAAATAGGAGACTGGGAATAAAGTAGGCAATGAGAACTTGTGAACATTCTGTGACCACAGGAAAAGATGCCACAAAATCATATCACAAAAGCATAGGCAATAAGAATTGGAATCTTCCTTAGAAGTCTCTATTCCAGCACACAATATTAGAGAGTGAAAAAAAAAAAAAAAAATGACCAGATTCTTGCCCTCCAATCTAGAAGTGAGTCTAGTTTTCACTTCTTGAATATGGACTTGTCCTAAAGCTTGCATTTTTGTGCAAAAATAACAGAATAAGTTCTCATCCTCAGACTGAAGGACTTTAGATATTTTTTCTCCTTCTCTCTGAAAAGAGAAAATTTTCCCTGTGAGCAAGTCATCTTATTGAAGAGTGAGAAACAATGCAGAATGAGGTCCCATGTATCTCAGTCTATCCAGTCAAAATCATTTTTAATTAGCAACCCATACCAACCTAAAGGCTCTTCACCAGTGAGGGAGGGATTTGTACCCAGAAAAAATAAAAATAAAAAAAAGTTTTTAAACTAGCTAAATCAAGTCAAATTACTGATCTGCAGAATTTTTAGTTAAAAATAAAAAGGCCATTGTTTTAGACACCAAGTAGCTAATAATTTTTGTTCTGTAATGAATACCAACTGCTACAGTTAGTAATGCATTAATCACCTCTAAAGTACTAAAATATGGCCTACAAGTGATCATTTCTTTTGCATTGAAGAAGAAATTCTATCCTTTTCAAAAGTGTAAAGATTATATGGCTCAATAATTAATTTAGATCAACCATTTAAGCACTCTGAAATAGCAAATTCATTAATTGAGTTTTCGCAATAATAGACTTAAACTACAAATAAAAACTTCAATCTGCTTTTGAGGTACCAAATTCCCTGACACAGCTTTTAAAGTGGCATTATCCTCTAGCATTTTAATTTCTGATTTATTTTAATCTAGAAATATTTTCTGGGATTAAGGTCCTCCCAAGCTTGTCCCCCGCCCCATCTAATATTAAGGGTCTCTGGGATTTGTAAAGTCTTCAGAATCCAGTTTTAATTTTTCTAACTTTCTCTAGCACTATATTACCTTAGTTGGGTTAAAGCCCAATAGACCAGGATTGGGGGTGTAGCTCAGTGGTAGAGCACTTGCCTAGCGTATGTGCAGCACTGGGTTCGATCCTCAGCACCACATAAAAATAAGTAAATTAAATAAATGTATTGTGTCCATCTACAAATAAAAATATTAAAAACAACAACAAAACAATAGACTGGGTTAGTCACGTGTGTACTTATCCAACCAGTTCACCCAGTTTACTTCACTACTTTTCCTCATCCCTATCTTCCCATTCTGTCTTAGATGTTCTCTGGCCTTGGCTTGCCATCAGCCTTTACAAAGTGGTCTTCTGAATTATGTTTATAGCATTTGCTTTATCTTTTGGGGATAAATGTCATGTTCATTTATTCTATGGATTCTGTGGTGGACCTAGTGAGGATTCTGCCAGACATAGTTATCTCTCACTATCCATCAGCTAATTGCAAGACCTTTTCTTAAAAATGCAATTTTGTTGCAATCACTATTCAGCATGCTCTGACCCATCATAGTAATAGAAGAAAATTAAACCATTCTCCAAAATATGAAAAAAAGCAAAGCAACCTGTGATGAAATGAAATGGTTATGTCTATAGCCTGAAATTTAAATGTGAGCAAATTCTTTGTCTGTAGGGAGTTTTTATGTGAAGCTCTTTTAGAATAGATATAAAAGATAAAGACTGGAGCTAAACAGAAGTGTTGAATTGACTCCCCAGACCTGTGCCTACCACATCATGTTTATGCAGTTGTGTTTTTAAGTCAATGTCTTTATTCATCTGAAAATATCACCCAAATGCTTTATCCCATCTACAAAGGAACCACAGTCAAGCACTGCTCAGTGGGTTGATAGAAATGTTTGAATCCTGCATAACCATCAGATGAAACTAACATGGGGGAGTCTGAAAAGTGAAACAGTCTCAGCCATTTACCTTTCAATAATTCTTTTTGATATAAGTAGCATTTAAATCCTATATAATTTAAGCAGAAAATTATATAAACTGAAAATCACACAGGTTATGTATTGAATGTAATACAAAATAAGTACTTTATGTTAAGCAAACAGAGATGAGATACTGTTGCATTATCCTTATAGAATTCAAATCATATCATAATACTTATTTTCAGGAAAACAATATTGCATTGAGAGACAAGGAAATAACTTCTCATAATTCTGAAAAGATAATTTCTAATTTTATCTCACAGAGTTAAAATAGAAACCTAATTTTCAATTAAGCTTAATTAGAGAGTGTAATAGTGCAATTTCCTTGTTGGCATGAAGGTATTTAACCTAACTTTATAAAGCATTAACACATCATTCACTATCACTTATCCCATGGGAAATCAGTAGCATTTGATAACCTTGGAAAACAGGCCTTAGATGTTCAAGGGAAAACACCTCATCTCCAGGGAATTCCATTAAAACTAAGAACAATATGATGAAAATTAGGAAGTACAGCAAAGCAACATCCTTAGAAATACTGCTTTGGGTCCAAAAAATCAGACCTCATTATAAATGCTGTTTTCTAAAGTTGTGTTTTATAAATGAACTTTTGACCTGTCTTCTATGACTTGAATATTGTTATCCTACATTCTTGAATGCATTTGCATTCTTAGATTTCTGCAAAAATATAACTATTGTCAATTTAGCAATTATTAGAAAATCTAGTTCAGTACCTCTTAATTTACATACGAAAGATATGTATGGAATGATTTTTCCATTCTTCTGTGCTTAGTTCTTCTTTTCAAATAAGCAAAATCATTAACTTTATACAGTCTCTTATTTATCTATTCATTCTATTCATAAATACACCCACCAAGTCAGTCACTACATTCAGGTCCCTGGATATAAGAATAGACATGTTTTTCCTTCAAGGAGGTTACAGATCAGTTGGATATAAACAGTTTTTGTACAAATCATCCCCAACCATAATGTTCAATTTAAACAAACTAGAGAACATAGCTACCACCAAGAGAAAACAGAGTTGTGCTTTGTTTATCAATTACCAATATTTTAAAGAAAGGGAGAATTAAAAACATCAAACTTATGTTAGAACATGCCATTTATATTACAAAAGGTTCCTTATAATGGACTACATACGTATACAGCTATAATTATTCATACTAAAATTATTTTAAAGGGTATGTTTAAATGGTAAAATTGAATTTACAAAAGGCACATCCATTTCATAAAGTAACATGGATCACTGTGGCAAGATCATCCTGTAGACGGACTGAGACTTGTCATTTTGATCATAGGAAAAAATGTTTCTCTGTCAGTTTTATTCTGAGCAGGCAGAAATAACCATAGGCTTAGAATACTACTGTCTGCATTCTTTCCTCATATATAGTCAATAAATGTAATTAGATTGACTGACTAAACAGTCTTACTGCATAGAACAAACTATCTCTATAAAAGGAACCCCCCCCCCCTTTATAGCCAAATCTTCCAAAGATTGTCTTCAATGTGAAGAGTAATGAGAATTTCCCCCAAGAGAAAACTGATCTAATATCAGCTTGGCAAAGAGACCTAGACCTGTGTCCATTAGTGTGAAGGCATGCTATTGACAGGCATCAGATGCTTTTATCCCTTCCACCAGACTACTTAAGAAATAAATATTATCAAGCAGAACTAAAGCCTGTTGATTTTTTACTGTTATTAATCTTAATTAATAATACATTAACTATTTTCCTGATTGTATGCATATTCATCATTTAGGATTGATTTATGCCAAAGCCATTAGGATTTAGTGGTATATCACAGACAGTGTTATTCTTTTTTATATTTCTTTTAGCTTACTCCCCAAAATGTCCTGGACATGGAGAATGAGCTAATCTAATAGTCATATTTGAAACAAAAATATGATTCCTCCCTTCTTTAAAAATTTTTTTGAATATTATGTGTCTTTGTCTAAAATATACACTTGAAAAGTATCATATATATATATATACATATATATGTATGCACACATATATACAGTGTGCATAAATATCAGTGTGTGCATGTCTGTCTCTCTATGCATGTAATTAATATATATTTAATTAATCATGAGGAATGTGCCTAGAATCCATGGCATAGCCTCAGGTACAAGTCATGTCAGGTTTTGTCTCCTAAAGAGATGAAGACAACTAGAACCTGGTAGAAAGATTGAGAAACCAACTGACGTCACCTCTCTTTTAGATTAAAAAGCTATCAAATACAATGAGTTAAACTATTAAAGCAAATTCAAATCTGTTCCAAGCCAGGATTAATTTCATATATATATGAAATTTATATATATATATATATATATATATATATATATATATATATATATATATAGGAGTTCTAAGAAGTGTTATTATGTGAGAATTATCAGGAGAGAACCAAGGTGGTTTGTCAAGAGAATTGGCAGGACTTAATGTATAATGAGGAGAATCATCTCATAAGATGGACAGAGACTGAGGTGGAGTCAAATATTAACTTATTTGTGAAAAGTGGTCATAAGAAGAGGGAGGAAGGAGAATGTAGTTACGAAAAAAAAAAAAAAGCAAGTCCAAGTTTTAGGTCAGGTTGGAATAAATAAGTCAATTCTGGTTTGTCACTAAGGATGTAAAGACTTCAAGGAAATGGGCTGGGCTCTTAAGGGGAGCAAGTGGAGATTGCTTCAGCTGTGAGTGGTGCAAAAGGAGAAAAAAACAGAATCCTCCTTCCTTTAGGCCAAGTCGGACACTCATTTCTGCTACTTTTAAAATTCATTTGTTCTAGATGAAATGAAGAAATAAATTTTTAATACATAAAATATCATTGGGGGTAAAAATAGAATTTGCTTAATGCAGAAGGAAAGTTTCTGGTTATAAAGCAGTTGAGTTGTAAACAATGAATGAAGGGATAAGTGATCCAAACCTAAGCAACATCATTCTAAAAATAATTAGTGGGGATTGAGGGAGTTCAAGATGTTAGGAACCCTCATCTAAGAATAAAACAGAAGACAACTGTCTCAATCCCCTCTCTCATTGTAGTACCTAGAAGCAGAAAAAATGATCCCCAGAATGGAAAGAAAGATTAAGAAAAAGAAAAGAGGATATAGGCAGATGGTCCAGAAATTAGCCAGAGAGTTTAAGATATAACTTTGTTAGTCACTGGTTACATAGGTCTGGATACTTCCAAAATGGAAGTCATTTGAAAGCACTCCTGGAAATTCAAGCAGCCATTACCAGCAAATGGAGAAACAAAACTTACTTTCCAAATCCCAAGGCTGTAATTTCCTCAATCTTACTTACCATTTCATCGCTTACCATTTAAGAATATAAAATAGCTGACTTACCTATTTTCCCATTCCCATATTTTGGAAAATTCCACATATTTTGTAGTTCCTACATGAATAGAACCATTTGGCAGGGCCCGACTATAAAATAACAAAGAAGCTATAAATTCTATCACAATTTTTTAAAAGTCTTCATTTTTATGGCCTTGTCAACTGCTGCATTGTTGAAACAAGGGTTTGGAGATGATCTACAAACATATTTGAATGACAAGCATGAATAAAGAATTATCTAAGGAGCTGATTTGGTGACACATGCCTGTAATCCCAGCAACCCAGGAGGCTGAGCAGGAGGATCACAAGTTTGAGGACAGCCTGGGCAACTTAATAAGACCTTCTCGCAAAAGAAAAAAAATTAAAAGGGCTGTAGAGATAGTACAGTGATATAGTGCTTTCCTAGGTTTGATCACCAGAACCTCAAGAAAAAATTCTAAAGGAGAATAATTTATGGAAAAAAAATCAGTTCAATATATAATTTTAAATTTAATTTAATTTATTTTTTTGAAAATGGCAATACTGAGGGCAGCGGGGAGAAAAACTTAAAAATTAAAGTATGATGGTTTATGATAATACAGATTCTCATTTTTTTTAAGTAGTTGATTAAAAATGAGAGACATTTGATTGAATAGAAAAACAGTCAATAGGCTGTTAGTGCAGAAAGGAAGGATTAGGTTTTGACCAGGAATAAATTTTGAAATGTGGGGTTTTTGTTTTTAGAATAAACATTTGTTTATGGACCCAATGAATTCATTTTGATTAAAATAAAATTCAATGGCTAATAAATTGTATAAAATATGTGAAAAATGATCTCTGGCTCTGATAAACAAGCAAGGTAATTTGACAGAATTGCCCTCAGACATTATTGGTATTTGCTGTTATGAGAAGCCTACACAAATATTCTTTTTTGCCCTCATGTTCTCACTATGATCCTCTTTGCACAGGAGATTCAATAGTGCAAAGGTCAGTATTCCTCAGTCAAAGCTGGGCACTACAGAGAAGCCCCTGTGATAACAGTCCCAGGAAAAGTGGCTGAGCAGATGCGGAGCCTGTCTTTCTCTTAAAGAACCCTGGGGCCTGCTGTGTGGGATGAAAGCAGTTCTGCTATGGAAGAGATCCAGTCAGTTACTTCCTTACTGCTACATCTTTTATTTACAATAAGAGGTACGAAGTTTTTCACTTCAGAGGAAATACATAGGCAGAGGTAGGAAGCTGGATGGAGCCGGCACCATATGCAGATTATGAGCCACAGTTCTGGTGTTGAATTTATTATTTTTGAATCCTGTTTCTGCTATTGCCTTGTCATTGGATGGTGCACAGTTAGTGGATGTCTGTGGGCCTCAGTTTTCTCATTGCTAAAATGGGTTAACACCTGCATCACACGTTATGAGAACAGAACTCACATCAAAGGAAACTCAATAAATGTTGACTAATCATTGTTGCATTAGTATAACATTCCCCAAAATTCTCATACTTAATAACAACTCTTACCTAATATCAACTTTCTGGTGGCTGGTAAGAGATGTTAGGCTGGAACAATATGCTGCTGATCTACCATGCTCTTTAATTCCTTCAAAGGTCAGATCTCACTGGTGTATTCCACAAATCCTCAGTGAATGGTTCCATGTATTCTGGAACTGAAGAGCATCTGGTGGAGTCTTTAAAAGGCAGTGACATTTATTTTCTTGAGTACTGAAACTAATATATTTAAGACACAGGTTTCCTTGGGGAGCCCTAAAACCCATCTTTCAGATGCTATCAAGTATCTAGTTGTATCTCACAGGGGCTTTGGGAGAGGCAGAATAGCACTATGGAAAGAACATAAGCTCTGTGAACAAACCTGGCTCAAATCCTGCTCACTTACCTTGAGGATGGTTCATTTATAGGAGCTTGAATTTTCTCAGCTGAAATAAATTCATAATACATATGTGACTGGATTTTGTAAAAATTATAATTGTACAGTATCTGTGTTACAATTCAATCCATACTACAACTCAGAAAAATAAGGATATCAGAGACCTCTGTTGAATCATTTGCAAGTCTGCAGGTACCTTGTCAACTTCATGTAGCTCCTTCACAACTGAGTATTTCTCAGTTCCTGGGATCCTTTTCCTTTTGCAAAAGTCAGTTGGCTTTACTAAATTTTTATCATGTGTTCCAGATATATATCATTCAACAAGCATCTATAAATTTTCAATCATGTACCAGACACTCTTGGAAATGCTGGAGATCCCACAGTGGCCAGGACAGATGTCATTCCAGCTCTCTTGGAGTTTAAATGTAGTGGGGTAGATGAATGGTTTACAAGTAATGAAATAAACAGGACAATCTCAAAGACAGAAAAAGTGCTAATAAAAATGGGTAAGAGCAACTGGGAGAGGATGACAACTTCAGATTGAATGGTTCAGGAAGGTTTCTCTCAGAAGTAACCTTGAGCCTATGAGTAAGTTCAGCTATGTAATGATCTTGGCGAGTATTGGAGGCAAAAGACACCTAAGTTAAAACCATAAGATGAGGATGCGGTTAAGACTTCTGAGTAAAAGAGAGAAAATCTGCATTAATCTGCTCAGCTACCATAACAGAACATCATAAACCTGGATAACTCAAACAAGAGATATTTAGTTTGGAGGCTGGGTAGTCCAAGATCAATGTGTGAGCAAGGTAGAAAAGCTGAGGCAGCTTTTCTTGGCTTGTAAATTTCTGGCTTTGTGCTCACACAAATTTTTTTGCCACGTTATACTGGGGGTGGAGGGCTTTTAAATTCCTGCTAAGACTTTTGACAGATCACCTTAGTTCTTGTCTAATAACACTCACCTGACTAATAGTGCTCAGAAGCCCTGACATATATATTATGGAAATTATAAAACTGCCAAGCCTATTGGATTAGATCTGTACCAGTATGACTCCATTTAACTTTAATTTGCTCCTAGAGGGTCTATCTCCAAATACAGTCATATTGGGGATGGATGTTACAACAAATGATATTTGGGGGACACAAGTCAGTGCCCCCAATAGTACTGGTAATATTTACATAATAAATATAGTAAGGCATACTTTGTTGGACAGAGATTGATACAAAATATAGGTAGAAAAGTAGAAAGAGACTGTATCATTCAGAGTATTCTAAGGAGTTGACTTTATCTTAAGAGATTTGCTATCACTGGAAGATTTTTAAAGTATATGAACAAAATTTATTTTTATATTCAAAAAACTACTATGGCAGCTCTGTGAAATATTGAATGTAAAGAGGAAAACGTATGTACTAGCTAGGGTTTTATAGGACAGACTGATAGCATATGTGTATAGATATATAAGAGAAGGTCTATTAGGGAATTGTCTTATGCAATTGTCATGGCTGAGAAGACCCAGGGCAGATCTTCTGCAAGCTAGAGTCCCTGGGGTGCTGATAGTGGGCTTAGTCCAAGTCCAAAGGCCTCAGAATCAGAGATCCTGATGATATAACTCTCAATTTGAGGCCCCAAATCCTGTGTACCCAGAAGGGGCCACTGATGTAAGTTCTGGAGTCCAAAAGCTAATAAACCTGGAGTTCTGATTTCCAAGGTAACAAACTAGTGTGTTCATTTTGGGAGAGGTGGGAAACATACCAATCAATTTGCCTTCTGTATTTGTAGTCAATTGGATGGTGTGTGCCCATTTTGAGGGTGAATCTTGCTTGTTTATTCCACTTAGATTCATGTGCTAACTTTCTCTGGAAGCATCCTGACAGGCCCACCAAAAATAATGAATTTTCAGCTTTGTAGGGATTCTTTACTGCAGTAAAATTGGCACCATCAATTAACCATCACAAAGTTTAAGCAGTAAAACCAGCTAGAGGAGTATGTCACGGTCTTAAGGAGAGCGCCTCAGATGACAGTAATAGCGTTGCTAGGAATGGAATGGATGAGGTATGCTGAAAAATAGAATCAACAGGGTTTGCTAATAGAGTTGATGGAAGAGAACAGTAAGAGAAATAGAAAATCTAAATTTTAATTATGAGCTACTGGTTACTGGGAAGAGTATTTGAGGATTGAGTAGGGCTGAATCCAAGGTTTGGTTTTAAACTTTGGGAGAAACCCTCCTAAGGATTCAAGTGTGAGTATCAAAGAAGCAGCTGGATTTGTAAATCTTAAGTCACAATTACTAGAAAGAGTCTAAGAAATTATCTTCCTGTACATAATGTTTACATCCATTGGACTAAATGAGATTACCTAGGGAGAAAGTTTATATAGAAACAAAGAAAGTCTCAGAATTGAGCCTTAGGGCATAACTACATTTAGAAGTCTTTGAATAGGCACCAGCAAATTGAATCAGGGTGGCTGTAGGAACAGAAAAGATTATGGTGTTATAGAAACTAGGAAAAAACAAATTGGCAAAAAACAAATAACTACCTGTGTGAAATGGTAGTGAGAAGGTAAGATGAGGACAGAGAAATGACTATAGGATCTTGCTGCTTAGAAAGGATTGGTAACTTTCCTTAGTGGAGTTTCAATAGGTGTCATTGATGGAATCCAGCTTTGAGTAAGTTGAGGACAGTGTAGGATGTGTGGATATAGAAACAGGATATAGACCAGTGCTTCTCACATGTGAAGCCATCTTTGAATCACCCATGGAATTTTGAAAATGGCCAATGCCTAATGTCATAGCAGTTCTCCATTTGATTCTAATATTCTGCCTGCATTGAGGATCACCATTTCAAATAAATGTTTCCACAAGTTATTTTTACATATGGGAATGAGGGTGGAAGTATGGTCATGCGGCCACAAAATCATTTATTGTTGTTGTTATTGTTGTACTTTCATTGTATTTTAATAGGGAATACTAAAACATATTTAAGTATTTCTGAGAAGAATTTAGAGGGCGAGAACTTGATTGATGATAAAAAGGAAACAATGGTGAGAGGAAAGTCTTTAAGAAAGGTAGAGATGAAGGTAACTACATAATTGTAGGTATTGTATTTTCTTTTAACACAATTAGGCATTTTTGTTTTTCACAGCTGAAGGAATTCTTGTTATGTAGTTTGCATCTGTAGTCTGGTTACGAGTGGAGAAAAGGTACGAAACAAGTCCTTATATTTCTTTTTAAAAAAAGCATTTTCAAAAACAATTTTACAACTACTTCTAATTTTGTATACATATGATATTCTTTTCTTAAATTTATTTATTTACTTTAGTTGTACACAATGCAATGCATTTATGTTTACGTGGTGCTGAGGATCGAACCCGGGCCACGCACGTGCGAGGCGAGCGCTCTGCCGCTGAGCCACAACCCCAGCCCCATATTATATTCTTAATAATTAAAAAGGCAGTCCTCATAAGTGTTAGTGCTTTAATTAAATCTTAATATCTTCTAGAAACATTAGTGTTTTGGGGCCATACTACTTAAAAGCCTGAACAAGGCATGTATAGACACTCACCTTTCCTCTATTCAGTTAAATATGGATGAACAAGCTGTTCAACAGAGGGCTTTCTAAAGCTTACTAGCACAAGTGTAAGTGCTTATATTGTACATAGAGAAATACATAAGCAAAATGGAAATTTATTGCCCAAAATCATATGTTGTAAGTTATTTTTCTATAATATAGGAGAAAGGAAGAAATATTTTCATCAAGGATGAGGAATATCAGAAGCTACTTTTTGGTGAATAGGACTGACAACTTTGTGAAGATTCTAATTTTGAGACTCTTTAAATAATTTTTTTTTTTTTTTTTTTATTGTAAGGAAGTTACCCGGATTTATACAAAATGGTGGTTTAATTTAAAAAGTTCCAATTGCATCAATGGAGTGAGATTTTATTGTCACACTAACTTGAAATTTGTCTAGTTTGAGAATAGACCTTTCTCAGACAAGTAATACAAAGGGGTCAAGATATGAAGGTGTAGAAGCATCCACTATTCCCTCTGCTCTACTGATTTATCTGTATGGTTCAAATTTGCCTCTGAAACCTAATGGGAAAGAGGTTTACAAGTTATCAAAAAGTTCATAAAAGCATTTCTGTGCAAATGCATTCATCCCAATGACATCTATAATATTAGACAGGGCTAAAATCTGATAATCAATAATAGGAGACTGAGAAACTAAGTCATGGCATATTTATCAGATAATGTAGCCATTACAATGTTTACATAGTGTTGTTCATTAGAAAATTACTTAGAAAATAAGGTAAAATACTAAAATGTGAGTGCAAAATATATTATGTTTTCAGCAAGCTGAAAATACATAGAAAATAAATATTATAAAAAAAGTCATAAAATATTATGCTTATTCTTGGTTAGTGCAATTGCTTGTGATTATTACATTATTCTTTTCTTCTTCAACGTGAAAATTTTCACAGTGAGGATATATTGCCCTATGTTTAAAAAGTTATGTTTCTTATAGATGAGCTTAACTCATGAAAACATTATAACCTTCATTTACTTTTTTCCATTTTCAATAGATAATGTTAAAATAAGTTAAAATGTGGGCTCAGTCCTTCAATTTATCATTAATATTAAAAATTTTTAGAACACCATTTTTAAAGGGTACAACTTCTAGAAGATAAGTTAAAATTTAATTTTATTTGTAAAAAAAAAAATTCAAAACATTTTACTAAGTATTTTAATGCCAAAGTCAATTATAGTCATGAAAACATTATAGAGAATGAATAATACACAAAAAAACATGTTTTATATATTTTATAATAAAGATTCAGCACTTAATATTTATTACCAGATGCTGGTGCTGAGACTAGGACATCTTACATAATATATGAAGAGACATACAACTATAAGGGAAAAAGAAGAGCCTTGAAATTGACTGTTTTAGTAATCAAATAAGTACAAGGAATGCTATGACGAGTTGAATTTGTGTTATATGCATGTACTCTCCATTTAAATTGAGATTTCAATCTAAACGGCACTAGAATTTTTCTGGTACTTTCATCTTTGCTTCTATGTGTCTCTGTCATTCAAAACATTGAGGGTAATTTCACATTCAGACTTTAAGCTTTGAATGCTGGTTATCTAACTCACACCCATAATTTGTTTTAAAAAATGATGCACAAAATAGTATACTCCTTGTTGACAATCACAGAGAGTAATCATACAGATGGGGGATAGGACATCATCATGGGAATTTTCTACCAAAAAATATTGCATAATAATTGTACCCTACTTTTAAAATAAACGTGCATCCCATGTTTCCACTATTTTTAATTGTTTTGGTTTACCACATAACTAAATCAAAGACACAAGCATATTTTGATCACAGAATAGTGACAAATGCTTTCCTATCTTAGGCATAAATCCTGCCTTGACTATGTAATAGTAGTAGTTGACAGTTGGGACAAGAGTACTGTTTTAAGGACTTTTCAGGATTTTTAAGAGTCTGAATAATAACAAACTGGATTATGTTTGTGTTTTGCTTTGTTTTATTTGTTTGAGGAAGATTTCATACATGAGTGCTACTTATGGACGCTCAAGGTGTGAGGCTAAAGTTGTCTTCAAAGTATGCTACAGCTCTTCAAACCCTTTGTTAGTTCCTCCTTCAGACTTGTCAGCTGAGGTCGTTCATCAGTTATTACAACAAAATAACATCTGCTTCCTCCTCCCTTTCCCTGCTTCCTTCTTTCTTGACTCTTGTGTACTACAGAAACTGGGGCCGACAAGGAGACTAAATTCTCCATTTTGCAATTCTTAATAAGATTTAATGGTATTTGTGAAAGGCATTTAGATTTATGGTAAATTTCCAACATTCAGTACACATCATACAAATACTTTTTTGGGTGGGTATCCAATATTTTACCTATATCTCCTGTCTGTTGATGATGCAATACTTCTATGCCATTTACCTGGATAAGTTGTGGTTGCTGTTGTTTTTCAAATCTTAATTAAATATAATTGCCTTTTTGTCCTTAAAAGCATAAGGAGAGATGGCTAAATGAGTTTTTGATGGAGTGTGAGCTGATACCTCTTGCTTAGTAGTAGGAAAACATGAGCAGTTAGAGCAGCCAGAAATCATTACCAGATATAAGGGTCTAAATTAGAGCTTAACTATAAACTTGTGAACTGAGTAAGAAAAGGAGGACAAGGGAAACATTACCAAATTGTGATGTAATTCAGTGACAGTTCTGTAATAATGATTTCAAGTACTCTAGCTGTACTAGTGGAGGGTGCACTGTACATACTTGTTTCATTAGTTCCACTTGTAAACCCATGGAAACATCATTCAACTGCCCCTTGTAGAGTTAAAAAGAAATGTGGCTTCCCTGACAAGTGTTTATTTATTATTTAGTTTTGAATTGACAGAAATGCCCAGCTTGCACTGTACACTATAGTGCTCCAAACCCAGACTTTTAACTACCCTTGTTTTAAATATATTTCAAGAGATGAGATGAGTAGTGATGTGGTCATCACAGTGATGACATCTGATCAGTTATTTAAAGCAAAATCATTCATTTGCTGGACAGTTCAGTATAAGGATAATCTATGGGTGTTTTCTACTGTTTGAGAGAACAAAAAGGACTGACTGAGAAGAGGGAAGCTATACACTGGGACAAAGGGGGACAGGGAGGCTATGCACAAGTCATGCCTTTCAGGAGAAATCACAGGCTGCTTTTCTCTGCTTGTCCCAGGAGGGTTTCATTTAGAACAACCTTCTCTGCTCTTCTGGGCCTTGCTTCCAAGGAACAATTATGGACGGAAACAGATGTAACCAATAGCCTAGGGAATTTATCACTGAGAAAGGGCAAAAGGTACGTGGATACTAATGCAGGAAGACAGACAAAACTGTGCAGCCACCAAGACCCTGGTTTCAGCATCAATCAATTTACGCTTCCTTTTCTCATTCACCTCATGGGGTCAAAACAACTTGACATTGATAATGCAATTTTTAAACCACTTACAAAGTAGGTAAATTGTGGTCTTTCTGATACGCTCTTAGGAAAGCAAGTTTCTTTCATCCATCCCCCTCCCGCCCCCAGCCATTTCCAGTTTCTTTCACAGTAACAAATCCAAATACATGCTTGTGAAGCAGTTTGAGTTTTAAAAGGGAAAGGCTTCCATCTACTGGATTTGTTAAGCAATAAAGAGGATGAGAGCACACATTAGATTTTCTTTCTGTGCTAGCAGTGCATAGCCTGGTATGTCCACTTTGAGCTTTCATAATTCTCTTAAATTGCATCTTATTGGAAGAACCTAGTCATTACTGAACACATTCTGATTTTTCAAAATACTATATAAACCCCACATTATATCACACAAGGGAGTCACAAGAATATATAATTTCTCTTTTTTTTCTCTCTTGGTAAAAATAATATGGAGCAGTTATATACTCAAAGAAGTTCTATTTACTCAGAGAGTCCATAGTAAAAGTAATCTTATCTGTAATATCAAAGTGGTTGAAACAGAATGGTATATTCTTTCTCTCCCTTATAAAGTTCGGCATCTCATTTTCTTTCCTAAAATTTATACTATTTTTCCTGAGCAAATTCCATCTTCAGTGCAATACCTCTGTTTTCAGTGCAGCTAATGCTATTTAATGACATATATTCAGGTTTATATATTACATTGTATGGGTAGATAAGAACAGGGGTCTTTGGAGGAACTTTATACTGCAGTAGAGGTATATTACAATGTGAGATAAATCATACAATATACTTCTATTATCTTCTACTGAGTCAGTGCAAAGAAATAAATATCCATTTTTACAGCCAATTTTACTTTTTAAAGAATTTAAGAATTGAAGGCTTTTACTTAAATTTAGTTAATAGAATGGCAGATGTACATGTGGCATAACATTTTGGTGTCTCTGTTTTACTGAACTACCTTGAATTTGTAATATCATATCAAAATCATACTGAATATACTTTTTACCAAATGACAATGTATAAGAAAGCACAAGCTAATGTTGTCCCTTTATAAGTATAAGCATTTTGTGACAAAAGAATTAAAATCCTGCAAGACAATTTTTTTTTTCAATTCACACTCATAGATATCCAGAACAGTATTATCTTTGGGTTTTCCATGGTCCAATAAGATTAGGTTAAAAAAATAAAGAAGAAAAATCTTAAGATTAGGCCCCTAAACTATAAGCAAACATTTAAGGATTCCTAGATGATTTCTTCATATTTTTAACTAATATTTTTTTTTAAATTAGAAAGTATATAAGTTCACACCTAGAAAAAGGTAAGTCATATTAAAGTGGGATTCTGCTAGTCTGCTGTAGATCTTACACTGAAAACTCCCAGAACCAAAAATTTAGAATAGAATGTTCAGGTCCTCCCCATCCATATTAGTTTTATAAGTAAATGTCATAAAAACTTAAAAAGATGATATAATAGATATTGCTTTTTAATTAGGACCTCAATGTTTTCATCCATTTGGCTTCTTTTGAGTTGTCTAAGTTTTGTTGTTATTTTCTTTTTCACACATCATAACTCTTGAACAACACTGGTAGATTTATGTTTATTTTTGCAATGGACAGTTTTTTTAAAGAGAAAGGAAAGGAAGGGGAAAAGGAAGGGAAAGGAAAGAAAAAAATGATTTTTTTTTTTTTTCTCTGCACTGGCTCCACTAACAAAATCAAGCCCAGACCTTTAAATTTAGCAATAAAGGAAGAATCATTCATCTGTGGTTTTGCTTATGCATTAACCTTAAATTATTTAAAGGGTACTTCATGAAAGCCTAGGGGAGAAGACAAATGAAACAAACATGAAAATTCATATAGGAATAGTTAGTCTGACTTACAAACAATAGTCTACCCATCCATTCATTCAGTTAGCAAACCTTTATTGATCATCTAATATGTCCCAGGCATTCCTCTGGGTCCTGGGGACCTAAAAATACATGAGATATATAAAAATCTTTATTTTCATGGAGTTTATTTTCCAGTATGAAGACATAAAATAAATACATTAAATAGTTAAGCAGTATGTGTGGTTACAAAAGTAGCTGAGGTAATGAGGAGACAATGAAAGGGGACTAGGCAGAGTGGCAGTCCCCTGCTAGAGGGCACTAGTGTTTGCCATACCAGAACTGTGGCCTCATAATGGAGCAAAGCTCAGGAGCCAGTGATGACATGCCACACTTTGGAGGCATATTCTTTTTTGGCTAGATTATCTTGTCCTTCCTCATTGTGGCCACATGCATGTGACTTCTATCTTTTGGGAGTATCCTCAAGCCCACTTAGACTTTTAGACCCACTGATCATTTTACCTGCAGTTTCCTATCTGGGGAACTGACTCAGGGGATATCAATTCTCTGTCAGACAAACCCACCCTACACATCACACATAAGTCAATCCCCATTCATCAAGTTCATCCAGCTGGTAGCAGATTATTCTGCTCACTTTGTTCAATGTTCAGATTAAGAATTGATAATTTAACTGGGTGTGGTGGCTCATGCCTGTATTTCCAGCAGCTCAGGAGCTGATGCAGGAAGATCACTGCACCATTAAAATATTGCTTTAGTGCTGATATATTTTTTTTAATCAGTACTGGGGACTGAACCTAGGAATGCCCTAAAATTGAGCTATGTTCCCAGCCCTCTTTCTTTATTTCTTACAATGACACAGGGCCTCTTTAGAATGCTGAGGCTGACCTTGAACCTGAAGTCCTCCTACCTCATTCTTTTGAGTGCTGAGATTATAGGCATGCACTATTGTACAGATAAGTACAGATAATTTTCAGTTAATTAAGTTTTGGTCCATTAATATAATCTAATATTTTACCACATATTAAAGTTCAAAGTCAGCCTTAGCAACTTAGTAATGACTTAAGCAACTTAGTGAGACCTTGTCTCTAAATAAAATATATTAAAAGGGGGGCCACTGGGGATGTGGTTCAGTGGTTAAGCATCCCTGGGTTCAATCCTTGTTACCAAAAAACAAAGGAATTGATAATTTATCACAAATGTTATTTGGCCCCTTGCTTGGCATCTTAGAAGTGATCTGAGATGTGCAGCTTGTGTATCTGCTCCAGGACAATGAAGAGATATACAACTAATATTTTATGTACGGAAGAATGAATGTTTCCTTTCCTCCTAATAGGAAAAGGCTAAACTCCAGGAAGTTTACTTCATTATTTATCCTCTCTGTTATAGGTGCCTAACATAATCTAGTTTATACATGCATAAAATTTGCATTTTATTCAGCTCCTATTAAACAATGCAGGGGGCATATTGGTTGCATCGATTTCCTGTATTACCAAGGTAGGTACTAAATAATTGTGTATTATGAAATAAAAAATAATTTTCCTTGAATTAACCATTGAGCATTTTGTCATTCTGCCTCTATAGTGGCTTAGATTGCTAAGAATCTTCTCTTTGCACATAAAATTAGATATACTATAACTTAGAAAATAAGGTTAAAGCCTCAGTGTCAGGAGGACTTTTTGTTATACTATCTGAGGTGAAAACATACTATCAGCAGTAATTTCAGAAGACATATAATGTATATGAAAAGCATACTATATGATTTATATTTGATACCTAGCTTGTTTAATGCAGAAAACTATATAATCAACAGTATTTTTTAAAGCCACCTAAATTTTGTGTCATCATCCCAACTTGGTTAGAGGGTTAAAAATATATTTGTATATGACAATAAAACATGTCATATTGGCTAAGAGTTATTAATAGGTTTTAATAAAATAAATCTACTGTGCAATATGCCATGACATTTTCCCTCCCTTTTGAAGAAGCCCTAAACTGAATTTTTGTTAATGAGGTTTGATAAAAAAGTTCTTAAGATTTTGTTAATACTGCTATATGCCATCATTAATAATGGATACATCTATGAATTAAAATTAAAATATTGCTTTAGTGCTGATACACTTTTTTAGTCAGTACTGGGTATTGAACCTAGGAATGCCCTACCATTGAGCTATGTTCCCAGCCTCTTTCTTTATTTCTTACAATGACACAGGATCTCTTTAGGATGCTGAGGCTGACCTTGAACCTGAAGTCCTCCTGCCTCATTCTTTTGAGTGCTGGGATTATAGGAATGCACCATTGTACCTAGCTCAATGCAGATAATTTTCAATTAATTAAGCTTTGGTCCATTAATATTATCTAATATTTTCCCACATACTAAACATTTAGAGGACTTTTTTATTATAAATAAATAATCTTTAAAAGTTGAACTCAAAACTATTTAAAATTTGAACGCATACTGATCTGCCTTGTTTTCTTTAGTAACAACCTGTGCTCCATTTTCAAAATAATTTAATGGATAGAAATTGTATATATTTGCCATTTAAAATATGGTGTTTTGAAGTATATGCACATTATGCAATGACTAATTCTAGCTAAATTAATATGTGTTACTTTGAATAGCTATCATTTGTGGGGTGAGGACATTTCACTCCTAGAATTTTTAAAAAATACATTATATTATTAGTATAGTCACCATGTTTTACAATGTATCTCTTGAATTTATTTCTTCCAATTAATTGAAATTGTGAATCCTTTGATAAATACCTCTCCAGTGTTCCTCCCCATGAGCTAATAACCCCAGTCTCTGGTAACCATCATACTCTCTGCTTCTAGATCAGGTTTTTTAGATTCCATGTTCAGTGAGATCATAGTCCTACAATTTGTGTGCCTGACTTATTCCACTTGGCATAATGGCCTTCAGGTTCATCCTTGTTTCAAATGGCAGGATTTTTCTTTTTCAAGGTTTAGTAGTATTCCATTGTGCATATATAACCCATTTTCTTTATCCATTCATCCATGACAGGGCTCTTAGATTGATTCTTTATCTTGTCTATTGTGAATAATGCTGTAATGAACATGGGAGTGCGTATATTTCTTTAACACCCTGACTTTATATGGCCATAAGCTTAGTAACAGGATGACTAGATCATATAGTAGTCCTATTTTTTATGTTTTTCTCTATTTTTAATATTTTGAGGAACTATATAGTATATTCCATAACGACTCTACTAATGTTCATTCTATAAATATTTAAATCTAATTTTGATCTGTTGTTTTAGTCAGCTTTTTCGGTGCTGTGACTGAAAGACCTGACAAGAACAATTTTAGAGGAGGAAAAAGTTTATGTAGCAGCTCATAGTTTCAGAAGTGTCAGTCCAAAGACAGCTGTCTCCATTCCCCAGGTTTGAGATGAGGCAGACCATTATAGAAGACGAATGTGGTGGAGGGAAGCATCTCAGGACATGATCAGGAAGCAGAGAGAGGCCAGGCTTCAGCTCACCAAATAAATATCCCAAAGGCACAGCCCCAGTGACTTACCTCCCCCAGCCATGCCCTACCAGTTACCACTCAGCTAATCCCTGTCAGGAATTAATTCACGAATTGGATTAAGGCTTTCATAATGCAATAATTTCACGTCTGAATGTTCTGACATTGTTTCATACATGAGCTTTTGGGGCACACTTAAGGTCTAAACCATAATAGATGTCAAGCAGAAATCTACAACTATAGCTGAGAATGGTGGTATACACCAGTGACTCAGAAAGGTGGATTGCAAGTCGGAGGCCTGCCCAGCAATTTAGTGAAAGCCTCACCAACAAGGGAGACCCTATCTCAAAATGAAATAAAAAAGGCTGGGAGTGTTTTGTTTTGTTTTGTTTTTGTTTGTTTTTTTATTCAGTAATAGTTCAGATTTTTCCCCTAAAAATTAAGGGTTCAAAAGACTGTAAAGAGCAGACATTATTACCTTATGTACATAATACGACAGCATGACCAATGTGATTCTACATATGTACAATCAGAAAAATGAGAAATTATACTCCATTTATATAAGATTTATCAAACTGCATGAATGTATTCTACTGTCATGTATAAGTAATTAAAACAAATTTTAAAATTAAGAAGAAATTCAAGAAAAGGGAAAAAAAAGAATTAGTCCTTAAGAATTGATACACTTTGGGAGAGATTGCTCAAAAAATGGAAATGTTTTTAAGGTTTGAATTTTTAGTAGATAAGTATGTTTTAGAGGAGGAAATAAAAGACTGTAAAGAGCAAGAAGCATAATGTTAATATTATACTTCAATAATGCAGAGTTCCCCTGGGTCCAGTCTCTAGTACCACACACACACACACACACACACACACACTCTCATAAAAGGAAATCTCCAATTTTACTATATAGTGGCCATACAATTTTAATGTTCTTAAAATTTTGCAAAGTTTTCTGCAACATTTCCTTGCAGAACATCTCTTAACTCAGGAGACACTGAATATTTGGGAGGAAAAGTGAATGCAAGACTAAGTATTACATTTATTAAAAAAAGAGATAATATTAAGATTATTGAATTCATGAAAACATTAGTAAAATACTTTACTAAATCTATCTTTAGATTATAATCTGAAGAAGATAATAGATCTTAATCTAGGACTAAAATCAATGAAAATTACTTCAAAACTTTTTAGTCTAATATAAACTGTAAAACTATTTCCATTTGCATTTAAAAATTCCAAAAGTAGAATGTATAAGACTATAATCTATTATTAGTTTATGCAATATTTTACTAAAAAGTTTGTATAACTGAAAAAAGACATTTATACATTTTTGCAATGATAAGAGTTAAATTTTCTCCATGCCAGATATTTTCTATGTATTATAATATTTATTCCCTCACCATAATACAATGAAGTAGCTAAACTTTTATTTGTTGTACCCTCCAAGAGTATAGTCACTTATCAAAGGTCATAGTATTTGATGGATCTGGAATTCATACTCAGATGGATAATTCACATGAATTAAAATGGTAATCAGTGTCTTCATTTCTTTATAGCTTTTACCCTAATGCTTTTTAGATATTAGTGTGACATTTGGGGAAAAAATGTTTAAAAATCTTTGTTTATATAATCTTGTATAATTATGGACTAATATTTCCAGAAGTTCAACTTATGAAAGATTTATAGGTATATGTTAAGAAATTTAATTATCATCTAAAGAACTCCATGCTATTTCTCACAAAATTCTTTCCTGAGCTTTTGGGAGATTTTTATAAAACATAAGAACTTCAACTTATCAGTATAAAAAAGAAGATATTCCAAATGACATCTGAAATGGCACAAAGGAGTATCATATTAGTTATCTGTTGATATGTGCTACAGTACCACAAACTTGGTGGCTTATAGACACACAGACACACACACATTTATTATCTCTCAGTTTCTGTGGGTCAGACATCCAGGGGTGACCTAGCTGGGGCCACTGATCAGGGCTTCTCATATGGCTGCAGGGGATGCAGTCTCACCTCAGGGCTTGATGGGAAGTGTCTCCTTCCAAGTTTATGTGACCATCATTAGGGTTTAGTTTGCAGGTTGCAAGAGGGACGTTTTTAGTTTCTTGCTAGCTGTGAGAAAAGCCTGCTCTTTGGGCTTCTCCGGGGCAGCTTGCCACAAGACAGTTTGCTTCACCAAAGCCAGAAATGCAGAAAGTAAAACATAGTATCAGACAGTAAGGTGCAAGTTACAATTACATGTAATGTCATCACAAGTGACGCCCCATCACCTTTGTTCTATGTCTTGATTAGAAGCAAGATGCAGCTTCTCTTCACACTTGAGGAAAAGGAACCACATGATTTTGAGCCACCTTAGAGTCTCTGGTACAAAAAAAAAATAATAATACAGAAATAAATAGGTGAATTGTCTTTAGGAATAGCCAAAGAAAAACAATTTTTTATCAATATGTCCCCAAACAATAAAACTGGGTGACATTTCCCATCATGCCCACTGCTCCCCTGTCTTACTTACCTCTAGATCTCAATTCGAAGTCACTTCCTCAGAGAGCCTTCCCTGACTTGCCTCTCCCTTACCCCCAGCAGATCAGTTACCTAGCCTATGCTTTTGTACCCTATATATTTCCCAAATACATTTGTCATTACAAATGTTGATTTTCATTTGTGTTGTTTGATTACATATGTACAGATTAAGTTGACCACGGAAGAAACTATATGTGGTTGTTGTTCAGTAGTATCCCAACTACCCAGCACAGTTGGTAACACAAAATGAGAAACAAATGTGTTGTGAGGAGGAACAGATGTTCAGGGCACTAACCTGAAGTCAGGAATCCTATGTTCCAGTGCAAGATCTTTCATTTACTTGTGCTACTTCAACCAAGTCCAATCAAATTTCTGAGCCTCAGGCTTTTCATCTGCAAAAGGTCATTTCTAACACATACAGAATTTTGATGCAATTTTGTGATTTTATACTATTACTAATGAGTAAACTTGTACTGCATCGAAATTCCTGCTCCCTCCCTCTCTGAATTCTCTGGTCATTTCCCTCTTCATCTTGACCAATGGTTTTGAAGAATTAGCCTATTTGCAATAGTTAAAATCAGCAGACAGGAGAAATGAATTAAGAAGCTTCAATGAACATTTGCGAAATGCATGTATTTTAAGAAACACTCCTGATGTTCTATACATTTGAGTCTATACATTTGAATATCCCAGGCATGTTATAATTCAAAATTTGTATTTGTTTCCACTAAATAAATCAAACCTCAACCAACAAAACAAAAACTGCATTAAATGCATCCTACTTTCAATATGTTGGTCTCCTTTTCTCCTCTAGAGCCATTCAATATCCTTATGGCCCCAAAGCATTGGTTAAATTAAATATTAGTACAGTCCTAGGCCAAAGACATCTTCAGAAAAACGCAAAATCTAAAAAATAAGAAAGGAATGTTAGAATTCCTATGCAGTATTTGAATTAAACTACCATGTAGGAGAGTATTAGCATCACAATAGTGCAGCTGACACAGTTGGCTTCTTTTCATCATGACTGAATATTGACTTTATTTAGTAACTGCTGAGATCTTCTCCTGCCCAGCAGTGTTGAGTCTGCTTTGTGAACTCTATCTTATGTATGTAATAAATAAACATTGCTTTGTTTTCAGTTTCCATTATTTGACATGACAGTGCTATAAGAAGATAAATACTGCATCGGAAACCCAGGAGCAAAATGTTACTCCACCATTTCCAAAAACCATAAGTCAAATTCATGCTTATTGAAATTTGTGTCATTGGTTTTGCCATAGTAACAGTGCACAGTGTCCCTGGGGGTGACTAATCGCTCTCCTATAGCCTTTTCCAGCTCATTCATTTATAGTAGTTTAGGACAGATGGGGGGAATTAGTTGACAATAGAGTCCAAGAATAATTTTACAATTGGTTGTTCACACCAGAATCAACATGCTTTTTAAAACAGCTTTCTAGTCTTCTTTTATAACATCAGTCCCTGCTGTGCTGATTGGTGTGTCTTAACAGAGAGACTGTGATCATGAAATTTGTGGTGTGTTGTTGTTGCTGTCAATATGTGGCAGAATGTGTAGGTCAGAATCACCCTGGTACACAAATGTAGGTAGGAAAAAATGGCAAGTGCAAGAAGTATGGAGCTTCAGCTTCATTTTTATTCTTTGTAGTAGAAAAATCCTTACATTGAGACCCTAAATGATAGACCCTAAGTGATAGGAGTACAGATCCAAGAAGTCTTGAAAGTGATCTATGGTGTGCCTCTCACTAGAAGGGCATCTGGGTCAAAGGAAGTGATTAGTTTCCCACCAGTCAGCTGATAGACAACAAAAGTGCACAGTCTCAGAAAAGGAGGCCTGCTTCTGTGTTAGGAAAGTGTGTGCCTCTTGAAGTTCTCATTCACATTAAACAACAAACATTATCAGTAATGTTCAATAAGCCCTCGCTATGCATCAAGTCCTGCCTAAGTGTTTTGCTCATTAACTAATGTAGTAATCATAATAACACTTAGAAGAAAGTGTTATTATTATGTCCATGTAACAGGGGAAGATATTGAGGCCTTATGAGGTTACATCAATTGCCATACTATTGCCAAACTAGATGTGTGCTCTAGTACATGGAAGAGCAGAATTCAAACCTAAGCAATTGAACTAATTTCTAAATAAACCAATGTGTTTAAAATTGCCCTTCAACACTTCTACTTACATTCATATTTTTCTTATTATGGCATAAATAAAAATCTTTAAATCATTTAAACATTTATGTTGGGAAATGTATTTACCATACATTTAAGAGTCTGTTAGCATGAATAGTGATGAACTGACCCAATGTAGTATTGATTTCTTTGGTTTGAGTTAACGTATTCCATAATATAATCTCAGCTGTTACTTAAGTTAACAAAAGGTGACAACCAATTTGCAGTAATCTTCCTGAGTTGTACTAATTCTTTTCCCTTAATAACTCATAACTAAAAAAAAAAAAAAAAAAGCATAATCAGCCGAGCATGGTGGCTCACACCTGTAATCCCAGTGGCTTGGGAGGCTGAGGCAAGAGGATGGCGAATTCAAAGCCAGCCTCTGCAAAAGCGAGGCACAAAACAACTCAGTGAGACCCTGTCTCTAAATAAAATAGGACTGGGGATGTGGCTCAGTGGTTGAGTGACCCTGCAATCCCCAGTACCAGAAAAACAAAACAAAACAAAAAAAGAAAAGAAAATAAGCATAATCAGATTTCCTTATTGGTTTTGGAGGAAAGAATGTTTATAAAATTCAAACTAAAACAATGTTCTTTAAAAACAAAAAATTACTGTTATGATATTCTTTTTTACCAACTTTCTAACCAACACTTGGGCCAAATTTCATATAAAATCATTTCTGTCTACCTATCTACATATTTAGATCTAGGTATTAGGAATAATACAAAAATATAAATCTAAATAAATCCAAACACTTTCAATAAGTATTAAATAGCAGTTCATGAAATATCTAGTCATAAAATCCAAGTCATGAAAGCAAATATCTACAGACATTTTTACATACACATACATATGAGAGAATGAGAGAATGAAATAAAATGAAAAAAGAACAGAGAGCATTTGCCATACAAAGTATGTTCAGCTAATATTGAGAAAATGTCTACTGGAGGAGATATTGTTTTGGGAACCTAATGTAAATACACATATCAAAAAATCTATGCGTATTTACTTATTACCAATTACTGTGTCCTGCACAGCTGTTAATTCAGGTTTTGGGACCAGGCAGTGAGGGGATGCAGAAAAGACAAACAGACACACAAAGAGAGAAAAAGCCAGGCCCAGAGGATCACTAAATTTTGACAGGGAAATAGTGACCACAAGCAAGATTGGCACATTTATTATATAGGTTTAAACATCAAAAGGATTTATTGTGAGAAAGTTTCTTCAAAGTAAGCAGTACTAATGTCATGAATATGAGCAGCCCAATTATCAGCTTACTCCCTCAACTTTCTACCCACAAGGAGCTGGCATCTGAACCTTAGGGTCAAGGACTCAATAGCTCCATGGTTGGCACAGAACCTCCTATTGAATAGGGCATCACCATAGCAACTGGGCAGTCCCAGATGCATGCCTTCACACTGAGACTTCCCAAGAGAGGCATCACCTCTGTCACAGGACAGGTCAAGACCCATAATTCAGTCACTGCTCTCGACAACCATTTTCTTGGTTTAATTAATAGCAAATGATAAGAGCTCACTAATGGAAACATTTAAAAAAAAAAAATAGGGATAGCTACTTTTTTTCCTACTAAAGTTTTCCCTAATGGAATCAGTTTGTATCTAGTGGCTAATATCTTTGATTAGATATATTAAATACAATGAGAACTGTATTTCTCAAAGTAATTCAAAGGAGCATCGTTTCAAATTCTGGAAAAGGGAGAATAAATTTGGGAAATGCTATCTACTTTGGTTGTTCACAGTGCATGTTAGCATAGTAAAAGTTCTCAGAAGTCCTTTAGGAAAGATAACCTATTTTGTTTGCTTGTTGTTTCCATTAAGATATGGCAAGATTACAATGTTTAATTACTGGGTCTCATCTAAGTTGCCACCATTTGCAAGATCATCATTGTGCAATATAACATTACCAAAAAAAAAAAAAAAAGTATCCATTCAAAATATAACACAAAAACTTCCTTTTCACCTAGAATTATAGTATGCCTACCGAATAAAATCATTTATATATAAATTTATGCAGATGCAGCTTTTTTATCATGTCATTCTTGTACATGCATAAACATTTTTAAACAATTAAAATAATTCATCAAGCTACTTCACATTTGAAGGCTAACATTTCAGAATAATTTACAAGTGTGTATGTGTTTTTCCATCCAGTATCATTCTGCCTACCATCAGGTGGTTGACAGTGTAGAATTTCTTATAATGGTGACCCATTTTATCTCTAAGATTTTATTCCAACTTATAGAAACCATTCAACAAATTTTTATCTTGGTGTTTTCTTGATTTTACCAGAAAAAAATCAAAGGAAGGTTTTTAAAGATCAGGATGCATTTAATTATCCATTAATTTTAATAGCCATTAACTAATTACAGAAACTACAATTGGCTAGTGATTCCACAAAGAGGAAAAGAAATTGTACATGCTCAGGCAGTAACTAGCAAAGTATGATTACCTTCTCCTCAGCAACAATTGTAAAATGCCATTGATTGTTAACTCCATCACTGCTTCAGAGATGTTACAATAATGTCTCACAGAACTGAAGAAACAGTTGAATCTAGCATCCTGCAGCACAGCAATTATAGAACACAATTTGTGAGGCACTTCATGGACATATTTTGATTCCTCAGTCAATTGCACACTGAAATATCCTAGCTTATATTTAATTGTCAAGCCAATACAGGAAATTCCAATTACATCATATTGTACTATTAATCATTTATTTCTATGAATTAAAGTGTGTCAGGCTCTTGAATCATCACATTGATCTGTCAGGATGGAGAGAATTTTCCAAGTGGTTTCATCCTTCAAAGGATGATAACTGTCCTGGTTAGTACCATCATCTGAGAAAGATTTCTCAGTGGAGCTGTTTACCTCTTTCTCAAGTTTTATGACCCCATTCAAGTATTGTAGGAAAGAACATGGATTTTGATCTTTTTATTTTTATTTTTTTGTGGTTGTAGATGGACAGAATGTCTTTATTTTATTTGTTTATTTTTATGTGGTGCTGAGGATTTTTATGTGGTGCCTCACACATGCTAGGCAAGAGCTCTGCCACCGAGCTATAGCCCCCACCCTGGATTTTGATATTAGAAAGAAGTGAGTGACTTCTAACCCTGCCACTAGAACAATTATACTATTTTCTGCTATTTCTATGGTTAACTTTAGCTATTTATGTAACCAAAGTTTCAATTTCATTTCTTTTTTTATTTTATTTTGATTTTCTGTACTCAGGATTGAACCTAGGGCACTTTACCACTGAGCTTCATCCCCAGTCAATTTTTTATCATCTTTATTTTTGAGACAGGGTCTTGGTATGTTGTTGGGGGTCTTATTAAGTCACCGAGGCCAGCCTCCAACTTGTGATTCTTCTGTTTCAGCCTCCTGAGTATCTGGAATTTCATGCATGCCTCAGTTTCATCCTTAAATAATAACAATAGGGATATTACAGGTATTTAATGAGAAAGGATATACAAATGTGTTTACTATAGAAATAAAATATCTTAAATCATATTTTAACTCTTGTTCCAACACCATGCTATGTTATGGTTTTATGACTTGGCTAAAAGAATGAATGATTGTCCTGTTTCAAGCATGCTTTGATATAGTATTCTAAATTCATGTGGTATACTGGATAGACTGTAGAATGATACTTCAGTTATAGTTAGAAGCGTTTGTAAGATGAAAACAACATAATAAGTTACTAAGGACAAACACTCTTTTTCCTATTCTTGGGATTGTACAGGAAATTGTTCTTGAGATATCTTATAAAACAAAAAATTGCCGGGCGCGGTGGCGCACGGTGGCGCACGCCTGTAATCCCAGCACTTTGGGAGGCTGAGGCAGGAGGATTGCGAGTTCAAAGCCAGCCTCAGCAATGGCGAGGCACTTAGCAACTCAGTGAGACCCTGTCTCTAAATAAAATACAAAAAAGGGCTGGGGATGTGGCCCAGTGGTCGAGTGCCCCTGAGTTCAATCCCCGGTACCACAAAAAAAAAAAAAAAAAAGAATAACAAAAAATTATTGCATGATGCAATAGTCCAGGACCTCAAGAAAACACAAAAAGCTGGTACAATTGCAAGTTTTGGAAAGTTATTTCATTTTTCTTTATTGATCTTCAATGAACCAATAGCATAATGTCAAATCCTCATTTAGATTTTACAAAGATCAAACTAATGACTAAATATACAATACTATATTATATTAAGTTGATTCTACATAAAATTTAAAGTGCCTATAGTCTGTTAAGCTATAAGGAATATTAGAGATCTGCTTAATCAAAGCAAACTGAAACAAGTGAATCATTTTAAAGATGTATCTTTTTATATACACAAGAAAAAAACAATGAAAGTAAAAAAAGACATGGTGATTAAATTAATGAAAATAACATGAAGTAAAACTTTTTTACATTTCATATTGTTTTATTTGTGTTTATATTATTAAAAGATACAGTTGGACATTTTTGATATCTCAGGATATCAAAGTCATTTGCAAGTATTATATCAAGGGCAGAGCAGAAGATTGTTATCATTTACAACATTAAAACATTTTGTACCATAAAAATTTCTCTAAAATTTAAATATTTGCAACAAATACACCAGATTTTCTTGTATCAAGAGTGCCCATCAAGAGAGGAATGTATAAATAAGATGAGAAATAAATATAGAATGGAGTTTTATTAAGCTTCAAAGAAGAATGAAATTATGTTATTTGCTGATAAATGAATAGAACTGATGTACAATGCTGTTTATCAAATCCATAGATCAATGGATATGGAGGACTGACTGTACATATTTTCAAGCCTGAAGACTATGTTATCAGAATATCTTGCTTCTAGAAGTTTATGAAATAAGGGTTAAATAAAAAATTGTACAAAGATTTATTGATTATAAAATCTAAATTTAGAAATAAATTGAATGTTCATCTATAGGTGACTGATTAAATGTATTATGACTAACCTGTAAAATAGAATGGTATAGAAACATTGAAATCAAAGGTTACAAGAGGTTGGGCATTTATAGAAAGTGGATAAGGGCTGGATGAATTTCATCACTGCACTCTATATGCATGTGTTGAAATGTAATATGGAATCCCATTAATATATACAATTGAAATGTTAATCAAAATATTCTTTTAAATTTTAAAAGTCTCATTATATATCTTAAAAATTTATTTAAGTTTCAGAAGTGTTCATTTAGCTTTGAAAGTAAGTGTTCATGACATACTCTGTTATGTAAAAGCAGATTGCAAATGCATATTATATTATAAATCAATTTTTGCAAAAAAAAAAAACCCTGTATCTACTATATAAAGAAATTTAAAAACTCATTACTATAAGATAAATATAAACATATTACAGGTAAATTTAAACTTTTTCATGTTCATTTATGATTTAGTGTTATCTGCAATGAATATATACTTTTCAAATAATTTTAATGTGATTCATCAAATTATGTGATGTTCATGTACAAATTTGGCATAAAATCCCACTATTATGCCTGATTACAAGTTATCCTTGAAAAATTAGGGAAATTTAAGAGATATTAATAAATAAACTGCATGCAAATATTTCCTTTCTACTGGGAGAAAAATAAAACCAAAAAAAGAAAAACAGATATACACAAGTAGATAAATAGCATTATCAGTAGATAAATATTTCTTTTGCAGTTTCCATAAAACATGTGAGTTAGGGAACAGGTGACTGCATACACTTAGTGCTCTAGCTGAAGGATTCAGTACTGTCCTGATGTTCCTGATTTGGAATAATTTCCTGAAGAGTGTATATTTTATATTCCATTTTCCTCAATGATATCAAATTGAACTTTATTTTAAAATGCTACTATTCATATTTAGTTTCCTTATTTCCCATATTCTCTTGGACTTGAAGCCAAGCAATTGAATATAAGATCATAAATGTCAAATTGAACTGAAGTTTGAGGTAACTACCTAGAAAATTCAGCTTCAAGACCTGTTCTAACTTTCAACTGTATCAGAATTAAATAAACTACAAAGCTGTCTGATATTTGGTTCTTTGGTATGATACAGCTCTCCACAGAAGATATGACCTTTATAAAATTAATTATCTCATTCTTATTCCATTAAAATAAAATGGAATTTTTATTTTAATAAAAATTAGGGGATTGTGAGTTCAAAGCCACACTCAGCAAAAACAAGGCACTAAGCAACTCAGTGAGACCCTATCTCTACATAAAAAATAAAAAGGGCTGGGGATATGGCTCAGTGATTGAGCTCCTCTGGATTCAATCTCTGACACCAAAATAAAATAAAAATAAATAAATAAATTCTTAAACAGTTTAGCTGGTATACTCCTATAATGTGCAAATATATTATTAATATCACATCATTCATATAAAAATATTTATGATTAGCTGCATAGTTTCAACTTATGCTTAATAATGGGAGCCTTCTTAGTTCTTTGTATCAATTTTTTTTTTGACTAGCAAAGTGAAGGTATTGTTTTTATTTTTCTCAGCTTTTTGTCATTTCATTTATTTCCATTTGAGTTAGTTTTAGTGCCAGTATAATGTATATATATAATTTTAGTTTTTATTAACATTTTTCATATTATTATATTGACAATTATTTTAATATGTAAATTATGTTTTGTCTATTAGATGTACAATTTATTTATTTAAGCATTCTTTGTAGTAGGAAAATAGTTTCTCTGCAAAAGATCCTTTTATCCATTAGATTGTAAGCTGTAGCATGCAATCAGGGCATTTGTCTTCTTATACCTTGATATAGGAAACAAGAATTCTTAGAATTACTAGGTCTCTACTAGGGAAGAACCTAACTGGGAATATTATGATCTTCCATCTAATAGTTATTTAAAATTTAAAACATGATTTCTCTAAATATATGAATTTAATACTACCATGCAATATGTTTAAAGATGATTAATAAAGGAAAGGTTATTAAATAAAATATAACAACCCATAAGTTATCGTTTTTCTATTAATCAAACCACACACCTGGAGTTAATTAAAATACCCTTTTTTCCTTATTATAAATTTTAATCTCATCATCAAAGTCTTTTAGGGCTTTTTTAAGTCTCTTTGAAAGACTTACCTTAAAAACTGTCAACTTATATAAATTGTCTTTGCAAAAGTAATAATGTATTAAGATTCCTTCAGTTGTAATCCTCCTTTCTTGTCCAAGTCTATTTTTGCCATAGCATGTATCACCTCCATATGTATATGTCTCTCTTTGGTAAAATATAAAATTCATAGACAAAGGCAGTTAGTTTTGTTTGTTCATAAATATATCCAAATTATCTAGAATAATTGCCTTGTATATAGTTGGACTATAGCAAATATTGGTTAAATTAATCATGATTTGGCCTCTGGGCCCACTTCCCCCACCCCTCTCTCCCCCTCCTTCTCTTCCTTCATCCATCCCTTCCTCCCCCGACACACATTTTTGGTTATTTATTTTATTCCTCATTGGCGTCACTGTCTAAGGTCTTCTCTAGAGGGTAGCTGCATAAGCTCCAGGTTTAAATCACCTTTGTAGGTACGAATTCCAGAAGAAATAGAGATTCAGATTCCTAATGGTCCAAACAACTTTTTGGAGTAAACTTGTATTGGGTTCTCATAGGCCCATTCCTAGTCAATCATTACTATCTGTTTGTATATAAGGTTGTTAAATGAAATGCTCTGATTAGCTTGAGTGCTAATCATATTCTGATCTGAGCAACATCCTCCATGAGCTTGTCAGAAATGCAGGCCTTCCCCCAGACCAACCAAATCAGAATTTTCATTTTAACAAGACTCTCTAGTAATGTGAATTTAACCTGTACACCTAGATGGAGCTAAAAGGGTAGGAAGGGGAATGAGACAGCCCCTCTCAAACTGAAAGTCAAGGAGGATATCTACTCAAAGAAGACTCCTGCTTTTACCTGAAGTCAGATGGATATCAGACATGCAAAAACAACAGATACACATTATAATATATACTAGATATTAAGCAATTGTTATATTCCAGGCACTGTAGTAGGCCTTTTCCAGACAATATCTACTATTCACAATGTATTACAAGGTATTTTCAGTAAGGTATCTTAAGCTTCAAGATACAAAACAATTTGTCCAAAATCTTGTAATGAAGGAAATGAGCAAATTAATCTGTCATATAATATTAGGCATACATAAATGCCATGGAGAAAAATTAAGTAAGTTAAATAGAACCAAGGATAATGCAAGGAAGCAATCAACTTAGATATGATCAGGGTGAAGTTTGAGGAAAAACTTGGAACAGCAAAGGACAATTCATGAACATTCCAAACTAATACTAGTCCAGACAGGAAGATAATTACACACCTTGAATAAGAAATGAGCTTAGCGTGTTAGAAGGAAAACAAAACAAGGGTGAATTCAGAGAGGGAGCCAAGAGTCATTTCAATGCAGGGTCTCCAGGCAATTGTTAAGAGATGTTTAATTATTCTCCATACGATGGAAAAATCACTGGATACTTTAGAGCAGGGAAGGAACATGATTTTATTTATACTTTAAATACACTGTCTAATGCGTAGGCATCAGTGAATTAAAAAAAATAAATGGAGAAATGTAAAAGGTTGAGGGTGCTAGTTGAAAGGCTATCGCAATGCTGGTCTATTAAGGGGTTGCCAGCACCCCGCCAGGGTAGATTTCTGCTCAGAAGGTGTGAGTTGCTTGAGAATTAGAAAGTCTGAAATAATTTGAAAGAAATAAGAGACAGAGCCAGAAATTAGGTGTAAAAGGGAAGCAGAGCGCCTGATAGGTCTTCCAGTCCTGACAGGAGCTGGAACTGAACAACTAAAAAAACAGCTTCATTTCTTAATTTAAGGGAGAGTACATCAAAGGCAGGAATAAAGTTTCAGTGGGAGGACTCTTGCTTCTCAGTATGGCAGGGGTCTTGCAGCAAACAGGTTGATTGGCATCTTCGCAAGCCACACCCATCTCTGAGAGGCTGTGTAGCTGTGTGGCTCCAGCAGGTCACCCCATCTCTGGTGCAGTGCTGAACTTAGATGAAGCTAAGTAGGAAGTCACATATATTGGGCAGTCTCACACCAACAGGGTTGCCCCTGGGAGTTCCCAGATACCAGACTTTCCTGCCTAATGGCTTCCACATCGTTTTTAGTTCATGCACAGTTCACAGATGGTTCTTGGCAATCACCTAAGGGATAAGAGAGGATAGGACCAGTTTGGAAGCAATAAAGGGCTAAGGATATATTGTAAAGATATAACTAGTGGAGTTTTTAATGAATTACAAGTGTGGGTGTGAAATTAAGAGAATTATCTGTCTTTGCCCTGTGAAAACTGATGGATATTTGATCTAATTATGGAAATGGAGAATCTTGGAGATGGAACATGTTATAGAATCAGATTTTAGATTTGCCATATTAGAGATACCTATAGATATTCCAATAAAATTGTTGCATAAACAATTGAAAACTATTTGGGGAGGTTTGCGTTGGAGATAAAAGTTTGGGAAACAAGTAAGATGGCATTTCCAGGCTAATTCCAGGTCTACCTCACAGTCACTACATCATACAGGCACAACAAATGTCATGCTGTCTTGTAGCTGCACATCCTGGGATACAAGGCCTCCCAGTTCCTATAGGAGAGGGAAAGAGACCTGTGATATCTCATAGCTGCTCTTCTGTCTTTAAGACTGGAAGTGACTATGTCCATTTTCCCCACAGTTCATTGACCAGAACTAGCCAAATGCCCTAACCTAAATGCAGGGGCCTGGAAAATGTGACCTGTATGGAGTGTTTGGTTAGCCCTGCTGTCTTTTCATAGTATTTCACTTCTAAATAGGAATAGGGAACCTGGAGGGAAAAACAAAAAAACAAAAAACATTCTTGTCAAAATATTGAAATAATATCACAGTATTTTTATGCATTTCTGAAGGTGATTTACCATAATTGGGGTTAAGACAAAATCTAATTTTTTGTCAGTGCTAAGGGGTGGCATAGGTATGGCAGGTCAAGAAGGCTTTACCTTTCCTCAATAATTCCATTAATCTCCACCAACTGCCCATTGCCAAGGTGAACAATTAATGTTTTCTCTGGGCCATTGTAAAATGATATGCAGATGAATCTTCAAACATGACTTCCTGTCAGAAAACTACTCATAAAACATGACTAGGCAAAAAGAAAAAAAGAAAAATCTGAAGCCATGACTACTAAATCTCAAGATGAAAAAGGGAGAATTAAATAAGCCATCTCAATTAAATTTATTCACTTCAAAATGGAACCAGAACAGTAAAAATAACTGTTTAATTAAATCCTCTAAGACTCCAGTGCTCTTTCTTTTCTAGACCCAATGGCATCTCTTTATGTATAGTGTAGCTCATTTCGATTGTCACAACACTCAACACAGTAAGATATTCTTTTAGTGATCAAAATACAAAATTGTTTTTGAGCCTCTTCATTTGAAGGTTGCACTCCAGATTGGAAGTTCTGAATAGAAAGATTTTGCAAGCAAATATTATCTATTTAAAAAGGCACAAAGACCTTGTTTTTGTTCAAACACCAGCTGAAGAGATTAATATTTTCTTTTGGAAGGAAATGATTTTGCTGTTAAGCATTACCAAGAATGCATTTTAACTATATTATGGCATTTAATTTTGGGAAAAAAAACCTGAAGAGATAAAGGAGGTGGAACTAGTGGATGATGGACTTTGAGAATTTTGCTACTTTTGAAAGTAGTGAACTAATGATGGGATTAGCTACAGACATTTAGGTTGTCAAAACAGTGGCTGCATATTTTGCTCGGCGATTTGTTGACTCTACTGCTTGGTCTGGATATCCTAAATACTGGGTTGTTTTTTGTTTTTATTTTCTGTGCCTGCTTGCTTATCAGATTTAAGAAATGATCTAATATTGAAATCTCTTCAGAATAATCAAGGAAATAATTGCTCTCTTGTCAGGTTATTTAGCCAGATGTCATTTTTACATTGGTAATAATAATCAAATGTTACCATGGTATGATTTACATAAAATTAGTAACATAATTGTTTTATTTCTCTATAAAAATATTCTTTTTCAAATTTTTTTAGTTGTTGATGGATTTTTTTATTTATTTATATGTGGTGCTTAGAACTGAACCCTTCTTTTATGAACATATTCATTTTCAAGTATTCTGCTATGATATGAAGTAAAATTAAGCAATTTTAATATATGTGAGTATATGCCTGTACATATATTTATGTTCATTTCTCCATGCTTATTTATTTACTAACTTTTCCAAGGACGTAAGGTAGTTTGCAATAACCCATAAGTTATAAGAGAAACAACATCAATAACTAAAAATCAAGTCTATTGCAAACCTAGATAACAGTTCAAGGAAAAAAAGTGAAAGTTAGATCACATATGTGCAGTCCATTTTAAGGATCATAATTTTCTCATAAAATCTACAGATGGTGAACAGATTTTAGGGAAAATATAAGGATTAGCAAAAATATTGAAATTTTTTTAAAGAAAAACAGATAACATTACTGCATAGTTCTGTTAAGCTTTGATTATGAGATACTAAATTAATACTAATTTACATTAAGTTGAGTAATTATTCAATATAAGAATCACAAGTACTTGGTGATAAATATTTGCATGGTAAAAGTCTTAACCAATGGAAGAACTGTTTGTGTATCTATTTCACACGCTAATTGGATGTGTAGTAAGTAAACCAGTGTAATAGCAGCTACACATGCAATTGAATTTGATGAAATTATAATGATAGAGAACAAAAACTGATAGCAAAGTAAACAGAGTAAAAAGTGCTAAAATGAAAATAGCATAAACTGATTTGTGTTTCTCTGAAAAATTCCAGGTGTTGTCAAAGTGGATTATGGAGATGTGTCAGTCAGAAAAACACTAAGAGAAAATCTGAAGTGTAAGCCTTTCTCTTGGTACCTAGAAAACATCTATCCGGATTCCCAGATCCCAAGACGATATTACTCACTTGGTGAGGTATGAATTATTTATTTTGGTTAAGTTATAAATATATTTTGCAAATGGAGCAATTTCTAAAGTGCTCAATATTTTTCTTTTACATTATGAATAAAATGTTGTAAGGGTTTTAAAATAGATCTATCTAAAAATGACTTCTCACATTTTTTCAAGAATCATAAAAGTCTTCATCAAAGAGAATTGATAAAAGTGAAGGAACATTTTAATATTTCACAAACAATATTTTCTTATTTCTTTATATTTCTAAGCTTTTTGGTCATCTGAACCTTATATTTTTAAATTTTGGAGGGAACTTCCAAAAGCTTTTGTTTATGTGGGTGATAACAAAATATTTACTGTACTGAAACCAAAACTGATAATTTAAAATATTATCAACTCATTAAAAGTAATATAATAACCAATTGCATGATAATATAAATAATATTTTTTTGAAAAATACATGTATTTTCCAAAATAAAATTAAATAGGGAAAAGATTAGCAATTAATTATACTTTTAAAAAATGCATTAATGTCTAGGTTGGTAAAAGGTGTCTGAAATGTCTTATCTGCTTCAGTGTTCAACCTGTTGACATATGACGCAACTATAATAGCCTCTCAAGAATTTTTGTACACCCATGAAAAAGTGATAGAAAACTGAAACTTGTATTATAGTATTAACATTGAACGATACTATTTTTTTCAAAATATTTATTCTATTTAGAAATATACATATGACTTCGTCATAACTGTACAAAGATCTATGTAACACATATTTAATTTCTCAAAATGAGAATTATTTTCTTTATGAATTATATGCTCCATATTGGTAATTTCCAACTTAATAGGAATTAGGTTTCTGAATTAGAACTAATTTAATATTACTGCAGATAAAGGCATCTTAACAAAATAATATAATGTGTTTGGGGAGTAATTATTAATAAAGCATAGCTTTAAGTTTAAATTGTCATTTTTGTAGTTCATAATGGTAGAGTGTCTGACAGTTTATGTGGTTCAGTCTAATACTCGTTTTGGTCATCTTCCTTACTGCTCTGTAACATTATAAACATACCTTACTTATAACTAGAGAACAATAAACATACCTTACTTATAACTAGAGAACAATGAAAAAACAAATGCTTGAACTGAATGAAATCTAGCTAAATTGTAATGACAGTTTTATGTGTCTTATCCATGCCCTCCCTATCTGCCACATCTCTACCTCTTCATTAGCAATGTCAATATTTCTCCACAGAACCTTTCAGCTTCATACATTTAATCTGAAAAATGTAGTGAAAGGCTCATGTCTCATAACACTGACTGTCCATTTTCTAGATATATAAATTTATTCAGCCCTATGCCTCAGAGTATTAATTTTGTTTGTTTATATCAGGGGTACTGTTGCTGCTGTTTGCTAATGTATGGTACCCTCATGTTAGCACTAGTCTCACCAGGATTCAAATTCAATGCATAGATTACATGAGAGTGTTTTTTAACAAGAATACTCTTTGCATATTAATTGTTGAAACCCATTGAAGATTTCTAGTAGAATATCTAGCACTCTCATCTCTTTACTAAAAAGTTTGGCTATTCATAAACCTCATTATATATGCTCAGAAGAAAAGAATATTTCTATTATTTAATAAAATTTTGCCAGTGGACAAAAATGATGAGTAAATAACTCCTTAAAAAAGAAAAAAAGTGTGTGACCAGGTGCTATAACAAAACAGCCATCAATAGAGCGGACTTTTTGGATATTCACTGGGGCCACCAGACTCCTGAGAAGGACTCAGAGCTGAGAAACAAGGAGATGTTTGCTTCCAAATTAAAAATTTAGCTTTATGCTTTCCTTTCCTACACCAAGGAAACCCAATTGATTTCCTTAGAAAATAAAACTAAAATATAGTTTATTTCTACAACCTACTGATTTTAAATTAACAATCTTCTGTAATAGGATCAGATGGCCATTCTTTAATTTATAGAAGTACTTTTGGAATAAAATTTCAAAAGAGAGGTAGAGTCTATCAGAATATGTGAGGCACATCCTGAAGAGGTAGTATGGAGAAATCCCAGGGCCTGGAGTCAGGCAGAGGAGGTTTCAAATCCTGACCTCAATGTCCAACCCAAGTAGCACTAGGTATCTTCTCAGAAGCTCTGTCAGAAGAATGGAGGTAATAAAGCAGCCTTATACAGATGAATGAAGACAGAGCATCTAGTAACATGCCTGGTAAGAAGAGGTAGCAACCCGCAAGGAGAGAATACTAAAAGCCACAAGAGAAAGGAAGCAAATTACATATAGGGGGAAACCAATCAGATTATGTTCAGATTTTTCAACCCAGACCTTAAAAGCAAGAAGATCCTGGAATAGCATATTTCAAGCTCTGAAAGAAAAGGGATGTCAACCAAGAATCTTATATCCAGCAAAATTGAGCTTTAGATTCGAAGATGAAATAAAAACCTTCCACGACAAGCAAAAGTTAAAAGATTTCACAACTCGAAAGCCAGCACTTCTGAACATCCTGGGCAACATATTTCATGAAGAAGAAGAGAAAGATGATAACGAAAATGAACAAAGGGAGATATTAAACTAAAGGAAATACCAACCAGAAGAGAAACCAAATCAAGCTAAAGACCATAAGTCAAATAAAAATGGATGGGAATAAAAATCACATCTCAATAATAACCCTGAATGTTAATGGCCTAAACTCGCCAATCAAAAGACACAGATTATCAGAATGGATTAAAAGAAATGACCCAACAATTTGCTGTCTCCAAGAAAACACACCTCATAGAAAAAGACATCAACAGACTGAAAGTGAAAGGCTGGGAAAAAGTCTTATCACTCACATGGCCGGCGGAAGCAAGCAGGGGTTTCCATTCTCATATCAAATAAGGTAGACTTCAAACCAAAATTAATCAAGAGGGACAAAGATGGATATTTCTTATTACTTAAGGGAACCATCCATCAACAGGATATAACAATCATAAATCTGTATGCCCCAAATAATGGAGCACCTACATTCATCAAACAAACGCTTCTTAAGTTCAAGAGTAAAATAGACCACAACACAGTTATTCTAGGGGACTTCAACACACCTCTCTCACCAATGGATAGATCATCCAAACAAAAGCTAAACAAAGAAACTTTAAGCCTCCTCAAAACAATTAACAATTTAGACCTAACAGACATATATAGAATATTTCATCCCCTCAGTAAACGAATACACATTTTTCTCAGCAGCACATGGCTCCTTCTCCAAAATAGACCATATATTATGTCACAAGGCAACTCTCAGCAAATATAAAAAAATAGAGATACTACCCTGCATGCTATCGGACCATAAAGGGATAAAATTGGAAATCAACGACAAAACAAGGAATAAGAAAAACTACTCCATCAACTGGAAGCTAAACAACATGCTACTGAATGAACAAGGGGTTGAAGAAGACATCAAAGAGGAGATCAAAAAATTCCTAGAGGTAAATGAGAACACAGATACATCATATAGAAATCTCTGGGACACTATGAAGGCAGTAGTAAAGAGGAAAATTCATTGCACTGAGTTCATTCCTTAAGAGGAAAAAAAAACCAACAAATAAATGACTTAACATCACACCTCAAAGCATTAGAAAAAGAAGAACAGACCAACACCAAGAGCAGTAGAAGACAGGAAATAATTAAAATCAGAGCAGAAATTAATGAAATTGAGACTAAGGAAACCATTCAAAGAATTGACAAAACTAAAAGTTGGTTCTTTGAAAAAATAAACAAAATTGACAGACCCTTAGCAATGCTAACGAAAAGAAGAAGAGAAAAAACTCAAATTACTAACATTCGTGATGAAAAAGGGAATACACAACAAACACCTCAGATATACAGAATATAATTAGAAATTACTTTGAAAACTTGTACTCTAATAAAATAGAAAATACTGAATGCATTGACAGATTTCTAGAGTCATATGATTTTGCCTAAACTGGATGTGGAGGCTATACATAATTTAAATAGATCAATTACAAGCGAAGAAATAGAAGATGTCATCAAAAAGCTACCAACAAGGAAAAGTCCAGGACCTGATGGGTTTACAGCCGAGTTCTATAAGACTTTCAAAGAAGAACTAATACCAATGCTCTTCAAACTATTTCAAGAAATAGAAAAAGAGGGAGCTCTTCCAGACTCTTTCTATGAGGCCAATATTACATTAATTCCAAAGCCTGGCAAAGACACATCCAAAAAAGAAAACTTCAGGCCCATATCTTTAATGAACATAGATGCAAAAATCCTCAACAAAATCCTGGCAAATCGGATACAAAAACATATCAAAAAGATAGTGCACCACGATCAAGTGGGGTTTATCCCGGGGATGCAAGGCTGGTTCAATATTCGGAAATCAATAAACATAATACATCACATCAATAGACTTAAAGACAAAAATCATATGATCATCTCAATTGACGCAGAAAAAGCATTTGACAAAATACAACACCCCTTTATGTTGAAAACACTAGAAAAACTAGGAATATCAGGAACATATCTTAACATAATAAAAGCTATTTATGCAAGGCCCCGAGCTAACATTATCTTAAATGGAGAAAAATTGAAAGCATTCCCTCTAAAAACTGGAACAAGACAGGGATGTCCCCTTTCACCACTGCTATTTAACATAGTACTGGAAACTCTGGCCAGAGCAATTAGACAGACGAAAGAAATTAAAGGGATTAAGATAGGAAAAGAAGAGCTCAAATTCCAGTATCTATACAGTTACTATAATTATTACAGCTACCATTTACTGATTTCTTACTATGCTAAAAATGTTCTAGGTGCTTTTAATGATTTATGTTGTTTAAAAGTGACAATAGCTGGGCATGGTGCTGCATGTCTGTACTCCCCCTTGGGAGGCTGAGGCAGAGGATCACAAGTCCAAAGCCAGCCTGAGCAATTTAGTAAGGTTCTAAGCAACTTAGGGAGACCCTATCTCTAAATAAAAAACGACTGGAGATGTGACTCATTGGTAAAGGACCTCTGGGTTCAATACCAAAATAAGAAGGGGAAAAAAGTGACAACAACTCCATGACTTCGGTTTTTATCATTTTCTCCCATTTAATGAGGAAATTGATAGAAAGAAAGTATATGTGATTGACTTATGAGTCATATAGCTATTAACTATAGAAGTCAGGACTCAAATAACTGCTAGTTTGACTGTAAAACACTGTTTTATCAGAACTGAAAGGAGAAAACAGTTTATTTTATTAATTCATTTAAATTGCTTTTATTAAATAAGATGAATAAATAAGGTGAATCCTCTGTCATATGCTAAGGATGCAAAGCCAAATAAAGCCAATCTGCTAAAATGGGGAGGGGATGACAAGACAAAATCAAACAGGTAATGAAAATCAGTAGAAATTAAAGATGGCTTACCTAAGCTATATGGCATTCTATGGACTATTGTTTTAAAAACCCAATAAATTTTAAAATATGAGATATATTAAGTTTTAAAGTTTCTGGGATATTAACATTCTATAGTTTTCCACTTTAAAACCAGCTTTAAGCTGGGCACAGTGGCACACACCTATAATCCCAGCAGCTCGGGAGGCTGAGACAGGAGAATCATGAGTTCAAAGCCAGCCTCAGCAAGAACGAGGTGCTAAGCAACTCAGGGAGACCCTGTCTCTAAATGAAATACAAAATAGGCTGGGGATGTGGCTCAGTGGTTGAGTGCCCTTGAGTTCAATCCCTGGTACAAAAAAAAATCAACCTTAAAGAATTTGCAACCCAACATTTGTTTCCATGGAAACAAAAGGCACATTCACCAAGCACTACTTCTGAATTCAATTTTATATAGCTATGTATGCATAATTTAAGCTGGACTTCTTGATAATGAGTTAGTATGGGACTGTTAACGGATAACAGTCGTTTATTTAAAGCTTTTTTTTTCTTATTATCTGCCATTAACCATTATTGGAAGAAAGTAAAAGAGCTATATTTTCTTGTATTTAAATGTACTTTTTCTCTAATAGAGTCACAAAATTGTATCAGATGTCTAAAGGATTTGTCATCAAAACAATGAAATTATTTCTCAGTAGTATGTTCATATATACTTCTCCCTTAATTTCCAGTGAATTTGTTGAGAATTAGCAATTTGTATATTCCTTACACTCAATATTGTTGTATGTTAGCAAACATGAACATTTTTTCTGTGAATTTGTAACTTTCCTTGCTCTATTGGATGATACAGAGGCAAAGATGCTGTTAAATTTCTCTTGTTATTATATATCATCACCAAAATAATCATTAGTAAATTATTGATATCAGATAACTAAATCTTAATATCCTGTATGTTTACATTTTACTCAGGCAATTGAAATATTATTTTACCCAACCCATGAATTACATGCAGTTGCCAATGGGAAGTTAAAAGCTGTTCAATTGCTTTGAACTAAAACCTTTAAGTAACTTAATGAAGCCTGTGGTTTTTAGACTCAGTAAGCAAATCATAATGGAATAAGGAGATGGAGCTCTTTGCTGCATTAAATTCTCTCTTAACTAGCCCTTTAGCTTATGTAGATTTAACATGCCAGGTTCTGATCTTATGAATATAAAGACTAGTTCAAGTATAAGATGGAAAAATGGAATTTTAAAATAGAATGCCTCATCTCAAGTTTTTGGGTTATGACAGGATAGTGTACTGAAAAAAAAAAAATTGTGAACTATTTGGAACACAGGAATATCAGAGGGCAAAAAGAAGAAGAGGATTTCTGCAGCCAAGTGACTTAACTCTTGACACTTAAATTCTCATTTTCGTATCACCTGAAGATGTTTTGACATTAGTCTGTGTCTTTTGTATGGTGTTCTTGACCTCATTACTTCTTTGTCCTTTGTATCCTTTAACGTATCTAGCATATATGGTATTGTATTTCTTAACATTTTTTAGAGCAGATTTAAATAACTAAAAATAGACATCTATGAAGCTGCTAGGCTGAAGGGATTATGGGCAAAAATCATTTACTAGAAAATGCAGAAGTTAAAGCGCTTAAAGGTTTACCCTCTTCATTGGTAATCGAGAGATTTATTTATAGATGCACGGTGTTCTTGACCCTTTAATAGGATAACCAGTAAGAAAGCCTCATTTCAGGTGACTCATATAAATGTTGGCATTCTCTCAGCCCATGATTTATTTCTAAAACATTCGGGACTCATTAGGTCATTTTCATCCCAGATTAGCTGAGTATGGATGTCTATATGCAAAACATGTTATTCTTCATCAGATGTTAACCTTAAAGAATATTGGGCTGGGTAATTTACTTGTGAACAAAATGAGCTATTTTATTAACAGAAAATCTACTTTTACTTCACATTTCTGATAATGACTGGAATTCATTCTAATTTTATTACTTAAATATGTATTGATACAGACAACTACAGCAAACTATATGGCAGTTTGGCAGTCACTGAATTCTCCATGAATTTGCATTGCTACTGTCATTGTTATCAAGAAAATTTTTTAAATGTGTATATTTTTTCTTTATTTTATAATTTTTTGTGGTAACAAAATTTTTTAAATATCATGGTCATTAATCAAGACCATTCTAAACCCAGGTCTGTAAGTAAAGTCAGTTTTTATTTGTTAAATATAATGATTTTGCTGACATCCTTCTGATTAATTTAGTTTGGAAAACAGATAGTGAACTTAATGTATATCCACCAGGGCAATTATATTATGGAAAATTGACACTGAACTCAAGAATTTATTACACATGTGTCAATTTCCTTCTTTACAATGTGGAAACAAAAAAGGTAAATGAGGTTGAAAGCTGTTAAATAATAAAAAGTTGCATAACATGCAATTAAAGGTTAAGCATGTATTGGAGTAGTTATATTTTTTAAAAATGCTAGTTCAAGTTTAGATGGTCTTATTTTTAGAAAGGATTTTACATTTAAGCTTTTGAAATGCAAAAGTACCAAGTGGGGTGGGGTATATATAGTTCTCTTAAAATTGGAGTTCCCTTTGCTGCTTGCTTTTGCAGTCCAGCAGAGGGAGCAAAAGCTAATGAACACACTGTATAAATGTAAAAAATATTACCAATGATGCCGCTGGATGAGAAGAAACAGAGAAAAAAGTTTGCTAATTTCAAACATCAAAACATAAGTGGGAAAATTACACTCAGGTTTATACCATTAAGAATTGTTTTCATGAAGTAAAAGATTATGTGTAAACAAAGTAATCTCAAAGCAAACAACCAATTAAAGTTTAAACTATCTTGGTCTTATGCCATACATTCAAAGCTGTATTATAACATAAAGAATGAGTCAAAAGATTTTTATATAATTCAGAAATACCAGAGTATTCTGTTTATTTTGATATAGGTCATAGAATAGATTCTATGAGAACTTTCTAATAGATAAAGTTGTTCAATAGTTGGTTGCCTTTATTTTTCTCAGGATTGAAAAATATCGTACATGTTCAAGCAATTGGTGCCAGTGACAAGGCCAGGATCTTTTCTGAAATTTAACTTCTTTGCTTAAAAATATTCTTTGTGTATGTTCTAAGAATGGCCCCAAACCATTCTTATAAAGGCTTTTGATTTTAAAATCACACATGATCAAGCAACTCTGATTATCTTTGTGTTTCAGAAGATAGGGTGCATGTTTTGAACTTTCCTATATGTTATTATCTTCTGATGTGCAATATGATTTGCTTGCTGTGGATTAGCAAAGACCAGTAAAGACCATTTTTACCTTTTGAAGACAGTGTAGAGGATACTAATAGTGCTGGGCTCACTGACTTAAGAACAATCTGATGATGTGTACTAACCTGCCTTCTGGGTGCATGTGACATTTTTTTACTCTGGATATCATAGGCCTAAATGACAGAAACCTTTGGAATATTCCAGAGGATGTGCCCTTTGTACCTTTTTACCATTTTTAAAATCCTATGAGTTTCTATTAGTATGTTATAGCTGTATATATTATTGGGGTTCATTTTGACATAATCATACATTCGTGGAATATAATTTACTCCACTTCAGTACCCAATACTTCCTCTTTCCCTCTTTTCCTCCCTCTCTCCCTCTGTTCCCCTTCTACTTCCCAAATGTCCCTTCTGTTTTTAAGATGGAAATTGATACCCCAGTTTCCTGACCCTCAAGTCTTCTACCTTGTTTTTGTCTTGGGTCACCCCATCCATAGCGTGGCACTGGGCATGAAGCCCCTTTGCTTCTAATCTTCTTGACCTGGATTCCCAGGTCTAGCACTAGGCTGCTTTCATTGATCTTGTTCTATGTGCATGTCATCACCTTTATCTGGGTGACCTCTTGTTACCTCTGTTCAGTTAGAACTCCATCCTTTCTCGTTCCTTCTATGCCTTGTTTCTAACAAATGCTGTCTGGAAGCCAGGATTGTTGATTTCGAGACTCTCTATAATAACTTTACATTTCTTAATAGGGCAGATTCCTCAAATGTCTGTATCTTAATGTTTTTAATGGCAGTAATAAGTTGGCACATACAAACTATGAACTGTTCCCTACTAAAATAATGGCTAAGATAGTAAAACTGAAAACTGATGAGCAGAATTGACAATAAAATTAGGTGGCAAGATATTCAGGGAAAACAATGAAGGAAACAGGGGGAAAATGAAGTAAGTGTCTGGTAGAAATGAAGAAGACATAGTAACACTCAAATTCCCAGTAGCTGCTCATGAGGAATTGTTTCTAGCTAATTCAACAATAGTAGCTGAATCTTGGAGAGGTCTGTTCAGGCAAATGAAGAGTTTGCTGTCTGACGTTGGAAGCAATATCTTAATATCCTGAAATGTGTAGATTCTTGAAATGCACTAGTTGAAGCTCCTTCTTTAAGATAATCTTAAGAGGAAAAAAAAAAAAAAATCCTAAATTGAAGGGAGTAGGAATCATAGGAGCACGGTTCAGATAGAAAGAGGAGAGGTAAACAGAGCCAGGATATGTATAAAGGGGCTTTCTTCTTAACTCTTCAAAAACATAAAGGAAAGGCAATTCCAGACTTGTGAAGTTAGAAATAGTACCTCAACAAATACTCCCACTTCAAAGATCAGGAAAATGGTTTTCATGTAAAAGAAAAAGAAACCAAAAGAATGGAAGAAAAAAAAGAAGAAAGAGTACAAAAAGATGAGTGCTAATGAGCATGGATAGTGAGAGGTGCAATACCTCTGCAAAAGATGTAAACACACCAGTGCTTTAAGATCATAAGTCAGAGAAAAATGCAGCCTGATTCTTTTAAAGAAGCTAAAACAAGTGCTATAAATACTAGGATATAGAAGATAACAATATAAATCATATTTAGGAAAGCTCTGAAATTAGCTCCTGAAGGCAAGAGTTAGAAATTAAAGAATAAATAATTTCAGAAATGACCAGTAAACTTCTGAGAACATGTAATCAGTAATCTTAAGAGAAAATGTTGTATAAATTCAGGGGGAAAAGAGAAGGAATTTTTTAAATAAAGAGGAGATTTTAAATAATATTGTTTGATCAAAATGACATACACAGAAGACAAGCAACAAGAGTCAAAATAATATTTCCTAAACAGGAAAACCAAAGTAATGAAACAAAATGAACATTAATATTTATAATTTAAGTAAGTTTTCCTGAAAATAAAATTGATACTACATGACGTAAAGGAGCACTACTTACCTGAAGGAATAATCCATATAAATACCAGTAAGGCATATTGGCAAATCTATTAGAGTTTAAAGAAAAGAAAAAGAAAGTGGCAGGGCACAGTAGCGCATGCCTGTAATCCCAGTGGCTCTGGACGCTGAAGCAGGAGGATCGTGAGTTCAAAGCCAGCCTCAGCAACAGCGAGGTGCTAAGCAACTCAGTGAGACCCTGCCTCTAAAGAAAATTAAAAATTGGGCTGGAGATGTGGCTCAGTAGTTGAGTGCCCCTGAGTTCAATCCCGGATAACCTCCCCCAAACATCCCCCTCCCCCAAAAAAAAGAAAAAGAAAAAGAAAGTCAGTTTGTCATCCAGGTAAATAAAAAACTTGTAAAATAAGGGGCAAAAATACCTGATTGTCATCAAACCTTCCAAAAGCAATTCTTTATCCTGCAAGTAAATCTTTGACATTGTAAACACACTCAAAATAATGTATTGTCAGCCAAGGACTTCACATTTACCAAACTCATTTTCAAGTACAAAGACCACATAGATAGCTATTCACATATAAGAACTCAGAATATTGTTCCCAGTAAATAGAAATATCATTTTCTCAGGCCCAAACTCAAGGTCTTTTGATCTGTCATAGCTCATATCCAATTCAATTGAAAGTCCTACTAGCTGTGCCTTGAAAATATAGCCCAGATTTGACCTCTCCACCTCCATTGTTATCTTTCAGTTCCAAGCAACAGTCCTCTCTTGCTTGTATTCAAGCAGTATGTCCCCTGTTTAGTTCCTGCTTCTAGCCTTGTCAACCTGCAATCATACTTCACACAGCACTTAGAATAAGCTGTTATGATATGCTTATGCTCAAAAACTTATGATTCCTGACATTACTTATTCTTGGACAGCTCCATAGTCTGCCCCTCACTCACAGTTTCCTGGCCACATTGCTAACGTGTTGTTTCAGTACTGCAGGGAACATGTGTGCATTGTTCCCCTGCCTGGAATGTTCCACCATAGATGGAAATGTGGCGGCTTTCTCACTCCATTAAGGTATTTTTAAGTCTTTCTATTTATGCCTCCATTCCTTGTAAAATATAAGCTTCATGACGAAAGGGACTATGATTTTTTTTTTTTTTTTTCATTTCTATATCTTCCAACCTCAAATAGAGCTTGGCATGAGGTATAAATTCTCTTGATAGTTTCTTGATTGCATTAATGAGTTCATAACAGGTATTGCAGACAAAAATAAAGTTTGTTGCAGAAAGTAGATTAATAATATGTTGCTAGTGAGGCAAATAGTTTGGAAGAATGCTTAAGTTCTGTACTTAATCTGTCAAAGAGTAGGATGGCATGTATCTATCATATGTCCCTTTAAAATGCTACTGTCGGAGTAGGCACTGGAATGAATATACCTTGAATTTTCTGTCATCTGGCAAAGAGACAAAAATCCTATATTTGAGTCAACGTATAATGTTTGTAATTATTAGCTAGTTATCTATTCAAGTACCATGTGCCCAGCCAAGGTACTTTAAGGGAGATGGTGTAGCTTACATCTATAGGTAAATTAATCATTTTGTGAAATACTTATCCCTCAAGTATTATGGCACTATTTTGTACTTTTTTACCATGCTAATTATGAAAAATAACAAATTATTATTTTTAAGAAGTCTGCCTTTTATGAAAAGTTAACAAAGAGTTGGATGTGAGGGATTTAAAAGTAATTCAATTTATGTGCTACATAAGTTGATCAGACCATGTGTGGCATACGTAGACTTATTACATCTTCTTTCAGTTACCACCTGTCTCAGTGTTGTCCATCTGTAGGTCCTGAGAAGCCTTTTGCCAGTAGGCCCAACCTCCTCCAGTTTCTAAACCAACCTAAATCAGATTGAGAATACCTTTCAATCCTGTAACCTCCATGTGGGTTTTGCTTCTGGTTTTGCTTCTTTCCCTGTAATATTTCCTGTATGTTCTGTCCTTTCTCATCAGTTACTGCTCATATTCCTTGATGAAATACTGTAAATGTCAACCCATCAGAACAGGGCTTGGCCCCTCTGTGCAGTTCTTTCTAGCCCTACATATAATCTCTGATCTCCACTATTCTCACTTGCTAGTTTGGCCTTAGTGCACATCATGCCAACTTTTCCCAGCTCTAGGAACCAGTACTTGTCCATGGGATTCTGCACAGGAAAAGTGAATTATATAAATCTATTTGCTAACATAATAATTTTGTGCTATTATTAATTTGTTGATGTGAATAAATATGTACCTCAGGCACAGGTAATTAAATAGAGATATCCAAGTTATTTTACCACATAAGCATAAAATATGCATATCCGATTATAGATTAGAGAAACAAAATTATCAGAAATAGAGTGGATGGATATACAGGAATATATGCTTGTGGATTTATAATAAGTAAAAAATTCAAAACATCCCATTTAATAGAATTCCTCTGTCTCCTCCTTCTTTTTATATTAATTTGTGCTTGATTTAGTAATTTTAGCATCCTTAAGCTTAATAAATGACTTTTATAATTACATTTGGCTCAAATATGCATTAACTTTATGCTAATAATGGGACTAATGCAGTATCTGATTGTAAACCAAAAACCTTATGTCTGCAGTTTGCAATTTAATCTTGCTTTTGAAGAATTTGTAATGTGAAACTCCATTTAGCTTTGTAACAGCTTTTCTGAGGGTCAAGCACTTTCCATTAAGTTTGGCATTAGGAATAAGAGATGCATGAATATGTCTCCATCACAGAAATAAACAAGGTCTTTAATCCTTATAAATACACAGAAAGAAGCATCTAGTAATGAAGCAATGTAAAAATCATAAGTTTTAGTATTTAACTAATTTGTTTTTATTTTCTTGCATATGATAAGAGTTCAAAAACGAACTGTAGTTATTTGGGAGGAATTTTAAAGCTTTCCTGATTTTTAGAGGATTTTAAGAAGAATTCCTCATTCATTACAGGTAGACATTTCCTTCTTCTCTGACATTATACTATAAAAGAGGAGTGCCTCCTGGTTAGATGCTAAGGCCAAAGTCAAAATGGTTCAAATTTATTTCATTGGATGTTTAAAACCTTACACAGGACTAGAAATGGGTGTAAAAAAAATAGACATTTTAAAGCAGCATGTTCTTGGAGAAATTTTCTTATAAGCATGTATCATTTAGGTAACAATGTACAATTTAATAATATTAAAATATATTTTGACTTAAATAACTATTTACCTTGTTTTACCCTCCTTTTTTTTTTTGCATATGTTTCCTTTAGATAAGAAACGTTGAAACCAATCAATGTCTAGACAACATGGGCCGCAAGGAAAATGAAAAAGTGGGTATATTCAACTGTCATGGCATGGGAGGAAATCAGGTAAACTCTCATTTAATCAACTTCATGCTTTTTGGGGAAAATGTTGTTAAAATGATGTGTGTAGGCCATAGCTGGCATACTAATAACACATTCTTACTTCAGCGAATGAAGTGGCCTTCAAATCAAGAACAAATTTAGCTATTTTATTGTCCCAGTTATCATAATATAGGACAGCAGAATTGAATAAAAAGGACAATACTTTCAACGAGCCAAAGTTAGTGAGGATGGACAAATATTTTAGACTCATCTTCATTTTATCATGCTGAGCAAATAAGGACTACACTTTATTCTGTTATTAACTGAATAATATAAAATAATCCCTTGGCAACTGCAACAATTTCCTGTGGTGATTACACTATATTTCTTTGGCTAATTTTTATGTGCCTCAGGGTTTCTAGGAGATTTTGAATTTCAGCAAAATTTTAAAGTTTTGAGTCAACACTAAAGTTTACCTAAAAGTCTAGGGCAACATCTTTTGTGTGATAGTCCAATGAATTATTGGTATCTCTTCAGAGCATATAAAAGGTTCTGTGTTCTCCCTAAGTACTGAGAAGCAGCACTACAGTGAGTGCAGGTCACTTGGCCATGTTTAGGCCTGAGCAACCCTGCTGCCAGGGCCCTTTTGAGAGGTAGGATTTGGAATTCCTGGCAACTGTAACAAGGAGCAGAGTTGGAGATGGTTGAGCTTTTGGTTCTTTGTAATTGGTAAAATTTCTTGGTTAACATGAACTGAGATTGCACAAGTGTCTATACTTTATCCAGCACACGTGTCTACATTCTGTATAGCTACAGATGCTGATTAAGGTAAAACAAAACAAAAATGAGCCCTATTGAGTTTTGATACAACACTTTATACAGGGCCTGTGTGATTCAGTGGAGAACATTAAAAGGAAGTTTCTCCCTTAAATACAAAAAAAATTAATAATTCAAATCCTAATTAGTGTTCCAAAGTTTCAATTCAAGCAAGAAAATATTTAAAATCAAGTTTCTAACTTATGGCATTTGGGAAAATGACTTTATGAAAGAAGACGATAGAAGCAGCAATTCAGGCAGAACAATGACAAGGTATTAAAAATGATCCAGCACAGTGTCATATTGATTCAGGATGAATGTGAGCATAAATATCAGAAGACGAAATGTGTGGGGTTTATCTTGGTACTTAATAACAAGTGTTAAGGTAGTCAATTAAGGACCTTGGTTGGGTCCTCAACAATTCCATCAAGAAACCAGAAACATTTTATCTTTCTATTCTTTAATCCTCAAAGTGAAATTTTGTCATCAGTTGATCATAGGAGGGCTGCTGAAACTCCAGAAAACATATGTGTGTTCAAGGCAGGAAGAAGAGGGGAAGGGGAAAGCTACCTCACAGCCTGTCTGTCCCTTTATTAGGAAAAAAGAAAAGCCTTCCTGAAGGTTGTGTATACTTCCATGTATGTCTTTCTGAAGGAAAATATGTTAATTAACACCCTTAAGGGCAAAAACGCTCTGACTATTTGGCCTCACACTCACACATGGCTACTCCCCTCAGTTCATTTATCTTGAGTATTGGATGAACATTTAGGAGTGACAGCCGTATCTATTTCAATGAATTATGGGGAAAAAATCAACTAATCATCTGCACCATAATGACATACAGAATTCAAAAAAGATACATTACTTATGATATCTCTCTAATTCTAATGCAGATTAAAAATAGAAAAAGGTACGCCAGGTAAATTATCCATATAAGTTCATTAAGGTTGCAAGCTTAAAAGGACAAATAGTTAAATACTCATATTTGTGTGAATGATACCATAACATATACCTAGATTATACATGTTAAAATTTGCATGTTGTTTGCAGGGGCTATACTTTACTCCTCTCTTTATCCCTAGCACCTACCACAGTCCTTGGGTTTTGGTACATACATAATAAATACTAGTTAAGTAATTAAATAAGAGACTACATGGAACAATGGATTTGTAACACAGTACCATATAGACATGGCTAAGGAATTTTTGATGTTATTGTCATAGTATCCAAAAGTATGCAAAGACATCAAACTCCAGGCTTTATAAAGCAAACAAACAATATACACAAACCCATTCCTATATACATTCTGATATCTCTACATTGTCAACTTAATGACAAGATAGAAACTAAAACCAGTATTTTTCCATCTATATGAATTGATGCATACAACTATATATGAACAAGAATTTTTGGAGTACTTTTTACTACATAACCAATAATAGAAACAACTAAATACGTATTAAGACAAGAACAATTAAATGAATCTTGATGTGCACATACTATGGAATACTGTATGCCGCTAATATAACTGAGGAAGGTCTATAGATACTATCAGCTAAAATTCAAATGTGGAAAAATATTCAGGGTAAAACTTAAATGATCTTATTTTTGAAAAATAGATGTGAGCATTTTTATTTATGATATTTGTAGTATCTATATACTGACAGGGTGCTATATAATCTATGAGAAATATATAGCAATCTGGAATACAGATCACTCTGAAGAAAGGAAATCTAGAAAGAAGTTATAATTGGAATAGGAATTATCACTTTTTGCTCCACATTTTTTCTGTGTATATGTATTACCTTTATAATAATATTGGAGGATCTTAGACTGCTGAGTGAGAATTAAAAAAAAAAAAAATAACAACATCACTTTGTAGTACCACTCTTATCTGGTTGAATAATTTATGGGTAAATTACTTCTTTTTTTTTAAGTTGTAGATGGACAGCATACCTTTATTTTGTTTATTTATTTCTACATGGTTCTGAGGATCAAACCCAGTGCCTCTCATGTTTGAGACGAGTGCTCCACTGCTGAGCCATGGCCCCAGCCCTACTTCATATTTTTAAGCTTTAATATTAATATTTGATTATTTGTAAAATATATAAAATATTTCCCTCAATTTTTTTTTTCTCTAAAGGCTAGTAAAATCCTTGAAACAACTAACATTATGTATGACACTTACTGGACCTTAGTACATGCTGGTCTATTGATGTTAATTGTCCCCTTTACTTACCATATCCATTTAAGTTCTCAATTATTTTTATTTCTACACCTAAAAGTAAAAGAAAGAAAGAAAAAAGAAAAATATAAAGAAAATAAAAGAAAAGAAAAAAATGTTGATTTAGTGGCTAATGCCAAAGGCAAGATAAAAATATAACTCCTTCTTTAGCATTGTTTAGCTAAAAGCAGTGAACTGTTTCTCCTGTTATTCTAACATATATATTTTGAAAAAGTTAAAGCCTCATATAAAAGCCTATTATTATGATTTCTGCTTTGATAGAATTCTACATTTCCAGGATAATTGATACTTTGGAACATGTTTAATTTTTTTTCTTGCTCACTTTAAAAAAGAACAGATTTTATGATTTTATTCTCAGAGTTACCCTTTCTGTTTTCACTGCTATTCTTTCATGTTACCATGGAAGCAGCATCTATTTTTATGGTTATTTAGTTTTGAATTTTTATAAGTAGCCCCCAACCCATAAAAATATTCAAATTCTTTCTCCTGCTTTTATAGAAAAATCATAACAACTGTTAACATCATTTTTTTTAAACTCACTTTTCTAAAAGAGAGTGCTTTATGTTTGATGACAGTTATTCCTTAATCATTTCTCCTCACACAGGAATTTTGGTAGTGCTGCTTGTTCTTAAGTCAGAAAGAAACTTGCTTTTAAGTAGTTGTTAGATATATTCTCCTTAAACACTCAGATATCCAGAAAAATGTCAAAATGAATGGATGGAAGTTTTTGCAGCAGGAATATGGTAAACACAAGCTTACAGGTGGGAAATGTTATTAAATTTGCAAGGATCTTGAGATAATCTTTGCACACCCTTAAAAATAAAAGTTATCTATTTCAGTGAATCAACACAAAGTTAAGACACTCCATTCCTATCTGTTGCTGTAATGCTTTCCTTTCATTAGCAAGTAACATCATGTTGATTATTTAACACGTTTAAAATAACTAAAGCAAAGAGGAATCTGAATAATTTGTGAAAAATTTGTACAAGTGAAAACAAAATGAAAGAGAAAGTAAAAGAAATAGAGACAGACCTCAACAGATCAGCGATGCTTTATTAAGCACCAGAGGCGCACATTTTCAAGAGAGAAAATGGCAGCTGGTTACAATAGGGGTCTGAGTTTTACAGAGTTCAGTGAGACTGAATCATAGCAGAATGTGTGGGTTGGGCAGTCAGGGGGAACAGTTGTGAAAGTTCAGAGCCCATTGTTGCTGGAAAATGGTGACAGTCCAGAGCCTTCCGTTTTCCTTCTCTCTCCTAGGACCCATTGTCCTCCTTTTGCCCTGAGGGTTGTTTTTCCATATCCTTTATTCCAGACTCTGAAAAGTGATAATTAATAGGGGCATTGATATCAAGTCTGGCTGCTTCCTCCTGAGAAGACTTCCCCTTTTTCAGAGTCCTGGGACAGAGTAAGGAGATCCTGGCAGTTGAAGCTGAAAAGGGGTATATACGGAAAGAGCCTCAAGGTCATTGTAGGCAGAGTCCCTTTTTGTGGTTTCAGAGAGTTAGATTGTGAGCACAGGAGGAGAATGGCTTTGACATTTTCCTGGGAGGTGGTTTGAGCTAAATGGGTCACCTTACTAAGAAGCTGTTTCTGTATAAAATTAAAATTAAGAATACAGAGAAGCTGGGTGTGGTGGTACACACCTGTAATCCCAGCAGCTTGCAAGGCTGAAGCAGGAGGATTGCAGGTTCAAAGCCAGCCTCAGCAACTTAGTGAGGCACTTAGCAACCCTGCAAGACCCTGTCTCTAATTAAAAAAGAAGTGGGTGGGGGAGGGAGGTCTGGGAATGTGGCTCAGTGGTTAAGCATCCCTGGGTTCAATCCCCAGTATCAAAAAAAAAAAAAAAAAAAAAAAAAAAAAGAGAGAGAGAGAAAAAAAAAAGTTATTATGAGAAAGATGAATATTAAGTAGGATATAAGGGGGAGTAACCAGGAGGTCCATGGTTTTAGATCCACCACTGAGAACTACCTGGAATCAGCTAGTTCCAGGTGGTTCTCCACTGTTCCAGGACATGCTAGAGCTGTTTAACCTTGTCTCTTACAAATCCCAATCGGTTTACATAGAAGCAACATTCCTCCCTGACTAGTTTTGCAGGACAGATGCCTGAAAGTCCAATTGATTTTGTGAAGTCAGTGCTGAATCAGTAACCTGTTAGATGTATTCAAAAACCTGTTCTGAAAACTTTTTATACTAATGAATTGAGGTTCCCAACCCTGCTGCTCCTATGCCAATCTCAGCACATATGCCTAGTCACGTGAGTAAGGGAATAATTTGGAGGTCTCTCCTATGTCTGGTGTGTGTTTGTAAAGTCTAAGATGATATATAGAAAACAAGGAGAAGATGATTTGGGTGGGTGTCAGGTCAGGGAATGTCCCTTAAGAATCTAGAAGATGAAGGGGTAGTGGATATGATAAATATAATCCATCTCTGAGAGTTGTTAAAGAAAGTGTGGAAGGTTGTCTGAAAAAGAGGTTTAGGCATAAGGCTCAGTTTTTACCTCCGAAATAATTGGAAGGCAAGTAATACATAGTGAGTAGGGCCTGTGGGAACAAATTAGCAGGAGCAAGTTTTAAGTTGCTCAAAAGGACCCAAGACAGAGGCCTTCTGGTTTGGCTGCAGTTGGGATAGTCAGTATAACCCTGAAGGGGCCCTTCCATTTTTCTTGTAAGGGGGCTACAGATTGGGGGGTTTGGTATACTAGGTCCCCTATGGAAACAGGAGGGGAGCCTCCCAAAGATTAAGGCTGGGGAAGATGGGAATGGACATATTTCCAGAAGGTAGCCCTGAGGTGGGCCAGGAGGGGATTCAGGATATAAGAGGGAATGTTTGATGATTGAGATTGAATGGTGGGTGGGACAAGGGGTTGTTGGCAAAGGAATTCAAATGGGCTAATCATGAGAGGCTTCTTGGGGAGAGCTTGGATTTGGAGAAGGGCCAAAGGGAGTGACATAATCCAATCCAAGTGGGTTTCTGTGGATTGGTTAAGGTTGTGTTTAAGGTTCTATTTGTCCTCTCAACTTTTCCTGAGGACTGCAGATGATAGGGAATGTGGAAGTTCTATTTTATATGCAAAAATTTAACTAATGTTACAGAAAAGGTGAATTCGGGGCCATTGTTGGACTGGAGGGAGGCAGGTAGACCAACACGTGGGATTATTTCTAGGGAAAGTACAGTTGCAACTGTAGAAGCCCTTTTATTGGTAGTTGGAAAGGCTTCAATCCATCCAGTAAAGGTATCTAGTAGGACCAGGAGATATTTTATTTTTCTTATAGGGGGCATTTGGGTGAAATCAAATTGCTAGTCTATGGAAAGAAGGGCTCCCCTAGCTTGGTGTGTGGGCAAAAGGTGTGGTCTCACATTGGAGTTAGAATTAGCCTTGAGACAGGTGGTGCAAGATTGGGAAATTTGTTGGAGGTACAGTAAAGCTGAAGAGGACAGGTTTAGGGAATTCTTTAGGAATAGTTGAAGGAAGTGAAGACTGGGATGGAACAGATTGTGAAGGTAGGATAATAGAGCTTAAGTTTCGTCAGGGGGAAGTTGGAGTTTTTGGGGAATCTGGTATAAGACTGGATTCAGAGTTCATGATGACTGAGTGGTGGCCAGAGAGAGCAATTTGTTTGTCCAGTTGGTCAACCTCATTATTTCCTAAGAAAATGTATTGTTTTTTGGCTCCATGTCCTCTACAGTGGAGGATGGCTGCCTGGCAGGGTAAGAGAGCAGCCTCTAATAAATTTTTTATATAGCTAGCATTGAGGATGGGTGTTCTTTCTGAATAAGAAAACCTCACTCTTTCCAAATTAAGATGTTAGAGAGAATAATGTTATAGGTATAGTTGAAATTAGTAAAAATGTTGATTGATTTGTCTCTGGCTACTAAGGCTCTAGTGAGGGCTCCTAGACTGTTGGGAAATTGTGCCTAGGAGTAGAGGGGAGGCATCAATTATTTGGGTTAGGATGAAGAGAGAATCCACAGTAGTTTTACCTCAGATTAAAGCATAGCCTGCAAGGTAAGGGGACTGTTTGGGGAGCTTCTATGAACCAGTCTGGGGAGTCAGGGAGTGGTTATGTGAAAAGGGTTCATTAGAAAGTTCAGGGTGTCAGGACAGAAGTGAGAGATCACAGGGGCAGAAGGGTGTTTTGCCGGAGGAAGAGTGGCAGGGTTCAATGAGGAGTCTTGCTGGAAGGTAGTCAAGGGATCCAGAGTGCAGTGATTGGATCCTGGCTGAGGGGAAGGAGAGGAATGATCAATGACTGAGGAGATATGAGAGGGAGTGTGTGGTAAGAACAGTGATAGATTGATAAAAGGCAAATTCGTGGGCCTCAGGGATAAGGAGGGCTGCTGTAGCTAAAATCCTGAGGCTTTAGGGCCAGCCTTGATCAATTGAGTCAAGTTGTTTTGACAGGGAATCAATGGAGTGGGAGTATCCCCTGCCTTTTGGTAAAGGACTCCTAGGGCTTGTCTATGTTCTGAGTGGAGGGACAGGAAGAAAGGCTTATTAGGGTTTGGTAAATAAAGAGTTGAATATTTGAAAAGAGAACTCCGAAGAATAGATATGGCAGAGGAAAAGGAATGTGGAGATGGAAGAGTGTAAAAAGAAAATCCCCTTTTGAGGCTTCATAAAGGGGTTTGGTTTTAAGAGAGCATTTTGTTATCCAGATGCAAAAATAATTGCAAAGGCCTAGGAGGGAAAGCATGTCTCTTTTAGAGGAAGGTAAAGGTATATCCTTTAAAGCCTGAAGTCTTTCTGGGTGTATGATACAGGTGGTGGGGGTGAAAAGGATGCCTAAATATTGTACCTGAGGGGAGCAGAGCTGGGCTTTAGATTGAGAGACCCAGTACCTACCACCCAGGAGGCCAGAGAATTGAGGAGGATTGTAGTGTGATGTTTGGAGAGTCCTATTAAGGGGCTACAGAGTAGGAGATCACCTACATACTGTATGAGGCCACTGGGGGATAAATTCAGGGTGGCCGGGTCATGTTAGAGAGCCTGGCCAAAGCAGTGTGGGCTGTCTCAGAAGCCTTATGGGAGAACAGTCCAAGTTAGTTGTTAAGAAGAATTAGTGTCTAGGTCAGTCCACGTAAAGGCAAAATGTGGGCATGAGGTGGGATGGAAGGGAAATAGTAAAGGCATCCATCAGGTCTAGCACCAAAAAATGGGGGTGGGGGGATATGAGATAGAGGATGTAGAAATTTAGTACTACAGAATAGGTGGAGATAATTGCCTCGATTATTTTTCTGAGGTCCCGTACTAGCTAGAATTGGCCATTGGGTTTTATTTTTTGTTTTTGTTTTTGTTTTTGTTCTTACACTAAGGATGGGGGAGTTATGAGGGGAGTAGGTTGGTGTGAGAAGATGAGCCTGTACTAAACAGTAGATAATGGGCTTTATCCCCTTGATAGTTGAGGAAGTTAGAGGATATTGGGGAAGGGCAACATAGTGAGTGGGGTCTTTTAGTTGGATTTGAATAGGGAGATGGTGTTTAGCAATGTTGGGTTGAGAGGTGTCCCAGGCTGAGGGGTCAATCCCAGTGAGTAAGGAATGATCAGGAGGCTTAAGGGGCACAGAGAGCAGGTCCAGACTGGAATGTATTTTTTAAATGGTAGTAGATCTTAAAGGAGGAATGATGATAGAGGCTTTCAATTTATAGAGGAGATCTTGGCCCAATAGGTGGATAGGACAATGTGGCATGACAATAAAAGAGTGGGATAGTGAGGGGATCCAAATGTGCAAAAAAGGGGAGGTGTCTTTAGTAAATATGTAGAGGTTCCAGAGACTCCCATAACAGGGTTATTTGCTTTGGAAATAGATCCATGCCATTGTGTCAGAAAGGAAAGTCTTGCCCCAGTGTTGATCACAAAAGAAACTGCTTGGCCATCCACTATCTCTGTGATTTGGGGCTCCTCGGATGTATCACCTGAGGAGATAGGGGCAGTGGAGTCCGGGCCCCCATATTCCAGTAATTCAGTGTATGGGACTTGGGGAGTGGATCATACCATAGGGAGGGGTGTCCTTCCCTGGGGACAGTTCATCTTCCAGTGTCCCCATTTTCTGTAGTTGGGACAGGGCTTGGGGGAGGGGACTCAGGGCAGGCTGTTGCCCAGTGTCCTGTCTACCCACATTGGAAACAGACCCAGGAGGTGTATAAGAGGGTCTGATGAGACCAGGAGCAGCAGGTGCTTTTTTAGGGTTGGTTATAGATGACTGAGGCCAGAAGTTGATATTTAGCTTCGGATGTTTTTCTTTCTCCTTTTTGATCTTTTCTTTTTGGCATCTAGAAGTTGCTGCTGAGGAGTCTCAGGAACTTTCTCTAATTGTTTAAGTTTGTATGTATATTGGGTACGGAATTGACAGTAAATTAGACATGGAAAAAGAAGAGTACTGGTAGGAGTACTGAGATCTAGGGTGGTATATTTGGTAGCCTCAGTAAGTTGAGCCAAAAACAGGGCAGGATTTTCATCAGGAACTTGGGGGCTTCCCCTGATCATCCTTGTCATAATTAACCTGGGTATGAGAATTTTTGTCATGCCCTCACGAAGGTAAGTAATCATGTGTTGGAGTCTAGTGACACCAGTAAAGATTTTCAAAGTACAGAGGACTTGTATATATAAGATCATTCCAACTTCCCTCCCTGTGCTGTAGTGTTTAGGGAGGAACTTTTTAAGAAAGCAGCATGGTAGATTACCAAAAGGCTATAAAAGAGCCAGACATCTAGGTCCTACAAGTGGCTAGGAATTAAAAATGACACTTTTTTGTCCTTTGGTCTCAACCTGTTCTCTGCAAGCCTTATAAGTCTTGCAAGCTCTGCAGGTTCTGTAAGCCTTGGAGAGCCAGGAATCTGGCAGAAGCTAAGAAGTGAGGGAAGCTGCTGTTTTGAGCAAAACCTCTTACATGTTCCCTTTGTCCTTTGGGGTCCTCATCCTCAGAGGACCATAATTTCATATTATGCCCCTCAATTTGAAGTGGGAAATAACCCTGTTAATGCTCTGGGTGATGTCTCCACTAGAGAAAATAAATCTTTCTAATTCCTGAACTAGGACAGATGAGGGGCAGTTTTACTCTAATTAAGTGAGACAGATTTTCTAGTGTTTTTCTTGCACAGAAGAAAATGTGTCTTATGAGAGTCTAGAGAAGGTAATCTAATTTTAAAGCTAGGGGAGCTCTACCTTGAGAATGTCTCATAATGGGCTCCTGTTTAATAGGTAGACAGTATGGACAGAATTGGGGTAGAAGCATTTCTGAAGAGGGGGAGATTACTTGGCTCACACAATGGGAATTAATGGGTCACCTCTTTCCCAAAGACCTGATCAAACCAAGATTTCATCGCAGGATCCAAGATTCATTGGGTGAGGGTGCCCTCCACCATTAGGCCAAACCAATCAGAAACAGAGACAAGGAGTGGGATAGCCCACTCCTTGGTATTTACCCAAAAGACTTAAAAACAGGATACTACAGGGACACAGCCACGTCAATGTTTATAGCAGCATAATTCACAATAGCTAAACTGTGGAACCAACCTAGATGCCCTTCAGTAGATGAATGGATAAAGAAAATGTGGTATATACACACAATGGAATTTTACTCAGCAATAAGAGAAAATAAAATCATGGTATTTGCAGGTAAATGGATGGAGTTAGAGAATATAATGCTAAGTGAAGTTAGCCAATCCCAAAAAGCCAAATGCCAAATGTTTTCTCTGATATAAGGAGGCCAATTCACAGTTGGGTTGGGATGGGGAGCATAGGAGGATTAGAGGAACACTAGAATGGCCAATGGGGAGGGAGAAGAAGGGAGGGGGCAAAAGGGTGAAGAAAAAAAAAAAAGATGGTAGAATGAGATGGATATCATTACCCTAAGTGCATGTATGAAGTCACGAATGGTGTGAATATACTTTGCATACACCCAGAGATATGTAAAAATGTGCTCTATATGTGTAATATGAAATGTAATGCATTCTGCTGTCATTTATAACAACTTAGAATAAAAAATAAATTAAAAAAAAAAAAAAAGAAACAGAGACAAATAGTAGTCGATATTTGGTACCCCTGAGGGTGGCAAGGATCAGACTCAGGACATGAGATCTTCATGCAGCACCAGGGAATGGCCTCAGCCAGCTGCCTTCAGTTGTCCCAAGCCTTCCTTGTCCAATGCACCAAATTTCTCCCACAGAAAAGAAACTGAAGCAAGTCAAGACCAATGTTCCCAACACCTGGGTGAAGGGAAATCCAAAATACCTCTTGACTTTAAATGAAGAGGAGGACTGGGGCTCAGGACCTGATCTAGGAGGCTAATGAAGCAGGGAGTCAGCAGGAATTAATTGTAGAGCAGAGCAAGGTTGCCATAATGAGGGTCTTGAGCAAGGTAAAAGAAAGCTTAGAGGTAAGGAACCTCAGGCCATTTGCCATTCTTTTGAGAAAATTATCAAATCCTGGAGAATTTTTGGATCAAAGGCCCCGAAATTTGGGCCATCAATGCAGATTGTCTAATTTATATTGCAGCCAGATCTGAGTCCTAGCCTAAACAGAGACAAATTTAATTTTAAGGTTTATAAAATTATTTATGAGACAACCTGAGGGGGCGTAGACCCCATGTTAGAGAGGTTTGACTGGGGTCACAGTTGAGATCAAAGCATCCTTTGATGTCTCACATCTCTGGACAGCAGTTCCACCAGAGAATGAGAGGGCATCCCCTTCTGCAATCCAATGGTGGAGGACCCCTGGGGTTCAGACCAGCCAAAAGGCAGGGGCCTGGGGCAGAGTGCCTCTAAGAGAAACTGGAAGGAATCTTACCTCTTCAAAGAATGAGAAGGCAGGTGTTGTATGCAGGAAAAAAATTGTGAAAAGTGGCCCCTGATCCAGAGGTCTGCGTGTAAGAAAAGGGAGGAACTGAAGAGGAGAGGATTAGAAGGAGGATGCCTCCAACATCAATCAAGGAACCAATATAAGTCCTGTTCTGTCCAAGTAACAATGAGGCAGCAAAAACCTAGCTCAAGAATGGGGTAGGTTTTGGGCCACGTGCCAGCCACTGTTTAGCTAAAGTAGACTAAAAGGGTGTGAAGAGTCCCCTTCTATAAGGCAGAAAGAGAAAGAGAAAAAAAGTCACTATGGGAATTCAGCCATGCTAGTCATGGCTGGGGGCTTCCCTGGCCTCAGGGAGCCACAGAAGTGCATGACGATCAACAGTCACTTCCCAGGTCTCACTGGCCATTTAACATGATTGTTACTAATTTTTTAGTGTAAGGCATAAAGAGAGCCAGACATGAACAGTAGAGGTTTGTGAGGATGGGAGGGGTAAAGAGCCTTGAACCCCCAGCTGGTTTTCAGCACCAAATGAAAGAGAAAATAAAATAAATGGAGACAGACCTCAACAGATCAGTGATGCTTTATTAAGCACCAGAGGTGCACATTTTCAAGAGAGAGATGGCAACTGATTACAATAGGTGTCTGAGTTTTATAGGGTTCAGTGAGACTGAATCATAACAGAATGTATTGGTTGGGCAGTCAAGGGGAACAGTTGGGAAAGTTCAGAGCCCATTGTTGCTGAGAAATGGTGAAAGTCCAGAGCCCATTGTTTTCCTTCTCTCCCTGGGGACTATTTTTTTCACATTCTTCTGAAAGACCTTCTCTTCAAAGGAGGGACCCATTGTTTTCCTTTTCTCCTTGGGGGTTGTTTTTCAATATCTTTCAGAAAGAACTCACAATTTACTGACATAAAGTATTTTACTAGCCATTATTAATGTAGAGATTATCTTCTCCATACTTCGGAAAAAGATGACAAGGATTTCTGGAAGCGGTTCCCCATCATATCTTCATCCCCTACAGGTCTGATTGTCTCTGGAATCTAAAATTAATTAACTTTTATGAATTTCAACAGGCATTTTTAAGCTCATTTTTTTCCAAACTGGGCTGATTTTCTTCCCTTTCATACGGTCATCAAAAATTGAAACCTAACATAGGAACTTATTTCTGAAGTAGGACTTGTCAACTACTCCTGGAATTTCTATGTGAAAATGTCATTTGTCTCCTCCTTCACATTCCCTTAATTTCCAGGGTCTTTATCTGTGTCCTAACCTATAACTTTTTCATCTGTATGGTTTAAATGCGTCATTATTTCCATGATCGTATCATGCAAGTTAGGTTGGATTTAAAATCTTACTAAAATCTTCAATGGTTCTGCACTGCCCAAAGAAGAAAGTCCAAATTTCTTAGTTGGATAGACAGAGCTCCTTTTACTTTCATCCCCATATGGCTTTCCAGCTTGATCTACATTGATGTTCTGCTAGTCCTCTGTGCTCAAAACACATGTCTGATAATTTCTCATCCCCTGTACAGTCCAAGCGTTTTCAAATCTGTTCAGTTCACTGATAAGTTTCTGCACTTGCACTGTTAGCTCCATCCTGCTCTACTCACAAACTTAGGACATACCACTCAAAACACAAATAATTTAGGTTTTCTTCTGTGAGCTATCAGCTAGCAATGCCTTAACCTGCACAAGATATATTTTAATAGATAAACTATAATTTATTCAGTTCATCTCTTGATATCTAATATATATTATTTGTAAATTTCCATTGCTATAGACCAAAATTACTATCCTTATAGCTGAGTTCTGGTGATTATCCATACTTCCTTCTTTATAAATATGTCTACAAATACATACATGGAATCAAAGGTTATACAACATCATTAGGTTTTTAATGTGTAGTGACAAATTGTTCCCTTAGATAAAGACTAGTGGCTAAATTAGGAAAAGGTGCCATGATAAATGTTTAATATGGATTATGCTCTTTGGTTCTCAGAACATGGTCACAGTACATAGTGTTATTGTCCTGATTTTACTCAGGATGAATTGAATGGAAACCCTGAGAGATCAGTAGCATGATTGAGGTGGTAAAGCCAGTTTGCACTTAAGTCTCTCTGATGCCACACCAGCTTGATAGTCATTGTGGTTTGCATGGGTTCCCAATCACACTTCCCTGGGTGTATAATCACAATGGCCAATACTGATGTTGTATTGTGTTTTTGTGTTGTTCATCTTTGCCAGTTTAGTATGAAAGATTTTCTTCTTGTTTAAACTATATTTCAAGCATTATCAATACATTTAAGGATTTGAAAATTGTGTTATTACAAATTTTCTAGTTGTAGTTTTGCTATGTCTCCTTTGGAAGTTGAGGAAGTTCTTTTTTCTCATGTTATCTATAAGAACATTTAATTAAATAAAGTTATTACCCCCATGTCATTCATATTACAGAAGATTTTTTACTTCAACACTTTGTTTATAATGTGTTTTGATAAAAAGAACTTTAAGCAAAGCATATATTCTGAACAACACTTGCCTTTATGTGTTTTCTTTTTCATGCAGAAATACCATTCTTTTTTAGCCAGGCACGGTGGTGCACGCCTGTAATCCTAGCACTTGGGAGGCTGAGGCAGGAGGATCGCGAGTTCAAAGCCAGCCTCAGCAATGGTGAGGCACTTAGCAACTCAGTGAGACCCTGTCTCTAATAAAATACAAAAAAGGGCTGGGGTTGTGGCCCAGTGGTCCAGTGCCCCTGAGTTCAATCCCCAGTACAAAAAAAAAAAAAAAAATACCATTCTTTTTTTTAATAAGGTGTCTTCATATGACATATACATCATCCTAAAGAAATCGATATCAAACTTGGTATTGGTTGGTTGGTGCTCAGTCTTATTGAGCACATATTAAATCTACTCAAGTATTTGTACTATTTTTTATTTAAAATTTACATAGATATAATTTGGTACAAATTGGTAACATGATATTTTTAAATAACCACTTTACTTTGAAATATAGCATTAATATAATTTTTTTAAATTAATGGTGAATGTTTCCCTTTGAATTGCAATTCAACTTTAATCAAAAAGGAGAAAAATGAAAAGTACCCTCTCCTACATGTTATACTTCTTCTCTTTAAAGACTGAAATATAAAGTGATGAAAAAATACACTTTAGAAAATGCATTTATAATGTTTTTCTTTCTCCCTAGAGCCACTCATTTGGAAAGAGCTAGAATTCACATGGAAACATTCCATGTAATTTATTGTGGTAAATGATTCAGAGCCATTTTTCAAGATAGCAAGCCTTTAGGGAAGCTTATGCTAACCATTTATTAATACTCTGTTTCCTGCCAAGACATAGAAGAGATCATCAGGTATTGCCTATACTTTCATACAAATGTCTCCTCCTCCTCTAAAATGTGATTTTTTATACTTATGAAGAAGCTAACCTTATGATAGGTATATTAAAAATTGGGGGAGTAAACAAACATTTTATCTTTTCATTATAAACCCTCTCCTAGAGAAAGCCTAATTATTTTAGTAATGCATTCTAATGTACTCACAGATTGTAATGAATACATTCATTCAACAGATATGTATTTATTTTAAAGTTTGCATTTTTATAAGGACTATAATTACTTAGAAGTCATTTCAACAGTAATTTGGACCCCTTTTAGGAGTTTGCACAGTGGAATTAAAACTTACCAGGGATTTCACAAAGTAAATTTGCAAGTGAAATGAAATAGCCTATGAGGAAAGAAGGAATATCTACCATTCATTAAATGTTTAAATGAGTTGGATGTATGCAAGCTGGAAGAAACCAGCCTTATCACAACTTCTATAGAAATAGAAATTATTCCAAGAGCATTTCAATCTCATTAATGCTTAACAGAGAGAACTACTGTTTTTTGTTGGCCTATGTTCCTAGCAGGAAACTGAAAGATAGAGGGAGTGGGGTGGTTTTTTTAGGCTATTTAGGCTATTGTAACAAAAATACAAACTGAGTGGTTCATAAGCAACAGGAATTTATTGCTCACAGTTCTGGAGGCTAAGAAGTCCAAAATCAAGATGCCAGCAGATTCGGTGTCTGGTGAGGGGTTGTTCTCTGGTTCATAGATTACACCTCTTTTTCAGTGACCTGACATGTTGGAAGGGACTAAATGACTCTCTGGCATTTCTCTGTACTCTTATCCCAATCATAAGAGCAAAGCCATGACATAATTACCTCCCAAAGACTCTACCTTCTGATACTCTCACACTGGCCCTTAGATTTCAGCATATTCATTGAGGAGGATGGGCCACAAATATTCATATCATAGCAAATGGTAATTTGACTCAATCATTCATCAAAGAAAAACCTGGTTATCCTAGCCCATAATACATGCTCTAGAAAGCGTATGGCATTATTATCAAAAAATATCCAAAGAAGGTAAACATTTCACATTGATCTAGTTGTTCAGGTGTTGTGAACTACCCATCCTTAAGTCCTTCAAACCAACAATTAGTTTTCTTCCAAGTAAATGTCAGGAGGGCCTGCTTTCATGGGATTTGTGTAGAATCAGCAAGGCCTTAGAAAATGCGTTCATGTCAATGCATCTATTATTGACATGTTACTCTGTTTATTCTTGGTTCTTTATATTTTATTTTCCTAGGAAATAGATCATCTCAAATTTATCTCTAAGGAAGCTCCAAAGTCCTATCAATTCCTGGGCTTATACCCATTGTTTCAAATCAACTAATACACATTTCTACTTGAAAGACCAAGTGTAGCCTCAAACCAAGTGTCTATAATCACTTCATCCTTTATCCAGAGCCTTTTTAATCCTGGTAATCTCTCTATTCATTCATGTTTACATTTTTTCCCTTGTCTTTCATTGTCCCTGCCTTCTCCAAACTAATAATGAGTTCTATGAATTCTTATCACTAATTCTTTTCTATTTACTTTTCCCTCTTCTTCCACTAACAATTCTGCTTTCCAAATCTAGGCCTTGATCACTTCATATTTCAGTTACTATAGTTTCTAGTACTGCCTGTGTCCATCCAGTCTGTCTTCATCTGTACTTTGCCTCATTAGAAAATGAAGTGCACTGACTCCTTGTAAAAAATCACACACAACTGGAAAAGCAAACAAAAACGTTAAGGAATTTCTAGTTATCTCAGCATAAAATTAACATTATTTAATGTTAAATTTAAAAGTTCTACAGAATCTGACCTGTTGCTACCTATGTAATTTTCTTATTGCAGACATACACTTTACTCTATCAGCTCTGTTAAGCTGTACTAGACTTTAAAAATGTTCTTATTATTGGTTGTTTTTTGCTTTATCTTAACCTTGCCTTGTCCACACACCCATTTGCCATTACTTTTCCCCACTTTTCTGATGTGTAAATTCCATTCCTCTAGTCCAATTTCAAAACCCACACTTTTTCCCCCTGCTCTTCAGTATACATGGATATTCCCTTCTTTTCAACTTACAGTACTGAAATTTTTCTTATGAATATACTCTCGATATTTCTCACTCTTTAACCATGATACTGTCCTTTAATCATGTATGTCTATTCATCTTATCTCAAAAGATAAATTGTAACCTTTTCCAAGAATTCGTTCATTAAAAAATTAGTAAGATTCCCCTCCAGTAATAAAGCCTGTTGAAAGAACGAATAAGTGGGTCAATTTTTACAAAAATCTCAAAATTATTCAAGAACTTGTTATCACAGATACAGTTTCAAAATTTTAGAGAAACCACATCTACCTGGAGAATGAAATTGTTCCTATGGAAATGCTTGGAATTGGGACTGCAGTCACTGAAAAAACATGGCCCTCTCCCCCGGTAGGGTTGGGGGGAAAATCCACATTCTAATCTCTGGAACCTGTGTTACCTTATATGGCCAAAAACATTTTGCAGATGTAATTACAATAAAGGTCTTGAGATGGAAGTATTACCCTGAACTGTCTATGTGGTCCCAAGTGCAACCACATGAGGGAGAAGTGAGGGGAGAGGGAGATAGGCACAGACAAAAGAGGAAAAAATGTGACTATGGAGGCAGAGCTCGAGGGGACGTGGCTGTGACACTAGGTGTGGTGGAAGTCACCTGGCACTGGAAGAAGCAAGGAAACATTCTTCCAAGAGTCTGGAAAGATACTGTCCTGCTGGTATCTTGATTTCCACCCACACTGATTTGGATTTCTGGCCCCCTGAAATGTGAAAGAATATATTCCTGCAGTTTTAAGCCACCAAGTTTGTGTTAATTTATTTTAGCAGCCACAGGAAATTAATGTAGAGACTCAAAAAAAAAAAACCTCCAGAAATAGTTAAGCTGGGTGTTCACAAACAATTCACTGCTGTGGAAAAGAGCTCTGAGCTTTTCTCAGAGTCAGAGACAGGTATTATTTTATCCTGTCACTTCAGGAAATGAGGTACTGATCCTTCAGAATGTTTTAATAAGAGAATATTTGTTTCAGGGGATTCTATTTTAACTTTACTTTTTTTATTGTCTGAAATTTTAGTAATCATTATAATAAATAGCATTGTCAGTAGCTCTAAATCCTACATTAATAAAAAGAAAAAAGTGTAAAATAAATAAAAGTGGATCTTTAAATTATTAAAATGATAATGAACTCTTCAGTTAATAGTTAATATGAGATACACAAGAATGTTTAAAAATTGCTTCAATTGCTTTTAAAAATCTTAATTCAACAATTGAGCAATCAATAAATAATATTTCCTTAATTTAAACATATATTATTTACATCACAGGAACATCTGTGTAAGCTTAAAGTTGATTAGAATTTGTAGGAACTTGAACTCATTTTCTGATTCTGCCCCGTTTGTCCTGGTCAGAATGTTTCTGGCTTAGAAATGGCAAATCTGTTGTACTCAGCTTTTTTATTTTCTTCATGATTTACTCAGATTGTGAGATACTTTTTCTTAAGTTTCAAAAAATAAATGTGAGCACATGTATTGTGAGCACTTTTTTCTAGATTTATCTTTTTTTCTAAGTGTTATAAGCCTAATGTTTCTACGTGATGGTACTTAGCCTCTATCACATAGGAGTCTTTTGTTTATCAAAAGCCATGGGAAAATTGTCAATAATAGTTAATTTCATGAAATCCTAGATTTATTAATTAAGTCACATCTTTGACTTTGTTTTCTAGCCAGGAGTACAAAGTTAGTTATGATTCCTATATCAATAAAACAAACCAGCTTCAAAAAGATTCAGTTGTTCCTAGTTGTTACTATGTTGAGATCATGATGATTTCTAGTATGATTCTTTTTTTTTTTTTTTTTTGGTACCAGGGATTGAACTCAGGGGCACTCGACCACTGGGCCACATCCCCAGCCCTTTTTTGTATTTTATTAGAGACAGGGTCTCCCTGAGTTGCTAAGTGCCTCACCATTGCTGAGGCTGGCTTTAAATTCGCCATCCTCCTGCCTCAGCCTCCCAAGTGTTGGGATTACAAGCACGTGCCACTGTGCCCGGCTTCTAGTATGATTCTTGATAAGAAAGCAGTATGAGGAAGACCCCAGAATGAATGTGAAGAAGAAGAAAGAGTCTCTTAGAATGGTTTTAAAATTAATGATGATTCCACAGTATCAATGCACACAGTAGGACAAAAGAAATATTCTGTAGATTAACCCATTAATTAAAGTCCATCATTGTTAACCAATGCCTTAAAGAGCATACAACTAAATTCTATCTAACTTTTAGAAGGCATAAACTTTAAAATGATACTCAAGCTTTTTTGGGGAAAATGTACATAAACTGTGTTTATTTTATTAATGGGGTTCCCAGAAGGTTTTGAAAAGAAATCTTATAAACAGATTTGTTCTCCTGGCTAGAAAACAGAGTCAAAGGTGAAATATCACACAGTCTCATAAGGCAGAAAGTTTAATACCACCCTAATTCAATGATCTCGTACCCAAACTCAGATATACACATGCACACAAAGACACATACATCTCTCTCCTCCCTCATCTCACACAAACATTTCCTCTTACTGGGGCTGTTAACTGAAAAATCTACCAAAAGAAAAATATTTTGCTATGAGCAGCATCCATCCACTCCCTCAGTCAACCAATTCACATACTCTTATGGTCCTATTACCAATTAGCAATGTGAGTTGGTTTAGTTATTAATACTTTGTAAGTTTTTAAGCACAGATGATGCATTGTTGTTCCTGATAGTATACAAATGTGATTGGGGAGAGAAATAATATGTATCGAATACATTTTGATCAAAGAAATTTTATTTGGTGTTTTAAATATATAATATTTATGACATATGCCTATTTCTATGTTTATCATTTGTATAATAGGTACTTTACTAAGTGCTTTAAATATATAATTCAATATCACACCTATAATTATATTATATATAGTATCTATTTTATCAGTAATTATAGATTATAATTATTATTTACATAATTTATACATTATATATAATTTGGTTCTCATAATAAACCTAGTAGATAAGTTACTATAATTATTATTTAAATTATTAGTAATGGATAAATTTAGGTTAATCTATACAACTCATTCCAACTTGTCCTAACAGAGGGTCAGTATTAGAGCAGGATCTAACTCTTGTGTCTGATTTCAAAAGTCTCAATTTTTTAAAAAAAAAAAACATTCCCATAAGGGATGCTGAATGGGAGAAGTGGTGAAATATATATTATTTAACCAGAACTTAAATAAATTACATGTTGTCTAAAATGTATCTTTCAGCATCAGTGATTTTTTTTTTTACTACTATATTTTGTTTAGACCACAGGGGGGAAAAAAGCATCTGAAAGTTTATCTCCCTTTTTGAAAGGGACATATTTTTTGAGATATTCTACTCTTAGAAATATCTTCTAGGTCATGCCAATGTTCTCACCCTTAGAACTCTAGAAAACTGGAAAAACAGGTGCTCCCCATTTTTATGAGTAGCACATAAATAAATATATTATACAAAGGGAATAGGATTTTTTGCATCCATCCATCCAATCTTGCTAATAAGACATGTTTCTCCTGTTTTCTAAAATACGCAAAATAGGTCATAGACAAGAATTGCCTCTTCATGATTTTTGTTAGAAATGAATATAATTCATTCTGATTCTCTTGTCTGGAATTGTTTGGATCCTTTCTTTGTGCACATGTAAAGACATCATACATTCTTTGAAAGACATTGATATATTGCAAGGACAGCCTGCTATTTCCTCCACTCCTTCCAGCAGCACACAAATCCATTAGCAGGAATGTCCAGAGCTTTTTTTTTGGCTAATTACTGATTACAAGTAGATGAAAAGATGGAAAGAATGTCATCACTATGTAGACACTAATATTCATGTCGTGAAGAAGGCTAGGAGTTTGTGTGTAGGGTTATGTGTGTATGTGTGTGCACATGCATGCATGCATGTTCACACCTGCATGTGTGAATAAGATGGGAAGGGAACTGAGAAACTCCCTTCTAATCATAGAAAAGATCTACCACAAGATTTACAAAATGTTGTTCCAAAAACATGACTTACCTTTAGCCCCATTTCATTTATCCTATGTCTTACATCTTTTGTTAAATTAATTTTCTTTTCTTGGTACACTATAATTATACATAAAGGGATTCACTGTGACATATTGTACATACACATAACATAATTTGGTCAATTTAATTCCCCAGTACATCTCAAAAGGCTACCTCCATTCCCCATACATATTCTATTTTTCCATGGCTGAGTTCCTCATTTCCTTATACCATACTTTATTGCACCATACTTAAAGTTAGCCAGCTTTGAAAAGTCTACCAGTATCAGAAGATCCTTTATATTTACATCTTTATTGACATGGTTAGTTTCAGTCATGCCAAGTTGCTATTTGTTTTCCTATATATATCTTAGTTCTATCTGCTTCCTTTTCTGCCTTTTGTATTTGAGCCTTGTTTAGCATTCCATTTTGTTATTTAGATTGTCTTTTTATCTACATCCTTTTGAATCTTGCATACATTTTCTTTTTTCTAGGGACTATATAATATGCCTTTAGGTCATCAAAGTCTATCTCAAGTTGATATTGAAACTGAGAGTAAAGTATAGGGGTTTTACAAGTGTCTAATTCTGTTTACCCTCTATCATTTTGCCATTGTTGCCATACATGTTACATCTACATACATTATATATCTTTTTTTTTAATTATGAGGGATAAAAGAAGAACACAGTAATAAATAAGAATTCAGAATTTACCAGTTACTGCTAATATTTCCAGAGAAAAATGAAGAGATACCATATGTATTGTATATCATGTTTCATTGACAGAAAACCCACTGTAAACTTGGGATATTCTCAGCTTATAACTAATGTAGGAATTATCCATCTTAATATTCTCTATCTCTATATTGGATAAGCAAGAGCAGCAAAGCCAGATGATTTGTGAAATTTCTTGTCTACTGACAGAAGACAGGAATTCTGATAGTTTGATTAACAATAATTTTGGAAACTATCTCATAGTAATACAAGAATCCAGTCACCAAAAACTACTTATTGATTTAAAGGAAAATCTCTATGAATCGAAAATATACTGAATACCTAATATGTACTTTGTAATCTTTGAACATTAAGAAGATTACAAAACTAAACTTAAAAGTCAAGCAAACTGTTTTTATGTGAGAAATTTGATGATGATATTCATTACATGCCAAAGTCCTTCCTGTGATCACCTTTAAAGAAAATTTTTACTGGACTAGTCATTAGGGAGAGTTATAATTTCCTCAGAAATTGGTTTATTTTTATCTTATGAACTCCATAAATTGTGTAATTTTTCAGGATTTGTTTGTTTGTTTTGGTACAAAATACATGATCTACCCAGAGAAAATTAAATATATTCTTTCTACAAATATTTTCACTTGCTTCATTTTTTAAATCAATCATCATTGTTCCTACAGATATAAATATTTATTTCCTACTGGAAATAAACACATAGAGGGAGATAGAGACATGTATATCTATCTACCCATCTAATTCTGTTTAAATCCACTTTGCAACAATTTTAAATATAAATAAGTAAATAGGCACAAAATCACTATAGTGAGTCTCATTGAGATGTAAAAGAATCTTTCACAATACAAGTATTTATAATTCTCTGGAGAAAACATTCAGAACCAGATCTTATAAGGACAGCCATGTGTCCAAGAAACTTCACGAAGCAGTCAGGAAGCACAGAGAACAGAGTGTGTGGAGCAACAGTGAGAAAACTGGCATAGGCAGAGTTTAAGGACTGGGCAGAGATGGTGGAAAATTAAGTTTTATACATAGAGGAGCTAAGGTGATAGTGGAATGTAAATGTCAGGGAATTTTTATGAGGTGACAAAAGAAGCAAAGAGCTTTCAGACTAGAAAAGCTGTTAAAGAATAACTTATCTATTTGTAATAAATCTCATGAAAATACCCGGACATGAACTTTTGTTATTAAAAAATGACATAGTGAATACAGCCAAAATGAAAAGAGCTTTCCAATCTTGTTATTTGGTACCCAGGTATAATTTCTCAGCAAGCAAGGACAGAATATAAAACTTTTTTTTTCAATTCATTTCTTTTATTCTGTTATCAAAGAATCCAATCCAATACAGAGTAAGAAGCTACATGTGGTATGTACAAAAATGATACCTTGCCATTAGAGGGAAAGGGCTTCAATTGGTTACCATGGAAACCTCCTAGTGTCCATTCCAATTTCTAATAGAGCATCTTAATCTAATGAAAACCTACCAGATAAAATATTTTCTACTGCTATGTTTTGGTTCTAACTCTTCTAAAAGATTTGGAATGTTTTTCTTATTTAAAATAACTAAAGTAATTGTGTATGGTTGTAATATAAAAATTTGTCCTTATAAGCAAAAACATTCAGAGATGCATTTAGGATCATTTTAATGCTGTGGAATGATCAAAGTAGTCATGACTGGTCCTCATTGCCAGTGTTCAGTCCATGGTCTACACACTACTGAGAGTAGTGCCACTTCTGGGTGGCAGAAATTGTCATGCCCCAATCCTAATACCAAGGAAACCTGAATTTTTAATTAATTCAGTGAGTTAACCAACTGACCTAAAAAATTTTTTTTTTTTTACATATAGGCACATGAAGTCATGATCCCCAATTTTAGACTGAGGTTTTTAGATACATGTTACAACTGATTTCCAAGATCTCCCCTATGTAAGAATTTAAAATAATTTGTGTGCATGGTTCCCTCCAGCGAATAGAGCCCAACATTTTTCCTCCCCCAACATGTGTGGTGTACTTATTAACTTGCCTTCAAAGAATGGAGAATGTAAGGGGGGTGGTAACTATATAGTAGAGAAACACTGGGAAGTACTACCATCGGTCTGTGATCAAGGAGCTGCACTGTGAGTCATGTTGAGACCATGCACCTCTGGTAGGATGTCACAAGAACACCACTGCACCTTTGTGGTCTTCTGTCCAAAACCTATGACCCCAGTCTAACCACGAAAGAAACATCAAACAAACTCAGGATGGGGTACTCCTCAAAGCTATAAAAGGATCTTTACAAAGGGATCTCAGAATAGACTTAAGGAGAAAGGACAACTAAATATAGTGTGATATCCTGATGCAATCCTAGGAAAAATGCACATGAGGTTAGGGTAAAAACTAATAAAATCTGTATAAAGTATAGAGTTTAACTTAAAATTTAATTCCATTACCAAGAAATAAAATACCAAGTGTGTGGAAAGAACATGGGATTTGGGGCCTGACATCCAATTCAAAGCCTGATTGTCTCATTTGCAGACTGAAAGACTTTATGGAATTTTTTTTAACCTTTGGAAGCGTCATATTTCTGACTTGCAAAAGAAGAAGATCAATGCTTACTTTGAAAGTTCTCTGAAGAAATGTATAATTTATGATATGTGTTATATTTAATATATAAAATTATTTCAAATGTCAGCCATCTTGCCTTATACACCTTATATCAGGTGCTCCTAGAGTGTAGTTTACTTTCTCTGCTTCTACTTGCTTCTTTCCCAGCATCTGAAGGCCAGCACCTCAGCCCCTTTGCCTGAGGGTTCTTGCTGTCAGAGGCAGTTTTGTCCATCTAGTCACACCCAGGGAGTAATCAGTTTTGCTCTCCAGAAGCTCACCTCAAGCAAAGCTGAGGGCAGGTGCTGTATAAATAAGCATTCTAGCTCTATCGCACTGTAAAAGGACTGATACTGAGGTGTTGGTTCTGTATAGGTTACTAGAGATCTGTAACGGGCTAAACCCTTTGTCAGCTCCTGTCCCTTCTCTACTCCTCTGTGAGTCTTTCCTGGGATCATCTCCCCGAGTGTCTGCTTCTGGAGAGACCAAAATTAAACAGACCCTTCTCTTAGTTTCCAGCAACACTGAATGCCATAAGTGAATCAGAAACTACCTAGACAAATTTAATATTGTTTACATCAGTGTAAATGTTGTGGTAATAACTGGGAGGTTAATTTTTATTTTTTTTTTAACTCAGGGGCACTCAACCACTGAGCCACATCCCCAGCCCTATTTTATATTTTATTTAGAGACAGGGTCTCACTGAGTCGCTTAGCACCTCACTTTTGCTGAGGCTGGCTTTGAACTGCCACTGGGATTATAGGTGTGCACCACTGTGCCCAGCTCGGAGGTTAATTTTTAAGTCATGTAATTTTAAGAGTCATTTACCTTTACTGAGAAGAGGAATTATTAGTGTACAGGAAATGTATCTTTATGCCATCTAGAACATTACACTTTACCTTTGGGCCTATACATTTAGTATCTTTTTCTAATGATATACCACATGCCAGAGTTTTACAATTTATCTCGTGATTACAAGTCAAAACCTTTAAGACATATGAAATGCTACAAAAAATACTAGTAAAATATTTTTCAATAGGATGGCTCAAAATAGTTTGCCATTAATTTGTAACTAGCAAATAAGAAAATAAATATAATAGTTTACATAGAAGTCATGTGAAGTATAGATAGATAGATATACACATATATATCATGTGTGAATTACATATGCATATATATTACTTCTATGTCTGTTTGTAGGCATAGTAAGAACCTTAAATATTGTGTATCTTACTGTACAATGGTACATATCAATGACAGTTATAAAAGAAAAGCATACATTTAGTTTACCTATGAGTGAAGAATATCCCATGCAGGAGTTTACTTTTAATCGTTTGCAATTTATGTGCTTAAGGATTAGTTCCTCAAATAATAAAATATTTAAGGTATGATACAATTGGAAAAAGCATTGGAAAGAATGTCATTTAAAAAGAGAATTTATTACAGAAAATTATTATAACAAGAATCCAGAGTTTAATTTTGGTTGCATAGTGGAGGAAACTTAAACTCAAATAGTTATTTATGTATTTAATCTAACATTACATAAAGGATATGTAATGTTCTAAACCCTGACACTTTTAACACATTCAAAATTATCTGTTGAGTAAATTGATAAATGAATGATTAGATGAATAAAAGACAGCATAGAAGGCACTCCATTTGGAGAGAACAGATATGGGTTTTGAATGTATCATTTTTCCCAGTGGTCACTATATATGTTTCTTTTCTTGCACAAGAAGCTGCTACACAGAAAATAATTATTTTTTTCATAATTCTGTAGGTCCACAATACAAGCACAATTGCTGAGTTTTCCTCTGAAGGTCTCATACAGCTGAAATCAAGATGTTGGCCATAGTTGTGGTATCATCTGAGGCTCAGGGTCCTTTCTAAGTTTCCTTGCTGGTAAAATTCAGTTTCTTGCAGCTATAGGACTGACTCCGTCCTGGTTTATTTGTTTTCTGACTCTGCCAGTAGTTGCTCTTAGCAGCTTAAGGCTGCCCTCAGCTCCCTACCACATGGCCCACTTCAAAAAAGAGCTTTCATCCTCAAGGCCAGCAGCAAAATCTTTCTTTGCTGTTGGCTAATCTGAGGTCTTATGTAACATTTTACATAACATTCCATAATCCTGGAGTGATTTTCCTATCGTAGTCACAGTCTCTCTCACACTCAAGGGAAGGAGGTTATATAAGGCATGTGCACCAGGGGACAGGAAACTTGGGCCATCTGCACAATGTACCACAGTCAAATTAAGCAACATCTGCACATCCAAGCATATGTAGTGGGATATAATTTGGAAGGATTTCCAATTGGGCTAAATTTACAATTTATATTCTTTGATATTGCAGTAGTAAAATATGAGTATGTAGAGCAGAATGCTTATATATTTGATTTCAAAAGTTGTAGACTTCCTGTAAATGCCTTTGGGGCAGAGTAAAGTATTAAAAATGCATAAACTTTTAATATCGGGAACATTTAAAATGGGAGAATTTAACAATGAAATAGAAAGAAAATAGAAATGTCAATCACACTGTGTTATTAGTTCATACTGCTTATGTGTTATCTTATACTCTTGCAGTTTTCTAGAAAGTGAAAATTTCAAAGACAAATTGTTTTCATTTCAATTCAATAAGTAATTATTGGGCACTACTCTGTTCCTAGAGTAATTTCCAAAGGGATTAAAATATATCCTTAGAATTGTTATTGGGGTAGCAATGTTTTATTTAAAAAACAAATTGCCAGTGGGAAAAGATGAGGTAGAATATAATCAAATGTAGATATTATGCATGAATGGTTCACGGATAATCACTGACATTCAGACATTACTTGAGGCAAGTAGTGTGTTTAGAGCTCATATGAATTTCCTAATTCAACCATTAAAATAGCCCATGAAACAAGAGGCATCTTCATCTCTTTTCCCACATGGGGAAACCAAGATTTTCAAATCAAGATTTTCAAAGCCTACAGAAACTCAAGTTCTGATGAGTGAGTGATCTCAAACCTAGGTCTGCCTAAACCTATTGTTTTAAGTAGTATCCTGCTCTAAAGATTAACAGTAATGAAAACTTCCTGCAATGTAATGTAGATAAGCTATCAGTGGAAAAGTAGTTACAAAGCACTAAAAGGAAAAGAAAGAATGCATTAAGACATTAGGAGTTTATTCTTTTCCTTGCCAATGTGAAGAGGGAAGGATAGTCCTGATACAATTAGCACATACTGCATAGCAACAATATGATTTGGTGAGATGAAAGAATAAAGAGCCAAGGTTTTGCAGACAATGTTAAGGTTAGGATGAGAATATTGAACTTGATAACACACCTACCTACTGCTTTTAATAATAGAATTTTAGAATATTGAATCAGTAAAAGACCATAGATATCATACAAGTGTAGGTTAAGAGTCACAGCTGGAAGCTTCCTACTTCTTACCTTCTACACAAACCATGGAGCTGACAGCCAATAGATGGAGCCTGAAATCAGTTAAAGCATAGAAGAAGATTCTATCTGGGAACAAAAGTCTCTGCTTGGTGGCTCCGCTGGTAAACTCAGTTCCATCTATGTGTTCTTCATGCTGATTTAAGATGGTGTGACATACGGAGAGGGAGCACATTTTTAAAATAAATTCTAAATTGCTAAAAGTCTAATTTTTGTTGCTAAACAATTTCCTCTTTTGATACATTTTTCCTGGTTTATTTTTATAAAAATGAGAGAGAAAATTGTTATATGCATCTTTTCCTTATATTTTTCCTTCTGGATGATTGTTGACAAAACTAAGTCATTCAAAATACTTAAAGAGTTTCCCCCAGACTGTCTAAAGATCTAAAATGACTAACTGATTGTATAAGGGGCAATGGGGTCTACAGAGCCCCCTGTCATTAGGCAGGTTGGGCATATTGGATGAATCCTATAAACTTTTAGCCAGTTTTTTCATCTATAAAATGAAAAAATTGGAATGATATGGCATATAGAGACCTTCCAAACTGTGAAATTTTATAGTTGATATAAAATTCTCCAACCAAAAACTTTTTTAATTAAAGCTAAACGAAATATAAAGAAATCACAACCTACATAATAAAGCTGAATCCAGTATACTGAATTCAATGTGAATACCCACTGAATATTTTGTATATTCAAAATATACATTTATTTGTCAACTGTGCATTAATAAAAAAATAATGAACAAAGCAAATATCTATCCATCATCTGTCTATATCTTCATCTAAAAACAAAAGAAATCCTGTAGCAAGACAGAGCCAGCAGAGGGCGTTTAGATCTTCAGCGCTGTGCTGAAGCCATAAATGTCCAGGTACCACAAAGCAGAGTTATCCCTGCTTTGCAATTTGTTCTGCTAGAACCAGGTTTCCCTAACAGACAGTTATGCTAGAGACCTGATCAGGTTTGTAATTTTTCAAAGTGGTAAAGTGAAGAGTATTTTTTAAAGAAGTAACTATGTATATTTTTTACTGTAATAAAATTTTGAAAAAAAAAGTATTGTATAGGTAGTCTTTAATTGTGTAAAATAAAGCATTAATTTAAATGCAGAATATTTTAGATCACTGTCACAACAGTCTTTGAAAATTATTTAAATATTGTTTTGATTTTAAATATTTAAAAAAAATTATAAATGCCTTTGGATATTCTTCCTCAAAAGAAAAACCCAGAACAAACCATATACACATGTAAAGTAAAGAGAAAATGCTGTTTTCCTAAAATAAAAACATTGAAATTGAAAGAAACTGATATTGAATTAGTTATCATCCCATATATATTGTACTTATTTGAGCACAACAATCAATTCAGAGATAGAAATCAATCTGGCTTCAATAAAGTATGCATAAAATCAGGCAAATCACCTAGTCACAGTAAAGAACTACTTTTAGAACATAAATGTAAATATAAAGATGATTATGAAAATGATGCTTTTGCAAAATATAGTAGGATGTTATGGTTTTCAGTTCAGGCACCAAGATTAAATTTATGTGAAATCTAAAAATCAAGTTTCAGATACAAATTTTTCAATGATAACTTGGAAAACTGTTCCATGACTTTTAGAGTCTTCAGTCAGCATAAGGAATAAAAGAGGAGGTATCAGTTTCTTGAGGCTTCTGTAACAAACTACCACAAACTGTACGTGTTAAAACAAGACATAGCACATGCCATGTAGCAATGATATGATTTGGTGAGATGAAAGAAAAAAGAACTAAGGTTTTTCAGATTATACTAAGGTCAGGATGAGAATATTGAACTTGATATTTGTCATTTCATGGTTCTGGAGGCTATAAGTCTGAAATGAAGGTGTAATTTCCCCTCTGAAACCTAGGGGAGAATTATTCCTTGCCTCAGCTAGCTTCTGCTATAAGCCAGCAGTTCTTGGTGTTTCATGGCTTGTTCTATGCCTCACTCTAGTCTGTTTCTGTTACCACATGACCATCTTTTATCCCTGTATCTCTATCTTTTACTTATAATAGTATCAGTCATTTTGGATTAAGAGCCCACCCAACATCAATATGATCTCATCATTAACCATAAATTACATATTCAATGAGCCTTTTTCCAAAAATGTTCACATTCTTTGGTACTGGGGGATAAGGCAACATGATTTAGGGGACACAAATAGACCCACAGCAGGAAGCATCAGAATATAGAGAAGACTGTAAGATTTTCTGTGGAGAGTAGTTGTTTTTCTAGAGGGAAGGAGCTGGGAGTCTGGCTTCAAAAGAGGTAAATTTGTGGGTATACAACCTAGTGTAGTCATATACAGCCCTACTAACTTGAAATTCTTAATAATGTTTTTGATAGTAGGTCCTTTGTTTTTACATGTTGCCGTGAACATGGTAAGGACACCATTGAGAGTTTGTTGTGTGTTTGTTCCACTTGGTAAGTTTTGTAGGATGTGACCTGACTCATACCTGATAAAGTTGGCTTGTGACAACTGAAATGAGGGGACTGGACTGCCCTGTCCCCTGTGGTCAACATGCCTCCCAGAGTTTTTCAAGTCATAAAAAGTGGATGTTTATAAAATATGCATTGTCCTCCTTATTAGCACTGTGGTGAGAGGTACTCAGGGATGGTAATCTCTAAAGTGCCACATTCTCTGTGGAGTCAAGAGAACAGGAAAGAGTAATAAACAAACAACTTGGGTAAGACCTCTCCTAGAGCTTTACCATCCCGGAAGAATGAACACTAACTATCAGCCTGTGGGAATTTGGGAGTAGGCAGAGGCAATGTAAAAAACAAAAAGATGCTTAAGACAGGAAAATCAAGAAGGCAATGATACCTTTTCCCACCTTAAGCTGCCAACCTAAAGTAGGCCTACCTTACAGAAGAGGTTACAATTTGATATTACATTACATTCAGAATTCTGATTAATAATAAAAATTGTACATTCCAATTTCTGGATTCCAAGGTGACTTAGTCAAGTAAGCAAAAACTCATGCATCCCATATTTCTCACTTAAAAGTAATAAAAGACATAGTGTCTCTTTCAAGGCATTTTGTAGGATTAATAGATGTTACAGGCTGAATTTTGTCCCCCTCAAATTTCATATGTTAAATTCCTTAGTAACCCCTAGTACCTCAAAATGTGACTATATTTGGAAATACAGTCTTGAAAGAGATAATTGAGGCAAAATGAGATAATTAGGTAGTCCCTTTTCTGATATGACTGGTATCCTTTAAGAGGAAATTTAGGACAGAGACAGGCACAGAGGGGAAAAAATGGTGAAGACGTGGGGAAGATGCCCATCTATGAGACAGATTGAGAGACCTCGGAAGGAAATAACCCTACTGGCATATGGATCTTGGGACTTTCAACTTCCAGAATGTTAAGAAATAATTTTTTCCCTTAGGCTACCCATTCTATGATACTTTTTTTTCTGGTAACCCTAGAAAACTAATATATTAGGAGACAAGAAAAAATGAGTGGTTATGGCAATAGAAGTAATTTTGGAAGGCATATTAATCAACAAGGTCCACAAAATTGGGAACACAGAATCTGTCTTTCCTAATAAAATAGCTGAAATTAAAAGAACTTCATAAAAAATGTCCTTTTAAGTTCTTATAGACCCAGTTTAAGTGGCAGACTACATAGAAACATATGCAGTACTAGATTGCTTATAAAAATGTTATTTATTTAGACAATATGAACACATTACATAAAACAGGATATTCAAAGCACCACAAACTGTTAAATAACTGTACTTTATTTAAAGAAATTGACTTATTCTTTGTAATAGGGTAAGTTGGTATATTTTTATAGGAACATTAATTAAGCAGTAAAACAAAAGGGCAAATTTATGCTTGTATTTTATATTTACTTACATATGTATGTAAATAAGTTTGTGTGTGTGTGTGTGTGTGTGTGTGTGTGTGTGTGTGTGTGTATATAAATAGTATTGCATGTGGTGGTTTCTTACTCAGGTAGGTGACCCATTAATGCTAACTTCCTATTTTTAGTTGAATGATGGAAGGAAAGACAGAGATTATTTAATTCTGCTTCTAGTCACCTTAGATGATTATAGTGATTGGTCTCTGAATCAGTCAGTGATCTTTAAAGTCAATTTAAAGATGCAGTAGAGCAACTGAAAATAAATGCTAAGTCTTTAGTTTGTGTGACTCAGTTCTGGCTTTAGTAAGAATAAGTATTGGTTACCAATGATAAAGCAATTTGGGTGGTAAGAGAAAAGGAATAGTTTCTTTTTGCGGGGTAAGATTGTAGAATGAGACTTCACTAATGAAAGAAACCAATCTCAGTTGTCAACATGTGTGGAAGTTTACTCTAAAGTGCTTCATAAGTGTTTGGCTTTAAAATATGTTATCTTACCTTATGGTCGGGCATAGAGTTTTCAACTACAGTAGCAGGAGAACCAACTGGGCAGGTTCTAAACTAGGAAACACGCATACGAGGAGTACTGAGACAAGCAACAGGCACTGACTATGGGGATCAGTTGTTCTCAGGAAATCTAGCAATAGATTTGGGGTTGTCTCCAAGTTATGAGCAACTCAGAAGTGGTGAATCAAGAGGGACACAATATGTGGAGATGGTACTAGTAGAAAGTTTCAGAAAAGTCTGTCATCAGGATTAAAAACTTGCCCTCAGGACTATGGGCATGGCCACAGGGTGGGCACAGACTGGTCAAAGCAAACCCTGCTAAGACCCCTGTCCTACAGCTTCTTGGGTACTGGATATATCATTAAAGCAGGGATCCACATACAAGTCCACAACCTAGGAATAGCTCTAAGATTGGGATAATAACAAATTTTAGTTACTGAATGTTTTCCCTGTTTCAGGACCTTGCAAGCATTCTGTGTGTATTGTTTCACTGCAACCAAAGTTCAATCTCATGAACCTTCTACAGTCAGGGTCATTTAAAAAACACAAAATTGGCAATTATGGTTAAAAAGACAATAGATGCCCATGATGGATAAAGAACTAAGATCAAACCTTATAATTTCCAGATCAAATCAAGAAGGACATGTGTGTACTACCATGCACTGACTATTAATATAGATGGTAAAATAACCATTACAAAAATAATCAAGCATAAAAATGAGATGCAAAACCAAATTATTCTCAAGTACAAAACTAAATTATTCCCAATTTTACAGGAAACAATGCCAAAAAAAAATAACTGAAGTATTACTTACAGATTTATATTTTTCATAATAGCTACTTACATGCCAAGCATTTCACCAAATGTTAATTTTTTTTTTTTCAATTTCAAGCAACTAAGAAAGATAATTTCAGGTAGATGATTGATAGATAGATAGGTAGATAGATAGATAGATAGAGGCTCAGAAAACATTTTACAAACATATAATTCTTGAAGGTAAATTACTTTAGATTGCTACTAGTTCACCAAAGAATGAATCAAAATTAGAATTCGGGAACAAAGAATATGATACACTGTTCTCTAGAAATCTCAAAAGGTAGTTTCCAAATTGTCACAGGAGGCTTGAAGAGAATTCTTGCTGAGACCATTATTATGCACGTTGTAAGAAACTTGAATGTGGATGGTCTGAGGTCTCCTTTTTATGGTGGCATTTCTTATAATTAAATGACAACAATTTCAATGTGGAAGGTTATTATCCTTTAGTATTGAAATAATGTTACAATGGGTAAAAAAATTTTTCTCTAGATCTTTCTCTCCCTCAGCTTAAGATTCAATACTAGACTCAATTATTTAATTAAACAATATTATAGTTATGTTTTTTAAAATAATGTTTGAGAAGAATACAGGCTTATCTTTGTTTTGTTTTGTTTTTCTTTTATTGTTCTTCTGGTTACTTGATGTTTTTCATTAAAATATGAACATGAAGAAGTAATAAAGATGGGACTTTTTCTGAATTACACACATGAAATCTATGATATATTTATGTAATCTATTAAATGAACATTACAAACTTTTCAAATGTTTATACTGTTGAATAAAATGTATAACCTTTGTGAAGAATCTTTTTTCAGAGGTGGGCTTAATCTTTTTTCAAGGTTGTTCTTGATAACAGCCTGGACTTTCAGATTCCTCTCACAACTTTTTGTGACTTTTGGAGAAACTGAGTAGCAACATGTGGAGGGAATCCTTTCAAGACCAACTTGTTCAGTTTATAGACAAGGGGTCTAAAGTCGATGAATTGTTCCTAAAGGAAGAAAATTAATTTTATGACTATTTCATAATAGACCTCATGAAACTTTAATTACCAATGTTATAAATAAATTAAATGTACTAAGCACAAACTAACAAAAATTATTATAGTTTCTATTTGAATCCTCTAACAATGAGGCTATGATGCACTTGGCATTTTCTGGATTTTTTGAGAATGATGTAGTTACCCTTAGCAAAAACCATATAAGAAAGATAAGTATATCACCCTGTTGTTAATGAAATCTCTGAAGAAGATAATCCTATAACCTTCAGAAATTCATTGACAATTTGGGTGTGGTGATGCAGCCTGGAATCCCAGTGGCTCAGTAGGTTGAGGCAGGAGAATCATAAGTTCAAAGTCAGCCTCAGCAACTTAGTGAGATGCTAAGCAACTTAGCAGGACCCTGTCTCAAAATAAACAATACAAAGGCCTGGGGAATGTGGCTCAGTGGCTAAGCACCCTGGGGGTTCAATTCCCAGTACCAAAACAAAACAAAACAAAAAAAAACAAGAAACCCACTGAAAATATTTATTAAAATTTACACAATGTTTTATATTATGGAGAGAAAGATTTAAATTTCTAGATTAAAAAAAATACCATTCTCTAGAGTTGAAGAATTTGTCATAAGGTGGTAGGAACAAGGACTGCTCTTTATTGAGCTCCACACAGTTTACAAAGTTTGTTTTATTTAATCTTTTGTGAATTTTATAACAAAAATATTATGCAGGACATAAAATGCCAGCAAATAATATGTTTATTATTTTAGTTTGTTAAATTGACGCTTTACCAAAATCCTATATTTTGCAGTAGAGGAAAAATATGGAGATGAATCAGCTTTCTCAAGATCACACAACAAAAATCATTTGAAGAAAACAAATGTAACTGATGTGACAGTTTTCACATATGGGACGTATTATGTTGTGACTTTTTTTTTATAAAGTAGATACTACTTTATTGGCTGGATTTTCTATTTTCAGGTATTTTCTTATACAGCCGACAAAGAAATCCGAACTGATGACTTATGCTTGGATGTGTCCAGACTCAATGGACCTGTAATCATGCTAAAGTGCCACCACATGAGAGGAAATCAGCTATGGGAATACGATGCTGAGGTAGAGTATTTTCCCTAACTCATTACTTAATGTTTAAGGTCAGTATATATTTTTAAAAAGTTAAACATACTCTGTTTTTTTCTGCATTGGAAGAATTATATTTCAAGCATTCATGCTCATATGTGATGATATCAGGAGGGCATATCATATAAGTAGGCTTTCATTAAAATGGTCCATTAGTTTAAACATGAATAATCATTGCCATATGCTTAAAATATGTGATCTCCGTGTAAATGCCCAACATAAATTAGGCAAGGGGCAAGCTATATTTATCTGAGAGGTACATATGAAGATGTTCATATAGCACAATATTGACAATATGTTCTTATTTTCAAATTTTAAATTGTGTGCCATTGTAATCCCTGATATATATATTCTATTGCAAAGAATATGGCAAAGAATTCCTTACTATTTAATATAGTAAATGTTTTTCAGAATTTGATAAACCAATTAGGCATATAATAAGCCAATATAGCATACCTTCCTGATAGAGAAGAAAGTATAGAAAACAACAAAATCACTGATGGGAATTTATGTCTAGACAATGTGTAAAAATAAGTTCAGCCATCAGATGGAGCTAATAAAAAAGAAATATTTTCTTCAACATAAGGAAACAGCCTCAGAAACAGATTCATTACTTTCACTTCCCTTTTCTTAGCAAAATGAATTTGTCATACATGTCACAATTTCAACATTATTAATTGGTCAGTGATGTATTTTAAAGAACTGAACTTTATTTTACAAGATAAATAATACTGTAGAGATAAATGGGTCTCACAGATGCAGTGTTCCATGCAAGCTTAAAATATTCTGTAATAAAAAACATTTAAGAAACCAATCTATAGAGTTTTCAGTATTGTTGATATTTTAAACGAGGTCTTCTTTTTGAGTGCCATCTTAATTTGCATGACTTTAAGTTTCTTAAGTTGAATATCAGGAAAACTTACTGAATTTGTATAGGATTTAAAACTGGTTATATAGGATTAATTCTAGCCTGAAATTTATATAATATTACCAGTCTTTTGGGACAAAAATTCTTCTGGGACATAGTTAAGGACAAACATCCAGATTCTTTCCTGTGTTGTAGCAATGTGTTCTATTGATACTCCTTACCTTCTCAGTATTTTATTCACCTTCTTGGGCCACCATCCTTTTTATCTCCAACTATTACCTGTTATCACTGTTCTTTATATTAAGGCTAGAGAAGGCTTTTTCCTCTACTAAATATAAGTATGTAAATCTAAACTCTTGATCGGCACTCTACCTCTTCTATGAGAAGTAGAAACCCTACAAGTAGCATTTATTTTTAAATAAAACATTTTATTGTTGATGCTTAGTTTCTTTCGAATACTAGAAATTTACTTGGCTTGTGCCAAAAGTAAGAGACTCTAGCATAAATTTATTCAGAAAAGGGAATGATTGTCCATTTTTTAAAATATTTTTTTAGTTGTAGGTGAACACATGCCTTTATTTTTATTTATTTATTTTTATGTAGTGCTGAAGATTGAACCCAGTGCCTCACAGCTGATAGGGGAGCGCTCTACGACTAAGCCACTACCCCAGTCCCTGATTGTCCATTTTTTTAAGATATAGCACAATCAAATTTCAGAATACTACCTTTAGTCTTCAAACTTTTTTGTACCTCTTGAGTGAACAATGACTTCTATAGTCATAACCCAAATTGCTTCATTTCTAAAATAACTACTGTTAGTAGTTAAGTGTATACTTAACGCTTCAATGTGTATATATTCTGTCAGTAACAGGGTTGTTGAATGCTAAGGAATTTTAAAAGATGAGTAAAAAATGTGGCTTCATCTAAGATAAAAAAAGTGTGTTTTTTTGTTTGTTTGTTTGTTTGTTTTTAATTTACCCTTTTGGATGATTAGCAGTTATCTGTTGTATTTTAGAACACTGTAAAATTTTGAGCCACATTAACTTTGCTTTTAGAATACACACATACAAGCTTATAATATGCCATAAATATTAAGAAATTTTATTTTAAATAAGTAACTGATCATGTTACATGTAAGTGTCAAAATTTAATTTACTCTTCTATATATTTATATGCTTTCAAAATTATGTTGTACAACTTGTCTAATGTCATCACTTTGCCAAATTTAGAAATAATTAAACCATAATGTAGAGAAATCACCTCAGAATGGAACATGATAGGAATAATGATAGGAATAATGATAGGAATAATGTACTACCTGTTTCAAAATTTCAAGTTTGAAATTTGATTGTATTTGTGAGAAAGTCATTTAAAAGATAGTTTCCAACAAAATTAAAACATTTACTTTTTTATGGTTTCTTTTAACTTTAAGTTTCATGTTTAGAGTCCCTTCAGTCCACTTACAGTCCCTATACTTGCTACCAAAAGGGTGATTCTAGTATCAGTGGCATGCATCGCCTGAGAACTATGCTTGCCACCCTAAGTCCAAGTTTCTATCTTAACAATCTCCATTAAAGTTTGGTATAGACAATGCCAAATATCTATGAATTTTCCATCCTTTTTTTTGTGCTGTTGGAAATTATTGCAAACTAAGGGGGAAAAAAAAACACATGAATACACTTTGGAAAAATGCAAGCCTTCCAGGGGGTCTAACTGAGAGAAAGGAAACAAAGGGCCAGAGGTGCTGGGATGTGAATGAGTCATTGCTCTGTGGCTCTAGTCTTCTCAGTGGAAAATGGGTGAGAGCTGCTCACCAGTTCTTCAGTTCTTTATCATTTGCTAGCAAGGGCAAAATTATTATTCTTTGAGAAACCTCTGAGGTCATGCAGTTTCAAGGCAGAATAAAAATTGGTGGAGTTCACAGAATTACAGAGCTGAAACGTACCTTAAAGTTCTCTTCTTCCAGCCTTTATCAGGAGAAAGCTAAAGCACAAAGATTACCCTGCTAGCAACAGAGCTAGGATTTAGGTCCTAATAAATTTTTCAAAGAAGCTAGTTATCAGTACAGTTTTGAATCTTACAGTGTGAACAGCTGAAATATTCCATCACCTTATCTCCTATAGTCCTTTCAGTCTTAGAAAGGAAAGTCATAAATAGGAGCAGAATTGTTGAAATATCCAGAGACAAATGGAAACAGTGTCATGAGGCCTGAAAACATGGAGTCTATCCAGCTGCTTCAGAATAGAGTTAATTGAGTGCTATATAATTTTATCTGTTTTCTTATACAGTTCATACAATAGTTTTTATAAGATTAAGCTTCTTATTCTCTGTGTTTTTCACATTAATAGACTGGAGCATAGAATAAATATTGGCTAAGTTTGCACAGATTTCTGGTATTAAATCCAGCAATTTTTCTACTGTACTATATTACTTATCAAGGTAATTGAAAAACTATAAATAATTAGATGCTTACAATGGTGAAGATCTAATAAACTAAATGTACAGTATTATAAATAAAATAATCAAATGTTAACAATTATTTGCAGTACCAAATTTTGTTCACATAGGATTTCTCCTTTTCTTAATAATAGGGAAATTGTTCTGCGATAAATATGGTCTATTTAGATAAACAGACAGTCATGAACCTACTCTGGCACTATGGTCTAATTGCTTACAAACTTTAATTATTCATATTCTGAATATAATTAATGTTCAATTGCTTTTCCTTTCAAATGAATGGAAATTAAGCACATGTTTATAATAAATGCATACCGCTGATTTACTCTGATTTGAAATATAGAGTTTCTCACTTTCCTAACTCAACATTTCTTTTTTTGTTGTGGTTGTGTTTTTATGATATTTTGTGGTTCTGGGGAATCAAACCCAGGGCTTCACACATGGTAGGCAAACACTGTACCACTGAGCTACATAGTCAGCCATTAACTAAATATTTCTTAAATAGCACAATTATAAACTTAATTTGCTGTCTGTCACTTTTTACCTGGTCTAACCTGTTTGATTTTGGGGCAACCTGAGCATCATTAGCAAAATTGTGGGATATCTACCTGGTCTATAATCTCTTGAATAAATTACCAAACACTTCTGTGCCATGAAATGCATGTTGTCACAGAGTTAAACAAGAGAAAAACCAAATTGAATCTCACAGAGCAGTGTTTGTTTGTTTGTTTGTTGTGCTGGGGGACACTGAATGATTTTTAAAATTATTTTTATGAAAGTCTGTTGCTCATCCATTCTATTTTATTCAATTTTTTATAGGCTGTTGCATATCATAAGTGTGTTCCATTCTACTTCAAATTTACATTTTCCTGCAGTATGTGCACTTAATCACATTTCTTTTTGAACATCTAGGCAGCTACATACAGTGTGAGAATCTAATTTTAGATCAGAACACTTGTGCTCAACAAACACTATGCAACAAAGAAAAAAAGGGAGCAAAATATGATGCTAAAAATAAGTCTTGTTTTTCATGTGACTGAGCAAGTTGACTGAGAAAATACTTGTTATGAATTCTATACCCATCTGTATGAAATGTTTCTCAGAGCTGCAATATAAGGAATTTTTTCAGTAGGTAAAATATGTTAGATTGATATTTACTGAAATCACAGAAACTTACATTTAGACTTATTACCCTCCTTTTTTATTTATCTTTATCAGAAAGCAGGTAAATGGGAATATAATTTCAAGGTAAGTAATCTGTAGATGCAACCTAGCCATGTCCCTGTGTAAATTCCTAATAAAAACAATGGCTTGATTTACCTTTTAAAGGTGGTGTACATTAGACATTACCCCTTAGCTTTGATTTTGCATTAGAATCAACTAGTGAATAGAAGTTTCAATAGATTAGTGTTGCATTTGTAGCTCCTCCTTGTTAACAATCTATGTTTGAGCTTTAGAATACTTATATCCCATTCTACTGACTGCACAGATTACTTTGTCAGGTGATTATAATTAACATTTAAATAACAACTTTACCATATTAATTGTAAAGAGTTGTTATTCTGTACTTGATCAATAGGGGAAACCTAGTAACTATGTCACGGAATTTAATACCTAAAATAGTTCAAGTTTATTCTTACTCCATTTATCATTACATATAATAACAATTAATTTCACTGGTTTTATTTTAAACTTTTAGTATGACAACTGAAACTTGTATCTCAATTTGTATCTTGTATAGTTGTCTTTAATCAACTATGCAGTCAGTTGTATTTGTTTATTTAAGTATTGTTTTTTAACAGTGTTCTTTAATAAAAGTATGATCTAAATATACAATATTATTTTGTCATCAAAATTGTTTCCCTATCCTGATTCCAGTTGGTTCTAAGTATGAATTGTATCTTTGGAAGGGTAGATTTAGAGACACTTCATGATACACTTTGTCTTAGATAACAAAGCATACTAATACGTTTAATGACAGAAATAATTTTTATGCACCTTAAAATAGTTTGATTTGAATTTATATGTCCAAGGAAATAATAATGTCTTGCATTTCAGAAAAGAGCAATTAATTAATGTCATATATTAACAAAACCCAATACTCACTTAGGGTTTATGTTACTTTATTTTATAGTCAATATTTTAAATAAAACCAAAGGAAAAGTATTTTACAGTAAGATGCATGTCAGCCTGAATGTCACATTGCCTTCAAAATTGAGTTAGCATGACAACCTTTTAATGAGGCATTTGAAACAAAAGGAAAAGGACTGATATGCTTAACAAAGAGCATTTTAAAGAAAAAAATTTGACTCCCAACATAAAATCATATTAGGTCATGAATGAACAATATAGGAAGAATATAGATAGTCAATGAAAATTTTAAAAATAATAATTGAAATAACTATCAAAAGTAATATGTAAAAAATTATATCATGAATGTTATTTTATCCATTTCTTTTTTTATTCATTCATTATGGCAAAATTTTATTTAATAAGAAAAACATAATACCAATGAAGATGCAGTAAAACTGGCATGATACTGTAGCTTAGCATTTAGTGAGCCATAGCAGCTGCTGCTATTATTACTAAATTATTATCACAGGTAGTTTGAGTAAAGAATTGTACTAATTTGTATTAAAATGTTCATAGCTTTGTAATTTCACTTCTAAAACTCCATTTTCTTCAATTATTTTCTTTAAAATGCTCTGTTAATCATTTCTTTAGAAACTATTATAGATGTACACAGAGATTTCAAAGATGTTTATCACAGCATTGTTTGTAATAGTTCCAAACCAAAAAGAAATCCTCCCAAAACACAAAAAAGTTAATTTTAGCAAATTTATTTCATACATATTATTTCCTAGTAGTTTTAAAGAACTATTTTAATGATAGAAAATATGCCAACATAAAAGTCGAAGAGGGATATGTAATTTGATGACCTCAATTATATAAATGCACATAAATGTTAAAATTACTAGAAAACACATAGAATATTAATAAGTGTTGTCTCTTCTGAACAGAATATCCAGAAAAAAATCATATTCTTCTTTTAAGGAATACATATTCTAAATAATTTTGTTCTTTTTTTTAAAAAGAAAATTTATTTTTATGGCAGTGGAATTTTCTCCAATTTGTGACTCTTTAGAACTACCCGGAATGAAAGTTTTTTTTTTTTTGTTTTTTTGTTTTGTTTTTTTTTTTTTCATGACAATTCATGTAATAAATATTTCTGAAGAAAATATTATAATTGTGTTTCTTATGATATTCTTAGTTTTATTCATGCCATGAAGTCACTTTTCCTGGCCCTAATATCCTAAGGAAAACAATTTTTTTGTTTTTGTTTTATGACACAAAAAAACCTGTAATTCATTATTTTTAATGGCACATGGAATTCACAATTCCTAACAGTAGGGTCTTTTATGTTAACATGATGTTTACCAAAAAAAGTTCATCGCAAGAAGCAAAGGTATTTAGAGTAGGGGATGATTTAGCCTAGAAATTTCAAACAGTATGTATGGGAAATTCAGGCCTGTTTTTTTGTTGTTGTTGTTGTTTGTTTTTTGTTTTTTGTTTTTTAATAAACTAGTCTTCTTAACAAATAAAACTACATTGTTAAAAGTATCATTTTACAAATAACATATGGTATATTATAATTCTGTCTTTCCTATCTTTAGAGATTTCTATAGTAAAATTATCTACCATTTTACTATAGAAGATAATGCTTGAATCAGTAAATCCAATGATTGTGTCCATTTAGCTGCTCAGGAGATGTAATTTATTCTGGCAGTATTTATGTTCTGCACTGGCTTTTCATTAAGCGTTTCAACCTATGCGCTCTCATAGTGTCTCCCATGGCTGGCACTGGGCTTACTGACGCAAGTAGCCATGGTCTGTGGACTTTCTGGAGTTTATGCTCCTGCAGAGAAAATCTATAGAAAGCATGAAACAGTCAAATCAATTAATTAATTAAAAATCACATGTGGAGAAATTGATGAATTTAAGAGCCAAAATAGAGTTGATCATTTTTCTTGTTTTGCTAACTTTACAGCTGACCTCTAATGAATGTGTCAATATATTTGTGGAACCTTTAAAAACCTCAGGTTAGCCTGAGGTTCCTCAATCAGGAAAAATTGAGGAACATATCCATGTTCCTCAATCAGGAAAAATTGAATACCATACTGTACAAACTACAGCAAAGTCTCAAAGCTAAATTATTCCCCAGATGCTTTCCTGTTGCCTACTAAAGTTTAAGTCAAAGGAATTAGAAGGCCAAGCACAGTAATTGCTAACTCTCTGGACTCACGTACTATTTTGAATATACACTCATAAAATAACACATTTGACCCTAAAAGGCATTTTATTCCTAGATTGTAAGAACATAATCTTTTTTATCCAAAATTCTCTTTCTCCAAAATGTTTCATCATTTGATCTCAAGCTCCTCTTCATAGTCTGTTTTATCTCCATTCAATCCTGCTGAGTACCATTGACATTAAAGCCATCTAAAAGGATGTGGCTCACAGCTCCATGGATGCAATTATTGTGACATGTGTCTTCCATCCTTATCCAGTAGAAATTGTGTGTTGCCCAGGATGATTGATTTATTACTGCCTTTGTACTTGCTTCTTGTCATTATTCATTATTTTCTTTGTCAAACAGACCCACACTCTTCTTCATATAATCACCCAGTCCTGTCTCTCACTAAGCAAAGTAGCTGATGGCTCTCAACATCCCACTGTGGAAGCATGTAACGATAGTGGTTGGCAAAAATGGCTACTAAGAAACTATACCAGAATAGAAGTTTTTAGGAATATTTTTGGGAATGTTACTGATTACTTTCTCTAATATTTTTTTTAGGGATTCATGTTGCAGACTTTATTATATTTGTTTAATACTTTTGCTGTGTTTGGTCATTGAAATCTGGAAACTTCTTTAACATATGGTTAAGAAAAATTTTATGTGTGGAAACTTTGTCTTTGGCTTCTTGGCTTCTCATTAATTTGGAGACTGTATATATTAAGTAGTATTTAGTCTATCATTAACGAATATATATTTTCTAGCTTTCTATTTCAAATATATGTACATAGATACAATTAATAGAATGTTTTATTAAATATTAACTCTTTCTTGAGATAATTATAGCCAGTCATATGACAATAGATTCTGTATCAGAGCGGATTAAAAAAAAAAAAAAAAACTAACATAGTTAAAATATCTAATAGCTAAAGAAAAGCAATGATTTATTTTTATTTTTTATTTAATTTTGTTAATTTTTAATAGGTGCTTTTGTTGTTTGTAAATGTAGCACACTCTTTATAAAGTTTATAATTATTTAATCTGAAATACTAAGAAAATGCATTATGAAAGACTAAGATGTAATTTTCAATAACTTTACGAAAAAAAATTCTAAGCATTTCTTTGTGGGTGGTGAAGTGATATAATTATAACAATAAAACTTTTTTTTTAAAATAATATCTTTTATCTCTCCTTGTTTGATTTATAACTGTTTTCTCAGTAAGGAATAAAATGAATCATGTAGTTCAAATCAGCAAACTGGTGAGCAATTCGGTAAACAGTGCAAATAATAACATATCTTAGTTCTTGATTTTATTGGATTTATCACTGAGTAAATGTGATTTTTATGTTGATGAGAATGAATGGAGGCTAGGGAGGTTTTCTGGTTCCCTTGGACCAGCTAATGGTTTGTAGTGGAAGACACAATAGAACTTGAATTGCTTGTAACATGGCTGGCAATGCAAGGAAGTATAGAAAGTGGATGGCAACAGGGATATTTTTGGATTTGAATTACATTTGAGACAAGGACATTCTGAATATAAGTCAGAAAAGTTTAGACCCTTTGCATGAAAAGGACTTGCATGGAAGGCAATTTACATATATTATATTAGTGCATTTTCAGATTAACCATACCTGCTATGTGCAATGCCCAATAAGGGGTTTCTGTTAAAACTAAAATTTAACCTCACATATCTATTTATAGAGTTCTAGGGCAGAGACCACAGCCTTCTTCTCTCATTAGTAGAACTTGTGGCAGCTCTCACAACACTTCTTACAGGCTTCTGGAAGCCAGCATCTGCAAAAGTGACAGCCCAGTGCCAGATTATTGATACCGCCGTTTACCAGTGACAAGTTCTGCTCCCCAAAATGTTGAGGTTTGAACATTAGAGAAGCTCGCCAAGGCAAGCATCTAAAGCAGGGAGAAGCTAGCCAATCCCAAAAAGCCAAATGCCAAATGTTTTCTCTGATATAAGGAGGCCAATTCACAGTTGGGTTGGGATGGGGAGCATAGGAGGATTAGAGGAACACTAGAATGGCCAATAGGGAGGGAGAGAAAGGGAGGGGGCAAAAGGGTAAAGAAAAAAAAAAAGATGGTAGAATGAGATGGATATCATTACCCTAAATGCATGTATGAAGTCACGAATGGTGTGAATATACTTTGCATACAACCAGAGATATGTAAAAATGTGCTCTATATGTGTAATATGAAATGTAATGCATTCTGCTGTCATTTATAACAACTTAGAATAAAAAATAAATTTAAAAAAATAAAATAAAAGGGGTAACATAGACTTTTCCCGGGAGGGAGAAGGGAGCCATTGCTGGTATTCTGGTGTCCCAAGAAGTGAGGCAGGTCTGCCTTTTCTATATGTCCCAGGGCTTCCTTTGTTCTCCTGCTCTCTTCTCCTTCGGAGTAAGTGACCAGGCCAGGTGGGATGGCCAAAAGGTGAGAAGCAGATGGGCTGATGGGGGAAGGGCAGGATGGAGCAGCCCAGGACACATTAACAACTTCAAAGCAAAAGGTTGGGGCAGGGTTTTGATAAGGGTGGAGGAAGGGCTCTGAAGCAATTAACATTCCAATCCCTCAGGCCAACAAGTCTCCAACTTCCCCAGACTCACTCAAAATTGTCTTTCTTGGTCCAACCTGACTTGATTTACCCATCTATACTAACTGCCTAACAGAGTCTGGCTTCATTATGAGATCTATTCAGCCAAATGTAGAAACTATCCTATACCAGCTCTACAGGCAGTTCCAAGAACAATGGAAATTAGAGGAGTCTATGCTCAGAATCCCCAAATGCGTCTTTGTATATGAATTTGGTATTTTACCAATTTTTCAGTTGCAGAAGCAATTTATCAATCAGAGGTCATTTTTACCATAAACTGTGTTGCCTAGTAACATATTTAGCTGTTTTATCTTTATCAGGTTGCTAAGGGACCAGAGTTAGTTAGCTGACTCAAGGTCTAATTTTTTTTAGCAGAGGAGGAAGGGGCATTTGTAAGCATTTATAAGTCTAACCAGGTATTTTCTGACACACACACACACAAAAAAAAAATCTGATTCTTCAGAATGATTTGATGGCTTGCCCAAATATTTACAGCTAGTAAGTGGGGGAAGAGGAATTCTCACAAGTCTATCTGAGCCTAAAATGTCTGATTTTTCTACTGCACTACAGTATTTTGGTTGGTTCTTTGTTATCTTAGCAGCAGTGTGCTTGGGCTATTAATGAATTCCTTCAAAAGAAATATTCATGCATTTTTAGAAAGAACAATGCTTACTAGTATTTTTTCAAATTGTTGTTATTTGTATAATATTTGATAACACTAAATTTGATCCTTCAAGAGAAAAGATCTCAGTTTATTCCATTTTGGCCTAAGGAATCTGATCTGATTATTGATCAAAGGATTCATCTATTGTGGTTTGTGATCAGCTTAGACTAAGATAATGACAGAGCTTTGTGGGATAGTTCAATGGGCAATAATGTACTGGATATATGTACAATTCATACTTTCTTAGGAAAAGGACCTAATAGAAGCATGAAATGGTAAGTGATTTTTTTTTTTTTTTTTAAGGAGAATATATGCACAAATGATCTCAGGTAGGTAACAAAATTGAAGGATACTTTTTTGATTTTGACTAGAACTTTTTAGAAATAAAAAGTTGCTTTTGTTTAGTTTGGATCTTTTTTTAACTGGCTGGTGTTTGAATTTCTGACACGATGAAAAGAATAAATCAACTATCTTCATGCCTTTCTATCTTTAACAATTTCTTGCCCCCCCCCCATTTTTTAGTATAAATAGCTTGATTCATGTATTAAAAAGCAACAACAAAGGTCTCAATCTTGAAATCTCCTTCACTTTTAATAGTCTTGCTCTTTTAATTTCCTGCTTGTTGTCTATTCAGCATCCTCCACCACAGCCAATTCCCTGTTCTGTCTTTCCTCACAACAGTGCAGTTAAGGGTGTTTTCAGTCCTAATCTAAATGAATAATAAGGAAGGAAGGAAGGGAGGGAGGGAGGGAGGGAAGGAGGGAGAGGAAGGAAAAGATTTTGTTAACCATTAACTTTGGTAATTTGAAAAAAAAAATGGGATCTGGGGTGCTATTTTAAAGATATACCCACAAATCACCTCATAAACTTCATAAACTTTTCTGGTTGGGGAGTTTTTCATCTAATGTGGTTCTAGGCATTGCCCATGACACTGCGCAAAATTATATATAATTAGTACATAGAAAAACACATGGATTTTAAAAAAATGTATATCTAGAAATCTCAAAAATGTGATTTTCAATATAATTGAGAACAATTATTGGAATTATGAAGAAATTAAAAAACAAGCATAGCATTTTTAAAAACCTGATCATAATCTCCCTGCTGTTATCTGATATTCATATGTTCAAATTCTTAAAAATGTATATCAAAATATGGTGAACATACTATTAAGTAAGACCAATCATTTGTTGCCATGAATCATTCTCCTAAAATGAATGTGTCAGATACTATGGTTTGTTTAATATTTTGAAATGGGAACGTCACTAGCAGTTTTGTTCATTTGGGCCACAGCTGTGACATCTATTTGCATGTTTACCAAATAGTTACTGAATAACACATGCCTAAGAAAATCAAGCTTTTATGAAAGCTTGTTAATATTTGCAGCCCTCAACTATACTCAGAGCTCACAATGGGCTTTTTGCAATGAAGCCTGAATTCTTGGCAACCCATGATAAATATCAGCCAATTGCTTTAACCATCTGCAAATAAAGGTGCATTAGACAAGAATAACTAGTTAACTGTCAGAGTTGTATAATTAACTCAGAGACACCTGTGCACAGTTCCTTCTACAAACATCATGATGTAATACACTGAAAAAAATTATAAAGGATTTTTTAAAGAGCTTTTTTGATCTGATGTTCTAGTAAAGTTAAAGATGAAAGAGCCTGAGCTGATTATTGATTATCTTTTACAGAGACTCACGTTGAGACATGTTAACAGTAACCAATGTCTAGATGAACCTTCCGAAGAAGACAAAATGGTGCCTACCATGCAGGACTGTAGTGGAAGCAGATCCCAACAATGGCTGCTAAGAAACATGACCCTGGGGGCATGAAGACCATTTCCCCCAAGCCATCAAAGTGTCCACACTTTTGGTTTTTCCATTACTTCAATGAGGGGAAAATATTAACTGCTGAAATGAAAGTTTTAAAAATCCTTTTAGTATTCTAAAACATAGTTGTTTATAATTCATTTTTAGGAATGTTGGATTATTTCCCTACTAAAATTTGTATCTCATTGAAGAAGCACACAAAAAACATAAATAATAGCAAAGTGTTATTACACAATAGAACAACTTGAAAAACAAATTGTGTTTGCTTTAAAAAAAAAAAAAAAAAAACTTACTGCCCTCATGTCACAAGGTTAATGGGAGGTTAATTTATTTTTTTGCTGTCATAGTGATTGAGAGAGATATAATGTAAATGCCTTACAAAATATCTTCATTATGAAATATTATCGATTGCTTTATATACTCACTCTTTGTACTGGACCTTCATAGGAATATGTTGAATTTTTATGTCAACAACTATGATCACATATTAAATTATTTATGAGCATTGGATTCATTGTACAAAATATTAGGCTCCACATTTTATACCAGGAAAAAATTTAAATTGGATATTGAATTCATAGAGTCTTTACACAAACATCATATTTAAACAAAAAAGGGAAAGAAGAATTTGAAAATTAATTTTAAATAGGAAATGCAAATCCAAATGAACCAAGGAGAAATTAGCCAGATATTGAGGGGAATGATGGAGAAAAATGGAAAGAGTCCTTGGAAGAGACATGGCGGCTGGGTTGCAATCATTCCTAACACAGGCTGAAGACAAACAACCTAGCTCCTAGAGTTGACAGCACAAACTTAATCCTTAGCCATGCCCCTATCTCCACAAACAACACCATCCCTTTTCTCTTTAGAGACTGTGGCTTATCACTTACACTGTACAGAATTGTAGGACAAAGTTAGACTTTTAGATGTAATTTTTAACTCTTTCACATTTAGAAATTTTAGTTTGATCCTATTATAGTTTTAACTTTTAATTTTAATAAAATGAATGCATTGCTATTAGAATTTTATTGCTATGCCATCATACTAACATTTTCATCACCAGGGGAGTGAACTCAATATACATTCATTAAACTTTCATTTTAATTAAACTGCTAGAAATCAATTACTATAAATTATGACCTTTATAATTAGGGAAGCTTTACATACTCTTCATCTTATAACAGTTTGTGTTCAAAATACATAAGCAATAGAAATAAAAAGGAAGAAAAATCAATCAGTGAGATTCTTACTAAAAAGTTTCTGTATTTGACATTATTTTAAGTGTCCATAAAGTTGCTTCACACAAATGTTTTATTTGTGACAAATGTATTGATCAGCTCAAAATAATTGGGGGCTGGGAGTGGGGCAGAGGATGGGAGACATGTCTTCTGGAGCAGAAGATTCCAATTGTTTGGCCCTCATCTTTTCTATGAAAGCTCTTATGGAAAGTATTATTCATTTTGACTACATACAACTGCCCCTATGCACCTACACTCTTAAAAGAAATATACAAACATTTTCTGAAGGCTAGTAAAATCTTGAATGGTTTTCATAGGTAGCATTCCTTCCACTATTGACTTTGTATTGGTTCAATTCTAGAGAAGGAATGTCCAAGCTGGAGCATTTCAGATTTGCTCCTAAAAATGTAGACATCCACACTTGGAGGTCTTTGTAAATCCCTCAGTTTTCTAAAGTTGTAAGCAAAAGTTTGAATGTCAGGGCTGGGGATATAGCCAGTAGAGTGCTTGCCTTGCATGTACAAGGCCTTGGGTTCAATCCCCAGGACCACACACACACACACACACACACAAAGTTCGAATGTCAGGGCATTTTTTATGAGGATAGACTCTGTAGTTGCCAACAAATTTAGAAAGGCAGATCTCACTCCCAAGAGGCAGTGAACCACTACCTTGAATTGATCATGGCCTCTCAAATCAGCTGAGGCCTGACAACAATCCCATTTCCCATTTCTTACTTTTTCCCCCTCATTTGCTTCTTGTCCTGACTAAAATGCATTGTCCCTTAAAATTGAAAAGCTTAAACTATTAAGGATTTTTTTGGGGGGTGTGCGTTGTAATTATACATAATAGTGAGACTCATTATGTCATATTTGTACATGTACATAACATAATTTGATCTCTCTCATTCCCCAGTGTGGCCCATTGCCCACTCCTCCCTCCTGAACTCCTTGCTCTACTCTACTGATCTCCCTGCTATTATTACTATTATTATTGTTTTTATTAGTACATTATTATTGCATATATAAACCAGATTCACTGTGGTATATTCATACGTAGACATAGCATACTTTGATATACTTCATTCCTCAGTACTTCCATATTTCCCCCCCACCCCTTGATCTTCCTCTACTCTATTGATCTCCCTTCTGTTTTCAAGAGAACTCCTTTTTTTTTTTTTTTTTTTTAATTTCTTTTTTCTCTAGCTTCCACTTGCAAGGGAAAACATTTGATGCTTGACTTTCTGAGTCTGGATTATTTCACTTAGCATGATGTTATTGGGTTCCATCCATTTATCTGCAAATGACGTAATTTCATTCTTTACAGCTGAGTAAAACGTCACTCTCTCTTTATATACCACATTTTCTTTATTCATTCATCTGCTGGTAGGCAGCTAGGCTGATTCTATAAGTTGGCTATTGTTAATTGCAGTACTATAAATATTGATATACACTTATCACCATATATTCTGATTTTGGTTCTCTAGGTTAAATACAGAATAGTGGGAGAGCTGGGTTATATGGTGGTTCCTAGTCATTTGCGGAATATTTGCAGTCCCACCAACAATGTATAAGTTTGCATTTTCCCCAATTCCTTGCCAGTACTGACTGATATTTGTGTTATTTATTATTGCCATTCTAATTGGAGTGGGATGAAATTTCAGTGTAGCTGTGATATGCATTTGTCTGATCACTGAAGATGGTTAAATTTTGTCACATACTTCTTGACTATTTGCATTTATTCTTCTGAGAAATGTTTGTTTAGATCATTTGAACATTTATTGATTGGGACATTTGGCGATGTTTTTTGTTTGTTTTAAGTTTTAGAGGTTCTTTATATATTTTGGATATTAATATCCTGTCAGAGGAGTAACTGACAAATATTCTTTTATATATCTCCCACTTATTTTTGATTTGTTAATCAAAAGTTATATGTTAGATAGTTAATGGTTAATAACAAATTTTTTAAATATAATTACTTCATATAAACTGAATTTGAAGTATTTCAGCAGCACTTTAAATGATTGTAAGATTATTATTATCCTAGTGAAAATACAAGAAAACCTAAACCTGCATGAATTTCAAGCTAGGGAAGAATTTTCAAAGACTATTCAAATGGTTTGTACACATACCAGGGAGCACCTAGCAAATAAAAAAGACATAAAATATTATAAAACATACCAAACCAGAAAGCAATGAAAACATTCAATTTTTATTTCAAAAATACTTTCCTATAGTATAGAAAATTAAAACCATGATTGGATTTACAAAGCATTCCTTATTTCAATCCACCCTCTTCAGTGGTTTTTCTCATCTGAGTTAATGCCACTCCAACCTTCTAGATGCTCGTGTCAGAAATCTAAAATCACTTTTGACTTCTTTCTTTCTCATCTTTCCTTTCTCAAATTCATCTGATGCTACCTTTGACATATAACCAGACACCAATGTTTTCCCACCATTTCCACTGTGAGTCGCTGACTCCATACTTTTTATTTACAACATACTGTTGCTATTCCTTGTCTCAGTCTTTTCTCAATGTAACAGACATAGTGATTCTGTTAAATACTCATATGATTGTGTCATATTCCTGCACCCAAACTTCCAATGAGTTTTCACAGCTCCTCAGAGGCCTTCAAGGTACTTCATGATGACAGCCCTCTCCATAGACCCTCACACCCTTCCTTAGGTATGATCTCTCTCTCTCTCTCTCTCTCTCTCTCTCTCTCACACACACACACACACACACACAAACACACACACACACCTTACTGTGTTTCTTATCTCTTCCCACTTTTTGCTTTCTCTAACCAAGTTTCTCTTTTTCTAAGCAAGTTTCTCTGTTAGTGTATTGTTCCCTATGCCTGACAGAGCTCTCTCACTCACTTTCTTTAGATCTTTCTTCAAATGTCACCTCATCAGTAAAGACAAACTGTTGTCCTGCCTCCCACCCTAACCCCTTTACCTCTGACAAGCTATAAGTTTAATTATTTTCTTCTGTCTGCCCTTCCACCTCTCCCAGTATCCTGCTTCCATCACACACTCTAGAATATTTTTTTATTTGCCTTTTTATTTATTTATTTTTTGCTTGCTTGTTTGGTTTTTGCTGCACTGAGGGATAGAGCCCAGGGCCTCAAGCATACTGGGTAAGTGCTATTACTAAGCCACACCCCCAGCCCAGTAAGTCCATTTTAAAGGTAGTATATTTGTCAGTTTTGTTCACTGGGTATCGTCATTATCCAGTATAGTCCTTAGCACATACTGAGTACTCTTTAAATATTTCTTGAACTAATGAACTGAAAAGTGTGTGTTAAAGTTGCTATGTGCTACTGTGTAATTATTTTTTGTATGTTAAATTTTAAAGTCCAGTAGTATATTTATACAAGATTTGCATAACTTTGTCTCCAAATGATAATTTTCTTTCTAATATCCTTCATATTAAAATATAGACTATATGTTGTTCTCTGTAATAAAATATCCTGCCTTATAGAAATGAAATATGACATTTTATATAAACGCTGCTATACTATATAAGTTGCTTCATTAAGCTATAAATAATTTTAATTTCAATTTGTTGGTTATGTTCAATGAACTCCTGAAGGTCTTAAGATTTTTAACTTTTAGAGGGGAGATATTACATTTTCTTAAAATTTTTACATAAATCATGGTCTAATAGTTGCTGTTACTATGTTTATTTTCTAAGTGCAAGTCTGTAAAGAAAAACAATTACAGAAAACTTAAATCTTTACAGATGATCTGTCCTTAAGTTCTGTGTGACCCAGATAGGTAACATAGTTTCCCCGGGGATCCTACAGCTACAAGCAATGATGTCAGAACTCCTCATTGTTAATATATAACTTCATACTCTTGCTCCAAAATATTATAAAAAGGGTATAATAGGACCAAAAAAGGCTTTATTAAAAATTTTGTTATTAGTATATTGATTCTTTAGAAATATTTAAATTCTTACTATCTTTCATACTTACATAAAATTAGTTATTCAAAATGATAGCACGGGCAATAAGACCTGCAGCAAAAAAATAAAGAAATTTCCTGAAAACAGCATGATTACAGAACAATAGAATCACTGGAACAGATCTAGAATCGCTGAGCAAAGTGGGTTTCAGGGAAACAAAGCTAAGCCTCTTAAAGTAGTAACTTACGGAGCACAGTCTCTTCCATTTTCTTTATAATTATCTTCAAGTTAAATGTAAAGCTAGCCTACAGTTTGCACAGAGAATTAGACCATACATTATTGTGAACATTGGTTAGTTCTATGTTACTAAGTTTCAAAGGCTGCAAGATAATCAGCAGATTTTTCTAGGCTTCCCAATGTAACTCTATAGAGTCCAGTAAACATAAGTCATAAATTTGATTTTGCTTTGGTGCTTAGAAACAGTCTAATGAATAAGAAAAAAAGATGAATAAAAGGAGAAGAAAATAAAATACAATAAAATAGTTGGATCATTTTTTAACTTTAAAAAACCATAAATTGCTTAAAGTACACCCTAAAATATTGACTTCCCACACACACATTGTTTCCACCATTTAAGAAATGATAGTCATGCACAATCACAACCATTTCAACTTGCATCCCATCTGTAGATGCTAAATCTAGTCTCAGAGGTTGCAAAACTTTTGTGAATTCTTAAGTTGTGAAAAAGACATTCAAAATCTTAATGGGTGTATGAACATCCAAAGTAGTCATTCTGCATAACTGATATCTTCAAATCCTGGATATATTTCTAATTCATTTGGGCCACGTAAATTCAATTTTCTTAAGGCAGCTTGTGTTGCAGGATTCAGCTGCTTCCCAACCCTTTTCTCCAGTGTGTTAAAATAAGGACTAGATAAGATCAACTCCTCTTCTCTACAGTGCAGAATGCATCTGATTTGACTATATCATGTTCAAACTGCTATTAATTATAAGCTATTGTATGAATTTAAGGTGTTGAGTGAACACCAGAAATGTGTTTTAAATACTTTGTGTAAATTTGTGCCCAACTTTTGTTTTATATTGTTCAATAAATTCTAAAGGAAATTTTCATTGTATTTGTTTTTAAAATCCCTCTGAAATAGTGGTGATACAGGGCAGTCTTTTGTCGACTGTCTTTTAAAACAAAGACCACTTTAATGACACTTGTGTCACCATTATGTAAAGTTATCCTTTGTTTTTAGTAAAGAGAACAAATCACTTAATCTTCTGTATCTAATGAGTTAAAAGGGAAATGAAAAATTAGATGATTAATGCTTTATCTATAATACATCTACTTTAAAAATTGGAATTTTCATTGTGAATTCACTTAGTGTAAAAATGAATATCAGCTGCTGCTTGGTTCCAGTTGTACTTTCAGCTAAGAATAGCACAAGGGGGACAAAAAAAAAGACTTGATGATCTTATGATTTGATGGGGGGGGTAGTTTTTGTTTTCTCAGTCAGTGTAGTCACAGCTAGAGAGAAGTAACTTAAAAAATGTTCTAGATATATGCTTGACACACAGTTCTTTAGCATTTATAAAAGTAAATTGTGCATAAAAAATTAAACATTTTAAATATTGTAAGCATTACTATATGGTATAATTGTTCTTTTACTGTAAATTTAAATATTTATACATTTTTGTAGAATTAAAATATGCCAATTTAGTTTTCCTTTGGTATATGTTGTCTTTTTTTAAAAAAAATTGGTAGCATTTCAAACAGATAAACAACTTTAGTATTTTGTGCTTATGTTTCATTTTGTAGATTATTTAAATAAATGATTTAAGTGCCTATGAATATCTCTTAGTAGCTAGAAAATCTTGTGATTCCGGCACAATTTTAATATCAAAAACATATTAAATATGTGAAAAAACATGAAATAGAAATATTAAAATGTGCATGATTTCAAACTATTTTTATTTTATAGTGACTTAAAGCTGACATTTTTCCTTTCGTAAACATTTTTCTGTTTTATAAAAATAACATTGAAAAGACAAGTTACAATACCTCCAATTATATGATGAAAAAAATTTTTTTCGAATGCTGTGGGTCATATCCAGTTTGTTGATTCTGGTGCTAGAATCCTGAAAGTCAGTCTCTCAGGACTGGTGGTGGGCAGGGGTTCTCCCTGGCACAGTGATTTTCAATATCAACTCTGCAATCCTAGCCATAATCAGAACTAAGGGAGAAAACATGAAAGATCTTTTAATTTGAGGTTAGTAGGAAGAAAAAAAAAAAAAGGAAGGAAAAATGAAGGGAGCAGGAATGGAGGGAGGAAGGAAGGAGGAAAGAAAGAAGGATTCCAATACTGCATGTTTACATAATTTCCTTACGATGAAAACTCACCTAAAATGTCCCTTGGTTTTCCCAAACTTTTTCTATGACTGTCATAAAGTATAAAGAACATTGTAGATTTTATGTTTTACAAAGAAAACATCCCTCTTTTTCTTTCTATAAACCAAGTAGGGCTTCTCGGTTCCAACTCCGCCACTCTCTTTCTGTTCCTCTTGTCTGTGTGTGCCCCCTTGTATTTCTGGTGCTAGCCAGGTTCTTAGTTTAATTTAGCCCCACCCACCTAACATTTTATCTGATCCATAACTTACCCTGTTTTGCTTTTCTTCAGCACTTGTAGTGGAAACAAAGTGTGAACTCTCATTCTCAGAGACTGTGAGTTCCTACTCCTCAGCCAAGGAAAGGATTAGGTGGCTGCTATGCTCATTCTTTTCTGACATAAGGATTCTCTTTTCTACATGTCAGAGGCTCTAAATTCCCAATCTCTGCCTCTACTATCAGAAAGAGTTGATAGTGAGTCAACTGAATTCTTTTCAATAAACTTCTCTTCACCAGTTTTGTGAAGTGAAAACCTAGACAAACATGCAAACAGCTAAAATAGATTTTCCCTACAACACAAAACACATAAAATTTGGGCAGCCAACATGTGTCATTTACTGCAAGTTAAATTATATAAGGTCAAGGCTATGCACGCAACACTATACAAACAATCAAGGTCAAAATTGTGAATGACTTTCAATGATATTAGTTTAACCTGTGCTTTTAGCTCCCAAATCCACAGCTTGATTTCTCTTTGTACATGTACAGGTTCTTGCCTTTAAATTATGACATTGAGTTAAATTGAATATAGAGAAACACATCAACATTCTTTCTCTAATATATGGACCAAGGTGGATAGTAAGTCCATTTTTTCCCAACATACTTAGCTCTTTGAAACTCTGGCTTCCATTCCCCAAGTTAGAAACATTAGGAAACATTAGACTCAGGAGATCACTGCCTGTTCCCTTAGATTTTTTTTTTTTTTCATGGCTTGTATTTCTTCCTAGCCCCCTGGTCAATTGCTTTAATTTTCCTTTTCAGGACTTTCCTTCTCCCTTCCCCTCCATTTCCCAATACAAAGCTGCTTTGGGGTGCAGCCCATGGTCCCCTTCTCTAGTTGCATTTACATCCTGGGTGATCTCATTCAGAACTATGTTTTTTATGTACTACCCAATGTCTCTCTCCACCAGTTCAAATACTTTCTTTTTTTTTTTTTTTTTTTTTTTTTTTTTTGCAGTATTGAACACCCAGGACTTTGCACATGCTAGGCAAGTACTCTACCTTGACTTATAACTTAACCCTTTTTATTTTTTATTTTAAGATGAGCTCTTGCTAAGTTGCCCAGGCTGACCTCAAACTTGTTATTCTCTTGCCTCGGCCTTCCAAGAAGCTGAAATTATAGGCACTGTTTCACCTTGACTAGCAGTTCAGAAGTCTTTGATGTCCTACTAACTACTTGACGTCTGTACATGGATGATTAATAGACATCTTCAAATTTTGTATGCCCAAAATTGAACTCTATGCCTTCTCCTACAGATGCTTAACTTACTTAGTTCATTTTCTGTAGCTCATAACAGACTTCCTGGGAATGGGTAATTTATAATAAATAGAAAGAGATTTTTCTCAGAGTTCTGGAGGTTAGGAATGGATAAGAGTATGACTGTGGCTTCTGGCTAGGGTCTGCCTATTGTGTTATCCCATAATGGAAGACAGAAGGACAAGAGAGGGCAAGACCAAGAAAACAAGAGGGGGCTAACCTCACTGTTATGACAAAATCCACTTTCACAGTAAATAAACTACTCGTGAAATAATGACATTATTCCATTCACGAGAGCAGAACTCTTGGGATGGAATTACCTCTTACTAGACTGTAACTCCCAACACTGTTGTGTAGGGGATGAAGTTTCCAACACTTGAACTTTGGTAGACAATTTTAAATCATAGCAAATCCAAAGATATTTTACATCTCTGGTGATGGTAACTTCTCTTACCAGTTTCACAGGCCAAAACTCTCAACTTCACTGAAACCTCCCCATTAGAAGATCATACTGATTCGAGCTTCACAATATGTCCTGATCTGACCACTTCTTTAAACCTCCACTATCACCCTACTAGTCTGAACCACCATCTGAATAACTACAGTAATCTTCTGTTTCCCCAGTAGCTTATGCCCGTGTTTCTTCTGCTCTATTCTCAAAGAGAACAAGAATGGTGCTACAAACACAACCCAGATCTATCTCTCCTATGGCTTCTTCCAATGGCTTTCTGATGAACATTCAGCAATAGGCTATATCTTTAACAGAGCTTAAAAGGCTTTGCATGATTTGGCCTCTGTAAACTCTTATCTCCCTCCCCACTGCAAAGTTCCTGTGTATTCGTTTTATTCCCATTGCTCTGTCTCCCTTACCGTTTCTTTGAATAAACTAAGCACACTTTTGCTTTAGTGCCTCTACCTGGAATACATGTTGCTAGATATCTCTGTGCTAAATCATTTCCCTTGATTACAATTTAAAGGCTTAATAAGAGCACCATCTATCTTTTTTAGTACTATGTACATCTCAAATATCTCTTCCAGATACACCAATTCATAATCCTGCTACACTTTTAGTTTCGTAGTAGTTATCACCTGCTTGCCATGTTATCCAGCTTACTATTTTTTTAAAATATTTATTTATTTTGCTTTAGTTGTACTAAATGCGTTTTTTTTTTTTTTTTAATTTTTATTATTATGTGGTGCTGAGGATCGAACCAGGGCCACACACGTGATAGGCAAGCACTCTACCACTGAGCCACAACCCCAACCCCCAGCTTACTACTTATTGCTCTTAATGTTTAGTGGTTTATTGACTGTCTCCACCTGTCATTTGTGCCATGCACCCACCACTTGAATATAAGATAGCAAAAAGGAGGAATCTCAATTTCTTTGGGATATATTGCAAGTATCTACAGTAATGCCTGGTACATTGCAGACACCCAATAAATATGTGTTGAGTGTCAAATATATTTTCATCTTTTCTCCCCTCTGCTAGTGTACAATATCCCATGCTGGGGGTGGCAATGGTGGGTGGGAGGTAGAGGCAGAAAGAGAAGAACTCCTAAGATTTTTCTTTTTCTTCTTTATGTTGATACAATTTAACTACCTCTTTACTTTTTAAATGTCCTCCTACTAAAGGGCTTACACAGTTTTTCCTCATTGTAAAACCATTAATTTTTTAAGGGAGTGGATGCATTTGGAACTTGAGACAACTCCATAATTATATGAGTATTAGAGTAATTAAATTTGATATGACCCAGATGGGCAGTTTTCCTCTAATAGAAGCATGGTATTTTGTGATAGGATAATGAAATGTTAGGATGACAAGGCAGCTGGAGATATGATCAACCCCTGAATAATAAAATAACATTTGCTATCACAGGCAAACTTTATTTAAACAAATCTATTATAATTCCTTTCTGAAACTTATTTCTAAAACTTGCGTGCATACTACCTACACATTCCTAAGGATATATACAATTAAAGAAAATAACATGATTTAATATATTTCAAGTTTTAAAAAATATACTGAAAATTAAAGTTCCCCTGCTGTGGCCCTTACCAGGATTACCATTTATGTCCACCACTCTGTGCAGTTAGACAGGGAGATGTGCTTCTTTCTCAAAATCTGAGATAGTGCCAGCCCTTCACTTACTGTGACATTCTCTTATCATCCATCTACCAGGAGGAGCTAACTGTTGTATCACTTTCAGCAATTAGTATGAGTGCAGGTTCTTGTTCACTGTGCTGCAGGGAGCAGATCTAATGGACTGCTGCTTGCAGCTGACAGGTCTCTTTCAATACCTAGCAAATTACACAAGAACCATGTCTGCTTAGGTAACTACTCAGGTCTGTTATATTTACCTTGAAATAGATCCTAACCAACAATTTTATCCTGTAGTTAGAGTACAGTGGGAAAAGTACAGATTTTGAAGCCAGTGACTTCATTTGCCATCTCATGTGGGTCATGTACTATCTGAGATGTAGCCTTCTGGTCTTTATTAGCCAGTGATGACTGCTTGGAAGACTCGTGATTATTAGCAATGACTCAGGTAAAGTGTGTCTCACACAATGTGCTGGCTACAAAAGTGTTGGCCAACCTGGGGCAGCCAAATTCATTGTTGATTCCTCTATGCGGAAGAATAGTTGACACAAAGGACACTTTCAATGGATAAGAAATGTCCAACTTTTTATGTTTTTCTTCCCCCTCATTTCTTCACCACACATAGAAATTGGCTTCGGTTTAACTCCATAAATGGATTAAAAGTTCTGTGTTTTGTTCCTGTGGGCTCATAGCCAGTAAAGCAGAATTTAAACCAGAGCACCCTGAGGCACATACATTCTGGCACTTAGGATCTTTATAAGCAAAGCTTTTCAAACCATCTTCTCTGAAGAGTAGCACCTTAGATTAGCAAAAGAAAGCCCAGCATATCAACATTTTCAGCCATACTTCCTTATCTACCATACCGAAATACAAAACTCTTTATGATAAGCTTTGCCAATCTTTAATGCTGGGTTTTACATATAAATAATCTGAAAGGATTTCCAACATTATTTCAGTTATTGCTTCTTTATTTTTCAAAAGATGCAATTAGTTTCAAAGTCAAATTAATGGAAAAGTATCTGCATCAGTCATAACTTAATTCTGACTCTAAAAGCTAAAGTTGCTTGTGCATCAAACTGAAAAATACTTATTACATTACTTATTACCAAGGATGTAAAATAAAAATTATTTATTTTTTCCCACAATGACTTATGAGGGAATTTTTTAATTATTTCTTTAATTTTTAACATAGTCACAGAATACTAAGTTACAAACACTTGCCAACAGATGAACAGAATGTTTTAGGTGCCATTTTTGCCTCTGAAACTCCTATTGGGTTTTGGTTAAATGATGGACTCTCTTATATGGGCAACAATTGTTGATTTTTAGTACTCTGAATTTTGCCAAAAGACTCTGTGTAAAAATACATTCTATTCAGGTTACATTCTATTCACCATGTTCACATGGTGCCATATGAACATTTGTTGTGATGAACATTATGATTATCAAACATCCATTTTTAAATAATGAATTACCTAGTACCAAACCTAAAATTTAAAGGAATATAAAGACTGACATTTGTTACATTTAAATAATTAAAATTGAATTGATTAATCAAGTTGTAATTTTCAAAAAGGGTAAGGTACCCAATAAAGCAGAGAAGCCATCCTCATACCCTATTCCTGCTCAGGCTGAATGTTCCAATCCCATTTTCTCTATTCTATCCCATCCTGCTCCCTCCATTTATACCCAACCAGTTACTCAAAGAAATGCCTTTTGGCATTCTCAGGGTGTTTGCCAAGAGCTTAGACAATGGGGATTGGGCTTAGGGAAAAGAATTGAAGAAAAAAGTGAAACATTTCTAAATAAACATAAACTGATATTCTTTCTTAAATTTTTATTCGAAGTTGTATATGACAGTAGAATGCATTACAATTCGTAATACACATATAGAGCACATTTTTACATATCTCTGGTTATATACAAAGTATATTCATACCATTCCTGTCTTCATACATTCATACATGCACTTAGAGTAATGATATCCATCTCATTCTACCATCTTTTTTTTCTTTTTACCCCTTTGCCCCCTCTCTTCCCCTCCCTCCCCATTGACCTTTCTAGTGTTCCTCTAATCCTCCTATGCTCCCCGTCCCATCCCCACTTTGAATCAGCCTCCTTATATCAGAGAAAACATTCAGCATTTGGATTTTTGAGATTGGCTAACTTCACTTAGCATTATATTCTCCAATTTCATCCATTTACCTGTGAATGCCATGATTTTATTCTCTTTTATTGCTGAGTAATATTCCATTGTGTATATATACCACATTTTCTTTTTCCATTCATCTACTGAGGGGCATCTAGGCTGGTTCCACAGTTTAGCTATTGTGAATTGTGTTGTTATAAACATTGATGTGGCTGTGTCCCTGAAGTATGCTGTTTTTAAGTCCTTTGGGAATAGATCCAGGAGTGAGATGGTTGGGTCACAAAGTACTTCCATTCCCAGTTTTCCAAGGAATCTCCATACTACTTTCCAGATTGGATGCACCATTTTGCAGTCCCACCAGCAATGTACAAGTGTGCCTTTTCCCCCATGTCCTCTCCAACATTTATTGTTGTTTGTGTTCTTGATAGCTGCCATTCTGACTGGAGTGAAATGAAATCTTAGAGTAGTTTTGATTTGCATTTCTCTAATTGCCAGAGATGTTGAAAAGTTTTTCATGTATTTGATTGATAGATTGTGTATCTTCTTCTGAGAAGTGTCTATTCAGTTCCTTGGCCCATTTATTGACTGGGTTATTTGTTTATTTTGGTGTTAAGATTTTTGAGTTCTTTATATATTCTAGAGATCAGTAAAGATTTGTTCCCAATTAGTAGGTTCTCTATTCACCTCACTGATTGTTTCTTTTGCTGAGAAGAAGCCTTTTAGTTTGAATCCATCCCATTCGTTAATTCTAGATTTTAATCCTTGTGTAATAGGAGTCTTATTAAGGAAGTAGGAGCCTAATCTGAGATGATGGAGGTTTGGACCTACTTTTTCTTCTAATAGACACATGGTCTCTGGTTTAATTCCTAGGTCCTTGATCCTTGATTGAGTTGAGTTTTGTGCATGGTGAGAGATAGAGGTTTAATATCATTTTGTTGCATACAGATTTCTGTAAACTGAGATTCTTATCAATCTTGATGAAAACAATGATTAAAATTATACATATAGCTTACCAAAGATTGTCATTAGCTAACCTGATACATTGAGAACAAGTAGGCTATATTTACATGAATCCTTATGTTTGTATGCTATACTTTACAATTAGAGAACAGTGTTTTTTAAAAAAAAATCATTTTCAGATTAAAACCCTTGAACCAATGTGTAATTAGAAAAATCTAGTGTCTAACTAGTTCTTTGTCAGAACTAGGTTGCTGCTGAGTAAACAGATAGAAATGATCACATATTTATTAAGGTATTGACTTATTTTGTGACTTCTTGCCTATTATATCTATTATTCATTTATTTCTCCAATGTAAGAAGTCTTTCTTCTAGGTGAAGCTTAATATTCACAAAAGGATGTCTGTGATATTCCTTTAATGTATAGTTTGAGTCAATTTCAAGCTAAAACCTTCATAATTGTACTAAATGTGTTTACTGTAATTTGGTATATTAGGAAGGACAGACTTCAGAAGCCAAGTGACAATCCTAACACTGGGGAAGTACCATAAAGTTAATGTTATCATGAGTCACCTACAACCACACATCATCTCCCACCCTCCTGATAAAAGGTGCAAACCCAAACAAGAAATGAACAGCTGAACTAGGATAGGCCAATCACGAACCCCCCCTTACCCCTGTTCATACTGACTGTTTCAGGGATAGACCTGTGATAGAAGCCAGCAAATTAGTCTCTGTTTCATAAGTTTTCTACATGAAACTGATGGGAAATAGTCCCATTTCCTCTCAGATTTGAAGAAAAGAGCACGTTTCAACCTCATATGTGTGAACAGGAAGTAAAGAGAGATAGTTGAGGAGATTAGGTCCCTAGAGCTAAGTACAGTTCTGCCCTTATTCTTTTTTTGGGGGTGGAAGTTGGTGGGGGGTAAGGTATCAATGAATTCCTCTCTATCTTAAAATGGGCTGAGTTTGTGTTTTAGGCACACACAAATAAAAGTGTACTGTCTCATCGATGGCTTAATCTAGTTGAGCATGTTTTATCACTGGTGTAATGTAAATGCTGAAATATGTATCATACGCTTTTTGAAAAATTGTATTTTATGCAGTGTGTCTTATTGTGCAAGATTCAAAAGAGTGTACAACAGAAATTCGTTTCTTCTTACCAGTCTTATTTCCAGCACACCAAAGAAAAATATCACATACAACAGACATTATTATGTACTCAGGTAAAACACACACCACTAAAATACCTAGAGTTTAAGCTAAATAACTATTGCGTTTTTTTTTTTTTTCTCATTTTTGCTTTAATTTTCAGTATTTTATCTTAGTAAAAACAAGTGGGTCTTAGCAACATAATTCTTTTCGATTGAGATAATTGTTAAGATACTTTTTTGGGGGCCCGGGGTACAAGGGATTGAATGCCGGGGTGCTGAAACACTGAGCCACATCCCCAGCCTTGTATGTTTTATTTTAAGGCAAAGTCTTGCTAAGTTGCTTAGGGCTTCACTAAATTGCTGAGGCTGGCTTTGAACTTGTGATCCTCCTGCCTCAGCCTCCCAAGCCACTGGGATTACAGGCCTGTGCTACCATGCTTGGCATCTTAAGATTTTATAAGGAAAACAAAAATTATCTTGTGAACTACTATATTAGCTACTTTCCAAGTACCATGACTTAAAGTGTGAAAGTGGCCTTACTATATAGCATCTTCGGCATGGTGGTTATGCATCATTATTCTACCTATTTATAGTCCAAACAGTGTTAATGGATGGCCTTAGACAGGGAAGTCATTATAGCTCTGTCTTCCATAAAATTAGTTCTTCAAATGCACAGCAAATGAAAAAAAAAAAGTCTTTATAAAGGAAGGACACAACTAAAACTGCATTTAGCAATAACCAACAAAGAATATGATTGAACTGAGGGATGGTGGAACCTATATTTGAAAAGAAAAGTTAATTACTTTGTATTTGATTAAAATTGATTGTGATTTTCATCAGAGTCAAAATTATTTTAAGTACCTACATTGTGGAAGCTAAAGCTAAATATTTTGTGAATGATTTGAATATTTCAATACTTATTAAAAGCTTATGAATTAAAACAATGATATGAAAAGACATCAACATTATTACTACCTATATCTTCATGTGCCATCTGAAAAAAAGTAACTTTGTATTTTATTTAGTATAATGGATTATATGCAATATTGTATTGATATAATGCCATTTAATATAATGTCTTTGGAAGATACACAGTATTGGGTCTGTTGTGAAATGATAAAACAAAAGTAATTTTGTGGTAGTGAGAATGGAAAAATCTCAAAGGTAATTCCTCAGATGTGCAAAACAATAAGCAACTGTTCCCACAAATGGCTGATGTTTCTAGTAAAGATTTAAAATCAAGATTCCTAACAATTATGAAGTGTAGACCTAGAGCCCATTTAAAAAGTCATAAATGACAAAAATATTCTCAATTTTTTTTAAGAAGACCATTTCAAACTTATTCATCCAGTATCATTTGTTTTTGTGTGCAAGTATGTGGTGGGGGGCGGGGGTGTAATGTGTGTGTGTGTGTGTGTGTGTGTGTGTGTGTGTGTGTGTGTGTGTGTATAGAGAATTTCTACTTAAAAGATGATAAACTGCCATCTTACTGGCTAAGAACCAGACTGAAAATATCCTGCTAAATTTCCCTTGCTTCAGGACAAAGTATTAGAGCTTGGAGTTGGGCAATCTAAATTCTGTTTTCAGCAAAACCTCCGGCTTCAGGAAGGAAGGCCTCCAGGAGCTGCTGTCATTTGCAGAGGGAGTGAAAAAAAAAACAGTGGGGCTGGCCACGAAGATTTCCTATTGAAGCTGGTGCAGCCCTGCTGCTTTACAAGGCTTCCATCTTTCCTCAACCTGCCTTCAGAATGTGTTCTAGGACTGTACTAACAAAGTGCCCAAACAAGGTGGCTTGCAACAACAGAAATAGTCTCTTAACAGTTCTAGAGGCCCAAAATCCAAAATTAGGATGTCAGCAATACCTTTCTCTCCACAATGGTTCTAGGGGAGGATCTTTTCTTATCTGGCTTCTGTTTTTGCCAGCAAGTCTTGGCAGTTTTAGACTCATGGGCATTCTCTCCCTGTGAGTCTCCACTGTCTTCCTTCTGTGTGTGTCTCTCTGCATCCAAATTTCCCTTTTCATAAGGACATCAGTTTTATTGGACTGGCACCCACACTAATTACCTTATTTTAACTTGATTTCCTCTGTAATTTACCCTGTTCCCACATAAAGTCACATTCTGAGACACTCCGTCTTAGATCTTCAACCTCTCTTTGGGAGGAACACAATGCAACTCATTTTACTCCATATTTACTCCTTACTTTAAAGCTGCCTTACAAAAACAAGAATGTAAAGGAAGTCTTGGAAAAGCGTTACTTAGTTTCACTTCTTGAGATTGTTATTCATCTTCCTATATCTATGCATATGAGACCGCCTCACTCTACACTTTCTTTTTTTCTAAAAATATAAATATTGTGTTATACACATAGCTCTATTTTCTCTTAAATACTCTTACCCTATACTTCACTTCCATCATATAAATACCGATAGCTGGCAATCAAAACTCCCTATAAGAAACTTTAATGTTATTTTCAAATGCATTAATATTTATATTCCACCTTACCTAGGTATTTCAACTTGTACATAAACTGGGGCCCACTACCAGATGGGCTGCTCATGTCAAAAAAAAAGAAATATTGTAAAGCTTCTGCAGTGGAGGAACTTCTCTGGAAAGGTGGTAGGATGAAGAGAGCCATCCCTGTTACACCTCATTCTGGAAGAATATTGTTTGTGAAGCCAAGAAATATATTTCTAGGGGACAAGGGATTAGTGAGTGGCATGGGAAGGAACTTCTACTCTTAAGGGCCACTGGTAACAGTGAATAATATCTGTTCTTCATAAGGAAAGGGGTTCTGATCAAGGCTTTGATTTGCTTGGTGAGAGTTTGTACACTGGATTTTTGTCAAAAATAATTCTCTTTTTTCTACCTTGTTGCATTGTCCCTTGCTTTCCTTACTAAAGCCTCTCATGTTTGAGGTTGGGTTAAAATTATGGTGAGTTGTCACCTTTGAAGGACAGGTGACAACTGTTGGTGCTAAAGGAATCAAGCAGCATCCTATTTTGACTAGCATGCCTTACAAACAGTATTCTTATTTTCTCTGTGTGCTGTGACATAACACATTGTTCTATACAGATAAAGCACAGGGCAACAAGATTATGTGAGACACACCCATAGTTGAACAAAGTTACATTTACTAACCTGCTGCAGCAAGGGAGAACACATGCTATAGCTAACCCTGGAGTGTCCCAGTGGGAAGAAGTTATAAGCAAGGAGGGAGAACTTTCTGAGCACAGGAAGAAAGATATGCAATGCATAATGTTATGAGTCATGAAGATGCAATTAAGGAGCAATATGAAGTTTGTTATGACAGGAACATAGGCTCATGTGGGGGTAAACAGGAATAAGAAATAAGCAAGAAATGAGCTGTCCTGGAGAGTTTTGTATGCCTGATAATGATTTGGAACTTTTTCTATAGGCAATGGAGTATCATTGAAGGATTATAAACGTGCTAGCTATATGGTCATATTTCCATGCTGGTGATACAAACGTATTTACATTTCTGAAATACTTTTTTAAAATCAAAAGGAAGAATATATTTGAAGGCCTGAGAATTCTGTAATAGTTCATGATGAAAAGGATCAGACCTTGGAATAGAGCTATGGCTTTAGAAATTATTTGTTATGACAAAAATGATATTGTATGACTACATAGGTAATAGGCATGGAGTAGAACCAAAAATCCAGGTCAACAATAGTAAATATATTTCAAAACACGATAATAAGTCAGATGCATCTCAAGAGCCTCTCTAGAGTGCTCAGTGCAGAGTGAGTGTACAGCCACAAGAACATGTGTGAGGAATGGGATCAATTAACACAGTTTTCATGGCTTGAAAAGGGAGACATGACACACTTTCCATGTGAAATAGGCATTATAGGCTCTCTAACTGGGAACCATTTCACAATTTACTCTTCCTTTCAGAACCTCCATTTTCCTTTAAGAAGCCAATCTGCTGGAAACAGTTCATGTTCTGCAAGAAAAAATGGATCACATGGGACAGCTTTGACAGATATTCATGATGCGTTATCCCATCTGCTTTTGCACAGGAACTGGTTTTAGAGTCTAGGCCTATACACATCAACACTTGACACTTCCCCAGACACAGGAATTGGCTTAGAGATTGCCATGTGATGCAATTCCAGCTGATAAGATGCCAGGAGAGTTTTTCTGGGGGCACCTGGAAAAGGAGCCCCTGGCTCTTAAAAGAAAACCAGGATTAGACCAGCTTCAATGAGTCAATTAATGCTATATGTTGAAAAAAATCTATTACTTGCAATTGAAACATACTAATTAATGAGGACTTTGCTTTCCTCTAGCAGAATTCCTAACTTCAGTGATGAGGTGAATGGTGATTGCATTCGTTAATCTGGACAATACAAGAGGAAAAGTCTTTAATCTTATTTATGTTGCATTTGTGAGACATATAAGACAACTAGAAACAAATATCTAAAAGAGATGTAGCTTGGAGTTTTGGAATTAGATTTAGTTTTAGTCTTGGTTTTAGGTTCAGGAGATCAATGTTCTTTTAGTTAGTGACACAGTACCTAGAGTTGGATAGAAGGCAAAATATCAACATCTATTGAATGTAATGTAGCAAAGTATTGTTTCTTAAAATTTTTGTAGATATATTATGTTTTATATCATGGTAAAAATATATTTCTTACAATAAATAGTAGTTGAAAGGATTTTAAATACAATGATAGAGAGTGAGAAACATATTTTCTTAATGAGAAGAAAAAATGTGACCAATAAAAGAGGAAGGAAGACACAAATTCCACATAGAATATTCTCATTCTTTCCAAATTCATCCATGATTCTCTTAATGGAAATTTCTGATGCAACCACAGTATTACAAAGAGTCAAATTTGGGTAGGACCAATATTTGTTTTAGTGCCTGTTCTGTGTCTTAACTATCCTAGTCTTAGAAAAATGTTTTCTTATGCCACTAATCCTTTACTATTCTGACTCTTCCAGTTTCCTATCACTCAAGTCCCCATCTTTGCTTAACATCTCATTTCTTTTCCTGCAATAATTTCAAAATTTTTTAAAAATTTTATACGGCTTGTTTTCATATCAGTATAAGAACCTTCTACTTTGTATCTTGTGAGCTTTTTAGACAACTTAACACTTAGAGTAAATAAGTTTGTTTAAAAAATGAAACAAGAAAAATCACCATATTTAATTATTTCAGAGAAATAATTTAATATAAATATGATATTTTAAGAGGAAATGTCAGTGCAATTGGCCCATGTGAACAGAGGTTTCAAATTGAACCATAGGAAAAAAGTTCATTGTCATTGAGGAAGACATATAGTGAGTAATAGGAGGTCTCCAGTCTCAGTTGGATCTCAGTTGGATTGAAATTTAATTTTTCTTTTAAATAAATCTGAAAGGTATGGATCACTGTTTTTTGCAGCATTCATGTAGTCCTAAATTTCTCTGGCTTGTGCTTATCAAAATAATCAATGGTATTGATTAGAAACGTTTTTTTTTTTTTTTTTTTTGTGTGTGTGTGTGTGTGTGTGTGTGTGTGGATTTGTTTGAGCAGTTAGAAGACTAATTTGTTTTATCATTAAGGTACAAACCACATAATACTTCAGAATTAACTTTGTTTTAGTGAATGGATGAAATCCATGGCCACATGCATGCTAGGCATGCACTTTACCATAGAGCTACATTATTTATGGACCCATGAGTATTCTAATATAGATGTATATTTAGTAATTTTACTTTGTTTAGTAATGTATGTTACAGTTTCAAAATATAACTGAGACATTTGATTTTCTTAGAATAATGTTAAATTATACTCCACAAATACATTCCTCTAAGAATCTGTATAAAGAGTTTTCATCTGAAGGAAAGAACAGAATATTTTTCCTAACACTATATCTGAATAAAATAAATAGAAAATTTCAAAATGCATCCTGAATACACAGAAAAAAAATTCAAAATGAGTAATGATGAGAAAAGCTATTCATTACAGCATAATTTCTCCAACATAATTTTATAAAGCAAAACTGTTTTATATAAGAAAACAAAATTTCCATCATTGAAGAGCAGACTGAATGAGCTATAGTCTAATTGCATAATGAAATATAATGCAGCCATAGAATATATTATGGAAGATCTGTCTCTATGACTCTAGTGATGTCAAAGACATATTGCTACACAAAAAATCAAGTTGTAGGAGAATAGCAGATTATACTTTCCAGGAATTATGTTACATGTTTTGTACCCCAAACTCAACATGTGGAGTATATGTTCCTTCTTTTTAAAACTTAGTGAGCATTTAGACTGTCTCAACTAACAGATTAGTATATCACTTCAAAACTAAGTTGTAAATGGCTTCTGTCAGTCACCAGGTTGATTATTTTAGACCATACATTTGTCATGGAAAGAACAGCACTTTGGTTTCTCATTAATTCTTTTTTTTTAAATACTTATTTATTTGTTTTAGTTGTACACAATGCCTTTATTTTTATGTGGTGCTGAGAATCGAACCCAGGCTGCGCACATCCTAGGCGAGCGCACTACCGCTGAGCTACAACCCCAGCCCTCTCATTAATTCTTGATGTGGATTTATCCTCCCTCCTACGATGCACCCTTGGATTTACAACGTGCCTCATTCTCCTTCGTGATATCCACACAAACATCAATTCTGACAAATTCACCTTAGAAGAAGTGCTGCAATGGGTTCATGCTTATGGTATCCACTTGTCTTACATTTACCATTAGCCTGCATTAGCTTGCCTATGAGAGGGGCAGATTGGCCCTTTGAAGACTTTGATACAAAGACAGATTTGGAGCACACTTTGCAGGATAAGGATGTGTATTCTCCAGGATGCAGGGTATGCTCAAGATGAGTGACTACAATGTGGTATTGTTTTTCCTGTTGTTAGGATTGATGGGTCTGAGAATCATGGGGTAGGAATGCAAGTGATTAGTCTGTGACACAGGGCTCTGCTGGTATAGCAGTCTTGGACTAGAAAGGTAGAAATACTTCTACCAGGAGACACAGTCATAAGCCATTAAATTGAAAGGAACAGGGAGAAGAAGGGGCTCATTTTCCTTGATTAATCCTGAATATCAAGTGAGTAAGGAAGAGTAGGTGTGAATTCAGGAAATCCTTCATGTACCTACTTAGAACTCCCACATCCTACATCAGTGGAAGCAAAAGTGACTCAACAGAGGTGGCAATTCTTATGGTATAGACCTTCACAAATATTTAGGTCACCCTGTTAGGCATGGAACCATCACCCATCAAATTACCAAGGTCTTAGTGGATGTGAGGGTGTGGTATAAAATGGTTATTAAATACCAGCTATGATCTTTTTTTCAAGTTGGGGAAATGATGTGATGGACATGAATAGTCTTCCCATATTTTGAGGTGTGTGTGTGTGTGTGTGTGTGTGTGTGTGTGTATACATGTGCTTGCACACAAATTTAAGTCATATGTACATCATTTTTTCTTCCTCTTGTACACACATATTATGGTTTTGATCTAGAATGTTTCCAAGGTCTCACATGCACAGAGGTGGTGGGACTTTTAGGCAATGATTGGATCATGAGGACTAATAGCTGGATAGATACTGGAAGGTGGAAGCCAGTTGGAGGAGCAAATCACTGGGGGCATGCCCTGGAAGGACTTATCTTCTCCCCAGATCCTTTCTTTTTTGCATGAGCAGCTTTCTTCTGCCATGTCCTTCTTCCATAATGTTCTGACTCAGCTCTGGTCAAAAGCAATAGAGCCAACCAATTATGGACTGACTCTTCTGAAACTATAAGACAAGTAAATATGTTCTCCTTTAAGTTTTTCTTATCAGGTATTTTGGTCACATTGGTGAAAAGCTGACTACCACAACGGGTAAGTACACTTTTTCGTCTTTGTTTTGTCCTTCTGCCATCTGACCTGTATTAATGGTAGGAAGCAACATATATTAGTATCTATATTATGGAATACCAAAAAGGGGCCACAATTCATCAAGAAGAGGAATAAATATTACCCAAAGATAGAAAAAAGATTTTGTATTCTATTTCTGAGAGAAGGTCATATGGGTTTTGGTTACATGAGGTATATTTGTGTCATGTTAGATAGAATCATGGTTGTGCCATTGCATTTACTTGAGAATGATTAAAAGAGAGAATATTAAATAATGAGTTGACAAAAGATGGACTGTGGTGGCTTTCTGTGGTATCAACTTAGTTTGAACTAAGTGGCTCAGTGTCCTCTTCCATGCATTGTCCTAGGTTCTCGGTTAGGGTTAGCTACAAGTGACAATTGTATGTTATTTGTAGTTAGGTCTGTGTGAGGCTTGCCACTACTGCAGCTCACACAGTTTGTGACATTGTTATGGACCTAGATGAAGCAGCAGCACGGCCAGAAGCTTCCCCGACTTTCTCTGGCCCTCCATTTGTGTCTTCTCTGAATAGGGAACATGTTGAGGGCTAAGGTTATGGCAAATTGTTCTAGCTCTTTTACAGGCACCCACATTGTTGAAGTTGGAGGCTTGGAAGTGCTGAGATGCTATTGCACATTCAGATAAGAGAGAGAGATGATGCCAGTTCATCTTCATGGGTTCTGTTTTGCCACTGCTCTTTTCATTGCTTCTGGATTCCTGGTCCTGTGGACTTCAAGCCCCACACCAGAGCCAAGTGTGCCAGACTTACTCAGCTTAACCAATGCTCCTGATTGTCAAATTTCTTATCCCAACAATAAATCCATCACACCACTCATAGTACTTCCAGCTTCTCTGATCAAATCCTAATAGATTAAAGACTAATCTGCATTGTATGTTAATGTTTATTTATACCAGGGATCAAATCCAGAAACATTGCCACTGAACCACATGCCCATTTTTATTTTTTATTTTGAGACAGGGCCTGACTAAGTTGCTGAGGCTGGCTTTGAACTTGCGATCCTCCTACCTCAGCCTCCTGAGCTGCTGGGAATATAAGTGTGTACAGCCATGCCATGCCTGACTTATAAGCTAACTATTTTCAAAGAAAAAAAAAATGAAAGGATAATCTGAAAAAAATAATAAAAATGGTTACTCTGTGGTAAAAAAAGCATGAGGAGGAGAAAGAACAAAGTTATAAACTCTGAAAGCATTTTTTATTAATAGCTCTGACTTTGGAATCATGTAAGTATTTTTCATGAATTAAAATCCAAAAATTAAATAAAAACAAACCCCAAAGCAATTCGTAAAGGAAACAGCATGTACAGTATATATACATGCATAAACACAGAACACATAATATATTTACAATATAAATGGTAAATGTACAAATATTTTATACATTACACAACAGTACTTAAAATTGGTAGAATAAGCAAATATAGAATTGTGACTTTAAGAAACATGATATTTTAACTCAAAAATATAGAAGTATTTATTCTATTTTCTAAAAAGAACCACACAAAACTGCTTCAGTGGGCAGGCTTATTTTTAATGAAATCATGGAAATTTTTATTTTGAAAATACATGATTTGCATATATAAACTATTTATATACAATATAAAGTGACTATAGGTATGCTAATTTAATTTAAAATCTAAAATTAAAAAAAAAAGAGAGAAAACAGCTATTTTTAAAAATCAAGTTAAGTTTTACACATTAAGTAAAACTTGTTAATGTCAAGTCTAAATGTCAGTATGCATCCATGATTTATTGTTTTCTAAAATCTATCTATTTTTCAGCTCTATACCCTGAAAAATTCTAGAAGCAAGAAACAGCCCTAAGGCATAGACTGTCATCTCTAAATCCAGCTTTCCAGTAAAAGGAATCAGGACTTCTTAGACAAATGGCTGACTCAGAGACTAAGTCAAGAATATCACAAAATGAACTTGAAATATTCACAAGAAATTTACAGGATTAACTTGAAATATTCTGGTATACCTGAAAGCAAGGAATTCATCAAAGGAAGAGGAGCTGAGAGCTACTAGCCAAAGATAGCTTGAACATCACAAAGAATAATGACTGCAATTCACTTAAACCATAAAATATATTACAGTCCCTGTGTAGCTAAAAAACAGAAATAGCAAAAAGATAAAGCAGAACATAAATTATTGGTCACCAAAGAGTTTACTAGGTACACTCTGAATATTTTAAGAATTGAAAATGAGAAAGAATTTAAGGATTTATTCACCCCTCTTCAATGAGTTTCTCAGTTACTAAACTATGGACAAAGAGAAGATCCTTGTGTATGAATCAAGGCAAACAACTGCAGAAGAAAGGCAAAACTAAATGACCTTGCTATTTTGTAACATCCAATGGAATAATGTTATCAGTAGATTTTAAGATATGTAGGTGAAAATTTGATTGATGACTTTATAGGAGATGAATGATACTGTAGTTTCCAATTACTATTCAATCTGCACAGTACTAAATTCAGAAGAAGGAGATACACTATATGTCTTGATAGAACACAAGGAGATACGCAATAGCATACTCAACAAACAGTGCTTGCTACCTATTTTCAGGAAATTCAGAAATGCAGTAAGAAACACCTTAAAAATATCAAGGAAATATAGCCAATTAAATTTCTAATGTGTGAATGTGTGAAATTCTACAAGCTAAATGGGCTACTCATAAACATATCAACTGGAGAGAGAGGGAGGCATTGGGGTGGCAAGGGAGAATAGGGGAACCTAAGAAAAAAATGGAAATTAACATACCATTATAAGAGCTATAAAGGACATACCAGCCACATGCAATATGTGGATCTTGTTTGGACCATGGTCTTAATAAATAAACTGTAAAAAGATATATCAGATAATTTATAAAATTTTCAATTTACTTACGTGTGTGTGATACAGTATCTTTTTTTTTTTTTTTTTTTTTTTTTTTTTTTTTTTTTTTTGGTACCTGGGATTGAACTCAGAGGCACTCGACCTCTGTGCCACATCCCACATCTTTTTTGCATTTTATTAGAGACAGGGTCTCACTGAGTTGCTAAGTGCCTCACCATTGCTGAGGCTGGCTGTGAACTCGCGATCCTCCTTCCTCCTGCCTCAGCCTCCCAAGTGCTGGGATTACAGTCGTGCGCCACTGCGCCCAGCAATTTTCTAACATTTCTTATCTGTTAATTATATTCTCTGAAGTATTAACCATTTGAAGCTATTCAGAAAATCAAACTATATTGGGGAATTGATGAAATAGTAAGAACAAAAAGTCGATACTTGTTGAAACTTCATTATGAGCACAGGGATATGAGTTGATTTTTTCAGTTTCTGTATGTATTCATAAATTTCCATAGTAAAAAGTGACACATTTTAAAATGGTACATATTTGTTTCTAAAAAATTTAAAGTTGACTTATTATTGAAGAAGTACTTTTTTAGGAGCATCCCAATAAAAAGTCTTTGAAAATCTGCAAATTGTGTGACTCCATATGTTTCTTCCTTCCATCATTAAGAACGGTACAAATATATGTACGTACAGAAATCATATATATACACATATATGTCATTCTGTAGCAAAAGCAAAACTTTGTAATAAAGAAAGTATTGCACTTGAGATTATAACTCAGAAAAAAATATTTCTAGTATTTGTCCAATGTAAGAAAAATAAACTATTTTCTGGTTTAAAAATATTGCTTTAAAATTTATATTTTGTAGTGGGGCATGGTGGTACAGACCTGCATTCCCAGCAATTTAAGAGGCTTAAGCAGGAGGCTCCAAGTTTGAGGAGGCTGCCTCAGCCATTTAGACCATAGGTAAGCGAAAGGGTACATACAGCTAATGCTCGAATGCCGGAGAAGGTAACCTGGATGAGGGGGATGCTGATTCTGTGTAGGCTGCTCAGGAGATACCGTGAATCTAAGATTGACCGCCACATGTATCACAGCCTCTACCTGAAGGTAAAGGGGAATGTGTTCAAAAACAAGCGAATCCTCATGGAACACATCCATAAGCTGAAGACACATAAGGCCCACAAGAAGCTCCTGGCTGACCAGACTGAGGCCTGCAGGTCTGAGACCAAGGAGGCACCCAAGGAGCGCCTCCAGGCCAAGAAGGAGGAGATCATCAAGACTCTGTCCAAGGAGGAAGAGACCAAAAAATAAAGTTCCCCTCTTGTTTCTGTACATACTGGCTTCGGTAAACAGTCCTTGAAATAAAAACAAGCTTTATCTGTTTAAAAAAATATATATATTTTAGAAAATCTATAGGTTAAAATCTACTGAACTTTTTGGTTTAAAATTTATTCATTTTTAATTTTGTGTAAACTTTTCAGATTTTGATAGATTGATTATTTCCTCCTTTTGGTATGTTCTTTAGCAATTAATATGTAAGAACGCATGTCTTCTTCAATAAATAGATAAACCTTGTCTCATAAGTTCAGAATTTTAGGAATGTTCTATAACTATTTCAAGGTTAAATGAGTTTGTGAAAATCTTCCCTGCAATTCCAACCTTCCTACTTCAATTGTGATAAGTAATAGATGGTCAGTGTCAAACTTTCTAACATACAATTTATAAACCAATTTGTCCTTAAAAAGCCAGTATCCTAATGATTTTTTTTTTTTTTTTTTTGGTGGGGGGTGGGTACCAGGGATTTTTATTTTTTATTTTGAGACAGGGTCTCTCTCTAAGTTGCTTAGGGCCTTGCTAAGTTGCTGAGGATGGCTTTGAACTTGCAATCCTCCTGCCTCAGCCACCCAGCTGCCAGGATTTCAGCCATATGAAACTGTTCTTGGCCCTAATAGTTTTCTTTTAAGTACAGTATTTGTGTCTTATTGCTTGATTTCTTTTCTTTCCAACACACCTGAAAGCTTTGTGCTTAATGGGAGAGCAATGAATGAATGAATGAATGAGCAAGCCTGGGAGAAATTAGAGATTAGAATGACTAGCCCAGCTCTGAGAGGTTAAAGAACTAACAGTTAAAAGAAAAAGCTGTGGAGAAAGTGAAGAGCAGATCACTAGAGCCCCATGGAGGGATGTTTTCTGAGAGAGCTGTACAAATATACCCACAGGAGTTGGGCAGCTTTCACCCTGCAAACATTTAGAAAATACATCCTCTAGGCTTCTGCCTCCTGCTGCAGATCCATAGGGTATATTAATGACTGGCAAACAATAGCATGCTGTGTGTGATTGCTCAGGGCATTTTTTTTTCTCTAAAGTTTGCATCAGGGAACATTTTTCAAAATGTTTCTAAAGGTCATTTGGAATCTTGAAACTAAGAAAATAATGAGATGCCTGGAAATGCTGAGATCCATCCTTTCACATTCATAGCTGAAAACACAATAAGCCTTTATGTATATGTCATTATCAAGAGAGCCTTCATTTTCTGCAGTGATGCTTCTGTCCCTGAGGAAGCAATATACTTAAAATTGACAGAGTTCAGTATAATCAGTAGGAAGTTCTTGGGATATGTGTATATTGCTAAACTTCTTTCTTAAAGCATTTTGCATATTTCCAAGACTATAACTTCATTCCTGCCACAGAATATTTCCAATAATTAGAAAAGTTACTAAAATGAAGAAGAGCATGATTCTCACAAAGGTGCAGCTAATTCTTCTCCCAGTGTTGACTCTTAAATACTATATCTTATTTCCCCCATTAGATAGCAATGCCAGGGCCTTTCAATTCTAATGAAATCAGCAACACCAATGTTGATTAAAAGAATGATATTTGTCAAATTAGCATGTTCCTTTTGGGAAGTATAGTTGCTATATTAACTGCTGAACAAGTGAGTTTGTAATTTTTAATGCTTATGAAGTAAGAGAGAATATTTACTTCATAAAGTTGCAATATGAAGAAGTTTCACTTAATAGTTTTGACATTGATAGAAATCAGGCAAAGCAATCAATTCTGAGGGGAATGTTAAAGGAATACTTATAAAACTACACAACACTATCGCTAAAATGAATCACTGAGATAATTTCATCTAACCTCTTACTTTTCTATAGGAGTCAGAAAGAGGCATGGAGAACTATAGTTATTTTCCCAAAGCAATTATTGCCAGCTTTGGAACTAGAACTTGTCACATATATCCATAAATAGGGGAGACAGAAAAGGAGTAAGGTAGGCATACATTGCCACCTTCTTTCAGAGTACATAAACTCTGATCTTCTGATTTGGGAAGAACAGTATCTATTCCTTTCCTCTTTGATTTGCATTCTTCTTTATCTCTCTGTTCCCTCATCACGCCATTTCCAAAGGCATAGGAAATATAATCCATGAAACATATTTGGAACAGAGATGTGTAGATCTAGAGTAAACAGAGACTTATTTGAGCCAGTTAATCTAGGTTGAACCAGTTCTCTTGATAAACTGTAAAGTTTGATTCCCTGAAAACAACTGGAAGGATTCTAGGAACTAGACATCTCTGTGTATTAGGAAGATGGAGTAGATAAAATGTTGATAACAATTTCCAATGGACTAGACACTGTTCCAAAGCCCTCTATATGAAGAACCTTATTTAAATTGCTACAACTTGTAAGGTAACTGTCAAAGATGATGAAAGAAATGCATTAAGATTTTAATTGATTTACACAATCACATTAGATAATAAATGATTGAGTCAGAAGTTCAACCCAAACTGTGACTCCAGAGATAATGCTCCTGACAATGATTCTATATCTGATCTGAAAATGTTGCCACTTCTATCACCAAAGATTTTTATCACATTTAATTTTCTTAATTTTGGTAAACAATCTCGACTTAAGCAGAATAACTTTTAAGTACTAAATATAACAGATACGAGTTTTAGTTCCTTTGTCTTGGGGGTGGGCTGTGATTCCTAAGGAATTGGAATTCATCAGTCTATTCACAAGTAGTGTTTATTTTTAAATTAGAAGTCAGGTATGGAGATACAATGAGAAGCAAGAAAGATATGCAGAAGACAAGTCATAAAAAGCCAAGATTGTATCACTATCATAAGATGAAAGAGTTTTCATGAAGTAGAAGAGAGGATAATTTGATGATTTAAAATAAGAAAACAAGTTAGTCTCTACAAGCTGAATTATGAAAAATAATTTCCAAAAAATATTGAGTGCTGGAAACAGTGAATGTTGAGGACCTCCATTTTTCATTGCTGAATTAGAATAGAAGGAAGACCGAAAATCAATTTCTTGAAAGAGATTTTCCTGGGACAGTGGGTGAGGACTGGGAGAACATCTCTTTTTCTTTAGCTCCCCAAAGAATATCTTACCTGTTTTTATTTTATTTTTTCTGAACTAAAACTGAAAAGGTCAAGGGATTTTTTTTAATCTTCTGCCACACACTTGCTAAAATAAATTTCTATAACATTTGTTAGAGAATGACAACAAGACTAATAAATAGTGTGAGTTTCCAGACATACAGTATTAGGTGTGATTTTAAAAGTCTTCCTCCTTTCCAGAGATAAATCAGAAAATGAATCTTCCTATTGGCTTTAAAATGGGAGAACAGCAGTTGACTTGGCACTAATTTTTGTCACATTCCTCTAATCCAGTGTACTTCCCTTTGATCAAAATTGGAAGCAAACATTTTCCTATCCCTCTAATCTCCTTATAAATTTGATTTAGGACATCTCTGTTGTTTTCTTACAAAATGTGTGTACATGTCCATATTAGTGCATTAGTCTTAGATGGAAAAATCTACTGAGTTAATTTTCTTTGTTCTATTCTAGGGCAACCCATGTAATTATCCTTTAACTAAAGCTCGATGAGGATAGTGACTCATATTCAAATATGCCTCTGTTTCAAGAGTGCAGTGGTAAGAAGAGTGGTTATCACCTCCCATATCTGCCCACTGCCTTAAGTCTCGGGTCCTAAATAATGGAGGAGCTTATAGTTCTGTCATTCCTTTGGGATGAATCCATTGCTAATTTAATCTTTATAAGTAAGTCACTCTGAAGAATGTGGAAATGGATATATTTGCTGCATTTGGTTGGTTCTAGTAGTGTTTTAACACGAAGAAAGGATTCTAACTCAGCCTGTGCCCTACATAATGTTTCCAAAGCTTAGCTTTTGTACATGGCAAACAACTCAGAAATAATTGTCCAGTGAATACATGAAGCCCTTTCAGTCCAATAGTTCAGAAGTACTCAATCAAAATGCAGGTAGAGCTAGTTAAAATCATGGCCCTTAGTGAATGGAGCAGTTAGGCTTTTGCAAGGGCAGAGGAAGGTGAATCAAGCCCTGAAGGTGAGCCACAGGCCAATGATTCATCTCAAAGATGAAACACTCTCCAATTAAATGCTTTGCCCAGCAATTAGACAGAGGGTCACAACCTGTAAAATTATGCATATGTACCTTATAAGTTGAAACAATAGTGATGATACTTGGTATTGATATTATATAAATGGAGCTGTGTTAATTATGATTTATTACTCTGGGAGAACACTAATAGAAATGTATTTGATAATCTTTTAGAAAAAAGGAACAGAAAACTCTATATGTAAAGCACTGCAGAGTATACAAAGAAATATGGGGGTGGGGCTCATACCCAAGTGAGGCACATTACCTTATTTTAATGCTTAACAACATTGAAAGTGTGTGCCATTTGCCCTTATGTCACATTTGGACAAATGAGGCTCAGGTGGGTTAATTACTTTGCTTAAAGTAAGGAAAGTAGCAAGAAACTAAACTGGAAATTAAACCAGAAGCCCATTTTCTTTTTATTATTCTACTCAGAAATCCCACGAAAGACAAAGTATAATAAGCACCAATATCTTTGTAGAAGTCCAACTCCAAAGAAATTACCAGGTGGTATATTAGCACCATGCCTGGATCATACTAGGCTCATCTAAGAAGCTTTTTTTAGTGAATAGGTAACAGCTAAGACATTGATTTTTCAAACATTTTTCACTGGTTTGTATCACTAAGCTAGTATCATCAGCTCCCCTACAAACCCTTGTTTTGCCTAAATTAGCTGAATGTTTCCTTTTCTTCCTTCTATCCACTGAATAGATATACGTTAAACAAAACATTATAGGAGGCCACTGTTCTACATTAAGCTCTTTCACTGGGTCCCAAGAAACCAGACTTACCAAAAATAGAGTTACCCATGCTACATTTGCACATCACCAAACTGTAACTTAGTTAGCTGAAATTCTAAGAAAACCGGAAAGAGAGCAGAAAACTACTCAAAGAAGCTGGTGTCACTGGGCATATAATGAAAGTTCGCTCTGCTTTAATTATTACACAAAAAAATGCTACGTGAAGTAACCTGATATTAACCACTCATTTGTGGCTTTATTCATTTATTTATTTATTTCCTGTTCCTGTCGTGAAAGAAAAATAATTTGAAATGGCCAGTCGGTTCCCCCTTTTTTCTTTGTCTACATAATCAACCACTCATGCTTACCCAGTGAAACATTCCATTTTGTGGAGTGAAGTGTTGCCTGATTCTATAATTTAAAACAAAAATGTGGAATCTGCAAAGTTTGATCTCTTAGAAGTTCAGAATAAAATGGTAATCACCAGAGGCTGGGGAGCTTAGGAAAGACAGAGATGGGAAAGTTTGGTCTGTGGGACTAAATTACAATTGTACAGAAGCAAGAAGTTCTAGTGTGCTATTGAACAGTGGAGTGAAGAAAGGATTTGGTAAGTTTTCTCCATAAAGAAATAACAAGATGGTCAAGGAGATAAATATGTTCAACCTTATTTAAACATGCAGTATATATGTTTATCAAAACATTACATGGTCCCCCATTACTACATATTTTATGTATCAACTTAAAATGAATTTAAAAAACAAGTAAGATCTTAAACAGAATACTTATAATTTTTGTTCTTTGATAGTGGTGAGGGTTTTATTTTGTCATATAATCTGTAGATTTTAGTCACTGAGAACTGAATTGTTTAAAATCTAATTTAAAAATTATTTTCCCATGTTCTGTCCTATAAATTACTTTGGGTTTGAATCTTCAGACTCAGATACCATGTTTTGCTATTTCCAAAATTACACAATGAAAGGCAAAACAACCCATGTTGGAATCTGCCATGTAGTAAAAGGAATTTATTAACCTGCCCTAATGGCCGAGTGGGGACCAAAAGGGGCGCATGGAGGGAAGGGAAGCAGAGGGAAGGAAAGGGAGGCCCGTGAGAGGGGGGAAGGGCAAAGACGGGGAGACAAGCGAAGGGGACAATAGGGGACTGAAAAGGGACAGGGACGGAAAGGGTGAAAAGGGCAAAAAAGGGAAGAAGGTACGAGTTTCAGTCCTTCGGGGGTTTAAATAGTGACTCAGGTGGTCCGAGAGACCCCTGACTCCATAGGCTGCCTGGGGTCCGAAGGGGAACCCATGTGCCATGATTGGCACAGTAAGGCACTTGAGATGTGGCCAGTTTAAGGCACCTGGGAGGTGTGGCCTGTCCAAGGTACCTGGGAAGTGTGCCTGTAGTCCTGGAATTTATCTAACACACAAGAACATAAAATACAGTCTTTGAAAGACAAAAATGAAAAGAGAATGCATCCCAATCTTGAGAACATTCTAAATGACTTATTAATATTTCCCAATAGCAAGCTGAAACTATGCTTTCCAGTGCCTTTGAGGATGTTTGTTAAAAAGGGAAGTAGGTATGGACTTCGGTCTATTTTTATTTCTCCCTAGGAATTCTCTATGATTTTTCACACAAACACGTGCAGGGGAGGATGGCAGTACTAATTTTTTTTTTTTTTTCTGACTTATTTGTTTATACCTAGAAGTAGCTGCATTGAATTTTGTGTAATAAAGTGAAATGAGTCTAAGAAAGAAAAACCACTGTGGGATTCTATCTAAATGGTGGGTTCAGCGGAAAGACACATGGAGCAGGCCTGCTCATTTGTTATATGAATTATTCATGATACCTGAGAAAGAGAGGGCATTGAAGAATGCTACCTGGAAATTTTCCTGGTATAAATATTTGAGCTCATAAATACAAAAAAGAGTATACTAAAAATTTACTTTCCAATTCAACATGATAAACCTACTTTTAAAAAATGCAGCTCTCCATAAAGAATTACCTAATTTGTGCATAGGTAAGGGACAATAGAACATATACTCCAGGTAAATCCCATTATTTTTTTTTAATTTTTTAAATATTTATTTATTTGCTTTAGTTGTACACAATGCCTTTATTTTTACATGGTGCTGAGGATCGAACCCGGGGCGCGCACGTGCTAGGCAAGCGCTCTACCGCTGAGCCACAACCCCAGCCCCCAGTAAATCCCATTGTAATGATACCACCATTTACGGGTGATGAGTTCCACTCCCCCAAATGTTGAAGTTTGAACATTAGAGAAGCACGCCGAGGCAAGCATCTAAAGCAGGGTTTATTTAAAAGGGGTAACATAGACTTCCACTGGGAGGGAGAAGGGGGCCATTGCTGGTATTCTGGTGTCCCAAGAAGCGAGGCAGGTCTGCCTTTTTAATATATCCCAGGACTTCCTTTGTTCTCCTGTTCTCTTCCCCTGTCTCTCTCCTTCTGCATGTGACCAGGCCAGGTGGGATGGCCAAAAGGTGAGAAGCAGATGGGCTGATGGGGAAAGGGCAGGATGAGCAGCCCAGGACACATTAACAACTTCAAAGCAAAAGTTTGGGGCAGGTTCTTGATAAGGGTGGAGGAAGGGCTCTGAAGGAATTAACATTCCAATCCCTCAGGCCAACAAGTCTCCAGCTTCCCCAGACTCACTCAAAATTGGCTTTCTTGATCCAACCTGACTTGATTTACCTATCTATACTAACTGCCTAACAGAGTCTAGCTTCACTAATACTTACTAAATATAACACATTAAGAAGTTGCCTAGGGGGCTGGGATTGTGGCTCAGTGGTAGAGCGCTCACCTAGCAGGTGGGTGACCCGGGTTCGATCCTCAGCACCAAGTACAAATAAAATACATTGTGTACAACTAAAGCAAATAAATAAAAATAAAAAATAAAAAATAAAAAAGAAGTTGCCTAGGGCTGTGGTTTTGGCTTAGTGGTAGAGCCCTTACCTAGCATGTGTGAGGCACCGGGTTCGATCTTCAGCACCACATAAAAACAAATAAATAAAATAGAGGTATTATGTTCATCTACAACTAAAAAAAAAATTTTTTTTAAAAGACGTTGCCTAGTCCCTTCAAGCTTCTGTGTTTTCCTCTATGAGAACAGACATAATACCTACGACATACAATTGTTGGGAAGTTAAATAAATTAATCCATGTTTATTATTTAATAACAGAAAGTCTAGTATACAAGGACTTAAATATTAGGATATTAGTATGGCAATGATTATTATATTCTCATATATCAAATTACTCTTACATCTATGATTTATTTTTTCTTCAAATTGCTACAAAATAAGTAGTCTTGTTTTCTTATAAGGTTAAGAATAAGATTTTGCCGGGCACGGTGGCACACGCCTGTAATCCCAGCACTTTGGGAGGCTGAGGCAGGAGGATCACAAGTTCAAAGCCAGCCTCAGCAATGGTGAGGCACTTAGCAACTCAGTGAGACCCTGTCTCCCTGTCTCTAAAAAATAAAAAAATACAAAAAATACAAAAAAGGGCTGGGGATGTGACCCAGTGGTCGAGTGCCCCTGAGTTCAATCCCCGGTACCATAAAAAAAAAAAAAAAAAAAAAAAAAAAAAAAAAAAATAAGATTTCATGAAACTAAATAAAAACACGCTATTAATATTTAATGGAAAATTTAATGGAATAGAGATCTTGGATAAAAATCCATGCATTTCCATTCAACTGATTTTGACAAAGATACTGAGAACATACAATGAGGAAATTGTAGTCCTTTCAATAAAAGGTACTGAGAAAATTGGATGTCTACATGGAAAATAATGAACTTGGACCCTTATCTCTCACCTGATATAAAATCAACTCAAAATATGTTAAAGACCTAGATGTAAGACCTGTGTATAAATTAGTACATTTATTATTAAAACAGACTGGAGGTTTTTCAACAATTAAGAATAGAACTACCATATGACCCAATTTTCTCACTACTGAATATATATCCAAAGAAAATGAAATCAGTACATCAAAGACACATCTGGATTCCCGTGTTTGTTGCAGCACTATTCATAATATCTGAAAAGTGGAAACAGTCTAAGTGTCCTCATTAATTGATGAATGAATAAAGAAAATGCAGTACATACACATAGTGGAATACTACACAGATATAAAAAAGAATTAAATCCTGTCATCTACAAGAACATGAATGGAACTGAAGATCATTGCATTAAGTAAAATAAACCAGACACAGAAAGACAAGGACTACGTGATCTCATCTATATGTGAGATATTAAAAAAAAAAAAAAGAAAGAAAAATAAAGTTGATCTCATGGAAGTCAGAAGTGGAATGATGATTACCAGAAGCTGGAGAGAGTAGGGAGTATGAAGATGGATGGGAAAGATTGGTCAATGGATATTAAATTACAGTTAAATAGGAGAATAAAGCTCTGGTGTGCTATTTCACAATAGTATTGTTGTACCCAATTTGCAGGGGGAAAAAGGTCTCACAAGCCACTCACGTAATAGCCAATGAAGCCTTTATTCCAGCTGAGGCCACCAACTATGTCCAGCACAAAGCAGGGTAGTAGAAAATGGCGCCTGCTCATAGCAAGGGCAGGATTTATAAAGCACAGGGTTAATACCCCTCAAGCCCTCAGGTGGAGGGGGTTTAAGGGCGGGTTAATGGGCCATTGGTGGTAAGTCCAGTTTGTTGCCTTTGCTTATTACAGTATATTACAGTATGACTATAGATAATAATAATAATAACATATATACATATTTTAAAAAGCTAGAAGAAAGGATTTTTAATGTTTTCATCATAAAGAAATGACAAATGTTTGAGGAGATAGATGCGTTTAACCTGCTTTATACAATGTACACAAATATCAAAACATCACAATACCCCATAATTATGTATGATTTTTATAATTTTATATATTAGTTAAAAATAAATTGAATCATTTTTTTTAAATTTAAAAATATGTAAAAATTAAACAAAATGGACAAAAGGTGGGTTTCTTTCTTTGGTGCATTGAAAAGTGTTTTATTTTGCATATAAAACCCCAAAATAATGAACTGCTCCTATTATTATAGGTAGGAGTAAATTGAGAACAAGTGACTTCCTCAGGGTCACAAAGTGATTTAAACACAAGCAAGAAATAAAAACCTCAGTTCTGCTACGTCCCCAAGGGGAAGTCTATGTCTTTTTCAGTCTTTTGTTTGTTTGTTTGTTTTTTTCCATTGCTCTTTCTGCTTGACAGTGGCACATTTACGAACACTTGAAATTCAAGGGTAAGAATAATTTAACTTTCACTACACATTTATGGGGGTAATATCTGTCCCCACATGTACTTGTAACAGAAATGATAAACAGTGGTGGTTGATAGATATGTTACCCTCCCCCGCCCTCAGAGTTTTCCACACCCTAAGAGAAGCAACCTTGTTTCAAGATGTTCCAGACAGGATGTTCCTTCCCCAGGCAGAATGCTTCTTTTCCCCAGGCAAGAGCCAATAGGCTTAAAGGGCATCCTGTTCTAGCCAATGGTTTTGGGGTTGCTCTAGTGCACCCCCCCCACCAGAAATCCCTATATAAGGCCCTGTCTGAGAGACTCAGATCAGACAGACAGCCAGAGAGAGAGACACACGGACACAACATCGGATCGTCGCTGCTGAGAGGAGGAAGACAGATACATCGGCTCGTCGCTGCAGAGAGGAGGAAGCCACTGCAACAGCTCCAGACCCATCGCCTCCAGCTTGACGGCAGCTGCCCCAGCCAGCAGCTCCAGACCCATCGCCTCCAGCCGATGGCAGCTGCCCCAGCCAACAGCTCCAGACCCATCGCCTCCAGCCGACGGCAGCTGCTCCAGCTGACAGCTCCAGACCGACCACCTTCAGCCCGACGGCCGCTCCCAGCTGACAGCTCCAGCCTCCAGCCAGACAGCAGCTGCTTTAGCCGACAGCTCCAGAGATCCCAGCCGGTGCAACCAAGCACCCATCTTCTGTCCAGAGCTTGCACACTCCCCTCTCCCTGACTCCCTTCTCCCACCAGAGCTAGCACACTCCCTCCTCCCTGACTCCCCTCTCCCACCTCTTCGACCTTCGACCAGAGCACCTCTTCTCCGGTTTTCGCTACCGGCTACGAAGGCTGTTAAATAAATCTTTTGGCTGCATGGCTGTCCCCGGTGTGATGCTTTGCCCTTCAGTGGTCACTGATTTTGAGGATCCTTATGGAATGTGAGCTAGGCAGGAGCCCTGTGCATTGAGAGCCTGGATTAGCCTGTGAACCTGAAAGACAACTTCAGGGGGAAAATATGCACTTAATATAAAAGTTTGATTATAAACAATATTCCTAAGATTGTGTCTGATACTTTAACAACACTTCTCCCTATTCTTGCCTTTTTTATGGCATAGAATTATAACAATTAGACTATGGCTGAGAGCTGAACTTGTTTTGTAATGGATTGTTAGTTTTTTGTTTTGTTTTGTTTTGTTTTATTGACAGATTGCAGAGGTCTGGTGTGTTGTCTAGTCACTTTGGTTAAATGGATGTTACTTAAACTTACCTGAATAACATTATTAAACCTTCAGATTACTCTCTTCCTGTCACTTGCTGAGGAATTCCATGCCTGATCCCAAATCAAGGTCCAGTACTGCTATAAATGCCTCCTTAATCGGCAAGCAAGAGTCTTTTTCTTTCAGAACACTTTTCTTCACTAGTAATTCACATATGCTACTGTGTTTTTTTTTTTTTTTTTTTCATTACTGTTCCACTATGCTACAAAATTGTGGTTTCAATCCTTGCATGGACTGTGTTTCTTGGCTCACATTTTGGTGCTGAGCACCAAGTCGACATTCAGCAAATCCTGAATGAGTGAACACTTGTAGATTACATGAAGATATGGCTCCTGGTTTCACCTTAAATAATTTAGCCATGTTTATCTGGTGAAAAAAAGGATTATATGAAAATAGTGTTACTAGTTCTATGTCTTTGTCTTCATGAAACTTCTGATCAATTACACTTTTAAGCTCATTTCTTCCAAAATGAATCTTTTTTTTTTTAGAAGGAGTGTATCACTCCTTCTTTTTTTTTTTTTTTTTTTTAAGAAGGAGTGTATCACTGTTTTCTTTTTTTTTGCTCAGCAAATGAATACAATGAAAAATTCATGTGTCAGGATGGTGATTGTCTCTTAATGTTCAGTCAACCCTGAAAACTTAATGCAGCAGCTGAGAGTCACAAGGTATGTGTGTGCTACTCAATTGACAGGCAACAAGCAGCACTAGGGATACTCAGAAATTCAGTTAACCAGTCAGTTTAAGTAAGAAGAGTAAATAGGCCTTAAGAACTCCTGCATTTATATTTTACTTAATAGTTTAGTGAAAGCTTGAATATAAAGGCAAATTCATTACATATTCTAAAATACATTCACATGGCAACATAAAAAAAAATTGAACTTAAAAGTAGACAATAGGAATTTTGTCCTGTTTCTTCTGATTACAACCTATTTGTTTTTTGCAGAATACTTCATCCAGTTATTCATTTATAAAAGGAGTTTAGATGGTGTTGTGGTTTGGATATGATTTATGTGTCCCCCTGATGGTCCATGTGTTGGAGGTTTGGTTGGAAAATATTAGGAGATGGAGGAAACTTTAAGACGTGGGGCTTATTAGGACTCCCTCAGGTCTGGCTGGGGGAACTACCCTTTCAAAGACTTTAAGGTAGGGACTGGGGTTGTGGCTCAGTAGTAGAGTGCTCACCTAGCACGTGCACAGCCCAAGTTCAATCCTCAGCACCACATTAACAACAAAAGGCATTGTGTACAACTAAAACAAATAAACAAACATTAAAAAAAAGACTTGAGGGTAGCTGCGGTGCAATTCCTTTGCAGTTCTTATGAGATCATTGTAGAAGTCTGAGCTGGCCCCACCTCGATTCCATCGCTTTAACTTTCTGTCTGGCACAGTGACCACTAGCTCCTATGTGTGTGCAACAGACTAACTATCTGCTACCTTACCAAAGGCCCAAACCAATAGAGCAACCTGACCTTGAATTTTGAACTTCCAAAACTGTGAGCTAAATAAATTTCTTTTCTTGATAAGTAGTCATCCATAAGTGTTTCATTATAGGAGTGAGAAACAAATGAGTATATGTGGTCTAACTTCTTCACAGATGAAGGGCTGGTGTGAAGCTCAATGAGAGGTTGAAAATGAAAGCATATTTAAAGATAAGTACTAAAAAACAAGTAAAGATGAAAATAAGAGTGAAAAGTCCAGGATCAGTAAAATAGTGTAAAGCAGGCAAGTGGAATAGAGGGAGATGTTCACAGAAGGAATTAGTTTCGCATGTGGATACAGAGCGGGGTAGGTTAGAAAGACCCAATAAAGATGATCTGCCTACCTGCATATACTTATGCCATCTCAAGAAATTAATCCCAGATCACCATTATCTCTTCTCATTGCCCTGAAATTTATAATTAATTGATTCTTGATTCCAGCTCTTTACTACTCTGTGTTCTTAAGACTTTATTGATGACTCTATTGGTTTGTCATAGCATACTACATAAAATGAAATTACTTTCTGAGTGGTTGTTTTGACAAATTGAGCAAAGTAACCCTGTTGAACTAGAATAAGTAAAATGAAGTCTTTGGAAACAAGGTCGGCCAACCCTTATCTGTGCCCATGTTATCCCTGAGGGGAAGAAAGAAACCAGCAACTCTGAGTGCCCACCTTAGGTCAGTAAGTGTGCCTGTCTCCATTAATCTCCCCAGCCAATGTAAAAGGAACATAACCTACAGGAGAATGAAGGTCTACTGAGGTTAACTAACTGGCAGTAAGAGTTCTACTGTGGTTATGTTAAAGGGGGAAAAATCAATTTAGAAAGAATGACTACATGTTGATTTTATTCCAGTGCTGTTGCTAGAAATAAGGGAGAAAGCACAGATTAAATCCAGATATTCAGTCTTGCTGAGAAAAAGGCTGAAAGCTTCTAAATTCTGGAGTAAGCTAGAGACATAGTCTTGGAGGATGTTCCTTAAGGGGACGTTGATCAAGGGGATGTATGAAGCACATTGAGTCATGACTAGTTTGCAAATGCTTTTCTCTGTGGTTATGTCTTCTGTGTTGGCTAATTAGTGTCTATTCCATGAATGTCATACTCCCATACTCCTCAAAAAAAACTGGGAAAAAATGGGGATTATCTCCTTCCATGTTTAGTTTTTAAAGAGGTGCTTCTCAGATTCTTCAAAAAGATGTTTAGTAGTTTGTAAAGGGGTAAGAAGCTAGGGAAATATTAGCATGCATTTCAAAAGGACAGAGAAAAAGTTTATACGTTAAAGTTTTCTAAAGTAAATGCTCTAAGAGAAGGGAGGTCAGGGGCTGGAAGAAACCTGTTTAAAATTTAGTCAAGTTGAGGAGAACATTAAGGCTGCTTTAGTCAGTTAAACTTTACAACTGTCATAGGAACCAAACCAAAATGAAAATCAAAAGAAAACTTTCAGCCCTACACTGGACCAATTAAATGTGAAGATTAGACTCCCCTGTGACCTGGGCATCAACATGTCAATGTTTAAAGTTTCTTGGGCAACTGCAATGTGGTCTGAGAAACACATGTATATGGGCCAGTCCCACAGTGTCACACTCCAGCACCCCCGCCTGGTGATGAGGTTGTCCCCATCCTCCACTATTTCACCTTCCTTGCCAGTGATTATTTTCTTGACTGGGATTATTTTAGACTTGGTGGTGATGTCTTCATTTCAATTTAAGTGATGGTATATTCGGAGTCCTTGGTTATATAAATGTGTTTTGACAGAAACTTTTGGTTTATAGTTTCTCAGTTCTGTTTGGGCATTAACACACCCAGGGAAAGCAGGCCCCACCACAGATTCAGGAAATGACAAATAGTCATAGACAAACAAGGTGAGCGTTTCCACATTTGCTAAGTCATTCTGTTAGAAATAAACCTAACTCAATACTGACAAATAAGATATAAGAGAAATGTCCTAGGCAGATGATGCTGGGCAGTATTTTCTCCCCGACATAAAGAAAGAGTGAGAAATCAGGCCCCTTTCTTATTTGGCTAGATTTAAAATATAATAACAAGTAGGTAAGAAGCCAAATGATGGAAGTGCTGAGGATGGATGAGTGGGGAGTTGGACAAAGCCTAGTAATTAGCACCTTAGAAATGTAGCAGCATGCCCATGATCATTCACAATAGCCAATATATGGAAACATTGTAGGTGTTCATCACTGAATGAATGGATAAAAAAAAAGTGTATGTGTGTAAACACACACACACACACATATATACATATTTTTATCCATACACATGCACACACACACACACACTATGGAAAAGCATTCAGTAATAAAAAGAATGAAATTATGTCATATATAGCAGCATTGGTAGAATTGGAAGACATTGGTAGAATTGGAAGACGTTCTTCAAGTGGAAGAAGCCAGGGACAAAAAGCAATCATGGGATGCTCTTGCTTAGATGTGGAAAGAAGAAAAAAAAATCTCATAGTAATAGAGAGTAGAATAGTGGTTACCAGAGCCTGGGAAGTGTGGTGGAGGGGGGGAGAAGGAGAGAATGCTTAATGTATGCAGGGGTGCATGCAGTTGGATAGGGGAGATAGCTCCTTGTGTTCTGTAGCACTGTGGGATAACTGTGGTTAAAAACAACAAATTGTATATTTGAAAACAGTAGAGAGAATTTTGAATGTTCCTAAATCAAAAACATTTGAGATGCTGGATATGCCAATTACTCTGATGTAATCATTATACTTTGTTAACGTTTCTTGAAACATCATAGTATGTTCTATAAATATTATGTATAAAAAATTATTATGTGTAAATTAAAAATAAAAACAACAAAGAGTCTGGGTTATTAATGAATTATCATCACATTGTGATAAGAGAACTAAAGAGACTCCATCTTGTTCTTCAGCAGCCATCTTAGGAGTTCCGAGAAATAGTTCTGTTTCTCAGAAATAATAGAACATGGAAAGTCCTGCCTCTGTACCCATTAATCGTTGCGTAGCATAATATGCTTGACAGCATAAAAACAGCAATTCTTATACAATGTAAAATTGCTCTCTTTGGTTTCCATTTTTCCTGGGCAAATACCTTGTCAGAGATTGATTGTCTAGACATTAGTAACCATTCTCTAACATGTACTCAACTAGGGTCATCTTGACCCCATTCCCTTCTACTTGATTGTTGCTATACCAACCTGGAAAGTCCCATGGGAAATATTATTGTACCCATTGCTTTGTCTTGCTAACTGCCTAGATTCAGCTTCTGTACTGTGGCTTGCTTGCATTGGCTGAAACCCTGCAATTGAATATTCTGCCCTCTGTGATTTTGCTCTTTATAATACCTTGAAAAATCACTGCCGGCGCGCCATCTTGTCACACTGTATGATGTGTGAGGATGGTGGCCGCTGATCAGCTTAATAAAGGTTTTTTATTGGCTCAAGTGTGACGTGTCTTAGAGTTTTAATTGGCATTATGCTGGGTAGAACATTTTTGGTACAACATAGAATCACCTGCTTCCAAGCACTGTTGTTAGTTATTATTATATTTGCAAATGAAAATAATCTACTTGATAATATGTCATAACACGATGAACAAAAACAAATTTGTAAACAGATTGAAGTCAACAATAAGAGAAGAGAGAGCTTATTCTACACCTACACATAGCCAGAATTCACTCCTCCTCTTACAGCACAATAGTAGAAATACTCAGAAATTCCCTTGTTTTAAAATTTTTGATCTGTGTGTCTGTCTTCTGTTTTGGGCAGTGACTCCCTAGAGGGTGAATGCTGTGTGCTATTTATCTTGGAGTCCCCTCCAGCTCAAGTTCAATGCTTTGCAAGTGCTATTTTCCCTGTAAGTGTTGAATTAAGTGAAGTGAAGTTTGAGGTCATAGCTGAGTGATTTATGAAGAGTTGAATGATGTGTGAGTTGAATGAAGTTCTCCATGAGATAACAATGTTGTTAGGGATTAAACACATTTCTAAAAAAAATAGAAAGAGTCCTAAGAAATAATGTTAAGGCATCTCCTTAAACTGGTCTTTGCACCATCACCATTATATCAATAATTGAACTATTAGGTATAGATAAAATAATTAATCTAGGATTAGGTAGAATTAATGTTGAATAATTACTCCCTTCATGATGTTTTCCTCAGTAGTAAACTCTGGCATGCCTTAGTAATTCACTAAAATAGTTGTTTTTATTCACTGATTTTATTTTAATTTATTTTTTAAAAAAATTACCTTTTGACTGTTTTTCTTTTTTCAAGGTGCCTACTGCCCTAAAGGATCACATAAAACTCCTGGCTGCACTTCAATCTCTCTCACCTTAGCAGTGGACACATCACATCAGTTTGGTTCATTTACCCTGCAAGGACAGTCATGTGTGTTGATAGTAGAGTTAAAAATAACTCTGTCTGTTTGGAATTCAGGTTAAGTAGGAACCTTGTCAGCCCCCAAGGCCACAGCCTTGAACTGTCAACTGCCACTCAGGAATTAACATAACTGCAAAGCATTTTAATATCAATTCTTTTCATAGTTTAAGATGATTCAGGATTGTGCAAGAAGGAAGGAAAATTCCCTAAAGTATGAATTCAAGTATTCCTTTTTAAAAAAAGTCATGTGAAATTTTATTTAACATTATTATTATTTAATTGCACATAAAGCTCTAAGGGACCTGTCATAAAAGTCATGTAGCCTTTTGACACTTGGGAGGACAGTGCCTCTAACATTCAATAACAAATTATTGGAAAGTCTTCTTTTACAGGTGGCCAGACTTGTGGACTTTACTAACATTGAAGAGTATCAGACCCGGTGTTCATCTGCAATAGAAAGAAAAAGATATTTCATCTGATCAATTAAACTCTATGGTATTACAATAGTGTATCAATCTGACCTTGTCATAGACAAGTAGTCATTTTAAACCAGCTCAAAAATAAAGTTTTAAATTTCACTACTAAAAAAAAAATATTAACAGTTCTTTTGAACAACAAATTTATATAAATTTTTCTCTCTGAAAATATTAGTCTCACTCTAAGTTCCTCTGAAGAAGGCTCAATCCAGCCATGAATTTACCACCACATAGCATTTATTCCCTAAACATTTCTATCAACACGAAGCATAAAGAATTCTATTGCCTCATATGGTAAACAAATGTTTGAGGACATGGCTTCTTTATCTTTCTGTGAAATGAAATACATAGTTCTCATGTTTCAGAAAACTTGTTTTCATTTTTATGTGTTCTTTCAGTCATACAGGGATAAATCTGACAATAATGTGCAGTATGTGTACAGAAAGATACAAAAATGTACTGAAAGAAAACTTTATCAGAACTAAATAAATGATCTTGTTTTATTAGTTGAAAGATTTGATATTGCTAAGATGTTATGTCTCCCCAAGCAAGCTGTAGGTTCAAAGTAATCTTAATCTAAGTGCAAGTACGGTGTTTTGAAGAAATTAACAAACGGATTCTAAAATTCATGTGGAAATTCAAAGGACCTGAAATAGTCAAAACATCTTTAAAAAAGGACAAGGACTGACCCTATATGATTTCAAAACTTATTCTATAATGGCAGAAATCATTGGTGTGGTGTTGGTGTAAAAAACAATAAATAAATCAATGAAGCAGACAGAGAACCTAGAAAGAAATCCTTACATATATGGACATCTGACATTAGACAAAAGCATATAGACAATGCAGGGGAGAAAGGTTCTTCTTTTTAACAATCAGTGCAGTAAGAATTGTAGCTGTATTTGCAAAAAAAAGAAAAGAAAGAACTTTGATCCATAGCTCATGCCTTGTGCCAAAATTTAATTAAAAATTTAATAAGCATGAAACCTAAAAATATGAAAATTCTAGGAAAAAAACTGTGCCATTAGATATGACACTGAAAATATAATCCATAGAAGAAAGACGTGATGAATTGTACTTCATCCAAATTAAAATTGTCTGCTCTTTAAATAACACACATTAAGGGAATCAAGAAATGGCAGGTTTAGAAGAAAATATTTGCAAGTCATAAATAAGGAATTATATCCAGAATATAAAAAGAACTTTCAAACTCACAAATAAGAATACAGAAACCTATTAAAAATTGAATAAAACTTGAACATACATTTCACTAAAGCAATTACATGAATAGTGTGAAGCTAAAGTTCTCTGAAGAGGCTGCATCTATATTAATGATCCTACAGACCATTTGGTGATGATTATGGAGAGATGGAATGCTGTGTAGAGCCAAATTTATCTCAGACTATCACAGAAGAAGAGATATCTCTAGAGAAGGGTCAGGGTGGTTCCCAGAGGAAAGCAGGGGGATTCAACTCAAGACCCACTGGGTTTTTGGCATATGTGATAGGAAAGCACAATTCAGAAAAAAGGGCATAGACAGAGGTTTATTTAGGAAGGTAGATACACATTCAAGGGAGAATGTGGACTGTCTGGAGAGAGAGAAGCCCTGCCTTGGGCTGGGGATCCAATATTTGTAGAAGGGCTCTATTGGAGGTGGAGCCAGGGTGGAGCTGCAAATATCATGCCAGTTTTCCCTGCCCTTGTATATTTCTCTCATTTTATAAGGGCACGGGCCAAAAGCCTGTTGCTCAAGATTGACAACTGGGCTTTCTGCATCTCGATGGCTGTGGGCATTTCCTTTAAGTTTCAGTATTTCTCTCTCTTTATCCTAAATTCTTATCTCAGACTATGTTAGCTCCTTTAAGAAAATAGCCATTTACTTTTTACTTTTGTATCTGACCTAACATTCTCATAGCTAATAGGTAATGTTTTCAGTATGTATTGCTAAGCTTAGCAGATCTCAACCTCTGTCAGCCTGAAAGGTAAGAATGGGACCACATCTGAAACCTATAGGAAAGATTTTCCCACTTTACCAGGAAACATATCACTGAGAGGAACTTGAATCTGTGGTTTCTGGAACATGGTCACTCTATCTGGTTCAGAACAAAAGATTTTTATTTCCTTTAAACCAGAATTGTTAATTTACATCAACAATAACAAAGCTCAAAATATTATTAATTTTTAGAAAAATTCATATTAAAAGCATTCTAATATCCCAAGAAACTTATTAAAGTGATATAAATTAAAAAGATTATGTATATCAAGTCATAGCAAGAATATGGAAGAGCTGAAACTCTCATAAACTGCTGATGATACTAACACTTTGGAAGACAGTTTGGCAGTTTCTTAAAAAAACATTAAATATACACCTACAATATTATCTAATCATACAGATACCGGCCACCTTCTATCTGGTGTTTTTTCAAATAGAAACGAAAGTATATATTCAAACGAAGACTTGTACAAAATGTTCATAAAGGCTTTACTTGTAATAGATCTGTTTACCAAGAACAGAATCAACTTACTTGAGGACAAAGGAAGTTACATTTATTTGGGTCTAATTAGGATTAAAATCTGGAAAAATACAGATTCATACAGTATTGAGAATATTCTCCAAGGTTTTACAAAATGGGTCAAATTCTGTTTCTCTTTTTTTCAGTGTTTCTCTCTCTCAGATTTCTAGATGTTCTCAAGAATTAATTAAAAATCTCATTTTTCCAGGTATTAAAATACTGGCTCCGTTTAAACAAATCCCCACTCTTGCATTTGATGAAAACTTGTCCCTCTCTCACGTTTCAGGCATGCTGAGCTCAGGAGCCTGCAGGAGAAGGGTCATGAATGGGGCCTCCCTGTTTCTCTGTTATCTTCTATAGTATTAGCTAGTCCCCTGTTTAGTATCATCACAGTTACAAGCAATAGGTTGGCCAATTCTATTTTGACTGGTGCTCTTCAAGTTATTTCCCAACACAGCTATCCTTGTCTTAAGTGATGCCTTCCTTCTAACTGGCTGTTTATGATTTCTCCCTTAGCTCCTGACTTCCATGCAGGAAGGCTCTTAGCTTGACCAGGAATTCAGTTAGGGCTTGCCTGTGGGGTTCCATTCAAGATAACTCAGTTCTAGATCATGTTTGCAGGTGCAACATCTGGCTCTTGGAAAAATAATCACCAGATAGAAGGGTGGCTGGTTTCTATTGAACATTTCTCTTTTCTTTTTGTTATAGGGCAGCTCCAGCCACAATTTGACCTTTATAAACTGAGTCAGGTATTATCAGTTGTTGTGGCCAGCCAACTTCAAAGGACACATTGCGAAATCTACAAGGGGTTCTCTTGAGCACCACTTAATTTGACAATTTGATCCGGGAAGACAGACATCTCTCCCTTTTGTGAACAGAAGGCAGACAGAAAAAGAGAAACTTCCTAAAGGGATTCTTCATCTTGATGGTTCTGAGCTTTTCTTTCCATAGCCTGAAGGTGGCGAAAGGGCTGGTTCTGAACATTGCTTTAGTAACTGAGAATTCTTTGGCACATTTGGTTCTTAGTTCACCTAAGCCAGAAATCCCAAACTACCTCTTTCAAAAAATGCAAAATTTTTTTTTAAAGAACTCAGCAGAAAAAATGCAAGCAACAACTTGTCGAAAACTTGTGTTGATGTAGTTTTTAAATGCCGATAATGAAGCAACAAAACTGTATCTCTTTTTGTTAGCTCAGTTTTGGGGAAAAAAAACTTTTTGTATACTCTAATAATTTGTAAAACAATATATTATATAAATACTATTGAGTATGCAATTATTTTTGACTCAAGAATATGAAATGAATATTTATAATTTTACTCAGCCTTGTCATAGGTTTTATTGAAAGCATGAGCTAATGGAAGTTGATGTCAAAAGCAATGATCATTTTTAAATAAAAATAATAATCTTTCCTATACTTTTCCAGTGCTACGATTAAAAATTGTTCATTTCAATTTAATGCATCAGAAAGACATATGAAAGTGAGATCATTTTATATATAATAAGTAGATAACTTCCAGCTGCTGTTCTTCAAGTCTGCTACCATAAAAATTGACATAAATGTTTATTTTATCGCTAGTCCAGGAAAAATGTTTATAGTTTAGTTACTAAGAAATGTCATTGTGTATTCTTAGGAGGCCACCTGTTGTCAGACAACTAATGCTGAGAGGATAAAACATATGCTGAAACAGTAGCATATGTGTTATATACTTTTCACAAATTAAATTACATGATATTAATATCTAATAGTTTTGAATTAGCTACAGGGTATATTATAATGTTCTTTTATATATGAACAACATCAAACGAGGAATTGCAAAGCATATTGCATATAGTGGTAAATATCCTATATCTGGATCTGGAATTAGATGGATAATGGACCCTCCTCTGGATCTGGAATTAGATCAGATAATGGACCCTCCTCATTTACACACCCTACAAAGTTGTTTTTTTTTTTTTTTTTCTTTTTTTTATTTTTGCATTTGGCTTGACTTGCCCAATAAACACAGGTTAAGATCTGATTCAATATTCAAATGCTTTTTTTTGTTGTTGTTGTTTTTTTTTTTTAATTTTTTTATTATTTATTTTACTTATTCATCATGCACAAGTATAGTATCTTTTTACATACAACTGCTTGTATACAAAGTATATAAGTACCATTCAGATCTTCAATCATGCATTTAGGATAATGATATCCATCTCATTCAACCACCAATTTTTTTCCAACCCCCCCCTTACTCCCTCCCTCCCCTCCCTTTCCGTTGACCATTCTAGTGTTCCTCTGATCCTATGTACCCCCTTCCAACAACTCTGTGAACCAGACTCCTTATATCAGAGAAAACATTCGGTACTTGGATTTTTGAGATTGACTAATTTCACTTAGCATTATATTCTCCAACTTCATCCATTTACCTGCAAATGCCATTATTTTATTCTCTCTTATTGCTGAGTAAAATTCCATTTTGTATAAAATTGAAGCTTGAAATTTTATTTTAATGTTTAAATTATTCATGTATCACATTCCCATTGATAAGACTTTGGGATAGACTTTGGGATCACCTGCACTGGCTAGACCAAAGTACTTAATTTTATAATTTATTTTTGTTGTACTTCCATCTTTTATTTGTTCTTTGAATGACTACCTCCTCATCTTCTCCATATTCTAGATGTAAAAGTCCTGCTTTCTTCATAGCTCCTCATCCTTTCAAAACTGAGAAGGCATTTATGTGATAACTTTGAAGTTGTTGATCTATAGCTAAATCATGCTTTCATTTCAAGGAGTTTTATCTAATGCCTTAGTTCAACCAACAACATTATTGAGCCTTTTAGTTCTAACTAGAAATCTAAACACCTTCAAACACATGGTGAGGTATTCTGAGGGACTATCAGGTCCCTGAAATTATACCAGAGCAGTTAATAAAAATCTTCTTAATATTAGGATGAGTATGATTCGTGATTGCCAAGGTCAAGAAGGCAGAAAAGACTTGGCTCCCAGATAATCTTTTCAGGAGTCTTAGGGTGAACCTAACTGCATCCATGGAGCTTAACTACCAAGACTACGAAAGAAGATCCCCTGTGCTAAGTTCACTTAAACATTCTTTTCAAGAAATTCTTATCCACCAAAAATAAGCTCTAAAATAATAAATTACTCCAAGAAGTTCCTGAAAATCAATTTGTCCAGGCAAACAATTTCCTTACCTGAAAAAATAGCTAACTTGTCCAATAAAAAATTTAATTAAGCCACTGATCAAACCCAAAACCCTATATATACTTTTATCTGACTTTCTTCCTCTTAGCACTGCTAAGACTATGAAGATGTCTAATATTTCTGAAATTGTTGCTGCCTGTAGCTGTTGCCGCCTGCAGCAATGATACCACGGGAAAGAATTCGGAGGCAGATTAGGAATGAGTAGGTTCTTTATTCTTGCTTCTCTGCTGACTTCTCTCTCCAACTCCAACAACAACCCCCACACAACTCCAACCCTACCTGGTTAAATACTCTTCACCTTAACAAGTATACACGTGTCACAAGCTCAACTTACAGGTGTGTCACACAGTGTTCACGGGCACAGAAAGATTCTTAGTTGATTACATTAAGGTCAGGAGAAAACAATTAAACACCTCCTCTTTGGCTCTCAGCCAGCCGCCATCTTAGCTACCTCCTCATTAAGGCTCTTACATGAAATAACTTCAATACACTTTGTTTTACTTGATCAACAGGTTATTCTGGTAATCTTTTGGGGGGAGTGAGGAGTGGAGAGTAGGCAGTCAATGGCTCTTAACTCCTGTCTAGAGGAGATTGTAGTTTGTTTGTTTGTTTGTTTGTTGTTCCTGAAGCTAACCCATCCTACTCTACTGTACATCCTCTTGATCTCAGAAGTGCTCTGTGGGTGTTCCCATGCTCCAGCACCACTGAAGACATATTCTGTCTCTAAAGCTGTTCACAATTTGGTTTTTATAAACATACCCAAATTACAAACTGCAATTTCTACTTCCTTGAAGCATTTTCCCATTTCTGATTTCTATTTCCAGAAACTAAATATCTAATAGAGTTGTCTAAATACAGGTAATTTAGATAACCTTTTCTAGTCAGATATTTTAATAATAGGCAAAACTGAGCTCTCTTTGAATGAAAATATTTCCAAGATAGTCTGAATCTGGATCGTTTGTGGATTCCATTTGCTTTATAAATAGGTAAGACAATAGGGCTAGGATATCTGTCATTCTATTAATAATTTTGTTTGATTTAGTTGGTTTGCCTGGCACAATGCCTCTTTTCTTCTCATGAGAGTAAGATGGAATTTTACTGAATCTGAACATTTGAAAGAAAAACTTTTCAGTAGAGGTCTATAATATGTATAGAGTTCAGGGGCTGGGGATATAGCTCAGTTGGTAGAGTGCTTGCCTAGCATACACAAGGCCCTGGGTTTAATCCCCAGAACCACAAACAAACAAACAACAACAACAACAACAAAAGTATAAAGTTCAAACAATAGTACAACAAAATGTGACCTCAAGATTAGTTTTCTGTGAACACAGTGATATTGCTTATGTACTTTATACTTTCTGAGGCCCAAATAGGATCATAATGATGAGAACTTCACTTCAAAATTACCTCTAATAAAATTAATTTAGTTTTTTTAGTTAGAAATAAATTTTTTAGTTATTCACTTGATTAAAATTATCATTACTAACATTGCCTAAAATCAGTAAAGAATGGACAGGCTTTAATAAATGAAAATGTCTCACATGTACTGAATACAACCAAAGATGCATGCTGCCATTGGGCTTTAATGTATTAGGTCCTCCTTTTTGATTTATAAACACAAATGTAGTGTTGTCCAGAAATGAAAATGAATTGTAACATATGGGAAATTAGATTTTAGGATAATAAAAGAAAATATTTACAGATTTTTATTTCCTAATATTTGAAGTACTTATATAGGCGGTATGGTTAACACAACTCAATGACAAACCAGAAAAAAAATGTGTAACTTTTTTTTTAAGTTATCATATAGCAAAATAAGCTTTTTTGTAGGTGGGCACAATACCTTTATTTTATTTATGTGGTGCTGAGGATTGAACCCAGGGCCTCACATATGTGAGAGGAGAGCTCTACCGCTGAGCCATAGCCCCAGCCCCTGTATAACTTATTTTTAAGAAAAGGAATCAACACCCATAATGCCTAATGAATTCTGCCAATAATAATATAAATATTCAAATGTTAAAATGGGTAGAATAAACAAAGAATTATAAATTGAGATGCAAATAGTTAATAATTCTATGAAAACACTCAATTTTGTTAATAGCCACATAAATAAAAATGAAAATAGCAATGCAATGTTTGGGGTTGTGGTTCAGTGATAAGAGCTCTTGCCTTGCATGTGTGAGAGACACTGGGTTCAATCCTCAGTACCACATAAAAATAAATAAATAAAATAAAGGTATTATGTCCATGTACAGATAAAAACACATTAAAAAATACCAGTGCCATGCAACTTTTCAACTCTTATATTGGAAACATTTAAAAAAAGTTAAATTGTAGCCAAAGTGAAAGCTCATGGGTGTCGGGATCTTTCAGATGCTGTCTGCCAAGGGGATGGAAAAGCTCTGGCTTTCTGGCTGCTTGCCACATTACCATGCCCTGTTACCGGACCTAGGCTAAGCAGGGGGCATGGCTGTGAGAACTGAAACTGCCCTACTGATTGGCTGATGTCCAGTATAAAGCATTGTGCACCCCTTCAATAAACGAGTTCCGGCATTCTACTGACTGGGATCCCCGTTGCGTCTCTGAGTCTTTTGAAGGTGGGGGAGGAGGCGTCAGCGGCCTTTGCTTTCCCAATCTAGACTCATTGTTGAGGTAGGCCCCTCTGGCCTCTTTTGCTAGACAGAAGAGGTCCATCCTGGGTAGGGGGGGGGGGCTAAAGACCTCAACCCCTTATAACTTTGCGACACATGGGTAGGTGAGTCAATTGATGCTGCTTTTTTTTTAGGGGGGGGGTACTGGGGATTGAACTCAGGGGCACTCGACCACTGGGCCACATCCCCAGCCCTTTTTTGTATTTTATTAGAGACATGGTCTCACTGAGTTGCTAAGTGCCTCACCATAGCTGAGGCTGGCTTTGAACTCTCGATCCTCCTGCCTCAGCCTCCCAAGTGCTGGGATTACAAGCGTGCACCACCGCGCCTGGCTGATGCTGCTTTTTAAAATAAACTATTTGCATTATCGAGTCTAACAATTTTGCTTGTAGAATTTGTCATTAAAAATATATTCACATTGGTACATAAATATGTGGGATTGTTTTGCAACACAGCAATGGCAAAATAAAAATGATATAGAGTATAAATATTTATCTATAGAAACTTATTTTTAAAAATATGGCTTATCTATATAATTAACTATAAAATTATGCATATCCAACCTGACAATAAAACATATTTGGGGGCTGGGGTTGTGGCTCTCCGGTAGAGCTCTCGCCTAGCATGTGCACGGCCCGGGTTCAATCCTCAGCACCATGTAAAAATAAATGCATTGTGTACAGCTAAAGCAAATAAATAAATATTTTTAAAAACATATTCACAATTTAGTAATAGAAGAGTGCATGCTACAGAACATGATGCTTTGTATAATCTCAATTTGCAAAAATAGAAATTATGTATAGACAGGAAAGGAGGAGATATGCAGATAGATATGGAGATAGTGCTGTGAAGACTGTTCATCTTAATAATGGTTAGTCTCAAAAGTGAGATTGTAAAGACAGGAGGAAGTGGGTTCAATTACAGTTTTAAACACTATTTTTCTTAAATGAGCCCATGTTAGTTTTGTGTTAAAAAGATTTTCTTATTAAGAGTAAACTAATTTTAGAATCCCTTTCTGCTATTTCCTATTTTACACTGTTCCTTGTATACACTTCCTCAGCTGTTCTTTGTCTGAAGCAGTGCCATTTCAACCTACTGCAGTCATTTCATTCTTTTCTTAAACCTTCTTATTTGAAGCAAGTGGTAATATTTACCATTGTACTTAGAGATCTCTAACATCTGACCCTTTAATCATGAGTATTCCATGATGGTAATGTAGAAAGCATGAACAAAGTAAGATCAACTTTCCAGAAACCTGTTTTCACAGGTAACAGTGGTGTTGACCTGAGCCTGGGGAAAAGGTACTATCATGGTGCTTTTCATTCCTTCTTAGACATGTAAGACTTGAGACTTGTTCTCTTAATTTGGGTGGCTAAAATGCTATTCCTCATAAATTCCACCTGAGAATGCAACCAACCACTACTACTACTAAGTTATAATGACCCCATCAGGGTAAAATCATTTTACTACTTCCATATTTTACCAAGCAAGTCAGATGACATGAGCTCTTTTGCACATAGCGAAGATGGCTGACTACTTATGATCAGACATCCAAAAAGGTTGGGATTAATTCTCAACTCTTGCTCTATGAACTGAGACATGCTATGAAATCTCTCAGGCTGAGAACTCTGCCTATAAAATTAGAATATAGTAGTACCCACCTCATAAAGCTATTGTGAGAATAAAATAACACATACAAAGCATTTATCACAGTGCCTGTAGATAGAAAACTTACAAGTGTTGGGTTGACAGTGCACACTAAGGTCCCAGTGACTTGAAAGGCTGAGGCAGGAAAATTGTAAGTTCAAGGGCAATCTTAGCAATGTAGTGAGACCCTCAGAAACTTACAGAGATCTTATCTGAAAAAATAAAATAAAAAGAATTAGAGAAGTAACTCAGAGTTAAAGCACACCTAGGTTAAATCCCTGGGAACAAAAATAAAATAAAATAAAAACACAAATTTGGGTTTTATTTATATATCATGTTCATATATAAATATTACTATCATGGGGCTTAAAGTTTTCTTAAACTTTAGTGTGTAGACAGGAATGTAATCAAGAGTTTGTATTTCTAATAAGTTTTCAGATGATGCTGATACTGTTAGCTTGAAGGGCATGTGTTTGTGTGTATATACATAAAACTTCCTTAAGTCTGAAAATAGCATGTAATAGTCCAACCATACCAGATACTCCTTTAGATTAATTCACCATCCATATTCAAAATGGATGACTTTTTACAATAGAATTTCATGAAGTAATGTTCATCAAAGTACTTGGTTTTCAATAAAGCAAGTGAATTAAAAAAAGGTGCAAAAAAGTTACTTACACAATGGGGACTGTGTTATAAAATGACATCAATGTCCTCCCTGTCTTTACACAGGGTATCATAAAGGAGCAAGGATCAGTAATAGAAGAGACAAGAGGACTGCAGATGACTTTATCCTTCATGCAACACAGAGAAATCCCTGAAAAATGTAAGTACAATACATATAGCAGTACTTAAAAAGTTAAAAACATTCTGGTAATGTTTGTTTTTAAAGACAATGAAAACTACTGTATGGTTTCTGTATGGTTCTTGTTTTTAGCTGGCCTTTATTATTATCATTATTTAATATTTATTTATTTACTTTAGTTGTACACAATGCAATGCATTTTATGTTTACATGGTGCTGAGGATCTAACCCGGGCCGTGCACATACGAGGTGAGCGCTCTGCCGCTGAGCCACAACCCCAGCCCATGGCCTTTATTTTTTACATGCCCAGTTTGAGTTTGGTTTTAAGACAGACTATGTGGAAAAATAAAAATACTGAATTTAATGGAATTGATTATTATCTTTCATGCTGAAAAAAATCTAATTGCCTGTAATAATGAGAACTAAGAAATGCAGGGAATTAAAAGCACCACTCAAGTTGTTTATTGCTGCTTCATTTCTCAGAAGCTTTGGGTTTATTTGCAGCCTTAATCTAGTTTCTAAAAATTAAGTTTAGTTCTGCTAAGTATGTTACCCTCAACAATCCTGGTTCATGGATGTAGGGTGATTCTCTGCAAAGTTCAGTGTCAGTCCTCCTCCAGGACAATGCTACTTGGGATATTGTGGCACCCTGGGCAAGTTAAAGAAATAATGTCCATTTCCCGATTTTTAAAATTTGCTCCTCAGAACAGTCCTTGCAGTTTTCTGACTTTCTTGTCAGGAGAGAACTGTACTATATTAAGGGCCGGGTGACTGACAAAAAATGGAATTAATGTGTCTGTGGTCTTGGAATTCCATCATCTACACAACACATTTTTAAGAGAGTATTGCACAATGATAATAACATGTTAAGTTGTCTCATGGCTTGGAGAATATCTCTTAGTAGTGCTTGGAAACAGAGCGATGGATTAAAAGCTAGATGAGAGATAAAGACAAGGTTAAATGGTAATGGTCACTCCTAATGAATGAACTAGACAATCCAGTGCAGTGCTAAAGTTGGTGTGAGACCTCACATTTAATATTCCTCACATCAATCACCCAAAAGCAAGGTAAACACACATTACTTAAACCTACAAATGATACTAAATAAAGTTCATTGTTTCCTCCTACAGCAATGTTTTCATAAGAGGGACTCTTTCAATTGGAAAGAAGGTATTGAAGTTTTAAGTGAGATTCCAAAAAGATGCATACTGATTAGCACATCAGCATCTTGTAACAGGAAACACAACTACAGGGGCTGGGGCTGGGGCTGGGGCTCAGCAGTAGCGCACTTGCTTGGCATGTGTGAGGCACTGGGTTTGATTCTCAGCACTGCATATAAATAAATAAAGTAAAGGTCTATCAACAACTAAAAAAAAAAAAAGCTTATTAAAAAAGAAAGAAAGAAAGAAAGAAAGAAAGAAAGAAAGAAGGAAAGAAACACAATTACAGTGCGTCCCTCTCCTTCCCCCCCTTCTTTGCTTGATTTAACTGCCTATCATATAATACTCTGTATGGGCAAAATTGAAAATATACATAATTTATGAAGAACAAACATTAATAGCTACAAATAACTTTTTGTTTTATATTTTTCCAACTATTTCCCTTTATGTACATAACACATTCACTAACATGTTTTCAGATGGTCTGGTTCCTCTAATTTTAAACGTTTAAACAGTAATCTATTTATTTTCAGGAATCTGGATCAACTTCAGCAGATCACATGCTGGCTCTTACATAAAGTGGCTCATCATGAAGGCTGGATATCTCATTTTGGTTGTGTCCATGTGCTTTCAACCAGCTGCTAAAACTGGGGAAAAGACCATGGGAATAACATAAGTGCAAAGATACTGTATACATGTGGAAGCAAGGCAACTGCATTTTCAATGTTACATAAAAATAATATATCCAGAAAATTTAATGGTCACATATGGTCATATATGAGTACAGGTAATTTGTAAGAAAGAATAAATATTTGAATTTTTTTTGGGGGGGGTACTGGGGATTGAACTCAGGGGCACTCGACCACTGGGCAACATCCCCAGCCCTTTTTTGTATTTTTATTAGAGACAGGGTCTCACTGAGTTGCTAAGTGCCTCGTCATTGCTGAGGTTGGCTTTGAACTTCGATCCTCCTGCTTCAGCCTCCCAAGTGCTGGGATCACAGGCGTGCGCCACCGCACCCAGCAAAATATTTTAATTTTATTTCATCAACTTTAAATTATTTTACACTAAAATTGTGTTAAAATATATGTAACATAAAATACAGATGTTTCATTAGATTTTAAGTGTATAGTTCAGTGGCATTAACTGCATTTACAATGCTGTGCATCCATCATCACCATCCATCCATCCACCATCTTTTTCATCTTGAAAAACTGAAGCTCTGTATCTATGAAACAAAACTCCCCATTCCTCCCTCTTCTCAGTCCCTGGCCACCACTCTTTTAGGTATTTCCTGTAAGTGGAATCATACTATTGACTTTTTGTGACTGGCTTATTTCTCTTTACATATACTCAAGTTTTATCCATGTGGCAGCCTGTTTCAGAATTTTCTTTCTTTTTAAGGCTGAGTAATATTTTGTTGTGTGTATACATTATATTTTGGTTATCCATTCATTCATCAGCAGACACCTGGGTTACTTCTACCTTTGAATTGTTATAAGAAATACTCCTATTGTTACAGAGCAGGATCCTGCTGCAGAGCTAAGGTAGTTGCTGAGATCCTTCTCTTCACGGGTTCTTGAGATCATGCCAGACATGTCACTCAGAGTAGCAAGTTTATCGATGAGATAGGAAAGGGGAAAGGGAGAGAGTGGGTTCTCAGGAGAAGGACAGCAAACCTCTCCCTTCCTCTGGTTTTATTGGGAGGTCCCAAGGAAGTTTCCAGAGAGTCCTGCCCAGGTCTTGGCTTATGAATGACACCAGAATGCCATCAGAATTTAAAGTCCTCATTGTGCGTGACAACTGTTGGTCACTTTGGCCCATGCTGACTGGTTGTAATTGGAACCTGTTCTTACAGATTTTATGGTTAGGGGGAATGACTCTTATCTTTCTGAGTTCTAAGATCTGGTGTTTTACGGGTCACAAAATTCCCTGTTCAAGGTATTTTGCACTCTTCTTATCAGTATTTTGGTCCTGAATTTCTCCCTTAAGTAACAGGTTGTTTACTGAGGAATGTAATGTATCCTGTTGACTTAAGTCAGGACGGGCTGTGAGTAAATTGCTTTTTTAAAGAAATCATGTGGGTTTTCTTCTGAGAAGTGTCTTTTCAATTCCTTAGCCCATTTATTGATTGGGTTATTTGTTTTTTTGGAGTTAATTTTTTTGAGTTCTTTATATATTCTAGAAATTAGTGCTCTATCTGATGTGCATGTATTAAATATTTGTTCCCAAATAGTTGGCTCTCTATTCAACTCACTGATTGTTTCTTTTGCGGAGAAGAAGCTTTTTAGTTTGATTTTATCCCATTCATTAATTCTTGGTATTAATTCTTGCCCTACAGGATTCTTATTAAGGAACTTGGGGCCTAATCCGACATGTTGGAAATTGGAGAAGATACACAATTAATCAACAAATACATGAAAAATTGCTCAACATCGCTGGCAATTAGAGAAATGCAAATCAAAACAACTCTAAGATTTCATTTCACTCCAGTCAGAATGGCAGCTATTAAGAACACAAACAACAATAAACATTGGAGAGGATGTGGGGAAAAAGGCACACTCATACATTGCTGGTGGGACTGCAAAATGGTGCAACCGTTATGGAAGGCAGTATGGAGATTTCTTGGAAAACTGGGAATGGAACTGTTGATCCAAGACGCAAAGAAAAGACGACCAACTCAAATTTTAAATTAAAGCAAGCTTATATTGTATACACACAAAAAGAGCTGGCCAGGGCTACCCCTCCCAAACACTGGGCTTGGGGTCAGCGCCGCTCTCAGGGAAGACAAGGTTTTTATAGTTCAAAGAGTTACAAAAAATCTTGGGAACTTACAGCTAACAAGGTCAGACATGTGTAATTCAAAGCAAGTAGCAAACTAATCACCTACATGGCATTGCATTCCAAGGAAAAGGGGGGTGTAGTCAAACCCCATATCAAAAGTTTATGAGGCACCCTTAGTTTTAGAGAGAGAGTTGTTATCTGGTCAAGGAAAGCCAGGCCTGAGTGAGCTCAAGGCCTGGGCATGAATGCCAGACAATAAGCTCAAGCCAAATAAGAATCCTAGCATTTCATAGAAAACTGAAGTGGGCTTTTTATAACTTTTTGACAGGATGGCTCCCAGTCTTGAGATGAAATTAGGTTGGTTTATCAGGAACCACCCTATGATCCAGCCATCCCACTCCTGGGTCTATTTCCAAAGGACTTAAAAACAGCATACTAAGGCTGGGATTGTGGCTCAGCGGTAGAGCACTGGCCTAGCATGTACATGGCCCGGGTTCGATCCTCAGCACCATGTAAACATAAATGCATTGCATTGTGTACAACTAAAGCAAATAAATAAACTTAAAAAAAAAAAAAAAAAGCATACTACAGTGACACAGCCACTTCAATGTTTATAGCAGCACAATTCACAATAGCTAGATTGTAAAACCAACCTAGATGTTCCTCAGTAGATGAATGGATAAAGAAAATGTGGTACATATACAAATGGAATTTTACTCAGCAATAAAATAAAATAAAATAAAATAATGGCATTCGCAGGTAAATGGATGAAGTTGGAGAATATAATGCTAAGTGAAGTTAGTCAATCTAAAATATCCAAATACCGAATGTTTTCTCTGATATAAGGAGGCTGACTCACAGTGGTGTTGGGTCAGGGTACATAGGAGGATTAGAGGAACACTAGAAAGGTCAAAGGGAGGGAGGGGAAAGGAGGGAGCAAGGGGGATGGAGGGGAAAAAAGAAAAGGTGGTTGAATAAAATGGATGTCTTTATAGTAAATGCATGATTGAAGATTTGAATGGTACGAATATACATTGTATACAAACAGTGTTTTGTAAAAAGATGCTCTGTATGTTTATTATGAATTATAATGCATACTACTATTATAAACACAACAACTTTGAATAAAAAATAAATTTAAAAAAGACTAATAATGGGCATTAACATATTAAAAAAAAGAGTGGATAAGTGTCCAAAACATGAGCTGACATGTCCAAGTTCAAGAATAAAGTTGTATTTATCTCTTAAAAAAAAAAAAAAGAAAAGAAAGAAAGAAATCATGTGGGGGTTGGCACAGTGGGCCTACTCTATAGGATTATCCCCTTAATCTCATATTCCTACCACTTATATCTTTATGTTTCCTATCACTATGACTGTGGATATTGCCCCTGCTTTAAAATCTTGTGGAGAAAATTATAGAACACTAAAGAAAGAAATTATAGATGAACTCAGAAGATGGAAAGACCTACCTTGCTCTTGGATAGGTAGAATTAATATTGTCAAAATGTCCATACTACCAAAAGCACTATACAGATTTAATGCAATTCCAATCAAAATCCCAATGTCATTCTTCAAAGAAATAGAAATAGCAGTCATGAAATTCATCTGGAAAAATAAGAGACCCAGAATAGCCAAAGCAATCCTGAGCAAGAAAAGTGAAGCAGGGGGCATCACCATACCGGACCTTAAATTATACTATAGAGCAATAGTAACAAAAACAGCATGGTATTGGCACCAAAACAGACTGGTGGACCAATGGTACAGAATTGAGGACACAGAAACTAATACATATAATTTCAGCTATCTTATATTAGACAAAGGTGCCAAAAATGTACAGTGGAGAAAGGATAGCCTCTTCAACAAATGGTGCTGGGAAAACTGGAAATCCATATGCACCAAATTGAAATTAAATCCTTATCTCTCACCATGCACAAAACTCAATTCAAAATGGATCAAGGACCTAGGAATTAGAACAGAGACAATACGCCTAATAGAAGAAAAAGTAAGCTCCAATTTCCAACATGTCGGATTAGGCCCCAAGTTCCTTAATAAGAATCCTGTAGCGCAAGAATTACTACCAAGAATTAATGAATGGGATAGATTTAAACTAAAAAGCTTCTTCTCAGCAAAAGAAACAATCAGTGAGGTGAATAGAGAGCCAACTAATTGGGAACAAATATTTAGTACATGCACATCAGACGGAGCACTGATCTCTAGAATATATAAAGAACTCAAAAAACTTTACACCAAAAAAACAAATAACCCAATCAATAAATGGGCTAAGGAATTGAGAAGACACCTCTCAGAAGAAGATACACGATTAATTAACAAATACATGAAAAAATGTTCAACATCGCTGGCAATTAGAGAAATGCAAATCAAAACTACTCTAAGATTTCACTTCACTCCAGTCAGAATGGCAGCTATCAAGAACACAAGCAACAATAAATGTTGGAGAGGATGTGGGGAAAAAGGCACACTCATACATTGCTGGTGGGAATGCAAAATGGTGCAACCATTATGGAAAGCAGTATGGAGATTTCTTGGAAAACTGGGAATGGAGCCACCCTATGACCCAGTCATCCCACTCCTGGGTCTATTCCCAAAGGACTTAAAAACAGCATATTACAGTGACACAGCTATCTCAATGTTTGTAGCTGCGCAATTCACAATAGCTAGGTTGTGGAACCAACCTAGATGTCCCTCAGTAAATGAGTGGATTAAGAAAATGTGGTATATACGCACAATGGAATTTTACTCAGCAATAAAAGAAAATAAATTAATGGCATTTGCAGGTAAATGGATGAAGTTGGAAGACATAATGCTAAGTGAAGTTAGTCAGTCTCAAAAATCCAAGTACCAAATGTTCTCTCTTATATAAGGAGGCTAGTTCATAGTATTGTTGGATGGGAGGGTACATAGGAGGACTAGAAGAACACTAGAATGGTCAAAGGGAAGGGAGAGTAAGGGAGGGAGCAAGGAGGGAGGAAGAGGGAGAAAAGGAAAAAGAAAAGAAAAGGTGTTTGAATGAGATGGATATCATTTTCCTAAATGCATGATTGAAGACCTGAATTGTACGAATATACTCTGTTATACTCTGTATGCAAACAATTGTATGTAAAAAGATGCTAAATACATGCACTATGAGTTGTACATATTAAAAATTATAAATAAAAAAAATTAAAAAAAATCTTGTGGATATATACCCAGAAGGGAATTTGCTGGATTCTATGGCAAATTCTTTATCAAAATTTTCTTTTCTCCCTTCAGTACTGGGGATTGAACACAACAGTTTTACCACTGAGCTACATCCATAGTCCTTTTTATTTTGTATTTTGAGACAGGGTCTTGCTGAGTTGCTGAAGCTGGCCTCAAACCTGGGCTCCCTGTGCCTTGACTTATTGCACAGCTGAGATTACAGGCATGTACTATCATGCCTAGCTTATATGTAAAAATTTTTAAAGATTCATCATACTGTTTTTCAAAAAGGCTGCACCATTTTATATTACAGCAGCAGCAGGCAGGAGTTTCAATTCTCCACATCTTTGCTAACAGCAATTATTTTGTGTTTTTACTAATAATCCCCCTAATGGGTGTAAAGTTTATTTTACCTACTTTTGACACTATTTTAAATTTAAGCTTGGAAAATAATGGTTATTAGGAAAATTGTTAGTTTATTTTTCCATTTTTTTTGCAGGAAATTTTTTATTTAATGAGAATTTGGAAGCTTTATAATTTGTAAAGATCCTGACTACATTTATTTGAAAGATAAAAGCAGATTTCTTATTTTCCTGTGAATACATGATAGACTTTTTCCTTCCTTATGCCTGATACTGCCTAATAAAATATTTACTTGATTTTAAAGAACACACTGACTTCTTGCATTCACAAAAGGAATCTATAGATAATAAAGTTGTACAAACATGACATACATGAACTTGCCATTATTTTGATAACTGAACTGTGTTCTCTAGTTAAGAGTCTTCCAAAAATACCCCAGAAGTTTCTACCAATTATGAGAAGTAGGATGAATATTTGTGGTTAGATAATTTTAAGTCTTCTAAGGATAAGAATTTACAGGAAATTTTAGGCAAAAGCAACGCCCTCACACGTTTCCTTTTTTATTCACTACAAAATAGAAGCAAAAGTAAACAAAAGAAAGAAATGATATAGGAGAAATTAGAACAATGATAGCTTGATGAAATCAAGTCAACTTTGAATCTACTATTAATTATGAATAAGTACAAACATCTCCCAATTGCTTAATCTTTTCCTTCTTCCAAGGGATTTTCATAATGATCATATAAGTTAGTGTTGGTGTAGTCTTCATGCTCCTGAACAAGGAAATAAAGATAACATCAATCTGATTGTTATTTTTACCTAGAACACCCATCATTTCAAATTATTTCAGTTCTTAGGGAGGGTTAATAGGGTGTGACATTATTAGATTGCCAAACGCACAGAATCTTTTATCCATTTCAGTGGTCATGAGCCATTTCAACAGACAACTCTGATTGCTGACAGCAGGCTACAAAAGAAAAGAATAGAAAGCAAATGGGAAATCTTAAACAGAACTATGGTCAATGTACATATCAGTAAAATGAAATTACTGAATTTGCCAGTTGTTGCCCACAATTAAGAGGACTTCAAAAGGTCTTGACTTTTGCTCCTTATTTAAAATTGATATTTGACTTCATTTGCCTGATTTACTAATCTTTAATTCTAAGCTTTCAAATCAGTGCAAAATTATAGACTTCTAGTTTTGTCTGCAGTAGGACCAACATATGTGGAACATGTGGGATTTGTGAATAATGCACTTTGCTGGGCCAACAGCCTCAATGCCAGCCTAATTGTTCCAAGTAGTGGTTTGTTCCTTAACGAAGATTTCACAATGCAATTATTGTAGAAACACAATGATTACTTTAGGACAGATGGCAAAGTGGCAAGTTGGGTAAATTGTCCACATAATTCTGACTCTAAATCCTGAGTCTGATGAAGAATAAGAATTTGAATGACTATTCCAGGAGGAGTATTTGTACAGCTCTGAATTACCCACTTATTGCTCAGCTTTTCATTTTCTTTTACTTAAATAATGTAATCTTTGCTGTAGGGCTGAGACAATAAATGACAATGTTAATCGCTAAGCTAATTAGATACTTGAATAATGCCAAAGTATTGTTATATTTGTGCCTCCATCCATACTCTAAATTAAGAAATGTGAAGGGAAAAAAAATTGAAAGTCTACATAAATATATTTTAAAAATTAAAACCATGAATGAATCAACCATATGGATTGTATATATTAATGGCATGTAGCTATTTTTAAAATTTTATATTTACATCTGTAGCTATCAATCTATGTTCAAATATAATCTATGCATCTACTTAAGCACATGCCTCTCTGGGACTATCAGCATACAGATATGTATCTTATTTTAATAAGATAAATTGCAATATAGCAAAAGTCCACCTTTTGGCTATATTGTCTGTTCTCATAGAATACATAAACTACTGAAGTTTATCTTAATGTAACTTTTTAAGCTTCCCAATAAAGCACTGAGGAAAATTAAATTTTAATTGTAATGGGAATTTTTAAGCTAAGCTCAGTAAAGGTAATGAAATTCTACATGAAAATTTATAATTTTAAGTTCAAAGACACCTCTTTTTCTAAAAGTGCCTTTAACATTCATTTAATTACTATAAGAGGGGTCTGTAATTCAAATTAGGTATGAGCTACTAAAATAGGTATAGGGATATGGTATATACATTGTCTTAAAAGGATTTTGCCCAATTATTATGAAGTTATTTTTGCATATAGTTCTAGAATAGACAGATATAAATCATGACACACATTGTTTCATTGATGCTTTAGCACCTGTTCAAATTGCTACATCAGCTGGTCTGATTAACCACCTCTACTCTTAGGTATTGACACTGTTGCTATTTTACTTCACAGTCTCTCCTGGTTGCCTATAGAGTACTTTGTCTGGCCATGCATAGTAATCTATGACAACACATTTCTGGACTTTTAATGCTTCTGCAGCAATACTAAATACTAAACCATATGCTCAATGAATCATTTAAATGATGCTAAGAACTAGACAAGTAAATAGAGTTCATACCTTCACAAAACTATGCTGGGCTAAGTATTTTGAATTGATTTATAGAAAATAAGAAAGCATTGAAGGGTTTTTAGCTTGGGAATAACACACTGAATTTGCATTGCCCCTGGATCACTCTGGCAGTAGGATGAAATTTGAATTTGAGGGAGGTAAGGTCAAAGGTAAATGTGGGATAGATGAAAAAAAAAAAAAAAACACATTTGCCAAGTAGATGTTGGAATACAAAATAATGTATTGATTTGGGAAATAGTTAGGAGGAAAAATTCATGGTGGTACATAAATTCATTGAGCCATAATTGTGATGGAGAAGACAGAAAGAGAAATGACTTTGGAAGAAAAATGAAGATTTCAGTTTAGAGTTCTTGTTTTGTTTTGTTTTACACCCAGTTGGAACTGTACATCAGATATCTGAAGATGCAAATTTTAAGCATGGATAATAATCTCAGAGTTTAAAGTATATTTAAAAATTATTATTTATGTGGTAGCTGAATCATGAAAGAGTGGAAATCATGAGAGTAGTCAGAATAAGACAAGTAATAGCCTTGCATAGTATGACTTCTTAAACTTTCAGTGGTGGACACATGAAGAAGAGTTCTGGGAGAGAGAGAGGAGGAATGACCAGTCAACAACTAGAAGAAAACCCACATTATGCACTGCCATGAAGGCAAGGGAATAGAGAATTCAAAGGTGGTAGCTACAGCAGTGTCAGATGGTAAAAGCTGCTCAGTAGATATGAACAGAAACACATCCACTTTTTAATTTGGCAATATATGAGTTGTTTACTGGTCAATGAGAATTCCACTGGCCTCTTTCAATAGACTTAATAGATTGCATTTAAAAATCTGATTATGTTGTTGATATTATTCTATTTTCATTTTGTATGGTGCTCCAGCATACATGTTGATATGATGTTACATATTCTATATTTCTGATTATGTTTACTTTGATAGTTCAATAGCCAAAACACATTGCTAATTCATCAAATGAGAGAGTTTATGTAACAATACACCATTATTTTCCATGGGTGTGTTTTCACTTTACAATAGCAAAGCTGTGAGGTATGGGAGTAGGGGAGATATTGTATACTGCCATAGCCAGTTAGTGGATGGAGGTTGCCCTGGGGAGTGCCATAAATTTAGGGGAGGCAGCTGCTTTGGCCACAATTCATGGGGAAGAACTGGGCTTTGTGCTGGCAGGCAACTCCCCCAGAATCAAAGAGAATGGGTGCTGGGTCCTGAAGCACCTGGATGATGCTGTAGCATTTCATATAGTCATTCATGCAAAATAAACATGCAGAACCTGCATGTTTTATGTACTTAATAAGTGTTAACTGATCTTGAGTGATTAAATGAAAGGTATAAAGACTTTAGCATTACTATAAGACTTCATGTTGCCAAGGCCCTCCTTAACTCTTCATCCTCAACTTGTATAAACTCCCCCATCCCCTGTATGTTATGTCCCCTAAACTTGTCATCTTCCTGGTTGCGAATGTGAGGTTCCCTTTACTTAGAATCCATCCTACCATGCAACTTTGGAGTTACTTCCCTTTGGTTTGCAACTCAGACTTGTCATTTCTTAGGGAATTTTTCTCTAACCCCCCAAATGTTTTCTACTCCCCCTGTTTAACACCCCATAGCATGATATGACTTCTCTTCACAGCATTTACTACAGCTAAAACTAGACTCATACCAAGATGATTTGATTAATAAATAGCCCTTCACTAGACAGGAAGCTCCCTGAAGTAGGAAACACTTGTGATTCATGTCTACTATTTTGCTCTCATTACTCAACAATGTGGCAATAAAGAACTGTTAAAGAAATAAGTGAATAAAGAACCAGGCATTGATAAACATTATGTACCAAATTAATATTTTCTATAATATATAAAAGACAACAACAGCAGTAATAATTTTCATAGAGTAATGAAATCCCAACTCTCAGGACTTTTTCCCTGTCCATTCTGTGGCTGTATTTTATAAGCCTACATTAACAGAATAAAAGAGGATCTACTGGGTATATACTATAGCTATATGCAAATAGAACTAATCCAGATTAGTTGTAGGCTACTTGAATAGTAGGTAAGTTTCACATAATGAACTAAGGGTTTCCGTGAAAAAGCAGTTAGTTTTTCCTTTTTTTATTTTTTTGTAATAAACCACAAAGAGTCTGCAGCTAAAAGCAGGTGACTTGCATATTGAGCTGGAATCTAAACCATTGTGACAAGGACAGTGTGTTTTTATCACTAAAGCTCTTTGTCTTCACTGCTGAAAACATGTTTCTGACTCTAGGATGAAGTATCCCCTTTTGACCAATTTACTGAAGAATGTTCAAATTAAACTGAGTTTATATTTCCAATTATAATTAAATTACAGGGTAATAATTTGCACACTATGAAAATGGTTCTTCCTAACTAAAATTAGTGAGCTGGAAGGACTGCAGCAGCTTGGTCCATGAAGGGGTTCTGAGAGGCTATCGGCTGCAGGCACTAATGGAAGGCTCCAGCCTGGCCCATTTCTAGAGTGGGAAACACCTGTAGACAACATGAGTTAACTGCTCAGCATGAAATTTCCTGAAAACTTTAATCATCATGATATAATAGCTTCCTATTGCGGGCTCTCAATGTTCAGTATGTTTAAGAGTTACCTGGGGAGCTTGCTAAAAAGGAAGATTTTCAAACCCAAGTCCACATATTCTGATTTGGTTGCCTTTTGGAGCACTGGTCTCCTACAGATCCTCAGCACACATGAAATGGGACCAGTGATTGGCACCTGCTTCCTTCCCAACCTGCTGATGTTAACACTGAAGCTGTTTTATGACATTTGTCATTTTTCATACTTCTTTCTTCATACTTTTTCCTTTTGACTCCCTTTCACTTCCTTCTCCATATATGTGTCTAATTTTCAATATTCTTCACAAATGTCAACTATTATTTAAATCCAAGTCTCATACCTACCTCCGTGTACCTTCCTACACTATACAACAGAGATGGCAAATAGACAACATGCAGAATGAGCCTCTCCACCCAAGATCTATAGCAGGTATCACCAGTGTAACATGCCACTGATCTGGTTTTAAATTCTTCAAAATTGTGCTTCAGAAGCTACCACCAACCTGTGAAGTCTGGCAGATGAAATGAAACCTATGAGTCATTCACCCTGTTCATTGCTTCAAATATTATCATTACAATATCTATAGTATTCTATGACATTCATTTGTTTATATCTGTGTCTCCTACTAGACAGAGAGGTTGTGTTTTATTAACCATCAGCTCCCATCCCAGAACCTGGCACATAGTAGGTCCAGGATAAAAGTCTGATTAGTAAATTCCAAACTGAGTAATACTACTTTCTGTGGGAAGAGAATATATATTTTCTGTGTTCCCCCACAGTTTAGAAATAGCTTCTAGTCCTCTCTTATAGATTATAGCTTTGCTGAATTAATGCCTTTATAATCATTTGATCAAGGTCAGGACCTAAATGCAAATTAGTCTGAGAAATACTTTCGTTCTACCATTTGTATGTCTTCTTCATGACATTTCTAATTCATGACATTTCTAATCCAAGATGTATAATAATGAACATTTCTTACTGAGTTTGAGGAAAGAATTGGAGACTTCTCAGTCCATGATCATCAGGAGTTAATAGAAGGTGAGAAATCTAAGACTAAAGGCCCTTCTGTCTTAATTCCTGCTTATCTTTGGGCAAATGTCATTTTATTGAATAACCTCTAAGCCTCTGCTTTTTAATATAACAAGGGTTTTACACTACTGACCTGCCCTTAAAGAGCTTTAATAATGCTTATTCTTCTCAATGGAATGAGATAAGATTACACAGGGATGGAATTGACATGATTAGAATAAAGGAACCAGGAGGAACAAATGTTCAGAGCATAGCAGATACCATTCATAAATATCTTCAAAGTAGAAGCATTAGAATTTCCAACAGCCTTGTTATTAACAAGAATAGTATTATTTATAGCATGTTTTTTATTTAACCAGTACCTTCCAAAGAACTCAAAATAAAATGGTTCTGCTGAAGATAGTTGTTCAGTTTAATAAGTTGACTCTCCCAATAAGTAATTAATGAGGGTGAGAAAAAAAAAAATGTAACAACTAAATTCCTGAGCTCTTTAAACTATGTCTAGGCATCAGGGAAATGTTTGGTGAATTAGCTGGAAATACATCTGTGATATATCAGCTGGTATATTCATTTATGGGATGTCAGTTCCTAAATAGTTGTATTGCAACCTTTTCTAAACCTTTAAGAGATTCACTTAAAAAAAAAATTTTTTCATGGTTGTTTTTGCTTGCCGCCCCTAACTCTCTTTTGTCCTCATGCCCTATTTGCCCTCTTTTATCCATCTGATCAGTTTAATACATACTTTGAGTCAAACATTCAGGTTGAGATTTCCTTGCCTAAAGGAAAACACCATAGTGAAAGATTGGTGTATTTTTAAATTGTTCTTACTATATATTGTTTTTAAAATTTTTGCCAGAGTTGTAATTTTCAAGAATGTTGATTTGGGTCTCTCAGAGAGGACATAGTACAGAAATAAGACTGAGGGGTTTGATAGAAATGCAAGATAACATAAGTATAAGGTTTTTAGTTGCAGCCTTAGTAGATAGTAAAATGAGTGGGAATAATCTAAATGCACATCAAGAGTGGACTGTGTAGGAAATTAGGATCCGTGTGTGTAATGGAAGATAAAGTAGCCACAAAAATAATAAATTTTATCTGAGATAATATAAAAAATTAGTAACTTTTTTAAAAAAGAAACTTGTAGAGGAGTGTACTTGTGTGAGTTTGTGTTGAGACAGAGGGTATTATTGTTTGGATGTGAGGTGTCCCTCTAAAGCTCACATGTGAGACAATGCAAGAAGGTTCAGAGAGGAAATGATTGGGTTATGAAAGCCTCAACCCAATCAGTGAATTAATCACCTGTTGGTGTTAATTGAGCAGTAACTGAAGGCAGGCAGGATGTGGCTGGAGGAGGTGGGGCATTGGGGACGTGGCTTTGGGGTATAAGTGGAGATCTCTTCCTCTGTCTCTCTCTGCTTCCCAATCCTCATGTGAGCTGCTTCGCTCTGCCACACTCTCCAGCTATGGTGTTTACTTCACTTTGAGCCCTGAGGAATGGAACCGGCTATCAATAGACTGAGAACTCTGAAATCATGAGCCCTTAAAAAAACTTTTCTGCCTCTGCAATTGTTCTGGTTGGGTCTTTTAGTTGCAGAAGCAAAAAAAACTTACTAAACAGAAATTGATACTGAGAAATGGAATCATTGCTGTGTCTAACCTAACCACGTGGTTCAGAAGCTTTGGGAGCTTTTGGGATTTTAGGGAGGAATTTTGAGATGTGTAGCAGTGCAAACTGGACGTTCTTTAGATTGTTGTAAGCAGATCTTAATGGCCAATTCTGGTTGGAGCTCAGAAGACCAGAATGCCAATAAGACCATGGACAGCAAAGACAGGACTCAAAAGGGTGTAGAGGAAAAGGAGGACAATATTTGTAATTGGACTAGTGGCCATTCATGTTATATTCTGGCTGAGATGTTGGCTGCATTTTGCCTGTGTCCTGAGACTTTCTGTGAGGCTGATGTTAAAAGTGATGGACTTCTTAATCTGAAAGAAGAAATTTCAAGACAGCATAGCATCCAGAAAGTGGCATGGGTATTGCTGGAGGCTTTTAGCCAAGTTTATTGGGATATTCAGGAACAAGAGGAGAAAGATTTGAAAACTTGGACATAAAAGATGGGAGTAAAACTGGGCCAGGTGTGGAATATTCTAGTCTGGATGTGATGTGTCCCCCAAAAGCTCATATGTGAGACAATACAACAAGGTTTAGAGGAGAAATGACTGGGTTATAAAACCTTAATCCAATCATTGAATTAATCCCATGATGGAATTAACTGAGTGGTAACTAAAGGCGGGTAGGTATGGTTGGAGGAGATGGGCATTGGGAGTGTAGCTTTAGGGTATGTATTTTATGTCTGGTGAGTGAAGTCTCTCTCTGCTTTCTGATCATAATGTGAGCTGCTTTTCTCCATCAAACTCTTCTACCATGATGTTGTGCCTCACCTCTAGCCCCAAGGAATGGAGCCTGCTTTCTATAGACTGAGACCTCTCAAACTGTCAGCCCTCAAACTTTTCCACTTCTAACATTGTTCTGGTCAGGTCTTTAAGTCAAAGTAGCAAAAAAGCTGACTAAAATGGAAGGATTATAAGTTTTTGCTTATTTATCCATAAAATTTTTCTTTTATGACACATAAGAATCTTCTAACATTGCTGGGCACAGTGGTATTTGCCTTAATTCCAGCAATTCCTCAGGAGGCTGAGGCAGGAGGGTTGCAAGTTTGAGTCCAGTCTTATCAATGAAGTAAGACCCTATGTCAAAAAAAAAAAAAAAAAAAAAAAAAAACAAAAACAAAAAAAAACAGGTGGGGGGATGCCTGGAGATGTAGTTAAGTGGAAGACTGTGATAAGAGAACTAAAGGGACTCCATCTTGTTCATCAGCAGCCATCTTAGGAGTTCCCAGTAATAGTTCTATTTCTCAGAAATAATAGAATACGGAAAGTCCTGCCTCTGTACCCATTAATCGTTACCTAACATAACATACTTGGCAACACAAAAATAGCAATTCTTATACAATGTAAAATTGTTCTCTTTGGTTTCCATTTTTCCTGGGCAACGTACCTTGTCAGAGATTGATTGTCTAGATGTTAGTAACCATTCTCTAATGTGTACTCAACTAGGGTCATCTTGACCCCATTCCCTCCTACTTGGTTGTTGCTATACCAACCTGGAAAGTCCCGTGGGAAATATTATTGTACCCATTGCTTTGTCTTGCTAACTGCCTAGATTTAGCTTCTGTACCGTGGCTTGCTTGCATTGGCTGAAACCCTGCAATTGAATATTCCTCTGTGATTTTTCTCTTTATAAACCCTTGAAAATCACTGCTGGCACGCCATCTTGTCACACGGTGTGATGTGTGAGGATGGTGGCCGCTGATCAGCTTAATAAAGGCTTTCTATTGGCTCAAGTGTGACGTGGCTTGGAGTTTTAATTGGCATTATGCTGGGTACAACATTTTTGGTACAACAAGACCACCCCAGAGATCATTCCCCAATACCGTAAAATTCTGCTAACATTAAGTTCTGTGGGATTATAAAACTTTTTCAAAATGTAAGTACACAGTTTTAAAATGTTAGTTAAATTATAAATGGAAAGACATGGTTGTCAGAATTTTGGTTGGGCTTGAAGCTTTCCTCTATTACTTCAAGCTGAATTTGAGTATTTTTACTTAATCCTATGGATCATGGACCTCATCTGCAAAATGCCTACTCTACATATTTGGGGAAGAATTAAAAGAGAGAGTATAGGGAAGGCATTGAAGGCATTTTCTGATTCACAATAACACTCAATAACTGATGCCATTATCATAAGGAGACTAGAAAATAGAGAAAAAAAACTAAATATATTGAATTCTACAGTTTATTTTTTAAAGAACTTTGTTATGGTTTCTAAATTACATGGTACCATAAAATTTTTAACTCTATAAATGTGCAATTTTGAAGGTTTGATATGATTTTCTGCTTATTAAATGGAATTGCTTTCTCTGCTTTCATTCGTCCTTGTTGCTGTGGTTTCAAACTTCTTTTGTCGTTTTTTTGAATTCTAGAAAGTTACTATGCATAAACAACTAGGACAGAATCATTATCATTGTAGTAAGACAGAAGTTATATTATACTATAGCTCTTAGTATATGAATACCTCAATATGGCCAGGACTCCTGGTCATTGAGTTCTCAATGTTAGGTAGAGATCTCTGGTTGGCTGATTGTTGGTTTTTTGTTTTTTTTTGTTTTTTTTTTTGTTTTTTTCTTTTGAGGATCAAGTTAGGCTGTCAGTTTGAAAAAGTATGTTTCACATTAAATGTTCCATTTCTTGTCCATGAACCATTCAAATTCTCACAGAGTCTCTGCTAGTTCTTTAAAATTTTTATGTTTATCTTCTTTAACGGTTATCTTTTCTTACAAGTTACTCTTTCTAACAACCCTAGTCAAATGCAGGCATTCCTTGGCTTATTTTCTGACAGGTCTATTCCATTACTGAATATATAGAGGTAGAAAAACAGGAGCTAACCTAGTGATACTATTGGTTATATTTTCATATTCATTTTCTCAGTAGCACACTATATGCTTCTTGAAGATACAGCTGTTGTCAGTTTGTAGTTTTCAAGGCTGAGTACTTTGCCTTTCAGATGACAAGCACTCAGAAAAGATGTGCTGACTACTCATTGTAAGCTGGTGAATCTGAAGACCTTGTTTCTTTTCAAAATACCCATAATATTTTCAAAAAGAAAAAAATATGTAAATATGGTCTGAACAAAAGGAATTTTCTTCCATAATTCAAGCTTTTTTCAGAATCTCTTAAGGGAATAACCACTAACAATTGAACATTTTGTAAAAATAAATTTATTGGGGAAGTGGATACAAAGTAAATTAAATGCATGTAGAAATATGGCACAACCAAACCCATTATTCTGTATAAGTAAAATACATATATATATGAGTAATTATATGACTTAGTGTCTGTCGTAGATAAATGTGGGAGGATGGTAAACTATGTTTTAGTTATTTGTTGCTGCATAAAAAAATTGCCTAGGTTAATTCAAGTCTTCCAAGAAACAGATACCAGGACAGGATTACATAAAACAGACATCACTTAGGAGAATCACCCTGAGAAGGTAAATGGAGGGGATGCTGTGGAACCTTCCATTGTGAGATAGTTCTGTTGCCTGTGAAGGATAAGGAAGGGAAGGACTTATATGAAAGGAATTTCAGATTGTAGCACACTCCTGAAAATATATCTTCCAGTGCAATAGGAACTCCTCAGGATTAAGTTGTAAATTAAAGGACTCCAACGCCTCACAGGAATGGGCCTGCATTAGTACCCCTGACAAGTTCAGGCATTAATTTGGTGCAGCTGGAGTAAAACATGGCCTGGCAATGACACAGAGGTTGACCCTGGAAGGCAACAGCTGAGGATCCAGTCAATGAATTCCTTGTAAGTTCTCTTAGTGGAAAAGCTAGGACTTGGAATAAATTCACTTCTGCTTCCAACCAAAGCTGTCTCAAAGTCAACGCAGATTCAAGCATGGGCTTGCCATCCATTGATGGAGAAGCAATAAAGAATTAGTGTACCTCTCTAACACACCATGCTTTGCCCCTCAGGCTGACTACTTTCCCTTAAAATTCTCTTTTGACAGGCCTATCTTCATTCTGTTTCTCAAATCTCCTTCTTTTTATGGTTTTAGATTATATAGGCTAGAACAAATTTGCATGGGATTTGGAAAGTAGAGGTGAGGTAGCATTTACTCTCTTAAGGTCTCCATTGTAAGTGGCAGTGACAAGACAGAACATGGATGGGAGGAGATTCCATATTGTGTTTATTCTTCTCTATTCCACATCTGGCTTCAAACTAGCTGGTGGTTAGCAGGACCAGCAGCTCTTGGCACCAACAAACCCATCACCGGACACCGGCTAAAGATCCATAATGGTAAAGTTTTCTGAAGATTTCTCCACCAGGTTGCCCTCCACAGTTGCACCTCAGTGGCTAAACATGCTGGCTGTTTAGATTGGGTGGTCAATTTCTTCTCTAAACCTCTACTCCTCATTTCAAACTGTCCATTACCTCCAATTGTGTAAAGCCTGATTTCTATGATAAATCCCTTAACCCATACTGCTTTCCTGATTAATCCCTAACAATGTCACCCAAATAACTCTTTTCTTTATAAAACTTTGAAACTGATTTTTCAAAATCATGAAATTCAATACTTAGAAGAGTATGAGGAAAAATTATATATCATTGATATGATTTTAATGCATTACAATTTCTGTCAATTATTACTTAGGGAGCACTAAATGCAAAACAATAAAATGCATATAGTTAAAAGTATTTAATGAACATGATATTTGTATAGAAAACACATAGTATACTGTGTAGAAAACTATAAAGTCATTTAAAGAAATAGACCCCAACCTGGGAATGGCGATTCACACCTATAGTCCCAATGATTCCTAAGGCCAAGGCAGAAGGATTACTTGAACCCAGGAATCCAAGACCAGCCTGGCAACATATTGAGATTCTGTCTAAATAAATAACAAGAAAAAAGAAAAAAGAAAAAAAAGAAAAAAAATAACGTGAGAAATGGTTGCTGTCCCTCATCATAAGTCATTCTACCAACATTGAAGGCTTAACACACAAAAAGATTTCTTTTTGCTCTCACTGTATGACCAGCATAGGCAGCTTGGGAGCTTTGATCTATAGCATCTTAAGTGTGCCCAGACCATTGGGACCTCTACAAGCATGTAGCTGTGTGGTCGAGCACATGTAGCCTTTTAGTGAATGAGACAGCTGAAAGGTTGAGCTCCAACTCTGGTGTGGTTTTACTCAGAAGTAACACCTACTAGCTATTTCCCAGCCCATTGGCCATGAGGAGTCCCATAACCCTAAATTCAAAAAGGCAGGGAAATGTGAGGGAGAAGACATATTTTGATGAGTGTTGCTCATCCTACTGGAGAAGGAACAAACATTAAAGACCGGAAACACCTTAACAAAATATTTTAAAGTGAGTATGTATAAACACTAAATTCTAGGAAGACTGAGGTGATAGGAGTGATTTGAATTAGTTGATCAATTATTATGACTAAAATATTTCTTTTTCTTTTCTTTTCTTTTTTTTAATGTGGTGCTAGGATTGAATCCAAGGCCTTAGACATGGTAGGAAAGCACTCTACCACTGAATTACATCCCAAGCTCTGGCTAAAATAATTCTTAAAATATGGGAAGTATTGAGACAAATTGCAAAGGATGTGTTGAGCTTGGATGAATAATCAGATACACTTCCCAGTAAAAGAAGAGAGTTAGAAGTGGATGACTAAGTGCTGTAGGGAAAGACTCTTGTAAGGAAACAATGAGAAAGGGCCTTAAAATCAATGCCCTAAATGAGAGCTAAGGTGAGATGGTTGATAAGAAGGATTTCAAAAATATGTATTGGGTAGTTAAGTCATTTATTTATTTATTTATTTTTTAAGGAATGAACTCGGTGCAATGAATTTTCCTCTTACTACTGCCTTCATAGTGTCCCAGAGATTTCTATACAATGTATCTGTGTTCTCATTTACCTCTAGGAATTTTTTAATCTCCTCCTTGATGTCTTCTTCAACACCTTGTTCATTCAGTAGCATGTTGTTTAGCTTCCAGGTGTTGGCATAGTTTTTCTTATTCCTTGTTTTGTCATTGATTTCCAATTTCATCCCTTTATGGTCTGATAGAATGCAGGGTAGTATCTCTATTTTTTAATATTTGCTGAGAGTTGCCTTGTGACATAATATATGGTCTATTTTGGAGAAGGAGCCATGTGCTGCTGAGAAAAAGTGTATTCATTTACTGAGGGATGAAATATTCTATATATGTCTGTTAGGTCTAAGTTATTAATTGTTTTAACGAGGCCTAAAGTTTCTTTGTTTAGCTTTTGTTTGGATGATCTATCCATTGGTGAAAGAGGTGTGTTGAAGTCCCCTAGAATAACTGTGTTGTGGTAGTTCTTCATGTTTAAAAACTCCTGGTGGGTTCTAAAGTATATATGCATGCCAAGAACACTTAAAAATGATTTTGTCAATTATGTGAAGAGTAAAACACTAGAAGAGCTGATCAACATACACATTAGCATGTAAAATTCCATATAAGGTATGAAGCACTTTGTTTCTTCCTGAAACAAATTCTGAAGCTGACTGCCTTGTGTTCCTGGGAAAATAGCTAAGTCATGTTGACATGACTTCGTCAACAGTTCTTAGTACCTTGAGTTGAGTTATTGACATAGGTGATTTGCAATGTAGAGAGAATAACAAGATATAGCTGTGAATTAACTGCAGAAGTGCTGAAAGAGTCAAAATCAACTCCAAGTTTGAGAATGTCTAGAACTTGGGGGATAAGAGAATACTTTCTAGGAAGCAACTGTGATTTCTATCACTAATAAAATGATCTAGAAAAATAACATAGCATGATTGTTATGGACTTGGAAATTGAAAATTTAGTTTTCAGTTTCAAATACTTGACAACTGTATTACGACAAATGAATGTATGTAGAAGGAAAATGAGGAGTGAAGGTAGTTAATGAATAGAGAAGGCTTGGAAATAGTCTGAGGGGATGATAGTAGCTAATAGAAAATAATGAAATGTAAGTTAGTACCAGAGAGAGGTAATAAGGAGAAGAATACTATTATGGAAACTCTGCATGGTAGGTAGATACACAAACATAAAACTAAAGAGTTAAATTCTTTGTGGTAATCTAGTATAATGGTTTAGAAGTGAGGTGTCCCCAAAAACTCCTGTTAATGCAGGGATGTTCAGAGGTGGAATAGACTGTGAGAGCTATAACCTAATCCATCTATTCTAGTTTGAATGGGTAATAACTGCAGGCAGATGGGGCTTGGCTGGTTGGGATTAAGGGGGTGTGCCCTGGAAGGGTGCATTCTCTCTGTATCGCCTTCCCCTTTTCCTTCTTTCCTCCTTCCTGATCCTGTGCCATGAGCTTAGCAGCTTTCCTCAGCTGGGCCCTTTCCCCATGATGTGCTGCCTCACTTTGGGTTCTAAGCAACGGGGTCTTCAGCCATCTATGGACTGAGACTTCTGAAACTGTGAACTCCAAATAAAATTTTCCTCCTCTAAGTTCCTCTTGTCAGATATTGTGGTCACCAAGATGCAAAAGCTGACTAAAGCAGATAGAATAAGTTTTATTTCACAAATCAGAAAACTGAGATCAAGGCTGGTGTGGCTCAGACAGAATCCTATAACTTGTTTCCCACGGATCTGGGAATAAGCAGGACTTTCTTGTTCTGGGCTGGGCTCTGAAGTACACCGCTGGCCCTAGGCCTTCCATGCCAATGGAGGCCTCAATGTGTGTAAGCACTTTGAGAGAGTGTTCACCTTGTCCTGCAGGAAAGTAATCAATGACTCTCACCTTAACACTTGCTGTAAAGTTATAACAAAAGGGACTTGATACTGTCTGCCCCTGGAAGTGGAATTGGTGAGCAGAGGGAGAGGTAACAGTCACAGGCTGCCTGTTTGCCTAGCTTATGGAGCATGAAGTGCTAATTAAGAGGTGTGTGTATTTAGGACCTCTGAACTGAATTGAGGCCTAAGCATTTATAAAATTACAGTGTTTGTACTTTGTATTTTTAGAACTTTTCAGTTTTATTTCCTGTAGGTTTTCTTTTGGCATAGCCTGTCACAAAAATCCAACCTTAAAAAGGTCAAACCTATTAAAAAGCAAAAGTGCTAGAGATATTTTCTTGTCCTTCCTTTATGCATTCTGCTTAATTTTTGAATTGTTAATTGGAAACCAGCTCCAACTTCAAAAGCTCAGTTGTAGCTGAAGACAAACTATTCTTGTAACTATAACTGTCAGACTTGCTCTATTAGGCCGTGTCCTTACTTATTTGGGGCACCTTGAAAGCTAATTTAACCAATGGTACTCAGTCTACCAGTGTAAAGGAGAACAGCAGGGATTTTAGCTTTGCTGACAGAAGAGCAAGTAGAACACAGTCCCTTAACAGTTCTCTTTGTTAGTGTTAAACTCTTTTGAGGGGGGAATAGGGCTCAGTAGTAGAGTGCATGCTCAGCATGCATGAGACCCTAGGTTCAATCCCCAGTACCACAAGAAAAAAAAAAAAAATCTCTTTGACCTCATTCCTGGTTTATTGTAAAAATGAAGACCCACCTCTTGTTGTGAGCCATCAATAACCCTGAAATCTATTTTGCCTACAGGTTAAAAGCAAATTATTTCTGAGCAAGGTTACATTTCTTTCCAAGATCAGAGATCCCGTTCGATCAGGGAGATCATAACTCTTGAATTTACCAGTGACTGTTCTTAGTATTGAACAAATTTTATAAAGGAGGCCATTGCTCTGGACTGAGTTCCTACCTGAACTAGGCCCAAACTGACCAGCCCAAGCCCAAATGGAGTCATTTATGCTAAGTGATCCATAATCAAAATGGAGCTTTAAGGAGAGAGGTAAACCCCCCACAGGCATTTTTCCTGAAAACAGGAGATTCACAGTAGCCAATGCAAAAAGGACACAGCATAATAAGAAAGAACCCTTACAAGAATATTACCCTGAAGTAACCTGGTATTAACCAATCTTCTTTTACCTATTATTATGTTTCTTTGTTCCTTTTTTAAAATTTTGCCAGCTTTTTAAATGCTGTGACCAAATTACTTGATAAAAACAATTTTAGAGGAAGAAGAGTTTATTTGGGGCTCATGATTTCGGTTGTCTCTGTCTATAGATGGCCACCTCCATTGCTCTGGGCCCAAGATGAGGTAGAACATTATGACAGAAGAATATGGTGGAGGAAAGCAACTCAGCACAAGGTCACCAGGAAGTAGAGAGAATGTGTTCCACTCACCAGGGACAAAATATATACTCCAAAGACACGCCACCCCCCCCCCCCCGCCCCGGAACCCACCTGCTTCAGCCATACCCTACCTGTCTACAATCAACCACCCAGTTAATTACTATCAAAGGATTAACACATTGCCTAGGAGAGCACTCATTCTTTTTATAGAATGAAATGCTGCCCAATTTTAGAATTGCAAATAAAAGCCAATTAGATATCTAAAATAAATGTATTGTAATTTTGTCTTTTGATAATTTGTAAGGCTTCTGGGATTCACTTTCTTCAACTTTAAAATGGAGTCAATAATAGAACTTATCCTGCATCATTATGGTGAATATTAAATAACATTTGTGAAATATTTTACACATTCTCATGGAAATATTAAGTAACTTGATAAAAGCTTTAAAGTTATGAAGTGGTAAGATTTGGATTTAAATACAGTTCTACATATTTCTTATATGGTAAATATAATGACTGGTCCATACATGTAACTGGTTATCATGGCTGTTATTATTGTGTTTAAGAAAATCTGCTAGTTCTTGCAGAATTTCAAAAGTCAGTCAGGCCGTTTTACCCTTCTTTATATGGCCTGAGTGCAATATGATTAAAAAGAGAGAACACTTCTATAAATGAGAAATGCTACCCAGGAGACTGTAGCATGTGCTGAATGAACAATAAACTTAGGTGTGCTATGATTTGAATTTAAGGAAAGATTATATAAGACTGATATGAGCGGGTTAACTTCATGAGAAGACTTCAGTCAGACTTGAAGGATTGGTCGTATGTGGATAAAAAGAATGAAAAAGGAAGAGCATTCCAGTTAGGTATTAAGTGGACAAAGAAACTGGTAGGAATGGGAGATAATTAGAAGATTTGACCGCTGGAATGATGTGTGTAGATTGGTAATGAGAAGTTAGTTGAAATCAAGGCAGTGATGAATGGTGCAGCACTCTGAGTGCCAAGCTACAGGTTAAACTTTTCCATGGACAGTGGCAAATTAATGAAGAGCTTAGGATCTTTGTGTGTTTTATCTTTTGATCAAACTTGCTTAGAAATACCTTCTGAAATTGTACCATGTTTTCGGATGGCATTGGTCCAAATCTTATTAATTAGCAAGAATCTTGATTTCTCTCAGTTTAGTAAAATCTTTCTGTCCATCGTTTTTTAAAGTGAAAGCAGAAATCAAAATGCAGATTTAAAGCTTCCTTAGAAAATATCAAAACAAACATAAGCGAAAGAATTCCTGACACACAAAAAAAAACTTTCAGTAGAAGAACACAAAAAATATTTATGCATAATTAGAAAAATCATTTACATGTAATATTGAATATTATGAAGACTATTGAATATTATGAAGTCTAGACACATCATTGCCACAGATGAGACTGTTTCATTCAAGAAGAAATTGACATTCTTTAGGTTGTAGGGCTGAGCTGTGGGCTGTGTATCTTTCTTCTGCTGTTTTTGTACAGACTCTTTGTTAAGCATGATAGGTGATTCACAAAACAAATCATAGATACTACTTGATCAAACAAAACCAAACACACTTCCAAGCCCACACACACCCTTGCTACCACATGCTATCATCTTTTTCTAGTTCTCTATTTTAACAAATTTAACAGTCACCTAGGGTTTTTAAAAGCCTGGTGAGTGTTTATAGGAACACAATCAGCTCTGTAGTTAAATCTCACCAGCGTTTCTCTTTATAAGTCTCTATATTTAGAGGCTTGTCACTTAGCTATAAAAATACTGTTATGGCTTGGAACTTGTTGTACATGAACTCAGTCAAGACAAGATGGTCACACAGCTTTTTGCTTCTCTTTAAAACAAGCTATTTTGACTACTTCTTACTTTCAAAAAAGCTGAGCTAAAATGGGAGGTTGTCATTTTTATACTTACTCTCTCACAGCTGTAAAAATGGTTCCAGTTAATTGAGTAAAACCGTTTTAGGTCACTACACTCTTATGTGGAGGGAAGTATATTTAGCAGCATAGGGGAACTTGACATTTTAAAGGTAGTTAAATTCTGAAAAGTAATAAGTTGCTGATCGACTGCAAGTATGTGTATACTCAAAGACTTAAAATAAAGATTATTTCTTGAGAATGTATATTTTAGACCTTACTAGAGCCATTGACTTTTTAAAATTCACTGTAGCCATCTCTTCTGAGCTACACCTTTGAATTAATTTTATTTAATCCCCAGAGACTTACATTTATTGAAAAAATATCAAAAGAATATTATTTAGTTTCATATGTAGCATTATTGCTGCTGTTCAAAAGCAAAATAACAGTATTGAACCATTATAAAAATATATACAGTGAAATACTATTCAGCCATAAAAAAGGATAAACTCCTTCATTTACAACCATATGGATGAAACGGTAGATTAGTGAAAGAATTTAGGTGCAAAAGCCAAGTACCAGGAGTTCTCACTCATATATGGAATCTAAAAATGTTTATCTCATAGAAGTTGAGAGTAGTATGGGGCTGGAGAGTGTGAGAGGAGGGTAAAGTTGGGAAAAGTTGACTAATGGATGCTAAGCTATGATTTAGAGAAGAGCAAGAGTTTCTGGTGTGCTGTTGTCTAGCAAGGGGACTACAGGTAACAATGATGAACTGTACATGTCAAAAAGCTGGAAAAAAATCACATTGAAAATTTTCACCACAAAGAAAAGATATTTGAGGACAAATATATGTTTAACCTGATTTAAACATTACAGACTATATACGTGCATTGAAACATCACATGGTATCACTGGTATATTCATTTTTTTTTTGTTTTTATGTCAGTTAAAAATGTAAATTCAATTTAAACAAAAATAGTTATGACAAAGATGATTTATCAATACATTGCAGATATTTGGTCATTTAAATTTTAATCATAATAAATAGTGCTCATTTTATAAAGCTAGTAGCTTTTACATCACTCCTTAAGATTTTAGAATGTTATCTCTCACCATGACAAAGAAGGCAAAAGAAGTATTGTCTTTATTTTACAGCAAGTACAATCAAAAGCTTCAGAATTTGTACTTCCTTTTATTCAACTGCTTTTGCTTCTCCCAGAGGTGCTGTGATCAGGGTCTGTTTCTGGATATATAGAGATGGGTAGATAGATATTTCATTGCTCTGTTTCTGGCATCAACAGTAATCCCTCCCTACTGCCCCCACAGCCCTGAGACCAGTTGGGGAGTGAAATGAGACACTTTCTGAATAACTAGAGCACTAGAGTCTTGTGATTCCCCCAGAAAAGAGCAGGAGGAGGGGCTACCCTAGCAGCTTCCTCAGTGTCCTCTGTCCGGTATTTTGTTTAATCTTACTTGTGGATTAATATTCTAATTTCATATCTCTTTCATTTTCTTTCTTGCTTAACATATTTCTGACAGATTCTAAATCAGCACAAAATCACTCAGCAGTTCAGGCTGTGGGTTTTGTTTTCATGTGTGTGGTTAGTAATACTGCTAGGTGGTTGTTATAGTAACCAGTTCTCTTCAGCAGAGGAAGGAGTATGGGCATTTGACAGTGCTTAAAATTTAATAGAAGGAGATAAAGTTCCTAGATTTCATATTTCATTAGGGGATGATTACAGGGCAATCAGGGCAATGTCTATTCTTTAAAGACTATTATATTTAAGTAAAAGGTAAATTATCTGCAGGTGCTATCTATTCTTCTCCCTGAATTAACAAGGATAAATTTAGTCTCCATCAGGTACTTTAATTGGTTTTTGTAATTATTCATCTAATGCATATCCAAGTTGCCAAAATAAATTCCGTAAAGCCAGATTCGTATGACATGGCCTCTCACCACATAAAATTTGCAAACAACTAAGTTCACAGTGAATGCTTCTTTTTCCTTTTTTTTAAAAAAAAATTATTTCATTTTCTTTATTTTTTTGTGGTGCTGGGGATTGAATCAGGGCCGTGTGCATGCAAAGTGTGCCTCAACCATTGAACTTCATGTATTTTGATTATTCTTTATTTCAAAAGTACTTGCTGTTGGTTTGAAAAGTTCTTTATTCTCCTTTCATTCTCAATTCCCAATTGTCCTATTACCAGATCTATTTTTATACAATTACAAGAGTATCAATAAAATACTTATGTCCTTCTCAAATAAATGTTTGTTCACAGAAGTGAGATTTAAAACACTTGTATTTGTTCACAGGTTATGGGAATCATTTTCTATGCATTTGGTATATACTATAAAATATTTTGCATCTTTAAAGATATACCTTGTTAAAGTAAAAGATTGCATAGTTTATTTTGTCACAATTAATAGTAGTGCCTAACTTCTTGTCCTGACTAATCACTGTTGTAATGTTTGTTATCCTCCATAGAAAAAGTGCTGATAGAAGAGGAATTGCTTCATCATGGGACAGGAACATCTCGTGTTTTATAAATATCGCTAAGCTGCCATCTGAAAGAATGTCACATTTATTATATTGTTATTGGTATTAATGTGCCAATTTATTCACACCCTCATCAATGACAAATCTCTCTTTCAAAAATATATTGCCTATCTGGTAGGTAAAACATTATGTTACCTTGGTGTCTTGATTTTTATAGAGTTCCTAAGATTTTTTTTTTTTTTTTTTTGTCTTTTTGTTCTTAGTATTTTTTTCACATCCACTAATTCACTAATTAATTGTGTTTTATCTTTGGGTCATTTGTTCACATTTCAGCTGATATAAACATAGACAGTGCATATATTTTTCTTCTGGACACAAGAGTTCTGCATGAGATTGCAAGAATGGATATAAAGAAGTATGTATATGATATTTATTTTATATATAATTATATTTACTTATGCATATACACTTATGAAGTATAGATACATATGGGGAAAACAACAACACACATAATTATATGTATATCCGTACTTGTCTCTCTTTATATGAGGAGATATTTTTCCTAGCCTTTCATTTTTTTCTTGCAAATTTTGCAGTATCCTTCATCACACAAGTGATTTACATTTTTATGCAGTCAAATATGTCTTATCCTTATTTGGGAGCTTCTTTGTTTTCCTATATTTATCACTAGTGTTTTGTTGAATAATTTTAAACACTTACATTTTGACAAAATAATAGTATATTTTCATTTACTAGATGACATATGCATATGTAAATTTTCTTTACCAGTAGAAAGCTAACTTCCCCAATATTGCTCACAGAATTCATCCTTTTCAGATGGCTAGAAATCCTCTATGCCCTTTACTAATTTCCACAGATACAAGAATATACTTTAAGACTTTATTCTTTTTCATTTATTGATAATTTTTGTAATGCAGGAGCCCTGTTTGGGGAGATGGCTAGATTGCGGTTGACTATGGGCCATGGACATGTTTGGGCATTGCCGCCTTCTGTAGTCTCACGGGACTTGGCCTGGGATCTCGAGAGACTTGAGCCGTGACTTGGCAGATCAGGCCAGCACCATTCCTGCTCGGGTGCGTGAGATGAGACCTGAGAGAGAATGGATGGGGTTAACGCTATTGTGTATATATATTGTAGTTTTTTTGTAAGAGTACGTGCCTTGGTTTCTTGTGAGAGTGTGTATGTGGTATTAGAAATTACAAGAGACAGAAAGAGAAAGATAAAAGAATTTTTTTTCATTGCCATCCTGTCTCCGGGCTCCTTCCCATGGCGCCACCGTTCCGGGCTGCAATCCCTTTCCGGCGACAACAGTTGGTGGCCCGTTCGGGGCATTCAGCACAGCAGGTAAGAACTGAGAAACCTCGCAGGAGTCTCTAGTCAGAGTGGTTAAAATGGGTTCGAAAATAACTAAGACCCAAGTGTACAAGGCTCTTGATAAGTTCTTTGATATAGCTGAGTCTGTCGTTAGTGAGGAGGATTTAGAAAACAGTGAAGGCGATCATGAAAGCGTAGCTTCCGCTGAGTCAACTAAGACCAGTAAGGACAGTATTAGAAGCGTCCCAAAAATGACAAAGATCCGAGCTGCTAAAGCTATTCAAGATTTATTAGAGATAGTTCAAGGATACATGGTCTCAATTGAACCTGGGACTCAGGATGTTACTGAGTCAGTTAGGACCAATGAGAGTAGTAGTAGTGAGGAGGAAATAAGTAAAAGTGAGTTTGAGAAAATGAACAAAAGGAAATTAAGGAAGACCAAGATAAGGGATCGTCAAGTGGAGGAACTTGTGTCCTCTACTCCTCCATGGGTAGAATCCATTACAGAAAATATGAAGGGTATCACTATGTGTTTACATACCCTAGAAATAGAAATAAAAAGTCTTTCTGAGCGCTTATGCGCTCTCGAGGGTAACTCACAGATACATTGGGAACTGCCAGTATTTGAAAATGAAAATGGACAGAGGGGCCACCAGTCAGTAGATTTCAAAACAATAAAAAATCTCAAAGACGCAGTAATGACATATGGAACCTAAGCTCCTTTCACGTTGAGTATACTGAAGTCCCTTAACACCTTTAGCTTAAGCCCCGCAGACTGGAAACGTCTATGTAAAGCAACATTAAGTGGGGGACAATACTTGGTTTGGCGATCGCAATGTCAAGAACTTTGTATAGAAATAGCTAAAAGAAATGCAGCTGCAGGGTTTGGAGATCATAATATAGAAATGCTCACAGGAGAAGGGCAATTCGCAGATGTACAGGATCAAAAATATTATACCCCAGGAGTATATGCTCAGATAAACGCAGCTGCCTTAAAGGCATGGAAAACTGTACAAGGACCTGGGGATCTACAAGGTAGCTTGTCCAAAGTAATTCAAGGACCTAATGAACCATATGCTGAATTTGCTGATCGACTTTTGAGAACTGCAGGTAGAGTTTTTGGAGACGTTGATCAAGGTATGCCATTAGTTGTCCAATTAGCATATGAAAATGCTAATAAATATTGCCAAGAAGCCATCAGGCCATGGAAAAATAAAAAGGATCTTTCCATATATATACAACTATGTAAAGATATAAATGATGCCTTTGTCACAGGGAATGTGATTGCAGCAGCTGTGAGAGATGCTGCCCCTCAAAATTTCACAAAGGGCTCAACATAGACATTATAATCAATCAGGATATTCTAGGCAAAATTATCATAATCAATCAGGCTATTCTAGGCAAAATCCCAAAAGAGAAATAAGACCAAATTCATACCGTGCTCCAGGTTGCTGCCCCAGGTATAAGAAAGGAAATCATTGGGCCAATAAATGCTATTCAAAATTTGACATCCATGGAAATCCTTTGATCAGGAATTCAAAAAATGGGGCATGGGGCCCAGTGCCCCAGGGCCCACAAATGTTCGAGGCATTGGAGGAGGAGTATCCTCAAGCATCCACTCAGATGCTTCCCCGACACAATCCCTACTACCCATCCAGTCCCTCGCCAGAGGAACAGGAGGAAATGCAGGATTAGACCTCTGTTCCACCGCCCGAATAGTGTTAACACCTGAAATGGGGGTTCAACTGATTCCCACAGGAGTCAGAGGACCTGTTCCCTCAGGGACTGTAGGACTTATTCTCGGGCAAAGTCCTGAAAGCTTATTAGGTTTGCAAGTGACCCCAGGTGTAATAAACTAAGACTACAAAGGGGAAATAAAAATAATGCTTAGCTCACCCCAAAGTATAAGTTCTATTAATCAGGGAGATAGAATTGCTCAGCTGCTCCTCCTTCCAAATTTACATAATTCATTTAAAATGAATATGCCTCTAAATAGGAAAAATAGAGGATTTTGTTCCACTGATTCTAGACCCATAGTTTGCTGGGTTCGAGACTGTACAAGGAGGCCTATGTGTAAAATAAGAATCCAAGGAATAGAAATGGAGGGTCTTATAGATACTGGAGTTGATTCTTCCATCATTAATTTACATCAATGGCCCAAACACTGGCCTCTGCAAAAAGCTTCAACCAGTTTAAGAGGCTTGGGATATAATAACCTCCCAGAAAAAAGTGTGGTAATTTTAAAATGGGAGGATGATGAAGGACATAAAGGAACATCTCAGCCTTATGTTTTACCTAATCTACCGGTTACTTTATGGGGAAGAGATATTTTACAACAAATGGGAGTACACCTTGCAACCAAACCTGCAGGTGTTAAATGTAAAAATCTACAGGGTAATCTTAACCCAAAAAGAAATCATTATCAAAAAGTACAGGGTAAGCTTAACCCTAAAAGAAATCATTATCATATAGGAAAAAGACATTTTTCTTCGGGGCCACTGAGAAAATAATTTTGAAAATACCATGGCTTTCTGATAAGCCAGTGTGGGTCCCTCAGTGGCCCCTATCTAAAGAGAAATTACAAGCGGCCCACCTACTAGTTCAGGAACAATTAGAAGCAGGACATATAGAACCTTCCACCTCTCCCTGGAATTCCCCCATATTTGTGATCAAGAAAAAATCAGGAAAATGGCAATTATTACATGATCTTAGACAAATTAATAAAACCATGCAAGTCATGGGCCCTACTCAACCTGGACTTCCGAATCCTGTAGCTATTCCAAAAAATTTCCATGTTATTAGTCTTGATATAAAGGATTGCTTCTTTTCTATTCCCCTACATCCTCTGGATGCCCCCAGGTTTGCTTTTTCAGTTCCTTCTATTAACAATAATGGCCCTGATCAGAGATATCAATGGAAGGTTTTGCCACAGGGAATGGCTAATAGCCCCACCATATGTCAAATATATGTGGACAAGGCTATCCAACCCATTAAAAATAAATATCCAAACCAAACTTCATGTGTCTACATTACATGGATGATATTTTACTGACCCACGCTAATCAAAAAATCTTATTTAATATATTCAGTGACGTGGTAGAAAATTTAAAAAAATACGGATTATATATAGCAGAAGAAAAAGTCCAAACCAGATCTCCTATATTATTATATTTCTCCCAGGATTTAAAATCATGGATACTTTTGTTAGACCCCCCAAATTTTTAATAAATAAAGAACATTTAACCACCCTCAATGATTTCCAAAAACTACCGGGAGACATTAATTGGCTTCGCCCTACACTAAACCTTACTACTGGCCAATTAAAACCTTTATTTGACATCCTTCACGGGGACCCTGATCCATCCTCACCGCGAACACTGATTCCTGATGCTAGGAAAGCTTTAAAGTTAGTAGAAAAAGCCATCGAAGGAGCTCATTGTGACAGATTTGATTTAACTCAACCGCTGATATTGATTATTATTTCTTCACAATATACACCAACAGGAGTATTTTGGCAACAAGGGCCTTTATTATGGATACATTTGCCAGTCTCTCCTAAAAACATAATTGAGTCTTATACCTCCATGGTGGCTAAACTTATTCTTCAAGGACTTAAAACTTCTACTAAAATATTTGGCATTCACCCTGCTACTATTATTACTCCTTATTCATCGTCACAGATTGAATATTTATGCTCCAATGATAATGATTGGGCTATAGCTAGATGCTCTACTTCTGCAAATTTTGATAATCATCTTCCTAAGTCTCCTATATTATCTTTTTGTATTAATCATCCTATTATATTTCCACAGGTAATAAAAAATCAACCTATTCCTAAGGCATTTAATGTATTTACAGATGGGTCCTCAAATGGTACTGCTGCAGTAGTCACTACAAAAGAAAATATGACTTATATAACTGCACACAAATCAGCTCAACTAGTGGAATTGGAAGCTGTGGTAAGAGCTCTGGAAAATTTTAGAGACCAGCCCATAAACATTTTTTCAGATAGGCACTATATTGTACATGCCGTCCCAAAATTAGAGCTAGCAGGACCAATAGCACCTCATACTCCAGCCTTTAAATTGTTTTATCAAATACAAAAACTTTTGTGGGCAAGAAAAGAACCTCTATTTGTAGGCCATATCAGAGCACATACTAATTTGCCTGGTCCCCTCCATGAAGGTAATCAAAAGGCAGATGACCTTACAAAAACTATATTTATACTTTCAGCACTACAACAGCTACTTTATTTCACTCCCAGTTTCACGTCAGTAGCATCACCTTGAAGGAGCCCTAATTAGGAAGGGCTGTTGCAGCTAGCTGGAAGCCATAAGTTCCACCTGATATGTATGTGACGCACCTGTAGGCACCCGCAAACCTGAAGGTATATAACCGGGTGAAAGCGGTCCGAGTTAGGAGAACGGAGAATTCAGTCAGCCGGGCAGTCACTCGGTCGGTCAGAAGAATCAGAGCGGCCAGAACGTAGGCAGAGCGGTTACAGAAGAGAAACCAGATAGAAGAAGTAATGACTGGTCAGAGTTAGGCCGAGACTCCTGAGGAAGACAGAAGACAGAAGAAAGAAGAAGGAAGAAAGAAGAGAGAAGAAAGAAGCTCTAATCTTTCTCTAAGCTAAGCTCTATCTTTCTAAGACTCTAAGCTAAGCTCTAAGCTCTACTATATCTTTCTTTCTCTCTAAGCTAAGAAGAAAAATCTTTCTTTCCCTCTCTAAGCTCTAAGAAAGTAGAAGTAAAGTAGTAAAAGCTTAACTCTGCCTCCGAGAGTTTTTCCTCCCGGTTTTCGGTACCAGGCAGCTTACATCACCTTGCAACGTAGGTTTAAAATCACAAAAGAGCAAGCCAGAACAATTGTAAAAGATTGTAAATCTTGTATGACACATTTGCCCAATCCTCATTTTGGTGTTAACACTAGAGGATTAATGCCCAATCATTTGTGGCAGATGGATGTTACTCATGAGCCAAGTTTTGGAAAATTGTGATTTATTCATGTAACCATAGATATATGCTCAGGCATTATATTTGCTTCCTTACATTCCGTAGAAAAAGTTAAAGATGTCACATCTCATTGCTTACAAGCTCTTGCTGCATTGGGCATCCCCAAAATGCTTAAAACAGATAATGGCCCCACATATACGTCCTCATCTTTCAAACAGTTTTGTGCAAAATTAAACATATCCCATAAAACAGGCATCCCATACAATCCTCAGGGTCAGGGCATTATTGATAGGGCAAACCGCACACTAAAAGTTATGTTGTTAAAACAGAAAGAAGGAAACTAGAAAAATCCTAAGGACAGATTGGCAGTTGCCCTGTTTACTTTACATTTTTTAACTTTAGACTCTGATGGTTATTCTGCTGGAGACAGACATTGGAACCCACATCAACAACATAAACCTTTGGTTTACTGGAAGGATGTTCTTTCAGGTACATGGAAGGGTCCAGATCCAGTATTAATTTGGGGGAGAGGATCTGTTTGTGTTTTCCCAAAGCATGAATCCTCTCCAATATGGATACCATCTAGATTAATAAAGCAAGTACCACATCAAAAGGATCAAGATGAAGTTGTTGAGGAATCAAGATTAATAAAAAAGGTACAAAATCAAGAGGACCAAGATGAAGGTATGGAATGATTCCCTTAAAAGAGTCCTTCAAAATATTTCACAACTTAAGTGTCATTCCTCCCGGCCGGGATGAAGAGATCTCTCTTTAGTGTGCACACAATTGTATTTTTTTTTCTTTTTATATATGTGTTTATGTCTGTGTATTTGTCTAAATTTCATGTTAATGTGATGTCACAAATATATGTTTGTATGTGCGTCTGTCCAGTGTGACATCAAAAATAACAAAGCGCTTATGAAAATATATATATATATATACATATATGGATCCAAATAACTCTAATTCATTTAAGTTTAAGAGTATTCTAATTGGGTAAATAATTTAATAAATGAAGGTACCTTCAATTTTGTTTTATAGGTGTCCCAGGGACTTCTCATTAGTGAAAAATATGACTAGTGCTGTATTACCTGATATTTTGGTGTTTTGACATAAGGTTGCTTATTTGTTATTAACTTCATTTGTTTAATAACTGATTAATTTCAATTATTTCAACAGGTAAAGGATTGCTGTGTATGCAGAAACTCGAGGGTTCCAGCTAACAAATTATTTCTCCAAAGTGCTTTTAGTTTTTCTTTAATCTATCTTTTATGCAGTAACTACCCTCAGTCTTTCTTTGTTTTGTTCTAAATATGATATTTTGCCAGCTTATGTTGTGGGAGCTCAAGCAGCAATGTGTATGAGCAGAAATCAACTTTAATTTTCGAATCTAATAATTCTATTTTTTAGTTTGACAACTCGCTTCTTGACTCAGTGCTGGAATAACACTGCCTTTCCTTTAATAATTGATGCTTGAGTCTCTAGGTAGCGGGCCCTGAAGATTTGCCGGTGGCATTGTCTAGACATAAAAAAGATGGCTGCTGCTATAGCTGCAGGGATCGCAGTCGCTGCAAGCATCCCTGCTGCTCAAGCATCAAACAACCTCACCAGCAGTGTGGCCTCTGCTCTGCATGCATGGGGCCTCCTAGATCTACGTGTTATAACAAGTGGACATTTTGATCTTTCATTGTTTGGGACTTCACGGACAGTGCCTTGAGGGCATTGTCTAGAGAACTCACTGTGTTACTTGATGGAACTTAGGGCAGCTGATTTGTTTAAAGAATTTGATATGCTATGCAATTTGGCTCGTCACCAAAAGGCTTGTCGCCTTAAAGCCTCAGCATCTCCTCACAATTGGACGGCTGTTAGTCATCTTACACAGTCGATCCTAAAGGGCTCCATTGGATGGCTGGTTAGCCAATGACGGGTAAGATCCCCAGAGGGGGACAACCTAAGACAGGCACAGTCGCACGGGACAGTCTCATGTGGCCGACATATCAACCTAAGACAGGAGTCAAGGGCACAGCCTTGATTATCCGATGACGGGTAAGAATGTTGGTTGCACATAGACGTCCTAGAGCATCCCCTCTTTTAAAACAAAAGGGGGGAAATGCAGGAGCTCTGTTTGGGGAGATGGCTAGATTGCGGTTGACTATGGGCCATGGACATGTTTGGGCATTGCCGCCTTCCGTAGTCTCATGGGACTTGGCCTGGGATCTCGAGAGACTTGAGCCGTGACTCGGCAGATCGGGCCAGCGCCATTCCTGCTCGGGTGCGTGAGATGAGACCTGAGAGAGAATGGACGGGGTTAACGCTATTGTGTATATATATTGTAGTTTTTTTGTAAGAGTACGTTCCTTGGTTTCTTGTGAGAGTGTGTATGTGGTGTTAGAAATTACAAGAGACAGAAAGAGAAAGATAAAAGAATTTTTTCATTGCCATCCTGTCTCCGGGCTCCTTCCCGCGGCCCGCGGCGCCGCTGTTCCGGGCTGCAATCCCTTTCCGGCGACAACAGTGTAACAATACCATTACACAGTTCATTGATTAATTTGTCACATCTTTACAATATTGGACCTATACATGCAGAAATACGTTACTTCTATTTCCTCAAACCTCTTTCAGATACTTTAAAAATATTACATATTTTTTAAGATAAGTCTAGCACATTTTAGGCTATGTTAGCATTTCAGTATACTGTAAATTTTGTGGCTACTGTAATAGGAATAACTTCAAAAATAATATTTCCTTAGTTATATCTGTTTATATAGCAGAAAATTTTAGACTTTTGTTTGTTGACCCTCTAACCAAATAACTTACTAAATTATGTTAGCTGTTGTATTTTACAGAGTACTCTGTAATGGAGTATGCTTATATTTTTCCATGTAAACAATCCCTACTTAAGTTTCTAGATGTTTTATCAAGTAAAGCAAATTGTTTTTCTTTTGCTAAAATACTTAGAAGAATTTGTTTAGCATTAAGTGTTGAATTATATGAGCTCTTTACAAGAAAAAGCTGATGATACTTGGAAAAATAACATATAATGTTAGTCCCAATAATGCAGAAAAGTATGTTTGGACTAACCACTCCCCAGCCCCCCACCTATAAAAAGTATAATCTCTGGGTTGGTATAAAACTGTTTGAGGATACTGAATAACAATAACAACAAAAACAGAAACTAGTGGATTTTGATCTTTGAAAGATGAAAAAATCCTCACTGAGATCTACATTTATATGCTTTTTCCTCTGTGATTCTCCCCAGTCTGTAAGAGGAAAGACTCAGAAATAGGATTTAAAAAGAAGTCCATTTTTGCCTGACCCCTAAATATAAATGTGTAGGCAAGACGCCCAGGAGCTCAGCAGAAAAGCAGTAGCTTGATGATGAAAGAGCTAGGCATACATCCCACTTTCTGCATAATGAAAGGGACAGAATATTTCAGTCAAGTTAGAGGTTATGTATAAATACTTTTAGATACAACTTAATAGCAAATGCCATGTGACAGAACTAAGGGGCTTGCATTGGACTAAGGAAAAAACTGAAAAAGCTAAACTAAACATTAATGAAATATAAAATCAAGTCTGTAGTTTTAAGCTGACTTACGTAATTGGATTGGATAATAAGAGAGAATTAATACTCTTCAGAGGAAGATAATTCAGGCTATATAAAGCATCTTCCCCATAATTAATAAACAACAGAAAATTATAAAACATCCAAGGAAAAAGAATATGGGATCCTTAACATTCAGGGACAAAAACAAAAAAGAAAAATACTCAAGATGACTCAGAATTGTAATCAGCAAATAAAAATTTAAAGGAAAATATTAAGCAAATATGCAGACCTGGGAAACATCAGGAGAAGAAATATAAATTATAAATGAATCAAATGAAAAGTTTACAATTGAAAAGTACACTAACTGATATGGAAATTTCATGGGATTAGAGCTGTGGATAATAAAAAAAATGATTAAACTATCTTTTTATAACTGAAGAAGAGAGATAAAAAATAAAACAAATAAAACCAGCCCAAACAACAGATGTTACATAAGAAGCAATTCAACATACATGCAATTTGAATCCCCGAAGAAAATGGGTGAGAGAATAGGACAGAAAGTATATGCAGAAAATAATGGCCTTTATCCCAAGTTTGGTGGGAAATATCCATACACTAAATAAATGCCAATCATGAAAAATACCATGAAAACACATCTAAGCTCTCAATTTCAGTTTAAAATCAAATAGAAAAAAAAATCTTTAAAATAACCAGAGGCAAAAATGATACATTGAACTAAGGGTCTTTAGGGAAACAGCTAAATAAATGAAGCTAACTTTCCAGAAGAAATAGTGGTGGTTAGAATAGAATGGGACATCATTAAAACACTGAAAAACAAAAACAAATATACAACTCATACTAGATTTCTAAATTCAATCAAAGTATTATTTAGCAATGAATGATAAAGTTATTACAGATAAGTAATAGGTGAAAACACTTTGTAGAAAGCAGAGCTGTTGCATAAGAAGTGCCTAAAGAGGATTTCAGGATAAATGGAAATAACATCAAATGGAAACCAACTTCTACAGGAAGAAATAAAGAACAATAGGAAGAGTACGTATGTTATTAAGCAGACAGATCTTTTAATTCTATCTTATGTACTTGTCTTAGTGTCATGAAAGATAATTTTTTAGAGTATCAATAACAATAAACATGCATTTAATAATAGGTATAGAAATAAAACACATGAAACAAACCAATAGGGTGATAATGCAAATGGATATAGATCATCATCCAAAAATTTTCTTAAATTTGTATTATTATTTTTGAATATACCCAGTGATTATAGATTCATATTATAATATCTAAATAAGCACTAAAATACAAAAAGAAAGAGCTAAAAGATTTTCAGAGAAGATAAAATGTAATATTAAAATGATTTCATTTCAAATACAAAAGCAGTGGAATGGGAACAGAAGAATATACAGCAATCTGGACAAATAGAAATAAAATGTCATGATGCTGGAATTATACCCAAACCCAGCAATACCTATATTAAATTATAAGGCTATTTCTAAAAATATATTTTCCTACTGGATTAGAAAAAAAGCAAAAACCAAGTATGTGTGCTCCATAAAAATACACTTGAAACACAAAGACACATATCAGTTAAAAGTAAAAGAATGAAAAGATTTAAGGAAACTCTTGCAACTGCACTAATATCAGACAAATCAGACTTAGAAAAGGAATTATTTTTTTCATGAATAAAGAGTCAGATTAATCAACAGAAATACTAAATTTATAAAAAAACAATAACAGAACTTTATAATTCACAAAGGAAAAACTGTTAGAATAAAAGTGAAATATCAACAAATCCACATTAACATCAGAGGCTTGCTCCAATTTCAGATAGAAAAGGTAGACAAAAACAATATTATTTGAGGGGCTGGGGTTGTGGCTCAGTGGTAGAGCGCTTGTCTAGCATGTGTGAGGCACTGGGTTCAATTCTTAGCACCACACATAAATAAATAAAATAAAGGTCTACTGACAACTAAAAAAACTTAAAAATATATGATTTGAATAACACTGTACTAACTTGCTAATTGTCATGGTTTGGATGTGCGGTGTCCCCCAAAAGCTTATGTATGAGACAACGGAAGAAGGTCCAGAGGAGAAATTATTGGATTGTGAGAGTCTTAACCCAATCAGTGAGTTAGTCATCTGATAGGAATTAACTGAGTGGTAACTGAAGTGGTAGGGTGTGGCTGGAGGCAGTGGGAATTGGGGGCATGGCTCTGGGGTATATATTTGTATATGGCAAAGTGGAGACCCCTCTCTCTGCTTCCTGATCATCATGTGAGTTCTGCTGCACTCTTCTGCCATGATGTTATTTTCACCTTGAACCCAGAGGAATGGAGTGGGCCTACTATGGATTAAGACATCTGAAACTGTGACCCCCCCTCAAATAAAATTTTCCTCCTCTACAATTGCTCCTGTCAGGTCTTTTGGTCACAGCAGCAAAAACAGCTGAGTAACTTTTCCTATATCACCATGCAGAAAAAAATGGTGTATGTGTGGGTCATTCATCAGAATTGACCAAATTCTGGACCAGGTTGGAATAGAGTTAAGATTCAACAACATGAAGCAATCTAAAACATACGGAGATTTTTAAATGAGCTACTTACTAAATAATTCATAGACCAAAGAAAAGTCACATATAAATGAGAAAAACTGTGTGGCATTTAGATAAAATAATTCTTAGTATGATATTTAAGTTTTAAATATTTGAAAGAAAAAAGACTTAAAATTAATGTCCTATGCTTCCACTTTAATCTCAAAAAAATAGCAACAGTAGATAAAAATCTATAAGGAAATAACTTGATACTTTAAAAGACTCCTAAAATAAACTTTTAGCTAGATTGTATCAAGAATAAAGCAGAAAACCCTCTCTAGCAACATAAGTAAAATGAGAAAACATTTAAACAACTTTATGATTTAAATGATTTTCCTTGAAAGATCGGGAAAAAAATTAAACAAAAAATTAAAAATGCAATAGTTGTATACATATTTCAGAAATTACATTCACAATTAAACAATTTCCCACAAAGAAAATTCCAGGAATACATAGGTTTACTGGTGAATATTTTAAAATAGTTATGGAAGAAATAATTCTGTTCAAATACAAACTCAGGTAATAGAGGACAAAAGAATGTTTCATATGAGGAGATCACAATAGATCTGATCCCAATATGAATTTAGGGCATCACAAGAAGAAATAGCTCTCATAAATTCAGACACATAAATATTAAAACACTAGTAAATTAAATCGGGCAATATATTAAACTAAAAATGTAACCGATCAAATTGAACTCACCATAGAAATGCAAAGTTTAACATAGAAAAATCAACCAATGCAAATTACTTTATTTATATGTCACATAAAAAATCCTATACGATCATTTAGTTAGATCCAAATTTTTTTTTTAATTTATTTGCCTTAGTTGTACATAATGCCTTTATCTTTACGTGGTGCTGAGAATCCAACCCGGGCCACGCACATGCTAGGCGAGCGCTCTACTGCTGAGCCACAATCCCAGCCCCCAAAATTTTAAGAAAATTAAAAACATATTTTTTACAATAAAATTCTTAGCACACTTTGAATAGAAGAAAACCTGCCTAAAAGTCTTTTGTTAAAAATTCTATAGATAATATCATATTTAGTGGTAAAATATTGAATTCCATCCTCTTAAGACAGGGAATAGTGCTTCTTTTGGACTTGTGGTATTAACAGTGCAAGAGATAAGAAAAAGAGATAAAAACAATGTATGCACTTGGTTGCCATAATTGTGTAAGTAGAAAAATACTAAGGCACCTACAAGATCACTACTCAAAAGTAAAACTCAAAAAAATTTCACTTGTCTATCAACATTGGAAAAATCAAAGCTCAAAATATCCCACCTGTCTATCAACATGGAAATGTAAAAGCAAAATATGCTATATTTATATAACTGAATAATAACAGTAACCTACTGATAAAACTAACACAGATAAATCTCAAAATCATAATGTTGAGTTGAATAGAAGTATGATACAAAATGATTCCTTTGCATTATTCTGTTTATATGATGATAAAGAACCAACAAATAGAAGCGAAATATGCAGTTACCTATGAATTACTGTGTTTGAAAGGGAGCATAAGGAAACTAGCAAAATAATGGAAATGTTTCCTGTTGTGGTAGATTGGTAGTTATGCTAATGATTATACTTATCAAATTTCATCAAAACACTTAAGATCTGAGCATTTCACTCTATGTACATTTATATATGTGTGTGTATGTGTGTGTCTATGTGTGTGTGTGTGTGTATGTATATATATTCATGATCTATTTTTTTTATGGTGCTGGGGATTAAACCCAAGGCCTTGTGCATGCAAGGCAAGCACTCTACCAACTGAGCTATATCCCCAGCCCCATAATCTAGTCTTTTAATGCACTAATCTGTACAAATTAGAAGACACAGTGAAATGACTACCTGTTAAAGAGTTCACTTTAAATTTTCCTTGGATCATTGCTATAATTCTTCTCCCTTAATGATTGATTCTTACAGTAAAGTTTCTTGTGTGATCTCTTAGGAAGGAACACATTTCTTTTGTATGCCACTTCTGCATGTGTGTGTGTGTGTGTATGTATGTGTGTGTGTGTGTGTGTGTGAGAGAGAGACAGAGAGAGAGAGAGAGAGAGAGAGAGAGAGAGAGAGAGAAAACATGAAATCCTTTCCCAAGTACTTTTTTATTTTTTAGAAATTTCTAAGTATATTTCCCCCTTTTTGACAACTTTTCTGGTTTAAGTGCTGTGTATTTATTCTATTTTTTTTTATTTTCTTTTTGATTATTTCTGCATTTTTATGTTTTAAATCAGCTATCTTGAATTGGTAATCCTCCTCCCATCCCTTTTAAAGTCCCAGTGAAAAGTCCCTTGGTTATTCTCTCCAAATGTTTCTTTATGCAGAAATTTTGTGGGAGATATGGTGCTTTAGAGTGGCAGTTACGTAGGGGGATGAAAGTCTTAGTTACCAACTTATCAAAGTGCCTACTTGTGTGGCATATTATTATTCACTTAGAATATTTTGGAAATCAGGTTTAAAACCTTTACAAAACAGTTTAATAGAACTTAGTGGGACTAAACTATTTTAGAAATTGAAAAACTCAATTATGTTGTCCTATTATTATCATTAATTATTTTATTTTTAATTGAACTATTTAAAGCACAGCAGATACCTTGGCAGGAGAAGTTACTATATTGCTTGGCAACATTTCATATTTTGGGCAAAATATATTGTCCAAAATTAAGTGAGGTACCCAAGACTATAAAATATTATTGAGGACAACTCTTTTTTTTTTTTTTTTTTTTAACCAGTAGGCCAAGGGAAAGGTGAATGATGAAAAATACTGATTACTCTTGTGACTATTTGAAGTGCCAAAGTGAGAAATCTGCATCCTGAAATAGAAAACAAACAAATGCAACCAATGTTCTCATAGCAACAAAGCTGGAGCCACTGAGTTCTCCCTAGTCCTTGATGGTGTGGAAGTGGCTGTGTTAACATTCATGGCTGAGTGGGAACTACCCTCGCTTAGCTGGAGCCTTGCTTTTGTGCTTATCCATTCTCTCCCTCTTTGATCTCTGTCAGAATGTAATGTATTCTTTCCATGTCAATGTATTTCACAGTCTGTAAACCCATTCCTTCACACTGATAATTCTGTCCAATAACATTCAGCCTCATTTGTTATGAATTTTGGATTTTGTTGAGAACAGAGAGGAACAAAGAATTGGAATAAATAAATCCCACCTTAGTTAAGCCAACTGGTAGCTCTGGGATCTTAGGAAAACAATATCACATACTTGAAATATAATAATAAGACTCTAATGTTTAAAAATATACTTTAAATTAAAAATTTTAACCTTTAATTTTACATAAAAACAAAAATTGTACCTATTGAGGTAAATTGTGTTTGATATATGTATTCATTCTGTGATATTTATGTCAAGTTGAACATATCCATCTTCTCAAATATTTATTATTTCTCAAATACTTATTATTTCTTTATGTTCAAACTTTCCAAATTCTTTCTTTTAGTTTTTTAAAATGTACTGTACATTATTATTGTTTCATAGTCTCCCTACTATGCAAGAGTACATCAGAATTTCTTTTTCTTATCTAACAATAACTTTATATCCATTTATCAAATTTTTCCTATCTCTCCCAGTCTCTGGTAACTCCCATCCTATTCTAAAATTAACATTTTTAAATTCTACTTGTGAACAAGATAATGTGGTACTTGAAAGACTGAATTGGTTTAATGTGTCCATGAAGAGTCTAGATTTCGATAGAGGCATAATTAATCCTGGTTACCTTCTATTTTGTTTATATGCATTATATGAAGTGTCAAATTATTCTGCATGGTTATTCATTTACTTTTTTATTAGATAATTAACTAAAATAAGACTTTTACACTCATATCAGAAATAGAAATTAGTACTAACATCATGGGGGAAGAAAAAAAATCTAGTAATACAAATTTTAAAAATTGAATTCTTGTGTGCAGGTCACATGCATTCTTAAAGCTTTTTATAAACTAATACACTAGTTTTCAAAATCGTGTATTCTATAAAATATTTTAAAATAACAAATATTTTTGAAATACATTATAAGACTTCTAATATAAACAAAGTTTACTGATACCAAGTTTTTACTTACCTTCCTTTTACAGATCCCATGAAAACGATAAGGAAAATGTAATTATGAGAATAAATTCATAATAGCACAAGCAAGCTGGAAAGGTGCCATTGGAAAGCCAGTAAAGAGAGGAATTCAGAAAGCTATGAAGTAGATGCTATCAACTTGCAAGAGAGAAACTCATGAGAAACAAGAATTTTGCAACCTCATAGAAATGAAAACTGATCTTTCTGAAAGCTAAATTTCCCTAGTACAACCATAATAATCCTATTATCAGAAGTGCTGCAGGCTGACCAAAGAAAAAGGTGATGTGGCAGATCTCTATTTGTTACATCATTCTCAGATTAAATCTGTGCATACATGTCTCCAAATAAGGAGGATGTTATTTCCAAGGAGAGTTGCAGATTTGGCATTAGGGCCAAAGAGACAGAACAGTGAGTGCCACAGGTGACTCTGGCCATCAGAAGGTAAATCATCCTGTCTAGAGTAAAAGATAAGTGCACAACCACCCCCCCCCCCAAGTACTAGAGCCAGTACTAGAGGAAAGATTTCCTGCTGGCAATCTTTGCTCTTCACATGCAAAAGCTGGCTTTGTGGTTCCTGGAGGAATTCGTCTATTCATCTTCCCTTACACACAACTAACAGTATTCTCATGGCTAGCTCTTCTCCAGTTCCATGTCTTACATATTTTCATTTTCTCAGAGAAGGCTTGCAGGATTACCTTACCTTTTTTTTTTTTTTTTTTTTTTTTTGTACCAAGTATTGAACCAAGGGGTGCTTAACCACTGAGCCACATTCACCCCCCAGCCCCCATTTTTTAATATTTTATTAGAGGCAGGATCTTGCTGAGTTGCTTAGGACCTCCCAAGTTTGCTGAGGCTGGGTTTGAACTCATGATCCTTCTGCCTAAGCCTCCCGAGTTCCTGGGATTAAAGGCATGCAGGACTACCTTACTTTGAGAAGACCCTCTTTGCTATTCTGTACTTCATTCCTCATTTATTTTTTAGGAGCACTTATTATAAGTTAAAATTATTTTATTTGACTGCTTACTTTTATTTATCTGCCTCTCAACTAAAATGTAAGCACCATCACTGTGACCTTGTTTTGTGTCCATGATACTCTCTCATTCCTTGCCCAGATTTTCACACACACACACACACACACACACACACACACACACACGTAATTACTCAACAAAAGTTTTTTGTATGAATAAAGCACCCCATGGAACATTTCAAAATAAGCTTTGTTTCTAGCTACAAGGAAAATGCTATTTTCTTAGAAATAATACAAAACATGTAGATTACCAAGTCCTGTTGGTTTGCTAGGGCTGCCATCACAGAACACCACAAATTCATGGCTTAAATGACAGAGATATTTTTTTCCACAATTCTGGAGGCTGAAAATCCATAATCAGGGTGTGTCAGATGGTCTGATGTCTCTCCTGAGGGCTTTCTACTTGTCCAGAACTGTCTTATCACTGCATCCTAACATGGACTTGCCTATGTTTGATCACATCTCTGGGGTCTCTTCTGCTGGTGCTAATCTCCTCTCCTTTTAAGAATTCTAGTCAGGTTCAATTAGGGCCCACTCTAGTGGCCTCATTTTAACTTAATTACCTTTTTAAAGGCCCTGTCTCCAAACACTGTTACATTCTGAGATATTGGAGGTTAGAACTTCAATGTATGATTTATTTTGTCTGTCCCTAGCATAAGGCAACAGGTAGTAGAAAACCACATTAGTTATGAGAAGCATTCTAGAACTACATATATTTAAAAATTTAAACATATTCATAAAAATTACATTAAAATATTATTAATATATTAATGTTTTGTGAATGGAATCAATAAATCCCAGAAAATGAAAATAACCAAAATTGATCCTTTAAACAGTATAAAACTTGAAGGTTCTACTGACTCCAAAAAATGTAAATGATAATCAAATTTAACCCTTCATCCAATTATTACCCTTAAAGTCACAGACTCAGGCAACTTCAACTAACATACTTTCTCTATGCATACATCATTTCTTCCCAGAACAGAAAAAAATCAATTTCTAAACATGCCCTTTGGAGTAATACCCTTGATTCCAAAACAGAGTAAGATTATTAGAAATAAAATATCTCAAGTTAATTCAAAATAATTATAAATATCCCCCAAACACATTTGTTTTTGAAATCCAACAGAGCATAAGAAGACTAATACAACATGTTCCTGTAGTTATCCTAAAATGTAAGGAAAATTTAGCATGAGGTAATATATGAACTTAATTAGATTAACATTGAAATATTGAAAAGAATATACAAATAAAAATGAAAATGATTTTATTATAAATTATTAGATACTTCTCACTTAAAAATAATAATTCAGCAAAATAACATTTTTAAACTTGAGAGACCAGAATTATGAGAAACATTATATTTTGAGTAACAATGTGAGGAGAATTTTCTCTAAGATAAATTAAAATTTTTGAAAGAACTCTGAATGTCCTACTCAACTTGAAGCCAGGAAAATTACATACAGAGTAGATTTGTCTTTGGTCAGCATTCTGATTTGGAGCAATTGTTTCACATTGTAGCTTTGACTTGAACTTAACATCCAGATATCAATATGTAAATATTCTCTCAATATATATCTCTCATTTTACACACACATAAATTTGAATATGTATGTATATATTCAAATATATAAATACTACTTAAGGAATTTATTTAGAAATCCATGCATCTCTTTATAGTGTACCAAATGCAATAATTTATGTGCTTTAGAAATTATTACAGTATAAAACAAGTCTGCGATCAAAAAAGGTATTTAAGCAGAAGACCTTAGTAAAATTAACCACCAGTAGTTTGTACTACAGGTTCTGTTTGTGTCTGTAGCAGCCTCAATGCAAATAATGGTGAGATATTTAAGGGTCAATCAAATGCTTATTATTATTGGACTCCAATTTGCTTATAACATTGTTTGTTATTTTTAACATGTAAAATTATCTGAGTGTAAAATAAAAGCTGATGAAAGGAACTGAAGGTCAATCTACAGCAAAGCCAACTATATACTCAGCACATTTCTTCTGATGACCACACCATACCCTTCTCATATTATATAATATGCTTGTATGTATTAATAGTGCCTCCAAAGCAAACCTTTATCATAATTGCATTGTACTTTCTAGGAATAGTGCATAAATGAATATGCCAAAGATTTATTTGAGTTCAATTTCATGCTCATTCTCCCCGTTATGTGGGGCTAGAAACCTAAATTATATTTCCTATTCTCTCTTGCCAGCTGTTGCCTGTTTAGATTTTGCCAGAGTGAGGCACTTGAAGTAGACTGGATTCTTAGAAGAGGAAGAACCATACTATTTGTGTATAGCAGGCTGGGGGAGGTGACTGTTGGATCCAGCACTGGGGGCAAGCCAACAGCAACTGTGGGAGGGCCGACATCAGGCTTTTGCAGTATCAGAGTGTGGGCTGCTAACTGCCTGCTTATCTGCCTTCCCAGTATTTCTGCAGCAGCCTCAGAGATAGGTCCAGCTTACTACTTCTTTTACTCTCTGACCCTTCTAACTACTTTTGTAGCCAGTTCCACTTACAACTATTCTTTGCTTGAAATAACCAGACTGGTTTCTGTTTCCTTGTCTGGACTGATATAATATGAGATGCAAAGGAATCTGAAGACAGGAGGCTTGTAGAAGATAGACATGAAATCTGAATAAATTATGAAGTATAGTATTGTAGTTAAGATTTTGAGCTGATAAGAGCTGCATAAATACTAGCAACTATTATTGATTTTCATTATTTGCTGGACAATAGTAATATTTTAGAATTATACTCAAGCAGTATTTATTGCAAAGATTTATTAGTTATGGGAATTCGAATTTCTGATTCTCTTGTATGGGCTGTTTTTTGTTTCTTTCATTATCTAAGGATTTGGTTTAGGCTAGGTCTGGCAATCTACCATGTTCTCCTTGTTCTACAGTCTTTGTAGCTGTTAGGAAATTATGTTTTGCTTTGGCATGTAAAATTTTGCAAATTGAAATTTTGAAAACATCATTCTAAAATTAGTTCTAAAAGGGAAGTTCTTCTTGGAAAGCTGTTTACCAAGAATACATAACTCTCAATCAATAGTCATCTCACCAAAGGTATTTTTGAAATTGATATTAACCCATGGTAACACACATGAGTTGGAAAACTTCAGACATCCCCTTATTAATGCCCAAGAATCCTATAAATTCTGCTAAGTTTTAAGTTTTCCTCAAATTTTTATGAACTGACTTTGTTTTTGTCATTTACAGACTTTATTAGAAGCCAAAAGATGCCATCATTATTGGGAGGAAGGACTGGGAGTGAGTGTGGAGGGAAGGGAGGAGAATTTCTATACAAGAGTTTAAATAGAATTGCAGTGTGGAGTTTTGTGTGACTAGGATGGCATAAAGGTAATGTAGTGAACAGGTTCTTTTGGCAGGTGAAAAGTTTATTTATTTGAAATTGGATATAATTTCTCTAAAAGTGTGCTCCAGATACATTGATCTGTTTCAGATGTATAGTGTTTATAAGTGCAGAAATAAAATACCATAATCATTAACCAAAGAGCCAACACTTTATCTAAAGTGTTGGAAATGTTCTAATAAGTAAACAATTTCTAGAAAAAGAAATAATGTTATATGTGTTATATGAGTTTTTTAAAAATATTTGGATGTATCACAAAGTCTTTTTTGAGCAATACATACTTTTAAACCCAAAGATTGTGTGTGTGTGTGTGCACGCACGCTTATGTGGCACTATTCCTCGAAATAGATTATCTAATACAGAAAATGGAAACAAGTTTATTTCTGTTCTCAAAATTTCATGTAACAAGTCTTCTGGAGATTTTTGTAGTGTTTAGTGAAGAGAACTTGGCACAGGGATTTGGAGCTGATGCTCTAAAAATGCTTTCCACTGATTCATATAGTCCAAACCAATTGTGGCGGCTCCCTGTGCTTGTTCAGGTGATGAGGAAACAAAAATCAATCTTCCGTTTTCTGGGTGCAATTAAAAATAAACTCATTTATTGATGCTATTAAAAATCTCAATTTTAAAATTGATAAAAATGCAAATAATTCTATAATACAAATACTTGAAATATGAGAAATCTAAATGTATAGCCCCCAAAGGATTCATAACTGAGGATGCTATCACAGTCCATTCACAGTTGCTATTCTGGATTACATGAGGCTGTTAGGGTTTAGATATGTGGTGTCCCCAAAAAACTCATGTGTGAGACAATGCAAGAAAGTTTAGAGGTGAAATCATTGTGTTATGAGAGCCTTAACTCAATCAGAGCATTAATTCTCTGATAGAGATTAACTGGGAGGTAACAGAAGGCAGTTAGGGTGTGGCTGCATTGGCCTGTATCTTTGGTGTTTTGTAGTTTGTCATGAGGAGGAGAGCTTTCTCTCTGTTTGCTGGTGTAATGTACCCACCTGCTTTCCTCTTCACACCCTTCCACCATGATGTTCTGCTTCACCTAGAGCCCAGAGGAATGGAACCAGCCATCTATGGACTGAGACCTCTGAATTGTGAGCCCCCAAATAAACTATTCCTCCTCTAATTGTTCTTTTCAAGTCTTTTAGTCACTATGGTGAAAAAAGCTGACTAAAACAGAGGCACAGGCTGTGAGAAACGGGTTTGCTTTTACTCTGGATATGAACAAGTGAACCTACAGACTTTTTCCTTTTGGTTTGAATTGTCTCTGGTTTTGCACAGTAGAAGCAGCCTCTGGGAAATGGCCACCTTCTTATTAGAGGCTTTCCAGGCATTGATGAAATCTAACTAAATGTAGAACACTAGCTCCAGTAAATTCTGAGAAAATAACTTCCCTGCTTTTGAAGTACAGAAATATAAGTGGAACAAAATGAAGATACTAGAGAATCATAAACAGTATGTAGTTACAGCGAGAACAATGTAAGAATTATTTTAAATCATGAAGAGTTGAGATACAGAGTCTAAATCTGTTTTTATTTTTCCACAGTTGATTGCTTTATTGTTATTGTTGTTATTATTATTATTATTATTATTATTATTAGGTTTATTTAGTTTTTAGCCAGTAGGGGGATTTGCTATGGAGTGCTCTTGGGGAAATAACATAGAATGTAGGGAGGGGAAGCAAGATTGGGTGGAAGAGAAAACTGACCAAAGGAGTAATGAGTAGCACTTAAATTGATCACTTGGATGCCACCTGTAATTCTCCATGCCTCCATTGTGTGAAAGTAGCCAACTTCTTTTTTAAACAATTAGGTTCAATAACTCATTTGAGGATGGTGACTGCTCTTGTTGCCTACTAGTGCTTTGACACAAATTGCCTAAGTACTTGGATGCAAATTATAGCCTATAGTTCAGTGGGTCTATTGCCAAACTTCTGGCAGAAGTATTCACTAGCAAAGGCATTCATAGCTTTATTAGGAATTAAAAATAGTTTTGAAAAATTATCCTATACAGAATACCCTGAATTTGAAAGGGAGTAATAGTAATAAAATGTGCTATTTGGTTGTTGTAATCATGTATAACTCAGTGAGAACAAGTATGCAACTATTGTTACAAAAAAAAAAAAAAAAAAACCCTGGTTTAATATAGTAATACATAGTTGTTTTAATGGAGACAAAATGATTCTTCTGTACTATTTTATTACGAAATGCATGATAATGAATGGCATGTTAACATGATGCAAAGATATCTTCCTTTTGTGAATATTTGTGCATGTATATTAGAACACCATGAAATCCAAACATTTTGGTAGATATGTAAGCATTGAGGACATTTCAATTTTTATTGCAATTCAAAAAAATCATTTTAGATAATGTATAATATCATTATCCCAAGCTTGCGGAAAAGCCAGAACAAAATAATAAATCAATTATAAATAAGTTAAGAAATTCCTGCTTTGAGAATGTATTCTGCATATTTGCTAAAGAAAGAATATTTTCCCTGAGTAGTATTTTAAATGTTATTCCAATATCAATAGTCCTAACACTGAATGAATTAAAATTCCTCAAAGGGATTCCTTTTGAGGAATTAAAATTCCTTAATGATCAGTGAGAGAGAAAAAAAGTATGATATTGTGAAAGCATGTATTGTTTGTTTACATTTGTGTATTTATAGAGGTTATGTACTTGTATGTTATGTGTTATATGGGTATAGGTGAAAAGAAGTGGACCTTTTCTAAGTGTAGATGCACTTGAGGTTATACACACTGTAGACTGAGTACCTAGGGGATTTACTTTGTATGATTAGGGGCAATAATTCATTTGAAAATGATGACTTCTCTTCTTGCTTGCTAGTTCTTTGACACAAAAACCCTAAGTGCTTAGATAAAAATTATTGTTTATAGTTCAATGGGACTCTTGCCAAATCTGAAATAAAATCATGTTCTTTTAAAAGTGAAGTTTAGAGCTTATAACTACCAGGCTTTCTTTGTAATTCTCAGTTTTTTTTCTTCAAGCTGGCTACTATTTATCAGTGGATTCATTTTAATTTTTCCTTTTCTATTTAATTACAGCATTAGGTAACTATCTCCAGTTCTTCAGTCTTGTTTCACAAATAAGAAAGCAAGTCTACAGAGCCACATATGTAGGATATTAGAAAGTTGTCTGCATCTGGAGGAGGTGTGAACATTATACTACTCTCCTGACGTTCCTTACAAATGCTTTGTCTTTAACTATGGAAACCTGATGTAGTCATTTAATTGGGTATTATACATTTTGAATTCTTAACTTTTGAAAATGAACATTCCTGTCAAGCCAGAACAGAAAATAGATTTTGTAAACTTGAAAATCTTGTATTATTGCTCTGACAGATATAGATGGGCTATTATTGGAAGTAAAGAGCAACTCAACACTAGTAACCATTTATTTTAGATTCCAGATCTGATTATATGAAAGTGCTGTTTTCTAAAACTTTAAGGATCATTACTTATTCTTATCTTCAGTATGATTTTATACAGTCTTTCCAAAATGGGGGTCACATCTCTAACTCTACTGTACTTCTAATAGACTCTTCTTTGGAGAGTTGTACTAGAAAATTCTAAATATTCAAACATTTTTTCTATTTAATGTTCAATCAATGAATTTAAACAAAAAGTGCTTGTGGGATACCAAGAGCCTGTAAAAGGCATTACTAAAAAAAAATATTTCATTTGTACTAGGTAACAATGCATGACATAATTTCATATGAATAAGCTAAAGTCGGGTCAGAGGTGTAACCCGTGTAACATTTCTTCAAAAGCATAGGCCAAAAGTTCTTATGGATGGAAAGAGACGTCTGTTACAGCAGTAGACCTGGGATTCCCTTGAAAATTGGACTTTGTGTCTGTTACACAACTAATTTGTGATAAAAATAAAAAAGATAATATGCTTTGATGTTGGATTTTGGTAATGGTACAAAATAAAAGAAAAGTTTATCTTCATTACTGGTGATCTAATTACCAATAAAATCAAACATTTAATAGTTGAGAATTCTTCTATAACTTGTGTACTATGTTTTATTTCTCATGTAGTATGTTTTCAAGGACAACAACAACAACAAAAAAGGAAACAACTATGTTTAGCTATGCTTACTGCACATTTTTTAGATCTCAAATCAAACACCAATAACTCAGAAAAGATTTACCTAATATTAGTCATCAAGCCAACTATGTAAGTTTTATTTCATAATTTCACTGATATCCACTTCTTAATATTTATCACAGTTGTAATTTTTCATTTTGTATAACTATTTGATGCCTGGCCCCCCCCACTACATTGTGAGCCAAAGGACGGAAATTTGGGTCTTTTGTTTTCTTTTCTTTCTTTCATTCTTTTTTTTTTTTTTTTTTTTCAGAAGTGGGAGAGTGGGACTGGGGTTATAATTTCATTATTTCAAAGAAGCAGCTGTCCTAAACAACCAAAAACACAATAGCAAGTTGAACTATTCTTAGACCAAAAGTAGAAGAAACCTTCTACAAGTAATTTAGGCTGATGCTTCAGAAGTACTCCAAACTGAAAGAAAAGATGAAGGTGAGAGGATGTTAGAGAACAGATTTAATGTACAGGGGGTAAGGTGCAAAGCCAAGAAGAAAAGCAGGGAAACAGAGTGGTATTGACCTGCTCAAGACAAATAAAGATTGTGGCATATTGTATGATTGGCATCCTGGCCACTGATATTTTTTAAAACTTCCCAGATGGTTTTATTATGTAAACAAGGTTCAGAACCACTGGATTAAGAAAAGTCATATTCAATATACTTAAATTATGTAGAAATTTTACTTATGTTCATAATACTGTATACTGTGAAATATACTTGACATAAAATTCTATGTAAAATAACTTCCTACAAAAAGAAAAGAAAAGGCTTCTAAATCCTAACAGTTCAGAGAAAAGGAAATGTGTATAGCCATAATGTGGAAATGTATAAAAATATATTTGTTAACTTGAATTCAGAGAAAGGATGATTTAAAACATGGAAATATTATTTCATATTCATATCATCGTAAATAGGAGGAAACCTAAAATATCAAAGGTGTGAAGAAGAACCAACTTTTCTATATTACTGATGCTAATGTAATGATGAAATTACTTGAAAAACAATGAAACTATATATAGAGAAGTTGAACTTGAGATCTACAACCTCTTGGGTTTTCTTCTAGGCATATGCTTAAGAGAAGTTTTTGTTCATGTGAGCAAGGAGTCATGTTCATTGCATAATTTTAAAGGCAACAAATTAGATGAGCTTAAATATCTAATCAATAAACAAATGAATTCATACATTATCAGATGTATTATGATGAAATAGTTCCTAAGTCATGTTACAGTTTGAATGTGAAGTGTCCCCAAAAGCTCATGTGTGAGACAATGCAATATGGTTTGGAAGAGAAATGACTGGGCTAGAGTCTTAACCTAATTAGTGAATTAATCCCTGGTGGGATTAATTAAATGGTAACTGAAGGCAGTTGGGGTGTGGCTGGGGAAAATGGTTCATTGGGGGCGTGGCTAGGGGGTATATATTTTGTGTCTGGAGGTGGAGTCTCTCTCTCTGCTTTCCAATCATCATGTGAGCTACTTTCCTCTGCCTTACTCTTCTGACATGATGTTCTGCCTCACCTTGAGCCCTGAGGAACAGAGCTGGCCTTCTATGGACTAAGACCTCTGAAATCGTGAGCTCTCAAGTAAACTTTTCTAAATACATGTATGAAGACACAATTGTTGTAAAAATACTTTATATAAAACGTGCAACTTGAAAAATTGTGCTCTTTATATGTAATATGAAATGAAATGTACTCTGCAAACATGTATAACAAATTAGAATAATAAAAAAAAAAAATAAGCTTTTCTTCCCTAAAATTTTTCTGGTCAGATCTTTTAGTCCCAGCAGTGAAAAAGCTGACTAAAATAGGTTCATAGATTATTATCTATATGATTCATAGTTTACTATCTATGTTAGTTTTTGCTGTTCATATTTTATAATTTACATTAGTTTATATTATAGTTTATTATGTGTATTATTTAGTTTTTGCTACATAATAACACAGTCTTAAAACTGGCTGGTTTAAAACTATGTTCATTTATTTAGTTCACATTTTAGCTGGGTTCACTTGAAAAGTTCTGTTGGACTTGTCTGGGCTTGACCTGCATTTTCAGGCAGCTGCTCCTACTTGGGCTGATTTATAAATCTGGAGGTTGACTGGCTGTTGGCTGGATGCAGGGCTGAGTTATGTGTCTCTCATCAGGCCAGCCTATTCATTTTTCACAGTGGTACTTGCAGGATTTCCAACATAAAGTAGTCAAGATTCAATGTAGAGGCACTTCCTAAGGTTCTGCTTATGTTCCATTCACTAATATTCTGCTGGTCAAAGAAATCAAGTGGTCCCTGTAATCCCAGCACTTGGGAGGCAGAGGCAGGAGGATCGCCAGTTCAAATCCAGCCTCAGCAATGGCGAGGCACTTAGCAACTCAGTGAGACCCTGTCTCTAATAAAATACAAAAAAGGGCTGGGGATGTGGCCCAGTGGTCGAGTGCCCCTGAGTTCAATACCCAGTACAAAAAAAAAAAAAAAAAGAAATCAAGTGGTTAGTCCAGATTCAAGTTATGATCTGTATCTCGTAACAGGAGAAACAGCAAAAAAATTGTCGGCTTTGTTTTTCCCAATTTACCCTTAGGATTAGTATTTTCAAACTCACATAGTTTTAGAAAAGTGCTTATGAGCTCCATATATTGGACATTCACCAATACCCCAAGCAGGATCTGCAACAGCTCTCTATTTTAAACCCATTAATGTTGCTATAGCAAAATTTATTATCATTGATAAAGATAACAAACTGTATCTGTGTCAGTTCAAGGGTATTGCCAAAAAATTAATACCAAATTTACAAACAACCAATCAAATAAATAAATTTGGGGGCAGGATTGAAAACTGAATAAATGACTGTAGACCTTCTGAATGTGTTAAAATTTGATCATATACATAAGTTTTGGCATATGTTAAAGACGTAATTAAATTTAAAAAAGCAAGTTACATAAAAATATTTATTGCAAACAACAATTATATAAAGTTTTAACAGAAGAAAAATGTTATTTAGAGACACAACTAAAGGCATATTTTGATTAAAACACAAATTGAAATATTATGCACAAATTTCAAGGAGGTTGTTGGTTCTAAAGAGAAAAATAATGACAGAAAATATATAAAGTGGAAAATAAATGTAATTGATTTTTATTTTAAATCTATTTGAAGCAACATAAACAAATACAGATGGAAATTATTATATGATATGTTACAAATGATATAAAGTAAAACTCAAATGACTAGGGAAAATTCATACATTTACATTAATGGACCTGAGAACTTGAGGGACATTCAAAACATTAGATCCTGCTGGGCCCAGGATCGCTCCTGTAATCCCTGTGGCTTGGGAGGCTGAGGCAAGAGGATTGCAAGTTCAAGACCAACCTGGGAAATTTAGCAAGGCCCTCAGTAATTTAGCAAGACCCTGTCTCAAAAATAAAAAGGGCTGGAGATGTGGTTCAGTGGTTAAGTGGGTTCAATCCCTGGTACCATAAAGCTTAGATTCTTACACTGTACACCAGAATAAACACCAAATAAATCAGAAATCCTGTTATTAAGAATCAAGAAAAACTAGTACTTTAAAATGAATCAATTATCATTTTATTGAGTGGGGAAATTTTTGTGTGATTAAATTTGGTCATAAAAACAATGAGAAAGGTCTTACTCATTGAAATTGCTAGATCTAGAAGACATATTGCAGGATAAGAAAGCAGCACAATATGTGTGGTATAGTTCCTTTTGAGTAACAGTAAAAAACCCAATAATGCAATCTACTGACTCATATTTAACTCAATAAAGGAACATTTGCTTATGGGGAGAGAGGATGCAAGCAGGATGAAATAGCAATGAATGCAGAATTTTTTGTAATACACTATTATATGTGGCTTGACTTTACAAACATTTTCATAATGCATTCCTAGATAAATAAATAGTAAAAAACATGAACAACAAAGAAAACTCAAATTTCACTTGGTATCTTATTTTTTATAATATCATTGATATTGTAGTTTTAATGTATTTAATCTACATTCTACTATATTATAAAAATTATATTTTGATAATTTTGAAACATTTTCAACAAAAGATTGAAATATATACTAATATAAAATATATAAAATTCAGAAGAAAACATTTTTATGTTCAAATTTGAATTGGACATACGAATATGAGTTCATTTCTATTTTTTAAAAAATCCTATATTCTGGCTTTGTGCACTGAAAGAGCACAGAAATAATACCAAAATATTCTTTGGTCCCTAATATCATTTAGTGATCCTTTGTTAAAAACAACTAGAGCCAATCACAGTGTTGTATGCCCGTAATCATCCCAGTTACTCTGGAGGCTGAGGCAGGAGGATTGCACATTTGAGGCCAGCCTTGGTGACTTATATACACCCTGTCTCAAAAAACAAAACAAAACAAAAAGGGCTGGGGATGTAGCTCAGTGGTAAAGTGCCCCTGTGTTCAATCCCTAGCACCTGGTTCCCCCCACCACCAAAAAAAATTAACCCTCTAGAACTCCTTCAAAAAAAGGTCGATTAAAGGTATAAGTTAAGATAGACCTGTGGCAGAAAGAAAGGAAACACTCAAAAATAAAGGGGGTTATTACAAGGACAGAGAAGTAAATGTAATGACAGGTGGATTGCCTTAGGTGTTAGATTCTGGAAAACTTGTAGCACTCCAGTGGTTCATACTCATGGAATAACTTTGTAACAGGCAAAGGAGATAGAACAGCAACTGCTGGAGCAGGTATAAACTGAAAGGGATCAGGAGATGTCAGGGTTTCTTTGTCTTCACATTGTTAGGGTTGCAGAAGATGCGCAAATAGAGATAAATCTTCAGCTTTGAATCAGTTTGGCATGCTTTAGAGCATCTTGGTTGCAGGAAATTCTTTTTTTTTTTTTTTTGGTGATAGGATCTTTTCACATTAGGCAAGTCTCATAGGGACATTACAATTCCGCAATCACCCTAATCATCAAAAATTCCTAGGCTCCACCCTCAATCAGGTACAAAACACAAAATTATTGCTAAACAAACCAAGTACCATGATTACAGGACATCATTTATTGAACATATTTCTTAGAGGGGCCAAGGGGCCAAGGGGCCATGTTCTCAGCTGCTCTTGACCTAAGCATAAGGTGAATCTAAAACAGCTGAGGTCAATGCTTTGAAAATGTGTTCCTCTTGGCCCAAATCAGGACATTTCATGCATCAACACAGATGGTGAGATCAATTTCTAATACACAAAAAGTAGAAAAAAATAATTACCCATCATTCAGAATTAAAGTTTTGTTCACAAGTTATTATTTGCTGTTATTGTCAAGTAGCTTATGATAACATTTTAAAGCATCTTAAGAGTAGTAGAATGAAATTCACACATCCAATGTTTAACACTTTGCCACATTTTCTTTATCTATATCTATATTTTAACTGAAACATTTCAAAGTAAATCACAGACTTCATGTTTAATCCTTAAACCTGTGTCTTGCCACTTTTGAAATAAGAACTTTCTCTCATATAACTATGTCATTTTCTCATAGGAGAAAATTTTAATTCATTGAGTTCACAGACTATATCAAACCTCTGCCACTGAACAAAAATTTATTTTATTAATTTTTTTCTTGACCTATGACCATATGAAACATTTGACTTCAATTTTCATCATTTGGAACAGCTTTCACTTTTTTCATGGTCTCTACATTTTAAGAGAAGAACCCAATTTTATAGTAATTACTCATTTGGGGGATTCATGCAATTGTTTGCACATGTTTTTTATGTTAGCTGCATATTGAAGTTAGGTCTAAATGCTTGATTAGTTTTTTTATACATTGTTGCAAGAATATTCCATAGGAGATACTATGTTTTTCATACTGTATTATATTAGAATGCACATAATATTCAGTGGCCATATTATTAGTGTTATTACATTTGATTGCTTGGCTGTAACAGTGCTAATATTTTGCATTTAGAAAGTCCTGTGTGGGGTAATCTTATACAAAGATCTGCTTCATGTTAACCTTTCAACTAAAAGTTTTATATTAATGATCATTGAATGAACCAGTTATTCTGTTGGAGGTTATAGAATTGTGATTTTTAAATTCTCTCATTTTTTTCTTCACCTTTTTTAGTGACTCTTATTATTTAATGATAAGAGTTTGATCATATTCCCTTTGGGTGAACTTTGTATCTTTAATTTCCAATTTCAATGTAAGGAGTTCTTGTAATAGTTAACTTTACTAGTAGCATATTTTTCATATTTTCCTTTTGACTTTTGTTATAGATTTTAATGTGTTCACTGTGTAATCATCAATTTCAGACATTATTTATTTTGATGTTTATAACACCTAATTTGGTGTTAACTTCTGGGTCCTGCATTCACTTGACATAGCATCAATAATTATTGAACTTGTCCTTGATTTCTGGCACAACAAGATGTCTTGCAATTAACTTGTATTTTCCCTGACCCTTACTTGGAAAAGCAATTTCTCCATGCAGCTCTTATTTCTTTTGGTTGAGGCTGGCATTTGCAACCAGATTTCTATTGAGGTGTCATTGCTTCTACCTACCTTCATGGGCAAAGATAGGAAATTTTTTTTGAGAAAGTAGATATCATGAGTTTATATTAATATATTTTATTTAATTTTCTTTTATATTTGTATTTCTTTTATATTTTTAATATTTAAATGTAGGGGTTCTCTGTTTGGGATTGGGGTCTCTGATAAATTTTGTGATTGTGGCATGCTTGGTGGCTAGGAAGTTTCTGGGCAAAGGCACAGAATGCCTGGCTGCTAGGAAATTTCTGTGCAAAGGTACAGAATGCCTGGCTGCTGCAGCAATGTTCTTCATGAGGAAGCTCTGTGTTAATAGTTTTATCATTTCACCTTGATTTTATGCACATAACTCCTGGGTATAAAGGAACTTGATAGCTAGATAAGTACAATGTTTCACTAAGCTCCTGTGCTCCTGGATCTGCCCTCCTATCAGTAACTTTAAACAATGGAGTTTCTTGAGAGCTGCACAAAGCTCCTGACATTGCATATTGTAACTGAGAATGTAACTGCAAAATAAGCAACCTTACTGATACTCTAAACAATAATGTAGTTATGGTACTAATTACCTAACATAACCTATTGATATGAATAAAGTTTGGCAGCTTGGCCTCTCTGGCATTCTGCCACTTTCCTGCCTCTGCACCTTGTCTCTGTGTCCCCTTTATTATTTATCTTTACACTTAAATTAATATGCTAACATAATTTTCATGTTATCCTAAGATATATTTTGAACAGTTTCAAAATTACAATGACAATAGTATAATTAACATACCTATGAGTTAGGTTATTCCTTTGCTGAACCTTAAAATATATACCACCAAGGATATGTAGAATGTTTGGATGGCTCCTGGAAACAATTGATGTCACCAAATTGATAAATGGCTAGTATAATTTATTTCTATTCATTTGAGATTTGCATTCACTTTTTATATATATATTTTTTAAAAATTTGGATAAAATATGCATGTCAAAAATATATAAAACTTTATGTTCCAATAAGTCACTTGTCCTTTATCATCTGTATTTTACTTTTCCTCTTGACTTCTGTATTTGTCTATTTTGGCATCTGGTTTATACTTCCAGTGCTTCTATTTTTTTGCAAAAAGAGATAAGTATGCCTATAATTTGTGAACTTAATTTATATCTATATAGTGTAACTAGTATATGAATTGTTATTTCTTGTTTTTTTCCCCACTTACTTTTAAAATGCTGGAATTTACTGAATTGTTTCCTAGAAATCGGATAAATGAACTATTTTTATTGCTCTTATTTTATTGCTTTTAAACAAATAGGTACATTTATAACATATATGATTCAACCTTTTAATTGTACTTACTACATTCAAAACAATTTTTATGCTTTAGTCTGTTTTCCCTCTTACCCACTAAAGGTGATTTTCCACTGTCTTTATTATGCACATATGAGAAAGGGCTTTCCCTATTTAAATTATTCTATTTACTTTTCAGCAGTTGACATCTTAGTACTCTGTTCTGGAGACTAACTGGCTCCATTAAAGTTTAAGCAAGATTCTCAAAAAATCCTATAAAAGTAGCATTGATTAGTCAAAACAAGAAAAAGAAAATTAGCCCTACTCTGTTAAACATTAGCATCTGAGAAAATTGTTTAATAATTATACAACAAAATTTTAATTTACATAATCAAAATATGGCAGCTTTCCATGTGCTATTCATTTACATTTTCCTCTCTCATTATGGGAATTAAATAAAATTGATATGACTATATTCAATTAAACTCACTGTCAGATTTTGAAAATGAAAGAAAATATTTTTTTTCAATTTAACAGATTTTTTTTTCTTTTTACCAGTTAAGGAAGCCAATAGACCTAGATAAAATGATATTTTTTTAATGTTTTCCATTTTTCTCTATTTCATAAAATTTAGTATGCAGATTATTTCTTTGAATTCAACTTAATCTTATTCACATTTTCCTTGCATTTGAAAAATTACTGATACTCAAAACTAATTATAATTTACTATGCAGGAATTAAAGCAATCATAAATTTAATATTAACTAAATTTTGTATATATTATATATTTTCTAAAATTGATCAAAATGTATGTGTAATACATATGAATATCTTCTTAATGTGCTCTTTATTTTCAATTCATTTTTGAGGATTCGCCTTTGGATTCACCCAATTCAATGATCCATATAAGGACCTAATGCATAATCCAAGTCAATAGTTTCTGAACTTTAACTCTTTTCCCACACTGTAAGAATAGTCTGAGTTTTTCTGAAAAAGAATGAATAATAATTGAGAGATAACTTCTGTACTCAAAAGTCAAAACTTTGGCTTTCAAGAAGAGGAAAGTGAAGCTAATAGTTTATAATGAGAAAAGATGTAAAGAGGTAAAACACAACTGGCACACATTTGCATTGTGTTAATATATGGCTATGTCACATGGCTGTAATGTGTTAATGTTATGTACTAATTCTTTGTCATTGTACAATTCTATAACAGAATAATAAGAACCCGAAAATGGAGGCTAGGAAAAAACCTGGTTCAGGTCTTGAGATGTTGCTCATTGAGTACATTTCAATTTAACTTTTGCTTTTTATAAAATTATAAGAAAGAAACCTAACTGGTGGAACTCCTTTGGGGGTGGTGAGAGATAATGTATGCAAACAAAATTGCAGCTATCAACTTTGTATCAGGATGATAACATTTGTTTCACATGTACCAAGGCAGATTGAATTATTATCCCCAATTTATAAATGAGGATAAAGATGAAGATATAGAGAGAGTAGACATGTGGTCAAAACTCATACAGCTTATGTGACCCAGGATTCAAATGCAAGTTCACATGTCTTGTCATCTACTTGCCTCTAAAATCCCAGGTACTGACCTAGATACTTCCCACAGAGCTAGGTACATTGTAGGTGCTCAAGAAATTCTGTACCTCTTCTTTATTCTTTACTAACATAAATATCTTGGGGAAGTGAATTCAATTGGAACTTGTTATGGATCTGTGATACAAACTGTGGGTGATATGAAACTTCACCACTTTAAAAGTTAAAAAATAGGAATACAATTGTGGAAAACAATTTAGGGCAATTTTTGTCCTCACCTCTGTACTTCACAACTCACCTGTGACAAATAGTTATTGGGCAATGAAGTTTTTGCCCAGTGTTATTACCTGAGGCACATTCTATGATCATTTTCTGTGTGTAGTTTTTGTGTGTAGTTTTAGGTTGTATTTACTGATACACACATACACACACACACACACACACACACACACACACACATATATATATGTGTATGTATGTATATGTGTGTATGTATGTATGTGTGTATAATTATATGTGTGTGTGTATACATACATATATATATATATATATATATATATATATATATATATATATATATATAAATTAGTCAATCCAGGAACATAAGTCCCTTTAATGGTCTGGACAACAGACATATTAGTATGTGGAGTGATTTCCCCTTGAATTTCATGAACAAGAGTATACTTTATATAAAAGCCACCTGTACTTCCTAATTAGCTTCTCTAAGAACTCATGAACTTGGTTGCTTATTTTGAATAAGCTTATGTGTCATTCTTCACTCACTTGCCCAGCACTTACTTACTCTTCTAATCTCAGAATTTTTGGGTAATGTTGCCTGGCTGAGGGCAAAATAATAATACAGGACCATCAATCAATTTACTTATTCTTAACACATGTGGGGTCTAAGGTTGTGGTTTCTCTCATTTAGTATTAAGAACTGTCTGCCTCTTTTAAATACCCACAGTTGGAAATATTTGGTTGGAAGTTATTAATAAGGATTACTTTCTTCATTTATGTAGTACTTTGCAATATACATTTAGAACACTCACATGCCTAACTACACTGTAAATGAGATAGGCTAGTATACATATTCACGTCCTCAGAAATTTGGTTATAAATTACTTGTTAAGATATCCAGTCGGCAATTAGTAAGTTCAAATCTGAGTTTTCAGAGTCATAATCCAGTTTTGACAACATATAACACCAGAAAAATTATTTGTCTTTAATTCCTTAGGTCCATAAATAATATTTGAATAACTAATTTGTTATGAAAAATAATTTTCAGGAAACTTTGTATAAAAAACAAAATTAATCACAATATAATATTTTTTCCTTCGTTTATCTTAAATTTAAAGCAAATAAAAGCTCATGGTACTATATGAATGAACTGCCATCCCATTCCTAGGCTGCAAAAAGTTTCTATAAAAAAGAAATTTTCTCAACATAATGCCTTAGAAACTGGAAATATTTTAGGTTTGGCATGGAAATAAATATAGTAAAACAATTAAAAATGGATTGAAGATTTCTGGTTTCAGCTCTGATATCTAAAAATCTCACAGGACATTGATTCCCTTCTTACAACATGAAAAAACTGAGAAAACTGAAAATTATGACTTTCATTGGTCCCACAAGATAAGTAGAGAAGTAAAAACCATGACCATGCAATCTGGAAAGACAGGTGAATAGAGTCACAGGTGAGATTTGCTTACATGCAGCAGGAGTCTCTGGAGCATGTATTAAACATGTCTTCTGTTGTCTGTTTTCTGATACCTTGTTGACCTTGGAAGGATTGCTTCTATCAAGGTTAACCAATTCCTAGAGATTGTAAACAAACTCACTTATCAGCATACTTTTCAAACACAAGCAACCAATCTAAAGTCCACTGCCCAAACACCTCCTCTATTGGACATTCTGGACAACTATCTACCTGCTTTAATCACCCCAGACCCAGACACTTAGGGACAGTGCCTAGTCCCCAGAGCCCACTGAAATTATTGAAACTAGCCATTGCTAAAACTGCTTTCTCTTTTTTTTTCCTGTTTCCACCCAGGGAAACCAGTTTTCCCCATCTTCCTGCTTCCTGACTGACCCTGGGCATCCTCTTGTGGGCACTGTAGAAACTGTGAGCAACTATCTTTTCAGTGGCAGATATGTATCCAGATATGTTGTTCCCATTATACCTAATGTTTTTCTATTAATACACTATGTTTCTAAGAGAAGCTACATGTTGGTAAGAACATTTAAATAGGAACTTTGATGAATTATTACAAGCCGAATGTGAACTTGCTTGTGAGTGTAAAACTACTTGGGGTATCAGTTTTGGTGGGAGGACCACACTCATAGGGGTTTTGTCTCTAGTCGCTGTTATGGGCCAGGCTAAATGGGCAATGACCAAACAGACTCCATTTTACCCTGAGACTCTCTATCATATAAGAAATGCTTCTCCCATGGGAATACTCTGCCTTTGTACCTATCACAGTATGTTCGGCAACACAAAATGGCAATTCTTATACAATGTAAAATTGTTCTCTCTTTGGTTCCCATTTTTCTTAGGCAGTGTACCCTGTCAGAGATCGATTGTCTAGACATTAGTAACCATTCTCTGACTTGTACTTAACTGGGGTCATTTTGACCCACTTTCCTTCTGCTTGCTTGCTGCTATGCCAACCTGGAAAGTAACATGGGAAATACCAGTATACCCATTGTATTGTCTCACTATGTTGCTGCCTGAAGCGGAAACCGCCTTGGAGCAACGAACGCCGCAGGAAAATTCGGAGGCAGGATGAAAATGAAAAAAGGTCTTTTATTCTTCTTCTCTCTCCGGCTCCAGCAATCACTCCAAACGCTCTAACTCCAACCACCACCTTCTTCTTCTTCTTCCCGCGCACACTAACTAAACTCACCCAGTTATATACATATCGCTTTTACAAGGACACGTGCTTACAGCTCGAGCTTACAGGTGCGTCACGCAGTGTTCACGGGCATACAAAGATTCTTTGGATAATGTATTACTATCAGGTGGAAACTAGAACATCTTTTATGGCTCTCAGCTAACCACAATCTTTAGCTATCTCCTTGATTATAGGCTCCTTCATCACTAACTGCGCAATTCAGCCTCTGTACCCCGCTAGCCTGCAGGTATGTCAACCCCGGATGTGGTTTTTGCAGTTTTTGCTTTTAAAGGCCCTGAAATGCTCAGGCTCAAGGATGTTCCTTGCAGAGACAGTTATGGGTCCTGTGGGGAGTAGTCGCTGGCTGGCCGGCTAAATAAAAACTCTCCAGTTTGGACAAAATGGATTTGGTACATTTTCTGAGCAGTCTGCCCCATAACAGGAACCACATCAGGTTTTCATGGTGAAGTATTGAAAGCAATCCCATAGTGGATCTGGCAGGAGGAGTGGAAAAATGAACTATTTTGAAATAGAGCAAAGCATTCTCCAAAATAAAGTCCCATCCTCCAGAGAAAAATACTTTACCTGTACCTATTCCATTGTTAGTGAAGGACATTTCTCCAACTCCTCTGCCCTGTAGGCTTCCTGTCTCACCAGAGTAGGAGGTGATGAAGAAGAGAAAACTAAGAAACTCCTACAAAGGTAACAACACAAGGGTACTGGTCCAGTGATAGTTAGATTTAACTGCAAATTATAGTATGCTTCTCCTCTTCCATGCCTTAACACTGCACTCAAAGTCTTCCAGTATAATAACAGTGGGTTGTAATTGAAAGACATGCAGCCACATACTTTGTCTGGGTAGGAATTCTAAAGAAAGTTCAAAGATAACAGGAGACAAGAACAAGGGCACTAGAGGAATTTGAAGTCTCTGACACCTACAGCTGGAGCTACAGTAGACATAGCTTATCTCGCAGCCAGACAGACCAACATAAAACCTCAAACTAAATGCTTGTTTACCTCATATCCAATTATCCAATGTATTATATTCAGATTTCAACAAAAATTCCAGGGCATTCTAAAAGACAAGGAAAATAGTCTGGAGGGAAGAGCAAGCTTTATAACAGAATCAAATATGATATGGATCCTGAATCATCAAACAATGAATTTCAATCACCACGAGGGCACTACTGGAAAATCTAGAACACATATGGATAATATCAGCAAATGGATAGAAACTCTAGGAATCAAAAGGAAACGTTAGAAATAAAAATCACAATAATAGAAATGAAGAATGATTTTGATAGGCTTTAGTCAGATCAGACATGAACAAAGAATTAGTGAGTTTCAAGATGTATCAGCAGAAACTACAAACTGAAATTCAAAGAGAAGAATGAAAACAGAAATACCCAAAGAATATGGGACATTTGCAAAATGAACAACATACATTATTAAAAATTAGATAAGCTGAATAGACCTATGTCCATTAAAGTGAGTCAAAAATTAAAATTTTTTCAAAAACAAATCAATAGGTCTAGATGGTTTTACCATCAGGTGAGTTCTATAATATTAAGGATGAAATGATGTTAATTCTCTTCCAGGAAATAGAAACAGAGGAATACATACAAACTCAACCACCACATTCAAATCCACTGACAACTCTTACAGGAATGCCACTTGAGCTGGACTTTCAATCTTCTCAAAATATGCAACATCCATTATTTTGTCCACTTTTCCAATGAAAAATATGAAGAGCTCCAAAGTATTGTTGTGTACTGAATGTTTGTATTCCTGCAACATTTTCATGTTGAAATCCTAACTCACAATGTGATGGTATTACCTTAGGGAGGTAATTAATTCTCAAAGTCTTCATTAATGGTATTGCTCGCATAAGAGAAGGGATAGGAAAGAAGATTTTTCTCCTGCCTATGTGAGATCTATCACCTACCAATCGCTGTCTGCAAATAAGGAAAAGGGCCCTGACTAGACAGCAGGTAGGCTGGTAATTTTGTTTTAGAATTCAAGCTTCTAGAACTGAGAGAAATAAATGTTTGTAATTTAAGCCACCCAGTCTATGATAGTTTGTTATAGCAGCCCAAAGTGACTGAGACAATTTCTTTTCCAAATACCATAACTTTAAGTGGTGGAGCAGCATCTGTCTGGCCCAAGGGCAAACTACTCAGGACAAACAAACACTACTGTCTTTATACCTTGAATCTAGTGGATTTCCTTAAAAGACCACAGCCCAGCTTTGATAGCAGTAGCTGCTCTAAGAGGAACTTCATTGCTGATGTATAAAAATGCCTTTGACTTCTGTGTATTGATTTTTGTATCCAGCAACTTTGCCGAATTCATTTACTAGTTGTAAAAGTTTTCTGGTAGAGTTTTTTGGGTCTTCTAGGTATATTATCATGTCATCAGCAAATAGTGCTAATTTGAGCTCTTCTTTCCCTATCTGGAACCCTTTAATTTCTTTCGTCTGTCTAATTGCTCTGGCCAGAGTTTCCAGTACTATGTTAAATAGCAGTGGTGAAAGGGGGCATCCCTGTCTTGTTCCAGTTTTTAGAGAGAATGCTTTCAATTTTTCTCCATTTAAGATAATGTTAGCTTGGGGCCTTGCATAAATAGCTTTTATAATGTTGAGATATGTTCCTGATATTCCTAGTTTTTCCAGTGTTTTGAACATAAAGGGGTGTTGTATTTTTTCAAATGCTTTTTCTGCGTCTATTGAGATGATCATATGATTTTTATTTTTAAGTCTATTGATGTGATGTATTATGTTTATTGATTTACGAATGTTGAACCAGCCTTGCATCCCTGGAATAAACCCCACTTGATTGTGGTGCACGATCTTTTGAAAACTACCCCATTTACAATAGCATCAAAAAAAAAAAAAAAAACAACAACTGAGAATCAACTTAATGGAAGAGGTGAAAGACCTCTATAATTAAAATTATAGAACACTAAAGAAAGAAATTATAGAAGAACTCAGAAGATGGAAAGACCTACCTTGCTCTTGGATAGGTAGAATTAATATTGTCAAAATGTCCATACTACCAAAAGCATTATGCAGAATTAATGCAATTCCAATCAAAATCCCAATGTCATTCTTCAAAGAAATAGAAAAAGCAGTCATGAAATTCATCTGGAAAAATAAGAGACCCAGAATAGCCAAAGCAATCCTGAGCAAGAAAAGTGAAGCAGGGGGCATCACCATACCAGACTTTAAATTATACTACAGAGCAATAGTAACAAAAACAGCATGGTATTGGCACCAAAACAGACTGGTGGATCAATGGTACAGAATTGAGGACACAGAGACTAATACATATAATTTGAGCTATCTTATATTAGACAAAGGTGCCAAAAAAGTACAGTGGAGAAAGGATAGCCTCTTCAACAAATGGTGCAAAAAATTGAAACTAAACCCTTATCTCTCACCATGCACAAAACTCAATTCAAAGTGGATCAAGGACCTAGGAATTAGACCAGAGACAATACACCTAATAGAAGAAAAAGTAAGCTCCAATTTCCAACATGTCAGATTAGGCCCCAAGTTCCTTAATAAGAATCCTGTAGCGCAAGAATTACTACCAAGAATTAATGAATGAGATAGATTTAAACTAAAAAGCTTCTCAGCAAAAGAAACAATCAGTGAAGTGAATAGAGACCCAACTAATTGGGAACAAATATTTAATACATGCACATCAAATAAAGCACTAATTTCTAGAATATATAAAGAACTCAAAAAACTTAACACCGAAAAAAACAAATAACCCAATCAATAAATGGGCTAATGAATTTAAAAGACACTTCTCAGAAGATATACAATTAATCAACAAATACATGAAAAATTGCTCAACATCGCTGGCAATTAGAGAAATACAAATCAAAACTACTCTAAGATTTCATTTTACTCCAGTCAGAATGGCAGCTATCAAGAGCACAAACAACAATAAATGTTGGAGAGGATGTGGGGCAAAAGGCACACTCATACATTGCTGGTGGGACTGCAAAATGGTGCAACCATTATGGAAAGCAGTATGGAGATTCCTTGGAAAACTGGGAATGGAACCACCCTATGACCCAGCCATCCCACTCCTGGGTCTATTCCCAAAGGACTTAAAAACAGCATATTACAGTGACACAGCCACTTCAATGTTTATAGCAGCATAATTCACAATAGCTAGGTTGTGGAACCAACCTAGATGTCCCTCAGTAGATGAGTGAATAAAGAAAATGTGGTATATATACAAAATGGAATTTTACTCAGCAATAAAGAGAATAAAATAATGGCATTTGCAGGTAAATGGATGAAGTTGGAGAATATAATTCTAAGTGAAATTAGTCAATCTCAAAAATCCAAATACCGAATGTTTTCTCTGATATAAGGAGGCTAGTTCACAGTGTTGTTGGATGGGGGTACATAGCAGGATTAAAGGAACACTAGAATGGTCAAAGGGAAGGGAGAAGAAGGGAGGGAGCCAGGGGGGAGGGAAGGGGGAAAAAAAGAAAAAAAAAAAGAAAAGGTGGTTGAATGAGATGAATATCATTATCCTAAATGCATGATTGAAGACCTGAATGGTACAAATTACTTTGTATACAAAGAGTTGTATGTAAAAAGATGCTATATATGTGCACTATGAATTGTAATACATACTACTATCATGAATAAAAAGAAAAAGAAAAAGAAAAAAAAAGAGGAACTTAATTCACAAATTTGTTTACATAGTGTACACAGTACATATGGCTAAGAACTTGGTTATCCCCACTTTTCTCAGGTGGCTGGAGAAAGGAGAACCACAAGTCTTTTCAAAGAACAATCTAGAAAATCTACCCACTAGAATATGGAGCACATGAAGGGAAATTACAATGAACAACAGCTAAGAATCAATGACCCTGTGATAATCAAAACATAGTGCTGCTTAGTGTTCATCTAAGTCAATCCATTGATTTCTCAAATCAGACTTAAATAAGCTGATTTTGTGAATCACTGAGTCTTGAATGTAAAAATCAGTTTGAGTTATTGAACACTTGAGTAATACCAAATGTATACTCTATGATTTGGTAATCCCAAACTACTTGTAGTTTGCTGTTCAACTTTCCACATTGTCACATTTCTCTGAATATGTGCTGGAGTCTGTTCTTACTGCTCTTATGAGCCAATTGTGCACATCTCTTCACCAGAGGTCAAATTTCACATTTACCAGCCCACACTTCCTTTATGCCTTTTGTCATGATTACCACTCTTCCTTCATGATCTTTCCTGTCATTTTCAAAGCAACTCATCCATATCTTAAAATTAATTTGTCACCTCTGTAAGTAATTCTTCTTAAATCCTTCTCTTGATGCTCAGTAAACTCATCTTAGGAAATCTACTGAAAAATTTTGACCCTAGGGTGAATATGATCAAAACACTGTTTGAAAAAAAATGAATTTGGTTGTAGTAGGACAAGAGAATTGGAGTGAGGAAGGTGGAAGATCCAAAATGTGGTTGGAAAAAAAACAATCAATAGGGTTTATCAATAATCAGATATGATATAAGTCTTTACAACATGTAACCAGTAGCTGAGCCATCAGTGTTGACATCTCGTGGAAGCTCTTTAGAAAATGTAGAATCCCAAGACCCACTAGCGATCCAATGAATCAAAACTGTGTTTGAACAAGATTCCCAGATGATATGTTTGCATATTCTAATGTGAGAACCACTGAGTAAAGAAAGGGAATGAGCAAAAGATGACTGGTTCCAACCCTTTGTTTCTAAGAGAGGGGTTTTTTTTTAGTATTTTCTTCTTTCACAAATTCCTTTGTAGGTGTCTATGAAGTGACAATAGGCCAGGGACAGGTGAAACATACTCATTCTCTTAAAGAATCAATGACTACATTGAGAATTGTTATCCATAGAATGTATGTATTTCCTTAGCTTGTGAGGAAATGTTCAGCAATGAAGCTTGTTTTCTGTCACACTTTTGTGGCAAATCTCTCTTAACTACTGTGTGTGGAGTCCACAAGTATCCTTAATTATGAGGTGGTAGTGCTTGTTCCTCAACACAGGCTGGTATTATCCATAAGAACCATTTCCAATTTTTTTTTTTTTACTCTTTTTGTTTCCTTTTAGTTAACATGACAGTAGAATCCATTTTGATATAATTATACAAGCATGGAATATATCTTATTAGGACCCTAGTACCTATCCTTCCCCTTCCCTTTTCTTACCCCCTGCTTTCTTCCCTCTGTTAATCATTAATCTTTCTACAATTTACTCATAGTTTTTTTTCTTTAATTAATTTCTTGTAGATGTACATGATGGTGAGATTCATTTGGTGTATTCATGTATGTACATAGGAATGTTATGTCAAATTCATTCCACTGCTTTTTTCCTAATTTCTAATAGCCCTGTTGAGCGTAGACATTCTTGAGGCTAAATTCAAATCAACCCAATTCTGTAAATCAGTCTTTTGCTGCTAATGTTAGTAATGATCATGTACATAATGCTTTATAACATGTCATGTATTGTTATAAGCATTTTGCATACACTCATTAAGTCTTCACAAGAGGTAGAAATAAGTAGTATTAATATAGTCATGGTTTTACAGAAGAAGACACTGAGGAACAGAGAAATTAAGGGAGGTTCTTAAGGTTGGACAACTAAGCAGTAGGCTGGGTCTCAAACCCAGTGGCTGACATTAGAGACAGTATTCTTAACGAATGCTTCCAGTGGTTCTCAAACTTTAGTGCGCATCAAGATCTCCAGAAGCATTTGTTAAAATACAGACTTCTTCCATCCCAAGAGTTTTTTTTTTTTTTAATTCATGAAAGGTATAACGTAGCCTAAGAAGTTGTATTTACACCATTCTCCAAGTGATCCCCATACTGCTGGTCCAGGCGCTACACTTGACGAATCACTTCATTATGCTCCTTACTACCTCTCTTTTCCCCAATTTTTAGCTAATATGTTAATGTTTTAAAATTGTCTTCTTCTGGAAAGGAAAAATGCTAGACCAAATGGATGATATGCATTGAGAGTCCCCTGATGTTTTGAAGATAACATTTAAAAAATATATTTTTAGTGTGTTATAATTAATAATAATGGGATTCATTGTGATATTCATGCATGCATATAACAAATCTATTTCATTACCCAGTACCTCCCCTTTCTCTTCTCTCCTCTCTCCCACTGTTCCTCTTTCTTTAATCTAGTGTTCTGCCTTCTATTTTTCATGAGATTACTTTTTAAATTTTTCCCCCTTTAGCATCCACATATATGAAAAAAAACATAACCCTTAACTTTCTAAATCTGGCTTTTTTTTTTTTTTTTTTTTTTTTTTTTTTTGTGGTACCGGGGATTGAACTCAGGGGCACTCGACCACTGGGCCACATCCCCAGCCCTTTTTTGTATTTTATTTAGAGACAGGGTCTCACTGAGTTGCTGAGTGCCTCCCCATTGCTGAGGCTGGCTTTGAACTCGCGATCCTCCTGCCTCAGCCTCCCAAAGTGCTGGGATTACAGGCGTGCACCACCGCGCCCAGCTTGGCTTATTTTGCTTAACACAATGCTCTCTATTTCCATCCATTTTCCTGAAAATGGCATAATTTGAAAATAACATTTTGAAATAATTAAAGAATCTTATGGAATGTCTTGTTCCACAAACACACTTACTGGCTTTACAGCTCTTTTTTCCAATTCTATCTATCTATCTATCTATCTATTTATCTATATCTATCTATCTATCTATCTGACAGGGCCCAGCATTTTCCAGTAATTCTATTGAGGCAATTCTGTTTATAAACTTTTCTACTGTTATGAAAGCATATTTTTCTAAATATTTGACTTAACAATATTAATTTCCAGTCCTGACATACAAGGGAATGTAACAATTTGAGTATAATGGATTAGAAGTAGCAGGAACCTAGATATTTTTTATTACCACTCTCTGTTTTGTTATTAACTTTCATGCTCTCTCACAGGTCACATGACCTCTCTCTCTCTATTATGTCAAAGTCTCGGACAATGTTTAATTGTTTTCTTTGTGCTAATTCTGTGGATGGACAATTCAAGATGTAGGACCAACAACCTCCCATTAGAATCAGATTAGAAGCCCTACTGCAGAGTCTCTTTATGATATTCCAATGATGCCCATGGCTTCTTGTTACTAAAAAGGAGGAAATAAAAGAGAACTCTGTCAGCAGTCTGCTAATCATGAATCTATGCAACAGTGACAGTTAATCTTCTCTTCCTATTAATAGATGCAGATGCCTAGGGGCTTAACATTTTCCTACTAGCTTAATAAGGAGAAAAAGATTGAAGGGGAGGCAGACAGAGATGCCTAATTGCATAGCCAGCAGCTATTGCAGTGTTGCTTAAAGGGAGAAACTCAAACAGAAGAGAACAAGGCAAGATGGCAATTCAGCATTGGCCAGGCCAGCAATTTGTTCCCAAAGGAAATTAAAAATAAGTCATTTTCATTGGTTTGATTCATCTTTAGGAGCATATTCAATTAAAAACCCAGCTAAACTCTCAGTCACTATTGTGCCTGTCCAACTACATAAAACAAAGCCAAAGATATATTGATCTCCATGAATATGTCATGGAATACATACTACAAATTTACAAAAGAATAAAGATAAGTCTCCTTGCATTTATGAAACCACTGCCATTTCCAAATCAGGAAGTCATCAAGTCTTACTGTTCTCAGATATTTCATGGACATTTGAATTCAGGAAGCTTGTGACAGAGAAAGGACCATATAATGTGTGAAATGAAAAAAAAAAAATTCACAAGTGACTTTTCCATTTTTTTCTTCCTTGCTTCCTTCCCCTCTCGCGCCCACAGTCCCTCCCTTTCCTCCTCCCTTCCTTCCTTTGAAGTACTGGGAATGAAACCAGGGTGCTCTACCACTGAGCTCCATCCCCAATCCTATTTATTTTTTATGAGACAGGGTCTTGCAAAGCCAAGATTCGCCTTGAACTTGTGATCCTCCTGTCTCAGCCTCCTGGGTAACTGGGATTACAGGAATGTGTCACTGTTTCTGGATTCTAGTTCCATTTCTAAATCAAACAGATTTCTATCACATCTGAAATTTCCTACACTGCCATGACACGCAATTGAATCAGTCAGGGTCACTCCAGGTGAATTGGGCTGCTACTAAATAACCACACAGGGACAGAAAATACCTTTTTTGGGGTTCAGTGATGAATCATTGACCTTAGCTCCCACAAGGGAGGCAAGAGAGGCAGGCAAAAGAGAGAGAGCATGCCTGAAACCCTCCTACTTATTGTGGGGAAAGACATTTGAGAATATTCCACCCAAATAAGGCAAGGGATTGTGTTACAGCAGACTCGGGGTTGCTTGGTGATGTCTTGTGGTCAGCAGATTGACATCTTGGAAAGCCACACCCATCTCAGGTACTGTGTGTGGATCATAGGCAGAGCGATGGAAAATGACACATACAACATATGTTGCACAGCCCAGTTAAAGCAGCAACCTCAGTCCAGTCCCCTCATGTACTCAATATACACAGCCCATGGATGTCTCTCAACACTACACTGAAAATACTAAATAACACTTCAAATAATTTTTTATAATAGAAAAAATATTAACTTTTAAATAATATTTAAATTAAAAAGTAGGAAGTTACATATAATAAGCCATGTCTTGTATATTAAATATATTTATCTTGAACAGCTTCCCCATAAAAATTCTCACCATATAGACTATTGATATGATGCTTATTCAGTTCCTATTCTGTTTTACAAGTAATGACTTGATTAACCACATTGCGTAGAACCTAATTTGTACATAGTAACTCCTTAACGATTTCAAATTAAACAGTAATGCCCAAGTGCTTACCATGAGCCATGTCCTCTCCTGTATGTTAGAAATAAAGGCATGAAAATAAAATTGTTATAGCTTGGAGTAAGTTGGTGAGGAAATAAGATATTGCTTCAAAATAGTTTACTTGGGGCTGGGGTTGTGGCTTAGCAGTAGAGCGCTCGTCTAGCACATGTGCGGCCCGGATTCAATCCTCAGCACCACGTAAAAATAAAGGCATTGTGTACAACTAAAATAAATAAATAAATATTAGAAAAAAAAAACAAAATAGTTTACTTGTAATATTTCCCCAAAGTGTTTGACTTGTGGCCATCTGAGGTAAGTAATATCTGTTACGACTCTAATGAAAGCTTGTGTGATTTAGGACAAGTATCAGAATTTTCCTTCTAGTGGAGTCAAAGAAGGGCTTATAAAGTTCATATTATCTGAATGTAAGAAGTTAAGAGCACTTTCAACTTTACAAAGTGTTGTCAGATGTCTCCTTAAGGAGATTTTCTCAACCAAAAAACCACCATATATGAGTTCCTATTACGCCATGCTTTAGCCAACTGGTGGCATTGTTGGATATTGGAAGTTTTGCCAATATGATAGCTCAGGGGGAAAAAACGAGTGAATTTCTTTCTTTACCTGTTATAAAGGATCATGACCAAAATCTCCTATAATGAAAAAAATGGTTTATTAAGAGAAAAACCATAATACGTTTATTTGATCTGTTTTACCTAATACTATAGACTTCAAAAATGAACACCAAAAAATCCCAAGGTGAACTATCCATTTGAGGAAATATAGAAAGCTGTGTAGAAATAAAATTGGACCAAAGAGATTTGATCTAATAGCAATAGATTGAGTGGAGAAAACTCAGCAATGCCTATCTGCTGATTATTCTTTTTTTTCTCTGCTTCCTAGTTATGGGGCCAGGCCCCTTTTCAAATGATGGCCTTGTGATCTATTATTAGGCAAAGTAGGTCAGAGAATTTCCTTATGGCTAGCTCAAAGACAGAAAGGCAGGGGAAGATTACAGTAGCATGTTTACTTTATGAGTAGCATGTCTGTTTGAGGAATTTAGTTTTTATTCTCATTTGGGGGGGAAAGGTGTTCCAGTGTCTGTTTGACCACCTATTCTACCTTTTTAGCCAATGAAATGACGAATTCTAATATTTTTGGATTCCTTGGCTTATGAGGAGAAAGGGAACAGTGAACAAGAACACAAGGAAAGGAGAGAAACTTTGCTTCTGAGGTCTTTGCTTTGGGGAGTCATTTTATGACTATCAATATTCTACCTTTTTAGCCAATAGTTTAGCCAAATGTTGAACATCTAATGTTTTGCCAATATGATTGGCATGGAACTCTAAAACTATGGTTTTGCTTTGCATTTTCAACTTAATAGGAGTTTGAGGATCTTCTTTTTTATTTCATGTACAGTCTTTGCTGTGTCATCTCTGTGATGTATTTACATCTTTTTCTAAGTTTGTATTGGGTAGTTTATAGTTATTGAAAATGATACTGGTTGTCAATCTTTTGTCTGCACTATTGATGATGTGGTAGGCTATGGTGCACCAACGAGTAACTGAGTAACTACACAATCTTAATGACTTAGGAACAGTTGGATTCTGACTTCATGGATTCCAAATCAGCATCAGGCAGCTCTTTAGGGATCTATGTCACTTTGAACTTGCAGTGTATCCATGACCAAGGCAAAGAGAATTTAAAATTGCCCACAACTCAGTGACCATCACTAACCATGTTGTTCTGTCCAAATAAAAAGACTGTGGGAAAGGTAGGGGCACATGCAGCATAGCCTTAGTAGCCTTGCTTGTCTATAAAGAGCATGAAAAATGAAGGGGAAGAGGAATGTCACTGTGCTGTCCATCATTTTTATCATATGTAAAATGAGTAATTAAAGTGCTAATGATATTTATTATGACTGGATGTTTTTTATAAAGTCATATATTTCTGTCTCTTACTATGTTTATGCGGACAATTTTATATCAAAGAATTTTTTTCCTTTATAAATTCCTGGCCATTTTCAATTTTTCTGTCACTTATTATATAATAGTTTAAGTTTTCAAGCCTACACTTTATTAAATAATCTGTTATAGCATTTTGTATAAGCTCCCTGTCCTATCTGAAACTTAACATTCTTCATCTCTAATATGAAGATTACACAGTATACTCTGGGTATGTTTATGAGGATTAAAAAAATATTAAGAGTTTTTTTTTGCTGGGTGCGGTGGTTCATGTCTGTAATTCAAAGTCAGCCTTAGCAAAAGCAAGAGACTAAGCAACTCAGTGGGACCCTGTCTCTAAATAAAGTACAAAAAAAAAAAAAAAAAAAAAAAAAACTGGGAGTGTGGCTTAGTCATCAAGTGCCCCTGAATTCAATCCCCAATACCCAAAAAATAAAAAGAGAAATTAGATTATTTATTTATTTGTTTTTTGACAAAACACAAAGCACCTTAAAATATAGGTTTTTATATGGAAGTGTTTTTGTTCTATGGGCAACAGTTTAAGCCCACAAGAAGAAAAATCATGATCTTGATAGTTTAATATTTAATTTTATTGTGTTATATTCAAAAGAGCTTGTCAACATTGCAATGGATGATTATTTCATCACTTTTTGTGGAAAAATGAATATCACCAGAGTGATCACATCTTGACTATAATTTATAAATATTTACTTACAACTCCCCCTTTCCTTGTAACAATGACTAATCATGCATCATCTAATCTTGATTATATGAAGGATTTAAGGAACACTGAATTACTTTACATGATTGAGGGTTTGAATGTTTGAGAGTTGAAAATTACCAAAAGAGTACCTGTGAATAGAAAAGATTAGAAATTGTTTTGTTTATGTTTAAAATTGGGGGAATAAATATATATTATAAACTTTCCATTCCCATCCCATTAATTTTCCATTAAATGTAACTTCTGTACAGGTATCATTCTTAGTAAGGGAGAAATTTGAGTAGGTGAAATCTTTCAAGTGTCAAAACCAGCTCATGGGGAGAAATGACTTTGGACATTTTAGAATGAAAATGCATGTGTCATTTGAATAAAAATATATTGCTACATATGGGAATGAATTTCAAATTAAGATTAATATAAGTCATTTTATTCATATACTATAAAATGAGCATATGATCTGTACTATATTTATTTTTTAAAAATGATACATTTATTTTGATAAACTCACTTGCATAATGTAGATTTCATCTCAACTCCTCAGTTTGCTTTAACAAGTAAATTATGATAAAGTTTAGCTGCAGGGAATTCAAACCATTACAAGATTGCTCGGACACCAAAGCTATGATGAGAGCAATTATGAATATAAGTGGCAGCAGTTTATAGAATGCAGTGAAATTAATCTGTCACATTTTATAGGTAATGGTAAATCAGGCATTTTACCAGGACATAGTACTTTCCTAAATGACTCTTGAGAGAGAAAAGAGTTTAAAAATAAAAGTTATAATTTATTAGAACAAGTTTCTGCAAGGGCAGAGAAAAAAACTTTATGTCTTTTTCTGCTCTTTTGTTTGCATTTTCTTTTTATGATTTTGTATTCTACTTATCCTTTCAATGTGTGAGAATATTATATTTCCCTGATATGTGTGATTACAAAATATAAAGTGTTTTACAGCTTAACAATGTATTTAAGCAATATTTTCAATTCCTCTATGAAGGCATGTACCTTTCTAAAAATTAAATGCCTCATAGTATTTCATATAAAGATGTTTTACTACCATTCCCACCATTAAAATCTAAGTTATCTGTATTTTTGCTGTCATAAACAATTTGACAATGAGCTCTGGTGGATTATTGTGTACATGTAACTACTTGTATAGAGTAGACTTCTAAATAATAAAGTTTCTGAAACAACAGCAATGCACATATTAAATTTCACAAATATTACTTTCTCTCTGAAAGAACTGTGACAATTTATGTAAGCATAGACAATTGAGAGAAAATGGTTTTTCCCCACATTCTGTCAATATTCTTAATAGATCTTTAAAATATTTGTTAATGTGGTGGTATATCTTTTTAAATTGTGATACTCCTTCTTTTACTTGACATTTTTACTCTTAGCATTATATGATTCTAAATAAAGAATTTTATTTCTAGAAAAGTTGCTAGAAAGGTTTATTTTAAAATATATTTCTTTCTAGATAGACAATTTCTGAAGGGGGATGAGAAGTCCTTTGGAATCCCCCAAGAAGCTAAATTTGTAGCTTTTCAAAGAAAATTCAGTTAAGACAGACAAACATTGTTAAAATGTGTGATAGCTATTAGATAATATTTTGATACGAATTCTGTGAAACATTATATTTGAGATATTAGTTGTTCTGCAATTTAACTTGTCACTCAAGAGTCAGAGATAAAAGTCAATTAATATTGGTTGAAGGAAATATGGATAATCCTCACATTCATTAAACAAGCACAGGAAAATAAAGTTTTACCATTCATTAAAATAGCAATTAAAATTTTATCTAATTTTTATACTTGTATCTTTGTGTGTACATAATTTCATAAAGAAAGATTTCCTTAGAAAAAATAGTGAAACAATATTTAAATAAAATAGGGAGGAAAAGCAGGTTTTTCTTTTCAAGTATACTAAAATAATTTTTAAGCCCAGAGTAGCTCCTGGCCTTATAAAATTGAGGCATTTATGAAAGGGATGGTTCTCTAGCCTTAGTACTTGACTGATATTAAAATACTAAATAGCAATTGACACTGCATAGTGAATGCATGTGACAGTGGCTTACTAAATATGTGCCTAATTTCCATTGAAAACCACTTTACATTTTGGGAGCATCAGCTATGAATAAATGTTTCTATAATAAACTTTTACTTTCAGGTTTGGAGAATTATTCATAGCAACTTGCTGCACTGGAAGTTGTCATAATTGCAAGTTGCTTAACATTATACAAGTTGCTAAATAATTTTATGCAGTATTAGTTCTACTAAAGAAGTTTTCAATATGTTTGAACTAAAAATGGATATATTGAGTTATAGTTCAAAAAACATTATAAAATTTTATTTTAGAAAGTATAACATTAAACAATAACTCTAAAGTAATAAAATACAAAACAACATTCACCCCTCAAAAACAACAACAAAAACTATTGTGACTATTTGATGATGAAAATTTAATATTTTACTTTAGAAAAAAATAAAACCATATTTACATGAAGGATTGAGTTATCAACATGGATTCATATGAACCATATTTAAAAGAAACCCCCTTTTACTGCTGGGGTTTTGTCTACATAGGGTATGTGACTGGAAGTAACTAGCCATCATTTACAAATTCTGGAATTCATCCACATTTCTATTTCTTCTTATGTCAGTTTTTATAAGTTGGATATTTCTAGGAATTCATTCCTTTCACTAATGTACGTTTTCACATTTCTTGATATAATATTCTTTGAAAATGGTATTTTGATATATTTGTAATATATACACCCTTTTCCCCCTGAAATTGTTTTATGGTGTCTTCTTTCTTTCTCAATCAGTTTTATTACAGGTATGTAAATTTTATTTATATTTTCAAAAGATATATTTTAAACTTTACAGAGCCCATTCTATATTTGTTTATATTTCATTAGTTTCTAGTTTCATCTCCATTGTTTTTTTCCTTCTACTTTGTTTGGCTTTATTTGCTGGTTTTTTATTTCCTAGGTATTTAGATGAACGCTTCATTAATTTAATTTTTTTTATTCTTTTAATGGGTGAAGGGCAAAAACCCACACCAGAAACCTCCGTGTAGCAAAAGGGTTTATTAACAGGACTTAATGGCTGGTGGGGACCAAAGGGGTGTGTGGAGGGAAGAGGAGAAGGAGGGAAGAGGAAACCATTGAGGAGAAGAAGGGGAAGGGGAGAAGGGAAGGATGGCAAGAAGGGGAAGGGGGAAGGGGGAGGGGAAGAAGTGGGGAAGGGAAGAAGGGGAAGGGGAAGCCAGCAAAAAGGAGAAGGTGAAGGAGGGATAAAAGGGACAAGTTCCAGTCCTGCAGGGGTTTAGGTAGCGACTCTGATCTTCTGAGGGACCCCTGACTCCATAGGCTGCTGGGGGTCAGAAGTGGGACTTGTACACTAGGGATTGGCTCAGAAAGGGAGAGCCGGCCCTGGGGTGAATTCCTGGGAGAGGCTAGTATTCCCAGGATCAGAAAGGGCTGGGACTCACAGCCTGCTAAAGATGGATTCTCATGAGAGATGGGCACTTCTGGGAAGTTAAAGCTCAGGCTCACTGGGTAACATAAGGCACCTGGGGCATAGCCAATTTAAGGCACCTGGTGTGTATGGCCTGTCTGCCCAAATTCATCTAACAATGGGTGTATAGCTAAACAAATATTCTTTAATATTTTAGTTATACACTTTGAATTTTTATATGTAATAGTTTTATTTTTAAAATATTTTTTTAAATTCCCACTATGCTTCATTTGTTATTTATGTTTGTATCTTATACATACAAACATGGAATTTCTTAGTTATATTTTCTACCTTAATTTCATTATGTTACTAGTACTCCACAAAGTGAATGTACAAATCTATTCTATTTTTAATCGGTGACATTTTGATACAGATTTGTATGTGTATATGTGTTTACTCTTCAGCAGTAGTTTCATTTTTTAGACTTATATAACTGTAGCCTTGTAGGCCTTTTATGATTTATACAAATTTTTACATAGAATATATAAATGTGCATGTAATTTATATACTATATTTTTAGCCTTATGCTATGTAAAGTTTTTATTTATTTGTTTTGAAACTGTTTTATCAGGTGCATATAAATTTAACAGTGTTATATGTTTCTGATTAACTAAAACTTTATTTTTTTATAATTAGTGACAAATTTTTAATTGTGCTTTCTGGTTTGAAGTGTACATATTTTCCTTAACTGATGTAAGCATAAATGCTTTAATTTGGTGATATTTATGTACTATTTTCTATTTTTTTTTCCATTAACCATCTCTGTCAATATGTTCAGATATACTTATCATGCAGAACATATAATTATATTTATAAATAAAATATATCCTGCTGTGCTTTTTAGTTGGTTAAGCCATGCTACTCACTTAAGAATGGTGTCATTACTGATGTATTTTACTTTAAGTCATCCATCTTATTTTGCACTCCCTGTTTGTGCCCTCAGTTTTGTTTGGTGTCTTCTAAATTTTTGTTTAAATTGATTAATGATTTCTCTATCTGCTTATTGAATGTTATAGTTTCTCTACCATTTTAGTTTTTATTGTAGAAATTAAACCATGCCTGCTAATCAATATTATCTCACTGTTGTCAACATTTCAACTCTTCTCTAATGATACAAGTATCTTTGAATACTTTAATGACATTTACTACCTTCCCAGAAATCTAGAGTTTCTTCCCCTGGCTATCCAATCAAACACTAATCTAAGCACTGCCTTGGGGAGATTTTTCAGATATAATTCAATCCCAAAGTAATTTGACCTTCATAAACTAAGATGATGTGAGTGGGCCTAATACAGTCATTAAGAAGTTTAAAATTGAGAATTTTCCTTGGTTGGTGGCAGAGATGGAAGGCAATAAGATTTTCAAAATACAAGAAAAAATTAACATTTTATAGCTAAATTGAAGATGGAGAGGGCTTGCATGACAAGAAATGAGAATGACCTCAGTAATGGAGGAGCTGATTGCCAGGAAGGAATAAAGAATCTCATTTTTACACCTGCAAGGAGCATGATTCTACCAACAATCTGAATGAGCTTGCAGTGGATTCTTTCCTACTTGCTCATGTTTTCTGGTGTTCTCATACAACTAGATATCTTTTATCTGTTGCATTTGTAAAATAATATATAGTAGTTTCTTGGAGTCCTCACCTGGGTGTTTGGGGAGAGTAAACATATCCTAGGCCTGGGACTTTAACTTCTGTTACCCTTGACCTTTGAGCTCTTCACTCCAGGGCTCTGATTTATCTCTTGGTTGCATCAGCATTGATTTGTTAAAGTTTATCATTTGGTCTTTTTCAGGGAATCTATTATCAACTTCTTGAAAATCTTAATTGTCTGAAAGTGTTTTTACATTACTCTTATTCTTGATATTAGTTTAGCTTGACATAGAATTTCAGTCTACAATAATTTTCTCTCTGTGTTTAAAAATTTTTGTCTAAGATGTAAACTATTAATGAAATTGTTTCTCTTGTAAGTAATCTTTCTGAAAAGTTTTTATTTTCTTCTTGTACATTAGTTTCTTCAGTTTTACAATGATATCCTGAATAGAAATCTGTTTCTTTCTTTCTTTTTCTTTTTTGTAATCTCTACATGTTATATTTTCTTTTATTTATTTATTTATTTATATTAGTAGTATGTATTACATTTCAAAGTACATATAGAGCTCTTTTTACACAAAACAATTTGTATACATGTATATTCATAGCATTCATGTCTTCAACCATGTATTTAGAATAATGATATCCATCTTACTCAACCACTTTTTCTCCCCCCTCCTTCCTCCCTTGCTCCCTCCCTTCCCCTCCTTTACCTTTGACCATTCTAGTGTTCCTCTAATCCTCCTATGTACCCCGACCCAACAATACTGTGAACCAGCCTCCTTATAACAGAGGAAACATTCGGTATTTGGATTTTTGAGATTGACTAATTTCACTTAGCATTATATTCTCCAGCTTCATCCATTTATTCTCTTTTATTGCTGAGTAAAATTCCATTGTGTATATATACCACATTTTGTTTATCCACTCATCTACTGAGGGACATCTAGGTTGGTTCCACAATCTAGCTATTGTGAATTGTGCTGCTATAAACATTGAAGTGGCTGTGTCACTGTAATATGCTGTTTTTAAGTCCTTTGGGAATAGACTCAGGAGTGGGATGGCTGGGTCATAGGATGGTTCCATTCCCATTTTCCCAAGAAATCTCCATACTGCTTTCCATACGGTTGTACCATTTTGCAGTCCCACCAGCAATGTATGAGTATTTTTGTACATCAGTGACAAAGCCTCTGAAAGGGAAATGATGAAAACTACTCCATTTACAATAGCATCAAAAAAAAAAAAAAAAAAAAAAGAAAGAAAGAAAGAAAGAAAGAAAGAAAAGAAATACCTGGGAATCAAATTAATGAACGAGGTGAAAGACCTCTATAATGAAAACTATAGAACACTAAAGAAAGAAATCATAGAAGACCTCAGAAGTTGGAAAGACCTACCTTGTTCTTGGATAGGTAGAATTAATATTGTCAAAATGTCCATACTACCAAAAGCACTATACAGATTTAATGCAATTCCAATCAAAATCCCAATGACATTTCTCAAAGAAATAGAAAAAGAAGTCATGAAATTCATCTGGAAAAATAAGAGACCCAGAATAGCCAAAGCAATCCTGAGCAAGAAAAGTGAAGCAGGTGGCATCACCATACCAGACTTTAAATTATACTATAGAGCAATAGTAACAAAAACAGCATGGTATTGGCACCAAAACAGACTTGTAGACCAGTGGTACAGAATTGAGGACACAGAGACTAATACATATAATTTCAGCTATCTTATATTAGACAAAGGTGCCAAAAATGTACAGTGGAGAAAGGATAGCCTCTTCAACAAATGGTGCTGGGAAAACTGGAAATCCATATGCAACAAAATGAAATTAAACCCGTATCTCTCACCATGCACAAAATTCAGTTCAAAGTGGATCAAGGACCTAGGAATTAGACCAGAGACAATACACCTAATAGAAGAAAAAGTAAGCTAAAATGTCCAACATGTTGGATTAGGCTCCAAGTTCCTTAATAAGAATCTGGTAGCGCAAGAATTAATACCAAGAATTAAAGAATGGGATAGATTTAAACTAAAAAACTTCTTCTCAGCAAAAGAAACAATCAGTGAGATAAATAGAGAGCCAACTAAGTGGGAACAAATATTTAATACATGCACATCGGATAGAGCACTAATTTTTAGAATATATAAAGAACTCAAAAAACTTGACACCAAAAAAACAAATAACCCAATCAATAAATGGGCTAAGGAATTGAAAAGACACTTCTCAGAAGACGATACACGATTAATCAACAAATACATGAAAAATTGCTCAACATCTCTGGCAATTAGAGAAATGCAAATCAAAACTACTCTAAGATTTCATTTTACTCCAGTCAGAGTGGCAGCTATCAAGAACACAAACATCAATAAATGTTGGAGAGGATGTGGGGAAAAAGGCACATTCATACATTTTTTTTCTTTTGTATCATTTTTTTTAAATCATTTCAATTTAAATACTAGTATTCTCAGTATGGTAAAACTATCAGTAAATACCTTTTCCAATATTCATTTTGTTCCAAAATATTTTTATTTCAATTTAAAATTCATTATAGAAGTTTTTAAAACCTGGATTTGTGCTTTTTTTCTTTTTTATCTTTCCGTTTTTCATTTGTGATGCATTCTCCAGGACTTCTATAATTTATATTCAAATAGTAAAGTCCTTTCAGTTAGATTTGGTCTATTATTTATATTATTTATGGATATTGTTTTGTCTTTTGCTGATTTAACATGAAAATAAATACAATTTCTAATATGTTTAAACAGTACATTTTCAATGCTTTTTTCTTGTTTCTCAAGATTCTTAAATCTTCCACTATTATTTTAAGAAAATGTTTGTTATTTGATTTTTTTTCCTTATTGGCTCAGTTCCTTTTGATATACATAGTATCATTTAGAGGGATTATATTGTGTGCATGTTAGGGGTACATTATTAATTGTAGGGGAGTTTATATTTCATTGATCTGTTTCTCTAACATAGTCTTATTTATTATAGTTCTGTATTAGACCTCAATGTCCAAAGCATAAAGGTAAGAATTGTTCTTCAAGACTGTGTTATTCTTTGTACTTTTTATTTACATGTAATTATGAATATCAACTTGCCAATTTCTACACATACACACACCTACTAAGATTTTTTAAGTTGTAAAATATTTATATATTAGGGCTGGGGTTGTGGCTCAGTGGTAGAGTGCTTGTTTAGCATGTGTAAGACCCTAAGTTCGATCCTTAGCACCACATTAAAAAAAAAAAAATAAGTAAAATAAAGGTATTGTGTCTAAATATAATTAAAAATAAATATTTTAAAATATTTATATATTAGTCTGGCAAAATTTAATACCCTTATTTTGTTCTTTAATATTTGCTAGTATTTAGAAGATTTTAAATAATTGCATCATTTTTAAAAAACAATTTCCTTTAAAGTAGGCTAGCCTTGGGTAGGTCAGAACCATTCAGTGCATGCATGGTTTGTTTTAGAACATTAAATATATTTGACTCCAGTTATACATGCACTTACTGATTCAAGACTAACTTGAAATAGTTCCTCCTGTAAACTTGTATCATCATCTTTTCTATTCACCAACTTCTGAGGTCAACTTTCTTCCTTGGATTTTGGTTCTCTAACTGTATTCTTTTCATTTATATTTATTCCTAGCTTTTTCATATGTGCTCCTGATGAGTATAAAGGAAGCCAAAGGCTCTCAGTATAGTTGCAAAACAAGAAATGACTGATTTGTAAAAAGATGATGCAGACATATTTTCTAGATTGTAAATTCAGAATCTTTGCAGCTCTAATAACTGTATTAAATGTGTCTAGGGATGCCAGGGATTTTAAAACATACTTAAATGATTTGTTTTATGTATGGAATCAGGTCCCTTAGAATTAGAGACTAAAATAAAGATTTGTGTGCATAAAAGAGATATACTAAGAGGTGGTCTTACATCAAAGCTCTAAGGCAGTGAAGGGACCTGGAGAGGATGGGGGGAAACTGCAGTATAAGTACAGTTTTCAAGTATATCTAGCTAATCTGACTGCTTAAGGAACTTAGTACTTATATCACCTTGTAGATTTTGTCCTAACAATAGTCCAGCAGGGAAGCTGGGCTATCGTAACCAGGACCAGTCTGTCATTGAAGTTACAACTGTCACTGTAGCCCTAAGGCAACTCACAGAGAATGGCCTCCAGTTGTGCAAGGGTAAGCTTCTGGGGAGGTTAAGGAGAAGTCAAAGGCATGAACTCTGAGCAACACCTGTGGCCACTGAGGAGTGGGCACACAGAGCAAGTACAATTCCCAATCCACATCAAGTTGTCTTTTATATGAATCAATACTTTTAGTAAATACCCATTTCACTATTAATCATGATTTCTTATACTAAAGAGTAGTATTCTTTCATTCTACTACAGTTAATTTGTAAGAAATTCACTAGTCTGCAGGCATTCATAATTTTATAAAGCTGTGCTTTGATTCTTTTTACATGGGCTAAAGAATTATATCTGAAGGGCAAAAATTTTAAACACATTTATTTATTTTACTTAATTTTTATACCTACAGAGTTTTCCATTTTTAATATTTGATTAAACAAAATACATCTTTCTTAAATAAACCCAGTACAAGGCCAAGAAAGAAAAAGGGAAATAAAAACAGGAAAAAGTCTAGGGTTGCTGCTTGCAGGCATCAGGCCTGCTCCCTTCCTCAAAGGAAGTAGGTTATTTTTGCCCTTGGGCATCAGCATGGGTCCCTATTCCTGAACACCAGAATTGGTTATGAACAGAGAAATCATCCTGAAATGTTTAGGCATTTTTGCATATCCCATTGACTCATGGTTACCATGTGCATGGACTCCTTTTGACTGCCATTTGCACAGGCCCAAACAGATTTATGGGAAGGAGTTTCCTCCTCTTCCCAGGAAATGGCTTATAATCACCAAGAGTGTCAATGGATCCAAGGCCCTGCTTATTACAATCAGCAAGGTTGGCTGTAACTTTTGACTGTTGGTAGCCAGAATGTCATCGTGAGGGTAAAGAGTTCCTTTCGGTACCAAGGAGGTCTGGTGTAGAAAATGGTGCAGAAGAGACCATGGCCAGTTGCTGAGAGGGTATAATGTGCAATAGCCATTTGGAGGTCTCAATCAGCATTAAAAAATCAGTCTTATTGAAGATACATGTGCAAAAAAATGTGCTAGTATAAACATGCACTCGGTTTACAGTTGGGGAGAAAGCTTCAACTTCCCCACTACGCTTGCTCAGGATCGACATGCAAGCCCTGGCTGGGTCTCCTGCGGTAGAGATGTCTGGCCAGTGAGGCATCTCTCAGACCTGATGAGACCATAGATCAGTAAGGACTGAATGGGTAACCCCACCTGCATTAAGGGAAACACAGCTAATTTGGTGATACATGTAATATATTTATTTCCCCTCCTTTTGTTTTCCAGTTACAGGAGAAAAGTGGCATACAACTATTTCAAGAGGTAGGGGACAGGTCAATTCTTAGCTGATTTGTAAAGGAGACTACATGAAGATGACAAACCCAGGTCCTATAACATAATGCACAGAACCACACAATTTGAGAGCTGTTCCTTGTTGCCTACAGTGATAGGCTACAGGCCCTGGTCTTCTAAAAGTTTTAGCTGCTCTTAAACTCTTTACATGATTTTCCTCATCCAAATCTCTAGTAGAATTTTATGTCAAGGGTAGATGTTTCTTCTGATTTTGCCAGAGCTGATCAACTGGGAAAACTGCCCCTTTACCTTATCTTTTGCCATAAAGTTACCTAAATTAATATAGTGAAATGGTGGGAACAAATCTGAAGTGAAGGAAAGCTACCCTCCTCTTGTCCCAGTTCAGCTTCAGCTGCATCCTCTTACTCCTGTCTTGCTAGACTAGTGTGGAAATTAACTACCTGGCTTGAAATTCAAGACTTCTTCATTATAAAACTCCAAGGATGACCATTAACACCCTTCAAAATAGGGTAAGTGGTGGATCACAGACAGCATGTGGCACCACTGCTGGGGTTTTGGAGTTGGTTTCCTGAGAACGCTTACATTCTGGGTCCTTCCAGTCATGGGGCTTTGCATGTACTGTGTCTTCAGACAAACTGATGCCACAGGAGAAGAACGAAGAATGTGGAGGAAGCATCTCTGGTGAGCCTGGAGCAGCAGTAAAGACTCCAGCAGAACCTGTGTCAGGTCTTCATAGGGAGGGAAAAATAAGCTCCAACCCACCTTTCCTTCTTGTCTCTCTGAAACAAAAGGCAGGCCTTCAACATCTTGCTTTAAGCACTCAGAATTCCTACCTTCCTTTCTCTGAGCACAGATAATGTTTGGTGGTCCTTGCAACAGTCCACAGGTCAGTCCTATTGCACTGGCAAATCTGAAGGGGAAACTTGATGAGATGTTTGGGGAGGTAGCCAGGGAGACCCACTGCAAGAGGCCACAGCACATCATGTAGGACTGGAGGGTGGAGGAGAGAGACAAGTTGAATGGAACTGTTATACATCAGTCCTCCCAACTTTGATGGGCTTCCACCTTTTCTGGTACCATCAGTAGGAGTTCATGATTGTTTGCTCGCAAATTATGTTTTAGAAATTTTCTTGAACTTGCTCTTGCCTCCAATGCCATCTTGAGTTTGAAGTTGAGATCGTAGCATGCCTCTCCCATCTCTCGAACACAGATCCAGTGCTGCATTTTGAGAAGCAACTCGAGTGGACCCCCGCACAGGCTGGAAAGCAGATTCATGATGAAGCCCATGGTGTTTGTGAGAGCAATGACACGAACATCCCTGCATTTTCCCCACCAAACAGCTTCATAGCCTTTGCTCTGAAGTGCAGTCATAATGACATTTACATCATAGGTCCCATTTCCCAGCATGGCTTTCTTGTAGGATTTCACCATGGTGTTTAGAGACAACTTCTGAAAAATCTCTTGCAGCATTTCCCGAAGAAATACATATTCAAATTACACTGGATTTGGGGAATATTCATTTATTTAAGAGGATACAAAATATACTGGTTAACTATTTGTAAAATACTTTCTTAGACTACTTCCCAGCCTCTCTATTGGGAGGGTTATGTGACTGAATCATAGCCAACAGAATGTTCATGAAAGTGATGTATGTGACCACCAAGCTTGCCTTTGAAAACCTCTCAGCTGATCTCAGGCTCTTTCCTCCTCTGTGTGTTGGTTGGATGTGAATGCCCAGGTTCACTTTGGAGCATTATGTATTTAAGAAGACAGAGCCAGCAACAATCTGAGTTCTGAATCAGAACTAGATAGAACCTGTACCCCTCCCTTGACTCTAACTAGATTTTAAATGAGCAAGAAATACACTTCAATAATTTGAAGTGATTCTGAAGAGATTTCAGAATTTCATAAAGAAGCTAATATTGCCTTACTCAGCATAGATACCTAAATGTATGTACAAACTTCCAGTACTGAATCCAAAATCTCCATTAGCCTTATACATTCTGTCTAAAGCTTAAAATAATTATTGAAGGTCAAGAAAACAAGGAATGATTTTAGAAGATGCTGAATAGAGAAAAATTTAAGTTAGCTAAAGGTGGGATGCAAAAATTTCCAAAAAGGTTGTTTTGTTTTTAAATTTATCCATGCTTTGAAGGTCTGGGGTAGGGGCTGCAGCACCATGTCCAACCACAAAGGTGGCAAGAAGAAGCCCCTGAAACAGCCTAAGAAGAGGCCAAGGAGATGGATGAGGAAGATAAGGCTTTCAAAACAAAAACAAAAAGAAAAGCAGAAGAAACTTGAGGAGCTAAAAGCAAAGGCCGCGGGGAAGGGCCCCCTGGACACAGGTGGAATTAAGAAATCTGGCAAAGCCGGGCAGGGTGGCGCACACCTGTAATCCCAGCACTTTGGGAGGCTGAGACAGGAGGATAGCGAGTTCAAAGCCAACCTCAGCAATGGTGAGGCACTTAGCAACTCAGTGAGACCCTGTCTCTAATAAAATACAAAAAAGGGCTGGGGATGTGGCCCAGTGGTCGATGGTCGAGTGCCCCTGAGTTTAATCCCCGGTACCACAAAAAAAAAAAAAAAAAAAAAAAAAAAAAAAAAAAAAAGAAAAGAAAAAGAAAGAAATCTGGCAAAAAGTAAGCTGTTTCTTGTGCCTGAAATGATGCTGACTGTTGATTCCATTCCTATTTAAACATCAGGATACCCGCTGTAACATCTTTTGCCACCTATAGCTAGAATTAAGTATTGTGTTGGAGTCTGTTGTAAATTTAAGAACAAACTTTTGTAAAAAAAAATAATAATAATAATACACACACAGACACAGACACAGACAAAGACACACACACACACACACACACACACACACACACACAGGCTCATTGTCTTTTTAGTTTCATTCAGCCATTCCTACCTCAGATGTGAATTTAATGTAGACCCACCCTAGAATCTTGCCAGAGTTTGAATTCTGTATCACCTGGAATTAAACAAGCTCATCTGAAAGGAAAAAAAAAAAAAAAAAAAAAAAAAAAAAAAAAAAAATCCATGCTTCAACTTTCTTTTCCAGTATGGATGGTTATAATAGTAATGACTTGCCACAAAAGACATTTCATCTTTGACTTTTTCACTCTCAGCTGATATAAACAAGCTACAACTCAGGTCCTTATAAAATACCTATTCTTCCAGCTACAAATTTTATTATTATGAACTCACTAGGCACTTTCTGTAACCTTCCACCTAGCATGATTAAAGTGAAGAAAGTCAACTCAGACAAAACATTTTATATTCTTAATATTCCTATAAATAATAATTTTCAAGAAGGTAGAATTGCCAGAAAAAACATATCTTAAAATGAAGTTTAAATGGTAATTTAATGACATTCGTTGTCACAATAACTTGGTTTACAAGACAGATTAGCATTAAAGAACAGGCTATGATATATAATTCAGAATTTTTGAGAAAGAGAAGATAAAAGCACAGGTTTATATTTGGAATCCTTTTCTTGCTATTGTGGTAATTAACATGTTGCTTGTGTCTTAATGGTGGAAAAGGTAAGTCCTGGTACCACGGAGAACATGGCAAAATCAGAACTTTCTTCTATGGTCATAAAAGAAATGCAACCCTGTCATTTGTGACACTAGAGATCATGATGTTAAGTTAATGAAGCTAGGAACACAGGGACAGAGAGTTTATGGTCTCATTCAACTGCGGAATCTGAAGAAGTTGATAACATAGAAGTTGGGAATAGCACAGTGGTTCCTAGGTCTGGAGGAGGTGGGATGGGGTGGGGAAAATTTGATAAATGTGTCCTAGGTCTCAGTTAAATCAGAGTAGAAAGTTCTGAGGTGCTATTGCACAGTTGGATAACCCTAGGTAACAATAATGAAGTGTACATTTAAAAAATCTGGAAGAATGTACGTTGTTAGTTTTCAACATAAAGAAATGAAAATGTTTAAGGAGATGAATATACTTAACCTGATTTAAATATTACACAGTGTATAAATATATGAAAACATCATGTTACTCCATTAATATGTACAATTTTAGGATTTAATGTGTCAGTAAAAAAATTGATAAAACTTTTTGTTACAGAATTGTAGTGAAAGTCAATCACTTCTTAAAAGAAATCTATTACTACATTTTCTCTAAGGCATTTTATTCCACGTGGCCATGCTCAGAAATTGACTTTATTTTTCAATAAAAATAGACTTGATATGATAAAAGGTGTGCTGCTACTACCTGGGTCATTGTACCTTCAAAAAGAGTGTTATTTTAGTAGCAACTAAAACTGTCCTTCCTTCCTTTCTAGGCCATTGTATCCCTAGAAACATAATTATATTCATGCATATGTTGCTCTGGAAAGTAAATTATGTTTTATTTTGAAAGGTCAAAATATTTATATCCAACATTTATATATATTTTTTTCACTATAGGGGATCAAACTAAGGGCCTCCTGCTTGCTGGAATGCACTACTGAGCTATGCTCCCAGCCCCAAAGATATATTAAATGTCTCAGGCATGGTAGAAATCTAAATGGGTTCAATTTCATTTCTCATATTTAAATACGAATATGGTGATTTAGATTATTTCTTCAAAGGCCATTATAGTAATTCTTCTTTCAATAAAATAGTTCTAAAGATCTAAATTACAGAGATTTTATTTTATTTTTTGTAAAGTAATAATTGGTTTTATTGCTCTTGCCAATGAATTAAGTAAGAATACTTTGTGCATACTTTTCAAAGACCAAGAAATAATCAGACACCAGTTTACATATCTCTTTTTAGTAAAATTATTTGAAAATTGTATAAAATAAAACAAAAACCTACCTATAATTATTTTTATTCCATTGATGATAGGTCACAGAGTGTATTCTTGATAATTTAAGTTTAAAACATTTCAAAGTCATCAAAATTGTTTCCTTGTGAAGTGATGTAACTACTGTGATCTCTCACTCACATTAGCACAGAAAAACAAATCTGTTTGTGGGCTAAATGACCTAGGCAGTTTCCCTCAGGTATCCAAGTCAGAAGGTACAACACCTCTGATATACAAATTACTTTAGTGACTAGTATTCCAGAACACACTTGAATGTGAAGCTCCGGGTCTTCCCACTTGGTTGGTTTTCCCTTGTTTAACCGGACTCTTTGCAAATGTTAAGAGGCAGGGGAGTTGAGATAACTCATAGTGAGTTCTGTCTCAGCCAGCTCTTATATACCTTTCCATTTTATATCAGAGCCTAAAGAATCTCATCATCCTGCTAGCCCTATGTCTGAGGACATCTGTTTTGTGATTACTATGTCTTGTTTATGCTGTTTAGTTTCATTCTTAATGCAAAAACAGCTCAGTGGAAATTATTTTCCCCATTAAAAATCATAGCTATGATTTGGGGCAGTAATGGTTTTGGCAGAATTTGGGAGACAAAGCTCAATATTAATCACCATCTGTGTAAAAGAGAGAAAAATTTCCACTATATTATTTGCTTTACCATTACTTAGCTTAGCACTTCACATTTTAAATACAAATAATTTAAAACAAATAAAATGCATAAAAGTAGCTAGCTGCTGCATTCTATGTAATAAGAAGCAAACTTATCTGCAGAAGGGTGGGATTGATATTTCTACAGAGTGTACCATCATGAGCATTATAAGAGATGAGGAAGAGAAAACAACTTCAATTACACAGGAGTAATGTTTACTGTCTTTAATTGAAAGAGAAAACCTGGCTAAAAAGCTAAAGGGAAAACTATTGTTTTGGTAATATCAAAACTATTGACTTGAATAGAAAATAGTCTGCATATTCCCTGTTATTTATTTTTGTACTCTATTTATATTACAGATGTTAGAAGAGGTGCAGGTTTTCAAATGAATAAGTCCAGGCAAAGCATTCACTCATGTACTGTCTCTCTATTCACCTGTTTCTCAAATGCAGGGCTGTAACTTGCCCTCAGACTTGCATCCCACCTTTCTGTAACAAACCATGTTATTTTTAACCGGTTCTGTCTACTTTAAAGCTATTTCCATTTCTACAGCAGACTAATTGTCTCCTTCAATCCAACATCCACTTGCAGAGATTTTTAAATTAAGCCCCAGAAGATTAAACAAGTTATATAGTTATTAACAAAAATAGACAGTACCAGAATGTATCAAGAATTTAGCAGAGTGCAAATGCTTTACCAGGATAAAGTATAATGAAGAGAGTATTGCAAATAGCAAAAGGCTAACATAAATCTACATGGTGTAGAAGTCAATATAACACTTGCTATTATATATTAGTGATGATTTGGGAATTTTCCTAAAGCAGAAAATGATCATTATCTGTAGATGTCTCCATTATTTCTCAATTGACTGGCAATCTGATATTTAACTAAGCTAGCTTAAACTGAAATGCACTTCAATGGCACAGTTTCCTTTGTGAGTTCAAGAAGATTGCAATTTTAAAATCCAGTATGTTGCAGTAAATCAGATATTACCATGCCAAGGGAGGGATATTGATTTCTTCATCAATTGTCACTTAAGAATGAGACAGCAAGACTGAAGAAATAACCTTGGTCTTACAAATTGTGGAAGTACAATATATGTTCCAAAAATTTCCAAATAACAGGAAAAATCTGCACAATTAGAAAACTGAACACTGAATTGTGAGAAAATTTATTGAATCTATCTAAACAAAGTATTAGCCTTTGTCAGGAAAGGCTTACAGAATACCTGATGTTAAAATAATATTGTTTCTATGGGAAAATGGTGAAGGTTTGCTATTTACTCAGTTATTTACATATACAATCATTCATGCATTCTATTATTTATTTCTTAATAGATATGTATTAAGCATTAATCCCACAACAGTCATAAAATGATACTAATAGCAATAAATTGTATCAAATTGCTAGTACCTAAATTGGTAGGAATCATAAAATAATCAAATAATATAGTAAGTTTTTCAAAGTTTGCCAGTATCTGTGAATTGTTTTTCATTAAATATAGGTTTGTCAAACAATCTCTATGAAGTTTTTCATTAGATATAGATTTATAGACATTTTCAAATCAATATTTGTACAGATAAGACAGAATTTGCCAAATTTTGTCATGCATTAGAAGTTTGCATTTTATTTAAACAGAAATTGCTTCTAATATACTATTACAGTTTCAATATTGAATGTCTCCAAAAGTCCCATGTTCAATACTTGGTCCCCAGGGTGGCACTACTGAGAAGTGATAGAACCTTCAAGAGGTGAGGCCTAGGAGGAGCTCCTTTGATTATTTTGGGTATGTTCTTGACGGGTATTATGGGACCCTGGACACTTCTCATTCTTTTGCTTTCTGGAGATGAAGTGCACACTCCTTCTGCCATGTATGTTGCTTTCCCACAGGTCCAAAGCAAAGGGGCAAGCCATCCTGGACTAGACCCTCTAAAACTCTGAACCAAAATAAGCCTTTATTCTTTATAAGTTGATTAACTCAAATATTTTGTTATAATGATAGTGAAGCTAACACAAACTCTAAGCACCAAATGATATTGCCTGCATCTAGGACCCTAGAATTATGGATTTGAAACACAATATACTGAATATTTGTTTTTCTTTCCCTGATAATATTACCATCTTAATACTCATGGAAATTGAATAGTATTATTTTTAGATGACTGTATATGTGTACCTCTTTCAAAATCACCTCATCTTTCATGCCATTTTTACCATAATAATACTAATAGAGCATTCTGGCATTTTTCATGTCAGTGTATTTCTATTTTAATACTTCACAGTATTCCCAAAGTCTTGTCAGATTTCCCCACTATGACCAACTCACTCCACATTCAGATGAGTAGGTGTTAGATCTGTACTGCCCAAATTCATCTGTGTGCTCAGCATGCACAAATAAGTAGCTCTCATTAAGGGCTATACTGCTACTCACTTGATCATATGAGTCATCAAAAAAAAAAAAAAAAAAAAAAAAGAAAAAAGAAAAAGAAGAAGAAGAAAAAGAAGCAACTCTGTCCCCCCCAAATTGTTCCACAGACAGCTCTAGGGAAATTAGAAAGCAGTAGCCATAATAAATGTAGGAAGAAGAGAAACTGTAAATTATATGTATTTCCTTCTTTATTCCCTAAACACAGATGAATGTAAAATTTCAAATTGATATTTGATTTTTACTGCATAAAAACCTGCAATAATTATTTTCACCAACAATTTTTTTTTCTTTTCAGTACATTCTAGTTGAAAATTGAAAACATTTAATCAAATTTAAATTGTTTTTCAGACTTAATAAAACAAAAGTTTCTTAATTTGTATCTTTCCCTTTTCTCTTTATCTAAGGAAAATTAGTTTTTGATTTATAAGTAGTTTATTTTCCTATCTTTCATGTTTTGAGGTGGTCAAGTACTTACCCACGAGCAATTATGTAACCATAGGCATTCACTCTTGCGTCCATAAGCAATATCATGGTAAAATAAGCATTTGATATATCCAAGTGATTCACTGAAAAATAAATCAACAAAGTACTTGACTTCTGTGGCCAGGCAATTAAATATTCAATTCTTTAGCATCTTGCTTTTGTTACCCTGAGTTTATATTTTTACCCAGGCTTTGGTACTGTAACTTCAAGCAGGCTCTTAACTGCTGTAACAAATTAAAGCTCTATAAATGTCATCAATTTAAATAACCTAAAATAATAAACATCAACTTCTTTTTAGAGAAAAATTCAGCTTTTGAATACTTAGATATACATGGCTTATAAAATCATTATAATGATAACTTTAAAGTGGTCAGGTAATATAGTAATCTAGTTATGTTTTTATGTTATCTGAATCAACATGTCTGAAAAGAATCTAATCTAATCTAAATAATTTAATCTGAATCTAATTGTAACTATCTATGTTAGTCAGCTTTTGTTGCTCTGACAAAATACCTGAAGAAGACAGGAGGAGAAAAGATGCATTTTTGCATCATTCTTAGAGGAGGAAAGATTCATTTTTGGCTCATGGGTTAGAGGTTTCAGTCCATCATCAGCTGACTCCATTGTTTCTGGGCTGGTGGTGCTGGTGGAAGAAGGGTGTGGTAGAGCACATCTTGTCTCATGGTGACTGGGAGACTGGAGGAGGAGGAGGACAAGGACAAGATACATCTTTCTGGAGCATGACCCCAGTGACCCATTTCTTCCAACTAGGTCCCACATCTGATAGTTTCTACCACTTTCCTATAGTCCATTTAATTAGTAACCCCTCAGTGGGTTACTCCATTCATAAGATCAGAGCGCTCAAGATCCAGTAATTTCCCCAAAGCTCCACCTCTGAACATTGCTGCATGGGGCAAAAAACCTTCAACATAAGAGCCTTTAGGGGACATTTCATATTCAAACTAAACTACTATCATGTTGTAACCATTTTATTAAAAAAAAAAAAAAACTTTAAGCTTGATGTAATCCTACTATGTTTTTCAGTAAGATATAGGACTTACTTTACCTGTTTCAAATAATTGTAGGAACTGAAGGGATTGAGAAACAAAAGCTTAGACTTGTACTCACTTAATTTCCTGTTGGAAATTCTTGCTTCCAGTAAAAACATAACTTGAAAATGTGGTCACTATTCAAATCACAATTACATGATAGCTCATTACTTAAAGGAGACTTGTGACAACCACTGACAGAAAAAATAAAAATAAAAATAAAAACGTGGGTGGGATAAACCCAATACTTCAGAAAATAAACAAAACTGATGATTATAAAATATCAGCATTGTTTTAAAGAAAAAAAAAAAACTGCTCATTCCAAGTTTCATATTATTCTTTTCCTCTGTGAAAACATTTATAAGTTTAATATTTTTATTTATATTTTTTATTCTACTTGTATTGTTTCCAAATTAAAAACCTAAAGACTGTCTTTTAAGATCTAATGTATGTATCATTCATTTTAAAGATACTTATTGCAGCTAAGAAACAATAACTGGCAATTTTTGAAAAATTTTCAAGGTCCTATTCTGAGATTATAATAATATGACAGAATAAGATAACAATTATTTTTAATTACTACAAAATATTTTACTAAATTTTATAAAGAAAACATTCTCAGCATATTACCCTTCATACCTGAGGTGCCCATTATGTTCCTAATTCAGAAGATTGTTTGAACAGGCCAGTTTTATAAATAGTTTTTCTCAATTTTCATGTGTATAAATTGTCTTGCATTTGCATTAGAAAGCTAAGGACCATTCCTCAGATTTATTTTCCGAAAATATTTGGAAGTTATCCATATATCCTCTTATTCATTTAACTGTTTGTTGAACCCCAACTGTGTTTACTTTTTTGTAGTAGAGATATAGCAGTAAATAAGAAAGGAAAACCCTTCTTTCCCTCAAAGAATTTTCATTCCAGTCAGGGAAGTATTAAAATGAGCATATAAACAAATTAATAATGAAAATAATTTTAGACATAGAAAAAATCCTGGGTGCTAGGGTGATCTGTCAAGGCCTTTTCAAGAGGGATGCATTTCACTGAGTCATGAGTGAGAAAATGAGCCAGCTGAGGAAAGAGCTGAAGCAAGAAGGCTCTAGGCAAAGGAAATTACTAGAGCTAAACCTCTGAGTTCAGTGCAAGGTAAGAGACAAAGATTGCAGCACTGGCCATACTGAAAAGGGTCTTACACATCATAGAACCAGGGAAGTTTTTGTTTGTTTGTTTATCAAATAATATTAGAGTAAAAATTTTCATCAGAGGAAAGGTAGGATCTGATTATGCTTTTAGAGATTGTGAATAGAAAGTGGACTAGCTCTAATCAGGTATAGCCTCACCAATGTGAACCCAATTTAGCACAGTGTGCTGATGTGGTAGTTAGGCCTGTAATTCCAGCAACTCAAGGCTGACACAGGAGGATTGCAAGTTCCAGGCCAGTCTCAGCAATTTAGGAAGGCCTTAAACAACTTAGCAAGACCCTGTCTAAAAGTTAAAAAAAAAAAAAAAAAAAAAAAAAAAAAAAAAAAAAAAAAATCAAAAAGGGCTGGGGTTGTAGCTCAGTGGTAAGATGGCCCTGGATTAAATCCCTAGTAACTATAAATAGATAGATAAATGGCAATGCATAGTGATAATATGATTATTGGCAGAATCTTATATATATATACATACATACATACACACACACATATATATATATATATATGTAACAATTGTTAGAAAGACTGTAAAAATCTCCCTTATCCCTATACTTTATTATATAATTGTTTTGCTTTCTCTCTGACCTTCCATGAGAAGCAGCTTCTAACTAATGATGTAGAGGCCAGTTGGTTTATGTCAAGACTTGACAACAGAAATTCTTGGAACTTGGAGCAGAAGCTGCAGGATTAGGAGCTCATGACCATGAGGAATGGTACTTCAGGAACTAGCTTGCTTTACTTTTCAATAGAACCAAAGTGTGGTAAGTAATGGTGGCAGAATATTTTAAAAACCAAATGACCACCCTCCTTATATAAGGACTACCCTTTTTAAGTCTCTAGGAAGCCATAGAATAACTACTCTAAATATATTAGTATTTGATATACTGCCACCCATGAATAATCTGATTAATTTCTATAATTGATAAGCAATTGTGGTATTGTGACACCATTCAGAAAATGGGTATCATCTCATCATACAGAAATGTAGCATTTAATTAATCAGGGATATCCAGCTTTGACTTATGCAGAAACAGAAGAAAATTCTGATAAAATCCTGTGGTAGTCTAATATGTGTTTCAGATTTTCAGTTTATATATTTTCTCAAATCTAACAGAGTGGGTCTCCAATGTCCTGAGCTTTTAAAACAATAAGAAAACATTATTTGAAAGTTTTTGATGGTAAAACAATAGAATTACACAATTCCCATTTTCTTTGACTTTAAAAAAAGCTCCTCCTGTTTTCCCCGTTATCATATCTGACTATCTTTCTTGTCTGAATGCCAAAAATATTTTATGTCAACTAGATAGGTTCTCAAAAATTATCTGTATTATTGAAATGTAGCTCCTGTAGGTATAGAGAGCTCATCTGTGCTGTTTTTCTCTTCATTATTTCAGAATGACTTCCTGTCTTTCTACCCACAGTGTGGCCTTCTCCACTTGTCTGAACACAGGAAACATCTTTTATGTGTAAAGACTACAGTGAAGTGCCATGAATCATTTCTTTTTTATGTCTCCTACTAAGCATTTCCTCTCCCTGTGAAATAAAAATCCACATTATTCTTTTGTATACCAAAACTTTAATATAACTCTTGCATGGACTATTTTTTTTTAAAATTTTACTTTGTTTCTGCATTGCATCTTACACCAGACTTCTTTGCTCCATTACTCCTTATTCCCACACCATGTGTAACCTTGTCTGTTCAGTGGAACAGATCTTCCAAAATCCCTAAATGGCTAAAAACAAGAGTATGGTATAGAGAGCCTAAAAAACCCCATGTGATTGTGAGTTATAAAGTCTTATAAAATGACAAATATAGTTTGAGAAGTAATCATTATAACTCCCAAGAACAAAACAAAAGTCTTATTTCTTGGTTTAAGATATGTGTGGTGTCATAAAAAAAAAATACCCTAGAAATTGAAGATGCCACTAACAGGCTTTAAGAACATACATAAGCCACTCTCTCAGGCTGGCCCTCTGTGTAACACTTATGTTTGTAAATATGTGAATCTTGAGCTAGATGATCACAACTCCTTCCAGATCAAAAAATCTCTGGTTACTAACACAATAGCTTTCTTTTTTAAGTCATTTTACTTTTATATGATAGTATTGACCTTATAATGTTCTTACATGGGAACAACTTCTAAGTACCAATTCATAATTACAGTTCAAAAGAGTCTTATCATAGGTTGTAGAATTTTATTTTTTTAATTTTTTTTTATTCTAAGTTGTTATATATGATAGCAGAATGCATTACAATTCATATTACACTTATAGGGCACATTTTTACAAATCTCTGATTGTATATAAAGTATATTCACATCATTCATGTCTTCATACATGCACTTAGTGTAATGATATCCATCCCATTCTACCATCTTTTTTTTTTTCTCTTTGCCCCCTCCCTTCTCCTCCTTCCTCATTGGCCTTTCTAGTGTTCCTCTAATCCTCCTATGCTCCCAGACCCAACCCCACTGTGAATCAGCCTCCTTATATCAGAGAAAACATTTGGCATATGGATTTTTGGGATTGGCTAATTTCACTTAGCATTATATTTTCCAACCTTTTCCATTTACCTGCAAATGCCACTTTTTAATTCTTTTTTATTGCTGAGTAATATTCCATTGTGTATATATACCACATTTTCTTTATCCATTCATGTACTGAAGGGCATCTAGTTTGGTTCCACAGTCTAGCTATTGTGAATTGTGCAGCTATAAACATTGATGTGGCTGTGTCCCTGTAGTATGCTGTTTTTTAAGTTCTTTGGTTATAGACCAAGCAGAGGGATAGTTGGGTCATAAGGTGGTTCCATTCCCAGTTTTCCAAGGAATCTCCATAATGTGTCAGAACTCTTCTCTGAAAAACTTAAGGCAGGGACAGTTAGGTATGACATTGCTTTATTAAACAATATTATAGACATTTTGAAGAAATGAAAGATATTTGGAAAGATAGTTCCCTACTCTTTCACTTCATTTTTCCTAAGTCTTTTATTCTACAATTACTGTCCAATCCTTAAAAATAAATTTTGCTCCTCCTGCAGAAAATCTATTTGGTGACTGTCCAATTGCTACCCAATCTCAGTAATTTTGCAGGACAGGTTCATTCTCCATTCTGTATATACCTGTCTATCCAAATAGATCTTAATTTGAGTTATGAACATGTAGATAAACAATTTGGACAGAAATACATACCACTACGTGTATTTTTGGACTTTGTGTAGTGAGATTTCATACAGGAAGAATTTGGACATGAAGGAAGGGAGAGGACAATGTACTTGGGAAGTAGAGTGCCTTAGTGAAAATTTATATGAATTCATGTAAGAACATCTGGTTTCATTCAAGTCCTTTTTCTGCCATTGACTACTTAAATCTATAGACTTAAGTTATAAATGTTAAGATTTACAGTTATATGTAACAGGAGTGAACTCTGGATAATGAAATGAAACTTGATTTATTGGAAGGTGTAGCTGCCTGCTGCTGCCGCTTGCAGCTACGACGCCGCGGGAGAAAATTCGGAGGCAGGATGGAAATGAAAAAGTTCTTTTATTCTTCTCTCTTCTAACTTCTCTCTCCGGCTCCAACAACCTCTCGAACTCCAAGCACAACTCCAACTCTCTTCTAACTCCAACCACAACTACAAACTCCAACCACCACAGCCACTAACCCTCACCCCCTCACCTGGTTAAATACAGTTTGCTTTAACAAGGACAAGTGCTTACAGCTCGAGCTTACAGGTGCGTCACACGGTGTTCACGGGCATAAAAAGATTCTTAGATGAATGTATGAATATCAGGTGAAACTTGAACATCTTTTATGGCTCTCAGCTAACCGCGATTTTAGCTATCTCCTTAATTAGGGCTCCTACAGGAAGGATTCATGTAAAGCTAGTTAGGAGGTACAGGAGAAGAGTGGACTAGAACCAATGGATGTTCTGAAATGCTACAAAGCAAGAACAGCAAACTATTTCAAAACTGGGACAAATGTAGGTACAAGACATAATGACCTGCTGTAGCCACAGCAACAGCAACAGGATAAGTCACCTCTGAAGACTCTTCCCTCTTACTCTCAGGTAGCCAAGAGTCAGTGTTCTTAAAGGAGAACTGACCAGAATTATGACATAAGTGGGGTTCAGGGGTAATAGACCCAAACAGGGAAGATGTGGCCCTTGGCATATACAAGGTCAGTTGTTTGCTCCTTCCAACATAACTGAAATGGGAAGAAATTGGTCCTTATTAGGAAATTGAGGTGTTATTATGAAGAGGACAAGAATCCTTGGTAGAGAAAAATTGACTTCTTTCCATTGCACAGCAAACTAACATATGCAAATTAATATCTGCATCCTTAAAATTAAGAATTTTGGAGAAGATCATCATATCCCACTTTTTGCTCTAGTATTCTAAAGGCTCTATTGTAATATTTATGAAAAGTAAATATCAATTACTATTTATGCTCACCAATCAGAATACTTTATAGAAAAAACATACAATTAGCTCAATAAAAATTATAATTTTTCTACTTTGCAGATAGTACAGATACCACGCATTAGACCATCCACTCTAAAGTCTCTATTTTTTTTAATACTGTCAAATCAAGGAAACATTAAACTATACTTCCCAGAGTCATTTGCAGATAACATTTATTTAGTAATCTGCCAAGCAAAGCATATTTTCATGACCTTTGAAAGAAGAAAAGGAACAACTGAGTCAAAGGGGAATGAAATATAGCAAAAGAAGTGTGTGGTTCTATGGAGTCAACTCTGGTAAAGAAATTAGCATTTAGCCCAGTATATCTTAGGTACCATATTAGGGGGGTGGAGATGTTGCACCATTGGGGTTTGTGCTAGAAAATTCAGAATTGTAGTTAGGCATTTTTGTGGCTCCCTTTATCTTACCTATGTAGTACCCAAGTTCAGATCCTGCTCCTTCTAAGTAACCTGTCACATGTTAATAAATCCACTTCAAATGAAAGAGGCTGCTTGGATTATATCACATGTGCTATGAAATGATGAATCAATCAGCCATCACAAATGTCTACTCGTGTTGAAGAAATTCTGATATAATGTTCATTTATCCATGAGAGATTAAAAAGTGAAAAAGCAAAAAAGATATAATTTCTCAAACATTTTGTAAATGGAAGTTTTTTTTTTTTTAATGATTTACACACAGTTCCATGAGATTATTGTAGAAAGTAGAAATATTTCCCCAATATGTCATTTTCCTGGATTTGAAAATAGTGACCAAAAAGCTAAAAATGGAAATGGTGTAGATGTATGATTTTATTCTCACTGCTTCACCATGGGATTTCTTGGAATCAACATCACATAGCAGTTAAGTACACTAACTTTAGACTGGGTCTGAATCATACTGCTTTGTGGCTTACTCTCTGTATGGCCTGTGCAAGCCCTGGAATATTTCTGTGCCTTGGTTTTGTTCATATAAAAAATGAGAATGACAACAGTTATGCATACCTAAAAGGAATGCTTATGAGTATTACATAATCTAGTTTCTACAAGCACTATGTAAAGGTAAAATTAAAATAGACAACTACTATTCTTTCAACAGACTCTTACAAATTTATATAAATGACTAATATCAGATTACTTTTTTTTTTAATTCACCATCTAGTGTAAGGCTCCAAAATTAGTAGATGCTTAGTATAGATGAAAAGTCAACAGATATGTATGCAAGTGAAAACACTGGATTTCTAAGATGGACTCATGGTGCTGCGTTTCCATTTTAATGTCTTGAGAAATAGTAATAGTGTATTATAAATATCATACAGTTTTGGAAGGTGATGTTACATTAATACTATTTGATATCTAGTGTTAATACTTTGTTAAAATAGCTACTTGGTTAGAACATAAAGAGGTTAAATTGATAACTAGCTAATGAAAGATGAGAAATCCTATCAAATGTTTAATTTTACCTTGTTCTTTCAAAATATGAATTTGTAATTTATAATTCTCAGATGAGAAAACAATCTTGGAATCTTGGAATCTTCAAGTAGCACTATAAACCAAGACTAATTTAAGGAATATAAGTGTTCAAACAGTCTCATAATAACATTATCTCACCCTTATGATGGTTAAGAAAGGCTTCACCAACATTTTATTGGTTTCTTTGTTTTACTTTTTCCTCAAGTTTTTTTTTTTAACTTATTACAAATCTCTAATTATCACCTATCTACCCATAGCCATCTACAGGACAGTTTTGACTACATATATTTACTCAAATTCCCATAAGAAAATTAGCTTGTATGATACATAGTTGATTTCTCTTTATGTGAACTTGACAAATAGAAAATATTAGGCATTCATTAATCCACAATTAAATGATATGGTTTAATAATAGCCATGTTAATCAAACTGCTAGTGTTTTGGCTAGTCCTCTGATAAATTTGCCACAAAAATTACCCAACCTCATCTTTGCCATGAAGGGAGGCAAAAATGATTTTGTTAAAATGATTGCTCTAGTTTGAAGAATGTAGAGGTTTACTCATCATGATTTCTAAAATGTTTATAACAATTATTTTACATCATTCAACAACTAATCATCACATTGATATAAATTCTTTTGAATTCTTATATCCCAGTACAAGAATACAAGAGAATTAAGTTGTGAAGTTAGGGCTTCAGAATTTTTAAATATTTTCAACGTCTTTCAATGGAAAAGAAATAGTCATTATACAGAATTATGTTGTTAAGTCAATTTACTTGGTAGTAAAGAGCAACAAATAGTCTTTCTTTTAATCAAGCCACCATATATTGATGATGTAACTAGAGTGATTGATGCTCAATTTTGATGTTAATATGATTGATTTCCTTGCTAAAAATGCAGATTTGGGGGTGCCAATTTTAGAGATTCTGATTCAGTAGATTTTCAAAACTACCCTTAGAAACTTCTGGTGCAGAAGTTCAAGGAACACAAAAACAGTGCCATAGGATAAGGGTGTATGTGTTAGACATTTTCTTGATATTTTTTTGCAACCTTCTCTGTTATTTTAAATGGGTGGGCAGCTTATTATCTGAGATGTCATTTTCCTTCAGCCTCCCTCCTGGCAGAAATCCATCTTGTTAACAGAGTTTTTTGGCTATAGTAGCAGGTAGCATTCTCCTGCTGCATCTTTGTCCAAACAATGGCAGCAAGTACATTAAGGGGTGCTTCTTTGCACTACCCTGACCCATGAAACTGCTATTATTGTCAGTGAAGGGAAGGAGAAAATCAAGTGAACCTAGAAAGCAGTAACCAATTACTCTGATCCACTAGTCATCTTCTTGTGATGAGATGATGCCAGTTGCTGTACCTGCTATAAATGACAATGTCCTGTTTGACTCTCACTCCAATTTGCACATTTGCAAATTAGAGAAGGCCACTGGCTATTATCCCTCTTCATCCCAACCACAAAAGATTATATCACATTGATATAAATTCTTTGAATTCTTATAACTCCTGATTCTATTTCTTATATGACTAATTGCCTAGACTATTTAATAGTGATGTGTGTTTTTCACCTTCATCTATGTTTCTGTCTTTGTTTCTGCTGGTGTAGAGTCAGTTAAGCCACCCTCTTCCTCTTATGCCTCAGCTTTGCTATTGAAATCATCCAGCTAGCTGACTTAATTTCTATTTCCATGGAAAGTAGACATGTACAAGTTTAATGATTCTCTATGACATGGCAAAAGGAAAAAAAAATGCCCTGTGGAGACTCATAAACTATTCTTTAAAAGCACATAGAATGAAATGTCACATTACATGACAAGAACAGTTAATGATGTGACACAATTAATGGTCTTTTCCAGAACTGCCATAGTGAGGCTTTTTATACTTCTATAGTCACCAGGCATTGAATATGCATTAATGTACCTGATTAGTCAGAGTTCTCCTGAGAAACAGATTTAATAGGATATAGGGAGGGAGGAAGGGAGAAGGAGAGGGAGAGGGAGAGGGAGAGAGAGAGAGAATGGTGCAATTTATAAAATGTTTATAATAATTTTTCATCATTCTACAATTAATCACGTTGATGGAAAACTTTGAATTCTTATGATTTAAACACAAGAATAAAATATAATTAGCTAATGTTCAGAATTTTTCAAAGTTTTAACAAAGGCTTTCAATGATAAAGAGAGAGACAATGAGGAATTGCACCACAAATTTCTGGAGGCTGAGAAGTCCCACAATCTGCTGTCTGTGGGCTGGAGGTGCAGGAAGGTATATGGTGTAGTTTCAGTTTACATAGGAAGGTTTGAACACTAGGGGAGCCAATGATTGAAGTCCCTTTCCAAGACCAAAGGCTTGAGAATGGGGAGGTTGTTAGGGAGAGTCCTTTGTCTAAAGGGCCAAACCACAAAGGGTTGGAGTCTGTGAGCAGGAGAAGGTGGGTGTTCCACATCACGCAGAGAGAGGGCATGTGACCTTCCTCTGCCTTTTTGTTCTAATCAGGCCCTCAATGAATAGGATAATGCCCACTCACATTGGTGAGGGTAATCTTTACACAGTCTACTGATTCAAATGCTAATATCCTCTGGAAACATCCTTATAGACCCCCTAAAATGATGTTTTACCAGCTATCTGGGCATCCCCTAGCCTAGCCAAGTTGACATGAATATAACCATCACAACAGCACATATTTTTTTCCTGCTTTACATACTATTATCAGTATAGCCTAAAGGTAAAAGTTACTATATTTTGGTAGAAAGAATATCCTAAGTTTGATAGACTTGTGTTTGAAAACCTCACCAATATTAGCAAGTGTACTTCTCTGGAAGGGGTTCTATCTTTGGGGATCATTCTGAGGATGTAATTAATTGATAAGCTTAAAGTGGTAAATAAATTGTGACTGGTCCTTCTTCTTAGGAGTATAGAAGTGGAAAGTGAGATGCTTTTTGATGCTCTGATGCAGATATATTTGTATCATAGACTCCCTGTAGATTGTTAATCATATTGGCATTAAAAGCAAGTGGTGGAACTACAGAGCAGTGATTTTGATGCCCAAGGGTCAGCATAAATAGAATAAATTACTTCATCCTATGTATATCCATGGACCCTTTGGATGCTTGTATTTTATAATTCTTTTAAAAATATATTGCTTCAAAAATTATTTTTACATCATCATTTATTTAGACTTATTTTCTATAAAAGAACTTTTAGCCCATACAATAAAGTTTACACTGATAATAACAACAATAACAACAAAAAAGAGTAAGAAAACCACTACCAAGGAATACAGGAAATGGCCAGTATGGTAAATGTAAATAATAATAATAATAATAATAATAATAAGACTACTTATGTTTGTTTTCAAACTTTTTCTTTTTTTTACAGTCAGGGTAATATTGGTAGGCCAAGTTATAATATTTTATTATCAAAGAGGAGGATGCATATAATTTCTTCAGTTACAATAAGAAAACTTCTCATATGCACATTCAAAACAGTCACTGGATGATATAATTAGCAATATCATGAATGAAAGATTCATGAAAATATATAAGGAAGCTTAATATTACTATTTCAGATGCTTAATAAAAATCTTAATATACAACAAACATTCATTTCACTGAAAATTATCCAAAGAAGCATTAAGATAATGTGATGCAGGAATGTCTTTCTGGTGGTCCACATAAGAACTGGATTGAAATAAGAAATTACTGAGCGTAGTGGATGAGGATGGAAAGATTTCCTTTCAATGGCTTTACCTAAATATTCCTTCCAAATGCTGCGATTTTAAGATTGGGTGATTTGATGTGGGTTAATGCTCTATGGTGCTGAGGAAAACAATCAGGACTCTTTAGAGACCAATGGGTCTATTTTTGACTCTTTTTGTTAAATATCTCTGTTTCTACACACTCCTAAAATTATGTTTGGCAATTAAAAGGTTTATAGATTGCTTTTCTGTACTCTTATATCTTTCCCCATTGTATGCAATTAAATAAAATGTCCTTGAGGGCTGGTGGTGTTGCTCAGCCATAGAGCACACAAGAGCATACCTAGCACAGGAGAGGCCCTGGGTTCAGTCTCCAGAACTGCCAAAAATAAATAAAATAAAAAATAAAACGCATCATTGACTGTCTCTTTTCTCAGTTCCAAGCATCTCTCACTGAATTCTCTTTTCTCTGACCCTTGGTGATCACCCAGATGAAGCCAGTGTGCTTTAATTCATCAAAGGCTTACGCTGCTTAATGCATACATATCTATTTCCCCACATCCCCCTCTCCTTGCCTCCAATAACAAATGATGCAGGGACGTCTCTTTTTTCCATGTCAAACTAGGTCAACCCCCATGCCCCTGACTTCCCTCTCTCCAGCTGCAAGCTCTTTGTGAGCAGACACTGTGTCCTTGTCCTCACCATTTTGTGTTCTCTAGCAGGTGGATGGTGGCCTGCCTGTGTCCCCTGGGCCTTCCCAACTTGGTGAACAGAAGCTTACCTCTCTGTGCCTGGGCTTTCTCTAACAGCAGTGTTGCTCTGCTCACATGCACTGCATGAAAAGGTCCCAGAGCATCACCTATTTCCTCCACCTCTGGCTCAGCCCTCAACAGAGGACTTATTAAAAAAAAAAAAAAAAAAAAAAAAAAAAAAAGGCGTATAAATCTTCTAGCCCTCATTCTCCTTAGGTGAGATAACCATGAGACATGTACTGTACATTGTCTTCCAGAATTCTCTAGTCCAATTAAACTCTAGTGACCCACAATAGTAACTGGCTAAACAATCATTTTTCATCGGCTGTCATCCCTCCTTGTCTCAATTCTCTTTTCCCCTAACCACATGCTTCCTATGATCACATTCCAAGGAAACAACTTGCAATCAAGTCCTTATTTTGGGTTTGCTTTGAGAAAATATTTTTAAAAAATATGTTCCCTGCACCTAACTATGAGTCTATTACATAGACGGATTGTTGTGTTTGTTGAATGAATGAATGAAAAAATGAGTAACCATGAATCCTGCCATGTTACTTGAATTTCTATGAGCTTAGCTTGTATTTTAAGGTTTTAAATGACTCAGGCACTTTCCTAGCTATATTTTTGTACTGCAGTTAATTCAGAATCATGTCTACATTGTAGTAATCTTAGATTATGTTTGCTATAAATTGTTTAACCATGTCAATGCATACTCTTTCATGTTGATATTTTCTAGACTGTAAAAAGTTTCTGGATGAACAAAGCAAGTAAGATCTACACACCAGGAATGGTGCACAAATAGCAGGTATTTGAGATAATAATACCAGCTCTATATTCAAACAGATCAAGATTGCAGTTGAAAGCTTCTGCTGTTGATGTAAAAATATTATCTTCCTTGTGCCTCCTAAAGAAAAAGTAAAACCAAGTCACACAACTCACCTCTGGGCTAGGAAAAATTCTTGCTGGAATGCCTTATTATTTCTCAGCTGTCAGCTACTGTGCCTTTGAATTGTTTGGGATCGATGTTTGACTATCTTAATTCCTCAATAATCATAAAGAAAGTTAGGCCTCATGTCAAACTTTTCGATTTGAGGTTGCTTTTCCTCTGTCTTCGGCAGTCCAGCAGAGGGAGCAGTGAGTCACCCAGGGAAGCATCAGCCACATCTATACCTGAGCACAGGACCAAACAGATTTTTAAATTTCAAAGCAAGGTGATCCCTGACAGAAGCAAAGAACAGATCATCAAACAAAAACCCTAGTGAAAATAGAAAGCGGAGTCACAGAATTTGAGAGATTGTGTCAAAATTTCTCAATCTGAAATCTGCTTTCATCATCACTTCTTTCTATCAATGCAGTAAAGATTCCTCTGAAGAAAGGAAGTCATTTTTAGAAGAAGAGAAAGACATGCCATGGCCTTACAGCAAGTAGATGTCTTCACATGGATTAGTAACGCAAGCAGTGAGTGCGATGGCTCAGAGCGTGAACCTTTGTATCACACCATTAAGATAATGTGATGTAGGAATGTCTTTCTGGTGGTCCACATAAGAACTGGATTGAAATAAGAAAATACTGAGGGTAGTGGATGAGGATGGAAAGATTTCCTTTCAATGACTTTACCTAAATATTCCTTCCAAATGCTGCGATTTTAAGATTGGGTGCTTTGATGTGGGTTAATGCTCTATGGTGCTGAGGAAAAAAATCAAGACTCATTTATTTAGAGATGAACAAAGCAAGTAATGGGTCTATGTTTGACTCTTTTTGTTAAATATCTCTATTTCTTCACACTCCCAAAATTATGGGACTCATGTGAGCTGTGTAACTGTATCCAAGTGATATAACACCTTAAATATGTAGTTGTCTTACATTAAAAATGGGTACAAGAGCATCTACTCCATAGTGAAATTGTAGGGATTCAATGAGACAATGCCTATAAAAGGATTGATTAAAGTTATTTACCATGACCCTAAAGGAAAGCAGCAGGTTAGTGTGAACTTCAGTGTAAATAAAGAAAAAGGGAAATAACAAAAGAAGGAAATTATAGGAGGAGATGAAATGATGGGTATTGAATTCTGGAGGCCAGTCAGTATGTCAACCAGGATTATGTGCCTGGAAAGTGAGGCACAGAGTTAGGAGAGGAAACCAAGAGATGTGGGGAAGTGATATTTAAGTGGAGAATTGCCTCCTCTGTACAGTTAATGAACTTGATTCTGCTAGGGAATCCTTCTTTCTCTAGGACTACAGGGTTCAAGAAGAGGGTGAAACAGCTAAACTCAATGCTGATCTTCCCTTACATCGATTTATGTTTAGAGCATACAGAGCATTAAAGTGTTGGCAAAGACACGTGTGCACTTGCAATTAGAGGTAGTGAGGCAGCTGAGAGGCCAGGTGCACCAAGCTTCCTTTGTTGTGTATACTCTCACCTTGGCCCTACTTGGCTATGGGCCAACCCTTGCTACATGACACATCCCCTGCTCTTTCCTCAGCTATTATCTCTGCATCCATTCTCTTTGCCTGTCTTTCAGGATCAACATCCTTCTGCTTTGGATTTTCTGAAGGTCTGTTGAGAGCAGAGGTGACCAATGCTAAAACAATTTGCACATTCTGCAGTCAATCCTGTCCCTTTTCCTCATCTCTCTCAAATTTATTTCTCCCTTGAAAGTCATCTATATTTCATTCCATAGTCCACTGCATTTCACCTGCATTTTTTCCCCTCGATTTCATGCATGTATACTGAAGGGTTGTTGCTGTGGCAACCTTCTGTGAGGAAGCTTTCGAGCTGTTCTATTACTATATATTAAGGTAGATTATAGCAGGGGGAATCATTTTTAAAACAGGAAGAAATTTAACCAAATTTATTTCTAAAAATTTTAAAGCACCGGGACTCTGAGTACAAAAATATTCTGTAATTGAGTTCATTGTTTACAAATATTATTAGTGTTATCACTCTTTGTGTTCATTTTAACCTTAGGTTTGGAAAACCATTTCCATTTTTTCCTTTCCTTTTACCCTACAGCACATTGTAAATTGACATCTGGTACAATTGTTCTCAAGTGTATTTTTCAATGTGTGCTATAATGAGTGTCTATTTTCTTTGGTTTTCTATAAATATTAGCTTATAATTTCCCCTTTCCTCTTCTGAATTTCTCTTTGTAGGGGGAAAAAAGCATCCATCTATTGAAAGTGAATTGTACCCTCTGTTAGGTGAATCTGTCATGTCCCACAGCATCATGAACTCTGCATTATGGAAAAGCTGTGATTAAGAATTGTGACTCTTAGGTGGGTATCAAGAAATAAATATTGGAAATCAAGTCTAGCCTTCTGTTGTGTACTATTGTTCTTTATTCTGCAGCATCTATTTATGGATACGTATTCATTGTTCTCCCACCTAGTGGGACTGTGGACACATAGCACATGCATGCACACACACACACACATACACAAAACCACAAACACACTCCTCCTTCAGATAATTGTGGAGCACAATAAGGAACTCATATTGCTTTCACAAGAAAAGTGTTTAAGTGCCGCTTACCCATGGTTTCATTTCCTTCATTCTCTGTTACCCTCACAGTTCACAATTTTTTTTTCTTTTTTCTCTTTTTTTCTTTTTTGTACAGGGATTGAACCCAGGGTTGCTTGACCACTGAGTTCTATCCTCAGCCCTTTTAAATATTTTATTTAGAGATAGGTTCTTGCTGAGTTGCTTAGGGCTTCACCAAGTTGCTTAGGTCCTCACCAAGTTGCTGATGCTGGCATTGAACTCATGATCCTCCTGCCTTAGCCTCCTGCAGCCACTGGGATAGCAGTCATACACCCCCGTGCCCTGCTACAGTGCACAATTTTTGAGTCAGTGTCTTTTGGTCTCATAATTTGTTGGTGCACTGGACTCAGAACTCCTAAGAGGAGCAGTCACAACTTCACATTTTCATAGTCCCAGCACAGGATCTGGCACTTTACTGGCACTTGATGATATTTTTGTGTGTGTTCCAAAATGCTGTGCAGCTACTATGTCCAAAGTTATATAGATACATCATTCTTGAGAATTGTAATCATTATAGATAGCCATAGGCATTAACAATGTACAGTGCATAGGTTCTCAACATAGCCATGACATCAAATATATTAAAGTTAACTTAATTCATCCTAATACTTATTCCACATTTGCGGCTGATATCTTAAATATCTTTTTTTTTGTGTAAATCACTGGCAACTGTATACAGATGCCTACATCTACCCAACAGTATTGTCCAATATACAGACAGTATGCACTACTGTAAATATGTTTTAAGATTCTATGATATAAATGTTTTATTTCTACTACATTTACTCCATTTTTTCAACAGTAAAATATCTAATTATGGATTGTTATTATTATTTATTTTTCTGTTACATTTTTTTTCTAGAAAATTATACAAAAATCATCTTTTTCTTTGACAATACATTTTCAGCTATTTCAGAATGACAAGTTACATAGCACATATTCACTACAACATAGACAATTTGGCAATATGGTGCAAGGGGCTTTCAAATATCTGTACACATGTGTGCATATTTTGTGTAATTCTTGAAAAATTTATACTTAATCCTGACTTCTCTTACGCTCACCTCATCACCTGCAAAAATAAGGGATTCAACTAAATACATTCTCACATTTGCTTTTGCACTTTAATTTTCTAAGTATAAATTCATCTAAAACTCATGGCCTCTTGAAGCTCTTTCATTGTTTCCTATTTCTCTGGCTGTCTCCATCCTTCATACTGTCTCATGAGTCAGAAAAAGAGTATTTTTTGAAATGTCCCTGTCTTTCAGCCTCTCTAATACATCATCAACTCCTGTTTGAATTTATTCCTCAATTCTTTACAAGTGGTCCATATCACTTTTTCTATAATAGCCTATTTTATGATCATATTTTACTCAAAAAATTGCAGTAGCATTTTAAGGAGTCTCCCATAATCTCCTCTTACTCTATTCCAACCTCTTTACTGAGCTCTCAGAGAGACTCTTTAAAATTTCAAATATACTTGTCATTTCCTGCTTTAAAATTCCATTAAGAACAAAAAACCTCCGTTTTACTAAATAGTCACACAAGTCTCTGATTAATCCAATTCCCGTCTGTTTCTCCACTTCCATTTTTTGCACATTTACCTCACTTTTCCACATCAGTATTCCACACTAGATGTCTTTCATTTCTTCAAACATGCAGTGCTCCCTTTTGTCTCAAGTCTCTTCCCGCTGGCTACATTACATGACCCCATGTCATCCCACCTCTACCATTTCACTTCTATTCACTTTCTGATGTCCACTCCAAGAACACTTAACTAGGCAAGACCACCTTGAGGTTCTGTATTAGACCAAGATGGTACTATACATTCTGTTTATTTTGCATGATAATTTAATCTGTTAGTATTCATTGAAGTTCTAAATACACTATAATGCAAATTTCTATTACATAAAAAGTCATATGAAGAAGGATCTATTTCTGCTTCAATTCCCCAGCATGACACCAACTATTGAGTATAAATGACAATAATATTTTCATTATTTTATTCTTATTTTGTAATAGTTCATGAACAGAAATGGAAAATTGCAGCCCAAGAAGGACCACATGTAATCTTCATTCTACTCTGTGGAAATATTAATGATCTCATCTTGGTTAAAAGTTAAGTCACTTGGGTATGGTGGTGTACTAGAAAATTCTTTTTTTTTTTTTTTTTTCTGTCAGTCTATTTCACTGTCAGATAGCCCTTTCTCTCTTTTATAGACAAATGAACCAAGCAAAATTAATAAGTCATGGTATTCATCAGCAATACTTTTTTACTTCATAATCAAACTTGCTTTCATTTTTTTTTTCATGCATAGTAAATAAGTCACCAGTTTCATACTTTAAACATTGTAAATTTCAACAAAACACTTTTTTAAAAAATCTACAAATAATTTAACTTAATGCTTTATTATTAAGGTTCATTTCTAAAAGTTTGTTGAACTTAACTAAGTATTTTCTTTTTTGTTTTTAAATAGTTTTTTAGATGTTGATGGACCTTTATTTTACTCATTTATTTATATGTGGTGCTGAGGATCGAACCCAGTGCCTCACACATGCTAGGCAAGTGCTTTACCACTGAGCCACAACCCCAGCCCTAGGTATTTTCTTTTTGTATATTCTTTTTTCTCTTCCAGAACAAAATATATCAATACAATAGAGTATCAAATCGTCTGTCAGGACATTTGTTCTCACTAAATAAGCATATATCTTCCTAGGAGAACTAATTCTTAAAAGTTTTCTACATCTCATTAAATATTTCTATTAATTAATATTCAAATAATTTTTTCCAAAATTAATTCCATTGAGCACAATGAAAAAAAAATCACAAAAACAAAACCTTTGATGCAACATGTATTTGATGAATAATGATGAAGTAGACTCTAATGCATAAAGACTTTGATGAGAACTAAAACTCTCATAGTTCTTTGATGTCAAGTTCATTATTAAAAACCTCAGGTCAACGTAAGGACAATTAAAACTTAAGAATTATGATTTTTTGTACTAAATTTTCCTACCGTTAACTTCTATTGGAGTTTTAAATTATGCATCAAATTTTGTGCTATTAGTCAAAACTATATTCTCAATTGAAATTGTGTTTCTAAAATGGACATATAAATTTATATTTATATAAAAAATGACTAGCCCCCCATTCTTTAGCCTTTGCAATTCATAAGTAACTCAAAAGATAAATATTACTAAATATAAGTATTTAACAACCTCCATAAGGGTTTGAACTACTTTATTTGAATATACGCTTCTCTGGGGGATGAATCAAAACATAGAGAAAAAGTATGAATGCAAGGACATTTAAAAGTATGAATTTTAGTTAATTCTTAGTACTCACTAAGAAACCACACAATACAATCTAATTGCTTGAAGGACGCAACAGTAGTCATTAACCTAATTCACACTATCCAAATTTTTCAGGGTTCACTAATGTGAAAGTTCCACATGTGGCAGTCTATGCTCAGAGAAATGCTGCTTTCCGAAAAAAAAAAAAAAAAAATGAATTTTCCCACATGAAATCAAAATGATGATAATATGAATATCCTTTGATATCTCTTGGGATTCCATCTCAGTATCCCATAAATACACAGAAAATTAAGTTTAAGAAAAGAATTTTAGAGCAAATTTTTAGAAATGCTTGTCATCACTGGGTCAAAGGATGTTTCCAATTAAGCTTTTAATTTATTTCATTAAATTGTCTACTTGCAAGAGAGTATAATTTTGCATTTCCAACAGGAATGAATATAAATGCCTGTTTTCCATTCTGTACCACTATCAATGGATTCTATGTTTAAAAACTGTCTGTGTGTTTATATAAGAAACAATCATTTTTTATATATTTTTATGACTTTATTTTATTTATTTATTTTTTATGTGTTGCTGAGGATCGAATCCAGTGCCTCACTGGTGCTAGGCAAGTGCTCTACCATTGAACTATAGCCCCAGCCTCATGATCACTTTTTAATGAAAGGCAAGCTAAGGAAAAAAATCATGAAGATATCTCAATCAACCACATCAACCACATGTAACTCAACCACATGTAACTTAGTAATCATAGAAAGGGTAAGGACCTTCATTTTTGATATAATGTGCTTATGTAAGCCTCTAGTCCCTTTTCAACAATTGTCTTCATGATCAAGGCATCTAAAAGGCTATTAAAATTAGTAGGAAAGTCTTGTCATTAGATTAATTTATTATAGAAAGAGGAATAAATTATTCTTTTTACATAAAGACAGTTCCACAGTCACCATGCTCAATGGACTCCACTCATGCTACATCTCCTCCTGCTCCACGATGTCCACCCAGAACCTAGTGTATGTGGCATGAAGTATGCACTTGATACTGAAGGATATGGAAAATAACACCACCCAAAGAGGGGGAATGACAGCCCCCAGGGGGTAAAGGAGGACAGTGTGATCCCTGAGGACAGGAGAGGAAGGTAAACAATGGGCCCTGGGCTCTGGGCTTTCATCCTTTCACAGTGACAGTGGGTCCTGGGTGGAGAAGGTAAACAACAGGCTCTGGACTCTGGGCTTTCATCCCAGTAACAATGAGTTTCAAGCTTCTACAACTGTTTTCCTGAGTTAGATTTTTTTGTAACCAGCACAACTAGTTTCCTGACTGCCCATCCCCCATGTCCTCAGTCTCTAACAATTGTCACACTAAACATTCTGCTATGATTAACTCTCCTTAAGACCTATAAAACACAGACCCCTCTTGTAAGCAGTAGCCATTTTCTCCCCTGAAAATGTGCCATTCTGATGCTTAATAAAGAAGCTTGCTGATCTGTTGAGTGTCTGCTCTGTTTCGGTTATTTTTGCTTACAGATACTGCAATAGAAGCCTAGATAAATGCAAGGATTCATGTATGGATTGAAGGATAGATGTACTTAAGGATATTATGTTGAGTTAAAAACTCTAGAATCTCAAGGATATAATGAAGGAAAGAGTACATTTTTTAAAACTATAGAAACTTTAAAAGACTGTGTGTGTATGCATATATATGTATATATGCACACACACACACACACACACACACACACACACACAGAGTCAGATTCCTTTATTTGTTAATGACTTCTCAACATTTGAATGCACCAAAAAATAAACTTTAATAGATTTTTTTCTAAATGAGTTTATGATATAAACCTAAAAAATAATAAAAATAACTTGCAAGATTTCACTTAAGGCAAAATAAATGAAAAAATTCATTTTCCTTTTCAGGCCAAGGAATTTTATTTCAAGGGAAAATGTCCAAAAGGGTCTTTTAAACTTCAGAGTAATGAAATTGGTAAAGCAAAAATGCATTCAAATGCTAGAATTTTTTAAAAAAATTAATGTCAGATATTTTACCTAAGTAATAATATAACAAAATTTAAAAGTTCTTAAGAATTAGGTCATTTCTTCAACTCTCTTTTTGTCTCCAGGATCATGTTTAATTTTGTTTACACTTTACCAATACCTAGACCATGTCTTTTACAATGTTCTAAAGAACATATCTTCCTTTCTTTCTTCTTCTTTATTTTTTAGTTTCTTCACATATGTAATTTTCAACTGTTAATCTCAACATCAAGGAAACAGTATGAATCCACGGTTAAGAAAGAGATGGACTTTAAGGCCAAATAATTAAAACATGAGCTCTGACTCTATTTAATTTTGCTGGATTGAATCCAACCTCCTAATTCTTTTTTCTCAATTTTCTTATCTGAAAATGCAAATAATATTTATCTGTTTAGAGCCATCAGAAATCCCTCTTTTAGAGTTTGTTCATAGGTTATGAGTCAAAATAGTTTTCTCAACTTCTTTTTGTTTGTCCTATCAAAGGTTTTCTAATTTTAACAGATGCAAGAATTACCCTGAAGGCTTGTGAGACCCCAGCAGCAGGATTTCTGATTGAATAGCTTTGTGATGGGGGTCCTGAATTTGCTGTATTTGCCTTTCTAACAAGTTCCCAGAAGATGCTCATGATGCTGGTCCTAGGACTACACTCTGAGGACCTTCTGAGTATGACAATTATTGTAATTTTTTTTGTTTTGTTTTGTAAAGATGAAGCCTATGATGAATAGCTCAATAAATCATCATCAATAATAAAGTGAGTGAATTTCCTTTTGTCTATTGATGTACAATCCTAATTTCATATTTAGTTTTAGTCTATTGATTTTGCTTTTACATATCCTAATTTATATATATTATATATTACATATATAGTACACATTGTTTATTACATATATATACTTTATAGCTATATATATATATATTTAGTTGTAGGTGGACACAATACCTTTATTTTATTTATATGGTGCTGAGGATCAAACCCAGGGCCTCACACATGCGAAGACGAGTGCTCTAAGGCCAAGCCATAGCCACAGCAACAACTTTTAGCTTTTTTTGATGTATTCATAGACATTTTAAAATAAATGTAGAAGACTAGAAGACACATATTAAAATTATAAAATCTTGCAACCTTATTAACTAGAGAGTCCTATATTGTTGAACAAAATTATACTATATATACAAACTTAATTTGGTCTTTCTCATTATAAGTTCATTGTTCACACAAAAGCTATAATTAGATCCAGGTAATAAAGTACTGTAATTTAATGTTGACATATGGTAAACAAAGGTAATTTTATTTTCACTTTTTATCTAGCATATTATAGTTTACAAAGTGGTTTCATACATGCAATCTTATTTAATCCCCACTACAGATATGTTATTTAGGTTTTATTTTCCACACTTGAAGTAAAATGACTGAATTGCTACATGATAACACAATGCCTTGCCAAGGTTATTCTAGTTCTGGCGCTCTTTAAACTACAGAATAAGTAGTGTGATACAGATTCCATATAAGAAATATGGGTGAATGATGACATTGAAAATTAACTACAAAATATGCTGACCTGTTAAAATATTGGGGCACAGAATTTCCATTTGACACATCATCATACTTGACTCCTATCCACCACAACTATCACAGTACAGAACCTCCTTGCATTCTTCTCTGATTGGAAAATTTCAATTTAACTGTGAAATTTTCATTTACAGTAATGGGGACTATAAAATCAAGAAACCATTACTTAAAAATTTGGTATTTTTTATATGACTTTCAAAATGCAAATTAAGACTATGTAGATTGTGCGTATTTATAAAACTTATCTATATTACTTATATATGCATCCAATGTACATGTATATATGTACATAGACATATGATGTATGTGTGTATGTATGCATGTGTGTTTCCATTTCTTTCCTTCTAAAAAAGCCCAGATTGCCTTCTTTGGTGGTTTAGCCAAATCAAAGAAGAGGGATTACAGTATATTAAACAGATCTGAAATTTGTCTCTGTTTCCCTTAATCTCCTTTGGACCTAGTTCAGTTTCTGTGGCAGAGTTCCTTCTCCTTTCAGTGACTATGTAGAAATCCCAGTCCTCTCATCTCTCTCTCTCTCTCTCTCTCTCTCTTTGCATTGAGCTTTCTATTGTGTAAACATTTCATTCTTTTCTTTGGCATTACACATATAAAGAGCTTTTTCCTCCCTAATATATTAACTGAAGGTAGAAGTGGGCTTGATAAATTATGAAAGGATAGCATTAAGGGCTGGATTTCTGAACTTGTTTTTACTGACAAATGAGATTTTCCAGCTTTATGGTGTGTTTTCTATCTTAAGCTCTCAGCAGCTTTACTATTTAGCTTTCAAGATTGGTTGAGGATATGCAGTTTTTATTTCCCAATGAAAGATTAATTTTGTTGCTCTGAGGTTGATTTCATTCTGCTTTCTGAACATATTTTATTTCTCAGCGCCAATAGAAAGTTGAAAACTGGATGGCACTCCCTCTCATGGTGAACTGGCATGATCCCCTAACTTGATATGGAGAAATTCTAGCAGTGAAAGCATAGTATTCTAATTCATATCTCCTAAGCTGAAAAATTTTTTTTTTAATTTTTTAAAATTTTTATTATTTGTACTGCAGGGGATTGAACTTAGAGCTTCACACATGCTAGGCAAATGCTCTACCAACTGAGAGCTATCCCAAGGCCATAACCTGAAATTTTCTGCTGTTATTGTGTTATCTTTTCATTGCTTATATAAGTAAAAGCAAGCTAGTCATTGAAATCCATTAATTATGATTTTTGTTAAATGATTTGATTACATATAAACTGTTACTGACTACCAGTTTTTGGGTGACTGTATAGCCTACTCCTTTCTTCTTTAGTAATTGCTCCTTGTAGACTTTTTTGTACCATAAAATTCTGGCTATCTGACCATGACTTAGGTTTGGTTGCCCTTGGATTTCAAAATAACCTTGAATAACTTACATATTTATTTTTCTTAGGAAGTGTTCAAATTAGCTGCTTGAAATATCCAGGTCTTTGTTTGCTTTTGTATACTTCTTGAATTAGTTTCAAATATACAATTCAATGATAGATCTTATTAAGTTAATATAAATTTGGTAAATATAATTTGCTTGTAAATAACTCTTGAATATTTAAGACTTGGTTATACACAAGTGCAAATGGTATGATTAAAAGATAAAACAAATTTTATAATTGGACACTATGTCTTGACCTCAGCAATGTGTAGTAAATATTTTCACTTTTTTTCCAGAAAGTCAACAGTTTTCCTTGGATAATATTGAAATAGAGGCAATTTGCGAAAGTAGTAAAATCTGAAGACTGTGAAGCCAGACTGAATTACTAGTCATGCTGCATCCTATTCTATCACTAGTTGTAACTTGGACAGGTTGCTTTTATACCACATACTTTATTTTCTCTAAAATAAGCATAATAACATTGTCTTACTTCATAAGATTCTTGTGACACTTAAATGTGTTTATACATGCCAAGTGTTCAAAAGTATCATGTAGTAAATACTCAAGGAATCATCACTCTTATTATTATTATTAGTCTAAAACTATTTAGATTTCCAAATTGTTTTTCTTCCTAGAAGATTTTAGGATTGGGCTACAATATACAAATATGTCCCATATACACTATGGAGTTTTATAGCTTTATTCCAGCATGGATTCATGAGGGAACATGTGTTTATTCAGAATTGTCTCAGGATAACAATTTGGGTTCCATTTCCATCTAGTTAATTTCATCATTTTCATAAATGTGCCAGGCCTACATGAAACTAACTACACAAAGCCTCCTGATCCATGTGCCAAGACCTTCATGAAAGAAAGGGCAAAGCAACACTTTAAAAGAATTTAGCACCATTACAAAGGTACTTAGAAGAGCAGCAAGCAATATTTGGCTGCAAACCATCATCTCTGTTAGGAAGTTTGGAAGCAGAATATCACTGTGTCCTACAAAGTGTTATACACATATGGTAAACTGTTCTGTAAGAAGGCTCCTGAGAGATGATCAGTGTTTGGGTCAAGATAAGTTTGGCTCAGCATCTTCTGCTGTACTCTTCCAAAGCATCACCCTCTCCAATTTCCTTAAAAGGATTTTATTTTGGGGTAAAATCATCCCAATACAGCTGGAACAGAAGGACATTAAAAGCATTATATCAATTTATTTTTCTGTATTGATTTCACTTCAACCCTCCCTACATTTCATAGATGTACATGCCAAGGATTTTCTACCTCTAACAGCCTTGGGATATGATAGGTTGTTTATTAGAAATGTATTCATGATAATCTTTATTTTCCCCTTTAGATCTGGAAGGTTGCTATGTACTTTTTCAGCTATTGACTGAGAAAAGTGTTTCCAAGTTGTATATCCTTAAGTCAAATTCTAGGGTGAAGGGGATTACCAGGTGTTAGAGTGATGATAAAGTATGAGCATAGTTAGCAAAAACTATAACCCATACAAAAATCTGAAAATTGCCTGAAAAAAATCATGTAACTCCCTTGTATGAAGCCCTGAGATATTCTACAGCTCTTTCCTTTCAAAAACTTTTGTATACCCAGACAGTGTGTTAACACTCTGAGAAATTTATGGGTGCGCTATGTTTTGTCTTTTCAAAAGTGCTCATGTTTTAAGAACATTTTTAGACTCACAAACCACACATAATAGTATCATTGGAAGAATGCTATATGAGATGTTATGTAGAACATGGGATTTGAACACAGGGCAAGGAGGAATTAATTCTGCTGAGAGTTGACATTGCTGCTAAATAGAGGTTTGCAGAGGAGTTACTAAGCTGGATGTTGGAGAATAAATGCCAGATTTCTCAGTCAGTGAAATGGGATCAGGATATTTGAGGCAGAGGAACAAACATCACAATTATATGGAGTCCAGAGGAGCATGCCTGCTTGAGAAAAAATGTTTCAAACCTAGAAATGTTAAAGAATGATAGCAGAAGAAAATAAGCTTAAAAAGGTGGGTTGGGGCTTGTTCATGAAGAGTTCTGGAAGATGTGCTGAGAAGACATGATTATGATGTAGGAAAAAAGTGACTTTTTAAAAATTTGTTCTAATTAGTTATACATGACAGTAGTATACACTTTGACACTTCATACATAAATGGAGTATAACTTCTCATTCTTCTGGTTGTACATGATGTAGAATCACACAGGTCATATAATCATATATGCACATAGGGTAATAATGTCTGTTTCATTCTACTATCCTTACTACTAACATACCCCCTCCCTTCCCTTCACTCCCTTCTTCTTAATCCAAAGTAACTCTATTCTTCCCTAATGACCCTCCCTTTATTGTGAATTAGCATCTGCATATCAGAGAACACATTCAGCCCTTGTTTTTTTGGGATTGGCTTATTTCGCTTGGTATGATATTCTGCAGCACTATCCATTTACCAGCAAATGACATTATTTCATTCTTCTTTAAGGCCAAATAAAGAAGAATATGTATGTATACCACATTTGCTTTACCTGTTCAGCTGTTGAAGGACACTTAGTTTGGTTTCATAGTTTAGCTATTTTGAGTTGAGCTGCTATAAATATTGATGTGGCTATGTCACTGTAGTATGCTGATTTTAAGTCCTTTGGGCATAAACCCAGGAGTGAGATAGCTTAGAACGAGAAATATTAGGATACATACAACTCAATTTTTTCTTCTTCTTATATATAATAAAATTTACTGACTCACTCATCAGTAGATTCAAGCATTCACCTAATAGGCTGAGTGCTGTACCAACTATTTCAAGCTTTCTGAGGAATTTCCATACTGCTTTCCATTTTGGTTGCACCAATTTTGCAGTCCCATCAGCAATGTATTTGTGTACCTTTTCCCCCACCTTTTTTCCCATATCCTTGCCAACACGTATTGTTGCTTATATTCTTGATAATTGCTATTCTGACTAAAGTGATATGAAATCTTAGAGTAGTTCTGATTGATCACCATTTGCCAATGACGTGATTCTATATTTAGAAGATCCAAAAAATTCCAGCAGAAAACTTCTAGAACTAAAAATATGAATTCAGCAAAGTAGCAGGATATAAAATCAACACCCACAAATCAAATGTGTTCCTATACATCAGTGATGAATCTATTGAAAGAAAAATTAGGAAAACTACCCCATTCACAATAACCTCAAAAAACAAAATAAACAAAAAACAACCTTGTGAATCAATCCAATAAAAGAGGTGAAAGAACTCTTCAACGAAAACTACAGAACACTAAAGAAAGAAATTGAAGAAGACCTTAGAAGATGGAAAGACCTCCCATATTCCTGGATAGACAGAATTAATATCGTCAAAATGGCCATATTCCCAAAGCATTAAACAGATTTAATGCAATCCCTATAAAAATCCCTATGACATTTTTCATAGAACTAGAAAAAGCAATCATGAAATTTATTTGAAAAATAAGAGACCCAGAATAGACAAAACAATCCTTAGCAAGAAGAGTGAAGCAGGAGGCATTACAATAGCAGACCTTAAACTATACTATAGAGCCAAAGTAACAAAAACAACATAATATTGGCACCAAAACAGACATGTAGACCAAGGGTACAGAATATAAGACACAGAGACAAACCCACATAAAAACAGTTATCTCATACTAGATAAAGGCACCAAAACCTTTAACTGGAGAAAATATAGCCTATTCAACAAATGGTGCTGGGAAAATTGGAAATCCATATTTAACAAAATGAAATTAAACCCCTATCTCTCATCATGTATGAAATTCAATTCAAAGTGGTCTTTTTTTTTTTTTTTTTTAATTTAGAAAGATAACTGGCAGTTGTGACTTAAGGATAGATAGAAAGGGGAGAAAATCTTGGTTGGGTCATTACAACACTCCATGTGGTTGATGATGAAGATCTTGGTGTGCAGAGTTACCTATTACTAGACAAAGAAAAAATAAACTCAAGGATATTTTGGGAGCTGGAAAAGAAACATATGCATCATTGATTGAATAACAGTTGGAAAGGATAGTCGAGACTTAAACTTTCAAGTTTCAAATTGGGTAAATGGAAGAAAAATCAGCATATAGGTGGAGGCAGAAGTAGTACTAACTTAGATGGAAATTTCAAGATTAGACAGATCATTTATGGAAAGCTTGTTGTTGTCCCAGATATATGGAAGTAAGTGTTTGTTGCTCAGTAGTGAAGTCTGGCATGGATATGTCAGCATACACAGGTCACTAAAGTCATGAAAATGAATGAAATCAACTAAAGAGTCGTGCAGGTAAAGCAAAAAAAAAAAAAATGTTTAGAATAATCTAATCTGATCACTTGATTATTAAAAAAGGAAAAGAAATACAGTGATAGTCTTGTTATTTGAGATGCTTTTGGATGCAATGAATGGAAAGACCAAATTCAAACTGTCTTAACCAGGAAGGGAATTATATCATATGAGAGAAAGTCTGTAGTTGGACTTTCCAATTCTGGTCACAATGATTTGGTGATTTTTCAGCTTTAAAACTCTTCTCCAGTCTGGTTTCCCTTATCAGCACCAAAAAGCTGCTAGTAGCAATGGGATTGTATGCATAAGAAGAAAGAGAGAGGTACTCCCTTAACCTTAAAAAATAAAAACTTCCTTCAAAGTGGTAGGACCAATTAAGCCATCTGCAAATTCCTGGACAGATAACAACCACCATGGAAAGGACACTCTGATTGACATGAGGTGTGGGATTCTAAAGACCTACTAATATGACCTAACTAGGAGCTGAAAATGTTGTCAATTTCTCTTGAGTCACGTGAACTGAATGAGGAAGGATAGATATCTGGACAGGGTGTTGATTACGTGAGGAAGGAGTAATAAAGAGAATGTTCTCTAGATAAGCAACCAACAGTCTGTACCTACACCAGTATTCTAAAGAACAGAATGTGACAATTTGTACATACTGACATTTACTAAAATGCAGGCATGTTGATGATATAAGATTAAGTATTTTTTCTTAAGGAATGGATTTTTTTTTTTAATTTAGGGAAGAAAGGAAAAAAAAAAAAAAAAAAAAGCAGTATGTTGAAAAATAACATCATTATACCAGGTTAGTTTTCTGAGAGCAAGACTCAGGAAGTATTTGTAGATAATATCAAACGTGTTAAACACTTTCCCTAATCCTACATATTTTGCCACATTCTTTCTAGAGGATATCACCATTAATCTTCTCAACACTCAAATGTATTAGATACTCAGATTTGCACAGATCATGTCACCAGTACACGGGGAGATCAGGGCACAAACTTAGTCTGTACAATTCTGAAGGTCAAAAAATCAGGGTCTGTTCTCTCCTGTGGTATTCTTGCCATCATGCGATATTCCAACCACAAATTGAACAGTAGTTTGACAGCTGTGTCAGTGGTCATGTACTCCAAAACTGGGTTGAAGTTCTAGATAGTTTAGACTGAACCCCAACTGCAGAAAGAAGCCAAAAGGGCTGAGATTAGGAGGCTATTGCTTAAGCATGGAAATTCCCAGGGTAAAGCCCCACAGCTGAGACCAATAATTGCTAAAACTGATGCCAAATCCTCCTGCTGAGGAACAGAAATTTTTATTTGAGCTTGGACTGCCTCAAGAGCTTTGAAAACTTTTATGTAAGTAACATAGGTCTAAAAAGGTCTAGAGAGGATGGGTTTTGGTATCAGTCACCAGAGGCTAAGCATCTCTAACTAGCTAGCCACCAGACTTTGTCCTCCCCTGTAAAGAGGGTTTTACTGATAATCTCACCAACAGGTTCAAAACCATGCCAGTTCCCAAACCAAACCAAACCTTTTAAGCACTACTTACACTTTCTCAGAAACTATTTAATCACCTTACTTCTGGTAAGAGTAGGATTTCTTCCATTGATCCCACTTAGAGCCCATAGTGATGGCTGATTTCATTTTGTTGTAATTCTGACTTGAACAGAAGACTTTGAACTTCGTCTTTTTAAGGCTTCTGTAGCCTTAAACAGTTTTGAAAATGGTTCTATGATCTAAAATTATTATATGTTACTCACTTTAAAGAAACCATTACTTACTTTGTTAGTTGATTAATATTTAATTTATTTACATAGAATTGAATTGAATTTTTAGTCAAAAGCAAAAAAGACACTACAATAACTTTGGGAAGGTATTTTGACCTTACTTGGACTTGGTCTATAAGATAATTTACTTTCTGTGGTTGAAAATGGAGTAATAATAAAATTTGTAGGACCAACAAAAAATTCAGCCTAACAAACTATTGAAGAATTTTGACTACTGATATCTATATCAGGTAATCTTAAAAACAAAGTAAGCTAGAAACTGTAGACCTGATCTTTAGGACATAAAGAAAAGCATACATTTCCCAAACCACTCGGGTATTTCTGATATTTTTTAATCTCTAAATCTAAAACTGATGTCAGTAATTTGGTTACCGATTAGTCCGTACTACTCTGGATTGACAGGAATTCAAACTGAAATAACTTTGGCTTCTTGGATTCTGATGCAGTCAGGAAGTCAATTTTGTGAGACATTTTAGAAAAATAATGCTTAAACAAAATAAGAAAATTGTTCATACAATTGATTGTACTTTATCTCAGGGTTCCTATCTTTTAAGGCAGACAAATGTCTAAAATTGAATCTTTTTAATGATTTTTCTTTCCTTGGTCTCTATTATATATAGGATGGTTCAAAAGGAATCACTTTAAAATATATCACTCAGTAAATTATCACATATAAATACAGTCAAAGCCAATTTACAAAGAATTAACATAGATGTGGTTATGCAGGTTCAGTATGTGTCCTTCTTCCCACAGGGCACACACCAGTTTCGTCATCTAATTCTTACCACACATTTTTTTTTTATGCATTGTCTTCCGTGGTTGAAATGGTATCCACTATCACTCTGAGTTCCTGCTTTTCTTTAAAGCTATTTTAAATAAGTTAGAACATCAAGGTTATTAATTTATTCTTTTCAGAGCAGCTCGTAGTTTGCTATTGAGAATCTGGGCAGTTACTTTCCAAGTAATCATTACATACACATAGTATATGTGTGTGTGTAAATATTTTTATTTCCCAGATATATTATGAATCATAATTTAAAAAGACTATTATATTAAAATAAAATAAAAGTAAAAATGTTATTTTCTTGATCACTATGCAAATATGTGTTTATAATATAAATATATACATACTTGAATATAAGAATAAGTGTTTATCTTTCTGACTTGGCAGAAAAGATAGGTAATTCATTGAATATTTGAGATAGATAAGTAAATAAAATATTGTTCTCTAATTTAGATATGTTATGTAAGGCAAGGATAAAGAAAATATGGAAGTTATATAAAAAGTAATATTTTTTTGTGATGCTCTGAGAAATAAGGCCCTTTTTCATATTGTGTTGTTAGACCTGGGAGATCTTGAATATGATTTTTCTCAATAAGCAGCCCTAATTCAAAGAATGAATTTTTTAATAGGATTTAAAAATAGTAAATTTTATATCACATAGAACATTAGTTTATCACCACAGATATAATATAAAAATAAAGTTAGAAGTTAACAGTGCAAACATGACTAGGAGGAAATCAAATCTGTTATTAAAATGCAAAAGAGAAATATATGCTTTATAACATGATTTATAAATAAGACCTGATTGCTGTAAACCCCTCAAAATTAGTTATTTTGTACAACCAAGTGTTGTCCTGTATGAAATCAATACTTTGGTATAGTAGATGTAATATTGTAGCAAAGCCACGAATCAGCTTCAACATAAAAAGTAATCTCTAATGTTTTTATATCCTTTATTCTTTATTTGATGATTCCTTAAAACAAACTAAAATTCAGACTGAGTGTTTTAATAACCTTATTATCTCATCACTGGAAATTTAAAATTTATTTTACCTGATGTTTATATTCACGTAAAAGCCTTTATGTAATTATACAATAAGATTGATTTTTGTTTAATATCATAATAGAGGATACCTAATAAGGTAACTTTAAAAAATTATAATGTATTAAGGGAAAACATAGTCTCTAAAAGTCAAATGAATTAATGTAGCTTTTCATCATGCTGCATGCAAGATACATATTTTGAAAGGTTCTTTTCCAGAGTATGAAATTTAGTGTGACTACTTAAAAACAGAAGGTAAATAGTACATTTATATTTAGGAATGGCTTAAACACACATGGGGTAATTATTATGAGACAAAGGTAACAACCTGGGAAAATGGAAAATCTAAAGGTTCTCTACAAGATAAGAATAAATGTATAGTTATTGAAATATAATATAAAAATAAAAATATCATTTTAGTATGGACAAAAGATAGTAGTAAGAAAATTTAGAGTTACTGGAGTGAAATCCAGGGCAACATGATCACAGAATGTACATTTTCTGTTAATTTCTTCTAGGGATGGATTCCCAGTTTAGGTATTATCTAAAATTACCAGGACACATCTGAACATGAATGAAAGTTTTAGTACAACTTACTTCCGGCAAACATGGATATATGTTTCACTCTAAGTGGCTAAAGTGTTTTGAAAGACAAAGGATTAATGTCCAGAATTTATAAAGAACTCAAAAAACAACACAAAAAAATCTAATTAATAAATAGGCAAAAGAAGTTAACAGACACTTCACAAAGGAAGAAACACAAATGACCAACAAATGTGTGAAAAATGTTCAACATCCCTAGCAATCATGGAAATGCAAATCAAAACTGATATGAAATTTCATCTCATTCCAGGTAGTATGGCAATGAAGAACAGAAATAATAATAATAAATACTGTGAATATGTGGGGAAAGGCACATGCATACCTTGTTGGCATTGCAAATTACTACAATCACTCTAGAAAGCTGTATGGATATTCCTCAAAAAACTAGTAAAGAAATAACCTTATGACCCAGCTATCCCACTTCTCAGTATTTATCTGAAAAACCTGAAATCAGCATACTTTAGTGATAGGGCTCTATAATAAGAAACTATGGCATTGCTGGCAAATGGAGTTGGAGAATATAATGTTAAGAGAAACAAGCCAGACTCAGAAACTCAAGTTGTCTAGAGAGTGCTCTTTCCCAGGAAACAGATTTGGAGTTCAGCAAGTGGAAGAAGATGCAAGATGCAGTTAGATAGTAGACATGCTTTATACAGAGGTGGTTCCAGCCTACAGCTTTAGCTTTACCCACCTCCCCACCACTGCCAGTTCCATTTTAGCCCCCTATTTTCCCCCACTAGCCCCCCATTTTTCCCCATTAGCCTTTGTTTTGTCCCCAGTACCCCTCATTAACTCCTTGAGTCTTTTCCATAGGCCCCTTTTTATATGCAGGCCAAACAAAGAAGGCACACTGCCAACAGGTTACATAAGGAGGGGTGCATGCTCATGAGGTAAGGTTTATGACCTTGAGTATATACACTGAATCAGAATGTCCTGACCTTGACTAACCATAGCATAGTTGATTCCCAGCCCTGGCTACTAAAAACATAAATTAGTCCCCTGGAGGTCTCAGCAAGGAAACCTAACTATAACATTTTAGGCCTGCCCTAACACAAGGGTTGAATGTTTTCTCATATGATAAACTAGACCAAAATAACAACAGCAACAACAACAGAAAAGACTGTGGAAAGCCCATGAAAATAGAAGGCAGATCAATGAAGTAGTGGAAGGGGATTGAGAGGGAGTTATGAGAAATGAGAAAAGGGAGAAAGGGTAGAATGAAAAAGAGCAAATTAAGTTGCTTACATATATGAATATACCACAGTGAATTTCACCTTTATGTATATCTATAAATTAAAAAAAAAATAAAACAACTATAAATAAATAGAAGGAAGACCAGTAGAGCAGAGGAAGAGGGAGGGGGGAGGAAGGAAGAGAGAAAAGAGAAAGTACTACAGATGGAAGTGGAGCAAATTAAAACTCTATGCATGTATGATTATGTCAAAATAGTCATATTATGTATAACTATAATGCACTAATAAAACCATTTTTTAAAAAAGACTGCTTTGGCTAAAATTCCTTTTAATTGTCACCAATGCTATAACCTCTCTGGACACTTTGTTTATTTTCAATATGCCTGAGCTTCCTTCCTAGTACAACAAATAAAAACAAAATCTACTGTTGGTGTGTGGAAGTCTTCTAAAATTTCTATATAGTTTTCTAAGGTAATTTGGGTTTGTTGCTGCATAGTATTTCATTAATAAGTACACATAATTTAACCAATTTTCATTGTTTCTAATAATCTACTGTTATAAATGATATAATGTCATTGAATTTATGTCATTTCATACATATATATATATATATATGCAACATGCATATAGTTATTGTGAGATACACACACACACACACACACACATATACACACTGGTAAATTTCTAGAAATGTTATTGCTGGTCTACAGGGCATATGTACTAAATGTTTCGGTACTCTCAAAAGTTTTTTTGTTGTTGTTTTGTTTTGGAACACATGAAAATGTACATTTAATTGTGTCAAAGATAATTTAGTCAAAGAATCATGTCATATACTCACTCATTTTTGAAAATTTTCTGTTATAATGAATATAGAATCTCTTACATGAAGAGAATTTCTCCATGGTTTTAATGTTTCATTGCTAACTGATGATGTTTCGTTACATATTTCCTCTGATTTTTTTACTTGTAAAATTTCATTGCAAGATTTTTTTTAAAAAATGCATCTAAAAATGCATCTGAAATAATTTTTGTTTTGTATGAGAAACAAGGAATAGAAAAGGAAGGTTAAAGAGCATGGCAAGTTTACTGTAGCAGCAAAAAGATAATTTGATAACAGTAACTGCCTTTTTAATTCACATCTTTGAAATGGAGCTCAGAAACAATTCACTTTCTTCATGCTTGGCAGAATAATATGTGTTTATTAAGTGGTTTCTTAGCCTTGCTAATATCACTCCTGAAATGGCACTCTTGTTGCAATAGTGTGTTCTTCATACTAAGTGCCAATTTCCAGCAGATCATAGTAATTAATGCTTGTTAATTATTTAAAATGAAGCAAATAATTTAAGACAAAAATCAATAAAGCTTGAAAGGCTGGGCAACCCAAGCCTCTGGGAGGACCAGAGTTTGTCACATTCCTGGCCTTTCTGGTTAGATTCTCAGTTAGGAATGTCAAGTTTTCTGTTTTGTTTTTCAGCTTTCCTGATGAGCTCTAGAATAGCTAATTTAGACTCAATCCCCACATATGAGCCTGACTGGGTATTCATTGATTGTCCTATGTGTTCAAAAGGCAAAAGATCTTCACATAGTGATGTGTATGATGTACACCTGTAATCCCAGCAACTCAGGAAGCCAAGGAAGGAGGATTGCAACTTTGAGGCCAGTCTCAGCTACTTAATGAGACCCTGTCACAAAATAAAATAAAAAAGGACTGGGGGGTGTAGCTCAGTGGAACAGTGGTCTGGGTTCAATTCCCAGTACCAAAGGGGGGGGGGGGGGGAAGTCCAGAAGTTCTTCACTCTGATTTGTGAGAATTCAAATGACTTCTCTACCTTTGTGAGATATTAAAATTATTTGACTTACTGTAAACTAACAACTTTTCTTAGAGTGTTTTTTCTTTGTTTTTAGTGCTTTAAGCTATATTTAAGATTTGCTCTAACCTGCATGTTCATTATAACTTAGATTTACTTCAAAATACACACACACACATGGAAACACATACACAGATATATGTAAAATTTTACAGATTTGTGGAGTACCATGTGATGTTTTAATACATGTATACATTGTGTGATAGTCAAATCAGGGTAAGCATATTTATTTTTCTCACATGTTCATCTTTTTTGTGAGGAAATTCTTTAAAAATTCTTTCTTTCAGATTTTTGGAGGCACACAGAAATTAGTATTATTTGCAGTCACCCTACTGCGCAGTAGAACAACAGAATTTATTTCTCTTTTCCAACAGTACTTTAGTACTGGTTAACCAACTTTTCCCCATTCCTGCCTCCCCTCTGGTCTTCCTACCTTCTGGTAACCACTATTCTACTCTCGACTTATATATATAATCAACTTTTTTTGATTCCATGAATGAGTGAAATCATGTGTTATTTTTATTTCTGGTTCTTACTTATTTCACTTCATATAATAACCTCCAGTTCCATTCACTTTGTCACAAGTGATAGAATTTGCGGGGGGGGGGGGGGGTGTGAATACTATTCATGTGCATGTATATGTGTGTGTGTACCACATTTTCTTTATTCATCTACTGATTGATAGTTAGGTTGATTCCATTTCTTAACTATTGTTAAGAATAAAGTTGCAATAAATATGGAAGTGCAGATGTCTCTTTGACATGCTGATTTCATTTTCTTTGGATATATAGCCAGGAGTGGAATTGCTTCATCATATGATAGTTCTAGTCTTAATTTTTCAAGGAAACTTCATACTGTTTTCCATAATGACTGTACCAATCTACATTTCAACCAACAGGAAGTAAAACTTCCGTTTTCTCCAAATCCTCACTAGCACTTATTTATCTTTGTCTTTTTGATAAGAGCCTTCTACTTGGGGTTGAGGTGATATCACATTGTGGTTTTGGCTTGCATTTCCCTAATGATCAGTGTCAGTGAACATTTTTTAATATGCCTGTTGGCCATTTGTATATCTTCTTTTGAGCAATGCATATTTAGATATATTGCACATAATCAACTATGTTGTAGTTTGCTCGCTCCAGTCAACAGGAATTTACAAACTCAGATAAATTGAATCAAATCAGCGATTGAGGTAATTTAATGCTGAACTTCTTTCTCTGGGAAGGCCAATGTTCTGCTTACTCCTGTTAAACTATGGGGCTCCTGTCCAAAATCTGGAGAGTTTTTTCAGCCTTCATCTCAATCCTTTGCAGAATCTGAATTTTAATTTTGTAACTTTAGCTTCAAGAAAACTACAAAAGCTTCACTCGCTGTTTTGGTTACCTTTTTAAATTCCCTGGGCATCTCTTTGGGAAAGCAATGCTAAATTCTGGCTTTTGGTGTTCTCTTCTATCTCTGGGGGTCTTGGTGTATGATTCTTCACTACTCTGTTAGTTCTGTAATGCTTTTAAATAAATTTGCTATTATTCTTACATATTTTGAATAGTTCCACTACTTCTTAGTGTGCAAGTTTGTCCACATTACCTAGTCTATGAATTTTGAATTCAGGCACATTCTCAGACCACAGGAATACTGAAGCACTAATATCTCAAAGATTCAGTGGAATTGGAACTCTAAACCTTCCTTGTAGTTATCTAAATATTGTGGTCAATATTTTCATTCTTTGAAGATTTCCTGAGTCACTAAGATTTATTTTTGTACTTTAGATTCTTCCAATATCCTGGCCGCTCGGACACTTCTCCTTGTTTCTGCCGATGATACTGTCCTCCACTGTGAATCCACTTCTCAGTCTCATTGTTGTTTCACCTAGATCTTGTCATTTTTAATAACCGTGTTTTCATCTCAGACCAACATCTCCTCTGTTTCTAGTTTATTGCCAGTAAAGCTGGGTCTTGACCTTTAATATCTGTTTTGCTCGTCCTTTACTCTCAGAGTCCAGCGTCTCCTTTTCTACCTGTACTCACTCCCTTCATGACCAATGCCACTCTCACAGTTTCTCCTCAAGGCAAGTCAGGAATCCACTGGAGGGTGGGTCAGAGCAAGTCAATGGAATTGTCTATGACCCAGGAGCTTGGAATTAATTTTGGAGTGATGAATTTAATTCCAGGCCAGCTGCAAGGCTAAAAAAACAAACAAACAAACAAACAGTAAAAAATGAAAAAGGAAAAGGAAAAAGAAAAAAAAAGAAAAAGAAAATGCTGGAAAATGAGATGGCAAAGAAAAGAGAAACCTTGGCACTGGAAGGATTCCTACCTGTCTCAGAAAGAAAGCTTTCTACACGCTCCTTGTTTCTATGAGAGCAAATACATTATTCCAGGGTCTGAATTGTTCAAATGCATTAAGAAAATAATGAATAGGCTTAAATAAAAGTACATCTAATTGTTTACAAACAAGTCTTATTTTCCCCTCACTCTTAACAAACCAAGTATTTAGGAATAATCCTTCTCTGTGGTTTTAGTCCTTAGGTTTCCAGTATATCATATTAAAAGCAAACACACTGAAGACAGTACTTTCATGAAGCCAGCTAACCATACTGGAGCAGGGGCTTAGTCTTCTATACATTTAAAAATGATTTCACTGTAAATTTTGGAAACTTTTGTCCCAGTTTCATCCCTTCCACTATCATAATCATAAAACAAAACAAAACAAAAAAAAAACAACAACTTTTTCTTACCATCTGGGGCAGATAAAAATCAAGCCTTATACTGTAGCTCACCTTGTACCTTCACAGATATTCAGTCTTGTAGTTCTTAGTGATTAATGTTGCCTTTTGTTGTAAATTTTGAAATGTTATGACAAAAGGTATCATTTTCTACCCTGGAAAAGTTCTCAGCTCATTCTGGCACTCCAGGATTTTGAATTCAGGTGCATTCCTTGGGCCACGAGAATACTGAAGCATTAATATCTCAAAGAGTCTCAAAGTGAAATACAGATTATTCTTAAGTGTTAACTTACTAGAATGCAGTGTTATAGAAAAATACATACTTTCTTGTTTCTAAGAAAGCAGAGAGAAATATTAAGTCACCACCGACATCAGAAATCCTTCACCTATTCTCAATGGCTCATGAAGAGCGCTTTTATGTCTTTTGGGATGTTTTCATGATTGAGGAAATTATGATAAACAGCCTAGAGAACCTACCTGGTTTAAAGGCCTGGTTTTACCACATAATAATGCCATGCTTGAGCAAATGCTTAATCTGCCTAGATAAACCTGTCTGTAAACAGTTGTGAGGATTAAATAAGATAAATACTGCACAATTCTTTAAACAGTGCCTGAAATAAAAAGACGACTCAATTGATATAATTGATTGTCACCATCTTTATGATCACAATTTTTATGATAATTTTTATCATCAACTTTTCTAAGAATATGTAAAAGCTTACAAAATGTTTATAGACTATTAACTGGAAAAATCAAAATATACTATGCTTAATGCATGTTTTAAGTATGATGTACTTAAAATAATACTAATAAATAGGAAAGGACTACAGAGCTATTTATGATCGTAAAAATGGTAGTTTTGCCACGAATTTTTTCAACAATAATATTTTTAAAACTTTAAAATTTTAAAAACCTCTTAAGCTTCTTCTTGTTTTGAAGCTAATCTTTTTTTCTTTGTCCAACTATATTTTCATTTGTGTGGTCAGTGAAAACGTGCATTGAATTTTTCCTTAGAAGACCTTGGTTTTCTGCCACTGCGCTAATCCTTTATTGACCATACTGAAAGATATTTCAGTCTCCTGGCAAGTGCTCCCAAGTTACTGTGTCCTAGGGCAAGGAGTTCTAATTGTTCAAAAATATCTCCTTATGCTGAGCTTAAATCTGTCTCCCAGTTAAGGGCATTGATTGATTCCACGTCTGCCTTCTGAAGTTGTACTAGTAATTCTAACATGTTTTGAGGAAAACATCTCTTCGCTCTTGTAATAGGGGATTTAAAATAGTTTAATCAAAACAGCATATTAGAAGAGGTATGTTATCTCTTATTCCTAACTTCAATTATGAGGAAATAATAAAACATTTGCATAAAATTCTGTGGCTACTTTTAAATTCATTTTAGGATTCTCAATTTTATTTGATTCATAATACTAATTATATAATAAAGATTATTTTAGTGAATTCCATTGGTAAATACATTTTTATTTTGAAATTTAGATTCCAAATTAAGCTTAGGTATTCAGTTGAAATATTTTCAAAGCATTTACTGTTATTAATTATGTATGATGTTCATACTAAAGGTTTGTGTTACAAGTTTCCAATTTATAAAAAATGAGGTTTTTGATTATCTTCATTTTTGGATCTGTAAAAAATATGTTTGAATTATTTTATCTTTGCTTTTGAGAAGAGAAGCACTTTTTGGTATACTAACCTTGTAAATGTGAGCCCAGCAGGAGAATTTTTGGAGAGCACTAAATACTAGAAAACATAGCTTTCTAATCATAGTTATCTTGCTGGTAAGGCTTTCTTTTGCAAATATTATTGTATATAGTCCTAAAGATTACTAAATTACCAAAAATGGTCATAAGTGGAATTGAAAGGTGTTCTCCTTAATTTTGGGGTTTATCATTAAGCTGATTTTTATTTTGGAGTATTTTAAAAGCATATGACTCTCTGAACTTTATATACCTGTAAATACAGTTTTTAGCAGTTTAATGTATTTGTCATTTTAGAAAGAGGGCTTTTTATTTAACTGCCTGATTACAATTTTTAAAATTTAAAATTAAATAGTTGGAAAATACATAAAATGTTACACTTGCAGCATAGTGATTTTACTTCTTACCAAGATTCTAGATACTTAACTCATATTTAGAGATTTAGGACTTTTTTTTTTTTTCTTTCTGAAAAGTACAAAGATGAAACAGCATAGAGAAAATATACAGTCCTAAAACTTTATTCTGTAACAGTTCATATTTTAAGGTAAAAAGGGTGTAACACTAGAGGTGACAGAATGAAAGGTCATTGCTGTCAATCTTATGCTAGAATCATCAGGTGGGAAGTGTTTGTTACCTCTAAGCATTTTTTCCCCAGTTTACTCCTCTAATTACAAGTTGAGAGAAGAGTGAACAATCTAACTAAGAAATAGAATTTTATGTGTTTTCAAAAAGCAACTAATGCTTTATTCTGTAGACTATTGGATGCAAACATTACTTATTAAAATGCAATTTGTAGTAATTAGGCATTTCCATAAGTGCATTTAGTCCTGCAAATGAAAATTGTTATATCCATTATCAGATGAAAAATCAAGGCTGAAGGATTCCACGATTTGCTCCGAGTTGTTTAATGCATTATATCTGTAGTTGTACAGGTTAGTTTTAACTCCATAATTGTAGCATTTTCTGGTGTACCATGTTGTTGGTACAAAACAATACCAGATAACCAAATTACCATGTTGTAAGACCCTTTGAAAATTGCATAACCTCTCAGACATTCTTCTAAACAAATATCATGTGACATAATATTTTGTGTGTCATGCTGACACAAAATACTTTTTGCAAATAGAATTAAGATGGATTACTGCAATAATTCTGTGGTTTGGTTGAGATGATTATATATTGATTGCATACTTAATGGATGAGGAAATGGGTACAAACAAAGCCTTGGAGTTATGGGATAGGATGAAAAGTGTTGGATCTCTAAGGTATTCTCAGAGTTTCCTCTGTCCTCCTTCCCTGTGTGGAAACCATTTATCAAGTTGTGTATTCGCCACACACCTTTAGAAACAGATCACACCAACCCCTCTCCTGGTCACTCTGTGTCTCAACAGCCTCCTTTATTTTGGCAAGGATTTGTAGAGGACCTGTAGACTATTCTCCTTGGAGGTTATTTAAAGGACTTAAAGGAAAAGTTATAAAAAAATATATTCATTATAGTTAATATTTCAGCTTCTGATTTGTGTGACCATACAAACTTAAAAAAATTCATCATGCTTTTCTTAAAGCAATACAAACTTGAAGTAATTCATTACTGATTATTTTTATGTGTAAATTTTCAAGAAAGTGCCCAGGAATATTGGGGATTCAGAAGTTACAAAATTGTTTGTTCTCTGTTTCAATGTAATTCTGAATGTAGACACCCCTTTCACAATGTGCCACTGACATAATGTTTGATGGTGAAGGACATTTATGTCAACAGATCTGGAAGAAATGGAAAAAAAAAAAGCTGGACAACACTTAAGAAGGAGTTCTTTTCTTCCTTCCTTCCTTTACTTTATGTAAACTGTGGAATGACAAATGATAAGTGTGCTTTAGGCATAATTGTTCAATGTTTCTTTTTTTCTCTAAGAATTATTTTTCTGAATGTACATTTTCAACAGATACCCTGCCCTCATCGTCAAGGCTGACTAATTTAGAGTTTTACTTGGTTTGTTGATTCCCTAAAACACTTCCGCATTCTAAATGTAAGTCTCAGTGTGCCCTATCTCAGGGCCAGTGAACATTAGGATCTCATTCAGGAATAAATGGAACTTCATATATTCTGATGCGTGAAGCCCATATTTTTATAACGAACATAAAGGCTGCTTTATTGAATTAAAATTACACCCAAACAACATCAGCTATTCATCATCATTTCTTTACCCATTCTTAGTATTTTGGAGGCAGAGAATTCTTTTTAGGTTGAAAAATGGGGTCAGAGTTTATTTTTTGAGTGCCAAGATCCAAAAAATGCAGGTAAAATGTCTAGCCAAAGACAATGATCAAACAACAGTCATGCTCATAATTTTTTTTTTTTTTTTTTAGTACTTGGTCTTTTTTTTTATCTATTGGAATATGAATAAGAGGATCATATTTTACATGCAAATTTAAACCACATTTTTAGTCTTTATTTCTTTTTTGAGATAGGGTCATGCTATGTTGCCCAGGCTAGACTTGTACTCTTAGGTCCAACTGATCCTCCTGCCTCAACCTCTATAGTAGCTGAGACTACAGGTGTGGCATCACTATGCTCACCTTAAATTACACTTTTTAAAGTTCTGTTTTGTTTTGTTTTGGTACTGGGATTGAACCCCAGGCGCTTTACCACTGAGCTATCCCCTCAGCCCTTTTATTTTTTATTTTGAGACAGGGTCTAAGTTGCTTAGGGCCTCACTAAATTACTGAAACTGGCCTAAAACTTGTAATCCTCCTTACTCCTGAGTTGCTGATCTTATAGGTGTGCACCATACACACAATTTAAATTACATATTAAATAATATTTTATGATAGAGAAATTCTATGTATATATCTATTTATCTATCATTAATCTACATATATAATTAAACAGGCATAGATAGTAAAGTTTCCATTTTTATATATACATAAAGTAAAATTACTACAATTAAAGTGATCATAAAAAGAATAGTAGTTGGTAGTCTTACAGAAGAAAAAAGACAACTTATTAGATGAGTGATACATAATATTAACAACTAACATGTCAAGATACATTAAGATGATACATATAAAAATCATATGATAGACAGATGTGGTGCTACATACCCATAAACCCAGTGACTGGGAAGGCTGATGCAGGAGGATTACAGGTTCAAGGCCAGCTTCAGCAGCATGGCAAGACCCTCAGGAACTTAACAAGAACCTCTCTCAAAATAAAATATAAAATATATAAATCATAAAATGCCCCTGGGTACAATTTCCAGCTTAAAAAAAAATCATGATAGGTACACAACTGTCTTTATTTTCAGATAAGATAAAGGAAACTTAGATTGCCTGAATTGTTTAAAATTGCATGCTCGTAAATAGATCCCACACCCCAAATTCATTTCACATTTTGACCCTATGCACTTAACCTTAACCATTTAAATATAAACTTGGTGGGGCTGGAGTTGTATAGCTCAGCAGTAGAGTGCTTGCCTCGCACATGTGAGGCACTGGGTTTGATCTTCAGCACCACATAAAAGTAAATACAATAAATAAAGATATTTAAAAAATAAAAAAAAATAAACTTGGACAGTAGTGATTTATCTCCCCATCACTCTAATATGGCTTTGCTCTAGTTTGCAGGATAAAGGAAAAACTAAAAGCGATGAGTTAGAGCATCTGTTTAGTAATCTATTCTACTTCAGGGCCATTCCCAGAACACCCCAACTGTTTCACACTTTTGAACTTAATTCAGAGATTCCACAAGTCCTAAAGATTTGCCTCCTGGTCTCTATGGAATTATAGTTTCACCAAATGCAAGCCCTTTCTTTGTTTCTAGTAATGTATAATATCTCACATTATAAATGCCATATATTAATTTTAAAAAATTTTGTTTTAGTTGTAGATGGACACAACACCTCTATTTTGTTCATTTATTTATTTTTTAATGTGGTGCTGAGGCTCTAACCCAGGGCCTCACACATGGTAGGTGAACGGTCTACCACTGAGCCATAACCCCAGACCCATATATTAAATTTAAAATGAGCATAACTATGCAGTCTTGGATAAAAGTATAGCTACAATGTTTGTTCAAGAATATAAGACATCAGGCACAATTATTCGCCGTAATTAAGAATCATTCTAAATGAGTTAATTAGAATGCAGGTCATTTTATATTTTTGTTTTGTGTAGCTCTAATCTGAATACCTGTTCACTTTTTACTCATTAGGTTAGCAAATATTTAACTTCTACTGTATTAAATATATTGCAGTCACCATTATGAAGATGTAAATATGAATTCTAACAAGTTTGAGAAAATACCCTAGCAAATATTAATGTCAAGAATTTTCCAAATAAATAGTCTTTTTTTTTTTTTTTTTTTTTTTTTTGGTACAGAGGATTGAACTCAGGGGCACTCGACCACTAAGCCACATCCCCAACCCTTTTTTATATTTTATTAGAGACAGGGTCTCATTGAGTTACTAAGTGCCTTGCCACTGCTGAGGCTGGCTTTGAACTCCTGATCCTCCTGCCTCAGCCTCCCCAGTGCTGGAATTATAGGTGTGCGCCACTGCACCCAGCTCCCAAATAAATATTATTTTGAGTATTTTTTGGTGAAATGTTATAAAAATTATAAAGCATTTAGAAAATAAATTCTGAAAAAATCCTACATCTTCATTTTAGTTATGTAAAAACCATCGTTTTCACGTAAACTTTTACTAGCTCTGCTATAATCCAACATACACTTGAACTGAATTTCAAATTGTGTACCTCTTTCCATGAATGTTAATGTAAATATTGCCAAAAACTTATCAAAATTCACAACAGTAGGAAAAAGAAAATGTTCACTGGCTTGACTAAATTTTGGGTTTAATAGTGAAATGTAACAAATCAACGAGCAGAAGTCAGACTGATTAGTGGTGAAAGCTTTCTGGGATGTCACCAGCCAATGGAAGAGACAAGGAAGAAAGTATAATTTTTTTTTTTTTTTAACAGTATAACCATACATTGGAAATGCTACTGGAGACTTGCGCTTCAAAGATTTAATAAATGCATTGGGAGTAAAAGAAAGGGAAATGTTCTTTAAGTAGATATTAGGAATATATTATTTGAGATGGAAGATGGAGGGTTAGGAACTGGATCTTGTTAATCGGATACCACTTTGCATTTGTCCCCATCTTTTCTAAAGATTTTGTAATGAAGAGGAACTTATTGAAAGTTTTGCTCCTTTATACCCGTCTTCACTATATTGATAATCCACTCGAATCCTATACATGGAAATCACAATTATACAACACCATACTATTCCCTCTAAAAATAACCTATGGGGTCCCTGCTCTGCTCATTGCTGCAAGTTTCTGCTTTACTTAGGCTTCTACTTTATTCCTTTATATCTAAATGCTGACCCCAAACACCATCCCATTCTTTGTCCATGCTAACCCTAAGAATACTTTCCTGCTTTTGATCTTCTAAACTCTACATCTAACATAGTACTTCAGGTCCACTGCATTTGTTCCTGGAAACACCAAGTAGCCATCATTGGGAGGTAAATATCCATTATTTTGCATCTGATTTTCAGCCACCCATTCCCTTCCCAACCTCATCAACACTCTATTTTTCCTCTTCTATTTTATACATCCCCCTCTAAAATTACCATATCCCAAAATCAGCAATTTATCTAAATCCCAATATTCCTAAAAGGAAATGAACTGGTATGTAGATGAAATTTAACACTTTAGGGTAGGTAACTGAAAAGCAATGGATTTTGAAAGCAGCAGGGAGTATTTGCTTTGATTTGAGAGGTGGTTGGGAAAGTCCTCCAGGGTGGAGTAAAGATTCCCAGGTATATTTGCGTGTATGTGTATGCATATGATATAGGGAAAATTAGAAAAGACTATATTCACACATGAAGACAGATCATTACATTAGATCATGTCTGAAGTGATAAACAATTAAACAAAATATGTGACTAAAGAATTCAAGATTAATATAAATAATTTGAACCAGTTTTCATATTCTATTCTAGCTATTTTTTTCTTCATTTACTATTAAAGCATTTGTTGCTTACCCGAAGAAGAGTCATTTACATCTAATCCAAACAGCTTTTGCAAAGTATGTTGCAGCCAATTTTGATATTCAACCCATTTTGCATTTGATACACAAGGATTTTTATCAAAAATTGAAAGTTTTATTTGAACTATTTGTTAAAGTATATTTCTAGAGAACTATATATTTCTGAGTCAGTATTTATTTTACTTTACTTATCCAATGTTATTATTTTTGAGTTTTTATCTCCCAAGTTCATCCTTGTAATTCTGTGAATAAGTGATTTTTCTTTTGTCAATAAGTAAAAGGAAGCAGCAAAGTTGTCAGGATCTCATATCCAGTAAACCTTTTTAACATAGAAAAAATAATATTCAGTACTGTGTTTTGGTAAGATCCAAAATATTAAAGGTGAAAGAGCTGAATTATTTTCTGCCTAGTAAGTCTTGTTAAGGCATATGTGGAAAACTTTGCCTTTGTAATGTGAATGATTCATTTCTCTCTCAGATAATCTGGCAACTAAGAAAATCACAATAATATTTTATGTAAAACTTAAAATGTGAAAGTGAAAAAGGTAACATATAATAACTGATATGTATTATTATTTTTAATAAAATTTATTTTTAATAAAATTTATTTTTATTTTATTATTATTTTTCACAGTTCTAGGGACCAAACCAAGGGCTTTGTGCATGATAGGCAAGTACTCTACCACTGAGCAACACCTATGGTCCTGAAAAGTGTCTTAGAATTCAATCTCTAAAGTGGGTATAATATACCCATTTCAAGATAATTGTATATCTTAAAAATCTAACAGTTGTGTATAAATGGATCAGGTTGATTTAAAATTGCTAAGTAATTTCTGATATTAAAACAATATATACAACATGTTTGAGAAAAAGATGACCTTTTTAAAAATGGACCCCATGTGTATTAGTCAGCTTTGGATTAATACAAGGAAATATGAAGAAAAGAAGGATTTTCTTGTGGCTCTTGGTTCGGAAGGCTCAAGTCCAAAGACAGGGCAGCCCCATCAGTTTGTAATGTACACCTACCAGAATGAGTAGAATGAAAACCATGAAAATACCATATGTTAGTGAAAATGTGGAGCAATCAGAACTCCCATACAACATTGTTGGGAATACTAATTGATTAGAATATGAATAGAAGGACTATTTTATAATAATCTCAAACTGAGTCCCAGGAATCCAAGTGTTCAACACTATTGTCTCAATGATCTCTGAATGTCTTTTTCATAAGCAAAATCTGTTGATAGAATTTGAGTGTTCCATTTGTGACGTTAGGGTACAGCAGAAATAGCTGGGGAACTTTCAAGGTACTTTTCTACTGTCGACACTTCCAATAAATCTTTTCATTAGATACCCCTCAACAAATACAGCAATTCAGATAGGCTGAGGCTTTGCACTGAGAAGGAGAAATATGTTGAGGTGATTAAGTGGATAAAGATGTATATGTAAGAATTATTATCAAATAATTAAGCTGCTCCTTCTGGTCCCCAAATTGTGGCCTAAAAATAAATCGTTCATTTTTCAGTAACAGTCCATTTAAAGCACAGCTAAATATCTTGACCTAAAGGGCTTATTAACATATCACCCAAAAAATTGTTTATTTTAGAAGTTATTTTAAAAGCAAGAAAGGACAGAAAAGGAAGTTTCCAGTCTAAAGAAGCATTATATTTTCAGCACCATAATTATTGTCATTTTCAGTGCTGTAAAGCTTTAATCCAGGGGAAACTCATCAGTGGAATATGACTCAGTTTGATCTGAAAGTCCTTGAGAGGAGGAGAACTTTCTGCAGATGGTTGCTCATCTGCATTTCGTAATTACAGTATATGTTCACACTCTAATAAACCTAAAAATATATAAAGACCAATATAGTCAATCTTCTGAATAAGCAATACTAATGAACATCTGGAAATTGCTACATGACTTAAAATTGAGTAGATAATTTCCAAATCAATCAATGAAGTAGTGGCTGTTGAATTCTTAGTGTAAGTACACAAATACCACCTAGGCATTTAAAAATCCTTAGGCTTATTCAAAATGTTTATTTGTATGAATTATAATATTCTATAATTTTAAATAAATTTGTATGAAAATGTACTTCTTGGAGTTGGATAACCACATGATTTGGTAAGTGACTGAAAATACTGATAACGTGCTTCTAGGAAAAGCAGATTCAGTGGTGGGAAGATTAATTCTGTTCATGTACTTCATGTAGCTGTAGCAGAGCCACAGTCAGAAGCATTCCCAAGAAAAACAACTCAGACAGGGTCCATTAAGACTAACCTCAAATCCAAGGAAACTCACATCCTATTGCCCTTCTAGTTAGGTAACACTCAACATTTTTGTGGCCCTTGTGTAAAATGAATTGTGAAATTCACTGGGAAACAATATTCTTTAAAGTAATCGTTTTCCAAATTTGTTCTTTTAGCTTTGTATTCTGGCTCCTGGCTCCCTGACCCTGTTTCAACCAGAGTTGCTGTGTTTTTATTTGTTTTGTAATTTCAAATGCCATTACTACCTTGTTTTAAGAGGGCATTGTGATACCACAGAAAAGATTTGAAACCTACTTTTTAAAGCATATTTCTATTTTAATGAAAAAAATATCAATGCTTGACATTTGCTGATAAATTATTCAATGTGAAATTTCAGGAAAATAGTACAAAAGGCCTAAAAAGTAGATATATTTTGAAAAAGGTTTTTCCTAGTACTTTGATGAATTTTTCATTGGAGGCAATTAAATATAGGAAATATTGAGATGACTGTTTCATAAAGAAAAGGCAATATATATATTCCTCAAATAGTAGAAATAAAATATAAAATTACCATTTAATTCAGGATTTCTTCTTCTAGGTATGTACTCAAATGCAATTAAAAATCAGCACCTTGAAGAGATATCTACACTCCCATGTTTATTACAGCATTTTTCACAGTAAATATGGAAACAACTAAAGTGTTCCTTAATAAAAGAGATAAATAAATTGTGTTACATACGTACAATGGAATACTATTCAGCCTTAAAAAAAAGAAATGAAGCCCACATGGATGAACCTAGAGAACATTAGTAGTTAGATAAGTTAGGTACAGAAATAAAATATCATATGATCTTACATATGTGTTGAATCTTAAAAACTTGTAACTTCCATGGGTAATTAAAAAAATAGTAAATAAAACAGAATATAATAATGGTTGCCAGAGATAGGGAGAAGAGTTGTCAAAGGGTGTAAATTTACAGTTATGTAGGAATAATAAGTCCACACAGCTAATGAATAGTATGAGGACTACAGTTAATAATATTATATTGAATATTGAAATTTTGCTTAACAAGTATGTATAATTGTTCTTGCCACCACCGTCCACACATAAATGTAAATCCGGAAAAGTGACTGATATATGAAATTGCTTATTTGTATTAATAATTTCACTATCTATATACATATCAAAATATTATTGTACATTTTAAATTCATATATTACAATAAAAAGTGAAAGCACCCCATGAAAATAATAGTAAAATAGTAATAATAATAATTTCAGATGTTGCTTTGGCTTTTACATGTTTGGGTTCCAAAAGTTGAAATACTACATATCCCCTAGGTTTTAGATTAAAAAGAAGAAGAAGAGGAGGAGGAGGAGAAGGAGGAGGAGAACAGGAAGAAATAGAAGAAGTCAAAGTCCTACTTTTTCTTTATGGTCATTAAGTTAAACACTTAATAGGTATTATTTAATCTTTGTAGCATTTTGTTAAGTCCTTATAATATTAGTAGCTGTTATTTCCATCTCAACTTAATAGAGGAATTTGGCATGGAAAACTAGATCCTTCAAAACATATGGCTAATATCATCTTTGTTCCAGTGTCATTTATTTTTCTTTTCTTATTATCAGAAGATATTTTGGTAGGATTAAGGATGCAATACTGTGTCAGTAGACTAGCCCTACTCTGTCATGTTCAAATTTCCCATTGGAATATGAATAAATAAATAAATAAATAAAAAATAAATGCCATACGCTATAGTCAACTCACAACTGAAGAATCTTTTACTATACATTACTTTCAATATGCGAATATGATGAAGAAAAATCTTTTCAAGCAACATGGTGGTCAAGGCTTATGTTTCTTCTCAGGCAGTTTTGCTAGATCACATATTTTGAGATAGTAGAAGATAGGAAAAGCAAAACATGTCTTTTTCTTCAAACAATAGTAGAAGCTCCCCATTTCATATTTTAGGTTATTAAGATATTATGAATTTGAATCTTTACATCATTATTTATCTGTATCATAATCCATCAATGATTGATAAGAAAGAAAAGTACTTGGCATTATTTATTTAGAAACAGCTAATTTTATTTCTTTTACTGAATGTGGTCATCATTTGATACTTTATAAAAGATTTCTTCCTAGTCCTAAATATCAAAAATTTAATTTGGATATTATTTAAAGTAATTATTTTAACCTGAGGGAAACAAATTATCTAACATTTGGACTTGGAATTCAAAATACCATGCTTAATTTCTGTAAATATGTATAATCCACACAGTGCACTAGAATGGCTAATTGTTACAGAATAGATTGTGTCTCCCCAAAATTTATGTGGTGAAGCCCCAGCACTCAGTACTTAGGAATATGACTGACTGTATTTGGAAATGGGGGCTTTAAGAAGGTAATTAATGTTAAATGAGATAAATAACATTATGAAGGCAGGTTCTTTATCTTGTATGATTGATGCTTATATCAGAAGATTAAAGACAAGAGGGACATGTGTGCACAACATAGAGAAGAGTTCATGTAAGGACACAATGAATACAAACCATCTGTAAATCAAGAAGAGATCTCAGGAGAATCAAACTGACAACATCTTGATATTGGACTTCCAGTCTCCAAAATATGGAAAATGAATTTCTGCTGTTTAAGTCACTCTATTTGTGGCAATTTGTTATAGCAGCCCTAGTAAACTAATACAGCTACATAAAATTAATGAAGATTCTTGTTTCTATAAATAAGATTGGATGTACCAGAACATCCTGCATTTAGACAAAGCAAGTTGAAGCTTACCTCTCTGCCTTCATCCAACAACCTAAAAGGCAATGTTTAAGCATTATGGAAAGAATTCTAACTAAAAGACCACTATGAATGTATAAAATTAATATTCTAATATTTTTTCCATTTAGGTTTAGGGGTGAAATCACAATATGCATAATCACTGAGTGCCTAAGTCATATGACACATTAAATTTTGTAAGCTCCAAATTCTAACATGTAAAATCATCAAACATTAAAAAAGTGCCTAACAATGAGTTCTATACACTATGGCAAAAAACAAACCAAAACAAAACCAAATTCTGTTTTCTCTCCAATCCATTCTCTTCACTCAGAAGAGTGACCTTTCTGAAATTCTTTTGATCGCTTGATTTATTTACTTAAAACCCCTTTTAATTGCCCTTCTATGAATTCAAGGTAAATTGGAAATTCTTGAGCTTGGCACAAAGGGTCTCTGACTACTTCACAGTTGCCATGTTTCTAACCTTCTCCTTAACAATCTCCAAATAATTCTCTGTAGTCCTGCAATATCCGAATTCCTGTACCTCCCCAAACGCCTACCTGGGTTTTCTCACCTGTTCGGCATTTTACCTGCTTCTCTCAGTGTTTGGAGTTAGTCTTCCTTAAGTGTAATGTGTCACACTTGACAAACTAGTGTAGTGGCAAAGATTAATGATTCCACAGCCAGATGTCCTGGGTTCAATTCCTATTCTGTCACTTACTACCTGAATAACCTCTGTTTCAGCTTTTTTCATCTGCATTGTGGTTAATAATATCAAAATTAGCATCCTAGGATCATTAATTTAATAAATAATACATGCAAAAAGAACAGTACCTAATCCATTATAAGCACTCTATTAGTGTTAATTATCAAGTTTCATCACAGGGTCTCCCACTCTGGAAAATTCTTCCTGACCACTATCCTACAGCCTGGGTTAGCTGTCCTCTATGTGCTTTCACATTTCCATATCCATGTTATATTTTATTTTAATAGAATAAACAGTTCTTTGTTTCATGCAACATTACAATAGTCTCTGTGAAGAAAACTGCAGAGAAGAAGGGCCTAGCTTTCATTGCATTTCCAGAACATATGTTTGCCCTAGACATACAGCAAATGCTCTGTGAATATTTATGATAATTATGGTCAAGTGAATAAATCAAAGGAAGAGCAGTGTTTGAGGTAAAGATACCGAGAGAGATGTTGTGCTTATAAATAAAGCAATTTATCCAGAGATATAATTTCTAATCATGCCACTGTTCAATATTTTAAAATATTGAACCAGTAAGTTTCTATAATGAAAACAATGTGAAGCTTATTAATAACAAATTTTAAGGACAGATAAGAAAAAAAATGTAAATGGCAAAAGCTCATAACCAGGTAATTTAACATTTTCCTTAAATATGGATTTATATTACATAAATCGTTTTATCCAAATTATACCTATCCTTCATTTATAAAACTAATATTAATATGTTCTATATTATTCTATTACCTTCATAAACAGTGTTTTCATATTACAGCCAATAGAGTCATAATCATTTATGTAAATATTTTCTTATTTAATGTTATTTGGGTTTGTCCAGTGCAAGCAATGCTCCAAAACCACTTTTACGTATGAATCGTGATTTTGAATATAGAATTATTTCTTAGAATGTTAATTGAGTAACTGAATTTCCAGTCCATAGTTTTTTAGACTTTTTAGAAATACTTGAAACATATTCATAGATTGAGTTCTGAAAGCTATATACTAACATATACTCCATTTGAAATGAATATTCATTTCCATGTAAAACCACCAGTGCTAAACATTACATTTATTCAAAACTGTAAATTTAACAAATGAGAACTAAATAAATACTTTTAAAAATTAACAATTTTCTTATACATTAACTCTTTAGAATAGTTATTGTAACAGTGAAAACGACAACTAACATTATTATTATTATTATTATTTTATTATTTACTTATTTATTTGAAATTGTAGGGGAGGATAAAGAAAGTCTGAAAACTGAAGGCACAAAGAAAGAGAACGTGATTCTACCTGGGAAGGCTGTCTTGTTTCCTTCATGGATCTCCTCATTCCATGGTCTGTCTCTTCTTTTCTCAAGATTAGAAATTAAGTTAAATTTAGAGATAATAAGATCATAGAGGATGGACTCATGTTAAATATATTCACAAATGCTTAATAACCAATAAGAATACTTATATGCAAGTTTACAGGAGATTCTAAATGAGATTGTAAAAAAGTTGCCGGGTGACTAGGAACTTAAAAATGGAGAGTTATTACAATATCTTCATGGTCAGCATTATTAACCCATCAACAGAGAGTGCAGCCTTCCCTGCTCTAGGAAATACTTATCTTATTATGTCCATACAGCCTGTGATGCTGTAAGGGAGGACTCTGTTGGTACTTCAACAGTTGCCCATCTGGGCTTTTTTCTTTTCTTTTTTTTTACTTCTTTCTTTCTCTTCCCTGTGTTCATAGGAGAGAAATTCACTACTTGATAACACATTCTTAAGTTAAGCATGTTAATATTTACTAAGTTATATATTTAGCTGCCTGGCAGTCAATTTGTTTTATAATAAAAATGATGAACATGATAATGGTGATGATATTGGGGCTAAAACAGTGATGTGAGACTGCTTTGTGTTTTTCTGCTTTGATCCTCTGTACATTATATTTATAGTTTAACTCAATTATGACAATCTTGTTTTCTTTCATTACAAGTTCATGGATAGAATGAAGAGAGAGGCATCTCATAATGCTCCCATCCACTTAATGAAGAAGAAAAACATCCTATGAATATTGCATAACTTCCTTGATTATCAATATAAAATTGATGTTATTATGTAATATGGTATAAAAATGCCTTGTTTTTTGAATTACAGGAAATGAGGATTTTACAGGTAAGACAATTTTTTCCTTTTGCCTAGGGATACAGTAACTACAGCCTTTCTCTTTAGAACTCTTTTTTTCTAACACCAACTGTTGATTTGTTGATAGGTGACTTTCTTGGCATAGCTCAGAATCTGCTGAAGATGATTTCGGTTGCTAACTCAATCATATGTCTGTAACAGAAGCCACCCAAACCACCTCTTCCATCAGTGAATTTTTCCTGCCTTTCTCTGTGGCTGCAATGGATTTATCTTCCCATTGTGTCATAATTCTTGTTTCCCAGTTGTTACTGATGATGAGCCTGTCAATCGGTCCCACACATCTCCGCAGCAGAAAGCAGAGCGCGGATGCAAGCCATTACCCTGGCAGCATGTGTCAGTGAACACTTTCAGGAACAGCCTCACTGCAGTTGTTCTGACTACAGGGCAAGGCTAATGACACATCTCCAAGAATTTTTCTTAGAGAAAGCAATTGCCTAGCTCCAGGGCTTGAACAACAGCAACATGGCCTTTGATCATGACACTCTCTTTATTAATTTTTTAATTATTTCTGTGAAGATACGCAATAGTATTGACAAAATCTTATCTTGTCAATTTGTTTTTGTGCAATCCATGGATCATAGGTCAAAGGAACTGCTGTAGCAAAATTTTGAAGTAATGACTCATTACATATTTATACTTATTATAATATTCCAAAAATGACAAAGCATTATCTTTACCTCATTAACTTTGCTGACTTTTGACTTTTCTTATTTTTGGTTATAACATACCTAAGAATACTATTATTGTTGAATATAATGAAATAAATGCATATAAATGGAATAGATAAGACTCTTTTTCAGAATATTTAAAAAATGCTGACAATGATGACATATCAATATATAGATTGTGATTGCATAAATATGAGTCTAATTTACAGCTTTTATTATTTCCCTATATCGTTTCTTCCATTTCTAGTTTTTCTTCTTTTAATCCATGTTTGTTCATTTTACACAAAATGAATCTAATTCTGACTAAAGCATAGAAGCTTAATCTATGAGAACAGCTGAAGCTGAATGTCCTGATATTTGGTTTATACTGGCTGTCTTTCAGTCTAGTCTCTCAAGATCAAGTGGGCTTAGCTCATAACATAGAGATTACTTTGCATTTTTTCTTCATATGTTGTTTGAAAATGTACAGTTTAACTGAGTTAAAATATATTGGGCAACTCAGACTGGTGATGTGCGTATGATGTGTGTGCATACTCGTCACATAGGCATGTGCACACTGAGAGGCAAATGTGTCTGTGAGCATGTTATTATCTGTGGTGAAATTTTCTTTCATAACAATTGGCAGCATGTGTATTTTAACATAATTGACAGATCCTAATCAGTTTAATTACTTGTTTGTTGAATCACTGTTTTAATTACTAGGCCTGAAACTGTAAATAACATAAATATCAACTTTAATTGACTTAAAAAAATGAAGGAAATATTCAGTTGAGTGAGTGCTTGTATTGGTGGAAGGGGAAGGGAAGATTCAGGCATGATTTTGTCTAGAGGTTCATTTTAGCACAAGGAATCCAGGTCTGTATCTCTTACCTCTGTGCATCTTCATACATTGGTTTGTGCTCATGAGGACTTAATTAAAATGATGTCTAGATATGACATCATCCACAGAAAGAGAGCTTAGTTGAAACACTTTAGTGATCCTGAGATTTACTGTTATTGGGCCAGCTTAAAATGCATATTCACTGAATCCACTGACTGAGGTAAAGGGAATGGGATGTACTGAGCCAAGCTCACATTTTCTACACCAAATGCTCAAAAAATGCCTAGGTCACATTAGTCACACCTGAAATTTAGAGGAGGAGTCAGTTGGTCTGAAGCTCTGGATCTCTAAATGAAAACCTGAGACTGTTGCAAAAGGATGAAAGGAAAATGGGTAATAAGGATATTAATCAACAAAACTAGATTATAGGTACATTTTAAAAGAATCTGCATTTCCTGCTGCAAAATAGCAACCAAAGAAGCATCAGTGGTACTCAAACTCCTATGTCCTATTCTGTAAGGAAGGTTTGACATTGTTCTGAAAGACATTTTAGTTATTCCTTGTGGTGTTAAAGAGTGGGTGTCAAAGAGGAGTTCAGCAGGGAAGCAGAATGAAGAAAAAGCTGGACAATTTCCCAGCTCTCCTGAGTCAGGTCTTCACAGTATGGCTTCATTAATCTCTTTGAAGTAATTTCTCAGAACATCACACACACATTCAAATGTTAGTACAAAAATACATTTCAAAGCCAAATATGAGTACTTTTCATACCATGTATCAGTTTGGATTAACCATATCTTTGATAAGATATACCTATCCCTCCAGGATTTAGCCAATTATAGCTTTAGGTAGGCCCAAGAGAGATATTCGAATCTGTAACAACTGCTGTGTCATGAAATTCTGCCAGTGCTTATGATCCCAGCTAGATACAAAGATGGGTTGCCAACTGATATCAGTAACATATGAGTCCCTCCCAAATCGCAGCCTTGGTAGCTCTTTGCACAGGGACCCCTTAAGATGTTACAGAGAAGTCTTAAGGTATGAAAAAAATTTACTGCCTAAAAACATGACAGTCTAGTTGTTAAAAATGGTTGTCAAACAACTTGACATTTGTGAGTAGGAGGTCCTCCCTTTGGGCTACCTGCTTTCACTGTTGGTCTACATGGTAGCTCTGAACTTTTCTATTATAAAAAAAAATAATTATAATTTGTAGTTTTTTTAAAAAAATGGTTATCAAACAAAGTATTTGACATGCTATAATAAATAAATAAACCTCTTGATTATAAATCAGTTCTCTTACAGTCATAACCAGCTTTTTGTTTTATTTTTCATTAGTTTTTCCTATTTTACTATCTTTCAATATCTTTATATTTTGGGAGTATAGGTTTTCCTGAAAGTTACCATAACTTTGGTTATTGTCTTAATCCATTTTTTCCTCTATTACAGGATACCATGGACTAGGTAGTTTATAATTAACAAAAATGTATGGTACTGGGTATTGGGAAGTCCAAGACTGAGAGGCCAGCAAGCTGTGAGGCCCTTTTTCCTGAGTCATTCTGTGGTAGAAGGGCAAAGATCAGGTAAGAGAGGCAAAAGGAAGCCAAATTGGTCCTTTTATCAGAAACCATTTCCATGAAAATGAAGCCACTCTAGAGGGATTAATCCATTCTGGAAGACAGAGTTCTCTGGGGCCTAATCACCTCTGAAAAGCCCCACCTCTTAATATTCTTATAATGGCAAATAAATTTCAACATGGGCTGAAAGGGGACATTCAAACTACAGCAGCTGTCATGCATCAATACAGGTGTCTGTCTGCCATAACTGTTCTATCAGCTTCATGAATGAGTGATCACAGGGCCCATACCTAAGATCTTGCAAGCCAGGACAAATGTTGTTTTTGGTTTAACTCCGGAAAACTCATGATAACTATTGTTCTCTAGTTATCCATACTTTCCTGATAGTGTTTTCAGCTTTCACCATGCAAGTAAAACCTGAGTCAAAAAAACCTCTTGGTAAATCAGACAATTTAGATATATAGTATTAGTATTTCTCTAATAAATCATACTAATGTGTGGAGATCTAGTAATATTTAAAAAAACAAATACATTTCTACAAAATGATTAGAACTGGATTATTTTTACTTGAACTTTTACTAGGAACTTTATTAATTGTAACTTCCCATAAAGATATGAGGAAAACAGAAAAGTAAGAAGACTGTTTAGAAATTTTAAAGAAGGATCATTTAGAAATTTTATTGATCTCTTTATTTCTCCCTTGAAATGCAGGTAATGCACTATCTTAAGTATATTTAAAAGAGGTACATCTTGACCATACTTCGAATAACACACACACACACACACACACACACACACACACACACACAGCAACATTTCACCTTTTCTTTCTAATTCTGTCCCTATTTCAGCTCTATAAAAATTCATAGTTCCTGGAACCAATGTAAGTGTTATTAAAAAGAAGAGAGAGTCCTGAGTTTATCATGTTCATGTTCACTGACAATTTTATACTTATATTCTAGACATATACAGTAAACTTGTATTTCAAACTCAAATGCTTGAAATAGAGTTCAAAATATGATCCTCTTCATTGATTCCTGTTCAATAAACACCAGCATCTTGTTTGTATCATCTCTTGTTTGTAGAAAGCTTGAATCAACACTTACCCCTCACTCCTTCTAATGCCCACCCTCAGATAATATATTGGTAATTTCCTTTCAATTCTATCTCATGGCAACCTTCTTCATGCAAGTCACTTAATCTTCTTATATCTACTCTTGTCCTCTTCTAACTCATTCTTTTCCATCTGCCAGAATGAACACATAGAAAAACTCAAGCCCGGATAAGTTTACTCCTTTATGTAATAGCTTTTAGTGTCTTTCCATAGCTTTTGGAATTAAAAGCAAAATGAAACCAAAAGCCCACTTGTATTATCATGGCAAATAAAATTGTGTATCAGGGATACCCAGTTCTGGTTTCATATTACAAACACCCAATATTCTTTTAGAATATTGCAGGTTCCCCAAGGGAGACTGACTTCATTTCCTCAGTGAAGTTATTTATTTCTGATGTTCCAGGAAACATCAGGGCCTGCCTGTTTTGCTTAGCCAGACATAGAGGGTAGAGTGGACAAATAGAGGAATAAATAGAAGGGGTGTTTCCAAAGGATTATAGAGTGCTAGAAAACCAATCAATAGAAATGCCATAACCTAGTTTAGGAAATGTACAATTACTGCCATGGTTTCTCTGCACACTAGTCAAAACAGAACACACACACACACACAGTCAGCCCTCTGTGTTCCTAAGTCCCACATCTATGGATTTAACCTATAATAGATAGAAAATATTTGGATAAAACAACTTCATCTATGTTCAACATGTACTAACGTCCTTTCTTGTCATTATTCCCTGAACAAGTCAAATCCAAAATCTAATGAAGGAGGCCTGCATGTTGGAAACTCAGGGACGAGTTGAAATTTCAGTCCGAGTTTGTTAGCAAACCAAGAAGAAACAATTTTGACAATGAAGTCTAAACAATTCTATTGAAAAATTTCTTTTTTCTCAGGGTAGGTCTGTTTTTAATTCTATCTAGGCCTTGAACTGATTGAACGGTCTCATCCATATTTTGGAGAATAATCTGATTTATTCAAAGTTTACTAATTTAAATATAAGTTTCATATCAAAATACCCTTTTTGAAACATCCACAGTAATGTCTGACTAAATATCTAAGCATCGTGGCCTGGCTAAGTGGACACATAAAATTAACTAGGATACCCTTTTTTTTTCTCTTTCCCTCTTGTAGTTTTTTAATAGATTTTTATAACTGAAGGCAGGTATATTAAAGTATTACTTAGGAATACATGTTAATGTATTTGTATAACCAATACAAATTAATAGAATCAGGATTTGCCTTTTTATTTATTTACTTTTATTTATTTTTTATTCATTTTGTTATATATGACAGCAGAATGCATTATAATTCACATTACATGTACAGAACACAATTTTCATATCTCTGGTTGTATACAAAGTATATTCACACCATTCCTGTCTTCATACATGTACTTAAAAGCAAATGCCAAATGTTTTCTCTGATATAAGGAGGCTGATTCATAGTGGGGTTAGGAGGGGGAATATGAGAGGATTAGAGGAACTCTAGATAGGGCAAAGGGGTAGGAGGGAAAAGGAGGGGGTATGGGGATAGAAAAGTTGGTGGAATGAGAAGTACTTGCCTCTTTTAGTGCACACAAAAAATAATTTTCTACCTAATAAAAAATAAAAAATAGTTTGTGTTTCTTATGAAAGAAACTAATCATATAAGTGCTATTATTTTCTTGGATTCTTGGCTGTACTACATACACTGTAGTTATGAGTATGCCTGCTTTGAGTTCTCGATGACTTTAAGATTTTCATTCAAAGTATGAATAAAATTCAGAAAAATATGCATGACCTTTTATTTTATTTATCATTTTTTTATGTGGAACAGAACATCATCTATAATATTTGCTTAAAATGGCATTAGGAAACTAAACTTACCTAAATTGCTTTCACCTGTGTTGCATAATATTCTAAATTTAACTAGAAGAAAACTGTGCCTTTGGGTCATATTATATATTTTTCTAAAGAATAAAGACATAGGAAGGTATCTTTGTATTTTTGTGCAGTGAATTTATAAATTCATTATAAAAGTATTTCCCAAATAATTTCCTTAGATCCCTATTCCTTTCAAAAATTGTTACAGTAGACAGAAAGTTTTGTTAATGTTTTATAATACGTTGGTACTTTGGGTCATGATATGCGTTAAGAAATATTAATTATTCCGAGAAATATTCAGAAAAGAATATTTCATTTATGACAAAGGAGTTTTATTTATTTTCCTAAAACATCTCAAACTAGTTTGTCTATAAAGCTATTTTTATTTTACATTATTTAACATACTTTTTGAACACATTTTGGAAGGTACTAATTTGGTAGATACTGTTTAAGTTATTAATTCATTTAGTAATACCCATTTTTGACCTCTGACTCTGTTCTAGGCAATATAACATGCTCTAGGAATAAAAATATTAATAAGATAGAATTCCTATCATGAGGGGATCCATAGTTTGGAACTTTTAGACACATAAATGGAAAATTATAAAACTATGGTCTAGATGTTTAATAAAAGGCCAAATGGTTGGTACAAGTGATTGAGAGTGATGTATTTGTCTTTCAGGTAAATTTGAGATACTAAAAAAAATGTTGTTTTAAAAATTCATACTTCTGCTATAAGGAATAGGAACAAAATAGGTTTTAGAGCAGGATAGTGACAAGATCAATTCAAAATGCTTTGGGGAAGATTACTTGGCAAGAATATGGTAGATACTGTAGTGAAGAGAGCCTAGTGAGAGAAAGAACAGATGGAAAGCTATTGCAATATTTCAGATGAGTGATCCTGAGTTTATGAACTCAGGCAGTTACAGTGGAATTAGAGAATACAGGCCAGATTTGAGAGGCATTCTGAACAAGAATTGACAAGAGAAGATAACTTGTTGAATATGGGAAAGGGAGCATCTTTGACAGGAGTGTGAAAGATTAAGATTTCCACTTTGGAACATGGCATGGATGGTAATTCCAATAACATCTAAGGACAGAAAAGGAGCAATGATGTCTCTCAGGAAGGGAAGTATTGATTTCAGATTTGAACCCAAACAGTGCCATACATTTTAAGACAACAAGACAGACATATCCAGTTAGCAGTAGAAATGTTGATATGAAACTTCTCTGAAGAGATCAAGATTGATGAACTAGGTTTGTAGGTCATCAATCTACAGTAATTGAATTAGTATGGACAAGAACATGAGGAGAACACAGAAACAATACAGAGATCTGGCTGAGACTATAATGTGAATTCCAAAGGAATTCTCTTGGAGGAGACCAAAAGCAAGCAATTCAAAATGGAAAAGTAAAGCAAGAAGAGAATAAGAGTTCTGAATGACAGTGAAAGTGTTTCAAAAAGTGCATTCTCTAAGTGCTACACAGAGATTATATGTCCCTTCTGGTTTTCTTTCGCAGTCTCTTCCATTGCTGATATGCTTAGAAGTTCTTTGGAGATGTTAAATTAGCGTCAGTTTAACTTGCAATTTACTAGTTGCAAATGGAGAAGGTGCAAATTGTTAATGCACCTTGTATTACAAGCATGCTGCTTATAGTGAACTTTTTAGAAACAGTAATATTAATGAAACAGCCATTTATCTTTTTAATTAGAATCCTTCCAACCCTTTCCTACTCCTTCATGTATGTAAGAATCATGTATTATATTAGACCATGAGAGCCTGGATGACAGACATCTCGTGTGATGAGCAACATGTGGCAGAATGGCTCATCCATCTGTGACTGAGGGTTGCTTCTAGCTACTCTGCTTCACTTCTTCTTCTCTTTGAAGTAGTGAATTAAGTTATTTCTTGAGGTCTCTCAAGAAATTCAGTTTTGTCCAGTCTGTGTCATCATTGTCCATCCAAATGTGAGAGAATTCCAGAAGTTGGGATTGAAGTTGTCATCTTTCACTATAGTCCCTTCCCATTCCATTTGTTAAATTGCCGAAAGTTATAGAAGATGAACTTTGCCTCTCAGAACTCTGCAGTGTCCTCAGCTTTCTTTCAGAGACTACCATTGCTATGGGTTGAACCTCAAATGTCCCTTGGAAGCTCATGTGTTAAAAGAATGACCCCTAGTTGATGTTGCAATTGGAAGGTGGTGGAAACTCTAGGAGGTAGGGCCATGTTGGAGGACGTAGGTCACTGAGTATGTGCCTTTGAAAGGTATTTGTCCCCAGCCTCTGGCTTTCACTTTCTGTTTTTGGTCTGTTTTTCTCTCTCTTTGTTTCCTGGCTGCCATGAGATGAGCATCTTTGCTCTGCCACATGCTCCCCACAATTCCATTCTGCCTCACCACACAGCAAATAACCATGGCCTAAAATCTTTGAAACTGTGAGACAAAATAAATCTATCCTCATTTCAGTTGTTTTTCTCAGGTATTTTGTAGCAGTGATGGAAAACTGACTAACACAACCATGAGTAAATTGTCTGTCAAGTTAGAGCCCAGCATTAGTAGCTCTGCTTCTGTTTCTTTTTAACCCTTCATTATATGAAAGAGTTTTGAACATTCAATTCTTTCTTAACTCCCAATCACATTTCCAGGAGGTTTCTAAGTTCAGAAGTTACTTAGCATTTGTAGGTGCTATAAGTAACTTTGGTATTCGTGCAGTCAATTCTAACTTCTTGCAAATAAATATTGAATAATAGATAATTTTGGTGAACACGTTTTGGGGGCAAACTTTCCCTTGACTCATCATTACAATAGTAGCAGAAAGCTAATTTATTACTTTTAAATGTCCTTGCTTTTGAAAATGAACTTCTTTGATCTACAGTATAGTAATATATTTCTTAGGAGTGTGTGTATTTGTGTGTGCTTACACATGAGCAACTGTTACAAATCTTTGCTTTTATTTGAGGCATACACCAGAGTTACAGCTTTTCACACTGTTTGAAAGGCATGTAGAATTGAAGTATCAGTGACACTTTTTATAGTACAGCTATTTGCCTTTAAATAGCACCAATTTAAATGTGCATTATTATGTTAGGTAGGTTTAAGTTTCTAAAGTCATTATTTGAAACATGCTATGAATGTTGCTAGATTGTTATTTGCACAGTTATTTTAATAGCTTGGCCCACCCTTATCTCTGAATTTCAAAATGCTCTTTTCTAGTTGTGTCATTTTGTAACCCACACAGAGCACAGTGAAAGGTTAATGGAGAAAAAGCTGATTTGGTGGAGTCATTGGTCTCTTTGACTTGGTGAGGAAAATATTTTTAAATGAATCAAAATGTCTAAATCGATACTATAAAGCAAGGGTCATCTTGGAGCCTCATTGCCCTTCATGGAACTATCCCAAATTGATTTGAACTTTATGATCTTTATCTGATCCCTCAAAAGAGATTTCTTTAAGTTTTTAGGGATTATATGTTCTTGTACCTCTTTACTTTTAAGCTTGTACCTCTTTACTTTTAAACTCTTATACCTGCAAGCCCTGACTTGGCTTTGCCATCCATCAGGTGCATGTGAAGTGTAGGCTTTTCATAGACTACAGAAACACTCATGAAACTTATTAACTTTGTGAATACTGAAGAAGGTCATGGGGAGGAGTCACCTCCCAGAGTAAAGGCCCTCCTATCATAGTGCTCACATTACTCCTGAAGCTTCCTCTTCCTCCTGTCCTTCTTCCTCCTTTGCAGGAATAGCAAGCAATTCTTGAAGGTCAGTCCATTCCCTTTAAGATGACTAGAGTCCCACAATTTCACTTCCTAGGAAGTGTTCTGGTGAATAAGTTTTTCAATATTCCAATATAAGAAACATTTAGGAAGGTTTTGCTTGTTTTGCTTCTGAAGTAGTCTTCTTGTTGAGAGCAGGTGAGGGTTATTTTTCTGTTGGATAGCCAAGTGGCCAATCTTTTATTCTATATAAGCAAGGCTTTCCTAGGGAATGGGGTAGGGTGGCAAGTGGAATTCTTCTTCCATCTATAGGCACAGATATCATGAATACAAGTGAATGCAGGTGCCAACAAAGAACAGAGATAGACTAGCATGGGGGAACATCAGATATGACAACATTAAGAGAGTTATGGAAAAAATGGTAGTATATAAGGAGTGAAAGCAATCATATTCTTATTTCTGTTGAGTTGAGAAAAGGGTTTGTGATTTATAAACTTGCAATGTTATAAAGGAGGGAAAACATTAGAATTATTTTAAATTTAATCATGCTTTAATTTTAATATATTTCTGTGGGTACAAAATCATCTATAGTCTTATTAGCAAATTAGATGTTCTCAATGTGGATTATATTTTCATGTAAAGATAAGTTTTGAATTTACTTTTCACTGAACATGGAAATATTTTGTTCCAAATCTTAGGCTCTATGCTTTATGGAGATTTTCTCATTGAATTCTTCCATCACACTACCTCACAGATGTAGGTGCTATTTCCATCTCATTTTAACAATGAGAAAATCCAAGATAGAGAAGTTACTAACTTGCGTAAGACCACACAGCCAGAAAGTGTAAAGCAAGGATTCACACTCTGAGAATCCAAGGCTGTATCAGGGGTCTTCGCCAAGATCCTAAGTGTCAGGCTGATTTAAATAACTCCAAGGCTGTATCAGGGGTCTTTGCCAAGATCCTAAGTGTCAGGCTGATTTAAGTAACTTTGAATTGTGTTTTCAGTATCGAATATTCCTGTATGGTTAATAGAGTGGGATCTTCATGGAATATTATCCCTAATAAAATTCCCTTCAATTATTCTTTAATATTTAGAATATATCACAGCTTTGTAAGTGCCTTACACATTTTACATATTGATTTGATAAAATATTTTCATAATACATGCTTTTATACCAATGATCATTGCTATGCCTCCTATCCCTCATGCATAGAGTTGGAATGGGAGACAATATGGAATTCAGGAGCAAGTGAATCACGTTATAAGTTACCTGGTCACTTTGTATCCATTTTACTAGGAAATTTTCACCATGTCATTGGGGTTTATTCTATGCTATCCAGACTTTCAGTATTTGCATTGTTCTCTAAAAATGTAGACTCCAAAGTCAATTCTAAGAAGGAACATTATGAAAAAATGAACAATTATAAAGGAAAAATAAATTACATTTCTTTTCAGTTTCAATATCTACTTGATTCCAAAGATTCAAAAATGTATGTTAATTGTTAAATGTTTTACACTAAATTGTTTAGACAATACTTTTTCAGGAGAATCACATTTGCATTCATTATGTTGGACACTGTTAACATATATAATTAGTTGGCACAGTTTATATGAATTCTGATGACTACATATCCTTCATCTATGCTACCTCTAACAATTGGTATGCAACCTTTCACAGCCATAGAGGCAGGCTTGTCATTCACTAGTGTTGTCAAGAAGCATAAATAATCACTATGTGACATTTTGACACAAAGGTTTATTTAGTGATGTTTGTATCCTGACATTGACAGAATATGTGAGGACATTTCTTCATCAGCAATTCCAGCCTCATGGAATGCAAAAAAGAACATGCATTTCACTGGCAGCTGCAACTGGGATTTGACCTCCCTCTTCCTTCTTCTCATTGTTACATACCAATTCTTTGCTTTTACTAAAAAATTTTGCAGAAAGGACTTTCTTTCTACACAGATACAAAGAGAATTCATCATTTGGTTATTTCACAACATGATTGTGTTCCTTTTTTGATCTTTCAGCTTGAGGCAAAACACAAATGATACAGAAATGTAAATATTGAACAGCAGGTATCTTCTTTATATTATGTGTATAATACAGTGCTAACACCCACTCTTTCTAATAGATAACTTTTCTGATTTTTAAAATTACAGCAGTCATTGGAGTGGCTTGGATAATAAACTCTCCAACCGGTAGACAGACATGAGAGAAGGAAATAGATTAAGAAATTGTTCAGTTTTATTATCACTTCAATCCAACATGCTTCTGGAGCCACACGTTACCTGTGAGACCATAATAACTAGATTGATGTTCCCCATAAGTAAATTTTATACAACTTTTATTTCAAGATCAGTTTTGGACATAATATCTACTTATTCAACCTGAAATTTGAGTTGCTCAAGCACCCACTTTGTAAGTTGAAAGAGAGACCACATAACAAGGAAGTGGAGAGTTTTAATGCATTCCTACCCCAAACCTAAAATAATCCTGAGGGTCTTTTCCATGATTTCCTGGAGAATCATGAAGATGGCTTGTGGACTGCTGGGTAATCGTGAATGGGAGCAAACTTCTACTGTCATTTTGTGAGGTGAACTTGAAACAGTTATTTCTCCCCATGTGAAAGCTAGATGAAAATTATTGTTGAGTTTTCCTTGATAAAAATCTGGAAGTAATTCTACAGATGAATGGGTAAAAATGACTTCTTAGTTTCTAGTACTTGCTTCTATTTTTGTAATTCTACTTAATTCCCCCATCTCCAAATAATTATATTATATAAAGCAAATGATCAACATAGCTGATCCCTGCCTGTCTCTCTGTTATAGTGACCATCCAGTGATGTGTTCTTCCACTGGCTTATAAGTAGTCATTGTGGAGAAAACTTAAATTTTTTGTGTCTGTTCCCTCCCTTTCTCCATTTCCCCTGATCTCTCCCCTCCTCTCCCTTCCTATTTCTTTAATTTAGGAAAATATGATGCATTGTAGTAAAAAAGGATTATAAAGACATAAGTTTTACATATATGAACATGGAAAGTGGAAACATTATTAGTGAAAAAACTTAAAACACTTATGAGTTTTACAACTCAGTGACCCCAGAGACCCCCATTCATGTTCTTTATTTATGACAGTAGATGGTAAAAATGGTTCAAAGAGTAGTCAGTGTGAAGTGTGTCTTGCTCTGCTTGGTTGCTATTTCAAATGAGGAAAAGATCTTCTCATCAGCCAAAATTCACATCCACATGTGTTGGATTCAGGTAATTTGTGAAAGAGCCTGGAACTAGGGTTTACTAATTCAAACCACCTCTCTTTAGTGCTAAAGGATAAGGGCTAAGAAGAGTGGGAACAAAGATTGATGGTACCTCTGTCTGTGACATTTCCTGGGAAGCTCCTCTGCTGAAAAGAGTGCAGTTCCCATGGATCAGGGGTTCTCAGTCCCAGCTGTGCTGTCTGAATCTACACAGGAGCTTTTCAAAAACATTGATGCCTGAGCCTGACCCCCAGAGAGCCTGATATAACTGATGTGGAGTGGAGTACAAAGGTGTTTCTAATGTACAGCTAACTAGAAACCATAAACACAGCAATTCAATTTCAGGGCATTCTGTTCATGGTTCTCCCTTCCTTTTTAACCTGGATTACTTACCATGAAATACTTACCTTTTGTTCCTCATCCCTTAGTCACCCAGATGTCTTTCCTGCTTTTCAAACTTCTTTATTCCCTCCCCTGCTCCACTGTCCCACAGTTCCATTACTCTCTCTCTCCTTCTCCTTCTTAAAATCTTCAATACTGCAGTCACAGTATTGGAGATGATAAAGGAACTTAAATAAATATATTCTTACCTTCTTCCTGGCTATAATCAAAGCTAAGACCAACATGGTCAAAGACCATGACACTTCCCTTGCCACCTCCTGCCAGCAGGATTCATGTGAATGATTGTACAAGGAGAAAACAGAAGATACGCGTGTACATCCATAATCAGTTGGTTAGATTTTAGAAGCATTTCTGGGTATTTGTGAAGGAACTCTTTTAACAACACTGATAAATTCTATTTCTCTATTGTCTCACAGCCATGGAGGTATAGCAGTATCTCCCTTCAAGAAGACCACATCCTTCAGTGCAGTTAGCTGACCGTCTCTAGCTGCAGCACTTTTTTAGATCTGATGCAGTATACATGATCTTCCAAGGGCAGCCCTCAGTCAGTGACAGCTCAGGCAGTTATGAGGACTAGGCCATCTCTGCCTAATGTTGGTGACTTCTGCTCTGAAGCTCCCCACTGAGTTGGGTATAACTTTATCTAATTCATAGTTTGAGTCTCTTGTGTGGGAATACTAGTCCATTCTTTGTTTCTGCAACTTTATACTGGAGGTTAAGTAACATAATAAAGAAAAGAAGTTTGTTTAACTCATAGGTCTGGAGGTTCAAGGGCCTGCATCTTGTGATAGCGGTCCTGCTGAACAGAGTTCTGAAAAGGTCCAGGGCATCACATGACAAGAGAGAATGATCACATGTGCATTAACATCCTCTGATCTCTTTGTCTTCTTATGAGCCCCTAGTGCTGAATGAGGTCCCCACTCTGATAATCTTTTCTAGTCCTAATCAGTTTCCAAAGGCCCAACCTCTGAATGCCATAATCAAATTAAGTTTCCACACTCTGAATATAATAGCTACTAAATTTCAACACACATGAGCCCTTTGGAAAGACCTTCAAACTATATCCAAACCATAGCACAAGTGTGACATAGCTGCATCACAGTTGAAGAATAGCTCTGCCTCATCCTTTTCCTTCCCCTTTACTCATCCTAGGCTTTGCCTTCCAAGAAACCTCTCACCCCAGCTTCCTCTCAGTATCTTCTTCCCAGACAAACTTCACTCACACAATCTTTGTTAATCACCTAAGATAGTTTTTAAAAAATACAAAAAAATATATTACTATTTTCTAAATATTAGATATGGATACAAATTATTTTTTATTTTATTCTAATTATGTAGAAATCTTCTCTCTTAGAAATCTTGTTATCAAAAAATTTATTGTCACAGTTCTGAAATAAAGTAGTTTGAACAGAGGTAGTTGTGTGCTGAACAAAATGTAAGTGATTCCAATTTGATAGGTTTGGAAAACTCCCACAAGCTAGAGCAGTGTTCCCTAAAGGGACTCATTCTTCTGACTACTAATAAAACAGTCTTCTTCCTGTAAGTACTCACCACACTGTATTGAATATTATTGCTAATACATATTGTTGGTATGATGTCTTCTTCCTTTCTGACCTGTACAACTACTGACACAATGGCCAGTATATGGTATATATACATTGTCTATTCTATGAAGTAAGCAACATTCTTGTACATGTTTTTACACCTGGGTCTTCACTGGGGTTATCAAAGGACAATTCCTCATGAGTATAACTGCATGACTTGGGTCAGCATTGGATACTTTTGTTGTTGTTCTTAATGCCCTGCCAACAAACCTCTAGATCTGATTAAACAATTATTTTCTCTTAAAGGATGTTGAGTTCCAGGAGACTTTTTAAAAGTCCTCATTCTTTCATATACCAGAGTACTCTAAGGTAGAGGTTTGCAGTGAAGAGAGAGTTTAAGTTGGGAAAATCTTGCTAACTAAATGGCCTCCAAGTGACAGTGGATTATTGCCTTTCTCTGAATCCTCAGGCAGAGGCCAGGGTTTGGAGCCAAGATTAAAGGTTTCATGAGTCATCTGGCATGGTATGGCAATGCCTCTGTTCTCAAGTCTGTGCAATCAAATCTCAAACTGATTCCTCCTTTTCATTTTTCTTCTTCTTTTTTTGGCAAGAGAGAAAATAACTTCAGTATTCTTTTTTAGGAGGGTTAAAAAAAAAGAGGAACACCATTCTATTTCCTAAAATTGCATATAGAATTTCAAAGAGTGACCTCTTCCCAGATATAGAAAAACTTATGGTGGCAGTGATAGCATGTCACCTTTTGAAGCATGAAAGATTTTCGGGTAGGTCCATCCCTGCATTGTACTTTTGGGAAAATGGTAGGATTAGGAGTAAACCTCCTAAATAGAATATAAAAATATTTTCCTCTGAGAGTAATTAATGTTTCTGACCACGAAGACTGTCACATGGTGTGTCACAGTGGCAGTAAGTGAATGACGAGAAGACAGACTCCAGGTATACTGAGATGTTCAAAGCCTTGCTTTTGTCACAGTTGGCTGATTAAGTCATTTTTAGAATTTGGACTTCTCAGGGGCAGAGGTTTTTACTTTTTGATTCAATATACTCTTTTCCCCACACTGTTCAGTTACATAATAGGATGAGTGCATGTACAAAGTCATGCCTTTTTTGTATAAAATACAAAATCTTATCCTTCATTTTTGAAGTTAGTTATTCATGATATTACTAATTCTGGACAAAGCAAATAAGAAATTGCCAGAAGTATTTTCTAGGCAGAATAAATATATAGCTTGCTCTTATCTGAGTAGTTTGTTGTTAAATATAGCTTTGGTCTCCCTGCCCCCATGAACTGTTAAGTTTGTTTACAATCTACCACCCTTTCTTTAAATGTTAGACTCCAAATGACTGTGTATTCTTGCAGTTATATTTTCCAGATTTTTCTGGCTTTGTGTCCTGGCATGAAATTGTGTGCCTCTCCCTGCTTTGACCCATTCGGCTTTGACCCCGTTTCCAGGATGAGATGTGCTTTACATCTCAACAGAGAGCACCGGATTAGGCGGCTTTCTGCCATCCACTCCCTACACATACCGCCTAGCCTCGGCACCATGGGGCTGGCTGCCCTCCAGAACCTCATCCTGGAAGCAGCTGTCCTCACAGGGAAAGATGAATTCAATTCATCTGTAAATATTTTCAAGGAGTTGGACTTAATGTCACAAAGAGGTCAAAGCCTCAGTTACATTTAAAATGGGATATGAGGGCATCCTGAAAAATATATAACTTATTAGGCAGTCCTGTGTCTCTAAAAGCATAGAGATCTTGGAAATGAGCATATGTGTTTTGGTGTTCCTGCTCCACTGTCTTTTTAGCTGTGTAATACACATACTAACCTTAAAGTTCCAAGCATCTTGCTTGGCACATCAAGTAGGTTCTTGATAAATGTTCGTTCTCCTTGAAACTCTATTAAATATTTACCATATGCAAGACTGAGATGGATCACTGGAGTAGATGATGGTGTCAAAACATTATCAGGTGAATGCTCAGGGTGCTTTCCCTTTAATAGGGACAATATTGAATTCTAAGCTGAAATATCCACCAGAATGTGAAAAATGCTGTGTTACAAATCTAGGAAAATGGGAGTTTAGAAAAATGGTAGATTGTCATTAGTGGTAGGATAAGAAGTAGCAATTGAAATAAAATATTAAGAAATTCTTCTGTTCCCTTGCATACTAATCACTGTGATTTGGACTTCTCAGAGATGGATATAAATGCAGAATATATATGTATATATGTATGTATATATTTATGTGATATATACACATATATTTGTATATATATTCTTTTTATTTTTAGTGCTGGGGATTTGGGTGCTCACCTAATGGATGAGAAATAAGGTGAACAAATGAAGTTAATGTGGGTCATATTTTGGGAATTGCTAATCTTTAAAATTGGCTAGAGTAGAGCACACATTAAAGGGAAGGTAGGAAATAATCTGGAAGATTAGGCTAGGCCATAAATGAGAAACTTGCCCTACAGAGGAGGGAGGTCTTAACTACGGGTCAGAAATCCTCCAGTCCTTTCTAACTCTGTTGACAAGGGATGGCAGAACCTCAATTTGCTCATTTGTAAAATGAAAGGATCCAGCTACAGCATGTCTTTTAAAGTATAAAATTTATTTGTCTACAAACTTGTTATAAAATTTGTTACAAAATTTGTTATAAAATGACAAATATTTTTCATGGAATAGGTTTTTTTAAAAGGGAATATTTTAAATCTTTAAAATGGAAGTAACTTGAGAATACTTTGGTATTTGTTTCAATGCTTCTTTATTATCTTAAGGCAATAAATTTATAATACTATCTGGGAGAGTTTGAAGGAAAGAAAGACAATGAAGTCAGGAGAATAATTTGAGTTTGGGCATAAAAGGTTACTGGTATTGTTTTAAAGAGAGAGGGAATCATCTGAGACTTATTAGATCAAAATCAAAAGGACTTGGGACATGATTGAATATCAAATCTGAAGCTAATGAGCATAGGAGTTATTAATCTTTTCTTTTGGGTATACATTTATTTTATATTAAGCCATGTAAGTAACCTGATTTCATTCTGATTTACTAGACAGAATTGCAATGCATGTTGGGTTTCTAGTGACATAGATTGTCACATGTCACTAACGCAACAAACACTGTGGACCTAGCATGTGACAGGTACTGTTCTAGGTATTGGGGATGTACCAGAGAACAAGACAGGGTCCTTGCTCTCATAGAGCCTACATTCTATACTTGGTAATGATGGGGGAAAGAGACAGCAAACAAATGAAGAAAACAGCAACTAGAAATAAGTATCAGAAAGAAAATGAACCCAGTTGATGTGGTAAGCAGTACCTGGGACACTATGGGAGGATTCCCCAAGGAAGATGCACTTGGGTTTAGAGCTGAATGACTTAAAGAACCAGCAACATGGAGTGGTAGGACAAGAAAATTGGAGGTGGCGGGAACAGACAGTGCAGAGGCCTAGGGTTGGGTTATTATACCTTGATGTGTTTCAGGAATTGAAAGAAGACAACCCATAAAGGGCAAAGTGAGCTAGGGGTGGGGTTCTAGTCAGAGAGTAAATGGGAGTATATGTTAGTTCACAGCATGGTGCCAACTCCAAAATCTCATTATAATCTCTTCTTGGCTTTGTTGAAACTTAGCAGTCAAGTATATAACATCACTCACAGCCAAAATAATAAAACCACATTCATTCTATTTTTTCTATCAATACTGGGAAAATGTAAAACTATCATTTTTTAGAGAGAGAAATGGAGCTCAAAGTTGTTCAGCTACTTGCTCAAGGTCACACAGCTTGTACATGACACAGCTAGGATCCAAATCAGGTCTTATGATTCCAGGACCAGAGCAGTTTTCACTTCCCACGGTGTCACTTTCCCTTCTTATGTAATCCCCTAAAAGAATAACAGAGAGTTACTGACCTCTTATCAGAGAGTCTGCAGGAGAAGTGTCTGTAACTGGAGATAGATATTTTGGCCAAATGACAATGTGAGTCTTCTACTTATGGTGGAGGAGGTGACATGCAGTTGCCTGCACTAAGGGCTAGGGTTAGGGAGATACAGGGGAGAACTTATAGACAGAAAGATTATTGTGTGTTTATTTTCTCTTGCGAAAGACTCTGAAAGCAGTCCTTTGCTTTCCAAACAACATGATTTGATGACTTTCCAACAAATCACTTTTATGTATCTGGACTGAATGAAATATGCCATTAGATACCATGACATTTTAAACATAAACATGAAATGTGATAAACATACCGACATTTACTCATGGGCACTATATTAGCTATTTCTGCCCTTTGCCCCTCCATTAAGTTAACTGCCAGTCCGGGGCCATTAAAATCCAGCTTTCTTCCCTCAATTACAGCTACACATTAACTGTAGGTTTCAGAAAAGACTAGAAGCATCCCTATTAGTATCTCCCCTCCTTTTTGTTCCCATCTTAAGGGCCCTCTGATTTTTTGCAACTTTGAGTTCTGAATATGCTTATCTCAGAGCCAGTTGGGATCTCTGTTTATGATGCATCCCCAAACCCGGAATCCGTTTAAACAAGAGCCCTAGTTATAGAGACATATTGTACTTTTCTTTCAGAGAGCAGCATTTGCTGCTTGTTGGGGGCTTTCTGACTGATGCGCGCAGGGGCGGGGTGGGGGGGGGGCGATGAAGGAGAGTTGGCTGGCTTTTGGGAGCAGATTTAGAGCCGCTTCTCATTGGAGGGGCTCGCTTTTCCTGAGCTGCCAGACACTGCAGGCTCAACTGAGGCGCGGAGGTGCAATTCAGGCTGGTGGAGCAGCGGGGGAAGGCAGGGACAGGCGGGGCTAACGCGGCTCTGCAGCTGATCACACGCACCAGCACACACACCTCATTCCCGCCGCCCCAGCTTGTGGCTCTCCTCCTGCACCCTGGCGCGGACAGGGAGTAGGGTACCTAGGAAGGAAAAGGCAAAGGTTCAACAGTGAGGCAGAGAAAAAGCTGGAGCGGCGCTTGTGTTCAACCTGGAAGTCTGACCAGCAGCCCAAGGCTCCAACCTCGTCCAGCAGCACCGCTGTCGCCTGGAAGGAGGGCACCGCGCCAAGGAACCCCAGAGTCCCGCTCCCGAGCCAGCCTGGGGTCAGCGCGCTAAGATCTTCTGGCGAGGACAGTGTGGCGCCCTCAGGGAAGTGCGGAGCTTAAGGGACCGGCATTGAAGCTCTTCATGGTACATCAGGAAAAGTAGGAAGGAGGAAAACAGCCCTGAGCACCGGGTGCGAGGCCAGGCTGCTGCTGCCTCTTGCAGTGTGGACTCCTGCCCTCTCCCGCTGGGTGAGTGCCCCGGCTTCCCGCACTCGCCTTAGAGCGTGGGTGGCTAGGGGGCCTTTGAGGGTCCACCGGAGGGCCCTGGTGGCGTCCGTGGAAACTCAGCCGCCCGCTCACGCCAGGCGAGCAGGTCTCTGGAGTCCGGAGCGGGGGATTCTGAGCCCCGAGGGCGTGGGTAGGGGGCGTTGCACCACTGCCCAGCAGAAATGTCTTTGGGCGGGATTTTGGCTAAAAGATAGGAGGCGGGAGCGCCAGGGGCAGCCGAGAGCCGTCCCGGGGGGCAAGAGATCAGGGAGCAGCGGGGAGGGGGGAGGGTTTGGTCCAAGCAGGTAACGCAGCTTTGGCAGCCTGGGGAGTTGGCAGGTGGGGTGGGACTTGCCTATCAAGTCATTAATTTTAAGCAGTCAGTTTGGAGTGCTGCAGGATAGTCAGGAGGACAGTGGAAAGGTAAGAGGTGGCCCGGATGCCGCTGGTGGGGGAAGAAAAGAGGATCCTGGAAAAGCTTGGAGGCAAAATTGCACTTTGGTTCCTGGTCCTTGCATCCCTCCTGCCTTGAGTGCAGGAGAACACTTTTGTTTTAATACTCAGCTTGGAAATATAGCCTCCGTCCCAGGGGAGGAAGTGGATTCTGCAAGGGGCAGAGACCGCAGCTACCTACAGGGTGTGCCCCCCACACATCGAGCGCCCGCTTTTGCCCCTTCCCCCACCCCCACCTTTTTATTGGTGCTGGTTTGCAGCGCTTGGCTCCTGCGCCTTCGCTTCGCATTTGAATCTGGCTCGCCCCTCCATATTATGTCTGCAATCCGAAGGAAATTTGGGGACGATTACCAGGTAGTGACCACCTCGTCCAGCGGCTCAGGCTTGCAGCCCCACGGGCCGGGCCAGGGCCCGCAGCAGCAGCTTGTACCCAAGAAGAAGCGGCAGCGGTTCGTGGACAAGAACGGCCGGTGCAATGTACAGCACGGCAACCTGGGCAGTGAAACAAGCCGCTACCTCTCGGACCTCTTCACCACGCTGGTGGACCTCAAGTGGCGCTGGAACCTCTTCATCTTCATCCTTACCTACACCGTGGCCTGGCTCTTCATGGCGTCCATGTGGTGGGTAATCGCTTACACTCGGGGCGACCTGAACAAAGCCCACGTTGGCAACTACACGCCTTGCGTGGCCAATGTCTACAACTTCCCTTCTGCCTTCCTCTTCTTCATTGAGACCGAAGCCACCATCGGCTATGGCTACCGATACATCACCGACAAGTGCCCCGAGGGCATCATCCTCTTCCTCTTTCAATCCATCCTTGGCTCCATCGTGGACGCCTTCCTCATCGGATGCATGTTCATCAAGATGTCCCAACCCAAGAAGCGCGCCGAGACCCTCATGTTTAGCGAACACGCGGTGATCTCCATGAGGGATGGAAAACTCACGCTCATGTTCCGGGTGGGCAACCTGCGCAACAGCCACATGGTCTCCGCGCAGATCCGCTGTAAGCTGCTCAAAGTAAGTTCTCCCCTCCCCTTCCCCACCAGGCGACCGCCATCCCACTAGCAGAGAGAGTAACTCACCTGAGAAACACCTTCCCCTGTTACACCTATCACCACTGGTAAACTTCTTGGGGTGGGGGCGGGAGAGAGGAGGGAATTGGGCGAAGAGCACAGCTGTCAATTTTTTCTTTTCCTACTCATTCTTTTGCTCTTATTTATAGCCATCATTTCGGGTGTGCTTGTATCACTTTGTGAACTAGTAACACTTAAGGAGTGGTGTGGGCTCCTGGAATCTTGAGGAAAATCAGTACCTTGTTCTTTCCTACTCTGATTCTCTGCCATTCTGAGCGCTTTTGATTGGTTATCAACATATGACTCCATTAAACTTGAGGTACTAAAACGAAACCGAACAGATTTTATTTAGAATAGGTGCTGAACTTGCCTCAACTCCTGCTCCCCCCCCAATAATATTAGCTGTCGGATTATTCCAATGGACCCAGTAAGTTTAACTCTACCTGCTGTGTTCAACTTTTAAACAAAACACACAGATCCAAGAAGCAGTTAATAAAGTGGGAAGGCACACCTGTTTTTTTTTTTTTTTTAACTTTTAACTTTTACTTAATATTTTCTTAAGGAAGTATTGTATGGAAGTCTGAGTGCTTTTCCTGTAAAGCCTCTTGTTAATTTTATCCTTAATTGCCTGTTTCTATGAAGCCTTTGTCAATTATAGATTTCACTTGAAGCTTTTCAGCATCCATTAAAGAAGATTGCTTCCTACCATCAGTAGTGTAAATGCTAAAACAAATTGCACATAGAGTGGTTATTAAAGCAAGGTTCTTGTACTCGTTAGAGGGCACCACCGTGAACAAGAAGAGTCCTCCCTAGTCACTCATCATACTGCTGCTGGGAGGGGAAGAGGGATTAAAGCCCAGTTCTCTCTCTAGGTCATTTACAATTCATGTAATTTTTTGAGGGATTTGCCCAAGTAGTTTTCTAATGTTCATAAACTGAAAATGATGACCTCAAATAAATAGTTCTGAAATTGAAAAGATTTATTTGTGATTAGAGAACCATAGCCAGATTCAGAATTTGGTATTAATAAAATAGCAGTCTGATAATTATTTAAGATGAGGTTTTTGTCTTTGAAATTTCATTTTTTTTTTTTTACTGTATGGATATATATTGTTTTACATAGCCCCAATTTATATTGTGGTTAAATTGATCCAGTGTGCTTTATGAAAGTTTTGCTCTTATGTCATTTTCATTATTCACTTATAAGATCTTATCCTAATTATGCTTGACCAAGTTGCTCAATAGTGTTTGAATTAAAGCAGTTCACTTGCCCTGTCACTTCATATGTGTGTATTTACAATGCTATATACAGTAAATAAACTATATTTTGTATTTCAGAGTGTGAAATTATCAGCCTGGCTCTGATTTACATTTTCATTAAGATAACTATTAATAACTATTTTGAGTAGATTTCATTTTTATAATTAACCCTAATGAACTGCATATAACTTTTAAAATTTAACTTTGAATATCATTTTACTGACCAGTGTTTTAATTACATGGGTTGGTAGATCAAGTCAGGCAGTTGTTGCAGATACATTTAATTTTGCAGTAATTATTGTATGTGCTCATTTCTATGCCTAGAACAAGATATACATCTCTCTCTTCTTTTTTTCCCCTTTTTTTTAGGTTAGGCCTACTGAGCAGATAGAAGCACTTTAATTTTCAGAATAGCAATAGCGCCAAAGTCTCTGTCAAGAAATCCATGTTTATGCACCACTTTGAGATTCTTATTGAAGAGTAATTTACCTTATTATCTAGTGGAAATTGAAAACTAGACTTCATAGGTTATTTATTGCTGTTGTATAGTTTTTCAAATATATAATATTATTTATTAAAGTAGATATCTTTTCAAGGTAACATGTCTTAGGTGTTATAAAATATTATTTTAACAAAGGAAGATAGAATTCATCTACATATAAGTTACACCATACACACACACACACACACACACACACAAAGGTACAATGAGTCTGAAGCACCCAGTCTCTACAGTGGTAGGTCATTGCATAAGGCCATCTATCACATATACCATAAGCAGAGTCTTGATTAAAAATAAAAGATGTATATATATAGTATTGACAAATTTGGAGCAAGGTGCTATATTAACACAAGGTGATAAAAGCAACATCTAATTAAAATAATAGGAAAATATTCCTATGGAATCATTTACTGTTGATTTGTTAGTAAGATGTCAGTGTTGGAAATGAGATGCTTGACATGTGGTATTAAATTTATAGTTAAACAAAATTGTAGTGAAATTCTCCAGTGTTTATGAAGAAAAGGGGTTGATCAGTAGCAGTTCTTACAGCCAGTTAGTGTAGCTTGTTTGAAGTTGTTTTTTTTTTTTTCCCCAGTAGCCATGGTAATTAAAATGAATTCTTTTAGATCTTATAATTTCTTTAGACTTCATTAAAAAGGAGTCATGTTTTAAATTGGGGAACTGATAACATTCAGCAAAATTGGAGTGGAGATTTGGCTTTAACAAATTGCTTTCATTTTCTATTAAGAACTAAGTTGAAGTGACCTAAAACAGTCAGCTATGTAATGAGAGAAAACCTATACCAAATCCTTAAGTTGTAATATTTTGCTATCAGTTTTATACACTCTTTTTAGTAAATAATATTATGTATAGTCAGTCTCCTGTTTTAAACCCCGCAACATTTTAAGTATAAAGTTTATGTGTCTTTAACACAGAATATATACTTTTAAGGGAATATATTTAATGATAATAATTATAGCACACAAATATTCTTCCTATGAACTAATGTCACATTTTTATGTCACTTTTTTATTATTTGCTGAATAAAAGCTTCTTTTTTAGTATAAATAGGGGAGTCTTGCTTAATAGTTATAAAGCACTATTGGATTCTTAAGACACTTGAAACATGGATATGTCTTTCTAATACTTGCTAATTTTCCATGCATAATTCTTCTGGATTCCCTAACTTTAATGGAAATTTTTCCCTAGCTACTTAATTTTTAATTAGGCTTTTAGCTTATATCAAGGTATATTTTATTTCAATTCTATTCCTGACTTTCCTGCTTGAAAATACTGAAATTTCTTTCAATAATCAAATATAGATCTTCCAACTCTATGCCTGTAGAGGCCAGTCCTTTTACCACTCAAAAATAAAGTAGATTAAATAAAAAGTATAGGATATAGTTTTGAATTTATTATTTAAAATCTATAATTTATGTATAAATAGAGCTATAGAAAGCTGTTTTAAGGTAAATATTTTTAATCTTTTCCTCCTTTCATGACTATATTGATATTTAACTTAAATTATCAATTTATTTTAGTTGCTTTAACTTAGAAAATAGGTTTAAATGTGACTGTGTTAATTCAATGTATTCATGTAAAAAATTTTAATAAGGATGTCTAAGGAGTTAAGGTCTCTATAGCTCAAATGCTGTAGCCTATAATTTTGCATTGGGTTTAAAGGATTTAGAAATCTCACATATAACTTTTTATCCATATAACACTAAAGATTGACTGCCATGGACATACAACTTGTTATGGGAAGAATTAAGTAATCTTTAATGCACTGTTGAATAATTTACAAATTTATTATCCAAAGGCTGTCATATTATCTGCATATATGTATCTATTTCATATATGCTTGTATTTACCCAAAACTTTTTTAGATAATGTAAACATACAGTCAACTGTGGTTGTGTCTGTATTTTGAAACAGATGAGTTTTTCTCATGGAAGCATAATCATATTTCTTCATATTTACATTCACTGCCAATAGTCATCTTTCTTTCTTAGGAGGTCAGCTGTGCACATTTTAAATTTCATTTATTGAAAGGTAATAGAGTGCATTCCTTTCCTCTTCTAACATCACATACATTATTTTTATACATGCTTTTCTAGTATCCATTTATATGGGTACTCACTATTAGATGCTGTGCTGTTTTTTCTATATGAATGTGATCAAGTGCAGATGCAATAAAAAATGTTGTCTGAACAACCATTAAGTACTTTATCATCTTCATATATCCTAACTTTAAAAAATTTTTTTTTAGTGCAGGGATCTAACCAAGGACCTTGCATATGCTCAGCAAGTGCTCTACCACTGAGCTATTTACACAGCCCTGTCCCATCTTAACATTTTATTAACCTTTTTAAAAAAATTATTTTTAGTTGTAGAGGGACACAATACCTCTATTTATTTATTTTTATGTGGTGCTGAGGATAGAACCCAGTGCCTCACATGTGCCAGGCAAGTGCCCCACCACTGAGCCACAACCCCAGCCTTGTTATTAACCTTTTAACCACAATTATTCCTAATCCAGAAGATTTTTGGATTTTTTGTTTATATTTATTGACTTGTCTTCACTCCATATCTTAAACTTAAATGTGATTATGTTTTTGACTCTGTGTGACCCTTGTGACTGATTTTTCACCAACGGATCTTAATTTTTAACTTGAATTTATTATTAATCTTGAGACAATTGTTTTCTTTAAAAATTAAATTCTCATATATAATATACTGTTCTTCTGAACATGGTCCAAGCTATTAGCAAAAATATTCAAGGGTCTAAGACTGAGTACTTCAGATTTCTCAGGGTAAGGTCTCCATTTTATTGGGCGATTTTTTAATGGATTCATTGTATCTTTAAAAAATAGCACAGTTCCTATTTAGCCTAGCTTGCTTTCTCTTACATAAGTACAATAATTCTCTAATAAGTATAGATCTTGGTTTCTTTCTAAACTCTATAATTATTATCCCTTTTTCCAATAGTAGTAATATATTTTGTTCTGCTTCTTTTATTTATTTTTAATATGGTTCCTAAAATGTGCAGGGTGGTACTCAGAGAATAAAGTGTGAACAGAAATAAGGACTTAATGACCCACAAATAAACAGCAGTAGGTCAGAACAAATGATAAAAGAGAAGTAGGAAAAAGCCTTTGATGGATTGGAGGGTGTTTGGTAAGTAGGTGGGGAATGTACAAGTAGGGTTACAAATTCTGCCTGTAGTTATTATAAATTCCACAAAAGGCCCTCAAGGAATTATAAAGCTGCTCTTTCATTTGAATGGTATAAGTGCCTCCCCATAATCTATTAGAAGATAAATTACATTTTGTTCCATAAATACATTCTTTTTATGAAAATGAACACTCTATGGGTTAATTAGTTAAGCATTTAAAAACCTTTATTTTAGACTTGATGTTGGGCACAGTCCTTCCTCCTTGAGTGTTCATGAAATAATTGTGCAATTTTAGAGTAGACAATCTAGATAGAATTCTAGGTCTATACTTTTATCTACCTGACTAAACTTTTGATATGGGTTGTCAAAGCCATTGTCATAACTACATTTAGTCAAGGAGACACTTTCTTCTTGGAATGTGTTTTGGGGTTAGTTCCTAGTGTTTGCTTCAGATATTATTCTGACCTCACTCCATGTAATTGTTTTTTTGACTTTACCATCTACTCACCATACAAAAGCACACATATATGTTACATATTTAAAGAGGATAAGTGAAATTCCAGACAAAATGGTGGGAAGGTTATAGGCAAGGATGGCCTGCTTTCTCCATCTTAGCCTCCTTTCCTGCCTTTCTTGAAAAATGGCCCTGTAGGTCCTGTCACAGTGGAAACTTGTGGGAGGTGGTGGGGCATGGATCAAACCTTGGAATATGATAAGGGTAAATATGAAAAGTCAGGTGGTAGTGAGCAAATGTTCTATTCAAAATCCACTAAATCTCACTTCAAGATAGTAAAGAACACTCTTACAGCTCAGAGATGGGAGAAAGCCAACAAAGATTGGAGTGTGTTAGTGGAGGGTGGCCCTGGAGGGTGAATGTAGTCACTCAGTGCCTATTCCCCAGAAGGAGGATGACCAAATATGGGTCTTCTTTTACCAGGACAGTGCTAAATGTGTACCCAAGGACAGTGTGTGTGTGTGTGTGTGTGTGTGTGTCTGTTTGCATAAGCCCTCAAAAGTCTTTCCTCTGTCCTATGAAAGCTATTTGTCTGAAAGTACTAGAACCTGGTAGTCCCTTCCAGGCACAAGTGACTTTTGATTTTTTTTTCACCTGCAGTGAGAATTGTAGTTGATTACCTTACAGTCCCTTTTGTATTCCAAGAGAGTTCAAAATCATTTGAAATTAATTGCTTCTTTGAAATTTGTACATATGACTATAAAGTGTGGCATAAGCCTTCTATGTAGATCCATTTGCATATAATGGAAATGTGTATAATTTAAATATTAAGAAGTATGTTCTTATTATGAAGAGTAACATAGAAATTATTGCCACAACCTAAATGTGCAAATTCATTTAAAAAATCAAGAGTGTTCATATTTTGGGGTAGTAAATTTTAACAAATTTTCAGCCTAAGATACCCCAATTTTTCTTAGAATACCAAGAATTTGCTATAATGCAGTCAACCAGCAAAGCTTTAAAATGTTGAAACCATCTTTATTTTTTTTCTATGATTCCAGAAAATGGGAAATAAAAGTTTTATGCAAGTCATTGTCAGGTCATAGCTTATTCAAATTATGTTCTAAATTTTAAGAATTATTAATGTCTTATTCATTGTCTTCTCATTTTTTCTTACTTTCTTATTCATTCCACAGTTTTTATGATTCCAATGATTAAGAAGTCAACCTATGTAAACAGATTTTTAGAAATGTTAATACTTTACTTCTATCTGAACTTTTAGCAATTGTTTTGATTTTGAAAACAGTTTGGATTATTGTTGTTCTACATCATATCCATTTATACATTTTTTAATGTAAGAAATTAGCATGGTTCTGTGTTCCTTTTAGAATTAGGAAATTCATTGAACTAAAGAAGATAATTATACCCAATTAAAAAATGATTATTTTAATAGCAGGATTCTTTATATGTCATGAGTCTTATGATATAATTAAGAAAGATTAAATGTTTTTTATCTAAAAATATTCTACCTTTTATAAAATGTTTCCAAAATACAATAGTAGATTGCTAAATAAGATAATACAAAGGTAATGGAGTATCAGTGTTACTGTTTTATTATACATTCAAGTTATAGATTGCAGATTGATATTATAAAGGCACAGACATAATTCACATTTTTCCTTTCTGTCTTTCCCTTTCGTATACATGTACATATCAAAGTTACTTAAACAAAATATCTCTCACTTCACTTATGTAATTTGAGAGATTTGAAAGTTAAGCAATGACAACATAACTTGGTTATAGTTAAGAACTTAGACATACAGTTGCATCTCTCCAAGTAGCTGCCACCCTAAAACCACACCCTTGGCTTTTGACCTGAGCCAAAGACTTCTTTCTAATTCTGATTAGTAATAGGTTTGATAGTCTATTAGAGTCAAAGAGGCAAACAAAAAAACATGGAGATGAGCATATTTAAATTCAAACATGTTGATGGCCTAACATAAAGGAAGAACACCTGGATAATAAAATTGTGGATAGGTGGGGTGAGTCTCAGTCATTTAAAGAAAGGTTAAATTATACAGAATCCAGTGGAAAACAATTTTTAATTTATATGTAGAGACTACCACTTATCTGAAAAATATGGAAGCATGGAAAGCATGCCTGTAATTCCAGTGCCTCAGGAGGCTGAGGCAGGAGAAATGTGAGCTCAAAGCCAGCCTAATCAATTTAGCGAAGTCCTGAGCAACTTGGGGATATCATCTCAAAATAAAATATAAAAAGGTGGGCTGTGGTTGTGGCTCAGCAGTAGAGTGCTTGCCTAGCATGTGCGTGGCCAGGGTTTGATCCTCAGCACCATGTAAAAATAAAGGCATTGTGTACAACTGAAACAAATAAATAAATATTAACAAAAATATATGAAAAGGGCTGTGGATGTGTCTCTGTGGTTTAAGTGCCCCTGGATTCAATCATTGGTACCAAATATGTATATATGTGCATATATATATATATATATATATATATATATATATTTTGGAAAAGTACAGGAAAATTAAATATATATATATATACATATATAAACACACACATACATATATACACACAGAGAGAGCTATACATATTCACACACAGATATATACAGTTATTAGTACTTTTTCCATATGTCACATAATTGGAAGACCTGGATAAGATTGGATAGAGTAGATCCATGCATATTTAGTTCTAAAATATAATTTCATTGGGTTTTCTTCTACATAAATAATATTCCTGAATACACTGCTTTGCTAAAAATGAAATATTTCTTACCATTGGCATTCTTCTGATGATAGCCTGCCTGTTTCTAGGCCACTTCTTCTTTTCATGATTTACTGAATGATTTGTTGAATGTTAAATAAAACTTAAGAACTTACTCTAAAGCCCTTTAGAATGAGGCACAGGTATAAATAAATACATAAAAATGGGACAAATCATAGTATTAGTATGCACATATGGTAATTAGAAAAAATAAATCTTCTTTGGAGAAAATTATTATTAAAAAAAAGAAAAATTTAGTTTTTAATGAATTACCATTGTCAACACTTGTCATAGTACGGGAAAAGCATAGCTTAGAATAGTCAGTAAAATGACCCAGTTTTGGTCATTAATCAGAAATATCAGAATACCACCTTGTGTTTATACAGCACCTGTTTCTAACTAGGTGAAAGAACAATGTTAAGGATGTTTTTATTTATTTTTATTTTGTAATTGGCTTTTATTTTGCTATAGCCATCAATATTTATTATGCAACTGTGCAGTTGGAAAAATGATCTCATTCATATTTCACTAATGTGACAATAGGTTTAGAAATATAGGTGACTTGAAAAACTCCAAAGAGAGATTTTTTTCATGCAGCCTTGAAAATGCCTAGTTTTCTCCAACATTGGTTGCTAGAACTGCTGTTTTTATTTTTGTACCATCAGGTTTTTCCGTGTGTGTGTGTGTGTGTGTGTGTGTGTGTGTGTGTGTGTGTTTTTTTTTCTCTTTGGGCAGTGATTATTTTCTTCCTTCATTTTTCTTCTCTACCTCTCTTTCCTCTCCTTTCCATTTCTCCTGTCTTTCTTTCCCCTTCTACTTTCATTATTTAAAATTTCTACCAAATAATTTGAGAAGAAAAGTAGTCTCAATGTTTTCATTGGATTTTCTTCTATGTAAATAATATTCCTGAGTAACTATAAAGTAGCCTCCCTAATTGACTAATTCTGGTGTTAATTGAATTAACAATTGCTCTTTGTAGCAATTGCTGCATAATAAACTACCACCAATTTAAAACTCTTCCTTCTGTTTGTTAAAGTACATATTACTAAACCAATTACCATTTTCAAACTCAATATACAAAGCCAATGTATTTCTTTGAACCCTGAGAGTAAGAATTTTGTCTTTAATTCATCATTTCATTGGAAAGGCTAGTATTACAGTTTCAGTTTTGTTTATTAAATTAGCTTTTCAAAGAGATTGTTAAAATACACCAAATTATTTGAAGTCCCATTTGACAAGCAGCATGGGCTCCTCCTTCCTAATTTTCTTTTTTCAGTATATAACTTCTGACTACCCAGCTCTTACTTTTAACACCATCATTTGTAAGTTAAGCTTAATGTTTGCTTATATGTGATTGCTATACATAACAGATATGGAAAACAAAATTAAAATGAATGGAAAAGAAAGATGAACAGGTTTACTTTCATGGATTACTGATTTTGAAGTCATACTTCATTTTCATTTTGTCAGTATGCAGAAAGTTTTCCAGAACTATGTTTATCAAGTACAGATTTTTAAAATTGTATTTTGATTAAGTTCAATTTAACAGAATTTTTCATTATGCTTTAAAATTCATAAATATGAAAGTAAACAATTATAATGCAGTTTATTATTAGGATTTTGAATGCCATCAACTAATAGCATTAGCCTTTTATTTTTGTTATGTGAGCTTTTGTGTATATAATTTAATATGATGCCTTTACACTTCTACTCCAGTTTATATTCATTTGTTATTTTTCCAAAGTCCTAGAAAAATAAATTATCGCATTTTGCTTTTTTAATATTTTGATAAATATCTTTTTATATGATGGTCAATCTTTTTTGGCTTTAAGTAACCACATAACAATTGCCTACTTATTTGCTTAATGAGGAGAGAAAATTCTGGCATGCAATGAGTTATCACACAGTGGTTTGTATCAAGCTGTAGCACGTGTATACTCACTAACACAGTTTGTGCTAACAGCCATTGTTGGACCAGGCATTTCTCCAAAGCTCACGAGTTAGGGAATGGTAATTATAGCAAATTGTATATTATAAATAATGCATGTATGTTCCGCATGAGCTATGTGGGATTTCGGCCCATTTGCTAGAACATAGCTGCATAATGATTTGTTTGGATTTTGTTGCAGATGATTGATAGTGCAGAATGTTGGCAATGATGTAAATTACTGTTGGGCTGCCTTGAAAATTTCAGCACAAGTGGTGATTTCTTCTCTTTTTCTGTGTGCTTGTCTAGTCTCGACAGACACCTGAGGGTGAGTTCCTTCCCCTTGACCAACTTGAACTGGATGTAGGTTTTAGTACAGGGGCAGATCAACTTTTTCTTGTGTCCCCCCTCACAATTTGCCACGTGATCGATGCCAAAAGCCCCTTTTATGACCTATCCCAGCGAAGCATGCAAACTGAACAGTTCGAGATTGTCGTCATCCTAGAAGGCATTGTGGAAACAACTGGTGAGTAAAAACATAGATATGCCATCAAGTTTCTTTCCCATAATTGTGTTATATTATATGCACAATACCTGTCATAAATTGGTCTAAAGAGTTCATAATAATGAAAATAATAACTTGTCTCTTATATCTTTGTAACACTAAATTGATACTACTTTGCAAATCCAGCTCTATTTTTTTTTTTTTGATGTTTACATGCCTGATACTAATACAGGAAAACTCACCGAAAAAAAAAAAAAAAAAAAAAAAAAAAAAAAAAAGAAAAAAAGAAACAAAGATGATGCCTTAGGAATGATTATATTGTTCTGTTTTAATTATAAGCTTGGATTTCCTATAATCATGATTTTTCATTAAAGATTTAAGGTTAAAAAAATTCAAGGTAATTAGTAATAGCCTGAACCCAATGTGCATATTTTCCCCTTGGGGATGGTGATTTGGGGTGTCATTGATAGAGCTTCGATGTCTATTATGTACAACATGAGTGGAAAATTCCCTGTGTGTGTGTGTGTGTGTGTGTGTGTGTGTGTATATGTGTATGCACAAAAGCAGCATTTTAATTTCAAAGTGGGTCAATAGATTTCCTCAGATGAACCTTGACTAGTTTTGTTTAAAAAAGAGTTTTTTTTTTTTTTTTCCTTTTTGCACTTCAGCATAGCTATGTACTGCATGTTATTCCTTAAGAGGCAAATACCATTGGAAGTCCCCAAATACTTAAAAGTTTGCTACTCTCTGAGGAGAGATAGGTTGGCAAGGGAAAGAAACAATAAATAGAAGTAGATTATTTGGACCTTCAACATTGCCCAGTAGGTTTGCAACCTGCTGACTATTTGAGACCAATGATGGTGTGTGTGTGTGTGTACGTGCACATGTACATGCATGTCTGTTTTTCTTCAGGTAATTAAAAAAAAACAAGAAATATTTTAACTTTCAACTTTCAACTTTTTTCTTCCAATATCATCTTAATCTTAAAAAGTTATTATATATAAACTATAACAATGTTGAACTTAACATTGCCAGTAACATAAATTCAAGCTTTATACCAAGGTGTAAGATCTTTGATTACACACGGTTGCTTTTGTCTAAGGAGACAGCAAGCCATTGTAATTTCTCATATCTGGCATATAATGCCTGTTAGAAATTTAAGCAAAAATATTCAGTCTCTATAAATTTCTTTTTTTTTCTTTAGAGAGGATAGATAATAATCACCTCAAAAGTGTTTTTTACAATTATTTTTGTAATAAATGCTCCAGTTTATAAATTATAACTTTTACTCATAAAAAGAAAATATTTACCTTATCAAACCATAGGTGAAATTTGATTTTTGTCCATTATTTTATGACTTTCAGCTTCAAATTGAAATGATGTCATTGTACTTTTCTAAAATGTCATATATTGGTGAGCAATGAAATCAATTTATAAAGATTCAGTCCAAGAAATCTGTATATTTCACTGTAAATTTTATATATCTCATTTACCAAAGTAATAATGAATTATTAGAACATAAACAATACATGTTGGCATTTTTCTTTATTCCTATAGCATATGGAACTATTATTTCAATCACTGACATGAGTGAATATTTTGTTTCAAATGGTAGCCTTGTGGTCCTATATTAGATCTATTGTAATTATTTATTTATACATCCATTTATCCTTAAATACTGTGTGTATTTATTAAGAGTGAAATCATTTGCATGCAAAATCATAGTCTAAAGATAAAATATTCCTCAACCTTCCTTTGTGTTTCTTGACCTTGATGTGTTTGAAAAATTCAGGTCAGGTATTTTGTAGAACATTTCTATTTGGATAAGTCTGAGATTTTCTTATTTATTAAGTATTTTGAGTTTTGGCTTCTACATGGGCATTTTAAGGGAATTTTGAAGCAGGTTTTATTGAAAAATTTTACCTATATTTCAGATGATTATGATTAGTAAATAATTTCCTATATAAGGTTATGAGCAATTTTGTAACATCAAATATTCATTAGCATTATAGATTTTATTTTAACATTTTTCCCTCTTGCTTTTTTTTTTTTTTTTATTAACTTGCAGAGAATACTTTCCACATAAAATGTGAAAACTTGGCTGGAGACTGAATTTCTTATTTAGATATTGCCTTTCATGGAGAAGAGATTACAGTCCATTTCCTTTTAACCTCTTAATTAAGCCTGTTTTCTAGATCTAATATAGCAAGACAAACAGAAAAAACATTGCTCATAATTTATAGAATTTATTTGTTGGAAAATTTATCTGACATTTTGTTTGTGTATTTGCCCTAATTAATTAAATTTCACACTGTTCAAACTCTGTAAAACCTGTCTGTTTCCAGCCTTCCTTGAGTCTGATAAAAATAACACTGACATTTTTATACCCATTTGATCATTTAAAATTTTATTGACATTTATTCAGATTCATCTTTAAAGACATTTTCTCCTTTATCCTTTCATTAAAAATAAAATTTACTTCTTCATCATATTTATTGCTTAGAATAAGACAGGATTTTTTTTTTTTTTTTTTAAGCCAGCAAGAATACCATTTTCTACTTCTGAAATTCTTTGGTGTGGAGCCTTGTGAATAAACTTGTATTAGATACAGCTTTCCATCCTATTAAGCATTGAAGTAGCAAGTTTTCAAGCATATATTTATTCACCAGATAGGTATTTACTGAATGTGCACTGTGTGCTTAGATATAGTTGAGGTGTTAAAGATTTGTATTGACTGAGACAACAGAATTCTTTTCCTCCTGGGGGTTATATTCTGATTGGAAGAGGTAGACCACAAAACACAAATAAATAAGCAAGATATTACAAGGTAATGATGTTTCAGGAATAAAGAACAAAGCAAGACAAGGAAGTGGGATGAAGAATGTATGCAGGCTACTTTAGGTTGATGGTCAGAGAAGGCCTCCCTGAGGAGGTGGTGTGTAAGCTGAGCCCAGCTCTCTAGAAGGACCACCTGCACTGGTTGCAGGCAGAGTGCGGCAGGCATTGAGGAACAGCTGGTGAAAGTGCCCCCAGTTGGGAATAAGCTTGTTTTATTCCTGGAACCAAAAAAAAAAAAAAAAAAAAAAAAAAAAAAAAGGCGGAGGTGGTTAGAGCAGAGTGAACAGTGTGGAGTGAGGTGAGAAGCTGGAGAGGTGGAGGGGCCACCTCTGCACTAGATATAATTTTATTGCACCATCAGGGACTTCATTAAAAAGCAGAGTAATAATAATTTCAAACCATATATAACAACAACAACAACAAAAAACCCCACTGTTGTTTCTACTGGGTTGCATGAAATTTATTTAAAAATTAGTAACCCTAATGTCTTAGAAATGTATACAACTTCAGACAGTTACCACTTTCCTGTTAAATCAAATTCTCCCCTCTATTTACTCCTCCTTCCCCCTTCCCAATTGCTCATTCCAAGGCCATCCTCTGCTAAGAATCTTCTAATCTCATTTACTTACTGCTTCTTCCCATCCCTGTGGTCTCAGCAGGAGTGGTGGAGAGGCAGGTGAGAAATTAGAAGCTTTCTAATTTCCATGGAAGTTTCAGCTTCCAGCCCAGGACTCCTAATTATTACTTTCTTCATTTCCTTGCAAATACTCCTCAGTGATCAGAGTCAAGAATTTTCACCCTCCTGGCTTCAAATGAATTGCACTTTAATGCCCAAGATTTGCCTCTTATTCATGAACAACTACTGCACCTTTTCCCATCCAGCAAATTCTTAAATGTTGGTTACCTCTAACTCTTGCTCTTTTTGCTTGTTCTCCCAGGAGAGAGAGCACTGCTGGAGGCAAACAAAGCATTGCAGATTTGGCTCATTAGAACGGGATGCTTTCAAACTTCAATCTGGTTTCTGCTGCTATTTGGCAGTTTTTTTAATTGTCTTTTCTGTACTCTCAGGCTCGCTCTTCATGGGATCTATTTTAGACCTTTTCTCTCCCTCCATGCCCCCAGTCCCAGCTGTCCCATCCTTCCTTGACACATCATCTCTCCACCTATTCTATTAAAAACTATGTGATTTTCTATTAAAAATTTCTGTACATTCTTTTACTGTCTTTATCTTCTTCTCATAGTTATGTCCTCTTTCTCTTTTCTGGTAACTGTAGAAAAAAGTATTTTACCAAAAACCGTCTTCTGTACAGTTAGCTTTTTTCCCACAGCCTATGGGCTTACATTTAGTTTTTATCATACTATAAATCTAACATCCCATTGACTGCTTTGTCTTTCAGTTTTCTTTAAAGGGGGAATAAATCTTATTGTTTGTTTCATTTATATGTTGGGGGGGGGAGTTTCCTGGGATTTAGAGACAAAAGATTCTCCCCTCATTCTCTGTTTCTTCCCCCTTCCTCTAGCTCCTCTCCTACCTCCTACTGCTTTCTATATGTTCCTTATATCCTGCATCATTGTCCCTTGCTTCTCCTCTAGCCTACATAGTCTTCATAGCTATCTGCCTTTGCTTGCTTTTTTTTTTTTCTAATTTAAATTCTTACTTTTTGGTGAATTCACAAAATAATCACAAACCCACCATTCCTTTATCTCCAATTATGAAACATACCTCCAACTATGATCTCATGTTAAACCAGTTTTTCCACTTTGATGTCACCATTTTAATTCTGAGTCCCCTTCTCCACAGAACCACTCATCATCTAGTTTTCAAATTACATCTCTTTTGCAGGGTTTGTCTTTATTAATCACAGCTATTTTATAACTGCCACCACCTTTCCTTTTTATGTCCATCTAATTTGTTCATTTGACAAATATTTGTTGAGCACCTATTATAGCATAAGCAATATTCTGGGCACTAGAAACACATTAATTAGCAAAACAAAATTTCTGCTCTTGAAGGCAATGATATTATGTGGGAAAACAGTAAAGAGAATGAAGTGCATTTTCTATAATGTTAGAAAGTGATAACTTGTCACGCAAAAATAAAGACAGAGGGACTGGGAATGTAAGGAGGCCAGGGAAGCTGGTGAAGAGAAAGTGACAGTTGAGCCAAGAGAGTATCTTGGGCAAAACAAATAACTCAGAGGAGGGCATTCCAGGTGGAATTTCCAGCGGGTGCAGATGTGCAAGAGGGTGGGGTAACTGTCTGCTCCTCTTCTTTGTGTTTTCTCTTAATTCCTCCTCTTTAAGCCCCAGGAGGGTACTTCTTGGTTGTTCAAACATGGATTTAGTACCTGTAGGATCTGTACTTATAAGCAGATTGTAATCTGTTGCCCAGTAAATTTGCTTATAACTCTACTTTCATGACGTATTTGTGTTCAATCATCCCTAATGACTACTATATCAAAGAAAACTAGGTTGCCTTTCTTTCCATAGTGCTCATATACTGGCACTCCTATATCTGTGATCATGCCATTTTTCACTACCTATGATGGCATTTCTGTCTTCTGTCCCATAGCACAAGAGCACCTATGTGTGTTGAATCTTTCCTGCATACTTTAGTCCACAGTTTTTCGTTAATAACACGTGAAAACGAAAACTTAGTATGAAAAGGCTATTAAATAAGTGCTCATTTTGGGAAAAAAATACAAATATGCAAAAAGTAAAAACTGTCCTCTTAATTTCAATTACTGCCTTGTCAACATATTGACGATTACCCTTCCAGCTGTCTGTATTCAGATATGTTGTTATTGTGCTACATGTGCTGTTTTATAACTTGCTTTATTGTAGAATCAATTGTTACTGCCGTTCATGTCAAATCATAATTATACATCATTAGCTTTGATGACTTTTTATATGCTAATCTATGTGTCTATCTAAATTTTTAGCACCTGTCCCCGAGTTTGGGATCTTCAGGCATGTTTTCATTTAATAAGGCAAATACTCTTACATTCCATAGTTTAACTTTATTTACCACCAACTATACTATTTTGCATAAATTCATAGACATGAAGTTCCTGGGTAAAGGGATATATGAATATTTTAGTTTTCATTTTATTTGAGTTAGTTTACTTATTTTGCAATGCTGGAGATCTAACCTAGGGCCTTGTGCATGCTAAAAAATTGCTCTGTCACTTAACATATCCTCAGGCCAGTCTGCTAGTTTTTAATGCATATTTCAGGGTTACTATTCAGAAAGTTAGGACCAGTTTATAGCTGTATATGAAGGTGCCTTCCCAAATTCTTGCCAAAATAAGTTGAATTTTTAAATTTTGCCATTTTATTGTTACTTTTAATTAGTATTGAGGTGGCAATTGTTGATCTGCCTATTGGTTATGTGTGTTATTTTGCAAATTGTTAGTTAATATTGGTCATTTGCAAATTGCAACTCTTTTTAATGCAGAAAGGTCTTATATAATTAGGATACAACTGTGCAAAATCATATCCCTGATAGTATTTATCCTTATACAAACATATTCTTTGTGTATATATGAATTATTTTGTCATATTGATTTCATATGTGTTTTGTTACATCTTCAAATAAACTTTAATCTTCAAATTATGCTTAAGAACTTAGTTTTATGGCTATATACTTTTATGCCATAGATTCAAGAAAGTGGTAGATTCCAGCAACCATGTCTGATTTGTTTTGTTTTTTAATTGATTTTAATAGAACTGTTCTCACTTTAAAGACTTGCTTTCTGAGTCATGGATTGTTTCTTGTAGGAAATCAGTCAATAAATACTCTTGAAATTACCCATATTATCTTATATTCAAGTTAGTACAGATTGCTTAAAGAGGAAGTCCACATTCCAGAGGGAGAAACAGGTAGAACTAAATTCAGTATTAGCATGGTCTGCTCAAATAAAATGCAAATCAGGAGGCTAGAAGCATTGCCCCTGGATGGGTTCTTAAGGAGGTTTGAGAAGGCCCTCTTGAGGACATGGCATGAGCTGAAACTGAATGTGAAGCAGAAGCTTCTCAGGAAGTTGAGCTTTCTGTCCAAAGGACAGCCAGAGCAGGCACTTAGAATTCATTTTGTTAGGGACATCACAAATAATTTGGTATTCTGAGGTAGGAAAAGTGTAGAGCCACTGTCTGGAGATAAGTCTAGAATTGTCCCTCCATGATAATTTGGGTCTAATTCTGCAGACAGTAAAGCCCAGGAAGGACTTTAAGCCTGAGAATTCCACGGTGGTAATTGCATGATAGAAAGAGCCCTCCAGCAGCAGGCGGAGGATGGCTTGAGTGGGACTGAACTGTGAGATGGCCAGTCATTAGGCCATTGCAACAGATCCCACCAGAGGTAATTGAGTTCTGTGTGAAATTGTCTGGCTCAGGCAACTACGTGACTATTGAAAATAATGAAGAAGGCCCCTCGTTTTAAAGTTGTTACTGTGATTAAGCGGAAAAGGGAAAAAGGGCCCTAGTGTCTTTCCTTCCAAAGTTCCATTGCCATTTAGAAGAAGCCAAGACACCCAAATAAATAAAAATGAATTAATAAATAAATAAATTCAGAATAATAAATAAAACAGCACTAACAAGCCTCTAACTCTTTTCCCTCCTGACTAGTGAAAAATAACTTATTTCTAAAGGAATAAATCAGCGCGGTACCTGAACTTGTGAACAATTAAGATGTTCCTATAATTTTCCTGTGTTAATGACTCTGTAGCATTTAGCTCTATTAATTTTAATTAATCACTCCTCCTTAGTGATCCATCAGAAAACAGTGGTCAGAAAACTGTCTCATGGTATAGTAGATGAGGTAACACTGCCCTGTCCCTGTGTAATTTTGCTCATTCTTACTATTTGTAGTTTCTGAATCATTAGCCTGTGAATTGATCACCCCATTGCCAGGACCTAAATCAGAGGTGTTTCATTTCTCTGTCTAGTTTCCCTGTTCCTTTGAAAACTGCCATTACCTTTTGCAGTAGTTGCTGGTGTTTTAGAAGACTTATTACTGGATGAGGTGAAAGTCAGTGAATGAATCAGTATATAGGGCATGTCCAAAAGTAAGCCCTCCCTAGTGACTTTCATTTTATTTCTTACATTTGTTTAATACCTATTGTTTCTTAGCTGTGATTTTTTTTCTCTCTTAAAGATACCTTATAAATAATTCACTAAGTACAAATGAAACTGATGTTTTGGGAATCTGGATCCTTTTTTAATCTAAAGCAACTTTTTACGAGTCATTTCTAAATAAACTCTTCCTTTATCATCTTCTTTTGATTGTTAAAGAAAAAAATTTCAGCTTTTAAAACATTAATACCCAAATATTGAAGCACGAGGTGGCCAATCATCTGGTTTGCCACTGAAAGGTTTTGTGTGATGGGGGAATTTAGTGATGGACCTAGGAAGTTTGGAGGAAGCCAAGGTGGGGAGGAGTCATCACCCTACTTAGTAGCCAAAGAATGTTAGCTCAAACTTTTTAATTGGAAGCTTCAATTTAATTGAGGTTTGCTTTATTGATAATAGAATACATTTTTAACACTGAAGTTTGTTTATCCTCTACCATTTTCTCACTCTACTTTTGTCATCACTGCAGTCTCAAAAAGACATTAAAAACTCATAGACATAAGATAGTTTCTCTATGATTTCTCATTGCTGTCTTTTAATACGATTTAATTAATATGATCCTGAGCACCTTAGTGTAGAGTATCTTGTTCCTTGTACAGGAGACTGGTATGGGTAAATTTCTGGAGGTAAGGTGGTTGGGATTGGGTCCACTTTACATATCTAACAGTCTTGCCTAAGGCTGATAGGAGTTAAAGAAGTTGGCAACTTTTATAGATAATATCCTTTATTATTAAGTGTAACCAATGAGGAATTGTAAAGGGTGAGACACAGTTTTGGTTAAAACATAGCATAATACAGTGACCAATAACTTCATGATTTAGAATTTAATTAATTTTCTTCTCCCCCCCCCCCCCCCCCCGCCTTGATTCTGGGGGATTGAACCCAGGGCCACTTAATAACTGAGCCACATCCTCAGCAGCCCTTTTTATTTTTCATCTGGAGATAGGGTCTCCCTAAGTTGCTTAGGGCCTTGTTAAATTGCTGAAGCTGCTTTTGAATTTATGATTCCTTTTCCTCAATCTCCCGAGTTGCTGGGATTACAAGCACACACCACCTTGTCCAGTTTAGACTTTAACTAATTTTCTGGGTTTTTCAAGGTAAGATGTTAGGACTACCTGCATCAGAATCTCATGGGATTGTTAATAATATGCTGACTTCAGGGCCCTCACATAGACTTACAGGGTTAAAATATCTGGGATTTGTGGTTCAGGAAATTTGTATTCTTAGTCACATGTATTATTCTTATTAAAAGTCTTGAAGTATGAGAATGTCTTTACTCTGCATCTGAGAAAGCCACTAATATTTATTGAATTAACTACTCATCTGCAGTGTATTTTGACCTAACCTTCTAGAATGGCACATGGTAAAACTGAAAGAGAACGTAGCTCTTTAAACTTGTGAAGTGTTCAGAGACAAGAATCTTTATGTTGATTCAGACTGTGCTGATCAATGTAGCCAAATGCAAATTAATGTGGGTAGAAAACAGTGGAAACCAGGAGTATGAATTAAAATGCATTGCTATTCATCATCATAACCAAGAACAAGATGTGTTATCTATTGTGGAACATTGTGTGAAGATGTAATATAAATGCCAAACAACAATGTTAGTGTCATTTGCTGATGGAGAATCATTGCACATTCATTAGACTCAGGACACTGTGTGCAGCTATTTACCGTTTCATGGGAGAGAATATCATTATGCTTATGGCAAAGTTCAAAAGAATGATTTTCATAAGTTTACCCTAAGACAAATGCTGGCTATTAGTCATTCAAGCTAAAGTATTGAGGCCTTTCTTCTTTTGGATAAAATATTGTAGCTATAACAGAGATTAAGTAGAAATAGGCTTTTAATAGGCTGTGATAATGAGTCGATAAAATTTGAGATCCAGAAAGAGTGACTTCAACTTGACAAATAAGGATTCTAGGTCTAATTTGCCCCACTCTGATTAGTTTTTACTTTGTTATTTCTGTACCCCAGGGTTTATCTGCAAAAAAAGCTAAAATCATTGACCTATTCAGCTCATAGCAGTGACCTTAGCAGTGAAATTCGAGTGGGAAATCATTGCTGTTATCTTGTTGCTGCTGTTGAAAATAAATGTTGAATGCGATGAAGAAACATGAAATTATTTTATAAATGGTGAAACCTTAATATTTATTAGTGATAGTGGTGGAGTGGCAACAGAACTTGGAAAAGTTCCCTTTGTGTGACAGGATAGGGAGGAAAGGAAATAGAAAAATCAATTTTTTGTTGTCCAAAGGGTGACTTATCTTTGAAGCATAATTTTAATTGTGTTGATTTTACATGGGTTTTATTTGTTTAACCTTTTAGGCCTAAAATATACTTCAGTGCCTGGAGTCCTTTGATTTCTGATCCATTCCTGTTGCCTATCTCAGAGAAGAGCTATGTCTAGACATTGTAGGGATGAAAAGATCTTAAATGTTTTGGAGAAAGAACATCTTACTCTCCCTTAAATTACTATCAAGAAATTTTTCCCTATGTCTCTAAATTAATTTTTAATATAACAGAAGCCCTTTATTTTATTTTGTTTAATTTTATTTTCATGTTAGATTTCTTGTCATTTAAGCTGGAAAATGTTCTGTTGGTTTCAAAGCCATCTTTAGTCACCTGTAGTGTCAACACTGTCATACCTTCTCATTTTGATACAGGAAAAATCTAGTTCCTTGGAAACAAATATTTTTCTCCAGTACACACAGGTATGTGAGGATAAGTGTGGGACCATCATGTTCTGACGTGGTTTGGACCTCATGCATGTTGAACACAAATGTCGGCTTGTGGAGAGACTTTCAGCAGTTTTTTTTTTCTTAAGGACTTTTTCTAAGAGTTTGCTTTCTGACTCATGTTCCTGATTCAGCAGTTCCCCAGAAATGGCTTCAATCCTTCTGTATTTGGCAGCACTACTTAGAGAATGTAGAAGGAAAATGATGCAGCCTCTTTGAGTATGTGTCTATATTTATTTAGATTAGCATTATCAGCTCCAAAAATATTTTAACATATGTTATCTGGATTTTTTCTATTTTTGCTTTGCTATACATATTTTCCTCCAGTGGCCCTTTTTTCAAATATAATTTATTACCTTCCATTTCAATTTTTGTATATTACATGCAAAGATTTTTTAAATATATATGGCTTAGCCTATACATTTAGTTAAGATTTTAATATTTCATAGCCCATAAATTTAGAATAGTAGTGCCTCACAGTAATCCTTTATGAAAAAGTTCAGCTGTGTTAAGTTTTTAAGGCCAATTTGCTGAAGTTGAGGACAAACTTTTATTTCAAACATTTTATGTCTCATACTGTGCAGTGTACTCCTGATCTTATGATCTTAATTCAGTTATTTAATATTTTTTAAATTCAATCTAACAAGATGAGTTTGAATTATTTTAAAATGTGTTTAAACATAAATGTGTTAAAATATGACTCAGGGAAGAGATGTAAGCTTTACAAAGGCCCTCCTACATCCTATGGTCTGCTAGACCAGTGGTACAGAAAGCGGTTTAAATATTGTAATTTATTTATCTGCCTATTATGAGCTCTTTCCTGTCCTCGGTATAAGGTTGGTGAACTCTAACATTCTGGTTTTACCTTTGAGAAAGCATGTTTCTTACTTTGCTTTACACTGGAAGGCAGTGGAACCAGAAAAAGTTGAGAGGAAGAAATAAAAAGTCATTTATGATTTCTGCATCTTTGCTGTCACCTGATTAGATATTAGAATTGGAGTGATAGAATTATAAAGATAAACCTACATCTTAGGGATAATCTAGTTGAAATTTCCCATTTTACAGAAATGGAAACTATGATTCAATGAGATAAAACAATTTGCCTATTTTCTCATAGAATAATCTGGAAGATGTTTTTTGTGTTATCAATCTTACTCCAGCTTTGATATCATTAGCAATAATGTTTCACCTATTTAAATGTATTTTTTGCTTCCCTACTTTAAAATAATTTACAATGGCATGAAAATTATTTTGTTAAGAAAATATAAGAAATATATTTTGTTAAGACTTGTCAAATGATCTTATCTATTTCTCAAGTCTAAGTTTTAGATCAAATCAGGTAGGTATCTAGCTGAGTTGAAAGGAAAGCAGTGGATAGATTTATGCCTTAAAATAGTGCCCATTGTGAACAAAACTGCAGTCTTTTTTGAGTGAATACACTAAAGGTGGCAGATATCAAGAGATCCATTTTTTAATAACTATGTATCTTCTAGATATCAAGATCTTTTGCCAGGCATGAGGTAGAGCATGGGCAATAATAAAGTCCAAGGATTCCACCCAGCATACCTCCTAATCCAGTGAGAGATGAGGGAAGCAAGGAGTAGTTTCACGGGGAAAGTGCCATGCTACTGGGGCATGTGTGTGGAGAGCCTAGAATTGGAAAGGACATGTGGGAGGTGGCCAGGCAAAGAAGGGTGTATAGAGTATTATGAAAAGAGTGACAGAGGTGGATGACCTCAGTTGTATGGAAAAGGGAAAACTTGCTATGTTTAAGTTACATAATGGCATTCATTTGGCTAGAGGCAGAGAATGTGTGTGTGTGAAATAATCAGAAAGGAGAGTTCAGGAGACAGTAGTAAAAGAGCAAAGGCTGGAAAACATGGCAGATTCAAGTCCTATACATGTTCACACTTAATTGTAAGAAGAAGGACACAATTAACTTTTTATAAAAATATTTTTTCTAGTTGTCAATGGACCTTTATTGCATTTATTTATTTATTTATTTATTTATTTATTTATATGTGGTGCTGAGAATCGAACCCAGTGCCTCATGCATACTAGGCAAGCTCTCTACCACTGAGCTACAACCCCACCCCACAGTTAACTTTGAAAACGGAGATTGATACGAGCACAATTTCAGTTTAGAAATCAATCACCCTGTCTGACTTTGGAGAAAATATCAAATGGGACAGAACTAGGTGTGTAAGCCAGGTAGAGTATAGTGGTAGTAATTTAGATGGCGCTGGTGGAACAGCAATGATGGAAGTTAGAAGAAGCTTTCATTTGGGCTAGAATATTGGAGAAGATCTGTTGGCAGCTTGAAGTACATAATATTTCATGTTGCCTCTGATGAAGTTCAGTGTCTGAAGATGGATAAGTCACTTAAGATGGGGAAGCAGGGCTGGCTTGGGGGGTGTGAAAAGGCAGGGGACACAAAGCAGAAGTTTTTCTAAACTCCCATTAGGACTAGAGAGAGGTATGAATGGAATAAGGCTAGAAGGTAAGGTGGGAAAGGGGCTGGGAGAAGGAAAGGATAGCTCAGTGTTCCAGGACTTCAACTCATTAACCCCAAAAGCCATCATAGGTATTGAAGCAGGACAGGCTTGTGACCAGATTTGTATTAGGTCTCTAAATAATTATGAATGAGATAAATAATATCAAATATTTAACATTTTCATTTTCATTTCTAAGTGTTCTTTGTTGATTTTTTTTTCCCTTCTGAGAGAGGATAAATGCCTTAGTTTGAATTCATTTAACTTTTAAAAAATGTTTTGCATCAATGGTCTAGGTAAATTTTATAAATCAAATGTGATATGCTCTGTGCTTCAGTAAAATAAATGGTCTTAAATTACTAATTTTAAACAAAACGTTGTTAGACTTTATTCTTTTTAAGTTTAAATACTTAGAATGAGTTTGTATTAAAGTATGATATTAAAATATCCACTCTACAGAGATATGAAAGGTAAAAGTTTCAAATTATAATTTGAATTAAAAATTCTTTTAAAGAGAAAATCTGTGAAAGTACTGGAATTTACTCAATTGTTTATTCTATGTAATTATATAGTTTAAAATTAAGTTCTATAGGACACTTTTGAATCATGTTCCATTTGTCTTACAGAATTCTTTAAGAAAGTAAATTATGGCCACGTGAAGGAAATAAAGTCTCAAAAATCTGATATGTGTGAAATTAGAAAATTAGATGAATGTTTAGTATGAAGATAAATGACAAATTATATGGTTATAGAGATTAGTATAATAATAGTAACCAATTAACAAGATACCAGGATTATCTGAAACTAAAACTGTATGAGTATGTGCCTCTAGCTTTTTGATGTACAAACCTAAGGTTAACCACGCACTATTATCATAATCATTATCATTATGTGTGCTGTTACAAGAATAATGTAGTTCAGGAAATGCTGACTATGGATAAGTTCTACCTTAATTTTGAAAAAATACATTTCCAACTGATTTAGGGAAGAAGATGTATAGATAATTCCATTTTTTTTTAACAGCTCAAAACTTTCTTTTGCTGTGTCACTAGTGTCAGCGTAGGTTGTTATATGTTTCTCGCTCATGCAGTGATTTTTTACTCTGCAAGCAAAAGTGAGAATAGAGCCTAACCTGGTGAAGAATGCTTTCCTTAGTACATTTTATTTCCTGGAATGGTGCCAGCCATCATGTGTCATAGGAATGGTTTATTGCTCTTTAGCCTCAACTTTGCCATGCCCCCAAAATAATGTGATTTCAATTTGGAAAAATAAAACATGATGTAATTTGCAAAAGTAAATTCTATATTATAGCTACATTATCCTTGCCACGTTTCATTTTTAATTATTTATAAGTAAAATGCTGCATTTTATTGTTAATATACATGTATATCTTTGATACAAACCTGAGACAGGAAGAAATGTTTGAACTGAAGAGTTTTTAGTGACTTATCTGGGTTTTTAATGGTACACTTGGGAGATTCTTCTGCTGCATAATGGTGCATGTTTCAAAAATACTTTTCTTAGAAATGAAATAATCTCCTTCAAGAAATACAACTTTGTTGACATAATGTCAGACACAGTCTTTTGGAGTTTTTTAAAAGTAAAATCTTTCAAATTTGTTTTTGATCACATTTACTGTTTGTCATTCTCTAGTCATACAATGAATATGTTTTTCTGGTTTGTATTTTGTTTTGGTTTTATTGTTTTTTACTCCTCCAAAATTCTCTTTTGGAGGCTTGTCCCCTATACTCTACTTTTTGTGTCTTGTATTCTCTACCCTGCATTCCCCACCAGATGTTTGGATGTTTGGAGAGAATCTTTTCTTTGAAATTTGCCTTTTTTGAAAACCAATAGTAATATCTCTTCACCTATAACTCTGAGAGCTATCTTGAAAACTGAAGGAGACTGAAGTAGAGAACTTGAGCTGCAGGATTAAAGTCCTACAGAGGAAAGGGTTTTCAAGTTCAGCGAGTGTCCCTGTGTCTTCTCCTGTTCACATTTTGCTCCCAGCTGCCACCTACTTAAAAACAGGAACCTTCCCAGTTCCACTTCCAGTGTTTTTTCCTTAGAAATATTTGATACTTTTCCCTTGTCGAACTTCATTTTTTTACTTCTTGTCAATACTTTTAGCTTCCCATCTTTATTAACTTATATGGTGCAATCTAGACCTCCAGTAACCTGAAAATTATTTTAGTTTATGGCAATAGCATTAATTAAATTTATTCAGAATCTATTTTTTATTGTATACAGAATATTATATACAGTTTTACATAGTGTCTCATGTTAAAAGTTTGCTCAGATTTTAAGTTTCTGGAGTTCAGATGTTATACATGGTATTAACTTTTTAAAAAATTAGTAGTATTGACCTGCATGGTCAGCAACTGTGGCAGATGAATATTGGGTTACAGTACAGTTCTGTCTAACTGGTCATGCTATCTTTGCCAAGAGAAATAATATTCTCAAGTAAAATTTTTCTATATATTACAGTATATGTATAATATTGCATGTCCTGGTTTTGGCTGAGTGAAAAGAAGTTAATATTTTATAAAATTATTAAAAAAACAATGATAACATTATGAAAAAATATGTTAATTGTGAGGAATTGAAAATGACAAATATTGCATTTTATATTATTCTCATCTTCATATTTATTTTATGTCATTATTTCTCAATTATGTTTTTTCAACATTTCTTTTTCTGGTTATATCAAAATTTCAATAGTATTTTAATAATATTTAGTATATTTCACACTGTATATATGTTTAGTAGGTTAGTCCTTAGTTATTCACTGTGACCTCCTTAGGTTTTAATAACAATATAAATGTAGCCAGTAAAACTATTGATATCCTTGACATTACTTTTTATTTATCGGAATAACCTTGTCACATATTTTTGTGATACTTTGCCCTGATGCTCTGATGCTAGGTAGCTGTGTAAATATCTAATTTACTTTGTAATCTTCATATATTTGAAAGGGCAATATTTAAAAGATCCTATATTCTCAAAGCTTTTATGATGCTAGAATAAATGATATGAATATACTCCAGGTTTGATATTACTTTTTGGGAATTTATGTGGTTGGTTCCTGGAACCATTGAAACAAATCAGTCACCAGTAGTGAAAAGATTTTAATATGCACTGAATTGTTTGAATTTCCTGAAGGACAGTATGGTGCATGATATTTCAGTGGACTCAGTTTAAAGTGTGTCAGATGTTAGAAGAGGTTGTGCTATTGTATTTGAGAAAATCACACATGCATCAGTTACAAATGTGGACTGTGGAGTCAGATTGCATGTTTGTGTCTGCCATGTATTATTTGCCTGATTCAGGGCAAGTTGATTACCTTCCCTTTGTCGTGGTAGTCTCCTATGACAAACAAAGGTAGAAATTAAACCTATTTCCATTTCCCTTTAGAGGGTAGGGAAGGATGAAATTAATAGTATTAAAATGAGATTTTATAATTAATATGCTTAGCACATTATCTACAGCTTAAGGAGTATCCAGTAAAAATATTAATAGTTGTGATTGTTACTAAAATCATTAATATTATAAGATTCTCAGTTTAAATCGTTTTTGAAGAGTAACAATAGCTGTAATATCTATAATTTTCTTAGACTAATTAAATTCTTATAAAGGATGGAAGTGTGTGAAATTACAAAAAAGTTTACAACATGTTATTAATGATACAAAAAATGAAGGATTTTTAGTTTTAGCATGTTTTTAATTGACCAAAATTTAATATGACCAAAATAAACTTAAAATTGGATTGATTTATACCACGTTGTGAGAATTACACCCAAAATATATACCTTTTATGATTAGCTTTGCCAACCAGATAATCATAAAAGAATTTCGCCTATGCTTTAAGTTAAAATGCAATGAAAGTCAAAAAAGTGATAAGAGCTGTTTAAGTCTTCTCTTAAACTGATTTAATCATGTCATTTAATTAAGTTCCTTTGAACTGTGCCATGATCTTGAATATAATAGTCAGTCTTCATAATATTCTTTTTAGATCTCGTGTTATCAACAACAGTATAACTTTCTCATTGTCTCATGCCTTTCTTTTTTCATTTTTGTTACAAAGTTTTTTTTTTTTTTTTTTTTGGTACCAGGGATTGAACTCAGGGGCACTCGACCACTGGGCCACATCCCCAGCCCTTTTTTTTTTGGTTTTTATTAGAGACAGGGTCTCACTGAGTTGCTAAGTGCCTCGCCATTGCTGAGGCTGGCTTTGAACTCGCGATCCTCCTGCCTCAGCCTCCCAAAGTGCTGGGATTACAGGCGTGCGCCACCGCGCCCGGCTTGTTACAAAGTTTTTTGAGAGTATTTTTTTAGTAGCTTACTTATTATGTAAACCATTACCAGTAAAACAGTAATATTAGCTCATATTGTCTGTCAAAAAATGTAATTATCATGACTTTTTGTCATCAGTGAGAAGCAAATACTGAGGAGTAGAGACTGCACATCTAAAGAAACTCTATAAATCAGTTTTTAAAAACAGGACAATAATTTTAAATCAGAATAACCTTTCATCAGAAAGTTTAATTTGTTCTTGTAATGTTGTCTTCTAAAATTATGTGAACTAGGAAGGTGGTTTTGTTACAAATTGTAGAAAATCCAAGCAACTGTGACTTCAGCAGCTAGGGGTTTGTTTTTTATTTGTAATGAGATATTCAGAAGCAGGCAGTCAGGCTGGTCCAGCAGCTTGAAGACGTCCTCAAATGGCCAGACGCCCACCTGCCTTCACTGTCTTTAATGTTTGCTTTTCTTACTTGGGATCTTAAGATGGTTGCAGCACCCTGACACATCATTTAAGAGTTATAAGGAGAAAAATGGGGACTAAAGAAAGGCCAACAGTGCTTTCTTCTACAGAGACCATCATTTTATTCAGAAAAGAACAATTCCTAGGAAATTCTGTCTCCATTGCATTGGTCATAACTACCTCCTCCCACCACCTGGTTCCAACTGTTAGAGTTTTACAAATTGAGTATTTATAGCTGTGCACATTTCCTTGGACTAAATAAGGGTTGTGTTAGTGAGGAATAATGGGATATGGTAAGAAATAATCTCAGAATAAAAGGGACTATGTTTTCAGTCAAGTTTTAAAGTTATGTTAAATAATATAATGAGAATATTTTATATGCAATTTTCCAGCTTAATCATTTAAAAATGCAAATAATAAAATGGAAGAATTTTATATTTTTCTTGCAAAACCTAATTTAAGTAGGAAAAATTATTAGTAGAGGACTATCATTCTATTAAGTGACTTAGTGGTAATTGCTCTGTAATATGAAGTAAGGCTGAGGTGTAAGGAAAAAGATGGAACATCAGCTTATTTTTAGTACTCCATGAATTTTGAATATATAAACATTAAAGCCCATATGTAGTATTATAGGGGATGGAATTTTATTGTATAATTAAATGCACATTTCTACAAGGAAGTTTTTTTTCCTTACACATTTAGTATGAATCTCATCACAAATTAAAAATTTACTTAGAGTAGATTGTATTTATCTATAATGTATTATTAATTCACATACTCCAATAACCTACAGTTATTCCCTATTTGAGGTATAATTCAGTAAGCCTGCCAAAATTTTAGGAGTATTAAAAAACAATTTAAAAGTATTTAATATTTAAAATATTGCATATAAAAGTAATCTATCACATTTTTATAAAAGAAGTAAGAATATAACTTAAACTCTATAGTGTGAATTATATAATAATAAGAGTATATGGGATAAAAACATACTGTTTTGAGAGTGGTATAACTAAATAGCCCTGAGAGTTTGAAGTCAAGTTCACCTCTTCAGGTGAAGTGTCATTTTACTAGCATTTTAAATGGTAAATAGAATTTTAGCCAGCACCAAAAGTAAAAGCTTGATGTAGTGATACAGTATGGTATGATTTGGGTAATGATATTTGCCCTTCTGCATGGGACACAAAATAAGAAAAGGGGTTCCCAAATCTTTCAAATAGTCAAGTACCTTTTTTGGGATTAACAGAATTCTGAACCGTTTTGAAAGATGAAGTTTATATGGTAAATTTTTTTTTTTGTTAAAATTATTAGTTTCAGTTACCTTTCTTCTTTGTACTATTTGCCAAAGTGTCTATGATAGTTTACCCTCATTGGGAAAATGGAAAGTTAGTTAATTCAAGGAAAACTTTATTCCTAAAACTCAAGTGTAATATACATATTTGAATTGTTCTAAAATAAGCCAGATCACTTATTTGTGCCTATCTTTAATTTATGTAACTAGTGCTTTTTGTTTGAGATTGTAATGACATATATGTATTACTGTCTTATATGTTTGTTGTCATATGAAAGTACCTCTTCAAACTGAACAGATTTGATCTGGGAAAAAAAATGTAAAACAGTTTTTCTCTGTTAATAATTTTTCAAATTAAATCATTTTATTTTTAGTGGAGGGAATTACTGGGTTCTCAGATAAATAATATTTTACTACCAGATGAGTTTGTCAAGCTGAAAATGTATGAAAATCTATATGTAGTAAAAAGTTTTCACAATGATCTACTGATGCATACTGCTAGTATAGCAATAATGTATCCATTGTAATGCACTAAAATGCAATGCATTAAAACACACCTTTTATTTACATACAATGCCCTCATAAGTTGGGTATTATTTCTGATATCTGTAGAAGAGGAAATAGTTTGAGAGTAACTGGCCTTTTATATGTCACAGTCTCATTTGAAACTTTGCCTATGTGAGATAAGTAAAGAAACCTCCTATTAAGTTAGAAAGTGCAGGTAATGCAAGGTATTACATTTTCATTTCATAAGATTGTTTGTAAAGGTACAAATTAGGAGGAAGTCAGTTTTGTACCTTTTGATTCTGCGTATCTGTGCATTTTTTTTTTCCTATTTATCCCAGGACAACCTTTTTCTTTGTCAAGAAATTTGCCTTTATATCCTAATTAGAATAACATGTATGCCTCTTTCTATTTCTCCTTCCTTCCTTTTCTTCAAGCCATTCCATGCTTTTCTTACCTACTGGTGTTTAAGTAAATGAAAGACAATTGCAGACTTCAGTGAATTCTTTTGCAACACAAAAACATCTTACAGGGTTATATTTTGGAATAAGATTAAAAAATTTTGTGGCTTCAATCAGATTATTTTCCTTTGTATCTCCACTTGGCTTGAAGTTTTGCATGTATGAAATGCCATGCTGGCAACCTGAGTAGCTCATTAACTGTTCATTTCTGCTTTCTTTGCATTGTTTCACTAACTGCCTATCAAAATTCAATGTGTAACTTGGGCCTGTTGAAAATAATGCAGCAAGATATCATTCAGAAGCATTATTATTGACAGATCACTCGAAAGTACTAGGGATTAACAGGGATGGAAAGCACATAAACACATTTTAGTTATTATGAGTGATTTATTTTAAAAGTTGAAAATAAATGTTTAGTGCATTTTTAGGAAACAGAGGCCAATTTTGCTCAACACAACACTGGAAAAAGGAAATAAATAATTTGCTTAATGATTTTTGATTAACCTGTAAATATCTATACATTTTATTTTTTCAAAATTGAATTTTCTTTATACAAACTTGGAGATTAAAGCAGACATATTATCTATGGTAAGAATGAATTTTGGGTGTTGAAGCAGATTCTATCTCTAGCATATTCTCTTTTATTTCTTGTATTACAAAAATTTTTAAATTACTGTTTGAATCAACTTAACCCCAGTTCTCCAATGACTGCTTTTTCCTTCTACTGTATATTAATTACAAAGTTAAACTTAAAAAGCATAGATTCCTACCTCCTTTAAAATTAATTTCCAATGTTTTGCTTTTCATTGAGAAATAAATTATTATTTAAACTTAATAGTGAATGGTCAGCTTGATTTTCATTTTGCCTTGAAAAACAAACACGTCTCCATATGAAGATTAATTATAATATAAATTTTATTAAATATTTTCATCAATTTTAAATTGAGGCTTGCTTTTGGGAAGAATAAGAATCCTGAGTCAGAGATATTCACCTGCATTGTTTCAAATGAATGAATGTAATAAAAACTTCTCTAAAAAATTCTTTGGCTTGAATTTTAAGGTTGAAGCTCTAAAACTGACATTATTAGGTGACCTGTTCCTCACATCATAAGAAGATGATGTAGGAGTTTTTAAAAGATGAAAAAACTGGTTCAGTGGAATTAATCTCCCATTGCCAATCTCTGTTTGGAAGGATATTGCTAAGGGTTATTAATGTAGAATATATTTGCCTACTGTAGAATTTGCTATCCTGAAACTTTTCTCCATCGCTTTCCCTATCCTTCATAAAAGATTGAAGAGGAGAAAGCCTAGTAAGATCCCAGGAGAATCTGAGATGTGGTTGTCCCTGTTGGGGTTTGGTGTGCACAAGTAAATATAGACACCATCAGGAGAAGACCCATATTTTGTGGAACCTGAAAATTATGCAACATAGAGGAACCTTTTTATACTACTTTTTATACTATATCACCTTTTATATCACTTTTGCAAATTTCATAAACTTTATCTATGTAAACATATTTCTGAGGCCCTTGTCAGGAATTTGAAAAGGTCTTATGCAAGAGAATCTGAAGTTCAGACTTTTTAATTTCATGATAAATCAATTTTTAGAATAAACTAATATTTGTTTCCTACTTTCTGAATTCAGAAACTGGGAAACTGGAAGATGACCAAGAACGGTATCTTAGATTGCCAAAATCTAACTGCATACTAGCAGCAGTAGCTGGATTTCACTGTCCTAGCGGAATCTGGTCCAAGAGGGGCTGCTTGCAGGAGGGGAGAACACTGTAACATTAAGAAAATCTGGAATGATTCTCCATGATCAGAAGAAGTCATAACAATTACAGCTCTCTTCTCCCTTACCTCCTTTAAAAAAGTGAATTTTTAAAGTGTCAACTTTAAGAAACTGTGAGGCATCTCAAAAATGCAAAACAAAACAAAAACACTAACTACCACATAAGTGTCATATAACAGAAACAGCATCTGGTGATTGTAGGGCCATATAGGGCAAGATAATTGGTCTGTGTCCAACAAAATAGAACTTAAAGGTGCTAGTGTTATATCCTTCTATCATCTATCCTCACGCCTATTGCCCTTTCCAATTTTGCAAGAGCTGGCAGATGGAAAGGGGATAAAGGAGGAGATGGAATGAAATATTAGACCACCTGTCCCTGCTGATATAGAATACATAATTTGAATTTAAGATTTAAGTTTGATTTTAGATAGTACTGAACCATTTAGTAGTAAAAGTGAGTTGTTATTATCACTAACAGGAATGTTTCATATCTTAGTATTATCTGAAAGATTGAAACATCAGAGGATTGAATATGAAGATCCAACACAGTGAAATGAAAAAAAAAAAAAAAAAACAGAGGGAAGCCATTTTTTTTCTTTCCACATCAAGTTCAGGCTGCGCAATGGACAAGTTTCATTTATGTTCAATCAGGTAATAGCGATGACTTTAGCTAGCTGGACTTTGCATTCCCCTTGTGGGCCTGTTTCCAGGTCAATGGAGTAAATATCTGTTCTTTTTTTTTTTTTTTTTTTTTGTGTGTGTGTGTGTGTGTGTGTGTGTTCTTGTTAACATAAACCATCTGAGGTAAGGCAATCAGCCTAACAAGACAAGAAAAGGTTTAATTATGTGGCAACTTTTCTCTAAATATGAAGGGAAACTCTAGATATAAGCCCAGGAAGATCCTATGTTATTCTAAGTTGTTAGAAATGACAGCAGAAAGCATTTCATATTATACTTATAGAGCACACTTTTACATATCTCTGGTTGTATACGAAGTATATTCACAGCATTCTTGAATTCATACATGCACTTAGGGTGTTAATTTGTTTATATCTTCTTTTAGTCTGTTTTCTGTTGCCCACAAAGAATACCACAGACTGGGTAGTTTATAAACAATAGAAATTTATTTGTCCTATGGTTTTGTAGTCTGGGAAACCTGAGTATGGGGTCAGTGTCTACTGAGAGTATTGCCATGGTGGAAGAATAAGTAAGCCTTTTCAGAGATGGGGCTGAACTTACAGCAAACCCAGTCTTGTGGTGACTAACTGGCTCAAGGAATAAGGACATTATTCCACTCTTGAGGGCAGAGCCCTCAGACCAAAGTTGCTCTTAACCAATTTTGCTGTTACTATGGCAATTAAATTTTAACTTCACTTTGCAAAGGGATATTGAAACTAAGGAATCTGAGATTTAATTAAATTTGCTTGAATTATTTATGTTACATAAAACATTTTAAAATGTTCAAAAGTCGAGTGGTCCAATTTAAAAGTACAACTAGAACTATGGTAGAGACTTGCCAGTTGTTCTGAATATTTAGTTTTTCCCTTGTATCTTATCATAAATGGCTTAATTTAATTATGACTTTATGAGTTATTTCCTCCAGAATATTTGAAGTTTCTGAAGGAAGTCATTATTTGGATTCCACACTACCTATATCTTTCAGGAGAATCAAAAAAAAGGAAAAATTTGAGAATTTTGATTTTGGGTGTCAGAAAAATATAATGTCCTGGATTTTTTTAGATAAGTTCTACTCTTCTAATTTGATACATTATTAAAATCTTCAATGAATCCAACTTTTGAGTTTTAGGTTGTAATTCTGGAGTGGTAGAGAAAGGCAATCGCCTCTCAAAGTCTTAGGACTGAATAATTTTTGAAACTTGTTGTGTCTTCTGAATCATTCTTGAGTTTCTGTTTCTCTGATCCTCTTTTTTCTCTTATTATTATAATTTTTTTTTTCATTTGCTATTGCAAGTTACATACAGTTCTCCTGAGCTTATCATACATCGGTATAATATATCATAAACTTAATTACTGTAGCTGTTCTTGCAGACCACATTAATGTCTAGAGCCTGGGTCTGTTTTAGAACTAAGAGACACTCATGACCATAGGAAGTGTCTTATCTTTTTGAGACTGTATCTTGCCTTCTTGGAGTGAAAGAAAGTGACAATGAGTCACTAGTCATAAATTAAAAATAATAAAACAAAGTAACTGGCACTAGATTCTGCTTGTAGCCCCCCTGATTAACTTATTCTAGAGGTGATAATATGTATATTCAATGAAGTAAAAGGAATTGTAAAGACTAATGTATGTGGGAGGAAAAGTACATTCTCTTAAATTATATATGGGTTTAAATAATCCAAACCTCCATGCCAGCGAAGTTGGAGTAACAGGGCCAAGGTATGCTCTACTATCTGGAACCATGTAAAAATAATAAAATATATGAAACATCAATTTCAGGACATTGGATATTGGATAATGGAAGGCAATGGTTCCTGAAAGACACGGGAAAAAAAAAAAAAAAAAAAAAAAAGAAGAAGAAGTGGTCCTCCCTATGACAGCCCCAGCTTCCTGCCTATACTTTTCCACTTTGGGATGTAGGAAGAGAAAGAATCAAGATGGAATGTGAAGATTTCCTTGAGTTGAGAAGGAGTGGGGGTCCAGAAAACTCAAAATGGTAATTCCCATGACAAAACAGGAGAGGAATAAAACTACGAGAGAGAAAGATGGTTGCAGTAGAGTTTACAATCTTCAGCTGGGTATGGATTAGCTAATGTCCATAAGGAAGCTACCTGAGGCACAAGAAAGAACCACTTAGATTAGAGGTGAAGGTACCTGGAAATCACAGAAGGCCAGGGAGTGTTCTTGTTCACATCAGCAATAGACAAAAATATCATACTTCATGATGTTATCTAAACATTAAATGTTCTGAGAAGGTTTTGTCTCACTATTGGGACAAAATTAGCTCTAGATTAAGATTTGCTCTAGATCTGCTTACCAAGGTTTAAAATCAAGGCTTGAAAAGTTGAATCTATTTCCAAGTAAATTAATCTTTTTCAGAACAAAGTTCATAAATATTTATAGAATACAAAAACATTTAGCACCCAATAATTTAAAATTCAGTTTCTAGCATCCAACAGAATAAATTTCTTAAATTCTCACATCCAATCAGAAGTTACCAGGCATTCAAAGAAAAAGGAAATATGATATGTAAAATAAATTCGGAGATATTGAAACAACTGTTAAAACTATATTCCACAGTACATAAAGCTAAAGAATGAACTGAACCAGTGCAGGTGTGATATTAAAAATACCCCAACCAAGCTTCTTGACATGGAAACTATAATTGGAATGAAAACTACATTGGGTAAGTTAAATGTGAGTTAAATATCATAAGAGAAATCATCGGTGAATTTGAAGACATGGTAGTGGAAACTATTCAAAATGAAACAAAATTTGTTTTACTAAAGGAACATCAGTTAGGTGGGGGGTTATCTGAAAGGCAGTATGTGGAGACAAAAAAATGTTAAAGAAACAATGATCACAGATTTTCCAAATTTTATGAAAACTATAATCCTGTGTATACATTATACAGGATGTTCGGTGAATCTTCAAGGGGGAAACATGAAAAAAACTACATCAAGTTAATTCATAGTTCAATTAACTATAAACAGTGATCAACAGACAGCTTAAAAGTGATCAGGGGAAAAAAGACACATATGGCAGAAGAATAGTGATGAACAACAGATTTTTCATTAGAATTAACATAAGCCAGAATACAGTGGAGCAATGTCTTTGAGGTACTGAAAGGGGAAAAATGTGTAAGTTAAAATGCTCTAATTAGCACACACTATCCATCACAAAAGAATAAAACATCAAGACTCTTTTCATATCCAAAAACTGAAATAATTAATCACCAAAAGATCCACATTGTAGAAAGTTTTAAAAGGAATTTCTTCAGGAGAAGTAAAATAGTACCAAATGGAGATTTGGATCTATTGTCACCCAAGATGAAATCAACCTAGTTCAGAACAGGGATGACCTTGGTTTGGGGATTTTTAGGATTGCAGTCTGGGAGATACCAAATTCCAACAGTCCTAGAGAATGCATTTCCAAGTTTCACAGAATGACCTCTTGTGAAGAATTATGATTGGTATATCGAACTGTCTTATAAGACAGATTGGGCACAATGGTAGGAATCAAGGGACATGGTTTCACAAGCTCTAATTAAAGCAAATGAATTTTATTTCAGAAGGTGCAATTTGACCATTTCATAAGGTCAGCATGTATCTAGGTGGGTATGTGCAGACAGCTTAGTTCAAATGTTCAGCTATGGATGGGCCTGAAATCTGGCTTAACAAGCCTCCTCACTCCATTTTAAATGGTACAAATCAATGCTACCACACTTTTTCTTCTCTGACAATACAAGTGAAGATCATAGAAATAGTAAATGCATTAGTGAATTATGATTGGTGCATTGAACTGTCTTATAAGGTTATTTTTAAACCTTCCATTTACTTTTTGCATTTCTGTATCAGTGCTAATATAATAAATATAAATTAGAAAGCACAAATCATAAATAACCTATTGACAAAAATACATCACTTTTAGACTTCTAGAATTGTCAATTACTTTTTATTAAAGTAGTCACCATTTTTTACTTTTCAATAGAATTGAGTTTATTAAATTCTGTAGTGTGAGGGAATATTAACAGGCTCACCCATGTGCCATGCACAAAGTGATCTTAAAATTATTACAGAGACCTGCGTATTATCTTTTATCTGATACCCACTGCACCAGCTCCTGGAAAATCCTCAATTAGTTCTGCAAAATTCTATGTTGGACAAAAGTAAGATATGTTTTTTCCTTCATGGCAGTATTCTCACATTAAAGTTCAAATTCCTTATCTTCTGTTGAGATTCTTTTAGAATAAGTGCCCAATTGGATTTTTACAGGGGTAATGAGTTCCCTTAGGAAAAATATAGTCACTGTGTTTTCCTCTGCCTCTACTTGTCTCCTGCCATGGTCCATCCTCTTCAACACTCTGGGAAGGACTGTTCATTCTGTGGTGCCTTCTTCATGCTGCTGTCATGGTACTGAAGTAACTCTCAGTGACTTGCACCCTTTATCCTATCTCCTATCTTGTCTTTTGGAGCAGAACAACTCACACATTCTTGTGAGTCAAGGCAAGAACTTTGAGTTTTTTTTTTTTTTTTTTTTTTTAACATGTGGATATGGGAAAATTAGCTCATAGAGGAGGGTACATTTTTGATTTCAGAATAGGAAGAGTGCACAAAAAATAGACAATAGAGTACTCAGGCTAATATTTTAAGATATTATCTGCCACATATGCTTTTATAAGCATCGTTTTACTGCTTTTATTTTGCTTTTTGGGAAATAACAGTATTTTCATGTCTTCCTCAAAATGACTAATATGGCATTATGTCTTATAGGCATATTTATGTATTTTATTCTCTGTAAGTAGAAATGAGGAATGGTGAGGTAAAGAAAGGGAAAAGACTGGATGATGAGAAAGTTGCCCTGTCAATTTGCCTCAGAATGAAATGAAATGAAAGTGAATAATAAAGTTTTTCCAGAGTAGAGTAGAAGTTGAAATGGATAAAATATTCACTTTTATTAATTTTTCCTTTAAAGTTTTATTTTTAATCATTGTTTTTGCTCATATAAGGAGGAAGGAGCATACATTTGAATCTCTTTCATTACATTTGCCTGTAGTGGCTCATATCTTACTCCTTATTAATAATCTTATTTTTTTTATCTGAAACACTTAATAAGCCAATAACCAAACTTGTTTATGCTGGTGCTGCTTCTCATATAAAATACACACGGATGTTCATATTGTTCTCTTACTTTTTCAAAGAAAGTAAACAACTACTGGATGTTTTTCATTGTTCTTTTCATTTCTTGAAAATTCTGGTATTATTTCTGATATTAAGGGAGCTGAATAAACCATTATAATCCAGTTTAGATCCTTTATATATAACAACTGAACAAAATTAAAATTGCAGGCTTTCTCTTCATATAAAAGTCATATGATTTTTTGGCATGCATAGTTGTCATCACAGTACCCAAATAAAGCAAAAAACAAACAATACAACATCTTTTCCCTTATGAGGTTTAATTGTAACAGAAACCCTTCTGGGATTGCCATCTGTTTAACCTTTGTGTTGAACTTAGTTTATAGATGTATGTGACATTGGTTGTTTTAAATAATGCTTATTTTATTTTTATGAACACTTATGTAAGTCGGAGATTTTAAAACATAAATATAGATACATAGTCTTTTACGTTTTCTTGAAAAATGAGATTTGGAAATACCAGGCTTCCATTCTTGCATGAAGTGAATAGCATCCATCCTAGTCCCTGTGTCATTTGCTTTCCAGGTTCCCGCAGTCTTTACACAGTCTGCTTCACTCATTCGTGTTACCTGCTTGGGCCTCTATTTGAATTTACAACCTCAGCTTTAGAAATGAAAGCCATAGTCAGCAGGTACATCTTCTGATTCAGACTGGTTGTAAAGCACATGTTGCAGCTGAAGACATAATTCTTAAAAAAACCAAGTATCATCTTTGATAGAAGTGACAATCCAGAGGGAATACAATTCCAAATTCCACATGAATGAGCCTGGAATATGTTTTAATAAGGGATATTCTCTGTTTTGGGGGCCATAAATTGCCTGTGCAATCATATTAATTACAGATGATTTTTCATGTTTAATGCTGTAGCTACCTTTGGGTTAACAACTTTCATTATCACAAGCTTGTTGGTGTATTGTTAAAACAACGGGAGAGACTTCCTTATTGTTTTTCTTCGACTCTGCACAGTGATTGGAAGCTATTTTAAGTAATGTCTTCTGTTATTATTTTCCTGCTTGCTCATATGTTCCCTGTTGTTGCCAATGATTAAAAAAATACCTCCTGGTTTCTTGGGAACTTGTTCAATACAGATTTTACATCCCATCCCACAAACCAGTATGCTCATTTTTGTTAATAAACTTTAGTAGTATAATCGTTTAATGGAAGCCATTCTTCATTAAGGAGGGTGCTTTTGTTTTCTCATTAATATTTGGTTGCTGTTGTGTTGGCTGATGCTTTTTTAGAGAGAAATTATAGGACTCTGATGTCACGCCCTAGATGAGACTTTCCAGTTTTAGCATCTGTCCCTTTGGCACATTTCCTGGTGTTGACAGTTGGGTAAGAAGACACCCCTGGGTTTTATGAAGTCCTCCTGCTACAGATGGTAGGCTTTTGCTTCTAAAGAGTCTGTTTTAGCACTGACTCTCTTTTTAATCTCCTTCTTATATTTTTTTGGTGAAAGTTTTATATAATCAAAAAATGATGTCTCACATATAAAATAAGTATAAAATTATTTTAATGTGGTATATGATATGAAATCAAAACCACGCATTTTTGAATTGGCAGAATCTACCAGTTCAGGTGCTACATTTGACTTGCCAAACAGAAAATAATGCACATTGCAAAAAAAAAGATCAGGACAGAGCACTTCAGTTTCTTCTCCTTGAGCTTTTCTACTGAGAACCTGCTATCCTCAGCCTCCTCAGCTGAATGTTTCACTTACTGCAACATCTTGTAACTGGCATTAATGTTGATAGGAGATTAAGTTCATGGGTCTGGACAAACCTACATCTATGCTTTTTGAGAAACACACCTTTTAGTACACTTAGGAAATATTTATGGAGTTATTATAATGTGTTAATCCTTATTTTAAGTGTTTTATATATTATTTAGGCTTCTTATCACCATAAAAATATACACTGTTATCATAGTTCACATCCTAGAGGTTAAATTATTTCCCACACCCACACAGCTAGTTAACAGTGCATCTGAGATTGAGCCCTTGACCTCTAACTCTAGGGCATATTCTACTACCCAGTATGCTTGATTATCTCAAATAGACTACAAACTGCCTGATAAGTTTAATTCAAACAGTTTTATGCAGAAACGAAAATATAATTTTGATTAGCTTTGTTATGTCATTTTCTTCTTCCTTTTCTTCCTGCTCTTCTTTCTTCTTAGTTCTCCTCCTCCTCCTCCTCCTCTGCTCTTCCTCCTCCCTCCATCCCTCCCCACCTTCTCCCTTTTCCTTCTTCTGTTGTTGGTATCAGTGATTGAACGCAGGAGCACTTAACCACTGAGACACATCCTCAGCCCTTTTTGTTTTTTTATTTTGACACTGGGTCTTGCTAAATTGGTTAGGACCTCCCTAAATTGCTGAGGCGGGCTTTGAACCTGCTATCCTCAGCCTTCTGAGTCACTGGGATTACAGGCGTGCATGGCCAAGACCAGCACTTTATCATTTTCTAATATTCAATTTTAATGTAAGGTTTCTTTCATTTTGTTATTTTGTTGGAATTTGTATTCTTCAAATGATTGACAGAGAATCAATTTTAATAAAACACAAATTGATTTGATGATTTTATTGATATTGGGATATGGTTATTTATTCAGTCAAATCTTCTTAATAAAAGCTGGTAAAATGGGATTAAAAAGTTAAGTAAAATAAAACTTCAGTATCTATGGAGGAAATCACATCTGAAAACAGAAATCTAGAAAATTAAATTGAGTTTTAAATGCCAGATGAAACATATGAATTAAGCCCATTTTATTTCCCAGATTTCACTGTAATGGCTTAAAAATGTATGTATAATTAATTTATAACAATTCTGTAGATCAAGAAAGAATATACTCCATTGATAAAACATTTTGATGAATTTTGAAGTTTTTAGCAATTATATCCTGCATAACTTTTTATTGTGGCAAAATACATGTATGTAGCATGTAAGATTCACCATTTTAAGTGTGCAATTCAGCATTATTAAAAACATTATTAGTGTATGCAACCATCACCGTACATCTCCATAAGTCTTTTCATCTTAGTAACTCCCCTTTCCCTGTATCTCGTTCCCATCCTAGCAACCCTGGTTCTACTGTCTGTCTTTGTGATTTTGACTACTCTAAGTACTTCATATAGGTGGGATTATACAGTATTTGTCTTTTTGTAACTAGCATATATCTCAGTGTAGTGTTCTCAGGGTTCATCTGTGTTATAGAATGTGTCATAATTACCTTCCTTTTGAAGGCTGAATAGTATTTCATTGTGTGTGTCTATCACATTTTTCTTATCCTTTCATTTAGATTGTTTCTGTGCTTTGGATATCAGGACACTGTCTGGAGAGGAGAAGGTGAGGCACCACTTCTTAGCTACCACATGGGTGTAGAAGTCCATCTTCTTATTTTCTTATGTATTCGCCATTGACATCATAGTCTCTTCCTTACTGCTAGGCAGGGGTAAAGTTCTAGCTCTCTGGGAGATTTAGGAATATATCATACTGCTCCCAAGGTGACCTCTATTGATTGAACAGAAAGGAGTGGTGTAGTCAGTAGTGAAAGTCCTGCTTCTCTACAAGCCCTCCACTGACACAAAGGGACACCTTGTTCTACCAGTCAGGAGTGGAATTCTAGGCTTCCCATGTGATCTCGATTGCCATAAGAGGTTTGTGTCAGGGAAGAGGTGATGGAGGTCCTTATTGTCAGGCAGGAGTGAAAGTCTTGGTTCTCCATTCATTTTCTTCTGAGACTACTACTTATGGTTTGGATGTGAGGTATCCACCAAAATCTGAAGTGTGAGACAATGCAAGAAAGTTTGGAGGAGAAATCATTGGGTTATAGCCTTAACCTAATCAGTGAATTAATCCCTGATGGGATTACTGGTAACTAGAAGCAGGTGGGGTGTGGCTGATGGATTAATTAGTCTGTAGAAGCAGGTGGGGTGTGGCTGGAGGAAGTGGTTTATTGGCGGCATGGCGATGGGGTATATATTTTGTATCTGGAGAGTGGAATCTTTCTCTCTGTGCTTCCTGGTCAACATGTGAGCTGCTTCCTTCTGTCACACTCTTCTGCCATGGTATTCTGCAACACCTTGTGCCCTGAGGAAAGGAGCCGGCCTCCTGATAGACTAAGACATCTGAAACTGTGAGCCCTCAAATGAACTTTTCCTTTCCTAAAATTGTTCTGGTCAGATCTTTTAGTCCCCAAAGTGAAAAAGCTGACTAAAACACCACTCTGGCAGGGAATTTGGGATAACTCATTATGTCCAGGTAGGGGTGGAAATCTAGATTCCCCACTTGGCCTTTGTTTATGTGTGTGGGGTAGGACCAAAGTTGTTTTCTGTGGTGCTTGACTGGAATAGAAAGGGTGATGTCCATGAGTTTTCTGTCTTGCTGGCCTACCCGATTTCTTGACCTTTTGTGAGGTTTTATTGTTTTTGCTTGTTTTGTTTGTTTTTGCTTGTTTTGTTTGTTTATGCCCACTCTCATTTCTCAGTTGCCAGTTCTTTTGCTCTAACTCTGATCAAAGGCTAAGTATAAGTCTATAAGGAAACCCAGAGAATTTATTACTGTGTCTCACCTTGGCTCCTGACGTTCATTGCAATCTTTGTCCATTTGGACTAATAACATAACAATAACTCAAACATCTTAAAAGTAACAGGAATCTCTTTGTCACAATTCTGGAGGCTAGAAAGTCCAAGATGAGGGTACCAGCAGCCTTGGTGTCTGCTGAGGCATGGTTTCTTATTCACAGATGGTGCCTTCTCATTATGTCCTCACATGGTAGAGCGGGCAAGGCCTTTCTCTCAGGTCTGTTTCATTAGGGTACTTATCCACTCATAAGGGGGCTTCCTTCCTAACCTAATTATCTTCCAAAGTTAATTTTCAGATGTTTCAAAACATGAAATTTGAAATTTATTTATTTGGAAAGTGATCATACTGAACACAAGAAGGTTCATAAAGGTTTCAAAAACTACATAGAAATTTAATAGGTACAAGTCTCTTTCACTTACGTGTTTACTTGCTATAACTTTCTGGAAAATCAATTGTGTAGTATATTTTCTAGGTTATCACATCATAATGATATGGGCAACAGTTTTGTCTAAATGAACAGTAATAGCACATAGTTTGGATATTAGGAATAAAATCAAGTCTATCTTTTATGGGGTGACAGTAAGAACTTACAACACAGCTACTTCCAGTTGTTACTATTTAACAAAACATGCTGGGCATGGTGGTGCATGCCTGTAATCCCAGCACTTGGGAGGCTAAGGCAGGAGGATCGCGAGTTCAAAGCCAGCCTCAGCAATGGCGAGGCACTTAGCAATTCAGTGAGACCCTGTCTCTAATAAAAATACAAAAAAGGGCTGGGGATGTGGCCCAGTGGTCAAGTGCCTCTGAGTTCAATCCCTGGTACCAAACAAACAAACAAACAAACAAAAAACAGTGAAGCCCAGAACATTGCTTTTGTAGAGCAAGTGGTACACACCAAAATTGCAGTATTTTGTCATTGTGTAAACCACTTTAGAGTTATACTTTATAGTCATTAAGTGAACTATAAATATTGCCTCTCTTGGGAAATCAGTAATATGCTTTTCACAAAACACAACTTTTAAGCTACTAACAATTACTTCTATTACTCATGTATTAATGAAATTAGGACTAAGGTCCTTATATTTGCAAAAAAAAAAAATAGTTGTAAGAGATAAGATTAAAGAATTTTTTAAGGAAAATTTTAAAGGAAATAGAGAAAGTTTAATTAATATTATTCTATTAATCATTTGTGTGCCTGTGCATTGTTTATGTGTGTGCGGGTAAATTTTTAAAAGCAAAAGTATTACTCAAAATTATTTGTTGGTGTGAACCCAGTAGGCAAGATTGATACTAGTGTTTTTTTTTTTTCTTTTCTTTTTTTTTTTTTTTTCTCCATTCTAGGAAAACAGGAGTAGGGCACAGAATTTGTGTTTCCAAAATCTAAGCTCTTAATACCACGCCCATCTGCTTGCCACTAAAAGTAAACAGCCTTGCTATTTCATGCCCATTCCAGATAACTGAATGAAAAGATTCTTACTTCAATTGAAATGAAAAAAATAACTTAATATGGAGATAATTTTCCAAGATAAATGGGCTTGGAGGGAGGAAATGGAAAAACCTTGTGTTCAGAACTCTACATAATCCTTAAGGAAGACTAAACTTTGATGGGTGAAGTGTGGCTACTGGGAACTGAATACTGTGAACCTCAGCTATGACAAATAAGGTGTGAGGTTCCAGTGCCTAAGGCAGGAAAATGGTTGATTCATGAAGTACATGGACTTGGACAGGGAACATCTTGTTACTGATCAATTCTCATCAAATTCTAACTTCTTCTATTTTTCTGGATTATGTATGCTCTGATAAAACCCTAGAGATTAATCTGTTCAGGGTTCCTGCCCCCACAGCAAAATTCAGTAAATGACCATGTTTGAATTTCCTTTCAATCCTGTGTGAAACGAAGAACTAAACCATATTAGATTATTTTGACTTGTTGGAAAAGTTATGAAATAAGACTTTTCTTCCACTTAAGTAACATTCATATACAAAATTCATACCTGTTGCACACATGGCATAAAATAGTGCTGTAGTTTTTAAAAATAGTGACTCCTATTTTTTAATCAATTCAAAATCTCATGGTTGATTGCCTTCTTCCCCACTTTCTCTTTCATCTGTTAGAACAGTGGGCTTTCAAATAAACTTGTGTAAAAAATAGAAATGTGTTGGCATCTTACTATGATAGCTCATGTTGACTGTCTCCTTTAAGAACTGGACAGTAGAAAGTCACATGAGTTTTATCTGTCAGAGGCTGGTTTTTCCTTTTACATTGTTAGGGAAAGTGATATCTTCTAGTGAGAGCAAGTGAGGAAGCAATTTCACATGACATTTCTAGGATGCGTGCTGCCCTTTGTCCATGCCTTAGAACCAACTCACCCAATTGTAAGAAATCTAGTTAAAAATAAATGAGTGAATTGAAAACCATTAGTCATACATGAATTGAAAAATTACTTGGACACCCATACTTTTCTTTAGTTATATCATTAAAATAAAGTAATAACTTACATTCTCAAAAATGTGATGAACCCAGTTTAATTTTTTTAATAAAATGGGCAGTGACAGGACTATTAGATACACTGGGAAACACATTTTTTTTTTAACCTAACACACTGGAGATTGGATATTTGGTAAATACCACAGGTATAGATATATTAATAATTATCTGATTATCTGTCCACTTTTACTAACAGTGGAAAATCAAATGGTTTGTGGTGTATTTTGCAAGTACATTGCAATAGAGAACTATTAATATATTCATTCTCCAACATTATCAGGATTCATTCTCATTTAACTTTTAAGTTAACAGATATATTGTGTAATGAAAATCATTGCTCACACTTTTGGTTGGAATGGGCAGTGGCAGGGTGAATTATATCAACAAAGAAGACAAGCTGCTCTTATAGAAGACATTGATTTAGTATAAATTACCATTTAGGAGTTTAGCTACTGAATAGTAAAAACTAGATTCATTGATAAGTAGGAGATCTTATCATTTAGTTGATACCAAGTGAACCTCAAAATTAAGCTCTCTCAGATATCTGCATTCCTAGAAGATATCTAATTTATAGAAGACTCATGTAGATGAGGCTTTGCATGAAAAAATTGGATGTTCAAAGTATCTGCAGATCTGCTTTGTTATGGTTTGTGAAGGTAGCTAAAATGCCAGCCCCTGGAATGGTCTTTAAATTGCTTGTCAGTCTCAATATTGAGCAAGTATGTTGTGGAGAACAAAGCAAAAACAATGTTTGGTTGCTTGTGACTATAGCATAAATTAACTCAGAATTGTTGAATTCTGTGCCTCTGTAACTTGTGTCAGAGACTGTAACTCAGGATATATATTTTGCTTTTCTTCATTTTAAAATATTTTCAAGTACTGATTTTATCTTAGTTTTATGACATTGGCAAAGTAGCATAGATTCCATTATACTCATTTTCCTTATCTGCATGATGGAAACATTACTTCTGAAGGAAAGGTGGGGAGTATTGTGTTAACCACTGAATAAATATTCATCCATCTTCCTTTATGTAAATTCAAAACTAAAAATTATGCTTAAAATATTAGTTTACAGCAAATGTCTTTGGGAAGAAAGTTGAATGTCTAGGAATAAAGCAATAAAGATGCTTCTTTTCCTTATCTTTTCTTATGTTTCTCTCATTGAACAATATTAAAGCATAGACTTATATAAATACTGTGTGTAACATATAATGAAATTGCTCCTTTCAAAGAGTTTCTTTATATTTTATTTGAGCTCAATTATATTATGCTACTGTAATTAATGAGATGATTAACAAAGTCTTCATTTCAGCCTCAGTGCCTATAGGATTTGGTCATATGCTTGCTAATTTATAATAGTATTATATTACTAATTATTGCTAATGTAATTAGAATAGCTATGCTGAGAAAATTGTAGATTAAAAAGTATGTAATTTATGGAACTTAAAAATATAATAAATTTTATTGTTATTTAATAAAAATGGTAACGTAATTCCAAATCTGATTAGAATTCTTTTTCTATAACTTCTGATGAATTTTATTTTAACAGGGTAGAACTATTTAAGTATATGATTTATATCTGCTCTTGTGGATTTGTTATCAATCAGTGATGTTTGCTAGTTTTGCCCTTGTTGAAACAGTTTACTTCAGAGATCATTTATTCAATGAGAAAACATAAAAGTGTATGCAATAAGTGGTAGCAGAAATCCTAATAATTGCTTATAAATTTTCTAATCAGAAATGAGTATTTTTCACACTTTTTCTCAAGAGAATTATTTTTTTTTTAAATAAGCTTCAAAACATTTGTATTTAGTATTGGACAAAATCACGTCTGCATATTACCATTACATTGACAAAAAATTTGATTATTCATACTGCTTTCAAATAACACTTATTTGAATTCATTTTACTAATATTTTCCTAATGTTTTGAAATGGGAGTTTAGCTTGTTGACTTTTATCTATGTTTTTAGTGAGTACTATTAATATACCTCTAAGACACAAATTTCCCTCTAAGAATAAAAATCTCCCTCTAAGGAAAGGTTTAGCTGTACCCTTAACTAAAGCTTGAGTAATGTAGTTTATGGTAATAATAAAGCTGGATAATAGAGTTTTTCATAAACTATCAAGGTATTTTTCAATTTCGACTTTTATTTCATTTTTGAGCTAGGATATTTGATCTTTATTTTATAATGTGCCAAAATATGTGACATTTCAAATTAAGCTTTGTTATTAATATCTAGGTTAAATGCATTTAAAGGATACATTCTATGATTTACATCCATTGAACACTATAAATCCTTTCTATGAGTGTCCTTCTATATATTTTTAAAAATTCATTTAGGAGATTGAAAATTAAAATAGTTTTTGATGGTGTATAATAAAATTGTAGAATTATATCTTCTACAAAAAATACCCCACTTTATTGTTTGATAATATTAATTTGCTACAGCTGCCTTATATAGTAGAAAGACTTGGTGGCTTGAACAACAGGAGTTTATTTTCCCAAAGTTTGCTGGGGTTAGAAGTTCAAGATCAAGGTGTCAGCAGGGTTGATTTTTTTTAGATGTATGTCTTTTCCCTGTGATTTCAACATGGTTTTTCTTTTGGGTTTACCTCTGTCCTAATCTCTTCTTTTTAGAAAGACTTTAGTCATATTATATTTGGGCCCATCCTAATCACCTCATTTTAATGTAATTTCATCTTTTTTATTTTTATTTTATTTTATTTTTTAATAATTTTTAATGTGTACAACTCATAGTGCATGAATTTAGCATCTTTTTACATACAACTGTTTGTATACAAAGTATATTCGTACAATTCAGGTCTTCAATCATGCATTTAGGAAAATGAAATCCGTCTCATTCAACCCTTCTTTTCTTTTTTTTTTTTTTTTTTCCTTTTCTCTCCCTCCCTCCCCCCTTGCTTCCCCCCCTTACCTTTCCTTCCCTTTGACCATTCTGTAATTTCATCTTTAAAGATTAAAAACCCTCTCTCCAATACAGTCACATTCTATGGTATTGATTATTAGGATTTCAGCATGTGTGTTTTGGAAAGGCAGTTATTTAGACCATAATGTTGATTAAGATTAATCTTCACTCACATAAGTCAATATAACTTCGTTCATTTCATTTCTAAATAATCCTTTCTTATAAATCTTCACATAAGTGAAATTAATGTTATTTTAAGGCTGAACAATAAAAATTACTGAATAGAGAAAGATTTTGTTATACTCAAATTGAGAATTTTTTCTTCAAAAATAAATAGTTCATTTCTTTCAAATGTACAACTGTCATTATAAAAGTAATTCAACAAAAGTAATTTTCCTTTGCAATAGCAGTAACAACATGGACATAAACTACCACATAAATTACCAAAGTCTATGAATAAATCCAAGAAAGAATGTAGAAGATATACACAAAGTATGGAACTTTATGGAAGGAGATTTTAAAAACCTGAAGAAATAAAAAGAGACATGTTTTTGGTTGAAACAAACTTTATAATGTAAAATACTAATTTTCTAAAAACACTTTATTTAGTGCAAACTTAAGTACAGAAATAGAAAATATTTATGCATCATTAATCGATGTTAGCTAATCACTAAAGTTTCCTGAATACTTACTAATTTTCTGTAGTTTCTCACGTACATATTCTATATCATGTCCCAAAATTTTTCAACTTATTTTATTTAAAAGGTCCCATGTAAGGCTCTGGACTCTCCATAACTTGTTCTCCTCAATTGTAACATAGGAATCATAATTGTGTCAATAACACAAAATGTTAGAAGGCTTGAGATTCTATTAAGCTATTATACAGAAGATCTAGAATTCTACATAAGTAAAGGAAGCTGTTGATAATGTGACTAAATGCAGATAAAAACTTCTGAATCATAAAACATCATGAACAGAGTTAAAAGATATGCAACAGAAAGGGAATATTTGCCATAAAACAAATTATAATGTCTAAAATATTCAATAGATGTAGCCAAATTGTACAGTTTAATAGAAATAGTATAGAGTGATCTTTATGTACAAGTTTTTGTTAAAACAGCAGTCTTGTGGGGATGATGTTATTATTGATCTTAGGTGATTAACCCTTGTGCTTTCATATTGGACATAAATTTTGTCTAGTGGTTTAAAATATAATTGCCATTGTTTTTGTAACAGGCCTTTTTTAGCTATTGAAATGTTTCTTTGTAATGGATTGCTAAAACTATAACAATGAGGGCAAAGGCCAGTGATATGACAGTTTCCCATTGCTTTCAATATAGTTATACTGATTATACTACCCTAGAATTGGATGACAGTAGTGCTTATTAATAACAAACCTGATTGACTCAAAGCCTTTTAAAAATAGCATTGTACATTGGCTTATTAAAATTGTATTGACACTAGCATTTGAAAAATATCTCTTTTATTTATCTTGTTATTTCTTTCTTTATTATTGCCTTTATCCAGAATTAAGATTGTAAGAAATCTAATCTTAATTTTAGAATTCATTCCAGATTGCAGCATTGAAGTATAAATACCATGTCCTTCATCCAAGTTTGATTTCCACTGGATTTATGTTTTTTTTTTCTTGTACTTATTCTATTTTGGCAAGTTATACTCTATAGTCTATATTTTATTTTTCCTTTTAACCATGTTAATGGCTTTTAATCAGATTTTAAATATGCTTCAGATGGTATTTCCAAAAATATTTTATACATTTTCTTCATTTATATGACATAAAGGAAGATTTGCTCATTTACTCGTCTTACACTTCCTTTTTTAAAAACATTACTTTGAAATAATTTTATATTTAGAAAAAGCTATATAATTATTAAAGTTATCTAACTTCTTTTAATGTTAATATCATTCACAATTCTACTACAGTTATAAAAACAGGAAATGGGCATCAACACCTTAATTCTTTACTATAAAACATTTGAATTTTACCAGTTTTCCCACTGTATTTTTTTTAATAATCATTTTTAGAATGGTTTGGATCCTTAGAAAAATTGTATAGATTAACAAAATTCCCTTTTATTTGTGGTCTGTATCATGAATATTTGCTTACTTTTATCAAATAATATTCTTGCATCTATTGAATGGTTAGTTTCTTCATTCCACTAATGTGATTTTTGAATATTTAATCAACCTAGTACTCCTTCATTAAAATTTGAATAACCATACTTTTAACAATACATGGAATACTATCCTTTTATATATCGGTGGACTTGATTTGAAATGAGTTTACTATTTTGCATCTATTTTTATGAGACAGTAGCCCACAGTTTGTTGTTGGCAAGAATTATATGCAATGTCCTTGTCAAGTTTGTCACGAGTTCTACCAGCTGCATGAAACAAGTTGGGAAAACTTTTCTCTATTTGCAAGAATTTGTGCCAGATTGATATTATCTCTCTCTTAAATGTTTGATTAAATTCACCAGTGAAGATCTCTGAATCTGGTTTGAGATTTCAAATGAACATCTAATTTTTGGTTGGTATAGCACTATTCTATCTTCTTTACATCAATTTTGTTCAGATGTCTTTTTAAAAAATCTGTCTTTACTCTTAAGTAAATGTAAACTTATATGTGACATTCTGTATTATCTTTGTAATATCTGCAGCATCTGTAAAAATACCTCTCTTCCCAGTTCTGTTATTGGCAATGTGTATTTTCTATCTTTTCCCCTGATCAGTAGAGCTTATAAAAGAGTAAGCTCTTGAATTTATTGAGGTTCTCCATTGTGTGTCTGCCATTTTGTCACGGATTTCTTTCATTACCCTTCTTTTTTGCTTTCTTCTACTTCTTCTTGGGGTTGATTTATCTTATTCCCCTAGCTTCTTGAGATGAAAGCTTATATTATTATTGATTCTTGAGTTTTCATTAATTTCAGAGTCTTGGTTTTCTTCCTAAGTTTTATCATGTGGGTATTGTTAGAGTTTTGTTGCTGAATTTCCAATTATTTGAATATTTTACTTAATCTGATATTCTGTACATTTACAAACATTATTCTTCGTAAGGAATCCAGGCCTCAAGAAATGGATTTATAAATTGAGGTAGAGCAGGAGATGCTCAAATTCTAATAATTTTAATTTTTATTACTACATTGCTTCTGCCTATGGTCAAGATTTTTTGTTCATCATATCTATGAGGATAATGTTAAAACATTTTATCCCAAAGTTGCATTTACCTTGTTCTCACAAACTTGAGCTTTCTCTGTTGTTGAAATTGAATATAGATTAATATGTTATTTATTGCTTCTTAAGTGTACTTAGATATGAAGTTACACAGAAGAAATGCAGAAAAAGTAACAGTTTTATCCAAAGGCTGGTGTGATAGAGTAGATGGCTTGGATTTGGCTCGCTTGTACTATCTTTCTAATATTAGATAAATTTTCATTGTGTTTCTTCATCTGTAAATTGGGGGTAATGAATATAGATGTAGTTTTCAGGAATATGCTATCACAAATTCTGTTAAATTTTAAACATTTTTTTTTTCTTCTACAACATCTCACCTTAGATGTAATTTTGGGCACATTCCTTTTTTGAAATTCATCCTGAGCCGGGCACGGTGGCGCACGCCTGTAATCCCAGCACTTTGGGAGGCTGAGGCAGGAAGATTGCGAGTTCAAAGCCAGCCTCAGCAATGGCGTGGCACTCAGCAACTCAGTGAGACCCTGTCTCTAAATAAAATACAAAAAAGGTCTGGGGATGTGACCCAGTGGTCGAGCGCCCCTGAGTTCAATCCCTGGTACCACAAAAAAAAAAAAAAAAAAAAAAAAAAATTCATCCTGGCTGTTAATTATTATTGGTACCAGGAATTGAGCCCAAGGGTGCTCAACCACTGAGCCACATTCCCAATCCTTTCTATATTTTATTTAGAGACCGGGTCTTGCTCAGTTGCTTATGGTCTACCTAAGTTTCAGAGACTGGTTTGGAACTCATGATATTCCTGCTTCAACTTCCCCAGCCATTGGGATTACAGGCATGTGCCACTGTGCCTGGCTCCCCTAGACTTATTATGATCCATGTTTGATAGTTCAGAGAATATCAAATGAATTAAACTTTCCATATGTTGGAAATCTGTATATATATTAGAGTTCTATAAAACTTGTGCTGTGAGTAGTTATATCTTCATAATGTCATAGTCATTAAAGGTATTATGTGGTGCAGTGGAGCAAAGTCCTTTATTTTCAATCTAATTTAATGTTTAGGACAAAATATATTTTAAAATTTTATCACCCAAAAATATGTAGTAGAAGGAACACACAATTATATAAGAGGATTTTGACTAGAATCCACCCTTGGAAATTATATGATCTTGGAAAAATTATAAAACTTGTCTGTAAGCTCTGTATGTTTTTACATACAATGAGTAAAAAAATGACAATTTTCTAAGTTATTAGAAATAAATTAATATTGTACTTAGAATATACTTTAGGAGCCAAAGCATTTTAACAGTAAGTATGAATTTCTCAGAATGGAATAATGCATATTAGCAAATAAAATATTATAAATCAAGAGTATAAATTAAGACATTTGAATGCAACAGAATGTTCTTTCCACTTTTTTTTTTTTTTTTTTGGCATTTTTCTAGATGAGCAACTAAGGCAAGCTGCTGATTTTGTATTTGTGAGCAGTACAGCAGTATAATAAGCGAAGTGAATATTTTGGGGAGGAAGATTTAGTATTGCAACAGCTGGTTCAGGCTGTTGCCTTATCAGAAATAGTGCTTCTAGACTATCAAAAGTAGGAGTGAGATCTTAAAATACAATTTTCACTCAAACAAGAAAGCTCTTCGCCCTTTTTCCCTCCTTAAAATTCCCACATGTATATCTCAACTATATATATGTGCACAATTTTTTGTTCCCTATACACTAGATCTTACTAGGTAGTATGGACTGGACATAGATTTGGACAGTTCTCTCTACTTTGTAAACTTATTTTTAAATTCTGATTTTGATGGTGTCTTAACCTATTCAGGCTGATTTAGGAAAATATAGACTGGGTCATTTACAAACAATAGAAATTTATTTCTCAGCCCTGGAAGCTGGGAAATTCAAGATCAAAGTGCCCGCAGAACTGGTGTTTGATGAGGGTGTGCTCTCTACTTCAAAGATGAAGCCTTGTCAATGTGTCCTCACCGAAGAGAAATGGCACTTACTGGAGCTTCACCCAAAAGAACACTAATTCCATTTCTGAGGGAGAAGTGCTGTTGGCTTAGTGATTTCCCAAAGACCCTGCCTCTTATCAGTATCACATTGGATATTATGCTCCCACACATGAATATTGGGGGAAAATCAATATTTAGAATGCAGCAGATGGCATTTAAAACATTCTATGCTTAATATTGGAGAATTGCTCAGCCTTTCAAGTTCATTTGAATATAATCTTCACTAAGTTAGGTCCTTTACTTCAAGCATTTTACAAACCTCTTAATAGAGAACCCCTTGGAAGTTTTTTCAGGTTGAATGTTAAGCCGAGTAACTTTGCAGGGCTTCTGGTGGGGAATTCCAGAATTCTAGAGCAAAGGTTGTTTTTGCCAGTATGGCATTTGGGCAACTACTTGTTCATAATTTATATAAGGTGATGAATTCTAAAGAAGTGGCACGTTAATGCAATTTAGTACAAATTGAAGACATAAAGCACACAACATAATAATGTAAGAGCTTTGCCTCAGTAAATATGTATGCACTTTAATGCTGGATGTTCCTGAAGGAATAGAATTCTTGGATATCAGGTGAGATGCACTGAGGGAGAAAGCTTCTTTCACTTGAAGAAAATGCTGATCCCTTTATTGGATTAAATGTTAAGCTGAATATATAGGAGGAAAATTTATCCAGACAGGAACCCAACTTTAAGGGAAAGGATACTTCTAAAATATTTTGTCTTGACAACTCTTTTTTACCTTTTCTTTAGGGCATTATGTTTAGTAATTTTGAGTTTGCCGCTTATGCTGTTGATTGGACTCTTGAATCTTAGACGTCTCTGACAACATAAAAACAAGTTTCAGAAGCACAGAAAGAATATGATTGATGGAAATTCTGCTTTTGCTGATTCAGGAACAGATGATGTTCCTAATCCCTCTATTAAATATCCATTTAAAATCTTTGTGTCTGTAGCCAACTCAGAGCAAGACTCATGCTTATAAAGCACAGGGTCATGTGCAATTGGATTAATCCCTAGAAAAAACACCCAATGCTGGGCCATGGACTTTAATTCTTAGTCCTTTGTATAGTCAAGTGTTTGGAGTGGACTTTCAGAAAATCAAGATTCTGACCTGTGCCAGTAATCCACTATTTGCCGGTTGAAGTGATTCCTTTCACAATATAACTAAGGGAGTTTTCTTCATATTTATTTTACATTAACTTAATTTTATTTACAAAATATTTCAAACATACAGGTAAAAAGAGAGATTTCTATATTTACCCACCCAAATTTAACATTTATTTAATATTTATTTTATTTCAAATTATTTGAAACATTTGATTTTCTCTTTTAAAATATCTATCTGTAGAAAAAGATACCTCCTTCCTTTCTTCCTTCCTCCTTCTCCCTCCCTTTCTTCCCTTTCTTTTAAGAGACCTATACGTATATATCACCACCAAATATATATATCACCACTAAGACCTAACTACCTTTCCTTGTCTTCCTTCCACAAAGAAAATTCAATACCACCTGCAATTGTTTTTACATACATATACATAGGTATTGGTATGTACCTATAAAAATAAATAATGATTAGTCTATTTTTAAAATTTGGGTAAATTATATCATTTGCAAATTGCCAGTTGTAAAATTCACTGTATGTTTCAAAAGTTAAGATTTTGTTCATGTATTTTAACAGCCCTGGGGTCTTACAGGGATGAACAGTGTTCATTAATTGATAACTTGATTAGCTGATAATTTGTTTCCAATTTCATTTATTACCAGCTATTCTGAATTGAATATAATTTAAATATAAAGTTTTTTAGATAGTACAGTTTTTCAATTTCCTTCTGTCATCTTTAATATTATTTATTTTTGCCTTCTATTTTTTCTATTTTTTTATTCCAAGTTGTTATAAATGACAGCAAAATGCATTACATTTCATATTACACTTATACAGCACATGTTTACATATCTCTGGTTGTACACAAAGTATATTCACACTATTCATGTCTTCATACATGTACTTAGGGTAATGATATCCATCTCATTCTACCATCTTTTTTTTTTTTTTTTTTTACACTTTTGCCCCCTCTTTTTCCCTCCCTCCCCATTGGCCATTCTGGTGTTCCTCTAATCCTCCTATGCTCCCTGTCCCAACCCCACTGTGAACTGGCTTCCTTGTATCATAGAAAACATTTGGCATTTGGCTTTTTTGGGATTGACTAACTTCACTTAACATTATATTCACCAACTTCATCCATTTACCTGAGAATGACAGAAGGAAATTACCAATCCAGGGGGAAAAAAAAGATGCTATATCAAGTGCTATAATAATATGTAAAATTAGAGATATAAAAAGCCATTCTTTTTATTTAAAAAAGAGATGCTGTATTGATAATGCCTCATTCAGGCAAAATGGAAGACCAATACTTGACTTTTTGGTGTTTTTCATTAAATACTACTATTCTGCCCACTGAAGTTCATTACAAACTATAATAATTAATAAATTTCCTTATTACAAAATATAATAATAAATTTCTTTATTTTGACATACAAAAAAGATGGTACAGTTTTTCAAGTTTACAGAATTTTTAACAAAAATATTAAATGTCAGGGAATATACATGAACAGCTTTCCTAAGTACTGTGTAACCATTGCCAAATTACTCTCCAAGTGATTGCTACAGTTTATACTTTTACCATTTATTCATGAACTCTATAATCAACACATCCTAACTAACAATTGGTGATATTAGACTTTCAAAATTTTAGGATAATCTGGTGACTGCAAAATGGTATCTTTTTAATGTTTTAATTTACATTTCCCTGGTTCTACAAAAGTTTAACCTTTTTATATGATTGTTCATCATTTGATTTTGTATTATATTATCTATGTATTGAAGTGTAGGAGTTCTTTGATTATTTTGGATATAACTTTTTCTATGTGTACCATTTTAACTATTTTCTCCCAGATTTTGGCTCTGAACATTTGCATAGGAATATTTGTTATAAAGTAGCTTTTACTTTGTTGTTAGATTTAGGAGCTCTTATCTTTAAATTTAATTGTTTGGCACTGCAGATTTACCTTTGTGGTAGAGCTCTTGCCTAACGTGTAAGTTCCTGGGTTCAATTCCCAACAGCACAGAACAAATAAGTGAATAAAATCAGTTGTTTTGTTTCATTTAATGAATATGTTCTTTAATACTATAAAGGCATTCTCCTCTGTTTGACTAAGTGTTATAAAGTTTTACTTTTTTGTCTGTAATCTCTTTTGAATTCTTTAACCTATATTTTATGAGATCATGATACCGCCTCATTATTTTCTCTTTGGAGAGTTGACTTTCACAGAAGAAATAGAGCACATTTTATCCACCCATTTGTAATGCCATTTCCAGCTTTACACATTTCTGATTATTCCTGCATTTGCTTTTAGGCTTTAACTTTTTTTCAGAAACATGTATGTTTATCCCTGCACCAGTATCCCACTATTTTAATAATTAGAGTTTTAAAATAAGTCACTATGCCCCATTATTAGATGTTATCACTTTATATATCACATGATTTTAGGATCTGCTTTTCAAGTTCTGGGGTAAGAATTATTGTAATGATGACTGGAATTTCACTGAACTTTTAGATTTATTTGTGGAGACTTGTCATCTTCATAATATTTGGTCTTCCCTTTCTTACATATGTTTTAATCTTTTCTGTTTCAACACACATACATGTGGAATAAAATAGATTATGTTCAGTAACTTTATTCTGTTCTGTCAGAGGAGGGGATGTAACCATGGAAGAGGAGGTTAGATTGATGTGACCACAAGCCGAGGAATGTGGATAGCCTTTAGAGACTGGAAAAGGAAAATAATTGGTTCTCCCCAAGAGTCTCTCGCAAGAACCCAGCCCATCAATACCTTGATATTATACTTCTTATCTCCTGAAGTACAAGGTACTAAACATGTGTTGGCTTAAGCCGTTAAGTTTGTGCCAATTGTTTACAGCAAAAATAGGAAGCAAATGCACCTTCTCGTGAAAATTTCTTTGTAAGGCTCTAATTCAGCACGAGGAAAAAGTACCTGTAGTATTAAGAACCAAAAACCAAATCATTTAAAAATTCTGTTATTTTAATGAAGTTGATTTAGTAGTACAGGCACTTAATGGAGTTCAGTTATTCACCCAAGAGCTATACATAGGTCCCTGAAGAGGGGACCAGGCCTTAAGTCTGACTGAAAATAGAGGATGCAATTATGGCCTATATGTTTGAAGATGTGATTGTGCTTATGAAAGTGATCCCAGCAATGTCAGTTTACCTCTCAGAACTTGGTTTCATCCATTCATTTTCTCCCTTCCTCCGTCCCTCTTTCTTTTCACAACTGGATTTATATCTTCTATCTGAAGGGGTAGTTATAAGAAATAAACAACATCTATATGTAAACTTCAAATAATATGCAGAAAATTATAGCAGGGGGGACCTCCCTAGGGTTCATACAAGGAAAAATACTATTGGAAACAGGAAACAAATTGGTAGTGGAAATAGATGATGCCTGTTTGACTATTGTTTTTACATTACATTGGATATTGACTTGAAAATGTTGTAAGTAGCCTTTAGTGATTATTGAGAGGTTTAGGTAATTTAAAACTATTTGTTCAAAAGAAAAGAAAGGAAAAAAAGCCATGCAGGTGGTTTTCTGGAAAGTGTAGACAAACCTCCATTCTACCAAGAATTACCTGCTTAGGTGATATTATTTAAATTCTTACTGCCTCATAGTCTTCAACTGTAACAGGAGAAAAGTTTCAAGGCTTTGCAGAACTGTTGTAATGCTAAAATGAAATAATATAATGAAAGCACTCAGTCCAGCCAGGTGCAGTCATATATACCTTCAATTCCAGGGACTTGGAAGGGTGAAGCAGGAGGATCACAAGTTCAAGCCTAGCCTGAGCAACTTAGCATGATTCTGTCTCAAAATAAAAAGGGCAGAGGAGCCTGGTTGTGGCTCAGTGGTAGAATGCTTGCATAACACATGAGAATGCATGAGGCACTGGGTTTGATCCTCAGCACCACATTAAAAAAAATAAAATAAATAAACAAAATAAAGGTATTGTGTCCATCTAAAACTAAAAAAGAATTTGAAAAGGTATTAAATAAAAAAATAAAAAGGGCAGAGTATATAGCTCTGTGGTATAGCACTATGGTTTCAATCCCTAGTACCAAATTTAAAAAAAAAAAGGAAAGGAAAGAAAATCCCCAGACCTATATATCTATAGTTGTAGCTTTGTGATTTCTATTTGACTGGCAATTTAGTAATTGACAATTTTTAATTATTAAAATGTTTTATTAAACCCATTTAATAATTTTAAAGTCAATTTTTAATTTAAATATGTTAGAGTGAAACTAGTCTCTTGTCTGTATCTGTCTGGTATGGCTTAGAAGCTAATGTGTCAAGAAGAAATAAATGGGCTCTTTGGCATCCTCATTGGGTTTTCTCTATAATCTCTAGTCTGTGTCCTTTTGACGTGGTTCAGCATAGGTCGAAGCTTCTGGGAGTACCATTGTTTTTTATTAACATGGATGCTTCTCCTCTTCAGTATCTTCTTTGTTATGTATTATCATTATTAGACTAAAGAATGTGCAAGAGTGACAATCTTATGCAGGCATCGATTGTCAGCTTTTGGGGCACAAAGTGGGATGGACATTCCCTTCCAGAGAAAGAATAGATTAGATGTTCAATTAAGTGTGTGCCCAGAAGCTACTATAGAGTACCAGTGTCTGGAATGCAGATGATCCATTGCAGAGAAGAGGGGAGGTTGTTCTTTTTATCCTTTCTTCTGAAAGGAAGTAGGGTAGGTGTGAGGTTATATACCAGGAGAAACTGAAATCAAACCTGGCTGTAGCTTCTATCTTCTTATATGACCTCAATTTTCTCCACTTTAAAAATGAGGATGTTTGTGCAGATGAATATAAGAAATAAAAAGCTTTAGTTCTGTACTTGGCATATGCAAACTAGATATTTAATAAGCACAGTATCCATTCTTTTCCCCCTTTTGCTGTGTACCTGCTAAGAAATGAAAATAAAACTAAGTTGGAGAAATCATTTTTTAAAGATTATATGGAACTTACAATAGCCTCTGTCTTATAGATAGGATATTATTGGCATATGTATATCCCATATGAATGATTCAATGTTATCATTCAAACCATGAAATATCTCTATTCTGAATTGTGATAAGAGTATTTGCTTTTGGCTTACTACACCACTAAGTTGCTGAAGCATGGAAAATGCTATAACGTTCTCAGTTAAATTTCAAGCTAAAAGGTATTGTTTTATGAGGAGTACCAAAAGTAATCATTTAAAAGAAAAGATCACAGGTGAAAACCATCTGATTTTTCTCCTTCAGGTTTTTGGTTTGACAGGTTATGTCTAATGAACCTTCAAAATCTTATAGAAGAGGCCAATATAGTTGCCTAGTGGCCAGCAAAACCATGGCATGGCCATTTAATGACAAATGTGGGCCTTTGCATAGATCACTTACTTTTTGTGCTGTCACATTTCATAGTAGAAGGCAATGTTAAATATTATATGTAGCCTGGAATTTGCTTGAATAATTGAAATAATAGTTATTATTTCGTCTCTGAATCATTTAGGCAGAACCAATTTTATTACATATTTTTAACTTCCTTGAGTAAATGTTGATAATAATTGCAGTTGCCTACACCAGCTCATTTTATAGTGGCCCTCCCTCAGTTCTTTGGATGCACCATGCTTGCAACTTTTAAAAGTTTTTGTACACTGTTTGCTTTGAACAAAATATTTATTGAATCTGCTTAACTCCAAATACATCCACATAGACACCTTTGTCTATTTAGGTCCTCTTGGGCTTTAGAACAGCATTTCTTAATCTGTGTACTATTGATATTTTGGATGAAAAACTTGCTGTGAAGAAGGTTTTTGTGGGATATGATGTGTGTTGCAGGATGTTTAGCAGAATCCCTAGCCTATCTTTTTAAATACTTTTTTTAGTTATAGAGGACAGAAGACCTTTATTTCATTTATTTATTTTCATGTGGTGCTGAGGATCAAAACCAGTGCCTCATACTTGTGAGGTAAGCGCTCTGCCACTGAGCCACAATCCCAGCCCAATCCTATCCTTGATAGTGCTTGTGGCATCTATCCTCTTCAGTTTTTGTCATATATCTCCTGGGCAACAGGGTACTCATTCTTGGTTGAGAACTACAAAAATTAGAATTTACCACAGATATTATTTCCTTATTAAGAAAGAATTCTCTCATCCCCTAAGATAATTTGATTCCCTCCACCTTTTATTTCTCAAGGTAGTCTGTCTTAGCTATTTATCTCCTTCTCAACACTAATTACCAATAAAATAACAGAGTGAATATTTATATATACAGATGTTCCCCGATTTACAGTTATTTAATTTTTTTTTAAATTTTATAACTATGTGATAGCAATAGGTATGCAGTAGAAATCATACTTTGAATTTTAAAATTTGATCTTTTTCCAGGCTAGCCATATGCAATAGGGTATTCTCTTTTGATGCTGGGCAACTCCAAGTGGCAGTTCCCAGTCAACCAGAAGATAATGAGGGTAAACAACTAATACTCTAGAGTACATTGTGTTGCTAGGGTATAATGTTTGTCAAGTTAGGGTATTAAATGCATTTTCAATCTAGGATATTTTCAACTTTTGTTGGTTTATCAGAAGTAACCTCATTGTAAATTGAGGAACATCTGTACATTTAACATTAATTTCTTTACCAAAATATAAAGTTCAGGAAGGAAATGACTTTTTCTGCTTGGTTCTCTACCTCATTCCTATTACCTACCCCACTTCCTTACATATATACCTTTATATATATATATACTGTATACCTTTGTAAACCTATTGGTCTTTGATTATCATTCAACTTACTTCAATTACATAAAATTAGTATATTGGAAACTAGTGAAAATTTGCAATTATCAGAGTCCAAACACAAGCTTTGCTGGTGTGATGATTAATCCAGTAATTCTACAGCTCTGTGCCAATACTCTCCACTGTGTTCATGGGTGGTGGGTTGCTGTGGAATATTTTTAATATTCAAGGAAAATGCAGTGACATTTGGCATACATTCTGCAAACTACTAGCTCCTGATAGTTCATGATTTTAACATTAGAATACATTATGTTACTTTTGATGATATCACATCTTGTGCAGCTACATATTGACTGTTAATGTGCTAAAAAGCAAGTATCAACGTGGAACAACAACAACAACAAAAAATGAGAGTGGTAATGTTCTGTATGACTTCAGGATATGAGAAATGGCACAACACCAAACAGGTACAAGTGTACCATTAGTAACATGTATGAAATTAGTAAGTTTTAGTTGTGGTTATTTAAGAATGGAAGAAAATGCTAATTTTTTTCTCCTTATGTGTACTAGTTTTAAAAATGACTATCAAGTTGGTAAGGGCATATATAATTTAGAGGTTTGTATTTAACTGCTTTATAACCAAAATGAGTAGATTTGGCGGGGGGAAGGACATCATAAAAACAATTATTGGGATGGTAATGGTGTGAATCAAGAAAGTGTAGAAACTCTACACCAGCAAATTTAACCATTTCATTTTAAATATTTTCTTTTTGTAGATATTGTTGTCCAGTTCATTCTATAATATATTTTAACAGGTTTGATCTATATCTATTTATGATGTGACATCTCGTTATACTTTGTGAAAGAGAAGACAGTAGAGTTACAAGGGCTGCATGCGTGAAAGCGTTTTTCTGCCATAATGCTGAAGCTCAATGTTCAAAGAAACTACATTGATTTTAGAGAAATTTCTAGGCTACCCAGAATAGATAGAAGGAATTTTAACATAAATATGATTCATGTTATTTATAGTTTTCATTCTCATTGAGACTTTTAATGCTAAAACTTAAGCTTATTATCTTTAGATATTAGACCTTATCATTATACCCACCATAGGATTACTAACCTATCTATAGTTTTTTAGTATCTTGGCTGTAGTATCTTTTACAAGAAGTTATTTGAAATAGATCTTAACTAATTTCTTTTCCTTATATTAAAAATCCCTTTCCTGGGCTGGGGTTGTGATTTAGTGGTAGAGCACTTGCCTAGCATGTGTGAGGCACTGGGTTCAATTCTCGGCACCACATATAAAATTAATGAATAAAATAAAGGTCCCTCAACATCTAAGAAAATATTTTTTAAAAATTCCTTTCCTTTTTGATTTTTCAGTGAATGTCCCTCAGTGATGCTACAGATTCTATAAATGAAATTGTAACTGAACCAAGTTTAGTTGATTTAGTGCAGAAAATCCAAATCCTATTTAACTGCTGCTGAGACAGTCTTTCTTTTTTAATGAACTTTATATACCATCTCCAAAATTCTGTGATTTTAAGAATTCTTACAGAAATAGGTGGAAAAGAAGCTTTATGAGTCCTGAAACTAGTAATAAATTTCACTTTTTATTGTTGTTATTCCACTTGTATCTTTAAAGTGAAAATTTTCAGTAAAAAGTCCAAACCTTTGAAATGGCTTTTTCTATAGAATGATTATTTCTTCAAACTTCTACAAGTTCTGGGAAAGGACAACAATGATTGATTACATTTGAGAATGATTTGGGCACCCTTGCTGACTAGATGACTGTGTCATTGAGAGGCAATTCAATACTCTGCAGTTCTCAGTAGTAAACATATTATATATATATATATATATATATATATATATATATATATATACATATATACTTATATATATTTATATTTATATATATAAAAGACAACAATGTCAGAAGCATATTATATATGCAAAGAAAGTTCATGCATTCTCACAATCATCTCCTTAGTACATCTGCCCTCTGAACAGTCCTCTTTGAAATTCCAGATATTGTACACCAAACTAATTGTTCAGAACTTGTATCACTGATACTTCTTGAAAAGATGTGTAGAATTCATGTTGGTGGAATTGTTCCTAGTCCTAAATTCTGTTCCGAAAGCAGTGTATTTGGCAGCTTGAAGGATCCAAGAAAAAGGATTTTTTTTCTCTATTTTATTCTTTCCCCCTTCTTTTTTGCCTACAGTGTTTTAAGGATATATTATTGTATAATGATCAACTGTGTCATTGCCATTTTGATGATTTTCTGATTCAAATGAATAATCTCCCATCTGTTTTTTTTTTTTTTTTTCTTTTTTTCATTCAACTGCAGGTTATTTACAAAAATGCTATTTTTGTTGTTTTGGAGCATGGGAGAGCTAGTGAATTAGGGTTATATTAGGAATCACAAGGATCCATGAAGATCCTGTCATTTTGTTTCACTAGTTTATCAGAAGCAATTTTGTTATCCTGTACTCTAGATTACATTTCTTTTATAGGAAAATACTGAAACCAATATTTGGAAAATGCCAACAGAACTTGATTTATCTGATAAATTTTTGATAGTAAAAATATTAAATTTCCTTTCATAAATGGTGAGTCTAAAGATGATTTTAAAATTTATTTGTTAAAAGTATCATATCTAGAAGGGGAATTTCAAAACCTATTGATTATGTTCGCAGCAGAAGATGTGGATTTTCAATGAATGATGTTGGGAACAATAAGAAAAAATATATCTGGAAAAGAAAGTAAATTTGAATTCATACTTCATGTAAGATAAATTGAAACTGTATCAAATATTTGAATATAAAAATTAATCACAAAAGCATTAGATGAAAATACTGGAGAATTGCCCTTTAAGTCTGGGACAATACTGTTCAAAGCTAACATGATAGCTGCAAGTAGGAATCTGGAGGAAAGTTCAGAGTCTGTGGAACAGGACAGTTGAATGGTGGGTAGAAAATGGTAAATGGATACATGGGAGTTGTGAAGAGGTTCATTCTAACAAGTAGAGCCCCTCAGAACTTAGGCCATTTGCCACCTATTCTCCATTACAGGTAATATTAGCTGTGTTCAACATGGTTATAATGTTCCAAGCAAACATGGGAAAAGGAACTGCTCAACAGTGTTCATGAGGCAAGTAGACTTCAGGAACTAGATAATATTGTCGCTTTACTGTAGGACCATACCTTAGATTGGGATCACAGGTTGGAATCCTTCTAGCCATGGGGGGAGTTGATACTTGAGAAGCATACTGTGCAAGTTTGTTCACAGACCCTGGAACACAAAAGTGGTAACTGCACTCAGGGGGAACTTCTTAACAAGTATCAGAGTACTATGTTGTCTTAAATTCCTCTTGCTCATGTTTGGGGTTAGAGAAACCACAGGAGCTATGAATGAAATGAAGAGCTAGCATGAAGATGCTGAAAATATACAGACTGACACTGAGAAAGATTTGAATGAGGCCATGAACCAAAGTTGACATTTTAACAATTACCTGTAGTGAATATTTGAGTTTTGGGAAAAATCTAAATTATGATAAATATTTTTCTTATTGTTTTACAATGAGGCAGGAAAATTTTCATGTTTTACACACTAAATATTGTACTCAGTAGATCTGTCTCACCCCCTTGTCCATCTCCTTTTTATTTATTTTCTCCCTGGGATAGTACATGGAGTGGGGGAGAAAAAAGAGCAAGGAAGAGATAAAAACTGAGAATGACTATGGCTAATGGTTTCTTTTTTCAGTTCATTTTTAAAATTTTCCTCATACTGCTGGAATATATGAAGATTCTAATGCACAATCCATGGGTATTGAAAATAGAGCAGGGAATTTGGAATGGTTGAAACATGAGTAATATACAGTATACTTTTGACAGTTTGTTTTGTTTTTGAAATATGATTTTTGAGAGAACAATTCTGGATGGCCATCTAAACTTATTATTCTTGTTACTTTCCTCCAAATTAGTGATTATAAAAAATGTATTCTAGCAAATGAAAGAATATCTAAAATTTTTGAGTTTAAACATTAGCTAAGAAAATCAGATTTGTTTGAATATCAGAAATCATCCTGAATAATTACTCTTAAACTTCTAATTGCAGAGATCATTTCTTATAAACCTGATCAGCAATGATGGTCGCAATCTTTTCATGACTTACTGCTTTCCCCCCATCTCAGTGTCTAAAATTCACAGAGAATTTTAGTCATTCAAGTTGTATATAAACAAACGTGATGATGATTTTTTCATAAGAAGTAATTAACTTAGTATTGTATTAAAGTAGTATTTCTAAGTTTAAATTTACTTATTATTCTGCCAAAATCATTTGAATGTTTATTGCTGTGTGATGTACATACATACAGTTCATGACCCCTAAGAAATAGGGTGGTAAATTCCACTGAAAAAGAATTTTCAGTAAAATAATTTAAATGGGGACATAAGCAGCAGTAACATCTATTAAAAGGGGATATAACAGTAGCTCCTCAATGAAAAGTTAGCACAATTAATAAGAGAAAAACATCATATTTTAACTATTAACGTTAATTTTTAATTAATTAATATTAATTTATGATTTAGTCTTTGCTTTTACAAGAAAAACACCTTTTTGCATGTATCCCTCCCACCCCCCAGCATTACACCATGGCATTACTTTCTTTTTTCTTCTTTTTTTTGGGGGGTGGTGGTGGTTGGAGGTGCCAAGGATTGAACTCAGGGGCACTCTACCACTGAGCCACATCCCCAGCCCTATTTTGTATTTTATTTAGACAGCATCTCACTGAGTTGCTCAGTGCCTCACTTTTGCTGAGGCTGGCTTTGAATTTACAATCCTCTTGCCTCAGCCTCCTGAGCCATTGGGATTACAGGTGTGCGTTGCTGTTCCTAGTGCCATTACTTTCTTTTTGATAATCTGCTGAGATTAACACTAAAAAAAAGGAATTGTAAGTGTGTTTGTTTGTGTGTTATGCACGCACTTGCATGTGGTAGTGGTGTTGGTGAAGTATGGCCTGTCTTTGGAGCAGGAGCTATTTTACCAGATGATTGAAGGTGATTCTGAAAACAGGAATAGGGCTGCACTGAAAGCAACATTAGGATATGAGGTATGCAGGGCTTAAGGAGAGGTTTTATGATCCAGAGACAAACTTCATTTTGGAACTTTATTGGTTTTGCTGAGATCCATGGTACAGTTACTTCCTTTCCCACAGATTAAGAATTATTAAGGGCTGGGGTTGTGGCTCAGCGGCAGAGCACTCGCCTTGCACGTGCGCGGCCCGGGTTCGATCCTCAGCACCACGTAAACATAAATGCATTGCATTGTGTACAACTAAAGTAAATAAATAAATATTAAAAAAAAGAATTATTAAGTCAGAGTCATGTGAAGCAGTGTTTTAATTAGTGCATTTTTATTCCAACTTTGATATCACTAGTGTTATGTATTTCAATTTTCTTTTAATAATTCAGACACATCCTTTTTGGGTTGCACATTTTTCACTAAGCACTTTTAGGAATTTTGAAGGGTTATTACATTGATTGTATAATATTCATACTTGACAGCATGTCTTAATATGTAAATTATATCTACTAAAACATTTGTGTAGTTATTATGAGATGTTAAATTTCTTTAGTACTTTGTCAGAGAATGACTTTTTATACACAAATTTGTTAGTCTTCAGCTATCTTTGTACTTACTATACAAGTATTTATACCACCAGTACATAATTGCCTGGAGTACTATTCCTTAATTCTCTCTTTTTATCAGAGTTCATATTTCCACTGAAGGCATCCCAGTGAATGGCAAAGAAGACCTTCAAATGTAGTTTTAACATTTTAAGTTGACCAAAAGTGTATATTGCACTTCTATTTTAAGTTTTAGATGTTAATTCAGTAATACTTTAATATTTTAATAACTTCAAAGTAGACTATCATTTGGTAATCATGGTGTGCTTCCAGCACATGATTTTTGAAATGATATGTACACTTAAAAAGGGAAGAACTCACAGTCCATGACGAATGATTTAAAGAAAATTTTAGAGTAGAACTATAAACCTCAAATAAAAGTTAATTTCTATGCTTATAAATTCTGCTTATTTTCATCTCCTAGATGAGTTTTAGGGCACTTGGATAAAAAAGCCTATATTCCTTTACCTCTTGATTCCTTGCATTGCTTTGGTGTTTTAACATAGAAATTTATAGTCACAGGATAAATTTAGCACATTATAGAAAGTATCTGTACACATTGCAATATTTACTATAGCCCTATAATGAAAATATTCAAAGAAAGATAGGTGATTGGCATGTGTTTTTATACTCAGTACTGACTGAGGCTATTTCTTGCAATTTCTTTGGCTTATTTTAGGATTTAATTTTTTAAATTAATAGTTAAAACTATCGTTAGCCTTTGGAGGAGTAAAATGTTTTCATTGATTCAAAGACTTAATTTCAGTAATAGAGGAGCAAATATTGATGAAGTGGTTACATCAGATGAGAGCTCTGTAATTCCATTTGATGGAAAGCAAACATATCCCTTACAATTACGAGTTTTACCTAAGTACTGTGTGGAAGCAATTCTGTTAACACATGGAAAAATCTTAAATTTAGAAAATGTTAGAAAAGGGAAAAAGGCAAATTCAAAGTTTTTCTTTTGAATCATGATTAGTCTTAGGAATGTCATATTTTAAGCTATTATAATGATAATAGGCACTTTTATGTTTAAAATTCTAATAAAGTCCTGTGGCTATCTTTTTTAACTTTTCCCACTGAATTATTTTTGTTAACTTTTCTTTCAAGACAAAATAATTGTCTCTTTTCATAAAATTTAGTGAATACCACAAAATAGTAAATTATGTGTATTTTTAGTTGACTAAAAATTTTAAAAAAATGATTTCAAAGAACCTTGGGTAATTTTATTTTTCAGTTTAGTAACCAATTTTCCAGAAGTTTTTGACTAACTACTCATCTCTGTTATTTGTCTCAGAATCTGTATTAATGTGATATTTGCTTCACAGAGTTAAGCATCTATATTTTTGTATTGGATATTTCCTTATTATATACATTTCTTATTATTTTTTTTCTTTCCTGAATGTCACAGACTGCTAACAAATAGGAAGATTGAGTATACAACACATTTTTGGGGGGATTGGTCAACATGAAAAACAATCAGATAAGAATTTCATTAAGTAGCTTCTTAAATTTGGGACACACATCCATTCTTCTGAATGTTACTGTGTATGCAACATTCATTGTAGAACCAAGGGAATTCAGCACATTTCCTTTTGGAAGTTTATAGAACTTCTCTGTTAAACTGTTTAGGCCTAAGTAATTGCATAAAACATTGAAAAGACAGAGCATTAGTCCAGGAAACCTTGGTAGGTGGAAAACAAAAAAAGGAAATAAAACCAAGATGAGGAGGATATAATGATATAATGACAGTTTAGGTAGCTCATCTTATTACATAAGGCAGAAAAAATCTCTTTTAAAATACTGAGCTTATTTTTTTCCTATTTTATTTTGCAATACATAGAGGCATCTTTATTTTTCAGATAATAAACATGTTTAAAAAGAATTCAAGAAAAGGGATTCTTTGTGCCTCTCCTCTCTCTTGAAGCTGAGCATTTCGACCATTTCATGGTAATTTTTGAGCCGCATTATTTAGTAATAGTCTTTTCCATTCTTGAAATTGTCTCATGTTTAATATAAGAAACATTCTTTTGATTGTAGTACCTCTAGATTCAGTAAGGACAGAAACGTTTTAAAATTATTCTTATGTTTATATTAATTTGATATCCCAGCCCCTTTGGAAAAAAAGATGTATAACTACAATTTAACAAATTACTATACTTAAATGACGGTAATCCAGAAAAAATCTGATAGTACTAGACATTTAACAACATTCCACAAGATAATTGAAATTTTACCATCTCTGATCTTGTATTTTCAGGTTTATTAGCAATCCACTAGTAATGGATAGGAACAAAAATTCTTATCGAAACAAAAAGGAATATGAAAAGAAGGGGATTATGTTTTAATATTTCATTTTAACATGGCATCACACATACCATTCATTCAGTTTCTAGATGTTCCAAGGTAATCTTGTGCTGCTTAATTTTCTCCTAAAAGTTTCACCACTTTTCTCTTTCATTTTATCTTTCTCTTGTTCACACACACACACACACACACACACACACACACACACACACACACACACACACACACACAGAGTCATCAATCAGAAACATTCAGATGGATAAAGCTAAACTTGTCTCAAGGATCAAAATAGGAAATCCAGCCTGCAAATAGCCCTTCATACATAATGTACATATATGAAAATGCTCTGTGTAATTAGGGTCTTTTCAGTTTCCACTGTGAATGTGTGGATTGAAACATAATAACATCTCGTTATTTTCCTGTGGCTATATACTATTCCATGACTTTGTGAATGGTTGTATGTGTGGTGGTGGTTGCATACATCTGTGTGTGTGCCTCTAACTTAAGCAAATGTTCTTTTAGGTTTTCATTTTCTAATGAACATTTGTGCATTTCTTGGTTTAGTCCAGACTTTGTCTGCTGTCAAAAATTACTGACCCAGTGCAAACCATACAACCATCAACAGTCCTATGAAATTCGTAACTTTTCTTTCTTATTTTCTGTCACTTTGACAAGTTCTATTTATCTTTTATTTCTACTTCACCTATTTACCCTCTTTTATTCCTTTCACATTTTTATATCTCTGTATGATGTGGGATATTGAAGATGGTAATATTAGTTGAATCATAGCAGTCCTTCCCTCCACTCCCACTGCATGCATGGCACATTCTGTTTTAAATATAGAGAACCTTGGGGGTTTATAACATTAATTTTATTCTTTTTAAAAGTAATGCTTTTACAAAGTTTAATATATATATGTATACATATACACACATATGTGTGTATACATATATATGTATATTTTGCATAAACTTGCTGAATTTTTCAACTTTACTTTGAGTCTGGTGTCACTTGGGTGACAAATGAGAACAGAAGATAGGCTTTATGGTAGCCACTAGGCAAAGAAACATTACCATAAATGGAACTTTAAGGTGGAGCTTTAATTTAATTTAATTTAATTTCTTTATGTGGTGTTGAGGATCCAACCCAGTGCCTCACATGTACTAGGCAAGCACTCTACCACTGAGCCACAACACACAACCCTAAGTTAGAGCTTTAATGGAAACCAACTGAAAGCTAACTTAGTGACTATTTTCTCCCCAATGACTATGCCCTGCCATGACAATGTGTTAGATATTCTGAGTTTGTTAACTGGTTTATTCTGTCTTAATTTTCCTCACAAAAAAAAGACAACCAGAAATCATAAAGGATAGATATGTGTGTGATGCCTATGATGTTATGCTGTCTTTTAAATCTCTATTGAAGAATCTTTACATCAGCTGTATAATTTGGTTATTCAAATCCTAGTGGTTGCTTCAAAGTTTTCATGATCAGACTTATTTATATTTTCACTGATGGAACTCATAGTAAAACATTAAGAATCTTGTTCTTTTATTAAAACAGAGAAATAATTATCAGTTATAGCTCCTTATTAACTTGTTTTTACCAAATTACTATAGTGATTTGAGATATTTAAAGATCAAAGCAAAACGAATCAAATTGTTCTTTAAAATTATTTGAAGAACAACTGACAGATTTCCCTTTGGTAATTTTTGTCTAGTTTCTAGGAGATTTCAGAATCTCTAGGACAGGAAATATTTTCTGCAGTATCAGTCAGGAAGTGTTTTTTTTTTTTTTTTTTTTTTTTTTAAACAGAGATTGAACACCAACGTGCTTAATCACTGGGCCACATCCCCAGCCCTTTTTTTTTTTTTTTTTTGTGGTACCGGGGATTGAACTCAGGGGCACTCAACCATTGGGCCACATCCCCAGACCTTTTTTGTATTTTTTATTAGAGACAGGGTCTCACTGAGTTGCTAAGTGTCTCGCCATTGCTGAGGCTGGCTTTGAACTCGTGATCCTCCTGCCTCAGCCTCCCAAGTGCTGGGATTACAGGCGTGCGCCACCGCGCCCGGCTTCCCCAGCCCTTTTTAATTTTTATTTTGAGACAGGGTCTCACTAAGTTTCTTAGGGCCTCTCTGAGATGCTGAAACTGGTCTTAAATTTGCAATCCTCCTACCTCAGCCGCCCAAGCCACACCACACCTGGCAGGAAGTATTTCAATGATTGAAATCATTAAGCTTATTTCAAAATTTTATTACCTCATAATAGGATTTATCATAAAGTCAGACATGGATAGTTTTCCCTTAAGATAATTAAGCACTATGTAAATAATGCAATAACTTTAGGAGCTGAGAATTATTTATTTGTTTTTTATTGATTTATTTAATCTTCATAAAGTTTTCACATATCTCTCATTTGGAAAGTAATAATATCCCTATGGAATTATAATTGAGACTGGGAATATTGTTACTTATCTTCCTTTTCTTTGGACAGAGAGAGATTAATCTCTTAAATACTTTTCACTCAGTCTTATGGGAAAGTAGAAAGGCTAATAGTTTATGGCATTGGCTTAGGTATTCAGAGGGCTAAAACTTTGTGCCCTTAGTATGAAGGGGTTAGTGTAAGGCCCTAAAATTTAGCTGTATCCTATGTGAAAAAGAGATGGTAATGTACCTCTCAGTGAGGTATATTAGGATTGAATATGTGTCTGATAATTATTTTTTTATTCTTGTACAGTAGAAGGAAAATGACCTCTAGCATTTTTGGCATTGTATAGTGTGGAGATTTATTGAAAGTAGAATTACCTGAGAAGTATAACTCTGGTGGTTTTTAGTTATCTCTAGCTGGGAAGAGGTGTCTGAAGAACCTGTGCAAAGGAATTGTTAAGAAAAAGAGACTACATGAGATGGCACTTGTAATCTGAAGCTGCTTATGGCACTTGCTCCTCCAACATGAGAATTTCCCCTAGCTACACAATTAGCTAAAACACTTGATTTCTTAGGCTAGTTCTTAGGTCACAGTTGACATCATGACTGTGACATTTGATGAGTGCGCTGGTTAGGGCATCTCCAAAGAATTTAACTCTTCCAAAGAGTATGACTCTTCTATCTATTCTTTTAGCTTAGGATTATGATGTAGTTTTGGAACTTCATTTTCTATAGCTTCAAAATATACCTCCATTGGTACTGTTCCCTTGTGTAAGTACGAATTCAATTTTCTACATAGTAATTTATTATTTTATTTCACAAAAATTTTTAAATGTCTATAAACTTCAGTTCCATATTGAATGTATTCAAAGATGGTGACTGCACAGAGTCTGACCTTGAAGGGATCAAATCCCAGTAGGAGAGGAAGGGAAGAAGAGAAAGAGGGGGGTTAAAGAGAGGAAAGGAGAGGTGTCTATGTGTTCACAATAAGGGAGGGGAGGAAAGAGATGTAAAAGCATATATTGAAAAGAAAAGTAATATACTGTCTAATAGAGTGGCATTTCATATTCTTTGGGAATACAAACAAGGAAGTAGCCTACCTTGGAAAGGTCAGGGGAGAATTTAATCATGAGGAAATATTTGAACTAGATTAGATAGATTTTGAGGAACATAAAGGAGGAATTTCAACAAAGAGCTAAAGGCACAGGGCAGGAGATAGGCTGGCATATCCCGGATCCAATAAGTATGTCAATATGGATTAGAGGTGTGTACATGTTAGTGTGTGTGCATGTACATGCATTGTGTGTGCACACACTGTAAGGGAGAAGATTGTGTATTTTAGGTGATCTGATCTCTAGTGAGATGGTCACCTTTCTTGACTGACTTAAGTTTATCATAGGTGATACATAACCATGCAAGAATTTTAAGCAAAGGGCACATAATAAAATTAACCTCATAGAAAATGACTGTATCAACATATATAAAGGATGCTAGGAGAGGGGAAGATGGGTAACTAACAGTCAATAGGGATAGTCCAGGCAAAAAATGCATGAGGTTCAGAACAAGGCAGTGTAAGTGGGGATGGGGGAGAGGAAGGTTCAGTGGACTAGATGGAGAGCAACAAATGGGCCCAGTGAGGAGCATCTGAGTTCAGCTTGTACTCTCTCAGATAGGAGGTACAGAATGTTTGTGGTTGTGATTTTCTTGTTTGTACATAGATAATATATATGTTATACATGTATATTATACACATCTATTTAGAAACTATCCCTCAGGTTCTCCTTTTTTCTTGAACAAAAGGATTGATTTGAGTAATTTCTGAATGGCAAAGAAAGAATAGTATCTTGTGGTGGGCAGAATAAAGCATGTCCCCCAAAAGATACTCACACTATTCCCATAACCTCTAAATATGTTATACTACATGGTCAAGAAGAATCAAAGAAGTAGGTGTAATTAAGGTAGTTAATCAGCTAGCCTTAATTCAGGATGATCTCTCTATTTTAAGTTTGAAATGAGAATCTCAATGTGATCACAATGGTTCTTAAATATGGAAGACAAAGGCAAATGATGAGACATGAGAAGGACAACTGACCATTGCTGATTAGAAGATGGATGGGGCCCTGAGCAGAGGAATGAAGGCAGTGTTTAGAAGGTGGAAAGCCAAGGAAGTGGATTGTTTCCCCAGAACCTGCAGAAAGAAGTATAGCCTTGCTAACAAGTTGATTTTTAGCTGTAAAACCCATGGAAAATTTATGATTTATAGAATTGTAAAATATTATATTTATTTTAGTCTACAAAAGTTGTCGTGATTTTTTACAGGCATAATAAGAGGTAAATTCAACTCTAGAACATGAAAGTGTCTTTTGATGACTTTTTAAACAAGCCAACTTTAAAAAAAATATTTGTAGGAAGATTACAAGTAGTACATTCATTCCAAGACATTATCTACAACTCTTCCAAAAAAAAAAAAAAGCAACTCTTACCTTTGAACTTTAGTTTATTGCTGATGGAATGAACAGTCTTAGGAAGAAAAAAGAAGCACCACTTGAGGAAACAAATGTATAGATGCGAGAATTAGCAGGAGTTGTCTGTTTTGAATAGTACTTAAATTGTGTGCATTTTAATTGCTAAAATGATAGCAAAATTCAATAGTATGTATGGTCTTGTCTTCTGATTGGCTTGCTTATTGCTACTGATGATGTAGTAATTAAAAATAAAATTAAATGAAAAATATTTGAATATTTCTTACTCTTAACCACTTAACAATTTATTTGCAATATCTATAGCTAATGAATATATAAATCATGATGTAAATGTAGAGTACATCTTAGACTTGTTATTTCTCCTGCTCTGCTTAATTTACACTCATTAGCAACTTAGAAGAAACTTAATGAATTAGATTTCATTTATTCAGTATTTAAATAAGTCAGTATAATAACAGTCAGTGAATTACTCTTTGTTGGACATAATGTTCAGTGGCTTTGAGTGCTGAGAAATGTACTTATTTAAGTTGATAAATAATTCTTTGTGCATTTTAATATGTTCTTGTGATTATTTTGCCTTTCAGTAATATTTAAGCATAAAAATTATTGCTTAATTTGGAATATTTCAGGTGCTTAATCTTGCTTATGCACACAGTGGTGCTGGATAATTTAAAGAAGCATTCTAATGCTTAAGAGGAAGAGGTTCTGCTACTTGATAGCCATGTAATTTTGGTTTCTTTCTTCATCCTATCTATGCCTCAGTTTTCTTATGTGCAGAATGGGAGTGATATAGTGCCTATTTCATTGGGATATTGAAATGATAAAATGAATTAACACATTTATGGTGCTCAGTGCAGTGATGGCCCAGTATAGGTGTTAAATAAAGGTTAATGATAATGATTTACTTAAACATAATTGCACATAGATGAAGCATACATTTTAAACTCTTATAAAGCATAGTATGTGAATAACACATGCATTCATGTTCCTACCACACACACACACATGCAAGTACATTTGTACATTCAATGTCCATTTTATAGATCAGAGAGTAAGGGAAAATGACATAATAAGGTATCTACTTATAAAACTGTATCCTCAACTACCTGTCTGGTGCCATGTGTGAAAACTAATAAAATGATCCCTCATAACTTCATTGTTGAAAAGATTTAAAAGAAAGATATGATTGTCTCATGGTTTTCTATTCAGATCACAGAACAGAGAATCCTGACCCTAATTCATTTTCTTTTCAGTTGACCAGGGTATGTAACAATATAAAAGAATAGGGGTTAAAGTTAAATTCAGACAAATTTTCATGTTTCTTTTTTGATGAAGAAGTCTGCATTTAAAAAATGAAGAGTACTTTTAGTATATTTTGGCAAAGAAATATCCAGAGGAGACACTGGGACAATAAAATGTGCCTTGTATTTTAATAGTATTGGAATAGTCAAGGATGTTACAGGATTTTATCTGCATCCCCAGTGAATTTTGCATGATTCAGTTTTTTTAAAATGAGTTTTAATGAGGTTCATAGATATATTCCTTATTTGTTGGATTCTTCAATTCTCTTGGAATGAAACAGACGCAAGGAAACAGGGAAGCATGCTTTCATATGATGTGAGAGGAGTACTCCCTGGTGCTTGTTTTTCCTGCCACTGACAACATCCAAGATTAAACACAAAATCATATTTCCATGCCCTTTTAAAAAACATGTATGAAAGAGAATATATCTAAATCACATTTTGACTGTCTTGTAAGTGTTAAATTATTAAACACTCATAAAATCTGTATGACTTAGGCATTATGCATATCCATTTTATAAAAGAAAAATTAAAGCACAGAGAAATTTAATAACTTGCCCAAAGTGGCATAGTTACTAAGTTCTAGAGTCAAATTTGAACCCAGTTGGCCTTATACTTTACTTTTTAAAATCTATAAATGATTTTTTTTTCCTTCTCTATATGAGAAACTCAGTAGTACGTATTTACATTGTTCCATTTTTTTAATGCTCAGTTTCAGTTTTATACAAGCTGTATTCTTATAATGTACTTGAGCTGTCCATAGTACATTTGTAATTCTAGCTCTGTAATTTAGGGTAAGTTATTTAGCTTCTCTATGTCTGTTTCCAGGTTGGTAAAGTATAGTAATAGTATCTACCCTGTAGAATCATTGTGATAATTAAATAATTTAATATACAAAAAATTTAGAAATGAGCCTACAACATACTATGTGCTCAATAAAAGATTTTTGTTGTGATGAGGATGGTGGTGGTGGTGATGAGGAGGAGAAAGAGGAAAAGGAGGGGGAGGGGCTTTACTGAACTGTGGTACAAACCTGCTAAAGAACAGATAACACATTATGTAAGTGAAACCCTTTTTCCAAATGTAGCTGCTATGAAATGTTTACTTATAGAGAATATATGATGACCAAGTAAAATGTATCATTTTTGTAAAATGCAAAGATATGTGGCAAAGTGATAGTGTTAGTTTGCTAAGGCAGACATAACAAAATTCCACAGGCTTGAGTGACTTAAATAACAGAAACTCATTTCTCACAGTGAGGAGAGTCTTAGTCCCACATCAAGGGTTTGGCTGGTTTGATTTCTTCTGAGAGAACTCTCCTTAGCAATAGATGAGCACCTTCTCAGTGTGCCTGCAGGCAATTCTTTCTCTGTGCATATATATCCTTGGTCTTTATACATCCAGATTTTCTCTACCTTGGAGGATACCAGTCAAATTAGAGTATAGCCCACCATAAACAACATCCTTTTAACTTAATTAAATATTCAACTGCCCTATCTCCAAATTCAATTATATTATGATGTACAAGATCAAGAATAACCACAACATTATATTTCCATGCCGTTTTAAAAAACATCCATGAAAGAGAATATGTCCAAATCACATTTTGTACCCAGAGATAAGGGTCCGCTGACATATAAATCTTTTTCTGGGAGTTGGGGAACACAATTGAGCCCAAACTGACCATTTTGGTAGCAAATGAATTTCAGACTTGTGATTAAATGACTGGACAAAGTCTGATATATGAAATGTCATCATCTTTTTTCAACATTTTGATCTTAAAATTGATGAAATCAACATTATCTTTTATGGAAAGGTATTGATCATATCCACTATCTCAGTCTGAAGCTATTGTAAAGGGTACCAAATCTGATGAAAAATTTTAGAAGAGGGTTTTGATCACTTTTATTTAAAAATGAATGAACACCAGTTAGAAAAATTTAGTTTTCTATCTATTTTTACTTCAATTGATTTCTGATGAACTTTTTATCCCTTTACTTGAGAGCTTTGGAGAGAAAATTATAAAAACTCCTTTTTACTGTTTTAATCCTTGGAAGCCAAGGAGTCATTGAAGCCTGAACATTTCCTGGAAAAGCAAATATTAAAAGGTATAGATGTTTCACTTATTTCTAAGAAATGTTTTTCGGGCTCATTGATGTTATTTATCAAAACCTATATAATTAATAATTGGTTATTGGATACCACTTTTATAAGGAATCAAATGTCACTACCATTTTATATTTTCAGTGATTTCTTTTTCATAGTACTTGTACAATACCATTGTATTTGGCGCCACTGATATGCAGATGTACATATCAAGACTCTTCTATCATGTTTTACTTCTGCCTAGAGAAAACCAAACATGCTAAAATATTTTTACTACACGAATGTGCACAAATTATAAAAGTATACTATAAAAATGTTTTTATTCTAATTAACTGAAAAAAATCATGATATATATCCTTTATTTAATAGTTTCCAAAAGCTGACCCATAAAATTATTGTTTTACAATTATTGTTTTGCACTGAAGAACAAGCTGTAAGATATTTGAGTATAATGTCCAATTGTAGAAAATTTAGTAGATTGAGAAGAAAAATGTTTTGTAGCTGTATTTGCTCATATAGGCTAGAAAATATTAATTTGCTTTTATAAAACTTAACTTACTATATAAGTTGGAGGAATTTTGAGATAACAAGTGGGAGCACTCTGTTAATGGATGGTATCAGTTGGCTTACTGGTTGAAATCTTCCATTTATTGTTTCTGACATTAGAAAGAATGTGTCAATTTAAAAATCACTATTATGTATATTTAAAAAATCATCATCCAGAAATGGATCGAAACACTCATTATATTCTGCTGTGGAATTAAACTTCAGTTTCTTTCCTCCTGCATTTTCAATAACATTGAGTCTATTGATAATACAGTGTCTTCTCATTGTTTTTGCAGCGCCACCATTCACTAATGATGTTTTCTCCTAGCATTCTTTTGAAAATTTTGATTTAGATATTTTTTTTCTTTGTTATCCCTTTTACCTTCCTTTTGAGTAAAACCTTTAGCAAAATCTCAGTATATCTGTAAGGAATTGCTCTGCACTAAAGATTGACTCAACCTTGTGTCTTTGTCCTTCTTTTTCCTGCTCATCTTCCAAACCAAGCACAGTAACGTGGGCATCTCTTTGAAACTGTAGGGGGCCAGTAGCAAATGTTGAATCTGATCCAAACGTAGCAAAGTCACTTATTTCCACCAACCCTTTTTTTTATGTTTTCTCAAACTTTCTGAAATATAGTTTTCACAAGTAGTTGATTATCAAGATGAAACCATCTCTAGGTAGATTTAGATGTAGATCAGTTGGCATTCCTTAGCCATGAATCAACCTGTATTGCTCAGGTTCATGAACATACCATACCTTTTACACTGAAATATTTTTTTTTTTATCATGATTTCCCCTCTCCAGCTCTTCCCAGCTCTGCTTTTTGAAAACCTGTACATCCTTTGGTAGTCATTGAAGAATTCCAGGTATCATTCCCTGTTGCTGTCCAACAAATTTAGATTATTTACTTTTAAGACAGTCCAACATATGCCTGTGTTAGTAAAAAAAAAATTGGACAGAGAAATGTGTTCAGAAAGACATACATTCACCAATACCCAGTGCCTGTTATTGTCATAAAATGCATGCATTTCTTTCGTTTTAAGAAAACAATTTGCTTGATAGTTTTCCTGTGTCTAAATGAATATTTTAACATTTCCTCTTATTACTTTGAAACTTGCTAGTGTTTGCTTGCAAAAGTAGTCTTTGAAGTCAATATGGATGGAAAAAATTGAAATAGTAATGCTCATTATAGATGTCATTTTGTATGATCATGCATTCTTTCTGTTTTTTGAATATTGATTTCAATTATATATGTGTTTTCTACTATATAATGTTTCTATAGTTTTTTAAGAAGTATGGAAAAATATCAGTATGTAATTTTGAGATGTGAGAATCAGATGTGAGAATTGCTAGTAGATGATATTTGAAAGGTAATTTTTGAAGAAATGAAAATTTGCTGGAGGAAAGGTCTACCCCAAATTTGCCATTTGCTGAGAAGAATAGGGCCAAACTGTTGGGTCTATGAGAGTTCTAAGAAAATAACTCTTTTACTTGCTCTTGATTCAGAGTAGTTTATGACTCTTCCTCTGAAGTTCAGTTTCAGAATTTGAGAAATCTTTATCAGATTGTTGAGAATTTGCTAGTATGCACTTTAACTTTTCTTATTATAATTTTGTTATTATAGTTTCCTATGTTGTATTGATAACTTTAACTTTTTATTTATTGATGGTACAAAGATCCTGTAGCTGATATTTTTCTTAGCTGCATAATGTTGCAAGAAGATAAAGCATAAGATTCTTTGAGTATTAGATTCCTTTCTAACCAACAAGCCTGGAAGTTACCATGTACCTAGGGTTTAATAGCAATCAGGCTAAACTTAAAGTAAAAAAGAGAATGGTCACAGGGGAAATTAAACCCACTATCACTTTGAATTTACTTTATTTGTTGGAATATCATGGGGTTTTTATATGAGAAAAACACTGAGAGTATTTACTTTATCTGAGAATGTGAATTGTGCAAGGTTGCTTTAAGGAAGAGTTTATTAGGAACTAGAGGAGCAAAGAGAGCTTGGGAACTGGAATCACTTTCTTTGGAAACTCTTTCTATATATTGTTCACTTAATATACTTCACAGCATAGAGGTAGATGTCAACTCCAATTACTGGGATATTACATTCAAAAATGTCTCGAGATACAAAAACACTATTCAGATATTATATATTTTTAGGTTATAAAAACAAATTCTTCCTGGAAAAACAAAAAGATAGACCATAGTGGATATAGGGAAATTAAGCTAATTTCCTTTATCCTCTGTTCACACATCCATTTTTACTAAATATTTCAAATTATCACAGAGTCTAAAAATATTTGTTGATATTCAGTGAGAAAATGTACAATTTTTTAAAATAAAGCATTCAAATAGGAAAGTCTTTGGATAATCAAAGATAAATAGGAGAACTTAAAGAGGATATGATGGGGATAAGAAGGATTTGCAAGAGAGAGTATATAGGGAAAAATAAAGGAATACATCATAAGTATAAATGTTAGAAATCTGTACTAGAAATACTAGTAATACTATAGTGTTTGAGAAATATATAGAAATCATCTCCACCAAGTGTTACTAATAATAGGCAGTAGTTTTATTACCTGTAGGATAAAGAGAAGGCAGCTGATCTGATGTCTCATAAATGCCACTGTCATTGGGGAGCATGAACTTTGCTCTTTTTCCTGACAGATAAAAAGATAAATATCAGATACTAGTTTCACAGAAGTCTAAAAAATAGCACAGCTTTCAAGCAGCTTAACCTAATGAATCAAATTAATGCAGGTAAGAAAAAGGTATCCTAGAATATCTATTTTTCCAACACAGGTAATTCATATACCAAAGTTTAACTTTAGTAAATCATACTCTAACAGCCAAATTACTAGGGAAGTAGAGAAGCAGACACCAAATATAACTTATACCCTCTTCTGACACTTGTGATGATTTTCTAATTATGTTGTTGCATGAACTTCAATTATTTCCTCCACTTGCTTTCATTATTCCTCTTACATACTTGTCCTGAATCTGACACTCTGCAATTGCTCTGAGGCTCCCAAGTGAGGTAGGATGATAGGATGTTTGAAGCAGGAACATTTAACTCTGTTACTTGTCTTCTAATTTCTCATTGTAGTTTTGTAGTGAGGGTAAATACTTTGAAGAAGTTTGCTCCTGCATAAAAAAAAAAAAAAAAAATTAACATGATTATGATGTGTAAGTTTCCATAAGATATAGGTATGCTCCTTTTAAATGACAAGATTTTGTTGTTGTTATTTTTGTTGTTGTTTTGGGATTAGTTCTCATTAAGACGGTATGTATTTTAAAATCTATACACCTTCAATGTTATGTTGACCCTAGCAGAAAGAAAACATATGAAATGTTCAGCAGGAGTTGAGGGAGGGACCTGAGTGATCTGTCAGGGAAGCTTTGCCTGTTAACAAGGAGGAGTATGGAGAAGACTCCAGCAAGGGGAGAACATCATCTTTGAATAATTGGGTAAAGAGTTTAAGACTATCACCAACATTTAGATTTCAGCATCTTGTAGGACTTTGATCTTGCCCTGACATTCCTGCTCCCTTCCTTTAGTTTCTGGATCCAGAAACTCTTTAGTGGCCAAAGGATAGAAATTGGAGAAGGAGGGGAAGGAAAAACAGGAACAATAGAGGTAAAACAGAGAAACCCCACTCCACTGTTGGTCAGTGCAGTTTGTTAGCCATGTTGAGTTAGGGAAGTGTTAAAATTGATGGAGATTCAAGTTTTAGTAGCTTAACATACCTAATATAAGAACTACTTATGAGTTAATTTCTGAGAGTGGCTGAAAAGCTAATGTGTATGCCCACAATTTGGTCTGGGCAAGAGGAAGAAGGAAACTCCAAAGTTGATTTTAGAAGGCTTTCATGTTTGAAAAAAAAAAAAAAATGGTTTCTTTGCTGGAGGCTTTTGTCCAGCCTGTTCTACAAATTGATTGCCTGTGCTTTACCTCAGTCCCTGTGACCTGGATCCTGTTATTGTCATTTGAGGAATGTGAGTCCAGTGGAGGTCACAAAGCCTGTCTGAGTTCACACGGATAGTGGATGGCTAGGATGAAACTAGACACTCTGACACAGAAACTCAGCCTTTTAACTAATATGGATAAGTGACAGAACTGGCAAAATATGAGGTAAAGTGGTATGACTGTGGACAGTAGAAATAGGCTGGTGGGATAAAAGCTCTGAGGTAAAGAAAGGGTAAGAGAGTTCCTGCAAGGATTTGGGAGCCACAGCATCAAAGCAGAGACTAGAAAGCCATTAGCATTAGAATACAGGAACAAGCCAACTTTTGATATATCCAAGGATGGTGATTCAGACAGAAAATACCAAATAATCAAGTGGCTAATCTGTAGAATGCCCAGAGAATGTGGCAAGTGCACCAGCAGACAGAATTTTGGTACTCATTCAAAAAAGTTGTATAAAAGTCTGATAATCGGCCTCATTTTAGATTAGGCCCTGAGATGACATGAATCAGCAAAGCAAATGAAGTATACTATCCTTGTGTGACCTCATCAGGAGGGAAAGTAGAAGTGGGTGGTTTGTCTTTTAACTGCTTTTATATTTCTAGTTCTGAGCACATGACTTCCCAACCTTGCATACATACAAAGCAATTTTCAGATATGCTGGAGGCAGTAATCCTGATCCCCTTGTGCTTCGATTTGTATTCCTAAATGTGTAAAATGATAAGGCTCCAAGCTATAATTCTGAAAAGTGAGGCCGCATACCCCAGGGATGCATCGTGAAGTCTTGAGCTATACTTGGCCGTCCAGTGGGCAGAGCAGAGGCTTGTTTACTGCATGCTGTAAAAGCAGTGGATTCCATAAACTCAGAGCTATTCTCCTTGGTACCATATCTTACTGTACATGCAAACTCCACTTTGTCTTTTGGATCACTGTATGGGGTTTGGGGCTTGGGGAATAGGCAGAAGCATGCTGATACTTCTGCCTCTCTTACCTGGAGTCCTGTGTCTTCTCTCAGAATCCATGAAGATTGACAGGCTGACTTGTTAGCTCATATGGTTGTTTCTGTGTGAAGTATACCTCCACTTGTTCTCTTCCTCATAATCACACTTATTCAACTAGGGTAAAATTCCAACAAAATTTCATTAGGAATAGCATAGATTACTTAACCAATCACAGATCAATCACTCACATGTGGTTCTATTTGCCTGTCGAATTATTCTTTATTTTTGGTCATTGTCAAGGACAAAGGCAGAGATATATTGTATGTCCTCACAGAATAGTTGTCTTCATTTATTTGTTTAAATTCTGGTTTAGTTATTTGTGTGATTTCAGAGAAATGACTATTGAATCGAAAAATATTAACTTAGTTTACCTTGTTATCAACTATACTTCAATCACTTGGGAAAAATGTTTTCAGAACAAAGTTGTCTTTCATGATTGTAAATAACAATTACAGAGATAGTAAAAAAAAAAAAAAAAAAAAAAAAAAAAAAAAAAAAAGAAAAGGAATCTTTACCACAAAGCTCTAACATGAATCCTCAGAAGTGGAATTAGAAAAACCAGAATTTATGGAGCAGTTTCATTTGAAATGAAAGCCAAGAGTTGTGCTAAATAACACATTAGAAAGTGCTTCCTAACATGGTCAGTTTTATAAAATCAGAATAAATATGTTATAGGCTGTGTTAGCTATCTGTCACTATAACAAAACACCTGAGATAATTAACTTATAAACAAAGAATTTTTATTTTAGGTGATGGTTTTAGAGCTTTCAAAGAATGACACAGGCTCACTGCTGTGGACCTTTGGTGGGTATGTCGGATGGCAATAGTGGGGAGCACAGGTAGAACAAAACTCCCTCTTTTATCATAAGCCAAGGAGTAAAGAGAATGAAAACTTGGGGGTCCTTAAGTCCTTTTTGAGGGCAGGTCCTCAATGACCTAAGAACCTCAACTAAGCAATACCTTGTAAAGGTTCCACCACTTCCCTGTGGCACCACAGTGGGAACCACGCTTTTAACACATTGACCTTTGGGGCCTTTCAAATTCTAAACTTTAGCAGACTGATTGAACATTCTTTCTCCCTCAGATTATAGTATAGTTTATAAGGCAGATTTTAGTATAGTTTATAAGGATTCATATTGTGACATTTGAAAGTAAGGTTTCAAATTTTGGATAAATAGTGTTATTGAAAAACACAAGGATATGTCATAATGCTGGGATTGTATTAGCAATGTGTTTTTACTACATTTTTCCATTTCTTTGAGGGGGCACAATGTATATAATGTTCTTTTCTGCACTCTTCTTTGCTTATTGGAAAATATCCACTGATGACACCGAGGGTTTTTTTTTTTTTTTTTTTAGTTGTAGAAGGACACGATGCCTTTATTTATTTTTATGTGGTGCTGAGGATCGAACCCAGTGCCTCACACGTGTGAGGGAAGTGCTCTACCACTGAGTTACAACCCCAGCCCCCTACGTTGTTTTTAATAATACAACTACATAAGTCTATCAGGTTTGTGCCATGTTAATCAAATTATGATGAAATATGGAAACTGCTAGCATATATCATCGGAACGGATGCAAACAAGAAACACCACAGAGTGAAAGTGCTCTTTTAACATTCTTTAAAAAACAGTATGATCCCAGACTGTGGCAAATCAAAAAGTGTGATTGCTTCAGCTTCCATGACTACATGACTCAATCCTTTTTTTGTGTGTTTCCTACACATAAAATTAATAAGAAACATTTTCATAAAGATTTATCTATAGTTTTTGAATTTTAGGTTTGCCAAGCATTTGGTATTGAGCGTTCTTATAAACACACACACATATAAACATGTGCACACATACATAAACACACACTACCCATATAGAAGCTAAGCTAGAGACTGGGGGCTAACCTTTAATATGTATCTTTGTAAGCTCTGCAACCAGTACAGAGAGCCTGTACTTAATAAACATTTGCTGGTTGAATGAATAAATGGCTATGGATTGAATCTATGTAATTGGATTTAATGCCTCTAGGCACTTGTATTGCAGATTCTGAGCCCAAACATTATGGTAATTTTTTTTTTTCCCCTGGAGCAAATGCCTTGCTATTTTCAGGGACTGTTATGTGTTCACTTTCAGCAATGTAAAGTGGAGGTGTCTGGAAACTCCTCAAAACCAATCTTTGAGGAAACTTTAGTTTTGCTGAACTGGGAGCTGACATTTCAAATCTAATTGTAATACTGAGATTATTATATTCTTATTTTTATAATTTTATGTCTTGGACTATTGAGTAAGAATTTATATTGCTTCATTGCTAAGAAGCTATTCAGATAAAATTGTTTTTGTCATATAAAAATGATATATATTTTGTTGTAATTTCTCTCTGATGTTTTATTTCCTTTAGGAGAACTGATTTAACTTTAGAAACTTTTGTTCTTATTCAGTATTTCCTTTCAATGATCTGTAAAATATATCTGCCAAGAAAAATAATTCACCTTCTTGCAAAATGTTAACATTTTCAATTTTAAGTAAAAGCCACCTTGCCAACAGTGTTATTTCAAAATGTTTGATTTGTCATGATATGTTCAGTCTATTTTTAAAATTTTCCAAATTGAATTTTGAGGTTGGTGCTTGTTCCAAGTTAGAGCAGTGTGCAATATGTTGCAGTATGACTGAGTGGAGGAGAGAAAGAGATCCAGGAATAAATATATCTAGAAGAGTGCTCACTGCAAAATTCTTCCTTTTCACTTCTCCAGCAAAGGGGATTAACCTGCCAAGTGGCATCTTTCCCTTAGAGTCATAATGAATCTCATTTATGAACAAGTGGGGTTGTTACTTTTGATGAATATTTTTGTTTACATGAAGAACCAAACATTATTGAGTAATAAAGGAATTATCTAGGCCCTCATTATTTTGGATGAAATGTAATTTGATGTTTAGTGATATCAAAATATGTTTATGCACAGTGCTGAGCACATAGTAGGTATTGAATAAATAATAGTGAATAATGACATATTGACCATTCTTAAGAAGTGTACTACTCTCTTTCCTATCAAAGAATGGTTTCCTTTCCCAATATCCAACAGTTTTCTTCAGGTACTGTATAATAAGACATAAAAATGAGTGAGTGACAGCTTTCCAGCAATCGGGAGATCAACAGTGAAGTGAGGGATGCAGAACTGTAAGACTAAGGGAAAGATGTTACAGAGGAAACTGAAGAGGCTTCATCAAAGAAGAGTATCCTCAGTAGCATTTACAAGTATCTTGGAATAATCTGAATTAAACTCTGTCATTCAGGATAATCAAACTAGTAATAATTTCCTTTTATCTTCAATATGTAGCCCATATTTTCACAAACAAGTATGCTTTGTCCAACAGAAGCATATATGTCCCTTGGGGGGAAAAACAGTGTTTCTCAGTAAATAATTTTGATTGATAGCATTGATCTTTACTAAAATTGATTCAGATTTATAATATTAAAAGTATGTGCTAATTTTATCCATTCAGAATCTATTTTAATTTTTATTTTTATTTTATGTCTTCAGAAAACATGTTGACCCACTTGTTCTACCTTTAAATGGAGTTGGTCAATAATTATGATGTATTTTGCACAGTTTTAAAGGAATATTCATGTTCTGTAAAATTGTATATTACATATCTATAGTTCTCACCTAAAAACAATCAAGCCAAATTATTTGAATCTGAAATTATATTTCATTGCTTTCAGTTTGTATAGTATACATTATGTGTGCATTGTAGACAGATGGATAGATAAGTAGATTTTCATTTAGTGGGCATTTAATGCTCAGAAATAATTTCCTAAATTTATTTAACTATTTTAATGTAATAATATTCTTTAGTATGCTTTTTATGAATGTTTCACATGACTTCTAAAATGTTTGTTTGCTCTTTAAAATTATCTTCATGCAACCCAGGCGCGGTGGTGCACACCTGTAATTCCAGCACTTTGGGAGGCTGAGGCAGGAGGATCGCGAGTTCAAAGCCAGCCTCAGCAATGGTGAGGCACTTAGCAACTCAGTGAGAACCCTGTCTCTAAATAAAATACAAAGAAGGTCTGGAGATGTGACCCAGTGGTCAACTGCCCCTAAGTTCAATCCCTGGTACCACACACACAAAAAAAAAATTATCTTCATGCATAACTTTTTAAAAAAATTTTTTAAGTTTTTATCCTATGAAGGGCCTTTCTGTGCAGTTTCTATAAGTCAATCTAACAGGTTAAAAGCCTTTTTAGCAGACATGACTTTATTCTTTAAGTATATTTTATTAATTGCCACACAGTAACTGTACATATTATAGGGCACAGTGTGCCATTTCAAAATTTGAATATAATGTGTAATGATCAGATCAGAGTATCTGTCATATCTATCAGTGTAGACATATACCATTTCTTTGCGTTGGGAACATTCACAGTGGTATCGGCTATTTTGAAATATTCACTTAACTGTTGTCATCCACAGTTGTCCTACTGTGCTATGGAACATTAGGAGTTATTTCTTCTCTCCAACTACACCCCTGCACCCATTAACCACCCTGTTCCCCTCCCTCCTTTCCTCCCACACCCTTCCCTGACTGTGGTCACCACTATTGTATTCTCTATTTCTTTCAGATGAACTAAAAATGTTTCTTTGTAATGTTTTCTATTAATTTGTTTGTTAATTGTGTAGATGATTTTTTCTTATATACACTTGATAAGCAATTTTGATTTGAGTCATCAAAAATACCTGGCTCTTTATTTTTGCAGGTCTTTATGAGGTATTTTTCTTTTTATCCCTCTTGTTAGATCAGTGTGGAGCCCAAAGCATCATTACAGAGTAGGAAAGACTTAGAGAATTGGATTTCTTCACAGGAAATTGGATTTTGAGGAGTTGGGTTTCTCCAGTAACCTGTGACTGACAGTAACTCTAACTCCAGGAGAAGGATGTCCTTTGGAATATCAGACTTGTTCACAAAACCGTGGGTCATAGTGGTTTTACTAGCTTTCTGATTTTTTCATTGACCTTTCTCTAATAATCACATGTAAATCACAGTTAATAGATTACATAGCAAACTGTGTTGAGTGTCTTAATGGGGGTTGTGATGCAGTGAAAAAATCACAAAATCATGGGAGGGTACCTGAGCAATTAAAGTCTTTCTTTGAGGTACAAGGTCTACTTGTGCAATAGAGGGACTCATTCTGAGATTGGCACTGAGGAAATATAGTCAGGAAAGAAGAAATGTCAAGGCAGATAAACATTCAAGAGCTCTGTGGATTTCTGTGGATCTGAAATCCTTCATACAGAAGTTTAAAAGTGTAGATTTTCCAGTTATATTACCCAAACAGTGTTTAAGTAGCCCAATAACCTGCCTATTGTAGCCTCTTAGAGGTTTTATTGATACATTGACACAATTATTTTTGTTTGTTTTTCAAACAGTAACTGTCTTGCTAAATGAAGTGACACCTTTTGGCTGCGTTCAATTGAGGATCCTGAACCAAGTATTTCTATCAATTTAGGCAAAATATTCAGCAATTGAATGATAACATAGAAGTCTGTGTTGCTGATTAAGTTTGTTTCACTAAATCCAAAGCAGTTATAATGTTTCATGTGTAATAATGATAATAATTATGAAGAAAAAAACTATATAACAGAGTTAAATAGCTTGATATGGGCATCATTTAAAGTAGTTTACTTAGGTTCCCAACTGATTAAAATTAGGCACCACTTTTTATTATCTTGTTCGTTTTATTGATATTTATGATTTTAAATTGACAAAAAGTGCTTAAGAATTCCAGAATATATTTATTAGAAGAAACTATAAAGTTCAATTGAATAAAATAATCTTACAAGGATAGAAAAGTCTTTTGAAAAATACCTATAGCTGAGCAAGCTCATTCTATTTTAGATTAATTCTATCCCATTCTGCTCTAGCATTCCTGACTAACAAGCTGTAACACACACCTCTTGGGAAATGTCTAGCAAAAAGCTCACCTGTTCAGTAATCTTAACTAGATGTTAAGATTTCTGGCTTATAGAAACAACCTATCTCTTCTTTATGTCATTCAGCATTTACTGAGACACGATTTGCTACCTAATGTTCTAGGACCTTGTAAAATTAGGCACCATTTTTCTGATACCTAGCATTTCAGTTACATTTTATGGAGCATCTTTTGATTTGTTCTATCACTTTTTAAATTGATATATTGACATTTGGTTATGTTTTACATAGTTGATATGAGTTTACATTAAATAATATCTGTTTAACTATTTAATACTATGATACCATGTGCATCTATAATTTAATTACAAAAGTAACATGAAATCTATTTCTTATTGAAAATACCATTAGCCTAGAACTTTATAAAATAAAAAATTGAATTATTTCCTCCTGAAATCTCACTGTTCACAGATTAGTGTGTTACCTGATGTTATTAGCTGTGGTCATTCATGCACGTAAGTACACTTAGTTTTGTTGTTGTCGTTTTGTTTTTTTAAAATATTTTTTTAGTTGCCAGTAGACTTTATTTTATTTATTCATATGTGGTGCTGAGAAACAAACCCAGTGCCTCACATGTTAGACAAATGCTCTACCACTGAGCCACCACCCCAGCCCCTTGTTCTTGTTTTTAATGTTATGATTTTATAAAGATGGAAACATTTCATATGAATTTATATAATACACACATATATACATAAGTGCCTGTATGCTCTTTTTACTTTCTGAAACTGTTACACTCTTCCCTATATACCATATTTCATAGAATATATGATTATTTACTGACTTTTACATATATTATGTAAAAGTATATATATGATATATATATATAAGTATATATATATATGATAATCACGTATATAATATATGCATTATATATGATAATCATTCCTCATAACTTGAATATTTAGGTCACTTCTAGTTTTTATTATTATTATTTTATATTATTAAGATAAGAGTAATTTAACAGGACATTTTTGAAATATTTTAAGGGTAGAATATGATATTATCCAGAGGCACCATGTTGTACAGCAGATTTCTAGAACTTAATCATCTTTCATAATTGAAACTTTATATCTGTTCAACAGCTATTCATTTCCTCCTCCTTGTAGCCTCTGGGAACCATGTTCAGCACTTTTTATAATAGTGGAAATGATGTAAATTTTCCGTGGATGGATAAATGTATGAAAAAAATGTGGTATATAGATGCAATGGCATATGGTTCAGCATTAATAAAGATAATAATTCTACAATGGTCAACAACATGGATGAACCATAAGGACATTATGCTAGATAAAATAAACAAGTCACAGAAGGTCAAACTAAAAAAGTACTAAATAAAGTTGAAGCAAATAATCATGGCTCACTTATCTTATGGCTTAGGTTACAATTTTCACAGATTCTATTCTTTTTCATTGCTATGCCTTCACCAAACAACATTGTATTAATCATTGCAACCTTTCACATGTTTTGATAGCAATAAAGGCTAGTCTTCATTTATTATTTTACTCTTTTTTTCCCCAGAAATATTTTGGCTGTTCTTGCACAGTTTTCCTTCCAGATGGACTTTAGAATCAACTTGACAAGTTTACTAAAAGAAAAAAAAAGTGTCGAGATTTTGATTAGGATTGCACTGAATTTCAGATGTATTTAGGAAGAGTTGACATATTTAAAGTATTGAACCTTTTGTGTAGGAATCTTTTAAGCTTAACCATATGTCTTATATCTAGTATTGTGGTGAACAGTGCTGTAGCTGGAGAACAGACTGTGTGCATGTATGTGATGTGTGTGTGTCTATGTGGAGTGTGTGTGTGTGTGTGTGTGTGTGTGTGGTGGGAAAGGGCTGAATACATAAATGGTGAATCTGTGATGATTATGTATGTGATTATATGAATCTGACAGACTCCACAGTCAAAATAAAAGGAATCATGAGATTTAAAAATGATGTATGGTAAGATGTTAAGGAAACAAGGCATTGCAGGAAAGGGTGATGGATGGAGCCAGTGGTCCAAACATGTCCTGGATGTTTTGAAGGTTCTGTATGTTGGATTAAACTACCCCTTCTTCTTTTATCTTTGATAGCTATAAACCTCAATCCATCGCCACTGAAACCATCTCCAGGCTTAGAATCCAAGTCTCTCTCCCCATTTTATTCCAGTCTTCCATTACAAGCACATTGCTGGGTCTTCTCTCAGTGCACAAGCCCTGCTATTTCCTCCTGGGTATGTAAACTGCCCATTACTCCCTTGTTCAGTAATTTACTCTATAATAAAATTAATACTTATTGATAACCTAATATTCTTCAGGCCCTATTCTCTGCCCTTGGGATTTATATTTGACCAGCATTTATAAAAAGTCTCATCCCTTGGGAGGCTGAGGCAGGAGGATTGCGAGTTCAAAGCCAGCCTCAGCGATGGCGAGGCACTTAGAAACTTAGTGAGACCCTGTCTCTAAATAAAATACAAAAAAAAAGTCTGGGGATCTGATCCAGTGGTCGAGTGTCCCTGAGTTCAATCCCCAGTACCACAAAAAAAAAAAAAAAAAAAAAAAAAAAAAAAGTCTCATCCTACATGAAGCTTGCATTCTAGTCATAATACATAAGACTTTATATAATACTTTAGCATAGGGTAAGTGCTAAGGATAAATAGAAGCAATGTGGAATGGACTTAACAAGAGGGTTTTAATTTTAAATGGAAGTTCAGGATAGAGTCAATCAGAAGGTGACCTTTGTATAAAGTCTTGAAAGAGGTTGGAGAGGTTAGCAGTGTAAATATGTGGACTCTGCACTAAGAGAGCATGTTTTCATTACATGTGAAACCAAAAAACATGTTTAATTGTTCATTTGTGTTGTTTGTTATTCATTGATAAACATGCAACTCAGTGGTAGAGTACTTGCCCTAGTATATGTGTGGTCCTGGGTTCAGTCCCCAGTACCATTAAAACAAGCAAAAATATCTTTAAATATAGATTAGGTTGTTTTAGTTTATTCTATAATTCTACTTAAATTCAAGCAAAACGAGTGTGAGTTCTGCTTCTTTCAAATTATAAATACTATAAAAATTTGGATGTGCTGGGTACAGTGGTGCTTGCCTGTAATCCCAGAAGTTTGGGAGGCTGAAGCAGAAGGATCACAAGTTCAAAGCCAGCCTCAGCAACTTAGTGAGGCCCTGTCTCAAAAAAACATGAAAAGGGCTGGGAATATGGCTCAGTGGTTAAACACTCCTGGACTCAATCCCTGGTAATAGTACAATAAAATAATTGGACATAATTTTAGCAGCAAGAGGTTTTAGGTTTCTGCCAGTATTAGGTGCAAGTTTAATAAGTATTTGTGGAATGATGAAAGGAATGTATAGATTTGGCCTCCATTCTCCTTCCCCCATATCTCTCATATTTCTTATCTTTGAAGAAGGCAGTGGCTTGCTCCTATAATTTCAGAGCCCTTATTGTACTTTTCCTTCATATCACTGGTTTTCAGTTTTCAATCCTGCTTTCTATTGCCTTGAATATGAATTTTAATTGTGCTTCAGTATTTAGGATATTTTTGCATATTTCCTTATTTCTGCCAACTTCCTTATGATACCTTATTCATCCAAGCTTATTTTCTCCTTTTGGTCCATTTTCCTGTTTCACGAAGCTTAAGACTTTGTAATGACACTGAACAATAATTTTAAAAAATACATTTCCCCATTGTTCAGCTATATTTTTACTGCTTGTTTTCCCACAGTGCCTCTAGAGGAAGTTTCTGCTTGTTGTATAGCTTATATTTTAAGTAAAATATATAAAAAAGCATATCTGAAAGGTGGATAACCAAAGCAGGATGCTTGGGGCAGTGTCATGACCACCAGAGGAGCAAACTCCCATGAGCCTTAGGCCTCTCTGGCTCCCTCCTGACTTGAAGGAGGCACCCATTAGATATTTTATAATTTATCTCAGGCATTCCTCACTTTTTAAAAGTCTGGGTATAGAAAGTAAAGTGTAATATTAAGTCTGTTTTCCCTGGTACTAGATGGCTGAGTTTAAGTTCCACTTTTACCCACTCTTATCAGCTGCATGACTCAGGGAAAGTCACTTACCTTAATTTCTGTGCTCTTCATTTTCTGACCTGTAAAATGAAAATAAAACTACCACTGATTTTTCAGTTTTATTTTTGGAATAAGTGAATGTATGTTAAGTGTTTAAAAGAATGATTTTGAAAGAATGATTGACAAATAATAAATCTGTATTAGCAAATGCATTCTTTATTTTTTATAGATTGAATAGTTTTATTTGTTTCTGCTTCCTCATCTTGAAAGAAAACTCATTTATCACTTGTTATCTTTTGGTACCAGAAAGAATTATGCTTACCTACTTTAGTTTCCCCAGGTGCTAGAATATCCCCCCCTTTTATATTATAGCTAAAATTAAACTCAAACAGAATGACAATAAAAAATTAGTCTTATCTTCATTTTCTTTGTATGTACTAATGTAGTTTGTGTCTATAAAACTGCTGCTTTGTGATTTTCTCCTGCTTTGGCTATTTGATTCTTATAGTGGTTCTGAGTCAGGTGTAATATTGAGCTGTTGAAGTCTGATGAAAGAGCCCGCTACTCATTATGTGACATTTCCTGGTTTTCTAAAGGTTCCTTCCTTCCTTCCTTTCTTTTTTCCTTCCTTCCTTCCTTCCTTCCTTCCTTCCTTCCTTCCTTCCTTCCTTCCTTCCTTCCTTCCTTTCATACCCCTTCCCTCTTGTAATATGCCTCCAGTTTTCTATTGTTCCAGTTGTCTGCAGTGAAGTAGAAAGTGCTGATGGTGACAGAGAGGGGTGTTCATGTAAGAAGGTGTGGCTCAGTTTGGCCTGGATTAGGGACCCTAGGAAGGACCAGGGTCATTGCTAAGACTAGGTTCTGTAATATCACATAGATTCTTTATTTTTTATTTTTATTTTATTTTTTATTTTATTTCAGTATTGTTGGTGTTATACAGTTGTGTAATCTTCACATGCTTTCAAGTACATAGAGACCTTCAGGAAAAAAAAAATCTAGATTGCATGTTTGTGATCACAATTTTATCCTTTAAATATACTGACACTGTTTTCTAAAAGATTAAATGTATCCATTGCATGATGTATAAACATAACTGATTTTTTTCTGTCAATTAAGTGATTCACATCCCATTTTCTTCCAGAAATCCTGTAAACCATGACTATAAGAAAAGAAAATAGAATTCTACTTAATTCATCATCATGGTGATATATATAAGTATTTGAAAGAATGAGCATTTTGAAATGTTTGAAAGTGCATTTTTAAGGCTACTACTGAAAGCAACATTTATATGAGAAAGTTCAGAGAAAGTTCCTATATATATATTGGATATGTATACACACACACACACACACACATATATATATAATATGAGATAATTTTAGAAGCAAGAGGTTTTAGGTTTCTGCCAGTATTAGGTACATGTTTAATAAGTATTTGTGGAATAATGAAAGGAATGTATAGATTTCCCTCCATTCTCTTTCCCCCGTATCTCTTATACTTGTTATCTTTCATGAAGGCAGTGGCTTACTCCTATATTTTCAGAACACTTATTCCTTCACATCACTGATTTTCATTTTCAACTCTGCTGCTTACTGCTGTGAATATGAATTTTAATTGTGCTTCAGTATTTAGGATATTTTTGTATATTTCCTTATTTTTGTATATTTCCTTATTTCTGTATATTTCTGTATATATATGTATATATATGAATTCTATTTCATTAGTCATCATGGTTATATATGTATGTAATCATATTTTAACATAGATATAAATGTTTAATAGTTTTGTAGCAAAATTTATGTTAATAGCTGTTTTACAAGGCAACAAATTAAAGGTGATATTGATATGTTACAGATTTTTCTAAAACCAAACTGTTGTAATTCTTATACTGCAAATAATGATGAAAAGAAAGATATTAAGTAAATATTCTATTGGAAATAGAATATTTGTAAATTGCATCTTCTTGGTGACCAAACTACTTTGAAGAACACATCCATTACTCACAGAGAACAAACATATTTCTTAAATTTTGGGAATTTCATTAATAAGTAGTGTTTTAAACATCTACTTTAAATAGATTTTTTCATATTAAAGGAATATATTGTCCAAGAGACCAAAACTTTTTTTTTCAGTAAATAACCTATTTTCCTTCCTATGTTTTTTAGTAAAATATAAAATGCTGGTTTGGTAAGTCATAAAATTAGAATTGAATTAAATGAGTATCTATTTAAAAAAATAAGATTGTGAATAATAAGAAATCATCCACAAATATTGGTCTTTTACAAACTGATTCCAAATCAAAATGATTCAAACACACAGACACAAAGAGAATGATTGCTGCTGATTCAGTGCATTAGGTTATTAAACACCTAGTGCCTGACTTAAGTATGGTGGCCAAAGAATGAAGATCAGCAAGTCATACTTTTTCCCATGCAATTAAGAATCTACTATATTTATTCTTGGACTAAATTATTACATCTCTTTAGTTATTACTTCAAAAATCCCTTTAAGAGTTAAATTCTGAACCTAAAATACTGGGGTGTATGGTGACATTATTTTTCTGATAGATTTGAAATGAAAATGAGATTAGTTATTTAGAATATATTTACATAGGCAAATAAAAATTCCTGTGGCCTAAAATGAAGTCAAGATTTTGACAGTTTTCCTAAGACTGTGCATCTACTGGAATATGGTGTGGAAGTGAAAAATCACAATGTATAAGTCTACTATGAGAATTGGATTTAATAACTGGGGAAAGAGAAAATAACAACACCAATGGTTTTTGTATAAACCCTGACCTCATAGACTGAGAAGGCTAAAAGGAATTAATGGGAACTTGGGGCAAGATAATTTCCTTTGCTGCTGAAGGGGGAGTCACCAGCCTGATGTGGCTGGAGTGCTAAAACTATCTAAGTGGCTTGATAGGAGTGGAAATTTCAGAGCCGGTAGAACAACCCCAGGCTAAGATGTCATGTCTTGGAAGTTGAACTATTTTGTGCTCATGAATAGGCTGTTTCTAAGTGTTTTTTATTTTTATGTTTTTTTTTTTTTTTTTTTTCTGTTATGGAAAAACATTTCAGTAACACTTTGAAATGATTTTAAGTTTTCCTTTCTTTCTGATTAATTATTGAATGGTAGTTCAGGTATAGTTTCAAAGTCATCAAATGAATTACCATTTGGAGCTAAGGAACTAAAATATTGCATTTTTATTTGTAAACTTGACATCTAGATTTCTGAAACTTTTCAATTGAAGGACTATTATTTGTCTAGATTTAAATTATTTATTATATTGAATCAGTCTCCTGTAACTTTGTTTCAAGTGATACATTGTCATGTATTACATGGACATGTTATCATTATGTGGTTTGTTTTAATCATATTTATATATTATATACAAATTAAAGAGAATAATGATTAGACACATCAATTTTACATGAAGTGATTACCAATATAGAATATAAGACTAAAAGGTTTGATATTTAGTGGTTACTAAACAGAATTATATAAAATAATATGGGAAACAGTAAAATGTGAAATGGTCTATATTTTAAATTACAATATCATATAGAGAAGTGTAGGACAACAGTTGCAACTATGTTGCTTGATTTAAATATTAGACTAGCTTCTTTCTATCTAGTGTGGTTTTTGTGAGTCTATAAGTATGTATTTAAAATTTGTTTGAAGATGATTAAGAAATGCTTAAATGAAATACAATTTTATCATATTTAAAATATATGTTGTTTCTCTCAATAAATTGTGCAAGTTCTTAGATTTGATTTTATTATACTTTCGATCTGACACATCAGTCTCCCACCATTACATGAATGCTGACAGAAGATATAAGATTCCTGGGTCAGAAATTAATGACTTTATTACTAATGGTATATCAAGTAGCATGAGCATCAGTACACTTGTTTCTGCCCCCTTACCTCCCACATACTACTGAGGCAATGTGATGAAACAAGATAGTTGCTATACAAGCAGTAGGTTTGTTACAGCCGAGGAAACTAAGACCAAAAGCCTAGCACTTTTGAGTAAGTATCAAACATTGCAGCAAGGGGCAAACAAGCAGATCCCCTTCCCACTGCAAAGCAGTTAGGTTCTCATATTGTGGTGAACTTGACCTACTTAATAGCTTATGTGACTAGCTAAAAACTGCCACTCAGAATGAGGAGACAGATAAGCTTTGAAGGCTGGCATACTCAGCAAGAATGTACAGGATGCTAAGAACCTTGCAGGATTGCCTATCCCCCAAAAAACTCTTGACCCTAGGCATTCTTAGCTGTACTCAAATTTCCACATGTGTATGCCACTTTGTAAGCCACTCAATTAATATTATCAGCAAAATCTGGAACTCTAAGGTCAGTTTGTCTCATACAATATTTAATTAAGACTACTATCTCTGTGATTCCACACTAGATGGAGCCAATCAATCTGCACTATCGACCTTAACCATGTCCCCTAAGTGTCTCAGATTTAGTCCACTGAATAAATCCTATTAACATCAGGTATACCTTAGAAAGACACATGACTTTCTTTTTAGAGGAATTAATCCAGATATGTCAAGATATATTGGTGATTATACAGGTTTCACCTTGGACTCAAAAAGGAATGTGTTAAGACAATGCCATGTTGCATAACAGTCCAGACTAGTGAATTGAGGCTGCCCTGAATGCTTTCTCTATTAAAAGTGGTATCATTAATAACTTCAGCTAAAGGCAGGGACACACTTCTTGCTACATTTTCTAATTGAATGTCTTCCATTGCAGAGATAACCACCAAAAGAATGAACTTATTGGTTAATAAGTCATTTATGACTACTGAGAGCTCATTCCAGAGAGATCTCCAGAGTTGTTGAAGGCTACAGTTTATTGGTAGTGTTTTATTAGGCACTTGAAGGGTTTGTATGGTCACTTCTTGAGTATAGGTTACAACAGGCTCAGAGAAAATACATGCTAATAACTAGATTCCACAGACATAGTAGAGTTCTAGGGGCACATGTGGAAGGAAATTGTCAATTGTGGTTTTTTGCTCATTCTAAGTGTGACCCACATCAGTTGGGGAACAGTGTCAGGCACTGACAGTGCTGCTAATGGGGCTTTCTGGCCAGCTGGTATTCCATTGTCCTCAATTTAGTCAAGCCTGTTAATTCCCTGAGAGCAATCAGTCTCACCTATAATATTTGTCGGTATCCAACCAACTAGGTGGCATCCATCTATCCCAAGAGATTATCCACTAATATGAATGGAATGGGAACAGGAAGACATCTAATGGTGGTGAAAGGCATTGTGCTTAGGAGCTATAGGAGCAGGAGCTGCTTCTTTTTTGTTATTGTTATTTTTTTGTTTTGTAAAGTAAATAGAGACTGCAGATCAAATCCTGATGATCGGGATGGTGACGCTGGGGGGGATTAGGTTAAATTGCAGATCCAGGAGTCATTTAAATGTAAGGAACTTGTTGCTCTTTGAGACAATAACATTGGGATTTTTTTTGTTGTGAGGAAGGCTCCAGGGGTCCTCTGAAAGACAAAACCATGATTACTATCCCTCTCTGCTCTAGCTCTCCTGGCTCTAGGTGTCCCCTTGATTCCTGGGTATTAGCCTTGCTGTTTTCCCCAAACTCCCAAAAAAGCAATGTGTCCAGTTCCAGTAATTATAAATTTGACTTTTCTCCAATCATCATCTATATGCACCCAGACCTTTTATGTGGAAAGTCAAATGGAAAAGAGATAAACTACTTCACTAAAATATATTGAGTGGTATTATATACCCTACCTTGCCCCATGTGGACTTTTGTCATGACCAAGGGAGCAGTGTATTCAACCCAGTGATCATTTTCTTTATGATTTAAAGATAATAACAACCCAAGAAAAGAAGATACATGTCTGAAAAAGAATGAAATTCAAATTTCTTAGGCCACCTTTTGACCAGACTAATCTGTGGTTGTTAGGTAATAAAACAAGCAAGCATTATGACTAAGAATGTGAGGGCTGAATCCCAAACTTTCAAAATAAATCTGTATAACTCCTTGACCTTTTCATCCTGATGATTATGCAAGAGATGATCAAAAACTGATCAACCGGGGAAACTGCCACATTCATTAAACAAACTGCCTTTACTGTGGTGTTTGGATCAAGAGAATGTGAGGCATGTGGAGTCAAAAATCCTTTTCAGGATACTTTTTAACTAACCAATGATACCAGAGTTTAATAATGAAAAGGGGCATGAAAGACCAACCAGATACTGTGACAGTTGGCCTCCTATTGGGTGATCTTTGAAACAAAAGTTGCACCATTAATAGTTAGTAAATAGTCTAAAAATTTAACACATAATACTGTTTAGATTCATGGGCCACAGGGACATAGCTGGAGTTGACTGATCAGACTACAATAATAGTTGCCCCTCCCCAAGTTCACTCTCTCAGCTGTAATTAGCCCAGACAGCTTTAGATGGCCCCATGCAACAGTAGACACCTTACCACATCATAGAGGAAGGAAGGAGGAAAAGACTTCAATTCCTGATGAATCACCTTGTTCTTTCCCCAGATCCCACAGGATAGGCAATATATTTTTTAAGCATATTTTTTAACTGATAAGAGGGAGTTCCCATGACCTCTCAGCAATTAGAACTTTCTTCAAACCTGCAGAAGACAGAGGAGAGCAGTGAATAATCTCAACTACTGCCATGCTATGAAAATAACAAAGTTAGCTAATTAAATGAAAAAAACAGGTTAATTATCAAATTGAGAAGTAAAGTGAAATATATATAAAAGCAATTATCAGAAACACTCATAGAAGCCAGAGAATGAAGGAATGTTGAATTGGAAACAGAACAGTCCAGGTTTTTATTTTATTTTATTTTACTTTTTTAGCTTCTACCATCAGAGAAATCTGGGCTTGAGGATTATTTTTCTTTTTAATTTATTAGTCTTCTGCCAGGAAACAGGGAACTTACATCAGTGCTGACTGTGTACTCATATAGAGCAATAATATACTTTACACAGTGGTTTATTATCCACAGTGAATTTTTGGGAGAGCCAAATGCTCAAAGAACCAATATTGTATAAATATTTTTTCAAGTTTTTGTATCTATGTATGATGGTTTATAAAGAAATAACATCTATTTCACATATTGCATACAAAATTCCATATCATGAAAATTATATGTATTTGTATCTATGCATATATAATATATATACACATATATTTAACCTACCAATAAACCCGTACATTTATACATATACTTCTTTTCCTTAAATTTTTTTTTCTAAATTACTCTGTTATCACACAGTTGGAACATTTATATATGCAGGGCACTAAATATAATTTTAAAGGTGATTAAGATCATCTTCTACATTAAGATTCAGGAGTAAGTAAAATAGGCAAGATAGGGACACATGAAAAATTATATGGCACTGGCTAGGAAATCATAAGAGTCAATTACTGAAGCAGTTTATAAAAATTATGAGGCCGATGCTTATTGCTGTCATAAGGATAGTTAGAGAAGTTAATAAAAGAAGAAAACCCAGAAACATTCAGCATATCTTAAAACTAGCATTTCAATTCAATTTTTATTTTAAAAATGTTAAATGGCACTATGGTAATTGGTTTACTATTTTTAAAAAAATATTTCAAAATATACCAAACTAAAAATCCAAATGAATTAAAACGTAAAATTAAGCCCTAATTAAATAGCTGGAAATATAATTTAAATACGTATTTGAATTCAATGTAGCTAATCTATTTCTTAGGCAGGAAAAAGAAATTATAATAAAAAAGACTGAGATCTAAGTACATAAAACTTCCTTTCCTGGCAAGTGCTTTGGTGTCAGATTCTTGTAAAACTTTGATTAAAGTGATTTCATTTGCCCTGGTTCATGGGTGGTCCCTGAACTATTCTAAATTAGGGTTATTTTAGAGCATGTTGCTGTGATATCTCTTTTGATGTGTTTTACATTCTCTCATTAGAATTAAAAATAGGGTGGCTAGATTTGGTCCTGTGTGGGATAAACTGGAACAAATTTTTCCCATTTTATATATTTATCACATTTATTGTATACTTAATATGTACCTGGCACCCCTCTGGGGAATGATTAGGGTATACTCATACAGAATCTCGTGGAGTGTATGTAGCTTATGACATCTCCTCCTCGAACACTTCTAAATCTTCTGGAATTTCAGGTCAGAATAGGGATAGGAGGCTCAGTAGTTGTCTAGTGATAGGTTATATTAAATGTGAAAAGGAGTGTGGTCAGCACAATATGTTCCATTACTCTTGGAGTCTCTTCCAATGAAGTGCTTCCTCAGGAACGATAAGTGTTTGGGAGCTAATTTTAAACTTTATTTCACTCTTCCCATCACTTCCATCACTCCCCTATAGGCTCCAGGAGTGTCTACCCACCACATCATTGCTGTCTTTCCTATTCCATGATTGCATCAGCAAGGCTTCATTATCCAAAAACATCCAGATAAGAAACATTTCCTTATGCTTTTCAGCTAGCTTGGTGAAGTGGATACGGAGGAAGAATTGCAGGTAGCAGAGACTGGTGGACTGTCATTTAATTCTGCCACATGTAAAGAACCAAAATAACAAAATACTTGAAATATATTTGAAAAGAAATGTTTATGAACTATTTTAATAGCATTGCAAAAAATATTTGGGAAACATTAACTTAATTCCTTTAACAAATACATTTGACCAAATAGTATACAAAACATGAATGTCATTGTCTTGCATGAGAAGAATCAATATTATAAAGGTAAAATTGCACAATTGATTTCAAAAATTAATGCAATTCTGATCAAGACTCAGTAGAACTAAACAGGCATTTATATAATCAAGGACATTTTGACAAACCGTCTTATGGTGTGTGGGGCACAGAATAGATCTAAATTTTTAGATAAAAGGGATAAAAGTTATATGATGTTATAAAAATTTAGACTTGTCATATATGCTTTTAATTTTAAAACAATCTTTTAAAGATCACAAAGTTTTTCTAGTACATCATTGTTATTCATGACAATTTTATTGTGAATTCTTCAGTATTTTGAATTATAATAAAAAATGTAAACTAGGGAAGGGACTTTCTAAGTTGTTTCATATTTCTTTTAGGACATTGACATCATTGTAAAACAGTAGTTTTGACCTCCACAACAACCCTGTTCTTTTAAACTGTTTATCTGGGGATCTTTTGTTTTCTCATCCTTATAGGCACAGTAAAACGTTAGGAACATATGTGGGCTCTTCAAAAACTTATTTTGATTTACTTCACTTCTCCTATAACCAGGTGAGAAACTATGAAGAGTTTATCTATAATTAGCTCTGCCAGGTCACATGTCAAAGTGCCTGAGAAAGCTGCTGGGAAAAGGCAGTAAAAGATTCATTTTGGATATTGTGTACTCACTAACACTGAGGGAATATTTATTGTGTGTTTCATGTAGGTTAGGGCTTTACATTTAGAGTCTCCACTAATCCAAGCAATATACCCAGTTAGTTTAGTAATGTCATCCCTGTCTTTCAGATGCAGAACTGATCTTGGAAAGGCTAACTTATTAACCCAGGTGGCACAGCTGCTAAGTAGCTAGAGCCCACCTGTTTAGGCACTGTGTTGGATAGCTACAGAGTTTCTTTCACATATTTACCAATAAGCAGGTACAGTCACATCTTTTTCTAATGTATGTTTCTTCATTAGTAAGCAGCTTGCAGCCATGTCCCACTTTCTGCTTGGCACAATAGTCCTCCAAGTGCAAAGTGCAGGAAATCCCAGAAGCCTCCACTGGAAGGGTTGCTGATAGGAACTGAGACTCTCTCAAAGGGACATCCACAGGCCTCTGAGTTATGCTGCACATATTTCTCAAACTTTTTCATCATACACAAAGTCTTGGGTCAGAGTGACCTTTCCAGCCTCTGGTTATTCCTATACTTTATTTTTCAAATATTATTTCTATTAAGATTCAAAATTTTGGCCATTCTAGTGTTCCTCTAATCCTCCTATGCTCCCCATCCCAACTCCACTGTGGAGGGAGGGGATGGGAGGGGGCAAAATGGTGAAGAAAAAAAAAAAGATGGTAGAATGAGATGGATATAATTACCCTAAGTGCATGTATGAAGTCACAAATGGTGTGAATATACTTTGCATACAATCAGAGATATGTAAAAATGTGCTCTATGAGTATAATATGAAATGTAATACATTCTTCTTAGAATAAAAACTAAACTTAGAATAAAAAATAAAAATTTGAAAAAAGAAAATAAAAACAAAAAAAGATTCAAAATTTAACTCTTTCCCCCACTTTGATTTCTTATAGGTTTCTGCCTACTTCACTGAAAAAAAAATACATATATAAGTTAATTTACTATATACATGCTAATTTGACATTTTTAAGATGAATTTGTTACTATTTGAGATAAATTTTATAATTTGCTCAGCATGATATGAAATAACATGCAATTGATATTGATATCATTCAGTGAGCCACATCAAATTTCACATCTAGAGATTGCAGTACATAACTCTTGTTATTGATCTTGTAAATTCAGCCTTTTTGCCTAAGGACAAAATGATCAGTGTGTAGGAGGGCTTGAGCTATGGACTGATGATGTCAGCTGGCATCTTCCTCTCATGTAAAGAACAATGCATTATGCTCCTACTGAGTCAGAGATAAATGCATTATCCCTATAATATTATGTTCTCAAATTGGATTTACATGTCCCAGAGAAATTGTCCTAACTTATAGCCTTTCCAAAGGTATATGTCTATCATGTATATCATGTATTTTTGCTGTCTCCATATCTGTAACTCTAAGCAAATGTTATATTTTTTTTTTTCTTTTTTTTTTTTTTTTTTTTTTGGTACTGGGGATTGAACTCAGGGGCACTCGACCACTGGGTCACATCCCCAGCCCTTTTTTGTATTTTATTTAGAGACAGGGTCTCACTGAGTTGCTAAGTGCCTCGCCATTGCTGAGGCTGGCTTTGAACTCGCAATCCTCCTGCCTCAGCCTCCCAAAGTACTGGGATTACAGGCGTGTGCGCCACCACGCCCGGCTTACATTTTTTTCTTAATTGAACTCTGTCTTAGGTTCTACTCTCATCACATTTTCTCCTATTCCATTATTACTTCCTCAGAAGTTCTCTTAAGACCTCTGCCTAAAAGATGTTTTTTAAACCTTAGCTTATTTTTTTTAAAAAAACGAAGTTTAGTGATTTGTTTCTTTACCTCATTGTAGGACTTTTGACAAAAGATGACACAGTTCTATTCCAGGACACAAATGTAACATTGTAAATTACTTTTGAACATTTAAATACATAGTGTCTAATATAGTGACTAGATAAAATAGGACTGTAATTTCCAAAACATTTGGGAATAGGATATGAGATGAGCTATGTTAAGGAAGGCAATCTCTCAATACACGAAGTTGATAAAAATTATTTTTGCTCTCCTTTCAGTCTCTCTTTTATAACTATCTCAATAAAAATGCTTTCAAAGACTTTCAGGTGAAATTTTCTAATTAATGGCTTTATGTGCATTCTGTGAAAGGGGTCTCTTAGGAACACTTTGTAATCATCAATTCTAAGAATAAAGTGGTAATAAAAGGATTCATTGTAAGAGAGCAAATTTAACACATAATACTTTTAGAGCCAGAAAACAACTCTGGAAAAGATCACAACCATAAATAGGTAATGCAGAGCAGGCACCATGACTTGCACAGAGGCTGGGCTTGTATATTTATGGCAAGTTGAATGTGCAAGAATAGCTGCTGCTACCCTCGGGAGTCAAGCAGACATGAAAGCTGAATTGCCTAATTTGTTTGACTTCTATTCAATATAAGCATTTCTTTTAAAGCCATATTTCTACATAAAATTTTTTTTCTGTATCTTTATTTTCTCCTTAAGGAACAGGATCTTCTCAGCTTCTTAAATACTGTGCATTTTGAATTTAGCTCTTTTTACAAGATAAACATATAATTATTAATTCAGCTATAGAGCATATTTAGAAATTTAAAATATTGCAAAAGCCAACACTTCTCCAAAAATTCATATTGATCACTGGTAGCAGTAATTGGGTTCTTTTATCTTTTTTTTTTTATACATCATCTTCTTTTTTATTTTTATAAAAACTGCATTAGACATTAATATTGATTGTTTGGTCAGATTTCAACAGTGTCCTTCTTTGTAATTTATTTATAGCTTTATCACAAATACCCATGTTCACCAGAAAGAATCAATGGGCTAGAGAGATGGAAAATGCATGATTTAACCCAATACTGACCTTGTACTTATGCATAGGAATATATGAGGTGCTCATGCATTTTGATTGAAGAGAGATCCCCTTCCTGTCTCCTACACTCTGTATTTCTTTCCTTCAATCTACAACAGACATTTGAACATAATCCTTCCCACATTCCTGATTCAATTCTTAATATTCAGTGCCTTATTCTCTACCTGTCAGCCTTGTTGGGCTTCCATTCCTGCTCCTACTTGTCAGCTTTGCACCCATCCCAAGGCCTTTGCATTTAGTGTACTTTTGATGAAACAGATATTTTTATAGCCTTTTGTAGTTACTTTATTCACACATCTGTTCATCAGGGAAGTATTTCTTGGCACCCAATATATAAATGTGTGGCCCACCATACTACTTTATTATTCTTCAGAGGGCTGATCACTGCTTGACATGATGATGTTCAGTCATTTGTTTGCTTCTTTCAAAAATTTTGTTTCTCTTCCCATTAGAATGCAAATTTTATGAGAGTGTTCTTTGGCCCAGCACATAGTAAATTTGCAAAATTGGATATGAAATAATGAAGGAAACCCTTGTTTGAAATCCAGAATTTTAAAAAATACAAGAAGGTAATTATTTTGCAAAATCAAACATAAAAACTCATATAAAATAGCTGTCTTAAGTAAATTGCCATATACAATATAATTGTAAGGGAATATTGATTGTTGGGAGTTGATCAAAACTTTAAAAAAGTTGTAATTTTTTAAAAAAATAGCTTCAGTATTACAGTATGAATATAATTATTTGAAAATAATAAAAAATACCCTCATAGGTTGTTTTTAGCATTTCTTTTCATGAAACACGCATTTTGGAATGCCTGTTATGTGTCCCAGAGTCTTGCATATGAATAAAGAAATCCTAAAGCTGATGGAGGTCATTTCTAGTTGAAATAAAATTATATCTACAAATACCATTAGTGATATGGAAATTGTTGGAAACATAAACACATAAACATAAACATAATGAGTTACTGCAATAAATTATACACATGACATTTATTAACTGTAAACAATTATATATTAGTAAGTTCTATCAGCAGTATTCTTTATTAATTCTGATAATAAAGTAATGCATAGAAAATTCTGAATACATCAGCTGATATCATAATAAATAACTTTCAGCATTAAGTCTTCAGATTCTGTAAGCTCTGGAATAGAGAAATTTCCCTGGGATATTTTCATGCAAGTGTTAATAATTATTCTGTAGAAATGTTCTGAAACATGGATATAAAGCACAGTTCAGTGTTAGCCCTTCTATTCATGATATAATTTCTCAGTGACCTTAACTTTGGTGGGTAATAATAGTTCCTAATCTAAAAGATGAGGCCCTGTAAGGGATATTTAATATCTCAGGGTCTTGTTTTTGTTCCCTTGCAAATCATTTGGTCCTGAGGCATTATTTCATAGCTGTACCAGTCCTGAGTTAAAAACTAATTAATATGAGAAAGCAAGAGAGTACCACCATCATTTTAGTGCATTAATTGCATACAAGAAACAATCTTTTTTTCTTCTCTCTGATAATAAGAACCTATGTTTGGTCTTCTTCCCATTAATTTCATATTCCTTTTTCATTCTAATAATAACCTGCAATCTGCAGCCTTAATCATGATAAGCAGTCTCAAATCACTTTATCTCATCACAGTGTTGGATAAACACTTCTGATTTAAATTTCAATAATTCTACATTAGCAGTGCTGATATGAGCCTTAGATGTCTGATGGAAATTCTGCACAGGGATTACTTAGTAATTATTGGTTTCATTGAGGTTTATGTTAGAGCTGTAGTTAGCTCTGTGCCAGAAATTCAAGCCCCAGAGAGCAAGTCGGGCCAAGCTTGCATGATCACTGCTGTTCACCTATTAGATATGTCATAAAAAATGAAATTAAGGACTCTCTAGTGAATGATCAAACTGTCTAAAAATCTCATAGAATTTTAAAATCACAAAAATTTAAAGATGAGACTGCTCTATTAGATTATCTAATCAACCTCCCACCCCTCTCTTTCTCTTGAGAGACTATTCTCTGAATGCCATTTTCGATCATTTTGTCTAGCTACCTAAATGACTTGGTCCATAAGACTTCTATACTTCCCCCAGGAGAACTTTCCCTGCTCTAATAGATTTCATTGTTTGGAAGTGCTTCCTAATTACTAAATCTTTCCCCCACTTAATTTCATGCTATTCTTTTATTTTAAGCTTTGTTTTACTGTCCATTTTTTTTTTCTATTCCTCATATACAACCTGCATCCCAAATAAGCATTGCATTTATTCCATTAAGAGTCAGAACATGAACAATAAAACTTATAAAAGGTAAAAACTTGGTCATCCAAAGTCATATTTATTCATCAGCTAAGAAATTCTCATTTCATGTGTTTAAAAATGATGTAATCATTTTTATATTATTATCTTTTCTTTTATGTTCTATTAAAATCATGAACCATACTTGATCATTCAGAGATATTTATACCCCATTTTCGTGCAAAAAAATATTAGTACAAGTATTTCATTGACAAGTATCAGGAAATGGAGAATGCTTTCCTCTTACTGTGGACACTAATTTTCCTATAGGTTATGTGGAGCAACATGTCCTTCCTCCATGTCTGAAATCCTTCTGAAGCATGGATCTTGGATTAGAGTTAACTTTGAAACTATTTTTTCTTTCAAATGGCGAATGAGTCAAACTAGTTTACTTATTGTTTTAAAAAATTGGGCATAAATTAGCTGTTTATATCCTATCTTAAAATAATTATTATATCTACTTGTCTATGTGAAGAACAAAAGAAGTGAGATAAAACCATTATTACACAGTTTAATTTACAAGTATTTTTGCATGAGATGTTTTGCTAGGTGCTTCTCATGTAATATTTCAGTAATTTCTCAGAATTCTCTTTTATCGGATGAGGGAACTGAAGTTCAAAGAAAGACATATGAAAGATGTCATGCACCTGGTAAAAATGATTCTAAATGCTACTTTTAGCTACACTGCTATGCTGCCATGTTGTACTTGTTTTCAAGTTGTTGGGTTTTTTTTTTTTTTTTAAATAATAATTACTAAGTACATAGAACTTAAAGAAGCAAACTCTTTTCCTTTGGTTATTATGTCATTAGGTGTGTGGAATTTTCAAAACTTTTGAAACTCTTAATTTTGTAGAAAATACAGCTGCCAAACTTGACCTTTTCATTACAGTTCAGTAGTCTACCAAATGTAATAGAAATCCCATAGCATTTGAGCTTTAGTTGCAAAAGCATTTTTTTAAATCATTTTGTGAAATTCTGCTATCACAGTGTCGGCACAGGAGTGACATTTGCAACAGCAAGCTCTTGAGGCAGTTACTGTACCAAATAGCATATACTGAGTGAAAGTTCGAAGCAAAGGCAGAGATGGGCCCAGAGCTCCATGCTAGTTGTGAGGCAAAGCAAAAGCTATGGAATGTAAATGTTATAATGACTTTTGATTGATAGTTTGTGAACAAGCATAAGTGTGGAAAGGGTGTTGTAATGAACTCCCCTGTATATTCATCCTCAGATTTAACCATTATCAATGAAAAATAATCAGTGCTTAATTTGTTTTTCTTTAGGGTTAAGTCAGATCTTATCATTATGGCATTATACCACTAAATACTTCTCTGTTTTTTAAAAACATAATGATTTTTCTTCTCTAACCACAATACCATTATCACAATCTAACAAAATTCAGCATGTTTAATACTGAATTTATATATGAATTTCCCTGATTGCTGAAAAACATTCCTTTATAAATTGGCATGTTTTGAAACTGAAAAATGTGTGCTTGGCATTTGTAATGTCTTTCTGTAGTTTTTAATTTGAAATAATTTTAGAATTATTTAAGTCAAAACAGTAGAATTGCAGTACTTTGTTAGAGTGCAATGATCAAAACCAAGAAATTAACAGTGGTCACAGTTTAATAACTAACCTGTTGGTAAAATTCAGATTTCACCAGGGTTTTTACTAAGGTTTTTTTTTTTTTTTTTTTTCCCTTCCAGAATCCAATCCAAAATCCCTTGTTGAATGTACAGTTCACTTTTCCCCACAATGTCATTGAATTATTGAAGAAACCAAATAATTGCTGGATGGGATGTCCTGCATTCTGAACTTGTCTTACTGTTTCCTAAATGGTGTTATTCAATATATATCTCAATTCAAATGTTTTAAGAATTGGAAGAAATTGACTTGATTCAATTTTAGGTTCATTGCTTTTTACAAAAATTCTTCAAATATGATGCTGTGAACTTAATATTATATCACATCAGGAAACACATACATACTTGTTCCATTTTAGTGATGGGTAAAGGTTAAATGTTTAACTTCAGTATCCATTGATAATCATTGCCTGAATCATTTTTTAAATTTTGTAATGTTCTACTTTCATTATTTCTTTTAAAACTTAGCATCTGGAATTACTCTTTAAAGAAAAATTTGCCCTTAACAACTAGAGTTTAGTTACCTTGAGTTTTGATGTTCTTTCTTCGGTGATTAACTTATAAGAGTAAAATTGCCACTTTATGTACCTCCACTGCAAATGACAGATTTTTTTTTCTCATTTATTTTGTTGATGTAGTCTGTATTGAGATGTTTAAGTTTTTTCATTATGAATTCCTGAATTGTTTTCACTTACAGTTTTTATTAATTGTATCCATTATTGTTTTTCACACTCCAACTCCTCATTGCTTATCAGTGCAGGCCAAATCAGCTGGCTTCTGTGCCTTTTGTACATAACCCATTAGAATCTGACTGTTATCTTATTTTCTTGGAGTCTTGTCTTGAGTACCTCTTGCCACGGACCTTTGATTATCCAATTCTTCAAAAAGTCCCAGCTATTAATTTTTTTTTTATAAAAATGGTATTTAGAGATCATAGCCTGGGCACAAGATTCAAAACATGGATGCTATTATTTTCAGTGCATTGTTCTCATGGACACATTACTAGCCAAATGGCTATTAGAAAATAATCTATTGAAGAAGTTTTCAGGTGACAATTTTGCTTAAAATATATTCCCCACATCAGTTCAAAGCTAAGCTATCTACAATCATTTTTTGCATAGTAATTTAAGCAGAATTCAATTAGTTATGGTTTCCACCTTAGGATGACTTTCTGATTTAGAAAAAGCACAACCTTCCTGTATGGAATTGCTAGTGGCATGACTCTTCCATAAAAGTAAAAGAGAATGTATAAATTTTCAAAAGATTGGTGTCCATCTGACAGGAGAACTACACCAAAGAATTCAGTAATGCTACTTTCTTATTTGTAGACTTAAAATACTTCAGTATGCCATTGTTACTGTTCACTAGATATAGAAAACTTATCAAAATTAATGATGTTCTCCCCTAAAATACTAATAACAAGGTAGCAGCATAATATTTTTTCTGATTCCAGTAGTTATTTTTGGATTAGATTTCCAGATATTTGCAAAGAAGCCTGAGCATATATTTAAATGTCTTGTGTCCCTGATCACTTTTTTAAAAAGTTTGTATTATTTAAATATTTGCTTATTCTAATCTTTTGTTGAGACAGGATCTTGCTCTGTTTCCTGTGTGGACTAGATTGGCCTCAAACTTGTGATTCTCCTGATTTAAACTTCCAAGTAGCTGGATTAGCAATGGGTGCCACCATACCTGGCCTTCATGTTTTTTGATATGTGAAATAAAAACTATTTATGTTAAAGGATGAATTCATAATACTTTCATTTTGACTGCCTCATAATTTCAATATGTCTGCCTCATAATTATAAGGAAACACTGGGGCAGTTCAGCAGCTCTGACCTAGAATAAAATTTATACACATTTTATTAATTTAATTTTTTTCTCTTAACAAAATAAAGCTATAGTATGGCAAATACTATAGATTGGGATCAAGAAGATCTATCCATTCATTATGATAATGAAAATAGGTATCTTTCCATTTGCCTTTGCTTCATTAACAAGATGAACTGAAATGAGTGTAGCCAATGAAGCTGATAAAGTCTGCAGCAGATTGTGAACATTTTAACAAAGTAATGGATACTATATTTGAAGGGGAGCAGAACATACCTTTTATGTTAGAAGATTAAGGTTTTCATTGTTCTGAGTAGAGGAATCATGGTTTTAATTAATATTCTTGTAATATTTTTATTAATATATATTTTAAGTTTCTCAAATTATTAAAATAAAATATGTACTTTTTTATTGAGGACATGATATACCAAAAAAAAAGCTGGATGAAACAATATGATGTAAAAGGCAGAAATAGAGCTTGTGATACCAGAATTATTTTAGCTTGACTAGGTAGTAGTTGAATGTGTAAGTAAAATTTGGCATTGTATATTTTATTAAAACATCAATGTAAATATATAATCATATAATTAATATATAAATATTTATATGTCATTTATATTAGCATACTATTAATATATGAAATTTTTGAATGAGATATATTATTGTTCTGAACTATATGTCAGAATATTCTTTTCTTTTCCTTTTTTTCCTTTTCTGGCATGGAGGATAGGACCCAGAGCCTTGCATGGGCTAGGCAAGCAGTCTATCCTTGAACTACAGCCCCAACCCGTGATATCTATTTTTTTTACTTCTGGGAATCATAACAAATGTTTCTAATAATTTACGCTACATAAAGATATCAATAAGGCACTAACACAAACTACATGAGATATAGAATCATGCTTACACAACATTGAATTGACTTTTACCTTTACCACTCTAAATTATGGATAATAATTAAAAGGAAAAAACATTGGCACAACAAGGAACAGTTCATGTTGATAAATAATTAGACTGTAGATGACATCAAAAAAGAAAGAAAGCAGGGTGCAGTGGCATACACCTGTAATCCCAGCGGCTGGGGAGGCTGAGACAGGAGGATCCTGAGTTCAAAGCCAGCCTCAGCAAAAGCAAGGCGCTAAGCAATTCAGTGAGACCCTGTCTCTAAATAAAATATAGAATAGGGCTAGAGATGTGGCTCAGTGATTGAGTGCCCTGAGTTGAATCCCAGGTACCAAATAAATAAATAAATAGGCCAGGTAAAGAGGACTGAGGTACCATGGTAACATGCCACTCCTCTCTCTAACATCTAAGTAATGACCAAAGTCCAGTAATCACTCATTGTTTTATTTATTCAATCTTTATCCCCTTGCCAACAAATATTTTCCAGGTATTTACCATATGGCAGCACAAAGATACTTAATGCCAACATCTCTCAAGTGTAATTTCCTGTCTTTGATCCACTGTGTTCGTGAATCCTTGAGTCTAGTGATTCCTTGTCTTTTATTGCTCATCTCAATTATGTAATTTATTTTTGTATTGCAAGCTTAGTTCAAATATTGCCTCCTTTTAATTGGTATTCCTGATCTCATCCTTCATGTCCAACATTAATTAGGTTTTTTTTCTGTTATCTCAATATTTATTCATGCATTTCTTGTTTCATTCATAATGCTTTTCTTTGGTGAGGCATTTGTTCATATTTTGGGCAGTTTGTGTCATCAATTCGTTTCTATTCTCATGACCTTTTAGTGGTTAAAATAAAGGAATTCTTATCATAATTGTTGGATAAAGAAAGGCTGCCACTTTCTTAAAGTAAAACCTATTTGTGTATTCATTTTCTTTACTTTAGTCATAAGGAATGTGAATGCAATAAAACTTTATTTGGTCTTTAAATTACTCTTCACCTGAGAATATATCATTGTAATATTTTTATGTTTATTCTTGATAATGTTACACCAGTCTTATTAAAAAGCTCTTCAATGATATGACTGCTAAATTGCCTTATCTATTAAACTCCTAGTGCTTCAAATTTTAATATTTTTCCTACTTACTTGGTGTCTCACTCCTCCTATCTTTATAGTAAGTCTATGCCTTATCTATAACCCATCTTCTTCCATTCATTCAGGGTGTTTTTCTGGCTTCCATTCTGGGTAGTCTGGTGTGAAGAACTCTTGTCCTGGATCAGCCTTTTTCCCAACTTACCATTTATTTTCCATCCTCTGTGTTTTGCACATTTTGGAAAGCTTCCTTGTCCCAGGGTGAATGCCTCAGCTTCATGTTCCAGTGGTGTTGAGGATGGTATTTATCAAATTTTGCTGAAATGTTGTATTTAAACATCTATTCTTATTGGCTCTTGGATCAATCAGAATGGGGATCAAACATGTTTTGCTCATCAATTTATCTTCAGTACTTAGTATAATTCTCAATATCTAACATGTGAATGAATGTATTGATGCCTTACCAAAAGTCCTCAGCAGTAATACTTCCCTTTTATTTATTGGTCTTTCGATTAGTCTTGTTGCATACCTGTTTAATTTAGAGGAGAGGCAAAGGGAGAGAGACAGATTGAGGCTCCAATTAACTTCCCCATGGAATCCTTGACATCTTGGATTTGATTTAAGATTTATGAGGTGTTTATTAAGGACCAGGTATGCACTAGATTCAACTAATCATTAGAAAGGGCACAGAAGAATAAGAAATAGTCTTCTCAGTGGAATATGTAAAAAGGTTCCTAAAGAACAGTTCAGAGGCTGGGTGTGGTGGCACAGCCCTGTCATCCCAGCAACTTGGAATCTAGACAAATTTTCAGCCCAAAATTCTGGACAGTGAATTGGCTGCACAGTCATTCTGTTATTCATATTTAGACCAGACTTTAAAGAAAATAAACTTACCTGTGTGTGTATATGTGTGTGAGTGTGTGTGTGTGTGTGTGTGTGTGTGTGCAAGATATCTTCTGCAAATTCACTTTAACTTTAGTCAGGTACCTGCCATTTAACAAATATGAAACAATACAGTTTTATATATTTCTAGTTACTGAGCAAAAATAGCATACACTATGTGGGGGCCTCCAGGCATCTTGTACAGTTTCTTGTCAAGAACAGTTCAGAGTGTGCGTTTCCATTTCCTTTATGTGTCTTCTAAGCTAAGTATCCAAGATCCCTCTTTTATTGATAAAGTCTATTCTCCAAGATGACTACCTCTTGCCAAATCCCAGCCTTCACTACTTCCAGCATAATGAATTCACTTTTATTTTCCTTTTATATTTCCACTTAGATAGCATAACATAAACACATCTTTTAGCTAATTTGTATCTTCTTCATTATGCTAAGAAAATCTAACTCCTAGACAAAGTGCTCTAGTCATAGGCTTTTTTATTTATTTTTGGCTTCTCGGGTTCTTTTTTTTTTTTTTTTTTTGGTTGGCAATAATTTTGTCATTGTTGTTGTTCTCTACTTCAATCAAAAATTGCTTGAAAGGGCTCCTCATTTCTTTTGACATACATATTGATAAAGTCCATCACTATTCTGTGGCTCAGGGCTTTTAAGAAATCTCCCATAAGACCCCTGAAAAGTGATATCTTTCCTAAATCAGCTTAACTTATGTTCTGCTAGGTAGGCTCATCATGCTAATGAGACTATTTTTGCTTAGCAAATATGAAGAGCCAGGTATGTGCCCCTTTCCAGAGATGATCCCTGCCTAGAACACAAGCAGGCTTTAAACTTGAGTCTCTAGCCAGTGATATTTGGAGGACATAGGATGGAGGGGGAGGGGTAAATAAACTTAAAATAGACTCTCATAGGTGTATTCTATAAATATTCAGAAATTTATCATTTCTCATTAAAAGATTTCATTCTTTATAAGCTTTCATTATGTTAGCACAATCCAGTGTATTGTATACTAATCTAGTATATATTGATAGGCATTAATGAATATAGTACCTTTTATAGTAATATAGTTAATTGTAAATATAAGAAGAAATTTTGTCCTCCAATATTACTCAGTTATTCTTATGATCAGCTTTTGGGGAAAAAAAAACAATACATTTTCTGTAACTGGGAATTTGTTAAATATAAATACATTCTGTCTGATGTCTATTTGTGTTTTAGACTCAACACATTTTTATTGCATTTCTGTACTTGATCACCTTCATATTATTACCATCATATTAAATGGGTTACAAAATTTGACATTTGCATGATAGGCTAAAACCAAGCCTTAGAAGTCAAACACCCAGACTAGGATGACAGAGTTCTTCAGAATTGCTATGACTTACCTGTTATTGTTTATGGTTAAAAATCATAAAACATGATTTTCACAAAACCCCACTGCTTGGGGAGGTTTCCCTGACAAGATCCATCATATAGAAGCCCTGCTCAGATAAACCTTGGAAAACCTATCCTAGTGTTTTTAACAGATATTAAAAGCTTTATATATCCTACTGCAACTCTCAGGGATCTCAGGCCTGTATGCCTCCCACAAGCAAGGGCAGCTGAGGCAGAAGGAAGAGGGTGGGGGTTCCCACGTGCTGGGAAAGGGGAGGGTTGAGTTAGAAGTTTCCAATATATTTAGGCTCATCAGTTTGCTGGATGTGGGATGAGTGTTGCCATTTTGGGTGGTGATTTGTCAAGACTGGTAGGAGATTTGACATAATCGGGATTTATCACCATCAGGCTTGTATCACATGGTGCGGCAATGGGAACAACAGCTAGACCTTTAGCTCAGACCAGACAGGGTCACTGCAGTCTAATGTGAAGCACAGCTTGGGCATCAACCCTTCAGCTCCAGCCTCCTCCACTGCATGGTGCTCACTCAGGCAGTGGTGGGAAGTCTCTTGTTGCTAATATCTTTTGTCCATGCCTGAGATGGGTAAAACCTTATATCCTTTTTAATCTCTATTGCTAAATAGATAAATATAGAGAAAAATATTCAGTTTGAGTTTTTCACATAAAAGACAACAGAAAAATAAAATTTGCTTAACCAATTTACTGGATCAAAAATATGTTATGCCAGTTATAGACTTTTATGTAAACTTGGTTTTATGTAATATTTAGGTCTGAAATAAAAATCTTTAAAAATGTTCACTGACTATACCTTTTTATCAGCTATGCCCTCTTGAATCTTTTACTTGCCTTCTTGCCCTGGTGAGTTAGAGATTAAAAATAGTTGATGGGACCTCAGGGTAGGTATAGCAAGGACTGAAACTCAAATATTTTTAAATGACAGCAGAGAAGAAGACAGATGGCTCTTTCCTTCACATATTCTAATAGCAACCAGACTGTTCATTAAAATAGGAGGTAACTCAGAATGTTCTCAAACCTGTTCAGAGAATTAAATTAATCTGAATAATTCAGATATAATCACATTCTTTTCATTTTAAGGCAAGGACTTAGATTATGTTCAAATTGTCAGGTCATTGAAACTGTGTTCCCAGTTTTAACTCCTTATTGTTGACTTCATCTGTAAACCAAATTGTGTCATTAAAAAAAGTACAAATAAGCCAGGCGCGGTGGCGCACGCCTATAATCCCAGCACTTGGAAGGCTGAGGCAGGAGGATCGCGAGTTCAAAGCCAGCCTCAGCAACAGTGAGGCACTTAGCAACTCAGTGAGATCCTGTCTCTAAATAAAATACAAAAAGGGCTGGGGATGTGGCCCAGTGGTCGAGTGCCCCTGGGTTCAATCCCCGGTAATACACACACACACACAAAAAAAAGTAAAAATAGGTAAGGCTGGCATAGGTACAGAAGGTAATTTGTCTAAACCTCATTTTCCCTTTTTAAATACAAGTTAGAATTTTAACATGTTTGCTAAGGCTTCTCCAGCTGAAACCAGTCTAGGTTTCAGTAAGTGTATTACTTAGGTGATAAGACTTATTCATTTACAAAGGACATTATTTTTTTGTCTCATTGGAGCTCTTCCTTGAGTAATTTTATTTTCCCATTTTGATGTCATTTTCTTGGAAAATCAAATAAGAGTTATGCACATATTTCAACAGATTCTGATTCATTATAGGAAAGTGAGTAGCTTTCATTAAAACTATATTTGAGCAATACCAAATCATCATAAGATTATTGATACCTGTTTGCCCCCCCCAATAAGAAGCCTTGAAGAAACAATTGCATTAAGATACACATCATATATTTCAAACTTAATATATTTAATCAGATTAGTTGGCTGAGACCCAGCAAGTGCTCTGTCAGCAGATTGAGAGTAAAACAAAGAGGCTATAATCAATGAAATTAATGACAGATACAGAACTTGAGACTTGAGGTGACACTTCGGTCATAACATTTCCTTTGAGCTCAGCAGAATGGAGAGACTGTTTAGTTGCAAGTAATTGTTTTTAGTTTAATGGCACATGATGAGATGAGGACGGTTATTTTTCTCATGCTACTGACTGTTTAGACTGTTGCAGTCTTGATGCTTCAAAACTGTCAGATAAATTTGATCAGAAAATTCAGAAAACAAACCAGTATGATTTGATTTACTATTTTTATCTTCTCTTTCTTAGGAGATGTATGAGTGGAATTTCTGAGCATGTCCATCTTCATCATTCTAACAATAAGAAATTGTTTGGTAGCTAGTCTTTCTCACCTTTTAACTCCAGTCAGTTGTCAAGTCCTGTTCAATTTTCCTCTTAAATATCTTTTTAATCTCTCTCCATGGCCACTCCTGGCTATTGTCTTTTACTACAGCTTCCCACCTGTTCTACTTGCTTCAGTCAGATATTTTCTCTATGGAGTAGCCCAAGTGATCTCTGAAAAACACTATCAGACTGAGTCACAGCCTTTGATAAAAACCATCAATTACCTCCTACTGAGTGCAATAACACATTTTTTTCAGGTGATAAGTACAATTTCCCTTCTATATACACCAAGTGCTCCTTATCTGATAGAGGTTTTCCAGCAAAGAAAATGGAGAAATATAACCTTTTACTATAAAAAGAGTTTTGTATAAGACAACCTTAGTTCCTGAAAATAAACACTAAAATTAATGATAATAATACTAGTGATAGTAGCTACTCTTAAATCAGTATCCCTTGAAAGAGAATAGAGAAAATTGTGAAGGAGAGTTGTTAAGTCAAGATAAATCATCAGGTCTTGCAGTCAAAGACAGTATTAGTGATATCAGGTTAAGAACAATATCACTGGGCTATTTGTGTGGACGAGATATGTAATTGAGGTGAAATAGGTAATGCCTATAAAAGGCACAAGAAAGGTATGTTCTACTTCCAGTGTTCTTAAGTATTAACAGAAAAATTCATTGCCACTTAGGCAATGGCTAATTTGCTTCATTGCACAGGTATTCCACATCAGGGAGACTTGCTTTGATTACATTATAACATTTTGCAGGATCAAGAAGTTTACATAAGACCTATTTAAGACCTCTTTACTTAAGACCTCTTTAAGAAAAAAGAAATAAAAGACTATGAAATCAAAGGTATGAACATGGCAAGAACTTTGCTGGTGAGAGTCTCTAAAGATTGAACTTCATCAATATAATGTTAAAATCAAATCTGGTGAATTAAGGTTTAGAATGTTTACTTTCTGTTTCTCTCTTTTTTTCTTTATTTGAAGTTCTTGTATATATGACAGTCGCATGCATTAAAATTAATAATACACATACAGAGCACCTTTTTACATAACACTGTTTGTATACAAAGTATATTCATACTATTCATGTCTTCAATCATGCATTTAGGATAATGATATCATCTTATTCTGCCACCTTCGTTTTTTTTTTCCCCCCTTCATACCCCCTTGCTCCCTCTCTTTCCCTCCCTCCCCATTGACCTTTCTAGCGTTCCTCTAATCCTCCCATTTCTCTTAAAAAGCAGTCTGGACCCATTTCCCTTTGTTTGGTGGTGATGAGGACCTTTGTCCATGAAGATGCTGCCAAATTCTCACAGCAGTTCCATACGTAGATCTTATATGATACTACTTTATAGTGAGGTATACTCCTTCATCATTTATTAGACATTATAACTATGAAAGGAATTGGTGTCTATACAGAGATTAAGAAAAAAGTAGTCTGGGGATGTGGTATAGTACTTGCCCAGCATGTGCAAGAACCTGAGTTTGATGCCCAGCACAATATCCCCAACAAAAGAAAACAATATGTACTACTTGAGGGAAAAAAAAAAAACAGATTTAAAAGAGCATGATTACAGCCTATGAATTATTGGGAGCTGTCAGCACCAGCACAGTTGAAACAGTAATGATGACTTCAAATTATAGAGGGGACATTTTTTTCATGACTTAGAGAATAATTACATAGTTTTAGCTTTGTTTATGGAAACTTTGACATTAGACTTAAGTCTGGAAATTAGCTTAGAAGACATAGAAAGCATACTTGTTTCTTTCCTAACAGATGTACCTGTTTACACTTATGTGAATAGGCAAGGTATTAAGGTATTGCTTAATATGGTGAGCAAGATGTTTACAGCATGCAAATTTAAAAATAATAAAATATGGTTTGGTTATGGAACTTCTGTGTCATCCTTAAAAGTAAATTTAATTTTTAATTTTTTTTTTTTTTGTATCAGGGATTGAACACAGGGTCACTCAACCACTGAGCTACATCCCCAGCCCTTTTTGTATTTTATTTAGGGACAGGGTCTCACTAAGTTGCTTAGGGCCTTGCTAAGTTGCTGAGGCTAGTTTTGAACTCATTATCCTCATGCCTCAGCCTCCTTAGCTGCTGGGATTATAGGCATTTGCCACCACACCCATACTTTAGAAGTAAATTTTAAAAAGCTTTTATAAAACTTAATGTACTCATTTTTATTTTTAATTAAATTTTGTTTTCCACTGATGCATAACAATATAAAATTTTACCTAATTATGGTGTAATTTATGATGTTTCAATGTAAGTATACATTATATGCTGTTTAAATCAAATTAGACAAATCTATCTGCTCAAACATTTATCATTTCTTCATAGTGAAAACATTCAAAATCTTTTCTTCTAGCTTATTAAAATATACAGAATGTAGCATTATCTATAGTCTCCCTAATGTACATTAGTGCATTAGAAATTCTTACTCATGTCTAACTGTAATGTAGTATCCACTGATGGACCCCTCTTCATGCCTCCCTCCCCTCTACTCTCTCCAGCCTCTTGTAGCCACCATTCTACTCTCTACTTCTGTGAGATCAACTTTTGAGGTTCCATATATGAATGAAATCAAACATTAGCTCTCTGTCCGTGCTTGGATTATTTTACCTAACAAGGATCTCCTGGGCCACCTATATTGTCACAAATCACACAGGAGTTCATCTTTTTTATGGTGAATATTAATCCATGGTGTATGCATATGACATTTTCTTTATCTATTTATCAATTGAATAAACATATATAGTGCTTCCATAACATTTTATTTTTGTATAAAATAACTTTAATTGTGTTGTCATGAATGAAAAAAAGTTTTAAAAAGGAAACAGATGTGATGGTAATATTTTTTCAATATGTATTTAACCATATATATTATGATATATATGTCTAATTTATGGCATAGCAAAATGAAATAAAATCTTAGGAGCTCGGTACAATAGTTAAAAAGCAGAAGTGGCTTTATCACTTACAAGCAAGTAAGACCTTGAGCAAGTCATTTAACCTTTTTTAGATGCAGCATTTTTGTGTTAATTCTAATTATAAAGATTTTTTAGGCTTTTTTATATGGCAGTTGTAGGTTCATAGCAAACTCTAACAGAAATTACAGAAAATTCCAGAATTCCCCCTTACCCTTAGCCTAGCCTTCTGTACTATCAATGTCCAGAACCAATGTGGTAGATCTGTTGCAATCAATGAACTAACTGTTGACATCATTAACCTAAGTTCATAGTTTACATCAGGGTTCACTCTTTGTGTTGCCTATTTTGAATTTTGACAAATGTAGAATGTCCTTCTTTTTTTTTTTTTTGTTTTCCTACCCACTTCTAGCCTCTTTTTCTTCTTTCCTCTCCTTCTTCTTCTTCTCCATTCTTCCTCTTCATCTTCTTTTTCTATTTCCTATACTTCTTCTTCTTTACTTAGGAATTCCCCCCTCTTTATAGCTCTCTTTACTTCTCTTTCTCTTACTACCCTTTTTAGCCCTTCTCTCTTTTTCTCTCTAGTTTCCTTCCTTTCTTCTTTCCTCTTTTTCCCTACAGACCCTATCTAGTTTTCTTAGCTCTTTCATTCTTTTCACTTTTTTATCTATCCCCTCTCCTTAGCTTCCTCCTCCCTCCCCCTCCTCCCTGTCGTCCTAGACCTTCTCCTTATCTTTTTCACTGTCCTTTTTCTCCTTCTCTTTCCCATTCTCCTCTTCCTTAGTGTCTTCTTTTTAGCCTTAGCTTTTATCTTTCTCTATTTCTTTTCTTTATTTGTTTTTTCATTTTCTTCTTCTTTTTCTCCTTTAGCTACACTTATCAACCATTGTATCATACAGAATCATTTCACCGCTCTAAAAATGTCCACCTGTTCTTCCTTCTCTCTCTCTAACTCTTGGAAATTCTTGATCTATTTACTGTGTCCATAGATGCATTTTTTAGAATGTTATTTTCTTGGGATAATACACTATGTAGCCTGGCTTCTTTCAATTTATAATGTGCATTTAACATTCCTCCATGTTTTTGTGACTTAATAGGTTATTTCTTTTTATCACTGATAATATCCAGTGATATGGATGTACTACCACAACTTATTTATCCATCATGCCTTGAAGGACATTTTGGTTGCTTCCAATTCTGGGCAATTATGAATAAAGCTGCTATAGACATTCCTATACAGACTTTTACATGTACCTAAATTTTTAATGTAGTTGCATTAATATCAAGGAGTTTGATGACTAGATAGTGTCTTTCCAGTACATTAGTTGTACTAGAAATTGACAAACGGTGTCAGAATGGGTGTGCCATTTTGTTTTCCCCTAACAATGAATGAAAGTTCTTGTTGCTTCCATTTTCATTTGGTATTGTCAGTGTTCTAGATTTTAGACATTCTAATAGGAGTGCGATGGTAATTCATTGTTGTTTTAATTAGCAATTTCCTGATGACATATGATGTTGAACATCTTTTCAAATATATATATATGTATATGTATATATATATATACATATATATATGTTTTACCTTGTATATATCTCCTTTATTGAGATGTCTGTAAAGAACATTTGCTCATTTATTTAGGTATAAATTTTTATCTGAAAAAATAAGATAGTAATTACATCACAGCAATTCTGAAAATAAAATGTTGTTTAAACTTTAAATATAAAACTTAGCATATAATATATATGTATACATATATGCACATATTATATATTTATACACACCAAGAATTAGATGGTATTGCTTTTATGGATTACCTGCATTACTTCATAATGACATATTTGAAACAAAATTTACTTTCCCCAACTCTCTAATTGGGTTTTCTTTCCACTTATTTATTAATACCAATACCTCCAATATTCTTCCTTTTGATTTGACTTTATGCATTTCTATTATTATTGATCCATCCTCTAAATATAGACAAATTTCTCTTCTTTTACCTTTTGTTAAATAAATACATGCATTAGTGAATTTAGCAGCCTCAGAATAATTTTTGAATACTCAGGGCAATATGTCAAATTGAAGATTTAATCATACACAGTTTATGTATTTTTTTCAGGCTAGCTAGAATATTACATTGTTAACTCTAAATATTTAGTAAGCAGAGTAAAAGATTATTTGAAATGAAATAACTGACATTAAATTCTTTTTTTGTTGTTCAAAAAGTAATATATTGAATGATCAACATCATGAGTTAGAAATATATAAAAATTGGCAGAATGCATAAGAACATAGTTTCTGAATCAAAATGACATAAAAAATATACGTGGCCACATATATCTACACAAAAATTTTAGATGTGCATGGCCACAAAGTAAAACTTTCCTTAACCAATAATTATTTCTGCGTAATAAGGCCAAAGTGGAGATCTGGCCAGAACACTTGATTTTTGATATTTCAGGCGGATCAAATCATATTTTCTCTTTCTCTTCCTTGGCTTTTTTGCTTTGCAATACTAACAAGTCTGAATATGAGGCAGTTTAATATATTGTATGTCTTAGCACCACTTACATGATATGGATAATTGTGCTCAGAGATGTCAAAATATTCTTCAAAGATATATATGACAAAATTTCCCCTAAAGGACACCAAGCCATTTGAGAATTTTACCTCTAGACCCTGGATATGCATATTAAAAGAATCTTGTAGACAGGCCTTTTGTTACTTTAAAAACTAGGTGTGGTGGGGGTTCTAGGCTGCCTTAGGTTTGAGCTACATTTTAGCATCAATTCATAGAGCTTGGTTATCATTTCCTTTCTGAAAATGTCAATTTTAAGGAAGTCACAGTTTCATCTCATATTTCATATATTATCTACCTCAGTACTTTTTTTTTTAACTTCTAAAAAGTGATTTTCTATTTTTCATGAAATTGAGATAAACTAAAATAGTATCTAAAGAAATGAGAAGCCACATAGTTTAAGATAACTTAATCATTTGACTTCAGATAACTGTTTATGTCATGAAAGAAAAATTCCTTCAGAAGACTTGTATATACATGTTCAAACCAATCATTATTTTTCTTTTAAAATACATGTGTTAAAATATATATTTGTGGATATTACTGAGATGTGGTATTTTCACACTCAAAAGTCACTCAGAATACTTCCCACAAAATTGTAGAGAATTTATTTTTCATTTAGCCTCTATAAATAACATAAGAGCAAAATTAGAATTATAAGTCATTATAATTCTCTGACCTTTTACTGCGAAGCATAGACTCAGAACAACTGCTGAATTGCAAATATTTATTCAGGCTCTGTTCTAAGCCTGCAAGCAAACAAAATGTATTTGACTTTCAGCCAAAGGAGATGTTAAAAAATAGCTATAGTTTTTGATTGAAAAAGATGTGGCAATCTGTATAAAAAGTAATACTCATGAGTTAGGGGGAAAACAAATTTTAAAGTGCCCGGAAAAATAGATGTACTGTATTTTAAAAGGTGATCAGTTATAGTTACATAAAGGATAGGAATTTCACCAAGAAGCTAGATTCATAGAGGTCATATATTTGAGCATATGAAAAAAAAAGTCTGATTAATTTAATTATTCTGTGGTGTAATAGTTAATCCAGCCAACTAACATTTTTAGCTACTGTTTCTATGCATATCTGTGCATGATTTCATAAAGATATGAGGAATAAAGTAACCAATTATCATTGAATGTGATTTATAAGCAAGTATGCTCTTTTGTGTAAGTTATTTATAACTTACATAGTGGTTATAAGTAATTCATTTTATATTCTTTCCCATTGTACCATTAATCAATATAAGAATCTATTAATATAGATATTTCAAAGTCAATTTTTGAGTTCATTTGTTGAACTAATTAATAGATCATTTTCAGTAGCAGAGAGCTTACCTGGCATGCACAAAGCCCTGGGTTCTATCCCCAACACTGAAAAACAAAACTAATACCCAATATATCATCATATTCAAGGCACAGAAATTAACCCATATTGACATGTTGTAGTTACCTATTGCATTAACAATTAACAATTATTACAGTTTTGTAAATGACTCTCTGTAGAAGTGTTGAAATAGCTTGGTGATGGGTATGGCAAATCTGTATCATTCAAAAAATTGACTTCTCCTCCTTTAATGCTATTAGCCTCATTCTTCCCTTGCATCCATTTCTATTCCTTTTATCCTCAGCCATGCAATGAACATCTAATGCCTAGTATAGTGTTGGCTACTATGTAGATAAGATGGATAAGAGTTCCCTTATGAAACTTAGGGGAAATGGAGGTCTAGTGGGTTCTCTTTCACCCCATTGTTGTAGCACCTTGGAATTGAATACCAGAAAGAATGCCTGGCAGAAAGCAGATGCTTAATAAATTAATAAATGTTAAATATTATTACTGTCAAAGTTAATTATATATGTCATTGAGACATTTAAAGTGTCTAGTGAGGAATGTGTATGTTTATGCATGCAAGCACACATGTACGGGGGCCAATATAACATTTTAAAAGACGATAAGTTAGAATAAACTACATTTGATTTGTGATCTGACTGTGAGAAATTGTCAAATGGGGTAAAATCTATGCCATGCATTTTAAATAGCATGGAATAATTAATATGGGTGGAAAGTGGTATTTTCTATCTGATGGAAAAGTCATCATTCAAGACAGGTATAGCAGATAAGCATGAAGTTTAAAAAGTTGTCTCTGGAATGAAGGACTTTGTTGACTACAACCATCTCATGTCATGTAACTTTGGACAATCTAATTCATTATCCTGTACTCTAGTATCTTTATCCCTCATATGAGAAAAAGAATAATAAATACTTTATAGGAAAGTGGGGAGAATTGTATGATAACATGTATAAAACACCATGATCTGGCATATATTTTTCATTATGTGTTATAGTTATTATTATAGTTTTTTTTTGGGGGGGTGCCAGGGATTGGACTCGGGCACTCGATCACTGAGCCACATCCCCAGCCCTATTTTGTATTTCATTTAGAGACAGGGTCTCACTGAGTGAGCACCTTGTTTTGATGAGGCTGGTTTTAAACTCACAATTCTCTGTCTCCGTCTCCATAGCTGCTGGGATTATAAGTGTGTGCCACCATGCCTGGCTATAGTTACTATTAAAAAGTGTTTTTAAGAGAAAAAACTTACTGTAATGGCAATTTAGAACAAGATTTTAAAGAATTTAGGAAGGCATCCTAGAAAATATTAATTTATTTATTTTGTATGAGCATCAGATTGTAAGGCATGACATTTTAAAGAAAAGTCTTAGAAATTTTTTTTTTTAAATGGGTATTGATCTAAGCATTTAATCACTCTAATTGTATGTACATTTAGAAAAAGTTGACGTGCAAGTAATTGTTTTAGGTAATACTTTAAAAGACTTTTTCTTTCTTATGACTAGGGATAATGTTCTTCTGTACAATTAAATGCCAGCATTACCTAAAAGATATTCCATTTGTGTTTTGTTCAGCTAGCAAGTTATTACATTTTCCTTTGAAAAATAACCTTTTCTTCTGTGAGCCTGAATATGTGGGGCATCCTCCAACAACAACTGTGTCACAATATACCTTTACAATTATGGTGTTTTGGAAACTAAAATCACATCTTGTTAGGAAAAAAAACAATAGCATGAATGAATTACAGTAGCTCTTGTTTGGATTCTGTAATTGACAGTGCAAGGAAACATGTTTTTAATAGGTACCACAGGGAAAAGCCAAAGAACAGGTGGACTAAGAATGGAACATTTCCACTGTTAAGGGAATGATGACCAGTTGAAAATGAATTTGGCAGATTCTATAATGCTTCCATATGACAGTGGAGAGGTGAAAATAGTGCTGTAAAACATAGTAGAGAAATTAATTATACTTTGTGAAAAGTATTTGCCACTGTAAAGTTAAGTGACATTTGTTCAGGATAGGCAAGGTTGACAGTGGAAATAGACTTGACTTATTTAAAAATGTGTGTAATGATACATGTTTTCTCAGTCTCCAGATAAGAAGAGGGAACAACCTGATTTGTTTAAAGCCCCAGAGATTAACAAGGGGAAAATTATTCCATTTGTTTTGAGTGGCGTCTACAACATGAGATGATTACCAAATTAGAATGATTCAAAACATATATAAATTGGCCTTTTAATTCACTGACACTCCAATAATAACAATAATAAAGATTAAAAAGACCTCCTATTGATCCAACCTTTATTATTTACTAGCTAATATGGTAAACCCATAAATAGGTTTTAACATTTATTGTCATAATAACTTTGTGGATTATATATTACTATCCCTATTAAATAGCAATTAAGATTCAGGAATTTAAACAACATGTCCTTGGTGTCTTATATTGAATGGTTCAAACAGAAAGAATCTCAAATTTATACCCTAAATCCTTGCTACACTGCTTAATGTTATTCTGTCTCTCCTGAGTATGTTTTCAGCATGAATTCCCTGTTATATTTTTATATCTACTATTGGCCCTTAGCATCTGCACTTCTATTCCTTTGGGGAAGTGTAGCAATCTGTTCTGCAGGTCGTTGCTAAGAATCTACATATTTTTTTTTTTCTTTTTTTCTGGGAACTTAAAAACCTAGAGTATTATGTTTGAAATATCTGTTGCTAAATTTCTGATTGTAGTTTTATTTCCTAGCAAATATAATTGGATTTTTCTTCTTTTTTATTTTTTAAGAATTCTTTGACCTAGCTTGAGCAATAATGGCAAACTGATGTCTGAGAACACATTGTAAGATCAAGTGCTTGTAAATAATAGAGGATAATATTGGGTTGAACGCCTGCCAGAAACTTCCACTTCTCTCTAAAAGTCTGTCTGAGCAGACTATGTTGAGCTTTAAAGGGATTCCTTCTATTTGAAAACTGCAGTTTCTGGAAATGATTTATGTATTCTTAATGGCTTTGCAACCTGTATCCCAAAAGAACCTGATGCCAATAACCTTAGTATTATTGAACTGCAGAGTACACAATGTCTTTATGTTTTATAAACAAGATAAAAATCATAAGCTTCTTCAGAAAGTTTATAGTTTAAATTTGGGCTCAGCTCAATGTAATACAATAGAGAGCATGCAGAGAATGCCAAGTGATCCTCACAGTTATTTTGTCTTGGGGGATGGGTAAATTTTTGGAAGTACTTTAGGGAAGAAATAGCTACAATCTTATTCAATAATCTCTCCAGAGCAATATTTAGGGGGGACAAGGAAATTATTTTGTGATATGCAACATGCTCTGCATGCTAAGCTCTTAGCTGATGTTGTAAAAACAACTGCCAACTTGAAGAAAAGAACAAAGAAGATAGATTTAAGGAGGAAAAATAATGTGACCTTTCCTTTGTTTCATTTAGTGCTCACAATATTCATGTGAAATCTGTAGGATGGGCCTCAATTATAGATGATAAAACTGAAGCTTAAAGAGATTTAATAGTTTCTTTCAAGGTCACACATTAATTAGTGGAGGACATTAATTACAAGAGGATCAGGGATTCAGTGCTTGGTGTTAGATTGGACATCTACTATGTCCTCAGTGTAAATGGCCTCTAGGCCTTATATTACCTGCTTCATTTGGACACTAGAAGATCAGCTTATTGTTATCCTATAGCCTATAGCATCTCCTTGTTTTGAAAAGACTTCTCAATCACATAGAAAAAATTCCTAAAGGTTTTGTTTTTTCTCGGGGCAAGATAATTGAGAAATATGCATACTACGTTAGAAATGAACAATGTACAATTTACTTAATAACCTATGACAAGTATTCCCAAAAGACTTAAAAACAGCATATACAGTGACACAGCCACTACATAAATAGCTAGGTTATGGACATACCCCTCAAATAAGTGGATAAAGAAAATATGTTTATACATTTTTACTCAGTGTTAAAATAATTTTGCGGTAAATGGATGAAGTTGGAGAATATAATGCTAAGTGAAATTAGTCCTCAAAAATCCAAGTCATTAATAAGAAAATCATGAGGTCAGGAAAGTTATTGATTGGTGGTTGAATAAGCATAGGTTTGAAGATCTGAGAGTTCACTATAAGTAAATATGAACTGAGATCAACTGTTTGAACATCCTATTATGTGCATATACACACATTTTAAATATACCAAGCTCCATATTTCGGTGAAATATGATAAAATCTGATTTATAAGTTATGAGAGATTGTTTTCACTATGTGATTTTTCCAAGATATAATGAAATTAAATGATTAATGAAACTCTATGTAGCACAATGTTTGGCACAATCTTTTTATGTTTATTTTTATTTTTCATTTATTATATTCTGGCACATTCTTAAGTATGCTATATGTAACTTATATGTTCACTATTGCTTTTACTATTAATATTTAACAATTTTAACCAATAGCTAGGAGAACATAAGCAGACAACTTTTGTGCTGATTAGTCAAAAATTAATTTATTTATTTACTTAATTTTTAAAAGTTTACTGATATTCTTTTCTGTATTTTTTTCTACATGTTATGAGAGGTACCATAAATTTAATAGCTAATATTTATTCAGACATTGCAAACAATGCCTCATAAAATTATACTGATGATTCTAGGATATAAGTACTATTATTGTAATTTTAAAAAACTGTGGTGAGGAGAAGCAACTACACTTTCTCAAAGTTAAATTACATAGGTGCTAGAACTGGAATCTGGCCCCAGGATTTTCTGGAACAAGAGTTATTTCTCCATTGAGCTGTGCAGAGTGTCTCTTGAGTTCATCTCTATAAAAATGGTCCTCATTTTCTTTATGCCTGATTTTTTTTTTTTGTCTTTATTATACCAAATTGGATCCTCCTGACCACAAAAATCATGGATTCGGCACTATTGTATCCAAAGTTGACACTTTGAGTATTCATTAACTATATATTTTTTAAATTTTTTATAGTTGTAGATGGACAGCATGACTTTATTTTATTTATTTATTTTTTATGGGGTTCTAAGTAAGGATCAAACCAGTGCCTCACACATGCTAGGCAAGTGCTCTACCACTGAGCTACGGCTACAGCCCCATTAACTATATTTCTAGTGCTTATATCTCTCCTATTCCTTCTTTCTACTACATAATACAGCTTGATGAGAGTAAAAATATAGGGGTTAAGAGCATGAATTCTCAAGCCCATTTTCTTGAGTTCAGATTCCAGCCTTGGACCCTCTATGTGATCTTACTGTTTTGTTACTACTCTGTGGATTTAGTTTTCCCCTCTAGAAAAGGAGATTAGGGTAACAGTGCTTCCTCAGAGAGTTGTGAGTTTAGAGAAACACTTGGCACATATCCCTATACAAACATTGTTATTACATGGTTTTACTGAACATATGATTTTAATATCATAACAATAGTACTAATTTAAAAATTCGAATTCTACCCCTGCTAGTTACTACTACAACATACCACATTGCTGATTGTCAATGACTACCTTGAGTTGTTTTATAGAGGATTATCAGAAGCCAAGGATAAGAGCTAGAAAAACTTAAATCAAGGTGAAAAATCTTAAAAAAAAATTAAATTTAACTTTATTATTGGTAATAAAGTTTGATTATTGATATACTTAATGTACATATAACATTTACAATAGAAAGATATTCAAATGTTTCTTCACATTAAAAAACCTCTAAGTATCACTCGTGAAATACCAGCATGTGATTTGCCTGAAAGGAAGGTAAGGATTCTATTCTGTATGAAATTAACTTTGTTGTTTTTTCACTGATATATGTGAGGCAACAACATTATAAAATTGAAAAATATTTAAATTTTTCTTTTTTACCAATTCCAGTATTAAATAGCTTGTGAAAGTTACCCTCTGGGCATGTCTTTTATAAGCTATAAATAACAATGGCTTCTCTTTAAAACTATTAAGGGTTTGAAAGAATTTGGTTTTAGACAGTGATCAAGATGACCTGTTTTCATTGTTCCAAGGTGCTTGCTTGTATTTCCTGTGCTTCCTGAAAATTAGTGAATTAATACATAAGTGGGAAAGTTTGATATATTAATGTCCCGCATTAGCAATGTAGAAAATTGTATTTAAAATTCACTGAATATAAGCAATGTTTTGGTTAATTTTTAGCTATAGGCATTCAAAATATTTTCAATCATAGAAAAAATTACATCATTCGTGTTTCCAACTTTTAGGGTTTCTCAGTATTTTCTGCCTAAATACCTCTACTGGCAAGGGAGAGTAAGTGTGAACAGTTGGAGTTTATTTTAAAAGCCTTGCTGGGCACAGTGGTGCACTGTATAACCCTAGAGACTCAGGATGCTGAGGCCTGAGGATCATAAGTTCTAGGACAGCCTCAGCAACATAGACTGTATCTCAAAGTTAAAAATAAAAAGGGTTTGGGATATGCATCAGTGGTAGACTGTTCCTGGGTTCAATTCCAGCACTGCAACGCAAAACAAAAAGACTACATAACTAAAATCAATTATAACAATGTGTTAATTATACCTATAAATTTTGCTAACACTTTAATTTTTGTTTGCTTTTCTGCTTTTCTTTCATACTTTATTAGATATATTTACATGAATAATAGACATTTCCAATCTTCAGACTTAATAGTTTTAAAATTTGATTTCACCTCAGGCTATTATTAATTTGAAGTCAATACATGAATTGTGATATAGAAGCTTTATAAATTGGTAATAGGAAAAATGTTTATGATTACCAGCGCACAATGAGCCAAGATACATACTTGAGTGCTACTTCTTTTTGCAAAGGCCATTCCAAAATGGTGCTCAAAAAATAAAATGCAAATTTCAATTGAGAAGCTTTGAAGTAGATATAATTATGTTTTCTAAGAATATGCATGCATGATAGAATTCTTCCTTTTTGAATGCTTTACCCTATATTTCTTTCTCTAATTCAAATCATTTTTAAACAAACTGTTTAGAGTCATAACTAAAATACTATTTGAATTAAAGTAAATGCAGGTGAATACCATTATTCAAAGGGTACTATGTGATTGCACCTCTTAACTGGCAATCTGACTGTTTGCATGTTTTAACCAGATTCTAGACTGGAACAAATGTGGTGAAAATCAACATGAGCTCATCTCTGTGGAAACTGGCAAAGCAGCAGATGCTGCTACTGGAAATAGCTGGGACTTCTTAGTCTTGAGATGAAAAACACTTTGTGAAAAAAGATTTATTCTGTGCCTTGATTCACGGATTAAAAAGGGTATACATTGTTGTGTACTGTGCCTTATTCCAGTGGCAGTACATCTGTTTAAAATGCAGAAGCAGGGAAGTCTAACCTCTTTCTTTTTGACATTTCCCTTTCCTGAGTCTGCCTTTACACCACACTGAGTTCATCTCTTTAACCTAATTCAATGTCCATTTAAAGAACACATCTGAAATCTTTTAAAGTGAAAATGACAAAGAGAGTCTCTACATGATGAGTCTTTAATTAAACTTTCAGAACACATCAAACCCAATTATTCTCCATTGTTCTCCTGTGTCACTCATGTGAGATGGGCACAATATGCTTAAAAATGACATAACCATAGGCCAAAAGGAATCACTAGATTCTGTGACACAGAAAATATCACACAATCAATAACTTCTGAACAGCAGAGGCTTTATCTAAATCTTACCCAATATAGAAGTTGCTTTGGGCAGGGGAGAAAAACAGAGAAGAAGGAAGGGGCTGGAGATCTTTCTCCCACCATGGTGTCTGTGTTGCTGTGCTTCATGAGCATGCCCTAAACAAAGCCAAAGAGTTACAGAAAGATGGATTATAATGGTGGCAGTTATCAAATTTTGTTTCAATATTTATTCTGTTGTTAGAAATAATTAAGCAAAATTCATTTGTCAAAGGAAAAACCTGTGAAACATACCTTACATGTCAGAACACTAGATTATGTGGAATATGTGCCTTCACTTCAGATAATTCTGACTGTCGTCAATTGCCAATGAAATAAGAAGACTTCTTTTTAGTCAAAATGGGGTTGTAATGAAAATACTACTACTCAAAATGAAAAATGTATATTTATGATCTTTTTCTTCTATTTAAATTATGATACAAAAAGAATTTATGAATTCATAGAGTGGTGGTTGTTACAGATAAATTAAAGGGTATTTCAACATTATTTGTATTGTTAGTTTATATGTTAGTGGACAGGAGCATAAGCTAATTGTTTCTAGAGTATTTTCTCTTTCTTTAAATTTGTCAATATAAAACCAAGTGAATATATCAAGAAATTAATTTTATATCTTTTCTGGTAAGGTAGAATTTTGTCATTTCTTTTTATAAAATATTTAGTCAGAGGCTAGAAAATTGTTTGAAAATACAAAATGTTGACCCACGTAAGTTTACAAAACTTATAAGTAACCTTTTAAACTACATTATCTTCATACATGAATGTTTCTGGGGACTATTCTTGACATGCTATTGATTAAGAACACTGATAATCGGTCCATGCAGAGTTAAAGTGATAAATTGTTTAGAATCAGGTTTCTAAATAAAATATAGTCCATTCTGACAAAGTACAAAACCACACACACACACACACACACACACACATGTGTGTACACACAGAGAGAGATATGAGAATGATACTGACATCTTTTCTCTAAAGCATACTAGATCTGTGACCATGGAAGGCCAAGAGATTTAATCTCTTCAAGTTCTAGATTCGTTATCTTTAAAGTGAAGGGAAGAATATTTTCTTGACAGAAACATATTGAGGATTGGAAAAAAGTACACAGCACCTAGCACAGTGACTCCCTCATGATAAGCATTTGTCTTCAACACAAATTTTTTTGTTGTTAACTATCCTTAAAAAGATGGTATTCTTTCATGATATATAAGTAACAGTATTCACAAGGCAACGGTATGAAAGGATTCAGTGAAAAAATTAATTTATCTTCATTGTGCCTTTTAATTATATATTTTACCCAAATTTTCTGCAATTATTGTATGTGTGAATACTAGTCAGGTAGGAAAAGGGCAGAATATCCCTTTATTCTAAGTTCCAGGCTTAAAAACAATAGAAATAATTCATGTTGTAGGGAAAATTGAAGTGAATGCTGAAAGACTGTCATTACTTGTTTAAATTATACTTAATTATTACAGAAATCATTTTAATTCATTTTTTATTTTATATTTTAATAGCTTTTAATAGAAGTCTGGTAGTAAAGGTAGAGAAAGGTGGTGAATTTTACTAACAGGAAATTTTATCTTTTAACTGAAACTTGATATATCTTTTTAATTCATTCATGTACTTCCAGTCTTCAAAGAAAAATACATATTCAGAGGCTGATTGATTTGATAGTAACTCAAACTAAATAACTGATTTTTGAAGAGAGCAAAATTGAGTAAATCAGAGTACCATGAGATAAACGATATTCAAGCAACATAACATACAAACAGCAAAATTTTACATCTGATATCCAGCATCCGGTTCCAAAATCTTACAGCAGGAATGGAATTTGACCCAGATTACTGATTTTAGCATTATGGATTTCTAAAACTTGAGCAAAAATTTTATTCAGACTTTGTAAGTTCAAAAGAAGAATAGAACCACCACAATGACTGTCCAGTATCCAATATAGAAATATCTTCATCTTTTATTCATGTAACAAATATGTGAGGGAGTTAACTTTGGTCCTCTTACCTCCCTTTGTTTTCTCTGTATGTAGAGAAAAAAAGAGTTCTCTATAAAGAGTCAAATAGGTGTAGATCTAAACATACAATGTTTTACATTTTCATATATGTTATTTTATTTTCATGCTCACTCATGAGACAGGTGTTGTTTTCCATGCTTTAATCAGACGAAAATGCTGCTCAGTTAAGAATCTTTCTTAAGTTTACATAGTGGAAAAGTTTGGATTCGAAGTCATTTATTTTGCATATCACATTGCTTCTTAAATGACAGAAAATGATTACATAATTTGTCTACTTAGCTCCTTATAGAGACACATATGTTGTGAAAGTATGCTATGCTGTTTTTTTTTTTTTTTTTTGGCTTACAGATTATAAACAATGAATTATGTTATGATGTATTACCCTTCAAACATGAACAGTTCAGCACTCTCTTTTTCGTTAGAAAAAGGTATATGTAGCAAAGCTATTATGCATGCACAGTAAAACTTCTAACTTATTTTATCATTTAGTCTACTTAGATAAATATGTGAGCAAATTGAACTCTGTAACTTGCTTTCCATGTGCTTCCACTAAGCATAATTTATCAATGGTTTTCTTTCTCTCTGTTTATAGGAATGACTTGCCAAGCTCGAACATCATACACTGAAGATGAAGTTCTTTGGGGTCATCGTTTTTTTCCTGTAATATCCTTAGAAGAAGGATTCTTTAAAGTTGATTATTCTCAGTTCCATGCAACATTTGAAGTCCCCACCCCACCTTACAGTGTGAAAGAGCAGGAGGAAATGCTTCTCATGTCATCCCCTTTAATAGCACCAGCCATAACTAACAGCAAAGAAAGACATAATTCTGTGGAGTGCTTAGATGGACTAGATGACATTAGCACAAAACTTCCATCGAAGCTGCAGAAAATTACTGGAAGAGAAGACTTTCCTAAAAAACTCTTGAGGATGAGTTCTACAACTTCAGAAAAAGCCTACAGTTTGGGAGATTTGCCCATGAAACTTCAACGAATAAGTTCAGTTCCTGGCAACTCAGAAGAAAAACTGGTATCCAAAACCACCAAGATGTTATCTGATCCCATAAGCCAGTCTGTGGCTGATTTGCCACCAAAGCTTCAAAAGATAGCTGGAGGAGCAGCCAGGATGGAAGGGAATCTTCCAGCCAAATTAAGGAAAATGAACTCTGATCGTTTCACATAACAAAACACCCCCTTAGGCATTATTTAATGTTTTGAGTTAGTAATAGTCCAATATTTGGCTGATGAGATAACCCTCCCTAAGAAATCTGAAAGATACATTTCTCCCCCAGTCTAATTAGCATATTTGAGAACTATTTATTCCCAAGTATTGCTACTGTGCAGAAAGGAAAATTAGGAAAGGAAAACATCATAAGGAAGCTGTTAATGGGCATGTATTATCACATCAAGCATGCAATAATGTGAAAATTTTGCATTTAGTTTTATGGCATGATTTATATATGTCATATTTATATTGTATATTCTGGAAAATATATATAAATATATATTTAAAGGAGAGGTAATCTCCCTATCATTTCTATCACATGTATTAAGCCAAACATGAGTGGATAGCTTTCAGGGTGATAAAACTACACACACATACATACATACATACATATATTTATATATATATATATAAACACACATACATGTACACATACATACATATATATCTGATAAAAATTGTGATGTTTTGTTCAAAGTTGTAGTTCTTGTGCATGTTTACTTTATTAGACTAGGAAGGCTACTGGCATTAATTATTAATACCAAATATTTTAGCCTTAAATTATTTGTCATTTTAAAATCTGATTTAATGTTTTCTGCTGTTCAAGGTCATAGAGGGTTCAATTGTTTTTTATAATGAGAGGGTCACAAAATTTGCTATTTACAGCCCTGTAAAAGTATAGCCATTACATATTTGGCTTGTAAATTTTAGAGCATACCAGTACCTGGTATGTTATTGAAATTTTCTCATGATTTTAAAAGTTGCTAGTACTGGGGGAAATTAGTGCTGATATATTTGAGAATTAGTTCTTTCCTGGACTAATTAAAATCTGGAAATCTGTTTTGTACATGATCTAATACAAATATGAGCTCTGAACAAATGCTGAATCATTGCAATGATCAGTAGCCAGGTTATATTTGAATATATCAGAATCTGTGTGAAATGACATAGTCCCTATTTCAAATAGAACCAATTGGAAACATTTCACTCCTTTTCTGGAACTTTTTTGTCCATTTAAAAGAACAATAACTTACCATTAAGGGAATACAATAAGGAAATGAAACAGATGACAAATACTTATGCTTAAAATATGTATGTCTAATTGAGTCTCTTTTTATGCTGTTCTCGTTTATGACATTTGTTGTAAGAGGAGAGATTTTTTTCCTTACCTGGGGAACTATCCCCAGACCTGTTACTTATAGTTCAGGAAGATTGTTTGGACAGACCCGAAAGAAATTAAAATTAGATGAATTTAAGATAACTTACACACAGTTCTTCTTGATGAACACTGATTTTATTGGTGTCTTGGATCCCTGGCCTACTCAAACAGTTTTAGCAGTACTATATTTCTAACCCCAATGGTCATACTCATTATCGGGAATCAAAATATTGATCAGTAGAACACATCCAAAGTAAGATTTAGAATGCAGATATTTTATGAAAAGTTAGAAGTGCTCCTTATTAGAATATTACAACTTTTCCTACAAAACTTCTTTGGGCATTGCAATCTAATTCTGCACAGAAATACTCTACTTCTGATTAATGTGCAAATCAATAATGGCTGGTTTTGGCTCCCATCATTTGCTATTTTTTAGCAATCCTGTGATGATTTTATTATTGGCAAATTATTACATCAACGATTCTATCATTAACTATAATATCTTCAGGCTACCTCTATATCAACCAAATTCTGTAGGTGCAAACATATACCAGGGAAATGTTACTGGCAAAATGATCAACCTTGAATATTCATCCACTGTGAAAAGAGCGGTGGCCCTACCCCTTGATCACTATACTTTCTTATTTGCTGGATGTAGGAAATGAGATAGTAGCAGAGAAAGGGGCCCAGAGGCATGACATGCTGTATTTATTAGCAGTGGAAGAAACTGCATAGATCATTTAGTCTAACACCTTAAAACTAAACAGAGCCATAATTTACTTTGGAGAGTCATTTAAATTTGTTTTTGGTACCAGAAGAAGAACCAAAAACAAACTCTTTGAATGTATTCATTCATTCAACAAAAGTTTGCATGCCTTCCATGTCCTAGGCAATTTTTACTTCCTGGGGATTTGAACATGACTAAGTCAGAGGATGTCATTGTTCATCATGGACACAGCACACCAGTAGGAGGGAGGGGAGGAAACAGACAAAAAACAAAGACAATTTCAGATAGTCAAAATGTCAAAAGAATGAAAACAGGGTAACAATGGCAAATGACTGTGTGGAATAAGAATTGAGTATTTCAATAGAGGTAACTAGCTTTGGGAAGTGAGTTGGATAGAGACCTGAATGATGAGGAGGAGCTCCTGTTGCCAAAATTGATTAATCAAAGTGGATGGTATTCTTTTATCTTTTCCATATTGTGTGGGAAAGGTACAATTTCTGCATGTAATTGCAGTTTAACCCCTATTTCTAGGTTGATCATAGACCCCAGTCTACCCAGGAAAATTCCAGTTTATACCTGTTGTATTTGTGTAATTATTAGTAGCACTCTATTTCACTCCTATGATGTCCTGGTTTGGATGATATATGGCAAAGTTTTTGTTGAAACTAACTATATTATAAAGTCTGATATATTTGGATAAAAATAAAGAATTGCTTTTCTTCTCTTTTTGCTCATTTTTTTGACATGGATCAGTCCAAGCAAAATCATCTCAGTTTCGTATATTTCAGCCTGAAGGACTTCATATTAAAGTGGTTTCATGTAACATTTGTTCATTCTGTATATGACATGTCTCTTGGCAGTGAAAAGTTACTCATTTTATTGAATGAATAAAAAATAAATCTCAGTATTTCCATTTCAGGAAGTTGTAAGAGCTCAAATCAAAGAGAGTAAAAGTCAATTTAAGCCAAGGTAATTTTCATTCCACCAATGTGTTGGCTATTGGAAAGCAAAGCATAATGTGATCATTGAACTGAATCACTCTACTTAACAACTAGAAACTAGTCCTTTTTATAGCATTTTCATAGTATAGCTCTTGTTATAGTAAAATATTTCATTCTATTTATCAAAATGTTGTAAATAAAAGAAAGAATTATTTTGATAATGCTGATCCTCAATTTAAATATTTATTCTTTTCAACAATATGTGAATATACATTGTAAATATATACCAAATGAAAAATAAGGATATTTTATCTTTAATTATTTCTGAAAAATTATTCTTATGCTGTTTTAAATTCATGCGTATATGGCTTTAAATATCATGAAAAGTATTCAGTTGTCTTAGCATTCAAAAGCATCTTTGTCTGAACAGGATGAGTTTACATCATGCATTATCATTATTGGAGGGAGACTGAGGTCATGGGAAAGCTGACTTATATTCTTAATGTACTATGAAAAATTTCTGCAGTTCCATACAAGAAGAGGGTTCAGCACAGTATGTCTACATACTCTACTTCAAAATTTATGCTTGAATTACATTGTACATACTCAAATTAGAATCAAACTAATTGCATTTTTTGGCATGCAATCTATAATTATTTAAATGTACAAGGTCATTTAGGTTACAGAAATACAAACTCATGTATTCGGTACTGCAAGTTCAGTTTTATAAAAACCATATTAAACTTTTAAAACATCATTTGGTTTAATTTTTATAGTGTGCTTATCATTTTTTTCATTATCCTACAGTCAGTTATTCTCATTCCTTGATTCAGTTTGTTTATCATAAGACTCCTAACTCGTGAAAGACAAGCATTCCATTCATCAGAAGGTATTCTTTGAGAATCACTTTTATTTGGGTCCTTACTGGTGATCTTCTTCAACAATATGCAACCTGAACATAATAATGCTGATGACCTAGAACTGCTTTTCTGGGAGGAAGCTTCATTACCATCTTACCCTTTCCTGAACAAACCAGTGTTTCAAAAGCCACAGTAAGTAAATTAGGGAAAAATGTAGTTTCTAATTCTGTTTAAATATCTAATAATCTTTTAATAAAAAGTTCTTTCAGCTGAAAGTGTTTCATAGAAAGAAATATATTCCTCATCTTGGATCAGAAGAGCTCTATGATACTTAATATTGCCCAATCCCAGGAAGTTCACAGAATTAATCTAAAAAGCTAAGTAGTTGTAGCTTCTGACCTGGTGAGTTGGAGGATAGTCCTCACCATTAAATGAATTGTTTTTAATATTTTCAAAATTAGTATTTATTTTTACCTGCAAAATTTCTTGAAGTCATAGCAATTTCAGAATATTTCAACTGTGTATGACCAAAGAATGCTATAGAGAATAAATATGGTAGGACCCACTGAATTGTCATTGCTTATGAAGAATCACTGCTATTTATCCCTTCTCAGCACTGAATGTGTCAATCAATTGTATGGTGACTGGCAAATGTTATTTGAATTCTTGGAATAACTGCATGGTAGAGTATTCCCATTTTACATTTGAAGAAACTGATTCTCAGGCACTTCAGTAGGTTTTTAAAATTAGTTCAGCAAATATGAGTTTAGTCTCTAGCCTCTGAGAGAATAAAGTCTATTGAGAATCTTTTTTAAAAAAAACAATTGACCATCCCAGACAATTTGGATGCATGAACATAAATATTCAATGAGTTTGTGCAATGGTTTCAAACTTGGATGATGCCTTGCATAATTGGGTTTACATTTTCCCTTGCTTTGAACAAGTAGTGGGTGAAAGGCAAGAAAGCATAAGGCATATATTGAAATCATTATGGGATACTTGAAGAAAAGCAAGGTAAGTAGAAATATAAACAAAAATTAAGAAATACAGAGCAATGTAGAAACTTTAAGTGGTGCACAGAGAAACACATAAATGGCAAAAATGTAAAATGAAAGCCACACTAAAAATTCAGGAATCCACCAGGCTACTTGAAAAAATATTGAAAAATTTCAAAAAACCAGAAAATCTCATACTTAAGTACCTCAGAGGAAGAGGTTAAATGATACAGTAACATGTTGCCATATTTACTTCAAATAATTTTAAAGAAATAAAAAGTGGTAGAAATAGATGAAATACCTTCCTGTTTTCTTTGAAACCTACAGGATTGTATTTCTCTGCCTCTCTCATCAAAGGCATCACTTTCTGGAAATTTGTGTGTATGCTTCCCATGCTTGTGAGTGTGTATTCAAATGTGTGTGTGTGTGTGTGTATATATATATATATATATATATATATATATATATATATATATGAGAGAGTATAAGTATACATACATATATATATATATATATATCTGACATATATAAAATATATGGATATGTGCATATATACTTAATATATATAATGTTAACCAGATATGTCGGTAGTTATGTAGAGAGATAGCTCATCAGTTTTTTTTTTTTTTAATTGGACAAAATATCTTTATTTTATTTATTTTTATGTGGTGCTGAGGTTCAAACCCTGTGCCTCACATGTTCTAGGCTAGTGCTCTACTGCTGAGCTACAATCCCAGCCCCACTAATCAGTGTTTTTTTTTTTTTTTTTTTAAGTTTTTGCTTTCTCTTAGATTGTGTATTTCCATTATTTCCTTTTATAAACATTTCATTATTTTAGTAACCTTGAAAATTTAAGCTAGCATACATGACCTGATGAAACCTAAATTTAATTAATTAAGATCCTTATCTTCCTTTCAAACAGCACAAGGATCTTAGAACATCTTAAATGAAGCCACATCTTCTCGTATTTTATTATTTCGTATAGTATTACACTTGTTTTAATGTTCTAACAAAAATTATGATTTTTAAGTTGATATATCTATTACTACTTATACATGTGTTTTCTCTATTCTTTGATTTCATTGTTCTTTATTACTTAAATATACATTTTAATTATTCTAGTAGTAACCATCTATTATGGAAAAAATATCTGTTATCAGAAATGTCTTGTTTTTTGGATTTACAGTTGTGTTCTGGACTTTCTGATGAAAAGTCTCTCACATACATTATGGTGAGGAGATGGTATTTGTATATTTTTCTTGACCAGGATATTCTTCCATTTTACTATGATTTCTTTAGTTAGGAGCCAGGTAACAAAAATTTCTGCACTTAGTATACCTTTGAGAAGATATCCATAACTGCATGATGGTAAGGTTTGGGGCTACTCCTAGGATAACTGCTTCCCTGTCCATATCTCTGTTCACAACTAAGATTCCTTATCACTACAACATCAGTGAAGAGTTTTGTAAGACTCTACAAAGTCCGATAGTTATATTGGAGCTTCAGTTCTAGTTTCTTGTTTACAAGTGTTCAAGGCTATACCCTTCCCATCATGGATGTTAAAATATCAGTCCCCCAAATTAGTACCTACACCCAAGTCTAATTCTTCTGAACACATACACACGCATCGGTGGTGGGGGAAGAATATTACTTTTGAATTTCAAGAACCTTGTTCCACATATAAACACACATACAGGTAGAGACATGTTACCTATGTGTGTGTATACACATATCTATACATTTAGTAGAATGTGTGTGTATATATATATATATTTATATAATATATGATACGAATACATGTATATAGTAGAAAATCAAGCATACATATAGATGAAGAATGCTTAAGAAATTAATGTAAACACTGATAATCTATTTAAAATTGAGTCCTGTGTATTCTGATAATCTCTTATCCTTCACAGTTTCTCCCCCTAGAGTTGATAATTGTCTGTTTCCCTTGACCTACTTATATGTATACATATTATTATTTCACACATAGTCTTTCTCAATTAGGTAAATACTTCATTAGTATTCCTTAGTCAAACTGAATTGATATTTTATCATTTCTCTCTCCCCCTTCCCCAACCCTCCCCCTGCCGCTTCCATACTAGCTTCTAACCCAGGGTCTCAGGCATACTAAGTAAGCACTCTAACACTCAACAACCCCAGCCCAATTTTATTTTCTAATTTCTAAGCTGGGTGCTATGTCATGTACTTGTAATCCCAGTGGCTTGGGAGGCTGAGGCAGGAGAATCACAAGTTCAAAGCCAGACTCAGCAACTTAGTGAGGCCCTAAGCAACTTAGTAAGACCATGTCTCAAAATTAAAAAAAAAAAAAAAAAAAAAAAAAAAAAAAAGGTCTAGGGATATGGCTCAGTGGGTTCAATTCCTGGTACCAAAAAGAACAGAAATTTCTACCAAGGTATTCTAACCTGTTTTCCTATACAATGTTTTTAAATTCCCCACATAGTCAGTGTCCAGGAACCTCCATATAGCCTCATCCTTGGGATTCCATTTACCTCATTTTTGAAGTAGAAACTCTTTTATAAGGACATTTGTTTTCTTCTTGCTGGATCTATGCTGTTTTCATGACATTCATTTTTTAAGAATTTGAGAAAATAAGAATTTTTAAAAAATGGTTTAAACTTTTAAAGATCTTTTATATATTTAAGCCAACTCATCTTTCTTTCATAATAAACAGTTTGAAATCTTGTAGGAATTATTTTCCTTCTGAATTCCAGTGACATTTTTACTTTTGTTTTTTCAGTTTCTAATGTTATTGTTGTGAAGTCTGATGCTAATCCCTTAAACTAATTTTTCTCCTTTCATTTCAATTCTTACCTGGTATTCTAAAATTTCAAGATAATTGACCTAAGTGCATGTCTATATTTACCCCTTTCACTCCACCTTTTCAATCTGGGACCTCATGACCTCATGTACTTCAGGAAATTTTTTTTTTCAAGTTATTTATTTATTTCCCCAATTTTCTGTATGCCCTCTTTATGGAATTTTCATTATTTGGACATTAGACTTCTTGGACTGATTCTCTAATATTTTTTATATTTCCATATTGATCCATTTTTGTCATCTTTTTTTTCCTCTTCTTTCTTTGGAGAGTTTATTGACTCTATGTGACTTTAATTTTTGTCCATTTATTTATTTTCATGTTATGTATCTTCCAAGATTTTCATTTTTGTTACAGAAGTTTTAATTTTAAAGAACTTTTTTCCCCTAAATGTTTCTCTCCCACAACATACACTCATTTTTTTATTGGTCTAAATTTTTCTTAGTTTTCTAAAGGGGTCACTTTCTTGCATCATGGATAAATGATGTTAACTCTTTCAAAGTATTAATTATAATGTTTTAAGTTTTTCTTCTCTCTGCATTATACCTGTTGTTTGTGTCTTTTTTTTTTTTTTTTTTTTTTTTTTTTATCTGATTTGGAGCCTAAATTCCATACTGGATTATTTTCTATTTTTTCTGAGTATTGCTAGGTCTTCATTTATATTTAACAGTGAGGCAATTACAAAGATCATTGAGGTTACATGCAAATATATGGGGTAAACCAACCATAGTCTTCATTGTTGAATGACACAGTTGAACCAGGTATCTGAAGTCAGTATTCTTCAGGCTGCTTCTTTAATGTCAGTAACATTGCATTCAAAAGACTCATTTATTCTCCCTTTTGTGAGCTATAAAGGGTAGGTAACTGGCCTCCAATATTCTCTAAACAAAATGGATTCAGAAAAGACTTTCTGCCTCCCCAGTTTTCAGAACAATATCCTCATCCTCAAGTGTGTTTAGTATTCTGTACTCTATATAGTTTTTCTTAACCCCAAATAAGCTAGTTTTCTGTCAGGATATGAAATGAGTGTAATCAACAGGTTGAAGTGACTAGAACAAAGTCATATTTTTCAGGGCTCTTCTTTGAAACAGGATTTCAATGAATTGTTTTTGCTGCTGTAACCTTTTCGGGCTTTTGCTCTAATGGGCTTTAAAATGCTTCTGCTATGATTTCAGTAGGTTCAGGAAGCAATGGAGATACATTTGGATTTAATCTTTCACTTTGAGAAGAAAAGTCAGCTTACCTGTATTGCTTATCACTGTTATAATAAATTGATGTATACATATCAGCTTAAAAATCACAAATTCAGTCTTACAGTTTTGTAGGTGGAAGTCCAACATGATCTTACTGGGTGAACAAGTTACCAAGGCTGAGTTTCTTTCTGGGGATTCTAGAAAAGAATCCTTCACCTTGTCCTTTTCAGTTTCTAGAGGCCCCCTGTAGTCTTTGGCTCCTTGCCACTTCCCTCCATCTTTACAACCAGGAAATTGGCCTATCTCTGTGCCTTTCTCACACAGTCACATCTCGCTCTGACTTACACTTCTGAAAAATTTGTGATCACAATGGGGCATGATATTTCCCCCATCTCAAGGTCACTAACATAATCACATATGTCAATCCCTTTTGCAAAGTATGATAATTTATTCACAGGTTTCAGAGATTAGGATGTGGACTTTTGGGGGTGGTTATTCTGCCTATCTCATTACCCTTTCTTACTTCTTTCTTTTTATAAAAAGAGAATATAATATTAAGAAAGCATATATTTTCTGCTTCACATCAAAGGATCTTTTATGTAAATTAAAAACAAGAGTAGACATTTGTATTCATTAATGATCTCTTTCGTTGTAAGGAAATATATTTAACAAGACATTATTTAATTATTCTCTTTTAAATCTATTTTTGTCACAGACTGCGAGCAAATATCTGAGTAGGTTTTATTTTATACTTCTCACTAGAGGAGGGAGGAAGAAACCCTCAAATACATTTAAATAGATTGAAAATTATATCCATAACTTCAGTGCCCTGAATCTAAGCTTATGTAGTAAGTCCACTTTCTCTTGGTTAGCTACCCCACCCTTTGGCCTTAAAACAAAAAGATAGATTTAAGTTTCAGCAGATCAACCTAAGAGCTATTGTCAACATTTGTTGGCAGAAAAATATTACTGTCCCACATAGAAACAATATATACTAAAACTTGACCTAGAAAATAATTTTGGAAGTAAATTCCCATGATCGATGAACTGTTTTCAGAGATTTTCAGTGGGTGCATGGTAGAGGGCACTTTTATCAGGTTTCGAGTTTCAGTGGCTGACTGAATGAGAAGGACAAGTCAAAAAATGTCACCTAGATCTGGATTTATTTTTATAAATGAAAGCTGTTAGCATGTCCTTTACTGATGACCATTATTAAAAAGAAGGCTTGTGAAATCTGATGAAATTTAAGAATCCGGTACTTAATAAAACAGTTTTTAAAAGATTAACTTTTTAATTGTAAAATTTTATCTCTTCCCTCTCATTACCACTGAAATGGCTTCTTATTTTCAAAAGCAAGCTATTCTATTAAAGGGAAATATGGGTACAGAATGAGACAATTCTTTTATATATTCATATTTTGTATGTATAAATTTAACTTCACTGGCCCTTTTGCCCTGTATATAAAATTTATAGGAAAAAATCCCATTCCATTTTATTCTGAGATTTATATATTTCACATTATCCACAACTTTTCTTTAAAAATCTAGATGTGAACAAGTCAATGAGCTCTCTCATTCATAGGCTTTTTTTGATTGAATATGAAACTGATGTATAATGACAGCCACTTGCCCTTCTGACATACTGAGTTGATATTCAGCTGTCAAGTAGACATAAAGTGGCAAATATCTGTTAAATTGAGATCTATGCTATGATAGAAGTATTTGGGTTTTTAAAGAAAGGATTACTCACAAACCTTAGATTTGTGAATGGATAAAATAATTATTAATAAATCAAGTTGCAGGAAAAAAGTTTGTTTTGGGAATTGGGAATTATATCTAGCCTTGAAGACGGTAGTTATCTGCCTTAGATGAGAATCTAATCATTGGCTACAATTAGAATGGAGAGCAAGCTGTGACTGACCAATGTTCACACTAATATTCCATTATTCTGAACTAATAAGTTATAGTCACTGTTTACAAATTTAATTTATTTTTTCCTCAACATGCTGCTCTTGATTTAAGATTATTAAATATGACTTTTGTATGTAGGAAGATCCTACTTCAGAATGATGGATGCAATTTGTATCATGTGGTATCTACACTATCTCTTGCCCATCAATCAATATGCACTTTCTGGGTCTTCACGTCTAGTTTGGAATTATCTACAGGTTTTAAGTCTCCTCAGTCCAAAATCTTTAAATCAATATTTACATGTTTGGTCAATTTTGTGTGGCAAATTTGCAGTTTGCCCTAGAGTTAAAAAAAACCCTCCAAAACTATTAGAGATGACTGCTAACAAAAGTACAGTATTCTACATGTTTTAAAACATAACTGCACAGTAAACTATGGGACCACTGAGCAAGAATGTGATTCAAATCATTTGATGTGTGATTAGTGTGGGATTAAGGAAGGTAGGAAGATCTTAAAAAGTATTTTATAGTATAGGGTGCTGGAGTATGTTTTAAGAGCTTTGAAGAGATGACATAGACAAGAAAAAAGAGGAGAAGTACATTAATCAACATGTATAGATTCATAGTTTAAAAACATTATGTTTTGAGAAAACATTCAGCCTTTGGTTTTATGGGATTGGCTTATTTCGCTTAGCATAATATTCTCCAACTCCATCCATTTACTGGTGAATGCCATAATTTCACTCTTTAAAGCTAAGTAATATTCCATTGAGTATATATACCACATTTTTTTTTATCCATTTATCTACTAAGGGACACCTAGGTTGGTTCCATAGTTTAGCTATTGTGAATTGAGCTGCTAAAATCATTGATGTGGCTTCATTACTGTAGTATGCTGATTTTAAATCTTTTGGGTATAACCAAGGAGTGGGATAGCTGGGTCAAATGGTTTTTCCATTCTAAGTTTTCTGAGGAATCTCAATACTGTTTTCCATAGTGTTTGCACCAATTTGAAGTCCAACCAGCAATGTATGAGTGTACCTTTTCCCCCACATCCTTGCCAACATTTATTGTTTCCTGTATTCTTGATGATTGCCATTCTGACAGGGGTGAATTGAAATCTTAGTGTAGTTTTGATTAGCATTTCTCTAATTGCTAGAGTCGTTGAACACTTTTTCATATATTTGTTGATCAATTGTATTTCTTCTTTTGTGAAGTGTCTGTTCAGTTCCTTAGCCCATTTATTGATTGGGTTATTTTGGTTTTGGCTGTTAAGATATGGATGCTAATTCACAATAAGGCAGGGATCACTAGAGAAGAATAGTGTTACCTTAGATTAGGTAGAGGGAAGTGATGGGAGGGGAATGGAGGGAATGTGGGGATAGGAAAGATAGTAGAATGAAACAGACATTATTACTTTATGTATATATGTGACTACATGACCAATATGATTCTGCAACATGTACATTCAGAACAATGAGAAATTATATCCCATCTATGTATGACATATCAAAGTGCATAAATGCATCCTACTGTCATGTATAACTAATTTAAAAATTAATTCAAAAAAACATTATGTTTTGAAATACAAATAGTTCAAAAGACTAGAACATAAGGTATAAGAAATGGATTCATATGGGACAAAAACAAGTAGGGGTCCATTCATGAAGGGTAAGATCACCCACAGAAAATAGTTTATGTTGAAGGGAATTTTTTAAAATATAGTGAGATGTAGGAGCCTATAATCAAGGAGATAGCTAAAGATTGCGGTTAGCTGAGAGCCATAAAAGATGTTCTAGTTTCCACCTGATATTAATGCATTATCCAAAAAATCTTTGTATGCCCATGAACACTGTGTGATGCACCTGTAAGCTCGAGCTGTAAGCACTTGTCCTTGTTAAAGCTATATGTATATAACTGTGTGAGGTTGGTTAGAGTGTGTGGGAAGAAGAAGAAGGTGGTGGTTGGAGTTAGAGCATTTGGAGTGATTGCTGGAGCTGGAGAGAGAAGAAGAATAAAAGACCTTTTTGTCATTTTCATCCTGCCTCCGAATTTTCCTGCGGTGTTCGTTGCTCCAAGCGGCTTCCGCTTCAGGCAGCAACAGGTGGTGGCCTGTACGGGGAATTCGGCAGCCAGGTAAGAATAAAGAAAATTTTAAAAGATGGGAGCGAATATAACAAAAAAAATCGGTTTATAAAAGCCATGAACGAAATTTTTGATATTGAGAACTCAGAGGATAGTGAGAAAAGTGAACAAGAAAGCATACCCCCTGACTCAGTTGAGACCAGCAAGGAGAGTAGTAATGTAAATTCAAAAGTAAGAACTGCAAAAGCCATCAGAAGCTTAATAAAATTAGCTGAGGAATATGTACTCTCCTTAGAAGCTGAAACTCAGGATACTAGTGAAAGTGATAATAGTAACAAGGAGCCAAACCATGAAAGTACAGTCTCCTCCACTGAGCCGGTTAGGAATTATGAAGCTAGTAGTGAAGAGGAATCAAAAAGCAATTCGGAGAGCACGGTCTCCAATCAAAAGAACAAAAAGAAATTAAAAAAGAGAAAAGACCGTCAAATAGAGGAACCACTAGTGCCCTCTGCTCCTTCATGGATAGAATCCCTAACAGAAACAATAAAGAGTATCATCAGAGTGTACGTGCCCTTGAGGTAGAAATTGGCGGCCTTTCTGAGCGCTTATATGCTCTTGAACAACATAGACCCCAGGAGCACCTAGAACTGCCAGTATTTCAAAATGAAGAGGGACAAAGGTATCACGAGTCCCTAGACTTTAAAACAATAAAGAATTTTAAAGAGGCAGTAATGACCTATGGGCCTCAAGCTCCGTTCACATTAAGTATGATAGAGTCACTTAACACCCTAATCTTAGCCCCCTCAGATTGGAAAAGTCTATGCAGAGCAGTACTAAGTGGGGGACAATACCTAATCTGGAAAACTCAATTCCAGGAACTTTGTTCAGAAATAGCAAAGAGAAATGCTGCAGCAGGTTTCCCTCAACGTAATAGGGGAGGGTCAGTTCGCCGAACTACAAAATCAGCTACAATACGATCCTGGTGTGTATGCCCAGATACACACAGCAGCTGTCAAAGCTTGGAAGACAATATCAGGCACACGAGATCTGCAAGGCAGCCTATCAAAAGTTATACAAGGGCCTAACGAACCTTACGCTGATTTTGTAGATAAACTGTTAAAAACAACATCTAGAGTTTTTGGCAAAGTTGAGCAAGCTATGCCCCTAGTTATCCAATTATCATACGAGAATGCTAATAAATATTCTCAGGATGCAATAAGGCTGTGGAGAAGTAAAAAAGACTTATCAATTTATATCAGACTGTGCAAAGACATTAACGAGGCTGTTATCACAGGCAATGTAATTGCTGCAGTGATGAAAAATTCCTCCCCTCAAAATTCCCAAAGGATTCAACCTAGAACAGGATATTCCAGACAAAATTATTATAATCAACCAAGATATGCTAAGCAATATCCCCCAAGGGTAATAAGATCAAATTCATACCGCGCTCCAGGCCGATGCCCCAGGTGCAAAAAGGGTATACATTGGGCCAATCAATGCCATTCCAGATATGATATATATGGAAATGATTTATCAAGGATTTCAAAAAACAGGGCATGGGGCCCAATGCCCCGGGGCCCACAAATGTACGAGGCACTAGAGGAGGAATGCCCTCAGATCCAGATGATTCCTCCTCACAATCCCTCCTACCAATTAACTCCCTTGTCAGAGGGACAAGAGGAAGTGCAGGATTAGATCTCTGTTCTACCGCCCGGATGCTCCTGGCACCTGAAATGGGGATTCAGCAGATTCCTATGGGAATCAGGGGACCTCTCCCCTCAGGAACTGTGGGACTAATCCTTGAGCGTAGTTCCAAGAGTTTATTAGGCTTTAATGTTATACCAGGGGTTATTGATTCAGATTATAATGGAGAGATTAAAATAATGCTAAGTACACACAGGGGCATCATCTCCGTAAATCAAGGAGACAGAATCGCACAGCTGCTCCTCCTTCCCAGTCTCCATAATACTTTTAAAAGCATGCCACAAAATAGAAATAGCAGAGCATTCGGTTCCACTGGTTCAGGACCTATGGCTTTCTGGGTTCAGGATTGTTCACGGAGGCCTATGTGCAAAATAAAAATTCAAGGTATAGAGATGGAGGGGCTGATTGATACAGGAGCTGACTCTTCCATCATAAATCTACAACAGTGGCCTAAGCACTGGCCTCTACAGAAAGCCTCAACCAGTTTAAGAGGCTTGGGATATAGTAATACCCCAGCACAAAGTGCTGTATATCTTAAATTGGCAAGACAATGAAGGACACAAGGAACATTCCAACCTTATGTTTTAAACAGCTTGCCAGTTACCCTATGGGGAAGAGATATTCTATATCAAATGGGGCTACACCTAGCAACCAAGCCTGCAGTTGTTAAGAATTAAAATCCTAATCATAATAAAAAAAACAAAAGACATTTTTTCTAGGGGCCACTGAGAAAATAATTTTAAAAATACCATGGCTCTCTAATAAGCCAGTTTGGGTCCCTCAGTGGCCCCTATCCAAAGAAAAATTGCAAGCGGCCCATCAATTAATTAAAGAACAATCAGAAGCAGGACATATAGAGCCTTCCACCTCTCCCTGGAATTCTCCCATATTTGTAATTAAGAAAAAATCAGGAAAATGGAGACTATTACAAGATCTAAGACAAATTAATAAAACAATGCAAATTATGGGCCCTACTCAACCTGGACTTCCTAATCCTGTAGCTATTCCAAAAAACTATTACCTTATAACTCTTGATATAAAGGACTGTTTCTTTTCCATTCCCCTACATCCTCTGGATACCCCCAGGTTTGCTTTTTCAATTCCTTCTATTAATAATAATGGCCCTGATAAAAGGTATCAATGGAAAGTATTGCCGCAGGGAATGGCAAATAGCCCTACAATGTGCCAACTATATGTGGACAGAGCTATACAGCACATTAAAAACAAATATCAAGACCACATGTGTCTACACTACATGGACGATGTTTCATTAGCTTACCCTAATCAACAAATCTTATTTAATACATTTAGTGAAATAACAAAAAATTTAAAAAAATATGGATTATATATAGCAGAAGAAAAAGTTCAAAGCAGATCACCTATACTATATTTAGGCTTTAAAATCATGGATGCTTTTGTTAAACCTCAAAAAATTCTAATAAGTAAAGAAAATTTGACCACCCTCAATGATTTCCAAAAATTATTGGGAGACATTAATTGGCTTTGCCCTACACTAAGCCTCACTACTGGACAATTAAAACCTTTATTTGACATCCTTCGCGGGAACCCTGAACCATCCTCACCGAGAACATTAACTCCTGAGGCCAGGAGAGCTCTAAAATTAGTAGAACAGGCCATTGAAAGATCCCATTGCGATAGATTTGATTTTGCACAACCACTAATATTGATTATTATTCCTTCACAATATACACCCACAGGAATATTTTGGCAACAGGGACCTATATTATGGATACATTTGCCTGTCTCTCCTAAAAGTACAATTGAGTCTTATACCTCCATGGTGGCTAAACTTATTCTTCAAGTACTTAAAACCTCTACTAAAATATTTGAATTCATCCCACTACTATTATTACTCCTTATTCATCGTCACAGGTTGAATATTTGTGCTTCAATGATAATGATTGGGCTATAGCTAAATGCTCTACTTCTGCAAATTTTGACAATCATATTCCTAAATCTCCTATACTGTCCTTTTGTATCAATCATCCTATCATATTCCCACAGGTAATAAAAAATCAACCCATTCCTAAAGCATTTAGTGTATTTACAGATGGATCCTCTAACGGTACTGCTGCAGTAGTCACTCAAAATGAAAAAATGATTCATATCACTAATCAAAAATCAGCTCAATTAGTGGAACTCAAAGCTATAATAATAGCTCTGGAAAATTTTAAAGAACATCCTATGAATATTTTTTCAGACAGCCACTATATTGAACATGCTGTCCCTAATTTGGAGCTAGCAGGTCCAATAGCACCACATACTCCAGCTTTTAAATCGTTTTCTCAAATCCAAAATCTCCTATGGCAATGAAAAGAAACTTTATTTATAGGTCACATAAGAGCTCACACTAATCTGCCTGGTCCTCTCCATGAAGGTAATCAAAAAGCTGATGCCCTCACTAAAACAATATTTTTATTTACTACAGTACAACAAGCTACGTTATTTCATTCCCAGTTCCACGTTAATAGCACTACCTTAAGACAAATATTTAAAATCACAAAAGAACAAGCTCATAGAATTGTAAAAGAATGTCCATCTTGTGTAACACATTTGCCCAATCCACATTACAGGGTTAACCCACGAGATTTGATGCCCAATCATTTGTGGCAGATGGATGGCACACATGAGCCAAGTTTTGGAAAATTACGATTTATTCATGTCACCATAGATACATGCTCAGGCATAATTTTTACTTCTTTACATTCTGGAGAAAAAGTTAAAGATACTACATCTCATTGTCTGCAAGCTTTTGCTGCATTGGGCATCCCCAAAATGCTTAAAACAGATAATAGCCCTGCATATACATCCACATCCTTTAAACAATTTTGTACAAAATTCAATATTATCCACAAAACAGGTATCACTTATAATCCTCAGGGACAAGGAATAATTGAAAGAGCAAATCGGACACTTAAAAATATGTTACTAAAGCAAAAAGATGGAAACTGGAAAAATCCTAAGGACAGATTGGCAGTTGCCCTGTTTACCCTAAATTTCTTAACTTTAGATTCTAATGGATATTCGCCTGGAGATAGACACTGGAACCCACACCAACAACATAAACCTTTGGTTTACTAGAAGGATGTTCTCTCAGGTACATGGAAGGGTCCAGACCAAGTATTAATTTGGGGGAGAGGATCTGTTTGTGTTTTCCAAAGCACAAATCCTCTCCAATATGGATACCATCTAGATTGATAAAGCAGGTACAAAGTCAAAAGGATCAAGACGAAGTTATTGAGGAGTCTAGATTGAATAAACAAGTACAAAATCAAGAGGACCAAAATGAAGGTATTGAGTGATTCCCTTAAAAGAGTCCTCCATTAAATTTACAACTTAAATTTCATTCTTCCCGGCTGCAACAAGAAGATCTCTCTTTAGTGTATACACAATTGCATTTTTTTTTTTCTTTTATATATGTCTTTATGTCTGTGCATTTGTCTAAATTTCATGTTAATGTGATGTCACAAATATATGTTTATATGTGTGTCTGTCTAGCGTGATGTCACAAATAATTAAGCGCTTATGAAAAACAAAAAGATAGATATAGATCCAAATAACGTTAATTCATTTAAGCTTAGAATATTCTAATTAATCAATATATATATATAGATAGATAGATATTCATATAAGTTCAGAATATTCTAATTAGATAATCAATTATAATGATAATCAATTTTGATTTATAGTTGTCTCCGGGACTTCTCTTCAGCTGTGAATATGTTTAATGTTGTATAACCTGATATTTTGGTGTTTTATCGTTTATTTATTAATAACTTCATTTGTTTAATAGCTGATTAATTTGAATTATTTCAACAGGTATAGGATTGCTGTATACATAGAGACTGAAGGATTCCAGCTAACAAATTATTTTTCCAAAATGCCTTTATCTTATCTTTATCTTTAATGCAGTAAACACCCTCAGTTTCTCTTTGATTATTTCTGAATGTGATATTTTGCCAGCTTATGATTGTGGGAGCTTAAGCAGCAATGTGTGTGAGCAGAGATCAACTTTTATTTTCTACTCTAATAATTCTTTTTTTAGTTCGACAGCTCACCTTTTGATCTCAGTGCTGGAATAGCACTGCCTTTCCCTTAATAATGGATGCTTGAGTTTTTAGGTAGCGGGCCCTGAAGATTTGCTGGTGGAAATGTCTAGACATAAAAAAGATGGCTGCTGCTACAACTGCAGGGACCGCGGTCACTGCAAGCATCCCTGCTGCTCAAGCATCAAACAGCCTCACCAGCAGTGTGGCTTCTGCTCTGTATGCATGGGGCCTCCTGAATCTATGTGTTATAACTTATGGACATTTTGATTTTCCATTATTTTGGGACATTACGGGACAATGCCTTGCGGGTATTTGTCTAAGAGAACTCAGTGCGTTACTTGATGAAACTAAGGGCAGCTGATTCTCTTAAAGAACTTGATACGCTATGGAAACTTGGCTCCTCACAGTAGGCTTGCCGCCTTAAAGCCGCAGCATCTCCTAAAAATTGGACGGCTGTTAGTCAACACACAGTCAGTCGATCCTGAAGGGCTCGATTGGATGGCTGGTTAGCCTATGACGGGTAAGATCCCCAGAAGGGGACAACCTAAGACACGGCACAGTCGCACGGGACAGTCTAATGTGGCCGGCATGTCAACCTAAGCCTCCTGGACAGCCTCGATTCCCATGATGGGTAAGAATGTCGGTTGCACATGGACGTCCTAGAACATCCCATCTTTAAAACTAAAAATGGGAAATGTAGGAGCTTATAATCAAGGAGATAGCTAAAGATTGCGGTTAGCTGAGAGCCATAAAAGATGTTCTAGTTTCCACCTAATATTAATGCATTTCTCAAAAAATCTTTGTATGCCCATGAACACTGTGTGATGCACCTGTAAGCTCGAGCTGTAAGCACTTGTCCTTGTTAAAGATATATGTATATAACTGTGTGAGGTTGGTTAGAGTGTGTGGGAAGAAGAAGAAGGTGGTGGTTAGAGTTAGAGCATTTGGAGTGATTGCTGGAGCCGGAGAGAGAAGAAGAATAAAAGACCTTTTTTTCATTTTCATCCTGCCTCCGAATTTTCCTGCGGCATTCGTTGCTCCAAGCGGCTTCCGCTTCAGGCTGCAACAGTGAGATAGGGGCTGGGGTTGTGGCTCAGTGGTAGAGTGCTCATCTAGCACGTATGTGCAAGGTATTGGGTTCAATCCTCAGCACCACATAAAAATAAATAAATAAAATAAAGGTATTGTGTCCAACTACAACTAAAAAAAATATTTAAAAATATACTGAGATAAGATATATATTTTATAACATTTATTCTGCTAAAATGCCCTGAGGATAAGTTAATTCTACAATTTTCATTTTGGAACCAATGTATTTTTCATTAAACTTTATTTATAACTCATGTCTTCCAGAAAAAAAGAACTTATGAGCCTTAAAAAGTGTTATAAAATTAAACTCAAAAGAAAGATGGAAAATTAGGTTCTAACTTTGAAGGTTAATATAGTTGCTTTTGATGAATGTAATATTTCACTACTGTCAGATAAAAGAAATGAAGGAGAGTCATTTTAAGTGGTCTCCTTATATGAAAAAGAGAATGTCAACAATTCCCTATAGACCAACCAAGCATTTTAGATCTTTTTAGATCTCCTTAGACCTACACAATAATGTCTCTTACCTCAACTTTTGCAATTATACTCCACCTAAACCATTCCCTAAAGGACCTTTTGATTTGAAAATGTATCTCTTCTTTTCTATTATTTTCAATAATTTGCATTTGATTTAAAGATAGACAACAAAATGCAGACTATTAGAAACCAAATATTTAAAAATATAATGATTTTGATAGTGGGGTGCTTGCTCACCAATAAGTGACTTTGTATCAAAAATGTGTTTTAGATGAATTAATCCAATTCATTTTTAACCCAAGGTAAAATTAAAAAAGAAACTAATGTCCCAGTGTTGACAAATAAGACAACTGAAATAATATACAAATTCCATTATAAATATTATAAATAAAGATTCACTGGTTAAATCGATAGAAATTTTTATGTTTTAAAAATTAGTTCTTTATTCTGAAATGTATTGTTGTTATTGTTGTTTGCAGTGGGAAGGGTGGAACCCAGGGCCTTAGACATGCTAGTCCCACTGTCCCATTGAACTACATCCTGACCCTGTATCACTAGCATTAAGACACATCTAACAAAGTATCTTTTTCAATAATTATTTGTGTGATTACAGATAATTGACTGCTAGAAGATATCACTGTAGACAATAAATGTTCATATATTGAACCTCTTCTTCAAATTAGGAGTTCACAATAATGACTGATCAGTGCATACCACATGTGAACTGCTGATACTCATACATAAGTCACATACACTACATCTCTATTACTTGTATGAGGTGTGATGGAAAATAAATCAGGGTGGCCAGTTTTATAGTTTTAATTCACAGTGATTTCCATGTCTAAGAAAGTAGAAATGGAAACATGGTCAATCAGTGGCATTTATCTCAGTGCCCCTAAAGCCATATACCATTTTAGAACATCAATGGAAATTTATTCAACCACACTATGAGCATCTGGCATGATGGCCACACATGCAGCATAACCCCTGAACAGGTGGAGAGGATGGACATGTGTCAGCTTCCGTTGAGCCTCAGAATATCACTTTAGTTTAATTTATATCTTATAAAAATTACATAAATATGACAGATATTTTGGGGCTTACTGTCGCAGGTTTATTTTTAATTATCTCTCAGAACAGCTTCTCAAGAGAAAACGGTCTTAGAAGAAATTCACTTCTGGACCTAATCTGGATGGTCAGAATTATTACTGGCCACCAACTTGATAAAAGCCAAAAGGGAAGTAACACTGAAATGTCTGACAATAATAAGAGAGTAGTCAGCTAAACTCACATTAGCTTTGGGGAATTAAAGTGCCAGATTACTAAACCAAGTGTTTACTTTAATTAGTGTTAGAATTCCTGCCTATTCAATGCATAAACAACTGAATTGCATTTTTACAATAGTAAATGACCTAATATGTTTCAGCATAGCTATATTTATACACATTCTCAGAATGTTAAAGACGTGAAAATTTTGCTAGATTTCAGTAAGAGCCCACATTTATTATTCTAGATGCTTGGACCCATGTATATTAGCAATTTCAAAAAAAAATATACAAGTATTAAAAGAACATGGAAAATAGCTAAACCTCATATTTTTTCACACATCAGGACAATTACTTTTGTATATATCTATAAATGAACCACTCAGAACATTGCCAATTTCAGTTGGTCTTGAGGAGGGAACAAGTTATACTAGAGAAAATTCACTGTTTCTAGGCTGCACCAAGCATCCATGTAAACAATCTGGATTGTTCAAATAGTTGGCTTCATTGTTTATCAATAATTGTTTCCAATAAACAAAGTATAACTTTGTTTGCCAAACTGTGGAGTCTTTTGCCTTGGCGTACTATCTTCCAAGTAGACGCCCCATGCCAGCGCGGATATGCTTGGTACGACATCACATCAGGTTCTCTTCCATAACAATGGCAGAAGAGGACACATTACTCAGTAATCGATATCCCATTACCATTAAAACCACCCTCCAGAAAGTTTTAGGTTTAAGTGTATTGAACTCTTAATCCTCATTCCTTTCATAGCCAGTGCAATGGAAGTCTCTAATGTAAAATACACAATATAGTTGTCAAGTGCTATTTTCCTTGTTTAAATATTTTTTAATTTAATTTACATTGAATTAATATGACTTTTGATTTCCCACTTTTGGGTTGAAATATGTGGGCCCACATATTTCTGAATAAAATTAATTCACTCTAAAACCCTACTGCTTACAACTAATATGATCAAGGTATGTAAGAAAAATTCCTTTCCTTTTGGCTGAAGGATTCATGGAAGCATGCTTCTTGTGCCAGGGAACTAGGGAAGGTTTCAGGAAAGTCAAAGAAAGTGCCTGAAAATAAGGTTGGGAAGCTTGTGATTTATTGGGAATAGCTTACAAGAGCTACTTCTCCATGAAGAGTTCAGTGATGACAGTCTGATAGATAGTACCTGCATCACTCCTGATTCATTGTTAGGCAGAGCCTTGTCTTCCTCAAAGTATTTTGTTCATCAGGGGTGACTGGAGAGGAAATACATGTATTTTCTATAGTGCCCTAAGTTCTGAGCCTGTCCCCTACTCAGAGGAGGGGTTTGCATGTTAGGCAGCTTTTAGAAGCAAGGTCATCGTCAGCATTAGCTTGCGGTATGACCAGCATCCCAGGGAGCAACAGTCCTGGCATACATGCAAGAAAGTTGATTTCTACAGAACAGCCATGAATTCCTTCCCTTGCCTTAGTCCCCAATGTGCAAAAGAGAAAGCCAGTCCTTTAAGATAATAGGTATCTGGACTTTGTACCTCTGAGGCTTGGAGGAAAACTCTCGGAGGCAGAGTCTCATTGTCCTTTTTTTAAGTTGGCTAGGTATTTAGAGGATTTTTTTTCTTCTTGTCTTCTTAACAGAAAGGGATCATTTAGAGCTTAGCAGGGACATGGTGTTTTTCAGGAGCCTCGGCCTAACTGTCTTCCTTCTTTTCTTTAGAAATGATACACTGGAATGCTACCCCGCTTTCAGCATCACGTACATGTAATTATTATAAATCCCAGAAGCATGGCCTTAGCTTGCGGTATGTCACATTCATTTAATTTTGAGCAAAAGCCAAAGTCCTTATCCATCCATGCTCTCAACAGCGTGGGGACTGCATGAAGGCATAACACCAAGAAGTAAGGACCATTTGATGTTTTCCATCCATGCTTTTCTTTTTAACACCAAGAGGGATTTTTTTTTTTTTTGCTTTGCTTTGTTTTTTGTTTTTTGTTTTGTTTTTTTTTTTTTTTCTATCTGCCTTGGACACTCATAATTTTGATAATTTTAATAATCTGAACATACAGTAAATTCGTTAAGATTCTACGTCAATAGGTAATTACCAAAATTTGTCCTCTGGCATTTTCTTCAGCTTTAAACTACACTGATGTTTAAGATTCCACAAAAACCTCTACTATCTCACCAGACCTATTTCTATTGAATCTTATGCAAGTTTCAAGGTTTCTTAAAAAACACTAAAAAAAAAAAAAAAAAAAAAGATATCTATGAATAAGATTTTTTCTATATGTAAAGACAAACTTCTTTAGGGGAAAAATGTCTATGGAAGTAATTAGGAGAGATAATTTTTTATTTTAAATTAATATTGTACCTTCTTGATATATCAATTATAAAAATATGTATCAATTGTATTTACTTGTGCATTTATTTATTATTTTTATTGCTTTTTAGATCCTTATTTATAAGATCTGATTTAGCTTTTAAATTACAATAAAACTCTAAAGTTTAACAAAATTAGCTTTTAATCTTGAACAAAAGTATGTGCCCAGATCTAAATTAAACAGAAATATGTGACCTATAAAGTCTTACATTTTGTTTTAATTAGACTGAGAAGTTTAGTTGAATTTGCAGGCAAGGTGAAGTGGGGTACATATATTGTTGTTTTTTTTTAAAAAAAATACAGAAAGCTTCATGCAAATTGGACTTATGTATTAAAATATCTATATCTATAATCACATTTGCATTCCTGCATATTTATACCAAGGAAACTTAGGCACATTTATAGGAGGATGTGTGCAAAAGAGTATTCACAATAGCTTTGTCCATAATGCTGAAAAACAAAAGGATCCAAATGTCATTTAAAGTTGAAAGGCAAATTATGAGTGAATCTTTACAATTAAATGTTATCAGGCAAAAAGTATTAGGAGTTCAGAGACACCAAGATAGTGAAGAAGGGGTAGTAGAAGCCTCTGGAGAACAAGACAAGGAGAAGAGTCCTGTCCCTGTTTACAATAAATCCCATTACCATGACAAATCCCTCCACTGAGGACATCAACATGACTACTGCCACCACAGGTTAAAAATTTTTAAATGACCAATGGGCTGTATTTTAACTAATTTTCTAAAGTAACCAATGGGGGGAAATTGGAAAGTATTCGAATCAGGTATCGTAAGATAAAAAAAATGGGAGAAAATGGGGTAAGGTCTTCAATCAAGTCCCTATAGTAAGGGGAACACCTCACAGTTCAGGAATATAAGACCCTAATTCGCAGATACTTGGGCCTGGAGCCTCTCTCTCTCTCAATGGGTCTAATCTGCTCTACCCAAGGAAGTTCTATCTTCCCCTTAAATAAATCTGTACTTTATCAGTTACTTCTGTGTGTCTTTCTCAATTCTTTGTTCTGGACACCAAGACCTGAACTTCAACTGGACATCCCTATGGTAACAAAAGGAACTAGACTACAGATAATAATGTGTATTAATCTCATAACAATAATGTTGCGGGACAGAGGAAAGGTTTAAAAACAATGTTTCACATGCATTTATACAAAGGACATCTTGACAGACACCATAATGATGTCATCAATTTATCTCTGTCACAAATTGGTTACTGGAATAACCAGGCTGGTGTAGCTTTATCTTATACTGTCCCTCTGTTGGATGATAAACATGACAACCTTCATCACCAGGATAACAAAACATTGCAAGCTCTGATCTGAAAATTTCAACATACATATTTGAATAACAATGTATAAAAACTCAGTTAGAAATGAAATTTTGCATTGCTCAATAATTCAGTAAGAAGATGATAATTCCCCTAAACCATATTGTTAAATATATCCAATGTTTTGAATTTTGAAGGTATTTTCTATCAATGTAGGCTATTTTCATATCTTTTTGAAGACAAATAATTTGTCAACAAATTAGTTCCTTAATAATTTAGGCTTTTTTTATTAACTCTTAAATTTTTTTCTTACAGAAATAACTCAAGAATGAATATAAGCCTATGCAAACAATTACATTGAATCAATGGATTCAACAATTATTTTCAATCAGCATGCATTTTAAAAACTGATATATCTACAGTGTACTCCTTTGTGGTAAGGTTAAAGCATAATAAAATTTCAAAAGTACATACAAGAGCAATTTTTATTTTACTGTATTAAAAAGAAAAGTACAAGGATCTTTGATACTGACCTTAAAATTTCTCATTTTTTTCAGGATAAAAATAAATTGTTTTCTGGGTGTATATGCAACATATGTTGTATATAGTTGTTTGAAAATATTTCTGTTTTTGAGATCAATTTTTAAATTTGACAATGAAATTTTAATTTGAGATACTCAATACAAACATTTTATAGAATATGTTTAAGACATTGTCTTTTAAAGTGTATCTCAGAGCCAGTATGGCCTTTAGACAAAGTTTATTGCACCACAGCAATGATCTGTAATTATTTTGAACATTTGCCATCTCAATGCTTCTTGACAAAGTAATAATATTATCACAGTTTTTTGGGGTACAATTTTATTTGTTTCTTAGGAAATATTTCAGACAACCTAGAAAGAAGAACAAAAGTATAAAATCAAAGACTACAATAAGAATGAGTGGATAGAAATTAGTGGCATTCCAATAACATGGAAGGGAAAATAGTTTATTGCTTGCTGAAGTGGAAAATATAAATAAAAGTTCTATTTAAAGATGAAATGGTTTGCTATCAAGCACTGGAGGCTAGCATTGCCCCTAAAATTAAGGCTTAAGAAATTCAATGTTTGCCTGTATGTTTTGGAATATACAGTTTTAATAAAGACAAGTGAAAGGATAATCCTTTGCTTCAAAGGATGTTATTTTCTTTGACAGTGAATACAGAAAGGAATTATGATAAAGTGAGGCTGCAAGATAGAAGAGATGAAATTATGAAGTTGTAATGTACTGCCATGGTAAGCCTGAAATGGCAGGCAAAAGCTAATAAAATTCTGAGAGTGTAAGTCTTCTCTACAATCAACCTTTGGCTGCCAATGCTCTTTAATGAATAAGTAGCAGGTTTTTGTTTTTAATTTTTCTGTTTCTAAGAAACCATATCCTACCAGGTATTCTCTAAGCCACATAGAAAATTGTTATCACAATCATATCATAGTTACTATTTTTGGAGCCTTTGTATACAGCCTAGCACCAACTCTTCTGTGCATTTTCTTCTTTTCTAATCTTCAAAGGCCTTCAATGAGATGAATGCAGTTATTATGCTCATGTTAAAAATAAAGATGCTGAGACAGTGATACCTCAAGTAGCTTGGCCAGTGATCTTCTAATGCAGGGGAGGACATGCTCAAGCAACAGAATGACTCCATTTCCTAAACAAATACCTATTGCAAGAGAAACCAAGACAACCAAGCCAAGCATAAGTGTTTTCTCCTGGAGTGTATGTTTGAAGTTGGAAATACAAGTAATAAACAAAATGAGTAAATTCTATAATAGGTAGACAGTGATAAGTGCCATGCAGAAAAATATAAGCAAGGGAAAGAAAAGTCTAGAATAGGAGCACATTAAGATCACTGAAATACTGACATTTGAATAAAAACCTGAAGAAAGTCCCAGAACTTCCTAGGGAAAAGACATTTTCAGAATGTGGAAATATTCTCAAGTCAGGAACAAACAATGATTTGATTTCAATAAACAATAGGACAATTAACTAGAGAAAATCTTGAGAAAGGTCACATAAGTCAGTGAGATTTAAGAAGTTTTGTGAAAGATATACAAAGATGTGTGGAACATTTTAGTGATTTCAGATTTTGCTGCCATGGAATGAGAAGTTTTTGAGAGAATTTTTAATCAAGACAGTGATATTGAACTGATCCACATTTTAACATTATCACACAGGCTACTGTGTTACAAATAGATTGATAAGGAGCAAACAACTCAGCAAGACGATTTAGGAAGCTTTTGCAATAATCCACACAAAAGATGCTCACAAAAATATACAGGGATATGATGGTGTATTTATTAAGAATCCTTCTTGTTCTGTTTATTTTAGAAGACAGCTGACAAAATTTGCTGGCAAAATAGAATACAACTGCCCTTTTCTCTTTTAGAATTTGCTCCAATTTAAAATCAGGCCCTCTAAAAATTCACTTTTCCCACTTTCCACTCTCTCTTTCTAAATTGGGGTGCACCCTCTGGTTTAAGAGGTGGGGATTAACCCACCTGACCTTCTTTTCTTTTGAATTTCCTTCTGGTAGTTGCTGTTCTAGGTGTCAGATATTGCGGTGTGGCCAGCATCCCGCCAGGGTAGGTTCCTGCTCAGGAGGTCTGAATCGCGTGGGAAACAAAAAGTCTGAAATAATTAGTAAGAAATAGAGATAGAGGCAGAAATTAGATATAAAAAGGGGAGCACCTGATAGGTCTTCCAGTCCTGATAGGAGCTGGAACTGAAAAACTGAAAAAGGTCCTCCAATTTTTTGTTTAAGGGGAAGTACCTCAAAGGCAGAGGTCTTGCAGTAAACAAGTTGATTGGCATTTTGGCAAGCCACATCCATCTTTGAGAAGCTGTATGGCTCCAGTGGGTCACCCAGTCTCTGGTGCTGTGCTGAACTTGAGATGGAGCTAGGCAGGATGCCACATGAACCAAGCATTCAACCCTTGAATAGACTAACAGTTGAAGGCGTCTGTACAGAGCACTCCAAGCAATGAGCACATTCCTTCATGGAAAGAGAATGTGGATAGGTATACAACGTCTACAGCAGATGGGGAGAGAGTTCTAATGGAATCTGAAAACGTGGTCATCTCTGTTATTAAGTTGCCTTTTAAGTTGCAAATACTCAGTATTTGGCATTGAATAATATTTGAATTATATATACATACAAGTTTTTGGGTATTTCACTGGGCCCAATTTGATTCTTTAATGGCAGTTTTTAGTCTTTTTTATAACTATAATAACAAAATCATTAAAAAGCAGGAAGTCTGTATAGTTCTCATAAGATGAAGAAGTTGTGTTTATTTTGGATATATTGCAAATACAAATTGCAAATACAAAGTGCATTGAACATAAGCTTCATGTAGCAGATTACAATTAAACTATCAGTTGTCTTACACTTGTGCAGAGAATAGTCTTAATTAAATATTCAAATGAGTCAATATTAAAATCATTTCACAACTTTTATAAATAATAGCACACAAAATCTAAAAGAAATTAAAAATAATAAACCAAATAAGAAACTTAAGAACAAAACCAGTGGCACAGCATTAGAGACAGAAATGACTAAGAAACAGATTAAAATATGTGATTATATATAAGAATGTTTTGTTTACATTATTTTTATTATGAACTAATGAAAATAAATACACATTATGTTGGCTTAATGTACATAGGCATATATGTATTTTTGCTTTTTAACAGAATTTTAGTTTAAAATAGCTCAAAATTTTTAAGGTTTATCAAAATAACATTTTTATTATTTAATAAACGAATGTTCAAAATGGTAAATATTTTAGAAGTTATTATGTATCTCAATTCAGAGGACACTTGTACTTACATTTTATCCAAAGTAAACATAATAGCTGGGCATAGTAGCACACACATGTAATCCCAGTGTCTCCAGAGACTGAGGCAGGAGAATTGTGAGTTCAAAGCCAGCCTCAGCAAAATTGAGGTGCTAAGCAAGTTGGTGAGAACTTGTCTTTAAAATACAAAATAGGCCTGGGGATGTTGCTCCTGATCCCTGGTACCAAGAAAAAAGAGAAAAAAAAAAAAAGAAAAGAAAAGAAAAGAAAGAAGGAAAGAAAAAGAAAAAAACAAAGTAAATATAACATATGTAGGTTACCAAGTATATAGTAATTTTTAAAATAGATTTAGAAAAACAATGCATACTTTGCTGTTGCACAAAATGATTAGATATCTGACTATATTTTAGAAATAATTATTTGTATACTTATTTTGATAAAATATATTGAAATGGGGTTTAGCAATAAAGTCAAAATTGGCTATAAATCAAGTGGGAATATAAACCAACTAAATGAGAAGAAAAACCAAGCAAATTCTAGAATTAGCACAGTAGGTAGTCAGTAAAAAGGGTAAATAGTTACAATACAGAACAAGAACAAGATATATTTTGAAAGAGACAAGTGACTTATTAAAAAGTAAAATCCTGGTTTCAAACATATTTCTACCCACATCATTTTTAGACCATCAATTTTTCCTACACATCAATATTTTATACAGTGAGAATAAAAATGTGATGGAATTTCATAGCTAAGAAAGAAGAGAATTACAAAATTGATGAATTAGATTCTGAAAGTAGTGCTTAAAAATAGCTTTGTGAACACTGTGTTACATTTCCTCATAAAAGGCAATTTAAATATATTTTGGCATAACTATACTTTCATAGCTCAGGAATTTCTTGGCAGGTATTCTAAATCCATTGTGGATAAAACTGAAAACTGTAAAAGCAATAGAATGTGCCAAATATTTCCATCAAACAATAGGCTATAAAAACAACTTAATTCTATATTTATTTCTAAGAGATACAAATTAAGGATGCAAAGACACATATGATGAAAATTCTAGCCCAAATAAACCTGGGACAGCTTTACCAAAGGTGATGAAAGGCACCAATCAGAATAGCATCAAAGATGATTAAAGAACAATTTTCAATCACAATGACCCTAAAATAGAAACATAAGATATGTATGTAGAAAATTTATAAACTAAGTAAAATATTGAAAATCCATAATTATAGTAAGATATTTTCAAAAATCTTATTAGATTAAAAAATCAGATGAAATTATTAAGAATTTTGGTAAAACAATTTAGAGCCTTGCATTGGTTAAAAATAAAATCACCATACTTAAGTACAGTTAGAATATTAAAAACTGATCATACCAGGGCCATGAAACAAGTTTCAAGTTAAAAACTCATAGAATCTGCCTTCTGGCCATAGCACAATTTAACTGTTAACTAGTATAACAAAGCTAAATAAAAACAATCCATGTACATAAAAATCAGCAAACCACTTTAAGTTGTTTATGGTTCAAAGAATAAATAATTATAAACAGTAGTTAGTATTTGACTGAAATGATAAAAGAACATTGATCAAAATATATATGTCAGTTAAAGCAAATTTTACACTTTAAATGCATTCAAACATTTAAAAAGAAAAGTAACTAAAGTTAATGGACGTAGAATCTCTGTCAAGAAGTAAGTTAAAGAAGACCAAAGTAAAGCAATTGAAAACAACATGGATAAAATAACAGATATAAGATGACTTAAATCAGAAAATAAATAAAAAATGGAGATGATGAACCAATTTAACTGTCAAAGCTCTAGCAAGACTGAGCAAAAAGACTGAGCAAAACATCAGAAACAAAAAGGTAGGCATTACTGCATAAAATATGAGACAAGGCACTAGAAATCATTGTATTTTAATGGTTTTGAAAATTTTGATGAAATTGATATTTCCTTGCAAAATGTCAATTACCAAAACAGATACAGAAACATAGAGAGCTTAAAGCAATGAAAAAAAATATACAACAGCAAAGAAACCTCCATGGGTAGATGGTTTATATAATTCATTTTATCAAAAGTCATGAAGTAAATAATTCAAATGTTAAAAACTTTTCAGAGAATAGAGAATGAGGAACATTTACCAAGTTAATGTCTGAGACCTGCATAATCTTAATACCAAACCCTGAGCAGGAATATTTACTAATAGCATTTTACTCATAAATAGAAGGGACAGGAGAAATCCTTTAAAAATAAGTATTATCAAACTTTATGCAAAAGTATTTTAAAAGGGTAATATATCAGAACAAATACAGTTTTTTTTCACTTATGAAAGATTAGTTTGGGGATATAAAAATTATACTGTATAATTCCCCACATCAACAGATTAAATGGAAAAATGATAAGTATAAAAATAACTTTCAATAAAATTGACACTATTAAAAAATGAAAAACTTTTACCACTATGGTAATTGAATGATGATTCTTTAACATATTAAGCATTACCATAAAAATCTTATAGCGAAATAAAACACTTAAGAATGAAATACTGAAAACTTAGTCACTTCTATTCAACATTGTACAGGATGTTCTGGTGAATATGGAAAAAAAAAAAAAGGACCAAAATTTGGAAAAATGCCCAAATTTGTGACTATTCAAACAACTCAATAGATCACCTTTTAGATTTAATAAGAGTGATTTGCAGAGTTGCCAAATTCAGGGTCCACATACAAAAATTGAATGTGAATGTATGTAGCACCAAGAAATGCTTATGAAAAAAGTGCCATCTATAATATTGTCAAGTATTAATACCATAGAAATAAATCTAATGAAAAAAGTGAATTACTTATATAGAGCAAAATGTAAAACATTAATTAATATTCAAGATGATCCAAATGAATGGAATTAAAAGCTGTGTTCAGAGATTTGAAGAGTACTGTTGTAGTGATTTCAATTCTCTCAAATTTAAATTCCCAGCAATATATATTTTTTAAATTAACAAGCTGAGATGGATATCATTACCCTAAGTGCATGTACGAAGTCACAAATGGTGTGAATATACTTTGCATACAACCAGAGATTTGTAAAAATGTGCTCTATATTTGTAATATGAAATGTAATACATTCTGCTGTCATTTATAACAACTTAGAATAAAAAATAAATAAATTAAAAAATATGTAATTGGTGTGTCCTCCCCCCAAAAAAAACAGTAACTTGAAAAATAGTGCCCTTTATATGTAATATGAAATGAAATGCACTCTGCAAACATGTGTAAGAAATTAGAATAATAAAAAATTTAAGAAAAAGAACAAGCTGATGCTGAAATTTCTTAGTAAATACAAAGTGGCAATAATAATCAAGTGACTTTTCTTATTTGTTGTTTTTAGATAAAAATGACAGTATGGTGTATTTTAACATATACATACAAGGAGTATAACATACTGTAATTAGGATTCCCATTCTTGTGGTTCTACATGATGTAGAGTTACACTCAACATGTATTCATAAATGAGCATAGTAAAGTTATGTCTAATTCATTCTACTGTTCTTCCTATTCCATTCTACCTCCCTTCCCTTCATTCCCCGTTCTAATCCAAAGTATTTCTGTACTTCCCCTTCCTACCCTCCCTTGTTTTGAGTTAGCATATCCATACATCAGAGAGAACGTTTGACCTTTGGGTGTTTTAGGATTGCCTTATTTCACTTAGCATGATATTCTTCAGTTCCATCCATTTACCAGCAAACGCCATAATTTCGTTCTTGTTTAAGACTGAACAATATTCTATTGTGTATATATATATACACCACATTTTCTTTATCTATTCATCAGTTGAAGGGCATCTAGGTTGGTTCCATAGCTTGGCTATTGAGAATTAAGCTGCTATAAACATCGATGCAGCTTTCTCACTGTGGTATGATGATTTTAAATCCTTTGAGTATAAACTGAGGAGTGGGATAAATAGGTCAAATGGTGGTTCCATTCCAAGTTTTCTAAGGAATCTCCATACTGATTTTCAGAGTGGTTGCACCAGGTTGCACCAGCAATGTTTAAGTGAACCTTTCCCTCCACATCCTTGCCAACATTTATCCTTGCTTATAGTCTTGATAATTGCTATTCTGACTAGACTGAGATGAAATATCAGTGTAGTTTTAATTTGCATTTTTCTAATTGCTAGAGATATTGAACATTTTTTTTTCATATATTATTTGACTGATCACTTTTCTTCTGTGAAGTGCATGGTCAGTTCCTTTGCCCGTTAATTGATTGGGTTAATTTTTTTTTTTGGTTAAGTTTTTAAAATATATATATATATTTTTAGTTGTAGATGGATGCAATACCTTTATTTTGTTTATTTATTTTTATGTGGTGCTGAGGATTCAACCCATTGCCTCACACATGCTAGGTGAGCACTCTACCACTGAGCTACAACCCCAGCCCTAGTGTTAAGTTTATTTACTTATTTATTTATTTTTATTCTAAGATGTTATAAATGACAGCAGAATGCATTACATTTCATATTACACATATAGAGCATTTTTTTTTTTTTTTTACAAATCTCTGGTTGTATGCAAAGTATATTCACACCATTTGTGACTTCATACATGCACTTAGGGTAATGATACCCATCTCATTCTACCATCTTTTTTTTTTTTTTTTTTGAGTTCTTTATATATCTTGGAGATGAATGCTCTACCTGAAGTACATGTGGTAAACATTTTCTTCCATTCTGAAGGCTCTTTCTTCACATTCTTGATTGTCTCCTTTGCTGGTAAGAAGCTTTTTAATTTGATGCCTTCCCATTTATTTATTATTGATTTTACTTCTTATACCTTAGGAGTCTTAGTAAGGAAGTCCATTCCTGAGCCAACATGATGGATAGTTGGGCCTACTTTTTCTTCTAGTAGGCCCAGGTCTCTGTTCTAATGTCTAGATCTTTGATGCACTTTGAGTTGAATTTTATGCAGTATCAGAGATAGGGGTTCAATTTCAGTTTACTACATATGGATTTTCACTTTCCCCAGCAAAATTTGTTGAAGAGGCTGTCTTTTCTTCAATGCATGTTTATGGTGCCTTTGTCTACATAAGTTACTGTATTTATGTGGGTATGTCTCTGTGTCTTCTACTCTGTTCCATTGGTTTTCAGGTCTATTTTTAAGCCAATACAATGTCTTTTATGTTATTCTAGCTCTATAGTATAATTTAAAGTCTGGTATTGTGATGCACTACTTTTCTCACTAGGAATTGTCTATTCTTGGCCTCTTATTTTTCCAAATGAAATTCATGACTGCTTTTACTATTTCTATAAAGAGCACTTAATTTAGGAAAAGTCTACTCTTAAAATAGGAACGTCAGCAAATGTTGAGATTCATTTAATGAGAAACCTCAAATAAAACAAAAAGAGTTATTAGTGAAACAAAATAGACATCACAGAAACAAACATGCAGATTTTGGGGAATAAGACTTACGGAAGACATTAGAGTTGTAATTTATGAAACTGAGGTGCCTGTTACAAGAAAACTTTTTACATGGTAAATAAAAATTTTATTAGTATTAGCATTTGAGTCATTTATTCTTTCAACTTTCATAACTTTTATAATCATATATTTAAATTCCATAAAGTGTTCTCTGTTGGGGGCTGGGTCTAAAACTCAGTAATTGCTTAGCATGCACCTACCCCTGAGTTCAATCCCCAGGACAGAAAAATTAAATAAAAAATATTTTTAAAGCTCTGTTGGAAATTTGACTGTAATTAAATTCTTGGTACATTTGAGAACAATTTAACATATTGACTCTCTACATTAATAGAAAATAGTATTTAACTTTCCATTTATTCAAGTCTTTGATGTAATTTAATAAATATTTAAAATTTCCTTATATATGCTTTATATATCAAGTTTATATCTTGATACTTCTAGAAGTTTTGTTGCCATTGTGAATATTTTTACAAATAAATTTTCTTACTAAATAATGCTTTAAATAGGAATTCTTTAAAGTGCATATAAAACTCTGGATTTCTCGTATTTTCTATTTAGATAGTTATATGTTTGAGGGATAATCATATTTTTTCATCCTAACTTTTTTTAAATTTTATAATATGAAATCATATCAGATGATGAAACTTTTAATTTTTACCTTCCATTTCTAATTCATTTTATTTCTTTTAACAATTTACTTAAAGTATAAACTTTAGTAAGATTGTGAATACCAGTAATGATATGAGGAATTATTTTTTCATCTTCAATTTTAAATTCCTGGATCTGTCTCCAACAATAAGTAGGCAGTCAAGAAAAATTCCTTACTTAGAAGATTTGCTATTTAGGGATAATTAATTCCAATCTTATTTGATTGTTTCAGAATATAGAAAAGGAAGAACCCCCCCAATTGTATTTATTTAAAATTAAAAAGCCGGGTATGGTGGCACATGCATGTAATCCCAGCACTTGGGAGGCTAAGGCAGGAGGATCGTAAGTTCAAAGCCAGCTCATTAATGGTGAGGCACTTAGCAACTCAGTGAGACCCTGTCTCAAATAAAAATACAAAAACAGACTGGGGATGTGGCTCAGTGGTTGAGTAGCCCTGAGTTCAGTCCCTGGTACAACAAAAAAAAAAAAAAAAAAAAAAAAAAAAAAAAGCTTGTCAAGGTCATGATGGTCTTATAACACTTATTATCATAATTCTAAATGATATATTACTTGAGAAGATCTAGCAATATGTATGTATATGTATGTATATGTGTAATAGAATAGATCAAGTTAGTTTTCATTAAACAATCAAGCTTGGTTAGACAATAAATTACTGCAAAACATATTATAAATTATTATAAATCACATCATTAACAGATTTTATGATTATCCAATTAATTAAAATGCATTTGGTAAAATTCACTTTCATTAATGATAAATATTAATGGCAAACAAAATAAATAAATACCTATAAAAACAAAATGAATATTTCAAACATTGTAAAATGTCAAATATTATATTCTCTGAGTTAGGGAAGAAGGGAATATTGCTTCATATTATCAATTCTAAGAACATAGACCTTGAGGACCTAGTAACAACAGTAAGATGAAGAATAAATGTAAATTATAAGAATTGGAAAACCATGATTTTTCATTCCTCTCCCAAATTATGTACCACATGCTCAAATCCTGTTATCAGTACATTGAGCTAAGAAAGAAAAATCACTCTTCCCCTAGTGTACATTCTCCCTTGCTGCAATGAATAATATATCAACTTATCCAAATGCAGGTGTTTATGGTAATCTATGAATAGAGTATTGACAACATGGGCAAAAAAAATTTTTTTAAGCAATTAAAAATTTTTTTTGAGCAGAGGTTTTATTAAAAAGTGAAGATAAAAGAAAGAACTCCTGGTGCAGCACATCTGGGAGGGGCAAGAATTGCCTGAATCAAGTATTAAGTTAAATTTTCATAAGTGGTACATAGAGATAAAATCCTTTGTTGCATGAATAGTTTAAGAAGATATATAGGTATAATAAAGGTAGCATGTAAGAAAAAACTGAAATTTGTCTAACGCAATTAGACTATCAGATGTGTTAAGGTTTGTGAAATAGAGAATGAGTGTGAAAGTAAATTGTGCAATAAATTTTAGATAAATCATGGCAAAAACAAGTGGATAAGCAAATAAAATTAATGTATTTTATCAGTTTAATATAAAGTTAAGATGAATGAGGTTGGTAGCATAAAGAAAAGAACAGGAGATTTAATTAAAATTTTAAATCCATGTGATTTTCTGCATCCAATGTAATGAAATAATCGGAGACATGTTCAGATTTAAAATCATATTTATTCCATTTTTTGGAACAAATTCAAAAGTGAGAGCAAAAGTGTCAATGGGGAGAAATTGAGTTTGTTCTTCAGTTATTTTTTAAAATTCTCTCCCTCCTAGTCCACATTTCAATCCTATTTTAAGACTAATAACAATATTTCCAAGTTAATGAAATGTTTTCTTCATTAGAAGATGATTTTATGATTGAGGTCATGGGTCGGGCAAAATTTTCTGTTTGGTTTTAAACTGTGACTTATATTAAACCAAGCTACACTTTTCACAGTCTTTGTTTCAATTTAGAAGAAGACTGTGTTTCTGAGTGTATTTCAATTCCAAATACCATAAAAGGAGGTGAGGGCCTGAAAAGCAATGCTGCTTTTCAGTTACTCTCTTTGTGTTACTTTATAATCTATAAGATACACGTGCTACCCAGTGGTAATGGGAGACTGATTACCAACTATTAAGTGCTTTATTTAACACATTATTATTTTTTTTTTTTGCTGTTAGTATTTTAATGGAGTTTCAAATTCTTTGCACATATAGCTAATTTTATCAGACAGCACATGATAGATGGCCATTTTCCATGGCAGTTTTCTTTTTTCTTTTTCCTTTTTTTGTCTCCGTGCGTGTGTCTTCACACATGTACTTAGGGTAATGATGTACATCTCATTCCACCATCTTTTCTACCCCTATTCTCCCTCCCTTCCCCTTCTTCCACTTTGCCCTATCAAAAGTTCCTCCATTCCTCCCATGCTCCCCCGCAACCCTATTATGGTTCAGCATCCACATATCAGAGAAAACATTAGGCCTTTGGTTTTCTGGGATTGGCTTACTTCACTTAGCATAATATTCTCCAACTCCATCCATTTACCTGCAAATGCCAAGATTTTATTCTGCTTTAGTGCTGAGTCATATTCCATTGTGTATATATATCACAGTTTCTTTATCCATTCATCTACTGAAGGGCATCTAGCTTGGTTCCACAATTTGATTATTTGATTAATGTGATCACAATTTGATTAATATGAATTGTGCTGCTATAAACATTGATGTGGCTGCATTAATGTACTATGGTATTTTCAAGTCCTTTGGGTATAAACCTAGGAGTAGGATAGCTGGATCAAATGATGGTTCCATTCCAAGTTTTCCAAGGAGTCTCCATACTGCTTTCCAGATTGGTTGTGCCAATTTGCCGTCCCACCAGCACTGTATGAGTGTGCCTTTTTCCCTACATCCTTGCCAACATTTATTGTTATTTATATTCTTTATAGCTACCATTCTGACTGGAGTGAGATGAAATCTTAGAGTAGTTTTGATTTGCATTTCTCTAATTGCTAGAGATGTTGAACATTTTTTCATATATTTGTTGATTGATTGTATATCTTCTTCTGAGAAGTGTCTGTTCAGTTCCTTGGCCCATTTACTTATCGGGTTGTTTGTTTTTTTGCTATTAAGTTTTTTTGAGTTCTTTGTATATCCTAGAGATTAGTGCTCTATCTGAAGTGTGAGTGGTAAAATTTTGCTCCTGTTCTGTAGGCTCTCTCATCACTTTACTGATTGTTTCTTTTGCTGAAAAGAAGCTTTTTAGTTTGAATCCATCCCATTTATTGATTTTTTATTTTATTTCATGCACTATAGGGGAGTCTTATTAAGGAAGATGGGGCCTAACCCGACATGATGAAGACTTAGGCCTACTTTTTCTTCTATTAGGTGCAGGGCCTCTGGTTTAATTCCTAGGTCCTTGGTCCACTTTGAGTTGAGTTTTGTGCATGGTGAGAGGTAGAGGGGCTTAATTACATTTTACTGCATATGGATTTCTAGTTTTCCCAGCACCATTTTTTAAAGAGGCTATATTTTCTTCGATATATGTTTTTGGCACCTTTGTCTAGTATAAGTAACTGAATTTATGTGGGTTTGTCTCTGTGTCCTCTATTCCATACCACTTGTTTTCAACTCTATTTTGGTGCCAGTTCCATGCCATTTATTTTTGTTACTATTGCTCTGAAGTATAGTTTAAGGTCTGGTATAGTGATGACACCTGCTTCACTCTTCTTGCTAAGAATTGCTTTAGCTATTCTGGGTCTCTTGTTTTTCCAGATGAATTTCATAATTGCTTTTTCTATTTCTATGAGGAATGTCATTGGGATTTTGATTGGGATTGCATTAAATCTATATAGTGCTTTTGGTAGTATGGTCATTTTGACAATATTAATTCTGACTATTCAAAAACAAGGGAGATGTTTCCATCTTCTAAGGTCTTCTATAATTTCTTTCTTTAGCATTCTGAAGTTTTCATTGTAGAGATTTTTCACCTATTTTGTTCAGGTTATTCCCAAGTTTTGTTTTGTTTTTTTTTTTTTTTTTTTTTTTTTAGGCTATTGTAAATGGGGTGGTTTTCCTAGTTTCTCTTTCAGAGGATTTGTCACCGATATACAGAAATGTCTTTGATTTATAGGTGTTGATTTTGTATCCTGCTACTTTGCTGAATTCATTTATTAGTTCTAAAAGTTTTCTGGTGGAATTTTTTGAACCTCTAGATATAGAATCATGTCAGTGGCAAATAGTGATAGTTTGAGTTCTTTTCCTATCCATACCCTTTAATTTCTTTTGTCTGTCTAATTGCTCTGGCTAGAGTTTCAAGAATGATGTTAAATAGAAGTGGTGAAAGAGGGCATACCTGTCTTGTTCCAGTTTTTAAAGGGAAAGCTTTCAATTTTTCTCCATTTAGAAAGATGTTGCCCTGGGGCTTAGCATAGATAGCTTTTAAAATGTTAATATATGTTCCTGTTATCCCTAATTTTTCTAGTGTTTTGAACATGAAAATGTGCTATATTTTGTTGAATGCTTTTACTTCATCTATTGAGATGATCATATATGATTCTTACCTTTAAGTCTGTTGATGTGATGAATTACATTTATTGATAACCATATATTGAACCAAACTTGCATTCCTGCGATGAACCGCACTTGATCATGGTGCACTATCTTTTTGATGTTTTTGAATTAGATTCGCCAGAATTTTATAGAGAATTTTTGCATCTATGTTCATTAGAGATATTGGTCTGAAGTTTTTTCTTTGATGTGTCTTTGCCTGATTTTGGAATCAGGGTGATATTGGCCTCATAGAATAAGTTTGAAAGTGCTCCCTATTTTTCTACTTTACAAAATAATTTGAAGAGAATTTGATATCAGTTCTTCCTTATAGGTTTTGTAGAACTCAGCTGGGTATCCATCCGGTCCTGGGCTTTTCTTGGTTGGTAGGCTTCTGATGGCATCTTCTATTTCATTGCTTGAAATTGATCTGTTTAAATTGGTATATCATCCTGACTCATTTTGGGCAAATCATATGACTCTAGAAATTTGTCAATGCCTTGAATATTTTCTGCTTTAATAAAGAGTAAAAATTTTCAAAATTATTTCTAATTATCATTTTAATTTCTGTACTGTTCATCATGATATTTCCTTTTTCACCATGGATGTTATCTTTTTAATTAATTAATTAATTAATTTTTTTGTGGTACCGGGGATTGAACTCAGGGGCACTCAACCACTGGGTCACATCCCCAGCCCTTTTTTGTATCTTATTAGAGACAGGGTCTCACTGAGTTGCTAAGTGCCTTGCCATTGCTGAGATTGGCTTTGAACTCGCGATCCTCCTGCCTCAGCCTCCCAAAGTGCTGGGATTACAGGCGTGCACCACAGCTCCCGGCTACCATGGATGTTATTAACTTGAATTTTTTCTTTCCTTCTCTTCATTAGCATGTCTGAGGTTTATCAATTTTATTTATTTTTTTAAAGAATCAACATTTGGTTTTGTCAATTTTTTCAATTGTTTCTTTTGTTTCAATTTCATTGATTTCAGCTCTGATTTTAATTATTTCCTGTCTTCTACTGCTTTTGGTACTGGTTTGTTCTTCTTTTTCTAAGGCTAGGAGATGTAATATTAGGTCATTTTTTTGTTGACTTTTTCGTCTTTTAAAGAATTAACTTCATAGCCGGGCGCGGTGGCGCACTCCTGTAATCCCAGCACTTTGGGAGGCTGAGGCAGGAGGATCGCGAGTTCAAAGCCAGCCTCAGCAATGGCGAGGCACTAAGCAACTCAGTGAGACTCTGTCTTTAAATAAAAAATACAAAAAAGGTCTGGGGATGTGACCCAGTGGTCAAGTGCCCCTGAGTTCAATCCCCGGTACCACAAAAAAAAAAAAAAAAAAAAAAAAAAGAATTAACTTCATGCAGTGAACTTTCCTCTTAGTACTGCCTTCATATGTCCCAGAAATTTTGATATGTAGAATCAGTGTTCTCATTTACCTCTAAAATTTTTTAATCTCCTCTGTGATATCCTCTGCAGAACTATTGTTCATTCAATAGCATATTATTTAGTCTCCTGGTGTTGGAGTAGATTCTATTTTTTCTTAAATTTTATCTCTGATTTCTAATTTCGTTTTGTTATGAGCTAATAGAATGCAGGGTAACATCTGTACTTCTTTGTATTAGCTAAGAGTTACTTTGTGGCATAATATATGGTCTATTTTAGAGAAGGATCTATGTGCTGCTGAGAAGAAAGTGTATTCACTCATTGATGGATGACATATTCTATATATGTCTGTTAAGTCCAAGTTATTGATTGTTTTATTGAGTTCTAAAGTTTCTTTTTTCACTTTTGTTTGGAGGATCTATCCAGTGGTGAAAGAATTGTGTTAAAGTCACCCAGAATTATTTGCGTGTGGTCTATTTGACTCTTTAACTTGAGAAGAGTTTGTTTGATGAATGTAGGTGTTCCATTGTTTGGGGCACGCATATTTATAGTTGTTATGTCTTGTTGATGTATGGTTTCCTTGAGCAGTATGAAATGTCCTTGTTTATCCATTTTGATTAACTTTGGCTTGAAGTCCACTTTATTTGATATGAGGATGACTGCTTCTTCCACAGTCCATGTGAGTGGTATGTTTTTTCCCAGCATTTCACTTTTAGTCTGTGGATGTCTTTTCCAATGAGATCAGTTTTTGAAGGCAGCATATTGTTGTTGTTGTTTTTATCCAATCTTTTGATTGGTGAGTTTAGGCCATTAATATTCAGGGTTATTATTGAGATCTGATTTGTATTCCCAGTCATTTTTGTTCGTTTTTTATATTTAACTTGACTGGGTTTCTCTTTTGATGGGTTTTTTCTTTAGTGTAATACCTCCCTTTGCTGATTTTTATTGTTTTCCATTTCCTCCTCATGGAATATTTTGCAGAGGTTCTTCTGTAGTGCAGGCTTTCTAGTTGTAAATTCTTTTAACTCTTGTTTATCATGGAAGGTTTTTATTTCGTCATCAAATCTAAAGCTTAATTTTGCTAGATATAAGATTCTTGGTTGGCATCCATTTTCTTTCTCAGCTTGTTATATGTTGTTCCTGGATCTTCTAGCTTTCAGGGTCTGGGTTGAAAAATGTGAGGAGATTCTAATTGGTTTTCCCCTGTATGTAATTTGATTGCTTTCTCTTCTGGCTTTTAGAATTTTCTCCTTATTCTATGTGTTAGGCATTTTCATTAGAATGGGTCTTGGTGTAGTTCTCTTGTAATTTTGTACATTTGGTATCATGTAAGCCTCTTGTATTTAATTTTCCAATTCATTCTTCATGTTTGGGAAATTTTCTGATATTATTTCATTGAAGAGATTGTACACTCCTTTGGTTTGAATCTCTGTGCCTTCCTCTATCCCAGTGAATCTTAGATTTGGTCTTTTAATGTTATCCCATAATTCTTGGATATTCTGTTCATAATTCTTGGATGTTCTTCACTGTGTGGTCAACTTTATTTTCAAGACTGTATATTTTGTCTTTATTATCTGATGTTCTGTCTTTCAAGTTATCTAGTCTGTTGGTGATGCTTTCCATTGAGTTTTTTAAAATTTCCTTCGTTTCAAGGATTTCTGATTGGATTTTTTTTTCAGAATTGCTATCTCTTCTTTCTTTTTTAAAAAGACTTTTAAAAAGGATAGACACAATATCTTTATTTATTTTATTTATTTTTATGTGGTGCTATTGATCAAATCTGGTAGCTCACATGTGTGAGGCAAGTGCTCTACCTCTGAGCTATAACCCCAGCCCCTATCTCTTTCTTGTAGTAGTTTTTGCTAGCTGTATTTGCTCCCTTATCTCTTTCTTGGTGTGATCAATGATTACCTGTATTTGCTCTCTTATCTGTTTGTTGGAGTGATCAATTTTTGCCTGTATTTGTTCACTTATGTCGTTCTTTAATTCGTAGATAATTTTAATTATGTATATTCTGAACTCCTTCTCTGACATTTCATCAACCACTCTTTCCATGGATTCTATTACTGTAGTATCTTCGGTTGTTGGGGGCACTTTCCTCCTTTGTTTTTTCATGTTGTCTATGTGTCTTCCTTTCATGCAGTGTGGATCTGAGGTATTACAGTTTCTACCTTATAGTCTTATAGTGTCCCTGCAGTTTACCTGAACCTCACCTTGGTGTTGGGCTTCTATACTCAGGCAGGTGTCTCACAATAAATGCCACTGTAACTAAAGGTAGTGGTGTCAATAGCAGAGATAGCTCAAGATAGCAGTGGGGGTGTCCCAGGATGGATGCAACCACTTTCAGAAATGGGGCTGAAAGAGTGGGCTGTCTGTTCAGAGATGCAGCTGCCTCCAGGTCCTATCTGTTATCTCATAGTGGAGGCTACTGTGTGGAGAGGACTATGGAGATGGCTGCCGTGTTCCAAGATGAGGTGGGGTAGGCCTGGGTTCCAACTTGGGTCTGCCAGTGGGCTGGACAGTCCTGGGCTGGGGCCTGGGCTCTGGTGTGGATCTGCCAGTGGGCAGGATATACATTTCATTTTTAGTAGAAGATTTTTGACAACAAAATCTGGACACAAGTAATTACAATGAAGAAAACACACACGTACCTCACTAGATCTCTTTAGTGTTCCTAAATTAACTTTGTGTATGTGTTGCATGTGACAAATTAAAAGAATTTCTTTTTAATAGCTGTCATTCTGAAGGGAGGGGGCAAAAGGGTCAAGGAAAAAAATATGGTAGAATGAGATGGATATCATTACCCTAAGTGCATGTATGAAGTCACAAATGGCATGAATATACTTTGTATACAACCAGAGATATGTAAAAATGTGCTCTACAAGTATAATATGAAATATAATACGTTCTGCTGTCATTTCCAACAACTTAGAATAAAAAATAAATTTGAAAAAAAATTCTTTTATAATTGGAGAAAACATTCAAATAGCTGTGTATAAGAGAAGCCTATAAAAGAGATCCCTTTGTTTTTCAGTCTCCTAAACAAATGGTAGACCATCCTAGTGACCAGACAAGGTAAAGAGTGTATTTACATCACCGACATTAGTGGCACCAGTGGCTAAAACCTCTCATACCAAGAAATAACTTCCACCAAGGTTCAAATATTTCAGGGCTTTGATATTTCAAAAATGAATAAAATGTATCTTCTATCCCCAAGGGGTTTATAGCTTATTCCCCTGTATGTGCATATATTGGAAATACAAAATCTAGAGGAGAAATTAAACAACCAGATCCTGCCTACTCACCCACACCTCTGCAAAAAGTGGCTACAGCTCATGTTGCACAATTCTTAAATTTTGAGATCTCTATTTATTAGACATTTATTTTTTTCCTAGTCTCTTTCATTAGAACTTGATCTGATCTTCCTAAGCCAAAATCTAAATTATCAAATATGTAATAATAAATCTAATGAGAAGATGCTTTCCTTTAAATGCACTTATGGGAATTATAAGAAACTCCATCAAATTCTTTGTAAAAATATAAAATGTATTTTATGTGGTATTTCCCAGATATATAATAAGCTAATCATTTTTAGTAATTTCCTGGAATGATAATTTCCCTTTCTGTGTCTTTTTAAATTATTTTAATGATATATGATCAAGGACACATAAAACTAATATTGAATGAAAGAGTAATCCTGGCAATTAAAATTATTTATATCAAAATTAATATACACATTTAGATTCATTTCTTTGAAAGCACAGTCTTCAGTGAAATGACTTAGACTTATCTTGCAATTTTCAACTTTTCCCACAGACACACCCATTTAGCAGACTACCAGTATATATTTCTTGAATGGAAACAAGTGTAAAGCTAAGAGCAGTAAATGTAGATGAAAAACAAAAGTTCCTTAGTGTGCATTTGTTAAAGAGTAGAGCCATATCCTGTACCTTAAAAGCACAGAGATTTCACACATATTTTGTTTATATCATGGACAAACATAATTAGGAAACAATCACAAAGTCATTACATTACTCAACACACTGTTTCTGGGATGAATTCTATGATTTAAGATTCTATGGAATCTTTTTTCTTCTTTCCACAATTTTTTATTGGTGCATTAAAGTTGTGCATAAAGATGGGATTTGTTATTACATATTTATGCATGAACACCATATGACAATATAATTAGGCCAATATCACTCCTGAACACTTCTCCGCTCCCTTCCCTTCTCCTACTTCCTGATTCCTTTCCTCTACTAATCTTTCTTTAAATTTCATGAGATCCCTGCCCCTGCCACATTATATTTCTTCATCTTCTCTCTAGCTTCCACATGAGAGAAAACATATAACCTTTGACCTTCTGAGTTTTATTTATTTTCCTTCATATAGTGGTCTCAAGTTCTATTCATTTTCCTGCAAAAATAACATAATTTAATTTTGCTTTATGGCTGAATAAAACTTCATTTTGTATATATACCACATTTTCTTTATCCATTCATCTATTAATGTACACCTAAAATGGTTCTGTATTTGGTTATTGTGAATTGCCCTGCTTTAAACATGGATATACATGTATCGCTATAGTGTTATGACTTTAATTCTTTAGGATAAATACCAAGGAATTGTATAGAGGGCTCATATGGTGGTTTCATTACCAGCCTTTAGAGGAAACTCTATACTGATTTCCATAGTAGTTGTTCTAATTTGCAATCCCACCTGTTTTAGTCAGCATTTTTGATTCTGTGGTGAAAGGACCCAACCAGAACAACTGTAGAGGAGGAAAGGTTTATTTAGGGGATCATGGTTTCAGAGGTCTCAATTCATAGACAGCAGGCTTCATTCCTCTGGGGTCAAGGCGAGACAGGACATAGTGGCCAAAGAATGTGGCAGAGGCAAACAGCTCATATGATGATCACGAAGCAGAGGGAGTATCTCCACTCAACAGATACAAATATATACCCCAAAGCCACACCCCCAATGAACCACTTCCTCCAGCCACACCCATGTGCCTCCAGCTACCACTCAGTTAATCCCATTAGGGATTAATTCAATGATTATATTAAGGCTATAGCCCAACCATTTCTCCTCTGAACCTTCTTGCATTGTCTCAAACTTGAACTTTTGGGGGATACCTCACATCCAAACAATAATACCACCAAAAACGTAAAAGTGTTCCTTTTTCTCCACATCCTCTCCAGCATTTATTATTGTTGATAGCTGCCATTCTGACTGGCATGAGATGACATCTCAGTGTAGTTTTGATTTGCATTTTCCTAATTACTAAATATGTTGAAAAAAATTTTTTTATATATTTGATGCCCATTTACATTTCTTTTATGTAAAGTGTCTGTTTAACTAGTTTACCCACTTATGAATTTGGTTGTTTGGTTTTTTAATGTTAAGCTTTTTGAGTACTTCATATATTCTAGATAATAATTCTCTGTCAGAAGAATAGCTAGAAAAGATTTTCTCCCATTCTGTAGTTTCTTTCTTTGTATTCCTAGTTGTTTTCTTTGCTGTGCAGAAGCTTTTTTAATTGTATGCCATCCCATTTATTAACTCTTGGCATTATATATTAGGGGTCCTATTAAGAAAGTCATTGCCTGTGCCTAAAAGCTGGAGTGTTGACCCTACATTTTCTTCTAAAAGTTGTATAGTTTCTGGTCTAATTCCTAGGTCTTTGATCCATTTTGAGTTGTTTTTCATACAGGGTGAGAAATAAGGGTCTAGTTTTATTCTTCTACATAAGGATAACTAGTTTTTGCAGCACCATTTGTTAAAAAGACTGCCTTTTCTTCAATGTATATTTTTGGCACCTTTGCCAAATATCAAATGACTACAAATGCGAGTTTTTTTTTTTTTTTTTCCATCTGTGTCTTCCATTCTGTACCATTGGTCTATGTGTCTGTTTATATGTCAGTATCATGCAGTTTTTATTACTATTGCTCTGTAGATTAATTTAAAATCAGGTATTGTTGTGCTTCCAGAGTTGCTTTTTTTTTTGCTTAGGATTGCTTTGCCAATTCTATATCTTTTAGTATTCCAAATGAATTTCAGAACAGTTTTCTTTCTAGTTCTATGAAAAAGAAAGTTATTGATATTTTGATAGGATTTCACTGAATCTATACATTGTTTTTGGTACTATGGCCATTTTAACAACATTAATTTTGCCTATCCATGAACGTGGAAGGTCTTTTCATCTTCTGAGGTCCTTTTAAATTTCTTTCTCCAATATTCTATACTTTTCATTACAAAGGTGTTTTACTTCCTTGGTTAATTTATTCCTAGGTATTTTTTGAGTGGGGGCGGGGAATGCTATTGTGAATGGAATTGTTTTCCTGATTTATTTCTCACTAGATTCATTGTTGGTATATAGGAAAGCTCTTGAGTTTTGCATGTTGATTTTTTAAACAGTTACTTTGCCAAATTTACTTATTAGTTCTTGCAGTCTTTTGGTGGAGATTTTGGATCATCTAAATGTCACATCATGTTATCTGCAAATAAGTATAATTTTGTTTCTATTTTTTTCTATTTTTGTTCCTTTTATTTTCTTCTCTTGCTTATTCGATCTGACAAGACTTTCAGGCACATGATTAAATAGAAGAGGTGAGAGTAGACTTCCTTGCCTGTTTCCAGATTTTAAAGGAAATGCTTTTAGTTTTTTTCCCATTTACTTTAAGGTTGACTTTGGGATTTGCACATGTATGCTGTATGAGTTTGAGGTAGGTTCCTTCTATTTCTAGTTTCTTCAGTGTTATTATCATGAATGGGTGCTGGATTTTGTCAAAAGCCTTCTCTGCATCTATTGAGATGACTAAGCAATTTTTCCTTAATTCTATTTATGTAATTAATTACATTTATTGCTTTTCAGATGTTAAACCAGTCTTGCATCTCTGGGATAAAACCAACTTGTTCATGGTATAAAATCTTCTTAGTATTTTATTGAAAACAATTTGTTATATTATTAAGAATTTTCACATTTAAGTTCATCAGGGATATGGATATTTAGTTTTCTTTCCTAGATGTGTCCTTATCTGGATTTGGTATGAGTTGTGATAATGACTTCTCTACCCTGTGAACTTGTAGTGTCTCTGTAGGTTCCCAGTACCTCACAGAATAGGGGAAAACAAACAATTGCAACAACTAAGGCAACAATATACTATGACATCTAAAATGTAAATTACAAAAATTACAAAAAGCAGGAATGTTGGGTTCAGCAATTGCCAAGAGAAAAATGATAAGTAACATTAAGTAGATCTGGCATTAAAGCAAACAAGAGTTGTCAATTATGTCATCCACAACAGTAACAATTACAACTGCATGAATAGTGGAGGTAGGAATTATATAAACCAATTAGTTCTTAAAGATGATAAAAATACAGTTTATTTAGAAAAAAGAAAATATATTAGGAAGGCAGAACAAAGTTTTCAATTTTGAAAAGTGAACAAAGAGAATGCAGAGGAGATATAGCAGGTGATGATTATAAGGGAAGAGAAAAAATAAGAAAAGCAAATAAAGGGGGAAAGGAAGGGAGAACAATAGAATTTGGCAATTAGCTGAAGAAAGAAAGAGAAACAAGCAAATGAAAACAAATTCAAATAAGAAAACCAAAAATTTTAACCCTCAAAAGGTAAGTCAAGGAAAAATAACTATAATTTTTAAAATGCTAAAAATGAGGAAAAAACTATTTCTACACACACACACACACAAATTAGCAGAACAATAACAAACTCTGTTAAACGAAGTTTTGGTTTTTTTGTTTTTGGCACCAGGAATTGAACCTTTGGATGCTTAACCAATAAACCACATTCCCAGCTCTTTTTATATTTATTTTTAATTTGGAGACAGGGTCTTGCTGAGTTGCTCAGGTACTCACTAAATTGCTGAGGTTGGCTCTGAACTTGAGATCCTCCTGCCTCAGCCTCCTGAGCCACTGGACTTACAAGTGTGTACCACCATGCCTGGCCACAAATATTCTTAATGAAAAATAAAATTGTCTCCTCTGAGGTGTAAAAAATAGTTGATGAAAATGGACCATCACTTCCTATGCTCAACTGTTCTTTCTGTTTTTTCTTGGACTATTTACAGAGAGAGCAAGGATTGAGGGTTTTTAATCCCTTCTTTTTTTGTGTTGCTCACTGAGCTACCTGTTAGAGTGGCCTAAGACTAGTGCTTATTGAAATACCTCTCAGCTTCTTTTCTCACCAGTATAAGGAAGGATGAAATGAGAAGTACCATTAGTTGAAGCTTAGTCTGCACAAATCAAGTTGATGCACACCAAGTGTGGAGCTGCTGGGGAGTTCTATGGGAGGAGTCCTGGCTTCCTGAACTTAGGATGTTCAAACCTTAGGGGCTGTGTTGGGTGATATCTTCTCTGGAAATATTAGATCAACATACCTCTAGGCCCTTGCAGTTTCTGATCTCTGTTAGTAGTCTTGATCTCAGGAGCATCCCAAGAAGGAATTCTGCTCACAGGGCAGGGGAGCCAATCCACACTGTCTGTTGTGCACTAACACAACCTTCCCAGACTTAGTCCTTGATTGTATTCACACTGGGCTGTTTAGATTCCTGACCCATTTTAGCTGGTCACATGAGCCAGGGGACTAATAGGAGAAGCAAATTGCACTCCTTTTTACTTTTCTGATGTAAATCCTCCTGGTACAATCTTCTCTATATCCATTTCACTCACATTCTGCTAGGTATGCCCTAGGCTACACAGTTGGCACTTGTCAGGATAGTGTGGCGGTGTTTGCTATGGTCTTCTGCTTCCCACAGCAGACACATTGTGGCTCCCTTAAGATGACTCCACCTTCCACAGCCAATTGAAAAATAGCACTTTTCTTTCTTTCTTTCTTTCTTTTTTTCTTTTCTTTGTTTTCCTTTCCTTCTTCTTCTTCTTCTTTTTTTTTTTTTTTCTTTTCTTCTTGAGTGCCAGGATTTGAATCCAGGGATGCTTAACCACTGAGACACTGAGACACATCCCCAGACCACTTCAGACCACTTTTTATTTTGGTTTTTATATAGAGGCAGGGTCTTACAGGGTCTCACTAAGTTGTTGAGGCAGTTCCTGCCTTAGCCTCTCAAGCCACTGAGATTACAAATGTGCACCACTGCACTCAGCTGAGAAACAGCATTTTTCAAACACGAGTGCACAATATAGCTTCTGGATTAACTAAGTTCAGGATGCTTTTCTGATCTGATCGCCCAAATGCATAGCATATCTTTCTGTTGTGTTTCTCTGTTATTATCCTGCTCCTCTATGGTAAACTAGTACCTCCAACACTGCTATTACTACTGCAATGGCTCTGCTCTAATGTACCCTTTCTTCTTTGTTAAATGTACCCAAATTTCTGAGTCTCTAAGGTGATTTGACTCTCCAATATTGAATTTTAGTAAAAATACCTCTTTCACTGAGTCTCTAAGAAGCAGTACTCCCGCTTGAATCCCAAGCCATGAAGCAACTAGGAAGGCAGCCTTAATCTAATCCACATCTTGAATCTCTGGAATCTTTTCTTTAACAACTTTGTTGAGACATGATTTACAAACATAAAACTTGCCTATTTTAAATGTTCAATGACTTTCAGTAAATATATAAAGTTGGATAAAAATCAACAAATCTAATTTTAGAACATTCCTGTTGTATCAGAAGATACCTCTTGTCCATCTACAGTCAAGTCATTTTCTACTCCCATCTTCAGTCAAGCACTAATCTCTATTCTGTCTCTATAGACTTACTTTCTTCTAGACATTTTATATAGATAGAAGCATAAAATTTTGTTTAATGGCCAGCCATATGTATTTTTGATGAAATATATATTCTAATCTTTTTTCTCATGTATATTTAGCTAATGTTTTTCTCTATATTTTTGGGATACAAATGATTTTTCTTCATATCTGAATTGCAATTATCTTTCTCCCAGTGTATGGCGTGCTTTTCATTTTCCCAACAGTGTTTTTATAAAGTTTATCACTTGTTTTTAGTGGATTGTACTTTTAGTATCATATCTTAAGAAATTTCAAACTTATAAGATTTTTCTGTAGTTTTTTTTTTTAATAAAAGTTTTATAATTTCAGCCTTTATATTGAGAATTATTATCCATTTAAGTTAAATTTTGTGCTTGGTGTGAAATTGGAAAAACATTGCATTGACTATCTACTTGTTCACCACTGTTGAATGAAAAGTCCATCTTCCCCCCATTGAATTGTTTTAGCTTTGCTATGAAGAATCCATGTGTTGCAAACAGAAGAGTTTACTTCTGGATTATCAAATATGCTATACTAATCTATGTGTATACTCTTGTGCCATGACCAGAATGTCAAGATTATTGTAGTTTTTAAATTAGCAAGTGTGCAAAGTGGGAAAGTAATTTTACCCAAAGCATGCATATAAGACCATCATATGAACAAATACAATCTTACTAGCACTAGAAAAAAATGTTAATTAAAAGAGGGCTGAGATTCAAATGAATTCTCATAAAAGTAGACTAATTAATAAGAAATATAAATTAGATATACATTTAGATTTTGGAATTTTGGTCCTGAAGAAAAAAAATTAAATACTTTTAACAAGAAACAAATTACAATGTAATGTACAAAAGCTTAAAAAGGATTCTCCAGGCTGGCTCTGGTGGCACGCACCTGTAATCCTAGTGACTCAGGAGGCTAAGGCAGGAGGCTAATGAGTTTGAGGCCACCCTCGACAACTTAACAAGACCCTCAGAATCTTAGTGAAAGCATCTCAAAATAAAAATTATAAATGGCTGGGAGTTTAGCTCAGTGATAAAGTTCCACTGGGTTCAATTTCCTGTACCAAGAATAAAACAAAAACAAAAACCTCTCCCAGATAAACAAGAAAGGAAGATATGACATACTATAATACTAATTAAATGTATGAGTGCATACTCTGTCAGAATTTAAAATACAGTGTAAGAAAATTTATTAAACTTTATGAGCATTGCAGAAACTGAAACAAAGACAGTTATAGAGCATTTTACTATTTTGCTTTGAGTAAATGACCAGTATGACATGTAAACCAGATGTGATTAAATAGTTTTATTAGTCATGGTGTTTGTTTTTGCAAATTTGTCTGATTTATATTGCATGTTTTTTTTTTCTTTGAAGATGTCTGATTTCATAATTATCAAATTAAAATATATTTTAAAAATAGTAAACATTTCATAAACATCCTGCCTTTTAGTGTCTGTGTGTAGTGTGTGTGTGTGTGTGTGTGTGTGTGTGTGTGTGTGTTGTGTGGCAGTCAACACTGATGTGTGAATAATAGAAAGAATAATGGAAATATTTCCTAATTTTGTTGGGTAACAAACCTACAAATCTCAGAATTAGAAGAATAAGAGTGAGAGGCAGAAATATAGATTTTAGGTAATATCTCAGATTTACTACACCCAAAAGAGAAATCAATAGCCACAAGTTCCTGGAGAATATTTTCATAATAGTAACCCTTATATTTTTAATGGCTTCATTATTTTTTAATCTTCTATTTCTTATACTTTGTTACTCAATTTACTCACCAATTCCTCATTTCTATCACACCTATTATCCTAAATTTCTCCTTCCCTCTCTCTCTCCTGCTATCTCTAGATGAAAAATGCTTGTAGTCTATTTGTTTTTAAAAAGTAATATGTTACTATAGATTAGGAGCTCAGCACTACAGAGCAATTGCCAGTAAAAAAAACTCAAGGGATAACTAAAAAATGAATGGCATATCTCTCTTCTCAGAGGCAAAGATAACACCATTAGTATTTTTTCCTACTGTGCAAAGAAATAACAAGGGCCAACCTGGGACATGGAACAAGAGATTTTAGATAAAGACATCTGCAGAAACATCATTTACTGTTCAATATCTCAATGTATAACATATTCTGACATGCTCTGTGCAAGTGTCTTGCAATCTGACATCAAAGGCTTTTGGAAATGGGCATTGAAATATAAGATACAATGGTGTTTAACTACCAAGATTATTATCAATAGTGGTCTCCTAAGGAGTTACTTCTATGAAAATCAGAGCAGAAATATATATTTACTACTCATGAGATGACCATATCTTATAGTCTTACGCAAATATGCATGCTATTTTTTATTTGACTGTAGCACTTATGATGTATTTTATTTCTTCTGTATCTTTTATTTTTCCTCCTGTGATTTTCCTAGCATTTCACATTTAGGTATAATCTAATGAATCATTCTAGTGGTTGAATGGAGCTCATACTCCTTTCCTTTTAGGTTGTAGAGGTTAATTGACCCAATACCTACTGAGGTACTAACAATAGCAAATGTGCAATGGGGTCTTTCTGAGTAAAGTCATACTGCTTGCAACTCTTGATACTCAGAGTTCATTGTGACATTGTGACAAAGATGTAACTGTAGGAAGAGTATTTACTATCTTTGTTCAGCAAAAGAAGCATTCCCTTACCTCAATGTGTCAATAAAAAGAAGAGAAAAGTATAATGAGTCTTCCCAGTGTGGGACTTCATAGTATGGTTGTAAATAACTTGAGCTCTCAATCAATACCTCTGTCCAAGAGACACCATGATTATCTTCTACAAGTAAACTTAACAATTACCAAGTAATTGTTAATTTTTTAAAACTTCTTGTATGCTATGTTGTTTTGACATATTATAAGGCCTTTCTGACTAGAAATAACCTGCCCCTCCCTAGCTCAGCCAGTTCTTAAATATAGGAGAAGGCTCAACCTGGGGCATATCTTTGATATGTCCACAAGCAATCCAGAGCCATACATTTTCCACCTGGCCAAGAGACCTGAGGAAACAATATTCCTCTGCTTTAGTATGGCTGAACCAGGAGACAGAGAGCGAGTGCCCACTCCTGTTCCCAAAGCCCTTGCAAAGTATTCAGACTGCAAATCCTAAATTGTTCACTTTGCTCTGTCTTGCTTTTCCCCATTGAAGCCCCAAATAAAAGTAATAGCCTAACCCATCCCCTTACTCTTGTCTTCGGCCTCCTGACCACTCTGGTGCTTCCTCCTGAGTCCAGGTGCAGTGATAATAACAAAAATTTTGGTGAGATTGGGTGAGATTTATTAATCTCTTTTTACATAATCATCTGTGTGATTTGAAGGTCTGCTTTTATGAAACAATTTTAGGTTTCTAGAAGATATGGTTTCATTGGTTGCTCTTACCAATTACCTGGAGATTAACTCACCCTTTAAGAGAAGGGACTTTGATGAGAGAATTTATTTTTCCAAATACTTAGAAATTTTGATGTCAAATCAGGCATTAAAAAGAAGTAATTATAGCTATATGATATTATATAGAGGTATTCTCATGATGTACCATTGAATAAAAAAAGCAATCACAGAACATCTCTGCATTTCTAGACTCCCTTCTTTTGCACGTATGCATACACGTGTGTGTATGGTGTGTGTATGTGTGTGTGACATATTGCTAAGTAGACATATTGCTCTACTTAGGCTTAATTACTGTAAAGAATAACATAGGAAGACCTTCACATGTTTACTAACAGAATGGCAATAGAAGCTAAAATATAGAGCAAAGAAGAGAAAAGGAGGTGACAGCTAAAAGAGAAAAAACCTATTGAAAGAGAATCTGCATTTTCACAATTTCCTGTGTGTTTCGTATGTATGTTAAAGTTTTAGAAGAATAGCCCTAATGTACTGCTCGGCCAAATTCATGCTGTATTTTGTGCAAAGTAAGATAAATGCAAACCTCACCCTAATTTGTCCTCTGGAGTTCTGAGAGCTGTTGATGCCTTGTGCCTCTAAAATTCTATTGCAAAAACAGGTTTGTTTGTTCGTTTGTTTGTTTGTTTTTTCAGCCTTAAATTCTACTATCCATAATCCCCAAGCACAAGTTCATTAGACCTTCTGGGGAACTACTGGCCAACATATGCAACATGCTATCTTCTGTAGTTCTTTTAAACTCTCTCTGGCACCTGCAGAGAAATTTATTTTTCCTATTATTTTTTTCAGCTTCAAAAAAATTCCTCTTGCAAATAACTCCTGATGGACTTACCAACTGTTCATCAGACAAGCCTAGAAACAGGCTGAGTCAAAATCTTGTGATACTTCAGTCAGTTATAAAGGGATATAATATAATGGCTGAAAACACATGCCTCTAAAGCTACACTGCTTGAGTTTAAACCTGTTCGTTTACCTGCGTTTTCTATATAATCTCTGAACCAATTTTTTCATCCATAAATAAAGATGATTATAGCACCTATATATTCATTGAATCAATTTATATAGTTTTTAGGAATTTTCCAAGGATGCGAAGCAGTAGATAATATTCCACTATTACAATTATTATGTGATAAATAATATTAAACAATGAGCATTAAGTAATATTAATTTCTCAAGTATAGTAATATGATTTGGTCACTAACTATGACCTTGGGTCTCTTAGGGTCATACTAATGTGGTAGGAGCTGGGTTGGTGTCTATTTATTGAAAAACTGGGTCATGTATTAAACTTTTCCCCAGATCCCTGAACGTTGAAAACAATCATGTGCATTGATTATAAATGAGTTACCTTTCAGTGTATTCAATAAGAATATGAGTGTTAGGTAGCCCAGAACCTTTATGTGCTCACATACTTGAACAAATATTCATTGTGTTCTTAATATGCTACAGACATGGAATACAGTGAAAACAACAGTTATTCTCCACATTTAAGAAGTTAATGGTTGAAGTGGAGATTAGAACAGTGTTACCACAACCTCAAGGGGTTGTGGAGTGGGGAGGAATGGGAGAGGTTGATCGAAAGGTACTATGCTAATAGAATGAGAAGTTTAAGAAGTTCTGGTGTGCTACAGCACAGCAGGGTGACTAAAGATAATGATGTTGTACAGTATATTTCAAAAAGTAAAACAAAAGATTTTGAATGTTCTTACCATAAATAAATGGTGCAAGTTTGAGGAGATAAATGTGTTTTACCTGATATATTTTGTTGGGCACTACATATGATATTATTGATAATCATAACAAAAATTCTGTAAGGCATGTTTTCCTTGCCTTTTACAGATAAGGGGAACAAGAAGACTATAAAGAGACATTCATCTGTTCATGTCATGCTGGGAAAGGATTGGTAGAGTCAGAATTGTGCTCCTGAGCTGACCTTGCTTAAAGTTATGACTTCTGGTGACACTATTCCCTGAAATCACTTTCTGAAGCATAATTAAATGAAGAGAAAATATGCGTTTTAAATATATTTTCTAGAATTATCTAAACAATTGCTATAGAATTCATTCATTAAGACATATTCATCTAAAATAAAGAATAACATAAATTCTAGATTATCTGTAAGTTCTACAACATTTGCAGAATCAAAGACTTTGTATTGATATGTTTTGAAGCTGAGGAGCTCCTTCTGGCATATCCCAGTCTCCAGTGGAATTTGATGATCTACAATAAATCAGTTCCTGTCAACATCTATTGCTTTTCAGTGAATGTCTCCTTGGTAATGTGGAACAAATCAGTGCAACTGCCCTGTACAGGGGGCAATATAACCTGGGGAGCAGAATATTCGGTACTGTAACAAAATTCATAAAATATATTCACAAAAATGTGGGCTGAAAATGTGTAGTATGTTGCTAACTTGAGACAATAGCTTACAGATTAATTTTTTTGCTATAGTAATTTATCTGAAATCAATTAATTGTTGTTTATAGAAAGCAACCCTGTCTTAAACTGCATTAATTTTACAATGTTTTGGCTTGAATTACTTCTTAGTTCTTTAAGCAATGTAAATTTTTTTTCTGTGTTTCACTGTATTACCCAAATTTGAATAAAAAAATAAAAAACATGATCCCTAAGTTCTATTATAATATCTAGTGATTTTGCTCCAGGCTTGTAGAATTCTTTTATATCTGTGCTGATTTTTTTCTCTAGCTGTTTTATCAGTTATTGAAAGTAGGATTTTCAATTGTATAATTGTATTTGTGGATTTCTCCATTCCTTTTATTTTCTATTGCATCTGCTTTTGCTTCACATATTACATGATTTTACTATTTGGTGCAGGTGCAGAATTGCACCAAAGAGTAAAATTTTGTTTGACAGACAATTTTGTTTGCTTTATGCTTTCTTTACCTGATAGCAATATAATTGCTCTTATTTTTATTCAATCAGTGTTTACATATGTATTTTTCTTTGAGCCTTCTATAACTTCATATTGGAAGTGAGTTTTGCATAGATAGTATATTTTGGGATCTCATTTAAAATCCATTTAGTTAAATGCTTTTTAAAAAATTAAACATGTGTTTTTAAGTGATCACAGAAACATCAAAACTGTATATACTTATGAAATACCATGTGATGCTAAGATTGTTATCTTTTAATTGATTTTTAAAAATTATTGCTTTATAGTTATAAATAGTAGTTAGGTTCATTGTAATAAACTAATAAATGTATGGGATTCAATTTCAGTTCATAATATCCCCTCTCTTTTTCCTCCTGTTCTCCCTCCCAAACCCATTCTCCTTCTAATAGACTTCCTTTCATTCATCTATTTATTTATATTTGATTTGTTCTTTCTACCTATGCATAAAGGTGAAGTTCCCTGTGGTATATTTATATATGCACACAAAGTGATTTTTTAAAAAATCTTTCTGCACTGCCTCTCCTTACCCGTCCTGTCACTCTGCCTCTTGATCTTCTTCCACGTTACTAATCTTCCCTTTATCTTTATGTTATCCTATCCTTTCCTCCCCCTTTAATTAATTTTACTCTAGCTTCCACATATGAGAGAAAAAACACTAAACCTTTGAATTTCTGAATTTGGTTTATTTCACTTAGTATGACATTCTCCATTTCCATCCATTTACCAACAAATGCCATAAAGTTATTGATTTATTGATGTTGATCTTATATCTTGATACTTTGCTGAATTCACTTGTATAGGATCACATCATTGGAAAACAGAGGTAGTTTAATTTTTCCTTTTCCTATTTGCATTCCTCTGATTTTCTTTTCTTGCCTGATTGCTCAGGCTAGTGTTTTTAGGGCTATGATGAATAGGAGTGGTGAGAGTGTACAGCCTTATCTTTTTATAATTTTTGCCATTTAGTATTATGTTGGTATTGGATTATTCATAAATGGCCCTTATGATGTCGAGGTAAGTTCTTTCAATTACTTGCTTCTCCAGCATTTTTAACATAAATGGGTGCTGGATTTTATCAAAGGCCTTTCTGCATCCATTGACACTTTTGTGTAATTATTGTCCTTCCTTCTATTTAAATGGCAAATCACATTTATTGATTTGTGTATGTTGAACCAACCTTTCATACCTGGAATGAAACTCACTTGATCATAGTGTATTATCTTTTTGATGTGTTTTTAAATGCAGTTTACTAAAAATTTTCTTATGGATTTTTGCATCTATGTTCATCAGTAGTTTTCTCTCCTTGATCCATCTTTGGTTTGGGATTTTCAATTTCATTGATTTTGGCTCTGATATTAATAATTTCCTGTTTTCTAATGCTTTTGGAGTTTGTTCTTTTACTAAGGTCTTGAGGTGGAACAAAGGATTATTTATTTGGGATCTCTCTATGTTGTTTTTAATGTAAGCTCTCAGTGCTATAAATTTTCCTTTTATAGTTTCTTTTATGCCATCTTAAATATTTTGATCTGTTGTATCTCTATTCTCACTCATTTATAATGATTTCTTGATTTCTACTCTCATTTCATCTTTGATTCAGTCTTCATGAAAGAGAATATTATTCACTCTCCATATGCTTATGTGGTTTCTATTATTTTCTTGTTGATTTCTAATTTCATTTCATTATCTTTGGTAGGATGCTTGGAATATATATATATATATATATATATATATACACATATATATATATATTTTTGTTTGTTTGTTTGTTTTTTTTATTAAGATTTGCTTTGTGGCCTAGATGATGGCCTATTTTGGAAAAAGTTCCATGTACTGCTGAGAACAAGGTAAATTCAGCTGTTCTGATGTGAAATATTCTGTAGATGCCTGGTAGGTCCATTTTGTTTATTGTATTATTTTGGTTGGAGATATCTTTATTGATTCTGTTTTGATGACCTGTTTATTGGTAATAAGTGTGTGCTGAAATCAACAAGGATTGTTGTTTGGGGGTCTATTTGGGATTTAACATCATAAAAAAAAATTAAATGTAATTTGGTGTGCTGACATTTGGGGCAAAAAATGTTTACTATATTTAGATTTTACTGTTGGATTGTTCCCTTTACCAGAATGTAGTGGCCTTCTTTATAACTTCTGAGTAACTTTGCTTGAAATCTGCTTTTTCAGATGTGAGCATAGCTATTCCTGCTTGTTTTTTTTTTTTTTTGATTCATATGCATGAAATATTGTTTTCCATTCTTTTACCTTCAACCTGAGAGTGTCTTTGCCTATAAGTCTCTTGTAAAGAACATATATTTGGATCTTGTTTTTTTGATCCATTCTGATAATCTCTGCCTTTTAATTTGAGAGTTGAGACCATTAACATTCACTGTTAATATGGGTATGTGTTTGTGGTTTTCTGCAATCTTGATAGTTTGCTATATTTAATCCTGTCTTAATTTCCACTCAGTGGGTTATTATTCTTCTATTGAATTTCCTGTTTATTGGATTTGGGAATTGTTTTTTAGTTCCTCCATGTGCAGTTTTATCTTTGAGTATTCTTTGTAGTACTTATGAATTCTTTTAGTTATTTAGGTATCATAAATTCTTTCAGTTTAGTTTTGTTATGGAAGGTTTTTATTTTCCACTTGAATTTGAAACTGTGCTTTGGTGGTTATAGTAACTTTGGATGGCAGGTTTTTTCTTTCTTTCTTTCTTTTTTTTTTTTTTTAGAGCTTGGAATATCTCATTCCAGGATATCTTTTTTGATTTGGGGGTCTAAACTGAGAAATCAGAAGGCAGTTTCATTGGTTTGCCTATAAATGTGACCTGATGTTTCTCTCTTGATGCTTTTAATATTATTTCCTTCCTTATTTTCCATGTTAAGCATTTTGTTTATGATATGTCTTGGAGAGGTTCTCATTTGAATAATACTATCTGGGGTCCTGTAAGACTCTTGTACGTGGATGGCTATCTCATTACTAATATGGGAAGCTTTCTTTAACTATCTCATTGAAAATATTATTTATATCTTTAGCTTGTATCACTGTGTTCTCTTCTATCCCAATAATTCTCAGGCTTGGACTTAATATTGACCCAGAATTTTTGTATATGCTGATCATGTTCTCTATTGTTTTTCCTTCCTTGCATTCTGTGTTCTCAATATGTCTTGTCTTAAAGGCCTGAAGTTCTATCTTCAAGGATTCAAGTTCTATTTTCTATGTAATCTAATCTGTTAGTTATGTTCTTAAGTAAATTTTTAATTTTGTTGATTGTATGATTTCTAAGAATTTTGATTGTTTGCCCCCCCCCCCACTATTTCTGTTTCTTTATTAAAGTGGTATTTCATCTCCTGTGTTTGCTTTCTTAATTCCTTCTTTAGATCTCCTTTTAATTCATTGAACATTTAAATAATCAGTTGTTTATAATCTTTCTCTGAAATTTTGTCCACATCACTATCAATATGATCATTTGTTGGGGTACTGTGAATTTGGGGTGAAAATTTGATTTTGGACTTTTCCATCAGTTGAGAAAAATACCCTTCTCTTATTTATGCATGTTGTTTTGTGTAATTATCTTACTTGTTTTGGGACTTTTTCTATTTTTGATATATGAGTAGATGCCAAGGGTGGGACCTGAGGTCCCTCTCTAATTGTTCTTCCATGGATCCTTGTTATTGGTTTGGTTTTGTCTCCTAAATTCTTTGAGTTGGAGTGGTTTCAGGGCTCAGATGGAGTAGATTTTGTGTAAACTGAGATTCAGTGTTGCTTGTTTGGAATATGGGAGCATTTCTCAGCTGTCTGTTTTCTACTCTGTGACTTGGAAGTTTCCCAATCTCTTTTCAGCCCCTCTTGGAGGGGAGAGAGCCAAGAGTGGCTCTAATGTCAGCACAGATGTACAGCTTTGTTATAAATGTCTTTGTCTACTTTTACACGTATAAAAAATAGTGCCACCCCTACAGGAATGGTGGAGTAAGCATTTAACAAGAAGACCAACAATAAAAAAACATGAACTAGATCAGGAATTTGATAGCAGGTGTCTTCTATGTTGTCTAGTATATTAATATACACATAAAATTGAATGGGGCAGGAATTACATAGTCTAAACATTAGTTTTGGTTTTTATCTTTTATTCTTTGTTTAAAATGTTGCTGAAAATTGAGTGTCATTGTGTGTGGATCAAGGCGTGCTGTCTTCTGGTTGTATTTATTTCAGCAGCAAAATTTCTGTGCTGTGAACTTTTAGTATCCCTGTAGTTTCCCAGCACCTCACAGAATAGGGCAAAATAAACAATAATAATGACCATTGCAAACAATGCACAGCATTAAATATCTAGTTCATAACTATGACATCTTCAACATTTATTATCACAAATAAACAGCAATGTTGGGGTCAGCAGTTGTCAACAGTAAAAACAATAACCATGAACTAAATCTGGCTTTAAAGCAAAGAGCAGGTATCAACTATGATATCCACAGTAGCAATGATTTTATCAGCATTAATGGTGGGAGCAAAAGTTATATAAACCAATTAGTTCTTAAAAATGGTAAAAATACAGCAAATTAGGAGAGGAAAGTAGAAGAGTTTACAGTTTCAAAAAGTGAACAGCAAAAATGCAGAAGAGATGTTTATAAGAAAGGAGAAAATATGAGAAGCAAAGTAATGGGAGAGAGAGAAAAATAGAAGTTGGCCATTATCAAAGAAGACAAAAGAAATATAGAAACAAGAGATACAGACAAATAAAAACAGTACAAAACAAAACCAAAATATACAAACAAAAAGCCTTTCCCCTCAAAAGACAAGGCAAGAAAAAATAACTATGTTTAAAAAAAAAAAATGGTAATAAATGAGGGGGGGGGAAAGAAACAAATAAGTGTAAGTATATATTCCCATGAACCAATCGGCACAGCAAGAATTCACACACATACACACCACACACACACACACACACACACACAGAGAGAGAGAGAGAGAGAGAGAGAGAGAGAGAGAGAGAGAGAGAGAGGAGAGAGAAGGAGACTTAATGAAAAATAAAGGAAACATTTTTAATGGGGTGGCTGCAACTGTTGACCAGAATGAATGGTTTCTGTCTATACACAACCGAGTTTCTTTCCATTTCCTTTTGAGTTAAGTACTGTTAGAGGAAGGACTGTGAATTGTTAACCCCTTCCTGTTTTTGTGTTGCTCTCTGAGCTGCCAGTTGGACAGGCTGAAGACTGAAGCTGTTTGAAACAAATCTCAGCTTCCCTTCTTACCAGTATGAAGTGGGATAAATTAGGAAGTACTGTCAGTTGGAGTTTTGCCCGTTCTGATCAGATTGATGAGCTCCCAGGGTGGGGCTGCTGCAGAGTTCTATGAGTGGAGTTGCAGTGAGTGGAGCTTAGGACTAGTCAGGCCTCCTGAGCTTTGCTGGATAGTGTCAGTTTTGGAGAGATTAGGTCTACCCACCTCTAGGGCCTGGAAGTTGCCCATCTCTGAAGGGAGTCTGGATGTCTGGAGCCCAAGAATTCCAGTCATGAGGCAGGGGTCAATCCTTCACACACTCTGCTGCCCATAGCAGCATTCCCAGGCTTACTTCTTGAGTGTTTTCACACCTGTCTGCTCACACCGCTGGCCCACCACAGTTGGTCACTTGAGCCACAAGCCTCAAGGAAGAAGCCCTTTAGGCTCTTTGCCCTGCTGACTCAGATACACAGATATGGTCCTTTCCAAGCCTGTTTCACTCACATTTTACCAAGCACACCCTAGGCCACCTGATAGGCATCTACCAAGATATTGCGGAAATGTTTTCTTTGATCTCAAGGCTCCTGCAGCCTTCACTGCAGTGCAATCACCCCAAGATGGCTCCCTCCTCAACTCTCCATGGCCAGTTAAGAAACAGAATGTGCCTTTCAAGCATAAGTGCACAGTGCAGTCTCTGGATCATCCTAGTTCAGGCAGTTTTTTGATCTCAGGTGTTTCAGTACCAAATTTGTGTTTCTCTGTGCTTTCTCCCCTGTGGTGAATGAGCATCTTTTCCACTGCCACTGTAGACACCACTCACCTGGGAGTGTTGGAAGACTTTACTGCAAAATGAGCCTCTCTCTGGCATCCAGCAGAAAAGGGAGATTCAGTCAGTGGCAAAGCTTTAATCAAGGAGAACTGTATTTTTTCATCTTAACATCTTTTAGCCAGTAAAACTCACATTTATCAAATATATACCATATATCAGCTTTCAATGCTGTGCTTTCAAATTGTTTACTCTGTAAGCTCCATGAATGGAAGAACTGTATGTTTTCTCATTTTTAAAAATTTATTCATTTTAGATACACATGGCAGTAGAGTATATTTTAACATATTATACATAGATGGAGTATAACAGATTCTAATTAGGATACCAATGCTTCTAGTTGTACATAATGTGGAGTTTCACTCTGGTGTATTCTTATATGGACATAGGAACATTATGTCCAATTCATTCTACTGTCCTTTCTATTGCCACTCCTCTTTCCCTTCATTTCCCTTTGTCTAATTCAATGAACTTTCTTTCTTCTCTCACTCTTCCTTATTATGTGTTAGCATCTACATATCAGAGAGAACATTTGACCTTTGATATTTTTGAGATTGGCTTATTTCACTTACCATGATATTCTCAAGTTCTATCCATTTACCTGCAAATGCCATATTTTCATTCTCCTTTATGGCTGAGAAATATTTCAGTTTGTATATATACCACATTTTCTTTATCCATTAATCTTCTGAAGAGTACCTAGGCTGGTTCCCTAGCTTAGCTATTCTGAATGGAGCTGCTCTAAATATTGATGTGGCCGCATCACTGTAGTGCCACAACTTACATGGCTGTTAACTCAGAAACTAGCAAGGGGTGATGGGGAATTAGAAAAGACAAACAGATATATACATAGGGAAAGATGGGACAGGGTGGGACACTGTCCTCTGATAGTATAACAATGACCCAGAGCTAGCTCAGCACATTTATTGTACAGATTTTTATCATCTAAAGGGTTTTCTGTGAGAAAGTTTCTTCAAAGCAGGCAGGCTGAAGGTTGAAGCCAATTATAATTATCTACTTGCACTTATAATTATCAATTCCCAGCAGCTGGTGTCTAAACTCGGGGTCAAGACTGATAGTCCTGTGTTTTGCACAGAGCCTCATTAAGCAGGGCATCACCATAGCAACTGGGCAATCTTGACCTGCACCTATGCATAGGAAGTTCCCAGTGCAGGAGCATGCTCCTGCTGCGAGACAGTCAGAGATCCTGGTCAAAGTCATCACTCCCCACATCTCCCCCTTTTAATTTTTTTAAATGCAAGTGATGAACTATTATTTTGAGTTGTCAGATATTATCAGAAGATGCCCCATCTTATTGTCATAACACATAAAAGAGTATTAGTAGCAAGCACATAATCCCCCAAATGTGCCATATTGTATGTTTTAACATATTCCAGGGATTAAAACAATTCTAGTCATCAAGTATTTGTGTAGTAATCCATATGGGATGCACAAGATTATTTCTAGTCTCTTGAATATCCTGGATGTGATGATGCAACTTCATAAGGTCTAGACTGCAATTTTCTGCCAAATGCCCATTATGTGATTTTTTAACTTTCTCTCAATCCCATTGAGAAGAATTATATCTTGCTGCTATAACACAAACACATTTTTTATCTAGCATAGTAATGAAGCCGCTGTCTGAACTTAAGAGCAGCAAGCTCATGTCCTGTATTTATAAGCGTAGATTCCAGGGCATTCAATTAAGGTTCTATCATGTCATCAATATCTACCTGGGTTTTCAGGGCTTTGGAGGTATTCTGAGCCAAATCATTAAGACAATAAGCATTTTGAATACTTTTGGATAAGGCTATGTCAGATGTCATGACAGAGACAAAAAACATATATCAAAGTGACTATCCCAAATGTGGTAAGACCAAGAGCATGCCGGTGTCTATGCAACTGGATATGAATCAGTTGTAGGACTTGAACTCCAGCATTAGAATACCAGAGCTCTGAAACATTAGCTAAGATTAAAATAAAGGAGGGTTTGTGTAAAACAAGCACTTTCTATCCTCTATTATACCTAGTAATGAAATTAGTCAGATTACAACTTTGACAAGTTACAGGTACTTTTCTACTGTCCTATTTACTTTTATATTCTTAGAAATTAAAACATAAGAAGATTGTACATAGGCCCATAGGCCACAGCAGGGAGACACTTTAAAGTTTTGCTCACAAAATCAGTAAGAGAGCTACCAGTGTAAATGATGAAATCTAAGGCAACAATCAAACACCACAGATCTCTGTGTATACCACCATCACTAACAGACATTATTTATAAATCCTCCAGGAATCAAAAATTTCTGATGTGGGTGTCTCTTCTCAAATCTATAAGACCAGTCCATAATATATCCACTACTGCTGAAGAAATTATGTCATACTGACATAATATTGGCACACTCCACCCATTTAGGAAAGGCACCCAATTCTGTTGAAGTATGATTAGGGTGGTAAGGTATTGGTGCATGCTCTGTGGGAAACATGGTTATGTCATTTGCAATCCCATTTTTGTAACTGTTTGGACATACATTTTTAAATGCCAGGGGCCAGTGGCTTCCCCATGTGCTGTCTTTTTCTTTGGGGCCACTTTTAAACAGCCAGTATTATCATTATGGGACAAACATATAGGTACAATCCCACTATATGCAGTATAATTAAAACAAATTTTATAAACAGTGGTAATATGTTTATCTAAAATTACTCTCCAGTCTACACAGCTAGGTGGATCTGGGAACTAACTCCAACAAGTTTCCTCATGAACTTTATTTACCTGACAGCTCAATAAAGCCAGCATAGTCACAAACAAATGTGGTGGCTAGAGAATTCGTACCTCTCTGCTGTTTGACCATCTTCTCAGTCTACCGTGTCAGGTTCTTCAGTTGTTTGAACTGTGGCTTGAGATCCTCCATGGTGATGACAAACAGCATACTCAGCTACCCAGATAGGATGAGCTGTAATGACATAAGCATGGCCTCTACCTCCTATTATCACTGGATCTTGTGATTCCATTGTCCTATTTGTAGGTGTTTCCACAAGACTAGGCCTGATGAGTCTATTGCAGTGGGAGCCATGTGTTGCTCAGCCGCAGTGTGACCTTCTGCATCACAATTTAAAAATTTAAAACAAAGAGAGCATGATTCAAATGATTTTGTGGGGTTCTATCTCCCCCTCTTTGTTTTTGTAATTGTAACTTAAGGAACAAGTAAGCCCACTCTACAATGGTCTGGCTTTGGGGATTGTAAGGGTCAAGACTGATAGTCCTGTGTCTTGCACAGAATTTGTTAAGCAGGGAATCACCATAGCAACTGGGATTTTTTTTTTTTTTTTTTTTTTTTTTTTTTTTTTTTTTTGTGGTACCGGGGATTGAACTCAGGGGTACTCATCCACTGGGTCACATCCCCAGCCCTTTTTTGTATTTTATTAGAGACAGGGTCTCACTGAGTTGCTAAGTGCCTCGCCATTGCTGAGGCTGGCTTTGAACTTGCGATTCTCCTGTCTCAGCCTCCCAAAGTGCTGGGATTACAGGCATGCGCCACCACGCCCAGCTGCAACTGGGAAATTTTGACATGTACCTTTGCACAGAAGGTTCCCAGTATAGGTGCATGTTCCCACTGTGAGACAGAGATCCTGATCCAAGTCACAACTCCTCACACTGCAGTATACTGATTTTAGGTTATCTGGCTATATATCAAGGAGTGGGATAACTGGGTCAAATAGTGATTCCATCCTAAGTTTTCTTAAGAATCTCCATACTGGTTTCCAGAGTGGTGGCAACAATTTGCAGTCCCATAAACAATGTATAAGTGTACCTTTTCCCCCACATCTGCAACATTTATTGCTGCTTTCATTCTTGATAATTGCTATTCTGACTAGAGTGAGATGAAATCTCAGTTTAGATTTAATTTACAATTCTCTAATTGCTTGAGATTTAAAAATTTTTTTTTTCATATATTTGTTGGCCATTTGTATTTCTCCTATGAAGTGCCTGTTCAGTTCCTTTGCCCATGTATTGATTGTTTTTGGTTTTGTATTTTTTGGTGTTAAATTTTTTGAGTTCTTTGTAATTCCTGGAGATTCATGCTCTATCTAAGGTCCAAGTGGGAAAGATTTTCTCACACTGGGTAGGCTCTCTCTTCACATTCTTGATTGTTTCCTTTGCTGTGAAGAAGATTTTTGTTTGATACCATCTCATTCTTTGTTTCTTAATTTTACTTCTTGTGCTTTAGGAGTCTAAGGAAGTCTGTTCCTGAGCCAACATCATGGAAAGTAGGGCCTACCTGTTCTATTAGGCACAGGTTCTTTGCTTTAATTCCTAGGTACTTGATCCACTTTGAGTTGAATTTTTTGCAGAATGAGATATAAGGGTTCAATTTCATTTTGCTACATATGGATTTCCGGTTTTCCCAGAAGCATTTGTTGAAAAGCCTATCTTTTCTTCAATGTGTGTTTATGATGACTTTCTCTAGTAAAAGATAACTGTATTTATTTGGGTTTGTCCATGGGGTCATCTATCCTATTGGTCTACACGTTTATTTTGGTGCCAATACCATGCTATGTTTGTTACTATAGCACTGTATTGGAACTTAAGGTGTGATATTGTGATATCTTCTTCTTTACTATTTTTTCTAAGGATTGCTTTGGCTATTCTGGGCCTCTTATTTTTCCAAATTACTTTCATGACAGCTTTTATATTTCTATGAAGAACACCATTGAAATTTCAATAGAAATTGCATTAAATCTGTATGGCACTTTTGCTAGTATGGCCATTTTGACCATGTTAATTCTGCCTATTCAAGAACATGGGAGATCTTTCAATATTCTAAGGTCTTCTTCAATTTCTTTCTTTAGTGTTCTGTAGTTTTTATTGTAGAGGTCTTTCACCTCTTTTGTTAGATTGATTCACAAGGATTTTCTTTTCTTTTTTGGTGTGGCTATTGTGAATTGGATAGTCTTTCTAATTTCCTTTTCAGCTGATTCATCACTGGTCAGTGTATATGAAGGTAATTGATTTATTGGTGTTAACTTTATATCCTGCTACTTTACTAAATTCATTTATGAGTTCTAGAAAATTTCTTGTGGATTTCTTTTTGGATTTTCTAAAAATAGAATTATGTCATCAGCAAATAGTGATTGTTTGATAGTTTCCTATTTTTATCCTTTTAATTTCTTTCTTTTGCCTAATTGCTCTGGTTATGGTTTCAAGGAATATGTAGAAGTCATGAAAGAGGCATCCCTGTCTTGTTCCAGTTCTTAGAGGGAACACTTTCAATTTTTCTTCATTTAGAATGATGTTGGCCTTTGGTTTAGCATATATAGCTTTTACAATATGAGGCATTTTCCTAATAGTCCTAGTTTTTCTAGTGTTTTGAGCATGAATGGATTCTGTATTTTGTCAAACAAATTTTCTGCATCTATTGATATATTCATGTGATTCTTGTCTTTAAGTCTATTAATGTCATGAATTACATTTATTAATTTCTGTATGTTGAGACAAACTATCATCCCTGGGATGAACCCCACTTGATCATGGTGTACTATCTTTTTAATATATTTTTGTATGTGAGTTGTCAGCATTTTATTAAAAATATTTCTTCTTTGTTCACCTGGAAATTGGTCTGAAGTTTTCTTTCCTTGATGTACCTGGTTTTGGTGTCCAGGTGATACCACCTTCACAGATTAAGTTTGTATGTGTTGTCTCCTTTTCCTTTTCATGGAATCATTTGAGGAATATTGGTGTAAGTTCTTCTTTGAAAGTCTTAAAGAACTCAGCTGAGAATCTGTCGGGTCCTGGGCTTTTCTTTGTTGGTAGGCTTTTGACGCCATCTCCAATTTCATTGCTTGAATTTGGTCTGTTTAAATTTTCAGTCCTCCTGATTCAGTTTGGTTAAGTCATATGTCTCTATAAATTTGTCAATGTCTTCATGATTTTCTATTTTGTGGGAGTATGGATTTTCAATATAGCCTCTGATTATCATCTGTATTTTAGTAGTGTCCATAATGATATTTCCTTTTTCATTATAAATTTTAGCAAATTGATTTTTTTCCCTTTCTTCCTCCTCCTCCTTCTTCTCTTCTTCTTCTTCTTCTTCTTCTTCTTCTTCATTAATGAGGCTATGGACTTATCAATTTTATTTATATTTTCACAGAACAGACTGTTTTTCTTTTTGATTTTTGAGGTTTTTTTGGTTTCAATTTCATTGATTTTGTATCTGATTTTTAATTATTTCATGCCTTCTACTGCTTTTGCAGTTGATTTTTTTATCTTTTTCTAGGACTTTGAGGTGTAATGTTAGGTCATTTATTTGGTGAAGTTCTATTGTTTTAGTGAATGAGTTCAATGCAATAGAGTTTACTCTTAGAATTACTTTCATGGTGTCTCAGAAATTTAGATATGTTGTGTCACTACTCTAATTTGCCTCTAAGTAATTTTTTTTTTGGGGGGGGCTACTGGGGAATAAACTCAGGGGCACTTGACTACTGGACCACATCCCAGCCCGATTCTATATTTTATTTAGAGACAGAGTCTCACCGAGTTGTTTAGAACCTTACTTTTGCTGACTGGCTTTGAACTCACAATCCTCCTGCCTCAGACTCCTGAGCTGCTGAATTACAGGGGTGCACCACTGTGCCAAGTTGCCTCTAAGTATTTTTAAATTTCATCTCTGATTTCTTCAGCTATCCATTGGTCCTTCAATATTGTATTGATTAGTCTCCAGATGTTAGATTAGCTTCTATTTTTGTTTTATCATTGATTTCTAATTTCATTTTATTATGATCTGATAGAATGCAAGGAATAGTCTATTATTTTGTATTTGCCAAGTGGTGTTTTGTGGCTTAGGATATGATCTATTTTAGAGAATAATACATTGATTTTCTTTTTTGGTTTCTTCTTGAGGTATAAAATGAGCATAGGAATATGGGCCCTGGGCTATTGAGTCCTTCCTTTTTATTGTGTTGCTCACTAATGAAGCTTGGCATTTAAGACTTCCCAACTTCCATTCTTGGGTGATTGCTGTGGGTAGGCTGGGCTGCAGGCTGGGTGGTGAGGCCACTGGCTGGGGCAGGTGGGCCTGGCAGCCAAGAGGCATGTCAGGCAAGCTGGGCTGCAGCCAGCTGGTAAAGCTGCTGGATGGGCCAGGCAGTATAATGGCTTTTCAGGTGGGCTATCCTGCCTGGGCTTGGCGGACAAGGCCATGAAGCCATGAGCCTGGTGGGTTGGGTGGTGAAACAACTAGCTGGGTCAGGCAGGCCTGCCTGCAAAGTGCTGGGCCAGGCAGGCTGGGCTGTGGCTGTACAGCAAAGCAGTTGGTTATTCCTGATGGGCCTAACTGGCCTGATCTAGACAGATAAGGGATGGGCAATGAGCTTTGTGATGGCAGCAAAGCTGTCGGCTGGGCTTGGCAGGCCTTTTGGCATATTGGTGGGCTGGCATGCTAAGGAATGAGCCAATGGTAAAGCTGTGGGCCTTGTGGGCAGAGTGGTTAGGCAGGTGAGGGACCAGGAGGCTAGGGGGCCCAAGGTGGTGTCAGACTGGTTCCAGACTTGGGTAACCAGGATATGTGGGCCTAGTGGATGCCAGTCTGGGTAGTTGCCAGACTGGTGCTGGACCAGGTAGGGTCTGGGAACCCAGTGGGTGCTGGAGCAGGGAAGGCTCCAAGATCCAGGCTGGTGTCAGGACCTGGTGGGTTCCCACCTGGGTGGTTCCCTGGAACCCAGTGGGTTCTGAACTGGTTGGGGGCCAGGACCAGTTGGCCCTCCATTTGAAAGCCAAGTATGCTCACACCTCCCTTCCAAATTCCTGACCCTCTGTAGCTGGCTTTGTTAGGCCCTGCAAGCCAGGTGAAATGCTCTCAGTTTTTGATTTTCCATGGGTTTCTTAGGCTTAGTTAAGTTTTGCTAGGCTCAGATAGATTTGTGCAGACCCAGCTGTGAACTCATATGTTGGGCCTTCTGAACTGTCAGCCGAGGGGAAGGAAAGCTCTGACTTTCTGGCTGCTTGCCACGCCCTGTTACAGACCTAGGCTAAGCAGGGGGCATGGCTGTGACATATTGTGAGAACCTAAACCGCCCTAAGCGCAGGCACACCTATGAGGTGTGCCTGTGCTCTTTACCTGCTTTCTTTCTGCTTACTGATTGGCTGCTGTCCACTATAAAAACGTTGTCCACCTTTTTCAATAAACGAGTTCCAGCACCATATCTGACTGAATTCCCTGAGGTGGCTCTGAGTCTTAAAGGCGGTGGAGGAGGCGTTAGTGACTTCTACCTTCTCAGCTTTGTCCCTGTCAAGGTACGCTCTCCCCACCTTTCTTTGCTGGACGAAGAAAGGTCCATCTTGGGCCCACGGAGGGCGGGGTGTGTGTGTGAAGCCTCGGCCCATTACCGTAATTTCGCTACACTCATAGATCTGGGTTTCCAGTTCCCATTCACGCCACAGCACTGTAGTCTCAAGATGGATCCCGGATCAAGTCTCTGCAGATGATTGATAAACTGCGGGTGACTTTTTATTAGTTCCGTTTAATGAGTTGAACAGTTTCTTGTTTGGGTAGGGCATACTGTTCCCTCTAGTCTCAGAGTTTTTCATTCTAAGCCTGGGAGAGAAGCATTATTCCTACTGCCTGAGTTCTGGGTAGCCGAGCAGGAGAAATACTGCCTCACTCTAATCCACCATCTTGCCCCTTCTGCTTATTTTTTAAAAGATATTTTTGTTGTCTATAATAGCACAATTATTATTCAGCCTGGAAAATTGCTGTCCTCCAGCACTCAAAAATTTTTTTGTCCCTTCCCCCTGGACTTTGTGCTTTCTCATAAGAAATTTACTACCATTTCAATTGCATTTCCCCTATAAATATGGTTGATTTTTATCTTGTTCTTTTAAAAATTGTCTTTAGTTCTTAGATCTTGACTAAGAAATGTCTTCATGTGTATTTCTGTAGATTTAACTTCTTTGGAGTCTGATAAACTTCCTAATCTGTGTAATTATGTCTTTTACCAAATTTGAGAAATTTTAGCTATTGTTTTTGAACAACTTTTCCCACTAGTGTATTTGTGTTGTAGTATATTTTTTCTATTACAGTTTTCGGTTCTGAAATGTCCCTTTGTTTTTAATTTATATCTTCTCTTTCCTAAGACTTTCTATTTATTTACTGGGTTTCAAGTTTTTATTTCGTTCAGGTAAGTTCTGAACTGCTCATTGAGCATATTTATGATGGTTACTTTAAATCTTCATCATATAACTCTGAGGTCACTGTCATTTTAGTGTTGGCATAAATTATTTACAGTTTGTGATCCACTTTAAGATCTTCTTGGTTCTTGGTATAATAATTAATTTTTAGTTGAAAATGAGGCAATTTGCCGATTATTTGAAACGTGTTTTATCTTGTTCTCTTTGACGATGGTCTGGCAGGGGAAAATTCTTTTGTTACTGCCAATGGGGACAGAAGTCCAGGTCCTATTTTAGCCTCAATTGACAATTTAATACGTATGAGTAGAAATGGTAGTCCTGGCTCACCTCCAGATATACACTGCTCTCTCTCTGGCTGGGAAGCGTGGGAATGTCTCAGTAGTGCTCTCTGTCTGCCCTCATTGACACCAGAAGGGAAGGTTCCTTGTTATCAGTGTGTTCAGGCAAAAGTCTCAATCTTACTAGGATTCCTCTGGCTCCATTGAAGATCACTCCCATCACCAACAATTTGCTTATCTGATAGGTACCCAGTTTAGGATGGTTAAGATGATTATTTGAGTTGACTTCTCCAGAGGTTGTTTTAGCACTCTTCTGACAAGACAGGCAGCTTCCCCAGAGGAAGGCATCTCAGTAAGATCAAGCCACAAAGTAGCAATAATTTTTGTGACTTAGTCTCCTTATTCACATATAATTATTTCCAAATATCTTATTGACTACACATTCTCTCCAAAGTAGAGAGGATGACATAAACCAATGTATACTAGAACATGAGGGTCATTGTGGGCATTTTGGAGGTAAGCTTCTATATATGTCTTCATGGTCTTTGAAAGCATCATTACTTCTTGATATTACAAGACCTTTCAGGAATATGTTCTTTCTTTCTCCAAATATCAAAATTTTAAATTTTGATTTATATACATACATATGTAATATAGATTATATGTAAATTATACATATCAAATTATATAGAGTATACATGTTATGTAGATTTTATATGAAATTATATATTTTCTACAAATAATATACATTAAATTATATATATATATATATACACATACACACATATATGTAAACATACACACACACACATATATATGTATATATAATTTTAGATTGTGGGATGTTTATTCCATGAGATTGGTCTTTGTTACGAAGTCTTATCAATAAGATATCCTGGAAATTTGCATAGATGTTTGCATGTGTACTCACATATGCATATGTGCACACATATATGTTAACATTAATTCATACCCTGAATTCGTATTGAAGACTATAGGACATTTACTTAGCATCACATATGTTATTCAGTTTGTCTTTCTTCTTTTGTCAAAAATGTTCAACTTTTCAAAGATAATGGTAAACTAATATTTTTTGCTGTATCTCATAACACACACACACACACACACACACATACATACATACAAATCTGTGCTCAATATCAATGCTGACACTTCCAAAAAATTTTTAAAGACTTTATTTTGCTTGAACTACATTCTATGAAAACCATACAATAACATTATTTTAAATTCACTTAAAATACTTTCTGTGTAACGCTAGATATATATCTAACAGAACATAGTAATTTATGTTTTCACTTTAGATTTTCATAGGTTATTTTTAAGTATTTCATTATCATATAAAATACTTTTACATAGTAAAAAATAAACTTCAAAATATATTTAGGGATATTTAGCTTCTATTACTGTCCCTTAATTCTAATTCTTTTCTTTCCCTTCAAATGATCATTAAATACAGAATTTTATTATTGTTTCCATTTTTCAATAAAAACAAATACACAGACATATGTTTATACTCTACTTTTGTTGGAGAAAGGAAAATAGTTTTTCTCACTTATTTTCATATATATAGGATCACCTCAATATATTGAAATACTTATTACTCCTTTTTAGAAATACATAGTATGTCATTGTAGAAACCATAACTGAACAATGCCCTTTAGGATGAAGATAAAGAGTGTTTTTTTTGTTTGTTTGTTTGTTTTTTTAAAAAAAGAAATGGCTTTTTATTTGTCAAGAAATCCTGCTTTATAAATTAAATGTGTAAGTAAATATTTCTTATTATTTAGAGAATAGTAAAACTAAAGCTAAGATTATGTTAATTAAATATTGGAATTTTAATGGTAACAATATTATTATAATAAAATGATCTGTTACTGCTTTTAGAAAATCTTAAGAATCATTAAAGCTAAATACTTTAAAACATTTTTTATGAATTCAACATCTGTAGGATTTTGGTGATATTTTCTTTCAAAAACTTGCCTTTTTTTGTGATAATCAGATTTATAACTCTTAGCATATCATTTCCTCAATCAAAACACAAATATGATTAAAAGCCTAATTGTATCATAACTTTCAGAATAGTATAATTTCTTTTAATCAAAAACATGAAATTACAGAAATGGTAAATACTACCAGATATAAGAAATACAGAATATTTGTGTTAGCTACACAAAATAAATTACATGGTAATTGATCAAATGTATAATTATTGTACTTTATGGTAGATTATAGCTTTTAAACTCAATCATATTTGTTACACATAATTTCTGTAACTTTTATAAGATGTTTATTCAACTTTATTCCACATGTAGATTGATGAAAATTTTATATCAAAGTACTGATATTATTATATAACTTCTCCATCAATTTAGTTTTGAAGGGTGTTTCATTTTCAATTCAGCACCAGCATATTATTACTATTAAAATGCTAATATAGAAATGTGAATATTACTCAGATATTAAAATAATTGAATTTTCTGAATTACTTAGTGGTAGTCTAATGTTTAAATGAGGGGTAATAGGATAAAGCCAGTTTATTTTATCTTTTTCATTTTTTTTTTCATAATAACCTAACACTGATGACCATTTTGCCATCTTGTCATATAAGAATAACTAGGACAAGCATGTAAAATGTAAGATTTTCCATTTTGAGTTCATTGTGAAAGTAGACTTACAAAAGATTATGACCAATGATTATAGGCTTTATATATTGCTCTTGTTATGCTTTTGTGAATAAATGCTATATGATCTCAATAATATCTTCCTGTCATGTGCAATATCTACCTATCCTCATCCCATCTACTTAAGAACATTGCCCTTGAACAGGAAGAAAATAGACTTTTATATTGAAGAATAAAATGAGAAATTGGGAATTGAAAGTAGGTAAAATCATTTATAACAATATAAAATATGAATGGCTTAGGAATTTTTATACTAAAAATGAGCATTGTGCAGAAAAATCAAAGATCTAACTAAATTGAAACATTCCATGTTTGGGGATTAGGAAAAAATATCCTATTAAACTCTTTCTAAAATAGTCTTTAGAAACAATACAATCCCAATCAACATCTTAACACCTTTTTTTTTTTTAATGCAGAAATTGATCACTCACACAATTTATATGGAAATGCAACAGAACAGACAGAACAAAAGAATTAACAGAGTGGAGGACATGGGCTCCTGGATTTCGAGGCTTCCTATCAATAAAGACTTTAAGAAAAATAAAAGCTGAAGGAATTCAAGCAGTATTATTTTGAAAAAAGTAAAAGACACAAACATCAATGAAACAGATTATAAAGTATAGAAATAAAACTACGTGTTAGCTTACTGATATTTGACAATAATTTGAATGATCAAATCCATAATTATTGTAATACATAGGAGGTTATAGTATTGAACTCAATCCTACTTGATATACATTATTTTTATAACTTTTAAGAGATGTGTATTCAGTTTTAGTTTATTTCCCATGTAGATTTATGGTCTCTTTTTAGTCTATTAGGTTTGGTAGATAATTTAGAATATTTGTTGCAGTGACAAGAATTTCAAATCAGACTGGGGTAAAAAAAAAAAAAAAAAGCACATATAACCAGACAGTCTTACTTTTGATCCTGGTATGAAAAAATGCTATAGCTTTTCTGCACCCTTAGCAGGTACTAGGCCCTACCTAAGTGCTTTATAGTTAGTAGTACTTAATATTCTGAGAAAATATGGAGAAATATTTTATTAAAATGTAGAAACTAAGAATTGAATAATTTAATAAATATCCAGATGTTGTACAGCTAGAACTGAATTCATATTGCAATTGAGGTAGTCTTGCTTCTGAGACAAAGCATTAGAACTTTCTTTTAAAGACAGATCATCAAACCTATTTGAACAAAGAAATTATTCATTTCTAACATAAGCTAGAATTGGGAGGGAAAGACAAGGTATTAAGGAATACTATGTGGGAGATCTTCATAAAGTCTGAGAGTAACCACAACAGGAATAAACTCATAAAAGCCCAGGAGAAAGGGAAGAACAGAAAAATAAAGTCTATTCTGTGATTACACTTCAGAAACTCCTCCACATCCTGCTGTTTCAAAATAGTCTCTAGTTCTTTTGCTCAGAAAATTCATTAGCTATGGAGATGCAGATTGTATTTCTAATGGGAAAGAAGCTTGTTATGGTTGGGATATGAGGTGTCCCCCCAGAAGCTCATGTTTGAGGCAATGCAAGAAGGTCTAGAAATGAAATGATCAGATTTGAAAATCTTAACCTAATCAATGAGTTGATCCACCTATAGGGATTAACTGGGCAGTAACTCTAGGCAGGTAGGACATGATTGGAGGAGATAGGTGAGTAGGGATGTGACTTTGGGGTTTATACTTTGTCCTGGGTGAACAGAACAATGTCTCTCTGCTTTTCTGACTGCCATGTCCTGGGCTGCTTTCCTCCTCCACACTCTTTCACCATGATGTTTTGCCTCACCTGGCCCCAAAGCAATGGAGTTTGCTGTGTATGGACTGAGACCGGTGAAACCTTGAGCACCAAAAAAATCCTTTCCTCCTCTAAAATAGTTCTTGTCAGATCTTTCGGTCAAAGCAACAAAAACACCAACTGAAACAAGGCTTGAGGAGTGGAAAGTCAGTCAGTATTCACATCATTGAAGTGGGGATACATTACCTTTCTTCTGGACCAGTCAACATCTGCTGATAAAGAGAACATCTGGAGAACAATAAAATGATGGTGGGATTCACCTTCCCCAGGTGATATCTGGATATGCCCATTGTGAGACCAATAAAACAAGTTTAGGTTTTTTTTTTTTTTTCCTTTCATTCTTTAAACCTCATTTATTTCACTAATTAATTGAATTGTCTTCCTGGTAAATAATATTTTTTTCAAAGTTTATTTTTATAATGCAGTTCATAGTACTTCAATATACCTACTGTCATTAGTTAGGTCACCTTTTAATTCTAACATTACTTTTACTTTATTGAATAATGAGTTAAGTACTAATTATAAGAGTATTCCTTAATAAAGAACATAGGGATAAACCCACTTAAATATCATTCTGGTCAAAGTATGTAATGAGCACTGCAGAAAACTCATTTAGTCCTATGCTAGACAATAATATATCTCTACACAGAAATATAAAACTATTAAAATTATTGGAGTTTCTAAAACCATAGATATATTTTGCCAATTCTTGAACATAATCTAAAAGGAATCACAAGAATGATATTTGTCTGAATTCTTTGAGTTGACATTTTGTCTATGAAATTATACATCTGCACTTCATGAAAAGAGTTCTTTAAAAATTTTTTTTCAATTGTAATGCTACTATATCCCATTATACCTAGTCATTCATTATTGATGAATGTTTGATTTTTAGTTTTCCATTATTGTGAATAAAGTTACTACAAACAATCTTTTTGTGGAATATCAGCTCATTTGTTTTAGATATCTGTTAAATAATGCAACTGATGCATCATATAGATGACAGGTTACATGAATTATTATTAGCTTTTTCAATACCCCCAACTTTCAAAATGATTGAATCAGTTTAAACTCTCACTATAAACAAATGAGAGGTGTCTACTTTCTTGATGCACACTTGGTATCATTGCTCTTTTAACCATAGTCATTCTGACAAGGGTATGATCGTCTCTTGGTTCTATTTTGCATTTCTCTGAGGACTAACAAGTTTGCACATATCTTAAAGTGCATACTGTATAATTTTATGTATATATATATATATATTTCATTCAAGTATATTTATTGAAAGTCTGTGACTTTCCTTTGTCATTTGATGATCAGAGATTATTTTCAGGGAGGGTAAGCCTAACTGATTCCTCTGTTCTAGTTCTCAAAAGCCTAGTTATCAGCTCACACAGGGAGAGAATCTGCTTCTGAGATTATGCATGTGTTGGCAGAATTCAATTGTTGTGGTCATAGGACTATATTCCACCACCTTGTTGTCTGTCAGTGGGGAGCCTTCCTCAGCTCTTAACCTGCATTGCTACTACAGTGCCTCTCCATCTTCCAACTAGCAAAGCAAGTCAAATCTTTACAGTGCTCAAATTTTTCTGACTTCTCCTTTTGCCAGTCTCCTCTTCTTCTAGAAAGTTCTATCATTTTAGGGGCTCAAACACAAAGGACCACATATTTAATAATTTCATTTATATGAAATATTAGGAAAACAAAATCTAGAGTTATAAAAAACAGAACCATAGTTGTCTAGGTCTTCCCAAAATGAAATTTAGTATCCATTAAGTAATAAATTTGAAACTCTTCTTACCCCAGTCTCTGACCCTGACCATGCTATTTTATGTCTTATCAATTTGGTTATTCTATGCTCACTCATGTATCATATTGGTTTAGTCAGTTTTTGCATTGTTATGACCAAAATACCTGACAAGAACAACTAATAGAAAATTAATTTGGAGCTCAGTTATAGGGACTCTTATTCCATAGATGGCTGACTCCATTGCTTTGTGTCAAGATGAGGCAGCACATCTCTGGGGAAGGGTCCCAGGGAGAAAAGCTGCTCAACTCATGGAAAGGTTGGGAATCAGATAGAGATATGGAGAGGGGAAAAGATGCAAAGAAGATGCAGCCTTCTAGGGTGTGCCCTCAGTGACTCACCTCCTCCAGCCATAAGCCACCTATCTACATTTACCAGTCAGTCATTCCATTTAAACTAGGATGGGCTGATTAGGTTACAGCTCTCATAATCTAATCATTTCATCTCAGTATATTCCTGCATCAATAGGTTTTTTTAGAGGATACCTCATATCCAGATTATACCACATATGCTATATGCTTATACAATGTTTTAAGAAATTTATGCAACCTTTTCATATTTAAAACAATATGATCATATGGTGCTAAATTTAAATGTTAATACAGAATTTAGAGAGGAAATGCTTTGGAAATAGAATCGTAGCCTCTACTTTTGGCTTATTCCTAACCAATGTCTTTATGTAAATAGGCATGCTAGTTATTTAGCATCACTGAAATTATGCAGTTTGTACAAGCATAACTCACCTTCCTGATACATGTATAGTACATACTATAGGTAACAGAATTCTCTATCTTGTCATTTAAAATATTGGATGCCCAGCCGGGCGCGGTGGCGCACGCCTGTAATCCCAGCACTTTGGGAGGCTGAGGCAGGAGGATCGCGAGTTCAAAGCCAGCCTCAGCAATGGGGAGGCACTTAGCAACTCAGTGAGACCCTGTCTCTAAACAAAATACAAAAAAGGTCTGGGGATGTGACCCAGTGGTCGAGTGCCCCTGAGTTCAATCCCCAGTACCACAAAAAAAAAAAAAAAAAAAAAAAAAATTGGATGCCCAACAGGTATATGAAAAAACATTAACATCACTAATCATATCAGAGAAATGAAAATCTGGTTGTGAAGGAAAGGGAACCTTTGCACACTGTGGCAATATGAATTTTTGCAGTCATTATGGAAAACAGTATTTTGTTCCTTGTTTTAGTCAACTTTTTTGTTGCTGTAACCAAAAGACGTGATAAGAAAAATTTTAGAGGAGGAAAAGTTTATTTGGGGCCTCCCAGTTTCAGAGGTCTCAGTCTGTAGGTGGATGGTTCCATTTCTCAGGGCCCTAGGTAAGGCAGAACATCATGGTAGAAGAATGTGGTAGATAAAGCAGCTCAGGACATGGCAATCCGAAAAAAGAGAGGGGGGGTAGTGTTCTGCTCAACAAGGATAAAAATATATATCCCCGAATCAAGCCCCCAGAGACCCACTTCCTCCAGCCACACCCTACCTGACTATAGTTGCTACCCAGTTAATACTATTGGGGGATTAATAACATTGATTAGGTTAAGACTCTTACAGCCCACTCATTTCAACTGTGAACTTTCTTGCGTTGTCTTACACATGAGTTTTTGGGAGATTCCTACTACTAAAACCACACCATTCCTCAAAAAATTAAAAATAGAACTACTATGTGATCCAGTAATTCCACTTTCATGTGTATATCCAAATAAAAATCAATATGCCAAAAAGCATCTGTACTCCCATACTTATTGTAACACTATTTATAATAACAGAGAAATGGAAACAGCGTACTAGTCCATCAACTGATGAAATGTAAAAAGAAATGTGGTACATATACCAAATGGAATATGATCTAGCTATCAAATATAAAAAAATCTTTTATAACCTCATAGATGGAATGGAAGATCATTATGTGTTTTAGTCAGCTTTTGCATCACTGTGATCAATGTACTTGACAAGAAAGACATAGAGGAGAAAAAGGTTATTTTGGCTCATGGTTTTCTGAGGTTCAATGCAAGGTCAGTTGACCTCACAGCAGAACATCCTGGTAAGGGCGTGGCAGAAGCAGCTCAGGACATGACAATCAGGAAGGAGAGGGGGAGACAGAGAGAGAGAGAGAGAGAGAGAGAGAGAGAGAGAGAGAGAGCGCTCCACTTATAAAAACAAAAAGTAAACTCCAAAGTCCTCTTCCCATGACCACTTTCCTCCAGTCAAACCCTACCTGCCTACAGTTACTACAAAGTTAATCCATATCAGTGGATTAGTCATTGGATTAGTTATACCTCTCATAATCCAATCATTTCACCCCAGAAAATTCCTACATTATTTCACACATGAACTTTTGGGGGACATCTCATGCCTAAAACATAAAATTATGTTAAATGGTGAAGTCAGCCACAGAAAGACAAGTACTACATGGTTTCGCTCATGTGGAATCTATAAAAGTTTTTCTCATGGAAGTTGAGTGTAGAGTGGTGGTTTCCAGAGGCTGGGAGAAACAGAGGGGGATCGAGGGCTGGAGAAGAAGCTGATCAATGAGTACCAAATTATAGTTAGATAAGAGAAGGAAATTCTGGCATGTTATTGCACATTAGAGTGACTAAATATAATTAGCATGTTCTGTGTGTTTCAAAAAGCTAGAAGGAAGTATGTTTAAAAGTTTTCACAATAAGGAAATGATAAATGTTTGAAAAGATGGATATGTTTAATCTGATTTAAACCTTACGTAATGGTATACAAGTTTGAAACATACCACATAATATCACATTATGTTTTCATGTATCAGATAAAAATAAATTTAATTTAAATTAAATATTATAAATAAAATATTGGCTGCAAAGCTTACAAATAACCAGTGGATAGTGATTGTCATCTCCCTTGTGTGTGTACTTTTCTCTCAATCAATGATCCAGCGTGTGACATTATCACCTTTTGTTAAATTAACTTTATTAACCATAATGCACCAATAAAAAATGTGAAAAATTAATCTCATCACCAGTGAAAACCTCCTACACTTGGGTAGAACAATGTATAAAAAAAATCAGAGAAAACATTTCAAGTTAAAATTTGAAGCAGTATAGTTAAAGTTTGAAGCAGTATATAGAATACCACTTCCTGCTAATAGGTTGTATTAAATTTTATGAAATGAATGTGAATAGCATGGGTCCTATCCCCATGTTAAACAGGTTAGATACTAATGGAGGAAAACAACTCCAAAACCACTCTGTTAATGCTGACTTCGAGCTCATGTCTCTGCCTGGAGCAAACCAAAACCCTGCCATGATCTTAATGGTAGGGACAGAAATCCAAAAGCAGGCTGCTTAGATTTTTTTTTTAAGTTGCTTGGATTTTTCTGAAAGCCTTAAAGCAGTAGAAATGTGACTTTTCCTATTCTTTGGTGGTTTCTAATCTCTGGAATTTACTTTCAAGTTCTAAGTTTCACTTTATAGTTAAGAAAATAAGAATATGTAATAATATGATTTATTATTGAGCATTAATTTTTCTCTACCAACCACCTTAACACCCTCAAAACTGAAAAATAACATGAATGAAAAGCAAACTAATAATGATAATAAATCTTTCAATGAAAACTAATTGTGCAAGAGGCATCATGCTAAGCAACTTATTTTCATTGTCTATTTTAGACCTAAGCAAAATTTGATTGAGAAACAATAGTACTATCTACATTTAGGAATCATATAAGTCTGATTTTATCAGCCTGTCATAAAAAGATAATATCAACCAAATATTATGTAAGAGCTTATGGTTAAAATCATGTCTTTAGGAGCACCCTTTCCAATACCAGAGTTCCTATCCTTAGGCAACATTCTAATAGTTTTTCTGTTTTAGTTTCTAGTGACTTTCTCCATAATTGAAGATAAAATTAGTTTATCTCACTTTGTAATTAATCAACTTCAAGTCATATTTATTGATAGTAACTTTCTTTTTTGGGGGGAGGGATTGAATTCAGGGGCACTCGACCACTGGGCCACATCCCCAAATCCCCAGCCCTTTTATATTAGAGCCAGAGTCTCACTGAGTTGCTAAGTGTGTCGACATTGCTGAGGCTGGCTTTGAACTCCTTATCCTCCTGCCTCAGCCTCCCAAGTACTGGGATTACAGGCATGCACCACCGTGTCTGGCTAGTATCTTTTTTTTTTTTTTTTTTTAAAAAAGAAGGATTTAGCTTATTGTATCCCCTTCCTTTTGTCCTCTCATTTTCTCAGTTTTTCATAGTTATATCATCATTTCATTAATATTGCTTAAAATATTTTTAAATACGTAAGTAAAAGTAAAATTTTATTTCTTGTCTTAGCCATTTTTTAACATATTTTTGCCTCTCTGTTTTTAAATATGAGAATAATAGGAGCTCCTAAAATTCTTTTTTCTTCCTTCTCACATACTATCTCTATTTGTTTTAATTTTACATTGACAAGGCAATTAACACTACATTACATCCTCATCTTCAGTTAAATATTTCTTGCCTTTTATATACTTTGGCACTGACATTATAAATAGCTTTAATGCCATTTTGATTAGATAAATCTTGCTCATTATTAGACTGCTTGGGCTTATTGTCTATCACTCTAATTTCACTGTCCCTGAGTAATGCCGCTAACCCACTTCCAGATACTCAAGTTACTGCATTACCTGTGTCTCACTTCAAACTTCATACACCTGGACCAGAGTATCATCTAGTCCTCAGGTCTTATGGTTACACTTCCTTATCTCTTTATCACCCACTCAGTGGCTTCCTGATTGCTTATCTTAGAAGCTTTAAAAGTCTTGTTCAATGGATATTTCTCCTTTCCATTCTCTTTTCTCTTAGAGATATATTGCTTCTGTGTCACTATACTTTCTTTGAGGTTTTTTTTTCCCTTTTTCCTTATTCTTTGTGCTGAAAAGAGGGCAATGTGTCAATGAAATCTGTCTTCTTCAAAATGAATTCATAAAAGTTATAACTGCTCAGCTGCCTCCATGATCCAGGCTTTCCCTCTCTGTGTGAATAGAATGGTGATGGATTTGCCATCTTAACTGTTTTTCAATCACGTCTTCATGGCCCTGAATCTTTTCCAAGGCTATGCTTTCTGGAAAAGTCAAATCTCAATGTTCATGGAAACAGGTAAGATATTCATCATATATCTTGTGATGATGAATCAGTAACCTACAGCATCTTTCCACCTACTCTCACCTGTTCACCAGAGGTCCATCTTCCCCAAGGCAATGGGCATCACTCCTATTATCATCATTATAAGTAAGAGTGGTATAAACAATGTTGGATTTCCTATTATAGTTAGTTATTTTATCTTGCATAGGATCACTCACTACAAATAAAAGATCTGAACAATTTTATAAAACTGATCAGTATCGGCTGGTCAGTTGATAACAAACCATACATGAGATCACTATTCCTTACTAACTTCTCAGGAAAAAAAAATCATAATTAGATCCTATAATTGCTGATTCTCACAGTAGGCAGCTCTCACAGGAACTGAGGTCCATGGAGCAGTGTTACTTGAGGAAAAACTAGGTAAAAAGAAGAGCAGAAACCAGAGAGCAGCACAGGTAACATCTTTTGTTGTGGAAGATCTAAAAAGGTAAGGAAACTATAAGCAAAATAAAATAAAAATTCAAACAGGGTGGCCAAATTTCAGTTTGTTTTGATTACAAGTATCTCTGCATACCTGAAAGGAATCAGACTATGGTCTATCACTAAACAATAAGTAAAAGAACAAGAGGGTAAAAAAAAAAAAAAAAAATGGAGAGCATCCTTTTTAACTAGCAATCAGATTAAGATATTTGAACCATGATCCTAGGGAAATGTGGGAAGAATCTAGAAACACAGGCGCAGTTCTTCCCCTGGCACTTAGGTGCTGTTAAGATGTAGGTACTTAACATTAGAACATAAAACAGCAGACTGCTTCCAAATCCCCCTGTCATGGCAATAGATGTTTTGTTGGGGACATTAAGAACATGTCAGCTGAAAGAATAGAAATTTAAGTCAAGGAAATGAAAACCTAACTCTCTGGCTGTCTTCCACTTCCTGATACTTGGACTTGGCCTAGTCCAGAGGTGTTGCCATGACATATGACGAAAAATCAAATCACCACTAGGATAGGCTAGTGGCTGTTCCTCCAATGTGATCTGCTCGTGCTCCCAATGCTCCCCTATAACCTTTATGCTGATTGGCCCATGTCTTCTATAGAGGCCGTCCAACTTCCTCAATAAACTGAGCTAGTGCCTTGACCGGTCTCCCTGACGCGTCTGATTGTCCTCCAATAGGAGGGCTGGGTGCAGGCGGTCAGTCGGCTCTTACCTTTCCCGATCTGTCCTTGTTGGGGTGTGCTCCCCCTTCTCTTGCGGGTCGAGAGGAGCCAGAGCTAAAAACCCCAACAATGTTTAATACTCCACAGTTGGGGGAGATATAGTTGGGTAATTTGCCTTGCAGCTCTTACAAAATTTAAATACTTACTTAAATGTCACTGTAAAAATTCTTTAAAAGTTTATTTAAATGCATCTTTCTACAAGTTTATCACTATTCATCCTTCTAGTTTTCCATAAGAAATTGAAAAACCAATCCCCAACCATGCAATACTTTTCAGCAGGGATCCACAGGAAGAATCAGACAGACCCTCCTCTCATATACTATGGACCTGTATCGTTATTTGAAAATCAACAATGTCTAATTAGCTAAAAAATGAAATCCAAGATAAACTTCAATCCGATCAATGCACATCAAATAGCCTTCAAGAGCAAGATCAGTCTAAAGGTTAAGAGAAAATCGCGTGGGTCTAAGTCATGATTTTTATTGTCTGATGCTATCATCAGACATTTTCAGCATCTCCTAAAAACTTCATTATGACAAAATGGGGTTATCAAATATAAGTATCAGATGAATTAAAACTTGTGTAGAAAGTATGTTACAGGACAAGATTACGTTGATAGAGTTGATAGTTCTGATTTAAATTTAGCAGCATTCGTTTATGAGATGAAAAAATGTAGGTAGAGAGAATATCTACATTTAAAGGCAATAAGACATTTTAAAACCAATCACATCCCCAAGGCAAGAACTTGTATTATGAAATTTTGAAAAAAATTTTACCTCTAGAAGACAACCTATATCAGGACTGATGTTTAAGCACAGTCTGAATTTTATAGGCAAAGTGTGGTAAAATTACTTTAATAAAACTCATCTCTGCTGTTCTTGCTGATGGTGCCTACTGCAATGCATTAAAATTTCACATGGCTGTGGGTTTAACCCAAGATCATTATGACACCCAGCTTTTCAAATCCTGGAGACAGAGCTTATAGCTAAGGAACGCAATAGAAAAATAGTAGTGGTCCAACTGGGAACTTAGTTACCTCTTAAGTTCACCATGTAATTATGTCTAATTGGTCAGCAACTAGACAAAATCCTCGTTTCTACCAGAATATTTTTAAAACACATTTTTCTGGATTGAGATTTAACTTTTGTTTTTATAAACATTCATGGTATATATTTAAATGAGCATGAATTTCCAAGATTTCTCTGGTTGGCAAACTGCAAAATATTTATCCTCAAACCAGAGGAAGTTTTTCCCAGTTAAGGGAAAAGTCATAACTAGGGATAATGTGAGTCAACCAAAGAGAATAGAGTTCATATTTCATAGTCACCTCACTTTTTAAATTCCATCATTCTCACCAATATAGGATTTTTCATATATTTCAGTTAATATGAATGTATTATCCATCTCAAGTGACACATTTCCTATTAGCACAGTCTAATTATAGCCCAATTAACACTATGGAGTTTAAACACATACCATGCATTTTAATGCCCTATCTAGAATTAGACAGATGTTGCATTTCAGTAAAAGAAAGATATTATTAATTATCTAACACTTAAAATGATTTTAAATGATGATGAATGACAGATAATTCTGTGCTCTTTGATGCCTCCAAATACACATAGGCAAAGGAACTTTATTAGATTCAATATTTACAGTTATTTAGGATGTAAGACTCTTGACTAAAAAATTTAATTGGTAATTTTAACTAGTGAATGAGGTTCATAATTTATTGGTCATTACAAAAAGTCTGTGGAAAATATGCTCTGTATCATTAGTCATCAGGGAAATTCAAATCAAAACTACAGTGAGTTATCATCTCTCTTCATTTATAAAGGCAACTATTTTAAGAAAGAAGTCTTAATGAACATGTGGAGAAATAGGGAATCTTATACACTGTCGATTGGAATATAATTTATTTACTTTTTTAAAATTTGTATTTATAGTAGTAGTATGTATTACAGTTCATACTACACATATAGAGCATCTTTTTACACAAAACAGTTTGTATACAAAGTATATTTGTAGCATTCAAGTCTTCAATCATGCATTTAGAATAATGATATCCATCTTATTCAACCACTTTTTCTTTTTCCCCCTTCCCCCCCTTGCTCCCTCCCTATCCCTCCCTTCCCTTTGACCATTATAGTGAATTATAATCTAATACAACCATTATGGAAAATGGTACTGAGATTCCTCCAAAACCTAAAAGTAGTTCTACCATATAATCCAACTCTTGAGTATATGTCCAAAGGAATTGAAATCAGCATACCAAAGAGATACCTCCATACACATGTATAATGCAGCACTAATAACAGTAGCCAAGATAAGGAATCAACATTAAGTGTCCATCAGTAGATGAATGGATAAAGAAATTATCGTGTATGTATATATGCCATGGAATAGATTTCAGTATAAAGAAGAATGAAATCCTGTCATTTGCAGCAACCTGTGTAGAACTAGAGGACATTTTATTATGTGAATAATCCCAACAAAGAAGGACGAGTACAGCATGTTCTGTTTCATATGTGCAAGTCAAGAAGGAAAAAACCTTAACCTGAATGGAGAATAATGGTTAATAGTTGTTGGAAAGGATGTATAACAAAAGGATGGATTTGATCACTGCATGATGTATGCATGTGTGGAAATATCACAATGAAACCCATTAATATGTATAATTAATATACATTAATCAAAAATTTTGTTGGAAATTTGGAATTATTCCAGTCTTGTGTTGTGTGTGTTTTGAGGCATAAACAGCTTGCAATGTTGTGGTATAATGCATGCATTTATTTACTTCGAATACAATTCTTTTAGTCTAAGGCTAATTTATTTTAATGCCTCATGCTGGAATCCTATACTAATCAGAGATCCAAAAACAGCTTGAGCTATTCTATCACCAGCTGCTCAAGGTGCTCTAAGCTCTCACTATAACTCTCTTTTAACTGTTTTAACTGATGAGGAGGGGGAATGATGATACACAGTAGACAAATATGGAGGAATTAAGTAAAAATGGTTAAAGATAAAATAAAGGCATAAACTCAGATATTTCCTATAAATCGTGATTGATTACATCCTGATGAGTATGAGGAAATATTGCATTTATATAGTTTATTTCCATTGATCAGAAATTTAATCATGGACATCATAAGAAGTGTATATAGTTCAGAAGTGAAGGAAATATTTAAATAACATTTTGCTGAAATATCTATATCATAATATTATGTTTTTTTTGCTTTCTTTAAAATCATAATTTGAACTCAAACTATTATTTGCCTTCAGTTGGTTTTGTAAAATTAGAGGTAATTCGATATTTAACAAGAAAATATATAATAATTTAAAAATGTATCTTATTAAGTTAAAGTGGTTCTATCTCATGCACAGAAGCGGCTATCTGCATTGTGGTGCATTTCATTCATGATATCAATTTATACTTATAAAACATGGATCTCAGTTCTTTTACTGAGTCAGAAAATTCAACAAGTTTTAAACAGAGAATTCTATGTTTATTATTTTTTTCAAAGAACTACTGTCATTAATTCCTTGAAGGGAAATGCAATGTAAAGTAAAAATTAATAAGCATAAGTCCATGTAGATGCTTGGTCCCTCCACCCAGATTGCAAGACTTCTAATTCTATACCACTTTACAGGATACATTGGGCCAATCCCTATCTGTTCTGTGTCTCATCTATGAAATAGGGATAGAACAGTAATACCATGTGGGATTATATTACAAATTAAATTAATTAATATATATATAATAAGAGCTTAGGGTAGTACTTGGTATAAGTTAGCATTACATGAGTGATTCTCCTTGCTGTTATTGCTATTGAGGTAAATTAACTATTTTCCCATATTGCTGAATAAAATGAGCCCCCAATTTGTATTCAATGGGTGACTGTAGATTGCATTTCCTATTATTTATTACCTAACATGAACCACATACTTTTGAGAATTGTGCGTACCTTTCAGTAATTTAATGCAGTGCTATGGGGGAAACTTCTACACAAATAAATCTTACACTAGGTGAAGAAGCAGAACTCTAATGCCTTCTTAATAATGCCTCTCTCTTTTTTTTTTCTCCTGCATGTCTTCTAATTTATGTATATTTCTATCTTTGTCAGTGAATATTAACACTTGTTTATATCTGCTAATTGTTCTGGTACTATGCCTTTTGAAATTTGATTTACTCATATGTGTTTTTTGTATCTTAAACTAAAAATATACATGAAATAAGCATTTTATGATCTCATTTTTCTGTATCATGTTCAACTCGCATAAGGGCCTTCCTGCCATAGGCATGACATTGTACTGTATTTACATGTATATGTAAAACTTATATAAAAAATATACATTATGCTGCACATATATTTTATTTATATATTTATGTTATATAACATGAATGTTTTTATTTCATATTTTAAGATACACAATTTATGTCAAAAGTTATATAGATATGATAAAAATTAATATTTTAAAATATTGTTTAGGGAATATAAAAGTATTAAAAATATTACCTTATATAATAAACCTACTCTTGTCTATATTATTCCCAAGGAAAGCCTTAAAGGACAATATTAACATTTATTACAAATTTACTGAAAATAATAATAATAAAATTAGCAATAAAAATTTTTTTGTGGGTAAATAGTTGAGAGAGAAAATAATTTGTACTCTAAAAATTATAAGGCTTAAAGAAATTTAAGGCCAATTCACTGAGACCAACATTTCTTGGTTCATTTTGTTTTGCTTCTCTGTTTCTGTTCAATGAAGAAGCAAATAGCAACAGTGTGCTCTAGAAACTGTTCCCTATTCTTCACAGACCCAAAGATTTAAGAACTATGGACTTAGAATTTCATCAGAAGCCAGCTGTAGAAGATATAAAGCAAACGGGACCCATATTGAAGTGTGGCCATATTTGTTCTATGAACAAGCCCAGTGGCATCCAAGTCTCTTATCTTCCAACTCTTATTGCTTCTTTCAGTAATGCCGCTGTGTGAAAGAAAATGCACACTTCTCTCAAATTCAGGGTTCAAACTAATACCTCTGTGACATTTGGCTTACTATTGCTTCAAAGTGTGGTTGAACAATTTTCTTATAAAATGATAAGTGTAAAAACTGAAAGATTTTTAATTGTGGGGACAATTTTCAAAACATCCCGAGACCTCAGTTTAGACTAGCAGAAGCCCAAATATCATAAGCCACAATACATATAATTAGAATTCACTGAGAACAGGTTCCTGAGTTTTAGTCCCTCCTTCTTAGTATTTATTTAACACCTTTCTACATAATGGGAAAACTGAAGGTCTGAAGACATTCAAAAGCATGTAAGCAATCCAGTCAACACAACAATATGAGAATATATTATGCCTTCTAGCATTTCAAACTTTTGTGCTATAGGCAACAGGGGAACGGCATGAAAATTAATGACATCAATAGGAGGACACATTTTAGATAGGATTTACTATAACCAGAATGCTACAGTTCAAATGCTTTATAACCCATGGTGTGCAGACTGGAGAATAAAAATAGATGAAGATAGAAGATAACGACTTAGCTGCATATTTTATAAAAATGCAAGAGGAGGGTATCCAAAGAGAAAGTAGTCAAAGAAATGTGCCACAGTGAGAAAAAAATAACCAAACAATTCACAGACCACTAGCTCTAGGTTTGAGCCACATCAAAGAATGTGGATTTGAATCTTGGTTCTGCCATCTACTGGTGGGATGCTCCTGGGGAAGCTATTTTACATCTCTTGAGTTTCACTTTTCTCATATGTATAATGGGTATGATGGTAATAATAGTACTTTCTTCACAGAATCACTTGAAGGTCAACTGAGTTAAAATCTTTAAAGTGCTAATAATATATCTTGTCCTTATGAGCACACAATGGTTCATTCTTATTTATGGTTGCTATTCATGGATCAAGAAATAAATTGGAGCTTGTTGAGGAAAAAAAGAATAAACATAGAAGGCACAGGCAAAATTAAAGTGAATTAACGTGATCAAACATAGCTATTGTTTTTGCTTCATTTAATAAACATCTTTAAAATAAGAGATATAGAACAATGGAAACAGTTTCACATGTGACAGATAAAGGTGAGGTTTTGTCAATCATGAAGTTTATTTAGTTTAATTTTATAGCATGTGCAGGTCAAAGTTGGAAACTATTACATAATAATTTATTGTTATGTGGTAATATTTATTATGTAATAAATATTAAGTACACATTATGTTATTGAATTATTATTATTAAATTACAGGCATAATATATTATATAATATATTTTATGATTTTTCAGAGTTTGGAAATTTTACAAATATACATTTCATCTTCTGTATCTCTTAACTTTTATTTATTTTGTCTTTATAAACATTTTTTAATTTTAGACATATTTCAACATCCTGCATGGAAAGTTTTTTTTTTTTCTTTCCTAAAAAATTGCTTGAGATGCATTTAGTATATTCTATTGCCTAGTTGCATGGTATGGTTGTAGATGATATCACATTATCTCTTGGCAGGCATGGTGGTACATACCTGTAATCCCAGAGACTTAGAAAGCTGGGGCAGGAGAATTGCTCTTTGAGGCCATCCTGAGCAATTTAGTGAGATCCTGTATCATAATAGAAAGTAAAAAGGGCTGGGGATGTAGCTCAGTGGTAGAGTGCCCCTGGGTTCAGTCCCTAGTACAGGGAAAAAAAAAAAAAGTCTGTAGGTTGTTACATACCCTATTCAGAAAGTCTCAGGCAGGTGGAACATACTGGGTTATGGTTCTTCGGTTTTTATAGAAGCTTTATTTTCATCAACATTCATTAGTTTTCACACTGTATTACAAATTCCCTGAAACAATTTTTGATATAATTTTTTCCTATTTTTTTTATTATTTCACATTATGATCTGCATCATTTAAACCAAGTATAAATAAAGCAACTGTTCTGAACAAAGCAGACAAAGGAAGTGGTTGCTTAGCAACAGAAATCACAGAACAGATCCTGAACTCCTACTCAGATGGAAGCTTCATAGCCCAGCTCAGTGGTGAAAGCATTTTGAGTATCCATTCTCTCATTGTGCATGCCCCTCATACTGGGAGCAGAGGCAGCTTTTGATCCTGCCATTAAATGGAAATGGAAATTAATAGGCTTCTGTAGAGTTTGTACCATTTCTTTGAGGTTCATAGATTACTATATTGAAGATGATGTGTAAGTTACACGGCTGATATACTCATGCTTTTGTTTTAAAACTGAGTGACGATGTACCTGAGAATTATTCTGAATGCTCATGGGGTGACCATATGGACTGAGCTGGAAATTAAAATGCATCTGAATCTGTGTGTGAACAAATCCAAAGCAAGCACTGGGACATTCTAGAAACGAAGTTTGCTTGATTCTCACATATTGTGAATGCTGTTGTATATAGTTCTGGGAATTACATCTGAGGGTTTGTGAACCCATGCAAATTACATCTAACTTGAATTTTAGTTCATATCAAAATTCCATGTATTTGACCATAGGAATTTTCAAAACTAATGGCAGATATCTCACTTTTTTTGTTTTAAATTTCTGTGCAATTAATATAAAATTAACAGTACATTTAAAAGTAGTTTAATTATTTTGTGATTTTGTATTAGGCTTTTTATTTCTTTAAGGATATCAGGTGCATATAATTTAATTAATCTTAATTTCTCTTTCTTATGTGGTATCAACATTAGTCCTTACAAGGCATTGTGCATTTTAAATATTTCCATAGTTAGTCATATTTTTTGAGTACCTTATCTCTCATGGGTAAGTCATACCTAATCCATGGGCTCACTCATGTTTATGTTCTTAGAGGCTAAGATGGATCAGGCTGGAATGCCCTCCTGAGTGGGCAAACTAAACCTAATTCAAACCACAAGTACAAATTTAGTAGAGTATAATAGAAACCTATTATCATACAAGCAGTGTGTTGTATGATAAGATTATGGTGAAAAGAAGAAGACAATAGGAGATAATTTGTTCATGGAGACATGAAAAAGAGTACAAAGTGGAAAGAGGTAAAGGGTTGAGGAACTAGACTGTGGACCGAGACAGGGAGGCAATAGATGATTCTGAGTGAAAACTATCTACATGGGTATGGAAGAAAGTTAGTGACTGAAAATATGTTCTGGATTTTCAAAGCATCGTGTTCTGGGTTTTGCGGTTTAAGCAAACCAAACAATTAATAATCAATCATAGTCTTTGTTCTAAGGGTTCAGAGTCAAATACGGAGTGGGGGGTGCATGAGCACATAAGTAAATGAGGCTAAGTGTTTTAGTTAGCTTTTTCGTTGCTGTGACTCAGGACTCGACCAGCACAATGTAGATGAGGAAAGGTTTCTTTGAGGGCTCATAGTTTCAGAGGTCTTAGTCTAGAGAAGACTGGCTCCACTCCTTGAGGCTTGAGATGAGGCTGAACATCATGGCAATAGAGGGGGCTGAGGAAAGCAGCTCACATCATGGTGATCAGAAAGCACAGAGAGAGACTCCACTCTCAAGATACAGAATATATACCCCATAGCCATACCCCAATTCCCATCTCCTCCAGTCAAACCCTACCACTTCAGTTAATCCCTATTAGGGGATTAAATCACTGATTGGGTTAAGACTATTACAAACCAATCATTTCTCCTCTGACTATTCTTGCATTGTCTCACATGTGAGCTTTTGGGGGATACCTCACATCCAAACCATAACAGTAAGTGTAAGAACAGCTAGGTTCACAAGATATATTGCAGAGTAAAAAGGAGAATTGATCAGAGTAGGCTATGCTTATTTACTATTCCCTACCAATTCTAGAAGAGTTCAATTTAGCATGCAGTTAAGGGATTTCCAGGTACATCTTCACCAAGATCCAATATTTGCTGCCTGGCACAGTCTAATTTTCAAAGATGACTTGCACATTTCTTGGAGTTCTATTAGTGATGATCAATCATGTGATTTTTCTCACCTGCCCAAATCCTGATTAGTTTAGGGCTTGTCCTTTCTGAGCAGTTGCCTCTCTCCCTCTCTAACATAAGTGAATATATTCTTTTCCAAAATTCTCTTTCATTTAAGTAGATTCTTTCTTTAAAAAATATTCTCTTCCAAAATTCTCTTTCATTTAAGTAAAGTAGATTCTTTCTTTTAAGACCTATAGCAACTACACAAAGGATCATAGAAAAGGAACTGCTCAGAGGTACTTGACTCAAAGTTCTTTTTAGTTCTGTGATTATTTTCACAGTTTCAAACTCCCTGTGAAATGAAAACATACATATACCTAGATAGAGAAACACACTGGAACTGCCCAAAGTGTTAATTACTTCCCTCTCACCTCTCTAATTTGTTGTGGTTGAAATGAATTCGTGATCAGCATGGGGATTCTTGGCAGGTAGGTGGCTCTGCACAGAGATTGTCATAAATTATGTTTGTGTAAATAAAAAATCTCTACAGATTTCATAGTCCTGTCCTGATTACACTTTCATGTTCCTGTTCCTCGTTCCTCATTCTTTAGGAATGCAAAGTTCATTTGTTTTGAACATTAAGGCATTTTCCTAATCATTATCATCTCCTCTTTCTGCATAATGTATACCATTAGAAGACACTGGAGTCTCTCTGGATAGGAAGGAAATTAAAACTAAGGTCACTCACCCTGGAAACTATTCAGGTAGTGGAAAGCAATATCTGTCCTCAAAAGTGAGCAGAAAGAGGGCTGGGGATATAGCTTAGTTGGTAGAGTGCTTGCCTCACATGCACACAGGCCTTGGGTTCAATCCCTAGCACCACCAAAAAAAAAAAAAAAAAAAAAAAAAAAAAAAGAGAGAGAAAGAAGAAAAAAAGAAAAAAAAAGTGAGCAGGATGAGAGGGAAATTGATGACATAGAATTGACATTTCAGCCCCATCACCTACTTACCATATAGCCTTGTTAGGAATTAGTAGAAATAGAAACTTAATTTCCTTTTCTGCAAAATTAGTTTAGTGCTTTGGTCTCAGTATTGGTATCAGGATTAATTAAGATAACCAAATTAAATATTCCAACTTATAACAAGCCCTCAAAAGGTGTTGGAGTCCCCCAACTTAATTTCCCCACAATCTTTGTGCTAATACCATTGGCCTTATTTCTTGATAGCACTTTGGTGTTTTGGCCTTATCTCCTAATTAAAGCCAATTTGTGAATTTAAGCATTGTGCATTGTCACATGTCTGGTGTTGTGTAAAACTTACCTGATTGAAGAACTTGCAGTCCATGATTTCCATGTTTTGTGTGTTTTAAAAAGTATTTTCTACTGTGGACTTGAGTCTCTAAGTACATTCCCCTAATTTCTCAGACTTTCCTCACATAGCTGGAAAGTGAAATTCTGGGGGCAAAATTACAAAAGTTTTCAGTTTGTCTAATAGCATTTACACAAAGCTGTGAATATGACTGTTTTAGTCAGCTTTTTCGCTGCTATGCCCAAAGGATCTGGCCAGCACAACTGTAGGAGAGGAAAAGTTTATTTGGGGTCTCATGGTTTCAGAGGTCTTAATCCAGAGGAGGCCAACTCCATTCCTCAGGGCTTGAGGTGAGGCAGAACATCATGGAGGAAGAGTGTGGCAGAGAGAAGCAGCTCATATCACAGTGATCATGAAGCACAGGGAGAGACTCCAGGGCTAGATACAAAATATATACTCCATAACCATGCCTGAAATCAACCACTTCCTCCAACCACAACCCACCTGCCTCCAGTTACCACTCAGTTAATCCCATCAGGCATTAATTCACTGATTGGGTTAAGACTCTCGCAATCCAATCATTTCTCCTCTGAAACTTCTTGCATTGTCTTACATGTGAGCTTTGGGGGAACACCTCATATCTAAACCATAGCAATGACAGACTTATTATTCAGAGTTCCTTGTGCAATGAGAATGGGGCCATTACCACACCAGGAGGAATGTTTCACATACACTAGTTAGGGCTATGTCACTGCCTGCATTTCTACACAGATGTTTAGCTAATTTGTGTTTGTTCTTTTGTTTATTCATTAACTTACTTCTCATCAGTTGCTTAACATATGCTAATTACATTCTGCATAGCCTTGTTTTTGCAAGGCATGATGTTGCAAGGCATATATCAACATTTAGTTGATGAATTAAGTTTAAAAAATTAATAACCTTTTACAGTATTATATCACAGTATAGAAGAATCACAGTGCAGTAAAACAAGGAATTAATACTATTTCACTTTATAGATGATGAAATGGTAATTTGAGGAATTAAAGAAGATGCATCCTTTACAAACTCAGGACTTTTAAACCTATATATCTAAATACAATCATTCTACCTTTGGTTTCTACTCCTAAACACAAATGCAGATTCATGTTGGGGCTATACAAAAAAGTAGATAGTGTTATATACGATCCATAAAAATATGGCCTGGATTTTGATGACTGATATCTGTACAATTTGTTGAGACATTTATGTCTTCTCTGCTTCTAAGTTCCACACAGGACTTTATCTGTGGAATTTTTTTTTTTTCCACAAGGAGTAATATATAGGCTTCATACATTAGAATCACCTGGAAGTCAGATAAAAGGATGAATATTGGCTACCAAACTTACTGAGTTGAATTTCACAGAAGTGGGAAAGTGGAAACTGGTTATTTTAAAAACTTCCATCATTATTGTTATGTAAATCGAAGTGTGAGAATAACTGCTAAATGATTGCATCCTTCCTCCAGTATAAAAATGTAATTCCAGACACGTTTCATTACCTAGAGAGCGGTCCAGTCATGCACAGCATCCAGGTGTTGAGAGTTTTTCAGCACAGATAATCTCCGCTAGAACAGATGCTACTTGAAAGTATAGAAGAATACAGTTGTTTTAGAGGGGAAAAAAAAAAAAAAAAAAAAGGAAACACACAGGAGACAGGATGTCATTAGATTGATATTAGGACACACATTCTTGAGAAAAGTAATTTTCCTTCTAGTGTGTTTAAAATTATTGATAAATGCAGATAAGCACTGTATATGTAAGGTGGAGGTAGAAATCATAATTCACTCTTTGAAGTGTTTTTACTTCCCTAAAGAAGCCAGTAAGTAATCAAATGAGAATTTCCCTGGAGATATTTAGACCATATGCTCTAATATAATACTCTCTAAAAAAGATATGAGTCACAAATGAGAACCAAATATGGAATTTCAAATTTTCTAGTAGCCACATTATAAAAAGGAGAAAAACAAGCTAGTTATATAAATGTTAATTATATTTCTTAACCTAGCATATCCAAAGTATTATCATTTGAACATGCAAATAACATACAAATTATTGGTGAGATAGTTTACATATTTATTTCATTTCAAAATCTGGTATAGATTTTGCACTTCTAACACATCTCAGTTTGAAGTGATTCTATATAAGGAGTTCTACAGCTGCATGTCTAACGTCTAGATCACTTTGAGCTGTGCAGGTCTAACCAAAATGAGCCATGTTCAACTCTTGTGCTTATGTTCAACTCATGTCCTGTAATGGCTAGCAAATGACATAACTTTTGATACAGAATTTTCTGATGAGAAAAATTTTAATCAGCAGTAATATATAATACTTACCTTACAAGTCTACTGTACCCATTACTCTATAAGCTACAAAATACCAGATCTATGTAGACATACATAGAACTGGTATTCTGATTATTGGGAATGACCAAAACAAGAAATTACCATCATATTCAAGCTTAATGAAAAGTTGAGTTCAATAAAGAGATTGTCCAAATATTTAAGGGAACAGAAATGCTCTTTGCTTGGTACAGAAATAATGATTATGAGTCTAGTAAACAAAATTAGAATTTGTTTTTTGTTCTGTGAAGATCCTTTTTTCTCAAAGAGGATGAGGTATAAATGACAGGAAAACAGTACCTGTTACACACCTATTCACACTACCAACCTGAACTTTCCTTTGAAAGGGAAGATAGGACAGTTGAGGACAGCCTCATTTGTGGCAATTTATTGGGCAGCTTAAGGATTCATTGACATTCTAGACCTATAAATAGTACTGATTTCCCCATCAGGAAAAAATCCTATCTTTGTCTTAACAATTTGAATGTGTAATGCTGAAGTTCACCTATTTATTTTAGGGTTTTGTAGCAAGTATGTAATGTGTTGGCATTCTGGAAAAATATGGCTGAAAAAATTTGGTTCCTTTGCTTCAAAACCTGAGGCTATTCTGAATACAAATTTACTAGCTATATTTGAATGTGTTCTGTAATTGTATCATGAATAGCACAATTTATGTCCCCAAATGAAATGACAAAGGAATACTAATCTTTTCTTGAAATGATTCACATAAAGAGAAGAATGGAGTCTAATAGTGAATATTTCATGGAGTTTATGCAGAGAATCAAAAAGGGTACAGCATTAAATATTAAGGTAGGTTTAATAACTACTTATTGATCTAACTATTTGTGACTGTAAAGGGAGAGATAAATGAGGAGATACTGTTAGGCTTGGATTTTGTTACACTTAGTTGACTCAAATTCATTGCATTTTGGCAGAAATTTTCCTCTTATTATTTTACAAATTAATGCAAGCTAAAGTTTCCAGTATAGAATACATTAAAGTTTCTAATTTCATTTTCAGAGACTATCCAGGAACTTACATTTTCTGAATTTTTCTTTCTAGGACCTAATATATAGAATGGTTAATAATTGAAATTATATGTTTATGATTTAGTGTATTTTTGCTTGCTTATTCAATCTGCAATGTTACTTTTGTAGTTCTGGTATCCAAAATAGTAAAACAGATTAATGTGTCTTTGTTTTCAGCAGAACTAGCTCTAGAGGTAATTGTAATTAAGGTAATGACTTAGGGTTTTACTCCCACACATGCCATGTTCCATGGGTTGCCATGATTTCATTTGCACTTTTCAGATTATGAGACACTGAGAGCATGTACAATATTCACAGCAAGGATTAGAGACACCTTGTTGAAAGCAAAACAACAAAGAGCTGAAAATAGCAAAGCCAACATCCCACTTTTTCTTCACTTCTTTTTCTCATTAGCACAGATTATTTTCCAGAAATGGTTTCTTACCAGATGATTCTCTAGCAAACATCTTTTTAAAGTTCATTTTCTCTTTCTTGAGCTAGTTCTAATTTAAGATGGTTGGAAATGTTAATTATTAACACTATCTCATTCAGGTACTTCAGCAAGAATCTTCTGAGAATCCAAAGGAATCTGGTGCTACAGTAGTGTTTGTGGGGAAAAAAATTACTACCATCACTATGAAGATTATAACAATAAAAAGTTAAAACTTAGGAATTCGTAAGGAATATCTAAAATGCTATCCAACTGACAAACATGATTAGGAATATGTCAGCCTCCTTTGAAAAAGTACCTTAAGTTTTTGCACATCTCATACATTACTTTCTGCAAATGGTTATCGCATCCTTACTATGCATGAAGCTGTATAGTAAAACCCGGGGATTTCAGGAAGACTAACATGTAGTCCTGAGACTCATTTTGTCTAACTCTGCTGGAGAGAAATGACCATGTGAATAATACAAACTATATAATAGAATCATGTCCATGATTCTTGGGAAACCAAGATGTGGGGTTCTTTTTCCCTGACTGGCAATAGGGTAGACTGAAGAAGGAATACTTTTTTGCGCAGCTGTTTGCTAAATGAAAAGGACAAAGAAAATCACTCTAGGCAAGAAGGTCATCAAAAGAAAACACAGTTCCTCTAGTGAACTATAGGATGTATGGTACTGATGGAAGTATTTAAGGATGTGTATGGGAGATTGATACAGGCCAGACACTGAAAGGAATAGATTCTTTCACTAAATTTTAGAATTTAACATTTGGGGATCACCTAAAATTATAAGGTTAGCACTCTAACTTCTGCTCTAGTCTGAATGCCTAGATCCCCCCAGATTCATACGTTGAAATCACCACCCTCAATGTCGTACTATTAAGAGGGGGGCCTTGGGAGGTTACTAGGACATGGGAGCAGAACCCAAATGAATAGGATTACTGCACATAGAAAGGAGGTCCAGGAGAGATTCCCCCACTTCTTCCACCTGTGAGGACTCTGTGAGAAGACCATTTGAGAGGAAGTGGTCCCTTTCCAGACACCAACTCCACTAGCACATTGATCTTGAACTTTTCAGTCTCCAGAACTGTAAGAAACAATAAATTCCTACCATTTATAAGCTATCTACTTTATGGTATTTCATGTAGCAACTCAAATGAACCAAAACAGATCCTTTTTAGAGATAGATCACTCTGTTAAGCATTGTGAGGGTTATTTATTGATAGACTGAGACTTGGGTGGGGGGCGGTGCAATTAGAAAGCATTATAATAATCTAGGTAAGAGATGAGGGGGGCATAAAATAAGCACCAGCAATGAAAATAGAAAAGGAGATGGATTCTAGAGATATGTAGAAACAAGAAGTGGCAGAACAATTTCTGAATGGATATGGCATTAAAAGAAAACAAGAAATTTAAGATGATTCTTATATTGAAATTTGGGCAACTGGATTTTTATTGCCTCAGATTTAAGGGGTAGGATGGTTGCTATGGCTTACCTTCTACTCTGTATACATAATATTGTAGAAGGATACTGAGGCACACACTCAAGAATTTCTAAGGGATTCTAGGAATCATGTTTCAGTCTGTTTCCTACATAATATATTTTTCTGCATTATTCTAAGGAATTGCTGAGCATATTTCTGAATCATTCTCTCTTCAAGATTGTTGCTCCTCTTTCCTTGCTAACTTTCAATCATTTATTGCATATTATATCTTTTGGTTGGAATTGCAAAAATGATAGACTGAAGTCATGTTATCTCAAAAACAAACAAATAAACAACAACAACAAACAGAATATTGGAATTCAGCAGGTAATTTGACAGAATTATTGGAAGGTTGAAGAAATAATGAATGAATGTAGTAGTAATTCATTCTAGAGACACTGCCACATCTTTTACAGTACAGTGGTCAAAGTATTAAATAGATCAGACTGTAGTTGGAGAATTATTAAGCCAGTGAAGCAATAGATAGCAGAGTCATTGAGTTGAAATGATGTGTATGATATTTTTCATAGTCTTTCCTTCCTTTGGGAATGGGCAATGGATTAATACAATTGCCTTAGGTCACTTTGAGTAGTGAGCAAATTTTATGCATTTATAATAGTATTGCAATTCCCAAATATCAACAGGCAGCTGGGGTCAGAAAACTTTTATGATGCAGTTGTGATTCTGGAAGCATCCCACATACTGTACAACTTGGAACAGGGCCTGGCCATGTCAGAATTAAGGATCCCATAGTTTCCTAGTTTAGAGAGACTAAACACTTAGAGAAGGATAAAAATGCTTTTCTGACACTACTTAGTGCTTGACTCCATCTGTCTTTCCCCGGCAATTTTCATCTCAAGGTGATCAGATGTTGCATGTGCTTGGGGACATGGTTTCATTTTGTCACTTTCGGCAATATTAGAACTAAGCCAGATTTAACTTCGGCATCCAATTTGCACTTTTCCTTGCGTTTTCCCCCAAGCAACACTGCCTACCCCAACCTCTCCAGACACACAGTATTATGCTTCTTTCTAAATTTTCCCTATCTTGTCTATCAAAACTTCTTTCAGGAAGGCACTGGATAAACTCCTTCACACTATGGATTATATTTCTGGTAAGGCATAACATGTTAATCCTTTTTGTTAGTACAGCTTTTTCTTCAGACATAGAAACTAAATGTTCATAGGAGTGTGACTGTAAGGTACTAGCAAATAAGGTATGTGATGAGGAGACAGTTATGGCGATCTCTGGTATGTCTGAGAATCATCACCCTGCTCCAATTAGTGACATTTCAAGACAGATGCTCTCTTTGCCTTTCTGATTTTGCACCTTGAAAAGTGTAAAGTATCCCAAAAGTGACTCAGATATCCACATTGACCCCTCCTGCCCCTGCTCCATGCTGTACCCCAATGACCTGTGAGGATGTTCCAAGTGTCAGCTCTCTTCCATGTATCTTATTTATTTATTTATTTATTCTTTTTGGCCTGCCTAATTACTCAATATGTATAACTTTCCTCTTTAAATTGTCTACAACATTCTATCACTTTGGGCTCTCTTTCCATCCAAATCCTTCTTCCACCATGTACTCCAAGCTCCCGAAATTAAAAAACAAACCAAAATTTTTAAAATGTTCCTTAATGTTCAATATTCATTTCCATAGAGGAGCATGCAACTGATAAGAACAATAACAAACAAGAGGGACTTCCAACAAATAGATACTCTGAAGCCTCATAAGGAAATTTTCCAATGCTCCACATCCCTCCTGACTTATAAAACTGGTTCAAAAACTACATCTGAAATGAACTAAAAGTTATATGTGGAAAAAGCAAAGTTATTATTTCTGTTTATAATTTAAGGGTCAGAAAACTGAAAAAAATAGAATTGAAAGAGAAACATTGTAAATAATTTTTAAGGTGGGAATTCATTAAAACCTTCATAAATATAAAATTAACATACAATTTTATATCTACTTTTAAGAAATATATCAATCTAGTTTTGATAATTGACTAAATTTAGCATCTATGATTAGAAGATTCTAAATTTTTTGTAAGAACATCATCAGAGGAATGCAAATATGAATAAGTAAATATTATTCAACCAAAATAATCAAAACAATCATTGAATAGGTAAATACTTTTATTCACTTGTTAGTTTCTAAAGATTCTTGCTTGCAAAATCATACCATGTGAAAGTCTTAAACATAGAAACAAAGGTATTTAATTAGAATATATTCATTCGTATTTATAAAGCCATTATTCTTCCTTAAAGCCACTTTGTTTTTTTTTTCTCACAAATTCAAACATGAAGGGAAGACATTGCACATGGTGACTGGGAGGGGCAGGATCACTTCAAACCAAACTGTGTCCTCTTTTGCCCTCTTAGAAGCCCAAGTTGGTTTGTTTTATGGTTATTTTCATCTTAAAAAAAATATGCCCAAGAGACCTAACATAATTTTTCTGAATAGAAGAATTTTTAAATATTTCTATGCCAAGTTATTTTTCCCCTATGATTTTTAATCCCAGACTGTCATCCAAATTCCAAAGACATGACTCCTGTGAATTCAGTAAAACCTAATTTCTTTCTAGGGATCATTAGCAAAACATTTTGTGGATTTAATCAAGGAAAGGTCTCATTTCTCAGTGGCTCAGTCATATCCTCCTCCATCCTCACCCCTTTTATTCTGATTATAAAAAGCATCAGGAAATGAAATAGGGACAAATCTTAAAAAAAAAAAAAAGATAAGAAGATAAGGTGAAAACCAAATAATAGCCTTCTTCCTGAGAGGGTCATTACCTTTGTGCAGTGAAAGCCAACTGTAAATTCAATGTATACCTTTTTGGTTTGTCACATGCTCTGGCCAGCTCAGGAAACCTAACTTTCTGACTGTTGGTCAAGAAATAAATATAGTGTATAAAAGAATTTTGCTGGAAAATATTTAGTGAAAATATAAGTTATAGACATGTTGGCAGGTTTACATATACCAAGGAGGGATGGCAAAACAGCCAGGTTATTAGCAAAACCAGGGATCCCTTTATTTTCCCCAGACCTTAAGGGGCAAGAGACATGGAGCCCAATGAAAGCTGGACCCATGGAAGAGGGGCAGCCCTACAGTTGCTGTGGCCATAGAAAGATGTAGCAATGGTACTGTCAGTATGTTGAGCAAAGCCACCAAAGGGCAAACCTTGCATTATAGGGAGTTGGGGTGAAATAGAATAACAGAATTACTGACATGTTTGCACTACTGTCATTCTTATTTTTCTGTACCTAAACCTGAAATTCAAGGATATGGGCAGTATGTTTGGTGTCAGGGAGAACTGAGAAAGGAAAAAAAAAAAAAAAAAAAAAAAAAAGAAAAAAGAAATAGGTGCTTTCTTTCCCATGGTAAAAAGCACAAATATGCTTTCTTTGCTTTAATGTCAAAATTAATTTCCAGGCATTATAAAGAAAAGCATTATTGTTTTATATATATGAACTTAAACAAGTGTGTGTAGAGGATAGCCCCATTTCATCCGTGCTCTTCATTCATTTATTCATTCATAAATTCATTTATGTGTTTATTTCATCAGATTTCAACAATAATCGCTAACATCTGTAAATATGTGCCAAAGAGATTTCAAAGTGTTTGATGTGTCAAATCATTGCAACTATCAATCTAGCCATATTTTCTGGGTTGTAAATCTTGATCCTGAAATCACTGGTAGACTCACCTAACACCTGACAATTTGTGACACCAGGTGCTATTATTATTGCAATTTGGCAAAATGAGAGTAAGAAATTTAATGAAATTGCTTAAGGCATAGAGCTACTAAATGACAAAGGGGAAATTTGAGCCCAGGAAGATTGATTCTAAAGCTTTAGTTCTTAACTACTGTTTGGTTTGAAAGACAAATAGTCAGTAAGCACCTACTATGCAGTGGGATCTTCTCAGCATTGAGAATGAGGAGATTAAAAACAAAATTCCTATACCATGTAATATATATTCCAGTACTAGAAATAAATCACAACCAAATAAATTATTTTATAATATGATTTTAGGTTGAAATAAATGCTATAAATAATAAAATAAGGTGGGGTAAAGTGTTAGAGGATATATAAGGCTAATGATGTGAGTAGACTCTCTGTAAGGGTAATATTCAAATATAAATGTAAGATGTGAAAATGTTATGCTTGTAAAAATGTGGATAAAAAATCTTTCAAGCAAGGGAAGAACAGATGCTACAACCCTTATATCTTTCAAGGAAAATAAGGGCAGTGAAGGTGTAAAGGACACCAGTTGGCAATAAACTATTGGTAAAGTATTTATAATGCATCAGATTCTGTGCTAAATATGAACATTTAATCTTTTACAACCGTGTGAGGAAAATCCTATTATTTGCTCTAATTTATAGATAAAGCAAATGACACCAAGTGCCATACTGTTATGGGCTGATTTGAAAATCAGCCCCAATTATCCCATTTTGTTCAGACACCTCACCCTGCATGAAATTGGCACCGCTTCCAAATGAGCCCACTAGCAAAAAAGCTAACACCTCCACTCTCACCCACCTGTACCCTGACCATAATATCCTTGCCCTATGAAACTAATGCAAGATTGTTTTTCTGAAAATGTAAGTTCTGCCGTTCTAAAAATGTAATTTCTGAGAATGTATATAACCTGGTACTTGTGATTATAATTGCCTCTCCGCCCCCTACCTCACCCCGCACCCTTCTTTGTGGTTTTAGTCTTTAAAAATTGGTTCCAACCCAAATTGAAAAATGCTCAAATCTAGGCACACTCAGCTCTGGCCAGAAATAAAGGATTTTTCTTTACCTTTAAAGAACCTGGAGAATTATTTGGAAATTTGGAAATAGCGCCTTAACAACACAACTAGTTAGGTAAGTCTACCAGTAAATTGAGGATCAAGATTTTTAGCACAGGCAATATGGCTGGCCTGTAAGTACCTCAGCCATTCTTGTATTTTTCTTTCTGGATTGATTCTCTAATCACCCATGTTTTACCTTTGACCATCTCTTTATCCTGTTTTTAAATTTTCATAAACATTTTCTTAATATTGTTTCATTAGACTTCAATTTTATTTTGTTCTTACTTTTTTTTTATTAAATCCTTTTATTCTGTGGATAGACTTGAGGCCACTGTAGATTTTGAGATTTTCTTTTGCCTCCCACATTGCCTTTGTATTTTACTTAAGTAATCTATGGATTCTCTCACAAGAATGATTTCTCCAAAATTCTGGTGAACTTTGGATGGCTTTATTTGTAGAGAGAAACATTGAAAATTTGATTTGAGTCTCTGGGTTGGGTTGTGAACTTCACAACAGGTAGTTGAGGAGATAAGCCCATTTCCTCAAAAGATATCCAAATGCCAATATAGTGGTGAGGGAAAAATTGATATTTGACTAGGGGCATTAATGAACTAGAATGAGGGGAAGATGTTATGGTCTTATATTTTAATTTGTAGATTCTGTAACTTATTACTTTTTTCTTTCAAATGAGTTATAGCTCCAATTTTTGGGAAAGTCCACAAGAACAGAGGTGAAATTGAAACTTGCAAACAATTCATTAACTCATTTGTTTAACAAACACCTAGTCTTTGTCAGACACTTTACTAGATGATGAAATTACAACAATGAGAAAACAGGCACACCATTAACTAAAGTCTCTATTTTTTACACAGTTCACTTTTTGTAACTGATGATCAACATTCTATCTGTTGTAGTGGTGCTTGTATTGTGTGGTATAATGTCTGGCTCAAACATTTTTAAAAATAGAAATGTTTAATTTTATGTTTTTAAGATTTTTGTTTTACCGTCTTGTTTTTCTTTCAATTTTGAAATCAGGTTTTAATTTCAGAATTATGACTCATTCTAGAATCACTACGAGAATATCATTTTATTCTTTTTATTCATTTCAACATAATCTCTTTTGTCATTAATTTTGTTTCTTTGAAGGTTTTTAGTTTGTTGACATTGATTAGTCTCTAAATTTGTTGCCACATTTCTAAAAGGATATTGTTTTTGTATGTACATGTTGTGGAAAAGAGGTAAATTGTTACTTTTGAGAAGATGGAGGGTATTTCTTCAGCCTCAGCAGGTCTTCACTTACTGTAGCTTTGGGCCATCTTGGGTTCTTGGGTGGTTTTTGAGAGAGGCCTGGTCATGAGTCTGAGGACAAAGGATGAGTCCTTATTGCCCTGATTCTCAGGCCCCAGCAGTCATGTCTTCTCAGTCACCAACCACTTCAGAGAGTAGTGTTAAGTGTCCTTTTACCGTGGTTGTTGCTCTGAGAGTAGGGAAAGTTAAATTCAATTAACTTTATTCTGACTACATCTTATATTTCCCAGCCTTTATAGCCTCAGTTTTTCAGTATCTAGTTGGTTCATTTAGGAAGGAAATGTGGGTGCTTTGTTGTTGGAGTTCCTAGTCATGTGTTCTTTTGTTTTTCTTTCTTTTTCAAAATACCTTCTGACTTCTGTTTAGGGTAGTATTTCCTTCTGTTCTTTTGAGTGGGTTGTGATCCCACTCAGCAGTTTTCTACTTTCTGCCATCTAGAATGTCCTCACTCTCTTGCTTTCAGGTGGTTATTATGTACTTCTCATGATTTTGTTATAAAAATATTTATTGTATAGGTTCTTATGAATTGGAAGAGAGATGATGAGTTACTGGAACTTTTTCTCTCTGATATGTACTTTAACTTCTTCTTCTTCTTCTTCTTTTTTTTTTTTTTTTTTTTTTTTTTTTTTTTTTTTTTTTTTTGCCATTGGTGACTTATTCTACTTGCCACTTTTCTCCAACTCTAATTTTGAAGGTATGTAAGAATCATGGATTTTCCAGTATTATCTTACCACATATTTTTATACTTCATATGAAAAAAAAACTTTAATAACTTTAAGCAATGTTTTTCAGTATATAGTTTTAAACTATTCAGTTTAAGAATTCATTTAATTTGTAAAGTGAAGATCTTGAGATATTTTTCTCTCCCTCTCTCCAGAGGGATATACAACAATTACATTCTCTAAATCCTTGCATTTCTAGGAAAGTCTAGGTGTTACTTGCACACATACAAAAATCACTTGGAGAAAATGAAATTATATGTACGTAAATATATTTCCCCAGATATTGCTGCATTTCTTTCTGGTAGTTCTTATTGATTGACTGCTTGGAGCCTCACTATACACACGTGTGCTAGTTCAATTCCATTCTTAGAAACAGAGCTGCGGGTTACAGAGAAAAGATTGATGTACAGATATTCAAGCAAAATTACCAAGTCTCATAGGCATTTATCTAATTTCCCTCTATTTCTCTTTCAACATAGGAATTTTTCCTCTGTTCAGTGTTTGGTAATCTAGCATTGAAAAATCAAGACCATGAAAAAACTACAATCTTTGAGGATATTAAGAAAATTCCTGTCCTAGATACAAAGAAACATGAACCAGGATTTTCTTAGCCCCTTCTGAACGTTGAAATAATTATTATTCAACAAACAGAAGTATGAACTTGGATTTGGAATTTGGTAAACAATGCACTGATCACCTAAAAGTTATAAACAGTAGCATAAATGGATGTCTTTCTATCTGGTTAAAAAAATGTTTTTCTTAACTAGGTCTATCTTTGTAATGAAAATAAATATCTTTTATTGTTATTTTTTTATTTTCATATTTTTAAAATTTATAATAGTAGTATGTATTACAATTCATAATGCACATATATAGCATCTTTTTACATACAACTGTTTATATACAAAGTATATAAGTACCATTCAGATCTTCAATCATGCATTTAGGATAATGATATCAATCTCATTCAACCACCATTTTTTTTTTTCTTTCCCCCCTCCTTCCTCCTTGCTCCCTCCCTTCCCCTCCCTTTCCTTTGACCATTCTAATGTTCCTCTAATCCTCCTATGTACCCCCATCCAACAACACTGTGAATTAGCCTCCTTATATCAGAGAAAATATTTGGTATTTGGATTTTGGGGATTGGCTAACTTCACTTAGCATTATATTCTCCAACTTCATCCATTTACCTGCAAATGCCATTATTTTATTCTCTTTTATTGCTGAGTAAAATTCCATTGTGTATATATACCACATTTTCTTTATCCACTGATCTACTGAGGGACATCTATGTTGGTTCGACAACCTACCTATTGTGAATTGTGCTGCTATAAACATTGAAGTGGCTGTGTCACTGTAATATGCTGTTTTTAAGTCCTTTGGGAAGAGACCCAGGAGTGGGATAGCTGGGTCATAGGATGGTTCCATTCCCAGTTTTCCAAGAAATCTCCATACTGCTTTCCATAGCGGTTGCACCATTTTGCAGTCCCACCAGCAATGTAAGAGTGAGCCTTTCTCTCCACATCCTCTTCAACATTTATTGTTGTTTGTGTTCTTGATAGCTGCCATTCTGACTGGAGTGAAATGAAATCTTAGAGTAGTTTTGATTTGCATTTCTCTAATTGCCAGCGATGTTGAGCATTTTTTCATGTATTTGTTGATTAATTGTGTATCTTCTTCTGAGAAGTATCTTTTCAATTCCTTAGCCCATTTATAGATTGGATCATTTGGTTTTTTTGTTGTTAAGTTTTTTGAGTTCATTATATATTTTAGAAATTAGTGCTCTATCTGATGTGCATGTATTAAATATTTGTTCCCAATTAGTTGGCTCTCTATTCACCTTACTGATTGTTTCTTGTGCTGAGAAGAAGCTTTTTAGTTTAAATCTATCCCATTCATTAATTCTTGGTAATAATTCTTACGCTACAGGACTTATTAAGGAACTTGGGGCCTAATCCAATATTTTGGAAATTGGAGCTTACTTTTTCTTCTGTTAGGTGTATTGTCTCTGGTCTAATTCCTAGATCCTTGATCCACTTTGAATTGAGTTTTGTGCATGGTGAGAGATAAGGGTTTAATTTCATTTTGTTGCATATGGATTTCCAGTTTTCCCAGCACCATTTGTTGAAGAGGCTATCCTTTCTCCACTGTACATTTTTGGCGCCTTTGTCTAATATAAGATAACTCAAATTATATGTATTAGTCTCTGTATCCTCAATTCTGTACCATTGGTGCCAATACTATGCTGTTTTTGTTACTATTGCTCTATAGTATAATTTAAAGTCCAGTATGGTGATGCCCCCTGGTTCACTTTTCTTGTTCAGGATTGCTTTGGCTATTCTGGGTCTCTTATTTTTTCAAATGAATTTCATGACTGCTTTTTCTATTTCTTTGAAGAATGACATTGGGATTTTGATTGGAATTGCGTTGAATTTGTATAATGCTTTTGGTAGTATGGACATTTTGACAATATTGATTCTACCTATCCAAGAGCAAGGTAGGTCTTTCCATCTTCTGAGTTCTTCTATGATTTCTTTCTTTAGTGTTCTATAATTTTCCTTATAGAGGTCTTTCACCTCTTTTATTAAGTTGATTCTCAGGTATTTTATTTTATTTTATTTTATTTTTTTTGATGCTATTGAAAATGGGGTAGTTTTCATCATTTCCCTTTCAGGCTTTGTCAGTGATGTACAAAAACGCCTTTGACTTATGGGTATTGATTTTGTATCCTGCTACTTTGCCGAATTCATTTACTAGTTGCAAAAGTTTTCTGGTAGAATTTTTTGGGTCTTCGAGGTATATTATCATGTCATCGGCAAATAGTGCTAATTTGAGCTCTTCTTTTCCTATCTGGATCCCTTTAATTTCTTTCATCTGTCTAATTGCTCTGGCCAGAGCTTCCAGTACTATGTTAAATAGCAGTGGTGAAAGGAGGCATCCCTGTCTTGTTCCAGTTTTTAGAGGGAATGCTTTCAATTTTTCTCCATTTAAGATAATGTTAGCTCTGGGCCTTGCATAAATAGCTTTTATAATGTTGAGATATGTTCCTGATATTCCTAGTTTTTCCAGTGTTTTGAACATAAAGGGGTGTTGTATTTTGTCAAATGCTTTTTCTGCATCTATTGAGATAATCATATGATTTTTATCTTTAAGTCTATTGATATGTTGTATTATGTTTATTGATTTCCGAATGTTGAACCAGCCTTGCATCCCTGGAATAAACCCCACTTGATCGTGGTGCATTATCTTTTTGATATGTTTTTCTATCCGATTTGCCAAAATTTTGTTGAGGATTTTTGCATCTATGTTCATTAAAGATATCGGTCTGAAGTTTTCTTTTTTGGATGCCTCTTTGCCTGGCTTTGGAATTAACGTAATATTGGCCTCATAGAAAGAGTCTGGAAGAGCTCCCTCTTTTTCTATTTCTTGAAATAGTTTGAAGAGCATTGGTATTAGTTCTTCTTTAAAAGTCTTGTAGAACTCAGCTGTAAACCCATCAGGTCCTGGACTTTTCCTTGTTGGTAGCTTTTTGATGATATCTTCTATTTCTTCTCTTGTAATCGATCTGTTTAAATTGTGTATAGCCTCCAGATCCAGTTTAGGCAAATCATAGGACTCTAGGAATCTGTCAATGCATTCAGTATTTTCTATTTTATTAGAGTACAAGTTTTCAAAGTAATTTCTAATTATCTTCTGTCTATCTGAGGTGTTTGTTGTGATATTCCCTTTTTCATCATGAATGTTAGTAATTTGAGTTTTTTCTCTTCTTTTTGTTAGCATCGCTAAGGGTCTGTCAATTTTGTTTATTTTTTCAAAGAACCAACTTTTAGTTTTGTCAGTTCTTTGAATTGTTTCCTTAGACTCAATTTCATTAATTTGTGCTCTAATTTAAATTATTTCCTGTCTTCTACTGCTCTTGGTGTTGATCTGTTCTTCTTTTTCTAGTGCTTTGAGGTGTGATGTTAAGTCATTTATTTGTTGTTTTTTTTTTTTTTTTTTTTTTTTTTCCTTTTAAAGAATGAACTCAGTGCAATGAATTTTCCTCTTACTATTGCCTTCATAGTGTCCCAGAGATTCCTATATGTTGTATCTGTGTTCTCATTTACCTCTAGGTATTTTTTAATCTCCTCTTTGATGCCTTCTTCAACCCCTTGTTCATTCAGTAGCATGTTGTTTAGCTTCCAGTTGATGGAGTAGTTTTTCTTATTCCTTGTTTTGTCGTTGACTTCCAATTTCATCCCTCTATGGTCTGATAGCATGCAGGGTAGTATCTCTATTTTTTTTATATTTGCTGAGAGTTGCCTTGTGACATCATGTATGGTCTATTTTGGAGAAGGAGCCATGTGCTTCTGAGAAAAAAGTGTATTCTTTTACTGCGGGATGAAATATTCTATATATGTCCGTTAGGTCTAAGTTATTAATTCTTTTAAGGAGGCCTAAAATTTCTTTGTTTAGCTTTTGTTTGGATGATCTATCCATTGGTGAGAGAGGTGTGTTGAAGTCCCCTAGGATAACTGTGTTGTGGTCTATTTTACTCTTGAACTTGAGGAGGGTTTGTTTGATGAATGTAGGTGCTCCATTATTTGGGGCATATAGATTTATGATTGTTACATCTTGTTGATGAATGGTTCCCTTAAGTAGTAAAAAATATCCATCTTTGTCCATTTTGATTAGCTTTGACTTGAAGTCTACCTTATTTGAAATGAGAATGGAAACCCCTGCTTGCTTCCGCATGCTATGTGAGTGATAAGACTTTTCCCAGCCTTTCACCTTCAGTCTATTGATGTCTTTTTCTATGAGGTATGTTTCTTGGAGACAGTAAATTGTTGGGTTGTTTCTTTTAATCCATTCAGATGATCTGTGTCTTTTGAATGGCAAGTTTAGGCCATTAACATTCAGGGTTATTATTGAGATGTGATTTTTATTCCCATCCATTTTTTTTTTTGTATTATGGTCTTTAGTTTGATTTGGTTTCTCTTCTGGTTGGTATTTCCCTTAGTTTAATATCTCCCTTTGTTGATTTTCATTGTTATTTTTCTTTCTTCTTTTTTTTTTTTTTTTTTTTTGTGGTACCGGGGGATTGAACTCAGGGGCACTCGACCTCTGGGCCACATCCCCAGCCCTTTTTTGTATTTTATTTAGAGACAGGGTCTCACTGAGTTGCTAAGTGCCTCGCCATTGCTGAGGCTGGCTTTGAACTCGCGATCCTCCTGCCTCAGCCTCCCAAAGTGCTGGGATTACAGGCGTGCGCCACCGCGCCCGGCTTTCTCTTCTTCTTCATGGAAAATTTTGCCCAGGATGTTCAGAAGTGCTGGCTTTCGAGTTGCGAAATCTTTTAACTTTTGCTTGTCATGGAAGCTTTTTATTTCATCTTCGAATATAAAGCTCAATTTTGCTGGATATAAGATTCTTGGTTGGCATCCCTTTTCTTTCAGAGCTAGAAATATGCTATTCCAGGATCTTCTTGCTTTTAAGGTCTGGCTTGAAAAGTCTGAACATAGTCTGGTTGGTTTCCCCCTATATGTAATCTGCTTCCTTTCTCTTGTGGCTTTTAATATTCTCTCCTTGCTCAGTATATAAGGCATTTTCATTATAATGTGTCTTGGTGTGGATCTGTTGTGATTTTGTATGTTTGGTGTTCGGTAAGCCTCTTGAACTTGGTTTTCCCATTCATTCCTCAAGTTTGGAAAATTTTCTGTAATTATTTCATTAAATAAATTACTCATTCCTTTGGCTTGAAACTCTGCCCCCTCCTCTACCCCAATCACTCTTAAATTTGGTCTTTTTATGTTGTCCCATAATTCTTGAATATTCTGTTCTTGGTTTCTTACCATTTTTGCTGTGTAATCTAGATTTTTCTCTAGGATATATATTTTGTCTTCATTGTCTGAGGTTCTTTCTTCCAATTGATCTACTCTGTTGGTGATACTTTCGATTGAGATTTTATTTTGGTTTATTGCTTCTTTCATTTCTGGAATATCTGTTTGGTTTCTCTTTAGAGCCTCTATCTCCCTATCGAAGTAATCTTTTACTTCCTGTATTTATTTATGGAGTTCTTTGTCAAAATGATCTTATACCTCCTGTATTTGCTCCCTCATCTATTTTTGAGTTCATTCTTAAGTTCCACAAACACTTGGAATATGCGATTTCTAAATTCCATCTCTGGCATTTCACCAACTGTGCTTGCCATGGAATCTACTGAGGAGGTATATTGATTTGTTTGTGTCACTTTCTTCCCTTGTTTCTTCATATTGCTTGTGTGTCTTATCTTCCTGCACTGTGGGACCTTGACTATTTTGATTTTACCTTAAAGCCTTATGTTGCTCCTGTAGTACAATGTTATCAGATCCCCTTATATATCCTTTACACTTTAAAATCAAACACTTTCTATTCAGAAAATCCCAGTTTGATCACAATGTACAGATTTAGTTAACCCAGATATTGTTTCCAATTTACTCTGTACGCTTCTGATGGGGTTTTATAGTTTCAAGTATTGGACACAGAGGTGATATGTTTAGGAAGAAGAAAGTGAGTATATTGAGTTGTTCTTTCTTAGAAAGTATGAGAAGAGAATTTTATGGAAGTGGTTTAGTATCAGCAGACGAGAGAGGAAAGAGAATGGAGTCAATGCTTAGGTGGAAAGTCTGATTTATATATAAACCTAACTTATGCAGCGGTTGAGAGAAGAAATAAAGAAACATGGAAAAGAGGAAAAAAATGACAAAGGAGTAGAAATTAGTATAAGAGAGAGGATGGAGAGAATGAGTCAAGAAAATAGAGAATGAACTATATATAACACCACTTTGCTATATATTTCAATTTTACCCGTTCTAGAACTCCCAATTTCTACATATAACTTGTTTTTGCCTCTGTTGAGTATGCAATGACAGGGTGTAAATAGGGAAGATGAAGGAAGAAGAAAAAATACAAAAGTGAGAAGGAAGGAAAGAAAGAAAGAGAAGAGGAGCAGAAGCAAACAAACAAACACACTGTCAATCAAAACAAAAACAAAGCAAAAACAAATAAACAAAAAAAGTTGAACCCAGGAACCAGTCTCAAACAAAATGGACCCTGGGAAGCCCTTCTTTTTTCCCTTCCAGATTAAGCCAATTGACTTGGTTCACATCAGGTCAGTAATCCTGTTAGTGGAGTCAAGGCTGTACCTTTGGCCACTTGCAGAATGGCACAAGCAGATGAGTGGCTCAGCGGGTGCCTACCTCTTGTTCTGGTCACAGCTGGGCAGCTCGCACTTCCCCTCTTGTTCTGGTTGCAGCTGGGCAGGTCACACTTCCCCTGGGAGTGGAGGGGGCTTTTCTTCAGGTTGAGTCTTGCCTGCAGCAGCAGGGAGCTGCTACTCTGGGCCCTGGAGGCCAGGCGAACTGGCAGCTGGGTCTCTCCTTCAGGGCGGGTGCACTGGCAGTCTGAACTGGGAATTCCGTCCGTAGGTCTCAGGGCCCATAGGCAGAAACGGGATCTCTCGTGGGCAGACCGAAGTGGAAACTTTAAGCCAGCTGCTGAACTGGGGACTCTGCCCACAGGTCGCAGGGCCCACAGGCTGAACCAGGATCTCCGAAAACAAATATCTTTATGTGCTTATCAGTTCTAATTTTCATGGCCATTGTTTATTTCTTTTCTTTTTTCCATGGAAGATTTTTCATGGAAACTTATGAGGGGTTTTATCATGGACACTTACCAGACACACCACCTCCCTGCTCACCTCAGTACTGGTGCTATTCCAACATAGATTTTTAAAAGATGCGCATTAAATTAATATTATTCTTCATACTACTCTCCTTTATTACCTTTATAACAGTGCTAAAATTTTAGGTCCAGCATAATAAGTAAGGCTAAAAGCTTTTATGTTTGAATTACTACTTTCATTTTCTTGATATAATGTTATTTTAAAATGTTTTTAAAGAAAAATTTAATTTCCCTAGTAGTCCAGAGTGGCTCTCATAAGTGAAATTGTATGATCTTAAGTGAATCGTTTAATATATGTACTGCCCAGTTACTGGCAGAAGCAACACTTTAAAAAATGGATCATTGTAACCCTATTGATAAGTTATTTAATTATATTCATACTGATTCATCTCACTTAAAAAAAAAAAAAACATGATCTCTAAGAACTAGTTTGATTATGCCTTGCCTAGAACATTATAACTTCTGTTATGTTAGATGAGTAGATTGAATGATGCAAATTTTAAAACTGAAGATTTTAGAATAAAAGTACAAAAAGATAAGTTATGAATGAAAATACAGTCAAGTCAAAAATAATGAATGTGTGCTTAATTTTACATGGTTTTTCCAATTAGCAGAGGTCCTTGTGGGCATCTCAATTAAAAAAAAAAACAACAAATAGTAATATTAATGTAAATTACCTTGCTATTGCTACTTATATACTTATAAAAACTATTTCCTCCAAAAGTATAGTTTGATAAGTTCATTTCCCCAATGTTCAATTTTCTTGCTAGGCTTCTCTGGTAAGAAACCATATCTAATAGCAAAAACAAAATTGCTTTATCTACAACAGGGGCAACTATTTATAAATGCTTCATTTCTTACCAAAATTATCTGAAATGTCTGACTATCCAGTTCTTCAAAATGTTATATATTTTCCTTACCCTCCTTAATCAAGTAAATGTTTATATTACTTAAAACTATTCTTAAAGTATGCAACTAATCTTTTTTATATTATAGCAATTAGAAAGGAAGTTAGAGTTTTCAAAAAAAATTTACAAGATGGTTAACTGTAATTTTCTCTCAGAGGCATAGATGCAGATTTTCTCCTGCAATATTAAACTAGTTAGTCACTGTTGCATGGCTATTACAAAGACAGAAGTGAGTCCTGGGTGGTATGAAGGGAACTTCTGAACACTTAGAAATTTTTCATTACTGTCCACTAATATTACCTCTAAAATAAGAAAGTCAATCTGTTCTTTCTAAAGACTGCAGATGTATGCAATCTCTCTAAGAAAACTATGGAGTTTCCTGGCTGGGTATGGTGGCACAAACCTGCAATCTGAAGATTAAGGCAGGAGGATTGTGAGTTCAAAACCTCTCTCAAAAAATTAGTGAGACCCTAAGTAACTTAGTGAGACCCTGTCTCAAAATTAAAATTTAGAAGGACTGGGGATATGGTTCAGTGGTTGAATGCCTCTGGGTTCAATCCCTAGTACCAGAAGAAAAAGAAAATTTTAAGGTTTCCTAATGTTGTAGGATCAAATACAGAAAAATTTGAATGTGTGCTACAAATTATAACATGAAACTAAGATGTGATAATAATATCTGTCATTCAAATTCAATGTTTCTCTTTTTGTCTCTAAAACCAACCATATGAAGTAAGATTTCAAACGAACAAGAATGTTTAGGATTTCTTAAAACAGTCCATAAAGCATTTATAAATGTTCTAAAGAAGCTAGTATGCAATATTATTTAAAAGCCCAATATAGATACAAATGTTTTTTATCTTACAAAAGCAAATTTTACTCAAAATCTAATATAGAAAGTAGTTTTCAAGTCAAATCATGTTTTAAGATATACTGGTATGTTTAACAACTCAAGGCAATACTTGAATCTATCTTTATATATATTCAAATTTATATTCTAGATTATTATGTTTGGAAGTATGTTCTTCTGAATGGACATTATCATAGTGAATGAATTTGGAATGAAGTGATTTTACGATATGCTACAATAATTTCCTAGACTCACTACATGCAAACTTTTCCTATTCTTGCATATGTATAAAAAGAACATTTATATCAGAGCAAAATGGCTATTTGGACTTCATAATAGTTATATTTCTCATTTTACACAGTGGGTACTTTATGTGAACATATCAGTGTCAGTGTAGGAGCCTGTCACAGAGTAGGTGATATATATATATATATATATATATATATATATATATCACCTACCTATATATATATATAACCTATATATATATCTGTGTGCACATATGTTCATATAGTATATAATGTTCATATATAGCATATTTATATATACAATATATATGATTTATGATGTGGATATATTTTGTGCATACATATATGATATGTGCATATGTGATATATATGTTTTTAGTTTGTTGATCTTGATTAGTATTCTTTATTATGAGGCAACAGAATATTGTTACGTGCATGTTCATACATATATGTTCATTTCATCTCTTTGTTTTCATTTTGTTTGTTTCTTTTTTTTTTTTTTTTGTAGGATGCTGTAATTCTTTAGCATAAACTAGTAATCCCAGTTACCCTCTTTCAAAGCACATGACATAAATCCTTTTCTATCTCATTTAAATAAAGGGACTGGCAGACCTTACACAGCACTGAGTTCATCAGTTAAATGCCATCTTCTGAAGATATCTCCCAATTTTCAGTGATCTTTTCCAGGATGGTACTGCCTATCTTTCATGACAAGGATGCCTGGACACTACATGTAGAATGAGCAGGATTTACAGCTTTTTTATGGGAATAGTTTTTCTCCTGTTGGGCAGATAGAAGATTACATCAATTTGCTTAACTATAAAACTGAGGTATTTAAAATAAAACCAGAGTAGGTTGTAAATTCTTTAAAATTGTGAGATTTAGAGACAGTTAAACTAAAATGTTTATTGAGTTTTGAGCCACCAGAGATAAAGTGCAGACATAATGTTACACTCAATATTTGTGGGACAACTTTTAGCAACCTAATCCACATGTATTTGTAGTCCTCCGTGGAAGAGAAGTTAAAGAAAAGAGAAAGAAGAGTAGCAGGAAAACAAAATATTTGAAGAATTAAGAACCCAATTTTTCCAAATTTGATAACTCAGAACCTATAGATCCAAAAACCTAAATGAACTCCAAGCAAAAGAAATAGGAAAGAAATTTCAGCATAGTAAATCATAATAAAATTTGCCCAGAAACAAAGAGAATCCTACATGTAGTCATAGAGATAGAAGAACAAAGATAAGGATGACAGATTTCTTATTAAAAACAATGCAACTATAAGTATGTGCCTGTTCGAATACTTGTACAAAAATATTCATAGAAGTTTTATTCTTAATATCTCCAAACTGGAAACAACCAAATATCCATCAGAAGGTGAATATATGCCAAATTTTGATGTATTTATGCAATGAAAAACTACTTATCAATGAAAAAGAATGAACTATTAATTCATGCTACAATACGGATGAATTTCAAAATAATTACTCCTGAGCAAAAAAACCAGAGAAAACAATTAGGCAGTTTATTTGATAATTTCCATAAATTCTAAAAAATAGAAACTGATCAATAGTGACATTAAATGTTAGTGGTTGCCTAGGGATGGAACAGATGAGGGGCTTGAGGAAATTATTTGAAGTGTCCCAAGAAAATTTTTAAGGAAATGGAAATTTCATTATCTTGATTATACTGATGATTTCAAAGGTGTGTACATTTGTAAAAACTTATGAAACTATATATTTAAGTATGTGTCATTTATTACATATTAACTATAATACAATAAAGCTATTGAGGGAATACAGGTTAAACTTAATGGTGAAAAACCATCACTTCAAAGTATTTTACCAATATACATATAACACCAATGAAGATTCAATAGCATTTAATCCAATTGTTGATAAATTTAATTGCAGATTCTTTAAGTTTCAAAACATGAAAAATCTAGATTAACAGAGTAGTATATTTTCATAGCTGGAAACACGGAAGCTGGAAGGGGCCAAGTGATACAGCATATTCACACTTAGTTGCAGACAGAGAAGAAAACCCATGGAAGCTAACTGATTTGTGAGAAAGTATCTTTTCACTCTGAGTATAGAGTTGTCATCATGTCATCATATTGTCTCAACTAATTTTCATATCATACTCATGAGCAATTTCAACTATATTTTACTCAGAACACAATATTGGGCATTAGTATTGATTTTGTCTCAATTAATATCAGATGGTGAGGTACTATAATTTGTCATCTGAAATCAAATGCTTCATTTAGGAGCACATTGCAATTTCAGAAAAATTATGAAATGTTGTCTCTATTTTCATATGATTTTGAGCTTCACATTCCTAATGAAAAGTCTTTCTGGATAACTTTTGTCATAGATTATTTGGATAGCCACAATTATTCTTTTGGCAATTCTTACCTGGCCCTATTGCACAAATTATTGACTGTTCAAAAATCTCAGTTTTATGGTTTTGGTTGTACTTTAATTCATAGCTGTGAGGATGATTTTGCTAAAGCCTTAATTGTTTCAATATATTTTGCCAAACCAAATGGATCGACTGCTTCTTGCTTTAAATATTATGCTTTCAACTTATTTATAAAGGACTTCCATATTGGGTTCAAATTACTTTATTGCCTCCATTATTTCTGCATTTATTTATTATGTTGGACTGCTCTATTTATCCCAAAGATATCACCAGATATGTCTTTTGTGTACCTAGAATATTTTCCAACTTGTCATGTCCTTGTTGAGAGCTCAATAATGTGGACATTCCAGATCAAATACCACCATCTACCAAGATCAAACAAGCAAAAAGAAAATAAAAACAAGTATTTCCTGTTTATAAACATGGTATCTTTCTTTCTTGTATTTAACTATACTTCCTTGCCATAGAATATGAATTTAATTTTGAATAAAATATCTACATCTTCCAACATATAAATAGGAATAAAAAATTAAATACAATTTCTTGTATGTTCAGATAGAGTATTCTCTACATGTGATTGTTACATAAGTAGTAAACCTAAAAGGCTCTAGCCTTCATTAGTGTTGTAGTTCTCATACATAAATTGTTCCCTAGCCTCCAAAAGTCAGAATATATTTGTGTAATTGCTCTTATTTTCCCTCTTTCTGCTATGGAAAACAAAATAGAGAAAAAAATTTTATTTCTATAGTTAGGAGATGGCTACAACAGTTCATTGGCCGAACTGAAGGAAAGTTGAGATTCTTGAACTTCCCTGCCTGCTTTAAAATTCTATGTAATTAGCAGGAAAAATAGAACAAAATAAAACACACAGAAAAATATACAATTCAAATAGTTCAAATCCTCAGTAAAAGTAATAAAGTCAAAGTCTTAAGTATTTCTAGACATATATTGTTATTTTATTTTTGGTATCTTTAAAAAAATAAGACATGCACAAATGATCCACATCACATGTATTATTCATATCTGAATAGGAGTACAATAAGCCATTTGCTAACTAGAAGAGATTAGAGAGATCTCACTCCATTTATTCCTAAAATATCTAAACTCAAATTAACTGTTATTTGTGCTTTGAGGTTTCCCTGCAATCTCAAGGGAAGCAAGAAACAGTGACAAGTCTGGCTTTGGGTACAGGTTTCATCTCTTTTTCATCTGCCTACGTTTAATCTTGGGAAAGGTATTCTGCAAAAATAAAATAAATAAATAAATAACAAAACATGTTCATTCTCTTCTCTGATTCCTTTATATTTTTTATGGTTCATATAGAATGTAATTGGTGAAGCACAATTACATTTTATATTCAATATGAAAATAAATAATATGTTAAACTTCAACTCCTCAAAATAATCCAAGCGTTTTAAATTTGTCTATTTCTATAAGCTTGAGAATGATTTTTAGATTATTTCACTTGGTCATCATAACAATATTTTGGTGTCACTGAGTGAGTTATTACTGTCTGCATTTTGCAAATGTTCTAAGCCAGGCCTTGGGATTGGTTTCGGGGATATATTTTTTAATAGAATTAACATACTTCCTAAAAATTGTAATTCCATAAACAGACTCACAAACTATACACTGAAAAGCTATCATATCATCTGAAGTAAAAAATGGGGTTTTAGGAGAGAAACTAATGATGAAACTATTTTGTTTGGGAGAGTCATGGAGCCCCTCCCTGAAGAGGTGACATTATAGATGATATAGAAGAGCCAGAAGGACCATACTACGGGAGGAACTGGAGGCAAAAGTTCTAAATCTGGGGAACCACATCAGGGAAGTTCTAAAACCAAGCATCTGGTTCTGTAGCAGAGCTGAAATTTAGAAGAAATTTTGGAAATTATAATTAGCATTGTGTAGCTCTTTAAAAGAGTTTTTATGTGTATAATTTCATTCAATAATAATGCTATATGGTAGAAAATTTGAAGAATGATTGATAGGTAGAAAATTTGCCATCCTCCTTTTGACTTAGATTCTATTATTAATTGTGAATAAAAAAATCTAAAATTAAGTAAAAGACATTCTGAGTGACACATGAATTGTTTGTAGGTAAAATATTCTCAAAGATATTTCCCTTTTGAACAATGCTGAGAATGACAGCATCCCTCAACTAGTCAGAACATATGATTAGATGCTAATCATTTACCTTCATTGAGCCTACACCATGTTTGGAACTTCATGTTAAGTATTTTAAGAAAAGTGACTCCCCAGAGAAATAAGTGGTTTTAACAAATTTTTAAAAATCTTCTACAGACTTACATATATAAATGTTTCTAATAATGTATAGGTGTGTGGGGGGGAGAAGAATAATAATACATATGTATATATATCCATATGCATTTCCATTTTTAAATTGCTCTACAAAATACATATTACATATATGCAAATATGTGGAAATATATGCACAAAGCTTACAGTTATTTTAAAATGTATGTATAACTGACTGACCATAAATATATTTTAATTCATGTAGAATGTAGCAAATTCTTCCCTATTAAAGAAGATGATCATATAAATATACCTAAAGGATTGGCAATTTAATTAATAGATCTTTAATGTATACTAATTTATATTTAGAAGAAGCCAGCAGCTCTGGTGTATATTGTACATTATTATAACTATAAATAGCAATAATGTAATTTACATTTCAAAAAGCTGTAAGAAAGGAATCAAAGTTTTCATCATACAGAAATGATAAATGTTTGAAGAGCTAAATGTTTAATCTGACTTAAACATTATATAATATATTCATATATCAAACATTATGTGGTACCCCATTAACAGTACAACTTTTGTGGCTTTATTTATGTTAATAAATAAAACAGACCAATAAGAAACATTAAAAGTCAGTCACATTATTCAATTTCAAAAAACATTATATTTTCTACACTTCTAAAGTAATTTATTCTTACAGTTAGATTTTCAAAACATCATCTTTGTGGAAATTATATGTTCAAAAGTAGAAGTATGTATGGAACTATCCATGTTATTGTATTTCTTGTGAACTATTTTAAATAATCTCCTATATCCTTGAGACATTATAGTCTTTTCTCCAATTTATCAAACAGAACAATCTTTTTTAAACACAATGAATACATGAGTAGAATGGGTTTATAGGATCCCTGCACATAGGTGTGTGGTAATGCTAAATATGATTACTTAGTTTCAATTGTCACTATACTTTGTAATCTTCCCTTGTATGAGCTTTTGAATTGCTTCCTTATTACTTTCAGGACTCTAGTTAAAAAATCCCATTATTAATGATGTCTTCATTTGATCACTGTTTAAAAATTGAAAGCACACTCTCCAGTCTTCCCTAGTTCTCTTATTCTAATCCATTATTCTTCATGATAAACCATCCAACAAATGTTTTTTTATTATTGTTTTATTAACTTTTATTCCTGCTGGAATTCAATCCCATAAAGGCAAATAATTTGTCATTTTGTTTTGTGTTAAAAACCCAGCCAGGGGCTGGGGTTGTGGCTCAGTGGTAGAGCGCTCGCCTATCATGTACGCGGCCCGGGTTCCATCCTCAGCACCACGTAGAAGTAGAAATAAATGCATTGTGTACAACTAAAGCAAATAAATACATATTAAAAAGAAAAACCCAGCCAGTCTGGAAGAAAGTGGGTGCTCAATAAATACTTGTCCCATGGTTGAATGAATGAAAGTGTTACAGCAGTGTGTTATAAAAAAGGGATATTGATAAATTTTTATTATCATTGTTATTAACTCTTCATGTAAATAAGTTTTCAATGTAGGGATAAGACTATGCTAGAAATTTTTAAAATTTTATTCTTCTAGGAATTTTCCCGTTGGGGAACAATATTATAATAAGTATGCAAGCACAGAGACAATGAAATAAAGAAAATTTTATTTAAGGTCTTCTTTTGAATAACCCAATTTAATGTATTGGACCTTAGAAATTTTGTCAGTGCTTTCTAGAGAGATACACATATTCTCTCTACACATGAAAATAAAACATTACTGAATATAATGGGTAGCATTTCAGATAATATAGAACAAACTTCAGATATCAGCCTAAAACAAGAAAAAAAACTGACTCATTCAGCTAAGATATAGATTATTATTTAAATGTCATTCATTGTTTGTAAGAAGGAGAGGCAGACACTAATGAAAGCAATGGGATGAATACCCTATTTTCAGAGATATGCACACATTTTATTTATTTATTCTTAATACCCAATAGGGAAAACAGACTCATATACTATTATATGAAGGACCATAAATGCTTCCTTAAACGTTCTTAATAACATAAAGGGAAACTGATCTCTGGAGAGGCAAGAAAGACACTCAGTGGATTAGTGGAAGAGCCCAGGTTAGTTCCTTGTTGTCAATCCCAGTCATACTACTGTACTGTATTCTCATTACAATGCCAAATAAAGTTACAAATCAATTTATATTAATTTAAAAAGTGATACATAAATAAGGACAAAGGCAAAGAAGCTTGTATTTAGTAATAAACAGATAAACACAATAAAACATAATAAACCAAATAAGAAGAGCTTCTTGAAGGAATGGCAATATATTTATACATTGAGAAGAGCCCAAAATATTCTTAAAGGCAAGTATTTGTTGACTATATTCGTTAGCTATCAAGGTATTTTAATCATTATTTTATGTATTTACTTTTTGAATTAATCATATTTATTTTCAATTGATACATAACTGTACATACTTGTGGAGCAGTATGTAATATGTAATGTTTTTATATATATATACATAATATAGTACTTAATTCAGGATAAGTATGCATCTTCTCAAACATTTCTCATTATGGTATACTCATTTAAAATTCTTTCTCTATTTTTTAATAACATACAATGCACTATAATTATGCACAATTATTGTACTATAGCAATTGCACAACAGAATTTCTTACTCCTATCTATCTATAGCATAGAGCTCACTGATCGAATTTTCCCAAACCCTCCTTTCCCTCCCCTTACTCTCTTCATTCTACCACTGGTAGCCAACATTTTATTCTCAAGTTTCATGAGATCAAATTGTTTAGATTACACACATAAGGAAAATCAAGCAGTATGTAACTTTATGTGCCTGGCTTATTTCATTTAAAATAATGATCTCCAGTTCTATGTTGTCCCAAATGATAGGATTTCATTATTTTTGTGGTTGGATAGTGCTCTATTACGTAATGTACCCCATTTTTCTTTGGCCACCCATCAGTTGTTGGATGCTCAAGTGCCTCTCTTTTCTTATTGTGAATAGTACTGTAATAAACATGGAAGTGTACATGTCTTTTCAACATATAGATGTCATTCTTATTATTGGATTATTCTGTAGTTTTACTAAATACCCAGTTTTCCCAATACCATTTACTTAAAAGACTCTCTTTTCTCCCCTGTGTGATCTTAGCATCCTTGTTGACGATCAGTTGGCCAAAAATGTATGGGTTTACTTCTAAATTTTCCATTCTGTTCCAATTATCTGTGTATCTTTCTATATGAAAATACCATTCTGTTTTATTTACTATAGCTTTAAGGATGTTTCTCAAGCTCTTTCTATGAGGCTAGCATTACCCTAATTACAAATCAGAGGAGGACAAAACAAAACAAAACAAAAATACTAAGGGAGTGGGGGAAGAAAAATGCTACAGGCCCAAATTCCTGATGAACATAGATGCAAATATCTTCAACAAAATACTAGAAAACTAAATCCAACAGCAAATTAAAGAGATTATTCACCATGATCTAATGGGATTTCATCCCAGGGATGCAAATATAATTCAACATATGCTAATCAATTAATGTGACATGCCATATCAACAGGATGAAGGATGAAATATGTTCATCTCAGTTGATGCAGAAAAGGCATTTGAGAAAATGCAATATCCCTTTATGATACTCTGAAAAATTAGGTACAAAAGGAATGTGCCTTAACAGAATAAAGGCCATATAAAATAAGTCAATAGCCAACATCATAATGAATGAGGATAAGGTGAAATCTTTCTCTCTAACATATAGAATAATGCAGCATGCCCACTTTGTCCACTTTTATTCAAGATACTGGAAATCCTAGTCAGATCAATCAGGCAAAAGAAAGAAATAAAGGGCATCCAAACTAAAAAAAGAGAAAGTCAAATTATTACTGTTTGCAATGACATGATCTTATATAGAGAAAACCCCAAAAACTACGCCAAGAAACTATTATAACTAATAAATAAATTTAGAAAGGCTTCAGAATACTAAACCAACATAGATGAATCAGTACCATAGCTCTATGCCAATAATGAATGATCTGAAACAGAAATAAAAAAAATCAAGCCATTTACACTCACTATAAAAACAACAACAAAATTACCTGGGGATAAATTTAATAATAAAGGTAAAAGATATCTAACATGAAAATTATAAAACATTACTGAAATAAATTGAATATGATACAAAAACATGCAAAGAACCATTTTCATGCATAGGAAGATTCAGTACTATTGAATTGTCCATATGACTCAGAGCAATCTACAGATTCAATGCAATTCCAGTAATATTAAATGACATTCTTCAAATATTAGAAAAATGCTAAAATTCAAATGTAACCTCATAAAGCAAAACAAAACAAAACAAAACAAAAAACACAAACAAAAACCCAAGGAGCCCAAGCAACCTTGAACAAAATATATATCTCAGGAAGCATTACACTATGAGACTTCAAAATAGACAAGAGAAAAGTTTTACTGTTTCAAATGATTCTAAGGCTTTTTTTTTTCATATTTAGATAGCCCTGCCTGCAAACATTTTACATGGAAATGTATGATCTTTTGTTTATTTGATTTGTTGTTTTGTTTTTACTTTGTGCTTGGTGTGTTATCATATGCTGTCTTGGACAGCAAAGTCTTGTTTTAGGTTTTGTATGAAATTTGTCAGTAATAACCAACATAAATATTTCTGCTAGAATTTACATTTAGGGAAATGCATCCAATGTAGAGAAAAAAAATAAATGAATTAAGAGTATAAATTATATCAATAAGGTCAACAGAAGATATGATAAATTATGCATATTTCAATTTTCAATGTTACTTTTATAAAGCCGTTTTCACATTTTTAAAGAAGTGCTTACTAATTAACATGTACATTAGAATTGTGATGTGCTTTATATTATTATATGACAAGTTTCTTTAGGAATAGAATAAACAGGTGTTTTACCTCACACAAGTTATTTAACCTCTCTGTATATGTCTCCTCATATGTAAAATGAGGCAAGTTAACATCTACCTCATATGGTTGCTGTAAGGATTGATTTTGTATATATAAAGCCCTTGCATCAATGCTTGGCACAGGAAAAGTATAATTCAAGTGTTTCCTATTACCATTAGTGCTACTACTTTTCTGTTACTCTTACTATTGTACTTGTTTCAGGGATTCACAGGACTGAAAAACTGTTAGTGGAATGTTCTGTCATTCTACTTTGATTTTCTTCTACGTCTAAATTCTAAATTCTCTCTTACATATATGAAAAAGAATTAGAAAAGAGAGAGAGAGAAGATAGTAAATGTATAAAGGGAAGAAATAAGAGGAGGGGCTCAGAGAGAGTGGGGAAAGTTATGGCAGTAGGGATAGGGAAACAAACTGGCGGAGTATGTGTGTGAAGAAGAAGAATTCAGGCAAGAATTGGAGAAAGGAGATGCCTATATAGCAGACCAGGATGGTGTCAATGCCAGGGAAAGGATTACCAAATAGCATTTTCCAACGATTGTAAGAAAAGAGTTGGACTATTTGGAGTTTCAGTTCATGGAAAAATTAAATTTAGCTTCTCTGTTTTAGCATGTGTTTGATCCATATGGGCTCACATTTGTATCTCTAAACAATTGCTAAGTTCTTCAAGATTTCTATCCCTGGAGAAAGCAATGCTAAATTGTCACTTCCCAGAACTACAATTGAGGCTACAAATACTTCCCTTTGATGTTTTGTGTGTCAGTCTGAATCATGAGCTACGTATAAGCAGTATCAACAGATACTAACCGCGTGGTTAGGGATACTAATTGCAATGAATCTCACTGCATATTTAAACATATTGTAAATTGCCTTGTTAAATAATTGTTACTTATTTGCAAGGTATGTAAAATTTACAAGAACATGCAGTTATGGGGGGAAAGTGCATCACTGCTTCTATTCATGGTTTAAAATCTGATGTCATAATTCTAAGAATTACTTGCAAAACAAGTCAAGAGATTAGTTGAAGGAATATCTAAAGCACCATGTAATTTTACAATAATTGAATGTAATCTGAAATATAAAATTATCACATTGTAAACTAGAAAGGAATGTTCACACACCTTAGAAAGGGGAAATCAAAAATCAAAAGTAGGAAATCAAATAATATATTTGTAGTTATATTGATTCATATATTAAATGCCCTTCTGAAAATTATTACATAGAAATCAAGAGAAAAACATAAGCATTACCAGGGTTTGACATTTTGAAATGGATATGCATATTTAAAGACTGACATATTTCACATTTAGAACTATTTTCATACTAATTAAATTTTATTTCAACATGATTTTGGAAGCTAATATGTTAAAGACCTAACAAAATAAATACCATGTGAAATTCAGAACATTTTTTTGAACTTTCTTATTTTTATTTATTATTTTTTTTTACAGCTGAGTGTAGGAAAGAAAATTGTAGTTCACTCTTAATTATAGAGTTGCAAAAGCAGCGCTGTAATTAGAGCTGTGAAAATTGTCTGGCAACAAATTTTCTTTGTAGTTTGAAGGAGGGAAAAGTCTTATTGATAGTATTTGATGTGAATTTCATCACAGAACACCAAAGCAATACACTAACTTTTAATATTTCTCTGACACTTTGAATGTGACAACTGCTAATTGTTATCATTTTAGTATGTGGTAGCCCCTTTTATACATTCTGGTTTGCATTTTTAAAAGTTTTATTATTTTTCTTTTATAGCTAGAATGTTACATTTGGATTAAAGGTGTATATAAGATAAAAAGAGGAACTGAACACTAGAGTCAAAGCTTTTACCCCACATTTTTATCTCCCATCAAAAGTATTATCTGCTTGTCAAAAATAGACATCAAATGATCTCTAACTAATTATTATCTGATCCAATTCCCTGATTTTAACAAGGGTTTATCTAAACTATGTAAAACAAATTGATACTTGATGAACTACAAATCTTTAGGATATGCAGTGTTTCTGCAGAAATGTATAAAAAGCTCACAGGAGCAATGCCTTGTTACAAGCCTAAAGGACACTGTAGTCACTAGAATATCTGAAAATGGCTACAATAACTTTTCAGGATGGAAAAACATTTTATGAAATTATTAACTTTTTACTGCATATAGGGCTAAGATTTTTTTTTTAATTTCTAAATGTCAACAAGAAACTGCATGAAAAATCTGTTAAAAACTTTGATGTATTCTTGTTGTAGTGTTCATTATTTTTTCTTGCTGAGAGGGAAATCAGTTTCCCAATCTATTAAAACAATAAATTAACTAAGTTAATCTCTAGAAATAAGGAAATGGATATAATTTAGATTTTAAAATTAAATTTCCTAATTTGGCCTCCCTGGTTTTATTACTTCAACTTAAATATATAGAAAAGTATTTTTAGTATTTCTTATATAAAACTATTCATAGTAAGTAATATTAAAAAACAGAATTGATTAAATAGATTGGTAGAATGGTTGTTACATTGTTTTCTTTCAGTTTTATATTTTTAATATGCATTGTGAAATAAAAATTTTAAAAGCACTATTTATGAAATAGTATTTCAAGTACAAAGGCATAGAATCTCTGTTTGCTTGTGGGATCTTAGAGGACATTTCATTTAACTCCTTGTTCAAATTCAGATTTTGTTCCAGGTGCAATTTCCTGCAGTCTTTAGGAGTAACCCCTTTCTATTCAGGACAAACATAAGGAACTATTGACTGGAAGCTCATGATGAGATAAGGTGGCTGCTGATTGTATTCTGTCCACACGCTAAGGTTCCAGAAATTGGACATGCATTTTTCTGAATGATGTTTAAGAGAAAACAAAAAAGCAATGAAGACATATTTGCATCATATTGAATAAAAGTTAATTCATGATCTATTGAGAAGAATACATGTCTATAAAGTCTATCTGATTGGTTTTATTATCCTAGTCAATGTTTTTAAACAAAACATTATTATCTCTATGTACAAACAGGCAAACCACAGAAACTTTTTGAAGTTTTGCCTTCCAAACATACTCATGATTATATGATATATAGAGAGATATAAGTAACTCCCTGTTTAAACTGTTCTATTAAAAATACATCCAGTGTGACATGGTGGCTCACTCCTGTAATCCCAGTGTCTCAAGAGGATGAGGCAGGAGGAGTCTGAGTTCAAAGCCAACCTTAGCAATTTAACAAGTCCCTGTCTCAAAATTATATATATAATATATATAATTACATATATAATTATACATAAAATATATATAATATATAATATAAAATATAATTATATATATAATTATAAAATAATGGGAATTTGGCTCAGTGATTAAGTACCCCTGGATCCAATCCCCATTACAAAATATATATGTGGGTATTTTATAATGTTTATTTCATGTACATAAACTTGTGCTTGCCTGTATCTGTGGTGCTGATAACACACCCTTTTGTTGCTCTTGGTGTTCGTTACACAGGGATTTTAATTTTGTAAAAATTTACCATGCTTATGATCAGATTTGGCAAATTTTTATGTAGGTATGCTATACTTCAATAGCTTATTTTTAAAAAAAAAAATCATAGTGTTCTACCTCTTTCTTTGCAAACATTTCTGTATGAATGTAAGCACACCCATGGTTACTTCCTAGGGTTCATGAGCATATTTTATTTCTTTTCTTACTTGCTCCATTGCTTCTGTCTCTCTATTTAATGACAGCTACCATGAAGCTATTAGTATATTTTTTGTTCCAAAATGGAGTGTGGAGGAGTAGTACTGGGGGTTAACCTAGGAGCACTTTACCACTGAGATACATCCCCAGCCTTTCTTAAATTTTGTGACAGGTTCTCTCTAAATTGCTTAGGGCCTCACTGTGTTACTGACAATGGCCTCAAATTTATAATCCCACTTAGTCTCCCAAATTGCTGGGATTGCAGGCCTGAGATTCTGCACCAGGTTAAAGTCATATCCTTGATATATATATTTTTCCCCTGCCACAAAACAAAAAACCTTTCTTGACAGTATATTCATGAGCTTCTGTGCTCAAACACCTTTTTTGCTGGGAGGGGTCTCTTTTGACTATCTCTTTAGAGCCTTTGTTTTTCAGAGTTGTTTGTTTTCCTTTTCTTTTTTTCCTTCTCATCTTCATTGTCTGTTATTTGGACTTCAGGGACAATTGACTTTTCCAACCTAAGGAAGAGTTCAAGCTCTGAGTTCTCTTTATGGGCTGTTCCAACACATTGCAGACCAGCTAGCTTATTCTCTCACATCATCGCTTTCTATAATACCTTTCTAAAAGCAGCAAGGTGAAGCCAATATACTCTGACATATTGACATTTTTCCAACCACTTGCCTGGAGCTACACACTCAGTAGGGTCTTTGTAAGCCTGCCAATTTAACATAGGTTGCTGTTTTCCCAAATGTTTGCTAAGACATAAAAAGAATTTCCAGCTTTCCTGTTGGCTAAATCTGTTTCTTTGTTGTCCAGTACCTGACAGCTGAGCTGGTCATGACTTATTTATTCCTTTTTTGCCCTAAACTTTAGCATGGCTTACACACTTAAATTTCCCATGTAAAAGAGTAGGTATTGTTCCTTTTCCCTTGTTTCAATATTTACCAATGAAAGTTAAATAGAGTATATATTCTTATAATTTTTATATAGACAATGAAAACTGACACACGGTAATTTTTTAAATATTTCATTTTGTCATGATTCTTAATGCTAAATATCCTAGTTGTTGTTGTAGTTTGGAAATGTGAAAGATATATAAAGAGAAATTTAGGTAAAGCTGATTATAGAGCTTTTGACATTGTTTTGTAAAAACTTTTAATTATACAAACCTTTTTTATATTTGTCTTCAGTGTTTAATAAAATTAAACTATACATATTAGTTTATATAAAATTAGTTTGGAATTTTTCTGAACCATTCACTCATATGACAAGATGCATTCATGCCATGTTAGTGAAAAAAACGTATACGACATTTTGTTAAAAAGTCAAGTCAGTGAAGATCATTTTGAAAAACTCATCTCACAGAGAAGTATATGAGGCCTCAAAAGTAAATAGCAGAACTAATTGACAGAACAAAGGGTTTCAGGAAGGTGTTTTTTATTTTTTTCTCTTCTGTTATCACAATTAAAACATCCACAATTACTGGACAAATTAAATATACAATTAAAATTAAAGAAGTTTAATAATTCAGTAACCAAGATAGCTACAATGAAGTGTTACTTCAAACATATTTCAATATAAAATTAAGGTGTTAATTTTTGTTAAAATAAAAAGAAATTAACTTTTAAAATTTAAAGAAGCTCTAAATAATCTGTTCAATTACGTGCAGGCATTTAATGAATTTTAAGGCTTCTGAATATTAATGACATATTTATGACAGATCTAAAACAGAACTAATGCCTAAGAAAAAGAGGGAAAATGTAAGAGAAATAAAGATAAAAGAGACAAAAGAAGAGAGAGAAATTTATTCAAGGAAATGGAAACACATTATAAATTTCAAAATATCTTGGATTGAAGGTAATCTTAGGAACTGGTAGGACACTCTCTGAGTCCTGCTGGCCCAGGGAAGCACATACTGTTGGTTCCCAAAGGTCTGCCTCTCACCTAGGCATATTTCCAGGTCTCTGTGCTTGAGACATCATTGAATGAAAGTCAGGTGTGCTTAGTGCAAAAAATAAATAAATAAAATAAAAAAATAACAGGTTAAATGTGATGCTCCAGATATATCCTTCTTTCACTTTTAACTGCTACTTTTTAAATAAAATTTTTCTTCTGCTTAAATAACTTAAGTATAATCAATTCGAAAGGATACCTAAAGAGGCAAAAGACTTTCACTGGTGACTGAAAATTGCACCACAGAAAAAGCTACTCTTGACTACAAAGTATATGAGATTTTATAGGCTAAATATTACATGGAAATCAGATTTCTGTTAGGTGTACATGATCTTTAATAAAAATGTATGTTATGGCAAATTATAAAGTGAATAGAGACCTTTATGAAACGTAAATTTACACACACACACACACACACGCATACTAAATAAACTAAAAAATATTTCTAAAAATAAAGCAAAATTCAAATAAGAAAATTAACTAGGCCTGAAACACACAAGAGCAAGGTATAATATTTCAAACCAAATAACCACATTAAAGAAAAATACAAAATATATTTTTAATTTACAAACTTGCTTTTATGTTTTAATTTATTGCTTATTTAAGCATGCAACATTTCGGTTTCAAGAGTCATCATCTTACAAAGATAAGGCTGGAAGAAAGGGACTGTCCAGTTGACAGCAATAGTAAAGTATCTTAAGTAGAAATAGGCTGAAACAAGAGACCATTACAAGCATTTGTTCTTTTTCCCTGTAGTGCTCAAAGAGGATGCATCAGAAATCACTGCTAATGAGCATTCCTGTAACATGAGTCAGTGGGCACTCATGGGCTATGCCTTTGCAATCCTCTAACTATAAAACTTTGTCCATTAAATTCCCAATCCAATCATCAATTTTCCCCATGAAAATTATAATGACTACATTGTTCAGTTTTTCTGAGAACCAAATAACAATATATATTATCCCTCACATACAGTAGCTGCTACCAAAGTCATAAATGAGTGGGATCCATAAGGTGAAAGAAAACAGTTTTATTTTCTGTCCATATGAATTCAACCAGTCCTGACCTTTGTGTGAAATCTAGGGCAAGCCTTTGCCTTTTTTGATCATTTTCAGAATATGAGAATATCCTCCAGAAATTTCAAAATGCAGAGATACTCCCTTTTCCATTATTAAGATGAATGTTCCAACATAATTGCCAAACTATCAAATTTTATTTAAAGTTAGAATTTTCTTCCTTTTGAGTTCATATTGTTTAAGACAAGATCCTGAAATGGAAAAAGGAAGCACGTAAATCTAGAGGGAATAGAGAGAGGGTATGATAGTTTTCTTCTTTCTTGGATCTGTTAGCTCTTCTCTTACTTTCCATTAAATCATTCCATTAAACCCACTCCTCCATCATCAAAACGAAGAGAAAGAGCTGAAAGAATGAAAGATGGACTGAAAGATCTCATTTACTGTGATTAGCTGAGACACCTTCTGGGTCTGGCAGATATTTATGGGACATGCTTAATGCCTAGAAAGTGTCTCTTTCTCCACTCTTCTTCCCTTCTTCCCTTTGTGGAGATAATCACACAGCCATTCCCTAGGGAGCACCAATACCCCTTCCCACAATCCTTGATTTTGCTGCTATAGGCCACTTCACGGAGCCTCTTACCTTTTAAAAATTTTGCTCAGGATTGAGGTAGATGCATGTTTCCTGTTGATCCCTTCCCTATCACCTTTTTCCATAAGATCCTGAGAATATCTGAAAAACCCCCTCTGCGTGGGTTTCATGAAGTGCCCATAGTCAGTGGAATTGCAATGACAGCACTTGCTATTAAAATTCCTTATCTATTACCTTAATTATCAATCTTTCAACATTCTTACTTAGGTTAAAATTAGATAGTTAGCTATACATGATGCAACTAGTTGACTAGGTAATCCAATTTTACTTTAGAGTAAGAATGTTTTAGTTTTGTTTTTCAGATAACAAGTAACTCCCAAACTTAGTAGAAGTAAGAATTTACTATTTCTTAGTATTATATAAGGTTTGACTCAGTTGGATGATTTTTTGTTTTTTAATCTTTCATGATTCTTTAGATAACTCTAGTAGCTTGGGCTACTTAACTAAAGGATCAACTGGACTGGGAGGGAGATTCCAAGCTGGTTAGGGACTATGTATGGAACTGGCACAGAATTATTTATGACATTCGGTTAAATATAGGAATAGCATTTTCTGTTCAGATTTGAATAAGAGAGTGAAGAGATGAATGCTATATTTGTGTAGGTGTAACAAGGAGTCCCTGTTAAAGAGCAAATGACATGGGAGATGTTTTTGTAGTAATTTATGAAAAATATAATTTGCCCTATACTGTTACATTCTTGGAAAATTACTCAAACTTAGAGACCTGTTTATTTTTTTAAATTTTACATTCCTATCATATAGGCATTCAAGGGATCATAGTAAACTTTCCATCACCACTAACTACATTTCACTTTATTGCTTTAATAGAGCTTAAGTTATTTGCTTATGTATTTACTTACCAACCTTATTAGGGTAGTAAAGAGAAATCAAATTGTAACTAGTGTTTGAAATGAAGAGCCCATTAAATCTTGTACAATAGAAAACTCTCATGAAATGGAAAGGAATTTCCTTAGCACTTATCTTAATTGAGTTGTGAAAATTTACATACATTTTTGTTATATATTTCTATAAATTCTAATATGTATATAGATTTATGTAGGAACAAATTCCACGATTAAAATACAAAATGATTCCATGGTCTCCCAACATGGCCTCATGCATTATTTTTCAGTCACACCTTTCCTCAATTCCTCAAACCCCAGGAACAACGATCTCTTCTCTTTCAGAATGATTTTCTTTTCTAGAATGTCAAATAAATTGAATCTTACAGTACACAGTCTTTTTGAGATTGACTTTTTTTTTCTTAGCATAATGCCCTCAACATCTACCCAAATTGTTGCATGTATCAATCCTTCATTACTTTTTACTGTAGAATATAGTCTATTGTATAAATCATACCATAGTTTCACATCCATTCGTTGTTGAAGGTCATTCTCACTGCATCCAATTCTTGGTGATTGTGAATAGAGCTGCTCTGAACATAATTGTTGTGTGAAAATAATTTCCCATTTATTTTGAGTAAATTCCTAGAAGTGAGATTCCTAAGTCACAGGGGTATAAATTTCTATTTATTTATGTTTATATTTATACTTAAATTTAAATGCATTTCTGTTTACATTTATAAGACATTACCATATTCATTCCAGAAAGACTGTATAATTTTGCATTTCCACCAACAGTATGAAACTTCTTGTTCTAAATACTCATCAGCAACTTTTATTTTCAATTTGTTTGCTTATTTGTTTATTTCATGGTTACTAGGACTCTAACCCAGAGACTATCAGGCTGGGCAGGCATTCTACCACTGAACTATATCCCTAAGCCAGTATTTTTAAAAATTTTATTATACTCTTAGGTAAATGGTAGTATCCCATGAAGATTTGAATTTGTATTTTTTAATGTTGAGTGATGATGAATATCTTTTTCAGTGGTATTTTACATTCATATATACTCTTGGTTGAAATGTTCTTTTAGGCTTTTGCCTGTTTTTAAAATCGAGCTAATTGTTTTCTTACAATTGAATTTCGTTGTGTATATATGTAACATTTTCTTTATCCACTATCTGTTGACAATCACCTAAACTGGTTCCATAGCTTGGCTAATGTGAATTGCACTGCTATAAAAATTGATGTCACTGCTTCCCTTTGGTTTGCTGATTTCAGTTCTTTTGGATAAATACCAGGGAGTAGGATGGCTGGGTCATATATTGGTTCCATTGCTAGTTTTTTGAGGAATCTCCATACTGCTTTCTTGGAGTGATTGTACTAATTGGTAGTCCACCAACAATGTATCATTATAACTGTTCCCAGACATCTTCAACAACACTTATTATCATTTGTATTCTTATAGATTGCCATTCTGACTCAGTGAAATGAAATCTCAGTGTAGTTTTGATTTGCATTTCCCTGTCTGCTAGAGATGTTGAATAATTTTGTCCATTTGTTAATTGGGATATTTGGGTTTTGATGTTAAGTTTTTTGTTAGTTTTTATGTATTTTGAATATTAATCCCCTGAGGAGCCTGTCATACACTTTCTATTTTAAATTAAGATTTATGAATATTTTGAGTTAATTTTTACATAAGTAAAGGTTTAGGTTGAGGTATTTTTTCATATATCCAATCATCCCAACATCATTTGCTAAAAAGAAAAAAAAAAGCTACTTCTCTTATTTGTCTTTTTACTTAAAAAATATGTTTACAAAATGTCTTCCACTTTACCAATACCACACTGTCATATTTAGTGTAACTTGCACACTTAAGTCCTAAATTCAAATACCATAATGCCTCCAATTTGACCCTCCTTTATAAAGTTGTTTTGTATTGTGTTTCTTCTTCCAGTTTACTTGATTTTCCATCCTAATTTTTCCATGATTTTGCCTATATCTACAGAAACCTCATTAGCAGAAGATGAATTATGATTGTGATAAATCCATAGATAGGTTTGCAGAGAATTGACAACTTCTGATGATCAGATGATCAAGTCATCTGATCCATTTCCAATTTTTATTTAGTAATAGAAATATAATTGTATTTGTGCGTGTTAACTTTGTATTGTGCAATATTTTAAGTTGATTTATTAGTTCTAGAAGTTTCTTTTTCTTTTGCAACCATCTTGGAATTTTCTGCACCATAGTGTATAGTTTTCTTTTTTACTTTGCAATTTATACTTATAAATTCCTTATTCTTCCTCAACACTTATCTGCTTGAGAACTTCTTAGAAAGGGAAGATTATATAATATCTCTTATAATGTGAAAGAAGGCTTATTATAATAATTAATTTTTATGTTAATAGAAATATTTGCTGCTGTTGGTACTAGAACTGAGGACCTAGAGTGACTAAGGTACATCCCTGGAGAGACAAATCAAAAAATGAATAAGCCCAGCTAGTGAAAGTAAGGGTGGAGGAAAAAAATAACAATGAAGTTTTATTAAAAAAAATAGATGACAGATGGTGAAAGTATGACAAAACATACAAAATTCCATATCAAATACGAATCAGTCTATTAATAGAAACAGACTTTCTGATTGCAGACACCTTTTATTTAAAATTTAGATATACACTCATTAATTTCCTAGCCCCTATAATAAATAAATTAGCTCATATGAAAGTCAAAATGTAATTGAATAGTGAAAAGGAAAGCAAATTATATACAAGCATATAAGAAAGAAATTCTAACCCCTATCTGGATATATTTAATAGCTAGTGAACAATGTACTAAAAGGACTCTCTGACATTTAAAGGGTTAATTATTGTAGTTAACTCCAGAGAGCAACAGTATCACAATGTTTGATGTCAGCCCCCCAGCTCCCGTGTTCAAATTCTAGCTGCAACATGCTAAGTGTTTAATATTAAATATGGAGATGTAGACAAAATGAGGGACAGTGTGGAAAAGTACAAAGCACTTAACAAAGAGACAATAGGGATGATCAGTAGATCAGTAACCATTGTAATAGATCAATAACCATTGTAAAAAAATTAGAGAACTTAACTCCTATCAAAAAATCTTGCATCCAGACAATTACTGACATAAAAAATAAAATCTTCAAGAAATAAATTTTTTAATGGCTTAAACTTTGACATTACATAAACTGGAAATATTAATGAAGACTATATTGCTATTAACATGAAACAGAGCCAGGTATGGCAACACATGACTATAATACCAGCTACTGAGGAGGCTGAGGCAGGAGGATTACAAGTTCAAGACCAGCTTGGACAATTTAGCAAGACTCTGTCTCAAAATAAAAACTAAAAAAGTGTAGGAACGTGTTTGTGGTACAGCAAGCACCCTTGGGCTCAACTAAAAGATCATATATATTTAGACACATACAAACACACACACGCACATCTATATTTAAAATCAAGTGGAGCAGTAAGAAAAGGACATTTATTATTTTATAAAGAATTAATGACACAATTCACAAATGCAAAGGTATCCAACAGTAAAACATAATTAGCTACAATACATTAACAGTTTAAGGAACATTATCTTTTCTATCTAGTAATTTCAGAAACTACCAAAAATATATTTACAACATTTTTTTTTTTTTTTTTTGTGGTACCGGGGATTGAACTCAGGGGCACTCGACCACTGGGTCACATCCCCAGACCTTTTTTTTTTGTATTTTATTTAGAGACAGGGTCTCACTGAGTTGTTAAGTGCCTCGCCATTGCTGAGGCTGGCTTTGAACTTGCGATCCTCCTGCCTCAGCCTCCTAAAGTGCTGGGATTACAGGCGTGCGCCACCGCGCCTGGCAACATTTTTTATAATCTATAAACTTAGTAAGTTAGGATGGGGAAAAATCCCATTTTTTGAAGAATATCTTGTTAACAAGAGCATTATAATTTTCAAATATTAAAACTATTTAATTTGAAGAGCACAAGGACCACTGATGAGATAAGCTCCCCCCTCCCACACACAAATGAGTACAAATGTAGTAAAAAAAGTGAAAATTTCTCATTACATGTAAGTCATATAGTAGTAGTCTTAGAGAAAAAAAAAAAAAAAAAAAGAAAGAAAACGAATGAGAGAGTTTGGGGGAATTGATTGATTTTAAGACCAAAAAATAAATAAATTGTCATATTATTTACCAGCAAAACACAAGTAAAAATTGAAATGGAATCTGGACGCGGTGGTGCACGCCTGTCATCCCAGCACTTGGGAGGCTGAGGCAGGAGGATCACGAGTTCAAAGCCAGCCTCAGCAAGGCACTTAGCAACTCAGTGAGACCTTGTCTCTAATAAAATACAAAATAGGGCTGGGGATGTGGCCCAGTGGTCAAGTGCCCCTGAGTTCAACCCCCGGTACAAAAAAAAAAAAAAAAAAAAAAATGAAATGGGAAAAATAATTCCTTTCAAAAACATAAAATCTATAAATATATAAGAATAAATTTTGAAATGTTTGTGCAAATATTTTGTGAAGCTAAAACATGAAAAAATATATATATTTAGATGAGAAACATCACTATGATAGAAGGATAAATTCTTTCATGTAATCTTAAGTGTATACACAAGCAAAACTTCAAATTTCATCATGAAGAAGAAAATTAAAAGAATAACCAATACAATTTTGAAAAAAAAATAAAAACAATAGAGGTTTTTCTCATTTTTTCCATTTTCTCACGTTCCTCATCTATATAAGGAACATAGTATACATCTACACTCTATCAATATGCATAGATATGGATTAGAAGAGAAAATGATAGAAAAATGACTTCTGTGTTATTGAGAATGAGAGTTTTTATGTTAATAAGACAATTTCATGTCAGAAGAGGAACTTAAATTTTGAGTAGATGTGTGTGTGTGCATGCATGTTTGTGTTGTGTATATCTAGTCATGTACATATATTAATTATATATCTAAATCCATCTTCAACTATCTATTCATATCTGCAATTTATCTATCTCTATACCAACCTGATTTTCCTTTCTTTTCACCCTTGTTATGTTAATAAGAAATAAAAAGATGTGTTCAATCCCTGGCACCACAAAAATAAATAAATAAATAAAAAGAAATGTTATTCAGTTAAAGTTAAATAAATGATATTTTCTCCATCATACAAAATACTATGCAGAACTTTAAAAAATCATAAAGTTTTATGTGCTCATATTATAGACTAATGGAGCAAATCAAAGACAAATGTATGTAATAGAACATTATATATGTATGTATATCAATACAAAATTATATTTCTGTCTCAATGTACTTCTAAATTGTCATTCATTTGTGTGTGAGGAAACTGTAAACATATACAGAAGCAACTGTATTTACACATGCATGTGTGTATGTGTGCATGCATATATATATGGGTATATGTAGTTTGCATTTTTATGTACATATTGGTTATTTAAGGAGTGTTGAAGTTCAGGTATATAGGTATATGACAGAAAAGGGAGACGGAAATCCACTTTTCACTCTAAATTTTTGTGTTGTTGGAATAGTCTACAATTAGCATGCATTAATACATAAAGAATTTTAAGCAATCAACATTTAAGGAAAAATATAAATTATATCCTAATTCAATGAACTAGCAAGTAATTTTTACTTGTTTCCTGCATTTGTCTTAAATTTAAAAAAAAATATTGATGAGGTGATATGACTTTTCTTCAGGATTTTCCTTGCAAGGAGGATTATATGAGCATTGTTTTTACTTATATAAATTATGGAAGATTTCTATGAAGTTCTTGTTAGAATTAATTTTCTGTCATCTTGTCAGATCCTGATGATCTGTGTGAACCTCTGGTCTCTGCAACCACCTCATCACTTATAATTGTAACCAGTAGACTAGAGACAGGCTTGTCTGTCTTCATTTTAATTTTACTTTTGAACCTTTATCATAGTCTCTCATCATGTCAAGCAGGTGGAATGAATAACAGCTCCCATCTGTGACATTCAGTGGCTTGTGAAATTCTAAGGCTGTTTAAGAATGATGCTATTGGCCTACATCCCATGTGTTATTGTGCAGTTCACAATAATAACACTGGCTTATCATTTTTCATCCTCATACAAGATTTAATCATAATGCTGCTGTGCCATATGGAGAATATAATTATGCACATTTCCATTTTAATTTCAATTTGCAACAGTGAATATTATAAATTATATGTCCTTCTAATCTCCGAATATGTCCAAAATATTAGTAAAGCCAAATAAAATTGGAATTTAATAATGCTAGCAAACTCATTACTTTAGCAATGTATCAAGTGGGACTATTTGAACAAGGCTGGCATGGTTTTGCTTCAGAGAAACTAACAACAAACAGTGAGTTGATTGATCAGTTCTGGTTCCTGACATTTTGATCCATGAAGTCAGCACAGGATGCTTATTCTGTGAATCTCCTGGGGACTAAGTACAGTACTCATCAATGCATCATTCTTGGAAGAGAAAATGAAGCAGTACAGGAAATAGAAAAACTCAGTTAATTGTGGGCCCATGGAAAGGATTAAACTCTAAAAGCTTGGCAGGGTATTGAAAAAGAGGAAAACAACCATGCATCTTTGTCCCTGAATAGCCATATTCTGCTGTTCTTGTTCCAAATAACATCTAATTATGGGTTCCTTTCCCTCCCCACCACTTCCCTACTGATAATACTTGCACATATAACAAATAGACGCACCTAAGGATTTAACTATGCAATATTTTAGTGTGCTACTAACAAATTGATATAAGTGGGTCATATTAGGGAAAATATCACAAAACCCAACATTTTTTGTTGCAGAATTTTTTATTCTGTCTTTGATTCTTACAGGTCATAAAACCTATGAAAAATCCTTTGGGTCTTACAGAGCTTAGGAAAACTGGCATCTTGTGCTCTTCTATTAGTTTTCTTTAATTGCTTTCACGTTTGGGTTCACAAAATGTTCCTCTCCAATCTTTTGCTTTAAGCAAGCATTTTCAAATTTTTCATGTAGCCACACAAGTAAAGTACCAACCTTCAAAGAATGAAAAAAAGGATTTGAAAATGGTAGTGATAAAAAAGAAATGTGAGAATCATTTATTTTCTTTCAGTAAAATTTGTGTGGATTAAAATTTCCTGATTTTCATTCATTTTCTCTTATAAATTGGCCCACTTTTTCTTATTTTTGTTTGATTTCCAAATCTCTTCTGATTTGTGTCCTGAAATTAATTTTTGTATTAGTCCATTACCTTTTAGTTTGGTTATATAGTCCTCATATATAGGAACATACAACTGGAATTAAATTACTAGCTAATAATTACTATATTTTATGTGTGAAAGGGACACAATGTCTGCTTTTCTAACTGAAAGAAAGTATATATTAATTGCAATGAATTTCCCTATTATATTATATCCTAAGTGCCTTAGTATCTTAAGTGTTTGTGTGTGGGCACCCATGTGTATATGGGTTTGTGTCTGTGTATAGTTTACAATGTCACCATTTCTAGGAGATTTTGAAAAATCCACACACCAAAACACATGGTGAGAGAAAGGAAATTAAAGAATTAACCAACATAGAATACACTTACAACAATGGAGTAAATGTTTCTAAACACTTGAGATAAATTGATACTTACAACATGACATTGAAATTTATTTTTATTTTCCTTGAAACAAAGAAAAAAAAAAATCATAGGGTCATTTCCTTTTATCTGAAAGCATATGTATACATCCACAAGGCAAGTATATCTGAATGAAAAGATGAGGGAAACAAATATACATCCAACAGAATGTGTTGAGAGTCTGTGTCTGACCTTCAAAATTAAACATATAAGAAAAGTTCAACATTTAAAAAAAAATACACGTATTTCAATATCCTAAGTGCTCCTGTGGGAAATGAAGAATTTGAGTAATTTTGATCAGACCTACAATATATCAATATTAGGATTAAAAATAAAAAGGAAAAGAAAGCAAATAAATAATTATAAAAATTGATGAAAGTTATTTCAATTACTGATAGCTCAACCCTGGATACCATAGTAAACTTATGGTAGTCTGACCACAAGTTTTAAGGGTTCAGAAACTACTGAGAACAGCCTGATAGCATTATTTAACACCACCAAGCACAAGATACGTACTTTTATAAACTTAATTAAAAAAAAAAAAAGAGTACCATTAGGAATGTGCAATGCCTCTAAATTTCTGGAACCAAGCAGAAATTGGAGGAGCTGTGAAAGGGCCATCAGAGCAGAAACAGTGGTTGCTGACTTAGGTAGAGGTCATCAAACAAAGGCAAGAGGTGTCTCCAGGGCTAAGCCTGGATGGAGCTCTCTGCAAAGGAACATTTGAGAAAAGAAAAATAAACCAGAAAGCAGACAGATGTAGTAAACATGATGGATAATACTATAGGCAAAATTGAAGGTAGGAAGAAGCAAAAAAATGAATTAAGATATTACTATAATTAAAATAATTCTGGGTGTCTGATAGTATAAATCCTTTAACTTTTCAGTTCTTCAAGATTTCCATGACTATTCTTCATAAATTTTGAAACATTATTTCTACAAATTCTGATGCTATGTTATCTGGATTTTCATGAAATCGATAGATCAATATGCTGATTGATTTGTGGAGAAATATATATTGGCATATTAAGTCCTTTCAGTATTTTGTTTAATTCATTTCATATGTGTATTTTAGTGTTAAGTTTTTTTTTTTTTTTTTTTCGTTTGATTATTTAAAACTTTGTATTTCTCTGCTGTGGTTTCAATTTCTGGTAAAAATTTCTATTCATTCCTTCAATCTTAATGCTGAGAATTATAGTAATTAAGAACGGGTTTTGTTTTGTTCCATTAAAATGTCCATATGTGTATCTAATTAAGACTTTAAGATTCTTATCCATGAGATTCAGTATCTTTTTGATAGTAGGGTCATATTTGTTTGATTTTCTTTTCCTGTAAGACTGTTTTTCATTATCTGCTCTTCATATGTTTTATAATTTTGGACGATGTCATGGCTATTACAAGGGTTATTTTTGGAAAGGCAGAAGCTCATGTTGTTGATCCATTGAGGGCTGGTTATTTATTTATTTATTTTGTTTTAGGATTTTTCTCACTAGGGATATGTAATATATATATATATATATATATATATATATATATATATATATCTTATCTTTGTGTTTATGCATTGATGTGATTAAATATGTTTTCAAATTGGAATATTAGCATTTTATTCACTTCTTTAAGTAAAATCAGAAGAAATGTGACAGAATGAAGAGTAAAGTTGAATATAGAACAATATAAAGAAGAAAGAGACCATGGCTCAAGAAACAATAAACCAAATGCCTTATGGATCTGTTAGATTATATCAAATAGTCAAACATATGTGTTTGGTTTATCAAAGAGAAAACAGGTAGAAGAAATGGCTTAAAATTCCCAAGTTTCATGGAAGACTTGAGTTTGCAGGAAAGAGATATGAAATAAAATCTAAATAGAATAAACATAAATAAGCTACACTAAGCTACGTCATAATCAAACTTTTTTTTTAAAAAAATATAAACAATAAATTTTTAAAGTCCCAAGAAAAAATAGAAATTACTTACAAGGAAACAAATAACTTAAAGTTGACGTTTCACCCCAAATCTTGTAGAGTGATGATATAGTCCAAGAGCAGAACATTTTTAAATAGAGAAAGGAAAAAAATTCTCATAATTTCATATCCAGGGAAAATATCAATCTAGAATAAAGGTAACACTGAAGTAAGTTAATTTATAAAAACTGCAAAATCATCCAGAAATGTATATGTTAAAATTCACAATTGTTCAAAAATGAATGAGTGTGCAAGGAAATAGAAAAATATCATCCAAACACAAGGGAAATATAATTAAAGACTTGTCAAAGTTAAAAAAGATTAGAGTTAACAAAGTTATTAAAACAGACATTATGAATGTATTCCATATGTTAAAAAATAGAATCATGGCATACATAAATATGGCCCAAATCGCATTTTTAGAGATGTAAAACTGATAATATATAAGATGGAAAATGAAATAGATGGGATTGAAAAACATTAAATTTTGAAGATGAACATGTTTGGAGGAACGAAAGACATAGTAAAAGAAAAATATTCAGAATGGCATACAAAATAACTTTTAAAACAGTATATGGAATTTCAAGGCCAATTTTAAGCAGCAGCCTAGTACACTTGTAATTGGATTCCTGAAAAGTAATTAACAGAAGCAAAAAACTACACATTATAAATAAGCAATGGCCAAAATTTTCAGAATTTGATGTATTAAATGAAACTCAAGCTCACGAAATATAAAATTTAGCTCAAGGAAAGTAATAAGATTAAAATCAGTAATTAAAAATGTTTTCATAGATGCCAAAAATAGACCCATTACACATGAAGAATAGTTTTTAAAAGTTACACATGACCCATGAAGAATGATAATGATGGCAAACAGAATGAAAATTTCTTGCTTAAAAAACTTGACAAAATAGAGAACATACTTATACACTAGGAAAAAAAAAAATCTCTTCCTTAATTTTTTTTTAGTTGTAGATGGACACATATCTTTATTTTTTATTTAATTATTTTATGTGGTGCTGAGGATTGAACCCAGAGCCTCATGTGTGCAAAGCAAAGTGCTCTACCACTGAGCCACAAACCCAGCCCTTTCTAAAATTTTATACCCAGCAAAGTTGCAGCTTTCCATGTCATCTCATAGATGGGCTCAAAATTTTTTCCTAGGTGTTTAATGTGTTTCCTCTAGAACCAAAATGTACTTACTATATACTGGTTAATTCCTGTGTGAAGATATGCAGATCTAGTGAATTTATAGCTTAATTAGAAACAAATTTACTTAAACATGCTCTTGTCAAATCAACAATCAACATGCATCCTTAATGTAATGGACCAGTTTTAAGTTCTGTGAGATCAACCATCAGTCCAGACCTCTTCAGTCTATTTTATGACAAGAGTAGGAGAGTCGATACTGTCTTCAGACACAGTTCTTAATGAATATTGTTGCTTGACACACCACAAAAGAAGGGGTTTTCTCTATTAATTGGAATGGAAAAAGATACACTTGCCAAATCTATGGGATATTTCAAGTACCTGAGGCCTTATTAATCTTATTTAGTAATGATATCCTACTCAAGCAGCTTGTATCAGGGGTACTAGTTTAATAAGCCTGTGTTGTATATAATCTCCAGAATTCCTCCAGTTTCTGCAGAGGCCAGAATGGTAATTACAGTACAAATATGACAGGGAAAACTGATCCCACATTCTTGTAGGTCTTTAATGGCAACACCAATATTGATGGTCCCCCAACTTTGTGAAACTATATATATATATATATATATATATATATATTTTTTTTTTTTTTTTTTTTTCTATTTACTCTTTAGACTGGGGGAGTTGAGAATAGATTCAGATTTTTTTTTTAGTACTGGGGATTAAACTCAGGGTTGCTTTACCACTTGAGACACTGTTTTGATAAGTTGCTTAGAGTCTTGCCAAGTTGCTGAGACTGCTCTCCAACTTGTGATCATCCTTCCTCAGGCTCCTGAGTCAATGGGATAACAGACTTAAGTCACCACCCCTGGCAGTTTCAGAAACTTTCAAATATACCTGGGAAATAATGTGGTTACTCCAACTGCAAAACACATCAATTCTAATACATATAAGGGAGCTGAAGAATGATACCTGTGGGAGGGTCCACTGAGGCCATGAACCAAGTGAAAAACAGATTTTAGCTAGCATATGTCTTATTACCTTGTCCCATTGTCTCCCACTTCCAACAGCAAAGCCACGATGACATTTCAGGTTTCTAGATATCAATGTCAACTCAGAACCTATGCACAATTATCCTGAAAAGTTATTCTCCTTTCTATAATGTCCACCTACCATAGTTAATAGATATAGTTCCCATTGGGGAAGATAGGCAAATCATTGGGGAAATATTTGCAAATTATTGGGGAAGTATTTGCCTTAGTGGTACAATGCTCTTCTTTTTAAGATGCTGGCCACATCTTCAGAAAATTGATTCTGTTTCTAAACAATGACTCATGTTTAGGAACTGAATGAAGGATCATGACATTTAGGTGCAAGAGCCATACTCAGTTGCCAGTTTCTCCATTCTTTCTTCCACTTGATTTTAGATACCAAGTAGAACCCATCTATTTAGCTGACCAAATATATTGCTTCTAGTGTCATGATGCTCTATTAATGATTTCTCATAACTCTCTGAAGATCAAATCTCCTTGGCTGTTATTCTACTTTTTTTGTTCATGAATGTAATTGCAGTTCATGTGTTCTTAATAGGTGGGGAAAAATGATTATCACCTCTCACAATCACATTCTTGATTTTATCAGTGCATGGAGTATCATTTGGGCTCTTCCATGAAACATAGTCCTTTGATTGATCTTTTTGTCTTACATTATATCCTACTCTAAGATGTACGTTTTTCTTATCCTGTATTCTTCCTACTGCTGTCTACCAAGGCAATTCAGGCATTTCCATTTTTCTGAGGGTTTACCATCACATTTTCCATGTTTCTAAGTGAGTTTTCCTCAACACCACAGGCCCCTTGCTAGGGTGGCAGAACCCTTGTCTTGATAAACTATTCCCAAGTCAATGAATTCTTGTGTGTCCAGCAATATACCTACCTTCCTTAATCTAGTAATTTCAAAATCAAATCTCAAGAGTATTCCTCTGGTTCATATTGGTCTACACGAACTAATTCTTGCAGCTCTTTTGGTATATGGTCTCTATACTTCCTCATCAGGCCCATCACATTACCAACGCAATGCCAGGTTCTGCTGATGTTCCTATATCAGGACAAAATAGTTATCCCAAAACAACTCACATTATTCCATTTCCTAAAGAAACATTTTTTTCCATTTCTTGCTACTTGTTAACTGGGTTTAAATAAAGAACTAGATATGGAAAATCAGATTTCAATCTTCACGTATTTTAAATGAAATATGAATATACAACACCATCATATTTCAGATCAGTTGACTAGGTTTTGGTTTCTATGTCTGGCACAGTTGTTTTAGCTGTGGAAAAAAAATTAATCTCTAAGAATTTAAGTTTCTTATTTCTTATTATAATTCCTGCTTTAGAATATTAAGGTTTAATTTTAATTTGAAAACAAAATAATTTTAAATCTTTAAACTTTATAATATACTAGACAAAGAGTATCACATTGGGTCCCACTAAAAAGGAATCACTATATTTAAAATGAAGAAAATTAAGAAAATTGCTTACAGAATGTTTCTATAATTATGGAGTATAAATTAGCTTAAAACATGTCTTTTAAAAAAATTCCTAACATTTGAATATTTTGAAAAAAGGGGCCATTTTCAGAAAGTATATGTTAAGACCATTTTGCTTTGCCTCCTGAGAATAAAATGTTGTCGGGCACAGTAGTGCAAGCCAGTAATCCCAAGAGCTCAGGAGGCTGAGGCAGGAGGATTGCAAGTTCAAAGCCAGCCTCAGCAAGTTAGCAAGGCCCTAAGCAACTTAGCAAAAACCCTATCTCAAAATAAACATAAAATAAAATAAAAAGGGTTGAGGATGTGTCTCAGTGGTGAAGTGCCCTGGGTTTAATCTCTCACATCAAGAAAAAATAAAAAAAAGTTGTTTGAGCCTAAACAAACAAAAAAACTATTGAAATTATTCTCTTATTTATTTTTTTCAGCTTCAGAATTACTTCCTTTGTTAACTTTTTACTGAACTGAACTAATGGTCTTGAAATGTTCTCTGAAGATATTATATATTTCTCTTGTGACATTTCTCTTATTTGTGCAATTATATATTTTCAGATGTCTTCCAAAACATACATAGCTCCAACTATCCAACTAAGTCTTTTATATGGGCATCTATATATAAAAATAACAGTAAATATATACATAGAATGAATGAATTAATGAATGAACAAATTTGAAAAATAAAAATCAACAAATCCCAAGCATTTAGAATAATTAAAAGATGTTTAAAAAAATTATACAAGTGTCCTATGTGAAAGGTTATGATTAATAATCTAGTGACAGGAGAAAGTGCTAAATAATGCTTATTTAAAACATTTTAAAAGCCTTATGAAGATGTTTTATAAATCAATTTTGTTATAAACCACGGAAGATTTATATATAAAAAATTGTTAGATCTTCATGGTCCCAAAGTTTGTGGCAAAAACTTAAATGTAACATTTCAAAATATTTTAACTAAAATTTTAGAGAATATATGGACAGATTAACAGATATTATAGGAGGAAATCTTGTACACCTGAAGATTGTATATTAATTAGTAATTATTTTAAATGTTCATTCTGTTTTTACTTTGAACATAAAATTTTATGCCTAGTACATTCATTATTAAGTAACATTATGATGCAGATTTGGGGTACAAAAGGAGAGTCATTAAAATAATTTAATAGACTGAACATTGAAAAGGTAAGAACATCTTATTGTAAACAAGAGGCTAGTATCATATACTTCACTCTGAAATATTTTTTTTTATTTTTCATCACAATAAAAGTTGCATTTTGCCCAACATGAAAAATTCAAGATTCAGTATCAAACATTTTTAATATTAAATGAGATTAAATTTGAGAAATAGACCATCAGCTATATTTTTAGGTATTTGATGTATGTAATATCTGGTAGCCATTGACTTACATTTAATGGATGAAGGCTACTCAGTTTATCAGCTAAATTAGTTGTCCCTTAAACTCTTCATTGATAGATAAAACAAAATTCAGATTATTTCCCCAACATACAATTTTATTCATTACATCCACTTATTAAGTCATACTACAAATATATATATATATATACACATATATATATGCTATGCATTAGCCATTAGCAAGCATTAACAAGCTTCATTAATCATGTTAATTAGCTAATGCCAAAAATGAAGATCCTTTGGAAATAAAATTGCTAAATAACTAATTTTTCCCATATAATACTGATTAATGATTTATGAAAATCTCTTACCTAGTGCCCTGCTACTTTATGTATTCTAGTTATTTCTTTTGACTTTCCAATGCTGAGTCCCTCCTCTACCTCAAACCTTGTTATTTTAATCATGCTTCTGAAAAATACTTTTTTTTTTCTATTTAAATAAGACATATCTTAATTCTCATTTTCTCTATTAACGCTTCACTGATTCCTTCCTTGAATAATCATTGTTTTCTCAGATAAATTATAAGTTTTTTAGTGAACAAGCACTGACTTAGATTTAAAGTATTATTTACGGGTAATCATGGATAAATCAGTCTGCTATTATTCCTATCCCCTTTCCTCCTCCCCTCCCTCCCCCCTCTTTGTTCTATTTAAAGCTCTTTCATTCCCCTCATTCCCTCTCTCTTGCCTTTATAAGTTAGTATCTTCATATCAAAGAGATCATTTGACCTTTGATTTTTTAGGATTGGCTAACTTCACTTAGCATTATTTTCTCCAACTCCATCCATTTACCTGCAAATGCCATGATTTTATTCTCTTTTAGTGCTGAGTAATGTTCCATTGTGTATATATACCAAAGTTTCCCTATCCATTCATCTGTTGATGGGCATCGGGGCTGGTTCCACATGTATGAAGACACAATTGTAAAAATACTTTATATTAAACCAGCAACTCGAAAAAAATGTGCTCTTTATATGTAATATGAAATGAAATGTACTCTGCAAACGTGTATAACAAATTAGAATAATAAAAAATTTTAAAAATAAAGTATTATTTACACTACTCATAATGGAGAAATCTTGTAGATATCACACCAAAAAAGTGACTAAGGTTAACACCACCCTGTAAAAGTCATGTTGATAGCATACATTTCTTAATATGAGAGGGTAAAAGAAGTGCTGCTTCTTTATGGTATTCTCCTCTTAAACTTCTAACCCTAGTCCATTCACAAGAAATCACCAGGCAAACCATGGTTGATGAGAATTCTACAAAACACCTGACCAATACTCTTCAAATGTGTTATGGTCATGAAAGACAAGGAACTGCCACCACTTCCAGACTGGAGAAGACCAAGTATGCATGATGACAAAAAAGCAATGTGATATACTGAGCTGGATTTTGGAACAGGGAAAAAAAGGACACTAGTTTAAAAACCGGTGATATCTGCATACAGTCAGAGTATTTAGTTAACAGCAATGCACCAATGCAAATTTCATAGTTTTAATAAGAGTACATGCTTATGTCAAATGCTAACATGAAAAGTTATACAGATGATTTACAGGAATTCTCTGTACTACCTTAGCAACTTTTCTGTAAATTTAAAATTATTTACATTAAAACTTTATTTGAAAATAAAAAAGGCTTTAGATAGACTAGAAAAAATATTGTTGATGACCTTTATCTAGCTAACAACAAAGATTTCACAGTTTACTGTTGAGGCTATTAATATTGAATTAGGAGATATTTATGCAAAATTAAAATTATTTCAAATATCAATATAATCTCTTTGATTAGATAAAATTTATAAAATCTCATAAAGAGATTTAGATTAATGTAAATCTTATTTTCAAATTTATTTTTATATTCAGTATGTAATGATTTTTACTGAAAGAAAAATTTCTAAACTTTTAATACTTTTTTTTTTCCTCCCAGTACTGGGGATTTAACCCAGGGCCTCACACATACTAGGCAAGTGTTCTATTACTAAGCTTCTACCCAGACCTAACTTTTAAATGCTCGTGTATATAAATATCAAACTAAAAGGAACAAATAATTTTTTTCATCAAGAATTTCCGAAAAACTTTTAAAAAAAGAATAATTTTAAAATCAGTCAAATACTAAAACATATCACCAGGAAGAGTATAAGTATTTAACAAAATATTTTTTCATGCGGTCACTCAATTACTTCCATTTACTGTCACTAAGTGACTACTTTGTGTCAATCACTATTCTATGTTCTAAAGACCCAGAGCCATAAGAAAACATGAGTAATAAGATATCTGCTGTCATAAAAAGTATGTTCTACTAAAGAGTAAGGGGAAGAGGAGACATAGCAAAGAAACAAATAAAATAAGAAAATTTCTGTAAATATATGGGATGAGAAAAAATAATTGTTTTGGTAAAAAATAATAGAGATATTTTGTAATAGTTCACAGAAGAGAGGGTTTTAAGTAGGTAAGTTTAGTGCATGAAATTAAAAAAAAAAATTCCCTCAATTGAATACCTGGAGATAAATAATCTGGGGAGAGAGAATGGAGAAAATGGCAGAGATTTTTTTTTTTTTTTTTTGAGGCATATAAAAATTTGGCAGGAATACCAGTCAAGATCCTAACATGACTGAAAATTCCACTAAAATGGCTTCTGTGAAGAGAGTTGAATGAAGAGACTATTTACACATTGATGGGACATTAATGTACTCAGAGGAAAGCAAGAGTGGAAAGGCTGTTATCTCTCTTATGCAAGAAGAATAAGGAAATGAAATACTGGAGCCCCATGATACCAGAGTCTAAAATCTAAAAGTAGAGAAGCCACCTAAAAGGATCTGTGGTGTTGAGAGAACCAATAGCCACAAGCAGCTCCACGTCAAAACAGGGAAAGATAAGAAATATCCTCCCTTTATACAGAGCTCTTGCTCTTGTATTATTTTGAACTGATGTATTATTCTCAGAAGTCAAACTACCTCTCAGACAAAATATACAGAAAGGAAAGAAAAGGCTCATCAATTACAAATTTAAGAAAAAGAAAACAGCATAAAATATATGAAGAAAGTTCATTCTAGAGCGATAGAATGCTAATGATATGAAAGTAAGTGTTATTAGATGCACCGGGGTTTGACATAGAGGTCAGCTTGGGCCAAAGTAGAATTTGGATTTTGCACTGAACAGTGGGAAGCTAATAAGAAAAGTACATTTAGAAGCTCAAGGAGGGAACTGGGCTAATCAAGCAGAAAATATATATCATGGAGAGTTCAGAAAAAAAGATTCAAGGTAAATTGGAAACAAGGATAGAGAAAGCAAATATGACCTTTCTGTATGACTATGTGTTTTGGACTATCCATTCCTCAATAGTATATGTCTATAGAATGTAATATCACCTATATTAACATAGATTATAAAATCAGAGAAATAAGAAAACAGAAAGGAGTTGCAGGTTACCTCTTAAATAACTAATTTTTAGGTAAATAACTTTGCTGGAGTGTATTTTAGTGACTTGACCAACTTTTCAAAAGTAGTTTGGGATAAAGTTATTGTTAAAAGAAGCTTCTATATTTCAAGATCAATGGTGCAATATTCAGAAATATCACTGGTTACTTCTGAATCTACTTGAATAATAACCTGTTCACATATTTATTGATAGAAAAACAGATACTTGAAATACATTAATCAATCATTATATCTAATCAGTACTATAAGTTTATCTTATATTGAGTTGATTTGTATTGAGTTGATTTATTCATTCCTCTATAATTTTACTATTTCAAGAAAATAATTACTTCCTAAATTTGAAGTTTACTTTTAAGATGATAGAAAATTATATCCAAGCTGGGCACAGTGGCACACACCTGTAATCCCAGTGGCTCTGGAGGCTGAAGTAGGAGGATTATGAGTTCAAAGCCAGCCTCAGCAACTAGCAAGACCCTAAATAGCCGGGTGCGGTGGCGCATGACTGTAATCCCAGCGCTTTGGGAGGCTGAGGCAGGAGGATCGTGAGTTCAAAGCCAGCCTCAGCAATGGCGAGGCACTTAACAACTCAGTGAGACACCATGTCTCTAAATAAAATACAAAAAAGGGCTGGGGATGTGACCCAGTGGACGAGTGCCCCTGAGTTCAATCCCCAGTACCACACACACACACACAAAAAAAGAAGACCCTAAATAACTCAGAGAGAGCCTGTCTCTAAATAAAATATAAAAACAGGCTAGGGATGTAGCCCAGGGATTAAGAGCTCCTGGGGGTTTGAACCTCAGTACCAAAAAAAGAAAGAAAGAAAGAAAGAAATTGTATCCAATAACCTCACAAAAATGTGGAGTAGAGGTAGAGGGCATAAGGATCTAAATCAATTTCACCTAGATCATATAAAAACAACCTGAATAAAACTTTTATATTTTAAAATATTGTAATTTTGTTTATTGAAATCAGCTTTCCCATGATATAAAGTAAATTTTCAAATACTAGGGCAAGGCCACAAAGAAAAAAATTGTAAAAAACTTAAAATGGAATTTTCTCAGGGTATCAATGAAAATTTATTATGAAATAACTATTACACCACTGGACAATAAAAAATGCAAAGCTATAATCCTGAGCTTTACACTAAGTCTTAATTCACAAAGGGTGAATTCTCCAACTTTGTTCTTTTCAAAATTATTTTCTTACTGAAATTCCTTTATATTTTTTCATATATTTTATAATTAGCTTTTCCCTATCAATAAAAATCCTTTAGGATTTAGATTGGAATTGCATTAAATTCACACATCGTTCTGTGGAATATTGATGTTTTAATAATAAAGAGTTTTGCATTACTTGAAGACAATATATCACCCTATATTTCAGACATTTTAAAATAAATGTTTTGTAGTTTTCAATTTGTACATTTCCACTTTTTCTGTTGGAATGATAGCTAAGTATTTCCTGTTTGATGCTTTTAAATGTACAGTTTACCTTTGAATTTCAATTTTCAAAATTTCATTTTTTAACTTTTAAATTTTTTATATGTGCCTTATAGTTAGATGTAATATTATGGTTCATTTTGACATAATCATACATGTGTGGAATATAATTTTCTCCATTTTAGTCCCCAATACTTTCTCATTCTCTTCTAAAGCTAGAGTAATAAAACCAAAAGACAAAAAGTGTGTTGGCATCAAGTTTAAAAATTTCTGCTTAGCAAAAGAAGCAATTAAAAGTATGAAGATAAAGTCTATAGAATGGAAGAAAATCTTTGCCAGCTACTCCTCTTAGAGTAGGGGATTAATATCTAGAATATATACTCAAAAAACTTAACAGTAACAAGGGTGTGGCAAAAGAACAAAACAGACATCTCTCAAAAGAAGAAGTATAAATGATCAACAAATATATGAAAAACAATTCCAGGGCCCTAGTAATCAAGGAAATGCAAATCAAAACTGTATTGAGATTTCATCTTACTCCAGTTACAAAGACAACCATAAAAAATGCAAATAATAAATGTTGGCAAGGATGTGGGAAAAAAATCTTCATTCACACATTTTTTTGGGGTGGGTAATGCAAATTTGTCCAACCACTTTGGAAAGCAGTCTGAAGATTCTTCAATAAACTAGGAATGTGAGTATTATGGTTTAGACATGGTATCCCCCAAAAGCTCAAGTGTGAGACAGTGCAAGAAGGTTTGAAGGAGAAATGATTGGGTTATAGACTTAACATCATCAGTTAATTAATACTTGATGGGATTAACTGAGCAGTAACTGTAGACAGGTGGGGTGAGGCTGGAGGAAGTGATTCATTGGGGGGCGTGGCTAGGGGGTATACATTTTGTATCTGGAGAGTGGAGTCTCTATCTCATGTGAGCTGCTTCCCTGTGCCACACTCTTCCACCATGATGTCCTGCCTCACCTTGAGCCCTGAGGAACGGAGCCTGCTGTCTACAGACTCATAACCTCTGAAACCATAAGCCCCTAAATAAACCATTCCTCCTCTACAGTTGTTCTGGTCAGGTCCTTTAGTCACAGCAGTGAAAAAGCTGACTAAAACAATGCCCATCCTAGGATCTAGTTACCCCACTCCTTCCTATTTATCCTAAAGAACTAAAATCAGCATACTGTAGTGATATACGCACATCAATGTTTATAGTAGTGCAGTTCACAACAGCACAGGTGCCCATCAACAGACAAATGGATAAAGAAAATAAATATATATATGTCTATATTTATATATATATAGATATGGATATATAGATACAGATAGATAGATATAATGGGGATATATATGTATATATCACATTGTGATTATGCTATGCACACACACACACACACACACACACACACACACACACATATATATATGCATACACACACAATGGAGTTTTACTAAGCCATAAAGAAGAATGAAATTATGGCATTTGCTGATAAATGAATGGAACTGGAGAACATTATGCTAATTGAAATAAGCCAGATTCAGAAATTGAATAGTCACATATTTTCTCTCATTTGCAAAACAAGGGAAAATAAGGGGGAAATGGGGGACCTCAGGAAAATAGAAGGGCGATTGGGGTATTAGAAGAAGGGGATTGAGGGAGAAGGGGGAGGGACAGGGAAAAGGGAGAAACTGAGTAAGAGGGAACTGACCGAATTATGCTACGTACACATATGAATATACCAAAGTGAAATTTTATTTTTAACATGCAAAAATTACAATGGGTTTAGGTATATTGACATGGTGTCCCTGTGGTCTTCCCAAATTCAATATGATGTTTACTAGTAAAAGAAATTATTTGGTATTTTCAATGTAAACAACCATGATATAGTATAGGTAACTGTGTTTCTTTCTGTTTTGTGTGGATCATCATTTTTTTCTACCCTGTGGTAATGAATGGAACTTCCCCCCCAGGGAAAACAAATATCAAAATTAGTAAGACTAGTAGTAGAGGACATCTCTGTCTTATTATGAATTTAATTCTAATTTCTCATGGAAGTTCTTTATTAGGTTCAGAAAAGTTTTGTCCATTGATAGTTTGTTAAAAGTTACTGTGCTTACCAGATGTTAGATTATCCCAATGATTTTTTTTTCTACATCTATTAAGGTAATCATATAGTTCGCTTCTTCATTAGTCCATTCATTATTATGGTGAAATATACTGATTGATTTTAGAATATTGAACCAATCTTCCATTCTTGGGATAAATTTCACTTGATCATGATATATTATTGTATATATATGTTCTTGAACTACAGTGAGTTTAGATGTTTCCTGAACTTTTATTTTCTGAAAAAGAATAAAGTTGGAAATTTTTTTTTTTCTTAAAATATTTGGTAGAAGCCAGGCGTGGTGGCACATGCTTGAAATCCCAGCACTTGGGAGGCTGAGGCAGGAGGATTTTGAGTTCAAAGCCAGCCTAAGCAATGGCGAGGCACTTAGCAACTTAGTGAGACCCCATCTCTAATAAAATACAAGAAAGGGCTGGGGAAGTGGCCCAGTGGTTGAATGCCCCTGAGTTTAATCCCTGGTACCAAAAAAAAAAAAAAAAAAAAAAAAATGTAGAATTAGCTAGGGAAACCCCTTTGGTCTGCAATTTATCTGAAAGGTGTTAGACTATGAATGCAAGTATGCAAGTTAGTTTTGGAATTATGTTGCTTTTCCATGTCATAGTCAGTGATTTTGGGTAGTTTGTATTATTAAACAAATGTGTTTATTTCATCTCAATAATAAACTTTGGGGTGCTGGTTTGTTCAGAGTATTAGACCCCTTTGATGTCAATAGGATCAGTAGTGATAAATGTTTATCTAAGATTTATAATTCATAATTTTTATCCTGAGATCCATAATTTATCTTTTTTCCATAGTATGCATGGTTAGAGACTGATCCATTTCATTGATTTTCCCCCCAAAGAACCAGATGTATATTTTAATGATATTTTTCAATTTTTTTCTTGTTTCATATTTCACTAACTTTTTGCATTTTATTATTTCTTATTCTGTTTGGTTTCATTTTAGTTTTGTGGGTTTTATTTCCCATCTATTTATTTAGATGAAAACTCAAATTACTGCCTTGATCCCATTGTTTTCTGAAATAAAAATTGAATGCTACTTTGGTTACAAACCATATTTACATTTTTGTAAGTTCAAAATAAGTTTCACTCTTTGATCCATAAATTATATAGAAGTGTGTGTTTGTTAATTTTCAGTTTTTTTTTCAGAGTTTCCATTATGATTTTGTATTGATTTCTAGTTTTATTCCACTATGATCAGAGAACTCACCATTGTATGGTGTCCTTTCTTTTAGATGTGCTAAGTTTATTTTATGGCCCAGAATATATTCATTTTTGATGAATATTTAACATTTTCACTTGACAAAAATGTAATTCTGAAGGTTTGAAATGAAGCTTTCTATACATGTGCATTAATTGATTGATAGAGTTGCTCAGGTAAAACACTGATTTTTTTTTTTAAACCTATCTTTGGAAATCATGATTTTATTGATGCTATGTAACCAGAACAACAGCAGCAACAAGTTCGATAGTGAGTTTCATATAAATCTGAATATTCTCAAATACAAGATTTTGCACTGATTTGTGAAATGAGATCCTTATCGAATGACTGACTATAATAACATCATACACTTAGATATGAAATGTCCAGCAGGAGAAGAGAAGATAAGCTTAAGATTTGACTCTTTTGTGGAAGTTCTCTCCCTGTGCTTCCTCAAACATCATTGTGGATAACTGGGAATGGAGTGACTTTTGTGCACCTTCCTCACTCTCACTGATGACCTTTGCTGGCAATTTAGAGGATACTGATGCTAATAGACATGGTGCTTTCCATTTTTCCTCTAATATTTGGAAACTTATCCTCCTCAACCTTTGCTTTGCTTCCTTTTCTCCAGCCTCAGAGCAAGACAGGTCTCTTTCATTAATCTATGGATTACTCTACCTTAGTTCTTCACCTGCATTTAAAAAATACTTGTGGTAAAATGCACATAACAAAATTTACCACCTTAACTCTTCGTAAGTGTCAGCATAGCAAAATTCATTGTTGTACAACAAATCTTCAAACTATTTCCAGACAGAAACCTTCTGTTAAACAATATCTCCCCATTCCCTTGTCCCCTCTACCCCTAACAACAACCAGTCTGTTTTCTTTTTCTATGAATTATTCCTTATACTTTTTTTTTTTTTTTTTTTTTTTTTTTTAGGGCATGAAAACAACCTAAGTTTATTTTCTCACATTTCTGGAAGCCAGAAGTACAAGATCCAGGCATTTGCAAGGCCGGTTTCTTTTGAGGCTTTTCTCCTTGGCTTAGAGATGACTCTCGGGGGGGGCTGTTAGCTCTTTGCATGTCCATTTAAAAAAAATTTTAACAACCTTGCTCTGCTTTATAACAACAGAAAATCATCAAAAACACATATTATTTTTATCTTCATTTATTCCATTTCAAGCATACTTCATTTGTTTTTGTAGATATAAAATTTTGTCTGGTATAATATTACATTTACCTAAAGATTTCCTTTACCATTGATTTTAATCCAAGTCTGATGGAAATTAATTATTTCAGTTGTTTATTGAGGACTATTTATTCTTACCCTGAAATAAATGTTGCTTGAAGGGCAAAAATCAAACCTGAGACAACCATGCAGCCAAGAGATTTATTCACCAGCCTTTATGGCTGGTCAGAGGTAGAAGAGGAGTTGGGTGCAAGCTCTGGATGGAAGATGGGTGCTCAGATGTGCTGGCTGTAGTCTCTGGAGCTGTCTGTCGACCAGGGCACTTGCCATTGGGCTGGAGGCTGGAGCTATAAGCTGGGTCAGCTGCCATCGGGCTAGTGACGGTGGGTCTGGAGCTGTCGGCTGGGGCAGCTGCCATCAGGCTGGGGGCGTGGGTGTCATCTAAGGTTGGTACAGTGGCTGCCTCCTCTCAGCAGGGAGGAGCTGTTGTGTGTGAGCTCTGGACAGGTGAGAGCTTAAGTAGGGATTTCTGGTGGGGGTGGTGTACCAGAGTGACCTTTAACACTATTGGCTCTTTGCCTGGGGAACACAGCAACCTTTAAGCCCATTGGCTCCTGCCCGGGAAAATGAACAGAGGTTGTTTTGGGGGGTGGGTGGGGGTGGCCCATCTATCATTGCTGGGTTTAGAATTAGGAATTGAGGGATCTTTTTTCGTTTGACATTAAAAATAATTCCAGTGATATTCTTTTTATTTGCTTTCCTTATTTTATTTTATTTGACCATGAATTGAAGCCAGGGGCACTGAGCACCAAGGCACATCCTCAGACCTTTCCATTTAGTTGCTTAAGGCCCCACTAAGTTGCTGAGACTGGCGTCAAACTTTCGAGCCACCTGACTTAGCCTCCCAAGTCACTTGGATCATAGATGTGAGCCACCCCACCTGGCTCTCATTCTTCTTAATTGTATAGTTTTTAAAAATAAATCAGATGCAATTCTTATTACTGTTCCTGTGTGTGTGTGTGTGTGTGTGTGTGTGTGTGTGTGTGTGTGATGAGTGCTTTCAAGATTCTCATTTTAACTTTTGTTTTCAGTTAGTATGGTATTTATTTTGTCTGTGTATTTGATCTTTTCCCAGCAGGAATACTCAGAACTTCCTGGATTTCTGGCTTAATATGTATTGTTAACTTGGGATATTTTTTGCTAATTTTTTTTTTCAGTTTTTTTTCCCCCCTGCTCATTTTCTATCTCTCAATTCCTTTACGGATTTCAGTGCAATTTATTTTGGACTTTCTTAAGTTTCTCTAGATATTATGGATTGGGGCTTATTTCAGTGTGGACAATTGATATTTTCTGTTTCAGATTCACTAGTTCTTCTTTTGGCTACGTTGAATCACCGATAAGTCAATTAAATGCATTTTTCATTTATTTTCTCTTTTTCATATATAGTGTTTCACTTGGATTCCTTCCTGTTTTTCCATTGTATCCTGATATCCATCTGGATTTGCACTTTTAATATCAAAATCTTTTACATATTAATTTCAGTTATTTCAAAATTCCCTCCCCAGTAGTTCCAACATGTATGTCACATCTGAGTTTATGTTAGTGGCTTTGTCTCTTAGCATTGTAGTTTCCCTTTTTCACCCCTCAAATTTTTCTTTTATTTTTCATTATTTTGTTGATATTTGGATATCTTACCTTGGGCATCCTCTGTAGGACATACAAAAAAATGTAGGAAACTTTTTGTAGAACTCACATAACTGTACTTAATGTCATGGATCATACACTTTTTCTTCTGTTGGGCTTTTAGAATCAGGGATTACTCTGTGTTTAGGATATGTTGTTTGCATGGTTTATTATACTGCACTCCAAGTGTCAAATACCTTTTGTGAAATCTTGTGGTCAAAGTCTGGCAGGGAATTTTTCTCATTTTCTCTTCAAAGCTCTAGGTTCTCCATTTGTGACACAATTTAGAAAAAAATATATCTACATGTTCTAGTAAACACATCTGCAGTATTTTACTGTTAACTGTTACTTGGTTTTTTTATTTGTTCTTTTTAGATATACATGACAGTAGAGCATATTTTGAAATATTTATACAAAAATGGAATATATCTTATTCTAATTGGGATCCCAGCCTTTGGTTGTACATGATAAAGATTTATTGTGGCACATTCTTATATGTGCATAGGAAAGTTGTGTCAGACTTCATTCCCCTTTGTCTAACCCACTGAACTTCTATTCTTCCCCCTCCCATTTTTGTGTGTTAGAATCCATATTTTAGAGAGAACATTTGACCTTTATTTTTTGGGATTGGCTTATTTCACTTAGCATGATAATCTCCAGATCTATCCACTTACCATCGAATGTCATAAAGTTATTCTGTTTTATGGTTGAGTAATATTCCATTATGTATACCACATTTTCTTCATCCATTCATCGGTTGAAGGATACCTAGGATGGTTCCATAGCTAAACTATTGTGAAATGAGCTGCTACATAAACATTGATGTGGCTGTGTCACTGAAGTGTGCTGATTTTAAGTCTTTTGGTGGGTATATACCAAGGAGTGGCATAATTGGGACAAATGCTGGTTCAATGCCTAGTTTTTTTGAGAAATCTTCATATAGCTTTCCAGAGTAGTTGTACCAATTTGCAGTCCCACTAGCAACGTATGAGTGTACCTTTTTCTCTACATCCTTGCCAACATTTGTTGTTGTTTGTATTCTTTATTATTGCCATTCTGACTAGAAGTAAATGAAATCTCAGTGAAGTTTTAATTTACATTTCTCTAATTGCTAAAGATGTTGAATGTTTTTTTTCATATATTTGTTGACCATTTGTATTTCTTCCTCTGTGAAGTTCCTGTTTATTTATTTATTTATTTTTGCCCATTTATTGATTGAGTTTTTTTTTTTTTTTTTTTTGGTGTTAATATTTTTGAGTTCTTTATATATCCTGGAGATTAATGCTCTAGCCCAAGTGTGAGTGGCAAATATTTTCCTCCCATTCTGTTGGCTCTCACTTCACACTATTGATTGTTTTCTTTGCTGTGAAGGGTTTTAGTTTGATACCATCACATTTTTTTGAATCTTTATTTTACATGTTTCACTTTAGAGGTTGTTACTTAGTTCTTTCAGCCTATTAGAGGAGAAACCTCTGTGGCTGTGATTAAGTTTCAGTCTTAAGCAGACATAGTGTTTCTATAACTTGTAGGTGTGGTTATATTAGTGCTTTTGCACTTTGCCTAGCCACAATGATAGTCTAGAATATATTCCTGCCCCTTCTCCAGATGTATACAGGATGATTTTTGTGTTCTTTCTCCTAAAGTTCAATGGAATTTTACCACTGTTGTATGACAAAAATGTTTGTTTCCATTCCTTTCCTGTTTTCTCTTTGTTCATTGGTACATATTAATTATATACTATAATGGGTTTCCTTGTGGCATATTTATATATACATGTAACATAATGTGATTTATATTACTTCCCAATATTGCTCCTTGTCCTCCCCACCTCCCTTACCCTGCTTCTCTTTCTTTACCCCAATGTTTTCCCATCTGTTTACATGGAGTCCCCCTCTTATTTTTCTTTAACTTCCGCATAAGAGAAAATGATGCCTTTTTTTCTGTGTCTGGCTTGTTTCATTTAATATGATGCTCCTCAGTTTTATTCACTTTCCTGAAATTGACAAAATTATACTCTTATTTATTACTCAATAAAACTCCATATGATCTAGCTTTACCACTCCTCAGTATTTATCCAAATAATTAAAGTCAGCATACTTCGGGAATGCATTCATACCCATGTTTATCACAGCACAATCCACAACAGCCAAGCTACAGAATCAGCCTAGATGCTCATCAACAGACGAATGAAGAAAGTGTGGCATATATACACAATGGAGTTTTATTCAGCCTTTCTCTCTTATTTCATCTTTATTTTCCCCCTTTCCTTTCTCCCTCCCTTCCTTCCCATCCCTTTGGGTGAAAGACATGGATTTAATTATTTATGTATAAATTCTTGGCTCTTTTTTATTGTAGCAGAATATACATGAAACATGTACCATTTTGACCATTTTTAACTGCAGGAGTCAGTGGCACTGTGTTTACAAAGTTGTGCAACCATCATCACTATCTATTTTCAGAACATCATCATCCGAAATAGAAACTCTGTACCCCTTAAAAATAAAAAAAAAAAACATCACTCCCCTCACCTAGCCTCTATTAACATTTACTATTCTTTTTGTCTCAGCACCTAGCAAGTTTTTATATATTTTTAAAATTTTATTTATTCTTCTTAGTTATACATGACAATAGAATCCATTTTGATAAAATTATACAGGTATGGAATATATCTTATTCTAATTAGGACCCCATTCTTGTGGGTGGGTACAATAGTAGGATTCATTTAGGTATCTTATGGAACCACCATTTGACCCATTTACCCCACTCCTCAGCATATATCCAAAGGATTTAAAATCAGCATACTACAGTGATGCAACCACATCAATATTTATAGCAGCACATTTCACAATAGCTAAACTATGGAACCAGTCTAGATGCTCATCAAAAGATGAGCAGATAAAAGGAATTGTGGTTTATATACACAATGACTTTATGGCACTTGCCAGGAAATGGATGGTCCTGGAGACTATCATGCTAATTGAGATAAGTAAAAAAGCAAATCCTAAAAAAAATAAAAATTTGAATGTTTTTGTTGGTATCTCTACTATCTCTAGGACAGAAAAAAAAAAAAAAAAAGAATTTGGGCAGAGGGATTGTCTTTTCATGGAGGCAGCTATTCCTCTACTAAGCCATGAACCACAAATGACTATCAAAATTATTACCAACCATTCGTGGACTTTTATGAGATTTCTGGAATAAAACCTTTGAACAGATATTTATTCTTATATGTGTGGCCTACTGTAGGGTCTCTAAAGGCTATATTTTACAGTTGCAAATTAATTGAAATTTATTTACTGACCCACACTGTCCATTTACAAACTCATTAAAATTGTATGTTTATTGTTCTTACTATGTTCATCTCCATGTGTCCAAGTACCTAACCTCTTATGTTCCATCTTTCATGAAGACACTTGCCTTTCTTAGGACTTCTGATTAGTTATTTGTCCTATGATCTCCAATCTACAATTGTTTATAGAAAACTTCTGAGAATGAAAATTGTCACAATTTGTTGGTGAATTTGTTTTAAGAATGAAATCTGCCAGCTTTCTGTATTCTAAGGAGAATGCAGAAGTAATAACACTCTATCAATGAAGATAATAAATGTCAGGTTATTAATTAACATCATAATACCCAGAATATTTTACTAATATTTCAAGAAACAAAATGGCATATCCCATATGCAGGTGTAATAGCAGTCGATAAAAATAGATTTGTAATGACAAGTGTGAATTAACAGGAAAAAAAATTTTAAAGGTAAATATAAACCTATTCAATGATTAACAGGAAATTATGTACATAATTAGTGAGTCCATGGAAAATACAAGTCTCAAAATGTAAATTTCAAGTAAAGGAATTCTTTAGTTCAAACTCCAATATTTGAAATAAAAGTTATCTGAATTGGCTTAAAAGCATACTAAGGCTAAAAAATAAAATAAAAAGTGAGAATTTGAACATTTTCTAGTTAATAGTAATGAAATATGGTCTTCAGCTTTTTAAATTTGATTTAATCAATCCATCAATAAATAAAAAAAAAAAGAAGTCCATTATTTCTCCAGCAATGGACAGATTTTAGTACACATAGAAATAAAATAACTTTTTCCTACTTAAAGTACTAATAGATTCCTTGTATAAATAGTGAGTAAATGTTTGAACCAACTAACAAATCAACAAAAATACAGCATTTGATGCTCTCAAAGGACTGTAGAAATTTGAAAGAAGTCAAGGGTTGAGTGGATTATGATAATTATACAAGATTATATGGTATAATGACATTTGAAACATAGGAAAATATTTGAATAAATTGTTTAAATACTTACATAGCACTAACTTTTTTTCTAGATCTTTTTAAATTTTTTTGCATATATCATTGGATATAATTTTCACCCCAACCTCATGAGAAGGTAATATTATTATCTCCAATTTACAATGTAGTAACAGTCTTAAAGCAGGTAGTTTGACAAAGCATAGTACATGACAGCCTAAGATTTGAATCCAGGCTGTCTGTGTCCAAGGAAAATCTCTTAAGTGATTCATCATATCTCCTCATAGGCTGGATGTCAGCCAGAGTAATGGGATCATATAAACTAAAGTACAAGGATGTGAATCTACCTGCTTTACTTGGAGTACAACAAAGGGATTGCTCTGTAGTAAGTGATTTGAGTTGGGCTTTTTGGGAATTACTGGTGAAGTAGGATAAGATCAGGGCTTTGAAGGCTTTCTGTATTGTTTGGCAAAACAGCAGATTCTTCTCTTGGCACAAAGAGAATACCCTGTCCTTTCAATCATGTTTGATTGATTTCTAGGCTGAGATAGAGAGCAGAAACTGCATTGGTTTAAGTGATGGATGATCCCCTTTAAGTGATGGACTCAGCTAAAAATATCAGCAGAAAAGTCCAATTCACAAAGCTCTCTTCACATGACACTCAGAGCAAGCTATTAGCTCAATTGGTGTTTTTTAATAGAGTTGCCTTTTGTGACTCCATTATCACTTCTCAGAGGCTGTTGCCTGAGGAATCTGGAACAATACTTTTGGCAAGATTGAAAAATTTGCCTTTGAGAAGCAAAGCTTTTCATATGGAAGAGATGCTTCAATTGTTCTTGTTGTTCTCCTATTATAATAATTTAGGAGCTTGGACCTTGGATTACTGCCCCGAGATCAGCATGAGGGAGAGCACTGGTAATTCTCATGACAGTGATTTATTTTTAGTAAGCATAAGTCCTACCATCAAATAACCTTATTCTGTCTGCTATCAATTGTTTTTGACACCTTGAAAACTGTCAACTCATATACAAGATTTTTAATACTGTGAATATATGTGTGTAGCCACTTGAGTATGCTTAAGTGGCATTATTACTAAAAAGAATGTTAATAATCATAAACACTATAAATTTCTCAAGGAAAAAAATCGCTGGAACTCATTTTTGAGAAGTTGTAATGTGTAGTCATGGCTTGCTGATTTGCCCAGAAACACATTGTACTCCGAGGTAAGCATTTATATGAATGCCAATTATTTGAAAATGTCTGAAAAGTGAAAAACCATCCAAGATTCTGAGTTTTTCCGACTGTTACTGAGTGCTAGTTTTGGATACAGTACAAGACAAATATTCTTTCAATAGACTGAGCTTTAAAACCTATGAAAAGAGCTAAATACAGCATCAGATGAAAATATTAGGTAAGAACTTATCTCCCCTTGCCATGATCAGGAAAGCTTTTTACTCTGTATTACAAAACTAAGTTGATTTTAAGTGCTTTGCCTAGTATGAGTCTTAAAATAGGCACACAAATAACTATTGGGTAAATTAATAGATGGAAAAGAATATATGAAAATAAATCCTCAGCTATAAACCCTTACATCATTAATATGTAATTTTTTTTAAACCTCAGTATTAGCAAAATCAATGTCCTAAAATAATAAGGAGATGGTGTTTTATATTGTCATTGAGAGTAGTGACATGATTTAAATCAAGGCCTTTGAAATCATTGTGCAATTGAACTCCTTAACCACTCAATTTCAGGAAAATGGCACTTATGAAAACTGAGATAATTTTTTTTCTTATAGAATGGTAGCTGCATGCTCTATTATTTTTTCCCTTTTTTTCTTTGATTTATAGCAATTATATTAGTTTAAATGGTTGGTACATTCCTCTGTCTATATTTATTTTCATTATTGATATGTAATTGAACAATTTATTTTATGGTAAGTTGATTTTAGCCAATGTGTGTTTATTATTTTGGACCTAAATTAATGCTTCTTGGAACCATAGACAGCAGCTTGGTTGTACAATTCATATTATATAAGCAATTAGTTTCGGTCATTTTGGTACTGATTTTTCCTACCTTATTCTAATCATGTCTACAAATCTAGAGAAAAAGTGAGACCACAATTATAATGCTTACAAGGTGCAGAATGATCATATTTATAAGTCAGACTTCCTTATATTCATAAATTGGTTTGTATAACAACTGAATTAATTATAGTAGTTGCCTCTTGAGAGCATGAATTGTGTTAGGCACTGAGGAAAGCCTTCCTGAGTCAAAGATAAGCATGACAAGATTACCACAATAATCAGTAAATGAATACACCCAGCCTTAATCCTATACTACTAGATATATTGATTCAATATCTTTGTATTATTTTTGTATTATTTTGTATGATTTTTAAGTGTTGAATATATAATCTTTTTATGAATGCTGATGATACTGCCTTCTCAAATAAGGCTTTTGTTTACTTTGGTTCACTTTTCTTAGTCTTTCCAAGCTCCATATGAAATATACTGTGTTTTTGCCTTCAAGTCCTTTAGGAATTTCATTTATAGATACAAAATGATTACTGGGTTTCTATAATTCACATGTTTTACCTTATATTTAAATATTCTTCTAAAGTCTCAAACATTTGGCAGCTCATAGTAAATACTATAATATTTGAATGACCCGGATTAAACACAGACCCCTTATGACATATGACTTTGCTTCTTCACATTCTGTGTTAGTGAAATGAAATGACATCATAGAAAAATGACTGGACTGGATAATATCTAGGTTCCCATTTAGAATAACTCTGCTTAATTTCACTGTGATTTCAGTGGGACTTGAAAGGAATAATGGGAAGAGAATCAGAAATGACAATAGGACTAGCGATCTGAGCCATAAAAGATGCTGAAAATAATTTTTGCAATGACCAATACATATATTAATGAATAAATGTACCAGTTGTAATATCCCCATTTTCCTAAGGAAAAAAATTACCATAAACTCAATTGAGCTCTTTTCACAAATATCATTTTATGTGCTTGATTTTGTTAATAATAATAATAATGAATTAGCTTTTGCTTTTCTGGTATGATGCTTCATTTCTCTCATCACAAATGTTTGATATTCTTATGAAATTTTTCACAAGAATGGTTTTCATATTAAAATGAATATTTTAGTGGCTACTATGCAATTAAATTCAAGTTTGATTCTTACAGGCACGTATGAAAACTAATGTTTGGGAAACTTTGGCTTTCATCTTCCTATCAAAATCAAAATTCTCTTTCTTCTCAATTTATGTGTCTTTTGATCATGAGATAATTTATATACAGTAAAATCCACCCATCCTGGTATGCAGTCCTGTGAGTTTTGACAAATGACTGCAGTTGTGTAACCACTGTCACAATCAAAATACAAATCAGTTATATCAACCCCAAATACCTCCTTGTATTCCTTTGTAGAATGTTCTTTTCAGAGTCATATTATATGTGCTTTGTGAGCCTGCCTTCTTTCACTCTCACGATCCATTTGAGATTTATGTGTTCTTCCATGTATTAGTACCTCACTGCTTTTTTTTTTTTCCCCTTTGGTCCTACAGTGTTCCACATCATAGATCCATCATATATAATATCATGTGTTCTTCCATGTATCAGTACCTCACTGTTTTTTCCCCACTTTGGTCCTACAGTGTTCCATATCATAGATCCATATATATAATTTTTTCCCCAAGAGATTATGTTTATTCTTGCTGCAGCTACTTCCTCAGAATTGAAGTGAGCACCTATGGTATGATCTTGTAATTTTATATAATAGTATAATATAGTATAGCATCTCTTTTCTCCTTGTAAGCCCTCTCTTATTTCTCCATTGGAGAGAAGGAGCAACCTTTTAGATCAGTTGGAAGGCCACCCTGCATGGGTAAGATTTTCCTTTCTCAAGGCAGCAAGCAGCCTGCAAGGAGATGTCCTTCTCATCAACTCTTGGAACAAGGTCTCATCCAATGCTGTATCAACATATTTGGTGAAATGACTAGGAGTTTGTAGTGTAGGGGGAGTGAAAGAATTATACTCCTCTATACATCAATAGAATTTTAGAGAGAATTGTCAACTTAGCAATGATGATTTATAGGGTAAGAATTGATACATGTAAAATGGTAGGTCTTCCTAGGGAAGCTTATATGTTATTTGGAGGTTAAATTATTCTAGAAGTGGGCCCCCAGAAAATTGAATTACTCTTGAGAAAGACTTCCAATCTTTTTCATAGCATAAATAATTTTCTAAGTAGTTTTTCCCCCTACACCCATCTGGGTCAGATAAGCACTGCAACAAAACCCATTGTTTTTCTGCAAATGTATTCTGCACTCTTGGACAGGGATTTAAGTCCCATAAATAAGGCAAAAATGAATGAGTCCCCATCCTTAACTGTTAAATCTGTATGTCTTAGGTACTGAGCATAAGGTGCAGGTTAGCACAAGTGTTCCCATTTCCTTTACATACAAGTTCTCTAAAATGACTCAATTTCACCTACAGCCCATTCACCCTTCTCAACTGACCCCACTCTCAGAACCATCAGGGATAAATGGAAAACAAGAAGGTCTCATTTAGATTATTACAACCATTAAGATATTTTTCCAGTACATTTGTGCTCCCTCAATTCATGAAATGGCAATCCACAATGACTTTGAGGTGTTGAGAGGTTGAGAGATGAAGGTGAAGTAAGGGTTAACACAGAGGAATAAACCTTTGGTAGTATATATGCAAAGCTTCAGACTATGCTCTTTTAACTTCTGATCTTTTCAGAAACAGCCACATAGAGGGGTCCATGACCTCACTCTGCCTTCTGACTATCAATCATCTTGCTACTTGTTACTGTAGACATATAATAATGAAGAAAGGGAGTTAGAGTAAATCTTTTAAATATATTGAGAAAAGTTCCTTAAATGAGCATTTTCCTTAAATACCACAACAAAATTAAAAATTTATTCCTTTGTTTTTATTATATTAAGCTGATACATAATTTTTAAAGGGCTCAGACAGATATTATCAATTCATGTAGAACTACTTTATCCCATGTCTCCTGACTCTCTCTCTCTCTCTCTCTCTCACACACACACACACACACACACAGTTGTTTGGTAATTTGGAGAAAATTGATGCCTAAGAGCTTCTGGTTGCTATTTTGGGTACTGCCTGCTGTCCCAGAATTAGTGCCAGCTCAAATCTACTAGCAAAGAATGAAATCTTTTGAGGCAGAAACTCTATTTTTGTTTTGATTTTTTTCTCATTATACATTTTCACTAATAATTGTGAAATATTTACAGTAGTATTTTGGATCAAATTACCTGAGGGGAAATATTTCTGCCAGGGATTTTTCTGTGTAGGAAGCATCACTTTTTGTGTTTAAAAAAAAAAAAAAAAAAAAGATAAAAACAACCCTGAAAACTAGGTCATTATGTGAATCACCACAAATAGCACAATGCTTAATTTGAAGATTATTATGGTTGTGTTTTTAACCAAAAAAATTATATTCTGTAAGCAAAAAAATATTAATAATGATTTTAAAACAATGAATTATATAAAATCAATTAAATAGTCCATAGATTAATATAACTTCCAACATACTACAGAATATATATTATTCACAAAACAAACTTCTATTGTGTCCTTTATATATAGAGATTATGTTATTAGTTATTCTGGGCATGATGGACACTCAATAATTATCTATCATTAATAGTAAGATATTTAAAACATATTTGCCATTTCAAGATTTATACAGAATTCTGCTTTTATACTATACTTTCATTAAAATGCTCTACAAATCAGAACTGATGTATTCCTTTACTGTATTTCATTCTGTATAGTTTGAACTTACACTTTCAACAAGCTGATCTCATAGATTACACTGCCTGCCCTCAAAGATTGGGAGTGTGGGCTGGAAGTGTAGATCAGAAGAAGATCACTTGCCTAATACGTGTGAGGCCCTCATCGGGCTCTCAAGCTCTGCAAAAATAAAGAAGAATGTGAGTGCTTGGGCACAATGTCATTTTTATCCATTTTGATAAAGACTTTTAATTGATAGACTTAAAGTATTTAATAAAATTACTAACATGATTTAATTCTTATTTATAATTTTGTCACTTATTTTCTGTTATTTTTTCCCTTTTATTTTTGTTCTTTCTCCCCCTGTGCTTTTTCTTTTTCTTTCTTTTTTTTAATATTTATTTATTTCAGTTGTACACAATGCCTTTATTTATCTTTACATGGTGCTGAGGATCGAACCCGGGCTGCGCACATGCTAGGCGAGCGCTCTACCACTGAGCCACAATCCCAGCCCCCCCCCCCACTCTCCCCACCCCCCGTGCTTTTTCATCAATCATTTGGGCCATTTGAACAATTTATTGCATTCCATTTTAATTATCCATTTTGTTTTGCATCAAATCTCTGTATAATTTTTTAATATTATTAGCATGAATTAAATTGCGTTTAATTTATACTTAACTTTTGACATCCCAGTTAATATTTTACCTCTTCAAGTGGAATGTAAAAATCTGAACCACCATACAGATGCATTTACTCTGTTCTAATATGTTAAGGTTGTCTTAAGGGTTATTTCTACAAACACTAAAAAGCCTATTAGAAAACATAAACTTTTGCTTTTAATGCTCAAGCATATTTTAAAGATCTCAAGTGAACAATTTTGGTTGTTTTTAATGCATTGCTAATTTCCACATTTCTTCTGAAGACATTTTCGTTTTGTTTTCAAAGATTTTTTTAGCAAGTAAAACAAGTCAGCTGATAAAAAATTACCCTCAGTTTTCTTTATTCTGAAAATGTCTGTATGTCATTTCATTTGTAGAACTTATTTTTATTGAATACAAAATTCTGGATTGAAAGGATTTTTTTTTTAAGCACTTAGCAAAATCACACCACTTTCTTCTGATCTTGGCAGTTTCTGATGGGAAATCCACAACACTTCAAATTGTTTTTTCTGTAATAATAGGTTTCTCTGCTTTACATTTTGAATCAGAAAATTCTTTGTTGTACATGCTACATAGGATACTGTTGAGTACATTGTGGAAAGTTATATGGTGTCTTTGTCCAATAGATACTGGTGTCAATATCCCCTCCCCCAAAATAGCAAAGTCATAACAAACAAATACGTCTTCAGATAACGTTCTGGAGGGCACAACCTCTCTATTGAAAACCATTATTTTGTACATATGCTAGTTTCTCTAGCTGTTTTCAAGATTTTCCTTTGTTTTGAGTGTTCAATGATTTGATAATGAGATAATTGGTCAAGAATTTCTGTTTGTTCCCTGTTAGGGTGTAGCTGAATACTTGAATCTATAAGTTTATGCCTTCTACCTGTTTTTGACTATTCTTTAAGTATTTCTCAAATATTCCCCTTTTTATGGCACTGTAATGATATACATGTGAGCTCCTATGTTGTTTTCCCACATTTCTTGAGATCTTGTTCATTTTGTTTTGAAGGATGTTTCTGCTCTGCTTTGTTCAAACTGGATAATTTCTATTGTTCAGTTGTCAAATTTACTCATTCTTCTCTCTTCTAAAATCTATTTTGACTATTTTTACAATGTTTGCAGTGAATCTAAGCTTCTTTCATTTTTATCATTTTAATTAAAATGGCATGATTTTATTCTAAAACAGATATTGTGGCACTTATAGTATTTTCATAAAGTAATATCATTTTTATTACCTTCTGCATCTTATTTCATTCTGATTTCTTCTTAATTAGGTAATTATCCATGTATGTGCTAGCTAATGTCAAATAACTAAGACATTTCATTTACCTTAAAAATGCTTATTTCTAATTAGATTTATCATGACAGACAAACATCACTTTGTATGGGATGCTTTCTTAAGATCCAAGTGGATTTTGAGTTTGTGGTTGAAATTAGTGATTTCAAACTGTGGGAGGAGGAGAATCTCCTACTTGCTTCACTGTGCAGAAGTTGAATTATGTTTAAAATGGAATCTGCAAAACCCAGTTAAGTATATATTCTTTTCTCCTCTTAGAATAAATTGAGTTCACTAAAAGCTCTAGAAACCATTGCAACACCACATGCATACTCCTTTTATATGTCACAGAGGATTCCAAAAATTTTATAGCTTTTTGAGAGGATATGGAATTGGAAGACTATCCAAATGTTTTATTGGAGCTATAAAAGTCCAATGTGCAGATGTCAAACTCACTATTAAAAGTTCATTGCCTTCTTCTTCGTCTGGAAACAGAATTATGCATTGAACCATAATTATTATTCTTCTTAAACCATAAATATTATCATAATTCTGACAAGTGTTAAGGATCAGTATTAATATTCTGGTGGATTTTCCTCTTTCACATCAAATTTAACTTGGCTTGAGTAATAAACCTATATTTTGATTGTGCTTAGTTTTAACTCCTAGAATTTATTAAGTAAATAATGGACATAATTTTCTTTTCATTAAATTATTGCTCTTAGGTCATGAAGTTTACAGTCACTGAAAGTCACAACAATGTTATTCGCACAGGGTATTTTCATCATTTCCTGTAAACCAAATCTATGACACTATTACTGGTGAAGAATTCCTTTCATTCAATTCTCCTACTAATGTACTGTTTGTATGTATTAACTGATTTTTTTGGGGGGTGCGGGGGATCAAACCCAGGGTCATGTGCAAGTTAAGCAAGCATTCTACCACTGTATCACAGAGATATATACCCAGCCTGCTCAGACAATGTGATATTTAATACCTGCTAAAACTTGAAACAAAGCATAGAAAACATAGTTAGTAACAGCAAGAGATTAGAGTGAGCAGAGACAAGGGTTTGCTCATAGAATGCCTCAGCATGTCCCTGTGGTGAGGGAGTTGCCAGAAATGTTCCTATTGTTTAGGTGGCTGGCCATATTCTATGGCTCACAGCCCTGAATCCTATCCAAAGTTGAATGGAGTAGTCAGAGTATCTCAACATAGCAAAGAAATTTATAGGACTGATAACCTTTTGAGTTGTTGAATCTAACCTTTCTGAATCTCTAAAATATTGATGTGTTGTTTTCTTTTAAAAATATATAGCAGTTATGACTGTATAGACTTGCAGCAGAATTCTGAATATGTTAGTCATAGTCAGAAACTGATTCTGAAAATAAAGAGTATAGCAGGAAGAATGTGAATATGCAAACAATGGAGAAACTATTATGTAATCAAGGTAAAAATTGTAGTGCATTTAATAAACCAAAAGAAATATTGTCTATCACTAAACAGTACTTGAAAACTGGAAATGCAATTTATATCACGTATCTGATCTATTCATGAAATCTTGACAACTAATTAAAAATTGATTAAATCATATTATGAATAGGATTAGTATTGGTACAATAATATTTATGATTGGGTTCATTTATAAAATAAATTTCAAGTCAATCCTTAGTTTGCTGGTTTTCTTAATTTGGGTTGATTAATTAATCATTGTAATTACAAGGTAGACTTCAAAGAAGACTCTCATACATTTTATTAAAGAATTGAGCTGATTTTTAGTTGTGTACTTATTTCTTCTGAAGCTCATAAGAAAAATAACATCATTGTAGGAGACAGCATTTATTATATACCTACTAAATTATTTCTTTATCTTAAGTTAGCTTTCAAAATAACTGTCAGGGTTTTTTCTAATGTACAAAGGAAGCAATCAAGTGTTAGAGAAAGTAGCTAAATGATCCAATATCAAACATACAGCCTGCTTTTCTATATGGCTCTGATGCTGAGATAATTTCCTTCCAGATATCATTCTGTGAAACATTTCTTTGATAAAAAATGGACATTTATGCACATAAAAGAACTGTACATCTAAATTACAAATTCTTAACTTCCTTTGACATTATTTACCTTACACTGCCATATTTGTGACAGAGTGCTGAAATGCTATACTGATCTCATGACAAGTCATAGTTGATAACATTCCTTGAGGTCTTGGAATAATGTCTGTTTATTTTAAATGAAATACGTTAACACTCAATATATAACTGAATTTCAAGGCAATGGTGCTCAACTCTAGGTATGCATTATACTAGTAGTAGAAACTTTACAAAAATGTGCCCTTACCCAGGCCCCAATCCAGGCATGTATATTAGAATTTCTAAATAGAGTCCAGACATTAGGATTTTTTAAAAATTTGTTTAAAAACTTATGATCAATCATTCACCTAGAATTAAGAGTCACTTTTAAATTTAAGTCTCTGTAATATTGTCAAAAATCATGTGTGGATGATAATGTAAGCAGCTATGACGATTTCCTGTTTTGCTTTTTTGTAGTTTATTATATTGGGCAACAGTAAACTGCAACTTGGTTCAGTTGTCATTTTTTATAATCCATTGGGTAAATTGATTCCCCTGAAGGAGAAAATATTTCAAAATGTGTTGCTAATTCATCCAGTGTATGACTTTCAAAATGACATATGGCATTTTGCCATTTTAAAGCTAAACAACAGACACTTCTTTCCATTATGGTATACTAACAAAAATTTTAATTATTTAAATCATAACTGTGTATACTTGAACTAATTCTTTCTAGCTTTTGATGAGAAAATGTGTAATATGCAGTTGGTGGAATACAAACAGACTTTATTAAAAGTATGTGACTTTTTATTATGTGATTTTTTTCCCCAAATACATTGATCTTAACATGTAATTCAGTTATTTTAAAAAGTACATGTGTACTTGTGAACACCCGATTAAATTAATTATGTATGGAGAGCAATCTGATTTTATCCCTACAGGAAAATAAAATTCTTTGAGTGCAATTAAATAAATAATTCATGAAAAAATATATTTGAATTAGAAAAAATATTGGCTAGATGATATTGACAAGGAATATAGCTGTATGAAGTTTGAAGTGAGAAATGAGGAGGCAGAATACCTTATTCGTTTATTCATTTCCACTAATATATATGAAAGATTTGAAAGTCGTGTGAGAAAAGATTTTTGTTCTTATTTATGCATTTTTTAAAAAATGTTTATATTTAATTTGACTGCAAATTTATGGTAGATTACATATTTCTGTGGTTTACTATTAATATTATCTCAATTCTTTAAGAAATGGAATTTCTTTTACCATCTTATAACTTCCATTCTACTGATAAAAAAGTCAATAAGGTCAATGTTTGTGATTATTTCAATATGTAAAATCTATTATATACTTTAATAGTTCTGAATGAATAAATTTTGTAAAAATATTGAAATTATTCAATATTACATATTGCTTAAGTATCATGTTATTAACATGTGCTAATATGAATGCATTTCCTATATATTAGCTGCTATTTATTATACTTGATTTATGCATTTTTAATTTTCTTGACTCTTAGAAATCAGAAAAAGGAAAAAAAATCCCCTTATGCCAAGAAGCATGAGCTAAATAATTGACATGAAACTGACTTCTTAAAGAATCTTCTTCAAGAAATATGTATAAGGAGGGAACAGGATTAGTTAACATTTACAAATGAATAATATTTTAAAAACCTGCACATTTTCAGTATAACATGTTTGTGCTTCCATCTACATGCTCTGCAAACATGAAGCAACTGCTTATGTGAATAAATAATGTATTAATTGGGAATACTAAAGTATGTGAGAAAAATGATTGGTTTCAGGAAAAAAAATCAATTAAAACATCTGAAATTGCCTAAAAATTTTTTATGTATCCAAGATTTACCCGGCAATTATGTTTTTATAAAAGTTATATGTATTACCAATTAGTTAACATCTGTCAACTTAAAAAATTTTGAAGTATGAAATGTCTTACCTTTCTTGACCATTATTTCATATTTTATTTACTGTTTCAAACACATTCTAAACTGTCTATCATCTATCTATCTTCATATCAGAACCTATATTCAAATTATATCTCTCTTATATGTACAAACACAAATATATAAAGTGAAATATATTAAAGATAAAACTTAAATATTCTTTATACCCAATAATCAAGTATTTCTGCTGTATTTGGGTGAAGTATATTAAAGAAAAAAAATAAACTGAAAAAGGGAATATAAGACTAATTGTGTATTGAAGGTCCTTCTTGCTTTATAGTTATCTTTTTTCTAATTAAAAATTACACTATTAACATTTAATATGATATTTCAAAACTATGTAATTAGAAATAATTTTTTGGTGAAGGGAACTCTAGAAACTTACATTCATCTGAAAATTATTCCTGTGTTTAAAATTAAACACACTATTTTGATTTGTGTCATACAAATTAATTCACTTAAGACTTTATCTTTGTTTTCATTGGCTTTCTTAGAATATTTTACTAATCTCTTTATTTTGAATTTCCATTTTCTTACCTGAATCTGAATTTTAAAAATTAAATTTGTCATGTTCATTATTTTTAAATAAAAATTCTCTGTTAAACTGTCTTCATCATAATCATATTTTCCTTTAAAGATATCCAATTAAAATAGAAAAGTGCATTGAAAATATGAACCACTGTTACAGTTTTGCAATACTTCTTGTGTAAGGTATCAGTTCTCCATATATGTATGAGTAAATTATATAACTCTGTTCTGTTAACTTTTACTTTTCATTCTATGATTCTTCAGTGTCTCAACTAAAGTAGTTTGCAATAATTATTTTATTCTTAGTCCTCCACTTTGCATCTTTCTGATTGTCTCTACTATTTTTCTTCTGCTGGTATGTAAGAATGAAGTTAATTTTCTATATTACCTTATGTCTAGCAACCTTACTATATTTGCTTACAAATTATAAATGATTATTCATAGATTGATTTGGATATTGTATTTTCAAAATATTATCTTTAAATAATAGTGATAGCTGTTTTTTCCTGATTGGTCAATCACTATTTTTTTTTTTCCTTCTTAATGTTTGTACCATACCAGACATCTGGTACAATAATGAATTATAGTGATGATTGCAGGCATCCTTGTCTTGTTATTAATTTTAGGAGGAAGGAGGATGTTTTTAATTTTTCACCATTAATTATGAAGTTAATTGTTTCCATCTGTGGTTGTTTCCTTTCTGGCATAATAACTTACTTTAATATTTACGTTTGTATCAGTCTTTTGGGGATAATTTTACTGAGTACTTGTACTTCATCTTCAGGTATGAAGAACATTTTTTATGATACTTTGTCAGTTATGTTCTTTCATTGCTTTGAAAATGTTATTATTTTGTCTTTTTTGTAGATGTTTATTTTTTTCTTTGTGCTACTTTAAAATTTTTTTTTCTTTCCTTTATATCTTGGTTGCAGATTTGATTTCTTTGTGCTTATCCTGCTTAAGTTTCATAGCAAATCTTAGAAATATCATTTGGATATCTTTTATTAGTTTCAGAAAATGTTCAACTGTTGCCTCTCTCTATATATATTTATTTATTAAAATAATTTTATTTTATAATATTTTATTATTATTTATTTCCTTTATTCTCTGATCGCCTCATTGGATTCTAAATATACATAGCTTAGGTCTTTATGCCTGTCTTATTGTCTTTTATCATGTTTTCTATATTTGGTTTTATTGCTTCTACTTGCTCTTCAGTGTGTACAATTTTTTATCATATAACTTTTATTTTAGTAATATAAACATCAGTATTGCAGAATCCTCAAATAAATCGACTCTACTCCAAATTTTGCTTCTATATTTTAAAATTTGAAAATTTCCTTTTCTTGTTTTCTGAGTTTTTTTGTCTTTTCAATATTCTTCATCTGCATACTTCATCTATTGAGTATTAATGATAATTACTTTAATTCTAATTTCTACAAATTTCAATAATTGAATCACCTGCAAGTCTCTTTATATTGTCTGTTATTCTCCAGGATTTTAATCAATTCTTGTATTTTTTCATACTTGGTTATTTTTAAAGTCCAGATATTAAGTATTTAAAATATGTACAGATAATTTGAAGTTCTGATGATTTTTATCTTCCTCAAGTATTCAGTTATTATTTTTCTCAAATGTTAGGTTGGTAACCCTGATCCAATTAGGTTTGAGCCACCTGGTATATTCATGATGCTTACCAGAGTACTTTCATGGTGTGCCTTAATTTAAAAATTCTCCAGAGTGCCATCATCTGCCAGCCTAGCTTCTCAATGGTTGCTTTTTCCTTTGGCTTCATTTAATTTTTTTTTAATTTAAAGTAATTTTTAACTAATACATAAAACATACAAATTGTACATAGGGTTTTCCATGTGATGTTTTGATACTTGTATATTTTATATAAAATTGAAACATATATCTCCTCAAATATTTATGATTTTTATGGAAAAACCTTCTAAATTTTTCTTATTTTTAAATTTTTATTTATTTATTTATTTATTTATTCTAAGTTGTTATAAATGACAGCAGAATGCATTACATTTCATATTATACTTATAGAGCACATTTTTACATACCTCTGGTTGTATACAAAGTATATTCACACCATTCTTGTCTTCATACATGCACTTAGGGTAATGATATCCATCTCATTCTACCATCTTTTTTTTTCCTTCACCCTTTTGCCCATTCTAGTGTTCCTTTAATCCTCTTATGCTCCCCGTTTCAACCCCACTGTGAGTCAGCCTCCTTATATCAGAGAAAACTTTTGGCATTTGGCTTTTTGAGACTTGTTAACTTCGCTTAGCATTATATTTTCCAACTTCTTCCAAATTTTTCACTCTAGGTTTTTGAAATATACAGTACATATCATTATCGGTCATCCTATTGTGTAATAGCACACTAATTCATATCTAACTATAACTTAGTACCCATTTCTCAACCTTTCCCCAACTTTTCCTTAACCCCTATTCCCTCTCCCTAGCCTCTGGTGACCACCTGTTTATTTGCAACTTCTATGAGATCAACTTATTTTAAATTCCACAGAGGAGTGAGGTCATTTGGTACTTGCCTTTCTGTGTCTGGCTTAGTTTACTTACTGTTATGTCTGGTTCCATTCATGTTGTAGCAAATGACAGGATTTCATTCTCTTTATGGATGAATAGTATTCCATTGTGTATATGTACCACATTTTCTGTATCCATTCATCAGTTGACGGGTACTTTGTTTCCATTTGTTGGGTACTATGAATAGTGCTACAATGAACATGGAAGTGCAGATGGCTCTTTGACAGACTACTTTCATTTCCTTTGGATGTACGCCCAGTAGTGGGATTTCAGAATCATATGCTAGTTCTATTTTTAATGATTTAAGACACTTCCATTCTGTTTTCCCTAATGGCTGTACCAATATATATACCACCAACAATGTGTAAGGTTTTCCTTTTCTCCACATCCTGGCCAGCACTTATCTGTTTTTCTTTTTCATAGTAGTTATTCTTATTAGAGTGAGATCATACCTCATTGTGGTTTTGCATTTCCCTGACAATTAGTGATATTGAATATTTTTCCTACATATCTCTTGACTATTTGTATATCTTCTCTTGAAAAATGCCTAATTGCCTTGCCCATTATTAATCTTTTTTTTTTTGCAATTATGTATCCCATATTTAACCCTTTGTCAGGTGCTTGCCCATTGTTAATCTTTTTTTGCCATTATATATTCCATATTTAACCCTTTACCAGATGCTCAGTTTGAAATTAAATCTCTTATTCTTTAGTCAGTCCTTTCACTCCCTTGACTGTTGCATTGCTCTGCAGAAGCATTTAATTTGATATAGTCCCACTTGCCTATTTTTGCTTCTTTTACTGTGTATAGCCATGTTTTGAATCAGCACATTTTGAGAAGTTGGCAGTATCAAATGTAAAGTTCATCTCTCTGAGCTTCCTTTGTCTTTTTTGTATGACTTCCCAGATATTGCTTTCATACCTTTACAACTCTCCAAATTCTTGAATTGTATTTTTTTCTCCATTTTCCATAGTAATTTTCATTGAAAATTTATGCTGAAATAAATGCACCTATCATTCCCTAAGTCAGAAAACTCTTGAAGTTATTCTTCCAATCATTTTTCCTGCTAGATCTTCAGTTTGAATACATTCTGTATTTGTTAAAATTTTATTTTCACATCATATTGCCAAGAGCAGAAAACATTTCCTTCTTAGAAATCCACATCAACACAAAAATTTACACCTTAAATTAATGCTTTTGTATACAGTGCCTGGGGGTCCAGAGCTGAAGGATGGTGAAGTAATGGTGTGGAATTACCACCTGCACCATCTAAGTTGCTTCCATATACACAATTGTCTATAATGTAAGGCTAAAAATATCAATTAAAACAATGATAGTAAGAAAGATTAATTCTGGGAAATATGAATATGTATAAGGAACTCTCGTAAACACAGCCTATGTCACCAAAAACCAGGAAAAATACAAATTGAATGAGCAAAGGCAATCAACAGATGCCAATATAAATATATTTATATGTTTGGATTACCTGAGAAGTATTTTAAAGTAGTCTTTATAAATATGCTTCAACAAGCCATTATAAATTCTTTAGGGAAAAAAACTGTTGAACAAATTAGAAATTCTTAGCAAAGAACAGTTATAAAAAATATGAAAATATATAGCACTGAAAATATAATAACCAAAACGAAACCTTGAGGGATGGATTCAATAGATTGGAGATGGCCAAGGATAGAATTCATGAAGTTGGGAACATGAAAACAGGTTAATAAAATTTATCCCATCAAGAACCTATGACGTATGGCATACATCCCACCAACACACACACACACACACACACACACACACAATGAAATAAGTATAATAAGAGAAAAAGTGGAGCTGAATGCATATTCAAAGAATTAATTGCTGAATCTTTTCCTAAATTGGTGTAAGATACATGAATCTACTTATTCAAGAACCTGGATAATCTCAAATAAGATAAACATGAAGAAATTTATGCCAGGACATTTTCTAGTTAAATTTCTGAAAACAGATAAGGAAAAAAAAATTTTTTTTAAATTTATTGATGTATTTTTATTCCTTATCTTCATTTCTTCTCACTAAGTAGTATTACATATATTTTTTAATTATTTTTTGGTTATTTTGACTTCAACACACATTTTTCCCAGTCTGATACATTTTATACAATTCAAGGTTTCCTATAGCACACTTTCATTCATTAGCATAGCTTCTTTAAAACTCTGATGTCCAGTTATTACTCAATAACAATATTTATTTTGTGTTATTGCTGGGATATGAGGTGTCCCCAAAATCGTCCTGTTAATGGGGGCCGGGCGCGGTGGCGCACGCCTGTAATCCCAGCACTTGGGAGGCCAAGGCAGGAGGATCGCGAGTTCAAAGCCAGCTTCAGCCATGGCGAGGCACTTAGCAACTCAGTGAGATCCTGTCTCTAATAAAAAAATACAAAAAAGGGCTGGGGGTGTGGCCCAGTGGTCGAGTGCCCCTGAGTTCAATCCCCGGTACCACAAAAAAAAAAAAAAGTCCTGTTAATGGAAGAATATCATGAGGTAAAATGATCAGGTTATAAGAGATTTAATCTAATCAGTCCACACTTGTTTGAAATAATTGACTGAGTGGTAACTGTAGGCAGATAGGGTATAGGTGGGGGAGGTAGGTCTTAGAGGTGCATCTTCCCATTAACTCCATCTTCCCCTCTCTTGATCTCTCTGCTTTCTGATCCTATCATAAGCTGAACATAAGCTCTTATGTTGACCATGGACTGAGAGTTCTGTAACCACGAGCCCTAGATAAACTTCTTCTCCTCTAAGTTGTTCTTGTTGGATATTTTGGTTACAGCAATGCAAAAACTGACTAAAACACTTTGCCAAATGCTTTTATTATTTAACAAAACTAAACAATGAACTTTGGAATTAGGACTCTAATGATAATATCAGTCATCATGAGGTTACAAAAATTAGTTTCACTAGAGAAACTTTGAAAGAATTAAGATGTTTTAACCACTTGATAAACTTTAACCTATAACACAATAATGCTTTTAAATCTAAGTTAAAATATAAAGCCAAAACTTCTAGGTGAGTTTTGGAGAAAAAATTGTAAGCACATTTAATCACATATGCAGCAGTGTTTTTTAAATTTAAAATGTTGCACAAGGATAGTACTTGAAACTATATACACTATGCAATTGTGCATGGCTTAGAGATAGTGATACTGTCTAGTGTGTCATTAGGTGATTTTACTCTATGAACATTATAGACTGTATTTGCATATATTAAGATGTAGTAACCAACAACACATATAAGTATTTTAAAATTTATAGGACCACTATTGGATATGTGGGCTGTGTTTGACTGAAACATCATTATGTGGGATATGACTATCCACCTTTTGCCAAAAAAAAATAGTAATGTAAAATATTAAAGGAATGAAAAACTATCATTTTAAGCATTTCTGAATTCATTACATTACCTTTATGTATTATAATAAATACTGATTCACAACATCTACTTTCTAATCCTTCCTCCATGACTCTACTGATGAAAAGTCACTTTGCAATAATTAATAAGAATCACCTAATTTTTTTTACCCAAAAGCTCATCAGTACTTTCTTAGAATAATAAAAAAGTTCTTAGATGTTAGAAATAGACTAATCATATTGAGTTGTAAATAATAGAACAAATACTTGTTCTGAAACTCTGTCAATGGCAAAGAGGTTTGGGGATCTGTAAAGCATATCTTTCCTTTTTTAATGACTGTTCTTTAAAGAGAGCATGCTGTTCATTTTCAAATAATTTTCTCTGACAATTCTTAGTAAGTACCTTCTACTTTTATCAATTTGTCTTTTAGGAATGTTATGTTTTACCTTTATTAATCTACAATCTGCATCTCTCATGCTAGAGCCAAAATATTCACTTTTCCACAGTAAGAATGGTTCAACATGATTTGCTTTGCCTTATGAGAATGATATATCCTGAGACATAAAAAAAAACTAGAAATATGTTATTCTCTTCACCTTTTCCACTCTTATTCAGTTCCACTTTGACTTAGAAATAGACATTATATCCCTTGAGTTTTTGTGATCATCAGAGACCTGACCTTTCAGATTTATTACATTAAGTCCATAACATTGGTGACAAGGGGGAAAGACAATAGCTTATCATGGTGAGATTATGGAGAACATTAGTGCTTGGTAAAATGTGCTTCCTCAGAATGCAATTTTCCTAGGTATAAAGTAAGGAAAATTACTACCTGAGCAGAGTCTGAAGTCTTTATTAGTGGTCTGGATATTTTAAAATACAAGCAATATAGGTAGAAAAGATAAGTTCACACTGCACTGTACACATGGAGCTTTAAAAATTCCATCCTCAAGCACAAATGTAATTTTTTTTTATCAATCTCAATATAAACTCAATTATAATTTTTGTGTTTCTCATTTTCAGAGTACACAAAATTTGGATGAATCTTAAAATCTTGAGTACAAGCCAATAAGAAATTCAATAAAATTTTGTTGGAGGCAAAAATTTCTTGTAACTTGGACATTGCAGGGGAAAATTTTTTGGAGTTTTCTCCAAGGGATCATCTACACCCAGAAAAAGTACACAAATTATGTATTTACATACCAGATAATTTGCATTGTTAATATAATTAGCTAGCTAGATAACTACTTAGGAGATATCAAGAAGGACTGCATTACTAATTACCACACAAAGCTCCATAGATTGGTTCTATCTGTTCATGTTCAGTCTCAAGAGGGTCCTGCTTTATATATTCCTTTGTGTCTGGTTTTCTGCATTCACTCATATAGTTTGTAAGTTTTATCCATGTTTTGTGCCATGATCATTTTACATTCAAATTGTTATAAAGAGGTCATTGTATGAATCATGAGTAATGTTTTATTGTTCTATCCTGAAAAAATAATGCTCTAAATATCCAATTTTAAAAACAATAAGAGAATTATCTTTCAAAATAGAGCTGACTTTTACAATTTTGATAATTCTATGATGCTTCTAGTAGAAGCATGCTTCTGACGGACCAGTTTAAGGTACATATGTTTGTATTGGGATTGGTGGAAAGTAGGAAAGCATATTGTATTCCTTCATTTACCTCTTCAAAGCATTAAAGAGAATGATATATTCTGAGACATAAAAAACTAGGAAGCCTTTTATATAATTATATAAACCTTTTATATAATTATATAACCACTTTGTGTAAGTATACAAACTTTTATATAATTCCACCATGTCAATTTAATTGTGTCTATTTCTTTTTCTCTAACCAAAACTTACCAAATGCAAGTAGGAGAGTGAAATAATTTTGGATTTAACCTGGCATTAACAAAACTCACTACTTTATAAATAATAGCAAATTATCTGTGAAATGCTTCATAATTAACTAGATCATAATGATATTACATCATGGGTTAAGACAGCTCCACATTATTTTAGCATATCCAATGTAAGTACAAAGCTAGCAGAACAAAATATTTCAAATAAGGACTTAAACCAAGTACCTATAACATAATGGAATGAAGCTCCACAGTACCTTTAGATAGATTGAAACAGCTTCCTTGCTGAAATTACTTACAAAAAAATAAAAGATAATCTGTTGTGTGTATCAATATTTACTTATTGGATCTTAGAAACTTTTGGACAAAGAGGTTAAGTCTTATTCCATTTTAAGTTATTTGGTTAGTCTAAGACCACACTAGACTAAAAAAAATGCCTGCATCAGCTGTTATTCCATTACAGGATTATTTTAACCTGATTTCTTAGCACTCAAATCTTTCAAGTTCTCAAGGAAACATTTTAAAAAGAAAAATTCAGTCAAGGGTTGAATGTTTTCTCTCACAAGCTGAAACTTGAACAAATACAGAAAAAAAAAAAAAAAAGCGGGGAGGATCCCATATAGAAGGAAGGTCAGTGCAGTGGAGAAAGATAGAGGGGAGGAAGGAAGAGCAAGAAAAGGGAGGAACTGTGGAATGAAACTGACCAAATTATGCATGTGCGTGCACACTCTCTCTCTCTATATATATATGTGTGTGTGTGTGTGTGTGTGTGTGTGTATGTATATGAATATATAATATATAATGTATATATTAATATAATGTGTATATATTAATATGTAGTAATATATATATATATATATACACGAATATTCCCCAGTCAACTTTATCTTTATATGTGTGTGTGTGTGTGTATTAAAAATTAAATAAAACACAATAAATGAGTAAAATGAAGATCAGGAGAGTAAAGGATGGGAAACAGGAAGTGAGGAGGGGAAGGAAAGAGGAAGTACTGGGGACTAAAACAAAGATAATTATATTCCATACATGCATGATTATGTCAAATGAATCTCAAGAGTATGTATAACTGTAATGCACAAAACATTTTTAAAAAGAAAACTGGGCCGGGCGCGGTGGCGCACGCCTGTAATCCCAGCACTTTGGGAGGCTGAGGCAGGAGGATCGTGAGTTCAAAGCCAGCCTCAGCAATGGCGAGGCACTTAGCAACTCAGTGAGACCCTGTCTCTAATTAAAAAATCCCAAAAAAGGGGGAGGGGATGTGACCCAGTGGTCGAGTGCCCTGAGTTCAATCCCCAGTACCACAAAAAAAAAAAAAAAAAAAAAAGAAAACTGAATCCCAGTTTAATTAAATTATAAGGTAGTTTAGTAGGACTAACTCTCATTATGATAAATGTAAAATATGGATATATTACATTTTTAAAGACAATATTTTGAAAACATTAGATATCAACACAAAACAGGGAGAAACTAAAAGAACAATGTTTCAGAAATGTCAGTCCCAGTGATGAGAACAGTCCACAAGAAAAAATCAAATGCATTCAGCAATTTATTGGGTTCCTATGAACAGAAGCAAGTCTTGGGCAGTAGCATGATAGGTGGATCCCCATAATTTGGGTCAGGAGGAGGAGGTTTATAATGATCAGGAAAAATGACTTTATTCAAGTTGGAATGTCCTGGTTCATCTGAAGCTAACATTAAGGATGCCAGTTACATTCTGGCACTGAGCACACAGGGTCCAGGTCTCAAACTTGCATATACCACTTAAGTGGTAGGGTTTATTTATGGTATACTGAGAGACTATGCAGGAAAAACTGACAAGGGTTACTCAGGGACAGTCATGGCAGTTATGACTCAACATACTGTCAGGTCAAGCTCAATTCCTATAAACACTATCTTTTACAGATAAATGGTGAGTTCTACTCCCATGTTTACTTCATCACTACTCACAGTAGTCAAAATATGTAATCAACAAAATGCCCATAGGCAATAAATGATATATATGATATATATGCAGTTATTTTTGAGAAGCACAAACAAGAAAGGTGAGACAATTGGATTAGTCCAAAGTCATCCAGAGAACTCTGTCCTACAGGGAAACAGTATGGGGATTATGGTAGGTGCTATGTATGTCTATTTCAATTATGTGTATGAAACTAGGGAAATAAATCACAGGAATGAGTTCATGGGCACACTAAGATTCCTTCTGAGAAATACCTGAGCTGAAACTCCATTCATAACTTTGATCTCAATAAACCCCTATGGTATTGTTTGGAGTCCTTGAACTTAGTGTTAATTCAGTGCCAATGTCCAGAAGTCCTCAAAAGTTCTGATTATTTTCTTTTCCCCAATGCACTATTACCCTTATAAAAGGCAGCAAGTCCCTTGGAGGAAAGTTGGAGGTAAAAGATTAGCATACAAATTTTGGCAGTTTATTGAAGTCCTTCTTTTTAAGGTACCCTGACCTTCCCTTCTTTTCATGTGTTCTTGGTGTGCAGACCAGCTCACGTCTGGAAATTGATTTAAGGTCTATGACTTTCTGTCATGTTTGAATGTTTATCTAATTCCTGTGTTAAAATTTAGTCCCCCTCATGGTGGTATTTAGAGGAAAGTTCTTTTGGACATGATTAAATCGTGAGGTCCCCCCCCCCCCCCCCATGAATAGATTAGAGCCTTGTAAATGGGCTTGAGGTTGAAGGGAGAATTATCTTGCAGTTTTGTTTCTATGCCATATGAGTATTGGTCCCCTCCAGAGGACACAAGGCACCATCTTAGACATTTAGAAGGGGACCTCATCAAGCACCAAACAACCGGTTCTTTGATCTTAGACTTCTCAGGCTCTTTAACCATGGGAAGTAATTCTTATTCATTATAAATTATCTGGTTTGTGGCATGTAGTTTAACAAAACTAAGATTTCTGTTCACTTGACCTAGAATTTTTCTACTTATTCAGGCCAAGTAAGGATTTAGGCTTCCCATATATTTCACTTCTAGGAAAAACCATGACCAATTAACCAACACCTTAGTTTTGTGTAAGATGGACTATGGAGCTTGCTGCTGTGACAACAGTTCTGGCATTTCCAGTTAACTCACTTGGAGCCAACTTTCCATCAATGTGTTGACCAACCAACTAAATAATTAAGCCCTTTCTAGCTTCTTGAGCCACAATATAAAATGTTGAATTTCTCTGCTTAGTTGGCCCACAGGAATAAGTTCAGGCTGATCCAACTTGATGTTCCTCTCATTATCTCACGTTCTTCGTATCCTTTCCTGTGTGTTACCCAGATTCCCATGTACATAAATTAGAAACCCAAATATTTCTTTTTGAGTGTGATTTATTTCATTGATCACACATTGTACCTCACCTTCAGGAACTTGCTCAGACTTGAATCTAGTTATAGGTTGCAGGTCCTGAGAATCAGCATTTCCTTGTATGGTAGCTTCCTCAAAGTAGGTCATGTTGGTTTCCTTGGTTGATGTAGGTTAACTCTCTAAGATGGAGGTGGAAAGAGTGACATCACTGTGGGTAGACTAATGCCACAAGCTGTGACAAGGAGCAACCTATTGGGAGGCCACTTCTTTGTGTGTGTGTTTGGGGTGTGGGTTATACTGGGAATTGAACCTGTAGGAGCTTAACCGCTATGCTACATCCCTAGCACAATTTTTATAGGTAATATTTCTTTGATTAAATTTATTCATTAACACACATACACACGCACACACAAACACACACATACACACACATTGTGATGCTAGGGATTGAAATCAAGGCCTTTTACATGAGAGGCAAGCACTCTACCAACTGAGCTACATCCCCAGCCCTCCCTAGCACTTTTTATTTTTTATTTTGAGACAGAGTCTTGCTAAGTTGCTTAGGGCTTCTCTAAGTTGCTGAAGCTGGCTTTGAACTTAAAAAATCCTCTTGCTTTAAACTCTTAAATCACTGGGATTATAGGCATGCCCCACAGTGACCAACTGGGAGGTCATGTTCATTGACAGTGGGGAGTTTAGCTCCTCTGGTAGAGGAGATATCATTTCACCTGGGCAAAGAGAAGACTTATCTGAATTTAGGGGTTCAATGTCCACAGCTTCGTCAGTTTTCATCAGTCATTCATTCTTTTCTTTCCTAATCAATGTTGCTACTTTAAGAGTAGTCATTTTGTGATGCTGGAAGTTTAAATTTTGCTGTAATTCAACAAGCTATAGGATGAGATTTAGCATTTGACTTTCATCAATTTCAGCCCTGTGTCTATAGGAGGTAAAGGTCTCCTTGAGGTCACACATGGAAGTTCTTAGGTTATTTTTGTGGTGCTCAAGCTGGGAATTTGAATCTCTGAACACATCTTTCTTTTGTAACACTTCATCCTGTGGCATTAGGTACAACTATCCAACATCATCATATTTATTAGTTTTCCAAAAATTTTCTGATTAACATATTCAGTCACCCAGCTCTTTGCTTTTTCTAAGTGGTTGACATGAAATATTAAATTTAGACATTTTGAGTATCTCTAGTGCCAGATCATGCCATAGACATTTAGTGCTCACTTCAGAACTAAAAATGGTCATAAATATTTTTAACTGTAATAAGATTAGCAGACCAATTTCAAAAATCTGGAACCAAATCAGAAAATTCATCCTTAATACCACTCTTGGTACAAAAAATTCAGAGTACCCTACAGAAGCACAACCAATAGAAGACAGACACACACACAAGGCTCATGTTAATGTGGAGACTGAGAAGTCTCATCTGTCATCCACAAGCTGGACACTCATGAAAGTCAGTATGATAATTACAATCCAAGTCTGAAGTCATGAGAACCAGGGGACTCAACTGCATCAACTTAGTGCAAGGGAAAGAGAAGACTGTTGTCCCAATTTAAGCAGGCAGTCCCAAAGAAAAAGCAGTAGAATCATCCTTCTTCTGCCTTTGTTTCTTATTTAGGACTCCAGTAGATTTGATGATGACATCCCACATTGGGGAAGACAATCTACTGAGTCTACTGATCCAAATGTTAATTTTGTCTAGAAATATCCCCAGAGGTACACCCAGAAATATGTTTAATTTGGGCATCCCATAGGGAAATTAACTTGATACACTGCCTTTTTGAAACTGTGAAGAGCAGAAGAAAAAAGAATCATAATTTTAAAATACTGAATGTAATTCTAAATAACTGTGATCTTTATATGTAATATGATAGGAATTTTACTCTGCAAGCATGCATAGCAAATAAAATAAAATAAAATAAAAAAGGTAAGATGAAAAGATTTTCATATTACAAAAATACTAAGGGTAAATGGAATTTATGTAGATCAAGAGGAAGTGAAACCACATTTTATAGCATGCCTTGCATATCTACAGGAAGGAATAGAGACCAAAATGGTAAGTATATATATGAATATAAAAGACTTCATATTATTTCCTTTCTTTTCTTGATTTTTCTAAAAGGCATATGTATATATAAACCTTTTTCCACACAAATATAATAGTATTTTCAGTGTATATAGATGCTATGTATATAAAAAAAAAATAGTGCAGCTGGGCGCAGTGGCACATGCCTATAATCCTAGCAGCTGAGGAGGCTGAGGCAGGAGCACTGCAAGTTCAAAGCCAGCCTCAGCAATTTAGCGAGGTGAGGTGCTAAGCAGCTCAGTGAGGCCCTGTCTCTAACTAAAATACAAAATAGGGCTGGGGATGTGGTGTGGTCAAGTGTCCCTGAGTTCAATCCCTGGTACAACCTCCCCCACAAAAATTAGTGCAAATGATGAAGAAATAAATGGAACTATACTGCTGCATGATATTTATATTTCATCTAAAAGAACACAATTTTACTTAAATTGAAATAAATTAAAGTTGTATGCCATAATCCCTAAAGTGAACACTAAAATTACAATGTATAGAGGAATAACTAAAAAAAAAATTTTTTTTTAAATGGAGAATTCAGACTCAGGATTGCCATGATTGCTTCTTCAACACATATGAGCAGAAAAGGAGAACCCAGGTAATTTTCTAATCCTGGCTGCAATTTTATACTTCTAAATATGAAGTAATGTTTTTGTAGCATGCTTGAAGATAGGCCATAATAATAATAGAAAATGATCTCCTTTTCAGGATTTAGGATGTAGAGGCTCTAATTTAAAGTCAGGACATGTATACTCCCTCGAACAATTTCACACTACAAAATGAATATATAAAACTGATGGGAGCAGTTCAGTTATGTTAATAATTAATTATAAAGAGAGATTTTTGATTCTACATTTATTTATTTTATAGATAATCAAAAGAAATAGTGCAAAGCACTACAGTAGAATCAATACACGGCAGCTAGATTCTATAGTGATTAATTATGAATATGTGTTCATATCCATATTTCTTGCAGGTACATAGGACCTAAAAGAAGGGAATTGAGCCAAGCTAATGCTGAGATAAAAAAATAGATAACTAATTATATTAAATATAATTCCCTTGCATTTTATTTTCATTGAACTTTTTAATATATGAAATGTTATTTAGCAGTTTGTTTATTTTTAAATTCATAATTGAAAATATTTAATGAAATAGTGAATAAACCTAGTTTTTAATTTTATGATAAATAATTTTAAAGAAAAAAGTAAACTACTGCTTTATTGATAGTTTTAGGTGAACATTTCATTTTATCTCTATTTAAATGTTTTATATTATTTATTTTAATAATATTTTTTATCTTATTCCTTTGATCTAAACGTTAAAACTACACATAAAATAATGAATATAGTTTCACTAGTTCTATTTTATTCACTCATGCACACTTATTAATCCTTTTTGTGAAATTTTAGAGCACACAAAAATGTAATTACTAAGTGCTTCCCTAAGAAGCATAAAATTATATGTCTAATTATTTTATGTGTTTCTTGCATAATGATTTATTAAAAGAGTTAACTGAAACAATTATCCCTTTTTGAAATTCTCTGAAAAAAATGTAACCTACTGATTTACCTTAAAAACCCATTGAAATGTCTAAAAACCTTATCAAATATTTTCTTTTAAACTTAACTATGCATGTCAATAAGGATGGAAATTGGGTATCTGGAAGATAGTAGTGGTAGGAAAACTTTCTTTCTATTGTGTAGTTGTATAGATTTTGGTTAATTTTCTAATTGAATACCATTTACATTCCTTTTATATGAAAATTAAGAAAAAATCAGTTGAAAAATCCTGCAAAAATTCTTGCTTATGTGCATAATAAAATTATTCAGAGGAAGGGAAAGTGGAATCCCTGGAGAGAAGAGAGAACCTGATGAAATGTAGTGGAGAGAAACCAATAATATGTGGGAAAGTAGAAACAGAGGTAAAAGATGAGCCATGAGATATCCACAGTGGTGATGGTATTTAATAAACAGGGCTATGTATTAATTTGTTCCCAGTGTTCCCTCTCTTCTTCCCTATGTTGTAACACATAGTATTTTTCTAGTTGTAGATACCATTACTATCATTTGGAGTGTCATCAGTCAAAAAAGGAATGATTGGCTCATATAATTTTAAAAATCAAGAACTAGAGCTTACTTCGGATATGGCTTGTTCAGACCTCAAATAGTGTCCCATAGATCCTACCTTCAGTTGTTTTACCTATGACTCAATTGGCCTGACCTGTATGAGGCAATCAAAAGTGGACAATTAAGCTTTACTTAGCTGATGTTTCATGACTACACCCTGGATTGTGGGCTGGAGTGAGCTTCCTGAAAATTGAAAATACAATATCTGCATAGAATTTCCCATGAAGAAAGAGGGAAATAAAACACTGAGTAAACAAAATAGCTCAAATCTACTTTATTTAACACATTTCTACATTGAATAGATGACTTGTATAAATTATTTGCATAAACTGAAACTAGCATGAGCTTGTTCCACATTTGTTCAAATGGACAAAGAGGGGAAGTTGTATGCATGAGCATCAAAAAGAGAGAGATAGCTAACATGGTATTTCAGTTAACTTTTTCACTGCTGTGAACAAAGATCTGACAAAAAAAAATTAGAGAGAGGAAAAGTTTATTTGGGGCTCACAGTTTCAAATTTCTTAGTCTGTAGAAGGACCATTCCACTGCTCTGGGCCCAAGGTGAGGCAGAACATCATGGCAGAAGCATGTGTTAGAGAAAAATAGTTCAGAACATGGCCACCAAGAAGAAGAGAAAGAGAGTTCCTCACCAGAGATAAACTATATATCATAAAGGTATTTCCTCCAGGACCCACCTCTTTTTGCCACAGCCTGCCTGCCTATAGTCACCACCCAGTTAATTCCTGTCAAAGATTTATACACTGATTAGTTTAAGACTCTCATAACCCAGTCATTTCTAAATGTTTTTGCATCATCTCACATATGAACTTATCTGAGACACCTCATATCTAAACTATAACACAAAGCAACAGCAAAGAAATACTGCAAGAAGAAAAACCTAGAAGTCCAACCCCTTAAGAAAAAAATAAGGATTTAGAATACAAAATTGTCCTGTGTACACAAAGTTTTCTTATAGTGCATTATCAAATGTCACAAAACTATGCATCCTTTGCAACTCAGACAACATAATTAAATGATTTATAAGACCCACAGTTACACTAAAATTAAGCTTAGAATTACACATTATTTAACATTCTTTGGAGGAAGACTTGCATTTAACTTTGTTAGATGTAGTTTGGCTATATTGGAATAAAGGTGGATGTGTGAAAAATAGCTTCAGGCAAATACATCACAGAAACTGAAAAGAGAGAGAGAAAGAGAAAGATATCAAAAGATACAATCTTTTCCCAAGAGTCAGTCTATGTAGGCAAACATCCCAATGCTTTTCATACATAAAGATTACATATATATTATGTCTAGAGACTAGGAAAAATTTAGACTAAATTTAGAATAATATTTCACTGTTCTCAGAATACTATTATTTTTACTGCTTTTGATTTTTAACAAAATTAATTAATGATTCTGGACTTCTAAAAAATTGTAAGGTTTTCTATTCAAGAAAGCAAAGGCAGGGAAGGAAGTTACAGCCCTTTTATTTATCTCTAAATATCAGTCGTAAGGAAATAGAGTTAAAATATGTCCATTAGTGAAATCCTAGCATTTTGTATTTGATAATAACACCAGTCAGTCATTGATTTTCATTACCGGAACTTAGTTCTACAAACTTGCAGGGTGGAAGTACACAGTGGAAAGCACTCTAGTCTCAGAATGACATATGATTTTAAGATCAGCTCCAACATTTTCTAGCTTTGTGTCCTTTGATAAGTTGCTCCAAAGTAGTTTAAGACTCAGTTTGGTGTCCTGACAAAAGGCAATTGTGTTAGGATTAACTATTTTGTAGGTTGTGCCATCGTAGAAAAAAAAATGAAAATGTGGCAAGAAAAATAGTTTCTTTGCATGTTAATCAACTTTGTCACTGTGACCAAAATACCTGACAAGAACAGTTTAAAGGATGAATGGTTTATTTTGGCTTATAGATTCAGAGGTGTCAATCCCTGGTTGGCTAACTCCATTGTTTTTGGCCTAATATGAGAAAGAACATAATGGCAGAAGGTTGTGGCAGCTCATGAGACAGAGAAATGTAGAGAGAGAGAGAGAGAGAAAGGAGTGGGGGTGGGGGGAAAGCCATGGAGTAGATGTAGTGTAATGATACAACCCTGCAAACTACCTTCTCTAGCCACACCCTACCTGGTTACCATTACTAGCCAGTAAGTAGTCTATTCAATGTTTTAATCCACCAAGTGGATTCATCCACTGATTAGGTTAAACTCTCAAAACCTAATGATTTTGTTCTGAACATTCCTGAATTACCTAACATGAGCTTTTGGTGAGATACCATGTATCTAAACCATAACATTCTGCCCGTAGCACCCCAAAGGTCATGTCTATTGTATAATGTAAAATGCATTCAATATAACTCTAGGAGTACACATGGTCTTAACAGTTCCAGCATTACCCAAAAGCCCAAGTCCAAACTCTCCTCTGAACCCTAAGGAAAACTCCTGGCTATGAGCTCCTGTAAAGATTAAACAATGGGCTGGGGATATAGCTCAGTGGTAGAGTGCTTGCCTTGCATACACAAGGCCCTGGGTTCTAATCCACAACACTACAAAAGAAAAGATTAAATTCAAGATACATATATCTCCACAGAATAATCATTCCTATTCCAAAATGATGAAATAGGGACATAGAGAGAAGGGATAGGACCAAAGCAACTGGGCAAACAAGCTTTGTAGTACCATGTCCAACACCTGGGGCATGTGGTGGTAAGATATAGTTTCTAAAGGGCTTGAGCATCTCAGTCCTTCTGGGCTTTCCAGTTGTAGCCAACATGGCCTATCTCTTGGCCTGGCTTTGCTCCCTGTTTGAAGCTTTCCTTGATGGATATTCCAAGTTCCTGGCATCTTAATTCTGGGGGTCTCCATTCCAGTTTGGGACTCAATCTCATAACTTCATTCATTAACTTCTTATGAGCTGCCCACAGTATTTATGAACCTGCTACACTTTGCCTGACTTCCCAGGTCTGCTTTTGATATCTTGCCGAAAACCTCTGTGAACCCTACCTCTGTATTCCTGCAGAACCAGCACCATATGGTTGATGCCAAGATCTGCCACTAGCTTGAGCAGTAACTGGGTCTCCTTAAATTATGACTACAGCCTCTGAGTGTTTGAGCAAGTAAAATGAATCCTGAGAAAACAGCTTTCTAAGCATCACTATGTAAGCAGGGTGCCCAGAGTCTCCTAAATGAGTTTTCACTTTTATACACTTCAGCCTGCCCTGGGTGTGATCTATCTTGCTTATTTCTGAAAAGCCATTAAGGCATCTTTTCTATTGTCTCTGTGCAAAACACTTAGCTTCTCTTTGGTGGTGATAATCTCTTCAATAACTACACCTTTCTTTTTTTTTTTTTTTTTTTTTTTTTTTTGTGGTACCGGGGATTGAACTCAGGGGCACTCGACCACTGGGTCACATCCCCAGACCTTTTTTTTTTTGTATTTTATTTAGAGACAGGGTCTCACTGAGTTGCTAAGTGCCTCGCCATTGCTGAGGCTGGCTTTGAACTCACGATCCTCCTGCCTCAGCCTCCCAAAGTGCTGGGATTACAGGCGTGCGCCACCGCGCCCGGCAACTACACCTTTCTTGACCCCAATTTATGTTTGTTTTTCTGGCCAAACTATGTTTCAAATCTTTCCTCTCTGCTTTCAGCTTCCTGGTTAAAAGCTACTAGCAATACCTACACTACCACCTGAATGCTGTGCTGCCTTAAAATTTCCTTTGCCAGATTAATTTGTTCATCATCTTAAATTCAGCATCAAAGGAAATTTCTAAACATTAACAAAATTCTTCACTAGAATGTAGTGAATTTCCTAACATGAGCTTTTGGTGAGACACCACGTATCTAAACCATAACATTCTGCCCGTAGATCCCCAGTAATGGCTAGTAATGGTAACCAGTCTAATTCTCAATTGAGTTCTCATTACACTCTAAAACCTCATGACACAGTCTTTGTTATCTGCATTTCTATTAGCATTCTGGTCTTGTGAGCTCACATCAGAATTGCCTATTTAGCTGTTCTACAACATTCTAAGGATTCTCCATCCTGCATCTCCACAATTTTCCAATTTCCGACCACCAACCAGTTCCCAAGGTTTCTGAGCTACATGGTTGGTTATTGTCACAGCAAAGACCCTAATTCTCAGTACCAATTTCTGTGCTAGTCAGCTTTTCATTTCTGTGACTAAAATACCTGACAAGAACATATTAGAGAAGGAAAAGTTTATTTTGGCTCACGATTTCAGATATTCAGTCCATGGTCAGCTGAGTGCATTGCTTTGGGCTTGAGATGAGAAAGCACTTCATGGTAGAAGGGCATGAAGGATGAAAGTTGCTCAACCAATAACAGGTAACACAGAGAGAGAGAGAGAGAGAGAGAGAGAGAGAGAGAGAGAGAGAGAGAGAGATACAGAGAGACAGTCTTTCAGCCATACCACATTGACAATAATAATCACTCAGTACTCTCAGATTATTAATCAAATAGATTAATCCACTGATTAGGTTGCCACTCTCATAATCCCATCACTTTACCTTTGAAGATGATTGCATTACTGAACATGAGCTTTTTGTGGGACCATAACAGTTTGTTACACTTCTAGAGGTAATAATCACTTATACTCTTTTCTAGGGAAAATCATCTCTTTTGGGTACATAATTGTTTTTAATACAAATTTGTATAGTACAATTATATGTATGCTCTTTATTGCACTTAGCATTGACTGACTGCAATGTCCCTAACTCTTGGTTTACATGAACTGGAAAATTCACTTCAAATCTAGACTTAGGTTATGGTTTGCTTCCTCAGTCAACTAAGAATGAATGCTGCTCAAGTGTCATAGGGAGCAATTGACCTTCATTATACCAAGTGTTATAAAACCCAAAATAGGTCAATAAGACTATGGGGAAAGCTTATAAATTACTTCAGCCAAATACTTTCTCTCTCTCTCTCTCTCTCTCTCTCTCATGCAGATGAAATAAAATGTTTCATTTGTTAAAATAGTGTGTCATAGCTGCATGTGTTCAAGTATCAAAACAAGACATGCAATATCCGAACATATGTTTAGCTAAAATATTTATTTATAAAAGAATAGTTATCAAAACAACCAAAGCATAAAATTTTGTGTTAATATAGACAACACATAAGCTTTAACTCTCTAATAACAAAACCTATTATAAAGATCGGCAATGCTTTTAAAATAAGAAAACTAAAGCTTAAGGAATTTAGAATTTAGGTGAAACTAAGTTCTACAAAAAATTAATTTGTGGCTGGGATGTAGTTCAGTGGTAAAACATTTTCCTATCATGTGTGATGACTTGGGTTAGATCACTTGTGCTGCAAGAAACAAATAAACAAAACATAATACTTTGAACATACGGAGTTAGGTGACAAATCCAGTGTTACATATTTTTGTATAATCCCAGGTCCCAAATTCTCCAATTCACAATTATCCAGAAAAGGTCCCATACATTTATTTATTTGAAAATTGTTTTTTCTTACCCATCTTGTAATGGATTAAGTAAAAATTCTTTTCCTTCTAAAACCATTACTATTCATCATTGTTCTCTAATTTTTCTAATTTATTTATATTGTTCTTAAATAAATATGAAGCTAAGCATATTTTTGTTGATGTTAGTTCAAGGACTCATAACACAGAAAACAAATTTTTCTTCAATAATGAATTCTCGGGTTTGAAAGAGTCTAAATTTATTTGGTAGATCACTCTTAAACTGAACAGTTCTATGATCCACTTTACCATGACCATATACATTATATACTTAGTAGCTGAAAATGTCACTTCTAACAGAGAATCACTTTGTATTTACTCTTTGTACGAAATTGGATCCACCAAAATATATAGAACATTTAGATTCAGTTGCAGTCATTTAGGCTGAGCCTGAATATGAACACTTTATTTTTTATTGGCATAAATTCTTTTCTTGTCATTTTTACAATAGTAGATACACAGTCGAAATGTATTAGCCCAGAGAGAATTTAACTTGCTTATTAAAATAATTTTAAAGCAAAGTATATTGATTAATTGACAGATATTAAATGCAATTGAATATCTGAAAAATATTTTTATGTTTTTCATCTTTCTATTTGAGCATTGGGACAAATTCTATGAGATTTTAAAGTAAGAATATTTTAACACCTTAATATTATTCTATTTCTGTGTGTATATGAATAATATTGTGGCATAGAATAAGAAATCTGTATTTTTTAGGAATTTATGTCTAATGACTAAAATATCTGGACAAAGCCAGTTAGGATGAATAATTTATCTTCACACAGTCCACATAGTGTGTAAATGTAAACAGAGATGCACATTTCAGAAAATGTAAAACACCATTAATGCTGTGTGAAGGAAAAAGAGTTCAGACTTAAAGGAGTGATTCCTTTACTAACAGAACATTAAGAAAAGAATCTTGGCAGAGACAAATTCTGAGTTGGGCTCTGGAGCCAGATAATGGACAGTATTCAATGTCAAGTAAGGAACTTGTAGGTTATCTTTTGTAAATTGAGCTGGTTGATGACATGATAAATATAATGTTTTAGGTGCAGCAACACAGAGATTAGCAGAGTGATAGTCTAAGGTAAAGAATCTCATAGGCGCAGCACAATTCCTAGGGGACACTAACTGAATTTGGCAGTCTTTTTTGCTTCAGTGATATAATGGTTGTGCTGACATTTAGTGGGTGTTATAGACAGAAGACATTCAGCACTGTGTAGGACAACTTTAAACAAAAAACAGTTGTTTCATCTAACTCATCCTTCAAATGTCTTGACAGTAACAGTTGAAAATTAAAACTGTGTTTAAAACCTATCTTTCCAAATGTAAATAAACATAAAAAACACTTTTGCTAGACTTTAGTGATATTTAATTTTCTAAAAATAAAGCTGATAAGTAAATTGATTAGTAATTACACTCTAGTTGGTTCCAAATTTGCAAAGACTGGTTGAACATATTAGACACCAAACCACTAATGGCAAAACTATTTCAAGGATTTTAGTTGCCAGTACAGCATACTTGTGCCAAACTGCATGTTGTAAATTATTTTATATTAATATTTGAAAATATTTCTTACTGATTTACTACTCATCTTAACATTTTACCTACAAATAAAATATGTTAATAATATTCAGTTGTATATTTCAAACTGGGTTTTAAATATCTTCCACAAATAATAGTTATTGATGTACTTAATATGTCAACACTGATTTTACTCTAATTAAACAAGAGATAATAAATTTAATAGAATATTTTACAATAAAACAGTAATACAATAGGCAAAATATAACATTCTTCCAAAAATTAATACAAACTTTTGAAGACTCTTTGCTGTTAATTAAATTTACAAATAAAACATTGAAGAGGTGAAAGAAGTATTGTTTCTTTAAGAGTATTAAAAATAATAGCAGCATATACCAACTCATATACTATTGGAAAATATTTAAACCCATCAGCTATGATAAGTTATAAAAATGAAGTAAGGTAATCCAAATAATGTTTTCTGTCATTCTATTAAGAAATAATCAGTTTCAAGATGAATTGATATAATGGCTAAAGATGTGAATAATTATCTGCATGAAGAACTGCATATTTGTTACAATTGTCTGATGTTTCATTGCTCACAAGTTGTTTTCCATGGAATGAAAAGCTGTATTAAAATTATTATTCCCCTCCTCTGACTTTTGAGAATGGCCACTGCTATGATTTGGATCTGAAATGTCCCCCAAAGTCCCATTCATTGAAGGCTTGGTCTATAGTTTTGGTTTGCTGGGAGGTGGTGACACCTTTAAGAACTGATGCTGCTTGGGAGGAAGGTTAGGTCCTGGGGGCATGCCCTTGAAGGGGATTGTGGAACCTCAGCTTCTTCTTTTTTTTTTTTCACTGTTTTCAGGCCACCATGGGGTGAGCAGCTTGCTGCACTTTGTACTCCTATATCATGGTGCATTGCTTGCCACAGGCCCAATGGAAGTGGTACCAAGCATGAACTGAAACGTCCAAAACTATGAACCAAAAATATAGGTTTTCTGTATGTAATTTGATACATCTCAGGAATTTATTACAAAAATAGAGAAATGAATAACACAATAACCAAATGCTTGCCAATATTTGCTAATTATTGATATTCTACTTCCAATATCACTACTTGTACAAACTGGTGGAGGATTCACCATGGCTGGTAATTCAGCACTGTCTGTGGCTGGTAAGAAGGCATAAAAATATTGTGGTCAGTATTTTAATGATGTGTTTAGGAAGCAAGCTTCTTTCATCAGGTCCACAAATCATGAATACTGTTACCATTGCTATTAACAAACTGCTACATTAATAGTGGATTAGTTCATAAATTATAAAATGACATGGAGAGGGTGCATGAACATCTTTCCTACATGACATATAGCTATCCAAAGGATAGCTTCCTTGGTGTTTTCAGTCTTCAGCATATAGATTTTTGCATATATTTAAAAATTGAGTTTGCTTCAATATTATTACAATGTTTTGATCCCATTAATGTAAAATTAAAGATCAAAAATAGTGTGCTATGAAATAATTTGACGTCTTTCAGATAAGTTTTAAATATGATTCTAAAACTGCAAAATAATAAAATCAACATTACTAAAAGGAAAGCAATTATTATATCTAAATCATGAGTTTAAAATTAACTTTGCTTACTTAAAATTATCACTATTCATATCTTTGCAGCAATTAGTTGAGGATAGAATTAAAAATGTTTTTCCTTCACATACTACTAAAATATATGACCATTGCATTTAAATTTATGTACAAAATTTTAGTATTTTATTTGATGATTACTACATTGAAAATAATATACATTAGTTAAAATTTACAGAAAGATTGAGTTATAAAAATAAAAAATATCTAATGCTAAATTCAAGTTGATTCATCTCACTGGAAAATATTGTAAAATCAGTTATGACGACAACCCATTTCTTTAGACATAAGATAAATTATTTATTTTGAACAAGAGCAACAAAACTGATTACAAAAATAAGATTTCCAAAATCTATTATTGTTAGTCCTACAACTTTGTTTTTCTTTTTGTGAAATTGTTTGACTATACCAGTTTCTTTGACTTTTTAGGTAATTTTCAGACTCAGCTTTTCATCATTTGTAACACATCATGCTGAGACTTTGTTTTGGATTGTGTTGACTACATAAATCACTTTATAGAATATTGACATCTTAATTGTATCAAATTGTCCAATCCACGTACACAATATGCCTTTGCATTTATTTAGGCATTCTTCCATTTGTTTCCTTGGTGTTTTCAGTCTTCAGCATATAGATTTTTGCATATATTTTGCACTTGACTATACCTGCTGTTTCTAAACACTGATTTGCTATTATCCATCACTAGTATATAGAAATACAAATCATATTTCAAATACTAACCTTGTCTAACATTAATTTTAATTATCGTTTCTATTTAGGTTTCTGCTCATACATTTTCTTATTATTTTCATATGAAATATTTTCTTGTTTTCCTACTCTCCTTAAATATGCAATAATGAAGATAAAAGAAAGCAACTTACATATAACTTTTTTATTTTAAATCATTTTTAATTTATTACTACACATTGCTTTTAAGTCATTATGTTGATGTTTTTATTAATATATACATGTGCAAATAAGTTATATTGTCTCTAAATTTTATTTCAGAATTTATACTTAATTTGTAATACTCTTTCATTTCAGAATGAATTATTACACAATATTTGCCTTAAAAGGAGTGTTGCATCTGATAGTGATGAGGCATCATTTTTTTACTCTGATTTAAGTATGGTATATGTGTGAGTGATACATGTATTTATATTTGAAAAAGTGCATATTATTTGATAGGAACATGAACTGCATTATTGAAAGCAATTAGAAAGAAAAAATGAATAAGTGAAGTAGGAGATGTTTTAAAAATAAATTCTAATGCAATTGGTAATTTAGGGTGTATTGCATGAAGGGTGTGGGTGATACATCCCACTGCAGAAATATGGTGAGTATATTGTTTACTAGGGATGTATTCTATTCTTACATTAATTGACACTTACTTGGTCCCAGATCTGATAGTGCTGTTTTCTTACTAAATTATGTGACCAATTAGCCAGTGGCAAACAGAAAAATTCTTTACTCTGAAATGCTCACATCTTTATGCCAAATTATTTATACTGATGAGCCAGGAGGATCCTATTCTTCTTTTAGTACTGCTGTGAAAATAATTATTCCCCATTATGATAACTGAGTCTACATTTTTCATTGTTATAATACCATTTTTATAATTTTAGGCTATTAGTTTTCTTTAAAAGATTATGAGTTTCACTTATGCTCTGAAAATAAACAATGGAAATTAGGTTTCTTCTTAAATATTAGTCTTGAAAATGGAGGTTCTATTATCGTATTTTTCATTTATCAAAACAGGAAGAAATTGTTTTGCTGAAATGGAAAAGTCAACATCTGAACAATAAGCTATTCTAAGTATTTCTGGGTACCTTAGTAGGTATCTGCTGATAATAACTCTAAAACTACATGAAAGTAACATTTGACAAAGTGTAAAGAGAAGGATAAATTGCAAAACCACAGGAGATACCCTTTTTGCTTTTCCATGTATGTAAAATAAGATTAGTCCATGAGCTTATTCAGGGAAAACTGTGTCAGATATGACATTGACTGACCATTTCCCTTCCATTATCAGTTCTACTCCTGGGTTGCACTTTTTTTTTCTTTTGCATCCATTTTCTCAGAAAATGTTTTGATTTACATATTAGTTGTCCTCCAAAAATTATGTATGAGACAATGGGAGGATGTTCTGTTATGGTGCAAACTAATCAATAAAATCAATAAGAATGTAAATTATAGGTTATGTATTAGTAAAGAGTATAGATTATAAATATAAGATTTTGATTAGTAAGATAAGGTAAGACAATAAGAGATAGGATTTAAGCCATAGGAAATAAGATAAAAATAACAAGATTAAGAAATATAAATTAATAATAGTGAAATTAAAAATAAGTGTTATAGGATTAATGATGTTAAAATACCTTAGCCTGCTCTAGTTATAGTTTTAAGAGTAAAGAAATAATATAGTTGTGTAATCACATTGCTTTGCATAAGATACAAACATAAGATTAAGATTTAAAGATGTTATTAATAAAATGATAAGTGTGTGAGTAAGGTTCCATAGGCTAACTATAGTCATAAGTAAATATAAGATAATACAGAGATAATATAGGTTAAGTTACAAGATAGTTATAGCTGCATAAGACAATTATAAAGCAAGAACTGTCATAGACAGGCCTAAGACTCCATTTTGCTGCCTTCTATAAAAAACTTACAAGAGCTGTTTCCGAGAAACTGAAATGAAAGTTGTTGTCTTATAAAAAATTGTTTTTCTGTACTTTGTACCCCACAAAATCTGCTCACCCCAAGACATGGTGATCTTGGTGGTCTATATAACTTTTAAGTAGATTCTCACCCCCACTAACCACCTGCTTTAACCCAGGATCCAGTTGTCTAACACCTGCTCAAACCCAAGATGCCATTGTTTGAGTTGCTCTGTTAGATGCTGTTTTAGCTTCTGTGATTGGCTTGCTTGCATGAAGCTAAGGAAAGTCCTTGAGCTGTAGTTTTCCTCCTTAAATTCTCAAGACACATGCCTGGAAATTGCTGTTCTCCCACAGAGCTTGAGTCTCTATGGGAACTAGTCCCTGGCCAGGTAATCAAACTCTCTAATTTGTTTTAAAATTTGAACTTTGAGTGTTTTCTGAGCATCTTCCCATAACAGTTCACAGGTCAAATATTTAGGTGAGAAGTATAACCTAATCAGTGGATTAATACACTGATATTGATTAACTGCTACTGGTAGGGTGTGTTTGGAGGAGGTAGGTCACTGGGGGCATGACTTTGGGGTTTATGTTTTGTCCCTCTCAGTGCTTCCTAGTGGTCATGTCCTGATCCGCTTCTTTGTGCCGTGCTCTGACACCATGATGTTCTGCCTCACCTCTCGTTCAGAGCTATGGCATCAACTCCTGTGGACTGTACCTCTGAAACTGTGATCCAGAATAAACTTTTCCTCCTCAAAGTTGTTCTCTTCAAGCCTTTTTGTCACAGAAACAAAAATCTGACTAAAACTTGAAGGAAGGAACATGCTATGTAAAAATAATAAATAACCTGCTAATAAACTTAAAATATTGCTGCTGTGTTGTAGCAATCCTGAAATTTGATTTGGCTTAAAAATTAGAATATATTAAATGTCACGATCTCATCCTAATCAACTCTCTCAAAGCACTTGAGGGTTATCATACCCCCAAATTAAAAAAAAAAAGAGAGAGAAGAAAGTAAATTTTTGTTACTTATGAATATATTTTACACTATAAAATCAATTTTCCTATGATGTGCATGATTTTTAGGTGTACAGAAGATTACTGATGTGATGACTGTCTTAGCACCTGCAAGAAAAAATCTGAATAGCTTTGAAAGCTCCCTTCCTCACCACTTTGGGCAGAGAGCTAGTTGAGAAGGAAGGGGCCACCGCTAGTCTATGAGTTTCAGAATCTCCCACTTTCATTTGGCTAGCCTGAAAGTTTCCACTTTGATATGTTCCTATAGATGTTTCAATTTTTTCTCTTGGAATCTGTTCTAGATCTTGGAAATAGTTTGGGAAAACTGCATGAACTAACCTGTAAGCTTTGGTGATTGCAGTTACCCTTGAAATACTATTCCTTGTGAATATATTCTTCTAAATAAAGAAATTTAAACTGAGTTCTATTAGTTAATAGCATTTACAAGGTTTATATATGCAATAGATTTATATGATTATTGAGGATTCAAGGTGACTATTTGCAATGAACAGATGCACATGTTCATAGCTTGGAAAGAATTTGGGAGAAAATGTATAATATTTGCTAACATCATATTAACAATAAAAATAGTTGAACACTGAGTTCCACTGTAACTGAATTGTGTTCCTCAAGTCTATTATTTTAATGGTTTTGTCTACCAAATCATTCTTTTCATAATGTTAATGGTTCACATTTAGTAAAGAAATTATGAAAATGATTTGTTAACCTCATTCACATTTTTTCTTTTAGAATTCTGCTCTTTGTCTTAAATGATTTCATCAAATGATATTTTATAGATTCTTAGTAATTCAAACAAATAAGAAAAAAAGAAACAAACCATATAAAGTGAGCAATCCATATAAAGAAGATACATTAAAATGGGTGAAGTTAGTGATTTTTAGTTTCATAGGAAACAAGAATCCTATTTGATTAAGAAAATAAATATATCTTAATTCACATATTAAATATCCTACTAGCATTTTTGCAGATTCTCATTAAAATAAAGTGTAGTTTAGTAGAAAATGGGTGTCCTTCAAAGACATTTATACATGTAAATGATTGAATTTTTTTTTTTTATTCACAGCAGTGAATAGATAGACCATCAAGAGGAGGGGAATCCAGTTGCTATCATTCATGTAAGGCAGCTGATTTGGATGTCTCAGGGTGGGGCGTTTTACAGATCAAACCAACCAAAAGCATAACACATCACATGAGCTTATTAGGCTTTAATATGATTCAAAGGTTATAAAAATATATCCAATGTTTCTATCTCTCATTCATAACTATCTTCATTGACAGTGTGGTTTTTGGGAAAGCACAGAATGCAATAGTAGTTTATTAAAAAGCAGTGAAAAAACTGTTATGAAATTCTGACAGTGTCTATCCCTCTCTTTGTTTCTCTTAGTTACAAATGTGGGGCTCTTCTGAGGCCATCCATGAAACTAGAGCACAACTTCAAAGACATTGGACATGATAGAGAAAGTCTTGATTTTTCACCCTTTCAACTAAATTGAAAGTCAAATATTTTTAAAGTCATTTTACATATGCAGTAATAACCATAGCTTATAATTTCTCCACTGGACAATCTCACTAATCTTTTTTTTTTCTTTGTTCTAATTGAAAGAAGATACATAAACACATCTCAGTTCAATCCTCTTTTGAACATTGAAACCATTGATTACTAGAAAGTAGCTGGGTAGATGAATGTGGTTGCCCAAGATTAAGGAAGACTTCCCTGTCTACATCATTTTCTAGACAGGATGCAGGGACCAAACAGAGAGATCACTACTAATTCTTGTCTAGACAGACAAGAAGGAGTAAAATGACATAAGGAAAGCCTTAAGAAAAAAAGAAAAAAACGTCCTTGGTTCCACTGATTTCACCTAGAGTGAAAAGTCTCTCCTTTTCAGAAATTTGCCTATGTTAATTATGATATAGAGTCAAATTTTGAAATTATTTGAAGACTAACATGTTCTTTTTCAATAAAATATTAATAAATAGTATTCAATTATATAACAATTTTTACTTGTTTTCTAAATTTCTTCTCAAATTATGTGTATATGCTGTATATTTAAAATACTAAGGTTGTCCTTTTAAATTTAAATATATTGAGAAACATTTTATGAGAAATAAATTATAAGGAAGAGTAAAAGTTTATATGTAATAAATTTATGTAATGATAATGTTTATATAAAGGCACACATATTTTAACATAAATATAATTCTTTGACAAAATTGTTCATAATGAGCAATGACAGTCTCTAATTTTCTCTATATAATTACTTATGCTATATTTAGGATATTGAAGTTTAGATATGGCAACAGATAATTTAGTATATTAGTTTTTTTGTCACATTAATGGAAAACTCTTCTTAACAATTCCAACCATAGCTAATAATCAATTTGATTTTTGCTACTTAAGGCAAGAAAAAAATGGTAAGGTCATTTTAAAAGCTTTATTTTACAATATAAAGAAGCTTTGGACCTATGCATTTATCAAGTGATCTTTTACAACCCTGTAAAACAGTCACTTCTGATATAAATCTACTCCATACATTTTTTCCCAAAAACATTGAGAAAAAGAAAAAATTTTTGAAAAATCCCTAGCTTATAAAAATCCATGAATTTATTGTATTGGACAATTCCATTTAGACTGCATGATTTTTCAAGCGGTTAATTATGCTATTTCTTAGAGTTTAAAAGTGGCTTGTCTAGTCATACTATCCTTTTATCAGTAATAGCATTCAATAGAATATAATGAATAAAACACTTGTTATGTGAGCATTAGAGGATATTGTTACAAAATCACAGGGTAAGTATTTAGAGTCCTCTTAAAGAGTAAAGGATTCATTATTACTACAATAGCCACAATATTCCTAAATAATCCCATAAAAATTAATAATTAATCACATGGTGTGCTAAGAATTTAGAACATGCTATAAGCTTTTTAAGTTAATTTTCTATGCCCATGAAGAATTGAGGTAGATTTTATGGAACACTGCCACTTACATATTTATCTATATTGTTTTATAATATAGAAATATTATATATTATATTTTATATATATTATATTATATATATATATTATATATTATATATTATATATAGAAATCTTAGTAACATAAAAATTGAAGCCAGCAGGAAAATCATATTGTAGCACTTGCATTGCTACTAAATCCCATGGGATTTCTCTGTATGACATTTTTTTCTCTCAGCTGCAATTTTATCATTGTAAAAAATAGTCTATGGGATTCCATTATATCTACTGTTTTTTTCTATCTTTAACAATTTGTGACTCTGAAGTTTTATACTGATTTGCTAAGCATGTCTATGAATTATGTAATATTCAGCAAGTATAATATGGTGGAAAGTTAATATTTTTTCTGATTTTTTGTATACTGAACTATTGTGATTTTCATATTTCCAAATCACAAATTTCATGTCAAAATCATGTCAAAATCATTCTTCAATACAGAACCCTTAATTAACAGAATCCTTAGGGAAGTACTCTAGGAATCTGCAGTTTAAAATAAATACCAACTTATTTTTACAATTATGTAAGTTTGAAAAACACTGGATTTTGATATTGGGCATCAAAATGAATTCTATGATATATTAGGAAATTTGGAGCTGTAAGTAACAGAAAAAAAGTCTAAATTAAGTTGTATTACACAAACAAAAAACACTCATTCTAGCTAATTTTATGATTAATTGGATCATTTAAATGAAAACCAAGAGTAAAATATTCTTCAATATTTAGATACTCCAGGGCTCAAATGATATGATCAAGGTCTGATTTTTCTTTTTGTCACTTTATGGTTTATTGCTTATGATTCCACATTTCTCTGTTTTATTCACTGTCATATATTCATTCCTACATGAAAGCCCCAATTGCAGTTCCTAAAGCTCTGGCTTACACCCCTACTGCTACAGGTGAATTGGAATAAACAAACTTCTGGGCAGGTCACCTCACAACCCACTCTTTTTTTTTTTTTTTTTTTTTTTTTTTGGTACCGGGGATTGAACTCAGGGGCACTTGACCACTGGGCCACATCCCCAGCCCTTTTTTGTATTTTATTAGAGACAGGGTCTCACTGAGTTGCTAAGTGCCTCACTACTGCTGAGGCTGGCTTTGAACTCGCGATCCTCCTGCCTCAGCCTCCCAAGTGCTGGGATTACAGGCATGCGCCACCGCGCCCGGCTTTCACAACCCACTCTTATTGTCTGATTTGTTCAGATTCTTAAGTGAAAACCCCCTTCTCTGGGCAGTGTGGGATGCAGTGCTCTGTTTATCAGGCCTTATCTGATACATGTCACTGAAATATCTTCCACATAGTTAAAATAGCTTTAGATTGGAGAAAAGAATATTTCCTGAGAACTGATCTTGGTTAAGAAGACACTAACTACAACTTGTAGATACATTACTTAGAGACATCTCTCTACTGGTGAGGGGAAGTCATGGATCAGAGCTTCTTTATTCAAGTAAACAGGAATATACCTTGTCTTTTGGAACATGTCATGCATCACTTTTCATCAATTCACCTTAAATCAATTGGGTCCATGCTTAGGGAAAATCATTCATATTCTTCTGTCCCTCCCCCATGTTTCAAATCTGGGGTGGGAGGAGAGTTGAAAGACAGTCCTTTGTGCTATAAATACTCTGGGGAGAAAATACACTTTGTTCTCAAAGTTTGGAGGATAAAAGATAAAAATGTAAAAGATTAAAAAAAAATGCTTAACATCTTATAGAACAATATCTGTAATTCTGTCTTCTAATTTCAAAGAATAGCAAGTTGACTTTCTAAAAAAATTAAAATTATGTATATGTGTGTGCGTACTGGATTTGATAAGGAAGCAACCACAGGGGTCCGTGACCATGGGTTTTCGAAATATTGCCTGAAATTTTTCAAAGAATTTGCACATAGTATAATATAAAGCAAGAGTTTTATTAGATGAGAAAGGAAAAGGGAAAAAAGGACATTCTCTGTGGAGAAGGGAGAGACTGGGTCCTCTTATAAAGGCCTGAATCTACCACCCATTGGTTTTATTGGGGTTTAAAGGGAAGTTTCCAAAGATCCTGCCCATATTTACCTTTCAACTTTTAACTGACAGTAGAATGGAATCAGACTTTCAAGTCTCCACTGCATATGGCCTTAGCAGGAAATTTTACTATTATAATAACCTTGGACCCTGAGAAATGAAATTAGCAAGCTGTGGACTGAGACCTCTGAAATCATGAGCCCCAAGTAAACTTTTCCTCCTCTAAGTTATTCTTGTCAAGTATTTTAGACACAGCAAAGCAAAACTGACTAAAATGCTTGTGTTTTTCTTATAGTAGGGAGTCATCTTTGGGCCTACATGTCTCCTGCAGATAACAGATTATTTGTGAAGGAGTGCAGCATATCCTATTGATTTAAGCTAGGCAGGGCCAGTGTGGCCTCAGGAAAATTGCTTTTTAAAAGAACACAGGTGGGAGTCATCACAGTAGGCCTACTCTGAAGAGTTATCCCCTTAATCTGTCTGCTACTTATCAGATTGTATATCTAAAATTTAGATGTCTATATATTTAGATGTCTTTGCAACATGATGTCTTCTTGAACATTGAAATTGTGCATATTTCTTTTATTTCCACCTGTAGCGCATTTTCTATATTAGAAACACTTAGAAAATAGTATTGATGATTCAAGCCTAAATGTATTATGCTAAGTAAAAGCCAGACCACCCCCCCAAAAAAAAATGTCTGAATCCATTTGGGTGACATTTTGAAAATTGCAAATCTGTACAGACTGAGAATGGGTCAATATTCACAAACAGATAGGGAGATTTCTACAAAGAGACAGTAGGAGGGAATTTTTTTGTGACGAGGAAGTTATTCTGTAATGTGATTGCATGACAATATGTATTTGTAAAATTTATAGAACTGTATACTCTAAATTTTTAAGTTGCTGTGTGTAGATTCAAAATTAATTTATTTCTTGACATATTTTCCCTTGATTGTTACATTGAAAACTCAGTAGGAATGTTGTATAAGAAAAAAATATATTTTTAACACTATTCAGAAATAATGTTGAAATTTAAGAAGTCAGACTTTGTTCTGGAGCAATTTATAATACTTTTACATCTTGTTATTAAGCAAGACTTTTTCAATTTAGTTACCCTTCAAATTTTGGTACATTCATATGTATTTTTGATTCATGCTAAGAAAAAGTTAATTTTTCCCCAGTTAGCCTCATTAGCAATGAAATTGAGTCAGCAGGGCATAAGAATTCATTTTTTATGAATTCACAAATGATATACATCACAGTTTGCATGTGTTTTAGTTAACCTTATCGCTTAATTATGTAGCCTATGCTGCCTAATTTCAATTCATTACAATATCATTTTTATATAGTCTTTTGTGATGGGATTAAGGCAGTGAACTAAGCTTTAATTATCAAACAATTAACTTCCACAAGGAAAGATGAGAATCTGTTAAGAAAACCACTGTACTGCACTCTTGTTTCAACCACTCTTTTCCAAAATCTCATTTATCTTTGTTCAAGAACATGATGCTACAATGAGCATAGAAACTGTCTCTGAATTACAATCACTGGTAGTATAAAAACTTGTTTTTAGAGAAGTCTCTAAAATAGATTTGGTCATGTTTTACATGTTTGTGAGCAAAGAATTCAACTCTTTCTATCTTTTATTAATATTTAACCTTGTATTTATCAGCCTAACCTAAGTAGTCATCAGATAACTGGGAAGGAAAACTCAGATTTCATTATGGAAAACTTAAGCAGTGAAGTATTACGAAGTAGTGATGTTTCTACATAATCTCAATAAGAGAAATTTCTGAGAACATTGAAAGGTGTGTTTAAAAAATTATACTTTATCTTATAAATAAAATACTATATATAATAATATTTACAATGTGGAAGGCAATTGTGTAAGAAATAGGTTAACATGCAAGGAGAAATGAAGCTACATTTCAAAAGTAATTCTGGAGCTCCATCAACACTGACTTCCATACCAGCAATAAGGAGTTTACTGTATCTAGCATTGTCCTAAACAACAACACAGATATTAGGAAAGTATTCAAATGCCTAAACAGGTAATAAGATTTACATTACTTTACTTTTTTTTTAGTGGTAAATTTGTTTTTATTTACATTCATATTAGAAAATTCACTGTTTGTATACAAAGTATTTTCATAATATTCATGTCTTCAAACATACATTTAGGGTAATGATATCCATCTCATTCTACATCTTTTTTGTTTTTTTTTTCCCTTTATGCCCCCTGCCCCATCCCTTCCCTTCCCTCCCCATTGACCTTTCTAGTGTTCCTCTAATCCTCCTATGCTCTCCGACCCAACTCTGCTGTGAATCAACCTCCTTATATCAGAGAAAACATTTGGCATTTGGATTTTTGAGATTGGCAAACTTTACTTAGCATTATATTCTCCAACTTCATCCATTTACCTGCGAATGCCATTATTTTATTTTCTTTTATTGCTGAGTAATATTCCATCATGTAGCTATACCACATTTTCTTTATCTACTTATATACTGAGGGGCATCTAGGTTGGTTCCACAACCCAGCTATTGTGAATTGTGCTGCTATAAACATTGATGTGGCTGTGTCTCTAGTATGCTGTTTTTAAGTCCTTTGGTAATAGACCCAGTAGTGGGATGGCTGGGTCATAAAGTGGTTCCATTCCCAGTTTTCCAATGAATCTCCATACTGCTTTCCATATGGCTGCACCATTTTGCAGTCCCACCAGAAATGTATGAGTGTGCCTTTTTCCTCACATCCTCTTCAACATTATTGTTGTTTCTGTTCTTAATAGCTGCCATTCTGACTGGAGTGAAATGAAATCTTAGAGTAGTTTTGATTTGCATTTCTCTAATTGATGTTGAGCATTTTTTCATATATTTGTTGATTGATTGTATATCTTCTTCTGACAAACTATTTCCATAGGTTGCTTTATTGGAATGAATTTCTCCTTAGAATGCATCAAAGCAATGAAGTAGTTCTAAGTTGAGAAACATCAGCAAAACATCAGATACATGATTACATGAGATTCCTCTCTAGGGTTGAAATTAATTTAATTAAAGGTAGAAGAAAAGTGTGCCTCAAGATTTTTGATTTATTGTCTCCCCTTTTCTCTTTTTCTCCTCTTCTGTTTTCCTCCCCCGGCCCCTCCCCCATCGCGCGCGCGCGCGCGCGCGCGCGCGCGCACACACACACACACACACACACACACAACCACAGAACATAATTTAACCACAATAAGACTGCATTTTCTTCTTAGACCAAAACTTACTTTACATAGCCCATATGTATTAGTTTCAGATTGCACGATACTCATTCATTTTCTTGGTCATTGGCCTAGATATCTACTTAGCTTTGCATTCATCTTTGAAATACATATGCTCCAAATTAGTTTTTCCTTTTGTCAATTTTATTTATATTTTAGAAATATAAGAAATGGATATATACCTCACCAAAGTGGTAGTTTTCCTACCCATCATTCCACTCTTTCCTGAGGTCTTTCACACTAACAAGATATTTATTGCTGTGTGTCAGGCATAATCAACCATAGCTTTCATGTCTCTTTGAATCTGGAATGTGAAAGGACTTTTGGAGTACTGTCATAGTTATTTAAACTTTCTCTTGACAATTTTAACTTTTTTGGATCTTCTATATGTTACTAATGCCAGCTATTGATTATGTATCTTTTTAAAAAATATTTATTTATTTGTTTGTTTTAGTTCTACACAATGCTTTTATTTTTACATGGTGCTGAAGATCAAACCCAGGCCACGCACATGCTAGGCGAGCGCTCTACTGCTGAGCCACAACCTCAGCCCCTGTATCTTTTTTTTTTTTTTTTTTTCTGAAAAGAGATCTAAACATTTCAGTTTACCATGGGTTATCTCACCCCAGAATATCATAAATGACATAATGCTTTGAATATGACAAGCATGACACAAATAATTAATATTATATTGGCTAAAGACTATCATAATAACCATTTTTTGGAATGTCTTCTTTGCAATTATTGTGAGAATATGCAACTGAACTAATATAAAAAAAATAGAATTACTAAGATAACAAATACACTGCTAAAGACTATAACTTCTTGCATTTATCCTCAAAGTGATACTTTTCTAACATTATTTAAGAACGAATGCATATATGTATGTGTATATGTATATACACACAATGCACACACAGATATATCTTGATCTTCTTTATAGTACTCATTCCTTTACTTATTTGATAAATGTCTATTAAATATGATGATAAGCCACAAAACCTTATACAATGTTCCCTTCAAAAATCTCCTCCTTTATAATTATTTTGATTCTTAACACATATTAATTGTAAAATTAGTGGGATTCACTGTGATATGTCTGAACATACATATGTCACGGATTGATCATGTCCATCCTTCTTATTTCTCTCTCTCTCTCTCTCTCTCTCTCTCTCTCTCTCTCTCTCTCTCTCTTTCTCTCTCCCCCCCCAGGTTCCTTCCCAGACTTTCCTTTGTAGTTCAACACATGAGAAGAAACATAGGATATTTGTTCATGAGAAGAAACATAGGATATTTGTCCATCTGTGTTTGTCATATATCACTTAACATAATGTCTTCAGGTTCCATCCATTTTCCTGCAAATGATAGGATTTCATTTTCTTTATGTCTGAATAATACTCTATTATTCCTCCAATAGGCACCTAGGTAGATTCCATATCTTGTTTATTGTGAATAGTTCCACAGTAAATATGGTTATGCAGATATCTCTTTTGTATTCTAACTTTATTTCCTTGGGTTATATACTTGGGAATGGTCGAGCTAGATAATATAGTAGTTCTATTTTTAGTTCTTTGAGGAACTACTATTTAGTTTCCCATAGTGGCTGTACTAATGTACATTCCCACCAACAGGATTTAAATATTCCTTTTACTCCACATCCTCACCAGCATTTGTTGTTGTTTTTTAATGATAGCCATTCTAATCAAGGTGAGATGGAATCTCATTATAGTTTTGATTTGAATTTTTCTAATGGCTAAATATATTGAATACTTTCTCATATATATATTTGTTATTCATATGTCTTCTTTTGAGATGTATCTATTCAGATCATTTGCCTTACTTGTTTCTTTTAGGTTTAAACTTTCTGAGTTCTTTATATGTTTGTAATATTAATCATCCATCAGATGAACAGCTGGCAAAGATTTCATTCTACTCTGTAGGTTTTCTCCTCACCCTATTCATTCCTTTGCTGTGCAAAAGCTTTTTTTAATTTTATGTAATCCCATTTGTTAATTCCTGTTTTTGTGTCCTGTGCTTTTGAAGTCTAAATAAGGACATAATTGCCTGTGCCAATGTTTTCCTCTAAGAGTTTCAAGTCTTACATTAAGGTCTTTGGTTCCTTTGAATTTAGTTTTTGTACAACAGGGAAAGGCAAATTTGAATCTTCTACAAGTGAATATAGTTTGCCAACACCATTTTCTGAAGAGGCTGTCATTTCTCCACTGATTATTTGAGGCATCATTGTTGAAAATAAATTGGTTGAAGATGTATGGATTTATTTCTGAATCTTCTATTCTGTTCTATTTATCTACATGTCTGTCTTTATTTCAATACTATTGTGTTTTTATTACTATGGCTCTGTAGTGTGTCTTGAAATCAAGTATTGTGATGTCTCCAACTTTGCTTTGTGTTCAAGTTTACATTGGCTCTTTGGGGTCTTTTTTGCTTTCATATTAATTTTAGGATATTTTTCCAATTATATGAAGAATATCATTGGTGTTTTGTTGGGGTTTGCATTCAAAAAGTCATTTCTTAAGATTACAAACTAGTGAACTAGGAAGTTCTTAAATTACAGATTAGGAAATACTTATATTTCATTTTCTTATTCCTTATTTTAGGGCTTGTCTTATGGCAAAAGCATTCAGTCTCAGTTTTCCAGGATTTCCTTTTCTGCTTTTATTATTTATGATAAAAACTGATAGGCTGATTCACAATGGGGTTAGGTTAGGGAACATAGGAGAATTAGAGGAACTCTAGGAAGGCAAATGGAGAGGGAGGGGAAGGGAGGGAACAAGGGGATATAAAGGGAAAAAAAAAGAAGGTGGTAGAATGAGATGGATATCAGTATCTTAAACGCATGATTGAAGGCATGAATAGTATGAATATTCTTTGTATTCAAACAGTGTTATGTTAAAAGGTGATCTATATATGTAATATGAAATGTAATGAATGGTATTGTTATATATACAACGTTGAATTTAAAAAGGAAAAAAGAACTCCTGATAGAGTCTTAACCTATAGAGAATAAAAACACTTTAATTAAGGTTAATAAAGTACTAGAGGCATCTCTTCCTCTAGAAAGGAAATTGTTATCTGGGACTGAAATCCTGCAAAACACCTGGTTCGACATGTAACAGAGAAGATGAATAACTTCATTTAGGTGGGGTAGAACACATAAATCTTTCAGTATTATTTTTACAACTGATAACTAGACATTTTTCACATTTGTATTGTGTCAGCAATCATGTACTTCATTATTTATTGACTGTTTACGTACTAATTGTCATTTTATAGTCATTTTATTAGTATCCTTTTCTGTTTTTATATGAAGTTTCCCAGTTAAATGATGCAAGATGCTGAGAACTAGAAACAAACTATACTCAATGTTTTTATGCTTCAAATAAGTGACAAACACGTCTACTCCACAACCAACATCTGAACCCACACACTATGTTTTCTGTAACTACAGTCTTTCCAGTCTCCCATCTCAAGCCAATACCTCTATTTGAGCACCAGATCCCACTTACCCTTGCATACTCAAGGACATCTTTCTAGCAATGTTGCCTTTTCTCTCCCCACTCATTAATTTTCTGCCTTGATAGATAGATAGACCGTTCCCATATAATTGCATCAATGTGGTTATTTTTCCTCATTTTTGCTTTCTTTTTATCCATTTCTCAGCAACCTCCGTGCTTCCCCTTGTCCTTGTAGCAAGGCTCCTAGGAAGTTATTTATACTTACTCTTTCCAATCTCTTTCCTGCTATGTTTTGAAAACTAACCTCATTCAGGATTTATCTCCTTTCTACTTCACCAAAACAGTTTCCTCAAGGTGGTTAATCACTTCCTAGTGGTTGATTGAAATGATCAATTATTAGTTCATATCCTATTTGACTTATTAGAAACATTTGATGGTTTGATTTATTAGGGAGGACTTGACACAGGCAATGGCATTTGGAAACATATCCTCCATCTTAGAAGAACAGTCATCTCACGATCACTCTGACTCAGTCTGACCTAAACACCAGACAATACTCCATCATTACCCAAAGAAAGGAAATTGTTATCTGGGACTGAAATCCTGCAAAACACCTGGTTTGACATGTAACAGTGACCACCTCAAAGAATGGCGGTGATGACCACAAGAACCCTTCCTTCCCTGACAAACCCCTAGCAATTGCCTAATCACAAAACCACCCCATTACTCCCCTATATCATTCCTCAGGCTGTGAGCGGAAGAGAATCTCAGTCTCCACTGGGCCTCTCTCTGCAGGTTTATTCTGAATAAACCTGTGTTGCTATTCAGCCCACTCTCTTCTCTCTCTCTTTTACTTCCCTTGCTTGGTTTTTTCCTTGCATAACTTAATGTTGGTTCCACCATTACCTTATTTATTTATCCTACACATTTTCCAGTTGCTGCTCTTTGTACACTGCTACCTCTTTCCATAAACCAACATCAAAGTTGGCATATATAACTGTAATGGACAGGATTTTGTTGTTGTTTATTTGTTCTTTTTAGATATACTCGATGGTAGAGTGTATTTTGACATATTATACATACATGGAGTATAATTTAAATAGCTGCTTAACTGCTTTCCCTTCTCCCATCTTGTCTCAGCAATAGTCACTCACAGCACACATAAGG